>CM060913.1:172887309-177887309 GCA_030737875.1 Allium sativum | reverse complement strand
ATGTGAGAGGTTGGGGTGCGTTAAGTGAACTAATGCCACATGGTAGGGTTAAATCATGGACCCCTTGAATATACTTAACCAATTTGACACGTCGATTTGATAGGGTTAAGTCTTGAACTGCTAGACACATGTTTGGATAGGGTTAAGTCATGACCCTTTTTTTAATGACAATACTTAACCCATTAGAAATCCTAGCCACGTGGTCCCTTTCAGCAGTAACCCACTTAGAAGTATCACGATAGCGTGGGGACTAGGTAGGGTGGGAACGATTACAGGGCTGATTATAAGCGACCAAGAATAACGACTCAGTAAGGTGCGCCATTGTAGGTTCAGGCGGACTAGGGTCGTGCACTTAGTCCGGAGTTGAAAAAGTAGGTATGGGCACCCGTAGTACTACATTGTGCGTGCTTGATTTGTGTCAGTGGTTGACACCCTAGGACCTGATACACCCTAGGGTGGACCTAGCACATGTGACTACATTACGCGATTGGGCCGTATAACACCGACACACGACGAGTAATGCCGATCGATTAGGATGGACCGTTGGACCCCGTATTGGGTCATTTCATGTTATTGGGTTTAGGGATCATTTCTGGATTTATACTTGACATGGATTTGGACACTAGTACAGTTAGTGCAGTAAACCGTGTATATGCGATGCCATTCTTATCTTGTTACCTTTTATTATCATGCCAGTCCAGTTATTATCTTTATGTTTAATCTCAGTTTCTCATGTCCAGTTAACTTTATTAGTTTTTATGCTGATAGTCACTTGGGCTTACCAGTCTTTTTGACTGACCTATTTTCTTCCACCTCTTTTTCTTTCGTCCCCCCCCCCCCCCCCAGGTTCTCAGGGAGGGAACTCTAGCTCTTAGCTTGGACTTTGCTTGCTTTCTGACAACTCATGTACGGTTTGGTCTTGAGCTATGCTATGGCTGCACTCATGCTCTTTTTTGGGGAATAATATTGGACTTATGTTGTTTTAAGTACTTTGCTTCTTTAGAACTTGATGTAATGAAATAATGACTTGTTATTTTGATGTAAGAGGTTTTGACTCCATTTTCCACGTAATGAGATTTGGTTAAATTTCTATCCGCTGCTTTATATACTCTATTTAATTTATGTTCTATCTTGTGTTATCTCTGTGCCTGTTTACTAGATATTACCCCTCCAAAACTAGTGCATTCCCTTTGTGAGTGACCCTTGTAGAGGTGGGGTGTTACAATTACAGTTGGTATCAATGCGTAGGTTGAGCAAACACCTAGGCTTTGTGGAATTGTGCTCATTAGAGATAGGGTCAGTAGTACCCTAGAATGAGTTAAGTGTATATATATACGAGAGAGCGTATTTGTTATTTGATATAAAAACTGTTTTATATTGTGTTGACTAGTCTGTTGAGTGAATTATGAATTCGGATTGAATCGTAGGACGCCAAGAAGTCGATAGGAATTTATAAACACTTGAACAGAGAATTCGACACGATATTATTTTAAATGGGTAGATGAAATAATTTTATCCAAAATTCTATTTTAATAGAAAATGAATAATTTCCTGAAATTATTATATATGGATGAGGTTGTTGTTGGTATTATAATCAAATAAGATTATAAGAAATGAAATGGTTATATATAACCAAGTAGAATTTGTATAGAAATAAAATATACAAATGTGATAAATTGAAATTGAATTCCAACCAGAATTCAGAATTTAAAACCCTGAGAAGTTAGGAAAATATTTTCCAAAGTATAATAAAGCAATAGTGCTTTGTTTTGAAAGGATTTGTGAATAAAAACCATTTTTGAATGGATTTTGAAAGTAATTAAGCACTGAACTCACTTCGGTGGCTGGAAAATAATTCTGATGATGATTGCAAACATCATCAGTGTTCATTTTCGAGTTTCTAAGTGATGGATTGCTATCTTAGAAAAATTTTGGATGGAAATTTGTTTTAAAGGAAAACAAGTTAGTTTGAAAATTCAAATGTTTTGAATTTGAAATAGATATAAATATATGTATATATTTATAATATTTCAAAGAAGGTTTGAAATAAGAACCCAGGAATTTGAATGATTGAAATCAAATTTAACTTAAGTAAGTTAAATAGACGGATGTAAATAAATTGATCAGAATCAATTTAAATAAAATTGGATTGCATATGAATGGAATATGAATTGAACGCGAGTAACTTGATTAGAAATCATTTAGATAAAATGAATATAAGCAGATATAGTGTGCAATAGGAATGAAAGACCAAAGTGTTGGTAAAAAAACTAAATTGGTAGAAATATAAAGAGTTGAGTTCAACTATAATTGAGATTTAAACGGTTAATGGGTTTGTAGCACTTTTCTTAACTTATTAATTTCGAGGACGAAATTCTTTTAAGGGGGGAGATTTTAATGACCCGGGGTTTTCGGATAAATAATTTTAAATATTTAAGATGGATTTAAATACTGAGTTGATAATATAAATGAATATTTATATTAAGTTATCATTTTAATAATCAGTTTCGATTTATTATCGAATACATTAAGTTATCGGAATACGAAGTTGATTGAATAAAAATTTAATTACGAATTAAAAATAGTTCAAGTGATCAATACGAAATTCTGTTTGAATGATAATAATATTTATTTATTATCGAAGAATAAATTGTTCTGAAGTTAAATTAGTTTATATTTAAATTAATATCTCCTTCAAGTGATAAAATTAGACTCCGTAGCATGTTCTAGTGTGTTCAGAATAGTGGTTTAACCCTAAGAATGTCGGTTGGTGGGTTCAGATAGGAGATCAGAATCACAGGGTAATTTAAATTAATAAAACTGGTTCGAAAATAAACTATGCCCTCTTCATATCCACAAAACTGAAAATAAACCGTGCCCTCTTCATATCCACAAAACTGAAAATAAACCGTGCCCTCTTCATATCCACGAACTGAAAACAAAACATACTCTGTTTATTTCCACAAACTAAAATAAAACCCCCCACCTTAAATTAACAAATGACCAGAAAGAAAGAAATCAGTCAGAGCTCCTGAGTAAATAAGAAATGGCTGCTCCTTCTTTTGATAGTCCAAGTCGAGATCAGAATCTCGAGTTATGGCACCATCGCGAAATCAAGTTCGATAGTAAGGTGGGGAACTCGCATTCAAGTAGTTCGAAGACCTGGTTGCGCTCGAGTATGGCGAGGTCGTGATGGTCTGTGGGATCGAAAACTGAGAAGAGTGGAGTCGCGAGTCTGGAGGCTTCGATGTTGATTTATCTCGAGCTAGGGTTGAAATCCTATCCGATTTAGGCATAGTAGAGGAAGCAGATACTGGAAGTCGATATTTGTTCATGTAGTTGTATCAATGTGGGGGGTTGCGATCTGGAGTGGAGTGCGATTTGTGATTTATAAGGGGTTGCGATTTGCTGGGAGTGAAAGAGTTCTCCAGTAAGTATTCTTTTGAGTTCGTTTTTCATTTTTGGGTTCGACAATTAGGGAAATGAGGCGGGTCATTGGATGAGGTTGAAAGAGGATGAATGTGGAAGTCTAGGAGTTCAATAGTGGAGATCTCGGATCAGTTTTTGGGTAGTGAATGGTCAACAGAGGAGGAGTTTGGCCTGCATACAAGGGCTGATAAGGTTTTAAACAGATTTCCGTAGTTCGATTGTTAGGAGCGTGGAGATGATTGGAATAGGGATTTGCAGTAGTGGTTGATCGAGTTTGGTAGTACAACTATTGCCCGACAGTAGTTGTGGGTGATGTTGGAAACAATATTGTGGATTTAGGCATTTTCAGTAAGTATTGGGAAAAAAAGAGAAGAAGGTTGCGTTTAGGAGGGATGGAGGGTGTAAGATCGTTGTTTTGTTTAACAGTAGAGAGGAAGATGATAAAAGGATGTTTAAGGTAAATTAAATTATTTATTTTTAATTAACAAGGGAGGCATATTTTGATTATATCAAAATTTATAATAGGTTATATGTCTCATGTGATAATAGTTTCGATAAAATCGGAGATATACTTCTGAGTTGATCAGTGATTTGTTGAGCTGGCTTCATAGTTAGTTAAAGACAATGAGGTATACATACATAAAATTTATTTATTTATTGGATAAGTTAGTTTAAATTAATAATCGTTTAATCGATAAATTAAATAAATCATAGGAAAAGATTTTTATTCGTGATTCATTCAATTGGATGGAAAGGCGAGACGATAGAGAATGTTAAATGAATATTCGACAATGGAAAATCACGGTGAGTAAACCTCACTCACCTATCATTTAGAATTTATTTTTGTTTGTTAAAAATAATTGTTTGTTACTTGTTAAATGCTTTCTGATTGTTTGAAATATATTAGTTATTTAGGGTTGACAATTATATATATATATATATTGGGTTGATGGTTGGATTGATTCCCGCAGTCTCATCAGCGAAGCACGCGGTACCATAGCGGATGATTTCCTTATGCGCCCCACAATATATATTAGTGGATGACCTTCATACCGCGATATCCTGCCTCAAAGCAAGATGGGTATTACTATGTTGACTAACATCTGTGGATGCAGGAAAACAGGATGGAGGGATCCAACTGGATCCCTCAAAAATATATTATCTGTTTGTTTATTTGTTTGCATATACACTGTCATATATGATGTGTTAGAAAACCTGAAATAAATAATTGGTTGTTTGGTGTTTAAATATCACTGGGCTTAAATGTTGATATTTTAAAAATATCAAAAAAGGAAATTTCCAAAGTTAAAAGGGGAAATTCTATTTTTCTAAAATAGAATTTGAAATTTGAAGAGAATAAAAATATTAACTTGTTTTAAAAGAATAAAAACAAGTAGTTCTTTTATAAACGAAGTTTATAAGTGAAGTGAAAAGAATTATCATTGGATAATTCAGAAATAAAAATACAAGTGTGAAATTAAAAAGTGAAATCTATTTTCCAAAAGTAGAAATATCGATTTCAAAAGAAATTGAAATCGAGACTTGTTTAAGAATGAATAAAGAAAATTTAAATAGAATTTGAATATAGAATTCAAATAGAATTGAAATGGAAATTGAATATAGAATTCAAATAGAGTTGAAATGAGAATTTGAATATAGAATTCAAATAGAGTTGAAATAGAAATTGAATATAGAAATTCAAATGGAATTTGAATATAGAATTCAAATAGAATTGAAATGGAATTTGAATATAGAACTCAAATAGAGTTGAAATGGGAATTTGAATATAGAATTCAAATAGAGTTGAAATGGGAATTTCAATATAGAATTCAAATAGAGTTGAAATGGAATTTGAATATAGAATTCAAATAGAGTTGAAATGGGAATTTGAATATAGGAAATTTAAATAGAATTGAAATGGAATTTGAATATAGAAGATCGAAGTATAAATAAATTTATTTCCGAGTTAAAGAAAATCGACAATTTTAGAAGATTGGAAATATTATGTTGAAATGGATTTGATATATATTAAAAATATATCAGGGTGGAGTTGAATTTATTTTAAACGAAGTTTAAAAGTTTATATATATAAATATAATTAAAACGAACTCGCCGCAATGCAGTAGTTCGTAAATTAGCGATTCGAACTTCAATTGAGTATATAGAAGTCAAATTAATTCGGAATTCTTTGAAACAAGAATTGTCAGGACCGATTTGTTAATAGTTTTCTAATGGAAGAGAAAATTTTGGATTTCGTCTTATAGATTTTGTGTTATGTCAAAATCAAATTTTCAGAAAAGCAGCGCCATAATCGTTTAAAAACCATAATGGTTTATTTAAATTTATAAATGGGTTGGTTTGTATAAATATATGTGGTTGCAACAGATTTATTCCCTTAGCATAATATCCAGAATATTTGTGCAAATCAATTAATGATTAACGGATCTGATAATGTGGCATTCAAAGTGGTCGTGTTATCTATGAATGGAAAGTAATCGTAGCCTCTAGCCTCAACAATCGGGAAATGAAAAAAATCGGGCAGGCAGCATTGCTATGTGGTTAGCTCCCATTAGGGTGTATCATCACCTATCTAGAGATTCATGTAATTCCTTATTCTATTCGATGCTGTCCCATTCGGGAAACGGTTGCTGGTCCTAACCGTTGGTGATATACATTTGATACACTCAAGCAAAATGAGTGGTCTGTCATGTGTGGCTGAGTTGCAAGATGTTCTTGTTGAACTCGGTGTATTATCCTTTAGAGATACACCAACGGCGGGTGGTTCCATGCCTTGTCATAGTTGGAAATCCATTACCCATTAAGTGCTCGCGGTTTTGAATGTATATATATGTGGAACGTGAGATGAAAGCGTTCCACTAGATTGTTATTTACTTGATTTAGACCTTATTATAATATCAAAAGAGTTTTGATATAAAGATTACCATTTCTTTCAAAGACGATTTGAAAGTTAAGTCAAGTGTTTGGATTCTCATAAGGGAAAAACCTGTTCCGCGTTATACGGCGTGGTCAAATGAGATATCATCTAGTTTTCTGAAACTGTTTTAAAGTGTTTACTCATACCAGTCCCATGACTGACTCGGAGTTTATTTTGTTTTGTTTTACCTAAACTCTTGGGTGCCTAAATTTGTACGGGCAGTCAAGTAGTTCAGGATTTTACAGATTTATCTGAAGGAGCTTGGAGCAGGAGGCTACAGTGTTAGTTATATAGAGTTTTGTTCCGTTGTGTTTTAAGTATTGTACTCTTATAATGATATGTGTATACAGTACAAATTTTGTATTTCAAAACTTATGATATATGATATTTTGTTCCGCTGCGATGTGTGATTCTGTGTTGTTATTTCTGTTCTTCTTCTACCTTTTTCTTCTAAAAAAATGATTCGTATTTTCGTGATATTTGGGTTGGATGTATAATGTATGTAGTCAACTCTGATATTACGGATTTGCGGGCCATTACAGTATCAATCCTTATGAGAGCAACCCGACACGATTCAAGATGCATAGTTTGTAACTACTGGTACCCAGTGCCAGCTATTTCCCACTACGGAGTACGTGCACGCTCGTAAACCGTCAGAACCTACACTGACGTACCCCCTGCTGCTATTTTGACCACTTATAATCAGCCCAGTAATCGTACCCCACCCTTCCTAGTTCAGGGTATCATGATACATCTATGTGGGTTACTGCTGAAATGGTTCCCCGTTACTAGGGTTTCCTACTGGTTAAGTTTGTGGGACTATATATACAAATATTACCCACCTACACGGGATGTACTTAACGCTCCCACCGATTCAAGCATGGTTATTTAACGGTTAAGTTTGTGGGCCTATATATACTAATATTACCCACCTACATGAGATGTACTTAACCTTCCCACCGATTCAAGCATGTTTATTTAACGGTTAAGTTTGTGGGCCTATATATAATAATATTACCCACCTACACGAGATGTACTTAACCCTCCCATTGATCAAGTCAATACGTACTATTGGTTAAGCTTGATGCTTCGTTCATGTAATATTGGTTAAGTGTTGTCCATTCATGTTAACTTAACCCACCCACACATCATGTTGTATTGGTTAAGAGTTATCTATTAACTTAATCCCACTTGTTCATCATGTTATATTAGTTAAGTGTTGTAACACCCCACCCTCCGCTAGGGTCACTCACAAAGGGAATGCACTAGTTTTGGAGGGGTATTATCGAGATAACATCACATGATTATCACAAGACAGAACATAAATAAATAATTAAGTAAACAGCGGAAGAATTTCTGAGCAAAGTAAAACTTCATTTTATTCCAAAGTAAACCATGTCTCTTACAAACATTTCAAATAACTTCATTACAACTGTCTTGTAATAATAGCCAAAGAAGCAATAATTTAAAACAGAAAAACAGCTTATCCCCCAAGTGCAGTAAAATGAAGCAGCCATAGCAACCCGTACATGCTGAACCAAAGCAAGTGATGTCCAAGCTAAGAGCTAGTGTTTCCTCCCTGAGAACCTGAGGGGGGGAAACGAAAGAAAACGAGGCGTAAGGAAAAGGGTCAGTCATAAAGACTGAGTAAGTTCTAGTGACTTTCAGTGTAAAAACGGTTAAAACAACCTGTCATGTATGAACTGGAACTAAACTTAAGAATGGTGTCAAGGTGAACAAGATAGACTAAGGTGATCAGGATAAGTCAAGACAAGTCAAGTAAAGCATCACATGTTCAAGATTCGTTGCATCGACTGTACTAGTATACTAAGCCCATGTCACAAGTTAATCACGAAATAAATCCCACGGCCTAATATCATGAAATGACCCTGAAACGGGGTCTGTCCCAAGTACGGGGTCCTACGGAGCGATTATCTAGTCGATCGGCTCCCTACAAGTTCTAGCACGTCAAGTGTCCGTGTCATACGACTAATCACGAATGTAGTCACCTGTGCTGGGTCCACCTTTTGGTGTATCAGCCCTAGGGTGTCAACCCCTGACACGATTCAAGATGCACAGATAAATCTACGGATACCCAGTGCCTGCCCCGGAATACGTGCACGACCGTAGTCCACCGAACCTACACTGGCATACCCCACTGCCGTCGTTCACCTCTTACAATCAGCCCAGTAATCGTGCCCCACCCGGCCTAGCCCCAGGGTACCTCGATACATCTAGAGGGTTACTGCTGAAAAGGGTCGTGTCTAGGGTTTCGCCTAACAGATTAGGTCATGTAATTCGTGACCTAACCCTGCCTAACCGATTAAGTCATGTAATTCGTGACTTAATCCTTTTCCAGTCTAGTCATGTAAAGATGGTTAAGTATGTCATTTAAATTCGTGACTTAACCCGTCTACGTGTCATGTCAAGTTGGCTAAGTGTTGTCGTTTCAAGTTCATGACTTAGCCCTACAAATCATGTTCAAGTTGGTTAAGTTATCTTTTCATGTTCATGACTTAACCCTAATTGGCATTAATTGATTTGTCAATGCACTGAACCACTCACATTGGATCCTATTGTTCGTAGCCACTGGATTTGCCGGGCGGTTCCGGGCAGGTTTACGCTACGAACTCAACCCAACCTCGGGTTTCAAGCGCGATGTGACCAACTACCCACATCGGATCCTATTGTTTGTAGCAACTGGATTTGCCGGGCGGTTCCGGGCAGATTTACACTACAAACTCAACCCAACCTCGAGTTGGCCACTTTCTTGTTTTCTAAAGTCATGCCCATGTTCTTATCAGATTCGTGCTATTTTCATAGCATGTTCATATAAATTTTATGCCCAACTAAGGCATGTTTCAAGTCAAGTTATGGCATGTTCAAGTCAAGTTTTCGTGCCATATTTCATGTTCTACTTATGCCAAATTTCTCAGTTTATGATTATAATCAATTCAAGTTTTGCCTATTCTACCCAATCGTATCCCCAACGTATATAAACGTACTTCGTTCGCAAGCATAAACAATTCAAGAGATATAGGGGAATAACACCAGACATGTGATAGGCATATGTGACAATTCCAACATCACTTGCATAATAAACAGGCTATAACATATCACATGGTTTCAATACTAACATGATGATAACTTGGCATAATAATTGTTCCAACTTGGTTTAACATGATGATTTCAACTTTACATCGTAGGCATAGTAATCCATGCGGGCATAATAATCATTTTATTACAAACATGAAACATTAAAGGCATGGTAATTATAATAGGCATAGTGGATTCCAATTTTGTATTTTTAACATAATGACTCTCATCTAGCATTATAAACATAATGATTCCAAGTTTTCATCATGACCTAGCAATTCCCAATTTGTCCTTAACATGATAGGTATATTAACATCACAGGCATAGTTTCATTAATATCATAGACATGGTTTAATTAGCATCATAGGCATGGTTTAATCAACATGAGGATTTCAATGAACATAATGATTCCATGGACATGTATTTGTTCAACTTGCAATAAAATTAAGCCCAAGTGATTCATAACAACATCAACATCATGATAAGTTTAACTTGCAATATTAACATAGCAATATTCCAAAATTTTGATTCAAAGTTAAACAATGTAAACATGGATTAATAATAGTTCTTAAATCCGGTTTCAATTCATAGCATGTCCATGTTATTTTAGCGTTTTTGCCTAAAAAGTGACATAGAACTTACAATATGAAGCAAGCAATCCAAATCAAAACTTTAAAACAAATAGCCCCAAATCCGTTGTCTAAAGCGTCGTAGTTGTTGTAGCTTCTAGTTGTAGCCTTCAAGAATCATCCTTTGTCTTCTTTAATTTTATTCTTTGTATTTTTAATTTAGAGTTCTAGGTTTAATGGCGGCTGCATGAGTGCTGATCGTCGCTAATCTATGAATTAGAAAAGCGCGACATTTGTAATAAATTCTACAAGCATACAGGCATGTAGCATACAGGTCGAACACAGGGAGGTTTAATTAAAATTGATTATTTATTTTTTTCTCGGGCGTGTTAGACGAAGCTGGAGGTTGATTTTGTCAAAACAAAATAAAAAGTGAAACTACAATTAAAAGATGCAATTAAATTTACTGCAGATTCGAATCTAATCAGATCTGTAATAAATTCAACGATTAAAGATAAAATAGAACAATGGAAATAAAATTGCAGAACAGAATTAAGCGAACAGAAAATAACAATTAGGATTACCGCTGAATCTAATCAGACGGTCAATCGCTAATGAAAAGAAATGCAAAAGACAAATAGTGTTCTACCGAATCTAATCGTGTAGACAACACTAATTGCTAAGAAAAATAGAAAATTGCATAAAAAGAAAAATGAGTTTTATTGATGAAGAAGAGAATAGACTGAGATATCTCATAGGATGGTGGCTACAATGCCATTACAAGGGTATATATAGGGTAGATAGCCAAACCCTAACCCTAACCCTAATGGTAAATGGGCCTGGTCATTACACCACTAATTAGTTTACAATGAGAAACATAAATGGGCCTTAGATAAATAAAGCAAATTTGGGCCTTTTCTCCTTTTCCTCTTGCTTCCTTGACATTTCTTCATTGATTTGTGATGTGCCAATCCTTGTTATCAATCCTTTTCTTGTCCAACAGCAACTAGATGTGATATCTTCATCTACAATTCTTCAAAATGCAAATACACAGCAAATTGAACTCTATTTCTCTATATTTCTGGTTGCATGCGGGCTGGGTTGGAATATCTGTAAAAGTAACAAAACAATACCCAAGTAATATTTATTTATATACAAAAGACGAGATATTAGAGCATAAAATAAACACATTTCTATGTCAATCAAATACCCCCACACTTATCTTTTACTCGTCCTCGAGTAAAAAGAAAATGAAAAACTAACTAGATAGGTCGCACTTTCGTAGGAAACACGATTGCATTGAGCGTATGCAACAAGCCGTTAAACCTCTAGGTGTCCCTAGTAGGACGAGTGGTGTCTCGTGAGGGTTTTCAGCGGATACTACCCACAAAATCCAAATGCAGTATGCTATGATTCTAATGAAACTACATGAATGCAATGGACATATGCAAAAATAAAAACGAAAGACAACACGACTTATTTCAGGAAAGTGGTACAACAAATTAAGTTAATAATTTCTAACCAGTTGATTTTATTTTAGATACCTCGACTTATCACAAATTTTAAATATAAATCAAGTTTTCAAATGTTAAGTTCCAGTTTGGCCAGTTAGTTCGGTCGATAACATAGTGCAGCCATGAAATAAATTCTTAGTTTGCTTGGCACAGTTTGCAAAGTGGTATTCTAATTTTCTCATGTATGGCTAGTCAAATCAATAAGGTCAAGAAGTGTTTGGGTATCATCGCTTATTCTTTATTCTATAAAATTTTAAGATTTATGATTAAGTACATACACCTAACTAAAAAGACCAAGGTTTACCACCCATGCACTACCTCGCGGACTAACGGAGAGTGGGTAAAGAGCTTGGCGGATTGTGCAGGCCGACTTTGACTTTGTCAACAACGTGTCGGTAATCCTTAGGTGTCCAATCCCATAAAATGAGACCAAGATATTCCAACTTTGACTTTGTCAACAACGTGTCGGATAGAGCTTGGCGGGTTTGCACACCAACGCTCGATATACAAGCAATGTTGGATACCCTTGGAATACTATTATTATTATTATCGAAAATATAAGCACAAAAGAGAGTTATGCGAATTCAACTTAACAAAACTTAGTTTTAAAGATTTGAAAAGCCAATATAAGTATTTTAAGCCCTCCACTTATTTAAACAAAGTCTACAATATAGAATAGATTTCATGGCCATCACCTAAGAATCTCCCTATGTACTGGTTACACTATTATCCCTCAAAATTAAACTTTTCATTATATTTCCTATTCGATCTAAGTTGAGAGAGAAAAATACTATCAACTAGCTAAAAATTGTAAACTTATTTTGTTGTATCAATTGAAAATGAGTCGTATTTTCCAAAAAAAAAAAAATTATGGTATGTTACTACAATCTAAAAGGTATGAAGGTCCTACTTAAATGGCTGAAAATAAAAAGAAATAAAAACAAAGAAAAAATGAAAATGGATGAAATGCAGACTCCCCCCCACACTTGATTGAGACAGTGTCCCAACTGTCTAAGGCAGAAAAATTAAAAAAAATTAAAAAAAAATGAAAATGAAAAATAAAAGAAAAAGAACGTGTACCACCTGATTTCATGGTGGATGATCATGCAGATCGATAGAGTCAACTTCGTCATATTGCTCGAATTCCAAAAATGGTTTCAGTCGTTGACCGTTTACTTTGAAGACTTTTCCATCCCTAGGATTTTCAATTTCAACCACTCCATGAGGGTATACTGTTTTCACAACATAAGGTCCAGTCCATCGAGATCTGAGTTTTCCTGGAAACAAGTGAAGTCTAGAGTCGTATAAAAGTACTTTTTGACCTACATTGAATTCCTTACGAAGTATGTTTTTGTCGTGTTGGGCTTTGGTTCTTTCTTTGTAGATTTTCGCATTTTCATACGCCTCATTTCTTAATTCCTCAAATTCAGAAATTTGTAACTTCCTGTGTGAGCCGGCTTTCTTTAAGTCAAAATTCAAAAATTTGATGGCCCAAAGAGCGCGATGCTCTAATTCAAGAGGTAAGTGACAGGCCTTTCCAAAGACTAATCGATATGGTGACATCCCTAGATTGGTTTTATAAGCAGTGCGAAAAGCCCAAAGTGCATCAATCAGTTTTACGGACCAATCCTTTCTATTGGAATTCACGGTTTTCTCAAGAATTTGTTTGATTTGTCTATTGGAGACTTCTACTTGCCCACTAGTTTGTGGGTGGTAGGGGGTCGACAGCTTGTGTGTGATTGGGTATTTCTTGAGCAAGGACTCAAAAGCACGATTACAGAAATGAGTGCCATTATCGCTAATGATAGCTCGAGGTGTACCAAAGCGTGAAAAGATATTTTCTTTGAGGAATTTGACAACAACCTTGTTGTCGTTGGTTCTGGTCGGAATAGCTTCAACCCATTTTGAGACATAATCTACCGCAAGTAAGATGTAAAGATTCCCAAATGAATTAGGGAATGGTCCCATGAAATCGATGCCCCAAACATCAAATAACTCAATCACTAAAATGGGGTTGAGAGGCATCATGTTTCGCATAGAGATTCGACCCGTTCTTTGACATCGCTCACATTTAGAGCAAAATTCGAAAGCGTCACGGAAGAGTGTGGGCCAATAAAAACCGCTTTGCAAAACTTTTGCAGCAGTTTTTCTTGCTCCAAAATGACCGCCACAAGCATGGTCATGTGAAAAGGAGAGAATACTTTGGTGTTCATGATTGGGCACACACCTTCGAATGATTTGGTCTGGATAGTATTTGAAAAGATATGGGTCGTCCCAATAGAAGTTTTGAACTTTTGAGAGAAATTTTTGCTTATCTTGTTTCGACCATTCAGCGAGCATTTGTTGAGTGACAAGATAATTCACAATGTCAGCGTACCAAGGGGTGTTAGAGATCGAAAGGAGTTGTTTGTGAGGAAAATAGTCATCGATTTAGGAGAGAGATGATCAGCTACGACATTTTCAAAACCCTTTTTATCTCGTATTTCTATATCGAATTCTTGAAGAAGAAGGATCCAACGAATCAAGCGGGCCTTGGCATCCTTTTTAGAAAGCAAATATTGTAGGGCAGCATGGTCAGTGTAAACTATGACTTTGGATCCTATGAGATATGGTCTGAATTTCTCAAGAGCGAAGACAATTGCCAAAAATTCCTTTTCAGTAGTTGAGTAATTAAGTTGGGCCTCGTTTAAAGTTTTGCTAGCGTAATAAATGACTCGAGGGAGTTTATCAATTCGCTGACCCAAGATGGCTCCAATTGCAAAGTCAGAAGCGTCGCACATAAGTTCAAAGGGTTGAGTCCAATCAGGAGGTTGAATGATGGGAGTTGTGGTCAAGAGTGATTTAAGAGTTTCAAAAGATGTTTTGCAATCATCGGAAAATTCAAACTTTACGTCTTTGGTAAGTAAATTTGAGAGAGGTTTTGAAATTTTCGAGAAATCCTTAATGAATCTTCTATAGAATCCCGCATGGCCAAGAAATGAACGAACATCTTTGACAGACTTAGGAGGAGGTAAATTAGCAATCAAATCGATTTTGGATTTATCGACTTCTAGGCCATCTTTGGAGACGACATGACCTAGAACTATCCCCCTTTTTACCATAAAGTGGCATTTCTCCCAATTAAGCACGAGTGATTTCTCCTTACAACGCTTAAGGACGAGTTCTAAATGAGTGAGACATTGAGAAAAAGATGATCCATATATTGAAAAATCGTCCATGAATATTTCCAAGAATTCTTCCACCATATCGGAGAAAATACTCATCATACACCTTTGGAAGGTCGCGGGGGCATTACAAAGACCAAAAGGCATGCGACGATAAGCAAAGGTTCCAAAGGGACAAGTAAAGGTGGTCTTATGTTGATCTTCTAAAGCAACAGGAATTTGGTTATACCCAGAGTATCCATCGAGAAAACAGTAGTACTCATGTCCAGCTAAGCGTTCGAGCATTTGGTCAATAAAAGGCAAGGGAAAATGGTCTTTTCGTGTGGCTGAGTTAAGCTTTCGATAGTCGATGCACACACGCCATTTGGTTTTGATTTTTGTTGGGACGAGTTCATTACTGTCGTTTTTGATCACTGTGACTCCCGACTTCTTTGGTACAACTTGTACCGGACTCACCCAAGTACTATCAGAGATCGGATAGATGATGTTATTGTCTAGACATTTGATTATTTCCTCCTTGACCACTTCTCTCATGTTTGGGTTTAATCGCCTTTGAACCTCACGGATGGGTTTAGCCTCATCAACTAAATGTATGCGATGTTCCACAATTGATGGGCTAATTCCTTTTATATCGCTAATTTCCCACCCCAAGGCGTCTTTATTTTCCCGCAAGATATCCAAAAGTTTTTCTTCTTGGTCCTCGATAAGATCGGAAGCCAAGATTACGGGAAAAGTTTTTGAAGAATCTAGGTAGGCATACTTAAGGTCTGGTGGCAAGGGTTTGATGTCTAACTTAGGAAGTTCTTGTGTATCAACATCGGTCAACATTCCTTGGTTAGATTCAGGTGACGAAGTGTCGGAGTCAAGAATTTTGTTTAATTCAGAAATGTATTCGAGTTCGTCGAAATTGGAGTCGAAATGGTCAAGACACATTTTCAAGGCTTCAGAAGTGTCACTAGAGGTCTCATCAACTGTGGTTTGAATCATGTCAATTTCATCGATCTCAAAATCCCTAGGTTGCTTGTTGAGATTAAAGATGTTTAGCTCAATGGTCAGGTGCCCGAAGGAAAGTCGAAGCTGACCATTCCTACAATTAATGACAGCATTAGAGGTTGCTAAGAAAGGGCGTCCTAAGATCAATGGTATTTGGACTTTGGGATTCGAGACAAGCTCTGTTTCTAGAACTATAAAATCGACAGGGAAGTAAAAATGTTCGATCTGTATCAAGACGTCTTCGATAATTCCCAATGGCTTTTTGACAGATCGATCGGCTAGTTGAAGTGTGATGTTTGTAGGTTTAATCTCCCCTAGTCCAAGTTGACGATAGACAGTATAGGGAAGAAGATTGACACTGGCACCAAGGTCAAGTAGAGCACGAGAGATATGGGTGTTTCCTATTTTACAATCAATTGTAGGGCAACCAGGGTCTTTATACTTGACTTGGGCAAGATTCGAAAGAACAGAGCTTGTATTTGCAGTTAGAAAGGCGGTTTTTAGGACATTGGTCGCACGTTTTTGTGTGCACAATTCCTTAAGACATTTAGCATATTGAGGGATTTGTTCAATGGTGTCTAAAAGAGGAATGTTCACACGGACTTGTTTGAAAATTTCCAAAATTTTATCGAAATTTGCTGCTTTCTTCTTATTATTGAGTCTATGAGGAAAAGGAGCTACTGGTTTTTCGACTCTGTGATGAGTTTCATCATTCGAAGAAGAAGGTGGTAGGGGTGTAGAAGATGAAATGTTGGGATTGCCAACATTATTTTTCGAAGGTGGGTCGGGTTTGCCGACACCGGGAGATGAACTATTGGGATTGCCAACATTTAAGGGAACTTGAGGTTTAGAAGAATTGGCATTCGAAGCCAATGGGTGGTCATCAAGATTGGGGATTGGGGTCGAGTTAGAAGGTTCGTCAGGGTCGCCCACGTTATTATCAATCCTCTTTCCAGATCGAAGGGTTGTAATAGCGTTGACTGAATTATGGTTGTCGTCTTCAAAAGAATTTACAGCGCAAGGGTTATACTTTGGATTCACCTCGGGTTGACTAGGCAATTTTCCCTTCTCATGAGTTTTCATAAATTCCTTCATCATATTAAACATTTGGTCCATTTTGGCGTCTTGCGAGTTTATTTTAGCTTCGTAAGAGTTCATCTGTTTTTCTAAACGCCCAATATCTTGTGATGGTTGAGAAGATTGAGATGATTGGTTTGATGATTGAAAATTGGGGTGCCTATAAGGTTGTTTGGATTGAGGTGTAGCTTGAGAGGTTTGAGAATTGGGGGGTGGACCTTGGTAATTCGGATTGGGAATAAAGGGTTGCACGTGAGATGGGTTAGCCGAATTATTGGGGTTCGACCAGGAGAAATTTGGGTGGTTCCTCCAACCAGGGTTGTACGTGGATGAGTAAGGATTATTTTGAGCTATGGCATTGGCTTGGTCTTGAGAGTAATAGTGGGGTAACCCTTCTCCGGTTTGAGGAGTTTGATTTTCTAAGAGAATTTGACTTGGGTCTACAACATGCACTCCTCTAGTAGAAGTACGAATGGGAACACGAATCGATTCCCACTGCATGTCCTTTTCAGAATAATCTTCTAAAAACCGCCAAGCTTCATCGGCTGTTTTAGACATAAAGTCTCCTCCACACATTGATTCTAGTTGAGTTCTAGTCTGATAGTTTAGCCCTTCATATGCAATTTGACATAAGTGATCTTTTAGAATTCCATGATGAGGACAACTATACAGTAGCTGGTTGAATCTCTCAAAGTATTTTGAAAAAGTTTCCCCCTCATTTTGACAAAATTGATTTATCTCGGTTCGGATTTTTAGAGTTTTGTGGAAAGGGAAAAACTTTTTCAAGAATGCAGTGACAAATTCATCCCAACTTCTTATGGAATGTCGTGGAAGAGAATTTAGCCATCTTTTAGCGCTTTCAAGTAGTGCAAATGGAATTAGCCTTAGCTTGATCGATTCGTTAGATAGTTGTTGCATTTTTGTTGTGGAGGCATACAATTCAAATTCACTCATAAATTCATAAGCATTTTCAGACCCAGTAAATTTTGGTACCCCTTGGATAAAAGAATGTTTTAGCTCAAAATTGTTTCCTTCAGCTGGTGGGAACACAATGACAGAGGGTTGAACGGTCCTAGTCGGATAACATCGATCACGAAGAGACAAGGTTCTATCCATTTGGATATTGAGGTTTTGAAAATTTTGGTTTATTTGGTTTTGATCCCCGAAGTTTGGAAAATTTTGATTCACTCGATTTTGATCCAATTCGGGTGGAAAATTTTGGTTGATTCGAGAACCCCTAGGAGAATTTTGTTGGCTAACACTTTTTTCACTCATTGTTGTTAAATGCAAGCACAGAAATTAGCTACAATGAAGTTTTCTGTCCTTATTGGCTCTTAACCCAAAATTATAAAGTGATGCGTTTGATTACTTAGATCAAAATATTTCTCAGCCAGTTAACGGACAGGAGTTATCGGTGCACCAGGAATCACCCTAGCAATGCAGCCGAAGGTTTAAGTACCTTCAGAGTAACAACCGATATAATATTTACGAATCACCGTAATATTTATAAACGGTTATTTCTCTGCCGTAGTCTAGACACCAAGAAATAATTCGTTCCAAATGAATCAACTATCACAATATAATTAAGCCCTAGATGAGCCCGTGACTCCCTTAAGTCCAACGTCTAACCGTTATTATTAGTCAGATTCTACGATGAAATGCAATTTGTGGGCTAAGGAAAGGGTGATGAAATCCCTCACCTTATGTGAATTGGGGTATTGCCCTTAACAGAATGAATAAAAGATGCATAAATAACAGCAATCACGCAAAATAGCTGCAGAAATTAAAAATTGTACATTCAAAGCCGCTGCCCCTGCAGAAAATTTTTACAACAATTGTCTATATATTTTTTTCTTTTTCCTTTTGCAGCAGAGCACCTGTAGAGTTTTAAAAGTTTTCACCTTGATCGGCAGTCCTCCAGTGAATTTGGGAAGCGCTAGCACGTTCACACCCCACTTGGTGTGCAACCGCTCCAACCCATCTGAATCGTCCACTGCTTTCTGTTGTTGTCCCCTTCTATTAATTGCTTGACTGCGCTGCGGCACGGGTTCGGGCTAGGAGCCTGAAAAAAATTTCTTTAAGACCTTTTTTTTTTAAATTTCAGCTGTACCTGTTTTTGAAAAATTCTTCTTTTTTTTAAAAAAAAAAAGAAAAAAGAAAATTTGGGAGTTCTAAAAATGGGAAAGTAAAGTAAAAGGAACAATAAAACTAAGGACCATAGAATTCAAACACACGAACACACTCAACAAGGAACAAACACGCCCGCAAATATGGTTTGAACGCTCAAAATCAGACCACCAATTTAACACTGCCACGCAGTACAATGGTTAATCAATCGTTTTAATATATAATAACCAAGCAAGAATTTCTCACAGCCCAAAAAAAAAAAAAAAATAGTTAACGCTTCCTTTTTAAGTAAACAAATCCGCTCCTTCTGATTGAGGAAACAAATCCGTCCCTCACTTTTATTCTCGGTTTCTCAATTCAACTTTGTTCCTGGAAAAGAAATCCCAATCGCAAATAAAAAAAAAATTACACCGCAATTCACAAAGGTGATCACGTTCTATACGTCGCGAATCGAGTTTCAGGTTCGAATCAAGTGCGATGAGGGATGCGGTTGTGGGAATCGGGTCTGTGGTTTGACGGAGCGATGGGCGAACTAGCAGATGCTGAAATTGATGGTGGGTTGCGATTATGGTTCGCAAGGGTTGGAGCTGATGGGATTTTTGGGTTCGAACGATGATGGATTGTTTGTGGTTCGGCTGGAGAGTTAGATCGGTGAACAAGGACGTGGAGAGGATGGTTTGAAAGTTGATGTTAGAGAGGGGGTTACTGTGATTGTTTCGGTTTTGGCAAAGGGAGTTGGTTTGTTTGTAGAGCTTGAGGATGGTTGGATGTTGGGATTTGAATTTGTTTTGTGGTGATGAATGATCTGGGTTTTGTTGGTGAATATGGTTTTGTGGAGTGTAGAAGTTGATCTGGACGTGGAGAGGATGTTTAGCAGTTGGTATTGTGTAACGCTGGGGATGAGGTTAAGGGGTATGGACCGGTTGCGAGGATTGTGAGGGGACAGGTTTTTATGTTGGCAGTGAAGAGAACTAGAGAAGAAAGTTTGTACTGAAATAGAAACTTCAGGGAAGAAAATATAGAAGGATTTTTTTTTTTGTTTGTTTTTTTTTTTTTTTTTTTGAAAATTGTAAAGAAGGAAAAGTTGTACAAAGAAAGGAAAGATACAATGGAAGAAAGAAAAGAAATAAATGGGAAAAGAAGAAACAAACAAGGCAAAGAATTTGATAAAAGGAATGAAATAAAAAGAAAAAAATGGCAGGATTTTTTTTTTAACAAATTTAAACAAAAATAAAAACAATAAAAAAAATAAAAACTAACACGAATTAGAAATTAAATAAACAATAAAATTTAATTGTTACCTCCCCGGCAACGGCGCCAAAAACTTGATCGTCGCTAATCTATGAATTAGAAAAGCGCGACATTTGTAATAAATTCTACGAGCATACAGGCATGTAGCATACAGGTCGAACACAGGGAGGTTTAATTAAAATTGATTATTTATTATTTTCTCGGGCGTGTTAGACGAAGCTGGAGGTTGATTTTGTCAAAACAAAATAAAAAGTGAAACTACAATTAAAAGATGCAATTAAATTTACTGCAGATTCGAATCTAATCAGATCTGTAATAAATTCAACGATTAAAGATAAAATAGAACAATGGAAATAAAATTGCAGAACAGAATTAAGCGAACAGAAAATAACAATTAGGATTACCGCTGAATCTAATCTGACGGTCAATCGCTAATGAAAAGAAATGCAAAAGACAAATAGTGTTCTACCGAATCTAATCGTGTAGACAACACTAATTGCTAAGAAAAATAGAAAATTGCATAAAAAGAAAAATGAGTTTTATTGATGAAGAAGAGAATAGACTGAGATATCTCATAGGACGGTGGCTACAATGCCATTACAAGGGTATATATAGGGTAGATAGCCAAACCCTAACCCTAACCCTAATGGTAAATGGGCCTGGTCATTACACCACTAATTAGTTTACAATGAGAAACATAAATGGGCCTTAGATAAATAAAGCAAATTTGGGCCTTTTCTCTTTTTCCTCTTGCTTCCTTGACATTTCTTCATTGATTTTTGATGTGCCAATCCTTGTTATCAATCCTTTTCTTGTCCAACAGCAACTAGATGTGATATCTTCATCTACAATTCTTCAAAATGCAAATACACAGCAAATTGAACTCTATTTCTCTATATTTCTGGTTGCATGCGGGCTGGGTTGGAATATCTGTAAAAGTAACAAAACAATACCCAAGTAATATTTATTTATATACAAAAGACGAGATATTAGAGCAAAAAATAAACACATTTCTATGTCAATCAAATAGTGGTGAGTATTCCCGCCTGTCACGCGGGTGACCCGGGTTCGATCCTCGGCAACGGCGCCAAAAACTTGATCGTCGCTAATCTATGAATTAGAAAAGCGCGACATTTGTAATAAATTCTGCAAGCATACAGGCATGTAGCATACAGGTCGAACACAGGGAGGTTTAATTAAAACCGATTATTTATTTTTTTCTTGGGCGTGTTAGATGAAGCTGGAGGTTGATTTTGTCAAAACAAAATAAAAAGTGAAACTACAATTAAAAGATGCAATTAAATTTACTGCAGATTCGAATCTAATCAGATCTGTAATAAATTCAACGATTAAAGATAAAATAGAACAATGGAAATAAAATTGCAGAACAGAATTAAGCGAACAGAAAATAACAATTAGGATTACCGCTGAATCTAATCAGACGGTCAATCGCTAATGAAAATAAATGCAAAAGACAAATAGTGTTCTACCGAATCTAATCGTGTAGACAACACTAATTGCTAAGAAAAATAGAAAATTGCATAAAAAGAAAAATGAGTTTTATTGATGAAGAAGAGAATAGACTGAGATATCTCATAGGATGGTGGCTACAATGCCATTACAAGGGTATATATAGGGTAGATAGCCAAACCCTAACCCTAACCCTAATGGTAAATGGGCCTGGTCATTACACCACTAATTAGTTTACAATGAGAAACATAAATGGGCCTTAGATAAATAAAGCAAATTTGGGCCTTTTCTCTTTTTCCTCTTGCTTCCTTGACATTTCTTCATTGATTTGTGATGTGCCAATCCTTGTTATCAATCCTTTTCTTGTCCAACAACAACTAGATGTGATATCTTCATCTACAATTCTTCAAAATGCAAATACACAGCAAATTGAACTCTATTTCTCTATATTTCTGGTTGCATGCGGGCTGGGTTGGAATATCTGTAAAAGTAACAAAACAATACCCAAGTAATATTTATTTATATACAAAAGACGAGATATTAGAGCATAAAATAAACACATTTCTATGTCAATCAAGTGCTAAAATGAAATAGTATGATTTAGGCTAGGTCTTAGGGTCTTTTTATAGTGTTTAGGATTAGTCTTAGCCATAGGATAAACCCTAGGATATATCTGAGCCATCTAAAATCGTCACAAGCCCCCAAAACAAGGCCCATGAGCCAAAACAGGTGCACCAGACCGACCTGGCCGACCAGGGGGGTCGACCCAGCGGTCGACACCCATGTCGGACCCCTGGAGGGGGGTCGACCCCGGGTTCGACACCCATGTCGACCCCCTGGAGGGGGGTCGACCCAGGGGTCGACACCCTGTGTGTCTGGCGGGAATTTTCCTGCCTTCTCTTTCTGGGCTGAATTTCAAATCTGTTTTCGGATTTGAATTTTCGTGAAACTTCGTTGGGCCTTAACTGGGTCATACGGACTCCGATTTACGAAATTTCGGACTCTATTTCACGTATTTTTCCAAGACGAACGCAATGGCGCAACCCGTTTATCCTGATTCAGATTTTATAATTTAATTCTACCTTGATTCTTGTCTTAACACGTTGTTAAAATTTGGGTTGTTACATTCTCCCCTCCTTTAAGGATTTCGTCCCCGAAATCTCCAAGTTAGGAAGAATGCATCCTACCATCCATCATCCATCTACTCAAAACATCATCCACAAGAAACCATGGTCCTTAAAAGGCTTCTAATGTTTTATGAACACAT
This sequence comes from Allium sativum, assembly GCA_030737875.1. Taxonomy (NCBI): domain Eukaryota; kingdom Viridiplantae; phylum Streptophyta; class Magnoliopsida; order Asparagales; family Amaryllidaceae; genus Allium; species Allium sativum. The sequence continues at coordinate 177,864,417 of CM060913.1, read as the reverse complement.
GCAAAGAGTGTGTGTGTATGTTCCTTAGCTAATGCTAATGATCAGGCCTGGTTGATCTGCAAAATATGTTTAGTGAAATGAATCCAATATGTATGCAAAATTTTCCTATTATAATTCATAATTTCTACATGAGTGCACAAACATTAAATCATATGCAACAACCAAATGATAGCACAACCAAGTTTCCAAAATAAACACTCATGCATATGCAAGTATGAAACTGTGACTGAGCCGATCTAGTGCCTAATGTGTATTCATGCATCCACGAGCAACCACTTGCAACCATTTCGCAATCATAACATGTTTCAATTACATGTTTACATCCAAAAAGATTCTACCTATGGTTCTCAAGATAGGATTGAGGAGATATCAAGATAAAACAAAGCATCTAGAAAAAGAAGTTAAAGATGTACCCCAGAAGGTCCGGTCTGCTTCTTAGGCCAGTCCTTGCTGATGTGTCCAGTCTCCCCACAATGAAAACATTCACCTTGCTTTCTCTTCCTCTTTCTACAATCCTTGGCTATGTGCCCTTCCGTACCACAGAAATTGCATTTCCTTTTTTCACGTGAGTTGTCGTTCTTGCCTCCTTTCTCGGGGTCTACCTTCTTATTATGAGAATCGTTGGGCTTGACCTCTTTCTTGCCCTTCTTAACTTCCTCATACAGTAGGGCCATATCCACCAAGCTTTCAAAGGTCGCCCCCATGGGCACATGAGTCATGGCCAAACCATGTAGTGGCTCGTTCAAGCCTCGTGCAAAACGTAGCGCCTTTTTCTGAGGAGTGTTGACTAACTCCAATCCGAAGCGAGCAAGCTGATTGAAACGGTTCACGTATTCTTTAACTGTCATATTTCCTTGTTTAAGGGCCAGAAACCGTTCCATTTGGAGACTCTCCTCTGTCGATGACAAGAACTTAAGCCCAAATCTCCCTCTAAAGTCCGCCCAAGTCTCAATGGGCCTAGTAGCGTTGGTGACTTCCCACCAATAAGAAGCTTCCTCTTTCATGAGCCACGCCGCCAACTGTACTTTCCTATTGTCCTCTACCTCAAAGATAACAAACAAGTCTTCGGTTTCCTTCAACCAATTCCGTGCCTCAACAAAAGTCTCAGTTCCTAGGAAATACTTTCCGCCCATGGCCTTAAAGTCCTTGCATATCTTTGAATAAGCGGTTTCTCGCGGAGGTTGAGGAGGATGAGGAGGATTGGCTGGGCCTGCCATATTAGCCCGAGCCTCGAGGAAACGACGGAACCAAGTGGGTATATTGACACCCTCGGGAAGATTAAGATCGTCGGCCATGATAAGCTGAAAACGAAAACGGAAAAGATTCAAATGAGGAAACAAAGATTGTGCTAATGGCTTTTTGGGGAATAGCCTTTTTAAAATAAACCAACTTTTCTTGAAAAGTGCTTCTTTGTAAATGGTTTTTTTTTCAACAGGTTTTCAAAACTTTTGCCCAGTCTTGGTAACCTTCTGCTCTGATACCAAGTGTAACACCCCACCCTCCGCTAGGGTCACTCACAAAGGGAATGCACTAGTTTTGGAGGAGTATTATCGAGATAACATCACAGGATTATCACAAGACAGAACATAAATAAATAATTAAGTAAACAGCGGAAGAATTTCTGAGCAAAGTAAAAGTTCATTTTATTCCAAAGTAAACCATGTCTCTTACAAACATTTCAAATAACTTCATTACAACTGTCTTGTAATAATAGCCAAAGAAGCAATAACTTAAAACAGAAAAACAGCTTATTCCCCAAGTGCAATAAAATGAAGCAGCCATAGCAACCCGTACATGCTGAACCAAAGCAAGTGATGTCCAAGCTAAGAGCTAGTGTTTCCTCCCGGAGAACCTGAGGGGGGGGGGAACGAAAGAAAAAGAGGCGAAAGGAAAAGGGTCAGTCATAAAGACTGAGTAAGTTCTAGTGACTTTCAGTGTAAAAACGGTTAAAACAACCTGTCATGTATGAAATGGAACTAAACTTAAGAATGGTGTCAAGGTGAACAAGATAGACTAAGGTGATCAGGATAAGTCAAGACAAGTCAAGTAAAGCATCACATGTTCAAGTTTCGTTGCATCGACTGTACTAGTATACTAAGCCCATGTCACAAGTTAATCACGAAATAAATCCCACGACCTAATATCATGAAATGACCCTGAAACGGGGTCTGTCCCAAGTATGGGGTCCTACGGAGCGATTATCTAGTCGATCGGCTCCTTACAAGTTCTAGCTCGTCAAGTGTCTGTGTCATACGGCTAATCACGAATGTAGTCACCTGTGCTGGGTCCACCTTCGGGTGTATCAGCCCTAGGGTGTCAACCCCTGACACGATTCAAGATGCACAGATAAATCTACGGATACCAGTGCCTACCCCGGAATACGTGCACGACCGTAGTCCACCGAACCTACACTGGCATACCCCACTGCCGTCGTTCACCTCTTACAATCAGCCCAGTAATCGTGCCCCACCCGGCCTAGCCCCAGGGTACCTCGATACATCTAGAGGGTTACTGCTGAAAAGGGTCGTGTCTAGGGTTTCGCCTAACAGATTAGGTCATGTAATTCGTGACCTAACCCTGCCTAACCGATTAAGTCATGTAATTCGTGACTTAATCCTTTTCCAGTCTAGTCATGTCAAAATGGTGAAGTATGTCATTTAAATTCGTGACTTAACCCGTCTACGTGTCATGTCAAGTTGGCTAAGTGTTGTCGTTTCAAGTTCATGACTTAGCCCAACAAATCATGTTCAAGTTGGTTAAGTTATCTTTTCATGTTCATGACTTAACCCTAATTGGCATTAATTGATTTGTCAATGCACTGAACCACTCACATTGGAACCTATTGTTCGTAGCCACTGGATTTGCCGGGCGGTTCCGGGCAGGTTTACGCAACGAACTCAACCCAACGTCGGGTTTCAAGTGCGATGTGACCAACTACCCACATCGGATCCTATTGTTTGTAGCAACTGGATTTGCCGGGCGGTTCCGGGCAGATTTACACTACAAACTCAACCCAACCTCGAGTTGGCCACTTTCTTCTTTTCTAAAGTCATGCCCATGTTCTTATCAGATTCGTGCTATTTTCATAGCATGTTCATATATATTTTATGCCCAACTAAGGCATGTTTCAAGTCAAGTTATGGCATGTTCAAGTCAAGTTTTCGTGCCATATTTCATGTTCTACTTATGCCAAATTTCACAGTTTATGATTATAATCAATTCAAGTTTTGCCTATTCTACCCAATCGTATCCCCAACGTATATAAACGTACTTCATTCGCAAGCATAAACAATTCAAGAGATAAAGGGGAATAACACCAGACATGTGATAGGCATATGTGACTATTCCAACATCACTTGCATAATAAACAGGCTATAACATATCACATGGTTTCAATACTAACATGATGATAACTTGGCATAATAATGGTTCCAACTTGGTTTAACATGATGATTTCAACTTTACATCATAGGCATAGTAATCCATGCGGGCATAATAATCATTTTATTACAAACATGAAACATTAAAGGCATGGTAATTATAACAGGCATAGTGGATTCCAATTTAGTATTTTTAACATAATGACTCTCATCTAGCATTATAAACATAATGATTCCAAGTTTTCATCATGACCTAGCAATTCCCAATTTTTCCTTAACATGATAGGTATATTAACATCACAGGCATAGTTTCATTAATATCATAGACATGGTTTAATTAGCATCATAGGCATGGTTTAATCAACATGAGGATTTCAATGAACATAATGATTCCATGGACATGTATTTGTTCAACTTGCAATAAAATTAAGCCCAAGTGATTCATAACAACATCAACATCATGATAAGTTTAACTTGCAATATTAACATAGCAATATTCCCAAATTTTGATTCAAAGTTAAACAATGTAAACATGGATTAATAATAGTTCTTAAATCCGGTTTCAATTCATAGCATGTCCATGTTATTTTAGCGTTTTTGCCTAAAAAGTGACATAGAACTTACAATATGAAGCAAGCAATCCAAATCAAAACTTTAAATCAAATAGCCCCAAATCCGTTGTCTAAAGCGTCGTCGTTGTTGTAGCTTCTAGTTGTAGCCTTCAAGAATCATCCTTTGTCTTCTTTAATTTTATTCTTTGTATTTTTAATTTAGAGTTCTAGGTTTAATGGCGGTTGCATGAGTGCTAAAATGAAATAGTATGATTTAGGCTAGGTCTTAGGGTCTTTTTATAGTGTTTAGGATTAGTCTTAGCCATAGGATAAACCCTAGGATAGATCTGAGCCATCTAAAATCGTCACAAGCCCCCAAAACAAGACCCAGGAGCCAAAACAGGTGCACCAGACCGACCTGGCCGACCAGGGGGGTCGACCCAGCGGTCGACACCCATGTCGACCCCCTGGAGGGGGGTCGACCAAGGGGTCGACACTCTTTGTGTCTGGCGGGAATTTTCCCGCCATCTCTTTCTGGGCTGAATTTCAAATCTGTTTTCGGATTTGAATTTTCGTGAAACTTCGTTGGGCCTTAACTGGGTCATACGGACTCCAATTTACGAAATTTCGGACTCTATTTCGCGTATTTTTCCCAGACGAACGCAATGGCGCAACCCATTTATCCTGATTCAGATTTTATAATTTAATTCTGCCTTGATTCTTGTCTTAACACGTTGTTAAAATTCGGGTTGTTACAAGTGTTGCCCTCTTGTGTTACTCAACCCTATCATACACCATGTTATATATATATATATATATATATATATATATATTGGTTAAGTGTTGCCTTCTTGGGTTACTTAACCCTACCACACATCATGTTATATATTGGTTAAGTGTTGTCTTTGTTAACTTAAACCTACCCTACATCATGTTATATCGGTTAAGTGTTGCCTTAGTTAACTTAACCCTACCATTTGTTTAATTATCATGTTGTACTGGTTAAGTGTTGCCTTAGTTAACTTAACCCTATCATTTGTTTAATTAACATGTTGTACTGGTAAGTGTTGCCTTAGTTAACTTAACCGTACCATTCTTAACATGTCTTGTTCATTAGCATTAATTGATTTATTAATGCACCAACCTCTCACATTAGATCTGTGTTGTTGCAGTTACTGGATGTGCCAGGCGGTTCTGGGCAGTTTTACACCACAACTCAATCTAACCTCTGGTTTTTCTTGGGCATGATGCACTAACCTCTCACATTAGATAAGTGTTGTTGCGTTTACTGGATGTGTCGGGCGGTTCCGGGCAGTTTTACACCACAACTCAATCTAACCTCGGGTTAAGCATGTTCATCCTTTATTTAATTTACATATTCATTATTTATATCAAGTTTATATGTAAATTATCCACAAGTGTTGTCATGTCACATTTAGTATTTAAATTATGTTCATAATTAATGGTATACAAATTATACCATTTCATGCTATTACTCATTTTCATGATTATGAGCCAATCTGTGCCATTAGCATGTAATTTAATGTTTTGCCCCAAAGTTTCCCCCCGTTATTCGTTCGCATAATTTACATAGAATGTTAGGCTCGCAAATTAGCCTAACTCATAAACAAAAGGGAAAAGAAAGGAATATGTAGCATTCCAACAACAAAAAATAATATGAATCTAACTAAGCATGTGTAATACAAATTTTCCATGAACAATATAAACCTAATCAAGCATATCAATGTGAACTTGTACTTGAGTTAGATCCAATTAACATAGATCTTATGTAATAACACGGAAATATGAGCTAATTTAAAATTTTTATTTTGGCAATTTTAGTGAATTTTGTATATTTAAAATAAATTATTTTAAATAATAACGCCGAGAAATTTAAAATGAATAGAAAAAGAATGTATATATTTATATAGATCGTCGTTTGAATATAAATATTTATTTTAAATTATAAAAGGAATTGAAAATGGCGCGGTAGTTTGAAATTTCGATTTCAAAGTTCAAATGAATATACAGGATTCATAATAAACCGGATTTTAGCGAAACCGAAAATATTTGAATCTATTTGAGAATATCTTTCCAACTAATCGGAAAAATCAAAATTTCATGGCGGGGATCAAAAGTTAGGCCCTGTTGAAAATTCAGAATAGTCGCTATGGAATTTTGGCCCTTAAAAATGGAAATTTTGCAAACGACCTCTGTTTTCGATGAAACCACTTATGTTGGATCCGGGATGTCTAGTTATTGCTAGATTCCAAAATTCGTAATTTTTGAAAGGAATATGTGAGCGTGGCGAAAGAAAACGTGTTTTGACAGTTTCAGTCAGTTTCGATCGACCAGAAAATGACCATTTTTCAAATGGTCTCAGAATTTGATGAAATTAGTTTTGTTAGGATCGTATCGTCATTACGAAGCTAGAAATAATTTTTTTTGGAATTTTTAAAGTCCGTATGTGGTCCCGGTAAATTAAAATGTACGTTCAAATTGAATATATACTAATTTGTATTTTAATTTTAATGAAAACTGATCGTAACAGCCGAATTGGTTAAGAAACATATCCCATTGTGTTCGAGATGGGGGTATTTGGCTAGGAGCGACAGTCGTTGGGATTTGTTTGGAGTTCAAATTTAAAAGTTACATTTCGGAAACTAAATTAAATAATTAAATTATATAATATATACCCTTTTTCCCTCATCCCCTTTGGTTAACCGCCGTTCATTTCAAATCGGGTAAAATAAAAAAAAACCTCGACAACGATGGAATCGCCCCAGTTTGACGCGCCACCGCCAGAGGCGTTCCCCCTCGCCATCGTCCGCTTCCCCGACCTCTCCGCTGCGAGCCGCGCCTTAGCTCCTCCTCTGGCCTCCTTCGATAAAACCCAATGCCCAATTCCAAGTAATCCTAACCGCCGCCAGCCCCTGAGTCCCACCACCCGCCGCTGTGCTGTTGCGCCTTCCCCCTGACCCTCCGACGAACTGCAATCCCCCTCTCTCTCTCGATGTAAGTTTTCTTTATATTTCATTTACTTTATTTATTTCAAAAACATATGGGATTTTAAAACTGAAACATATGAATTATAAAACTAAAAACATATGGGATTATAAAACTGAAAAATGTATGATTTTTAATTATAGAAATATATGATTTTTAATGTAGAAAAGGTAAGATTTTTATAATGTTTTCATTATGATAAAGAAGCGATCTTTATATGGTTATCATTAAAATAAAAACACGATTTTTTACATATATAGATTTGAAATTAAAATACGATTTTCATATAGCAAAAAATATGATTTTTATTTAGATAGACTTATAAAAATATAATCTTTATTAGAGGAAGAGCATAAAAATATGAACTTTATTTTATATGGAGCGAAATGAAAATATAAGTTTTATATTGTAGAGATTATAAAAATACTATTTTTATAAGATAGAGAATATAAAAATATGATTTTTATACATGTAGCGAAGTAAAAATCTGATTTTTATTATATAATTAGCATTGAAATAAAAATATGATTTTTATAGCGTTGAAATAAAAATGTGATTTTTAATATGAACAGCGTAGAGAAGACTGCGTTGGCATTGCAAACAAATCTGAATTCAAACCATTCAGCGATAAGAATGGAGGAGTGGATCCCAAAGGTTAGAACTCCTCACTAAAATTTTATGTTCAGTTATTTATTTTATAACTGCATATATAAACTGCTCCCCGTCGTCCACAGACCATGGACGACTTGTGTGATTGTTTGTGTTGTGAAATTTGACTGTTGATTGTGATGTCAAAAATATATATTCATGTGCTGAAATAAAATATATATATTTCATGTGTTGAAATAAAATATATATTCATGTGTTGAAATAAAATATATGTTCATGTGTTGAAATTTAATATATATTCATGTGTTGAAATAAAATAAATATTCATTTACAAATCGAACGATTTTTTAGGTACACCGATTTGACTGATATTGATTGGGACGATAAATTTTACCCATCGCCCAACTACAAAAATAAAATTTGTGTTTGATTGTTTGAAACCCCACACGAGTGTTGGGATGGAATTAGACATACACTAATCCCAATAATTAGCTGTATGTCGATCAATTGATTGACAGGCTGTTATAAGCGTTGAATATTTATATTTGATGCTTATACACTGTAGAATGCACTCTAGATGATGGTTGATTATTTATCTTTGCTATTATATACATGTGTTGTATGGAATCCATATAATTAACACTATATGCTAATTGATTGGGCCTCATTCCAGTTTGGAAAATAAAGAATATTATAAAATGAAAATTCATGTGTTGAATAGAATAAAAATTCATGTGTTGAATAGAATAAATTCATGTGTTGAATAGAATAAAAATTCATGTGTTGAATGAAAATATATATTCATGTGCTAAATAAAAATATATATTCATGTGTTGAAGAAAATATTCATTTGTTGAATAGAGTAACGAAGTTATTGAAATATATAAAGCCGTGTTGATTAGATATGCGCCATTTTGACGCTAACAATATTTATATCGATTATATTCATTTTTATAATGATTATAGAAAAGGAAGTGATTTCAAAATATAATGTTTTGAAAATATTATCATTTGTATATCGATTATGTGGAGTATTCAATTTTGATTTGAAATTGAATATGAAGTTGAAATCGTTTTTAAACCGAAGTAAAAACGATTTATAAAATATGTTTTAAAAGGAAATCAATGAAATATATACTATATATAAAATATAATGGCCTGAATAGAACGCACAACGCTGCGGCAGTTCGCAAATTTCGACCATTGACTTCGAATTAACGTTGCGGGAGATCCGACCGTCGGATTCTCCTAAAACCGGAACCGTTGGGTTCGTATCGAAAAGAGCTTTCTAATGAATATTATGGATTTGAAATCTAACGGTCGGATTTGGAATTATGTCCAAATCAAATTTGGAAAAGGTCGCTGTAAGTGCAGTTCGATGGCCGTTGATGGAAATCGACTGTACGGGCCTTGATAAAATTATTAAAAATAGTAATAATTTGTGTAAAATCATAAGAAATAATTTGGAAAGAATTGGGATGAAAAACTCCATATTTGAAAAGATAAAAAATAGATTTTTATCGAAATGAACTAGTTTTGAACTAGAATTATAATCCTATTTATTTTAAGAATAAATAAAGTGGATTTGAAATGGTTTTGAAAATAACTAGAATTTCCAATATATAAAGTGGAAATGGATTTGAATCGAAATTGTCTTCGGAATATTTCGATGTTGGATTTCGTGATTATACAGATATTGTTATGGAAATTTGAAAGATATATTTATATCGTTATTTCCAATACGATATTTGTTGGTCGTAGGATTTGATATTGAATATAAGCCAATATATTTTCTATTCAGAGCCTTGTATTTAATATCAAATGGGATTTGGGTTTTTCGTGAATGGTGTCTTCATTAACACTGTTCTTAAACCCAGTTGAGAAAAAGATTAAATCTTTTTATTTAGATTTAATGATGGATACCAACTAAATGATATTTTATTGGAATTGAATTAGAATGTGATTTTGGGTTTATAGTGAACCATGTTTAAATAACATTGGTTCTTTAACCCAGTTAAAGACAGGACGTGATTTCCTAAGTTAAATAATCATTGATAGTGATTATTGGGAAGATTAAAACCAAGTGGAGTTTTAATGAATCTTCAATTGTATTGAAATAATCGAGAATGGAGTATCACCAGTTTTGCTCCAGGCGATTGTTAAATCTTTAATTAGATTTGAACGTGAAATGGTAATTGAATTTACCGATAACACCGTGGTGTTAGATATGAAGTATGACCAGTTTTACTTCATGGGATAAATAGGTTGGGGTTGGGAAATTTAACAAGTGATTACTTCGATAAGGTTCGTTAACCCCGACTAGTTTGGATAAACCATAATTTGGTTTGAATTGATATTCAAAGGAAGATTAAAGAATAAATTTAAAGAATTTATCTTTGATAAAATTAATGGGAACTTTTCCCAAAGTGTAAGAATATTTGAATAAAAGAATATTCTGTATTGGAATGAGGCGTATGTTGTGTTTGTGTAATACTTGTTTATTATATACACGGGTTATTCAGAAAGACCGAGTTTATCCCATTCTGAATAACTGATTCGACGATGAGTCGAGGATGAAGACGGTGGTCAAAGACCAGAGGTCTTCACATCGTTTGGGTGATTACTGATGATCTTGATTGGGCTGTACACCCAAAAGGAGGGAATCAGTTGGTGATCATCCAGATGTACTTGGAGATCGATGGATATGCGAGGTACAAGGTGCTTCCGGTTTTGTTCAGACCTAGAACGAACTTATAAAGGGATTGTGCGTCTGACATTGGATTTTATTCTGTGTGATTGATTTCTATTAAATATATAACTGTTTGGCGGCGGAGAATTTATTCTCTTGCTTAACGCCCTTCTCTGAGACGTACGAGCTCAGGGGTAATATATTGATGGATATCAATCGCATGGAGTGAATTGTCTGTGTGGCATGCCTAAGTGGCAGTCAAGCCTTCGGTTGAAAAGCAAAGTCTTGTGGTTGATGATCAAAGCACGACCTGTGTGCCATTGATTCACATGCCTCACACCCCGATTGTGAACCAAAATGGGAGAGGACCTCAAGGAGGACATGCGTTTCTTTCTAGCTAGGGTGGTGTCAGTGACCTACCAGCCCTAACATTTATATTATTTTCACTTGTGTAGTTTTTGTTGTTGCTAGGCGCCTCGGATATATCTGTGATTGTGTGAAGCCAGTGGAGTCATTTGGCTCATTTACGCCCCAAAGGGCGGGGAAATGTAGTGTTCAGGCATAATAATCCATATCGGTGGACCGGCCCTGACAATCCAAGGCTTGCCTGCGTGATTGCCTGAGACATGGTAGGCTAGATTGTATTAAATCGGTAGAGGACGATCCCTGGCCTCGGTTCACAGATGGAAATCCAATTTCCATATACGTGACTTTGCGGTTTTGATTGTAGAGCCTAGTATGGCGACATGATATATGGTACCCATGTCGTCTAGGATTGATATTTATGATTGAAATTGTTTTGACACTATACACTTACAATAGTATCAAATGATTTGTTTTTAACATACCACGCATGTTTGGCTATAATAAGGGAAAAACCCTATCCTCTGGATTGTGTTGCATTGTGTGATGGGACCTGGGTCTTATAATAGCTTCATTTTTTCCAAAAAGCATTGCGCTGTTTTGTTATATGCACTGGTATTCTTGGGAGGAAACCCGTTCCGTGTTATACGGCGTGGTCCCTTGATTTACCTAACTTTAAAATAAAGATTAATAACTGTTTTAGTTCTCACACCAGTAACATGACTGACCTGGAGTTTATTGTTTTAACCTAAAACCTGGGTGCCCTTATTTTGACACGGGCAGCTAGTAGTCTTGGTTTTGCAGATTTGTATTCACATGATCCTGATTTACAGCTGGAATGATATCCGTAAAGCTCTGTATCCGTATATCTTCTTCTAGTTGTGTATTGTATTAGTTTCCGCTGCTATGTAATGTATTGTAATCTATGATATTTATCGAATATCTAATAATTATTCATACTCTGTATATTCTTGCATTCTGATGAAATTGTTGTAATAAGCAATGAAATGTTCTTCTGTTTGCGTTTCGATGTGTTGTGTTCTCAAAGCAATCCGTGCTTTCCTTCACGGGGAAGTTCGGGTCGTTTCATTTTGGTATCAGAGCTTTGGTTTACAAAGCTCAGAGAACAAGACACATTAGAACCTTATGAAAGAATTCATCAGAGATTGGATTAGTAATATCCAATGAGAATGACTCGTTAGAGATAGGATCAGTAGTATCCTATATTGATTTGGACAATCCAATATATAAAGATTTTGCATATTCGTCTGATCCACAGGTATTCAAAGTTTTAATATATTGGGTAGATATAGAATTACGCTCTAGTCGCCCGGAGATGGTTCTGATGTCTGAAGCTTCATCATCAGAATTTATGTTCGAGTGACAAAAGTGGGATTTCTATATATTTCCAATTGACTGGTGTGAGAACCAAAACTAGATTGGGCTTATTGTTGTGAATTGGCATCAAAAATCTGATTTTTGGACTATGTGTTAAAGTTATATGATTGAAAAGAAAATCAACTAATTGATTGCTGGTTGTGTTGTTTCATTAATTAAATGTTGAACCTTTAGCCAAACTGAAACAAAAAGTAAATTGTATTGAAAATTAATCGCATTTGCATGCATATACATGTACTTACAATGAACAGGTCATAGCAAGGAGGCTAGAGAAGAGGAATAAAATTGTTTGCCCGACAAATAGGTACATGTTTATTGTATTTCTTGGGTTTTTGATGATTTTATGAGCCGTTTGGCTTGCCGCTTGGTTGTTTCTTTTTCTTTTTGGATTGGTGAGGGCCATGGGAGGCTATTTGAAATATCCTGAAGCTACCAGTGCAGGGGAGATTATGGCGAAATTTTTCGAAAATTTAGGGTGTTAGCCAAATTTTAGAAAATTTTGAAAAGTTCTTAGAAACTGAAAAGTTGAAGAACTTAAGCCATAATGAAAAGAATGAAAGTTGAGTTGGTTTGTAAAACAACTTTCAGGTTCGTTCCTTTTCGGGGACGAAAAGTTTTAAGTGGGGAGGGGATTGTAATAACCCGGAAATCCGAGCCAATTTAAAAATTTTATTTTGGCAATTTTAGTGAATTTTGAATATTTAAAATGAATTATTTTAAATAATAACGACAAGAAATTTAAAATGAATAGAAATAGAATGTATATATTTATATAGATCGTCGTTTGAATATAAATATTTATTTTAAATTATAAAAGGAATTGAAAATGGCGCGGTAGTTTTAAATTTCAATTTCAAAGTACAAATGAATGTACAGGATTCATAATAAACCGGATTTTAGCGAAACCAAAAATATTTGAATCTATTTGATAATTTCTTTCCAACGAATCGGAAAAATCAAAATTTCATAGCGGGGATAAAAAGTTATGCCCTGTTGAAAATTCATAATAGTCGCTATGGAATTTAGCCCTTAAAAATGGAAATTTTGCAAACGATCTCGGTTTTCAACGAAACCACTTTTGTTGGATCCGGGATGTCTCGTTATTGCTAGATTCAAAAATTCGTAATTTTTTAAAGCAATATGCGAGTGTGGCGAAAGAAAACGTGTTTTAACAGTTTCAGTCAGTTTCAATCGACTAGAAAATTACCATTTTTCAAACGATCTTAGAATTTGACAAAATTACTTTTATTAGGACCATATCGTCAATACGAAGCTAGAAATAATTTTTCTGGAATTTTTAAAGTCCGTATGTGGTCCCTGTAAATTAAAATGTACGTTCAAATTAAATATACACTAAATTATATTTTAATTTTAATGAAAAACTGATCGAAACTATCGAATTGGGTTATGAAACATATCCCATTGTGTTCGGGATGGGGTTATTTGGCTCAGAGCGAAAGTCGTTGGGCTTAGTTTGGAGTTCAAATTTATAATTTACTTTCCAGAAATTAAATTAAATAATTAAATTATGTAATATATACCCTTTTTCCCTCATCCCCTTTGGTCAGCCCCCGTTCATTTCAAATCGGGTAAAATAAAAAAAACCTCAACGATGATGGAATCGCCCCAGTTCGACGCGCCACCGATCATCTTCCCCGACCTCTCCGCTGCGAGCCGCGCCTTAGCTTCTCCTCTGACCTCCTTCGATTACACCCAATGCCCAATTCCGAGTAACCCTAGCCGCCGTTAGCCCCTGAGCCCCACAACCCGCCGCTGCGCTGCTGTGCCCTCCGACGAACTGCGGCCCACCCTCTCTCTCTCGCTGTAAGTTTTCTTTCTATTTCATTTACTTTATTTATTTTAAAAACATATGGGATTTTAAAACTAAAAACATATGAATTATAAAACAAAAAACATATGGGATTTTAAAACTGAAAACATATGAATATAAAACAAAAAACATATAGGATTTTAAAACTGAAAACATATGAATTATAAAACTAAAAACATATAGGAATATAAAACTGAGAAATGAATGATTTTTAATTATAAAAATATATGATTTTTAATGTAGAAAAGGTAAGATTTTTGTAATGTTTTCATTATGATGAAGAAGCGATCTTTATATGATTATCATTAGAATAAAAACACGATTTTTCAAATACATAGATTTGAAATAAAAATACGATTTTCGTATACAATAAAAATATGATTTTTATTTAGATAGAGTTATAAAAATATAATCTTTATTAGAGGAAGAGTGATAAAAATATGAACTTTATTTTATATGGAGCGAAATGAAAATATAATTTTTATATAGTAGAGATTATAAAAATACGATTTTTATAAGATAGAGAATATAAAAATATGATTTTTATACATGTAGCGAAATAAAAATCTGATTTTTATTATATTACAAGCGTTGAAATAAAAATGTGATTTTTATAGCATTGAAATAAAAATGTGATTTTTAATATGAACAGCGTAGAGAAGACTGCGTTGGTATTGCAAACAAATCTGAATTCAGAACATTCAGCGATAAGAATGGAGGAGTGGATCCCAAAGGTGAGAACACCTCGCTAAAATTTTATGTTTATTTATTTATTTTATAACTGCATATATAAACTACTCCCCATCGTCCACAGACCATGGACGACTTGTGTGATTGTTTGTGTTGTGAAATTTGACTGTTGATTGTGATGTGAAAAATATATATTCATGTGTTGAAATAAAATATATATTTCATGTGTTGAAATAAAATACATATTCATGTGTTGAAATAAAATATATGTTCATGTGTTGAAATCAAATATATATTCATGTGTTGAAATAAAATAAATATTCATTTACAAATCGAACGATTTGTTTAGGTACACCAATTTGACTGATATTGATTGGGACGATAAATTTTACACATCGCCCAACTGCACAAATAAAATCTGTGTTTGATTGTTTGAAACCCCACTCGGGTGTTGGGATGGAATTGGACATACACTAATCCAAATAATTAGCTGTATGTCGATCGATTGATTGACAGGCCGTTATAAGCGTTGAATATTTATATTTGATGCTTATACAGTGTAGAATGCACTCTGGATGATGGTTGATTATTTATCGTTGCTATTATATACATGTGTTGTATGGAATCCATATAATTAACACTATAAGGTAATTGATTGGGCCTCATTCCAGTTTGGAAAATAAAGAATATTATTAAATGAAAATTCATGTGTTGAATAGAATAAAAATTCATGTATTGAATAGAATAAAAATTCTTGTGTTGAATAGAATAAATTCATGTGTTGAATAGAAGAAAAATTCATGTGTTGAATGAAAATATATATTCATGTATTGAATAAAAATATATATTCATGTGTTGAAGAAAATATTCATTTGTTGAATAGAATAATGAAGTTATTGAAATTTATAAAGTCGTATTGATTAGATATGCTCCATTTTGACGCGAACGATATTTATATCGATTATATTCGTTTTTATAATGATTATAGAAAAGGAAGTGATTTCAAAATATAATGTTTTGAAAATATTATCATTTGTATATCGATGATGTGGAATATTCAATTTTGATTTGAAATTGAATATGAAGTTGAAATCGTTTTTAAAACGAAGTTAAAACGATTTATAAAATACGTTTTAAAAGGAAATCGATGAAATATATATTATATATATAATATAATGGCCTGAATAGAACGCGTCGCGCTGCGGCAGTTCGCAAATTTCGACCATTGACTTCGAATTGACGTTGTGGGAGATCCGACCGTCGGATTCTCCTAAAACTAGAATCGTTGGGTTCATATCGAAAAGAGCTTTCTAACATATATTAGAGATTTGAAATCTAACAGTTGAATTTGGAATTATGCCCTAATCAAATTTTGAAAAGGTCGTTGTAAGTGCAGTTGGATGGCCATTGATGGAAATCGACTGTACAGGCCTTGATAAAATTATAAAAAATAGTAATAATTTGTGTAAAATCATAAGAAATAATTTGGAAAGAATTGGGATGAAAACTCCATATTTGGAAAGATAACAATAGATTTTATCGAAATGAACTAGTTTTGAACTAGAATTATAATCCTATTTATTTTAAGAATAAATAAAGTGGATTTGAAATGGTTTTGAAAATAACCAGAATTTCCAATATATAAAGTGGAAATGGATTTGAATCAAAATTGTCTTTGGAATATTTCGATGTTGGATTTCATGATTATACAGATATTATTATGGAAATTTGAAAGATATATTTATATCGTTATTTCCAATACGATATTAGTTGGTCGTAGGGTTTATATTGAATATAAGTCGATATATTTTCTATTCAGAGCCTTGTATTTAATGTCAAATAGGATTTGGGCTTGTCGTGAATGGTGTCTTCGTTAACACTGTTCTTAAACCCAGTTGAGAGAAAGATTAAATCTTTTTATTTAGATTTAATGAAGGATGCCAACTAAATGATATTTAATTGGAATTGAATTAGAATGTGATTTTGGGTTTATAGTGAACCGTGTTTAAATAACATTGGTTCTTTAACCCAGTTAAAGACAGGATGTGATTTCCTAAGTTAAATAATCATTGATAGTGATTATTGGGAAGATTAAAACCAAGTGGAGTTTTAATGAATCTTTAATTGGATTGAAATAATCGAGAATGGAGTATCACTAGTTTTGCTCCAGGTGATAGTTAAATCTTTTACTAGATTTGAATGTGAAATGTTAATTGAATTTACCGATAACACTATGGTGTTAGATATGAAGTATGACCAGTTTTACTTCATGGGAAAAATAGGTTGGGGTTGGGAAATTTAACAAGTGATTACTTCGGTAAGGTTCGTTAACCCCGACTAGTTTGGATAAACCATAACTTTGTTTGAATTTATATTCAAAGGAAGATTAAAGAATAAATTTAAAGAATTTATCATTGACAAAATTAATGGGAACCTTTCCCAAAGTGTAATAATATTTGAAAAAAAGAATAGTCTGGATTGGAATGAGGCGTATGTTGTGTTTGTGTAACACTTGTTTATTATATACGCAGGTTATTCAGAAAGACAGGGTTTATCCCATTCTGAATAACTGATTCGACGATGTGTCGAGGATGAAGACAGTGGTCGAAGACTAGAGGTCTTCACATCGTTTGGGTGATTACTGATGATCTTGATTTGGCTGTACACCCAAGAGGAGGGAATCAGTTGGTGATCGTCCAGACGTACTTGGAGATCGATGGATATGCGAGGTACAAGGTGCCTCCGGTTTCGTTGAGACCCAGAACGAACTTGTAAAGGGACTGTGTGTCTGGCATTGGATTTTATTCTGTGTGATTGATTTCTATTAAATATATATCTGTTTGGCGGCGGAGAATTTATTCTCTTGCTTAACGCCCTTCTCTGAGACGTACGAGCTCAGGGGTTATATATTGGTGGATATCAATCGCATGGAGTGCATTGCCTGTGTGGCATGCCTAAGTGGCAAATGATCAAGGCTTCTATTGAAAAGCAAAGTCTTGTGGTTGATGATCAAAGCACGGCCTGTGTGGCATAGCTTTGTGTAGCGTTGATTCGCGAGCCTCACACCCCGGTTGTGAACCAGAAGCGAGAGAGGACCTCAGGGAGGACATGCGTTTCTTTCTAGCTAGGGTGGTGTCAGTGACCTACCAGTCTTGACATGTATATTATTTTCACCTGTGTGGTTGTTGTTGTTGCGAGGCGCCTCGGATATATCGGTGACTGTGTATACCATTTGGAGTCATTTGGCTCATTTACGCACCAAAGAGCAGGGAAACGTAGTGTTCAAGCATAATAATCCATATCGGTGTACCGGCCCTGACGATCCAAGACTTGCCTGCGGGCTTGCCTGAGACATTGTAGGCTAGATTGTCTCGAATCGGTGGAGGACAATCCCTGGCCTCGGTTTACAGATGGAAATCCAATTTCCAAATGCGTGACTTTGCGGTTTTGATTGTAGAGCCTAGTATGGCGACATAATATATGGTACCCATGCCGTCTATGATTGATATTTATGATTGAAATTATTTTGACACTATACACTTACAATAGTATCAAATGATTTTTTTTAACGTACCAAGCATGTTTGGCTATTATAAGGGAAAACCCTATCCTCTGGCTTGTGATGCATTGTGTGATGGGACCTGGGTTTTATAATAGCTTCATTTTTCCAAAAAGCATTGCGCTGTTTTGTTATACGCACTGGTATTCTTGGGAGGAAACCCGTTCCGTGTTATACGGCGTGGTCCCTTGATTTACCTAACTTTAAAATAAAGAATAACTATTTTAGTTCTCACACCAGTCACATGACTGACTTGGAGTTTATTGTTTTAACCTAAACTGTGGGTGCCCTTATATTGACACGGGCAGCTAGTAGTTTTGGTTTTGCAGATTTATATTCACAGGATCCTGATTTACAGCTGGAATGATATCCGGAAAGCTCTGTATCCGTATATCTTCTTCTAGTTGTGTATTGTATTAGTTTCCGGTGCTATGTAATGTATTGTAATCTCTGATATTTATCGAATGTATAATATTTATTCATACTCTGTATATTCTTGTATTCTGATGAAATTGTTGTAATAAGCAATGAAATGTTATTCTGTTTGTGTTCCGATGTGTCGTGTTCTTAAAGCAATCAGTGCTTTCCTTCATAGAGAAGTTCCGGTCGTTTCATCTTAAGCATATGAACAGGAATTTACATAGATCTTAAGCATATGTATTAACTTGGATCTAAACATATAAGCATATTTGAACTTGACTTAGTTTATGAACATGTACATAACATAACATAAAAGCAAGCATGTAGATCTAAACATATAAGCATATATGAACTTGACTTAGCTTATGAACATGTACATAACATAACATAAAAGCAAGCATGTAGATCTAAACATATAAGCATATATGAACATGACTTAGCTTATGAACAAGTACATAACATAACATAAAAGCGAGCATGTAGATCTAAACATATAAGCATATATGTACATGACTTAGCGTATGAACATGTACATAACATAACATAAAAAGCAAGCATGTAGATCTAAACATATATGTATATATGAACATGACTTAGCTTATGAACATGTACATAACATAACATAAAAGCAAGCATGTAGATCTAAACATATAAGCATATATGAACATAACTTAGCTTATGAACATATATATAACATAACATAAAAGCATCACCAAATTAATATACAATATGATAGATTCAATTTTACAAATCACAATAGTCTCATAGGCATAGTTAATGTAACGACCCGGAATTTTTGTGATCTTGATTATCCGATATACAACACATATCGAACATCAAGAGTCGAAAATACCGGTAGTTAATGAAAGAAATTAGAGGGTGAGGAAAGATAAGATAGAAATTTGAATAGAAGAAGAATAAGAACACAACATCAGAGTAACACGAAACTCACAGCGGAACGAATAACATATAATAGATAACATATCCTTGAAATAAAGGTTTTACTTGAATATACATATCATTATCAAGTACATCACTTACAACACAACCATTCGCTTATATCCGAGCCAAATTTTCATTTCAAACTCAAGTTTCGTTCTTGATCCCGAATCCTTAACTCATCAACACAGCTTACTTGATATCATTCTAATCCAACTCAGTTACCCATTAACTGGCTTTATTTTTAATTCCATTTGGCTTTCACAAATTTATATTAAATTTGTTTTTAATTCAAACAGTCTTTCCCTGGGAGTTTTTAAACCGTTTACTCTTTTCAAAAATCAAATTTCCCTTTTTGAAATTCAACAAAACTTGTTCTTTCCCAAAACAAATTCAAAACGGTATCTCTGGTAGTAATTTGTTAATTACAACTCGAAAATGAATACTAATGATGCAGATGTCATCATAAGAATCTATTTTCCAGCGATCGAAGTGAGTTCAATACTATAAAATCATTTCTAAACATTTCCACCTTGAAATTCATTTCAAAATATAATTCACACTACTTGTAAAACAATTTAAAATCTCCCAGGATTTTAAATTTTCCTTATTTTTAATCCAAATTCATTTACAAACACTTATCCAATTTTCCAGAATTTTAATTCAATTCCTGGTTTAAATTTTAGATTTAGTTCAATTCGATTTCATATATTTCACTTATATGAATTCTGATCAATTATTTACATAACCATTTAATTTATAATCTTTACTCGATTATAATATCAATTATACTTTGGGTAAAATTATTTCATTTACCCACTTTTCAAAACATATCGTGTTGACCCATCGTATTCGAGTGTTTAGAAGCTCCTACCGATACAATGGATCAAACTGATCGACCGGAATTCATAAACAACTCAACCAATAAACCTCCACAATATAAAACAATTTTTATATCAATAACAAATACGTTCACTCGTATCTATACACTCAAACTCAGTCTAGGGAATTACTAACGCTATCTCTACCGAGTCACGCCACAGAGCCAAGGTAAATCACTTAACTTAAGCTCCGATACCAACTGTAACGACTCGGAATTTTTGCGATCTTGATTATCCGATATACAACACATATCAAACATCAAGAGTGAAAAATACCAGTAGTTAATGAAAGAAATTAGAGGGTGAGGAAAGATAAGATAGAAACTTAGAATAGAAGAAGAAGAAGAAGAAGAAGAAGAACACAACGTCAGAGTAACACGAACCTCACAGCGAAACGAATAACATATAATAGATAACATATCCTTGAAATAAAGGTTTACTTGAATATACATATCATTACCAAGTACATCACTTAAACACAGCGGAAATAAACAATAGCTATATGATCTTGAAGCCTCCTGCTCCAACACTTCAAGTATCTGTAAATCCCGAATACTTCACTACCCGTACAAAATTGGGCACCCAAGAGTTTAGGGAAAACAAAACAAAATAAACTTCGGGTCAGTCATGGGATTGGTGTGAGTAAAACAGTTTAAAACAGTTCAAGCAGGTAAATGATATCTCATAAGACCACGCCGTATAACGGAACGGGTTTTTCCCTTATGAGAATCCAAATTATCTTTATATCAAAAACCTTACGATATTATAATAATGTCTATCAACCACAATATAATAATCATCTAGCAGAAACGCTTTCATCTCACGTTCTACATATATAGTATACAATCAAAACCGCAAGCACGTATTGGGTAATGGATTTCCAACTATGACAAGGTATGGAACCACCTTTCGCTAGTGTACCTCTAGAAAGGAATACACTGGGTTCAATAAGAACATCTTGCAAGCCGACCACACATGACCGACCACTCATTTCGCTTGAGTGTATCTAATGTATGTCACCAACGGTTGAGATCAGCAACCGTTTCCCGAATGGGACAGCATCAACAATAGATTTTTAGAAGTAAATGAAACTCTAGATTAGGTGATTATACACCCTACTTCGGAGCGACCGACTTAGCCATGCTGCCTTCCCGATTTCTATCATTTACCGGTTGATGAGGCTTGAGGTTATGCTTCATCATCACATCAGATTCACTTCGAATGTCACATTGTCAGATCCATCGAAAATCACTAATTGACGTCTACAACAATACATTACGTGTTAGCTAAAGAAGTTTCCTTCTCCGCTTCCACTCTTGGTACAGTTGAAGAAATCAATTTACATGACCCTTTTGGAAATACTCTGTCAGACATTTATCCATACAAGTTGTAACAACCCGGATTTCGCCCGACCCCAATCGATCGCAAGATCGATCAAGACCGTTCAAAACCCGCGTACGTTAACTTTGGGCATACAACACATCAGAATAACAACACAGACTTTTATAACATCAATAATAAATGTTACATCAGAGTACAGAATATATCAGAGTACATCGATAAATAATACAGCGGAAGATACATTTACAATAAATTAAATACATTGCAGTGGAACTAATCTTAATGGAAGGCCATCAATATTCTGGACCCAGCTTCAGACTTCAATCCACGATCCTGCTTAACTATATATGTAAAAAGCTACTCGACTGCCCATGTGGAAAGAGGGCACCCGAGTTTGCAAAGTGAAACAAACTACAGGTCACTCGTGGGACTGGTGTGAGAATTCTTAACTTAATCTATCTAATAAGTAGGCTAATCACAGGACCATGCCGCTAACGCGGAACGGGTTTACTCCATTGGATTGCCAGTGCATAATTAAAGTAAATCGTCAAATAACACAATGCTTTTTTAGAAAGATGAAACCATTATAAGACCCAGGTCCCATCACACAATGCAACGCACACCAGAGGATAGGGTTTTACCTTATAATGGTCAAAAGATTCTTGATACGAAAAAACAATATTATTATTAGTATTTATATATATTTAAAACATTTCAATATAAATGTATTAATCTTAGACGGCATAGGTACCATATACTATGTCGTCGTACTAGTTATACAACCAAAACCGTAAGGTCGTATTGGAAGTTGGATTTCCATCATGAGTCGAGGCTAGGGGCAAGCTCCTCTCTGATTCGAGACACTCTAGCAAATGCCTCAGGATCTCCCGCAGTGAACCCTTGGATCTTCAGGGCCGGTCCCCGCATATCGGCAGTGGATTAATTATGCCTGGACACACGTTTCCCTGTTACTTTGAACCTATAATATGACCACTATCGGCCTATAAAAATCCGAGGCACCTCAAAATCCATCATCCACATAAGTAAAATGCCAGGCCGTGTTAAAGCACTGACACTACCACTAGCTAGAAAGAAACGTGTGCACTCCCTGCAGTCCATATCCCGTTTTTGACTCATACCGGGGTGTGAGGCTCGCGAAGTCACGATATACACAAAGCTATGCCGTAATAGGCTATGCGTTGATCATCCCACAAGGCCCTGCTATTCAACAAAAGCCTTGATCAATTTGCATCTTGGCGTGCCACATTGTCAGACCCTACCATATTATTGATCATCTACCAATATATATATAACCTCTAAGCTCATACGTCTTAGAGAAGGGTGATAAGTAAAGAATAAATTCTTCACCACAAACAGAAATATATAATCAGTATCGTTCAACAAATACAGCAGGAAGGAATACAATGTCAGACACACAATCCATTTACAAGTCCGCTCTGGGTCTGAGCGAAACAACGTGTCCGTCGGTCTCCAAATGCGTTTGGATGATCATTACCAAATACCTTGCCTTGGAAGGCCTATCCTAATTCAAGATACCAGTCATCATCATCCCAAAGATGTGAAAACCTTCGGTCTTCAATCACCGTCTTCATCTTCGACTCTTGATCGTCGTGATGATTATTCAGAATGGGTTAAAACCGGTCTTTCTGAATAACTCGCGTATTTTGGGTGTAACAACCCGCATTTTTATCGGTTTATATTGGAATATTTAAATCAGTTTAAATATTGAATTAATAATATAAGTGGATTTATATATTAATTAAAACGAAGATGAACATATAAAAATATATATTAAAAATATTTCAGCTCATAACGACGCTGCAGTTCGTAATTTAACGTTTTGAACTTCAACTGAGTGTACAGAAATCAGTTTAAATCGGATTTCTGCAAAACAAGAAACATTGGAATCTGTCGAATAGTATCTGTCTAACAGAAGTGAAAAATCGAGATTTCGTGTTATAGATTGTGATTTATGTCCAAATCAAATATTCAAATAGTCGCTGTAGAATCGTTCGTCGACCCTAACAGTTTATTCGATATAACTAGATATCGGTTGCAAATCTGGACAAGGTTCTTTTAAGGCGCAGTGATAATTTAATTTTTAGAATTTTACTGTAATTTTTAATTAATTAAATACGTTACTTTTTATTTGAAGTATTTTGCACCCTATATCGATATTTTGGGATTTCAAAATATGAGTCAACCTACCAATATTATTATATTTTTGGAATCATGACAACTCGCTCGACACGACGGTATTTTTATTTGTGTCTATAGCGGTCCGTAAGTGAATGAAATTATGGGTAACAGGGTACGCTAAAACATAAACATTTCATATGCATGTTAAAAGCCTGCGTGCCTATTCCTTACTGTTGAAGCAAAGTCTGCATGCCTAATACTGTCTCATTTATCACCATCAACGTCTGTGTAAGTTTGCTTAGCCTAGCTTCAAAAACGTACAAATTCACATGTCTAAGAATCTAAGCTGCCATCTAATCTTGTACTGCTATAAATCACGCAGCCCTACTATGATGTGTTAATGGACCAATTTCTACTTTGAACCAAACCGGATGGTGGATGTACAAAATTAGCAGAACATAGTCTAGGTTTTCATGCAGCCTAAAGTGGTGAACAATACAACTTCATGCGTTACTTTAGCTCATTTATGAACAGGCATTTCGGGCATAAATATAGAACAATATAAAGTATAAATAAATGAAAATAACGCAGATGTGAGAAGGTCAATAAGGTAAGATAATTGTGTATACATAACATGTTTTATAGTACAACAACAAAATGCCTTTATCACCATGAACGTTGATGACATTGGTCTTATAGTATATTTATATTAATAAATTTTCTATTCTTTGTGCTGGCAAGCCGACCTATAGAGTGACGTATATGTTTAAACACACAGACCTTATGACCTACCTACGGCTACACTTCACGCTGCTACTAAAGGCCAGAGCATGTGTAGTAAAATCAAACTGTTTCCCTATGGAAACTCGTGCCTACCAGGGATGCAAGCATGTCATGAATTTTCAAATTTGTAAATACGGATATGTACACGCACATGCTCCGCTACCTATTGCCTTGCACTTCAACTCAATCACGACATATCCAGTACCCTGATTCAAGCTAACGCAGGCAATAACGCAAGCACAGCAGTGTGTTTTCAATCAGTACCGACCTAAGCTAAAACATGATGTTCATTTCAATGAATTGTCACCTATCTTAGCGCAAGCCTATGGACTAAAAGGAATCAGCTACCATTTTTTTTTATGGCTTCATGCTTAAGTTCACAGACCCTTGTGTTTTCTAATCAACCAGCAAGACTACATTTCCCCTGCACACACTTGTACTTCCTTTTCCTTAAGCAGTAAAGTATTAGCGAAAAGAAAGTCTACGAGGAGCAATTTCAACGGCTAGCTAGAGGCCTAATACTTGGCACGCAAGGTTATATTACTATAAATACACAGCAGATCGATCTCTTTTCTTCTGAAACTCAAGACCAAAATCAGCTCATCTCTTCTTTTCTCCTTTTCGAACCCAACTGTCCTTTTTCGTACAAAATAAATAAATAATACAAATAAAAACAACGAAAGCTGTGAGCAAATTTGAGAGGAAGCTGGGCATTTTCTTGTCGCCCAGTATACTGTTGAGGGGCATTGGTCTCGAACATGGCAACCTGGAATGAGTTATGCGAATCTAACATGGATGGAGTGGTCATTTGGAAAGGGACTGGCGAAGTGGGTTTCAACACAAAGTGGAGCGTCACAGTTTGCATGGCATTTCAGGAAATAGGAGGGGGCACTGCGTGTAAATCATGAAGGAGGAGTCCAGTTGAATATTGATAAGTTTTCAGGATGGTGGAGTACTCACGTGTGTGGATATTCAATTAAGATGTACAGGTATCAACGTGTAATAGGGGTGGTTGTCTTAGCTTTGAACTTGTGTTTTGGGGCGGGTTCAAGCATGAAAACATCAAGAGAATGGGTGCTGGTCGTATTCATGTTGGCACTCGAAGTCACATTGTTTCCAGTTTGCAAAGCAGGGTAGAATGTAAAGGTGGGAGGACGATGCAACTGTATGCTGAGGACGTGATTGCATGGGTATGTGTGGTGTTGATGAAGACGGGTCGGTAAAGAGTTTTATGGCAGATTAATTAGTAGGTGGTGGGTATTCATTGACGTGAAGGAGAGTAGCCTTCGATGTTAATTTCGTACGATATGGAGAAACCAACGGCGGTCAAATCCTTGAGAAGTGACCAGAGTTTGAACTAGTGGTTGATGGAGGGGGCGTCGCCTTAAAGAAGCACGGGTATTAAGGACATGATGTGTGTGATACGGTTGGAAGAAATACTAGGAGGAACGGATCAGTAAGAGCCACATGAAACCGGTCTGAAGCGATGTGGAACACGCTGCAACTTACAGGAAAATAAAACGTCTGATTCGAAGCAACCAACGCAAATCGTTATTTAACGGTTAGCGCGCCAAGGTGAGTAAATTCACTAACTATGTTTTATTTAAAATATTTTAATTATATTTTAAAAAAATGGTTGAATGCTGTGTGATGGTTGTTTAGACAGATTATGGTTAAATTGGTTGAATATTATATATCGTTGCATATGTACACACCATTGGTTGGATACTGAATTGACTAACATCTGTGGATGCGGAAATCGGTTGGAGGAACTCAACCGGATTCCTAAATATTTAGATGTACTGGTTGTGCACTGTTTGAACCGTGTTGAATGGAAATTTAATGTTATGTTGATTTGGTAAGTAAACGATATCAGCGACAGTCAACCATAAACCCATTTTGTTAAGAAATTGGTTGACTGTCAGACAAATCAACGAAGGTAATTATAAAAATTATATTTTTATAATTAAAGTGAGGTTTAAATTATAATAGAAATTCTATTATAAACTGGTATTAAGTTGTATTGAGATGTTTTATTGAATTGGGTATCATAATACGAATAAGAAGTAAATTGCCAAAAAGACAAAGAACGTGATCGAGTTTAGATAAGAGAAGTCTAAAGAGAAATGTTTAAGGAAGATGGAGTGAAGGGTTAATGACCAATGTAAATAATTTTGAACCGAGTTTTCAAATAAGGATATGACATCATAAAATCATATTTAAAATATGTCAAGATTTTTGTAACGGAAATAAAAGCCAAGATTTTTGTAACGGAAATAAAAGCCAAGATTTTTGTAACGGAAATAAATGCCAAAGGTTTTTGTAACGGAAATAAATGCCAAGATTTTTGTAACGGAAAAAGATATCAAGACTTTTGTAACGGAAAGAGGCGTTGAGATTAATTATAAAGTGGAGTATAATAGCATATTGCAAGTCTGTGAACTATAGCGATAAAATAACGCTGTTGAGGTTTAGGCGTGACTGTTGTGTCGAGATTAGTAAAAAATGGGAATATTACAGCGTATGACAAGTTTTGAACTATAACGTTAAATTAACGCTGTTGGCCAAGCTTAAGCGTGATTTTTGTATATAGCATTAATCCCTAGGGAATAAAGACAATTGGTTTGAATCTACTTATTCTAAAGAAATAAGTGACGATGTTTTGCCCAAAGAAAATATAGGAGCATTATGTTGGGTGGGGAACAAAGACGAATATAGGTTCATAATAACTGGAAACGTTCTCCAAGAGATGCAAATGGCTAAACGAGTCTTGGAATATATCTGGGAAGATATGGAAAATTGGGGAAGTGATGTTAAATAAAAAGGGGCTAGTGATTGTGTGATGCTCGTTATACATTTGAATGGATGTTTGTTTTTACTTCGATAGTTAAATAACCGACTATCGAAGTGTTTTGACCATCGTTGTCAATACGGGGAGACCGGTTGGATATATTATCCGAGAACCACTCCGTATAGGCAAAAAAACGCTGCGTATTCGATTATGCTGAAGAAAATTGAAGACGGAGTGAAATGCAAGGGTCGTCCTGTTTCAGAATGGTGGTTTCTGTTTGTCCCGTCCCAGGACAACTTGTATGGACGAATGTCTGACAAAGTATTCCTAACGGATCACATAAGACGATCTTTTCAAGATGATACGTCTAGTGGCGGAGGAATTCGTTTCTCTTAGCTTTTATGCCCGTATTATCTTTGAGGAGGTTAACTAGTGATTTGACGGGTTTGACGATGTGGCATTCAAAGTGTATGGTGGCCAGATGTTCTGAAAGGTAGACGTAGCCTCTAGCCTCACAACCGGGAAATGACAAAAATCGGGCAGGCAGCATGGCTATGTGGGTCGCTCCCATTAGGGTGTATAATCACCTATCTAGAGAAATTCCTTTTGTTTCTAAATCTATCGATTCTGCCCATTCGGGAACGGTGGTTTGAGTCCAACCGTTGGTGATATACATTCGATACACTCAAGCGAAATGAGTGGTCGGTCATGTGTGGGCCGGGTTGCAAGACGTTCTTGTTGAACCCAGGTGTATTCGCCTCTAGAGATACATCATCGGAAGGTGGTCCCATACCTTGTCATAGTTGGAATCCAATCTCCAATAAGCGCCCTACGGGTTTTTATTTTATACTATATATGTAGAGCGTGAGATGCAAGCGTTCTACTATTTGGTTATTTATTTGATTAGACATTATTATAATATCACTGGATTTTGATATCAAAAATATTTTGGGTTATAGTAAGGTAAAAGCCGTCCATGTTTATGTGTGGATTGGTCTTACTATTATCCTTTTTGTTTCAAAAAGGATTTTCAAAGTTAAACCGTATGGTTGGAATTTACTCACACCAGTCCCATGACTGACCCAGAGTTTATTTTGGTTGTTTTTCCCTAAACTCTTGGGTGCCCAAATTTGTACAGGCAGTCAAGTGTTTCAGGCTTTTACAGATACGCTTGAAGGAGCTAAAAGCAGAAGGCTTCACCGTTAGTATTTAGAGACTATTTCCGCTGTGATATGATGTATTGTACTCTGATAATGGTATGTATATACAATACAGTTTTGTATTTCAAAGTTATGTTATATAATATATTTTATTCGTTCCGCTGAGAGATTCGTGTTTACTCTGATTATGTTCAGCTGTGTTCTTCTTCTTCTCCTATTCTATTAGTTCTATCTTTTCTATCTCATCCTCTAACTTCTTTCTATTAATGGTCCGGTATTTTCGATGTCTGAACAGTCGACGCTGGGTTTTGTGTCGATTTTCGGAGTCGAAAATCCCCGGGTCGTTACAGTGGTATCAGAGCATAAGGTTAAGTGATTACCTTGGCTCTGTGGCGTGACTCAATAGAGATGGAGTTAGTAATACTCTAGATTGAGTTTGAGTGTATCTATATGAGCGCGTATTTGTAAATTGATATAAAAAGCATTTTATATTGTGTTGATTGATCTGGTGAGTGGTATATAAATTCCAGATCGACGCGTTTAGCTGACGAGGTCGATAGGGCTTTATAAACGCTTGGATAGAGAAATTCGACATAGTATTGTTTTAAAAGCTGGGTGAATAAAATAATTTTACCCAAATTATATTTTGATATAAAAAGAAGTATATATCTTAATATTATTATAATACGTAGGATGTGTGATCATTATTATAATCATACTTGAAGTGGTTATGTAAATAACCAATCGAAATTCACGTAAGTATAAAATACAAATCCGATGAATTGAATCTAAAGAAACTCCAGAATTGGAGTTAAAACTATGGTAATTTGGAAAAAGTTCGTAAATGAATTTCGAATTAAATATATGGAATTTTAAGATCCTGGGGAAATTTTGAAATATTATCCAAGTTTCGAAAAGATATTTTTGAAATAAATTTCAAATAAAAGTATTTGAATATGAGTTTTGAAAGTGATATAGTATTGAACTCACTTTGATCGCTGGAAAATAATTCCGATGATGAACCGCGGCATCATCGGTGTTCGTTTTCGAGTTTCTAAGTGAGGGATTACTACCACAGATTTTGTTTTGAAATAAGTTGTTCGAAAATTCAAATATGTCTGAATTGTTATGTTATGAATATATGTATTATTTCAAACTAATTTGAAATAAAAACCTCAGGAATTTCAATTCTGAAATTTAAAATTTACTTATGAAGTAAATAAACAAAGAATTTAGAGAAGCCAAATAAAAGTGGAGTTGAATTGAAGCCAAGTAAGTGGAAAACGTACTAGAATAAGAATTTGACTTGGCAAAATAGTTGAGTTGTGAATTGAGATTAGGAATGGAACCGAACTTGGTTTGGAAATTTGATTATTTGGAATTGGAATTGAACTGGATTTTGAAAAAGAAATTTGAGGTGGGATTATTGATTGAGAATAAACTGACTGGAGATCAGTTGGAGATGCATTTGGGTATGCTGAATGGATTGCAAATGGAAGCGAGAAAGTTAGATGCCCGATAAAGGGAGAAGGCCCAGAGTGGCGTGTGGTAATAGTACCAAATGAACCGTGCAACAGAGAGGCTGAAGAAATTCTCTGAAAATTTAAGTGCTAGGAAATTTTCTGAATTTTGAAAATTTTCGTTACAAAGAAGGGAATTAATATTTTGATCAGTTCAGTTGAAACTAAAATTATGAAGTAAACCAAAAGGATTTTTTTCCTGTTTACAACAGAGATTGTAGCATTTTCCCATCTTAGCAATTTCGAGGACGAAATTATTTTAAGGGGGAAAGAATGTAACAACCCGCATTTTTATCGGTTTATATTGGAATATTTAAATCAGTTAAAATATTGAATTAATAATATAAGTGGATTTATATATTAATTAAAACGAAGATGAACGTATAAAAATATATATTAAAAATATTTCAGCTCATAACGACGCTGCAGTTCGTAATTTAACGTTTTGAACTTCAACTGAGTGTACAGAAACCAGTTTAAATCGGATTTCTGCAAAACAAGAAACATTGGAATCTGTCGAATAGTATCTGTCTAACAGAAGTGAAAAATCGAGATTTCGTGTTATAGATTGTGATTTATGTCCAAATCAAATATTCAAATAGTCGCTGTAGAATCGTTCGTCGACCCTAACAGTTTATTCGATATAACTAGATATCGGTTGCAAATCTGGACAAGGTTCTTTTAAGGCGCAGTGATAATTTAATTTTTAGAATTTTACTGTAATTTTTAATTAATTAAATACGTTACTTTTTATTTGAAGTATTTTGCACCCTATATCGATATTTTGGGATTTCAAAATATGAGTCAACCTACCAATATTATTATATTTTTGGAATCATGACAACTCGCTCGACACGACGGTATTTTTATTTGTGTCTATAGCGGTCCGTAAGTGAATGAAATTATGGGTAACAGGGTACGCTAAAACTTAAACATTTCATATGCATGTTAAAAGCCTGCGTGCCTATTCCTTACTGTTGAAGCAAAGTCTGCATGCCTAATACTGTCTCATTTATCACCATCAACGTCTGTGTAAGTTTGCTTAGCCTAGCTTCAAAAACGTACAAATTCACATGTCTAAGAATCTAAGCTGCCATCTAATCTTGTACTGCTATAAATCACGCAGCCCTACTATGATGTGTTAATGGACCAATTTCTACTTTGAACCAAACCGGATGGTGGATGTAAAAAATTAGCAGAACATAGTCTAGGTTTTCATGCAGCCTAAAGTGGTGAACAATACAACTTCATGCGTTACTTTAGCTCATTTATGAACAGGCATTTCGGGCATAAATATAGAACAATATAAAGTATAAATAAATGAAAATAACGCAGATGTGAGAAGGTCAATAAGGTAAGATAATTGTGTATACATAACATGTTTTATAGTACAACAACAAAATGCCTTTATCACCATGAACGTTGATGACATTGGTCTTATAGTATATTTATATTAATAAATTTTCTATTCTTTGTGCTGGCAAGCCGACCTATAGAGTGACGTATATGTTTAGACACACAGACCTTATGACCTACCTACGGCTACACTTCACGCTGCTACTAAAGGCCAGAGCATGTGTAGTAAAATCAAACTGTTTCCCTATGGAAACTCGTGCCTACCAGGGATGCTAGCATGTCATGAATTTTCAAATTTGTAAATACGGATATGTACACGCACATGCTCCGCTACCTATTGCCTTGCACTTCAACTCAATCACGACATATCCAGTACCCTGATTCAAGCTAACGCAGGCAATAACGCAAGCACAGCAGTGTGTTTTCAATCAGTACCGACCTAAGCTAAAACATGATGTTCATTTCAATGAATTGTCACCTATCTTAGCGCAAGCCTATGGACTAAAAGGAATCAGCTACCATTTTTTTTTATGGCTTCATGCTTAAGTTCACAGACCCTTGTGTTTTCTAATCAACCAGCAAGACTACATTTCCCCTGCACACACTTGTACTTCCTTTTCCTTAAGCAGTAAAGTATTAGCGAAAAGAAAGTCTACGAGGAGCAATTTCAACGGCTAGCTAGAGGCCTAATACTTGGCACGCAAGGTTATATTACTATAAATACACAGCAGATCGATCTCTTTTCTTCTGAAACTCAAGACCAAAATCAGCTCATCTCTTCTTTTCTCCTTTTCGAACCCAACTGTCCTTTTTCGTACAAAATAAATAAATAATACAAATAAAAACAACGAAAGCTGTGAGCAAATTTGAGAGGAAGCTGGGCATTTTCTTGTCGCCCAGTATACTGTTGAGGGGCATTGGTCTCGAACATGGCAACCTGGAATGAGTTATGCGAATCTAACATGGATGGAGTGGTCATTTGGAAAGGGACTGGCGAAGTGGGTTTCAACACAAAGTGGAGCGTCACAGTTTGCATGGCATTTCAGGAAATAGGAGGGGGCACTGCGTGTAAATCATGAAGGAGGAGTCCAGTTGAATATTGATAAGTTTTCAGGATGGTGGAGTACTCACGTGTGTGGATATTCAATTAAGATGTACAGGTATCAACGTGTAATAGGGGTGGTTGTCTTAGCTTTGAACTTGTGTTTTGGGGCGGGTTCAAGCATGAAAACATCAAGAGAATGGGTGCTGGTCGTATTCATGTTGGCACTCGAAGTCACATTGTTTCCAGTTTGCAAAGCAGGGTAGAATGTAAAGGTGGGAGGACGATGCAACTGTATGCTGAGGACGTGATTGCATGGGTATGTGTGGTGTTGATGAAGACGGGTCGGTAAAGAGTTTTATGGCAGATTAATTAGTAGGTGTTGGGTATTCATTGACGTGAAGGAGAGTAGCCTTCGATGTTAATTTCGTACGATATGGAGAAACCAACGGCGGTCAAATCCTTGAGAAGTGACCAGAGTTTGAACTAGTGGTTGATGGAGGGGGCGTCGCCTTAAAGAAGCACGGGTATTAAGGACATGATGTGTGTGATACGGTTGGAAGAAATACTAGGAGGAACGGATCAGTAAGAGCCACATGAAACCGGTCTGAAGCGATGTGGAACACGCTGCAACTTACAGGAAAATAAAACGTCTGATTCGAAGCAACCAACGCAAATCGTTATTTAACGGTTAGCGCGCCAAGGTGAGTAAATTCACTAACTATGTTTTATTTAAAATATTTTAATTATATTTTAAAAAAATGGTTGAATGCTGTGTGATGGTTGTTTAGACAGATTATGGTTAAATTGGTTGAATATTATATATCGTTGCATATGTACACACCATTGGTTGGATACTGAATTGACTAACATCTGTGGATGCGGAAATCGGTTGGAGGAACTCAACCGGATTCCTAAATATTTAGATGTACTGGTTGTGCACTGTTTGAACCGTGTTGAATGGAAATTTAATGTTATGTTGATTTGATAAGTAAACGATATCAGCGACAGTCAACCATAAACCCATTTTGTTAAGAAATTGGTTGACTGTCAGACAAATCAACGAAGGTAATTATAAAAATTATATTTTTATAATTAAAGCGAGGTTTAAATTATAATAGAAATTCTATTATAAACTGGTATTAAGTTGTATTGAGATGTTTTATTGAATTGGGTATCATAATACGAATAAGAAGTAAATTGCCAAAAAGACAAAGAACGTGATCGAGTTTAGATAAGAGAAGTCTAAAGAGAAATGTTTAAGGAAGATGGAGTGAAGGGTTAATGACCAATGTAAATAATTTTGAACCGAGTTTTCAAATAAGGATATGACATCATAAAATCATATTTAAAATATGTCAAGATTTTTGTAACGGAAATAAAAGCCAAGATTTTTGTAACGGAAATAAAAGCCAAGATTTTTGTAACGGAAATAAATGCCAAAGGTTTTTGTAACGGAAATAAATGCCAAGATTTTTGTAACGGAAAAAGATATCAAGACTTTTGTAACGGAAAGAGGCGTTGAGATTAATTATAAAGTGGAGTATAATAGCATATTGCAAGTCTGTGAACTATAGCGATAAAATAACGCTGTTGAGGTTTAGGCGTGACTGTTGTGTCGAGATTAGTAAAAAATGGGAATATTACAGCGTATGACAAGTTTTGAACTATAACGTTAAATTAACGCTGTTGGCCAAGCTTAAGCGTGATTTTTGTATATAGCATTACTCCCTAGGGAATAAAGACAGTTGGTTTGAATCTACTTATTCTAAAGAAATAAGTGACGATGTTTTGCCCAAAGAAAATATAGGAGCATTATGTTGGGTGGGGAACAAAGACGAATATAGGTTCATAATAACTGGAAACGTTCTCCAAGAGATGCAAATGGCTAAACGAGTCTTGGAATATATCTGGGAAGATATGGAAAATTGGGGAAGTGATGTTGAATAAAAAGGGGCTAGTGATTGTGTGATGCTCGTTATACATTTGAATGGATGTTTGTTTTTACTTCGATAGTTAAATAACCGACTATCGAAGTGTTTTGACCATCGTTGTCAATACGGGGAGACCGGTTGGATATATTATCCGAGAACCACTCCGTATAGGCAAAAAAACGCTGCGTATTCGATTATGCTGAAGAAAATTGAAGACGGAGTGAAATGCAAGGGTCGTCCTGTTTCAGAATGGTGGTTTCTGTTTGTCCTGTCCCAGGACAACTTGTATGGACGAATGTCTGACAAAGTATTCCTAACGGATCACATAAGACGATCTTTTCAAGATGATACGTCTGGTGGCGGAGGAATTCGTTTCTCTTAGCTTTTATGCCCGTATTATCTTTGAGGAGGTTAACTAGTGATTTGACGGGTTTGACGATGTGGCATTCAAAGTGTATGGTGGCCAGATGTTCTGAAAGGTAGACGTAGCCTCTAGCCTCACAACCGGGAAATGACAAAAATCGGGCAGGCAGCATGGCTATGTGGGTCGCTCCCATTAGGTTGTATAATCACCTATCTAGAGAAATTCCTTTTGTTTCTAAATCTATCGATTCTGCCCATTCGGGAACGGTGGTTTGAGTCCAACCGTTGGTGATATACATTCGATACACTCAAGCGAAATGATTGGTCGGTCATGTGTGGGCCGGGTTGCAAGACGTTCTTGTTGAACCCAGGTGTATTCCCCTCTAGAGATACATCATCGGAAGGTGGTCCCATACCTTGTCATAGTTGGAATCCAATCTCCAATAAGCGCCCTGCGGGTTTTGATTTTATACTATATATGTAGAGCGTGAGATGCAAGCGTTCTACTATTTGGTTATTTATTTGATTAGACATTATTATAATATCACTGGATTTTGATATCAAAAATATTTTGGGTTATAGTAAGGTAAAAGCCGTCCATGTTTATGTGTGGATTGGTCTTACTATTATCCTTTTTGTTTCAAAAAGGATTTTCAAAGTTAAACCGTATGGTTGGAATTTACTCACACCAGTCCCATGACTGACCCAGAGTTTATTTTGGTTGTTTTTCCCTAAACTCTTGGGTGCCCAAATTTGTACAGGCAGTCAAGTGTTTCAGGCTTTTACAGATACGCTTGAAGGAGCTAAAAGCAGAAGGCTTCACCGTTAGTATTTAGAGACTATTTCCGCTGTGATATGATGTATTGTACTCTGATAATGGTATGTATATACAATACAGTTTTGTATTTCAAAGTTATGTTATATAATATATTTTATTCGTTCCGCTGAGAGATTCGTGTTTACTCTGATTATGTTCAGATGTGTTCTTCTTCTTCTCCTATTCTATTAGTTCTATCTTTTCTATCTCATCCTCTAACTTCTTTCTATTAATGGTCCGGTATTTTCGATGTCTGAACAGTCGACGCTGGGTTTTGTGTCGATTTTCGGAGTCGAAAATCCCCGGGTCGTTACATTGGGATTAAAACAAATATTGGAAAATCACACATTTCATCACATCCCATCTCAGAATATTCTTTTAATAAGATATTCAATTTAAAAGATTCTCATTAATTTTATCAAAGATAAACATTAAAATAAAATCTATAAATAAATTTCCAAAATATGGAATTCCACAGATTTCAAATCAATACATAATCGATATAGATTTCTGTATCAGACTAATAATATAAATGGAATAATGGGAAAGCCTCTTAAATTCCATATATAATATCGGTCTTCTTTTACAGAAGCCCATTTCGATTATTACCAATCGAATTTCCACTTAATTCCTATTTAATATATTAATCTGGAAAAACTTGGTTTTTAGAAAATGCCCTTTTTAAATCTATAAAATAGATTTATAAATTCCAAATAATAATTTCAATATAAATTGGATTAAAGGACAAATGTCGTTTAAAACATCGTCCACGGTAAATCCACTTCACACCTCAATTTATTTCATATCACAAAATATAATTGCAAATGCTAGTAACCCTTTAAAAATATATTTTAAAATAATCATAAAAATATTCTTTATATAAAAGATTCTAAATGAGAAGCATTCTTTATTTTACAAATCTTTATCTTTTACAAATATTCTTTGTTTTAACATATAGTTGATTAAAAATATATTATGAAAATATATGCACTTTATATAAAAAGGATTTCTAATGTAAAAATGGTCTTATTTAAAAGAACACTTAAATCGAAATGCGACTCAAACATTTACCATATAATTTGGATTATATGGATTTCACACACATCATATATATGACAATAACAGTATAATCATCAAGTCATCCATTACATCCAAAGTGTAATTTCCATTGTGTAAGCGTTAAAATTAAAGGGAGTTGTTATTGACACTCCAAATATTGTTAAGGGGAGGACAATTGTTTTTAAAAATAAAATTTGTTATGGGGAGTACCAATGGAGAGAGCACCCCCTTAACAAATAAACTTTATTTTACCAAATTAGCCTTCTTTACAATAATCTCATTTTTATTTGTTAATAAAAAAAAATTATACGATATATTAGTCAACTACATCAGATTTTTATATCAAATTATTAATAATTTCATTTGTCAGATTAAATGAAAAAATATCATTGATAGGAAATCGATATACATATGTCGAATAATTATTATTTTAATATGGTATTACATTATTTGTTCATACCATTATTTCTTCTCAAACAATCGCTTTTTTGTTTTCAAATAATTTATGGATTTGTTTTTTTTTTTTTTTTTTGCATTTGAAATTGATTTGGATTTGGGATGGTAACTGATGTTATTACCAGATATTATTACGAGGGGAAAAGGAAATGTAAAAAATTAAGTGCGTGACCCCCCTTAACATTATTTTTATGATTAGAGTGTTTTTAAAATTTGACCTCCCCTTAACAATATTTGGAGTGTCAATAACAATGCCCAAATTAAATAATAACGCTCATCGTAGTCTGTCGATCTAACGATCAACATACAACTAAATATTGGGATTAGTGTATGTAAATTTTCATCCCAACACCCGTGTGGGGTTTTCAACCAACAGCAGTTCATAAAAATAAACAAATAATTGGTTAATGGATCTAACCAATTTCATTTTTGCTAACAAGTTGAAGATAATAATCAAACATGTCATTTATTCCTAATGTCGAATAAAAATGTATTTTACTCAAATAATTTCCCTCTACATTCCTAATGTATGTATTTGACCGATAATATCATTCTTATTTTAGGATATAAATTCTAATATAGACTGCAAATAAAAAGTGATTTTTATATATTTGCCTATAAATTCAATTTGTATGATATGCAATTTAAAATGATTAGTATCACTGCATATAAATT
Source organism: Allium sativum (assembly GCA_030737875.1). Taxonomy (NCBI): domain Eukaryota; kingdom Viridiplantae; phylum Streptophyta; class Magnoliopsida; order Asparagales; family Amaryllidaceae; genus Allium; species Allium sativum. The sequence goes on along the minus strand of CM060913.1, from coordinate 177,826,644 downwards.
TCATTGTTCATTATGCCAATAAAAATGATTATTCTATTTGCATAAAAGTTTAGTTTCAACCAGAAATGTATATAAGCGATATAGGCATTTTGTTGACAATTCTATTTCAACAAAGTGATTATAAAGTTGTAATTTTATTTTGCCAACTATTCTAGTTTAACAAAATAAAAAGCAGTGATTCATATTTTAAGCTCTTCTATTTTATTGCATATTAACATATCAATAAAAATATTACCTTTAAATCTACTATTTTCATTGCATATAGAATGTCAATAAAAATACTACCTTTTTATTTTCACCATTTTATTGTATATAAAATGACAATAAAAATCTACCTCTTTAATTTTAACACTATTTCATTTTAACTAATTGAAAATAAAGGTGAAATCCTTTATTTCAATTCTAATCTAACGTATAAATGCTATATTTTGTTTCATTCCTTTAATTTAGACAAAAATGTGTGTTTTTGCTTATTTTACTTTAATGATAAAAATATGAATGTCTAGTTATTCATTCTTTTATAATGACAAAATAATGAACATTTTCAATTCATTCATTTAGAGTGATAAAATGAATGTTATTATTTGAATAACTATATTTTGCCAAAAATCATGTTTTAATGTAAAACATTAAAATGAATTTTTATATTGTAATCTAATTTTGACACAACTAGACGGCAAATTTAATCTACGTACATTTTCTTATATACTCTAATGACAATTAAAAGAACGTTGGTATAATTCCAATGTATATTTGCATTAGAGGATGCAATTAAAAGAACAATTTTATTTTCCAATATATATTTGCATTTGGAAATGCAAATAAAAGAACAAATCTTATTTTCATAGCATATTTACATATGTGAATGTAAATAAAAGAATAAACTTTAATTTCAATGTATATTTACATATGTAAATGTAAATAAAAGAATAAACTTCAATTTCAAAATATATTTGCATTTGTAAATTCCAATAAAAGAATAAATTTTGATTTCAAATTATATTCGCTTTGGTGAACGCGAATAAAAGAATAAATTCTATTTCCAATGTATATTTGCATTGGTAAATGCAAATAAAAGGATAAAATTTTATTTTAAACATATGTTTGCATTAGTAAATGCAAATAAAAGCACAAATTTTATTATCAAAAAATATTTGCACCGAGTAGTGCAGATAAAAGAACAACTTTACTTTTATTATATATTCGCATTTGTGAATGCAAATAAAAGAATAGACTTTAATTTAAATGTTTATTTGCATTTGTGAATGCAAATAAAAGAACTAATTATATTTTCAATATATATTTTATTTCAGTTAACATGTTCGACAAAACATTACTTTTTGTTTACACTAACAGGCTTTGACAAAAGCAGTACTTTTGTTTTAAATCAACAAAATTTGACACAAATGAATATTTTGTTTCCATAACCATGTTTGACAAAATTAAATGCTTTGTTTCTAATAGATATGTTTTGACAAAACCCGATGTTGGGTTTTAATAACCATATTTGACAAAATGAATATATTGGTTTTAATAACTATGTTTTGACAAAATTGAATATCTTGGTTTTAATAACTATGTTTTGACAACATAAGTGTATTGGTTTTAATAACTATGTTTTGCTAGTTATGTTTTATTTGCGATAATGAATACAAACAAAAATGTATTTCTAACATTTATGTTTTATTTGCGATAAGGAGCGCAAATATAAATACATTTCTAATGTGTGAGTTTTATTTGCAAGTTTTATTTGCATTATAATGTGTTAATAATAAAAATAAGTTTTAGTTTCAAGTCATATTTACATAATAAAATGTAAATAAAAAGTAAATTTTTATTTCAAGTCATATTTGTGTTTTGAGAACACAAATAAAAATGTAAGTTTTAATCGTTTCAAAATAAAGAATAAAAATCGTTTCAAAAATAAAGATGTAGTCTTTATAATCAAAAACAAAGATTTAGCCTTTTATAATCCAAAAACAAAGTTGTAATTTTTGTAACTGAAATCAAAGTTGTAATCTTTCCAAACAAAATCAAAGTTGTAATCTTTGTGTAACGACCCGCATTCTACGCATCACAGGATCGTAGAATATTTATTTCTTTCACATGCGAAGTCGTATGGTCATGTAACTTTGGGGGACGACTATTGGGGTCATTTCCCATGATCATGATTTTTCCCGATTTTTAAATGACCATTTTACCCCTAGTTGGCACTCTTTTGGCCATAACTTTTGATTGGAAAGGAATTTTGACCTGAAACCACTTTCATTAGCTCCGGATGATGGTTTCTCTTTCCGTAGAGTGGTCACATTAGTCAAACGGACTCACCGTTTGGGAGATATGGCTGAAACAATTTTCAGATGGTGAAAAACAGCTTAATTGGGCTTAACCGGGTGATTAGCAGCTAGGCCCAGAGGGGAATTTCGGGTTTAGAGGTATAGGAGGACTGATTAGGGTTAGGTTATCACTTTCATTTCAGTTTTGAGCCGCCACAAACCTCCTTGAGACCTTAGTAATGGCTTCCATCCTCTAAAACCACTCCAATACACATTTTTAGTGAAGATTAAGCCTAAACTACATCAAAGCAAGGCCAAATAGCAACAAAGCAAGGTTGGAGCTGCTGCTATACATAGGAATTCGACCCAAACAGAGAGTATTTCAGATTTGGTGTTTCATTTGTGGCCAAGGTGAGTGATTTGCATAGTTTTTGCACTAATTACGGCGATTAAGGGTAATTAGTGAAGATTAGCGAATATATACTTAAATAAATTCTGGAAAAATTCTTAAAATTCTAAAATAATGTTTTAAGGCTCTGTTAGAAATTTGGGTTAATTTCGATGTGTTTTGCTAGTCGTATGCTTAAACATGATTAAGAGGGATTATAGGAAAATGTGAGGTTTTAGCCACTTTTGATCCATTTTGGTTCATTTGAATTGTTGTTATGTGTTTGTGGTTGTTCTTACATGTTGCTATGACTCTATGGTATGTTTTATGATTGATTAGAATAGTTAGATTGGTCGAAAACGCCGTCGAATGGCGTAGAAAGCTCGCTGGAAAGTTGCAGAAGTGTGCAGGTTCCGAACCGGTTCGGATCGGAGAAAGGGGTCGGATCGGATTTGTGAACTGACCAAGGGAATTCGAACTGGATTGGAACTTGTCACTGGAGGAGGCTTGGCGAGAAGGAAGGCTGTTTACTTGGAGTTGGAGTGGACAAGGGGATCGGATCGGAAGAATAATTGGAGGCCAGATCGGATCGACTTGGAGATGCAGGGCTCGGATCGGAAGTAAACATTTGGGAGAACTAGCAAGAGGGAAGGCCACGCGGATCAGATAGCAAGGAGGGATCGGATCGGAATACGTGAAGAAATAAGGGAGCGGATCGGAGCGCTGGAAGGAAGGACACCCGACCCGACCCGGAGGAGGACACCGACCCGACCTGAAGTGGAATACCCGAACCGAACCGAATGGAAAGATGACAAGGAAGGAGGACCGAACCGAACCGACAAGGGTAATGACCACCGAACCGAACCGTATTCTAGGGCTTCTACTGCACGACTACTCTTCTGAAGACCCACTCCAATTCGATCAAAACCCGAGATGCAAAGGAAGTCCAAATGAGGAGCTTTGACTCAGGATCCAGCTGGGAACCAATGAGTGGGCTTCATGATTGGGCTTTGCTGCGGGTCGCGTGCCAAGGGGTTATCGACGTCTATAGCTTTGGAACACTATGGTAGGAGGTACGAAGGCGGATTCAGGGCCATTATGGCATCGGTAGAACCAAGGGCTATGATCAATGAAATGGGTCATTGAAATGTTTGGTCATGACTCCATATGTTTAGCTTGGTCATAGCAGGGTTTCTACAAGTCGGGATTCGTCGTTACCTCAATTTGTCTAGTGTTCCAAGGTGGTAGATGTCGTATGCTTTACGCACTGAGTGAGAGATGTGAGGATGGCTGCTATGGTTGATTTGTTTGCTATCATTATGACATGCACACCCCACCCCCGTATCCTTACACCCTTTATTATGGCACCCTAGATTATTGTACGGTATGTGGTACTAACTCTTTGGTTGCAGGTCCAGGTTCAGGTATGGTTTAGTATACCTGTTATTATTCTGTTTAGATGCTTATCGCTCATACCAGGCTTTATGTCTGACCCAGAGTTTTATGTCTCCTCTTATTACTCTGGGTGCTCACACGAGCAGACTAGAGACAGGTTAGCTGGTGATGCACGGGTAGATGATCCGGAGACGAGCAGGAGGCTTCCACGTAATATATATAGTATTCTCCCTGTGTTATTGAAGATCACTGCTTGGGCATTGGTGGTGCATCTTCTGCTTTGGTTTTCTTTTGTTAGAGACAGTAAATTTGGAAAGTTGTAATAAGCTGTATTTGAATTTCCGCTGCTCTGATGTTGACATTGATTATTAGTTATCATCTTATGCACTGTCTCGCCTGTTTTATGTCAAGTATGTTATTATTATATTTTATTCCATGCGCTGTGAGACATTCTACAGGTTCCTTGATTAGTTCATTTCCTTTCCTTTCCTTTCTTTGGCGACCGTTCCGTGCTAGTCGGGACATGTGTACAGCGCACTTCCGAAGGAAATGTAGGCTGGTGCGGAGCGGGCCGTCACACTTGTTATCAGAGCTCTAGGTTGCGTAGTTAACCTAGGGAAGTTATCAGGGAGAGATAATATACGTATACGAGAGAGCGTATTTGTGGTTATTTTGGTTTTCAAAAGATATATATATACTAATAGTAGTATAAGAATGAAGTCGTACTGCACTAGCACCACTATGGAGTCGTTAATCGTTTCCTTTTTCAGATTGACGATGAGCCGATATACTAGAGGTGCTGGTAGGGGAGCTAATAATGGGAATGCTGTTGACATGAGGACGATGTTTACTGACCTCATGAGAGAGATGCTTAGATATGTACAGAGGGCAGCTCCCAATGGTGGAAATGGTGGTGGTCCAATAGTGCAGGCGCCAAGAGTCGACTTCGCCAAGTTGAATAAGGATTATACTAGCCTTGGTGGAAAGCCGTTCCACGGAACGGAGTCGGCCACGGATGTTCAGGATTGGTTGGATAGTTGCGAACGTATCTTCGAGGATTTGGGTATCGAGGATGCGATGAAGAGAAAGCTAGCGTCCCGTCAGTTGCAAGGGCGGGCAATGAATTGGTGGAATGCTATAAAGGCAGCCACTCCCGAAGATCAGATTACTTGGGAGCAGTTTAAAGCTCGCTTCAGTGAGAAGTTCATTCCAGCTGCTCAGAAGTCAATGCTGTTTAAGAAATTCTTGAAGCTCAAGCAGAATGGCAGAGCTGTCTCGGAATATATTGCTGAATTTGACACTTTGTCAAAATATGGGTTATCTCTTATTGATACTGCCGAGAAGAAGAATGAGAAATTCATAACTGGTTTGGATCAGTACTTGGGGGAAAAACTTATTAACCACATCGATGAGACGTTTGAATCGATTGTGGGGAAAGCATTAAGATCAGAAAGTCTCTACCCTAAGTCGAAGACTGAGGTTGCATCTGCAGAAGAGCCAAAACCACAAGCAAGTGGTGGAGGCAAGGGTGGTTCCCAGAATAAGAGAAAGCAGAACCAAGCTAAGGATGGCCAGAAGAAAAAGAATAAGCAAGATGTTGAGTGCTTCAGCTATGGTAAGAAGGGCCATTATGCTAGTAATTGTCGGGCCAAGCCAGCGGATAGGAAGTGCTTCAACTGTGGCCAAATGGGACATCACAAGGACAAGTGTCCACAGCCCCCTAAGGAAAAGCAAATGGTGAAAGCCTACGCTCTTAATGCTATTCCTTCTTCGTCGAATGCCCCAACAGCGGCGGAGAAGGGAAAGAATGTCGTCATTCAAGGTATGCTTTCTGTTTACGATGTTCCTGTTAGAGTTTTGTTTGATACCGGAGCTTCCAGTTCTTTCATATCTAGTGACCTGGTAGATAGGGTGGGATTGGAGCTCGAGATTGTCGATAGACCTTTAGTAGTGACGAACCCGATTGGTGGTTCGACTAGCCTTAGCATGATTTGTCGTAATGTGATCTTATCGAGTCATGGATGCATGTTTGTTTGTGATTGCTTTGTTTTGGGCTTTACTGGGTTTGGCATTATTTTGGGAGTAGATTGGCTCCGAAGATACGGGGTGGTAGTAGACTGTGAGGGCTTTTTGGTGACAGCTAGAGCGGATAATGGGCGGAGGATAGTGTTTGGTGGTCTACCCAGTGAGGGGGTATTGGCTAGTTTTCTAAACTACCTCGACATTCCGCATAGTGAGTTGTCAGGTTTCCCCGTGGTTGGCCAGTATCCGGATGTTTTCGAAGAAGTGACCGGATTTCCACCACACCGAGAGATTGAGTTCCGTATTGATTTGGTAAAAGATGCCAGACCTATAGTGATGCCACTTCGTCGTATGGCACCAAAAGAGCAGCGAGAGCTCGAGGTGCAAGTCAGCGATCTTTTGAAGAAGGGATTTATCAGAAGGAGTGTTTCTGAATGGGGAGCACCAGTAGTGTTTGCTACCAAGGCGGATGGTTCCCTTCGTTTGTGCGTAGACTACCGCGAGTTGAATAAAGTGACGAGGAAGAACAAGTATCCTCTACCGCGGATAGATGATTTGTTCGATCAGTTGAGTGGCGCGAGAGTATTTTCTCAGTTGGATCTCGCGACAGGTTTTCATCAGCTTAGAGTGGAAGCTGAGAGTATAGCTAAAACGGCATTTCGGACGCCGTCTGGGTTTTATGAGTGGTTGGTCATGCCATTCGGGCTGACCAATGCCCCAGCATATTGTGTGGATCTTATGAATAGGGTATTCAGAGATCAGTTGAACAAGTTTGTCCTTGTGTTCGTTGATGATATTTTGGTCTACTCAAGGACAGAGGAAGAACACAAGGGACATTTAAGAATAGTGATGGAGGTGTTGAGAAAACACCAATTGAAAGCAAAGTTTTCGAAGTGTCACTTCTGGAAGAGGGAAGTGAGGTTCTTGGGCCATGTTGTATCAGAGAATGGTATTGCCGTGGACCCGGCAAAGGTAGCTATGGTACAGGATTGGCCTACGCCCAAGAATGCAACAGATGTAAGAAGTTTCTTGGGGTTAGCGGGATATTATCGTAAGTTTATCCAAGGTTTCTCCAAGATAGCAGCACCATTGACCCAGTTGACCAAGAAGAATCAAGCTTTTGTTTGGGATGAAAGGTGCGAGAATGCATTCAAAAGTCTAAAGGACAAGTTGACAAGCGCACCAGTGTTAGTCATTCCTAAGGGGGATGAAGAGATGACGGTATACACGGATGCCTATGGTACCGGACTGGGTGCTGTATTGATGCAAGGCGGTAGGGTTGTAGCTTACGCAAGTCGGCAATTGAAACCGCACGAGAGAAGATACCCTACCCATGATTTAGAATTGGCAGCAATCGTGTTCGCGTTAAAGATGTGGAGACACTATCTCTTGGGAGAAAGATTTGAGCTGTTTACAGATCACAAGTCGTTAAAGTATCTCTTCTCTCAGAAAGATCTGAATCTCCGTCAGCAGAGATGGTTAGAGTTCTTAGCTTCCTATGATTTTGACATCGCATACACACCAGGAAAGGGCAATGCGGTGGCTGATGCATTGAGTAGAAGACATGCCAGCTTAGGGGCTATGTTCCTTGAATGGAAGCAACTAGAGTTTATCGCGGGGTTTGTTTTCAGACCAAAGTGCGAATTGAATCCAGAAATGTTAGCAAGTTTGACGATCAGACCCACTTTGATTGAGAGGACCGACTCTAGTCAGAGGGACGATCCTAATGTATTGGAAATCATCCCCAATTAGAGATGGATATCGATGAGGAGATGAACAAGTATGGGCTTGATCGAGATGGATGGCTTAGAAAGAATGGAAAGCTTGTTGTACCCAATGTCAATGGATTGAGAGATGAAGTGCTTAAAGAATGTCATCACTCAAAGTTGACTATACATCCCGGTGGTAATAAAATGTATAGAGACATGAAACAGACTTACTACTGGGAAGGAATGAAAATAGACGTTGGGAAGTTTATATCCAAATGCATGAATTGCCAGCTAGTTAAAGCCGAGCAAAAGAAGCCTAGTGATTTGTTACAGCCATTAGAAATTCCCGAATGGAAATGGGAGCAAGTCTCGATGGATTTCATCGATGGTTTACCAAGGACTAGATTGGGACATGATAGCATTTGGGTGATTGTGGACCGATTGACCAAAAGTGCAAGATTTATACCAGTCAGATCGACCAGAACGGCCGCTAAATTAGCAGAATTGTATATGAAGTGGGTAGTGAGATTCCATGGAGTACCTAAAAGCATTGTGAGTGACCGGGACCCGTTGTTCACTAGTGGGTTTTGGAAGAGCTTACAAGAGGCTCTAGGGTCAGAGTTACATCTCAGTACCGCATATCATCCTCAGACCGACGGTCAGACGGAGAGGGTGAACCGTATTTTGGAAGATCTCTTGAGAGCATGTATATTGGATTTTGGTGGATCATGGGATGACCATTTGCATCTAGTAGAGTTTGCATATAATAATAGCTACCAATCCAGTATCGGTATGGCTCCATTTGAAGCTTTGTATGGAAGACCGTGCAACTCACCATCATGTTGGATAGAGACTGGCGAGAAGTTTATGCTTGGACCAGATGTGGTGAGGGAAACTTCAGATAAAATCAAGACCATTCAACAACGAATGAAGGCTGCCCAAGATAGGCAGAAGAGTTATGCTGATAAGAGGAGAAGAGACTTAAAATTCTCCGTTGGCGACTTGGTGTTTGTCAAGATTTCTCCGTTGAAGAGCGTAATACGATTTGGCAGGGGAGGCAAGTTGGCACCAAGATTTGTTGGCCTATTCCCTGTTCTTGAATTAGTCGGGAATTTGGCATACAGAATTGACTTACCGGAGAAGATGGCTGGAGTTCACAACGTATTTCATGTTTCCCAACTAAGGAAGTTCGTTCACGACTCAGATATGACTATTTCACCTGATCAGTTAGAGGACTTCGAAGTAGAACCCGATGCGGTTGGGAACCGCAAGCCGGCCCGTATTGTCGAGCACGACATGAAGCAACTTCGAAGGAAGGCGGTGAAGCTAGTCAAGGTACAGTGGAGCGAGGACGAGAGTGATTGTACTTGGGAGACAGAGGAGGACATTAGGAAGACACACCCAGAACTCTTTGCCTGGTAAGATTTTGACTTTGATTTAGTTTTCCGCATGCTAGGATAGGCTTGTTTGCTTGTTTTGCATGTTTGATTGTTGTATGTGGTTGTTAGGCATGCGGGATCCTTTGTATGTTTTAGTTAAGGAATTTCGGGGACGAAATTTCTTAAGGGGGGAAGAGTGTAACGACCCGCATTCTACGCATCACAGGATCGTAGAATATTTATTTCTTTCACATGTGAAGTCGTATGGTCATGTAACTTTGGGGGACGACTATTGGCGTCATTTCCCATGATCATGATTTTTCCCGATTTTTAAATGACCATTTTACCCCTAGTTGGCACTGTTTTGGCCATAACTTTTGACTGGAAAGGAATTTTGACCTGAAACCACATCCATTAGCTCCGGATGATGGTTTCTCTTTCCGTAGAGTGGTCACATTAGTCAAACGAACTAACCGTTTAGGAGATATGGCTGAAACAAGTTTCAGATGGTGAAAAACAGCTTAATTGGGCTTAACCGGGTGATTAGCAGCTAGGCCCAGAGGGGAATTTCGGGTTTAGAGGTATAGGAGGACTGATTAGGGTTAGGTTATCACTTTCATTTCAGTTTTGAGCCGCCACAAACCTCCTTGAGACCTTAGTAATGGCTTCCATGCTCTAAAACCACTCCAAAACACATTTTTAGTGAAGATTAAGCCTAAACTACATCAAAGCAAGGCCAAATAGCAACAAAGCAAGGTTGGAGCTGCTGCTATACATAGGAATTCGACCCAAACAGAGAGTATTTCAGATTTGGTGTTTCATTTGGGGCCAAGGTGAGTGATTTGCATAGTTTTTGCACTAATTACGGTGATTAAGGGTAATTAGTGAAGATTAGCGAATTTATACGTAAATAAATTCTGGAAAAATTCTTAAAATTCTAAAATAATGTTTTAAGGCTCTGTTAGTAATTTGGGTTAATTTCGATGTGTTTTGCTAATCGTATGCTTAAACATGATTAAGAGGGATTATAGGAAAATGTGAGGTTTTAGCCACTTTTGATCCATTTTGGTTCATTTGAATTGTTGTTAGGTGTTTGTGGTTGTTCTTACATGTTGCTATGACTCTATGGTATGTTTTTTGATTGATTAGAATAGTTAGATTGGTCGAAAACGCCGTCGAATGGCGTAGAAAGCTCGCTGGAAAGTTGCAGAAGTGTGCAGGTTCCGAACCGGTTCGGATCGGAGAAAGGGGTCGGATCGGATTTGTGAACTGACCAAGGGAATTCGAACTGGATTGGAACTTGTCACTGGAGGAGGCTTGGCGAGAAGGAAGGCCGTTTACTTGGAGTTGGAGTGGACAAGGGGATCGGATCAGAAGAATAATTGGAGGCCAGATCGGATCGACTTGGAGATGTAGGGCTCGGATCGGAAGTAAACATTTGGGAGAACTAGCAAGAGGGAAGGCCACGCGGATCAGATGGCAAGGAGGGATCGGATCGGAATACGTGAAGAAATAAGGGAGCGGATCGGAGCGCTGGAAGGAAGGACACCCGACCCGACCCGGAGGAGGACACCGACCCGACCTGAAGTGGAATACCCGACCCGAACCGAATGGAAAGATGACAAGGAAGGAGGACCGAACCAAACCGACGAGGGTAATGACCACCGAACCGAACCGTATTCCAGGGCTTCTACTGCACGACCACTCTTCTGAAGACCCTCTCCAATTCGATCAAAACCCGAGATGCAAAGGAAGTCCAAATGAGGAGCTTTGACTCAGGATCCAGCTGGGAACCAATGAGTGGGCTTCATGATTGGGCTTTGCTGCGGGACGCGTGCCAAGGGGTTATCGACGTCTATAGCTTTGGACCACTATGGTAGGAGGTACGAAGGCGGATTCAGGGCCATTATGGCATAGGTAGAACCAAGGGCTACGATCAATGAAATGGGTCATTGAAATATTTGGTCGTGACTCCATATGTTTAGCATGGTCATAGCAGGGTTTCTACAAGTCGGGATTCGTCGTTACCTCAATTTGTCTAGTGTTCCAAGGTGGTAGATGTCGTATGCTTTAAGCACTGAGTGAGAGATGTGAGGATGGCTGCTATGGTTGATTTGTTTGCTGTCATTATGACATGCACACCCCACCCCCGTATCCTTACACCCTTTATTATGGCACCCTAGAGTATTGTACGGTATGTGGTACTAACTCTTTGGTTGCAGGTCCAGGTTCAGGTATGGTTTAGTATACCTGTTATTATTCTGTTTAGATGCTTATCGCTCATACCAGGCTTTATGTCTGACCCAGAGTTTTATGTCTCCTCTTATTACTCTGGGTGCTCACACGAGCAGACTAGAGACAGTTTAGCTGGTGATGCACGGGTAGATGATCCGGAGACGAGCAGGAGGCTTCCACGTAATATATATAGTATTCTCCCTGTGTTGTTGAAGATCACTGCTTGGGCATTGGTGGTGCATCTTCTGCTTTGGTTTTCTTTTGTTAGAGACAGTAAATTTGGAAAGTTGTAATAAGCTGTATTTGAATTTCCGCTGCTCTGATGTTGACATTGATTATTAGTTATCGGCTTATGCACTGTCTCGCCTGTTTTATGTCAAGTATGTTATTATTATATTTTATTCCATGCGCTGTGAGACATTCTACAGGTTCCTTGATTAGTTCATTTCCTTTCCTTTCCTTTCTTTGGCGACCGTTCCGTGCTAGTCGGGACATGTGTACAGCGCACTTCCGAAGGAAATGTAGGCTGGTGCGGAGCGGGCCGTCACACTTTGTTAACAAAACCAAAGGTGTAATCTTTGTTAACAAAACCAAAGGTTCAATTTTTATAAATAAAAATAAAGTGTTAATCTTTATAAATAAAAAAATAAATAAAGTTTCAAGCTTTATAAACAAAAACAAAGATTTAATCTTTTATAAACAAAAACAAAGAATGGTTCTTTATAAACAAAATCAAGGATTTGTTCTTTTGTAACCAAAACAAAATTTCATCCTTTATAATTAAAAACATAGAATTGGTCTTTATGAATAAACAAAAAAAAGTTTCATCTTTATAAAAAAAAAAGATTTCATGTTATATAAATAAAACAAAGATTCATTTTATACAATCAAAAACAAAGATTCATTTTAATAAATCAAAAATAAAGATCGAATCTTTATTAATGTTATTCATTTCAAAATAAAAATCAAAACTTTGATTTGTAAATCACGATAAAAGATTAAACTTTATTTATAAATCAAAACAAAAGATTAAACTTTTTATTATAATCTTTCTACTTGACATCGAATAACAATTCCCATAATCAATTCCAACACCAATCATACAACACGTCAATAACAATACAGGCCACAAACATCAATTTCCACCATACAACAATTCAATCCATACAACATTCATTTTATATAATGATAATATAATTAAATTAAATTAATTATATATAAAAAAAAGAATCTCACATTGATTTTTGCTGAAAATTTGACTGTCTCGGAATTAGCTTTGGTCTGCGCCATCGCGAAGCTCTCGGAAAGACGGTTCCAACACAACTGACGGTTCGTCAATCGGGCCTCGTATGAGAGAGATATGAATTTATAAAGATCAGATAAATTAATTATTAAATAAATAAAATAATATTATAATATTACTCTTTCTTCTTCACGTCGTCTGGAACACGGCCGAACCCAACGTCGCTCCCTCCCTCTACCGATCGCACCACCACACAAGCCACCAAAGACCGATCAGAACCTTCCACCTCGAAGCCGGCGCCACCTCCTCCCAGCGCCACCAATCCCATGGAGCTCGGTCCCCTCTACCACCCGCGAGACCCATCAAAACGCAGCCACTTCAGGTCGAGAATTCGCGAAATTCGTGAACCAAAACCCGATCTTAACCATATGGATTCGAAGCTCTCTGAATTCTCTTCGATTCGGTATGTAATATGTTGAATTTCGTTGAGCGGATCAAAAGTTATTGAGGCTTGAAAATCGGACAATTCTGGCCATTGAACAGTAGGCGGCGGCTGGCCATGAATTAGGGTTTCGGATTTTAATATTATTTTATTATTTAATCTCAAAAGATGTGCTTAAAAGGTGGATTTTCAGACTTTCTCTGATTTGCCACCTTCTGAACGCAATGGGATAGGTCCCGTGGCCCAATTCCGAATTTGTATATATTTTATTTAAAATTGCATTAAAAATTAATTAATTAAATATTGACCGTACATTTAAATATGCCGGGGCCACATACGACCTCAGAAAATTCTAATAAAAATATTTTTAGCTTTCTTATGATGATACGAATCCAACAAAATTATTTTCGTCGAATTCTGAGACTGTTTGAAAAATGGCTATTTTCAAGGCCAATATATTTAATATTAAAATACATTTTTAAACAAATAATTTCTTAAACTCAAAATATATAAGTGTTTACTGTTTTTCAATGCAGAAACGTCATTCCGAACTCAATGGAAGTGGTTTCGAGTCGAAATTCCTTCATATGTGAAAAGTAGCCTTGCGGGCCATATATATAAATTCTACAACGACCTTTCAAAAAATTGAATTGGCCATAACTTTTGATTTCCGCTATGAAATTTCAATTTTTTAGATTCTTAGAAAGATATTGTTAAATATATTCTAATATTTTTGGTTTCACTAAAATCCGTTAAATTTTGCATCCTGTACGGTCAGTCAAAGTTCAAGTTTGACTTTTCAAACTACTGCGTTATTTCTAATTCCATTTATATTTAAATTAAATTTATTCATTCAAACTTCAATTAAAATGAATTCTAGCCATTATTATTTAAAATAAATCACTTTATATTCTCAAAATTAATTAAAATTTTCTAAAATAAAAATTTTAAATTGGTTCAGAATTTGCGGGTTGTTACACAAGTCATCCAGGAACTGGATGAACCGAAGGCACTATTCAGTACATCCATCTTAGGTACTGTTATCTAAGACTTATACAATAGCCCTTGCACTTTACTCCGTCTTCAATTATCTTTGGCATATATGATTCGCAATGCTTATGCCAATACAGAGTGGTTCTTTGGATAATAATCCAACCGGTCTCTACATATTAACAACGTTAAAATGGTCGAAAACTTAGATACTCGGTGACTTAACTATCAAAGAAAAACAGGTGTGCAAACAACGATATTATTTCCAAATGGAAATTATATCAAATCAATCATCAATCATATATATATATATATATTCAAATGTTCCTTATTTTCTATGTTTAGGAAATATATGTTATTAACACTGGAAAACATTTCCATTGTTTATTTATATATCACTATCATTTCACAACTATAAGTCCCTGACTGTAAACTAGTAGGAGAACAATTCTCTAAGTATTAACCCCAAAGGCCGAAACCAACATCAGATCGATACTCAGAAAACTATTCAACTTAACTAATCTCTAGTCAGTTTCTAATCTTGTTTTACTCTATTTCTTTACCTCTATTTGATTTACTCTATTTGATTAACTCTAATTCGAATAACTAATATTCGATTATTTCTTATTGATTTACTCTAATTCGAATAACTATATTCGATTTAACTCCCTTCTGATAAACTACGTTTGATTAACTCCTTTTTATCTCGTCAATTTCCTTTTATAATCCTATTTAGTTTCCAACTAAATATTCCTTTATAATTCTATTTATTTCCTAAATAAATATTTCCATTTAATCTATTTATTTTCTAAATAGATATCCCTTTATTCTATTTTATTCGTTTTATCAACATTTCCCCTTTTTATTTACTTTCGAATAATAAGGATCAATATCATTCTAACACACATAATCCATAACACATCAGATATCACAATATATGAAAAATAGTAAAATAAATGTTGAGGAATCCAGTCGGATTCCTCCAACCTATCTCCCTGCATCCACAGATGTTACACAATAAAATCAACATCACTTTCAGTTCCATATGATATATTATGTTAAACAGAATCAATATAGAAATTCAACTAACTGACTAGCAGTTCAATCAAACAGTCAACACACAGTCAATCAGCCAATATTTAACAGTTCTAAAAATACAACATGAAATTATAAACTATTCAGAATTAGTGAGATTTACTCACATTGGCAGTTCATCGTTAAAGAACGATAAACTGTTGTTTGATTTGAATCAAAACAGTTTATTCCGCCATAAATTCATACGAGCCCCAATCCACTTCCAGTCAGCTTCATTGCGAAGCTCTCATCCATACGATCCCAACAGATCCAGTTTCGTCCAATTCCGATAACATATGACCCAGATATTAGATTTACAAGTTAAACACTAATTTATATTTAGAAATTACTTAACCCATTTCAAATTGGGCTTTCACCTTGAATTATGGCCCATCTTCATATTTAAAACCCAAAACCCGTGTTTTTCCTTCCTCCCAAATCGGGAAAACCGAAATGCTCTACAACAAACTCCTCCACCATTTTCGAAACTTAAATCCATCTTCCTCCCTTCCTTACTCCTTGTAAAATCAAACAAAAAGCACGATAAATCTTCTCGTTGACTACTCTTCCAACCTATACCATTTACTTCGAATCTGCATCACCCTAGCCTGATACGATCTTCAGGTCGCGCCCTCGCCTGCAGTACCACCTACGACAAAATCCATCACTGAAATCCCTCAAAGTTTCCTAGCAGATGTTGTGCGACCTCCTCAATCAAAGACTATACTCGAAAACACGAATTAAAGCATAACTTGCTCACGATCTTGAACCCTAGGCGCTGCCTCGAAATCTGGAGCTCATGATCGAGGCTCGAGTTATACGAAACCTACACAGAATCGTAGCTGATGCTCCAGCGAATCCAAAGATACCCATCTTGAATTTTCTTTTAATTTATTTGAATTGTTCTTCATTTTTCTTTTGATTTTGAGTTTGCCATTTTGGTTTGAGATCAAGAAATACCCGGCGGCTTGAATATTTGATTTTATAAGGGGCTGATAAATCTTGTGTGGCTGTAAAGGTGGGTGGGTGGCCTTGGTTTGGTCCACATGTCTTAGGATATTATTTATTTATTTATTTATTTATTTATATCTGTCTCTACACTCTAAAAATCTGGGTGATCACACACGGTACCCAAAAATCACCAAACTGGACATGTAGCTAGAGTCCGACATTTCGGTCCCAGCGAAACTGGTTTCGTCGAATTCTGACTCCGTTTGCTGACAGCCTGACACAGCGTATTTTTAACCATCAAAATACTGAATGTTTTTCACTCTAAAAATCCGTACGGCCACACAGTGACTTCAAAAATCACAGAAATTGAAATCTAACAATAATTTGATGTTGCGGATGCAACAAAATTAGTTTCTTCGAATTCCGACTTTGTTTGCAAAACTGGCAATATTTAAAGCTCTAAATGAACCATTTAAATATATAAATATATTTAAATATAATTAAATTTAATTTAAATAAATTTATATTATCGTATATACTCACAGTGGAATACCATACAGCTCTATTGGGATTTATAACTCGATATTTCAAATCTGGGTCAACCCGAAATTCGATTAAAAATGAAATTCCTTTTTAAAATATAAATAATTCCTTTATAAATTATAAAGGAATTCCACAGCGACTTTTCTAAAATTTGATTTGGACGTAAATCAAAATCTACACGACGAAATCTCAATTTTTCTCTTCCACTAGAAAGATATACTTCACCAGCTCCACACGTTTCTTGTTTCATAGAAATCCGGCTTAAAACGAATCCTGTACATTCAGTTGAAATTCAAATCGCCAATTTACGAACTGCAGCGCCATTTCAAGCTCGTTTTTAATTATAATATAATTATACGTTCAAGCTGTCGTTTATATAACATATTCGTTATTCAAATTCAATGCCAAGTTGAATTAAATATCATAGATGATCCAGTACACACCATATCGCCATTTCAGCCAATTCAAATTATTTCAGAATTAAATATAATATTTAATTTATTATTTAAAATTAAATGTTCACCATTATTTAATTAAACCACCATTTAATTCACTATATCCCTATTTATATAATTAAATAAATTATTTATAATACCCTTTGCAAATGCGGGTCATTACAGTTAATTTCAGGTTTGTCATAAGGATAAACATGAATCAGAATCAAAATTAGGCATAGTTCTAGATTCGATTTATTTCAAGTCATGACTTTTATATATTTAAATATGAAATATAACTGAACTTACAGAAAAAGAACAGTTCTTGTATTCTGGAATCAGATTTCTGAATTTGTTAAGTTATTCCATTGATGTAGACTATTGATGTTCTTCTAATTGATTTCTGGTTGAGGAAGATATTCTAGTTTTAAGAAGATGGAGGCAACGCTAGTTCAGAGAGAGAGAGAGAGAGCATGACGGCTTCATAGAATGTGTTTATATGTTTTAGGTTTAGGGTTTGAGTTGATTATATAGAAGTCTAGGGTTAATTCTAGCCTTTAGATCAGTCTAGGAGAAATCAGAGCCATCCAAACCTAAGAGATGTGTCACTCAGCCAATCACAGTGCGATACATAAGCCCTAATACATCAGAATTCGTCACCAGGCCAATTAGAGAAGGCCATGTTCAAAAAAAACAATCCTTGACCAACAAAAATGCGCCAGATGCGCCACATGTTGCGTACATGTCATATATATATATATATATATATATATATATATATTTGTGTGTGTGTGTGTATATATATATATATTTCTATACATATTTTTATTTTATTTTTCTTTTTAATACACACATTACTTTGCGAATATTTTTATTTTTTATGCGCTCCTTTTTTTTATTGTTTTTCTTTCTTTTGTTGCAATCAATTGCATGTATTGATTCCTTCCGTACTCACACATTTTTTAATTTGTATCTTTATAAACATAATTGCACATTTGTACATATATTCCAAGCAGAATTTCGTGACGAACTTAATGGCGTAACCCGTTTCCCTTAATTATTTTGTTACAATTTAATTATTCTCTGATTTGTTGCTCTTATGTTCACAGAAAATACGGGGTGTTACATTCTCCCCTCCTTAAAGGATTTCGTCCCCGAAATCTTCAAGTTAAGAAGAATGTGTCCTACCATCCAATCACCCATCTAGTCAACCATCATCCACAAGCATCCACTGTCCTTAGAAAACTTCTAATGTTGTATGAACATATGCAAAAGTGTGTCTATATGTTCCCTATCTAATGCAAAGATTAGGCGGTCCACTGATTCAGTTGACCTCCTTAATGCGAATTATGTTAGTGCCATGAGTCATACATGTATGCAAGAAATCCTATTTGATACATATAATTTCTATATGAGTGCACAACCGTTCATTCACATGCAACATCCATGTGCTGAGTCAACCATTTTGCATCCATAAAAATTTTAAAAATGCACACACATCCATATGTAGTATGAGAGTGTTTTCGAGCCGATCTAGTGCCTAGTGTGTGTATATGCATTCACAAGCAACCACTAGCAACTACTTGCATCCACTTGCAACCACCAAACATAACATGTCTCAAACACATGTTTACACCCATTAGTTTCTAGCTAAAGGTCGAAGATTCGATTGATATGATACAACTGAGTGACAGAAGCGAGCATAATTAAAATAAAAGCTTTGTTCTTATTAGACATCGATTTAAGAGAATTACCCCTTAAGTATCAACCCCGAAGACCGAAATCAACATCAGATTGACACTCAGAGAATCACTCCCATTAAAAAAATGTCCAACTGGAAATCTACTTCACGCTTTGAGTAAAAACCCCTATCCTTTTCAAAAATATTCAGATACTTACAGACTACTGGTACAGATCAGATTACCAAATGATTCTTAGGAAACTAAGCATGATAAAAACCCAGAATGTATGCGTCATAGTCAACTTAGCACTTAACACAGATACCTTCAAACCCCAACTTATCACAAACAGAGGAGTCGTAACTCTCATGAGGTTTGAGACTATAGCAGAATCAGAAACAAGACTAGTACTAAAGTGCAGAGTTTCAAATATAGAATCAAAATGCCAGAATCAGAAAGATTTTTAACTCCACAATCAGATAAGGAAATTAAACCTTCTACAGAAATCTTCCTATCTCTACCCTATCTACCAGTCAGTTGAGCATTCGCCTGTCCTCCAGAAGTGGGTTCTGCCCTCTGCCCTTGTACTCGTTTCTTTGGGCAGTCCCTAGTGTAGTGCCCCATTTCTCCACAGTTGAAGCAAGTGCCCTTCCCCTTCTTGCAATCCTTGTTCAGATGGGTCGAGCTTCTATAAGTAAAGCAATTCTTCTCCTTCTTATCTTCAGACTTCTCATCCTTCTTTTGTGTTTCCTTTTTGGGCCCCGCCTTCTTGTTCTATGGTCCTTCAAGCTTTTCTTCTTTCTTCTCACTTTTGGTTTCCTCTTCATGCATCAATGCCATGTCAACTAATTTCTCGAAGGTAGCCCCTATAGGAATGTGGGACATTGCCAATCCGTGTAGCGGCTCGTTGAAACCTTTAGCGAAACTTAGTGCCTTCTTATGCTGTGTATTTACCAAATCTAAGCCGAATCTCGCCAACTGATTAAACTTGGTGATGTACTCTCTCACTGATAAATTCCCCTGCTTCAACGCCAAGAACCTCTCTACGTGTAGACTCTCTTCCGTTTGTGAGAGAAATTTCATCTCAAATCTATGCCTGTGAAATCCATCCATCTCTCTACCGAACGCTCTCCATTTGTGACCTCCAACCAAAAAGAAGCTTCGTCTTTGAGCAACATACTGCCAACTGTATCTTCTGCCTATCGTCCACCTCGAAGATAACAAACAAATCCTCGGTTTCTTTGAGTCAGTTCCTTGCCTCCACGAAGGATTCAGTTCCATTAAAGCTCTTCCCACCCATGGCTCGAAAGTCTCTACATATCTTTGGGAAAATATTCACGTGCGGAGGAGGAGGAACCGCTGCAGCTGGTGGAGGAGGGATGCCTGCTGGGCCCGCATCATTAGCCCTAGCTTCTGGGTACCTCCTGAACCAACCAGTTATCGGTACGCCCTCCGGAAGGTTAAGATCCCCAGACATGCTGAAACGAAAGAAAAGGAAAGATTCAAAACAAAGGATAGAAAGACAGGCATATGGCTTTGGGGATTATGTTTTCAAGATAAACTCTACTTTGAAAATACTTCCTTTTTAAAACCTTTTTGAAAATAGTTTTCAAAAACTTTTTATTAAATCTGGTAACCTTCGGCTCTGATACCAAGTGTAACACCCTACCTCCGTTAAGGTCACTCACAAAGGGAATGCCTTAACTTTAGTGGAGCGTTTTTAGTAGACAAAACAGAAATTTACAAGACAGATAAAGTAGTACTTGAAAATTTTATAACTTTATTAGAATAGAAACAAAAATAAGTTTGGTTACATCTTTCAAAATCATAATATCAGAATTCTAGTACAAAATATCGATCTTGTACAAAAGCCTTCAGAATGCATAGTTTTTAAAACCATAATCCCCAACATAAACTGCCATGGAAAAGATGGAGTCAAAGCAAAGCAATACTTCAAACACTTCAAGAAGAGAGAATATAAATCAAGCTCCTATGTTTCCACCCTGAGCACCTTGGGGGGGGGGGGGGGGAACGAAAAGAAAAGAGGCGAAACAAACTAGGTAAGACATAAGTCTGGTGAGTCCAGTGACTTTCAGCATATAAATAGATAATAGTATCATGACATGTAAATAAAACTGGATGAGAGAAAACCATAACAGGAATAGCAGGTTAAAAGAAGAAACAGAATGATATAGGCTAAGCTAAGCTTCTTACTTAGTTTTCACTTCTCTGCACTAATACTTGTATAACAGAATTAGGTGTTACCCTAATGTCTAAACTAAAACAGAATAATCTCTATAGAAACAAAGTAATGGACCTTTACCACCCGAATACGGACAGAAGGTACAGAATCAGAATACTAATAATGGGCCTTTACCAACCAACTAATGGGCCTTTACCACCCCAACAGACAGAAGATACGGAAACTGAATCAGAAACGGAATCAGAGACGGAAACAGAATAATTCCTATGGAAACAGAATGTCAAAATTAGGTGAACACTAGTAATGGGCCTTTACCACCCCAACAGACGGTACCACGCAGAAAAAGACAGGTGTCACCACCCAACAGAAACTGACGGTACCAACAGAAGTAGACAGAACTAAGTGTACCCTAAGTCCTACCCCCATGCGATCGGCTCCCTAATACATAAATACCCTGTGTCGGCCCCACAGTAGGGTGTATCACTCCCTAAAGTGGCAACCTATTGGCACAGACCTATTTACAGATGTCACGGTGGCTTACATCCTCAGAGCAGACCGGATCCATCAATGCACATGACCCGGTTGGAATGCGCCATCAACACCCCTCGCAATTATCACAATGAACCGCTTACAATTATTTCAGTAAGCGTGCCCGGACCCTTACATAGTGTGGGGTCAAAGTTTTGATACCAAAAAGGGTTACTGACTAATAGGGGTCCCAAACAACAGATGACACAAGTATTTCCCCTCCTAACCTTGTGTCCCCAGACTAGCAGATTTCAGATTAACTTGTTTACAAATTTCAGAAAGAGTTCAGATTACTAGTTTACAGATCGGACAATCAAGTTAACAAGTTTTTAGATTAACAGATCAGATGTACAGATTAACAAGTTCTCATACTAACAGATTAGATATACAGATTAACAGACTTACAGATTGTTTTACCTAACTTTGTATTGGGCCTACCGATTTACGAAACAGGTTTATTATATTCATCAGTCCAATTGTTTTAACCCTATCCACCCAACACGTTTTAGGTATCATATTTATCTTAGATTTGCATTAATTAATTATTAATGCACATACCTCTCACATTATGTCGGTAGCTTGTGGCCGCTGGATATGTCGGGCGGTTCAGGGCAGACTTCTGCCACAAGCCAGACCTACCCTCGTGTCTAAGCATATATTAGTTATGCCTACGACCTCTCACATTAGACTGACAGTTTGCGGTCGCTGGTTAAGCCGGTTGGTTCAAGGCAGGCTTCCACCGTAAATGGAGTCTAACCTCATGTCATAGCCAATTTATTCCAACACAGATTATACAGATATCAGACTAATTTATGTCCGTTTAACAGATTAAACTTCCTTACAATCTACAGCAAATTAATCAAATTTCCATGTTTTACTCAATCTTAGATCGAGCCTACAGATTTTCATACCCAAATTACAATTATTTAGCTAGGAAATTTTACATATTTAGCCAATAACAGATTTGGCAGATTTGACAATTCAACAGATTTAGCATATAACAGATTTGGCAGATTTGGCAATTCAACAGTTTTATCATTTCTAAAATTCTATTTACATATCTTGCCTAATCCTAAATCATGGTCATAATTCATAATACAACATATGCCGAAACTTTAGTTTAAATTTTGCAAAGTACAGAACATTCTCTAAAAGCCCCAAATCATAATATAAAATATGAATTATGCCAAACTATAGCCTTCAATGCCAACTATCCAAAAATCCAATTTTAGGCGCATTTACATTAATAGTTAACCTATTTTAATATAGATCTTTATGCCTATGTCACATAATTTTTTATCAAGTCATAGATCGTGGTAAAATATGCCCCAAAATCTAGATCTTAAATTTTAATCATGTATTATGTCCTCAAAATCAGATCTTGCATTATAATATGCATTATATTCCAAATCCCAAGTCATACGCTATCATATAATAGTTCTTCTTCCAAGTCACAGTCTATTTTACGTAGTATGCACTGATTCTAGATCTTAATTTACAACCTTTGTTCTTTTCTCAAATCAGCCACAGATCAGTCATGTCCAATTATGCAATATTCATTATTCGTCCAAAAATAGCGTTCATGCTTTAATCTCTTATGAGATTTGGCGCAGGCTCGTAGTAGCCTGGTTATAGAACAGAAAGAAAAAGGAGATACATAATAGTCACAGAAAAACAGATCTGACAAATAAGAATATGCATAACCTGTAACAACCCTTAAAATCTGAACTAGTTTGAAAATTTTAAATTGGCTATTTTAGTGAATTTTATTTATTTATAATAAACTATTTTAAATAATAGCGACGAAAAGTGTGATTGAATCGACATTTGAAAATAAATATAATTAATTCTAATCATAAACAGGGCCTGAAATGGCACGGTAGTTTCAAAATTTGAATTCAAACTTTGACTGACTATACCGGGTGCAAAACAAAACGGATTTGAGTGAAACCAAAAATATTTAAATCTGTTAGTGAATATCTTTCTAACAAATCTGAAAAATCGAAGTTTCGTAGCGGGAAGCCAAAGTTATGACCAAATGAATTTTTAGAAAGGTCGCTATAGAGTTTAAATAGCCCATGAAAATGGCCATTTTGCAAACGACCTCAGAATTCGACGAAACAACTTTTGTTGGATCCGGGATGTCAAATTATTGCTAGGTTTCAAATTTCATAATTTTTGAAGCTAGTATGTGAGCGTGACAAAGAAAAATGCGTTTGATCGATTTCTATTAAATTGGATCGACCAGAAAAGGGACATTTTTCAAACGGTCTCAGAATTCGACGAAACTAGTTTTGTTGGGACCGAATCGTCAAAATCCAGCTAGATTTATTTTTCTGGAATTTTTAGAATCAGTATGTGGCCCTGGCAAATTGAAATGTACATTCAAAATAATTATTGAATGTTTTATATTTTAATTTGAAGGAAAACTGACTGAAATAATCGAATGGGCCTTCGAAACATATCCCATTGTATTCGGAATGGGGGTATTTGGCTAGGGACGACAGTCGTTGGGTTTGGATTGGAGGTAGTATGTGAAGAGGGGTATTTTTGGATTTTTAAAATATATAAATATAAAAAAAAATCATTGGTCAATCTTTTTTTTCCTCTCTCCCCGATTCATCAGCTACGCACGGCGGAATTCGTTCCTCCCTTCTCTCCTCTCTTTCTCTTCAATCACTCAATAAAATCAAGTGCTTCTTTGGGGGTTTTTGTAGAGGATTTTACCCTCTTTAAATCCATACAAGGGTTGGATTTTTCGTGCAGTGTGTGAGGAGTTACAAGCCCGGGAAGAAGCCGACTTTGGAGCGTTGACGCCGTTCACTGGCGCCGTCGAACTGACCAACTCCCCCCGGCGCCTGAGCGCCACTCCTCCCCCTTCGACACTGCATAGACCAATCCTCTTCAAGCTTCACAGATTTCAAGTAAAATTGAAACCTAGTTTCGAACCATTCAGCTGAGGTACGGCTTTGTTAATTTCAAAACGATTTTAATACTTAAAAACCGTTACAAACTTGTAAAAATCATATCTTTTTGCAATTTTGTCGAAATCCAGTGAAACAAGAGATAGTGGACTCGTGTGGATGTCTTCTACATTCTAGAAGAGACCACATATTTTTCTGAGCCTTCTGCTATTTTTGGTGGAGTGGAACCCAATGTGAGATTTCTGAATTATAAACGATATGGAAATTATGATGTATAAATTATATATTTGAAGTATGAGTTATATAAGCGTTGTACACCTGATGTATAAGCGTTGTATAAGTTTTACGTTCGATGTATAAGTTATATATGCGTTGTAAAAATATATATATGTGTTGAAATAGAAGTGAAATTTACTTATATAAATATGTATATATATACACACCCCTCGTTCACAAACCATGGACGATATTTATTGGTTGTAATTGGTGTGAAAATTGGTTGACAGCGAATGGTTGATTTGAATTGTTTGTGGTTGAAATTGATTGATTGTGGTTGAAAAATACCTGTTTGTGGTTGAGAATTATTTGGTTGAAACCACATAGGATTAGTTTGTGGAAAAGAAAAAAAATAAACATGTCGCCTGCGTGCAAAGTAGATGCATGAAATCCCCATTGTCAAAAGCTGCGAGGCTTTAAGGTAGAGCGAGGACCCGTAGTAGGGAACTATATTCATGTGTTGAATAGAAATTCATGTGTTGAATGGTATTCGTGTTTTAAATAAATTATTTTAACAATAAAAATCACAATTTTATTTTATATATACAAACTATAGAAAACATTCATGTGTTGAATAGAAATTCATTCATTGAATAGAAATTCATGTGTTGAATGGTATTCGTGTTTTAAATAAATTGTTTTAACAATAAAAATCACATTTTTATTTTATATATACGAACTATAGAAAACATTCATGTATTGAATAGAAATTCATACATTGAATAGAAATTCATGTGTTGAATGGTATTCGTGTTCGAAATAAATTGTTTTATAATAAAAATCATATTTTTATCATCTATATGAACTATACAAAATAGTCATGCTTTGAAATAAATTGTTTTATAACAAAAATCATATTTTTATCATCTATATGAACTATATAAAATAGTCGTTTTTTTGAAATCAATGGTTTTACAATAAAAATCACATTTTTATTATATACATGAATTGTTAACAATAGTGAAGTGTTGAAATAAAAGTCGGTTGGATAAAAATATCATTTTTATCAAATGTATGAAAAGAATATGGTTTTGAAATCGAAGAATAGATTATATTTATATATATATAAACATAATTAAATTAAATCGAATAACGAAGCTGCAGTTCGTGTTTTGAAACTGTGATTTCAGACGATTAATGCGGGAGATCCAACCATCGGATTTTCCCAAAACCGAAACCGTTGGCTTCGCTTTGGAAATATCTTTCCAACGACATCAACTTTGTGAAAATCCAACAGTTGGATTGTCTAGAATGTTTAAATCAACTCTGAAGAATAACATTGCCAGAATCGATTATATTTATATATATATATAAATATAAATATAATTAAATTAAATCGAATAACGACGCTCAGTTCGTATTTTGAAATCGAAACTTCAAACGAGTGTACCGAGAGATCCGACCATCGGATTTCCCCAAAACTGAAACCGTTGGATTCGTTTTGAAAAGATCTTTTTAATGATATAAAATTTGTGAAGATCCAACGGTTAGATTTTCAGATATGTGTAAATCAAATCTGAAGAAAAACAGCGCCACGACCGCGTTATGGCCTGAAGCGTCGTTTGAATAAATTGGCTATTTTTAAATAAATAAAAATAGCGATAAATCGGTATAAAATATTATGAACGATTTGGAATGTGAAATTTGGAAACTAACTGAAGGTTAGCTAAGGCGAATGGTTTCCTGGGTTTTGATCTGATGTTGGTTTCGGCCTTCGGGATTAATATTTGGGAAATCGTTCTCTTACTAATTTACGGTTAGTGACTAATGAATTGGAATAAGGCGTATGTTGTGTTTGTGTAGCACTTGTTAATTATATACGCGTGTTTCTCAGAAAGACCGGGTTTATTCATTCTGAATGACTGAATCGACGATAAGGAATCAATGATGAAGACGGTGGTCGAAGACCGGAAAGCTTCACGTCGTTTGGATGATTACTGACGTCTTGATTGGGAGGCATCCCAAGATATATATAATTAGTGGTGATCGTTCTGAAGTACTTGGAAATCGATGGGTATGCGAGGTATATAGTGCCTCCGGTTTCATTCAGACCCAGAATGAACTTGTAAATGGACTATGTGTCTGACATTGGATTTCATTCTATGTGATTGATGGACGTCAGTTACATGGCGTGAATTGCCTGTGTGGCATGCTAAGATGCAGTGATCAAGGCTTCTGTTGAAAAGCAAAGTCTTGTGATTGATGATCAAAGCACGGCCTGTGTGGCATAGCTTTGTATATAACGTGAATTCGCGAGCCTCACACCCCGGTATGGACCAGAAACGGGAGAGGACCTCAGGGAGGGCATGTGTTTCCTTCTAGCTAGAGGTGGTGTCAGTGCTTAAATTGGCTGACATTTATACTATTTTCACATGTGTGGTTGTTGTTGTTGCGAGGTGCCTCGGTTATATCGGTCGATCCGGGACCGATGGAGTCATTCTTTGGCTCATTTACGCCCTATAGGGCGGGGAAACGCATTGTTCAGGCATTTTAATCCATATCGGTGGACCGGCCCTGACGATCCAAAGGCTTGCCTGCGCGCTCGCCTGAGACATGGGCTAGATTGTCTCGATGTCGGTAAGGAATATCTTTTGCCTTGGTTCACGACGGAAATCCAATTTCCAAATACATAACTATGCAGTTTTGATTGTATACCTATATATGGCGACATGATATATGGTACCCATGTCGTCTATGATTTATAGTTATGATTGAAATTGTTTTTGAAACCTATAAACACTAGTAATAATATCAAATTCTTTTGTTTTATCCGTATCAAGCATATTTCGGCCATTATAAGGTAAAACTCTATCCTCCGGTTTGCGTTGCATTGTGTGATGGGAACTCAGTATTATAATGGCTTCATTTTTGTATAAAGCATTGCGATGTTTAAAATATTTACTTGTTTTAAAGCACTGGCAATCCAACGGAGTGAACCGGTTCCGCGAAAGTGGCGTGGTCCTGTGATTAGCCATATTATAAAATGTGTTAAGTAGATTTCTCATACTAGTCCCATAACTGACTCGTAGTTTGTTTCACTTGCAAAATTGGGTGCCCCTTTTTCTACACGGGCAGCCTTGCATTCATGTTTTAGCAGGCTCTTTCTGGATAGTTGGAGCTGAAGATGGATTCTATCATTTATCTCTTTTTATGTTGTTCAGCTCCTATTGTATATATTATGTTTGTTTTCCGCTGTAGACATTTATGTATAGCTGAACTTTATTTTACTAAGTATGATCCTGTATGCTGTGTAACTCTGATGATTATGTTTATCCAGTGTATTATTTGTATATTATCTGGTGTATTTATTTATTTCTGTTCTGCTATTATCTGTTTATGTGTTATATTCCAAAGATTACCCTTACCACCGTCAATACGGGGTTTGGGGTCGTCACAACGTGGTATCAGAGCTTTGGTTAAGCTTAGTTCTGGAATATAACATGTGAACGAACTCGTCAGAAATAGAACCTGTAGTGTTCTAGGACGAATAACTCATTACAGATAGGATCAGCAATATCCTAGCATGAGTATAGCAGAATCAGAGTAACTCGTTAGAGATGGGGTCAGAAATGCCCCAGAACGAGTTGAGAGTTATATGTTTATAAATAACGTATTTGTGATTATATATATAGTCTGGTTTTAGAAATATGATTTTTGAATATATAAAAGATATATATTTGAAAAGTTAAAGAGTTAAAAACAATTTGATTGTTGTTTGTATTGTGTGATTGTGAGTTTGATTAACCAAATTATTAGAATGATAGTTAATTAAGTCAAGTATTGAACTGATTTAAAAATAGATAGAAATATATACATGTGCAATATATATGTTTGAACAGGTAAAGGATTAGCTGTTGAGTAAAGAAATTATTTGCGTGCCCGACAGATAGGTAAACCTTAATGAGTTGGATGCGAAATATTATTATATCAACTCCTGTGAATGCCATTGGATGCGGAGTGCTGGTTGTTCTGTGTGTAATAATAAACGTCGCCATAGTATAGTAAGAATTTATTTTGAACTAAACTGCAAGGCATACTTCTTGAAGATAGGCATACTTCATCATATACCACATAAGCATTTGGAGCTTGTGTGACGAGGTTGAAGATTTACCATACGAGCAAGAGGCTTGTATGGCGATGACTATATTTTACAGATTGAACTGATGACTGATACGGACCATATAAAATGTAACGGTAAATTTCCAGATTAATAAAAACCCCACACGGGTCTGGAGATGACAATAAACACGTCTCTCTGGTCATTAAGCCACAAAAACCATTTATAGGGTGATGAGAATTTATTCTTTGGAGTTATGATCTATACACACTCCCCTGTGGACACCGGAATATATCACTATAAATATGTGCATACTTATTAGGATTTATTGGGTACCTAATACGGCCCAATAAATTTCCAAACCCCTCCCTGTACAAAGGAGGTTATGGCGAAATTTTTCGAAAATTTAGGGTGTTAGCCAAATTTTTGAAGAATTTGAAAATTCTCAGAAACTGAAAAGTTGGAGAATGGAAGCCAAATTGAAAGTAGAGTTCATTAATCAAACCACTTTCGACTTTGTTCATTTTCGGGGATGAAAAGTTTTAAGTGGGGGAGATTGTAACAACCCGTAAAATCTGAACCAGTTTGAAAATTTTAAATTGGCTATTTTAGTGAATTTTAAATAATTAAAATAACTTATTTTAAATAATAGCGACGAAAAGTGTGTTTGAATCGCCGTTTGAAAATAAATATAATTAATTCTAATTATAAATAGGGCCTGAAATGGTGCGGTAGTTTCAAAATTTGAATTCAAATTTTGACTGACTATACCGCATGCAAAACAAAACGGATTTGAGTGAAACCAAAAATATTTAAATCTGTTAGTGAATATCTTTCTAACGAATCTGAAAAATCGAAGTTTCGTTGTGGGAAGCAAAAGTTATGGCCAAATGAATTTTCAGAAAGGTCACTATAAAGTTTAAATAGCCCATGAAAATGGCCATTTTGCAAACGACCTCAGAATTCGACGAAACCACTTTTGTTGGATCCGAGATATCAAATTATTGCTAGGTTTCAAATTTCATTATTTTTGAAGCTAGTATGTGAGGGTGGCAAAGGAAAATGCATTTGATCGATTTCTATTAAATTGGATCGACCATAAAAGGGCCATTTTTCAAACGGTCTCATAATTCGACGAAACTAGTTTTGTTGGGACCGTATCGTCAAAACATAGCTAAATTTATTTTTCGGGAATTTTTAGAATCTGTATGTGGCCCCGACAAATCGAAATGTACGTTCAAAAAAATTATTGAATGTCTTATATTTTAATTTGAAGGAAAACTACTGAAACAGTCGAATGGACCTTCGAAACATATCCCATTGTGTTCATAATGGTGGTATTTGGCTAGGGACGACAGTCGTTGGGTTTGGATTGGAGGTAGTATGTGAAGAGGGTTATTTTTGGATTTTTAAAATATATAAATATAAAAAAAATATCATTGGTCAATCTTTTTTTTTCTCTCTCCCCGATTCATCAGCTACGCATGGCGGAATTCGTTCCTCCCTTCTCTCCTCTCTTTCTCTCCAGTCACTCAATAAAATAAAGTGCTTCTTTGGGGGTTTTTGTAGAGGATTTTACCCTCTTTAAATCCATACAAGGGTTGGATTTTGTCGTGCAGTGTGTGAGGAGTTACAAGCCCGGGAAGAAGCCGACTTTGGAGCACCGCCACCGTTCACTGGCGCCGTCAAACTGACCATCTCCCCTCGGCGCCTGAGCGCCACTCCTCCGCCTTCGACACTGCATAGCCCGATTGAAACACCCCACCTCCGTTAGGGTCACTCCCAAAGGGAATGCCCTAATTTTGGTGGAGGTTTATAAGTATAAGTCACAGATATACAAGACAGATATAAGAACACATATTTGTAAACAGCGGAAAATCAACAAACTTTTATTTCATGAAAGCAAATACGTGTTACAACAACATCACCATAATTGTCTTACATCTTTTCCAAAAACATAACACTTTCATAATCTGTCTTGATTACATTATTTAAAGAAGCATAAAGAAAACATAGATAAAACTGCAAAAGCCCCCATAGTGATTGTCCAAAGACATAGTTCAAAATGAAAAGGTCCAAGCAATACATTTCTCTTCTTCAAGCTGGATGTTAAGGCTGGTCAAGCTGCTGTGTTCCCTCCCTGTGGACCTTGGGGGGGGGGGAACGGAAGAAAAGAAGACGAAAGAAAAGTAGAGTCAGACTTAAAGCCTGAGTAAGTCTAGTACTATTTTGCCTATGAATAAAGAACTGGGTATGATAAGTATAAACAAGAAGTGGGCAAGCAATATAAACTTGGTTAAGTTGTCTAGGGTCGAATATACTATCGTACCCCATGTTAATCTCTGAACCCATACAAACTAGTTTCCAACTGGCACCCCATAATCAGGGTGATGTGATCCATTCAATGATGATCGGCTCCTACTCGCATAGTTACGTGTGTCTTACGGCCCCCGATGTTGTAGTTACCTATGCTGGTCCCACCATGGGGTGTATCAAGTCCCATGGCGGCGGCCCGACACAATCCAAGAATGCACAGGTATGCTACTGGTGTCCAGTGCCTTATTTTTCTGCGCCGGAGTGTGTGCATGCCAGCACCCCGTTAGAACCTACACTGCTACACCACCGCCGTCGATTTGACCTCTTACAATCAGCCCAGTAATCGTGCCCCACCCTGCCTAGTTTTAGGGTATCCTGATACACCTTCTAGGGTTACTGCTGAAAAGTGTCCCCCGTTACTAGGTTTTCTATCTCTAGCCAACATGCTAAGTTGGTTAAGTGTTTTCTAACCTAACCCCCACCAGTCCGTTTAGTTTAGCATGTTCCACTTTGATTAAGTCTTTAGTTCACTTAATCCTAACAATCCTGACTCGGCCTTAATTGTCTTATTAAGGCCCTGACCTCTCACATTAGAGAGGTATTGTTGTGGCTGCCTGTTGCCGGTTGGTTCCGGGCAGTCTTACGCCACAACTCAGTCTAACCTCGGGTCCTTATTGGGCTCCATGTTTAACCTCCCACATTGGATAGGTATTGTTGTGACTACTGGACAGCCGGGCGGTTCCGGGAAGGTTTACATCACAACTCAATCCAACCTCGGGTTAAACACATCGTATGTTCTACATTTACATATTTTGTCTTTCTTCTTTATTTTCTTATATGTAAATATTTGCGGCCAATTATTAAGTTAATGGTGTAAAGGTTACTTGAATTTTGCCATATATCAACTCCTGTTGGGCACGCAAATTATTTACGAGCTTGACTAATAAACCGGTTCACTCCGTTGGGTTAAAATTACTAATGAATGGAAATGCAACCATAAGAAGAGTTCCAACCCGCATATTAGGAACGGAAGTGAAGAAGCTACGCAACCGCGTAGTCAAGCTCGTCAAAGTCCAGTGGAGCGAGGCCGAGGGAGACGCGACTTGGGAAACTGAAGCTAGAATCCGTACAGCCTACCCTTTTCTGTTCGAGGGTACATCCTTGATCTTTCCTTTTCCTTAAGTTGCGCTTTTATCTATCTTTTTAGGTATACTTCCTCGACCTTATCTTTTAGGTAGAAACCCTTTGGATGGAAACATGTAGTTGAAACATGTTATGGATGATGGTTGCAAGTGGTTGCAAGTGATTGCTAGTGGTTGCTCGTGGTTGCATATACACACACAATCTAGGTTTTAGATCGGCTCAGTCACTTCATATTGCATATGCATATATATGTTTGCATTCGTATATGGTTGAACTTTAATGTGTTGTCATGTGGATGTTGCATTTGTATTGAATGATTGTGCATTCATGTAGAATCATGAGTAGGGGGATTTGCATTCATAATGGATTCATGGCACTTACATAATTCGCATTAAGGAGGTCAACTGAATCAGTAGACTGCCTGATTTTGCATTAGATAAGTACATGTACACACACACTTCGCATATGATCATGAAGCATTAGAAGTCTTTTAAGGACAATGGATGCTCGTGTTTGATGGATGAGTAGATGGATGATTGGATGTTAGGATATACATTCCTCCTAACTTGAAGATTTCGGGGACGAAATCCTTTTAAGTGGGGGAGAATGTAACACCCCGTGAATTCTATAACTGTGAAACTCACAAATTAAAGTATA
This sequence comes from Allium sativum, assembly GCA_030737875.1. Lineage (NCBI taxonomy): Eukaryota > Viridiplantae > Streptophyta > Magnoliopsida > Asparagales > Amaryllidaceae > Allium > Allium sativum. Next base: position 177,793,780 of record CM060913.1, on the reverse strand, counting down.
ATTAATTTCAAATCAAAGAACTAAGGGAAACGGGATTCGCCATTGCGTTCGTCTCGTAAAAATACGCGAAATAGAGTCCGAGTTTTCGAAAAACGGATATCGTATGAAGAAGTTATGGACGAACGAAGTTGGGCGAAAAACCGAAAAAGGGTCAGAATGCACTGGCACACTTGGGAAGTGCGCCAGAACAAAATTGAACTGGCGCACCTGTGAAGTGCGCCAGTGCATTTTTGACCTGGCGCACCTGCCAAGTGCACCCAGGTCAAAAATGACCTGCTGGCCAGGTCTGGTCTAGCCCTGGCTGGCCAGGTCTGTGGTTGGCCGATTTTCAGAAGCTTGCTTTGTCATTAGGGCTAGGTGGCAGGCTCTAATTGGTCTCTCTTGTGAATGAATGGCTACGATCAATCCAAGCAACATCAATGGTCCTAATCAGTTTATAACCTCTATATAGACAACCCTAGACTAACCCTAATCTATTCATTCAAAAATAAGAACAAAGCCGCCATGTTGCTGAGGAACGACTAAGAGTAGCCGCCAATTGGAGAGAGATGATTAGGAGGCAAATTCTAAAGCATAAAGCAACCTAAACAAATCAAATCAATAAGGAATCGTATCTCCAAATCCCTAAATTGGAGAATTCGCCACACAATTGTAAGTAGAGTATTACTTTGGTATGAACAAATAATTGTGTTGGTTTGTATGCTTGAATTGTGGCAATAAAGTAATTCATATTTGTGCGTTCTTATCAATTTGAAATATTATATACGTTTGGATATTCTTGAATTATGTTATTCAATTATAAAGAACTACATGCGGTAGTTCTATGCAAGTATACGTTTGGAATATTTCGCAAATTATGCAATCCATGTTGAAGCTACATGTATGTAGTTGATTTAAATTCATGCAAGTTTGGGGCTTTGCTACTATGCCATCATAATGTGTATTTTTATAAACGTCATTTTTATGAAGTAATTGGAATAGGTTTGGGTTATCATAATCCATATGAAATTAGGTTGAAAATTGGGCATCATGTATTAAGCCATGCTTTTGTACTAGAAAACCTATTTGCAAACTTATGAATTTGGCTAGGCTATGAATGGTATTTGGCATAATTGAAATCCATGATTAAGTCTATCTTGTTTACAAGAATTTTATGATGACATATGTGGTACATAGCTAGGTTAGGCTCAAAAATCCCTTTTTGTAAGTTTACATGACTAAAGTAAGAATCATGATTTCATGTTAGAAATATTTATGCCATGGTTATGTGAACAAATTTAACTATACTTATGCCATGCTTATGTTTGATATTATGCCATGCTTATGTTTGACATTATGCCATGCTTATGTTAGAGATATTTATGCCATGCTTATGTTTGACATTATGCCTAAATAAAAATATAGGTTCATGTGTCAATAATGATACCCAATTTAGATTCTTATCTCAACTACAAGTTCACATGCTTTGATTCATGACACCTACGCTTTATGACCAAAGTATATATGCAAGTACACCAGTTTCTATTTTGTATTTCCAACGTCATATTGCAAGTTCATGCGCTCACCTTCCCCTCTTTGTGTATGTAATCACGCTTTAAGCCTCCCCTTTTCGCATGGCTAAGTTGGGCTTTAAAAGGCTAAGCCCAACATATATATAATAAACGGACGTGTTAAACGGGGGAAAATAACGTTGGGTTAAAATTACTAATGAATGGAAATATAAAATGTGTTAAGTAGATTTCTCATACTAGTCGCCCGAAGAGTTCCCGACAAATAACGTTGGGTTAAAATCACACTCTAGTCGCCCGAAGATGATTCTGATGATAGTTCGAACATCATCAGAATTGGTATTCGTGTTCCGAAGGTGTGATTTCTATATATTTCCTATTGACTGGTGTGAGAACCAAAATTAGATAGGGCCTATTGTTGTGATTTGGCATCAAAAATTTGATTTTTGTATATGTATCAAAGTTATGAATTTGAAACTCTAATTCACTAATTGGTTGATGTTTGTGTTGTTTGTTTAATTGTTTGACAATTTTGAACCATTATGCCTAATTTGATCAAATATTGAATTGTATTGAAAATTGGTCGCATTTGTTTGCATATACATATACTTTCATTGAACAGGACATAGCAAGGAGGCTAGAGCCAGAGAATAAAATTTGTTTGCCCGACAAATAGGTACATGTTTACCATAATTTACTGTTTTGTTTGGGTGATGATAATTTTATGAGCCTATTGGCTAGCCGCTTGGCCTTTTCTTTTTCTTTTTGAGATCTGAAGGACCGGGGAAGCTATTTGAAATTCCCCGATGCTCCCGGTGCAGGGGAGGTTATGGCGAAATTTTTCAAAAATTTAGGGTGTTAGCCAAATTTTTGAAATTTTGAAAATTCTCAGAAACTGAAAAGTTGTAGAATGGAAGCCAGATCGAGCGTAGAGTTGATTAATCAAACCACTTTCGACTTTGTTCCTTTTCGGGGACGAAAAGTTTTAAGTGGGGGAGATTGTAATAACCCGGAAAATCTGGGCCAGTTTAAAATTTTTATTTTGGCAATTTTAGCGAATTTTGATTATTTAAAATGAATTATTTTAAATAATATCGAAGAGAAATTTATTTTGAATAAAGTTCGAACGTATATATTATACGCGTCGTCGTTAGAATATAAATATTTATATATAATTATAAATAGAATTGAAAATGGCGCGGTAGTTCGATAATTCGATTTCAAACTTCAATTGAATGTACCAGGTGCAAAATAATCCGGATTTGAGTGAAACCAAAAACATTAGGATCTGTTTGATAATATCTTTCCAACGAATCCGACCAATCGAAATTTCATAGCGGGAATCGAAAGATATGTCCAGTTGAAAATTCTGAATAGTCGCTATGGAATTCACGCCCTTAAAAATGGACATTTTACAAATGACCTCGGATTTCGACGAAACCACTTTTGTTGGATCTGCAGTGTCAAGTTATTGCTAGATTCCAAATTTTATAATTTTTCGAATCAATATGTGAGCGTGGCGAAGGAAAACGCGTTTGACCAGTTTCAGTTGATTTTAATCGACTGGAAAATGGCCATTTTTCAAACGGTCTCAGAATTCGACGAAACTAGTTTTGTTAGGACCGTATCGTCAATACGAAGCTAGAAAATATTTTTTTTGGAATTTTTCTAGTTAGTATGTGACCCCGGTAATTTGAAATGTACGTTTAAAATTCAATATAGAGATTTAAATGTAAAGTCAAAAGAAACTGATTGTAACAATCGGATCGGCTTACGATACACATCCCATTGTGTTCGGAATGGGGGTAAAACGCTAGGGACGACAGGCGGTGGGCCTCGTTTCGAGGTCGTATGAAAAAGTCAACTTTAGGTGGAATTAAATAATTAAATAATAATAAAAAAAAACACTCTCCTCCCTTTTTCTTTCTGCCCCCCCCCCCCGTTCGTTTCATTATAAAAAAATAAAAAGAGAAGAAGAAGATGACGGAGGCGACGAAGGCGGGGAGGAGCCGCCGCCCTCCCCAAGGGCCACCGCGCCTCATCGGAAGACCCCCCCTTCCACCTCGACCGCAACGCGCAGCACGCCCTCCTCCAGCTGAATCGAAGTCGCCAGGAACCCGCACCCCCCTCGCGATCCACCACCCCCACCCCGCATCCCCTCCGCCTACTCGAGAGCCCCCTCCTCCGACGATGCAGGAAGACCCCCCCTATGGCTGTAAGTTTTGATTTTTTTTATTTTTTTATTTTATTTATTTATTTATTTTCAATTATCTGTTAATTTTTAATTAATGGTTAAAAACTGAATTTAGTTATAAAACTATTTAATTAAAAAGGTTAGAATTTTGTTTTATAAAAGGAATGATTTTTATTTAAGAAAAGACGAGATTTTTAAAATGTTAAAGACGAGATTTTTAAAATGTAAAAGACAAGATTTTTAAAATGTTAAAGACGAGATTTTTAAAATGATTAAAGGCGATATTTTTAAAATATGATAACGTAGGAAAAAAAATTCAATTTTTAAAGGTATGGAGCAATTATAAAAATATGATTTTTATATATTGAACTTCGAAGTAAAAATATGATTTTTATATATTGAACTTCGAAGTAAAAATGTGATTTTTATATATTGAACTTCGAAATAAAAATTCGATTTTTATATATTGAACTTCGAATTAAAAATATGATTTTTATATATTGAACTTCGAAATAAAAATTCGATTTTTATATATTGAACTTCGAATTAAAAATATGATTTTTATATATTGAACTTCGAAGTAAAAATATGATTTTTATATATTGAACTTCGAAGTAAAAATGTGATTTTTATATATTGAACTTCGAAATAAAAATTCGATTTTTATATATTGAACTTCGAATTAAAAATATGTTTTTTATATATTGAACTTCGAATTAAAAATATGATTTTTATATATTGAACTTCGAAGTAAAAATTCGATTTTTATATATTGAACTTCGAAATAAAAATATGATTTTTATATATTGAATAACGAAGTAGAAATTCGATTTTTATATATGTAGTGGCTACGGGCAACGAAGACGACGAGGATGCGATAGCGATGAAGATTTCTATCAATGAAGTGCCGTGGAGCTAGGATAGCTTTCGGTGAGAATTTCTCACCTTTCAATTTCATTTCTATTTATGTATATATACTAGGATGCAGACGGTGCTTAGTAGCACCCGACACAATCGTCCACAGACCATGGACTTGTTTGTTTGGTTGCATAGATTAGTTATATGATGTGATTTGAATTTGGTTGTTTGGTGATTTTGATTGATGTGTGAATGGCGTGGGCCTTCACTAGACCGGGGATAAGGCTAGGTCTTGTCCCGTTTCTAGTATCGTGCCGTTATGCCGCCGAAATTTTCTAAAATATGTTAGAAAAATAAAAATATCATTTTATTTAAAGAATGAATTGAATAGAAATTCATATGTTGGAATAAATTGTTTTGTCGTTAAAAATATAATTTTTAACGTGAATGTGAATAAATAAATATTCATTTACAAACCAGATGGTTTGTTTATGTACACCTATTTGAAGGACATTGATTGGGTCGATAAATTTTACACATCGCCCAACTGCACAAATAAAATGTGCGTTTGATTGTTTGAAACCCCACGCGGGTGTTGGGATGAAATTTGAAATTCACTCATCCTGATTGATTAAATATGTCGATCTATTGATTGACAGGCTGTTATAAGCGTTAGATAACTATATTTGATGCTTATACAGTGTAGTGCACTTTGGTTGATGGTTGATTATTTTTCAATGCTATTATATGTGTGTAATGCATGAAAATCCATATAATTAACTTTATATGGTAATTGATTGGGCCTCATTCCAATTTGAAAAATAAAGAATATTATAAAATAAAAGTTCAGGTGTTGACAGTACTCATCCATTGAGATTGGTCATGTGTTGAACGAAATATTTTAGTAATAAAATTTACATCTTTATCGATATGAAATAAAAGTTCATGTGTTGACAGTACTCATCCATTGAGATTGGTCATGTGTTGAACGAAATATTTTAGTAATAAAATTTACATCTTTATCGATATGAAATAAAAGTTCATGTGTTGACAGTACTCATCCATTGAGACTGGTCATGTGTTGAACGAAATATTTTGATAATAACAACTATTTTGAAAAAGAAATATTTGAAATAAAATATTTGAAAATAGAAATTTATGAAGCCGTGTTGATTAGATTGACGCCATTTTGACGTAATCGATATTTATATCGATTTTATTCATTTCGAAATGAATTGAATTGAAAACGATTTCGAAATGAATTGAATATATAACGATTTCGAAATGAATTGAATTGAAAACGATTTCGAAATGAATTGAATTGAAAACGATTTCGAAATGAATTGAATTGAAAACGATTTCGAAATGAATTGAATTGAAAACGATTTCGAAATGAATTGAATTGAAAACGATTTCGAAATGAATTGAATATATAACGATTTCGAAATGAATTGAATATATAACGATTTCGAAATGAATTGAATATATAACGATTTCGAAATGAATTGAATATATAACGATTTCGAAATGAATTGAATATATAACGATTTCGAAATGAATTGAATAAGATTTCGAAATGAATTGAATTGAAAACGATTTCGAAATGAATTGAATTGAAAACGATTTCGAAATGAATTGAATTGAAAACGATTTCGAAATGAATTGAATTGAAAACGATTTCGAAATGAATTGAATTGAAAACAATTTCGAAATAAATTGAATTGAAAACGATTTCGAAATGAATTGAATTGAAAACGATTTCGAAATGAATTGAAAACGAATTCAAAATTGAATTGAAAGCGAATTGAAATGAATTCAAATTGAATTGAAATTTGAATTGAATAGAAATGAATTTTAAAACGAATTTATAAAGAAGAATTCAATTTTGATTTGAATTGAAAGAAAGTTGAAATTGCTTTTGAAACGATTTTAAAACTATTTATATAATTCGTTTTAAATAGAAATCGACGAAATATATATTATATATATTATATATATAATATAATGGCCTGAATAGAACGCGCCGCGCTGCGGCAGTTCGCGAATTTCGACCATTGACTTCGAACGGACATTACGGGAGATCCGACCGTCGGATTCTCCTAAAACCGGAACCGTTGGGTTCGTATCGAAAAGAGATTTCTAATGAATACTAGAATTTTGAAATCTAACGGTTGGATTTGGAATTATGTCCAAATCAAATTTGAAAAAGGTCGCTGTAAGAGCAGTTCGATGGCCATTGTTGGAAATCGACTGTACGGGCCTTGATAAAATTATTAAAAATAGTAATAATTTGTGTAAAATCATAAGAAATGATTTAGAAAAATTGGGATGAAAAACTCCATATTTGAAAAGATAAAAATAGATTTTTATCGAAATGAACTAGTTTTGAACTAGAATTATAATTCTATTTATTTTTAAATAAATAAATTGAATTTGAAATGGTTTTGAAAATAACTAAAATTTCCAATGATTGCATTGGAATGGATTTGAATCGAAATTGTCTTCGAAATATTTCGATGTTGGATTTCGTGATTATACAAATGTTGTTATGGAAATTTGAAAGATATATATATATATCGTTATTTCCAATGCGATATTTGTTAGTCGTAGAATTTGATATTGAATATAAGCCGGTATATTTTCTATTCAGAGCCTTGTATTGAATATCAAATGTGATTTGGGTTTGTCGTGAATGGTGTCTTCACTAACACTGTTCTTGAACCCAGTTGAGAAAAGATTAAATCTTTTTATTTAGATTTAATGAAGTGTACCAATTAAATAATATTTAATTGAAATTGAATTGATATTGATTTTTGGGTTTATCGTGGATGAATGGGACTTTGGGTTTATCGTGAACCGTGTTTTTAAATGACACGGATTCTTTAACCCAGTTAACGATTAAAACTAAGTGGAGTTTTAATGAATCTTTAATTAGATTGAAATGGTGGAGAATGGAGTATCACCAGTTTTGCTCCAGGCGATAGTTAAATCTTTAATTAGATTTGAACGTGAAATGGTAATTGAATTTACCGATAACACTGAGGTGTTAGATATGAAGTATTACCATTTTTACTTCATGGGATAAATAGGTTGGGATTGGGAAATTAAAACAAATGATTACTTCGGTAAGTTTCGTTAATCCCGATTAGTTGAAATCGAAATTCAAAGGTAGATTAAAGAATAAATTCAAGAAATTTATCTTGGATAAAATTAATGGGAACCTTTCCCTATGAATGTGAAATCAGAAACTAACTGTCGGTTAGCTAAGCAGAATGGTTTTCTGGATATTGATCTGATGTTGGTTTCGGCCTTCGGGGTTAATATTTGGGGAATTATTCTCTTGATTAATTTACGGTTAGTGACTGATGAATTGGAATGCGGCGTATGTTGTGTTTGTGTAACACTTATTTAAAATATACGCGAGTTATTCGGAAAGACCGGGTTTATCCCATTCTGAATAACTGATACGACGATAAGTCGAAGGTGAAGACGATGGTCGAAGACCAGAAGTCTTCACGTCGTTTGGGTAATTACTGATGATCTTGATTGGGCTGTACACCCAAGAAGATGGAAACAGTTAGTGATCGTCCAGACGTACTTGGAGATCGATGGATATGCGGGGTACTAGGTGCCTCCGGTTTCGTTCAACCCCAGAAGGGACTTGTAAATGGACTGTGTGTCTGACATTGGATTTTAGTCCGTGTGATTGATCTCTATTAAATATATATCTGTTTGGCGGCGGAGAATTTATTCTCTTGCTTAACGCCCTTCTCTGAGACGTACGAGCTCAGGGGTTATATATTGATGGATATCAAACGCATGGAGTGAATTGCCTGTGTGGCATGCCTAAGTGGCAATTGATCGAGGCTTCTGTTGAAAAGCAAAGTCTTGTGGTGATGATCAAAGCACGGCCTTTGTGGCGTAGCTTTGTGTAACGTTTACCTCGCGTGTTTCACACCCGGTATGAACCAAAAACGGGAGAGGACCTCAGGGAGGGCATGCGTTTCCTTCTAGCTAAAAAGTGGCGTCAGTGGTTTTACACGCCCTGACGAGTTTGACTTATGTGGTTGTTGCTGTTGCGAGGCGCCTCGGATTGATCGGTCATTCTCGAACCGATGGAGTCATTTAGTTGGCTCACCTACGCCCCTTAGGGCGGGGAAACGCATGTTCAGGGTTTAAGTTTAATCCACATCGGTGGACTGGCCCTGACGATCCAAGGGTCACTCGAGCTCTGATCCTGAGACATGGGCTAGATTGTCTCGAATCGGTTGAGGACTATCTTTTGCCTCGGTTCATAGACGGAAATCCAATTTCCAAATACGTGACATTTGCGGTTTTATTTGTAGAGCCTAGTACGGCGACATGATATATGGTACCCATGCCGTCTATGATTGATACTTATGATTTGAAGTTGTTTTATACACTATGCACTTATAATAGTATCAAATGATTTGTTTTAAAACGTATCAAGCATTTTTGGCTGTTATAAGGGAAAACCCTATCCCCCGGCTTGCGTTGCATTGTGTGATAGGACCTGGGTCTTATAACAGCTTCATTTTTCTTTACTTAGCATTGCGCTGTTTGTTTTATGCACTGGTATTCTTGGGAGGAAATCCGTTCCGTGTTATACGGCGTGGTCCCTTGATTTACCGAACATTAAAAATAAAGATTAACTGTTTTAGTTCTCACACCAGTCACATGACTGACCTGGAGTTTATTGTTTTGACCTAAACTCTGGGTGCCCCTATTTTGACACGGGCAGCTAGTAGTTTTGGTTTTGCAGATTTATATTCACGGGATCCTGGTTTACAGCTGGAATGATATCCGGAAAGCTTTGTATCCGTATATCTCTTCTAGTTGTGTATTGTATTATTTTCCGCTGCTATGTATTTAAATGTAATTTAAATCTATGATATTTCTGTGTAATATTTATTCATTTATACTCTGTATATTCTTGTAATCTGATGCATTGTTGTAATATACAATGAAATGTTCTTCTGTATGTGTTCTGTTGTGGCTTGTTCTCGAACTATCCGACGCTTTCCTTTACGGGGAAGTTACGGGTTTTCACAGTTGTGCTATATTAAAGCTATGCTTTGATCATCAACCACAGAGCCCTACTTTTCAACAAAAGCTTTGATCCATGTAACTTAGCATGCCACATTGTCAATCCATATCGTACCATTGATTTCCACCAATACATAACCTTTAAGCTCGTATGTCTCAGAGAAGGGTGTTAAGCAAGGGAATAAATTCTTCGCCACCAAATAGATATGTATTTAGTAGAGATCAACGAATACAACGCGAAATACAATGTCAAACATACAATCCATTTGCAAGTTGGTTCTGGGTCTGAACGAAACTGGAGGCACCTTATTCCTCGTCCCATATGTCCAATATAGGAGAGAGGTCCTCGCATATCCAGACATTCTCCATGTACGTTTGGATGATCACCGCTTATTACCTCATCTTAGGTGTACAGCCTAATCAAGACATTAGTAATCATCCATTCGATGTGAAGATCTCCGGTCTTCAACCACCATCTTCAACATCGACTTTTAATCATCGTAACAGTTATTCATAATGGGTTAATCTCGGTCTTTCCGAATAACTCGCGTATTTTATAATCAAGTGCTATAAAAAAACACATCATACGCCTCATTATAATCCAGAATATTCTTGAAAATCATTTCAAAAGATTTATAAAATCTTTTCACAACTTAAACCAAATTAAGGTTTATCAACTAGTCGGGATTAACGAGCCATACCGAAGTGATCATAATTTTATTATCCCAATCCCAACCTATTCATCCCATGGAGCAAAACTGGTAGTACTCCATATCTACACCCACAGTGTCACCGGTAAAATTAATTACCATTTCACATTCAAATCTAATTAAAGATTTAATTATCGCATGGAGTAAAACTGGTGATACTCCATCTCGAACATTTATTGAATTCGATAAATTTAATTACCTTATTCATAGTTCAATCTAATTAAAGATTCATAAAAACTCCACTTAGTTTTAATCTCAAAAATCATTACTTAATGAATATTCAAATTTAGTAAATAAATCATGTCTTTACTTGCGTTATAGAACCAATTTCATTTAAAACACAGTCCCCGATAAACCTAAAATCATCTTCCATTAAACTGGAACATTCACGAAAATCATAACAGTAGATAATTGATATAAATTTCCGTATCAGACTAATACTATAAGTTGAATAATGGCAAGGGCTTTTAAATTCCATAAATAGTAAACGCCTTCTTCCGTAGAAGCTCATTTCGATTATCACTAAATCGAATTCCACTCAATTCCAATCAAATATATTAAATTGGAAAAACTTTACTTTGGAAAGTTCTATCAATTTTAGTTAAAAGATTTATAAATTCCAAATCATATCTTCACTGTTAGTTGTTGAAGAAAAATAGAATTCAGATGTTTGAATTTTCTTTGATTTGAACCCGCAAGAATTTAGTTCAATTTGGTACGTTGGAATATTTTTGCTTCAACTGTCGGACGCCTATTTCTGGTATGTTGGAATTTTGCTTTAGTTATCAGACATCTGATTTTAAGGCTCAGACGTCTGTTTCTATAAAAGTTTGAAACAACAAAGGTTTAGTTTATTTTTAACCATTTTCAGACTTTTTTTGTTGGGGCAGACGTCTGTTTCTCTATAGAAAAATATTTTTCCATTCACTACAACCCAAAGTCCAATTTGATATCAAATACAAGGCTCTGAATAGAAATTATATCGATTTATATTCAATATCAAATTCTAAAACCAACGGATACCGTATTGGGAATAACGATATCTATATCTTCCAAATTACCCAACAATATCTACATAATCACGGAATGCAATATCGAAATATTTTGAAGATTATTTGAATTCAAATCCTTTCCAATTCATACATTGGAAAAATTCTGGTTATATTAAAACCATATCAATTCTTTATTCTAGTTGTTAACCATTTTATTCAAATAAAAATATCTTTTATATTTTCAAACTTGGAGTGTTTCATCCAAAATTATTTCAATATTTTCATGTCCATCCAGAATCGGACATCAAAATTATATTTTGATTCTTCCCCGAATATTATTTCAAAATATTCGTTATTTCTGAATTGGAATCAGACTCAATCAATTACCATATAATTTTATTTATATGGTTCCATACATCACATATTTTCAAAAATAGTGATAAACAACTATTAAAAATTCAATTCACATCCAAAGTGCAAATTTTAATTGTATAAGCATTAAATAACGCTTGTAATAGTCTGTTAATCAATCGTTGACATATAATTAAATCCAAGGGAGACGTGAATTAATTATCATCCCCAGACCCGTGTGGGGTTTTCTACCATCAAACAAATATTATTATTTGTATACTAGGGCGATGAGTAAAATAATCGTCCCAATATCCGTGTGGGGTTTTCATCACAATCCACGTGAATTTATCCATTATTTGGGAGAGGGTGGGTAAATTGTCATCCCAGAATAATTCATAATATAATTGTTTATTTTTAACATCACATATATATTCATAGTTTGATGATAATAACATTAAAACTGTAACCAACCATCAACCACCAAACAACATTGCAAACATAGACAAACTATATATATTCGGTTATAAAATTACATAACTGTATAAAAATACTTGAGTGAGAGAGAGTTCTCACCATTGGTTTCCACTCTGTCAGTCTTTAATTGACGATTTTGTAAAACGATGTCATAAATATCGGGCTGTAGAAATCTATGAATTAGAGAAACTGAAAAGTCACAAACAAAGGCGAAATGGGCCGAAACTCGACTGGGAAAGAGCTTGGATGGACTTTAATTATTGACTGTGGCCTCCACTATCAACAACAAAAAAATAGGATTCAGACGTCTGACCTAAAAATTCAGATGTCTGAATGTTGTTTCCAGAGACATAACTCTTTGTTTCTAACTCAGACGTCTGAATTTTCCACCTCAAACGTCTGAATGGAAAAATTGAAACTTCTAAATTCTGATCCTCATGTTTTTTAATTATTCGTAGCAGGCCAGATGTCTGAATTTGAATCAAAGCACATTTGGCCTAGGAAACAAGTTCAAAATGATATTGGTAAATGGCCGAAGGCCTATAACTTTATATACACGCAAATGAGGCTTCTATAACTCACCGAAGCAACTCATAACACCAAACTTACATGTACAAATATTCATACAAGAGATTTGCAATGGTTTTGATTATAAGTTCAAAAGTGAACTAAATTCCAAATCAAAGCATGCAAAAGTGATTCAAGCGACTTGTGAAGACTTAAGACTTTTCCGAGGCGACAACGGAGCTTCACAAGATTGTGGTTACAATCTAAATGAGAAATTCCAAGTAAATGAAACTAAAACTAAAACTACTGGACCAGAAAATGTATACTTATCTAACAATTCATATGCATATACTCAAAACGAAATGAACCTGAATTACACTTTTACTAGCCAATGGCTTGTGGCATAGATGTGGGTTCTTAAAGAACTCACCTTTGCTTGATTAGAAACATGGAGTAGATCCAATAGCAAGAAAAATCAACCTCTCTTCCAATATTGCTCATGAATATTCAATTCGTACACAAAACAAACCAATTCCCTAAGAGTTAGGTTTAGGAAATCATAAGAAATTAAAGAGGAATGGAGTTGGAGAAGATGGAGAGGAAGATCGAGAAGCTTACCCAAGTTTCTACACTTGATTTCCTCTTGATTTGAACTCCTAATTACAAAACCTAGTTTAGGATTTCTATTATTTTCCCATTCCCCATTTTCTATTTTTGCTAAGTGTTGGAAGTGAATTAAGGGGAGAGGGCTAATGGAGCACTTAAGGGTAGTGGACTAAGTTGGCTAACCAAGCCCCAACCAAGGTGCCAAAATTTCGAATCTCGGAATATATCGATGTTTACACTTTTTGAGGTCGTAAATGGCATTTTAAACTCAATGGAAGTGATTTTGAGTCTGAATTCATCCGTATGCAAAAAGTAATATTTTGGTCGTACACCCAATGAAAAGACCAAATTTCACCAACTGTAAAGGTATCGATGTTTATAGTTTTAAAAGTCACAAACGACATTTTGAGCTCGATGGAAGTGATTTCGAGTCCAAATTCATCCGTATGAAAAATGGCTATTTTTAAAGGCTATATATATATATTCCATAGCGACTATTTTAAATTTTAATTTAGACATAACTTATAATTTATGAAGTGAAATCTCAATTTCTTACATTCGTTAGAAAATTACAATTCTAAATATTCCAAAGTTTCTTGTTTTATCAAATTCTGATGTACAATGAATTCTATGTATTCATTTAAAGTTTAAAATAAAAATTCTAAACTACCGCGCCATTTAAAGCTCGTTCTAAATAAATTTTAAATTTACACATTCTAACTTCGATTAAAATAAATTATAATTCACTTATTCTCAAAATAATTCATCTAAGATATTTAATTTCTGTGAAAATGATTTAAAAATAAATTTTAAATTGATTCCTAAAAATACGGGTTGTTACAATAAGAAATCAAGAAAAATACAAACCATGAACGAGGGAAACAAAGCCCCACACAGACATTTGCATTACCGATCAATTACTATTAGGCTTCAAAGGTTGTATGCATTTTCTATAATTGCACATCAGTTAATGTGGCATAGTGTGATGATACAAGAAGAATGTATGTTATCATACCCGGCTAGTAGAGAAGTAGGGAAGCATTTTGATCAAAAATATCCTATTTCTGCAACGGAGAGCCGTAATTTTAGAATTGTTTTGTGGATTAATGTATTTTCACCATTTTATCAGTTTGGCTCTAAATGTTCATTTTGACCTATAACCATTATACCTTATAATTTATCTCCATGGTTGGAACAATCCTCACTTTTCTAAGCCTAAATTTCGATAAAAATCGAAATCAAACCCATCTTAGCATATATCTTGTTGATTTGGTACATGGAATGAAAGACATGAGCATATTCTGAGTATTATAAAATGAGCATATATAAAAAACAAGATAGGATAATAAGTATCAAGTATGACTACTACTTTAAAAGTCATTCACCACATAAATATAAAAACGAGAGAACAACAAGTAAAAGAAAACATGTCCACTTCCAAATACCTGCTTTCCCTAATGCTATCCTAACAGTTGTAATAAGGGAATTTTTGGAACAACAAATCGTGATGAGTAGAAATTATAAAACTATCCACAATGCACAAATTTATCCCATTTTGATTCACCCAATTAATATGTTTAACATGTTAGTGATTCTAGCCTAACCTTGTATTGTACACACAATGATTTAACTACCATACCTATTGCAACACGCTTTCCAAACCAAGTTATTAAAACTTGAGATAGTATGTAACAACCCGGATTTTCAAAACCAATTTAAAATTTGTATTTTAGCAATTTTAATGAATTTTGAATATGAATTATTTTAAACAATGACGACAAGAAATTTATTTTGAATAGAATTAGAACATATAAATTTATTTAAATTGAAGTTAGAATATAAGTATTAATTTTAATTATATAACGAGCCTGAAATGGCACGGTAGTTTGAAAGTTCGATATTAAATTTCAAATGAATGTACATGATTCAAAATAAACCGGATTTTAGTAAAACCAAAAATATTTGAATCTGTTTGAAAATATCTTTCCAGCGAATGTGAAAAATCCAGATTTCATAACGAGAATAAAAAGTTATGTCCAGTTGAAAACTCCGAATAGTCGCAATGGAATTTATATATATTTTAATATAATAAACAGCCATTTTGCAAATGACCTCCGTTTTCGACAAGACCACTTTTGTTGGATCCAGAATGTCGAATTATTTTTAGATTCCAATTTTCACAATTTTTGGAACTAATATGTGAGCGTGGTAAATTTACACTTGTTTGGTCAATTCAGTTTGAATTTAATCGACTTTGAAAATGACCGTTTTTCAAACGTTCTCCAAATTTGACGAAATTAGTTTGCTTTGGACCGTATCGTCAAAACATAGCCAAATTTATTTTTCTCGAATTTTCGGAGTCCGTATGTGGCCCTGATAAATTAAAATGTACGTTTAAATTAAATATAAATTGATTTATATTTTACTTTAAAGAAAAACTTACCAAAACAGTGGAATTGGCCTACGAAACATATTCCATTATGTCCGGAATGGGGGTATTTGGCTAGGGGTGACATTCGTTGGGTTTGATTTTGAGTTCAAATCAATAAATGGCTATTTTTAGAATTAAAAGAATTAAATAATATAATATAATAATTTAAAAACTTATAAAACCCTTCCCTAACCCTAGAAACCGCTTAGCCGTCGTTCTTTGAAATGAACGGCCCTAACCGTGACGACCCAAACTTCCGTAGAACGAATGTAAGGATAATCATAGAAGTATAACATATTTAAACAATAACAGATCTTAGTTACATAGCAGAACATAATAATCATTGCAGCGGAAATGAAATGTCATCACAGAACATCAGAGTACGCAGTACAGGATACAACTTAGCAAAATGGATGTCTAAAACAGAGAAAGAAATATAGTCTCAAACTCCCAAAATACATCAATACTAAATACTGTCCCAATGTCTCAAAGAAGAAAAGACAAAAGATAAGATCTTCCAACATCTGCATCAGAAAGCTCTAGTACAGAAATATCCATACCTGAAAACCTGTCACTTGGCTGCCCGTGTGGAAAGAGGGCACCCGAGTTTGCAAGGTGAAACAAACTACGAGTCAGTCATGGGACTGGTATGAGAAATCTAACTAAACTAACAAAATGGTAAATCACTGGACCACGCCGCTAACGCGGAACGGGTTCACTCCATTGGATTGCCAGTGCATAGGTTTTATAAATTTTAAGTCAAAAACAATGCAATGCTTTTTAGAAAAATGAAATCATTATAAGACTCAAGTCCCATCACACAAAGCAACGCAAACGGAGGATAGAGTTTTACCTTATAATGATAAAAAATGCTTGATACGTGGAAAATAATGTTTTTACTATTATTGTTAGTGTCTAGTATGTTTTAAAATACTTCAAAGTAAATGTATCAATCCTAGACGGCATAGCTACCATATACTGTGTCGTCATATATAGGTTTACAATCAAGACCGTAATGTCGTATTGGATGTTGGTTTCCATCATGAGTCAAGGCTAGGAATGATCTCCTGACCGATTCGAGACACTCTAGCAATGTCTCAGGATTCGGACGCTGGCGAACCCTTGGATCCTGCAGGGCCGGTGCACAAATACTTTAGTGGACTAGTTATGCCTGAACACATGCTTCCTGATCCTATTGGACCTATAAATTGGCCATTGCGGCCAATAAAAATCCGAGGCGCCTCATTCCATCAACCACATAAGTAAAATGTCGGGCTGTGTTAAACCCAAACACCACTTCTAGCTAGAAAGAAATGTGTGCACTCCCTGCGTTCCCTTGCTCTATTTTTGACTCTACCGGGGTGTGAGGCTCGCGAAGTTATGAAATACACAAAGCTGTGCCTAAAACAGGCTATGCTTTGATCATCATCCACAGGGCTCTGCTTTTCAACAAAAGCCCCGATCATTTGGCATGTCACATTGACAGTCCATACCATGCGATTGATAACTACCAATGTATAACCTTCGAGCTCGTGCGTTTCAAAGAAGGGTGTTTAGCAAAAGGATAAATCCTCCGCCACCTCAGAAATATATTAATAGATATCAATTAAATTACATGGCACGAAATTCAATGTCGGGCATGCATCCATTTACAAGTCCGTTCTGGGTCTGAACGAAACCGGAGTCACCTAAGTGCTCGCGTATCCGGACAATCAAAAAGTGCATCCGGACAACTACCACTTTAACCCTTTATTGGTAGCTAGCCAATTCCAGGCATCAGTAGCTATCCTTTCGACGTGAAGATCGCCGGTCTTCAATAGCCGTCTTCTATATCTTCGATTTTAAATCGTCCTGAAATTATTTGAAATGAGTAGAACTCGGTCTTTTCAAATAATTTGTGAAATATTATCATTTAAACCATTTGATATCGTTAATATTAATTTATAACGATTTTTCACCATTTTTATTTATTATGAAAATAGCTCAATATAATTAAATGACGCTTCGGGCTAATGGGCGGCCATGGCGCTGTTTTTCCCCGAATTTGATTTACACATATCATGAAATCTAACCGTTGGATTTTGATAAAGTTCATATCATCAGAAAGATCTTCCCAAAGCGTTCCTAAGGTTGCAGTTTTCGGAAAATCCGACGGTTGGATCTTACGGCATAATCGTTTAAAGTCACGACTGCCGAAACGCGAACTACCGTGCGCGATTCATTAAATTTTAATTTATATTTATATATAAATATAAATATAAATCCCTTTGCGATTTTACTATCTCTATTGTAATTATAGTGACAATAAATATTTCAACCTTTAATCAATTCTTTTATTATGTTTGTTGGCAGCCAAAGTTGTAAACAAAAAAAAGGCAACCTCCTCCTATGGTGTTGGTTTTGCAACAAAATATGCATATAAAAATGAAACCATTTCTATGTCGTTTATTTGCATCTAAATATGCAAATAAAATGCAATTTTTTCTCTATGTTATTTATTTGCATCTAAATATGCAAATAAAAATGAAATCTTTTCTATGTCATTTATTTCTACCCAATATATAAAATAAAAATGTAAATTTATTTTAATTCTTGTTTACATCTAAAATTGCGAACAAAAATATGATTTTAATTTAATGGTTTTGTTCACATCTAGAATTGCGAATAAAAATATTATTTTTAATTTAATGGTTTTGTTCACATCTAAAATTGCGAATAAAAATATGATTTTATTTCTAATGTTTTTGTTCACATCTAAAATTTCAAACAAAAATATGATTTTATTTCTAATGTTTTGTTTGCATCTAAAATCGCAAACAAAAAATATGATTTTATTTCTAATGTTTTGTTTGCATCTAAAATTGCAAACAAAAATATGATTTTATTTTAATGGTTTTGTTCGCATCTAAAATTGTGAACAAAAATATGATTTTATTTGTAATGTCTTGTTTGCATCTAAAATTTCAAACAAAAATATGATTTTATTTTAGTGGTTTTATTCACATCTAAAATTGCGAACAAAAATATGATTTTATATCAAATGCATATTTGCATTAGTGAATGCAAATAAAAGGGTTATTTTATATTCAAAGTTTATTTTCATAAAAAGATGCAAATAAAAGAACATTTTACTTTTCTATGCATATTTTGCATAAAAGAATTTAAATAAAAGAACCCCTTTTTTTTCTCTAAATATATTTACATAAATGAGTGCAAATAAAGTACATTTCATTTGCTCTAAATATATTTGCATAGATGAATGCAATAAAGAACTTTTTATTTTCAATGTATATATTTGCATATAAGAATGCAAATAAAAGAACATTTTATTTTTCTAAATCTATTTGCGTCGAAGAAATGCAAATAAAAGAACTTTTTATTTTTCTAAATATATCTGCATCAAAGAAATGCAAATAAAAGAACAATTTATTTTGATATATATATATTTTCATATAAGAATGCAAATAAAAAAACATTTTATTTTTCTAAATCTATTTGCATCAAAGAAATGCAAATAAAAGAACTTTTTATTTTTCTAAATATATTTGCATCAAAGAAATGCAAATAAAAGAACTTTTTAATTTCAATGTATATATATGCATATAAGAATGCAAATAAAAGAACGTTTTATTTTTCTAAATCTATTTGCATCAAAGAAATGCAAATAAAAGAACTTTTTATTTTTCTCAATATATTTGCATCAAAGAAATGCAAATAAAAGAACTTTTTATTTTTCTAAATATATTTTCATCAAAGAAATGCAAATAAATGAACTTTTTAATTTCAATGTATACATATGTATATAAGAATGCAAATAAAAGAACATTTTATTTTTCTAAATCTATTTGCGTCAAAGAAATGCAAATAAAAGAACTTTTTATTTTGATGTTGAATTGATAAACTAAATCAATTCACATAAAATGACAAATTTTATTTTTTGATGTTGAATTGCTAACCTAAATCAATTCAAATAAGATGGCAAATTTTATTTTTGATGTTGAATTGATAACCTAAATCAATTCAAATAAAATGACATAAAAAGAAACAAATCACATTTTCATAATGAATTGATAAACTAGATCAATTCAAATAAAAAGCAACAAATCATATTTTTATAATGAATTGATAAACTAGATCAATTCAAATAAAAAGTGACAAATCATATTTTTATAATGAATTGATAAACTAGATCAATTCAAATAAAAAAAGTGATAACATACTACTTGACTAGTACATATGGATCTATAACTATCCACCATAAACACAGATCAACCATCATCAACCATGTCAGAACAAAATAGATCTGAATCGTAAACCATGTAATCATTACATAGCAAACAAATTAATTTAATTAATTGATTATTTTAAACAAAGAAATCTCACAGTCGTATCACAAATTAGTCCAAAATTGCAACAGCTCGTAATTGTCCCTTTTAAGTATAGGAGTTTAGATCTTCGTCGTACGATCACACAGAATCTGAAATTGTTAATTTTCATTTACGTATGCATTAGTTATGGACTTAATAAGATTGATGATCATTTTAGAATTAAGTTAATAAAGTAATTAAGGAATTAAACCTTTCTTCCCCTTCAGATAATTAAGGCCGTAGAACCCAATATTGGTTCGATTCTAGGTCTGATTTTTGCACTCACATAGAGGCACAAGCGGGTGATCGGAGTAACCCACGACCAAGGCCTAGGGGGTGCACGTGCGCTGGTGAAGGGGGACAACTTGGTGGTCCCTGGTGGCTTGGGCAATGGTCGAATGGCGGCCGGTTTGGGGCAGGAATTCTCGGAGTTTGGGTCACTAGATGATGATCTAACCGTATGGAAATGAGGAGGGTGTAAATCTGTAACGAACCGGGATTTTCGACTCCGCAAATCAACATCAACTATCATGTTGACCATTCAGACATCGAACATTCCAGATCATTAATAGAAAGAAGTTAGAGGGTGAGAATAGATAAGAAAGAAATATTAGAATAGAAGAAGAAGAAGAACACCACACAGAGTCTCACATCGCAGCGGAACAAAATATAATACAGAAATAATCTTTATTTAAAGCTTTAAAATACTTACAGTATCAGAGTACATCATACACTGGGACAGTTATAATGATCTGTTCCCATATACAACACACAGCGGAATAGTAGTAATATCATACGTCTGGACTCTTCCAGCCCGTCTCTTCATAGCAGTTGATAACCTGAACCTGTACAACCCGGCCTAACCCGAGCATTTACAAAACACCGGGTCAGTCTGGTGAACCAGAGTGAGATAAACTCGCACAGTAATAAGGGTGAATCATCCAATCATGATTTTAAAGTTCAAAATCTTTTCAAAAGAAAAGGATAATCGTAAGACCAAATCCACACATAAACACGGACGGTTTTTACCTTACGATAACCCAAAACAGTTTTGAAACCAATATCTTGTCTGATATTATAATAATGTCTAAATACAAGTAAATAACAATCTAGTGGAACGCTTGCATCTCACGCTCCACATATATAGAATACAATCAAAACCGCAGGCGCTTATTGGAATTTGGATTCCAACTTGACAAGGTATGGGACCACCTTCCGATCGTGTATCTCTAGAGACGAATACATTGGGTTCAACAAGAACTTCTTGCAACCCGGCCCTCACATGACCGACCACTCATTTCGCTTGAGTGTATCGAATGTATATCACCGACGGTTGGGATCAGCAACCGTCTGCCCGAAAAGGGACAGCATCGAAACATAGATTAAAGAAGCAAATAGGATTTCCTCTAGATAGGTGATTCTACACCCTAATGGGAGCGACCCACATAGCCATGCTGCCTGCCCGATTTTTGTCATTCCCCGGTTGATGAGGCTTGAGGTCAGAATACTTCTGAACATCTGGTCGTCATTCACTTTGAATGCCACATCGTCAAATCCGCCAGATATCACTAATTGATATCCACAAAAATACTCTAGCTGAAAGCTAGAGAACGGCAATTCTCCGCCAACAACCATAGCACGTTTGAAGAAATCAACGTACGTGACACTTTGGAAATACTCTGTCAGACATCCGTCCATATACGTCATCCAGGAACAGGATGAACCGAAGGCACTCTCCTACTGCATCCATATTGGAATCACCCCATGGATCAGTAGCGAGAAGTCCTTGCAACCCGTCGATTCCAACCACGACAGAATCACAGCTTATCTCTGCTTGCCAGGCAGAGAACATTAGTGGTTCTTCCGTTTATGAAGATCCACGGTCTTCAATGCTCCATCTCGATCATCTTCTGAGATCTTCACGTATTTGTTGGTCAGAATGGTTTCGAATATAAATTCGATCCCGGTCTTTCCATACCAACAATCGTATTGGTCAGATTTGATAGTCGGTGTTTTAACTATCAAAATATTCAGTGTTTCAAACATGACACTCCAATGAGTTCCCTGGTTCAGTATTTAGCATCATTTGGCCTTTGACAATCTAATTTCCTTTTTGTTAAATTGAAACATCCAATTCTTTTAATATTCAAAAATACGATATTTGAATAACTCTAATTTCAATTAACTAACTTTCGTCTTAACCCCATTCGCTTGACTCTAGATCACAGCGATCACAATGGTTACGCCTGATTCCCTCAGGAAACATCCGACCGCCGTAGGCTATTTGCAGCCCTGCGAATTACGCTAGCAGTCGTACGAAATGGCAACTTAGCCCAATAATTATGTTTGGCTAATTCTATCTCGAATAAATATATTCAATTTCCCATTTTGAAATCTCATTTAAAATTCTCCTTTTTACTTGATCTCGTTTTCAAATAACGTTAATGTAAAATTAACGTCTTAACACTTTGAAACTTACTTAAAACCTCTGGTTTATAATAAACCTTTTTATCGTAATCTCCTTTCACTTAATTCATATAATCGAGTACGTTTATTTCCTTTCACCATTCAATTGGCTTGCATCTCACATTCGGTAACTTTTTAAATGAATTCCCATTTAAAAATATATTCCTAAATTCATCATTAATTAAAATAATAACTTATTTCAAACATTAACTACTTTAGTAGTTAATCCCTTTATTAACTAAATTAAATATTAAATCCCCTTTTTATCCTTATTTAAATTCAAACAATATTCATTTAACTATTTTAGTCAAAACACATTAACTTGATAAACAATTCTAATTCCAACGGTCGATTTAATTATCTCAAAAACTTGATTACCTCATTAACCGATTTCAACAATCCTCGCTTTAAATTAATATAAAAATATAATTAATTTAGATAGATTCTAATTATTTGTTTTCTTTACAAAACAATTTTCAAGGTTTAACCATTTAATTCATTTCTTATTCTTCAACTGGTAAATCTGATTAACATCAGCATTTGCTTTGCAAAATAAATTCATAACACATCAAAGTCTTAAACAAATAAAATATTTATTTATTTTTCTTAAATAACTTTATTCAAATAATATAATTCAAATTTAACTCTGGTTATAAAATAAATTTTATAACCTCAACTCTATCGATTCACCTGTCGGTGAATCAATATCTATAACTCGATTGGTTTTAAAGGCCATACTCTGCCAAACACTTAACCAATAACGCCCATTGGTTCAACCCAAACAGATGTTGAATATTCAGTCAATATCAATCGTCAAATCAATCACACAAACAGATCAGTTCATATATGATCATATGAAAATAAATAATACATTTGAGGAATCCGGTTGGATCCCTCCAACCTGTTCTTCTCTGTATTCAAATGGTTTTCTCAAATCAGACGGTTCAGTTTTTGTTTAACTGATAAACTAAATAACGACCATTTAACATCAACCATAAGCAATTCAGCCAATTCAACCATTTAAACATGTTTATAAATAAACACGACCAACCAAGGTGAGTAACCTTTATTGGAATCAATCGTTAAAAATAACGATTTGGTATTTCACTGAAATTAAACACAGTTTAATTTCATCACTTAAATCAACAACTAAGCAGATAACTAGCAAAACAGTCAACCATTGGCAAGCAGAGCACACAAAATAAAACACCCAATTTATATAAAATATAAAAAGGGTAACTGAGTGAGTTTAACTCACCTTGACTTTTTCCGTTGAAGTGATTCAAATATAGTTAAATTAAACAGTTGTTTAACTTAACAGTATCCATGTCGTCTCTATCTCTGTCCAGGACAGTTCAATGATGTCCAGCTCGTCGCTACCATCCCAATGCATTTTATTCTTTTCAATTCTGCTCACGAGATAAAAGGGTATTCATATTATAAGATTATATGAGTTTAATTTTCCCTAATTAACCTCTACTAATATTTTAATTTAAACTAATTGCTTATTAGTGTTATAATAGGCCAATTAGCATCGTTTCAGATTGAATAACTGGACCGGTTTTGTCTAATTTATGCATTCTTGAAGTACCAATTAGTTTTCAAATAATCTTCTTAAAAAAAAATATAAATTATTTGGTTAAAGGATAACAAGGTCGATCCTTACATTTCTCTAATATTCCATGCTTCAGAACTTTCAAAGCCTGTACCAGATTCATGATTTAATTAATATAGTTTAAGTAATAAAATTAAATCTCTAATTATTATTAAATAACGAATCACGTTCTAAGTATTAAATCATCAGACCCGGTTTCTTTCTGATCCGCTTTGTTCTGCTCATACAAAATCAATTCAAGCCCTTTGTCGTTCCCTGCTTCCTGTACGTTTGAAATGAAATTGATCAAAGTCATAAGCTTCCAATATTGATCCCCAAAACAGTAGCTAATTATAATTATTCCTTAATAATATAATTAACGACGTTAATTTCATTTGGAAAAAAAGAAACCCGACAGGAGCAAATCGCGCTTCATCTCCTTGTTCAGACCCTCGCACCCAGCCTCGGCCATCGGAGTAGGATCGAACATCGCCACCCGACCCGTCAATGTCTCCTCCTTCATTGCTGTCTCGTTCCCAGGTCCTTCGTTAATACCATTTTCAAAAACCAGGACCAATAAAACCTTTTCTTCCCATATATCCCTCTTCACAGTATTTCCATCCTCACGCTCAAACCCATACACCCATGCTGCGCCAAACATAGTTCACCAGCCATCAATTGAAAGGGGCCACCAGATGCGGTTGACCCTCCACGACGTCCGCCCCAAACAACTCGAGATCCGATCACTCCAGTCGCCGGCAAAACAAAACTATTCGCAGCCACTTCGATGGGCCATAACGTCCTCTACAGTGCTCAGGATTTCATCTCAGCCGATAGAATTGAAGACCTCGGTGGACTGAAGCTTTTCGTGGCTGAGGGTGTTTATTGTTAGTGGTTTGTTTGGACGAAAATCAAGGGAAAGGGTGGGGAGTTTCTGGCCGTTTGTATTAGTTAGTGGTGGCGGCATATCCATTACGAACGATTTAGGGTTCTGATGTTAGTTGAATGTATATATAATAAAAGAAAGTGTGGGGGTTACGCTACTGTAAATTATATTTTATTGGTTAGCTTGATGGCCACGGTTTCATTTTACTGTGCATTGTTTGGCCATCACGGCATTCGAATTTGTTTGGCCGACAAGTAATGTACAGTAATAAGTAGGGTAGATTTTATTACTATTTTAATACAACGAAACTTCGCAGTGAGAATTCGTGTTAAAATCCACCACATATGATTTCTGTCTACTGATAAAAAAGCTGTTCTTGATGTAAAACGATATTCCGGATCCAATGGGACAAGTTTCGTCGCAATCTGAGGTCGTATGAAAATTTTTCCTTTATGAAACCAGAAATGAACATACGTTTAATTTTTCCACGGTCACCAGATAAATCAAATCCACTTGAAACTGCGAACATCGACAATAACTTTCCGGTACGAACCCAACGGCACTAGTTTCGTCGCATTCTGAGACTGTTGCCCCGGTAGGCTGTTTTTACCCCGAACCGCAATACCCTTTTTAACGCCAAATTTTCCAGTCTCTAAAAATAACAAACTATATACATATCCTGACTCTAATCGACGATACGAACTCAACGGAACTGGTTTCGTGGCCTAATTCGATCATCTGCTCCAGTTACATTCAAATATCCTTTTATTTATTTAAATACACGCTATAGAAATTGAACGAGCGTTTATAGCTACCGTGGTCACATACGACATCGGTTTTCCACGCAATTCACCACCGTACAAAAATTTAGCGATACGGTTCTAATGAAACTGATTTCGTCGAAATCTGAGTCCGTTTGCAAAACGGCCATTTTAAAGGCCTATAATTTAATAACGATTTTCCATAGCGACTATTTCAAAATTTGATTTGGCCATAACTATCAAACTATAACACGAAATCTGGATTTTTCTCTTTCATATGAAAATTATCGTCAATACGGTTCCAACGTTTCTTGTTTCACAGAAATCCGACTTATATCGAATCCTGTATTCTCAGTTGAAGTTCAAAACTCTATTTTTCGAACTGCACGCCATTTTCGAGTTTGGTTTATATTATACTATAACGTTCAACTTTGTTTTAAATAACGAATTCAATATTAAATTCCATTAATATTCTCAACCTAATATTTAAAACTAATTTAAATATTCATATTCAAATGGTCGAAAAACACGGGTCGTTACATTCTTCCCCCCTTAAAATAATTTCGTCCTCGAAATTGCTAAGTTAAGAAAGAACGTTATAAACTCATTAATTTCAAATCTAATTTACTTTAAATCGAAAATCAATTCAATACTATAAATAAATATTTTCAAAAATATTGAAAATTTTCTAACACCTTAAATTCCTTAAAAATTTCGCCAGCACCTCCTCTGTACGGCTCAATCGGTACAACTACAACTCGCCTCTCTGGGCCTTCTCCATTTCAAAAGAAACTAAAACAGCCAAATGGCTTCCCAAATCGGCTTACAAATCTCCAAACCCATATAAAAATAAACGTGTACCTTTTTGTCGGGCATATCACTATATCTTTCTGTCTGCTACCTTGTCAGCATATACCAATGCATCTCCAATAAAATTCCAATTTTATCCTCAGAACCAAATCCTTCATGTATCCAAGCCAAATACCATTCTTAACTCAATTTCCATCCATTATCAATTCAACTCTTAACTTACCAGTCCAACATCATTTCAGATTCTTGTCTCACAATTTAAATCTGATTCTACTCGATATATTATATCGCGATCCAATTTCCAGTTAATTGGTTTCATTTCAATTCATATTTGCTTTCACAATTTCTATTAAATTTTGTTTTGGTTCAACAATTCCCCTGGGAGTTTTCAAACAGTTCAGTTCTTTTCAAAAATCAAATATTTCTTTCCAGGATTCAAACAACTCGTTTTTTTCTCAAAGCATTTCAAAACAAGATTTTTGGTAGTAATCCGTCACTTAGAACTCGGAAATGAACACTGATGATGTGGCCAGCATCCTCAGAGTTATTCCCCAGCTATCAAGTGAGTTCAATACTGTAACATTTCAAAATTCCAATTTTAAATACTTTCCTTTTGAAATCTATTTCAAAATACTAAACACAATGCTCGTGAAACAAATTTAAAATCTCCCAGGATCTTAAAATTCTCATATATTGACTTCAAGTTCATTTGCAATCATTTATCCCACTTTAAGGAATTTTAATTCCAATTCTGATTTAGATTTCAGATTTAATTCATCTGATTCCATATTATACGAATTCTAATTGGTTATTTATATAACCATTTCAATTATAATCAACCAACACATCCAATATACCATAATATTTCCAATACATATATTTCCTTTATATCAAAATATAATTTGGGTAAATTATTTCATTTACCCTCTTTTAAAACATATCATGACGACCCATCGTATTCGAGTGTTTATAAACCCCTATCGATACAGTGGATCAAACCGATCGACCAGAATTCATAAACAACTCAAACAAATAAATCTCCACAATATAAAACAATTTTTTTATAAAATCTACAAATACGTTCACTCGTATATATACACTCAAACCCAATCTAGGGTATTTCTAACCCCAACTCTACTGAGTCACGCCACAGAGCCAAGGTAATTACTTAACCTTAAGCTCTGATACCACTGTAACGAACCGGGATTTTCGACTCCGCAAATCAACATCAACTATCATGTTGACCATTCAGACATCGAACATTCCAGATCATTAATAGAAAGAAGTTAGAGGGTGAGAATAGATAAGAAAGAAATATTAGAATAGAAGAAGAAGAAGAACACCACACAGAGTCTCACATCGCAGCGGAACAAAATATAATACAGAAATAATCTTTATTTAAAGCTTTAAAATACTTACAGTATCAGAGTACATCATACACTGGGACAGTTATAATGATCTGTTCCCATATACAACACACAACGGAATAGTAGTAATATCATACGTCTGGACTCTTCCAGCCCGTCTCTTCATAGCAGTTGATAACCTGAACCTGTACAACCCGGCCTAACCCAAGCATTTACAAAACACCGGGTCAGTCTGGTGAACCAGAGTGAGATAAACTCGCACAGTAATAAGGGTGAATCATCCAATCATGATTTTAAAGTTCAAAATCTTTTCAAAAGAAAAGGATAATCGTAAGACCAAATCCACACATAAACACGGACGGTTTTTACCTTACGATAACCCAAAACAGTTTTGAAACCAATATCTTGTCTGATATTATAATAATGTCTAAATACAAGTAAATAACAATCTAGTGGAACGCTTGCATCTCACGCTCCACATATATAGAATACAATCAAAACCGCAGGCGCTTATTGGAATTTGGATTCCAACTTGACAAGGTATGGGACCACCTTCCGATCGTGTATCTCTAGAGACGAATACATTGGGTTCAACAAGAACTTCTTGCAACCCGGCCCTCACATGACCGACCACTCATTTCGCTTGAGTGTATCGAATGTATATCACCGACGGTTGGGATCAGCAACCGTCTGCCCGAAAAGGGACAGCATCGAAACATAGATTAAAGAAGCAAATAGGATTTCCTCTAGATAGGTGATTCTACACCCTAATGGGAGCGACCCACATAGCCATGCTGCCTGCCCGATTTTTGTCATTCCCCGGTTGATGAGGCTTGAGGTCAGAATACTTCTGAACATCTGGTCGTCATTCACTTTGAATGCCACATCGTCAAATCCGTCAGATATCACTAATTGATATCCACAAAAATACTCTAGCTGAAAGCTAGAGAACGGCAATTCTCCGCCAACAACCATAGCACGTTTGAAGAAATCAACGTACGTGACACTTTGGAAATACTCTGTCAGACATCCGTCCATATACGTCATCCAGGAACAGGATGAACCGAAGGCACTCTCCTACTGCATCCATATTGGAATCACCCCATGGATCAGTAGCGAGAAGTCCTTGCAACCCGTCGATTCCAACCACGACAGAATCACAGCTTATCTCTGCTTGCCAGGCAGAGAACATTAGTGGTTCTTCCGTTTATGAAGATCCACGGTCTTCAATGCTCCATCTCGATCATCTTCTGAGATCTTCACGTATTTGTTGGTCAGAATGGTTTCGAATATAAATTCGATCCCGGTCTTTCCATACCAACAATCGTATTGGTCAGATTTGATAGTCGGTGTTTTAACTATCAAAATATTTAGTGTTTCAAACATGACACTCCAATGAGTTCCCTGGTTCAGTATTTAGCATCATTTGGCCTTTGACAATCTAATTTCCTTTTTGTTAAATTGAAACATCCAATTCTTTTAATATTCAAAAATACGATATTTGAATAACTCTAATTTCAATTAACTAACTTTCGTCTTAACCCCATTCGCTTGACTCTAGATCACAGCGATCACAATGGTTACGCCTGATTCCCTCAGGAAACATCCGACCGCCGTAGGCTATTTGCAGCCCTGCGAATTACGCTAGCAGTCGTACGAAATGGCAACTTAGCCCAATAATTATGTTTGGCTAATTCTATCTCGAATAAATATATTCAATTTCCCATTTTGAAATCTCATTTAAAATTCTCCTTTTTACTTGATCTCGTTTTCAAATAACGTTAATGTAAAATTAACGTCTTAACACTTTGAAACTTACTTAAAACCTCTGGTTTATAATAAACCTTTTTATCGTAATCTCCTTTCACTTAATTCATATAATCGAGTACGTTTATTTCCTTTCACCATTCAATTGGCTTGCATCTCACATTCGGTAACTTTTTAAATGAATTCCCATTTAAAAATATATTCCTAAATTCATCATTAATTAAAATAATAACTTATTTCAAACATTAACTACTTTAGTAGTTAATCCCTTTATTAACTAAATTAAATATTAAATCCCCTTTTTATCCTTATTTAAATTCAAACAATATTCATTTAACTATTTTAGTCAAAACACATTAACTTGATAAACAATTCTAATTCCAACGGTCGATTTAATTATCTCAAAAACTTGATTACCTCATTAACCGATTTCAACAATCCTCGCTTTAAATTAATATAAAAATATAATTAATTTAGATAGATTCTAATTATTTGTTTTCTTTACAAAACAATTTTCAAGGTTTAACCATTTAATTCATTTCTTATTCTTCAACTGGTAAATCTGATTAACATCAGCATTTGCTTTGCAAAATAAATTCATAACACATCAAAGTCTTAAACAAATAAAATATTTATTTATTTTTCTTAAATAACTTTATTCAAATAATATAATTCAAATCTAACTCTGGTTATAAAATAAATTTTATAACCTCAACTCTATCGATTCACCTGTCGGTGAATCAATATCTATAACTCGATTGGTTTTAAAGGCCATACCCTGCCAAACACTTAACCAATAACGCCCATTGGTTCAACCCAAACAGATGTTGAATATTCAGTCAATATCAATCGTCAAATCAATCACACAAACAGATCAGTTCATATATGATCATATGAAAATAAATAATACATTTGAGGAATCCGGTTGGATCCCTCCAACCTGTTCTTCTCTGTATTCAAATGGTTTTCTCAAATCAGACGGTTCAGTTTTTGTTTAACTGATAAACTAAATAACGACCATTTAACATCAACCATAAGCAATTCAGCCAATTCAACCATTTAAACATGTTTATAAATAAACACGACCAACCAAGGTGAGTCACCTTTATTGGAATCAATCGTTAAAAATAACGATTTGGTATTTCACTGAAATTAAACACAGTTTAATTTCATCACTTAAATCAACAACTAAGCAGATAACTAGCAAAACAGTCAACCATTGGTAAGCAGAGCACACAAAATAAAACACCCAATTTATATAAAATATAAAAAGGGTAACTGAGTGAGTTTAACTCACCTTGACTTTTTCCGTTGAAGTGATTCAAATATAGTTAAATTAAACAGTTGTTTAACTTAACAGTATCCATGTCGTCTCTATCTCTGTCCAGGACAGTTCAATGATGTCCAGCTCGTCGCTACCATCCCAATGCATTTTATTCTTTTCAATTCTGCTCACGAGATAAAAGGGTATTCATATTTTAAGATTATATGAGTTTAATTTTCCCTAATTAACCTCTACTAATATTTTAATTTAAACTAATTGCTTATTAGTGTTATAATAGGCCAATTAGCATCGTTTCAGATTGAATAACTGGACCGGTTTTGTCTAATTTATGCATTCTTGAAGTACCAATTAGTTTTCAAATAATCTTCTTAAAAAAAAATATAAATTATTTGGTTAAAGGATAACAAGGTCAATCCTTACATTTCTCTAATATTCCATGCTTCAGAACTTTCAAAGCCTGTACCAGATTCATGATTTAATTAATATAGTTTAAGTAATAAAATTAAATCTCTAATTATTATTAAATAACGAATCACGTTCTAAGTATTAAATCATCAGACCCGGTTTCTTTCTGATCCGCTTTGTTCTGCTCATACAAAATCAATTCAAGCCCTTTGTCGTTCCCTGCTTCCTGTACGTTTGAAATGAAATTGATCAAAGTCATAAGCTTCCAATATTGATCCCCAAAACAGTAGCTAATTATAATTATTCCTTAATAATATAATTAACGACGTTAATTTCATTTGGAAAAAAAGAAACCCGACAGGAGCAAATCGCGCTTCATCTCCTTGTTCAGACCCTCGCACCCAGCCTCGGCCATCGGAGTAGGATCGAACATCGCCACCCGACCCGTCAATGTCTCCTCCTTCATTGCTGTCTCGTTCCCAGGTCCTTCGTTAATACCATTTTCAAAAACCAGGACCAATAAAACCTTTTCTTCCCATATATCCCTCTTCACAGTATTTCCATCCTCACGCTCAAACCCATACACCCATGCTGCGCCAAACATAGTTCACCAGCCATCAATTGAAAGGGGCCACCAGATGCGGTTGACCCTCCACGACGTCCACCCCAAACAACTCGAGATCCGATCACTCCAGTCGCCGGCAAAACAAAACTATTCGCAGCCACTTCGATGGGCCATAACGTCCTCTACAGTGCTCAGGATTTCATCTCAGCCGATAGAATTGAAGACCTCGGTGGACTGAAGCTTTTCGTGGCTGAGGGTGTTTATTGTTAGTGGTTTGTTTGGACGGAAATCAAGGGAAAGGGTGGGGAGTTTCTGGCCGTTTGTATTAGTTAGTGGTGGCGGCATATCCATTACGAACGATTTAGGGTTCTGATGTTAGTTGAATGTATATATAATAAAAGAAAGTGTGGGGGTTACGCTACTGTAAATTATATTTTATTGGTTAGCTTGATGGCCACGGTTTCATTTTACTGTGCATTGTTTGGCCATCACGGCATTCGAATTTGTTTGGCCGACAAGTAATGTACAGTAATAAGTAGGGTAGATTTTATTACTATTTTAATATAACGAAACTTCGCAGTGAGAATTCGTGTTAAAATCCACCACATATGATTTCTGTCTACTGATAAAAAAGCTGTTCTTGATGTAAAACGATATTCCGGATCCAATGGGATAAGTTTCGTCGCAATCCGAGGTCGTATGAAAATTTTTCCTTTATGAAACCAGTAATGAACATACGTTTAATTTTTCCACGGTCACCAGATAAATCAAATCCACTTGAAACTGCGAACATCGACAATAACTTTCCGGTACGAACCCAACGGCACTAGTTTCGTCGCATTCTGAGACTGTTGCCCCGGTAGGCTGTTTTTACCCCGAACCGCAATACCCTTTTTAACGCCAAATTTTCCAGTCTCTAAAAATAACAAACTATATACATATCCTGACTCTAATCGACGATACGAACTCAACGGAACTGGTTTCGTGGCCTAATTCGATCATCTGCTCCAGTTACATTCAAATATCCTTTTATTTATTTAAATACACGCTATAGAAATTGAACGAGCGTTTATAGCTACCGTGGTCACATACGACATCGGTTTTCCACGCAATTCACCACCGTACAAAAATTTAGCGATACGGTTCTAATGAAACTGATTTCGTCGAAATCTGAGTCCGTTTGCAAAACGGCCATTTTAAAGGCCTATAATTTAATAACGATTTTCCATAGCGACTATTTCAAAATTTGATTTGGCCATAACTATCAAACTATAACACAAAATCTGGATTTTTCTCTTTCATATGAAAATTATCGTCAATACGGTTCCAACGTTTCTTGTTTCACAGAAATCCGACTTATATCGAATCCTGTATTCTCAGTTGAAGTTCAAAACTCTATTTTTCGAACTGCACGCCATTTTCGAGTTTGGTTTATATTATACTATAACGTTCAACTTTGTTTTAAATAACGAATTCAATATTAAATTCCATTAATATTCTCAACCTAATATTTAAAACTAATTTAAATATTCATATTCAAATGGTCGAAAAACACGGGTCGTTACAAAATCTCTACAAATAATGCCAAGGGAGTGGGTCTGATTTGTGGAGGGGAAGGAGAATTTAATGGGTGAAAGTGGAGATGTTTTCAGCTATGGATAATAGGGTTGGCGGCGGCTACAGATGAAAGTAGGGTTTTGAAGAGGATGACCTATTTTTATATTATTTTAATGTTAATTTTCCATTTAAATCCATACACCTTAAACGAATCCTATTTCAGTCCAACAGGAGTCTACCCAACCCAATAGCCCCCGTTCCGGATCCAACGGGCTAGGTCCCGTCAGCCCAAACGGCTGTCTGTGGCCTGAATTATTCAATTTAATATTTAAATTATTTAAATAATAAATTTGATCGTCTTTATAAATCTACCGGGCCACATACGAACTCAGAAAAATCCAGAAAAAATATTTCTGGCTTTGTTTTGGCGATACAGTCCTAACAAAATTAATTTCATCTATTTCTGAGACTGTTCGAAAATTGGCTATTATCAAGTCGATCAGATTTGACTGAAATTGACAAAACCCATTTTTGTGTGCCACGCGAACATATTAATTCGAAAAATTATGAAAATTGAAACCTAACAATAATTTGACATTCCGAATCCAACAAAAGTGGTTTTGTCGAAAACGGAGGTCGTTTGAAAAATGGCCTTTTATACGGGCTATAAATTATACTATAGCGACCATCCCGAATATTCAATTGGCCATATCTTTTGATTCCCGCTATATAATTTCGATTTTTTGGATTTTTTGAAAAGATAAATTCAAACAGATTTAGATATTTTTGGTTTTGCTAAAATCCGTTAAAGTTTGAATCCGGTATATTTGATCAAAGTACAGGTTTGACTTTTCAAACTACGTACTATTCTTGATTTCTTTAGAAATCAAAATGTATATATTTGTTCCATCTTCGATTAAAATAAATTTTTAATTGTTATTATCTAAAATAAAATATTTTAAATATTTAAATTTTACTGAAATAGCCAAAATAAAAATTTTAAATTGGTTCAGATTTTCCAGGTTGTTACACAAACCCTCAGAAATTCAAACCCCTTTTTCTTTCAATTTTGATTGAATTGCAGGATGAATTCAAAACTAAAATTGTAGCGATTTCCACCATCTTCCAATCCGTACTGGTCTGATCGAATATTGTATTGTAAAGGGAGAGAATTCGGTGCCCAAAGGGGTCATCTTCAGTGCGAGTTTCAAGGCTCAGAGGGCCGTCGGAGAAGCCGTCGCACCCGGCACTGGAAGGCTGTGGCAAGGCGGTTATGGTGAGGCACTCCGACGGTAATCCGGTGCCCCTAAGCAGCGGCGGCATGAGGAAATCAAAATCGAACGTGTGGTTTTAGTTCAGCACCGTGTAAACCAGAAAGAAGAAGGAAGGTCTTGTTTTTTTTATTCATTTTTATTTAAACCAATGATTTTGTTTAACTTATAACATTGTTAAAAAAATTCAGTTTTATAATATAATACCATTGTAATGTCCCGAATTTCCGTACCCTTTGGATCGACTAATAACACCACACGTCCAACCCAAATTTCATAGAAATACGAATCATTATTAGAAAGAAGTTAGAGGATGAAAAATAGAAAGAAAGAAATATTAGAATAGAAGAAAACAAAGATCACAAACTCATTTTTATTTAAACCAGAAAGAAGAAGGAAGGTCTTGTTTTTTTTTATTCATTTTTATTTAAACCAATGATTTTGTTTAACTTATAACATTGTTAAAAAAATTCAGTTTTATAATATAATACCATTGTAATGTCCCGAATTTCCGTACCCTTTGGATCGACTAATAACACCACACGTCCAACCCAAATTTCATAGAAATACGAATCATTATTAGAAAGAAGTTAGAGGATGAAAAATAGAAAGAAAGAAATATTAGAATAGAAGAAAACGAAGATCACAAACTCACAGTGGAACGAATAAAATATATTAGATAACATAAACTTTGAAACACAAATCAGTATTGGTATATACATACCATCATCAGAGCACAACAATTATCCATGGAATAGTTATAAACTCCCATTTCCAGATACAACATAGTACACAACGGAAAATATGATAGTCTATAGCCAACTGATGAAGCCTCCTGCATTGAAAACCTCCAAGTGAATCTGTAACATCTCGACTACTTGACTGCCCGTACAAATTTGGGCACCCAAGAGTTTAGGGAAAACAAAACAAAACAAACTCTGGGTCAATCATGGGACTGGTGTGAGTAAACTCCAACCATTGGTTTAACTTTTAAAAATCCTTTAGAAAGAAAAGATAATCGTAAGACCAATCCACAAATAAACACAGATGGTTTTTACCTTACGATAACCCAAAAATATCTTTGATATCAAATCCAGTGATATTATAACTACATCAAATAAATAGGAATCTAGCGGAACGCTTACATCTCACCCTCCATATGTAATATAAAATCAAAAATTGCAGGGCGCTTATTGGAGATTGGATTTCCAACATGACAAGGTATGGGACCACGTGCCGATAGTGTATCTCTAGAGGTGAATACACTAGGTACATGTGACGACCCCAAACCCCGTAACACGAAGGCAAGGGTAATCTTTGGAATATAACACATAAACAGATAACAACAGAACAGAAATAATTAAATACACCAAATAATGTACAATAGAATACACTAGATCAACATAATCATCAGAGTTACACAGTATATAGGATCATATTTAGTACAAAATACAGTTCAGTTATATGTAAAATGTCTACAGTGTAAAAGAAAACATAATATGTACAACAGGAGCTGAACAGCATAAAAGAGATAAATGATAGAATCCATCTTCTGCTCCAGCTATCCAGAAAGAGCCTGCTAATAAATGCATACAAGGCTGCCCGTGTAGAAAAAGGGCACCCGAGTTTGCAAGTGAAACAAACTACGAGTCAGTCATGGGACTGGTATGATAAATCTACTTAACACATCTTACAATATGGCAAATCACAGGACCATGCCACTTTCGCGAAACGGGTTCACTCCATTTGATTGCCAGTGCTTTAAAACAAATAAATCTTTTAAACATCGCAATGCTTTTTATAAAAATGAAGCCGTTATAAAACTCAGTTCCCATCACACAATGCAACACAAACCGGAGGATAGAGTTTTACCTTATAATGGCCAAAATATGCATGATACGAGCAAAACAAATCATTTGATATTCTTGCTAGTGTATATATGTTTCAAAAACAAATTTCAATCATAACTATCAATCATAGACGGCATGGGTACCATATATCATGTCGTCATATATATATATACACAATCAAAACCGCACAGTGTCGTATTTGGAAATTTGATTTTCGTCATGAATCAAGGCAAAAGATAGTCCTTACCGAATTCGAGATGCTCTAGCCCGTGTCTTAGGCAAGCGCGCAGGCAAGCCTTGGATCGTCGGGGCCGGTCCACCGATGTAGATTAAAATTCCTGAACACTGCGTTTCCCCGCCCTATGGGGCGTCACTGGTCATATCCGACCACACCATCGGCTCCAAAGAGACCGAAGCAAACCGAGGCCTCGCTTTCCATCATCCACATAAGTACAATACCCGGGCGTGCAAAACCCAAAGCACCACTCCTAGCTAGAAGGAAACGCATGTCCTCCCTGAGGTCCTTCTCCCGTTTCTGGCTCATACCGGGGTGTGAGGCTCGCGAAACAACGCTATACACAAAGCTATACCACACAAGCCGTGCTTTGATCATTAACCTCAAGACTTTGCTTTTCAACAGAAGCCTTGATCATCTGCCACTTAGGCATGCCATACAGGCAATTCACTCCATGCGA
This sequence comes from Allium sativum, assembly GCA_030737875.1. Taxonomy (NCBI): domain Eukaryota; kingdom Viridiplantae; phylum Streptophyta; class Magnoliopsida; order Asparagales; family Amaryllidaceae; genus Allium; species Allium sativum. Next base: position 177,756,436 of record CM060913.1, on the reverse strand, counting down.
CTGATTTCTATCCATAAATAACCTATGAGCTCGTACGTCTCAGAGAAGGGCGTTAAGCAAGAGAATAAATTCTCCGCTGCCAAACAGATATATATTTAATAGAGATCAATCAACACAGAACAAAATCCAATGTCAGACACACAGTCCATTTACACGTTCGTTCTGGGTCTGAACGAAACCGGAGGCACTCAATACCTCGCACATCCGTACAATCAACAAGTACGTCCGGGTGGCTACTACTTCAGCCCCGTCAAGGTAGCTACTCCTATCATGAGCATCAGTAGCACCCCTCCATTCGACGTGAAGATCATCGGTCTTGCACCGTCTTCATATCTTCGACTTTCACTTGTCGATCAATTATTTGAAATGAGAATCAACTCGGCCTTTTCAAATAATTCACTTATATTGTAACACCCCACCTCCGCTAGTGTCACTCACAAAGGGAATGCACTAGTTTTGGAGGAGCGTTATCGAGATAAACAAACACAGAAATATTACAAGACAGAACATAGATAAAACAGCGGAAGAATCTAAAGGTAAATTTCATTACTTTCAAAAAGAGTCAAAACCTTTTACATCAAATAGCCAAGGTTATTATTTTCCATTACACCAAATTCTGTCTTGCACAAATAAAGAAGCATAGACTTAAAACATCAAAAGTAGCTTAATTCCCCAAAGGTAGCAGAAACGCAGCCATAACATAGCTGAAGATCAAACCGTACATGAGCTGAACCGAAAGCAAACGAAATCCAAGATAAGTTCTAGAGTTTCCTCCCTGAGAACCTTGGGGGGGGGGACCGAAGAAAAAGAGGCGAAAGAAAATGGGTCAGTCGTAAAGACTGGTAAGTCCAAGTGACTTTCAACATAAAAACAGATAAAGGTAACATGACATGTATAAACTGAAAGTAAACATACGGATGATGACAAGATGGGCAAGATAGACTAAGATAACATGATAAATCAAGTATAGCATCACATATTCAAGGTTCGCTGCATCAACTGTACTAGAATCCCAAACCCATGTCTTATATTAATCATGAAATGATTCCTTGGCCTAATATCATGAAATGACCCATTACTAGGTCCAACGAAACGATCCACTAATCGATCGGCTCCCTACAAGTTCTAGTTCGTCATGTGTCGGTGTCATATGGCCCTATCACGAATGTAGTTACCTGTGCTAGGTCCACCATAGGGTGTATCAAGCCCTAGGGTGCCAACCACCGACACGAATCAAGAATGCACAGATAAACCTACTGATGCCCAATGCCTGCTTTTTCAACTCCGGACCACGTGCACGACCATAGCCCGCCTGAACCTACACTGCCGCACAAACACAGCCGTCGTTCTGGTCGCTTACAATCAGCCTAGTAATCGTGCCCCACCCTGCTTAGTCCCAGGGTACCATGATACATCTAGTGGGTTACTGCTGAAACGGACCGCGTAACTTGGGTTTCCGTCCAATAGGTTAAGTGTTGTCATTTAAATTCGTGACTTAACCCCCATCAGTCTAGCATGTCAAGTTGGTTAAGTGTTGTCGTTCTAGTTCGTGACTTAACCTACCTACGAATCATGTATCAAGTTGGTTAAGTGTTGTCTTACATGTTCATGACTTAACCCTATCATGTGGCATTAATTCATTAATGCACCCCAACCTCTCACATCAGACCTGTTGTTGTGGTCACTGGATATGTCGGGTGGTTTCGGGCAGAATTACACCACAACTCAGTTTGACCTCGGGTTTTCAAGTGCGATATGACCAACTACCCACATTGGATTCTATTGTTTGTAGTAACTGGATTTGCCGTGCGGTTCCGGGCAGAATTACACTGCAAACTCAACCCAACCTCAAGTTGGCCATTTTCAAGTTCATTCTAGTGTCATGTCCATGTTCAAGATTCATGTCAAGTTCGTGTCAACTTTTCAACGTAAGTTTCATACCAAGTTTCCTATAATTACCAATTTTTCGCAACGTTACCCCGTCTAAATATTAGGCTAAAAATCTTAGCCTAATTTCTCGTCCGCAGGATTTTTGACATATGATTTTAGGCTAAAAACTTAGCCTAACTAAACGTACACAAAATTTGCATAAAGCGATTCATTAACATAAACATGTCATAGGTGTAAACTTGGCATTCTCAGCATTGTCTTAGCCTAACTTAACGTACACAAAATTTGCATAAAGCGATTCGTTAACATAAACTTGTCATAGGTGTAAACTTGGCATTCTCAGCATAGTCAATATAAACACCATAGATGTGAACTTGCAAAATAGTCAGCATGAATATCATTGGTGTGAATCTTGCAACGTAGACTAAATCAACATACATATATAGACTAAATCAACTTACATATATGTGAACTAGCAAATCAATCACGAGCATATGAATAAGTGTGAACTTGAAATATGACATAGGTTTAACATATACACATAAACATGTAGATCTAACATTTAGTCACATATGTGATATGATTTTACAACCTAAAACTTGCATAACGTAATAAACTACACAACTTGTCATAACGGGTTATACTTCAAGTTCCTATACATATGAATAGACTTATTCACTAATTCCCAATTCAACATGATAATAAAATAGGACCACAGGCATAAATCACTATCATTCAATAACATAATCTATCTATTTTTAAGGTATGACATAACTGAATAAATTGATTAAAACAACACAGGCATATAAATCTGATAACATTATGAACATAAAAAGTTTGAATACTAATCTAGATTCAAGAACATGGATAGATCTAACTTAAATAGAAAAATCCCCAAAATCAAGATCCAAGGACAAATAAAGAAAATAGGTCTGAATAGAAAATCAAGCTTAGATCCAATTTCATAGTCATAATCCTAGGCAATGAATCATAGGTGATTAACCACAATTGTCCTGGTCATAGTCATAGGCAATAGTCTTATTGTTCATAGTCATAGGCAGTCTTATGTTCACCGTCATAGTCATAGGCATAGTCTTATTAGTCATAGTCAGTCTTATGTTCACCGTCATAGTCATAGGCATAGTCTTATGTTCACCGTCATAGGCATAGGCATAGGCAAAATCTTATGTCCATAGTCATAGGCATAGTCATAGTCTTATGTCATTAACAATAGTTTCAACGTCATAGGCAATATTCCCAATAGTCAAGATCCAAGAAGAAACCAAGAATAGGTATGAATCATACATAAATCACTTCCAAACTATACCATGCATATATTAGATTTATAGTTTTTATCTAAAAGTAACTGGAACTTACAGATCGTGGTCTAAGAAAGATGTAGAAGTCGAATCTAAAAACTAGTCGTCGGATTGTTGAATCGTTGAATCTTGCTTTGACTGTAGAAGCAAATCCCCAATTCCTAGTCGTAGTCTTCAAGAAACAAACTTCGGGTTTTATTTTTAATTTAATTTAATTAAGGTGGAGGCAGCATAACATTGCAATGGTTTGGTGTGGAGAGAAAGCTAGGTTTAGGGGTGTTTAAATAGGAGAATAGGGTAATTTAGTGCCTTCAGATCAGTCCAGAAGTCATCAGAACCATCCAGCTCGAAGACAGGTCATCCAGCCACTCAGAAGAAGACACGTCATCACAGAACACTCCAGAATTCTGTGCTGGATCGGTATGGGCGCACTTGGCAGGTGCGCCAGTGTATTTTTGTACTGGCGCACTTCACAAGTGCGCTAGTGTATTTTGGCATATTTCCGGTTTTTCTGCCTAACTTCGTTCGTCCATATCTTCTTCATACGTTATCCGTTTTACGCAAACTCGGACTCTATCTCAAGAAGAATTTCGAGACGAACGCAATGGCGCAACCCGTTTCCCTTGATTCTTGTTTTAAAAATTAATTCTGCCTTGATTTATGGTTTTAACATGTTATTAAAATTCGGGTTGTTACATTCTTCCCTCCTTAAAGGATTTCGTCCCCGAAATCTTCAAGTTAAGAAGAATGCATCTTATCATCCAATCATCCATCTACTCAAAACATCATCCACAAGCAACCATTGTCCTTAAACGATTTCTAATGATATATGAAAATATGCAGAAAGTGTGTGTATATATTCCTTATCTAATGCAAATGATCAGGCCTGACTGATCTTCTTAATGCAAAATATGTTTAGTGCCATGAATCCAACATGTATGCAAATAGTCCTAGTCACATAAACGCTATATGTGTGCACAAACATCCATCCATATGCAACATCCACATGATAACAAGTTCAATTTCATCCGTAAACAAGAATAAACACTCATGCATATGCAACATGAAAATGTGTCCGAGCCGATCTAGTGCCTAATGTGTGCTATGCAACCACGAGCAACCACTTGCAATCATTTGCAAACATCAACCATAACATGTTTCAATCACATGTTTACATCCAAAAAAGGTTCTATCTAAGGTTCTCAAGATAGGATTGGGAAGACAAGCAAGATAAAACAAAGCTTCTAGGAGAAGAAGTTAAAGATGTACCCCCAGAAGATCCTGCTTGCGGGGCTTGCCCTTACTTCTTAGGGCAGTTCTTGCTGATATGTCTAGTTTCACCACACTGGAAGCATGCTCCCATCTTCATCTTCTTCTTTCTACAATCCTGGGCTATATGCCCCTCAATACCACAGAAGTGGCATTTTCTTTTCTTGCATGCCTTGTTTCGTTCTTGTTGTTGTTGTTCTTGCCTCCTTTCTCGGAGTCTACCTTCTTGTTTGGAGGCTCATTCGCCTTGACCTCCTTCTTGGCACTCTTGTCTTCTTCATTCAAGAGAGCCATGTCTACTAGCTTCTCGTAAGTAGCCCCCATAGGTACGTGGGTCATAGCCAAGCTGTGAAGCAGCTCATTCAATCCCTTGACAAAACGAAGAGCCTTCTTATGAGGGGTATTCACTAAGTCCAGTACAAACCGAGCCAGTTGATGGAATTGATTGACGTACTCCTTGACTGTCATACTTCCTTGCTTAAGAGACAAGAATTTTTCTAGCTGTAGACTGCGTTCAGCTTGCGAGAGGAATTTCATCTCGAACCTTATTCTGAAATTCATCCATGTTTCAGCTGGCCTCTCAGCGTTAGTGACCTCCCACCAATAGGAAGCTTCGTCTTTGAGCAACCATACTACCAACTGTACCTTCTGCCTATCGTCCACCTTGAAGATAATGAACAGATCCTCAGTTTCTTTAAGCCAGTTCCTTGCTTCTACGAATGATTCAGTTCCCTTGAAATCCTTTCCACCCATGGCCCTAAAATATTTACAGATCTTTGAAAAAGCAATTGCACGAGGAGGGGGAGGAGGAGGAGGAATCGCTGCAGCTGGAGGAGGAATATCTGCTGGGCCTGCATCGTTGGCCCTAGCCTTTAAGTACCTCCTGAACCAGCCAGGTGTTGGCACGCCTTATGGAAAGTTAGGATTCCCAGACATGCTAAAATGAAAAAGAAGAGATTCAAACGAGGAAACAAAGGATAGTGCTAATGGCTTTTGGGGAATAGCCTTTAAATAAAACAAGTCTTTTCTTGAAAAATGCCTCTTTGTAAACGGTTTTGAAAATAGTTTCAGAAGGTTTTGAAAACTTTTGCCCAGTCTGGTAACCTTCTGCTCTGATACCAAATGTAACACCCCACCTCCGCTAGGGTCACTGACAAAGGAAATGCACTAGTTTTGGAGGAGCGTTATCGAGGTAAACAAACACAGAAATATTATAAGACAAAACATAGATAAAACAGCGGAAGAATCAAAAGGTAAATTTAATTACTTTCAAAAAGAGTCAAAACCTTTTACATCAAATAGCCAAGGTTATTATTTTCCATTACACCAAATTCTGTCTTGCACAAATAAAGAAGCATAGACTTAAAACATCAAAAGTAGGTTAATTCCCCAAAGGTAGCAGAAATGCAGCCATAGCATAGCTCAAGATCAAACCGTACATGTGCTGAACCGAAAGCAAACGAAATCAAAGTTAAGTGCTAGAGTTTCCTCCCTGAGAACCTGGGGGGAATAGAAGAAAAAGAGGCGAAAGAAAACGAGTCAGTCATAAAGACTAGTAAGTCCAAGTGACTTTCAGCATAAAAACAGATAAAGGTAACATGACATGTATAAACTGAAAGTAAACATACGGATGATGACAAGATGGGCAAGATGGACTAAGATAACATGATAAATCAAGTATAGCATCACGTATTCAAGGTTCGTTGCATCAACTGCACTAGAATCCCAAACCCATGTCTTATATTAATCATGAAATGATTCCTTGGCCCAATATCATGAAATGACCCATTACTAGGTCCAATGAAACGTTCCACTAATCGATCGGCTCCCTACAAGTTCTAGCTCGTCATGTGTCTGTGTCATACAGCCCTATCACGAATGTAGTTACCTGTGCTAGGTCCACCATAGGGTGTATCAAGCCCTAGGGTGCCAACCACCGACACGAATCAAGAATGCACAGATAAAACTACTGATGCCCAATGCCTGCTTTTTCAACTTCAGAACACATGCACGACCATAGCCCGCCTGAGCCTACACTGGCGCACAAACACAGCCGTCGTTCTGGTCGCTTACAATCAGCCCAGTAATCATGCCCCACCCTGCCTAGTCCTAGGGTACCATAATACATCTAGTTGGTTACTGCTGAAACGAACCGCGTAACTAGGGTTTCCGTCCAATAGGTTAAGTGTTGTCATTTAAATTCATGACTTAACCCCCATCAATCTAGCATGTCAAGTTGGTTAAGTGTTGTCATTCAAGTTCATGACTTAACCTACCTACGAATCATGTATCAAGTTGGTTAAGTGTTGTCTTACATGTCCATGACTTAACCCTATCATGTGGCATTAATTCATTAATGCACCCAAACCTCTCACATCAGACTTGTTGTTGTGGTCACTAGATATGCCGGGTGGTTACGGGCAGAATTACATCACAACTCAGTCTGACCTCGGGTTTTCAAGTGCGATATGACCAACTACCCACATTGGATCCTATTGTTTGCAGTAACTGGATTTGTCGGGCGGTTCCGGGCAGAATTACACTGCAAACTCAACCCAACCTCGAGTTGGCCATTTTCAAGTTCATTCTAGTGTCATGTCCATGTTCAAGATTCATGTCAAGTTCATGTCAAGTTTTCAAGGTAAGTTTCATACCAAGTTTCCTATAATTACCAATTTTTTCCAACGTTACCCCATCTAAATATTAGGCAAAAAAATCTTAGCCTAATTTCTCGTCCGCATGATTTTTGACATATGATTTTAGGCTAAAAACTTAGCCTAACTTAACGTACACAAAATTTGCATAAAGCAATTCATTAACATAAACATGTCATAGGTGTAAACTTGGCATTCTCAGCATAGTCAATCTAAACACCATAGGTGAGAATTTGCAAAATAGTCAACATGAATATCATAGGTGTGAATCTTGCAATGTAGACTAAATCAACATACATATATAAACTAAATCAACTTACATATATGTGAACTTGCAAATCAATCACGAGTATATGAATAAGTGTGAACTTGAAATATGACATAGGTTTAACATATACACATAAACATGTAGATCTAACATTTAGTCACATATTTGATATGATTTTACAACCTAAAACTTGCATAACATGATAAACTACACGACTTGTCATAACGGGTTAAACTTCAAGTTCCTATACATATGGATAGACTTATTCATTAATTCCCAATTCAACGTGATAATAAAATAGAACCACAGGCATAGATCACTATCATTCAATAACATAATCAATCTATTATCAAAGTATGACATAACTGAATAAATTGATTAAAACAACATAGGCATATAAATCTGATAACATTACGAACATAAAAAGGTTTGAATACTAATCTAGATTCAAAAATATGGATAGATCTAACTTAAATAGAAAAATCCCCAAAATCACGATCCAAGGACAGATAAAGAAAATAGGTCTGAATAGAAAATCAAGCTTAGATCCAATTTCATAGTCATAATCATAATCATAGGCAATGAATCATAGGTGATTAACCACAATTGTCCTTGTCATAGTCATAGGCAATAGTCTTATTGTTCATAGTCATAGGCAGTCTTATGTTCACCGTCATAGTCATAGAAATAGTCTTATTAGTCATAGTCAGTCTTATGTTCACCGTCATAGTCATAGGCATAGTCTTATGTTCACCGTCATAGTCATAGGCATAGGTAAAATCTTATGTCCATAGTCATAGGCATAGTCATAGTCTTATGTCATTAACAATAGTTTCAGCGTCGTAGGCAATATTCCCAATAGTCAAGATCCAAGAAGAAACCAAGAATAGATATGAATCAAACATAAATCACTTCCAAATTATACCATGCACATATTAGATTTATAATTTTTATCTAAAAGTAACTGGAACTTACAGATCGTGGTCTAAGAAAGATGTAGAAGACGAATCTATAAACTAGTCGTCGAATTGTTGAATCGTTGAATCTTGCTTTGATTGTAGAAGCAAATCCCCAATTCCTAGTCGTAGTCTTCAAGAAATAATCTTCGCGTTTTATTTTTAATTTAATTTAATTAAGTTGAAGGCAGCATAACATTGCAATGGTTTGGTGTGGAGAGAATGCTAGGTTTAGGGGTGTTTAAATAGGATAATAGGGTAATTTAGAGCCTTCAGATCAGTCCAGAAGTCATCAGAACCACCCAGCTCGAAGACAGGTCATCCAGCCACTCAGAAGAAGACACGTCATCACAGAACACTCCAGAATTCTGTGCTGGATCGATATGGACGCACTTTGCTGGTGCGCCAGTGTATTTTTGTACTGGCGCACTTCACAAGTGCGGCAGTGTGTTTTGGCCTGTTTCCGGTTTTTCTGCCTAGCTTCGTTCGTCCATGTCCTCTTCATACGGTATCCGTTTTACGCAAACTTGGACTCTATCTCAAGCAGAATTTCGAGACGAATGCAATGGCGCAACCCATTTCCCTTGATTCTTATTTTAAAAATTAATTCTTCCTTGATTTATGGTTTTAACAAGTTATTAAAATTTGGGTTGTTACATATATTTATAATTTCAAATCAATTCATTTCAATGGTTAAATTATTCGATATCACTAATTCTGTTCTTTAATGTAATTTTCACGCCAAACACATTCAACCATCAAATATCACATAAACCGAACAAATTCAGTTTGTTTCCATTCCATATCGTTTATAATATTTTATCTCGATTTATCGCTATTTTTATTTACTTAAAAATAGCCAATTCATTCAAACGACGCTTTAGGCCACAACGCGGCCGTGGCGCTGTTTTTCTTCAGATTTGATTTACACATATCTGAAAATCTAACTATTGGATCATCACAAATTTTATATCATTAGAAAGATCTTTTCAAAACGAACCCAACGGTTCCAGTTTTGGGAAAATCTGACGGTCGGATCTCCCGCACTTATCGTTTGAAGTTACGATTTCAAAATACGAACTGTAGCCTCATTATTCGTTTAATTTAATTATATTTATAAATATATATATAAATATAATCGATTCTGGCGCTGTTTTTCTTCAGATTTGATTTAAACATTCTAGAAAATCCAACCGTTGGATCTTTACAAAGTTGGTGTCGTTCGAAAGATATTTCCAAAGCGAACCCAACGGTTGTGGTTCGGGAAAATCCGATGGTCGGATCTCCCGAACTAATCGTTTGAAATTACGGTTTCAAAATACGAACTACAGCTTCATTATTCACTATATTTTTATTATATTTATATAAATATAATTCTTTCTTCGATTTCAAAACCATATCCACTTCATATATTTGATAAAAATGATATTTTTATCATCAAAAATATTTATTCCCACATCACCATTTTTAACACTTCGTATTCACAATAAAAATGTAGATTTTATTGTTCAATCTATATATTCAACACATGAACATTTTTGACTTCACACATAAGATAAAATATGATTTTTATCGTTCTAGTCCATTATTCAACACATGAATATTTTCTATGGTTTATATATTTAATAAAAATGTGATATTTATTGTGAAACAATTTACTTCTAAACACGATTATTCTATATAGTCTATACGTAAGGTCAAAAAATGTTATTTTTGGTGTTTAAACAATTTATTTAAAATACTAATATTTTATATAGGCTATATATATAATAAAAATGTGATTTTTATCTTTCAAATAATTTACTCAACACACGAACTCATTCAACACATGAATTTCTATTCAACACATGAATATTATTGAAAATTTCGGCAGCATAATGGCAGGGTAGTTAAAACCAGGACCGTCCCCTAGTACGGCTCCTCACTCTACCTTAAAACCTCGCGGTTTTTGATAATGGGGATTTTCAATATCTAGTTCACACGTAGGCGAATTTTTCCATATACTAATCCTATTGGGATTTCAATCACAATCAATCTTTTTAATTCAACCATTCATGATATTCACCAAATTTGACATCAACCAATAATCCAAACAATATCACAACCAATATATATCGTCCATGGTCTGTGGACGAGGGGAGTGTGTATATATATATACGTATATTCGTATATAAATATATTTTGATTTCACTTTAATATTATTTCAATTTATTTCAACACATACATTATTTTTACAACGCATATATAACTTATATATCGAACATACAACTTATACAATGCTTATACATGAGGTGTACAATGCTTATATAAATCATACATCGACTATATGATTTATACATCGTTTTTTTCCATATCGTTTATAATTTAGAAATCTCACATTGGGTTCCACTCCACCAAAAATAGCAGAAGGCTCAGAAAAATATGCGGTCTCTTCTAGAATGTAGAAGACGTCCACACGAGTCCACTATCTCTTGTTTCACCGGATTTCGTCAAAATAGCAAAAATATATGATTTTTACAGTTAAATCTTAAACCGTAGTGCTTAAAAGTGATATAGAATAGTTTAAAATAAAAACAGTCATTACCTTTCTGTAATGTTCAAAACTAGGGTCGCGATTTTCTGCAAATCCGTAGCACTTTGACACGACCGGAGTTTACCACCTCGAAGAGCTTGGGAAGGCGCTCAGGCGCGTTGGGGTGGGGTCCACTTCGGTGGCTTCAATCGTCGGCGGTGGCGATGTGAAGTATTCGACTTCTTGGCATCGGATCTCTCTACACAAGTAACGATAGGTGGTGCTTCGGCTATGGATGTGGAGAGGAGATCGAGCTCTTCAAAAAACCCAACTGGGGCGTTGGCTGATTTGGCTTGTAGGAGGAGAAATCGTGGAGGGAAGGTTTGAAGAGAAACCGCCGTTCGTCGATGCTGATACGGGGAGAGAGAATAGCGATGTCGCGTTGTGATTGGCCCACGGAATTTTTTTATATTTATATATTTTTAAAAATTCAAAAATATCCCTCTTCACATACTAACTCCAATCCAAACCCAACGACTGTCGCCTCTAGCTAAATACCCTCATTCCGAACACAATGGGATATGTTTCGTTGGCCTATTCGACTATTTCGGTTAGTTTCTCTTCAAATTAAAATATAAAACATTCAATATTTGCTTTGAACGTACATTTCAATTTGCCGGGGTCACACACTGATTCTCAAAATTCCCGAAAAATAAATCTAGCTATGTTTTGACGATACGGTCCCAACAAAACTAGTTTCGTCGAATTCTGAGACCATCTGAAAAATGGCCATTTTCTAGTCGATCCAATTTAATTGTAATTGACCAAAACACATTTTCCTTCGCCACGCTCACATATTAAATTCAAAAATTATGAAATTTGAAACCTAACAATAATTTGACATCCGTACCCAACAAAAGTGGTTTCGTCGAATTCTGAGGTCATTTGCAAAATGTTTATTTTCAAGGCCGATATATTCTCTGTAGCGACCTTTCTGAAAATTCATTTGGCCATAACTTTTGACTCCCGCTATGAAACTTCGATTTTTCAAATTCGTTAGAAAGATATTCACTAACAGATTTAAATATTTTTGGTTTCACTAAAATTCGTTTTACTTTGCACCCGGTATAGTCAGCCAAAGTCTGAATTCAAATTTTGAAACTGCCGTGCCATTTCAGGCCTTGTTTATAATTCAAAATAATTATATTTATTTTCAAACATCGATTCAAACATACTTTTCGTCGTTATTATTTAAAATATTTATTTTAAATACTTAAAATTCACTATTTTAGCCAATTAAAAATTTTCAAACTCGTTCAGATTTTCTGGGTTGTTACAATCTCCCCCACTTCAAAATTTTTGTCCCCGAAAAGGAACAAAGTCGAAAGTGGTTTGATTAATCAACTCTACTTTCAATCTGGCTTCCATTCTTCAACTTTTTAGTTTCTAAGAATTTTCAAATTCTTCAAAAATTTAACAAAAACCCTAAATTTTCGAAAAATTTCGCCATAACCTCCTTTGTACGGGGAGGGGTTTGGATGTTTATTGGGCCGTATTAGGTACCCAATAAATCCTAATAAGCATGCACATATTTATAGTGATATATTCTGGTGTTCACCGGGGAATGTGTGTAGATCATAACTCCAGAGAATAAATTCTCGTCACCCTATAAATGGTTTTTGTGCCTTAATGACCAGAGAGACGTGTTTATTGTCATCTCCAGACCCGTGTGGGGTTTTTATTAATCTTGCAATTTACCGTTACATTTTATATAGTCCATATTAGTCATTAGTTCAACCTGTAAAATATAGTCATCACCATACAAGCCTCTAGCTCGTATGGTAAATCTTCAACCTTGTCACACAAGCTCCAAATGCTTATGTGGTATATGATAAAGTATTACACTCTCAAGAAGTATGCCATGTAGTGTAGTTCAAAATTAATTGTTACTATCATATGATGACATTTATTAATTACACACAGAATAAGCAGCACTCCGCATCCAATGACATTCATAGCAGTTGATATAATAAATAAAATTGCGCATCCAACTCTTTAAGGTTTATCTATTTGTCGGGCACGCAAATAAATTCTTTACTTAACAGCTAATCCATTTCCTGTTCAAACTTATATAATGTACATGTATATATTTCTATCTATTCAATGTGTGATTTAATTGTATAAATTCTACCATTCATTCTACTATTGATTAAATTAACTATCATTCTAATAATTTAATTAATCAAATTCACACTCACACAACACAATCATCAATCAATTTTATTTTTAACTTTTCAAAATCATACTAATTAATTCATATATTCTTTTTAAAATCATTCAGACTATATGATTAAAAGTTTACATCCATGAAAAGAAAACAACAGCAAAGTGGAGAACATAATGGAAACTGCAAAATGTGGTAAATGTACCTTGCACCAGAGTCAATCAGAGATATCCATCCTGCATTTAGGATAGGCTTTCTTAATGCTTTCCTCTGTTTTCCAAGTACAATCTCGCGGATATCCACTCCATTGCACTTTGACTAAGTGAACCTTCTTGTTCCTCAGCTCTTTGGTTTCTTTGCCAATTATCTTTAGCGGCTCTCTTCTCACAGCCAATTCTGGAGTAATTTCTATATCCCATTGCGTTGCTTCTTCCACGATCAAGTCTGGATCATGAACATGCTTTCGCAGTTGAGATACGTAAAACACATTATGTACCCCAGGCAACCAATCAGGTAATTGAACCCTATAAGTGAGAGATCCAACCCGTTCCAGAATAGGAAACGAACCAATAAATTTGGGCGCCAATTTCCTTGTTTTACCAAACCGGATGACTCCTCTCATCGGAGATATCTTCAAATAAACATAGTCGCTAACAGCAAATGATATATCTCTCCTTCTCTTATCTGCATAGCTCTTCCGTCGGCTTTGAGCGGCTAATAATCGTTTCTTAATGAAATCGACTTTGTCCGCAGCATCGCGAATCATATCGGGCCCCAATACAAGTTTGTTACCAGGTTCAACCCAACAGGCAGGGGATCGACACGGTTTACCATACAATACTTCGAATGGTGACATTTTCAAGCTCGCCTGGTAGCTGTTGTTATATGAGAATTCGGCCAAATGTAAATGGTCTTTCCATGATCCGCCAAAATCAATAATACACGCCCGCAGTAGATCTTCAAGAATACGATTCACCCTCTCAGTCTGACCATCTGTTTGAGGATGATATGCGGTGCTCAAGTTCAGTTTTGTTCCCAATTCTGCTTGGAATACTTCCTAGAATTTACTAGCAAAAATCGGGTCACGATCACTAACAATGCTCATGGGAACTCCGTGAAGTCTAACTATTTCCTTGAAATAAACATACGCCAGACTCTGAGCAGTTCTGTTCGATTTGACAGGTAGGAAATGAGCGGTCTTTGTAAATCGATCTACGGTCACCCAAATACTGTCATTTCCTTTCCTGGTTATGGGAAAACCATCTATGAAGTCCATAGAAATTTGTTCCTACTTTCCACCTAGAATTTCCAACGGTTGCAATAATCCAGCGAGTTTCTGCTGATCGCTTTTGACTTGCTGACAGGTGGAACATCGGCTTACATATAAGGAGATGTCTCGTTTCATAGATCTCAACAGAAAGTGCGTTTGATATCATTATACATCTTGCTCACTCCCGGATGGATACTAAGCTTGGCTTTGTGACATTCATCTAATACTTCTCTCCGGAGTTCAGCAATGTTTGGCACACAAATCCATCCTTTTAACCTAAGAATCCCATCGTTATCGATCTGAAAGCTAGAGGGCTCGCCTTTCTGAATTCTCTCTCTGATCTTCTGAATGAAGTAATCATCCTTCTGAAGAGCAGATATGTCATCTATCAATGAATGCGTGATGATAAGACTGGCAATAATCACATTCTTTCCGCTGAGAGCATCAGCCACAACATTGGCTTTTCCTGGAGTATATAAGATATCAAGATTATATGCCGCGAGAAATTCCAACCAACGCTGTTGTCTCATATTCAGTTCCTTCTAGGTGAATAAATATTTCAATGATTGATGATCAGTGTATAATTCAAACTTCTCACCCAATAATGCCTCCAGATTTTCATAGCAAACACGATAGCTAGCAATTCAAGATCGTGAGTTACATAATTCTTTTCATGTGGTTTCAATTGACGGCTAGCATAAGCGATTACATGGCCTCTTTTCATTAACACTGCGCCAAGGCCTTCTTTAGAAGTGTCGGTCCAGACTTTTATATCCTGATTGCCATCAATTATTATGAGCACTGGAGCAGTCGTCAATTTTAACTTCAGCTCCTGGA
Source organism: Allium sativum (assembly GCA_030737875.1). Classification (NCBI taxonomy): domain Eukaryota; kingdom Viridiplantae; phylum Streptophyta; class Magnoliopsida; order Asparagales; family Amaryllidaceae; genus Allium; species Allium sativum. The sequence continues at coordinate 177,741,237 of CM060913.1, read as the reverse complement.
AAGCTGCCTCACATTCGGGAGTCCAGTTGAATCTCGAATGTTTCTTAGTAAGCTTGGTTAAGTGACTGGATATCTTCGAAAAATTCTTAACGAACTTCCGATAATAACTAGCCAACCCGAGAAAGCTTCTAACTTCTATGGGCATGCGAGGCTGTTTCCAATTCTGAATAGTAGTGATTTTACTGGGATCCACAGAAATTCCTTGCTTTGACACGACTTGGCCAAGAAATTTGACTTCTTCTTGCCAGAATATACATTTGGAAAACTTTGCTTTCAAAACATTCTTTCTCAGAATTTCTAACACTAGTTTTAAATGTTTTTCGTGTTCGCTTTCTGATTTAGAGAAGATCAGTATATCATCAATGAAAACCAGAACGAATTTATTCAATATTCCTCTGAATACCCAGTTCATTAGATTGACAAAATATGCTGGAGCGTTACATAAGCCGAACGGCATTACTAACCACTCGTAGAATAAGTCTGGGCCTCTGAATGCTGTCAAAGGAACACACTCTTCGGCAATACGAAGCTGATGGAAACCTGTTGCTAGGTCCCTTCGTGAAAATACTTGTGCGTCATTCAATCGGTCCAACAAATCATCAATCTGCGGCAATGGATATTTGTTCTTCAGCATCTGCTTATTCAAGTCACGATAATCCACACATAGTCTGAGAGTACTGTCTGACTTTGGGACAAATACCACTGCTGCTCCCCAATCAGAGAAACTAGGACTGATCAGACCCTTCCATACTAGCTGTCGAGTTTGATTATCTAACTCATCTTTTTCCTTCAAGGTCATTCTTCGAATAGCGTGAACTACTGGCCTTGCATTCGGAACCAAAGAGATTTTAAAATCAATTTCTCTCTGCGGAGGTAAGCTAACAACTTCTTCGAACACATCCGCATAGTTCTTCATAACAGGAATATTTTCAATGTCGACAGGAATATTCTCCGAAACGACAGGAACAGGTTTTATTTGAGCAGGAGAAACATCTAAAGCTTCCCAGAAGTCTTTTCTATTGGAATTCTGACCTTCATAGGGAATGGTTATATAATCACCTGATTTAATCTTCGCCTTAACGACTCTGTCAGCGCATTTAACCTCAACTTCATATTTGGTTAACCAGTCTAAGCCCAGGATAAGATCAAACTCTATAAAATTCATGACGACCGCGATAGTGGGAAGCCGATACCAGGAAAAAGAGACTGGCACTCCACAAACCCAATCAAGATCAAGGGAACCCCAACCGGATTACGAACAGTTTTTGGTTCTCTGAGCTTCTTCAAATTAAAATCCAGTTTCTTAACTGCATTCTATGCAACAAAGCTTCGCGATGCGCCGGTATCAAATAATACTTTAACTGGAATATCTATGACAGTAAGCATGCCTTCTAAAACATCTGGCCTTTCCTAACCAGTCGAGGACACGGGAACTTTTGCTACTTTATTTACCTGTACCATCTCAGGTTTCTCTAATAACCAGCAATCCCGCTTTATATGACCAGCCCAATGGCACAGATTGCATTTCCTAGTGTCTTGCAACTTGTTCTTGGATTTAAATCCACCTTTTAATCTCTTCTTTAAGGGTCGACAGTTTATCGACAAATGTCCTGGTTTCTCGTAGTTATTACATATTGCGGTCGTTACTGGTCCTTCCTTAGACTTAGCCCTTATATTCTTGGATCTAGGCTTCTTTCTGAACTTAGACTTCGTACTGGCCTCAGGCTGTGTACTCGACTCTGGGCTATCAGTTTCGAAATTTCTTTTGCTGCTAGAACTGACTTCCTCTTCATCTCGTAACATACCTTTCCTATCGAGATCCTCATACTGGTAGGTCGTGTATATTATTTCAGAAAAAGGAAGCTACACATGCCCCATTAATTTATTCCGGTATTTTCTTTGTGGACCATAAACCTCAGATTCTTCCGCTTTGGATCTTGAATCAGATGCGGAGCAAAATGAGAAAGTTCATTGAATCTCTTCTGATATTCCGGAGTGGTCATATCTCCTTGTATCAGATAATAGAATTCATCACATAACCGCTTTGTCGCCTCTAGAGGAATAAATCTTTCAATGAAAATCTCTTTAAATCTATCCCAAGTGATATCACCTTCTGGATTATCTTTAACAATCGAATCCCACCAGAACAAGGCTTCGTCTTTGAGTGCCCAAGATGCCAGTAATCTTTTCTGGTCACCCCTCATCTTTAATCCTTCAAAGATTTTCTTAGCAGAACGAATCCAAGCTTGTGTTTTAGCAATAGATTCTTCGCCCAAGAATGGTACTCCACCCATATTTCTATCCTTCTTAAGTAGAGCTTCTACATCTGGTTCCAACCTACCTCTTCTACTTCTGCCACTCATTTTCAATGTCTGCAAATAGCATACAAAGTGTTAGGCCAATAGAAAAGGTAATTTTAAAACATAGAGACATATACTTCAATGTAAATATGTCTATCGAGGTGTATTTCATGCTGCTATACTTATACTAGGATATTACTGATCCTATCTGTAATGAGTTACTAGTCCTAGAACACTACTGGTTCTATTTCTGACGAGTTCGTTCATATGTTATATTCCAGAACTAAGCTTAACCAAAGCTCTGATACCACGTTTGTGACGACCCCAAACCCCGTAACACGAAGGTACGGGTAATCTTTGGAATATAACACATAAACAGACAACAACTGAACAGAAATAATTAAATACACCAAATAATTTACAATAGAATACACTAGATCAACATAATCACCAGAGTTACACAATATATAGGATCATACTTAGTACAAAATACAATTCTGCTATACGTAAAATGTCTACAGCGGAAAAGAAAACATAATATGTACAACAGGAGCTGAACAACATAAAAAGAGATAAATGATAGAATCCAGCTTCTGCTCCAGCTATCCAGAAAGAGCCTGCTAAAACCTGCATACAAGGCTGCCCATGTAGAAAAAGGGCACCCGAGTTTGCAAGTGAAACAAACAACAAGTCAGTCATGGGACTGGTATGAGAAATCTACTTAACACATCTTACAATATGGCTAATAATAGGACCACGCCACTTTCGCGAAACGACTTCACTCCATTGGATTGGCAGTGCTTTAAAACAAATAAATCTTTTAAACATCGCAATGCTTTTTATAAAAATGAAGCCATTATAAGACTCAGTTCCCATCACACAATGCAACACAAACCGAAGGATAGAGTTTTACCATATAATGGCCAAAATATGCTTGATACGAGCAAAACAAATCATTTGATATTATTGCTAGTGTATATATGTTTCAAAAACAAATTTCAATCATAACAATCAATCATAGACGACATGGGTACCATATATCATGTCGCCATATATATATATATATATATATATATACATACAATCAAAACCGCACGGTGTCGTTTTTGGAAATTGGATTTCCATCATGAACCAAGGCAAAAGATAGTCCTTATCGAATTCGAGACGCTCTAGCCTGTGTCTCAAGCAAGCGCGCAGGCAAGCCTTTGGATCGTCATGGCCGGTCAACCGATGTGGATTAAAATTCCTGAACACTGCGTTTCCCCACCCTATAGGGCATCACTGGTCATATCCGACCACACCATCGATTCCGAAGAGACCGAAGCAAACCGAGGCCTCGCTTTCCATCATCCACATAAGTAAAATACCCGGGCGTGCAAAACCCGAAGCACCACTCCTAGCTAGAAGGAAACGCATGTCCTCCCTGAGGTCCTTCTCCCGTTTCTGGCTCATACCGAGGTGTGAGGCTTGCGAAACAACGCTATACACAAAGCTATGCCACACAGACCGTGCTTTGATCATCAACCTCAAGACTTTGCTTTTCAACAGAAGCCTTGATCATCTGCCACTTAGGCATGCCACATAGGCAATTCACTCCATGCGACTGATTTCTATCCATATATAACCTCTGTGCTCGCACGTCTCAGAGAAGGGCGTTAAGCAAGAGAATAAATTCTCCGCCGCCAAACAGATATATATTTAATAGAGATCAATCAGCACAGAATAAAATCCAATGTCAGACACACAGTCCATTTACACGTTCGCTTTGGGTCTGAACGAAACCGGAGGCACTCAATACCTCACATATCCGTACAATCAACAAGTACGTCCGGGTGGCTGCTACTTCAGCCCCGTCAAGGTAGCTACTCCTATCATGAGCATCAGTAGCACCCCTCCATTCGACGTGATGATCATTGGTCCTGCACCGTCTTCATATCTTCGACTTTCACTCGTCGATCAATTATTTGAAATGAAAATTAACTCAGCCTTTTCAAATAATTCACGTATATTTAGAATTTCAAATCAATTCATTTCAATGGTTAAATTATTCGATATCACTAATTCTGTTCTTTAATGTAATTTTCGCGCCAAACACATTCAACCATCAAATATCACATAAACCGAGAAAATTCAGTTTATTTCTATTCCATATCATTTATAATATTTTATCTCGATTTATCACTATTTTTATTTACTTAAAAATAGCAAATTCATGCAAATGACGCTTCAGGCCATAACGCGGCCGTGGCGCTGTTTTTCTTCAGATTTGATTTACACATATCTGAAAATCTAACTGTTGGATCTTCACAAATCTTATATCACTAGAAAGATCTTTTCAAAACGAACCCAACAGTTTCAGTTTTGGGAAAATCGGACGGTCGGATCTCCCAAGCTTATCGTTTGAAGTTACGATTTCAAAATACAAACTGCAGCGTCGTTATTCGATTTAATTTAATTATACTTATATATATAAATATAATCGATTCTGGCGCTGTTTTTCTTCAGATTTGATTTAAACATTCAAGAGAATCCAACCGTTGGATCTTTACAAAGTTGGTGTCGTTGGAAAGATATTTCCAAAGAAAACCAACGGTTGTGGTTTCGGGAAAATCCGATGGTCGGATCTCCCGCACTAATCGTTTGAAATCACGGTTACAAAATACGAACTGCAGCTTCGTTATTCACTATATTTTAATTATATTTATATAAATATATATAAATATAATTCTTTCTTCGATTTCAAAACCATATCCACTTTATATATTTGATAAAAATGATATTTTTATCATCAAAAATATTTATTCCACACATCACCATTTTTAACACTTCATATTCACAATAAAAATGTAGATTTTATTGTTCAATCTATATATTCAACACATGAATGTTTTCAACTTCACACATACGGTAAAATATGATTTTTATCGTTCTAGTCCTTTATTCAACACATGAATATTTTCTATGGTTTATATATATAATAAAAATGTGATTTTTACTGTAAAACAATTTATTTCTAAACACAATTATTCTATATAGTCTATACATAAGGTAAAAAATGTTATTTTTGGTGTTAAAACAATTTATTTAAAATACTAATATTTTATATAGGCTATATATAATAAAAATGTATTTTTTATCTTTAAAAAATGTTACTCAACTCATGAACTCATTCAACACGTGAATTTCTATTCAACACACGAATATTGTTTCAACACATGAAAATAATTCTAACACATGAATATTATTGAAAATTTCGGCAGCATAACGGCAGGGTAGTTAAAACCGGGACCGTCCCTAGTAAGGCTCCTCGCTCTACCTTAAAACCTCGCGGTTTTTGACAATTGGGATTTTAAATATCTAGTTCGCACGCAAGCGAATTTTCCCATATACTAATCCTATTGGGATTTCAGTCACAATCAATCATTTCAATTTAACCATTCATGATATTCACCAAATTTCACATCAACCAATAATCCAAACAATATCACAACCAGTATATATCGTCCATGGTCTGTGGACGAGGGGATTACATATAAATATATATATATATATATTCGTACATATATATATTTCAATTTCACTTTAATATTATTTCAATTTATTTCAACACATACATTATTTTTACAACGCATATATAGCTTATATATCGAACATACAACTTATACAACGCTTATACATGAGGTATACAACGCTTATATAACTCATACATCGACTATATAATTTATACATCATTGTTTTCCATATCGTTTATAATTTAGAAATCTCACATTGGGTTCCACTTCACTAAAAATAGCAGAAGGCTCAGAAAAATATGCGATCTCTTCTAGAATGTAGAAGCGTCCACACGAGTCCACTGTCTCTTGTTTCACAGGATTTTGTCAACATAGCAAAAAGATATGATTTTTACAGTGAAATCATTAACCGTAGCGCTTTAAAGTGCTATAGATAGTTTAAAATAAAAACAGTCCTTTCCATTTCTGAAATGTTCAAAACTAGGGTCGCGATTTTCTGCAAATCCGTAGCACGTTGCCACGATCGGAGTTTACCACCTCGAAGAGCTTGGGAAGGCGCTCAGGCGCGTGGCGGTGGGGTCCACTTCGGTGGCTCCAATCGTCGGCGGCGACGATGTGAAGTATTCGACTTCTCGGCGTCGGATCTCCCTACACATGTAACGATAGGTGGTGCTCCGGCTATGGATGTGGAGAGGAGATCGAGCTCTTCAAAAAACCCAGCTGGGGCGTTGGCTGATTTGGCTTGTAGGAGGAGGAATCGGGCAGGGAAGGTTTGAAGAGAAACCGCCGTTCGTCGATGCTGATACGGGGAGAGAGAATAGCGATGTCGCGTTGTGATTGGCCCAGGGAATTTTTTATATTTAAATATTTTTAAAAATTCAAAAATACCCCTCTTCACATACTAACTCCAATCCAAACCCAAAGACCATTGCCCCTAGATAGAAACCCCCATTCTGGACACAATGGGATATGTTTCGTTGGCCCATTCGACTGTTTCGTCAGTTTCTCTTCAAATTAAAATATAAAACATTCAATATTTGCATTGAACGTACATTTCAATTTGCCGGGGTCACATACTGATTCTCAGAATTCCCGAAAAATAAGTCTAGCTATGTTTTGACGATATGGTACTAACAAAACTAGTTTCGTCGAATTCTGAGACCGTTTGAAAAATGGCCATTTTCTGGTCGATCCAATTTAACAGTAGTTGACCAAAACACATTTTCCTTCGCCACACTAACATATTAACTTCAAAAATTATGAAATTTAAACCTAACAATAATTTGAAATCCCGGATCCAACAAAAGTGGTTTCGTCGAATTCTGAGGTCACTTGCAAAATGTCTATTTTCAAGGGTGATATATTTTCTATAGCGACCTTTCTGAAAATTCATTTGGCCATAACTTTTGACTCCCGCTATGAAACTTCAATTTTTCAAATTCGTTAAAAAGGTATTCACTAACAGATTTAAATATTTTTGGTTTCACTAAAATTCGTTTTACATTGCTCCCGGTACAGTGCGCCAAAGTTTGAATTCAAATTTTGAAACTGCCGCGCCATTTCAGGCCTTGTTTATAATTCAAAATAATTATATTTATTTTCAAACATCAATTCAGACATACTTTTTCATCGTTATTATTTAAAATATTTATTTTAAATACTTAAAAATTTACTGTTTTAGCAAATTTAAAAATTTTAAACTAGTTCAGATTTTCCGGGTTGTTACAGTTCAACAAGAACGTCTTGCAACCCAGCTGACACATGACCGACCACTCATTTCGCTTGAGTGTATCGAATGTATATCACCAACGGTAGGGATCAGCAACCATTTCCTGAAAGGGAATGCATCGATAGATTAAAGAAGCAATTGGAATTTCTCTATGTAGGTGATTATCCATCCTAATGGGAGCGACCCACTTAGCCATGTTGCCTGCCCCATTTTTGTCAATTCCTGGTTGTGAGGCTTGAGGCTTAAATTATCTTTCAGAATATCTGGCCACCATTCACTTTGAATGCCACCTTGTCATACCCGTCAAATCACAAATTTGACTTCCCCTAAAATACCACGGGTATAAAGCTAAGAGAAACGAGTTCCTCCGCCACCTAACATAAGTACGTTTGAAGAGATCAACTTACGCGATCCGTTAGATATACTCTGTCAGACATTCATTCATTCACGTTGTCCTGGGACTGGACAAACTGAAGGCACTATTCTATAACAGGATAGCCCTTGCATAACTCTGTCTTCAATTTTCTTCACTATATTCGATTGCAATGTGTAACAAACCAGAAAATCTGAACCAGTTTAAAATTTTTAAACTGGCTATTTTAGTGGATTTTAAATATTTAAAATAAATATTTTAAATAATAACAATGAAAAGTATGTTTGAATCGATGTTTGAAAATAAATATAATTATTTTAAATTATAAACAAGGCCTGAAATGGTGCAACAATTTCAAAACTTCAATTCAAACTTTGAATGACTGTCCGGGGTGCAAAATAAAACAGATTTTGGTGAAACCAAAAATATTTAAATCTGTTAGTGAATATCTTTCTAACGAATCTGAAAAATCGAAGTTTCATAGCGGGTTTCAAAAGTTATGGCCAAATGAACTTTCACAAAGGTGGCTATAGAGTATATATAGCCCGTGAAAATAGACATTTTGCAAACGACCTCAGAATTCGACGAAGCCACTTTTGTTGGATCCAAGATGTCAAATTATTGCTAGGTTTCAAATTCCATAATTTTTGAAGTTAATATGTGAGCGTAGCGAAGGAAAAAGTGTTTGGTCAATTTCTGTTAAATTGGATCGACCAGAAAATGGCCATTTTTCAAACGGTCTCAGAATTCGACGAAACTAGTTTTGTTGGGACCGTATCGTCAAAACATAGCTAGATTTATTTTTCGGGAATTTTCAGAATCAGTATGTGGACCCGACAAACTGAAATGTACATTCAAATCAAATATTGAATGTTTTATATTTTAATTTGAAGAATAACTGACTGTAATAGTTGAATTGGCCTACGAAACATATCCCATTGTGTCCGAGATGGGGTAGATTAGCTAGGGGCGACAGTCGTTGGGTTTGGATTGTAGTTTGTATGAGAAAACCCTATTTTGAAATTTAATTAAGCATGGACCAATAGAAATTTTTCATTCATAATTATTTTTTAAAAAAAAAAAACCCTGTGACAGCAGCAATCGACGACGGAAAGGGCATCCATCCTTTCCGATCAATTTCCGGCCGCCATATTCGCCAAAACCCACCACTCCTTTGCAACTTTTTGAAGACCTCACCTTCCTCTACAAATTCGAACCAGTGGCCCCCTTGTCGTTGTGTATCCTGGCCGGATAGAGCCCCCAAAGTGACGAACTTCTCGGCGCCGCCGTGCTTCAGATCCGCCGCCGAGTCCGACCACCCCACCGTCGGTCTGGGCGCCTCTCCTAGCACTTCAACGTGGCGCAGGCCGATCGGCCCCTAGCTATACGGATTCGGAGAAAATCCATACCTAGTTTTGAACAGATACATGAGGTAACGACCTATTTTATTTTTAAACTATTCTATAGCACTTTAAAGCGCTACGGTTTATGATTTTACAAAAAAATCATATCTTTTTCGTTTCTTGGAGATAATGGACTCGTGTGGAATCAGTAGCACCCCTCCATTCGACGTGATGATCATTGGTCTTGCACCGTCCTCATATCTTCGGCTTTCACTCATCGATCAATTATTTGAAATGAGAATCAACTCGGCCTTTTCAAATAATTCACGTATATTTAGAATTTCACATCAATTCATTTCAATGGTTAAATTATTCGATATCACTAATTCTGTTCTTTAATGTAATTTTCACGCCAAACACATTCAACCATCAAATATCACATAAACCGAGAAAATTCAGTTTATTTCCATTCCATATCGTTTATAATATTTTATCTCGATTTCTCGCAGTTTTTATTTACTTAAAAATAGCCAATTCATGCAAACGACGCTTCAGGCCATAACGCGGTCGTGGCGCTGTTTTTCTTCAGATTTGATTTACACATATCTGAAAATCTAACCGTTGGATCTTCACAAATCTTATATCACTAGAAAGATGTTTTCAAAACGAACCCAACGGTTTCAATTTTGGGAAAACATGATGGTCGGATCTCCCGCACTTATCGTTTGAAGTAACGATTTCAAAATACGAACTGCAGCGTCGTTATTCGATTTAATTTAATTATATTTATTTATATTTATAAACATAATCGATTCTGGCGCTGTTTTTCTTCAGATTTGATTTAAACATTCAAGAGAATCCAACCGTTGGATCTTTACAAAGTTGGTGTCGTTGGAAAGATATTTCCAAAGCGAACACAACGGTTGTGGTTTCGGGAAAATCCGATGGTCGGATCTCCCACACTAATCGTTTGAAATCACGGTTTCAAAATACGAAATGCAGCTTCGTTATTCACTATATTTTAATTATATATATATAAATATAATTCTTTCTTCGATTTCAAAACCATATCCACTTTATATATTTGATAAAAATGATATTTTTATCATCAAAAATATTTATTCCATACATCACCATTTTTAACACTTCATATTCACAATAAAAATGTAGATTTTATTGTTCAATCTATATATTCAACACATGAATGTTTTCGACTTCACACATACGGTAAAATATGATTTTTATCGTTCTAGTCCTTTATTCAACACATGAATATTTTCTATGGTTTATATATATAATAAAAATGTGATTTTTACTGTAAAACAATTTATTTCAAAACACAATTATTCTATATAGTCTATACGTAAGGTAAAAAATGTTATTTTTGGTGTTAAAACAATTTATTTAAAATACTAATATTTTATATGGGCTATATATATAATAAAAATGTGATTTTTATCTTTAAAAAATGTTACTCAACTCATGAACTCATTCAACACATGAATTTTTGTTCAACACACGAATATAGTTTCAACACATGAAAATAATTCTAACACATGAATATTATTAAAAATTTCGGCAACATAACGGCAGGGTAGTTAAAACCGGTGAGACGACCCGAACTTCCCCGTGAAGGAAAGCACGGATAGAATTGAGGACAAGACAAAATAGAACGCAAACGGAAGAACATTTAATTGTTATTACAACAATTCCATCAGATACAAGAATATACAGAGTATAAATGAATAAATTACATTCGATAAATATCAGAGATTACAATAAATTACATAGCAGCGGAAAATAATACAAAAGCACAACTAGAAGTGATACACGGATACAGAGCTTTCCGAGCATCATTCCAGCTGTATATCGGGACCCTGTGAATATAAATCTGCAAAACCAAAACTACTAGCTGCCCGTGTAGAAAATAGGGGCACCCAGAGTTTAGGTTAAAAAAATAAACTCCAGGTCAGTCATGTGACTGGTGTGAGAACTAAAACAGTTATAAATATTGGTTTTTAAAGTTAGGTAAATCAAGGGACCATGCCGTATAACACGGAACGGGTTTCCTACCAAGAATACTAGTGCATATAACAAAACAACGCAATGCTTTTTGGAAAAATGAAGCTATTATAAGACCCAGGTCCCATCACACAATGCAACGCAAGCCGGAGGATAGGGTTTTCCCTTATAATAGCCAAACATGCTTGGTACGTCAAAACAAATCATCTGATACTATTATAAGTGTATAGTGTCAAAACAATTTTCAATCATAAATATCAATCATAGGTGGCATGGGTACCATCTATCATGTCACCATACTAGTTCTACAATTAAAACCGCAATACACGTATTGGAAATTGGATTCCGTCATGAGCCGAGGCAAGGGGCAAGCTCCTCTCCGCGTTCGAGACACTCTAGCAAATGTCCCAGGACCCCACTATGATCCTTGGATCTTCAGGGCCGGTCCTCTCTTACTTTTTAGGATTAGTTATTCCTGAACACACGTTTCCGGGTCCTTACAGACCTATATCCGAGGCGCCTCATATCCAACAACCACACAGGTGAAAAGTATATAAATGTCAGGGCTGGTAGGTCACTGACACCACCCTAGCTAGAAAGAAACGTCTTGCTCTCCCTGTAGTCACTATCCCGTTTTTGACTCATACCGAGGTGTGAGGCTCGCGAATTCACGTTATACACAAAGCTACGCCACACAGGCCGTGCTTTGATCATCAACCACAAGATTTTCTTTTCAACAGAAGCCCTGATCAATTGCCACTTACGCATGCCACATTGGCAATTCACTCCATGCGACTGATGTCCATCGATATACAACCTCTGAGCTCGTACGTCTCAGAGAAGGGCGTTAAGCAAGAGAATAAATTCTCCGCCGCCAAACAGATGTATATTTAATAGAGATCAATCAACACAGAATAAAATCCAATGTCAGACACACAATCCATTTACAAGTTCGTTCTGGGTCTGAACGAAACCGGAGGCACTTTCCTCGCATATCCCTCCATCTCCACGTACGTCTGGAAGATCACCAACTGATTCCCTCATCTCGGGTGTACAGCCCAATCAAGATCATCAGTAATCACCCAAACGATGTGAAGACTTCCGGTCTTCGACCACCGTCTTCATCTTCGACATCTCGTCGAATCGATTATTCAGAATGGGTACAAACCCGGCCTTTCTGAATAACCCACGTATATGATAAACAAATGTTACACAAACACAACGAACGCCTCATTCCAATTCAGAATATTCTTTTATTCACAAAATCACATTCTTAGGGAAATGTTCCCATTAATTTTATCAAAGATAAATTCTTCTAAATTTATCCTATAATCTTCCTTTGGATATCATTTCAAACTAGTCGGGATTAGCGAACCACACCGAAGTAATTATTTGTTTTATTTCCCAATCCCAACCTATATATCCCATGGAGCAAAACTGGTGATACTCCATATCCAACACCGCGGTGTTATCGGTAAAATTAATTACCATTTCACGTTCAAATCTAATTAAAGATTTAACTATCGCTTTGGAGCAAAACTGGTGATACTCCACTCTCGATCACTTTTCAGATTTGATAATTTAAATTATCAATTCACATTTTAATCTAATTAAAGATTCATTAAAACTCCACTTAGTTTTAATCTTTTCAGAAATCGATATCTTGCCTTTAACTGGGTTAAAGAACCAATGTTATCTAAAACACGATTCACGATAAACCCAAATCACATTTGATATTAAATACAAGGCTCTGAATAGAAAATATACCGGCTTATATTCAATATCAAATTCTGAAACCAACAAATATCGTATTGGAAATAACGATATAAAATATATCTTTCAAATTCCCATAACAATATCTGTATGGTCACGAAATCCAACATCGAAATATTCCGAAGATAATTTCGATTCAACTCCAGTCCAATTCACGCATTGGAAATATTGATTATTTTCAAAATCACTTTCAAATTCAATTTATTTATTTCAAAAATAAATTGATTTTAATTCTAGTTCAAAACTAGTTCATTTCGATAGAAATCTATTTTTACCTACTCAAATGTGGAATTTTCTAGCCCAATTATTTCCAATTCACATATTATAATTTTACACAAATTATAGATATTTTTAATAATTTTATCAAGGCCCGTACAGTCGATTTCCATCAACGGCCATCGAACTGCACTTACAGCGACCTTTTTCGAATTTGATTTGGACATAATTCCAAATCCAACCGTTAGATTTCAAATTTCTAATATTCATTGGAAAGCTCTTTTCGATACGAACCCAACGGTTCCGGTTTTAGGAGAATCCGACGGTCGGATCTCCCGCAATGTCCGTTTGAAATAATTGGTCGAAATTCACGAACTGCCGCGGCGCGGCGTGTTCTATTCAGGCCATTATATTATATATATATAATATATATAATATATATTTCGTCGATTTCTATTTAAAACGAATTTTATAAATCGTTTTAAAATTGTTTCAAAAGCAATTTCAACTTTCTTTTCAATTCAATTCATTTCGAAATATTCGATTTCGAAATCACTTTTCAATATTCATTATACAACGAATAAAATCGATATAAATATCGTTCGCGTCAAAATAACGCATCTCTAATCAACACGGATTTATATTTTCAAAACTTCTATATTTTATCCAACAAATGAATATTTATCCCATTCAACACATGAATCTATATTTCTTTCAACACACGACTAATCTCAACACATGAGTACTGTCAACACATCACTATTTTTGTTATGTAAAATATTTTATAAAACTATGGTATCTATCGTTTGATTTTCAATTAGACTTCTACTGGGAAGTAGTTCTAATTTTAAATGTGATAAAGATGTAATTTATTTTATTTAAAATATTTTACTCAACACATGAATAGTTTCAACACATGATCATCGTCAACACATGACTATTTTTATATTCAACACATGAATTTTCTTTTATAATATTCATTGTTTTCCCGATTGGAATGAGGCCCAATCAATCACCATATAATGTTAATTATATGGATTCCATACAACACATGTATATAATAGCATTGAAAAATAATCAATCATCAACCAAAGTGCACTACACTGTATAAGCATCAAATATAGATATCTGACGCTTATAACAGCCTGTCAATCAATCGATCGACATATTTAATCAATCAGGATGAGTGAACTTCAAATTTCATCCCAACACCCGTGTGGGGTTTCAAACAATCAAACACAGATTTTATTTGTGTAGTTGGGCGATGTGTAAAATTTATCGTCCCAATCAATGTCCTTCAAATAGGTGTACATAAACAAACCGTCCGGTTTGCAAACGAATATTTTATTTTATTCACTTCCACGTTAAAAATTATATTTTTAACGATAAAATATTCTATTTCAACACATGAATTTCTATTCATTTCATTTACACAATAAAAATGATATTTTTATTTTTCTAACATATTTTAGAAAATTTCGGCGGCATAACGGCACGATACTAGAAACGGGATAAGGCCTAGCCTTGTCCCCGGTCTAATAATGGCCACCGCCATACCCATATCAATCAAATCACTTTCGTTATGCAAATCACAAAATTTGGATTAAGAGTCTAACCTAGCCTTACTCCTTCGCCTTATAACGGCGCACGTCTAATCCTAACCCATTTATCGATTCGATTTTCCACACCACAAACCACATTCAAACCAATATCGCAATCAATCACCAAACAGCCAAACAAACAAGTCCATGGTCTGTGGACGATTGTGTCGGGTGCTACTAAACACCGTCTGCATCCTAGTATATATATATAACTAGAAAATAAATTGAAGAGTGAGAAATTCTCACCTAAAGCTATCCAACTTCACGACACTCCTATTGTAGAGATCTTCGTCGTTCTCGCCTTTTTTGTCAACTTCGTTGTCGTAGCCACTACATATGTAAAAATCGAATTTTTACTTCGCTATTCAATATATAAAAATCGAATTTTTACTTCGAAGTTCAATATACAAAAATTGAATTTTTACTTCGATGTTCAATATATAAAAATCGAATTTTTACTTCGAAGTTCAATATATAAAAATTTAATCAACATTTCCAATAAAAAAACAAAGCATTTCTATGAATTAGAAATCAAATTTTTCTATATGTTTTTATTAGCAAATCATATATTTTTTTCACGCTATCTTCCATATAAAGATTTCGCCTTTTCTAAAATAAAGCTTTCGCCTTTTCTAAAATAAAGCTTTCGCCTTTATAAAACATAGACTTCGCCCTTTCAAATTTAAAGATTTTACCTTTTCTAATTCAAAGATTTTACCTTTTCTAATTCAAAGATTTCTCCTTTTCTAATTCAAAGATTTCTCCTTTTCTAATTTAAAGATTTCTAAGTAAAAATCATTGCTTTATAACATAAAATAAAATCAGTTTTTAAATATAACAAAAATCAGTTTTTAAATTATAACAAAAATACAGTTTTTATTTTATAACAAAATACAGTTTTTATTTTATAACAAAATACAGTTTTTATTTCTAAAATATTTTCTATAAATAAAACTGACTTTTAAACAATATTTTGTTTGAATCAAAACTGATTTTCAAAATAAATACAAATATTATTTACTGTATTTTATTTTCAGAATTAAAATCGAATAAATAAATAAAAAACTTACAGTATACGACGAGGTGTGGGGGGGGGGCTTGTCCATGTCATCGCAGGGGCGGAGGGCGTTGCGGCGATTGTCAATCGGAGGGGCGAGGTAGGGCTGTCGGGTTCTAGGGTTTGCGTCGCGAGGTGGCTCGGGGGTTTGTGGGTTTCGAGGTATGTAGCTCGCGATGGAGGAGGAAGGAGGAAGAAGGGGCAGATGCGAGAGAGGGGAAGAAGAGGAAGAGGCGGCGGCGACAGCACCAGGGGGAGGCGGCGAAGGGCGGTTTTCCGTTTCCCCCCGTTTTTTTTTTAATTTAACTGAATGAATTATGAGGGAGAGAGGGTGAGGTAAGTTAATATATATATTATTTTATTTTAAATTTCAAAAAGGGTTGACTTTTAAATTTGAACTTGAAACGTAACCCACCGACTGTCGTCCCTAGCGTTTTACCCCCATTCTGAACACAATGGGATATGCCACGTAGGCCAATTAGATCATTTCGATCAGTTTTCATCAAATTTACATTTTAAATCATTATATTGAATTTTAAACGTACATTTCAAATTACCGGGGTCGCATACGAACTTTAAAAATTCTAGAAAAATATATTCTAGTTTCGTATTGACGATACGGTCCTAACAAAACTAGTTTCGTCGAATTCTGAGACCGTTGGAAAAATGGCCAATTTCCAGTCGATTAAAATCAACTGAAACTGGTCGAACGCGTTTTCCTTTGCCACGCTCACATATTGATTCGAAAAATTATGAAATTTGGAATCTAGCAATAACTTAACACTGCGGATCCAACAAAAGTGGTTTCGTCGAAATCCGAGGTCGTTTGCAAAATGTCCATTTTTAAGGGCCTGAATTCCATAGCGACTATTCAGAATTTTCGACTGGACATATCTTTTGATTCCCGCTATGAAATCTTGATCTTTCGGATTCGTTGGAAAGTATTATCAAATAGATCCTATTATTTTTGGTTTCACTAAAATCCGGATTGTTTTACTCCCGGTACATTCAATTGAAGTTTGAAATCGAATTATCGAACTACCGTGCCATTTTCAATTCTATTTATAATTATATATAAATATTTATATTCTAACGACGACGTATATAAATATATACGTTTAATTCTATTCAAAATAAATTTCTCGTCGATATTATTTAAAATTATTCATTTTAAATGTTCAAAATTCGTTAAAATTGCCAAAATAAAAATTTTAAACTGGCCCAGATTTTCGGGTTGTTACAATCTCCCCCACTTAAAACTTTTCGTCCCCGAAAAGGAACAAAGTCGAAAGTGGTTTGATTAATAAGCTCTACGTTCGATCTGGCTTCCATTCTCCAACTTTTCAGTTTCTGAGAATTTTCAAATTCTTCAAAAATTTGGCTAACACCCTAAATTTTCGAAAAATTTCGCCATAACCTTCCCTGCACCGGGAGCATCGGGGAATTTCAAATAGCTTCCCCGGTCCTTCAGATCTCAAAAAGAAAAAGAAAAAGCCAAGCGGCTAGCCAATAGGCTCATAAAATCATCATCACCCAAACAAAACAGTAAATTATGTAGTAAACATGTACCTATTTGTCGGGCAAACAAATTTTATTCTTCGGCTCTAGCCTCCTTGCTATGACCTGTTCAATGTAAGTATATATACATGCAAGCAAATGCGACCAATTTTCAATACAGTTCAATATTTGATTATATTAGGCTAAATGGTTCAAAATTAGCAAACAAATAAACAAACAACACAAACATCAATCAATTAGTGAATTAACGTTGCAAATTCATAATTTTGATATATATACAAAAAAAAATCATGTTTTTGATGCCAATTCACAACAATGTGTTCTAGCTAAATAAGTTTGGTTCTCACACCAGTCTAATGGAAATATATAGAAATCACACCTTCGAAACATGAACATAAATACTGATGATGTAGCTACAATCATCAGAATCATCTTCGGGTGTCTAGAATGTGACTCTATATCTATCCAGTATATTAAAACTTCGACTATACGTTCATGACGCGTATACGCGAAATCTATATATACTCGATTGTCCATATTGAAAATAAATAAATAATCAAATACGTATAAAGCGATTTAAATTTTCAAAACAAAATTGTTTTCATTTGAAAAATATACTCTTCACACTCGTTCTAGGATACTACTGATCCTATCTCTAACGAGTCATTCTAATTGGATATTACTAATCCAATATCTGATGAATTCTTTCGTATGGTTCTAATGTGTCTTGTTCTCGAGCTCTGCAAACCAAAGCTCTGATACCAACTGAGACGACCCGAACTTCCCCGTGAAGGAAAGCACGGATAGAATTGAGGACAAGACAAAATAGAACGCAAACGGAAGAACATTTCATTGTTATTACAACAATTCCATCAGATACAAGAATATACAGAGTATAAATGAATAAATTACATTCGATAAATATCAGAGATTACAATAAATTACATAGCAGCGGAAAATAATACAAAAGCACAACTAGAAGTGATACACGGATACAGAGCTTTCCGAGCATCGTTCCAGCTGTATATCGGGACCCTGTGAATATAAATCTGCAAAACCAAAACTACTAGCTGCCCGTGTGGAAAATAGGGGCACCCAGAGTTTAGGTTAAAACAATAAACTCCAGGTCAGTCATGTGACTAGTGTGAGAACTAAAACAGTTATAAATATTGGTTTTTAAAGTTAGGTAAATCAAGGGACCACGCCGTATAACACGGAACGGGTTTCCTCCCAAGAATACTAGTGCATATAACAAAACAACGCAATGCTTTTTGGAAAAATGAAGCTATTATAAGACCCAGGTCCCATCACACATTGCAACGCAAGCCGGAGGATAGGGTTTTCCCTTATAATAGCCAAACATGCTTGGTACGTCAAAACAAATCATCTGATACTATTATAAGTGTATAGTGTCAAAACAATTTTCAATCATAAATATCAATCATAGGCGGCATGGGTACCATCTATCATGTCGCCATACTAGTTCTATAATTAAAACCGCAATACACGTATTGGAAATTGGATTCCGTCATGAGCCGAGGCAAGGGGCAAGCTCCTCTCCGCGTTCGAGACACTCTAGCAAATGTCCCAGGACCCCACTATGATCCTTGGATCTTCAGGGCCAGTCCTCTCTTACTTTTGAGGATTAGTTATTCCTGAACACACGTTTCCGGGTCCTTACAGACCTATATCCAAGGCGCCTCATATCCAACAACCACACAGGTGAAAAGTATATAAATGTCAGGGCTGGTACGTCACTGACACCACCCTAGCTAGAAAGAAACGTCGTGCTCTCCCTGCAGTCACTATCCCGTTTTTGACTCATACCGAGGTGTGAGGCTCGCGAATTCACGTTATACACAAAGCTATGCCACACAGGCCGTGCTTTGATCATCAACCACAAGACTTTGCTTTTCAACAGAAGCCCTGATCAATTGCCACTTACGCATGCCACATTGGCAATTCACTCCATGCGACTGATGTCCATCGATATACAACCTCTGAGCTCGTACGTCTCAGAGAAGGGCATTAAGAAAGAGAATAAATTCTCCGCCGCCAAACAGATGTATATTTAATAGAGATCAATCAACACAGAATAAAATCCAATGTCAGACACACAATCCATTTACAAGTTCGTTCTGGGTCTGAACGAAACCGGAGGCACTTTCCTCGCATATCCCTCCATCTCCACGTACGTCTGGAAGATCACCAACTGATTCCCTCATCTCGGGTGTACAGCCCAATCAAGATCATCAGTAATCACCCAAACGATGTGAAGACTTCCGGTCTTCGACCACCGTCTTCATCTTCGACATCTCGTCGAATCGATTATTCAGAATGGGTACAAACCCGGCCTTTCTGAATAACCCACGTATATGATAAACAAATGTTACACAAACACAACGAACGCCTCATTCCAATTCAGAATATTCTTTTATTCACAAAATCACATTCTTAGGGAAATGTTCCCATTAATTTTATCAAAGATAAATTCTTCTAAATTTATCCTATAATCTTCCTTTGGATATCATTTCAAACTAGTCGGGATTAGCGAACCACACCGAAGTAATTATTTGTTTTATTTCCCAATCCCAACCTATATATCCCATGGAGCAAAACTGGTGATACTCCATATCTAACACCACGGTGTTATCGGTAAAATTAATTACCATTTCACGTTCAAATCTAATTAAAGATTTAACTATCGCTTTGGAGCAAAACTGGTGATACTCCACTCTCGATCACTTTTTAGATTTGATAATTTAAATTATCAATTCACATTTTAATCTAATTAAAGATTCATTAAAACTCCACTTAGTTTTAATCTTTTCAGAAATCGATATCTTGCCTTTAACTGGGTTAAAGAACCAATGTTATCTAAAACACGATTCACGATAAACCCAAATCACATTTGATATTAAATGCAAGGCTCTGAATAGAAAATATACCGGCTTATATTCAATATCAAATTCTGAAACCAACAAATATCGTATTGGAAATAACGATATAAAATATATCTTTCAAATTCCCATAACAATATCTGTATGGTCACGAAATCCAACATCGAAATATTCCGAAGATAATTTCGATTCAACTCCAGTCCAATTCACGCATTGGAAATATTGATTATTTTCAAAATCACTTTCAAATTCAATTTATTTATTTCAAAAATAAATTGATTTTAATTCTAGTTCAAAACTAGTTCATTTCGATAGAAATCTATTTTTACCTACTCAAATGTGGAATTTTCCAGCCCAATTCTTTCCAATTCACATATTATAATATTACACAAATTATAGATATTTTTAATAATTTTATCAAGGCTCGTACAGTCGATTTCCATCAACGACCATCGAACTGCACTTACAGCGACCTTTTTCGAATTTGATTTGGACATAATTCCAAATCCAACCGTTAGATTTCAAATTTCTAATATTCATTGGAAAGCTCTTTTCGATACGAACCCAACGGTTCCGGTTTTAGGAGAATCCAACGGTCGGATCTCCCGCAATGTCCGTTTGAAATAAATGGTCGAAATTCACGAACTGCCGCGGCGCGGCGTGTTCTATTCAGGCCATTATATTATATATATATAATATATATAATATATATTTCGTTGATTTCTATTTAAAACGAATTTTATAAATCATTTTAAAATTGTTTCAATAGCAATTTCAACTTTCTTTTCAATTCAATTCATTTCGAAATATTCGATTTCGAAATCACTTTTCAATATTCATTATACAACGAATAAAATCGATATAAATATCGTTCGCGTCAAAATAACGCATCTCTAATCAACACAGATTTATATTTTCAAAACTTCTATATTCTATCCAACAAATGAATATTTATCCCATTCAACACATGAATCTATATTTCTTTCAACACACGACTAATCTCAACACATGAGTACTGTCAACACATCACTATTTTTGTTATGTAAAATATTTTATAAAACTATGGTATCTATCATTTGATTTTCAATTAGACTTCTACTGGGAAGTAGTTCTAATTTTAAATGTTATAAAGATGTAATTTATTTTATTTAAAATATTTTACTCAACACATGAATAGTTTCAACACATGATCATCGTCAACACATGACTATTTTTATATTCGACACATGAATTTTCTTTTATAATATTCATTGTTTTCCCGATTGGAATGAGGCCCAATCAATCACCATATAATGTTAATTATATGGATTCCATACAACACATGTATATAATAGCATTGAAAAATAATCAATCATCAACCAAAGTGCACTACACTGTATAAGCATCAGATATAGATATCTGACGCTTATAACAGCCTGTCAATCAATCGATCGACATATTTAATCAATCAGGATGAGTGAACTTCAAATTTCATCCCAACACCCGTGTGGGGTTTCAAACAATCAAACACAGATTTTATTTGTGCAGTTGGGCGATGTGTAAAATTTATCGTCCCAATCAATGTCCTTCAAATAGGTGTACATAAACAAACCGTCCGGTTTGCAAATGAATTTTTTATTTTATTCACTTCCACGTTAAAAATTATATTTTTAACGATAAAATATTCTTTTTCAACACATGAATTTCTATTGATTTCATTTACACAATAAAAATGATATTTTTATTTTTCTAACATATTTTAGAAAATTTCGGCGGCATAACGGCACGATACTAGAAACGGGATAAGGCCTAGCCTGTTCCCCGGTCTAATAATGGCCACCGCCATACCCATATCAATCAAATCACTTTCGTTATGCAAACCACAAAATTTGGAGTAAGAGTCTAACCTAGCCTTACTCCTTCGCCTTATAACGGCGCACGTCTAATCCTAACCCATTTATCGATTCGATTTTCCACACCACAAACCACATTCAAACCAATATCGCAATCAATCACCAAACAGCCAAACAAACAAGTCCATGGTCTGTGGACGATTGTGTCGGGTGCTACTAAACACCGTCTGCATCCTAGTATATATATATAACTAGAAAATAAATTGAAGAGTGATAAATTCTCACCTAAAGCTATCCAACTTCACGACACTCCTATTGTAGAGATCTTCGTCGTTCTCGCCTTTTTTGTCAGCTTCGTTGTCGTAGCCACTACATATGTAAAAATCGAATTTTTACTTCGCTATTCAATATATAAAAATCGAATTTTTACTTCGAAGATCAATATACAAAAATTGAATTTTTACTTCGATGTTCAATATATAAAAATCGAATTTTTACTTCGAAGTTCAATATATAAAAATTTAATCAACATTTCCAATAAAAAAACAAAGCATTTCTATGAATTAGAAATCAAATTTTTCTATAAGTTTTTATTAGCAAATCATATATTTTTATCACGCTATCTTCCATATAAAGATTTCGCCTTTTCTAAAATAAAGCTTTCGCCTTTTCTAAAATAAAGCTTTCGCCTTTATAAAACATAGACTTCGCCCTTTCAAATTTAAAGATTTTACCTTTTCTAATTCAAAGATTTTACCTTTTCTAATTCAAAGATTTCTCCTTTTCTAATTCAAAGATTTCTCCTTTTCTAATTTAAAGATTTCTAAGTAAAAATCATTGCTTTATAACATAAAATAAAATCAGTTTTTAAATATAACAAAAATCAGTTTTTAAATTATAACAAAAATACAGTTTTTATTTTATAACAAAATACAGTTTTTATTTTATAACAAAATACAGTTTTTATTTCTAAAATATTTTCTATAAATAAAACTGACTTTTAAACAATATTTTGTTTGAATCAAAACTGATTTTCAAAATAAATACAAATATTATTTACTGTATTTTATTTTCAGAATTAAAATCGAAAAAAAAAACTTACAGTATACAACGAGGTGTGGGGGGGGGGGGGGGGGCTTGTCCACATCATCGCAGGGGCGGAGGGCGTTGCGGCGACTGTCAATCGGAGGGGCGAGGTAGGGCTGTCGGGTTCTAGGGTTTGCGTCGCGAGGTGGCTCGGGGGTTTGTGGGTTTCGAGGTCTGTAGCTCGCGATGGAGGAGGAAGGAGGAAGAAGGGGCGGATGCGAGAGAGGGGAAGAAGAGGAAGAGGCGGCGGCGACAGCACCAGGGGGAGGCGGCGAAGGGCGGTTTTCCGTTTCCCCCCCTTTTTTTTAATTTAACTGAATGAATTATGAGGGAGAGAGGGTGAGGTAAGTAAATATATATATTATTTTATTTTAAATTTCAAAAAGGGTTGACTTTTAAATTTGAACTCGAAACGCAACCACCGACTGTCGTCCCTAGCGTTTTACCCCCATTCTGAACACAATGGGATATGCCACGTAGGCCAATTCGATCGTTTCGATCAGTTTTCGTCAAATTTACATTTTAAATCATTATATTGAATTTTAAACGTACATTTCAAATTACCGGGGTCGCATACGAACTTTAAAAATTCTAGAAAAATATTTTCTAGTTTCGTATTGACGATACGGTCCTAACAAAACTAGTTTCGTCGAATTCTGAGACCGTTGGAAAAATGGCCAATTTCCAGTCGATTAAAATCAACTAAAACTGGTCGAACGCGTTTTCCTTTGCCACACTCACATATTGATTCGAAAAAATATGAAATTTGGAATCTAGCAATAACTTAACACTGCGGATCCAACAAAAGTGGTTTCGTCGAAATCCGAGGTCGTTTGCAAAATGTCCATTTTTAAGGGCCTGAATTCCATAGCGACTATTCAGAATTTTCGACTGGACATATCTTTTGATTCCCGCTATGAAATCTTGATCTTTCGGATTCGTTGGAAAGATATTATCAAATAGATCCTATTATTTTTGGTTTCACTAAAATCCGGATTGTTTTTCTCCCGGTACATTCAATTGAAGTTTGAAATCGAATTATCGAACTACCGCGCCATTTTCAATTCTATTTATAATTATATATAAATATTTATATTCTAACGACGACGTATATAAATATATACGTTGAATTCTATTCAAAATAAATTTCTCGTCGATATTATTTAAAATTATTCATTTTAAATGTTCAAAATTCGTTAAAATTGCCAAAATAAAAATTTTAAACTGGCCCAGATTTTCGGGTTGTTACAACCGGGACCGTCCCTACTAAGGCTCCTCACTCTACCTTAAATCCTCGCGGTTTTTGACAATGGGGATTTTAAATATCTAGTTCGTACGCAGGCGAATTTTCCCATGTACTAATCCTATTGGTATTTCAGTCACAATCAATCATTTCAATTTAACCATTCATGATATTCACCAAATTTCACATCAACCAATAATCCAAACAATATCACAACCAATATATATCGTCCATGGTCTGTGGACGAGGGGATTTTATATATATATATATATATATATTCATACATAAATATATTTCGATTTCACTTTAATATTATTTCAATTTATTTCAACACGTACATTATTTTTACAACGCATATATAGCTTATGTATCGAACATACAACTTATACAACGCTTATATATGAGGTGTACAACGCTTATATAACTCATACATCGACTATATAATTTATACATCATTGTTTTCCATATCGTTTATAATTTAGAAATCTCACATTGGGTTCCACTCCACCAAAAATAGCAGAAGGCTCAGAAAAATATGCGGTCTCTTCTAGAATGTAGAAGACGTCCACACGAGTCCACTGTCTCTTGTTTCACTGGATTTTGTCAACATAGCAAAAAGATATGATTTTTACAGTGAAATCATTAACCGTAGCGCTTTAAAGTGCTATAGAATAATTTAAAATAAAAACAGCCATTACCTTTCTAAAATGTTCAAAACAAGGGTCGCGATTTTCTGCAAATCCGTAGCACGTTGACACGATCGGAGTTTACCACCTCGAAGAGCTTGGGAAGGCGCTCAGGCGCGTGGCGGTGGGGTCCACTTCGGTGGCTCCAATCGTCGGCGGCGGCGATGTGAAGTATTCGACTTCTCGGCGTCGGATCTCCCTACACAGGTAACGATAGGTGGTGCTCCGGCTATGGATGTGGAGAGGAGATTGAGCTCTTCAAAAAACACAACTGGGGCATTGGCTGATTTGGCTTGTAGGAGGAGGAATCGGGAAGGGAAGGTTTGAAGAGAAACCGCCGTTCGTCGATGCTGATACGGGGAGAGAGAATAGCGATGTCGCGCTGTGATTGGCCCAGGGAATTTTTATATTTATATATTTTTAAAAATTCAAAAATACCCCTCTTCACATACTAACTCCAATCCAAACCCAACGACCATTGCGACTAGCTAAATACCCCCATTCTGGACACAATGGGATATGTTTCGTTGGCCCATTCGACTGTTTCGTCAGTTTCTCTTCAAATTAAAATATAAAACATTCAATATTTGCTTTGAACGTACATTTCAATTTGCCGGGGTCACATACTGATTTTCAAAATTCCCGAAAAATAAATCTAGCTATGTTTTGACGATACGGTCCTAACAAAACTAGTTTCGTCGAATTCAGAGACCGTTTGAAAAATGGCCATTTTCTGGTCGATGCAATTTAACTGTAATTGACCAAAACACATTTTCCTTCGCCACGCTCACATATTAACTTCAAAAATTATGAAATTTTAAACCTAACAATAATTTGACATCCCGGATCCAACAAATGTGGTTTCGTCGAATTCTAAGGTCATTTGCAAAATGTCTATTTTCAAGGGTGATATATTCTCTATAGCGACCTTTCTGAAAATTCATTTGGCCATAACTTTTGACTCCCGCTATGAAACTTCGATTTTTCAAATTCGTTAGAAAGATAATCACTAACAGATTTAAATATTTTTGGTTTCACTAAAATCCATTTTACTTTGCTCCCGGTACAGTCAGCCAAAGTTTGAATTCAAATTTTGAAACTGCCGCGCCATTTCAGGCCTTGTTTATAATTCAAAATAATTATATTTATTTTCAAACATCAATTCAAACATACTTTTTCGTCGTTATTATTTAAAATATTTATTTTAAATACTTAAAAATTTAATGTTTTAGCCAATTTAAAATTTTTAAACTGGTTCAGTTTTTCCGGGTTGTTACAGTTCAACAAGAACGTCTTGCAACCCGGCCCACACATGACTGACCACTCATTTCGCTTGAGTGTATCGAATGTATATCACCAACGGTTGGGATCAGCAACCATTTCCCGAAAGGGACAACATCGATAGATTAAAGAAGCAATTGGAATTTCCCTATATAGGTGACTATCCATCCTAATGGGAGCGACCCACTTAGCCATGTTGCCAGCCCGATTTTTGTCAATTCCTGGTTGTGAGGCTTGAGGCTTAAATTATCTTTCAGAATACCTGGCCACCATTCACTTTGAATGCCACCTCGTCATACCCGCTAAATCACAAATTTGACTTCCCCAAAAATACCACAGGTATAAAGCTAAGAGAAACGAGTTCCTCTGCCACCAAACGTAAGTACGGTTGAAGAGATCAACTTATGTGATCCGTTAGATATACTATGTCAGACATTCGTTCATTCACGTTGTCTTGGGACTGGACAAACTGAAGGCACTATTCTATAACAGGATAGCCCTTGCATAACTCCATCTTCAATTTTCTTCACTATATTCGATTGCAATGTGTAACAAACCAGAAAATCTAAACCAGTTTAAAAATTTTAAACTGGCTATTTTAGTTGATTTTGAATATTTAAAATAAATATTTTAAATAATAACGATGAAAAGTATGTTTGAATCGATGTTTGAAAATAAATATAATTATTTTAAATTATAAACAAGGCCTGAAATGGCGCAACAATTTCAAAATTTCAATTCAAACTTTGAATGACTGTCCGGGGTGCAAAATAAAACGGATTTTAGTGAAACCAAAAATATTTAAATCTGTTAGTGAATATCTTTCTAACGAATCTGAAAAATCGAAGTTTCACAGCGGGTTTCAAAAGTTATAACCAAATGAACTTTCAGAAAGGTCGCTATAGAGTATATATAGCCCGTGAAAATAGACATTTTGCAAACGACCTCAGAATTCGACGAAGACACTTTTGTTGGATCCGAAATGTCAAATTATTGCTAGGTTTCAAATTCCATAATTTTTGAAGTTAATATGTGAGCGTGGCGAAGGAAAATGTGTTTGGTCAATTTTTGTTAAATTGAATCGACCAGAAAATGACCATTTTTCAAATGGTCTCAGAATTCGACGAAACTAGTTTTGTTGGGACCGTATTGTCAAAACATAGCTAGATTTATTTTTCGAGAATTTTTAGGATCAGTATGTGGACCCGACAAATTGAAATGTACGTTCAAATCAAATATTGAATGTTTTGTATTTTAATTTGAAGAATAACTGACTGTAACAGTTGAACTGGCCTACGAAACATATCCCATTGTGTCCGAGATGGGGGTAATTAGCTAGGGGCGACAGTCGTTGGGTTTGGATTGGAGTTTGTATGAGAAAACCCTATTTTAAAATTTAATTAAGCATGGACCAATAGAAATTTTTCATTCATAATTATTTCAAAAAAAAGTAAAAAAAAAACCCTGTGATAGCAGCAATCGATGACGGAAAGGGCATCCATCCTTGCCGATCAATTTCCGGCCGCCATGTTCGCCAAAACCCACCACTCCTTTGCAACTTTTTGAAGACCTCGCCTTCCTATACAAATCCGTACCAGTGGCACCCCCTGTCGTCGTGTATCCTGGCCGGATAGAGCCCCCAAAGTGACGAACTTCCCGGCGCCGCCGTGCTTCAGATCCGCTGGCGAGTCCGACCACTCCACCGTCGATCTGGGCACCTCTCCTAGCGCTTCAACGTGGCGCAGGCCGATCGGCCCCTAGCTACACGGATTCGGAGAAAAATCCATACCTAGTTTTGAACGGATACATGAGGTAACGACCTATTTTATTTTTAAACAA
This sequence comes from Allium sativum, assembly GCA_030737875.1. NCBI lineage: Eukaryota > Viridiplantae > Streptophyta > Magnoliopsida > Asparagales > Amaryllidaceae > Allium > Allium sativum. The sequence continues at coordinate 177,712,926 of CM060913.1, read as the reverse complement.
TTCTATAACACTTTAAAGCGCTACGGTTTATGATTTTACAATAAAAATCATATCTTTTTCGTTTCTTGTCGAAATTCAGTGAAACAAGAGATAATGGACTCATTTGGATGTCTTCTACATTTTAGAAGAGACCGCAGATTTTTCTGAGCCTCCTACACTTTTTGGTGGAGTGGAACCCAATGTGAGATTTCTAATTTATAAACAATATGGAAAACAATGATGTATAAATTATATAGTCGATGTATGAGTTATATAACTGTTGTACACCTCATGTATAAGCGTTGTATAAGTTGTATGTTCGATGTATAAGTTATATATGCGTTGTAAAAGTGATATATGCGTTGAAATAAATTGAAATGATATTGAAGTGAAATCGAAATATATTTATATACGAATGTGTGTATGTATATATATATATATATATATATATATATACAGACTCCCCTCGTCCACAGACCATGGACGATATATATTGGTTGTGATATTGTTTGGATTATTGGTTGATGTGAAATTTGGTGAAAATCATGAATGATTGATTGTGGTTGAAAAATACCCGTTTGTGGTTGAGAATTATTTTGGACGAAACCACATACGATTAGTTTGTGGAATAGAAAAATAAAAATGCTCGCCCGCGTGCGAATTAGATGCATGAAATCCCCATTGTAAAAAACCGCGAGGTTTTAAGGTAGAGCGAGGAGCCGTACTAGGGACAGTCCCGATTTTAACTACCCTGCCGTTATGCTACCGAAATTTTCAATAATATTCATGTATTAGAATTATTTTCATATGTTGAAACTATATCCGTGTGTTGAATAGAAATTCATGTGTTGAATGAGTTCATGTATTGAGCAAATTATATGAAAGATAAAAATCACATTTTTATTGTATATATAGCCTATATAAAATATTAGTATTTTAAATAAATTGTTTTAACACAAAAAATAACATTTTTACCTTATATATATACTATATAAAATAATCGTGTTTTGAAATAAATTGTTTTACAATAAAAATCACATTTTTATTATATATATCAACTATAGAAAATATTCAAGTGTTGAATAAAGGACTAGAACGATAAAAATCATATTTATCGTATGTGTGAAGTCGAAAACGTTCATGTTTTGAATATATAGATTGAATAATAAAATCTACATTTTTATTGTGAATATGAAGTGTTAAAAATGGTGATGTGTGAAATAAATATTTTTGATGATAAAAATATCATTTTTATCAAATATATAAAGTGGATATGGTTTTGAAATTGAAGAAAGAATTATATTTATATATATATTTATATAAATATAATTAAAATATAGTGAATAACGAAGCTGCAGTTCGTGTTTTGAAACCGTGATTTCAAACGATTAGTGCAGGAGATCCGACCATTGGATTTTCCCGAAACCACAACCGTTGGGTTCGCTTTGGAAATATCTTTCCAACGACACCAACTTTGTAAAGATCCAATGGTTGGATTGTCTGGAATGTTTAATTCCAATCTGAAGAAAAACAGCGCCAGAATCGATTATATTTTTATATATATATAAATATAATTAAATTAAATCGAATAACGATGCTGCAGTTCGTATTTTGAAATCGTAACTACAAACGATTAGTGCGGGAGATCCGACCGTCGGATTTTTCCCAAAACTGAAACCGTTGGATTCGATTTGAAAAGGTCTTTCAAACGATATAAAATTTGTGAAGATCCAAAGGTTAGATTTTCAGATATGTGTAAATCAAATCTAAAGAAAAACAGCGCCACGGCCGCGTTATGGCCTGAAAGACCATTGGAAATCGTTTCTGAAACGAATTTAAAATGATTTATAAAATACGTTTTAAATGGAAATAGATGAAGTATATATTATATATATATATATATATATATATATATATATATATTAATGGCTTGAATAGAATGCGTCGCGCCGTGACCGTTCGCGAATTTCGACCATTGACTTCGAATTGACATTACGGGAGATCCGACCATTGGATTCTCCTAAAACCGAAACCGTTGGGTTCGTATCGAAACGAGCTTTCCAGTAAATATAAGAAATTTAAAATCTAAGGTTGGATTTGAAATTATGTCCAAATCAAATTTGGAAAAGGTCGCTGTAAGTGCAGTTCGATGACCGTTTATGGAAATCGACTGAAAGGGCCTTAGTAAAATTATTATAAATATTGATAATTTGTGTAAAATCATAATAAATGATTTGGAAGGAATTTGGGTGAGAAATTCCTATTTTGTAAAGATAAAAATACATTTTTATCAAAATGAACAAGTTATGAACTAGAATTATAATCCAATATTTTTAAATAAATAAATTGGACTGAAATGGTATTAAAATAACCAGATTTTTTTCAATGTATGATTTGGAATGGATTTGAATGGAAATAATCTCCGGAATATTTCGAAATTGGATTCTGTGATTATACGGATATTGTGGAGGGATTTGGAAGATATATATATCGTTATACCCAATACGATATTTGTTGATTTCAGAATTTGATATTGAATATAAGCCGATATTATTTTCTATTCAGAGCCTTGTATTTATTATCAAATTGGATTTTGGGTTTGTCGTGAACTGTGTTAAAATGACATTAGTTCTTTAACCCAAGTAAAAGAAAGATTGATTTCCAGAAAGTTGAACAATCAATAAGAAATGATTTTAGAGATTGAAACCAATTGGAGTTTGAATAAATCTTTAATTAGATTGTGAATGTATAGGTGGTAATTAAATTACCAAAACATGAAATGTGATTGAACCAAATACACTTGGCTGCTGATATTGATTGTGTTTGATTGATTGTTTGGATTGTGCTCGACCAGTTTATGAGCAAGATATGCTTTTACATTTAGCATTGGATTGGGTAGAAATACTGGTATGCTAACATCTTATGAAACACTTGACGATTTGACTATGAGATATGTAGCGATATTGTTGTGTTCATATCAAATTTAATGACTTATTTTGAAATGATTTTTTTCTTAAGTGAAAATAAATGTATTCCTGATTTTGGACTGGGAATGTTTTATAAAAAAACGTTTTATAAAACAGAAAGGATTTCGAGGGCTAGAACCCGATGTTTTCGAAATGATTTGGAAGTTTATTATGGTTTTACATTGTAGTTCATCACATATTCGATTAGTTGCTATTAATGATGTATCTGTTTGGTGGCGGAGAATTTATTTTCTTGCTTAACGTCCTTCTTTGAGACATACAAGCTCAAAGATTATGTGATTAATAGTGACTGATCATATGTGTGAATTGCTGATGTGAAGTTCTATAATTTGAAAGTACTTGTGATTATTATGTGGTGAAATGATTTTCCCTGCTTGGGGATATAAAATGGTTTAGTGTCTGGCTAAAGATTCCGGTGACCCGAGAGCAACTAAAAGTATGGGCTGGATCCAGTGCCTTAGGGTGAGGGGTCAGCATTGTAGCCTACTCCATGTGTGGGAGGTGCACACACACACACACACACACACACATATATATATATATATATATATATATATATATCGAGTTGGAGGGGCGCTTACTGCCTTTTCCGAGGGAAGATTCCCGATATTTGGTTGCATACTTGTTTGTATGCATTGTTATTTTTTGGAATTCATATTCCCAAAAGATTTGGTTTGAGATCCCGAAGTAAAATCTACTTTGATATGAAAGTTAGATATGTATTTCAAATGATTTGAAATAGGAAAGAGGGAAATAAAGTCCAAAGGAATAATTTCTGTAAATTGAATTGGATTTGGAAAATCTAAGTGTGGTAATTAACCTAAGTGGGTAGATTGGGATATTGCTTGTTGATTGATGCATAGTATATCCATATCTCTAACTGATTGTTGTTTATACATTGTCATTCATGCGGGTAAACCCATTCCGCATTAGCGGCGTGGTCCTGTGATTTGACTTATGATTAAATAAGTTAATTTTAACTGTAAAGTTTCTCACACTAGTCCCATGACTGACCTGTAGTTTACTTTTCCTTTGCAAACTTGGGTTCCCCTATTTTCCATATGGGTAGTCAAGTGGTTTGTTTTGCAGATATTTATTTATTGAGCAGGATTCTGGATTGAACCCTAAAGTTGTGTCCAGAGCGTTGATAGTCTTCTGGTGTGCTAGTTTGTTTATTTTCCGCTATGCATTGTACTACATTTATTGTAAATAAATAATCCGTTGTATTATTATTTTTGATGTACTCTGATATTCTGTACTCTGATGTAACATTATTGTGATGTTTATAAAAGTCTTCTGTTATTTGTTCTGATGTGTTGTATGCCCAGAGTTAGCGTATGTGGGATTCGAACGGTCTTAGTCGATTTAGCGATCGATTAGGTCCGAGCGAAATCCGTATCATTACATAGTACCTTATATATGTGTGTTTATATATATCTTTACTAATAATACCAATACTTTGGTTTGGTGTAGCTTTTTTGATCTTCCAAAATAACCACTCATATCTGCATGAATACACTCAATAACCAAAAAGAAAATGAGGGGCTTATGTGTCATTCTTTTTGCCCCACTAAAGCTTCAACCCCTCTCCATATTTCTTCCCACTTCTCACGTCTTTCCCATTTTTCTATATTTTCGCTCCACTAAAAACTCACTTCATCCTTCGCTCTTTTCTGCTCCATTAACCCCTTTAATACGCTATCTCACTCTCCTGAGCCCTCCATCAGTTTACCGCCTTCCATGACCTTGGATCTGAATTCATCTCCAACCATGGGAGTTTATAATTTAGCGCTTAACGTAATGATTGGACCTCCTATGCTTATTGGACTGCGTTTTCTTCCTCTTCTAAACCGGTATCGATTCTTCCTGACATTGGATCCGTGTCCTCAACCTGCCTTAATTTATTCATCCTTCTGATTTTCATTTTTGGGTTTTTCAGTCAAAGTTGCTGACGTTGCCTACTGTTGTTACTTTGGTAAACATCTTGCTAATCTTATATGTCTGATTTACTTTATGTTTTAGTTAGGTTTTATTTTGGGTTTGAGGTTCAATGTCGCTTCTTTTACCGAACGATTAGCTCTGTAATTGTGTATGAAATTTGGGGACTCAGTTTTGATGTCCCTTCTGATTTAGAAATTTGCCGTTTTTATTGATGATCGAAGAGGTTCCCAATTGCTATTTGTTAGGTAAACTGCTTCCAACTCTCTTGATTTAACTTAGGTTTCAGTTGTGTTTACATTTGTGGTTACAGGTGTTTACATTTGTGGTTACAGGTCTGACGGATAGCTTAATTTAATATGTCTTTGAGTCGATTACCTCTAAAATTGGATCCGAAATTTGGGCTTAATGCTAAAGATCGGCAATGTTGCCACCTGTTGTTAGTTAGGTAAACTGTTTCCTATTCTATTGATTTAACTTATGTTTGAGTTAGGTTTGAATTTTGGGTTTGAGGCCTGATGGATAAGATTATTTTGACATCAAATAAAACCCTATTATCACTATACTATATTTTTTGATATTAACTGAACTCTATGTGAATTAAAACCATTGTATATATTTTAAATCAATTATTTTATGATTGATTATTATTAAATCTTTATGTGATTTCCATATATAAGTCTTCACATGGCTATTTTACTAGTATATTAATTACTTGATTTTATTATGTATACTGCCACATATATTTATACTTTTTTCCACTATTTTGATCACTAAAATGATGTGATACATTTATTTATATAAAATGACATTTACAATTTGTAACATTTTCAGTTGCCAAATACATAATAAAATCTTAAATTTTTGCAAACAAACCCTTAGTATACATATTTATCCACTTATTTGATCATTGATATATACCAAATCTTTAAGTAGTTCAGTAATGCTTTATCGAAAAAATTAATTACTTGATTTTATGATGGGTCCTTTGCTGATAGTGCGAAGCATTTTTCTACATATATGTTTCACTAAATAGATTGATTTTTTGATGTATATACTGTCAATCACCCGAAAAATCCGAGCCAATTTAAAATTTTTATTTTGGCAATTTTGATGAATTTTGAATATTTAAAATGAATTATTTTAAATAATAACGACGAGAAATTTATTTTGAATAGGAATAAAAGTATATATTTATATAGATCGTCGTTAGAATATAAATATTTTATTTTAAATATAAAAGGAACTGAAAATGGCGCGGTAGTTTGAAAATTCGATTCCAAAGTTCAAATGAATGTACCGGATTCAAAATAAACCGGATTTTAGTGAAACCAAAAATATTTGAATCTAATTGAAAATATCTTTCCAACAAAGCCGAAAAATTGAAATTTCATAGCGGGAATCAAAAGTTATGGCCAGTTGAAAATTCAAAATAGTCGCTACATAATTCTGGCCCTTAAAAATGGAAAATTTTCAAACGACCTCAGTTTTCGGCGAAACCACTTTTGTTGGATCCGGGATGTCCAATTTTTTCTAGATTCCAAAATTCATAATTTTTTGAATCAGTATGTGAGCATGGAAAAGGAAAATGCGTTCGACTACTTTCAGTCAATTTTAATCGACTGTAAAATGGCCATTTTTCAAACGGTCTCAGAATTTGACGAAATTAGTTTTGTTAGGACCGTATCATCAATACGAAGCTAGAAAATATTTTTCAGGAATTTTTAGAGTCTGTATGTGGTCCCAGTAAATTAGAATGTGCATTCAAAATCAATATATAGAGTTATATTTTGATTTTGACGAAAACTGATCAAAACTAGCGAATCAGCCTACGAAACATATCCCATTGTGTTCGGAATGGGGGCAAATAGTTCTTGACGACAGTCAGTGAGTTTGATTTTGAGTTCGAAATAAAAAGTTGCTTTTTGAAATTAAATAATTAAAATAAAATAAAAAAGGGGTCTTCGTGCCCTAATTCGCACCGTGCACCGCCAAGGGGGAGGACCACCGCGCGCCGCCAACGCCCCTCCCCTCCGACCTTCGCCTGCCACCACACCACCTCTCGCGCTCACTCTCCTTTTTCCCCTGCTTCCTCCTCGCGAGAGCCGCCTCCGACCGACCGTGCTCCTCCCCCGACCGCCACTCCACCTCCTGTTCAAACTGCACCCCCTGAGCACCCTCGTGCCACACTGTCTCCCCCTCTGCTCCGCCCTCCCCTGCCGAAGCCGACGAACCACCGCGAGCTCCTCAAGCGAGCACTAGCCCCAGTCAACATTGAACGGTAAGTTTATTTTCAATTTTGTTTATTTATTTTCTATAAACTTTGTTTTATAAATCTGAATCTATTTGAATACGATTTTTGTATATAGATTTAAAATAGAAAAATGCGATTTTTATATAGAGAAAGCTGTGATTTTTATATAGGTAAAGGTAAGATTTTTATTTTAGGAAGTTGGGATTTTAACACGAAAAGGAATAACTTTTCTAAAATAAAAAGAATGGGATTTAATATGCAAAAAGATTTGATTTTTATTTTATTATGAAGTTAGAGAAATAAAAATATGATTTTTATCTTCTCGAAGGCGAAATAAAAATATGATTTTTATATTATATAGATAATAAAAATTCGATATTTATTATGTAGGAGATATAAAAATATGAATTTTATTATGTAGAAGAAGCAAAGATTTGATTTTTACATGAGTGGCGATATAAAATTATAATCTTTATTATATGAACACCGTTATAAAAACAGAATTTTCATCTATATAGTAGCAGTATAAAAATATAATTTTTATCTATAAAGTAGCTGTATCAAAATAGAATTTTTATCGATATAGTAGCGGTATCAAAATAGAATTTTTATCTATATAGTAGCGGTATCAAAATAGAATTTTTATCCATATAGAGTGATTATAAAAATATGATTTTTATATACATAGCAACAATATAACAATGTGATTTTTATATATGTAGTAGCTACGGATAATGAAATTGACAAAAGGCGAGAACGACGAAGACTTCTACAAATGAAGTGTCGTGGTGTATTGGTTTAGCTAGTCGGTGAGAACTTCTCACTTTTAATTCTCATTTTCTAGTTAAAAATATATATACTAGGATGCAGATGGTGCTTAGCACCACCCGACACCCATCGTCCACGGACCATGGACGACTTGTATGATTGTTTGATGTGTTGTGAAGTTTGTTTGTGATGTTGATGTGAAATGGAAAAATAAATATTCATGTGTTGAAATAAATTAATTATCGTTAAAAATATAATTTTTAACGTGAATGTGAATAAATAAATATTCATTTACAAACCGGACGGTTTGTTTATGTACACATATTTGAAGGACATTAATTGGGACGATAAATTTTACACGTCGCCCAGCTGCATAAATAATATTCAATGTTTGTGGATTGAAACCCCACACGGGTGTTGGGATGATATTTGATGTACACAAATCCCAATTGTTTAGTGGTATGTCGATCGTTTGATTGACAGACTGTATGAGAGTTAATTAGTTATATTTAATGCTTATGCAGCTGTGTGATGCACTTTGGATGATGGTTGATTATTTATCGTTGCTATTATATACATGTGTTGTATGGAATCCATATGATTAAAATTATATGGTAATTGATTGGGCCTCATTCCAACTGGGAAAATAGAGAATATTCATGTGTTGAAAGAAAAATATATATTCATGTGTTGAAAGAAAAATATATATTCATGTGTTGAGTAAAATATTTTAAACAATAAAATTTACATCTTTATCATAATTTTATAAAATATATTAAATAACATAAATAGTCATGTGTTGATGATGCTCATGTGTTGAGAATATTCATGTGTTGAAAGAAAAATAAATATTCATGTGTTGAAAGAAAAATATATATTCATGTGTTGAATAGAATAAATATTCATTTGTTGAATAGAATAACGAAGTTATTGAAATATATAAAGCCGTGTTGATTAGAGATGCGCCATTTTGAAGTGAACGATATTTATATCGATTATATTGGTTTTTATGATGAATATAGAAAAAGAAGTGATTTCAAAATATAACGTTCTGAAAATATTATCATTTGTATATCAATGATGTGGAATATTCAATTTTGTTTCGAGATTGAATATGAAGTTGAAATCGTTTCGAAATTGAATATGAAATTGAAATCGTTTCGAAAATGAATTTAAAACGATTTATAAAATACGTTTAGAATTGAAAACGATGAAGTATATATAATATATATATTATATATATATTAAATGGCCTGAGTAGAACGCGCCACTGTAGTTGGCGAATTTCGACCATTGACTTCGAATTGACGTTGCGGGAGATCCGACCGTCGGATTCTCCTGAAACTGGAACCGTTGGGTTCGTATCGAAAAGAGCTGTCCAATGAATATTAGAAATTTGAAATCTAACGGTTGGATTCGGAATTATGTCCAAATCAAATTTGGAAAAGGTCGTTGTAAGTGCAGTTCGACGACCATTTTGGGAAATCGACTGAACGGGCCTTGATAAAATTATTAAAAATATTAATAATTTGTGTAAAATCATAATATACGAATTGGAAAGGATTGGGGTGAGAAATTCCATATTTGAAAAGATAAAAATATATTTTTATCGAAATGAATTAGTTTTGAACTAGATTTGAAATTGTTTTGAAAATAATCAGAATTTCCAATATACGAATGGGAATGGATTTGAATCAAAATTATCTTCGGAATATTCCGATGTTGGATTCCGTGATTATATAGGTATGGTTGTGGTAATTTGAAAGATATATTTATATCGTTATTTCCAATACGATATTTGTTGATTTCAGAATTTGATATTGAATATAAGCCGATATATTTTCTATTCAGAGCCTTGTATTTAATATCAAATGGAATTTTTGGGTTTATCGTGAATGGTGTCTTAAATAACACTGTTCTAAAACCCAGTTTAGAAAAGAATAAATCTTTTAATTAAGATTTAGTGAAATTGTCCAGTTAATTAGTATTTAATTGGAATTGAATTTGAATTGGTTTTTGGGGTTTATCGTGAGCGGTGTTTTGAATAACACCTGTTCTTTAACCCGACTAAAAATGGAATGTGATTTTGGGTTTATCGTGAACCGTGTTTTAGATGACATTGGTTCTTTAACCTAGTTAAAGAGGATACTGATTTTTGGTAAGATTAAAACTAAGTGGAGTTTTAATGAATCTTTAATTTAAATTAAAGTGATCGAGAATGGAGTATCACCAGTTTTGCTCCAAGCGATAGTTAAATCTTTAATTAGATTTGAACGTGAAATGGTAGTTAATATTTACCGATAACACCGTTAGATATGGAGTATTACCAGTTTTGCTCCATGGGATGAATAGTTTGGAATTGGGAAATAAAACAGATGATTACTTCGGTGTTGTTCGCTAATCCTGACTAGGTTGGAAAACCATAATATGGTTTGAAAAGATATCCAAAGGAAGATTAAAGAATAAATTTAGAAGAATTTATCTTTGATAAAATTAATGGGAACCTTTCCCTAAGAATGTGATTTTTTGTATAAAAGAATATTCTGAATTGGAATAAGGGGTAGGTTGTGTTTGTGTAGCACTTGTTTATAATATACGCGGGTTATTCGGAAAGGCCGGGTTTATACCCATTCTGAATAACCGATTCGACGATATGTCGAAGATGAAGATGGTGGTTGAAGACCGGAAGTCTTCACATCGTTTGGATGATTATTGATGATCCTGATTGGGCTATACTCCCAAGAGGAGGGAATTAGTTGGTGATCGTCCTAACGTACTTGGAGATCGATGGATATGCGCGGAAAGTGCCTCCGGTTTCGTTCAGACCCAGAACGAACTTGTAAATGGACTGTGTGTCTGACATTGGATTTTATTATGTGTTGATTGATCTCTATTAAACATACATCTGTTTGGCGGCGGAGAATTTATTCTCTTGCTTAACGTCCTTCTCTGAGACGTACGAGCACAGAGGTTGTATATCGGTGGGCATCAGTCGCATGGAGTGAATTGCCTGTGTGGCATGCCTAAGTGGCAAATGATCAAGGCTTCTGTTGTAAAGCAAAGTCTTGTGGTTGATGATCAAAGCACGGCCTGTGTGGCATAACTTTGTGTATAGCGTTAATTCGCGAGCCTCACACCTCGGTATGAGTCGAAAACGGGATAAGGACCGTTGGGAGAACACGACGTTTCTTTCTAGCTATGGGTGATGTCAGTGACCTACCAGCCCTCACATTTATATACTTTTTACCTGTGTGGTTGTTGGAATGTGAGGCGCCTCGAATATATGGTCGATAACTGGCACTATGTGAGCCGACGTACAGACCATTATATAGGTCCTATAGGACCGGGAAATGTGTGTTCAGGAATAACTAATCCTCAAAAGAGAGAGGACCGGCCCAACCGATCCCAAGGATCGCTGTATGTGGTCCTGAGGCATTTGCTAGAGTGTATCGAACGGAGAGGAGCTTGCCCCTTGCCTCGATTCATGATGGAATCCAATTTCCAATACGTGATAATTCGGTTTTATTTGTAGAATCTAGTATGGCGACATAGTAGATGGTAGCTATGCCGCCTATGATTGATACTTATGATTGAAATTGTTTTGACGCTATACATTTATAGTAATAATAAAAGATGGAATTTAGCGTATCAAGCATTCTTTGGCTATTATAAGGTAAAACCCTATCCTCCGGCTTGCGTTGCATTGTGTGATGGGACCTGGGTCTTATAATAGCTTCATTTTTCTTTATTTAGCATTGCGCTTTTTTTTATGCACTGGTATTCTTGGGAGGAAACCCGTTCCGTGTTATACGGCGTGGTCCCTTGATTTACCTAACTTTAAAAATAAAGATTAATAACTGTTTAGTTCTTACACCAGTCACATGACTGACTTGGAGTTTATTGTTTTAACCTAAACTCTGGGTGCCCTTATTTTCCACACGGGCAGCTAGTAGTTTTGGTTTTGCAGATTTATATTCACAGGATCCTGGTTTATAGCTGAAGTGATATTCGAAAAGCTCTATATCTGCGTATTTCTTTCAGTTATGTTTTGTATTATTTTTCCGCTGCTATGTATTTAAATGTAATTTAAATCTCTGATTTTTGTCGATTGTATTTATTTAATAATATGTATATTCTTGTATTCTGATGGAATTGTTGTAATAAGCAATGAAATGTTCTTCTGTTTGTGTTCTGATTGGTCTTGTCCTCAAGGCAATCTTTGCTTTCCTTACCAGGGAAGTTACGGGTTCTTACAGTGGTATCAGATCTTTGGTTTACAGAGCTCGAGAACAAGACACATTAGAACCGAACGAAAGAATTCATCAGAGGTTGGACTAGTAATGTCCAATAAGAATAACTAGTTAGAGATAGGATCAGTAGTATCCTAGAAGAGTGTGAAGAGTATATTTTTAAAATCAAAATTGAAAACAAATTTTGTTTTGAATGTTAAATTCAAGTATACGTATTTGAATATTTTATTTTTATTGAATTTGAACAATCGAGTATATAAAGATTTTACATATACGCGTCATGAACGTATATTCAAAATTTTAATATACTGGATAGATATAGAATCACACTCTAGTCGCCCGGAGATGATTCTGATGATTGATATATCATCATCAGAGTTTGTGTTCGTGTTTCGAAAATGGGATATCTATATATTTCCATTAGACTGGTGTGAGAACCAAAACTGGATAGGGTTTGTTGTTGTGATTTGGCATCAAAAACATGATTATTTGTATATATCTCAAAATTATGAATTTGAAAAGCTAATCAACTAATTGATTGATAGTTGTGTTGTTTGATTATTGGTTTGATAATTTTGAACCATTTATACCAAATTGAATTGAATATTGGAAAATAGGCTGTATTTGCATATATGTACATGTATATCTATCAAACAGGTCATAGCAAGGAGGCTAGAGCAGAAGAATAAAATTGTTTGACCGACAAATAGGTACATATTTACAAATTTATTTGGTTTGGATGATTTTATGTGCCGATTGGCCTTTTCTTTTTCTTTTTGGATAGATGAGGGCTTTGGGAGGCTATTTGAAATATCCCGAAGTCCCCGGTGCAGGGGAGGTTATGGCGAAATTTTTCGAAAATATAGGGTATTAGGCAAAATTTGAAATGTTCTTAGAAACTGAAAAGTTGAAGAACTTAAGCCGTAAAGAAAATAATGGAAGTTGAGTTGATTAGTTAAACAACTTTCGGCTTTGTTCCTTTTCGGGGACGAAAATTTTTAAGTGGGGGAGATTGTAATAACCCGGAAAATCCGATCCAATTTAAAATTTTTATTTTGGCAACTACGATGAATTTTTAATATTTAAAATGAATTATTTTGAATAGGAATAGAAGTATATATTTATATAGATTGTTGTTAGAATATAAATATTTTGTTTTAAATATAAAAGGAATTGGAAATGACGCGGTAGTTTGAAAATTCGATTTCAAAGTTCAAATGAATGTACCGGATTCAAAATAAACCAGATTTTAGCGAAACGAAAAAATATTTGAATCTAATTGAAAATAACTTTCCAACGAAGCAGAAAAATTGAAATTTCATAGCGGGAATCAAAAGTTATGGCCAGTTGAAAATTCAGAATAGTCGCTATGGAATTCTAGCCCATAAAAATGGAAATTTTGCAAACGACCTCGGTTTTCGACGAAACCACTTTTGTTGGATTCGGGATGTCTAATTATTGCTAGATTCCAAAATTCATAATTTTTCGAATTAGTATGTGAGCGTGGGAAAGGAAAACGCGTTCGACTAGTTTCAGTCAATTTTAATCGACTGGAAAATGGACATTTTTCAAACTGTCTCAGAATTTGACGAAATTTGTTTTGTTTGGACCATATCGTCAATACGATGCTAGAAAATATTTTTTGGGAATTTTTAGAGTCTGTATGTGGTCCCTGTAAATTAGAATGTGTGTTCAAAATCAATATGTAGAGTTATATTTTGATTTTGACGAAAGCTGATCGAAACGAGCGAATCAGCCTACGAAACATATCCCATTGTGTTCTGAATGGAGGCAATTAGTTGTAGACGACAGTCGGTGGGTTTGATTTTGAGTTCGAAATAAAAAGTTGCTTTTTGAAATTAAATAATTAAAATAAAATAAAAACCCTCTCCCTCTTTATACTCTCTCAATCCCCCTCCCCGTTCATTTTGAAAATAAAAAAAAGGGAGGGGGCTTCATGCCCAAATTCACACTGCGCGCCGCCAAGGGGGAGGACTACCGCGCGCCGCCAGTGCCCCTCCCCTCCGACCTTCGCTTGCCACCACCGCTCCTCTCGCGCTCACTCTCCTCTTTCCTGTAACACCCCGTGTTTTCTATAACAGTGAAATTCACAAATTAAAGTATAAATAATTTCAAATCAAAGAATTAAGGAAAATGGGATACGCCATTGCGTTCGTCTCGGAATTCTGCTTGAGATAGAGTCCGAGTTTGCGTAAAACGGACTCCGTAGGAGAGAGATATGGCCTCCGGAAGTTTCAGAATTCAGTTTAAGATTCAAACAGACAAAATCAGCTCAGAAAACATATTCAAATTTCAAAAATCGGGCCGGATTGGCCAGGGCGGGATTTTTCCCGCCCAAGGCACCCAGGTCGACTGGGTAGTCGACCTGGGCCACCCAGGTCAACTGGGTAGTCGACCTGGGGGTCGACTGGGTAGTCGACCTGGGGGTCGACTGGGTAGTCGACCTGGGGGTCGACTGGGTAGTCGACCTGGCCCCTGAGCCAGGTCGAACCCAGCCCCTCCTGGCTGGCCTGGTCTGTGCTTGGCCGAATTTCTGAGTCTTGCCTTGTCACTAGGGCTAGGTGTCAGCTCCTGATTGGTCTCTCCTTCAAACGAACGGTTAATATTCATCCAAGCTCCATCGACGGTCCTAATCAATTCACAAACTCTATAAAAAGGACCTAAGACTCCACCTAATTCACACAAATAAAAATAAGAATGAGACCGTCATGCTGCTGAGGAAGGACTAGGAGTAGCCGTCAAAATTGAGAGACGATTAGGAGGCAATATGAAAGCTTAAAGCAACGTCAATTAAATCAAAACAACGCCTACAACAAAGGATAGCATCTCCAAATTCAGAATTCAGATTCCTGAATTGAAGATTCGTCATACGTTGTAAGTAGAGTGTTATTCCGATGTGAATAAATAATTGTGTTTTGGTTTGTGTAAAATGAGAAATAGAATTGTACTTAATTTGTGGTGATAATAATTCATAATGGTATGGTGCTATGATTCTAATCGATTTGGGATGTTGTGGTATAACAATTGGATATTTGCAAGTATATGATTCATGTTGAAAGTTAACAACTACATGTTTGTGGTAGTTTATTACAACACCTATTGGATAATAAAAGTATATGATTCATGTTGAAAAGTAACGACTATATGTTTGTGGTAGTTTATTTGAGATTCATGCAAGTATATGGTTCACTATTATGCCAACATAGTATATATTTTTATAATCACTTTTAGTGTAGTTGGATCCATTTGGGTATTATGACTCACATGAATTTATGTTGGAATTGGCATCATGATTCAAGTATAAAACCGTACTTTTGTATTAGAGACAAAAGTAAGCATCTTTGTGAACTTGTGTTGACTCTATGAACATGACTAAACTATGTTTGGTGTTATGCCTAATTGAAAACATGTTTTAGGCCTATGTTGTTATCAAAATCATATGATAATATATGTGACACATAATTAAGTTAGATTTACATTCCACTTGCAAGTTTACATGAGTAAATTAAAAAACCATGATTCATGTTTAGGTATGTTTATGCCATGATTCTATGAATAGATTAAAAACCATGATTCATGTTTAGGTATGTTTATGCCATGATTATATGCTATTACAATGCAAGTTCACAAGTGCCTAATTTATGTTAATTAGTTCGCTATGTTGCAAGTTCATGCGTTCACACTCCCCTTTTGATGTTACTTAGAATATATAGACACCATGTTCTAAGCCTCCCATTTTTCATGTGGCTAAGTTGGGTTTAAATGTTAAACCCAACATATGTTATATTGTAGCGAACGTATAAAACGGGGGAAATAACGTTTGGGTTAAAATATAAAACATATGTGTTGGCATGTTTGACGCATGCCAACGACCTTGAAAAATAATTAAGTGGTGTAAATTAATTTTACCCAATAAAAATGAATTTGAATAATGGGCCACAAATATTTACATATAAAAAGAAAAGAGACAAAATATGTAAATCTAGAAAATACGATGTGTTTAACCCGAGGTTGGATTGAGTTGTGATTTAAACCTGCCCGGAACCGCCCGGCTGTCCAGTAGTCACAACAATACCTATCCAATGTGGGTGGTTAAACACGGAGCCCAATAAGGACCCGAGGTTAGACTGAGTTGTGGCGTAAGACTGCCCGGACCCAACCGGCAACAGGCAGCCACAACAATACCTGTCTAATGTGAGAGGTCGAGGCTTTAATTAGACAATTAAGACTGAGTCGGGATTGATAGGATTAAGTTAATTGAATTAACAATTAATCAAAATGGAACATGCTAAACTATACAGACTGATTTGGGGGTTAGGTTTACAAAACACTTTACCAACTTAGCATGTTGGCTAGAAATAGAAAACCTAGTAGCGGGGGACCCTTTTCAGCAGTAACCCTACAAGGTGTATCAGGATACCCTGAACTAGGCAGGGTGGGGCACGATTACTGGGCTAACTGTAAGAGGTCAAATCGACGGCGGTGGTGCAGCAGTGTAGGTTCTAACGGGGTGCGGGCGTGCACACACTCCGGCGCAGAAAAATAAGGCACTGGGCGCCAGTAGAATACCTGTGCATTCTAGAATTGTGTCGGGCCGCCACCATGGGACTTGATACACCCCATGGTGGGACCAGCATAGGTAACTACAACAACGGGGGCCGTAAGACACATGTAACTATGCGAGTAGGAGCCGATCATTAGAAATGGATCACTTCACCCTGATGTATGGGGTGCCTGTTGGGAACTAGTTTATATGGGTACAGAGATTAATATGGGGTACGATAGTATATTCGACTCTAGACAACTTAACTCAGTTTATGGTGCTTTCCCATTTCCAGTTTATACTTATCATACCCAGTTCTTTATTCATAGACCAAATAGTCCTAGACTTACTCAGGCTTTATGTCTGACTCTACTTTTCTTTCGTCCCCCCCCCCCCCAGGTCCACAGGGAGGGAATACCGCAGCTTGACCAGTTTTCACACCCAGCTTGAAGAGAAAGAATGTATTGCTTGGATCTTTTTCGTTTTGAACTATGGCTTTGGACATCAATTATGGGACTTATGCAGTTTACTTATGTTTTTATGCTTCTTTAAATAATGTAATCAAGATAGTTATGAAGATGTTATGTTTTTGGAAGTATTGTAAGACAAATTATGACATGGTTTGTGTAACACGTATTTTGTTGAAATAAAAATTGCTGTTTTTTTCCGCTATTCAAAAATATGTGTATTTATATCTGTCTTGTGTATCTGTGACTTATACTTATAAACCTCCACCAAAATTAGGGCATTCCCTTTGAGAGTGACCCTAACGGAGGTGGGGTGTTTCACTTGGTATCAGAGCATAGGTTTACCAGATAAGATAAAAAGTTTTGAAAATTTATTTCCAAAATGAAATTTTGAAGAAGCATTTTTAAAGATAAAATATTATGTTATTTTAAAAAGGCATAGTCCCCCCGAAGCCATAGGTACTATCTTTTATCCTTCGTTTTTGAATCTATCCTTTTTTGTTTCAGCATGTCCGAAGAACTTAACTTGCCAGAGGGTATACCAATACCTGATTGGTTTAGACGATTCTTAGAAGCAAGGGCCACTCAGCCAGGTCCTACCGTTCCTCCTCCCCCAGCTGCAGGAAATCATCCAGTTGCAGCAACACCTCTTCCTCCACCTCCTCCGCGGGGAAATACTTTTGCTAAGATATGTAAAGATTTTAAAGTTATGGGAGGAAAGGACTTTCATGGAACCGATTCCTTCGTGGTAGCCAGGAATTGGCTGAAAGAAACCGAGGACTTATTCGTCATCTTTGAGGTAGAAGATAGGTAGAAGGTACAACTGGCAGTATGGCACTTAAAGGCGAGGCTTCCTACTGGTGGGAAGTCACTAATGCAGAAAGACCAGTGGAAACATGGGAGGACTTTAGGGTAAGCTTTGAGGCTAAATTTCTCTCAGAAGCTGAAAGGAGTCTTCAGTTGGAAAAATTCTTATTTCTTAAGTAAGGGAATATGACAGTCAAAGAGTATGTTAACCAGTTCGATCAGCTGGCTAGGTTCGGACTGGACCTAGTCAACACCCCGCACAAGAAGGCCCTCCGCTTTGTCAAGGGGTTGAATGAGCCATTACACAGTTTGGCCATGACCCATATACCCATGGGAGGTACGTATGAAAGGTTGGTGCAGATGGCATTGCTGAACGAAGAGGATAAGGGCAAGAAGGAGACAAAGGCAGAAAGCTCTCAAGGGAAGAAAGAGGGTTTACAGCCTAAGAAGACAGACTTTAAGAAGGGCGCGAAAGACAACAAAGAGAAGAGGAAGTGTAATTTCTGTGGCAAAGTGGGGCACTTAGTGAAAGATTGCCGGAAAAAGAAGGCCATGATGAATGGTGGTGCTTTTATTGCGGTGAGACAGGCCACATGGCTAAGGATTGCCCAAAGAAGCGAGGGCAGGGGCAGAGGGCTGGATCAACCTCAGGGGCACAAATTCATGCGCTAGAAGCGCCACCTCTGCAACAGCGAGGTATAAATACTTCTGTAGAAAGTGTAGTTTATCTTTATGATCACCCAGTTCGCACTTTATTTGATTCTGGCGCATCACACTCCTTTATCTCATCTGCTTTAGTAGAATCTCTGCACCTAGAAACTAGTATGGTAAAGGACCCCTTAATTGTTTCGAATCCAATTGGGGGCCAGCTCATTTGTCTATGATCTGTGTGGGATTGAAAATTTCTATTCTAAGCGTAGAATTTAGATGTAGTGCCTTTGTTTTTGGCTTTTCGGGATATGGTTTGATTTTGGGCAAGGATTGGCTATCCAGTAATGGGGCCATCCTTGATTGTGAGAAAAGGGTGGTTAGGCTTCTGACCCAACTCGGTAACACTTTGGAAATTGCTTGTAATTCCTCATATGCGGTTATGCTTGGTTATCTTGAATCGCTAGATGCTTCTACTGAAAGTTTGCAATCGGTTAGAGTGGTCCGGGAATATCCTGATGTCTTCGAAGAGGTGAAGGGCTTACCTCCGAAGCGGGAGATAGACTTCCGCATATATCTCGTAGATAATGCAAAGCCCGTTGCGTTGCCCGTTAGACACATGGCTCCACGGGAAAGGAAAGAGCTCAGTAAACAGATTAAAGAGCTTCTAGAGAAGGGGTTCATTAGAAGGAGCATTTCAGAATGGGGGGCTCTAGTGGTGTTCGCTACAAAGGCGGATGGTTCACTCCGCCTATGTGTTGACTATAGGGAGCTCAACAAGCTAACGAAAAAGAATAGGCACCCTCTTTCCAGAATTGACGATCTGTTTGATCAGCTTGTAGGAGCGTCTACTTTCTCCCAACATGATTTGGCGATAGGTTTTCTTCAACTAAGGGTGGCTGAAGATAGCATCGATAAAATGGCATTCAGAACCCTAGACGGCTTCTTTGAATGGCTTGTCATGCCTTTTGGCTTAACAAACGCACCTGCTTACTTCGTGGACCTGATGAGTAGGGTGTTCAGAGAATTCCTCAACAAGTTCGTAGTAGTCTTCGTAGACGATATCTTGATCTTCTCAAAGAATGAAAAAGAGCATGCTCAGCACCTAAGGGCAATCATGGAAACTCTGCGAGTCCATCAGCTAAAAGTCAAATTCTCCAAATGCCACTTTTGGAGAGAAGAAGTGAGATTCCTTGGGCACATAGTATCCAAAGAAGGGTTAGCTGTAGACCCGGATAAGGTAGTAGCGGTGCAGGACTGGAAGACACCAAAGAACGCAACAGAAGTCCGAAGCTTTCTCGGGCTAGCAGGCTTTTATCGGAAATTCATCAGAGACTTTGCAAAGATATCAGCTTCGCTCACAAAGCTGACCAAGAAGAATCTAGTGTTCAATTGGGACTTGGATTGCGAATTTGCTTTCCAACGACTAAAAAGGGCTCTTACAACAGCCCCAGTTTTGACGTTGCCAGATGGAATCAAGATGTTCATAGTTTATACAGATGCATGTAGGACAGGGCTAGGCGCTGTCTTGATGCAAGAAGGGAGGGTAGTAGCTTATGGTGGAAGGCATTGAAAGTGCATGAAAAGAACTACCCGACCCACGATCTTGAATTAGCTGCCATCGTCTTTGCACTCAAGTCCTGGCGACACTATCTCCTAGGTGAGAAGTTTGAACTTTACACTGACCATAAATCGTTGAAATATCTTTTCTCGCAGAAAGATCTTAACTTGAGGCAACAGAGATGGATGGAGTTTCTTTCCTCATACGATTTCGAGATCTCCTACACTCCGGGCAAAGGTAGTGGCAGACGCGTTGAGCCGAAAGAAACTGACCCTAAGCCCGCTGTTTTTTGAAAGACAAAGCCTAGAGTTTATATCCAGCTTTGACTTTAGGCCCTCCTCCGATTTTGTACCGGGCTTGCTAGCATCTCTCGAAGTACGTCCGACTTTAGTGGACTCAATAGGGACAGCACAACGCGAAGACCCTCAGCTTGTGGAGACGATTGATAGGCTAATTAGGGGTGAGACTTCAAGTCACCTCAGCAGATACTCCACCGACGATAAGGGTTGGTTAAGGCGAGATGGAAGACTATGAATCCCACAGACAAGGGAATTAGTAAAGAAGGTTCTCGAGGAAGCACATCACTCTAAGATGACGATACACCCAAGCGGAGATAAAAGGTACAAGGACATAAAGAGAACTTTCTTTTGGAATGGCATGAAGAAGGACGTGGCGGATTTCGTTTCTAAGTGTATGGTATGCCAACAAGTTAAGGCGGAACAGAAAAAGCCTGGAGGTCTGCTCCATCCTCTAGAGGTCCAGCAGTGGAAGTGGGATAGCATCTCAATGGACTTCATTGATGGGCTGCTTAGGTCTAGAAAAGGCAACACTAGCATTTGGGTAATAGTGGATAGGCTTACTAAAAGCGCCCACTTTTTACCGGTCAAGAGTAAAAGAACTGCCTCATCCCTAGCACCTCTTTACCTCAAGGAAATTGTTCGACTCCATGGAATACCCTACAGCATTGTTAGTGACCGAGACCCTATCTTCACAAGTGAGTTTTGGCGGAGTCTGCAAGAAGCGGTAGGCAAACAGTTATGCTTGAGCACAGCCTATCATCCCCAAACCGACGGCCAGACAAAAAGAGTGAACAGAGTTTTGGAGGACCTTTTAAGACTGTGCGTCCTTGACTTCGGAGGGACGTGGGAAGACCATCTTCCTTTGGTGGAATTTGCCTACAACAACAGCTACCAAGCCACCATCGGAATAACGCCCTTCGAAGCTTTATATGGAAGACCGTGCCGATCGCCCACTTGTTGGTGGGAGTCTACTGACAAGCTCATACTTGGACCAGATATGATCCGAGAGACTTCAAAGAAAGTAGACTTAATACGAAGAAGAATGAAGACAGCCCAAGACAGACAAAAATCCTATGCCGACAGGAGGAGGACCGACCTTGAATTTGAAGTTGGGGACAGAGTTTTTCTTCAGGTATCTCCGCTAAGGAACGTTGTTCGTTTTGGAACCACAGGAAAGCTAGCACCAAGGTTCGTAGGACCATTTCCTATTATCGAGAAAATTGGGAAAATGGCCTATAGATTAGAGCTACCCGAAAAGCTGGCCGGAGTTCACAACGTCTTTCACGTTTCGCACCTCCGAAAATGTCTACATGAATCTGCTGAAGTGGTAGAGCCAAATATCTTAGAAGAAGCTGAAGTGGAACACGAAGCAACCGTGAGGAAAGTTCCAACCCGCATATTAGGAACGGAAGTGAAAAAGCTACACAACCGCGAAGTCAAACTCGTCAAAGTTCAGTGATGCGATGCCGAGGGAGACGCAACTTGGGAAACTGAAGCTAGAATACGCGCAGCCTACCCTTTTTTTTTCGAGGGTACATCTTTGATCTTTCTTTTTCCTTAAGTTGCGCTTTTATCTATCTTTTTAGGTATATCTCCTCGACCTTATCTTTTAGGTAGAAACTCTTTGGATGAAAACATGTAATTTAAATATGTTATGGATGATGGTTGCAAGTGGTTGCAAGTGATTGCTAGTGGTTGCTCGGTTGCATATACACACACAATCTAGGTTTTAGATCGGCTCAGTCACTTCATATTGCATATGCATATATGTATTCGTGTATGATTGAAGTTTAATGTGTTGGCATGTGGATGTTGCATTTATATGAATGATTGTGCACTCATGTAGAATCATGAATAGGGAAAATTTGCATACATTATGGATTCATGACACTTACATAATTTGCATTAAGGAGGTCAACTCAATCAGTAGACCGACTGATTTTGCATTAGATAAGTACATGTACACACACTTCGCATATGATCATGAAGCATTAGAAGTCTTTTAAGGATAATGGATGCTCGTGTTTGATGGATGAGTAGAAGGATGTTTGGATGTTAGGAAGTACATTCTTCCTGAACTTGAAGATTTCGGGGACGAAATCCTTCTAAGTGGGGGAGAATGTAACACCCCGTGTATTCTATAACAGTGAAATTCACAAATTAAAGTATAACTAATTTCAAATCAAAGAATTAAGGGAAATGGGATATGCCATTGCGTTCGTCTCGGAATTCTGCTTGAGATAGAGTCTGAGTTTGCGTAAAACGGACTCCGTAGGAGAGAGATATGGCCTCCAGAAGTTTTAGAATTCAATTTAAGATTCAAACAGACAAAATAAACTTAGAAAACAGATTTAAATTTCAAAAACCGGGCCGGATTGGCTAGGGCGGGATTTTTCCCGCCCAAGGCACCCAAGTCGACTGGGTAGTCGACCTGGGCCACCCAGGTCGACTGGGTACTCGACCTGGGGTACCCAGGTCGACTATGTAGTCGACCTGGGGGTCGACTGGGTTATCGACCTGGCCCTTGAGCCAGGTCGAACCCAGCCCCTCCTGGCTGGCCTGGTCTGTGCTTGGCCGAATTTCTGAGTCTTGCCTTGTCACTAGGGCTAGGTGTCAGCTCCTGATTGGTCTCTCCTTCAAACGAACGGTTAATATTCATCCAAGCTCCATCGACGGTCCTAATCAATTCACAAACTCTATAAAAAGGACCTAAGACTCCACCAAGTTCATACAGATAAAAATAAGAATGAGACCGTCATGCTGCTGAGGAAGGACTAGGAGTAGCCGTCAAAATTGAGAGACGATTAGGAGGCAATATGAAAGCTTAAAGCAACGTCAATTAAATCAAAACAACGCCTACAACAAAGGATAGCATCTCCAAATTCAGAATTCAGATTCCTGAATTGAAGATTCGTCATACGTTGTAAGTAGAGTGTTATTCCGATGTGAATAAATAATTGTGTTTTGGTTTGTGTAAAATGAGAAATAGAATTGTACTTAATTTGTGGTGATAATAATTCATAATGGTATGGTGCTATGATTCTAATCGATTTGGGATGTTGTGGTATAACAATTGGATATTTGCAAGTATATGATTCATGTTGAAAGTTAACAACTACATGTTTGTGGTAGTTTATTACAACACCTATTGGATAATAAAAGTATATGATTCATGTTGAAAAGTAACGACTATATGTTTGTGGTAGTTTATTTGAGATTCATGCAAGTATATGGTTCACTATTATGCCAACATAGTATATATTTTTATAATCACTTTTAGTGTAGTTGGATCCATTTGGGTATTATGACTCACATGAATTTATGTTGGAATTGGCATCATGATTCAAGTATAAAACCGTACTTTTGTATTAGAGACAAAAGTAAGCATCTTTGTGAACTTGTGTTGACTCTATGAACATGACTAAACTATGTTTGGTGTTATGCCTAATTGAAAACATGTTTTAGGCCTATGTTGTTATCAAAATCATATGATAATATATGTGACACATAATTAAGTTAGATTTACATTCCACTTGCAAGTTTACATGAGTAAATTAAAAAACCATGATTCATGTTTAGGTATGTTTATGCCATGATTCTATGAATAGATTAAAAACCATGATTCATGTTTAGGTATGTTTATGCCATGATTATATGCTATTACAATGCAAGTTCACAAGTGCCTAATTTATGTTAATTAGTTCGCTATGTTGCAAGTTCATGCGTTCACACTCCCCTTTTGATGTTACTTAGAATATATAGACACCATGTTCTAAGCCTCCCCTTTTTCATGTGGCTAAGTTGGGTTTAAATGTTAAACCCAACATATGTTATATTGTAGCGAACGTATAAAACGGGGGAAATGACGTTTGGGTTAAAATATAAAACATATGTGTTGGCATGTTTGACGCATGCCAACGACCTTGAAAAA
Source organism: Allium sativum (assembly GCA_030737875.1). Classification (NCBI taxonomy): domain Eukaryota; kingdom Viridiplantae; phylum Streptophyta; class Magnoliopsida; order Asparagales; family Amaryllidaceae; genus Allium; species Allium sativum. The sequence goes on along the minus strand of CM060913.1, from coordinate 177,688,473 downwards.
CAATTAAGTGGTGTAAATTAATTTTACCCAATAAAGATGAATTTGAATAACGGGCCACAAATATTTACATATAAAAAGAAAAGAGACAAAATATGTAAATCTAGAAAATATGATGTGTTTAACCGGAGGTTGGATTGAGTTGTGATGTAAACCTGCCCGGAACCGCCCGGCTTTCCAGTAGTCACAACAATACCTATCCAATGTTGGTGGTTAAACACGGAGCCCAATAAGTACCCGAGGTTAGAATGAGTTGTGGCGTAAGACTGCCCGGACCCAACCGGCAACAGGCAGCCACAAAAATACCTGTCTAATGTGAGAGGTCGAGGCTTTAATAAGACAATTAAGGCTGAGTCAGGATTGATAGGATTAAGTAAATTGAATTAACACTTAATCAAAATGGAACATGCTAAACTATACAGACTGATTTGGGGGTTAGGTTTACAAAACACTTAACCAACTTAGCATGTTGGCTAGAAATAGAAAACCTAGTAGCGGGGTACCCTTTTCAACAGTAACCCTACAAGGTGTATCAGGATACCCTGAACTAGGCAGGGTGGGGCACGATTACTGGGATGACTGTAAGAGGTCAAATTAACGGCGGTGGTGCAGCAGTGTAGGTTCTAACGGGGTGCGGGCGTGCACACACTCCGGTGCAGAAAAATAAGGCACTGGGTGCCAGTGGAATACCTGTGCATTCTAGAATTGTGTCGGGCCGCCACCATGGGATTTGATACACCCCATGGTGGGACCAGCATAGGTAACTACAACAACGGGGGCCGTAAGACACATGTAACTATGCGAGTAGGAGCCGATCATTAGAAATGGATCACTTCACCCTAATGTATGGGGTGCCTGTTGGGAACTAGTTTATATGGGTACAGAGATTAATATGGGGTACGATAGTATATTCGACTTTAGACAACTTAACTCAGTTTATGGTGCTTTCCCATTTTCAGTTTATACTTATCATACCCAGTTCTTTATTCATAGACTGAATAGTCCTAGACTTACTCAGGCTTTATGTCTGACTCTACTTTTCTTTCGTCTTCTTTTCTTTCGTCCCCCCCCCCAAGGTCCACATGGAGGGAATACCGTATCTTGACCAGTTTTCACACCCAGCTTGAAGAGAAAGAATGTATTGCTTGGATCTTTTTCGTTTTGGACTATGGCTTTGGACAACAATTATGGGACTTATGCAGTATACTTATGTTTTTATGCTTCTTTAAATAATATAATCAAGACAGTTATGAAGATGTTATGTTTTTGGAAGTATTGTAAGACAAATTATGACATGGTTTGTGTAACACGTATTTTGTTGAAATAAAAATTGCTGTTGTTTTCCGCTGTTCAAAAATATGTGTATTTATATCTGTCTTGTGTATCTGTGACTTATACTTATAAACCTCCACCAAAATTAGGGCATTCCCTTTGAGAGTGACCCTAACGGAGGTGGGGTGTTTCATTTCCCCCTTCCTCCTTGCGAGAGCGCCTCCGACCCACCGTGCTCCTCCCCCGACCGCCACTCCACCTCTCCTTCAAACCGCACCCCTTAAGCACCCTCGCGCCACACTGCCTCCCCCTCTATTCCACCCTCCCCTACCGAAGCCGAGTAACCAATGCGAGCTCCTCCATCGAGCGCTAGCCCCAGTCAATGTTGAACAGTAAGTTTATTTTCAATTTTGTTTATTTATTTTCTATAAACTTTGTTTTATAAATCTGAATCTATTTGAATACGATTTTTGTATATTGATTCGAAATAGAAAAATGCGATTTTTATATAGATAAAGCTGTGATTTTTATGTAGGTAAAGGTAAGATTTTTATTTTAGGAATTTGGGATTTTTAACACGAAAAGGAATAATTTTTCTGAAATAAAAAGAATGGGATTTAATATGCAAAAAGATTTGATTTTTATTTTATTATGAAGTTAGAGAAATAAAAATACGATTTTTATCATCTCGAAGGCGAAATAAAAATAAGATTTTTATATTATATAGATAATAAAAATTCGATCTTTATTATGTAGGTGATATAAAAATATGATTTTTATTATGTAGAAGAAGCAAAGATGTGATTTTTATATGAGTGGCAATATATAAATGTAATCTTTATTATATGAACATCGTTATAAAAATAGAAGTTTTATCTATATAGTAGCGGTATAAAAATAGAATTTTTATCTATATAGTAGCGGTATAAAAATAGAATTTTTATCTATATAGTAGTGGTATCAAAATAGAGTTTTTATCTATATAATAGCGGTATCAAAATAGAATTTTTATCTTTATAGTAGCGGTATCAAAATAGAATTTTTATCCATATAGAGTGATTATAAAAATGTGATTTTTATATACATAGCAACAATATAAAAATGTGATTTTTGTATATGTAGTGGCTATGGACAATGAAATTGACAAAAGGCAAGAACGACGAAGACTTCTACATATGAAGAGTCGCGGTGTATTGGTTTACTAGTCGGTGAGAACTTCTCTCTTTTAATTCTCGTTTTCTAGTTAAAAATATATATACTAGGATGCAGACGGTGCTTAGAAGCACCCGACACCCATCGTCCACAGACTATGGACAACTTGTATGCTTGTTTGATGTGTTGTGAAGTTTGTTTGTGATGTTAATGTGAAATGGACAATTAAATATTCATGTGTTGAAGTAAACTAATTATCGTTAAAAATATAATTTTTAACGTGAATGTGAATAAATAAATATTCATTTACAAACCAAACGGTTTGTTTATGTACACCTATTTGAAGGACATTGATTGGGACGATAAATTTTACACGTCGCCCAACTGCATAAATAATATTCGGTGTTTGTGGATTGAAACCCCGCATGGGTGTTGGGATGATATTTGACGTACACTAATCCCAATTGTTTAGTGGTATGTCGATCGTTTGATTGACAGACTGTATGAGCATTAATTAGTTATATTTAATGCTTATGCAGTTGTGTGATGCACTTTGGATGATGGTTGATTATTTATCGTTGCTATTATATACATGTGTAACACCCCGTAATTTTATAACATTAAAATTCATAAATTAAAGTATACTTAATTTTTAGAAAAGAATTAAGTGAAATGGGTTGCGCAGAGAAATATACATATATTGATATATATATATATATATATAAATTAAAAATTAAATAAATATGCGAAAAAGTTCAAAACAGCGAATTGGGAGGGGGAATAACCGAACCGGCCCATTTTTGAGGTCGACCCGAGCCTTGCTGGGTCGACTAGGGGTTAATCCAGGGTGTTTGGCTGTCAACCCGTGGGCCGATTCGCTCAAATGCAGATTTTGCATTTGATTAGTTCTCATGGTTCAGGGTTAATCTAATGGTCCTAAATAACTTCCTACACCTATAAATACATCCTAATGCTAACCCTAAACCTAATTAAAATAGAATAGTTACCGCCGCCAACTAAGAAAGAAGAAAAGCAAATTCAATTCTAATTCTCTCAACCCTAAAGCAAAGCAAAACTCTCTATTTTCTTCTCTAAATTGTGAGTATGATGATCTTAACAAGATTATTATCATTTTAATTAGGTTGAGTTATGAATGGATTATGAGTAGATGATGTGAATTATCATATATGTTGTTGTAAACCCCTTTTGCTATCATGTATATTGTAAATCCAATGTTATGTGATGATGATATCTTATATGTTGTAAATCATGCTATGATGATTTTATGTATGTTGAAAGTTTCTATGTTAAGTTGTGATGAATCATACATGTTAAAAAGGCCATGATGTTACCATCTATGCTAGTTAGTTCATATTAATTAAATCATCATGTTTGGGTTATGTTGATCTATATGACAAGTCACATATGCAAGTTAGATTGATTAGAAAAGTTATGAACAAATGCCAAGACATCTATTATGACATCTAGAATTATTCTATGACATATGTGATACCCTATGCTAGTTCACACCATCATTATGTTGCCTAAAAATTCCATATGCAAGTTTATGTATAGATTTGGGCTATGATCATATCATGTAAATTGAGACATTTAACAAATTGACATCTTTTGATCCTTAACATGTGTAGTTTATGCAAGTTTCACCCCTATTATGATTAGATTTATTTTAATTGTCTATACGTTGTGATAATTTATCTTTGTGCTAGGTGTTAGACTATACAAGTCTAGCCTATATTATGCGTTGAATAAGCGAACGTATAAACGTGGGGTAGTGGTAATATTAAGGATTTAATATTAAAAAGTTGGGGTGCAATTGGTATGATTTTGCATGCCATAAGTGGATGGCCATAATTGAGTCAATTATGGACATCATTAAAAGTTAACTTAATTAATAATTTGAATAGGGAATTATTAAAACTGGGGTAAAAGATTTTAAGTGCTAATCAATGCTTAGGACATGAGGTTGGACTCGTTTGTGACGTAAACCTGCCCGGATCCGCCCGGCAAATCCAGTGGTCACAAATGTCAGCCCAATGTGAGAGGTCCTAGGCCTAAACTAAAGCATAACAGCTGTAAAGACACGAAGTTAGACTCTTTTATGGTGTAAGACTGCCCGGACCTGCCCGGCAAATCCAGCTGCCATAAATGCCAGTCTAATGTGAGAGGTCTTTATAAGGTTATGGCCTGAATGAATTAAGAAATACTTAACCAAATAAACATGTAAAGTGGAACATGGGGGTTAAGTAGGTGCCTTGGGTGGCACGACGAATCTAGGGGGTGCCCTTAGTGGCATGTGAAATACGATTAGTAAGACTTAACCAAACACACATGTAAATGAACATGACTAAGAGGGTTAAGTGGGATATACTAGTGACAAGCTTAGGTGGGTAGCTTGTGGGGGCCCATTTCGACCAGTATCCCAAACGTATCTTTGTGGGCTCGACCCAAGTCGAGGACGGGACACGCATGCTGGGTTTGACTGTAAGAAGCCAAAACGGGGAGCGGTGGCAACGCAAGTCAACGGGTTTCATATGCGTGTGTGGACCCGGGCTGGTAGGTAAGACGTTGTTGCATCGTGTAGTTATAAGCCATGCATTCTCAAGTTGTATCGGGTTGCCACTTTAGGGGAGTGATACACCCCACTGTGGGGCCAGCACGGGTATCTACGAGTAGGGAGCCGATCGAAAGTGGGTAGTGGGGTACACATAGTGGAGATAGGGGCAGACGACACCTATGTAGTCAGCTAGGGGTACGTAAGTCTATTTATAAAGTTTCTGTGTGAAGCAAGTGGGATCAAACAATAGGGTGACTGGTGTGGTGCAGTGTAGTAATGTGCGGTGCAGTGTAGTACTCATTCGTTAGTAATTAGGTGTGCCTTTACCGTTATCTTTAACGTTATCTTAAACGCTATCTTTATCTTCCTAAGAGTTCATAGACATTTACTTGTCTTCCAGTTTATGCCTTAGTCTAGTTATTTTGATAATAGTATTGTTAGAATTATCATACTCGCCAGACTTTATGTCTGACCCCCTCTATTTCTATCCTTTTTCCCCCTCCAGGTCCTCAGGTTGGGCCTAGCTCTAGTGGAGTTTGATTGAATTGCTTCATCTCTCTTTGGAAAGCTTGGACCGTTGAAGTAAAGTCCAGCTTGTTATCTTTTTAATGGCTATTTATGTAATGGGATTATGTATTTTGTTTTTATGAAGATGGATATTGTACTTGGTTATGATCTATGGTTTTATGATGTAACAAACATGTTTAATTTCCGCTGCAATAAAATGAAGTTTTAGATTTCCAAGTACTATTTACTATCTGTCTTGTTGTAATTTTTCTGTTCTATATTCATTTATAACCTCCATGGAAGTTAAAGCATTCCCTTCGTGAGTGACATTAATGGACATGGGGTGTTACACGTGGTATCAGAGATTAAGGTTACCAGAATAGATAAAAATACTTTAGAAAAATAGTTATTTTTGGAAGAAGTGTTTTCAAAAACATGTTTTAATGAGAAATTTAAAGAGAAAAGTTTTTAAGGAAAAATAAAACATATTCTCCAATAGCCCATATCTTTATCTTTCGAATTCTCCATTTTGAATCTTTCCTTTTTCGTTTCAGCATGGCTGAAGATCTTAATCTACCCGACGGTGTAACGATACCAGGATGGTATAGGAGGTTATTAGAGGCTAGGGCCGCTGCAGGTCCAGCCAATGTTCCTCCACCACCAGTTGCACCCGTTCCTCCTCCTCCTCCTCGCGTAGATACTTTTGCAAAGACGTGCAAGGAATTCAAGGCTATGGGTGGAAAACCATTTCAAGGGTCAGAAACGTTTGTGGAAGCTAGAGATTGGCTTAAGGAGGTGGAAGAATTGCTAGAAATCTTTGAAGTCGCAGAAGGGAAGAGAGTTCGTTTAGCAGCTTAGTTTATGAAGGGAGAGGCCTCGTTTTGGTGGGAGGTCACTAATGGGGAGCGTCCTGTTGACTCTTGGGTGGATTTCAGACGTAGGTTCGAGGTGAAGTTTCTCTCAAGGGCGGAAGAAAATCTATATATGGAAAGGTTCTTGACATTGAAGCAAGGTAGCTCATCAGTGAAAGAATATGTCAATAAATTTAATCAGTTAGCAAGGTTTGGCTTGGACTTAGTGAACACGCCGGAGAAGAAGGCGCTGAGGTTCGTGAATGGCTTGAATGAACCATTGCAAGGGTTGGCTATGACCCACATCCCGATGGGGGACACCCTTGAGAAGTTAGTAGAAATGGCGCTCATGCATGAGGAGAAAAGCGCTAAAGCTGATAAGGCACCCGAGAAGAAGAGGGATCAGAAGAAACCACAACAGCAAAACAAGAAGGGTGGAAAAGACAATAATGGCAAGGGAAAGAAGAAGTGCTTTAACTGTGGAACCCCAGGCCATCTCAGCAAGGATTGCTAAAAGAAAAAGAAGACAGGCTGTTTTCATTGTGGCGATGCGGGACATTTAGTGAAGGACTACCCAAAGAAGGGGCAGAGGGCAAGAGCTACCTCGGAGGACAGGTGCAGGCTTTTACGGCACCAGGGCAGGCAAGGGGACAAGTTCAGGCTCTCGCGGTCCCACCGCTGCAAGAACGAGGTAGAACCATTTCTGTTGAAAGCTTAGTTTTTCTGTTTGATCATCCTGTCCGTACCTTATTCGATTCGGGCGCATCGCATTCGTTTATCTCTACATCATTAGTTGAATCACTGCACTTAAACACAAGTTTAGTAGAGGATCCCTTAGTTGTTTCGAATCCAATAGGGGGCTCAGCTTATTTGTCCATGATGTGTTTGGATTTGAAAATTTCTATACTTAGCGTTGAGTTTAGATGTGATGCTTATGTGTTGGGCTTCACGGGCTATGGGCTAATTTTAGGAATGGATTGGTTATCCCGAAATGGGGCCGTACTTGATTGTGAAAGGAGAGTAGTTAGGCTCGTGACTCGCCTTGGCAACACTCTCGAAATCTTTTGTAATCCCATAGATTCCGTTATGCTAAGTTATTTAGAATCGCTTGACGCGTCTGAGGAAAATCTACAATCTGCTAGAGTGGTCCGAGAATATTCGGATGTGTTTGAGGTGGTGAAAGGCTTGCCTCCGAAGCGGGAGATAGATTTTCGAATATATCTTGTGGATAATGCGAAACCAGTATCTTTGCCAGTACGCCACATGGCTCCACGTGAAAGGAGGGAACTCGGTAAGCAAGTGAAGGAGTTGCTTGAGAAGGGGTTCATAAGACGAAGTATATCGGAGAGGGGTGCTCCAGTAGTATTTGCCACGAAGGCGGATGGGTCCCTTAGACTTTGTGTGGACTATAGAGAAGTTAATAAGCTTACTAAGAAGAACAGACACCCACTGCCGAGGATTGACGATCTCTTCGATCAGTTAGTTGGCGCCTCAGTGTTTTCGCAGTTGGACTAAGCCACTGGGTTCCATCAGTTGAGAGTGTCTGAGGATAGCATTGACAATACTACCTTTAGGACTCCGGACGGTTTCTATGAATGGCTAGTGATGCCCTTCGGTTTGACAAACGCCCCCGCATACTTTGTTGATTTGATGAGTAGGGTGTTTAGGGAGTACCTTAGCAAATTTGTGGTAGTCTTTGTAGATGACATCTTGATCTTTTCTAAGGATGAAGAAGAGCATGCCCTACATCTTAGGGAAGTTTTGGAGACTCGAGCGCATAAGCTTAAAGCTAAATTTTCTAAGTGTCACTTTTGGAGGAAGGAAGTACGGTTCTTAGGACACGTTGTTTCCAAAGAAGGAATAGCTGTAGATCCCGCGAAGGTGGTGGCCATCCAAGATTGGAAGGTTCCCAAAAATGCTACCGAAGTGAGAAGTTTCTTGGGGTTGGCTTGCTACTATAGGAAGTTTATCAAAGACTTCGCAAAGATATCAGCTCCACTGACACGCTTGACGAAGAAGAACCTAGTTTTCACATGGGACGTAGATTGTGATGATGCGTTCCAACGTTTGAAGAGAGCTTTGACTTCAGCCCCAGTCTTAGTATTGCCATACGGGAGTAAGCCGTTTACCGTTTATACTGACGCTTGTGGGACAGGACTAGGCGCAGTCTTAATACAAGAGGGCAGGGTAATAGCTTATGGTGGAAGGCAGTTGAGAGCGCATGAGAAGAATTACCCCACACATGACTAGAGTTGGCCGCTATTGTTTTCGCACTTAAGTCTTGGCATCATTATCTTCTTGGCGAGAAATTCAAACTATTCACTGACCAAAAATCTTTAAAATACCTATTCTCTCAAAAGGACTTGAACTTAAGGCAGCAAAGGAGGATGGAGTTCTTGGCGTCCTACGACTTTGAGATAGCATATACCCCTGGCAAGGGTAACGTGGTGGCAGACGCCTTAAGTAGAAAAAGATTATCCTTAAGTCCTTTTGTTTGTTGAGCGGCGAAGTTTAGAGTTCATCTCGATGTTTGACTTTAGACCTTCCGTTGACTTCGTACCCGGTTTGCTAGCATCATTGGAGGTCAGACCTACGCTTTTGGGACTGATTGGCGAGGCACAGCGAGACGACCCACAGTTAGTTGAGTTAGTAGAAAAGCTCAAAGGAGGGGAGTTATCAAGCTATCTCCGTAGGTATACCCTAGACGATAAGGGTTGGTTACGTAGGGACGGTAGACTTTGTGTACCAAAAGACGATGACCTAAGGAAGACTATTCTTGACGAAGCACATCGTTCGAAGATGACCATTCATCTCGGCGGGGACAAGATGTACAAAGACATGAAGAGAGTTTACTTTTGGGCCGACATGAAGAAAGACGTGGCCGAATATGTCGCTAGATGCTTGGTGTGCCAACAACTAAAAGCGGAGCAAAAGATACCCGGTGGGTTGCTTCACCCATTGGAGGTTCCACTATGGAAATGGGAAAGCATCTCGATGGATTTTGTGGATGGATTACCGCGATCGAGGAAGGGTAATACGGGAATTTGGGTTATAGTAGATAGACTTACTAAGAGCGCCCATTTTATTCCCGTGAAGAGTAAGAGGACTGCTCCATGGTTAGCTTCTGTATACGTTCGAGAGATAGTTCGTTTGCACGGTGTTCCTTCTAGCATAGTGAGCGACCGCGATCCTATTTTCACTAGCGAATTTTGGAGAAGCTTACAAGAGGCGGTAGGGACTCAGTTATGTTTGAGCACCGCATATCATCCTCAGACAGACGGCCAGACTAAGAGGGTGAATCGCATTCGAGAGGATCTGCTGAGGCTATGTATCCTAGACTTTGGGGGTACATGGGAAGAGCATCTTCCATTGGTTGAGTTCGCATATAATAATAGCTTTCAGTCCAGCATTGGTATGGCACCATTCAAAGCTCTATATGGCGACCTTGTCGTTCACCTACATGTTGATGGGAATCTACGGATAAGATCTTACTTGGGCCCGATATAATTAGGGAGACTTCGGAGAAGATCGACTTGATTCGAAGGAGGATGAAAGCAGCGAAAGATAGGCAGAAATCTTATGCGGATAAGAGGAGGACAGATCTCAAGTTTGAAGTTGGGGACATGGTCTTTGTCAAAGTGTCTCCATTACGAAACGTTGTTCGCTTTGGGTCCGTTGGGAAATTAGCACCAAGGTTTGTAGGGCTGTTTCCTATTAAGGAGAGGATTGGACGGATGGCGTATAGAGTGGAGTTGCCCGAGAGACTTAGTGGTGTACATGACGTATTCCATATGTCACATTTGAGGAAGTGCTTGCACGAGACCGCGGAAGTGGTAGAGCCGAGCTTGCTTAGAGAGGTGGAGATAGAGCGTGATGCGACAATTCGACGAGCTCCTACGCACATTCTTGGGTCAGAGATCAAGAGGTTGAGGAATCGAGAGGTCAGACTAGTCAAAGTGCAATGGGGAGATGAGGAGAGCAACGCTACTTGGGAGACGGAAGAGAAGATGCGTTCACGATACCCTTTTCTTTTTGAGGGTATGTCCTTTAATTTCTCCTTTATCGCTTAGCTTGTACTTATCTTATCTTTAGTATATCCTCTCGCTAGTATCTTTGACCTTTAGTTAGGATAATCCTATGGTTGAAACATGTGTTTGAGACATATTATGTATGGTGGATGCAAAGTGGATGCAAGTGTTTGCTAGTGGTTGCTCGTGGATGCATATACACACACTATTAGGCACCAGATCGGCTCAGTCACTTCATATTGCATATTGCATATATATGGATGTATTTAGTAAAATGGATGCATAATGGTTGTATTATCATATAGTTGCTGCATTCGGGTGTATGGTTGTGCACGCATATAGAATTATTATATATCATTAGGAATCTTTTGCATACATATTGGACGCATGGCACTATCATGAATTGCACTAAGGAGGTCGACTGAATCAGTAGACCGCCTAATTTTGCATTAGATATGGACACATACACACACTGTGCATATAAACATTAAAGCATTAGAAGTCTTTTAAGGACAATGGATGCTGGTGTTTGATGGTTGAGTAGATGGACGATTAGATGGTAGGATATATATTCTTCTTGACTTGGAGATTTCGGGGACGAAATCCTTTAAGGAGGGGAGAATGTAACACCCCGTAATTTTATAACATTAAAATTCATATATTAAAGTATACTTAATTTTTAGAAAAGAATTAAGTTAAATGGGTTGCGCAGAGAAATATATATATATATATTGATATATATATATATATAAAAATTAAAAATTAAATAAATAAATAGGCGAAAAAGTTCAAAACAGTGAATTGGGAGGGGGAATAACCGAACCGGCCAATTTTTGAGGTCGACCCGAGCCTTGCTGGGTCGACTAGGGGTTAATCCAGGGTGTTTGGCTGTCAACCCGTGGGCCGATTCGCTCAAATGCAGATTTTGCATTTGATTGGTTCTCATGGTTAACGGTTAATCTAATGGTCCTAAATAACTTCCTACACCTATAAATACATTCTAATGCTAACCCTAAACCTAATTAAAATAGAATAGTTACCGCCGCCAACTAAGAAAGAAGAAAAGCAAATTCAATTCTAATTCTCTCAACCCTAAAGCAAAGCAAAACTCTCTCTTTTCTTCTCTAAATTGTGAGTATGATGATCTTAACAAGATTATTATCATTTTAATTAGGTTGAGTTATGAATGGATTATGAGTATATGATGTGAATTATCATATATGTTGTTGTAAACCCCTTTTGCTATCATGTATATTGTAAATCCAATGTTATGTGATGATGATATCTTATATGTTGTAAATCATGCTATGATGATGTTATGTATGTTGAAAGTTTCTATGCTAAGTTGTGATGAATCATACATGTTAAAAAGGCCATGATGTTACCATCTATGCTAGTTAGTTCATATTAATTAAATCATCATGTTTGGGTTATGTTGATCTATATGACAAGTCACATATGCAAGTTAGATTGATTAGAAAAGTTATGAACATATGCCAAGACATCTATTATGACATCTAGAATTATGCTATGACATATGTGATACCCTATGCTAGTTCACACCATCATTATGTTGCCTAAAAACCCCATATGCAAGTTTATGTATAGATTTGGGCTATGATCATATCATGTAAATTGAGACATTTAACAAGTTAACACCTTTTGATCCTTAACATGTGTAGTTTATGCAAGTTTCACCCCTATTATGATTAGATTTATTTTAATTGTCTATATGTTGTGATAATTTATCTTTGTTCTAGGTGTTAGACTATACAAGTCTAGCCTATATTATGCGTTGAATAAGCGAACGTATAAACGTGGGGTAGGGGTAATATTAAGGATTTAATATTAAAAAGTTGGGGTGCAATTGATATGATTTTGCATGCCATAAGTGGATGGCCATAATTGAGTCAATTACGGACATCATTAAAAGTTGACTTAATTAATAATTTGAATAGGGAATTATTAAAACTGGGGTAAAAGATTTTAAGTGTTACTCAATGCTTTGGACACGAGGTTGGACTCGTTTGTGACATAAACCTGCCCGGACCCGCCCGGCAAATCCAGTGGTCACAAATGTCAGCCCAATGTGAGAGGTCCTAGGCCTAAACTAAAGCATAACAGTTGTAAAGACACAAGGTTAGACTCTTTTATGGTGTAAGACTGCCCGGACCCGCCCGGCAAATCCAGCTGCCATAAATGCCAGTCTAATGTGAGAGGTCTTTATGAGGTTATGGCCTGAATGAATTAAGAAATACTTAATCAGATAAACATGTAAAGTGGGACATGGGGGTTAAGTAGGTGCCTTGGGTGGCACGAGGAATCTAGGGGGTGGCCTTAGTGGCATGTGAAATACGATTAGTAAGACTTAACCAAACACTTCGACCATTTCGACCAGTATCTTGTGGGGGCCCATTTCGACCAGTATCCCAAACGTATCTTTATGGGCTCGACCCAAATCGAGGACGAGACACGCATGCTGGGTTTGACTGTAAGACGCCAAAACGGGGAGCGGTGGCAACACAAGTCCAACGGGTTTCATATGCGTGTGTGGACCCGGGCTGGTAGGTAAGACGTTGTTGCATCGTGTAGGTATAAGCCGTGCATTCTCAAGTTGTATTGGGTTGCCACATTAGGGGAGTGATACACCCCACTGTGGGGCCAGCACGGGTATCTACGAGTAGGGAGCCGATCGAAAGTGGGTAGTGGGGTACACCTAGTGTAGATAGGGGCAGACGGCACCTATGTAGTCAGCTAAGGGTACATAAGGCTATTTATAAAGTTTCTGTGTGAAGCAAGTGGGATCAAACAATAGGGTGACTGGTGTGGTGCAATGTAGTAATGTGCGGTGCAGTGTAGTAATCATTCATTAGTAATTAGGTGTGCCTTTACAGTTATCTTTAACGTTATCTTAAACGCTATCTTTATCTTCCTAAGAGTTCATAGACATTTACTTGTCTTCCAGCTTATGCCTTAGTCTAGTTATTTTGATAATAGTATTGTTAGAATTATCATACTCGCCAGAATTTATGTCTGTCCCCCTCTATTTCTATCCTTTTTCCCCCTCCAAGTCCTCAGGTTGGGTCCAGCTCTAGTGGAGTTTGATTGAATTGCTTCATCTCTCTTTGGAAAGCTTGGACCGTTGAAGTAAAGTCCAGCTTGTTATCTTTTTAATGGCTATTTATGTAATGGGATTATGTATTTTGTTTTTATGAAGATGGATATTGAACTTGGTTATGATCTATGGTTTTATGATGTAACAAACATGTTTAATTTCCGCTGCAATAAAATGAAGTTTTAGATTTCCAAGTACTATTTACTATATGTCTTGTTGTAATTTTTCTGTTCTATATTCACTTATAACCTCCATGGAAGTTAATGCATTCCCTTCGTAAGTGACATTAATGGACGTGGGGTGTTACAACATGTGTTGTATGGAATCCATATGATTAACATTATATGGTAATTGATTGTGCCTCATTCCAATTGGGAAAATAGAGAATATTCATGTGTTGAAAAAAAAAATTCATGTGTTGAAAGAAAAATATATATTCATGTGTTGAAAATATTCATGTGTTGAGTAAAATATTTTAAACCAAAAAAATTACATCTTTATCATAATTTTATAAAATATATTAAATAACATAAATAGTCATGTGTTGACGATGCTCATGTGTTGAGAATATTCATGTGTTGAAAGAAAAATAAATATTCATGTGTTGAAAGAAAAATATATATTCATGTGTTGAATAGAATAAATATTCATTTGTTGAATAGAATTACGAAGTTATTGAAATATATAATGCTGTGTTGATTAGAGATGCGCGATTTTGACGCGAACGGTATTTATATTGATTATATTCGTTTTATAATGAATATAGAAAAAGAAGTGATTTCAAAATATAACGTTTTGAAAATATTATCATTTGTATATCGATGATGTGGAGTATTCAATTTTGTTTCGAGATTGAATATGAAGTTGAAATCGTTTCGAAACTGAATATGAAGTTGAAATCGTTTCGAAAACGAATTTAAAACGATTTATAAAATACGTTTAGAATTGAAAACGATGAAGTATATATAATATATATATTATATATATTAAATGGCCTGAATAGAACGCGCCGCGCCGTGGCAGTTCGCGAATTTCGACCATTGACTTCGAATTGACGTTGCGGGATATCCGACTGTCGGATTCTCCTAAAACTGGAACTGTTGGATTCGTATCGAAAAGTGCTTTCCAATGAATATTAGAAATTTAAAATCTAACGGTTGGATTTGGAATTACGTCCAAATCAAATTTGGAAAAGGTCGTTGTAAGTGTAGTTCGACGACCGTTATGGGAAATCGACTGAACGGGCCTTAATAAAATTATTAAAAATATTAATAATTTGTGTAATATCATAATATATGAATTGGAAAGAATTGGGGTGAAAAATTCCATATTTGTAAAGGCAAAAATATATTTTTATCGAAATGAACTAGTTTTGTACTAGATTTGAAATGGTTTTGAAAATAATCAGAATTTCCAATATACGAATTGGAATGGATTTGAATCGAAATTATCTTCGGAATATTTCGATGTTGGATTTCGTGATTATATAGGTATGGTTGTGGAAATTTGAAAGATATATTTATATCGTTATTTCCAATACGATATTTGTTGATTTCAGAATTTGATATTGAATATTAGCAGATATATTTTCTATTCATAGCCTTGTATTTAATATCAAATGGAATTTTGAGGTTTATCGTGAATGGTGTCTTAAATAACACTGTTCTTGAACCCAATTTAGAAAAGAATAAATCTTTTAATTAAGATTTAGTGAAATTGTCCAGTTAATTAGTATTTAATTGGAATTGAATTTGAATTGGTTTTTGGGGTTTATCGTGAGCGGTGTTTTGAATAACACTTGTTCTTTAACCCGATTAACAATGAAATGTGATTTTGGGTATATCGGGAACCGTGTTTTAGATGACATTGGTTCTTTAACCCAGTTAAAGACAGGATATTGATTTTTGGGAAGATTAAAACTAAGTGGAGTTTTAATGAATCTTTAATTAGATTAAAGCGATCGAGAATGGAGTATCACCAGTTTTGCTCCAAGCGATAGTTAAATCTTTAATTAGATTTGAATGTGAAATGGTAATTAATATTTACCGATAACAACGTGGTGTTAGATATGGAGTATTACCAGTTTTGCTCCATGGGATGAATATGTTGGGATTGGGAAATAAAATAGATGATTACTTCGGTGTTGTTCGCTAATCTCGACTAGGTTGGAAAACCATAATATGGTTTGAAAAGATATCCAAAGGAAGATTAAAGAATAAATTTAGAAGAATTCATCATTGATAAAATTAATGGGAACCTTTCCCTAAGAATGTGTGTTTTTTTGTATAAAAGAATATTCTGAATTGGAATGAGGTGTATGTTGTGTTTGTGTAGCACTTGTTTATTATATACGCGGGTTATTCGGAAAGGCCGGGTTTGTACCCATTCTGAATAACCGATTCGACGATATGTCGAAGATGAAGACGGTGGTTGAAGACCGGAAGTCTTCACATCGTTTGGATGATTATTGATGATCTTGATTGGGCTGTACACCCTAGAGGAGGGAATATGTTGGTGATTGTCCAGACGTACTTGGAGATCGATGGATATGCGAGGAAAGTGCCTCCGGTTTCGTTCAGACCCAGAACGAACTTGTAAATGGACTGTGTGTCTAACATTGGATTTTATTCTGTGTTGATTGATCTCTATTAAATATACATCTGTTTGGCAATGGAGAATTTATTCTCTTGCTCAACGCCCTTCTCTGAGACGTACGAGCTCAAAGGTTGTATATCAATGGACATCAGTCGCATGGAGTGAATTGCCTGCGTGGCATGCCTAAGTGGCAAATGCTCAAGTCTTCTGTTGAAAAGCAAAGTCTTGTGGTTGATGATCAAAGCACGGCATGTGTGGCATAGCTTTGTGTATAGCGTTAATTCGTGAGCTCACACCTCGGTATGAATCAAAAACGGGATAAGGACCGTTGGGAGAACACGACGTTTCTTTCTAGCTATGGGTGATGTCAGTGACCTACCAGCCCTGACATTTATATACTTTTTACCTGTGTGGTTGTTGGAATGCGAGGTACCTTGAATATATGGTCGATAACTGGCACTATATGAGCCGACGTATAGACCATTATATAGGTCCCATAGGACTGGGAAACGTGTGTTCAGGAATAACTAATCCTAAAAAGTAAGAGAGGACCGGCCCAACCGATTCCAAGGATCGCTGTGTATGGTCCTGAGACATTTGCTAGAGTGTCTCGAATGGAGAGGAGCTTGCCCCTTGCCTCGACTCATGATGGAATCCAATTTCCAATACGTGATAATTCGGTTTTATTTGTAGAACCTAGTATGGCGACATAGTAGATGGTAGCTATGCCGCCTATGATTGATACTTATGACTGAAATTGTTTTGACACTATACACTTATAGTAATAATAAAATATGGAATTTAGCGTATCAAGCATTCTTTGGCTATTATAAGGTAAAACCCTATCCTCCGGCTTGCGTTGCGTTGTGTGATGGGACCAGGGTCTTATTATAGCTTCATTTTTCTTTATTTAGCGTTGCGCTATTTGTTTTATGCACTGGTATTCTTGGGAGGAAACCCGTTCCGTGTTATACGGTGTGGTCCCTTGATTTACATAACTTTAAAAATAAAGATTAATAACTGTTTTAGTTCTCACACCAGTCACATGACTTACCTGGAGTTTATTGTTTTAACCTAAACTCTGGGTGCCCCTATTTTCCACATGGGCAGCTAGTAGTTTTGGTTTTGCAGATTTATATTCACAGGATCCTGGTTTATAGCTGAAGTGATATTCGGAAAGCTCTGTATCTGCGTATTTCTTTCAATTATGTTTTGTATTATTTTTCCGTTGCTATATATTTAAATGTAATTAAATCTCTGATATTTGTCGAGTGTATTTATTCATACTCTGTATATTCTTGTATTCTGATGGAATTGTTGTAATAAGAAATGAAATGTTCTTCAGTTTGTGTTCTGATTGGTCTTGTCCTCAAGGCAATCCGTGCTTTCCTTACCGGGTAAGTTATAGGGTTCTTACATACTGCCACTTATGTGTATATATTACTTCCACAATTTCAATCACTAAAATCTTATGATATATTTATTTATATTAAATAATGTTTAATTTTGTAGACTTTTCAGTTGCCCAACACGTAAATGGTCTGACAACCTCTTACATATAAAATCTCAATTTTTTTGCAAACAAGGCCCTATTCACAATAACATTTTTTTAGAATGACTGAACTCTATACAAGTTTCAACTAAACATATTTATTCGCTTATATATTAATAGATATTCACAAATATTCTAGTTTCAACAAATAAGTCTTTTACATGATTGCCATATCCAACAAATTGATTAATGGATTTTATGATGGGTCCATTGCTGACATGGTGGACCATTTTTAGATTGATCACTAAAATGGTATGCAACATTTATTTAAGTTACGTGAAGAATTTTTTTTAAATTCAAACTTTTAGTTATCAAATACATAAATAGTTTAATGGAAAACTCTTATATATAGATTTTTTTTTCAAGAACCAATGTATATTAGACAAATAGCAGGCCTTCCAGTAACGATAGTATCAAAAAGTTGGTACCTCATTGTTGTGCTCAGGTTTATAATAATAAATTCAAATGTGTTTCCACTTTTTCTCTTATTGTTGCTATTACAAATTCGCTTTTCCAAACATTGGACGCTTAACTAATATTTACCGAATTAGCATTTTAAGTTATTTGTTTACAGACTAAAACATATTTGTCAGATAGTATGGACGGTAATTGAAATATTCCCATCCATAGTTGTCTTTCTTACCTATTTTCTACCACTTAAATCGTGTATGGTATGGTTAATAATATTGCATGTAATTTAAATTTCTGATTACTGCTTCTTGCAAATGGGTTTCCATTTGTAAACTATTAGACAAATAAATGCATTATTTTATATGCAAACCTCTTCAATAAGACAATTAAAAAGTCCATGCAATGGCCATACCATGGAAAAAATTGATAGCTCAACAGGTTTTCAACCTTTTATTGCTATTTTCTCACAGATGTGTCTACCTATTCTACCATTATTTACCCACCTTAAAAAACTTGGTAGTCTCAGTCTTTCCCACCAAATGTTGTATACGTTAATGATTAAAAGCCTTCGCACTTACCATAGTTCCATATGGTTTGCTCATCCGTTTAAAATATAGATCACAATCTACCACTGTCTAGAGACATCTGACCAACTTATTATTCTGCAATCCGAAAGTCTTGCTTATTAACAAAATTGCTTTTGTGCATTTCTTCTTAAATTGCTTGATTTAGGTCAGCTTCCACCATTACACATGTTGTTTGATGAAAATTCCATGATTACATGTGCTTATTGAATATATTTCTCTTTCTAGATTTTCTTCTTCTACATAGATATGTGACTACATTCTGTACTTATTTCTCCTTTATTCATATGTATTTTTTAATGTCATACATGTTGCAGTATTTGTTCTCTATATCTTTGAACAACAATTTTCCACTATAAGTATCTACTTAGCTTCTCCCTTTCCACTTATATAGATTTTGGTCTTATATTAGAAGATGTGAAGATGTCACTATTGTTCAGATGCAGTTCTACTATTTTAATGCAATATTGGTTGAGAATAAATCATTTTTTTTTTTTTCAAAATAGCAATTTTAATACATTTTTTTGACTAACATGCTTGATTTACTCAATTACCTATCTTCTCAAACAGCAGATCACTTAATATGCAATAAAGTATTTATCAATTTTTTTTTCAAAAATTGGCAATATGGTCCGCGAACAAATTTATTTTTAAACCATTAACAACATTGTTCTTCATGTTGCAACATCGGTGACTTCAGCTAAAACCACCACACCTAAATATCAATACCATATAACAATTCATGCTTAGCTAATTAGGCATTTTATATTGTTTATGCAGTTTTCTGTGCTGCTGAAAAATTGGTTACTTGATCTGGATACAAATCCAACAAGCAGGCAACTTGCATCGACATAAGAACATTAATGACAGTGTAAATGAACAGACAGTCTGACATACACTACAAGAAAAACACCTTTTTATAACGTTTAAAAAACGCTATAAAAGGATATGATGGCGTTTTTATAAATGCTATATATCAACATGTTGTAATATGTTAGGAGTCTACAATAGCAACCCAATAATCGCTATAGAAAGCACGCTGTAAATGATGTTACTCATAGCATTTCAGAATTGCTATTAAATGGATGATGTGTAACATATAAATTCCCATCTATAGCGCTTTTTGCTTGCTATAAAACTTTTACATTGAGTTGTGGTTTATGCTACTAATATTTATGACGTCATTTAATTGCTATTTATAACAACTATAAACTTTATAGATAAGCATTGTTTGATTATTATAGCAACTGCAGACGTTGTAGAAATTTCATAACCTGATTATTATAACAACTATAAACGCTATAGAAACTAAATAAAGTTTAATTTAGTATTTTATAGCATTATTTAATTGCCTTGAAAGCTATTTAATCCACTACGCCATAGATTGCCTATTAAAACGAAAATCCAAGGTGTTGCCAGCTAAAATGTTGCCACAGCTATGCTGATTTTTGTGTATTGCAACGCACTCTTCAATGTGTTACCATAGATATCAAATTGTGTTGCAGTAGCTATAGTTAAAAACTTATAAGTTTAATTTGCCATGTCAACAATCTGCATCAATAAAAAGATGCATATCTATCCGTCAAATTACCTTTTAAAAACAACATCTGACATTGACACCTCACCATTCCGTTAAAATACTTCACCACCAATAGGAAATCAACCTACATTACTCATTGAATTCCTCTTCTCAGATCTGTTCGTTCTCACCTCCAAATTTCCAATTTCAATCCCTAATTTTCATTCACCTACTTCTTTTATTCCAACCCTCTCTGCGTCCTCCACTTCTTACATCGAGTCCTCGACTCCAAACGCACCCACTTCTCCCCTTCCCCGTCATCAAACGACGGTCAATCCAAGAAGAAAGTCGCTATCTTTTTATCCTGTGTTTCTCATGTGCGTTTCTGTTGGTTTTTTGATCATCGCTACTCATTAGTCTACCAAAAACGGAAATTATTATCATCGTGAGTATAATTTTGTTTGGTTGGTGATGTTTTTCTGTGGTTCTGTTGTATGTTGATTCACTGAAATGTTCTTTGAGCCGCTATTTGGTTGTTAATCAATTTAATAACACAGAACTTTAGTTCCTAGTGAAGTGTTGTTGTGAACAAGTAGACCATCGACCTTATATGAGCTGCATGTTCTAAACAACTGCTCGGGTTTCCCAGGTTGTTGTTGCCTGTGATGATTGAGACATGATACACTGATTTATGAAAATGGTTTCATAAGGATGCTTACATATACATGATAATTATCATTTCTTAAGTATTATCATGATCTGGCTAATAAACATACGCATGTTTTGTTTTGGTTATGCACAAAAATATTGAATTCATGAAATACATGCCTGAAAGCCTACTGAATGATTTGCAGTTTGTGATATCACTTCAATTCTTCCTTCAATTCGAGTTCAATGACCGCTCAATCAATTTCTACTTCAAATTCGTCAACAGCGGCTGCGAGAAAGAACTGCCACCACAAAATCCCAGCGAAGATGAGGACTGTGAAGGTAGGGTCGAATGCGGGGAAGAAGTTTTCTGGTTGCTCAAAAATTTGATTTTTTTTGGTTGCTCCATGTCGATTATCATATATTTCATTGATGTTTTAGTCGAGAATTTAAGATATGTGCAGAATGGCGATTGCGGGTATTTTATGTGGCATGACGAAGTGTATGAAATCAACAACAATGCTGAATTGGATGATACTACTTTTAAATTGATAGAAAAAGAAAAGACTATATCGCAATTTCTCGTAGAAAAGAAGGCAATTAAAGAAAAGCTGCTGAAGCAAAAGCAAAAGAGGGCAAAAGCCGATGAAATTATGGCGGATATGAATGAAGATTTGGCCCTAATGCGCATTGAATGTGGAAAACACGAGACAGGAGAAAAATTCTTTGCAAAAGCTTTAGCTATGTCCTGGATCATGTTTGGAGTTCTTTTGTGTGTTGTTATGGCAATGTAGAACAGTGAAGTAACATGAAATAGCATGCTTGGGCAGTTTTCCAGGTATAATTTTAAGCTTTTTGACATTGTAGAGTAGTGATACTTTTTGCTACATTACCCATTAAACCTAAATTACCGATTATTGATAAATTTATCCACAATGTAAACTGTCTAATTGTTTACTCAGTATACTCTTGTATACACACTGTGCCTCTATTATACTATGTATACACATTGTTTAGATCGGTATACACTTGTGATCACATTGTGCTTCTGTTATGTAACTCAGTCGTGTAAATGAAACGCAAATGTAAATGAAACTCATTTATGTTTAGATCAGTATACACTTGTATATACATTGTTTAGATCAGTTATGTAACTCAGTTATGTTTAAATCAGTATACACTCTTGTAATCACATTATGCCTCTGTTATGTAACCCAGTTACGTAAATGAAACGCAAATGCAAATGAAACTCAATTATGTTTATATCAGTATACTATGTTATACTGAAATGCAAATGGAATTCAGTTATGAAACTCAGTTTGTGCTGAAAAGAAACTCAGTTACGTTATGACCATAGTTTGTGCTGAAATGCAATTGAGGTATGCATACCTCTTATTTTGTGCTGAAATGCAACTGATGTATGCAGGTGAAGGAGGCAGTGATGAGGATTTTCAAGAACTTGTTACTGAAGGCACTAGATGTACTCGATGTAGTGGAGGCATTGAATGCATTGGAGGCTTGCTCTATATTTTGAAACTGTTTTAGTTTTATGTAAACATTGAATTTGGTGACTATGTTTTGTTATTTTGTAGTTCACTAAGTACTTGTGTTTGCTGGTTAATTAATTTGAAATAAAAATTTCTTTGTTAATTTCGGTTTGTGTTATGTAATGTTGCCATATATATGATATAACGTTGCAGTATGTGATGTGAAATGTAGCCATAGCTATGATATAATGTTTCCATTGGATGGAAAAATTGTTGCCATTTGATGCATATGGGCCCCCACAACTGGATTTCGCGAACCGGGGCTTCAGATTTTAGTGGCGATTCCGTAAACCCGGGTTACATATTTTAGTGGACCCTACATTTTTGTAAATTTAGTACATGCGGCAACACCGGTGGTGATGTTGCCTTAGGGTTGCAAATGTGTTACCTTTGACCCTAAGGCAACGCGGCAAAAGGCAACCCCAAAAAAGTGTTGCCGCATATCATTTTTTGCCTATAGCAACACTATTTTGGAGCTACTGCGTCACTTCTCTGGGGTTGACGTACGCCATCTATGGTGTAGTGATCTTTATAGAATAATTTTATTGCACTAGCATAATGATAAGTATGTATAGCCATTACTAAATGTATTTCACGCATAATATTAGGCATATAAATATTTGTGATCAAAAGTTTGCCATACAAGTTCAAAGTATATAAATATTTGTGTTCAAAAGTAACAATTCTTACAATCGTTGCTAACCAAAATAATACATTCTACAAAGAACAATCCATACAATCATAGCTAACCAAAACGATACATAGTAAAAGTAAAGATGTATGAACATCGATGCAAAATACATTTGAAGGAGAATGAGTGCAACTATTTTTTTCATGACTTTCACCATAGCGTAAGCCTAGGGCATCATACAACACCTGTCAAAAAAACATAAGTCTATTAGTCATTAAATCCGAATATGCAGAGTTTAGTGTTTAGTATAAGAAAGTACATTGGTCATTTGAAACTAGTACAAACTAATAAGAATGATTTGTTATGTACTAATGGAATGACTTGGAATTTAACAAAACTTGGCATATGCATTTTATGTGTCAATGCACAGACAAAATCAACTAAAATATTGTTCAAGTACATAGTTAATACTGTATGTGATAAAAAAACATTCTAAACTATTAGGTCCAATGTAATTATGCATCAACTATAGGAAGAAACAACATTGGAAAATGTAGTTTAAATAGCGAATAATTTCAGTAATATATAGGCCTAATTTAATGTAGTTCTTCAATAAAAAAATCACTGAACAAAGTGGTGAGTTTGGAAAAAAGTAGTCGGTTGGAAAATATAGCAAGAAACTTCAATAGGATCGAAGGACATTATTAGCATACCGCTTAATAAATAGTGAAAACTACAATTTGTTGGACAGATAAGATATTGCATCGCACCAACTCACTTTAATCCACCTAAAAAAACAATCCAATGTTTCCTTATTAGTGTGTCTGTGTCATTTTAGAATCTACTGGCGTAGGTTTATTCATGCCTGGGTGACCTCTTTCAGACAGAACGTGTAGCTTTAGTGAGATGCCAACATCCCGTTAAGAAGTGAGATGAAATATGTAACTGAGTAGACGTTTTCACTTATTAAGTATGTTAATAGATGGTGAAATAAATCATCTAATGCATTCAGAATGGCAATATAAGTTATAGATTATCTAGCAAACTATATCTTGATTAAATTAATAAATGTAAGTTCCAAAATATTAAGCCAAGATTCCCGTATCATTCAGCATCATTTAACATTAACATTGAATTCCAAAACAATAGTTATTCAATTGTTGGTTGGTGATCAGATAGTATAGGCCAAAATGCTATGGTTTAAAAAGAGTGGCAAACATAGGTAAACCTTCCGTAATAATAAAGAAATAACGCTACTGCTTTGTAAATTTAAAATGACTTAACTGTTAATTGTGTATGTGCATTTATACCTTGGAATTCCACAAACGAAATATTCTCACATCAACACTTATCGATAATAGTAAGACAGTGTAAGACAAGAAACTTACCATTAGACAACAACTGAAAAACTAAAAGAGAAAACATATAAACAATTAAAACAAATTCCTATCTTTAAATCGAATGCATGTGATCATTTGCAAATAAAAAATAAAGTTTAAGAAATTCACCTGGTTGGTTCACCTAGTGCATGAATCCATCCACCAAAACTACCACAACTTCCTCCTATAAAGATTCAGTTAGACCATAAAACAACAATATAGTATAACATCTGTTTAATAAAGCAATGCATTAAGATTTACATTGACATAATAACAGGGTCAGATATTAGAGAAATGACATGTTAAAAAGATCAGAATGGTTCAATGCTCCTATAAGAGCAACAGATATCTGAAGAATCATATAATGTAACTCCTCAAACTGCATTAGACGCTCAGTTTCTTGAAACTGAGCATACACCCAGTTCAAAATAAAACTGAGAATATATGCTCAGTTTCAGGAACTGAAAACTGAGCATATATGAAGAATCCGAGTGTACGCTCAGTTTTGTTTCAAACTGAGCGTATGCTCAGTTTCAAGAATCCCAGCGTACGCTCAGTTTTATTTCAAGAATCCGAGCGTACGCTCAGTTTCAAGAAACTGAAAACTGAGCAATGCTCAGTTTCAAAAAACTGAGCGTATGCTCAGTTCTGTTGAAACTGAGTGTAGGCTCAGTTTGAAATAAAACAGACATTGCTCAGTTCATCTAAAAGATATAGTGTAGGAAATATTAATAATGTCATGTAATTGATATTATCTCACTTTGAGTTTATTAGTTCCATGTAGAACATAGATATATTAGAACATATGCCAGTTCTTTAAAGATCAGTTCATCTATCATGACCAAACACACAAGCAATCATTAAATCCTCAATCAAAATTCGGACAGAATACCTTTTTTGTAATTTCTGAACTTGATTGTCCTCCAAAAAAGGAGTCACCTTAGTCCAAAGCACAAAGGCCGCACATTTGAACTTGCAGAGGATTAAGGCACAAATTGACATATAACATAGGATTTGGTCCACTGTTTTTAGATATTTACACCCTAAGATCTTTGATTTCAACTGCTACTTTTGGAGCTTGTGTCACTCAAATGTACAAATCAAAACATGAACAAACAAGCATCCATGGAAAATATGGGAGCAAACAGTATTTCATTTTTTGGCTCAAAATTATTTTGTATGCAAAAAATAAAATTGCACAAAACTCAAGTGTCTTCTTGAGCTACTGAATGCTTGCTAAAAAAAAAAAGCCCGAAAGCACCAGTTCCAATACTAGATTAGTATAGTTTATTTTGGCACCGCCATCAATCGTTGAAATTGAATAATAATGGAAATGTGACGAAATAATATCTCTACTGATAAAAAGTAAAACAGCCAAATATTATATTTACTGATAAAAACTTAAAACACCCTGGTGTTCATCATACATCATTTTCTAAGAACTTCAAATTTACCCTCTGACTTCTACCAACCTGAGCAGAAAGTACAATGTCAAACTAACCTGTTTGCTTTACTGCTATTCTATAAAATGCTTAGATTTTACTTCAGTTATTTTAGTTAATATTTTCACATGTATGAAACAAAATAACTTTAGCAGCAAAACTTATGTTTATTATAAAGATAATTTGTGTGTATATTATTTTTACTTTCCAGGATAGTGTTCGTGGGAAGGTTCTTGCAAATAATATAAGTAGTCATATAGGTGAAGCATTTCAATTGGTTGTTTAAAGTATACATTAATTTTGGTAGCCAATAAAAAGTGACCAAATAACGGGGTTGCTCATTAAGAACCTAAGAAGCCTTCTCACCAACAATTATCTGTTTACTTTGAAGTGCTTCAACGAGATGTCAAAATTTCACATCAGCTTCAGACGTCAACGGTTATCTATCCAGAGTATCTACCCTATCAAATTAGGTTAGCTTTGTGAAGTAAAAGTGATGTTTTGACATAGTAATAGCATGGTTGTAACTTCAATTTATATTTAGATGTCATTCTTTTTCATCTTTTTAACTTAAATGTCTGATGAAAAGAAAAGGAAGAATGAATTGCAGGATATATGTTTGTCAAATGATTTATGTTTTGTTTCATGACTATCATACTTAACTGATACGTCGTGTAGGTAGAATATTCTGTTGCCACCATATGGAAACTATATATGTCCGAAGCAAAATTGTGTGTTGTGAAAAAGCGTTTATAAAAATATGTACGCACATGCTTGAGAAGCAGCCCTAACTAGTAACAAATATGCCAGAAAAACTACATTCACAACTAAAACAATTGTTGAAACCGAGAGAAATCTTCCAATGTTATTCAAGAGAGTCCACTTTCCCCTACCAGATGAACGAGATTTCCGAGGTTTCCTGTAACGACCCGGAAAATCTGAACCAATTTAAAAAATTTAAATTGGCTAAAATAGTGAATTTAAAATATTTAAAATAAATATATTAAAATAATAACGATGAAAAGTGAGTTTGAATCGACGTTTGAAAAAAAATTATAATTAATTCTAGTTATAAACAAGGCCTGAAATGGCGTGGTAGTTTCAAAATTTGAATTCAAACTTTGACTCACTGTACCGGGTGCAAAACAAAATGGATTTGAGTGAAACCAAAAATATTTAAATCTATTAGTGAATATCTTTCTAACGAATCTGAAAAATCGAAGTTTAATAGCGTGAAGCAAAAGTTATGGCCAAATGAATTTTCAGAAAGGTCGCTATAGAGTTTATATAGCCTGTGAAAATGGCCATTTTGCAAACGACCTCGGAATTCGACGAAACCACTTTTGATGGATCCCGGATGTTAAACTATTGCTAGGTTTCAAATTTCATAATTTTTGAAGCTAGTATGTGAGCATGGCAAAGGAAAATGTGTTTGGTCGATTTCTATTAAATTGGGTCGACCAGAAAATGGCCATTTTGCAAACGACCACAAAATTCGACGAAACCACTTTTGTTGGATCTAGGATGTCAAATTATTGCTTGGTTTCAAATTTCATAATTTTTTAAATTAATATGTGAGCGTGGCAAAGGAAAACGTGTTTTGGTCAGTTATAGTTAAATTGGATCGACCAGAAAAGGGCCATTTTTCAAACGGTCTCAGAATTCGATGAAACTAGTTTTGTTGGGACCGTATCGTCAAAAGATAGCAAGATTTAATTTTCGGGAATTTTTAGAATCAGTATGTGGCCCCGGCAAATTGAAATGTACGTTCAAATCAAATATTGAATGTTTTATATTTTAACTTGAAGAAAAACTGACTGGAACAGTCGAATGGGCCAACGAAACATATCCCATTGTATTCGGAATGGGGGTATTTAGCCAGGGGCGACCGTCGTTGGGCTTGAATTGGGGTTCGTGGGTGAAAGAGGGTATTTTCGAAATTTATAAATATAAAAAAATTATCTCATTTGTCCACATCAGCCCTTCTCTCTCTCCGAAACCCCCGATCGACGGCGGAACAACTTCAAAACTTGCCCCTCCGATTCCTCCTCCTACACGCAATAAAACACCATGCCCCTTTGGAGATTTTTGTAGCGCTATCAACGAGCTTCACATCCATATGAAGTTTGATTTTTTCGTGGCCTGTACAGCTCGAATCGAGCTCGAGAAGTTCAGGGCTTTCAGCCGCCGCCGCCTTCACTTAGGGCTACCGAGTTCATCGCGGCTAGGGTCCCCTAACGCGCCTCTCTCCGCTCTTTCACGTGGCGAAGGCCGATCGACGTATCGTTGCGCGGATTAGGAGAAAAATCTAAACCTAGTTTAGAACATCAAAACGAGGTAACGGCTGATTTTTATTTCAACTATTCTATAGCACTTTAAAGCGCTACGGTTTATGATTTCACAGTAAAAATTATATCTTTTTCGTTTGTTGACAAAATTCAGTGAAACAAGAGACAGTGGACTCGTGTGGACGTCTTCTACATTCTAGAAGAGACCGCATATTTTTCTAAGCCTTCTGCTATTTTTGGTGGAGTGGAACCCAATGTGAGATTTCTAAATTGTAAACGATATGGAAAACGACGATGTATAAATTATATAGTCGATGTATGAGTTATATAAGCGTTGTACACCTCTTGTATAAGCGTTGTATAAGTTGTACGTTCGATATATAGGTTATATATGCGTTGTAAAAATTATATATGTGTCGAAATAGAAGTGAAATGCTTATATAAATATAAATATAAATATAAATATATATATATATATATACACGCCCCTCGTCCACAAACCATGGACGATATTTATTGGTTGTGATTGGTTTGAAAATTGGTTGATTACGAATGGTTGATTAGAATTTTTTGTGGTTGAAATTGATTGATTGTGGTTGAAAAATACCCGTTTGTGATTGAGAATTATTTGGTTGAAACCACATAGGATTAGTTTGTGCAAATGAAAAAAATATATAGACATGCCGCCTGCGTGCGAACTAGATGCATGAAATCCCCATTGTCAAAAGCTGCGAGGCTTTAAGGAGAGCGAGGAGCCGTACTAGGGACGGCCCCAGTTTTAACTACCGTGCCGTTATGCTGCCGAAATTTTTTGAAATATTCATGTGTTAGAATTATTTTCATTTATTGAAATTATTTTCTTATGTTGAAACCGTTCATGTGTTGAATAGAAATTCATTCGTTGAATAGAAATTCATGTGTTGAATGGTATTCGTGTTTGAAATAAATTGTTTTATAATAAAAATCATATTTTTATCATCTATATGAAATATAAAATAGTCGTGTTTTGAAATAAATTGTTTTAACAATAAAAATCACATTTTTATCTTTTATATACAAACTATAGAAAACCGTTAATGTATTGAATAGAAATTCATTCGTTGAATAGAAATTCATGTGTTGAAGGGTATTCGTGTTTGAAAGAAATTGTTTTATAATAAAAATCATATTTTTGTCATCTATATGAACTATATAAAATAGTCGTGTTTTGAAAGAAATTGTTTTATAATAAAAATCATAATTTTGTCATCTATATAAACTATATAAAATAGTCGTGTTTTGAAAGAAATTGTTTTATAATAAAAATCATATTTTTACCATCTATATGAACTATATAAAATAGTCGTGTTTTGAAATAAATTGTTTTACATTAAAAATCACATTTTTATTATATACATGAATTGTTAAAAATAGTGAAGTGTTGAAATAAAAGTCGGTTGGATAAAAATATCATTTTTACCAAATATAAGAAAAGAATATCGTTTTGAAATCGAAGAATAGACTATATCTATGTATATATATAAATATAATTAAATAAATCAAATAACGAAGCTGCAGTTCGTGTTTTGAAACCGTGATTTCAAACGATTAGTGCGGGAGATCCGACCATCGGATCTTCCTGAAACCGAAATAGTTGGGTTCGCTTTGGAAATATCTTTCCAACGACACCAACTTTGTAAAGATCCAACGGTTGGATTGTCTGGAATGTTTAATTCAAATCTGTAGAAAAACAGCGCCATAATCGATTATATATATATATATATATATATATATATATATACATATATATAAATAAATAAATTAAATCGAATAACGACGCTGCAGTTCGTATTTTGAAATCGAAACTTCAAACGATTGTACCGGGAGATCTGAACGTCGGATTTTCCCAAAACTAGAACCGTTGGATTTGTTTTGAAAAGATCTTTCTAATGATTTAAATTTTGTGAAGATCCAATGCATAGATTTTCAGATATGTGTAAATCAAATCTGAAGAAAAACAGCGCCACGGCCGCGTTATGGCCTGAAGCGTCGTTTGAATAAATTGGCTATTTTAATTAAATAAAAATAGCGATAAATCGTTATAAAATATTATAAACGATATGGAATGTGAAATTTAGAAATTAACTAAAGGTTAGCTAAGTCGAATGATTTCCTGGGTTTAGATCGGATGTTGGTTTCGGCCTTCGGGGTTAATATTTGGGGAATCGTTCTCTTACTGATTTACGGTTAGTGACTAATGAATTGGAATAGGGCGTATGTGTGTTTGTGTAGCACTTGTTTATTATATACGCGAGTTGCTCAGAAAGACCGGGTTTATCCCATCCTGAATAACTGAATCGACGATAAGAAATCGAAGATGAAGACGGTGGTCGAAGACCGGAGATCTTCACCTCGTTTGGATGGTAACTGATGTCCTGATTGTGAGGCATCCCGAAATATGGATAATGAGTGGTGATCGTCCAGAGTACGTGGAGATCGATGGGTATGCAAGATATATAGTGCCTCCGGTTTCGTTCAGACCTAGAACGGACTTGTAAATGGACTGTGTGTCTGACATTGGAATTCATTCTGTGTAATTGATAGCCATCAGTTGCACGGTGTGAATTGCCTGTGTAGCATGCTAAGATGCGGTATCAGGGCTTCTGTTGAAAAGCAAAGTCCTGTGGTTGATGATCAAAGCACCGCCTGTATGGCGTAGCTTTGTGTATAACGTGAATTCGCGAACCTCAAACCTCGGTATGAACCAGAAACGGGAGAGGACCTCAGGGAGGGCATGCGTTTCCTTCTAGCTAGAGGTGGTGTCAGTGCTTAAAATGGCTGGCATTTATATTATTTTCACCTATGTGGTTGTTGCTGTTGCTAGGCGCCTCGGTTATATCGGTCGATCCGGGACCGATGGAGTCATTCGTTGGTTCATCTACGCCCCAAAGGGAGGGGAAACGTAGTGTTTAGGAATTTTAATCCACATCGGTGGACCGGCCCTGTCGCTCCTAGGGTCACTCGAGCTCTGATCCTGAGACTCGGGCTAGACAGTCTCGAATTCAGTAAGGACTATCTTTTGCCTTGTTTCATGATGGAAATCCAATTTCCAAATACGATACCGTGCGGTTTTGATTGTAAATATATATGGCGACATGATATATGGTACTCATGCCTTCTATGATTGATAGTTATGATTGAAATTGTTTTTGAAACCTATAAACACTAGTAATAATATCAAATGCTTTTGTTTTATTCGTATCAAGCATATTTTAGCCATTATAAGGTAAAACTCTATCCTCCGGTTTGCGTTACATTATGTGATTGGAGCTGAGTCTTATAATGGCTTCATTTTTATAAACAGCATTGCGATGTTTAAAAGAATTATGTGTTTTAAAGCACTGGCAATCCACTGGAGTAAACCCGTTCCGCGAAAGTGGCGTGGTCTTGTGATTGGGCATATTGTACATGTGTTAAGTAGATTTCTCGTACCATTCCCATGACTGACTCATAGTTTGTTTCACTTGCAAACTCGGGTGCCCCTTTTTCAACACGGGCAGCCTTGTGTTCAGGTTTTAGCAGGCTTTTCTAGATAGCTGGAGCTGAAGATGGATTCTATCATTTATCTCTTTTTATGCTGTTCTGCTCCTATTGTACATATTATGTTTGTTTCCGTTGTAGACATTTATGTATAGCTGAACTGTATTTGTACTAAGTATGATCCTATATACTGTGTAACTCTAATGATTTCGTTTATCCAGTGTATTATTTGTTCATTATCTGGTGTATTTATTTAATTTTGTTCTACTATTATCTGTTTATGTGTTATATTCCAAAGATTACCCTTAACACCGTCGTACGGGGTTTTGGGGTCGTCACATTTCCTTTTTATAATGCTTTTATTAGATGGTCTCAATACAATGTCAAAATCGCATATCAGTAATTGTAGCTTTGGGTCTCCAGATATGAAACTAAATGTTGGGTTAACTAGCGACTTTCGTAGGCTTAGCTTGATTTCTCCAAATGTACATAGATTCAACAGTTCCCTGAAAAAGAAAGTATACATTATGATATGAAATAACAAACATGGGCTTATTGCATGTGCAAAAAGAATTCTTGATATTCGAAATTTTACTTCAAATAATTGTCACCAGTCCAAATGTCCTTAAATTTATTACTATGAGATGTTTGCAAATTTAGAAGGAAATTTCACTTAACACATGTTATCTTGAAGAGATTTGAATGCCAATAGTACCAAACTTAAAATTTATAGTCAATCTCTTAAAAATTATTACAAGTCAAAAAAGCCTTGGCAAGTAGCTTCCAAATAACATTATTATCATTTTTATTTTTGAGGTTTTATATTATTAGATGTAAGATTTCTACCCAACTATGTTGTAACGACCCGCATTCTACGCATCGATGGATCGTAGAATATTTATTTCTTTCACATATGAAGTCGTACGGTCGTGTACTTTTGGGGAACAACTACTGGGGTCATTTCCCATGTTCATGATTTCTGCTGAATTGTAATTGACCGTTTTGCCCCTAGCTGATCTTGTTTCAGCCATAACTTTTGATTGTAAAGGAGTTTTGACCCGAAACCCCTTCCATTAGATCCGGATGATGGTTTGACTTCCATAGAGTGGTCATATTTGAAAAACGGACTTACCGTTTGGAGATATGGCTGAAATAAGATTTAGAAGGTGAAAAAAATTAAATGAGGTGATTAATGAATAGGCCCATAACCCATTTCGGGATTAGGGTTATGGGGGGCTGAAATGAGTTAGGTTTTCATTTTCATTTTAGTTTTCTAGCCGCCATTTATGTAATGCCCCACGTCCATTAATGTCACTCACAAAAGGAATGCATTAACTTTCATGGAGTATTATTGGTGTATAGAACGGAAATCTAAAAAGACAGATACATGTATTGGTACTTGAAAATTTTAAAACAACTTTTATTGCAGCGGAGAAATAGTTTGATTACAACAACTTGTTAAACCAAGTACACTTAATATCCATCCTAACAAATTGGTTTCAAAGTACATAAAGTAAGAAACATAACCCTAACATAAGTAGCCATAAAAGAGATGAGCTGAACTTTACTTTCAGCAATCCAAGCTTTTCCAAAAGAGAGAGAAAGAGATCCAAATCAAGCTCCACTAGTACTAGCCCCACCCGGAGAACCTCGTGGGGGAGGGGGGAAGGAAGAAAAGAGGCGAAAACAAAGGGGGTCAGACAAGAAGTCTGACGATTACCATAACTTTAACAATACAATTATTAAAGTAATTAGGATAAGGCATAAACTGGCAAAATAAGGAATGACTGTGAAGCAAGTGGGCAAGACAAAGAAAATAAGAGGAATATTCCAGCGTTAATCTCGCTCCTACTCGCTATAAGATAATTACTATACTGCACCAATGCTAATTACGCCGTACCATTACTAGTCACCCTAAATGTTGATCCCGCCCACTGAACACAATAATAAAAATAATGGTAGTTTCGTGTACCTCTAGCTGTCTTCATAGGCGTCGTCTGCCCCTATCTCCACTAGTTGTACCCACTACCCTTCCCATTCTAATTACAATGTTTATTCATAATATGGTAGTTATACTCCCAGCTGTCTTCATAGGTGTTGTCTGCTCCTATCTCTGCTAGTCGTACCCACTACCTTCACCAATCGATCGGCTCCATAACTCATAGATACCCGTGCTGGTCCCACAGTGGGGTGTATCACTCACCAAAGTGGCAACCCAATACCACTACAGATGCGCGACTTATATCTACACGATGCAACAACGTCTTACCTACCAGCCCGGGGCCACGCACGCACATGACCCCGTTGGACTTGCGTTGTCACCGCTAACCTGTTTTGACCTCTTACAATCAAACTTAGTAAGCGTGTCCTGTCCTCGACTTGGGTCGATCTCACAAAGATACTTAATGGGTTACTGGTTTGAAAGGGGTCCCCACACAAGCTTTCCACCTATGCTTGGTCACCACTAGAATTTCCCACTTAACCCCTTCTTATTCATGTCTTCTTACATGTTTTCAACTTGGTTAACTGTTTATAATTATATCCCACATGTCACCCATGTTGTCCACTAAACAAATCAACATGTGTTATTGGTTAAGCTTGTCTTAACCCTATCCGCTTATTAGATCAATAAATTATTGGTTAAGCTGGTCTTAACCCCATCCACTAATATCTTATTGGTTAAGTTGATCTTAACCCGATCCGCTTATCAAATCAATATATATTATTGGTTGAGTTTGTCTTAACCCTATCAGATCAATACATATCATTGGTTAAGTTTGTCTTTACCCTATCCACTTACCAGATTAATATATATATTACTGGTTAAGCTGGTCTTAACCCTATCCACTTATCATGTTTTACTAAATTTATGATTAAGTACATCTTAGTTCACAGATACATTGGTTAAGAGAATAACTAAGAGTACCAACCCCGAAGATCGAAATCGACATCAAATTGTTACTCAGAGAATCCCTCACTCAACCAAACTTCTATTTGTCATTCATATTCATCTTTGGTCTGCATCAATTAATTATTAATGCACAGACCCCTCACATTAAGTCGGTTGCATGTGGCCGCTGGATATGCCGGGCGGTTCCGGGCAAACTTCCACCACAAGCAAGACTTAACCTCGTGTCTAAGCATCTTTTAATTTATGCCTTATACCTCTCACATTAGACTGTCATTTGTGGTTGCCAGATTTGTTGGGCGAGTCCGGGCAGTCTTACACTACAAACGAGTCTAACCTCGTGTCTTAGGCCTTTATTACTCATTTAATTTGTGCCTTTGACCTCTCACATTAGACTCCAGGTAGGTCTGGACAGTCTTACACCACAAACGAGTCTAACCTCGTGTCTTAGGCATTTATTATTACACATTATTATTCAACCGCAATTTGTATTAATATCCCTATTTCAAACTGCCAATAACTTCCAATTTTAATCCATGCCCATAATTGTCGCTTAAATTATGTCCATAATTACTATGCACATAAATTAGGCCAATTAATGTCTCAAATTAATTATATGCCTTTATGCCAATTCACAATTGTGCATATTTAATATTTTCCCATTATCCCCATGTCGTTTGTACGTTGAACGTGAAATATGTTAGACTCGCAAATAGTCTAACTCATAAAAAGGAAAGAAACATCACAATATGCATAACAAACAAAACTAACTTGCATAACATGGATCAAAACTGGCATGACTATGATTCATATTAACATAAATTTGCATAATCAACATTGCATAGCCAATAGTCATAAAACATAAATTTGTATAAACTATGTACTGTCATGGATCTAAATGTATAGATCTGAACTTGTAATTATGAACCTGCATATATGGATATGGTTTTCCTATGACTTGCATATGAATTTCATACAAACTTACATTCAAACAAGGATATGATTCACATACAAAACTAGTTTAGGAAACATAAATTTGCATAAGTATGTTACTGCCTTGGATCTAAATATAGATCTAATAAAAATGTGAACTTGCATATAGATTCCTACAAACTTGCATATGGATCTTAACATGTAAATTAGTGTCACATGTTTTTGCATACAAACTAGCATATGTATATACTTGATTCACATATGTTTTTACATCCCAAACTTGCATAAGATTCACATATGGTTTAACATCCTAAACTTGCATACATATGTTTTAACATCCCAAACTTGCATAAGATTCACATATGATTTAACATACTAAACTTGCATAAGATTCACATAACATAAACTTGCATAAGATTCACATAACATAAACTTGCATAAGATTCACAAATTAACGTACGTAAACTTGCATAAAATGAATCAAGTTAAACATGTATAATTGTACATATAAATAGATCTACCAATCACACAATAACAAAACTGTCATATGTTCACAAACAGACAATAACATCACATGTTTCGACAGACATGTTCTCATAATCCAATTACAAGCCATCATAATTAACTTAATAATTATATTATGAAAGAAATAGCACTCACAATCAAAAGAACAGTCTTATTTTTCTGGGATCTGTATTCCTAAACTGAATTGCTCGCCTTTGATGTAGACTAATCATTATTATAATCTTAGATTTGATTTGATTTTGATTCTATCTTGATTTTAGGTTGAAAGAGAACGGCGGCTACTCTGGGTTCTCCATTGACGGCATGGCGGCTCTTGGTATGAATTAGTGTGATTAGGGTTGAGGGTTTGCGAGTGCTTTTAAAGAAGTTTAATTAATTAAGAGCCATCAGATTAACCTATAATCAATCAAGGCCATCCAGTCAACATAGAATGACACCTCAGTCCTAATGACTCAGCAACAAGTTAGAAAAGCATCATCTTTCAGATCTGCCGGGGGGGGTGGGGAGGCGACACCCAGGTTGACCCTCTGGTCGACCTGTATGGGTAGGTCGACCCCCTGGTCGACCTGGCCTTTGGGCGGGAATTTTCCCGCCCAGCTCGCTTCCCTGTTTTGAATTCAATTTTCAAATTTCTGATTCGAGCTGTTTTTAATTTAATTAAATTCTGAATCTTCGGAAGGCCATAACTTCTTCATACGAAGTCCAATTCACACAAACTCCGACTCTATCTCAAGCAGAATTCTGAGACGAAGGCAATGGCGCAACCCATTTCTTTTAATTCCCACATTTGAAATTAAGTATTCTTTAATTTGTTAATTTTAATATTTAAAATCACGCGGTGTTACATTCTCCCCTCTTTAAAGGATTTCGTCCCAAAATCTCCAAGTTAAGGAGAATGTATATCCTAGCATCCAATCATCCATCTA
The DNA here is from genome assembly GCA_030737875.1 of Allium sativum. Taxonomy (NCBI): domain Eukaryota; kingdom Viridiplantae; phylum Streptophyta; class Magnoliopsida; order Asparagales; family Amaryllidaceae; genus Allium; species Allium sativum. Next base: position 177,651,569 of record CM060913.1, on the reverse strand, counting down.
CTCAACCATCAAACATAGGCATCCATTGTCCTTACAAGATTTCTAATGTCGTATGAACATATGAAAAAAGAGTGTGTATATGTTCCTTATCTAATGCAAAATCAGGCTTTCTACTGATTCAGTTGACCTCCTTAATGCAAATCATGATAGTGCCATGGGTCAATTATGTATGCAAAAGAATCCTATCGGTACATATTATTTTTATGTGTGCACAACCATTCATCAAAATGCATCATCCATGTGATAACACAACCATTATACATCCACTAATTTAAAAATGCACACACATTTATATGCAACATGAAGGTGATTGAGCCGATCAAGTGCCTAATGTGTGTGTACATGCATCCACGAGCAACCATTAGCAACTACTTGCATCCATTTGCATTCACCAAACATAACATGTCTCAAACACATGTTTGCAACCATAAGGTTCTTCCTAACTAAAGATCGAAGATATCATCGCCAAGATATCCTAAACGATAGGACAAGTATAAATAAAGCGATAGAAAAAGGAGATGTTAGGAACATATCCTCAAAAAGAAAAGGGTATAATGTATGCATCTTGCTTTCTGTCTCCCAAGTTGCGTCTCCTTGATCATCTCCTTATTGGATTTTCACCATCTTGGCCTCTCTGTTGCGTAGCTTTATGTCCTTCGATCCAAGGATGCATGTAGGAGCTCGTCTAATCATGGCGTCTCACTCCACTTCCACTTATCTAGGCATGCTCGGCTCCACTACTTCCGCAGTATCTTGTAACAAATCTGCAAATGCGATACGTGAAAGCATGTCATGAACATTACTAAGCTAGTTGCCTCTTCACATGTCCTTCCAAAATATAGGATATATAACCTCAAAAGATCTTCAAGGATTCTATTCACCCCTCTCCGTCCATCCATCCGTTTATGGATGATAAGCGATACTCGTACTTGCTGCCTTTGCATATCACCTTTTCCTCTTGCGTCGAAAACTGCTCCAAGCCCTGTCCCGCAAGCACCGGTATACACTATGAATGGTTTACTTTCATTTGGTAAAACTAAACTGGAGCGGTCGTCAGCGTCCTCTTCAAATGCTGGAAAGCATCGTCATAGTCAACATCCCGAGAAAAAGTCGAGTTCTTCTTCGTTAACAGAATAACCAGCTAACATTAAAAAGCTTCTTACTTCTGTTGCGTTCTTAGGAATTTTCCAATCTTGGATTGCCACCACCTTAACGGGATCCACAGCTATCCCTTCCTTAGAGACCGCATGTCCTAAGAACCTCACTTCTTGTATCCGAAAATGGTACTTGGAGAACTTAGCTTTGATGCACTCGTAGGGTCTCTAAGGCTTCCCTAAAATGTAGGGTGTATTCTTCTTCGCTTCTAGAGCAAATCAAGATATCATCCACAAAGACTATCACAAACTTGTTTAGAAACTCCCTACTCATTAAGTCAACGAAGTACGCGGGTGCATTCGTCAAACCAAAAGGCATGACGAGCAACTCGAAGAAACCGTCAGGAGTTCTAAATGCAGTTTTATCTCTGCTGTCTTCAGCCACCCTTAGTTGATGAAATCCTATAGCCAAATCCAGTTGCGAGAAAACCGAAGCACCCACCAACTGATCGAATAAATCATCTATTCTCGGCAATGGGTGTCTGTTCTACTTTGTTAGCTTATTCAGCTCTCTATAGTCCATGCACAACCTAAGTGAACCATCAGCTTTTGTCACAAAAACGACTGGAGCACCCCACTCTGAAATACTTCTTCTTATGAACCCCTTCTCAAGAAATTTTTTCACTTTCTTACCGAGTTCTCTTCTCTCTCTCGGAGTCATGTGGCGCACTGGTAATGCAACTAGCTTTGCATTATCTACTAAGTATATTCGAAAGTCTATCTCGCGCCTCGGGGGTAAACCTCGAACCTCATCGAAGACTTCACTATATTCATGGACCACATGAACAAATTCCAAATCATCATTGGATGCGTCAAGGGATTCTAGGTAGCTAAGCATTAACGGACCTCTAGGGTCGCAAGAAATGTCAAGGGTCTTTTCACAACAATCTAACTACCCTTCTTTCACAATCTAGGATGGCACCGTATCTAGCTAGCCAATCCATGCCTAGAATCGAGCCATAGCCCATGAAGACAAGAAAGAAGGCATTGCATTCAAACCCAACGCCCAAGATAGACACTCTCAAATCCCGACAAATCACTGAAAGATGAGCCGAACCACCAATAGGATTTGAGACTACTATGGGATCCGTAACTGGACTAGTATTTAGGTGCAGTGTTTCAACTAACGAAGCAAATACAAATGAGTGTGAAGCATCAGAATTCAAACAAGGTTCAAACAGGATGATCAAAAAGAAAAACCAAACTTTCAACAGAAATGTTTCGACCTTTATCAGGTATGCCAGCCGTGAGGCAACGCGTATGCCCTCCAGAAGATCCTATACTTTGTCCTTACCTTTGCCTTTTGCTTCCTTGGACGATCCTAATAAGATGTCATATTTCTCCGTAGCGATGACAACTAGTCTTCCTTTTCTTTCTAGCGTCTTTATTTAAGTAGTCAGATATTTCACAAGTGTGGCCCTTCCTTTTCTCTTGGCCCCTTGTTATCCTTTCCTCCTTTCTTTGGATCTATTTTCTTATTGTGTGTCCTATCTATGTCTCTTCTCTATATCCTCCATTCGTGACCTCCCACCAAAATGAAATTTCGTCCTTTATTGACCAAGCAGCTAATTGAACCTTACTCCCATCTTCTATCTTGAGGGTACCAACAAATCTTCCACTTTCTTCTGCCTTTGACAAACGTCCCAGTCCCATGAAGTGGTTTTCCCGCCCATCATAAGGAAGTTCTTACATATCATAGGAATAGCGTTTATACGTGGAGGAAGAAATTCAAAAAGGAAAGAGTAAGAGATTCAAAATGAAGAATCGAAAGGAAGATACATGGCTCTAGGGGTTTTGTTCTTCTAAACAAACTTCTCTCTTGAAAATACTTTCCTTAAAACATATTTTTGAAAGTATTTCTTTACAAAATGCTTTTGAAAAACAGTTTTTCAAAATTCATATTTGCTCTGGTAAGCTTCAGCTCTGATACCATGTGTAAAACCCCACGTCCATTAATGTCACTCACAAAGGGAATGCATTAACTGTCATGGAGTATTATTGGTGTATAGAACGGAAATATAACAAGACAGATACATGTATTGGTACTTGAAAAAATTTATAAAAATTTTATTGCAGCGGAGAAATAGTTTGATTACAACATCTTCATAAACCAAGTACACTTAATATCCATCTTGACAAATTGTTTTCAGAGTACATAAAGTAAGAAGCATAACCCCAACATAAGTAGCCATAAAAGAGATGAGCTAAACTTTACTTTCAGCAATCCAAGCTTTTCCAAAGGAGAGAGAAAGAGATCCAAATCAAGCTCCATTAGTACAAGCCCCCACCCTGAGAACCTTGGAGAGGAGGAAGAAAAGAGGCGAAAACAAAGGGGGTCAGACATGAAGTCTGGCGAGTACCACAACTTGAACAATACAATTATTAAAGTAATTAGGATAAGGCAGAAACTGGCAAAATAAGGAATGATTGTGAAGCAAGAGGGCAAGACAAAACAAACAAGAGGAATATTCTAGCGTTAATCTCGCTCCTAATCGTTATAGGATAATTACTATACTGCACCAATGCTAATTACACCGCACCATTACTAGTCACCCTGAAAGTTGATCCCGCCCACTGAACAAAACAATAATAATAATAATGGTAGTTTCGTGTACCCCTAGTTGTCTTCATACGTGTCGCCTGCCCCTATCTCCACTAGTTGTACCCACTACCCTTCCCATTCTAATTACAATGTTTATTCATAATATAGTAGTTATACTCCTAGCTGTCTTCATTGGTGTCATCCGCTCCTTTCTCCACTACTCGTACCCACTACCTTCCCCATTCGATTGGCTCACTAACTCGTAGATACCCATGCTGGTCCCATAGTGGAGTGTATCACTCCCCAAAGTGGCAACCCATGTGAAAACCCGTAACTTCCCCGTAAAGGAAAGCGTCGGATAGTTCGAGAACAAGCCACAACAGAACGCATACAGAAGAACATTTCATTGTATATTACAACAATGCATCAGATTACAAGAATATACAGAGTATAAATGAATATTACACAGAAATATCAGAGATTTAAATTACATTTAAATACATAGCAGCGGAAAATAATACAATACACAACTGAAGGGGATATACGGATACAAAGCTTTCCGGATATCGTTCCAGCTGTAAACCAGGATCCTATGAATATAAATCTGCAAAACCAAAACTATTAGCTGCCCGTGTCAAAAATAAGGGCACCCAGAGTTTAGGTTAAAACAATAAACTCCAGGTCAGTCATGGGACTGGTGTGAGAACTAAAACAGTTATTAATTCTTTATTTTAAAATTAGGTAAATCAAGGGACCACGCCGTATAACACGGAACGGGTTTCCTCCCAAGAATACCAGTGCATAAAACAAACAGCGCAATGCTAAATGAGGAAAAATGAAGTTGTTATAAGACCCAGGTCCTATCACACAATGCAACGCAAGCCGGGGGATAGGGTTTTCCCTTATAACAGCCAAAGAATGCTTGATACGTTTAAAAACAAATCATTTGATACTATTATCAGTGTATAGTGTATAAAACAATTTCAAATCATAAGTATCAATCATAGGCGGCATGGGTACCATATATCATGTCGCCATACTAGTTCTACAATTAAAACCGCAAATGTCACGTATTTGGAAATTGGATTTCCATCTATGAACCGAGGCAAAAGATAGTCCTCAACCGATTCGAGACGCTCTAGCCCGCCCCTCAGGCAAGTACTCTGTCAAGCCTTTGGATCGTCAGGGCCGGTCCACCGATGTGGATTAAACTTAAACCCTGAACATGCGTTCCCCCGCCCTATGGGGCGTAAATGAGCCAACGAATGACTCCATCGGACCCGGATCGTCCGATCAAACCGAGGCGCCTCGCAACAGCAACAACCACATAAGTCAAACTCGTCAGGGCGTGTAAAACCACTGACGCCACTTCTAACTAGAAAGAAACGCATGCCCTCCCTGAGGTCCGTCTCCTGTTTTTGGTTCATACCGGGTGTGAAACACGCGAAGTAAACGTTACACAAAGCTACGCCACAAAGGCCGTGCTTCGATCATCAACCACAAGACTTTGCTTTGATCATCAACCATAAGACTTTGCTTTTCAACAGAAGCCTCGTTCAATTTCCACTTAGGCATGCCACACAGGCAATTCACTCCATGCGTTTGATATCCATCAATATATAACCCCTGAGCTCGTACGTCTCAGAGAAGGGCGTTATGCAAGAGAATAAATTCTCCGCCGCCAAACAGATATATATTTAATAGAGATCAATCACACGGACTAAAATCCAATGTCAGACACACAGTCCATTTACAAGTCAGTTCTGGGTCTGAACGAAACCGGAGGCAACTAGTACCCCGCATATCCATCGATCTCCAAGTACGTCTGGACGATCACCAACTGTTTCCATCTTCTTGGGTGTACAGCCCAATCAAGATCATCAGTTATCACCCAAACGACGTGAAGACTTCTGGTCTTCGACCACCTTCTTCATCTTCGACACCACGTCGAATCAGTTATTCAGAATGGGATAAACCCGGTCTTTCTGAATAACTCGCGTATATATTATAAAAGTGTTACACAAACACAACATACGCCTCATTCCAATTCAGAATATTCTTTAATTCAAATATTCCTATATTTTGGGAAAAGTTCCCATTATTTTATCCAAGATTAATTCTTTAAATTTATTCTTTAATCTCCTTTGAATATCAATTCAAACTAGTCGGGATTAGCGAACCACACCGAAGTAATCATTTATTTTATTTCCCAATCCCAACCTATTCATCCCATGAAGTAAAACTGGTTATACTTCATATCTAACACCACGGTGTTATCGGTAAATTAAATTACCATTTCACGTTCAAATTTATTAAAGATTTAACTATCGCCTGGAGTAAAACTGGTGATGCTCCATTCTCGATCTTTTCAATCTAATTAAAGATTCATTAAAACTCCACTTAGTTTTAATCGTAAACTGGGTTAAAGAATCAGTGTCATTTAAAACACGGTTCACGATAAACCCAAAATCACATTCCATTAATTATCAGGTTAAAGAACGAGTGTTATTTAAAAACATTGTTCACGATAAACCCAAAAATCAAAATCAATTCAATTCCAATTAAATATTATCTAATTGGTGCACTTCATTAAATCTAGATAAAAAGATTTAATCTTTTCTCAACTGGGTTCAAGAACAGTGTTAGTGAAGACACCATTTACGACAAACCCAAATCACATTTGATATTCAATATAAGGCTCTGAATAGAAAATATATTGGCTTATATTCAATACCAAATTCTACGATTAACAAATGTCGTGTCGGAAATAACGATATAAATATATATATCTTTCAAATTTCCATAACAACATCTGTATAATCCCGAATTCCAACATCGAAATATTCCGAAGACAATTTCGATTCAAATCCACTCCAATGCAATCATTGGAAATTTTGGTTATTTTTAAAACCCCTTTCAAATTCAATTTATTTATTTGAAAATAAATAGAATTATATTTCTAGTTCAAAACTAGTTCATTTCGATAAAAATCTATTTTCATCTTTTCAGATATGGAGTTTTTCATCCCAAATCATCAAAAATCATTTCTTATGATTTGACACAAATTATTACCATTTTTAATAATTTTATCAAGGCCCGTACAGTCGATTTCCATCAATGGCCATCGAACTGCACTTACAGCGACCTTTTTCAAATTTGATTTGGACATAATTCCAAATCCAACCATTAGATTTCGAATTTCTAAAATTCATTAGAAAGCTCTTTTCGATACGAACCCGACAGTTTCGGTTTTAGGAGAATCCGACGGTCGGTTCTCCCGTAATGTCCGTTTGAAATAAATGGTCGAAATTCACGAACTGCCGCGGCGCGGCGTGTTCTATACAGGCAATTATATTATATGTATAATATATATAATATATATTTCGTCGATTTCTATTTAAAATGAATTATATAAATAGTTTTAAATTCGTTTCAAAAGCAATTTCAACTTCCATTTCAATTCAAATCAAAATTGAATTCTTCTTTATAAATTCGTCTTAAAATTCATTTCTATTCAATTCAAATTTCAATTCAATTTGAATTCATTTCAATTCACTTTCAATTCAATTTGAAATCGTTTTCAATTCAATTCATTTCGAAATCGTTTTCAATTCAATTCATTTCGAAATCGTTTTCAATTCAATTCATTTCGAAACCGTTTTCAATTCAATTCATTTCGAAACCGTTTTCAATTCAATTCATTTCGAAATCATTTTCAATTCAATTCATTTCGAAATCGTTTTCAATTCAATTCATTTCGAAATCGTTTTCAATTCAATTCATTTCGAAATCGTTTTCAATTCAATTCATTTCGAAACCGTTTTCAATTCAATTCATTTCGAAACCGTTTTCAATTCAATTCATTTCGAAACCGTTTTCAATTCAATTCATTCCGAAACCGTTTTCAATTCAATTCATTTCGAAACCGTTTAAAATCGATATAAATATCGATCACGTCAAAATGGCGTCAATCTAATCATCACGGCTTCACATTTTTCTACTTCCAAATATTCTATTTCAAATATTTCCTATTATCAAAATATTTGTTATTATCAAAATATTCTTTATTTTCACGATTGGAATGAGGCCCAATCAATTACCATATAAAGTTAATTATATGGATTTTCATACAACACATGTATATAATAGCATTGAAAAATAATCAACCATCAATCAAAGTGCACTACACTGTATAAGCATCAAATACAGGTATCTAACGCTTATACCAGCCTGTCAATCGATCGATCGACATATTTAATCAATCAGGATGAGTGAACTTCAAATTTCATCCCAACACCCGTGTGGGGTTTCAAACAATCAAACACAGATTTTATTTGTGCAGTTGGGTGATGTGTAAAATTTATCGACCCAATCAATGTCCTTCAAATAGGTGTACATAAACAAACCGTCTGGTTTGTAAATGAATATTTATTTTATTCACTTCACGTTAAAAATCATATTTTTAACGATAAAATATTTTTATTTCAACATATGAATTTCTATTCGGTTCATTCTTTAAATAAAATGATATTTTTATTTTTCTAACTTATTTTAGAAAATTTCGGCGGCATAACGGCACAATACTAGAAACGGGACGAGGCCTAGCCTTATCCCCAGTCTAGTGAAGGCCCACGCCATTCACACATCAATCAAATCAATTCATTTCACCACACAGTTCAATTTCAATCAAATAATCTAACCAATTTTTGCAATCAAACAAACAAGTCCATGGTCTGTGGACGATTGTGTCGGGTGCTACTAAGCACCGTCTGCATCCTAGTATATATAAAACTAGAAAAAGAAATTGAAAGGTGAGAAATTCTCACCAATAGCTATCCAATTATCTTGACTCTTCTTTTGCAGAATTCTTCGTCGACCTCGCCTTTTTGTCGCTTTCGCCCGTATTCTCTACATATGTAAAAATCGAATTTTTACGATGCTATTCAATATATAAAAATATGATTTTTACTTCGCCTTTCAATATATAAAAATCTGATTTTTACTTCGACTTTCAATATATAAAAATCTGATTTTTACTTCGACTTTCAATATATAAAAATCTGATTTTTACTTCGACTTTCAATATATAAAAATCTGATTTTTATTTCGAAGTTCAATATATAAAAATTCTATTTTTATTTCGAAGTTCAATATATAAAAATTCTATTTTTATTTCGAAGTTCAATATATAAAAATTCTATTTTTATTTCGAAGTTCAATATATAAAAATTCTATTTTTATTTCGAAGTTCAATATATAAAAATTCTATTTTTATTTCGAAGTTCAATATATAAAAATTCTATTTTTATTTTTAAATCTCAAAATAAAACCAGTTTTCAAACCCTTTTTAAAAATTCAGTTTTTAATCTTTTCAAAAATCAGTTTTTAATTCCTAAAAATCGAAATTAGTTTTAAACTCTAAAATCGAAATCAGCTTTAAACTTTAAAATAAAAGTAAAAGTAAAATAAAAATACTTACTGTATGCGAAGATGCGGGGGGGTGGGGGGGCGTCGGTTTCGTCGGAGCTGGCTTCCAAGGGGCGTCGATGTCGGCGGCAGGAGGAGGCGGAGGGTTGGGGCGGTTCCTGCAGGTGCGGTTTTGGGTGGCTCACGGTGGGGCGTTAGGGTTTTTGAGCGTCGAATGGGAGAGAGGGGAGGGGATCGAGTGGATCGGAGGAGGGGGGTCAGGCGCAGGTGGCTTGGTGGCGGTGGCGAGGGCCCCACGGCGGCGGCGATGGTGATGGCGGTTTTCCGCCTCCGCCTTTTTTCTTTTTTTCTTTTTTTTTGTTTCGAACTGAAAGGAGAGAGGGGGCCAGAGCGGGTTAATGGGGGGGGGGGGGAGAAAAGGTTTATTTATTTATTTATTTAATTTTCAAAAAGTTGACTTTCACATACGACCTCGAAACGAGGCCCACCGCCTGTCGTCCATAGCGTTTTACCCCCATTCCGAACACAATGGGATATGAATCGCAAGCTGATTTGACCATTTGAATCAGTTTCCGTTTAATTTACATTTAAATCACTATATTGAATTTTAAACGTACATTTCAAATTACCGGGGTCACATACTAACTCTATAAATCCCATAAAAATATTTTCTGGCTTCGTATTGACGATACGGTCCTAACAAAACTAGTTTCGTCGAATTCTGAGACCTTTAGAAAAATGGCCATTTTCCAGTCGATTAAAATCAACTGAAACTGGTCAAACGCGTTTTCCTTCGCCACGCTCACATACTGATTCAGAAAATTATGAAATTTGGAACCTAGCAATAACTCGACATCACGGACCCAACAAAACTGGTTTCGTCGAGATCCGAGGTCATTTGCAAAATGTCCATTTTTAAGGGCCTGAATTCCATAGCGACTATTCAGAATTTTCAACTGGACATATCTTTCGATTCCCGCTATGAAATCTTGATTTTTTGGATTTGATAGAAAGATATTATTAATTAGATCCTATCATTTTTGGTTTCACTAAAATCCGGATTGTTTTGCACCCGGTACATTCAATTGAATTTTGAAATCGAATTATCGAACTACCGCGCCATTTTCAATTCTATTTATAATTATAACTAAATATTATATATTCTAACGACGGCGTATATAATATATACGTTCGAATGCTATTGAAAATAAATTTCTCATCGATATTATTTAAAATAATTCATTTTAAATAATCAAAATTCGCTAAAATTGCCAAAATAAAAATTTTAAACTGGCCCAGATTTTCGGGTTATTACAATCTCCCCCACTTAAAACTTTTCGTCCCCGAAAAGGAACAAAGTCGAAAGTGGTTTGATAATTCAACTCTACGTTCGATCTGGCTTCCATTCTCCAACTTTTCAGTTTCTGAGAATTTTTCAAAAATTTCAAAAATTTGGCTAACACCCTAAATTTTTGAAAAATTTCGCCATAACCTCCCCTGCACCGGGAGCATCGGGGAATTTCAAATAGCTTCCCCGGTCCTTCAGATCTCAAAAAGAAAAAGAAAAAGCCAAGCGGCTAGCCAATAGGCTCACAAAATCATCATCACCCAAACAAAACAGGAAATTATGTAGTAAACATGTACCTATTTGTCGGGCAAACAAATTTTATTCTCTGCTCTAGCCTCCTTGCTATGACCTGTTCAATGTAAGTACAAGTATATGCAAGCAAATGCGACCAATTTCAATACAATTCATTATTTGATACAATTAGGCGTAATGGTTCAAAATTATCAAACAATTAAACAAACAACACAATCATCAATCAATTAGTGAATTAGAGTTTCAAATTCATAATTTTGATATATATACGGAAAATCATGTTTTGATGCCAAATCACAACAATGTATTCTAGCTATATTAGTTTTGGTTCTCACACCAGTCTAATGGAAATATATAGAAAATCACACCTTCGAAACTCGAACATAAATGTTGATGATGCGATCGCTATCATCAATATCATCTTCGGGCGACTAGAGTGTGATGCTATATCTGTCCAATGTATTAAAACTTTGAATACACGCGGATCAGACGTATACGCAAAATCTATATATACTGGATTGTCCACATCAATATAAATAAATAACCAAATACGTTTAAAACGATTTATATTTCAAAACAAGATTTGCTTTCATTTTAAAAATATACTCTTCACACTCGTTCTAGGATACTACTGATCCCATCTCTAACGAGTCATCCTCATTGGATATTACTAATCCAATATCTGATGAATTCTTTCGTACGGTTCTAATGTGCCTTGTTCTCTGCTTTGTAAACCAAAGCTCTGATACCAACTGTGAAAACCCGTAACTTCCCCGTAAAGGAAAGCGTCGGATAGTTCGAGAACAAGCCACAACAGAACGCATACAGAAGAACATTTCATTGTATATTACAACAATGCATCAGATTACAAGAATATACAGAGTATAAATGAATATTACACAGAAATATCAGAGATTTAAATTACAATTAAATACATAGCAGCGGAAAATAATACAATACACAACTGAAGGGGATATACGGATACAAAGCTTTCCGGATATCGTTCCAGCTGTAAACCAGGATCCTGTGAATATAAATCTGCAAAACCAAAACTACTAGCTGCCCGTGTCAAAAATAAGGGCACCCAGAGTTTAGGTTAAAACAATAAACTCCAGGTCAGTCATGGGACTGGTGTGAGAACTAAAACAGTTATTAATTCTTTATTTTAAAATTAGGTAAATCAAGGGACCACGCCGTATAACACGGAACGGGTTTCCTCCCAAGAATACCAGTGCATAAAACAATCAGCGCAATGCTAAATGAGGAAAAATGAAGTTGTTATAAGACCCAGGTCCTATCACACAATGCAACGCAAGCCGGGGGATAGGGTTTTCCCTTATAACAGCCAAAGAATGCTTGATACGTTTAAAAACAAATCATTTTGATACTATTATCAGTGTATAGTGTATAAAACAATTTCAAATCATAAGTATCAATCATAGGCGGCATGGGTACCATATATCATGTCGCCATACTAGTTCTACAATTAAAACCGCAAATGTCACGTATTTGGAAATTGGATTTCCATCTATGAACCGAGGCAAAAGATAGTCCTCAACCGATTCGAGACGCTCTAGCCCGCCCCTCAGGCAAGTACTCTGTCAAGCCTTTGGATCGTCAGGGCCGGTCCACCGATGTGGATTAAACTTAAACCCTGAACATGCGTTCCCCCGCCCTATGGGGCGTAAATGAGCCAACGAATGACTCCATCGGACCCGGATCGTCCGATCAAACCGAGGCGCCTCGCAACAGCAACAACCACATAAGTCAAACTCGTCAGGGCGTGTAAAACCACTGACGCCACTTCTAACTAGAAAGAAACGCATGCCCTCCCTGAGGTCCGTCTCCTGTTTTTGGTTCATACCGGGTGTGAAACACGCGAAGTAAACGTTACACAAAGCTACGCCACAAAGGCCGTGCTTCGATCATCAACCACAAGACTTTGCTTTGATCATCAACCATAAGACTTTGCTTTTCAACAGAAGCCTCGATCAATTTCCACTTAGGCATGCCACACAGGCAATTCACTCCATGCGTTTGATATCCATCAATATATAACCCCTGAGCTCGTACGTCTCAGAGAAGGGCGTTATGCAAGAGAATAAATTCTCCGCCGCCAAACAGATATATATTTAATAGAGATCAATCACACGGACTAAAATCCAATGTCAGACACACAGTCCATTTACAAGTCCGTTCTGGGTCTGAACGAAACCGGAGGCACCTAGTACCCCGCATATCCATCGATCTCCAAGTACGTCTGGACGATCACCAACTGTTTCCATCTTCTTGGGTGTACAGCCCAATCAAGATCATCAGTTATCACCCAAACGACGTGAAGACTTCTGGTCTTCGACCACCGTCTTCATCTTCGACACCACGTCGAATCAGTTATTCAGAATGGGATAAACCCGGTCTTTCTGAATAACTCGCGTATATATTATAAAAGTGTTACACAGACACAACATACGCCTCATTCCAATTCAGAATATTCTTTTATTCAAATATTCCTATACTTTGGGAAAAGTTCCCATTATTTTATCCAAGATAAATTCTTTAAATTTATTCTTTAATCTCCTTTGAATATCAATTCAAACTAGTAGGGATTAGCGAACCACACCGAAGTAATCGTTTATTTTATTTCCCAATCCCAACCTATTCATCCCATAAAGTAAAACTGGTTATACTTCATATCTAACACCACGGTGTTATCGGTAAATTCAATTACCATTTCACGTTCAAATCTAATTAAAGATTTAACTATCGCCTGGAGTAAAACTGGTGATGCTCCATTCTCGATCTTTTCAATCTAATTAAAGATTCATTAAAACTCCACTTAGTTTTAATCGTTAACTGGGTTAAAGAATCAGTGTCGTTTAAAACACGGTTCACGATAAACCCAGAATCACATTCCATTAATTATCAGGTTAAAGAACGAGTGTTATTTAAAAACATTGTTCACGATAAACCCAAAAATCAATATCAATTCAATTCCAATTAAATATTATCTAATTGGTGCACTTCATTAAATCTAGATAAAAAGATTTAATCTTTTCTCAACTGGGTTCAAGAACAGTGTTAGTGAAGACACCATTTACGACAAACCCAAATCACATTTGATATTCAATATAAGGCTCTGAATAGAAAATATATCGGCTTATATTCAATACCAAATTCTACGATTAACAAATGTCGTGTCGGAAATAACGATATAAATATATATATCTTTCAAATTTCCATAACAACATCTGTATAATCCCGAATTCCAACATCGAAATATTCCGAAGACAATTTCGATTCAAATCCACTCCAATGCAATCATTGGAAATTTTGGTTATTTTTAAAACCCCTTTCAAATTCAATTTATTTATTTGAAAATAAATAGAATTATATTTCTAGTTCAAAACTAGTTCATTTCGATAAAAATCTATTTTCATCTTTTCAGATATGGAGTTTTTCATCCCAAATCTTCACAAATCATTTCTTATGATTTGACACAAATTATTACCATTTTTAATAATTTTATCAAGGCCCGTACAGTCGATTTCCATCAATGGCCATCGAACTGCACTTACATCGACCTTTTTCAAATTTGATTTGGACATAATTCCAAATCCAACCGTTAGATTTCGAATTTCTAAAATTCATTAGAAAGCTCTTTTCGATACGAACCCAACGGTTCCGGTTTTAGGAGAATCCGACGGTCGGTTCTCCCGTAATGTCCATTTGAAATAAATGGTCGAAATTCACGAACTGCCGCGGCGCGGCGCGTTCTATTCAGGCCATTATATTATATATATATAATATATATAATATATATTTCGTCGATTTCTATTTAAAACGAATTATATAAATAGTTTTAAATTCGTTTCAAAAGAAATTTCAACTTCCATTTCAATTCAAATCAAAATTGAATTCTTCTTTATAAATTCGTCTTAAAATTCATTTCTATTCAATTCAAATTTCAATTCAATTTGAATTCATTTCAATTCACTTTCAATTCAATTTGAAATCGTTTTCAATTCAATTCATTTCGAAATCGTTTTCAATTCAATTCATTTCGAAATCGTTTTCAATTCAATTCATTTCGAAACCGTTTTCAATTCAATTCATTTCGAAATCGTTTTCAATTCAATTCATTTCGAAATCGTTTTCTATTCAATTCATTTCGAAATCGTTTTCAATTCAATTCATTTCGAAATCGTTTTCAATTCAATTCATTTCGAAATCGTTTTCAATTCAATTCATTTCGAAACCGTTTCAATTCAATTCATTTCGAAACCGTTTTCAATTCAATTCATTCCGAAACCGTTTTCAATTCAATTCATTTCGAAACCATTTAAAATCGATATAAATATCGATCACGTCAAAATGGCGTCAATCTAATCATCACGGCTTCACATATTTCTATTTCCAAATATTCTATTTCAAATATTTCCTATTATCAAAATATTTGTTATTATCAAAATATTCTTTATTTTCACGATTGGAATGAGGCCCAATCAATTACCATATAAAGTTAATTATATGAATTTTCATACAACACATGTATATAATAGCATTGAAAAATAATCAACCATCAACCAAAGTGCACTACACTGTATAAGCATCAAATACAGGTATCTAACGCTTATACCAGCCTGTCAATCGATCGATCGACATATTTAATCAATCAGGATGAGTGAACTTCAAATTTCATCCCAACACCCGTGTGGGGTTTCAAACAATCAAACACAGATTTTATTTGTGCAGTTGGGTGATGTGTAAAATTTATCGACCCAATCAATGTCCTTCAAATAGGTGTACATAAACAAGCCGTCTGGTTTGTAAATGAATATTTATTTTATTCACTTCACGTTAAAAATCATATTTTTAACGATAAAATATTTTTATTTCAACATATGAATTTCTATTCGGTTCATTCTTTAAATAAAATGATATTTTTATTTTTCTAACTTATTTTAGAAAATTTCGGCGGCATAACGACACGATACTAGAAACGGGACGAGGCCTAGCCTTATCCCCAGTCTAGTGAAGGCCCACGCCATTCACACATCAATCAAATCAATTCATTTCACCACACAGTTCAATTTCAATCAAATAATCTAACAAATTTTTGCAATCAAACAAACAAGTCCATGGTCTGTGGACGATTGTGTCGGGTGCTACTAAGCACCGTCTGCATCCTAGTATATATATAACTAGAAAAAGAAATTGAAAGGTGAGAAATTCTCACCAATAGCTATCCAATTATCTTGACTCTTCTTTTGCAGAATTCTTCGTCGACCTCGCCTTTTTGTCACTTTCGCCCGTATTCTCTACATATGTAAAAATCGAATTTTTACGATGCTATTCAATATATAAAAATATGATTTTTACTTCGCCTTTCAATATATAAAAATCTGATTTTTACTTCGACTTTCAATATATAAAAATCTGATTTTTACTTCGACTTTCAATATATAAAAATCTGATTTTTACTTCGACTTTCAATATATAAAAATCTGATTTTTATTTCGAAGTTCAATATATAAAAATCCTATTTTTATTTCGAAGTTCAATATATAAAAATTCTATTTTTATTTCGAAGTT
The DNA here is from genome assembly GCA_030737875.1 of Allium sativum. NCBI lineage: Eukaryota > Viridiplantae > Streptophyta > Magnoliopsida > Asparagales > Amaryllidaceae > Allium > Allium sativum. The sequence goes on along the minus strand of CM060913.1, from coordinate 177,635,254 downwards.
CAATATATAAAAATTCTATTTTTATTTCGAAGTGCAATATATAAAAATTCTATTTTTATTTCGAAGTTCAATATATAAAAATTCTATTTTTATTTCGAAGTTCAATATATAAAAATTCTATTTTTATTTTTAAATCTCAAAATAAAACCAGTTTTCAAACCCTTTTTAAAAATTCAGTTTTTAATCTTTTCAAAAATCAGTTTTTAATTCCTAAAAATCGAAATTAGTTTTAAACTCTAAAATCGAAATCAGCTTTAAACTTTAAAATAAAAATAAAAGTAAAATAAAAATACTTACTGTATGCGAAGATGCGGGGGGGGGGGGGGGTGTCGGTTTCGTCGGAGCTGGCTTCCAAGGGGCGTCGATGTCGGCGGCAGGAGGAGGCGGAGGGTTGGGGCGGTTCCTGCATGTGCGGTTTTGGGTGGCTCGCGGTGGGGCATTAGGGTTTTTGAGCGTCGAATGGGAGAGAGGGGAGGGGATCGAGTGGATCGGAGGAGGGGGGTCAGGCGCAGGTGGCTTGGTGGCGGTGGCGAGGGCCCCACGGCGGCGGCGATGGTGATGGCGGTTTTCCGCCTCCGCCTTTTTTCTTTTTTTCTTTTTTTTTGTTTCGAACTGAAAGGAGAGAGGGGGCCAGAGCGGGTTAATGGGGGGGGGAGAAAAGGTTTATTTATTTATTTATTTATTTAATTTTCAAAAAGTTGACTTTCACATACGACCTCGAAACGAGGCCCACCGCCTGTCGCCCATAGCGTTTTACCCCCATTCCGAACACAATGGGATATGTATCGCAAGCTGATTTGACCATTTGAATCAGTTTCCGTTTAATTTACATTTAAATCACTATATTGAATTTTAAACGTACATTTCAAATTACCGGGGTCACATACTAACTCTATAAATCCCATAAAAATATTTTCTAGCTTCGTATTGACGATACGGTCCTAACAAAACTAGTTTCGTCGAATTCTGAGACCTTTAGAAAAATGGCCATTTTCCAGTCGATTAAAATCAACTAAAACTGGTCAAACGCGTTTTCCTTCGCCACGCTCACATACTGATTCAGAAAATTATGAAATTTGGAACCTAGCAATAACTCGACATCACGGACCCAACAAAACAGGTTTCGTCGAGATCCGAGGTCATTTGCAAAATGTCCATTTTTAAGGCCCTGAATTCCATAGCGACTATTCAGAATTTTCAACTGGACATATCTTTCGATTCCCGCTATGAAATCTTGATTTTTCGGATTTGATAGAAAGATATTATTAATTAGATCCTATCATTTTTGGTTTCACTAAAATCCGGATTGTTTTGCACCCGGTACATTCAATTGAAGTTTGAAATCGAATTATCGAACTACCGCGCCATTTTCAATTCTATTTATAATTATAACTAAATATTATATATTCTAACGACGGCGTATATAATATATACGTTCGAATGCTATTGAAAATAAATTCCTCGTCGATATTATTTAAAATAATTCATTTTAAATAATCAAAATTCGCTAAAATTGCCAAAATAAAAATTTTAAACTGGCCCAGATTTTCGGGTTATTACAATCTCCCCCACTTAAAACTTTTCGTCCCCGAAAAGGAACAAAGTCGAAAGTGGTTTGATAATTCAACTCTACGTTCGATCTGGCTTCCATTCTCCAACTTTTCAGTTTCTGAGAATTTTTCAAAAATTTCAAAAATTTGGCTAACACCCTAAATTTTTGAAAAATTTCGCCATAACCTCCCCTGCACCGGGAGCATCGGGGAATTTCAAATAGCTTCCCCGGTCCTTCAGATCTCAAAAAGAAAAAGAAAAAGCCAAGCGGCTAGCCAATAGGCTCACAAAATCATCATCACCCAAACAAAACAGGAAATTATGTAGTAAACATGTACCTATTTGTCGGGCAAACAAATTTTATTCTCTGCTCTAGCCTCCTTGCTATGACCTGTTCAATGTAAGTACAAGTATATGCAAGCAAATGCGACCAATTTCAATACAATTCATTATTTGATACAATTAGGCGTAATGGTTCAAAATTATCAAACAATTAAACAAACAACACAATCATCAATCAATTAGTGAATTAGAGTTTCAAATTCATAATTTTGATATATATACGGAAAATCATGTTTTGATGCCAAATCACAACAATGTATTCTAGCTATATTAGTTTTGGTTCTCACACCAGTCTAATGGAAATATATAGAAAATCACACCTTCGAAACTCGAACATAAATGTTGATGATGCGATCGCTATCATCAATATCATCTTCGGGCGACTAGAGTGTGATGCTATATCTGTCCAATGTATTAAAACTTTGAATACACGCGGATCAGACGTATACGCAAAATCTATATATACTGGATTGTCCACATCAATATAAATAAATAACCAAATACGTTTAAAACGATTTATATTTCAAAACAAGATTTGCTTTCATTTTAAAAATATACTCTTCACACTCGTTCTAGGATACTACTGATCCCATCTCTAACGAGTCATCCTCATTGGATATTACTAATCCAATATCTGATGAATTCTTTCGTACGGTTCTAATGTGCCTTGTTCTCTGCTTTGTAAACCAAAGCTCTGATACCAACTGTGAAAACCCGTAACTTCCCCGTAAAGGAAAGCGTCGGATAGTTCGAGAACAAGCCACAACAGAACGCATACAGAAGAACATTTCATTGTATATTACAACAATGCATCAGATTACAAGAATATACAGAGTATAAATGAATATTACACAGAAATATCAGAGATTTAAATTACATTTAAATACATAGCAGCGGAAAATAATACAATACACAACTGAAGGGGATATACGGATACAAAGCTTTCCGGATATCGTTCCAGCTGTAAACCAGGATCCTGTGAATATAAATCTGCAAAACCAAAACTACTAGCTGCCCGTGTCAAAAATAAGGGCACCCAGAGTTTAGGTTAAAACAATAAACTCCAGGTCAGTCATGGGACTGGTGTGAGAACTAAAACAGTTATTAATTCTTTATTTTAAAATTAGGTAAATCAAGGGACCACGCCGTATAACACGGAACGGGTTTCCTCCCAAGAATACCACTGCATAAAACAAACAGCGCAATGCTAAATGAGGAAAAATGAAGCTGTTATAAGACCCAGGTCCTATCACACAATGCAACGCAAGCCGGGGGATAGGGTTTTCCCTTATAACAGCCAAAGAATGCTTGATACGTTTAAAAACAAATCATTTGATACTATTATCAGTGTATAGTGTATAAAACAATTTCAAATCATAAGTATCAATCATAGGCGGCATGGGTACCATATATCATGTCGCCATACTAGTTCTACAATTAAAACCGCAAATGTCACGTATTTGGAAATTGGATTTCCATCTATGAACCGAGGCAAAAGATAGTCCTCAACCGATTCGAGACGCTCTAGCCCGCCCCTCAGGCAAGTACTCTGTCAAGCCTTTGGATCGTCAGGGCCGGTCCACCGATGTGGATTAAACTTAAACCCTGAACATGCGTTCCCCCGCCCTATGGGGCGTAAATGAGCCAACGAATGACTCCATCGGACCCGGATTGTCCGATCAAACCGAGGCGCCTCGCAACAGCAACAACCACATAAGTCAAACTCGTCAGGGCGTGTAAAACCACTGACGCCACTTCTAACTAGAAAGAAACGCATGCCCTCCCTAAGGTCCGTCTCCTGTTTTTGGTTCATACCGGGTGTGAAACACGCGAAGTAAACGTTACACAAAGCTACGCCACAAAGGCCGTGCTTCGATCATCAACCACAAGACTTTGCTTTGATCATCAACCATAAGACTTTGCTTTTCAACAGAAGCTTCGATCAATTTCCACTTAGGCATGCCACACAGGCAATTCACTCCATGCGTTTGATATCCATCAATATATAACCCCTGAGCTCGTACGTCTCAGAGAAGGGCGTTAAGCAAGAGAATAAATTCTCCGCCGCCAAACAAATATATATTTAATAGATATCAATCACACGGACTAAAATCCAATGTCAGACACACAGTCCATTTACAAGTCCGTTCTGGGTCTGAACGAAACCGGAGGCACCTAGTACCCCGCATATCCATCGATCTCCAAGTACGTCTGGACGATCACCAACTGTTTCCATCTTCTTGGGTGTACAGCCCAATCAAGATCATCAGTTATCACCCAAACGACGTGAAGACTTCTGGTCTTCGACCACCGTCTTCATCTTCGACACCACGTCGAATCAGTTATTCAGAATGGGATAAACCCGGTCTTTCTGAATAACTCGCGTATATATTATAAAAGTGTTACACAAACACAACATACGCCTCATTCCAATTCAGAATATTCTTTTATTCAAATATTCCTATACTTTGGGAAAAGTTCCCATTATTTTATCCAAGATAAATTCTTTAAATTTATTCTTTAATCTCCTTTGAATATCAATTCAAACTAGTCGGGATTAGCGAACCACACCGAAGAAATCATTTATTTTATTTCCCAATCCCAACCTATTCATCCCATGAAGTAAAACTGGTTATACTTCATATCTAACACCACGGTGTTATCGGTAAATTCAATTACCATTTCACGTTCAAATCTAATTAAAGATTTAACTATCGCCTGGAGTAAAACTGGTGATGCTTCATTCTCGATCTTTTCAATCTAATTAAAGATTCATTAAAACTCCACTTAGTTTTAATCGTTAACTGGGTTAAAGAATCAGTGTCATTTAAAACACGGTTCACGATAAACCCAAAATCACATTCCATTAATTATCAGGTTAAAGAACGAGTGTTATTTAAAAACACTGTTCACGATAAACCCAAAAATCAATATCAATTCAATTCCAATTAAATATTATCTAATTGGTGCACTTCATTAAATCTAGATAAAAAGATTTAATCTTTTCTCAACTGGGTTCAAGAACAGTGTTAGTGAAGACACCATTTACGACAAACCCAAATCACATTTGATATTCAATATAAGGCTCTGAATAGAAAATATATCGGCTTATATTCAATACCAAATTCTACGATTAACAAATGTCGTGTCGGAAATAACGATATAAATATATATATCTTTCAAATTTCCATAACAACATCTGTATATCCCGAATTCCAACATCGAAATATTCCGAAGACAATTTCGATTCAAATCCACTCCAATGCAATCATTGGAAATTTTGGTTATTTTTAAAACCCCTTTCAAATTCAATTTATTTATTTGAAAATAAATAGAATTATATTTCTAGTTCAAAACTAGTTCATTTCGATAAAAATCTATTTTCATCTTTTCAGATATGGAGTTTTTCATCCCAAATCTTCACAAATCATTTCTTATGATTTTACACAAATTATTACCATTTTTAATAATTTTATCAAGGCCCGTACAGTCGATTTCCATCAATGGCCATCGAACTGCACTTACAGCGACCTTTTTCAAATTGGATTTGGACATAATTTCAAATCCAACCGTTAGATTTCGAATTTCTAAAATTCATTAGAAAGCTCTTTTCGATACGAACCCAACGGTTCCGGTTTTAGGAGAATCCGACGGTCTGATCTCCCGTAATGTCCGTTTGAAATAAATGGTCGAAATTCACGAACTGCCGCGGCGCGGCGCGTTCTATTCAGGCCATTATATTATATATATATAATATATATTTCGTCGATTTCTATTTAAAACGAATTATATAAATAGTTTTAAATTCATTTCAAAAGCAATTTCAACTTCCATTTCAATTCAAATCAAAATTGAATTCTTCTTTATAAATTCGTCTTAAAATTCATTTCTATTCAATTCAAATTTCAATTCAATTTGAATTCATTTCAATTCACTTTCAATTCAATTTGAAATCGTTTTCAATTCAATTCATTTCGAAATCGTTTTCAATTCAATTCATTTCGAAATCGTTTTCAATTCAATTCATTTCGAAACCGTTTTCAATTCAATTCATTTCGAAACCGTTTTCAATTCAATTCATTTCGAAATCGTTTTCAATTCAATTCATTTCGAAATCGTTTTCAATTCAATTCATTTCGAAATCGTTTTCAATTCAATTCATTTCGAAACCGTTTTCAATTCAATTCATTTCGAAACCGTTTTCAATTCAATTCATTTCGAAACCGTTTTCAATTCAATTCATTTCGAAACCGTTTAAAATCGATATAAATATCGATCACGTCAAAATGGCGTCAATCTAATCATCACGGCTTCACATATTTCTATTTCCAAATATTCTATTTCAAATATTTCCTATTATCAAAATATTTGTTATTATCAAAATATTCTTTATTTTCACGATTGGAATGAGGCCCAATCAATTACCATATAAAGTTAATTATATGGATTTTCATACAACACATGTATATAATAGCATTGAAAAATAATCAACCATCAACCAAAGTGCACTACACTGTATAAGCATCAAATACAGGTATCTAACGCTTATACCAGCCTGTCAATCGATCGATCGACATATTTAATCAATCAGGATGAGTGAACTTCAAATTTCATCCCAACACCCGTGTGGGGTTTCAAACAATCAAACACAGATTTTATTTGTGCAGTTGGGTGATGTGTAAAATTTATCGACCCAATCAATGTCCTTCAAATAGGTGTACATAAACAAACTGTCTGGTTTGTAAATGAATATTTATTTTATTCACTTCACGTTATAAATCATATTTTTAACGATAAAATATTTTTATTTCAACATATGAATTTCTATTCGGTTCATTCTTTAAATAAAATGATATTTTTATTTTTCTAACTTATTTTAGAAAATTTCGGCGGCATAACGGCACGATACTAGAAACGGGACGAGGCCTAGCCTTATCCCCAGTCTAGTGAAGGCCCACGCCATTCACACATCAATCAAATCAATTCATTTCACCACACAGTTCAATTTCAATCAAATAATCTAACCAATTTTTGCAATCAAACAAATAAGTCCATGGTCTGTGGACGATTGTGTCGGGTGCTACTAAGCACCGTCTGCATCCTAGTATATATATAACTAGAAAAATAAATTGAAAGGTGAGAAATTCTCACCAATAGCTATCCAATTATCTTGACTCTTCTTTTGCAGAATTCTTCGTCGACCTCGCCTTTTTGTCGCTTTCGCCCGTATTCTCTACATATGTAAAAATCGAATTTTTACGATGCTATTCAATATATAAAAATATGATTTTTACTTCGCCTTTCAATATATAAAAATCTGATTTTTACTTCGACTTTCAATATATAAAAATCTGATTTTTACTTCGACTTTCAATATATAAAAATCTGATTTTTACTTCGACTTTCAATATATAAAAATCTGATTTTTATTTCGAAGTTCAATATATAAAAATCCTATTTTTATTTCGAAGTTCAATATATAAAAATCCTATTTTTATTTCGAAGTTCAATATATAAAAATTCTATTTTTATTTCGAAGTTCAATATATAAAAATTCTATTTTTATTTCGAAGTTCAATATATAAAAATTCTATTTTTATTTCGAAGTTCAATATATAAAAAATCTATTTTTATTTTTAAATCTCAAAATAAAACCAGTTTTCAAACCCTTTTTAAAAATTCAGTTTTTAATCTTTTCAAAAATCAGTTTTTAATTCCTAAAAATCGAAATTAGTTTTAAACTGTAAAATCGAAATCAGCTTTAAACTTTAAAATAAAAATAAAAGTAAAATAAAAATACTTACTGTATGCGAAGATGCGGGGGGGGGGGGGGGGGGGGGCGTCGGTTTCGTCGGAGCTGGCTTCCAGGGGGCGTCGATGTCGGCGGCAGGAGGAGGCGGAGGGTTGGGGCGGTTCCTGCAGGTGCGGTTTTTGGTGGCTCGCGGTGGGGCGTTAGGGTTTTTGAGCATCGAATGGGAGAGAGGGGAGGGGATCGAGTGGATCGGAGGAGGGGGGTCAGGCGCAGGTGGCTTGGTGGCGGTGGCGAGGGCCCCACGGCGGCGGCGATGGTGATGGCGGTTTTCCGCCTCCGCCTTTTTTTTTTTTTTGTTTCGAACTGAAAGGAGAGAGGGGGCCAGAGCGGGTTAACGGGGGGGGGGGGGGGGAGAAAAGTTTTTTATTTATTTATTTAATTAATTAATTTTCAAAAAGTTGACTTTCACATACGACCTCGAAACGAGGCCCACCGCCTGTCGTCCATAGCGTTTTACCCCCATTCCGAACACAATGTCATATGTATCGCAAGCTGATTTGACCATTTGAATCAGTTTCCGTTTAATTTACATTTAAATCACTATATTGAATATTAAACGTACATTTCAAATTACCGGGGTCACATACTAACTCTATAAATCCCATAAAAATATTTTCTAGCTTCGTATTGACGATACGGTCCTAACACAACTAGTTTCGTCGAATTCTGAGACCTTTAGAAAAATGGCCATTTTCCAGTCGATTAAAATCAACTGAAACTGGTCAAACGCGTTTTCCTTCGCCACGCTCACATACTGATTCAGAAAATTATGAAATTTGGAACCTAGCAATAACTCGACATCACGGACCCAACAAAACTGGTTTCGTCGAGATCCGAGGTCATTTGCAAAATGTCCATTTTTAAGGGCCTGAATTCCATAGCGACTATTCAGAATTTTCAACTGGACATATCTTTCGATTCCCGCTATGAAATCTTGATTTTTCGGATTTGATAGAAAGATATTATTAATTAGATCCTATCATTTTTGGTTTCACTAAAATCCGGATTGTTTTGCACCCGGTACATTCAATTGAAGTTTGAAATCGAATTATCGAACTACCGTGCCATTTTCAATTCTATTTATAATTATAACTAAATATTATATATTCTAACGACGGCGTATATAATATATACGTTCGAATGCTATTGAAAATAAATTTCTCGTCGATATTATTTAAAATAATTCATTTTAAATAATCAAAATTCGCTAAAATTGCCAAAATAAAAATTTTAAACTAGCCCAGATTTTCGGGTTATTACAACCCGATACCACTAGAGATGCACGGCTTATATCTACATGATGCAATAACGTCTTACCGACCAGCCCGGGGCCACGCACGCACACCCTGTTGGACTTGCGTTGTCACCGCTAACCCGTTTCGACCTCTTATAATCAAACACAGTAAGCGTGTCCCATCCTCGACTTAGGTCGAGCTCACAAAGATACTTAATGGGTTACTGGTTTGAAAGGGGTCCCCACACAAGCTTTCCACCTATGCTTGGTCCCCACTAGAATTTCCCACTTAACCCCTTCTTATTCATGTCTTCTTACATGTTTTCAACTTGGTTAAGTGTTTACAATTATATCCCACATGCCACCCATGTTATCCACTAAACAAATCAACATGTGTTATTGGTTAAGCTTGTCTTAACCCTATCCGCTTATCAGATCAATATATTATTGGTTAAGCTGGTCTTACCCCCATCCACTTATATCTTATTGGTTAAGTTGATCTTAACCCTATCCGCTTATCAAATCAATATATATTATTGGTTAAGTTTATCTTAACCCTATCAGATCAATACATATCATTGGTTAAGTTTGTCTTAACCCTATCCACTTATCAGATTAATATATATATTATTGGTTAAGCTGGTCTTAACCCTATCCATTTATCATGTTTTACTTAATTTATGATTAAGTACGTCTTAGTTCACAGATACATTGGTTAAGAGAATAACTCCCTAGAGTACCGACCCCGAAGACCGAAATCAACATCTGATTGTTACTCATAGAATCCCTCACTAAACCAAACTTCTGTTTATCATTCATATTCGTCTTTGGTCAGCATTAATTAATTATTAATGCATAGACCCCTCATATTAAGTCTGTTGCTTGTGGCCGTTGGATATGCCGGGCGGTTCCGGGCAGACTTCCACCACAAGCAAGACTTAACCTCGTGTCTATGCATCTTTTAATTTATGCCTTTGACCTCTCATATTAGACTATCGTTTGTGGTTGCTGGATTTGCCAGGCGGGTCCGGGCAGTCTTACACCACAAACGAGTCTAACCTCGTGTCTTAGGCCTTTATTACTCATTTAATTTGTGCCTTCGACCTCTTACATTAGACATCCATTTGTGGATGCTGGATTTGCCGGGCGGGTCCGGGTAGTCTTACACCACAAACAAGTCTAACCTCGTGTCTTAGGTATTTATTATTACACATTATTATTCAACCCCAATTTGAATTAATATCCTTATTTCAAACTGCCATTAACTTCCAATTTTAATCAATGTCCATAATTGTCACTTAAATTATGTCCATAGTTAATATGTATATAAATTAGGCCAATTAATGTCTCAAATTAATTATATGCCTTTAGGCCATTTTATGCCAATTCACAATTATGCATATTTAATATTTTCCCATTATCCCCATGTCGTTCATATGTTGAACGTGAAATATGTTAGACTCGCAAATAGTCTAACTCATAAAAAGGAAAGAAACATCACAATTTGCATAACACACAAAACTAACTAGCATAACATGGATCAAAACTGGCATGATTATGGTTCACATTAACATAAATTTGCATAATCAACACTTGCATAGGCAATAGTCATAAAACATCAATTTGTATAAACTATGTACTGTTTTGGATCTAAATGTATAGATCTGAACATGTAATTATGAACTTGCAAATATGGATATGGTTTTCCTATGACTTGCATATGAATTTCATACAAACTTACATTCAAAGTAGCTTATGATTCACATACAAAACTAGCATAGGAAACATAAATTTGCATAAGTATGTTACTGCCTTGGATCTAAATTTAGATCTAATAAAAATGTGAACTTGCATATAGATTCCAACAAACTTGCATATGGATCTAAACATGTAAATTAGTGTCACATGTTTTTGCATACAAACTAGCATATGTATATAGTTGATTCACATATGTTTTTACATACCAAACTTGCATAAGATTCGCATATGGTTTAACATCCTAAACTTGCATGCATATGTTTTAACATTCCAAACTTGCATAAGATTCACATATGATTTAACATACTAAACTTGCATAAGACTGACATAACATAAACTTGCATAAGATTCACATAACATAAACTTGCAAAAGATTCACAAATTAACGTATGTAAACTTGCATAAAATGAATCAAGTTAAACATGTATAATTGTACATATAAATAGATCTACTAATTATACAATAACAAAACTGTCATATGTTCACAAACATGCAATAACATCACATGTTTCGACAGACATATTCTCATAATCCAATTACAACCCATCATAATTAATTTATTAATAATATTGTGAAAGAAATAGCACTCACAATAAAAAGAACAGTCATGTTTTTCTGGAATCTGTATTCTGAAACTGAATTGCTCGCCTTTGATGTAGACTAATCGTTATTCTAATCTTAGATTTGATTTGATTTTGATTCTATCTTGCTTTTAGGTAGAAAGAGAACAACGGCTACTCTAGGTTCTCCAATGACGGCATGGCGGCTCTTGGTATGAATTAGTGTGATTATGGTTAAGGGTTTGGGAGTGTTTTTATAGAAGTTTAATTAATTAAGAGCTGTCGGATTAACCTAGAATCAATCAAGACTATCCAGTCAAGATAGAATGACACCTTAGCCCTAATAACTCAACAACAAGTTAGAAAAGCATCATCTTTCAGATCTGCCTAGGGGGCGGGGTGGCAGGTCGGCCCCTGGTCGACCTGTATGGGTAGGTCGACCCCCTGGTCGACCTGGCCTTTGGGCGGGAATTTTCCCGCCCAGTCGGCTACCCTATTTTGAATTCGAATTTCAAATTTTTGATTCAAGCTGTTTTTAATTTAATTAAATTCTGAAACTTCGGAAGGCCATAACTTCTTCATACGAAGTCCAATTCACACAAACTTTGATCTATCTCAAGCAGAATTCCGAGACGAACACAATGGCGCAATCCGTTTCCCTTAATTCCCAAATTTGAAATTAAGTATTCTTTAATTTGTTAATTTTAATATTTAAAATCACAGGGTGTTACAATTTACCTCCTAGGAACCCTAACAATGGCCTCCAACGTCTAGAATCACCTCAAATCACTTTCTTATCAAGCAATAGCCTAACCTTCATCAAATCAAGGCAAATCTACCCCAAATCTTGGTTGGAGCTGCTGTGTATCCTTGGGAACAGCACCATACAGAGGATAATTTCAAATCTGGTATTTTAATTGTGGCAAAGGTGAGTGATTTGCATAGTTACTCACTAATTACGGTTAATTAAGGGTAGTGTTAATTAGCGAATTTAAACATGATTAAATTCTGGAAAAATATTTATAAATTTCAAAATATTGTTTTAGGCCTCTGTTAGAAAATTTGGTTAATTTGGTTAAGTTTTACTAATCCTATCGTTAGTTTTGCTTAAACGTGCTTAAGGAAAAATATGGGATTTTGACTATGTTTGATCTGTTTTAACCTATCTAATTATTGTTTTGGTGTTTGTGGTCAACTCTACAAGTTGCTATGACTGTATGGTATGCTCTGTGATTGTCTAGAAGTGTTAGATTGGTCGAAAACGCCATCGTATGGCGTAAAACAGTCGCTGGAAAAGTTGCAGGAAATGTGCAGAGTTTCGGACCGGATCGGATCAGATTATAGGGTTCAGATCGGATCGGATCGGTGGACAAGGCAAATGGAATACGAACCAGATCGGAACTTGGCACTAGCCGAGCCTTGGCAAGGAGGGCCATTTGTAAAGAGTTGGAGTTGGGTTGGGAATAAGATCAGGTCTGAGTAGGGGATCGGATCGGAAGCAAAGGCGTGGAGATCAGATCAGACTAGAGCTAGGGAGCGGGATCGGATCGGAGGACCAAGCTTGGAGTTGGAGTTGGAGCGAAGCACCGAACAGGATCGGGATATATCAGCACCGAACCGATCCGACTGAATGGAAGGGGGACTAGCGAATCGAACCAACCTGAAGTGGAACGATGGGGACTACCGAACCGAACCAACCTGAAGTGGAACACCGAACCGAATGGGAAGCCTAGGAGCGATGTATTCGAATCGAATTGACTGAAGCAAGCCGAACCGAACCGGATTGGAGCTGCGATTATGCGATGACTCTTCTGAAGACCAACTCCAATTCGACCAAACCCGAGATGCAAAGGAAGTCCAAATAGGAAGTAGAACTCAGGATCCAGTTGGGAACCAACGAGTTATCTTCATGAGTTGGGCTTTGCAGCGGTACGTGTGCAAAGGGGTTATCGATGTCTATAACTTTGGATCACTATGGAGTAGGGGGTATGTGGACGGATTCAAGGCCACAGTGGCCTAGGTAGGACTATTGGCTATGGACCAATGGAGTGGGGTCATTTGTAAGGATTTAGTCATGACTCCCTGGGGCAACCTTGGTGGTAGCAATAGTTATACAAGTCCGACTCCATCACTACCTTGATGGGTCTAGTGATCAAAGTGGTGGATATCGTATGCTTTACGCACTGAGTGAGAGATGTGAAGAAGGTTGCTATAATTGATTGTTTGACATCACTATGACATGCACACCCCACCCCCGTATCTTTACACCATATGTTAGTGGCACCTTAGAGTATTGTACAGTACGTAGTGCTAACTCTTTGGTTGCAGGTCCAGGTTCACGTATGGTTTAGTATACCTGTTATTATTCTGTTTTGCTGCTTATCACTCATACCAGACTTGTCTGACCTAGAGTTTTATGCCTCTTCTTATTACTCTGGGTGCTCCTAAACAAGTAGACTAGAGACATGTTAACTGGTTATGCACGAGTAGCTGATCCGGAGACGAGCAGGAGGCTCCTACGTATTATCTACACATATTCTCCCTGTGTCGCTGCTGGTCACTACTTTGAGCATTAGTAGTGTACCTTCCTTATTTGCTTTAGAGATAGTTTTCAAAAGTTATAATAATGATGATGTGAAACATAAGCTGTATTTGAATTTTCTGCTGCTATGATGTTTAGTTTTCAGCTTATGCACCGTCTCGCCTGTTTTATGTCAAAGTATATTATTATTATATTTTATTCCATGCACTGTGATACATTCTACAGGTTCCTTGTTAGTTCAAATACCCTTCCTTTCCTTTCTTTGATGACTGTCCCGTGCTGGTTAGACAATGGCACAGCGCACTTTCATTGAAATGTCGGCTGGTGCGGGGCGGGCCGTCACATATTTTGTTATAATTTCAACGAGTAGTCAAAACACTCAAAACAAAAGAAAGTAAACAATAAAAAAATAGCAGTGATCAAGAATCAAATATTCACTTTAACGATGGGTTTTTTGTAAAATAAAGAATTTATTAAAACAGTAAAATCGAACAATCATTGATTAATTAAATAGCATTTTTAGTGTATTTCATCTTTCCCAAAAATTGTGAAGCATGTGACACAGGCACATGTTTGAAGTGTATCTTGAAACTAACACGTTGTTGAGGATAAAACTGTACCTTGCACCATGAATAACTGTTACAACTATAGGTTAAGGCCAGTTATAAACTATTTTCTTACAACAAGCATTATTTCAGAGGGTAGAATTCGATGGTATCCGGCCTACAATCAAATAAACATGACAGCCCTGTTATATCAGCTAAAAAACAAGTGACGACATGGCTTATCTTCCACACAATCCAAAAGTACCAATGAATCAAAACATTGCAAATTATATTGTGTTAACACGTGTGTGCACACAAATATATAATCATAAAAAATATCAACTTTAAATAATGTTCACTATTTGGACTGTCATTTTTATTGCTACTCAAATTCAAACAACATACCGGTTTATACGTTCTTAACTTTGCTTCAATCTAATGAACAAATTCATTCAAACATGCACATTTTCTTAAGCTAAGTGCACCAATAGAATCCACAGGAAAAAAGAAAAAAACCAATACAAGGTCAACAAAAAAAACTGATCTGAGTATAACTTATATATAATCAAACCATGACACATTGTTATCATCATCACTAAAATGAAATAAACCATATAACTATATCAAAAAATCAACTGATATAAACCGATGTTTAAAGAACATGCATTGACAATATTTTTGATGAGGCGCATTATACGAGGTTTTTTCAATCTTGAAGGCTTATGCTTTGCACGTCTTAAAGCTCGACATGGTTCGTTTCATATTTAGATCAATGTTGCTTTATAATATAAATCCCAAGACAGTAGAAGTCATAATGCTTAAATCAACTCAGATCGAATTTCAGTTAATTCAAGCAGATTACGTCCTATAAAATCTTGAATTCAAATACATTGATTTCGTGAATTTAATTTTTTTTAACTGCTTTTATTACAAATCTTTTGTTTAATACTTGAGTATACTATTTTTATTTATGAATATTCCATTATTACTAAAGGTGTTTTATGGCGCAGCATGAAGACACCTTTTATTCTCGTGGTGTGGCACCGAATGGGTTACATAACATTATATATATTTTTATTTTCGACTATCAATCAATTTCTAGTTTTCCTTTTTTATGATGCAGAAAGACATGAAAAATAGTGCTTATACAAAAAAATGTATTCAAGTTAGTTTTCATACTTTTTTGTGTGTTATAGAGAACAAAGGATTATTTATTGGTTCACCACAGTTTATTAATAACGAATGTAATATTGTATCACTCAAAAACTGAGCATAGCCCAGTTTTTGTAGCTGAGCATATGCTCAGTTTGAAACAAAATTTAGCATACGTCAGTTTCTTGAAACTAAGCGTACGCTAAGTTTTGTTTCAAACCGAGCGTATGCCCAGCTACAAAAACTGGGCTATACTCGGTTTTTGAGCGATACAATATGCAACATATGACACTAGCACCTTTAGAAATAGCAATCTAAGTTATTTACCAAAAGTAGGAATTCAAGACTCTACTTCAGGCATGAACACTGAGTGCCATGGTAGTACAGTCCACAACGTTTATGATACGTACTGAGATAATATAAAATGTTATATAACCTACAAATATTATCTCAATACATATTATATTATGTGTATGATGTAGGCAGTTAATGGTAGTAGATGAAACTAACCTGCATTTTATTGTTTTGCAAGCAGCGTAAAAGAATATGTAAAAGTCGTTTAGCAATCCTAGCCTCTTCTCTGGCATCTTCAGTTACAATTTATTCTTGTTGAGTTCATCTCCATCTTAACTAAGACCTGCAAAACAAAAGTTACTATTGCAACAATGGAAATTTAAACCAGATACATAATCAACCAAACCATTCGAAAAAGGCTTGGTTTGCCTGCATGGATATGACAGTAAAAGCATTGCATTGCTTGATCCTGTGTTTGCAAAATTAAGGCCTTGACCGGATCTTCCAAACCATTTTGCATTCAAAACCAAAAGAGAATCACCATCCCACAGCTTAAGTAACAAATAAAATCTACATAGCACAAAAAACAAAACAACATAGATTATAAAAAGTTTCGAATCTAGGAACAAAAAAGAAAAACTATGTTATGTTGCTATATGTTAAATTTACTCTTTTAGGTACTCATTGCATCCTGTGTACATCTTGGAATCGCCTTAAATGTTGTGACAAGGTATTTGTTCCATAAGTACTAAACATGTATCTTCATAAACATGTCCTTATTTCCTATACATAAACAAATAATAAACAGTCGATGATTGATAGAATGCATTAATCCCAAAGGGTAACCATATCCAATTTAATACTAGAAAATTTTTAAACTAAAATAGCAAACATGGCAATTTACATGCATATTTCATAAATCCAGACAAACAGCAGGAAGGCATTCCATGAACGACCATGGTCTAGTCAATTTGCAATATCATGTTCAATGGCTATGTAAACAATGTATGAAACCACATTGATTCATTCTTTTATGAGCATAATGGAAAGAATTCTAAAGCTATATTTCGGTATGCCATTTTTTGAACTTAAAGTAAGTCTGGAAGGGCATAAATATTCATGTAATTATGGGTAGCTCACTAATGTGCATTTGCAAACTGAATAGAGTACAAACCCTACTTTATGATGTTTACTTTATATAAAAGTAAATATAAAGTAAATGAAATATACACTTAACATAACATTATAAATAGATGGTTTGGACAATAATATCTGTATTTGCAGCATACATTTAGGAAGAGAAAAATCAATAACTTCTGTGTTTAAGATAACCAATGGTCCTATAGACAATTCCTATGTTTGAAGTTCGAATATAACAAGACAGCCAATGTGATGATTCATGGATGCATGAAAAAAAAGACTAACATGTATTTAAATCATTTATACCAAATTGTAAGTTTTTATTTTGTTTAAATCTTATTCGCTACTAACTCTACACAATTATGTATTCCCCTCTACAAATTTGTACTTCCAGCAAGTTTTTTAGATATTCATAAACTCAAGTCTGTTTAAATGTGAAAACAAAAGCTGCTAAAAATGAATACACTAACTTAAAAGAAAAAATAGCACTAGCTATTAATTTTAGAACATTTAGAAAATAGTGAAAAAATTGGCAAAGACCATCACAAAAGCTTAGTCTAAATATTAATTTGTCTCTATTATTGAATAAAGATCAAAAGTAATACTTTGAAATGCATCAGAAAATTGAGGGAATAGAGGAAAAAAAGGCAATAACGATCGAAGACCCATCCGACAGTTTTGAGATCCAGGCGACAAAGATGTCGCATCCAGACATCGGAGAGATCTGGATGGAAGAAAACGATGATTCCATATTCTATGACTAGGGCAACACGATCATCACAAGAAGATGAGCATCCCCAAGCAATGCTCAACTCTTCAAGCAGCAGTTTTGATTCTAAAGGAGGATTTTTTTTCCAATGCCAGGGTTTGAAGAACTGGAATTTTTATTTTGAGGAAGGAGATTTGAGAAACAATATAGAAGAAGACGGATATTCACGGGATTAAAGATGAGATCCATGAGCTAGGGATTTTGGAAGGGAAAGTAAAAAAAAGAAAAGGAATTTGGCGGCCAATGAAAATGAAGGGGGAAATTTATTATTCCACCGCCAAATTTTCAGCTTTCTTAATTGTAGCAAGAAATGAAGTTGTCATTTAACCTAAATGGCCACTAGCTCCTTAATTATAGCAAGGCCAAGTTTTGATGCAATCCTTGTTGCTATCAATGTATCATTTTCTTGTAATGATATCTCCTTAATTATAGCCAATGGTGATTAAATGGACACAAGCATTTAGCAAATCCTCTATGACAGCGCAGAGCAAAGAAGCATTCTTTTTCTTAAATACTACAACACCATCTACTATTGGCCTATTGTAACAACACGCATTTTGCCCGACCATAATCGATGGCTAGATCGACTAAAATCATTCAAAACCCGCATACGTTAACTTGGGAATACAACACAATAAAACAAATAACAAAAGACTTTTTATAAAAATCATAATAATGATACATCAGAGTATAGAATATCAGAGTACATTGATAAATAAAATACCACGGAAGACTTAATACAATAAATTAATACAATACACAGCGGAAGACTTTCTATGCTCTGGACACAGCTTTAGGCTTCGATCCAGAATCCTGCTCAAGAGATAAATATCTTCAAAAGCTACTCGACTGCCCATGTGGAAATGAGGGCACCCGAGTTCGCAGTGAAACAAACTACAGCTTAGTCATGGGACCGGTATGAGAAATCTAACTTAACTAATCTAACAATAAGGCTAATCACAGGTCCACGTGGCTAACACGGAACAGGTTCACTCCAATGGATTGCCAGTGCATAAAATAAAGTAAATCGATAAACACCGCAATGCTTTTTAGAAAAATGAAACCATTATAAGACTCAGGTCCCATCACACAATGCAACGCAAACCGGAGGATAGAGTTTTACCTTATAATGGTCAAAAATGCTTATTACAATAAAAACGGATTTGATATTATTATTAGTGCATATATATATTTCAAAAACAATTCAATCATAATGTACCAATCATAGACGACATAGTACCCTATCCTGCTATGTCGCCAGACTAGTTCTACAATCAAAACCGATGGTGTCGCATTGGAAATTGGGTTTCCATCATGAATCGAGGCTAGGGATCGTCCTCTCCGATTCGAGACACTCTAGCAAACACCCCAGGATCCCCCGCAGTGAACCCTTGGATCTTCAGGGCCGGTCCACACCTACGTTAGTGGATTAGTTAAGCTTGAACACACGCTTCCCGGTTCGTTTGAACCTCTATACAGCCATTAACAACCTATAAAACCGAGGTACCTCATAATCCATCATCCACATAAGTAAAATGTCAGGGTTGGTAGGTCGCTGACATCACTCTGGCTAGAAAGAAACGTGTGCACTCCCTGCAGTCCTAATCCCGTTTTTGACTCATACCGGTGTGTGAGGCTCGCGAAGTCACGCTATACACAAAGCAACGCCTAAATAGTCTATGCTTTGACCATCAACCACAAGGCTCAGCTTTTCAACAAAAGCCTTGATCCATGCATCTTATCATGTCACATTGTCAATCCATACCATTGATCCCTACCAATATATAACCTCTAAGCTCGTACGTCTTAGAGAAGGGTGTTAAACACCAAACAGATATATATTAAGCAGAGATCTACGAATATAGCATAAAGGAATACAACGTCAGACATACAATCCATTTACAAGTCTGTTCTGGGTCTGAACGAAACCGGAGGAACCTTATTCCTCGCATGTCCGAACAATCAACAAATACATCTGGACAACTACCACTGTAGCCCCTTCAAGGTAGCTACTCCAATATGGGCATCAGTAGTCCTCATCCATTCGATGTGAAGATCGCCGGTCTTCAATCACCGTCTTCAAATCTTCGACTTACATCGTCGTAGTAATTATTTGAAATGAGTTGAACACGGTCTTTTCAAATATTTCTCGAATAATTATCATTTAAATCATTTCATATCATTCATATTTATTTATAACGGTTTATTGTTATTTTATTTATTTAAAATAGCTTAATTATAATTAAACGACGCTTCGGGTCAATAGCGGCCCTAGCGTTGTTTTTATCCAAATTTGATTTGCACTTAACTCGAAATCTAACCGTTGGATTTTGACGAAATTTATATCGTTGGAAAAATCTTCCCAAAGCAGTCCTAATGGTTCCAGTTTTGGGAAAATCCGATGGTCGGAACTTTCGTTATAACCGTTTAAAGTCACGATTGCCAAAACGCGAACTATCGCGCGTGTTTTGTTTTAATTTTAATTTATATACATACACACACACACACACACACACACATATATATATATATATATATATATATATATACACACACATAAAAATAAATCGCTTGATGATTTCAACTATTAAAATCTATTCTTTTAAATAAATTTCTTCACTTCATGTTATTTTTAATGAACAGAAGTCTATTTCAAAACATGTACATTTTTTTTCCCATACATGACAATAAAAATGTAAATTTATATTGTTTATTATTCCCATTTCCAATGATGAACACTTTTCTATATACTTACATTTCATTAAAAATGTGATTTTTAATGATAACATGTATTTATGTTTTAAAACATGACATTTTTCTCTTCCTTTACATTTTCCTATTTCTTTACATTTTCCTATTTCTTTATATTTCATCAAAAATGTGACTTTTCTATTCTTTTAATTACATTCTAAAAATGTAACTTTCCTATTCTTTTAATTACATTATATAAAAATGTAATTTTTCTATTCTTCCTTTATTTACATGAAAAATGTAATCTTTTCCTTCATTCTTCTATTACATAATAAATGTAATATTCCACTTTCATTCTTTATTTACATTGAAAGATGCAATCTTTTTATTTCATCTTTAATTACATTAAAAATGAAATCTTTTTATTTCATTTCTTATTACATTGGAAAATGTAATCTTTTCTTTTCATTTCTAATTACATATATTGAAAAATGCAAATTTTCCTTTCATTCTTTAATTACATAGAAAATGTAATTTTAATATCTATCCTTTTTATTCATCTAAAATGCAAATAGAGATATTCACTTTTAAGCTATGTTTTATTTAGATCCAAAATGTAAATAAAATGCCACTTTTAATTCTACTCTTTTTATTGTCCCTAAAATGACAATAAAAATGCTTCTTATAAATCTAATCCTTTTTTATTTAATATAAAATGTCAATAAAAATGTCGCTTTAAAATCTACTCTTTTATTTCATCATGTAAATGAAAAATTAAACTTTTTAATCTATCCTTTTATTTCCATTTAAAATGCAAATAATGATGTAACTTCAAATTCATTCTTTTTATTTACATCTAAAATGTAAATAAAAATGTGTCTTCTATTTCTCATGTCTTTTATTTACATGGATAATGTAAATAAAAATATTTCTTTCATTCATGTCTTTTACTTACATGGGCTATGTAAATAAAAATATTTCTTTCGTTTCTATGTTTTAGCTTTCAACTAAAATGTGAACAAAAGTATGACTTCAAATGTATTCTTTTTATATATACGAGCGTAACGGCACGCGCTCCGCGCGTTGATTATTATCGATCCATTATTCAAAGGCCAACGCATACATAAATGAAGTTTTGAAAAGAAAAAAATCAACCGCACAAATCCTATTTTTATGGGACCCTTTATTTAAATTTTAAAAAAATCAACTGCACATGTAACAACCCGTAAAATGCGGGCTAGTTTAAAAATTTTATTTTGGCAATTTTAGCGAATTTTGATTATTTAAAATGAATTATTTTAAATAATATCGACGAGAAATTTATTTTGAATAGAATTCGACGTATATATTATATACGTCGTCGTTAGAATATAAATATTTATATATAATTATAAATAGAATTGAAAATGGCGCGGTAGTTCGATAATTCGATTTCAAACTTCAATTGAATGTACCGGGTGCAAAACAATCCGGATTTTAGTGAAGCCAAAAATAATGGGATCTAATTGTGAATATCTTTCTAACGAATCCGTAAAATCAAGATTTCATAGCGGGAGTCAAAAGATATGTCCAGTTGAAAATTCTGAATAGTCGCTATGGAATTCAGGCCCTTAAAAATGGACATTTTGCAAATGACCTCGGATTTCGACGAAACCACTTTTGTTGGGTCCGTGATGTCAAATTATTGCTAGGTTTCAAATTTCATAATTTTTCGATTGAATATGTGAGCGTGGCAAAGGAAAACGCGTTTGACCAATTTCAGTTGATTTTAATCGACTGGAAATTGGCCATTTTTCCAACCGTTTCGGAATTCGACGAAACTAGTTTTGTAAGGACCGTATCGTCAATACGAAGCTAGAAAATATTTTTCTGTAATTTTTCGAGCTAGTATGTGACCCCGGTAATTTGAAATGTACGTTTAAAATTCAATATAGTGATTTAAATGTAAATTTAAAGGAAACTGATCGAAACGATCAAATCAACCTACGATACATATCCCATTGTGTTCGGAATGGGGGTGAAACGCTATGGACGACAGGCGGTGGGCCTTGTTTCGAGGTCGATAGAAAAAGTTGCTTTATGTGAGGAAAAAATAAATAAATAAATAAATAAAAATATAAAATAATCCCTCTCCTTTATTTCATCTACCCCCCCCCCCCCTCTCTTCTTCATTTCGTAACAGGGAAAAAAAAAACACGAAGACGATCGATGGAGCCGCCTCCGTTGCCTGGAAGACCCACCGCCGCGCCGCCATTCCGGACGCCGCACGCCCCTCTGATCGCCTGCGCCCTCCTCCTCCCTCTCCCTTACTTCTCCTCTGAAACCCCCCACGTTACAAACCCTAAAACCAACCGCAAGCCACATCAGCACCCAATCGTTCGACGCCTGACCACCTGCCCTCCATCGCAAGCATCCTCCGCCTGAGCGCCGCTGACAACCCCCCTTTCCAATTCAACTGTAAGTTCTTTTGTTATTTTATTTTTATTTTTATTTTAAAATCTCAATTTTTATATGTAAATATAAATCAGTTTTTATATATTAAAAATATAGTCTTCATTGTAATAATATGATTTTTTATACTAATCATTATGAAAATATGGTTTTAACTATATAAAAATTAGATTTTTATAAATATAAAAATTAGATTTTTTTTATAATTATAAAAGGTAAGATTTTTATATAAAGAACATCATTATAAAAATGTAAATTTTTATAGGAATGTCATAAAATAAAGATTTGATTTTTATGTGTGAATGGCAAGAATAAAGATACGATCTTTAGTTAGATAAAAAAATTCAATTTTTACATATATGAAGTAGCGTTAAAAATCGGATCTTTACTGTATGAAAAGCATTGTAAAGGTATGATCTTTTTATATATATAACTTCGTGACAAAGATTCGATTTTTATCATATGGTTAGCATTAGAAAAATATGATTTTTAGCTAATGAAAAGATTATATTTTTTTTATATGAAATGGTCACATTTTTATAAATAAAGAGATTAGATCTTTGTCTATGAAAAGATATGATTTTTACGAATATAAAAATATGATTTTTATGTATGTAGAGTATTAAAAATATAATCTTTACTATATAGAAATATTAAGAATATGATTTTTATATTTTTAAAGTATTAAAAATATAATCTTTATAGGATAGAGAATATAAAAATATCATCTTTGTATATGTAGCGAAATAAAAATCTGATTTTTATTTTATATACGTTGAAGTAAAGTGATGATTTTTATAATGATGAAATCTATATTTTTGAAAAGGCGAAATCTTTATATAGAGAATAGCGTTATAAAAATAGAATTATTATCTATATATTAGCGGTAAGGAAATATGATTTTTATATATTGAATAGCATAATAAAAATTCGATTTTTAAATATATGAAGTGATTATAAAAATATGACTTTCAAATTGAAAGTAAATAAATAAAAATGTGATTTTTATTTTAAAGACATCGAAATATAAAAATGCGTGATTTTTATATATGTAGTGACTACGGGCAAAAGAAGATGATAAAAAGGCGAGGATGAAGAAGATTTCTATAAATGAAGTGTCGTGAAGTTGGATAGCTATTGGTGAGAACTTCTCACTCTAAATTCTCTTTTTCTAGTTATATATATATATATATATATATATATATATATATATATATTAGGATGCAGACGGTGCTTAGTAGCACCCGACACCCGTCATCCACAGACCATGGATGGCTTGTTTGTTAAATTGTTTGGTTGTGTAGTTGGTTAGTCTAATTGGTTTGAATTGAATTACTGGGTGAATTGAAATTGATTTGATTGATGTGTGAATGGCGTGGGCCTTCACTAGACCGGGGATAAGGCTAGGCCTCGTCCCGTTTCTAGTATCGTGCCGTTATGCCGCCGAAATTTTCTAAAATATGTTAGAAAAACAAAAATAATCATTTATTGAATAAATGAACTGAATAGAAATTCAAGTGTTAAAATAAAATAGTTTGATCGTTAAAAATATAATTTTTAACGTAAAAATGGATAAATGAATATTTATAAACAAATCGGCCGATTTGTTTATATACACTGATTTGACTGATATCGATTGGGTCGATAAATTTTTCACGTCGCCCAACTGCACAAATAAAATCTGTGTTTGATTGTTTGAAACCCCACACGGGTGTTGGGATGAAATTTGATGTTCACTCATCCTGATTGATTAAATATGTCGATCGGTCGATTGACAGACTGTTATAAGCGTCAGATATCTATATTTGATGCTCATACAGTGTAGTGCACTTTGGTTGATGGTTGATTGTTTATTAATGCTATTATATACATGTGTTGTATGGAATCCATATAATTAGCGTTATATGGTGATTGATTGGGCCTCATTCCAATCGGGAAAATAATGAATATTAGAAAAGAAAATTCATGTGTTGAATATAAAAATAGTCATGTGTTGAAACTATTCATGTGTTGAGTAAAATATTTTAAATAAAATAAATTACATCTTTATCATATTTAAAATTAGAACTACTTCTCAGTAGGAGTCTAATTGAAAATCAAACGATAGATACCATAGTTTTATAAAATATTTTACATAACAAAAATAGTGATGTGTTGACAGTACTCATGTGTTGAGATTAGTCGTGTGTTGAAAGAAATATAGATTCATGTGTTGAATGAAATAAATATTCATTTGATGAATAGAATAACGAATTATTGAAATATAAAGCCGTGTTGATTAGAGATGCGTTATTTTGACGCGAACGATGTTTATATCGATTTTATTCGTTTTTTAATGAATATTGAAAAGTGATTTCAAAATTTAATATTTTGAAAGGAAATTGAAATTGAATTAGATTGAAATTCAAATGGAAATTTTATTGAATCAATTTGAAATGAATTCGAATCGAATAGAAAGTGAATTTGAATTCGAATAAAATTGAAAGTGAATTTGAATTCGAATAAAATAGAGATGAATTCAAATTGAATTAAATTGAATTGAAAACGATTTCGAAATGAATTGAATTGAAAACGGTTTCGAAATGAATTGAATTGAAAACGATTTCGAAATGATTTGAATGGAAAACGATTTCGAAATGAATTGAATTGAAAACGATTTCGAAATGAATTGAATGGAAAACGATTTCGAAATGATTTGAATGGAAAACGATTTCGAAATGAATTGAATTGAAAACGGTTTCGAAATGAATTGAATTGAAAACGATTTCGAAATGAATCTAATTGAAAACGAATTCAAATTGAATTGAAAGTGAATTGAAATGAATTCAAATTGAATTAAAATTTGAATTGAATAGAAATGAATTTAAAAACGAATTTATAAAGAAGAATTCAATTTTGATTTGAATTGAAAAGAAAGTTGAAATTGCTTTTGAAACAATTTTGAAACGATTTATAAAATTCGTTTTAAATAGAAATCGACGAAATATATATTATATATATTATATATATAATATAATGGCCTGAATAGAACGCGCCGCGGCAGTTCGTGAATTTCGACCATTTATTTCAAACGGACATTGTGGGAGATCCGACCGTCGGATTCTCCTAAAACCGGAACCGTTGGGTTCGTATCGAAAAGAGCTTTCCAATGAATATTAGAAATTTGAAATCTAACGGTTGGATTTGGAATTATGTCCAAATCAAATTCGAAAAAGGTCGCTGTAAGTGCAGTTCGATGGCCGTTGTTGGAAATCGACTGCACGGGCCTTGATAAAATTATTAAAAATATCTATAATTTGTGTAAAATTATAATATGTGAATTGGAAAGAATTGGGCTGGAAAATTCCACATTTGAATAGGTAAAAATAGATTTCTATCGAAATGAACTAGTTTTGAACTAGAATTAAAATCAATTTATTTTTGAAATAAATAAATTGAATTTGAAAGTGATTTTGAAAATAATCAATATTTCCAATACG
This sequence comes from Allium sativum, assembly GCA_030737875.1. Taxonomy (NCBI): domain Eukaryota; kingdom Viridiplantae; phylum Streptophyta; class Magnoliopsida; order Asparagales; family Amaryllidaceae; genus Allium; species Allium sativum. The sequence continues at coordinate 177,608,934 of CM060913.1, read as the reverse complement.
TGAATTGGACTGGAGTTGAATCGAAATTATCTTCGGAATATTTCGATGTTGGATTTCGTGACCATACAGATATTATTATGGGAATTTGAAAGATAAATTTTATATCGTTATTTCCAATACGATATTTGTTGGTTTCAGAATTTGATATTGAATATAAGCCGGTATATTTTCTGTTCAGAGCCTTGTGTTTAATATCAAATGTGATTTGGGTTTATCGTGAATCGTGTTTTAGATGACATTGGTTCTTTAACCCAGTTAAAGGCAAGATGTTGATTTCTGAAATAATTAAGACTAAGTGTGGTTTTAATGAATCTTTAATTAGATTAAAATGTGAATTGATAATTTAAATTATCAAATCTGAAAGGTGATCGAGAATGGAGTACCACCAGTTTTGCTCCAAAGCGGTAGTTAAATCTTTAATTAGATTTGAACGTGAAATGGTAATTAATTTTACCGATAACACCGTGGTGTTAGAAATGGAGTATCACCAGTTTTGCTCCATGGGATATATAGGTTGGGATTGGGAAATAAAATAAATAATTACTTCGGTGTGGTTCGCTAATCCCGACTAGTTTGAAATGATATCCAAAGGAAGATTAAAGAATAAATTTAGAAGAATTTATCTTTGATAAAATTAATGGGAACCTTTCCCTAAGAATGTGATTTTGTGAATAAAAGGATATTCTGAATTGGAATGAGGCGTTTGTTGTGTTTGTGTAATATTCGTTTATTATATACGTGGGTTATTCAGAAAGGCCGGGTTTATACCCATTCTGAATAACCGATTCGACGAGATGTCGAAGATGAAGACGGTGGTCGAAGACCGGAAGTCTTCACATCGTTTGGGTGATTACTGATGATCTTGATTGGGCTGTACACCCAGGATGAGGGAATCAGTTGGTGATCGTCCAGACGTACCTGGAGATGGATGGATATGCGAGGAAAGTGCCTCCGGTTTCGTTCAGACCTAGAACGAACTTGTAAATGGATTGTGTGTCTGACATTGGATTTTATTCTGTGTTGATTGATCTCTATTAAATATACATCTGTTTGGCGGCGGAGAATTTATTCTCTTGCTTAACGCCCTTCTCTGAGACGTACGAGCTCAGAGGTTGTATATCGATGGACATCAGTCACATGGAGTGAATTGCCAATGTGGCACGCGTAAGTGGCAATTGATCAGGGCTTCTGTTGAAAAGCAAAGTCTTGTGGTGATGATCAAAGCACGGCCTGTGTGGCGTAGCTTTGTGTATAGCGTGAATTCGCGAGCCTCACACCTCGGTATGAGTCAAAAACGGGATAGTGACTGCAGGGAGAGCACGACGTTTCTTTCTAGCTAAGGTGGTGTCAGTGACCTACCAGCCCTGACATTTATATACTTTTCACCTGTGTGGTTGTTGGAATGCGAGGCGCCTCGGATATAGGTCTGTAAGGACAGGGAAACGTGTGTTCAGGAATAACTAATCCTCAAAAGTAAGAGAGGACCGGCCCTGAAGATCCAAGGATCATAGTGGGGTCCTGGGACATTTGCTAGAGTGTCTCGAATCGGAGAGGAGCTTGCCCCTTGCCTCGGCTCATGACGGAAATCCAATTTCCAATACGTGACAGTGCGGTTTTATTTGTAGAACCTAGTATGGCGACATAGTAGATGGTAGCTATGCTGCCTATGATTGATACTTATGATTGAAATTGTTTTGACACTATACACCTATAATAGTATCAAATAATGTGTTTTAAACGTATCAAGCATGCTTTGGCTGTTATAAGGTAAAAACCCTATCCTCCGGCTTGCGTTGCATTGTGTGATGGGACCTGGGTCTTATAACAGCTTCATTTTTCTTTATTTAGCATTGCGCTATTTGTTCTATGCACTGGTATTCTTGGGAGGAAACCCGTTCCGTGTTATACGGCGTGGTCCCTTGATTTACCTAGCTTTAAAACCAATATTAATAACTGTTTTAGTTCTCACACCAGTCCCATGACTGACCTGGAGTTTATTGTTTTAACCTAAACTCTGGGTGCCCCTATTTTCCACACGGGCAGCTAGTAGTTTTGGTTTTGCAGATTTATATTCACAGGGTCCTGATTTACAGCTGGAACGATGCTCGGAAAGCTCTGTATCCGTGTATCACTTTCAGTTGTGTTTTGTATATTTTTCCGCTGCTATATAATTTATTGTAATCTCTATATTTATCGAATGTAATTTATTCATATATACTCTGTATATTCTTGTATCTGATGGAATTGTTGTAATAACAATGAAATGTTCTTCCGTCTGCGTCCTTTTGTGTGTTGTTCTCAAAGTATTCGTGCTTTCCTTCACGGGGAAGTTACGGGTACTTACAGCACAGATCCTATTTTTATGAGACCCTTTATTTAAATTTTAAAAAAATTCAGCTGCACAAACCCTATTTTTATGGGATAGTTTTTAATTTTAAATAAAGGGCAATTTTGGCATTTCACGGTCGGACCAAAACTATGTGTTTCCAAGAGAATTATTAATAAAGATGTATATTTTATTTGCATATGAAAAGGGCAGATAAAAATGTAATTTTTTTTAATGTTTCTATTTGCATATAAAGGATGCAAATAAAATATGCTTCCTTTTCTCATGTTTTTATTTGCAACTAATTTGCAAAAATGTACTTTTAAAATTTCATGTCTTTTATTCACATCTAAATGGTGAATAAAATATACCTTTTAGTTCATATCTTTTACTTACATGCAAAATGTAAATAAAATATACTTCTTTATTCATGTCTTTTATTTACATGTAAAATGTAAATAAACTATACTTCTTCATTTTCCTCTTTAATTACATATAAAATGTAATCTTTCATTTTCATTCGTTTGTTACATTATATAGAAAAGTGAAATTTTTTATACTCTTTTAATTACATTAAATAAAATGTAATTTTCTATTCTTTGATTGCATTAAATAAAAATGTAATCTTTGATTACATTATATAAAAATGTAATATTTCTATCCCTTTTAAATGACAACAAGTAAATTTTGGTTTCATTTTTTTTACTTGACCAAAAATGTAAATTTTTATTCTCATCTATTTTAATTTTACAAAAATGCCAAATTTGTTTCAACTACTATAAGTTAGCCAGAGTGACAAATTTGATTTCAACATTTATAATTTGACAAAGGTGACAAATTTGGTTTCAACTAAACTAACTAGACAAATAAGTTTTCTATGCAATCAGATAAAAACTAAAAGGATATTTCATTTTTATAATATTTTCTATGTAATCTACATAACAAATAAAAGAATGATTTATTTGTTTACAATTTCTAATTTAACTTAACAAATAAAATGTCAATTTTATTTGTTAACAATTTCAATTTAACAAAAATAATATTTTATATGTAAATATTTTCCTATGAATTCTGATGTAAAATAAATGAATATTCATTTGTATCCAATTTTCTATGTTATTCAAATAAATGAATATTTATTCATAAACAATTTTCTATGTTATTCAAGTGACAAATAAATGGTCATTTATTTGTAATCAATTTTCTATGTTATACGAATGACAAATAAATGGTCATTTCTTTATAATCAAATTTCTATGAACTCTAATTAACCAAAAATGACATTTCGGTTTCATCAATTTTATCTTACCAAACATGGGATACTGTTTTTCAGACAAACAAACAGGATATATTTGTTTTCAACTTAACAAACATGATATGTTTATCTTCAACCATTTTATAACAAAACAGGACATATCATAAATTTTATATATACAATAAAATTACGATTTTTTTTATTGTATACACAAAATTTTGACAAATATGGATACACACAATTCAATCCAGCGGTTAATCGCAGTCCCAACACAAATCAACATTTCAACAAAGATATACAACATCACATGAATTTAATATGAAATAAATATAAATTTCACATTTCAGTAATAATTTATTTTTAAATTATAAAATAGAGATCGCACCTTGTTTTGTCTGAAATTTCAACATGCTCGGTTTCAGCTTTAGTCAGCTTCATACTGTAGATCTCACTTATACGATTCTAATGCTTTTTGTTTCGTTTGATTTCGTTCATGCACGAAGAAGTTATAGCAGTGTATGTGTTAATTACAATTTTAGTTAATTAATAATTGAATTAATTTAACACCTTTCTTAATTAAATTTTAGCCTGTCGTTCTTCTTCCTGGTGTGGTGAAACCCATCGGTTCTCTTAGGGTTTCCATTTTTCACGCCATTCGAGGTAGTAGCCGCTGATCCAAGATGCCGACGACGAAGTTCATCGCGCTACCTCCCTGCACCTGAAAGCCATCCCAACTCGTAAGTCTCCCCTCGCCGGAATTTGCTCGTGAACGTTGCGGGTTTCAACTCGAAATTCCCACACGTTCCTTCATGAAATATGATCATGACCGTTGATTACTTAGAGTTCGACGAGCTCTTTAATTTTGTGTTTGGAGTTTGCGATTTCATTGAGAGAATTTCGAGAATGGGAGGGAGGAAGATGGGAAGTCCAGCGCCATTGATTAAGGTAGGCGGCGGCTGATGTTTATAGAATTAGGGTTAGGTTTGTTTAGTCTATATTTATAATATTATAATATATAATTTGTAAATTACTAGTTTAAGCCCGTTAGCCTATTCTAGGTCAAATTCCAGCCCAACCAGAGTTGCCCATAGCCAAACACCCCCGTTCCGGATCCAATGAGCCATGTCCCGTCAGCCCAAACAAACATCTGTAGCCTGTTTTGTTTAATTTAATATTGAATTCATTTACTTAATTAATTCAATCGTATATTTAAATTCACCAGGGCTACATATGGGCCCAGAAAATTACATAAAAAATATTTCTAGCTTTGTTTTGATGATACAGTTCTAACAACACTAATTTCGTTGAATTCCGAGACCATTTGAAAAATGGCCATTTTCAAGTCGATTAAATTTGACTAAAATGAACAAAACATGTTTTCTTTTGCCACGCTCACATATTAATTCGAAAAATTCTAGAAAATTAAATTTAACAATAATTTGACATTCCGGTTCCAACAAAAGTAGTTTCGTCGAAAACGGTGTTCGTTTGAAAAATGGCTATTTTTAATATTAAAAAATATATATAAATTTTACAGCGACTATTCCGAAAATTAAACTGGGCATAACTTTTGATTCCCACTATGAAATTTCAAATTTTCAGATTCGTTAGAAAGATATTTTTAAATAGATTTATATATTTTTGTTTTCACTATAATCTGATTTATTTTGCATCCTGTATAGTCAGTCAAAGTTCAAATTCAAACTGCAGCGCTATTTTAAACTCTATTTATAATTAAAATAAACTTATTTGTTCTAACTTCAATTAAAATAAATTTTTTAGTCCTTATTATTTAAAATAAATTATTTTAACTATTTAAAATCCATTCAAAATTTTAAAATAAAAAATTTAAATTGGGCCCAAAATTCTGGGTTGTTACACCTATGATTAATGAATTTTGTTTATTTGTTCAACTTTCTTTGTCCTGTGTGTATACTAATTGTTCAATAATGTATCTTTCTTTCGTAACATGGTTAAACAACCTTACTGCATTTCAAGCACAAAAACATTGTATTTTACTGTAACATAATTTTTTGTTAATACGTTATGTTTTACATTATTAATAAAATGAAATATGAATGTTTTTGTGTTGCTTGCATTTCAAGCAGCTTCTAATTCAACTATTATTTTTATTCTTCTACCGTACAATATTTAATACAGTTGTTTTCCAAGATTGCTTCAGACACCGTATGCTACATTTAATATTTTTATGCACACGTCCGGTGTCTACTACACTTAACATTTTTTATGCACGTTTCGAACGGACGTGCCTCCGTCCTGTATATATATATATATATATATATATAATGAACGGACACCGAAGGCTCACGGTGGACCGTTCATCTTGGGGGGAGGAGAGCAACCCAGTTCACACAAAGTCCCCTTGGACCTAAATCCAACAAATAATAGGATGATCCTCTTACTGCTTAATACCTGTAATGACTACGGATTTCGCCCGACCCTAATCGATCGCTGGATCGACCAAGACCGTTCAAATCCCGCATACGTTAACTTTGGAAATACAACACATTAGAACAAATAACAAAAGACTTTTAATAAACATTATAACAATGTTACATCAGATTACAGAATATTAAAGTACATTGGATATAATAATACAGCAGAAGATTACATTACAATAATTTAATATACTGCAGCGGAACAAGTAAATTAACACAGCGGAAGGCTACTGTAACACCCCACCTCCGCTAGGGTCACTCGCAAAGGAATGCACTAGCTTTAGAGGGGTATTATTGGTAAACATGTACAGAAATATTACAAGATAGAACATATATATATATAACAGCGGAAGTAAAACAAATTTCATTACCTTATAAAATAAGGTCTAAAAGCCTTTTACATCAAAATACATCAAAACCTGTCTTGCAATAATAAAGAAGCATAAAACCATTTCATAAATTATTCCCCAAATAAAACAGTAAAGTAGCCATAGCCAAGAGAAGTCCAAGCCATGCGTGATGACCTTCAAACAGAAGAAGTCCAAACTAACAATAACATTTCCTCCCTGTAACCGGGGGGGAAACGGAAGACAAGAGGCGAAACAAAACGGGGTCAGTCATAAAGACTGGTAAGCCCTATCTACTATCAGTATATAAACTAGTAAAGTTAACTGGCATGAGGAACTGAGACGAACATAAGTATGATGACAAGATAGATAAGCTAAACCAAAATAACAGGATGAACTACGGTACCAAAATAAACGAGTGTGTTATGATAAACTATGGTGTCAAGATAAATCAAGGTACCACATTGTCAGGTTTCTATCAAGTATAATATCCCAAGGTATTTATCATGTATAACATCCTAAGGTATATATCATGTATAATTGCTCTGCACCCCTCGTACTAGTATCCCAACCCGCGTCATGTGTTAACTATGAATGTCCCTTGCCCAACGCCACATAATGGTCCATGTCAACCTAATATATAGCATATGTAGGTTTTCCCAACTCGTATGTTTCTTTCCATGTATAAGTTTAGTCCTTTGCCATAGGCCATACGGGCTTTCCCATGTAAACGTCTTATCCTTGAAGTTATTTTGGACTGCTACCCTTGATCTAGTTATGTTTTCTTACCATGATCTATCACGTGTCCACTTAGGATTTATGCCACCTATAACCACTTGGGATTATGCTACCTAATGAACGTTTCCGTGTCTTGGTTTGGGTTCAGCCACCTAGGGCCACTAGGGATTATGCCACCCGTCAACCGCGCCCTTTATCCCACGTATGTATCGTGAATCGTTTTCCATGTCTAGATGCACATGTTCCTCAATGTGCCATCCGAGTTCCGTGCCAGGGCAAATCAAGAAATACGGGACTCGGTCGGGAGCTTTAAGTCGTCTGCTGATGCAGATATCAAGGTCTGTTTTTGTACCCGTGTCTATGGTCCCACGTGACCCCTCCCTTAACTACTGAAAGGCAATCCAAGAAAAATCATGTATGAGAACTACACTAAGGCCCATCGATGCCCACTTCCAGATAGCCAACCTCACCCATAACTTGATAGCTAGTATATGGTCTTTTGGGAGTTCCCTGCCTTTCCGTACGTACACGATTGACTAAAGATGGTAGGTAGTCGGCGACATGCTATCCCGGGGCAAAATCAAGTATCGTCGACTCCACGCTAATCCATCCCAGTCTTTAGGTCGCTCGCATAGCAACCAAGGCATACTCTTGGCTCTTCTACCGCAGACCTTAACCCCTGTGAGGCCGGGTTTCATGGACCACTCGCCACCTCACAGAGGGATACCAAGAGTACCCTCACGTTCCCCGAAGCTTTCACTTCGTCACCCAGTTCGCTGGAGCTTTTATCCTAGTCAGATAACTTGCTCCTCCTCGTATACTAAGCGATGACCTACCGTACCAGGTTACTCATCTCTTTATGAACTAGTCCCATGTCCTTAGCTAAGAATTATTACTTAGTTACCCTTAACTAAGGTTTACAACTTAGCCCCTCTTTCTGCTATCCTTGTTAACTACGATTTCCAACCTAGTCCTCTGAGCTAGGGTTTTGTCAAATGGGTTAGGTGTTGTTATCCAAGTTCGTGACTTGACCCGCCTACAAATCATGTCAAGATTGGCTAAGTACTCAAGTTCAAGGCTTAGCCCTACAAGTTGGTTAAGTGTACCAAGAAGCTCATGAGTTAACCCTATCAAGTCAAATTGGTTAAGTATTTATTTGCCTTAACCCTATCAGATTTTCATGTTAGATTGATTAAGCATGGATTATCTTAATCCCATCAGATTATCGAGTCAGATTGGTTAAGTATGTGTTAGCTTAACTCCATCCACTAATCGTATTACAATGGTTATGCCTAATCTTAAAAGGTCTTGTGACTTAACCCTTATCAGGTCCACCTATTAGATTGGTTAAGTATAGGTTACTTAACCTCATCAAATCATCACGTATAATTGGTTAGGTATAAGTTACTTAACCCCATTAAATTATCATGTTAAATTGGTTAAGTATTGGTTACTTAACCCCATTGAATAACCAAGTTTAGATTGGTTAAGTGTTCAACTTAACCCCATCGAATTCCCGTGTTTAGATTAGTTAAGTATAGATTACTCAACCCCATCTAATTACCGTGTTTAGATTAGTTAAGCCTTAGTTACTTAACCCCATCTAATTACCGTGTTTAGATTAGTTAAGTCTTAGTTACTTAACCCCATCTAATTACCGTGTTTAGATTAGTTAAGCGTAAATTACATAACCCCATCCACTAACTGTCTTGTATGGTTAAGTGTCATTAAGAAATCAAGCCCGGTCCCACTTAACCTACCCATTTGTGTCAGATCGGTTAAGTGTCATTAGTCAAATTTACTTAACCTTATCATGTGGCATTAATTTAATTAATGCACTCTCAACCTCACACATTAGACTTTGTTGTGGTTACTAGTTAAGCCGGGCGGGTCCGGGTAGATTTACACCACAACCTAGTCTAACCTCAGGTCTTAAGCGCGACATGACCAACTTCTCACATTGGATCCTATTGTTTGTAGCCACTAGTTAAGCCGGGCGGGTCCGGGTAGATTTATGCTACAAACTCAACCCAACCTCGAGTTGGCCATTTTCATGTTTGGTCTAGTGTCTTGCTACACTTACAACCCATACGTGTCAAGTTTCCAAGTCCCATGCTCATAGCCAAAGTTACATGTTGTCACGTTTATACCAACTTACCCAAATCCCGTTTCATGTCATTAAAGTTTCCCCATAACCTAACCCCAACGCTTTTAAACTCGCATATACATTCACAACAACGCAAAATGGATTTAAAGAAGGAACTTGGCAAAGGCATGACAAAAAGGGTATAAGGCCACAAGTTAAACATGGTGGAAATGAGGCATAAATGTGCTCACAAACTTGCATGTTACATTGTCAAGCCTCAAAAACATGCATAACATTCAAACTTGGCAAATAGGTGATACATGGTCATAGATGACATGAAATGATGACAAGTAACTCGCATATAACATCACATAAGGGTTATGACTTCATATGCAAGTTAACCTAAAGGTTATGAGGGTTCTCATGTTGCATAATGCAACATTTCAACATAAAGGTTATAGCTTTTAACCCACAAGATCAAGGTAATAACTTTATAGACTTGCATAACATGATAGCATGTATCATACTTAATGATCAAACCCAAACTTGCAACATTCATTTAACTTTATAGTTAATATCTAAGAGTAGGAGGGGGCTTACAATGCTATGAAGGCACAAATCAACATATAAAACACGAAGCCATTCATGCTATCACCCAAAAACCCCAAAAGAACAAGCTCCAAATGAAACCCTTGAGCAAATATCAATAAAAATACTTGCTTTGAAGAAGAAAGGTTTCAACTTTGGCTTTGAATGAAGCTTATGAGCTCTCATGCAAGATCCTTGCTTTTTGGTCAAGAAAAGGTTGCAACTTTGGCTAGAATGCAACTTATGAACTCTCATACAAACATGAAATCACTCAAATGATCATAGAATCTCTCATGAATGAAGAAAAGAGGCTCCTTTACTTTGAAACTAGCTTAGAACACTTAAGCTATCATGAAGAAGAAGATGGAGGCCATGGGTTGAAGTGGAGGCCATGATGAGGAATCATTTTGGCATAGTTTAGTTGTAGGATCAATTTATGAGGGTTTTAGGAGAGGGTTATGGGTCTTTTTATAGAAGACTAGGATAGTTTTAGCCATAGGATAAACCCTAGAACCAATCCTAGCCTTTAAAGCATGTCTTGGGGAAGAAGTAAAGTCTAAAAAATGGAGTGGTGTCTTAACCAGGCCTAAAAATGGAGTGGTGTCTTAATTGGGCTGAATTTCAAATCTGTTTTCGGATTTGAATTTTCGTGAAACTTTGCGAGGCCATATCTCGGTCATACGAACTCCGATTTACGAAATTTCGGACTCTATTTCGCGTATTTTTCCAAGACGAACGCAATGGCGCAACCCGTTTATCCTGATTCAGGTTTTATAATTAAATTCTGCCTTGATTCTTGTCTTAACACGTTGTTAAAATTCGGGTTGTTACATTCTCCCCTCCTTTAAGGATTTCGTCCCCGAAATCTCCAAGTTAGGAAGAACGTATCCTACCATCCATCATCCATCTACTCAAAACATCATCCATATGAAACCATTGTCCTTAGACGATTTCTAATGCCATATGAACACATGCAGAAAGTGTGTGTATATGTTCCTTAGCTAATGTTAATGATCAGGCCTGAATGATCTTTCTAATGCAAAGTATGTTTAGTGCCATGAATCCAACATGTATCCAAATAATCCTAGTCATATAAGTACTACATGTGTGCACAAACATTCATTCATATGCAACATCCGCATGACAACACATTCCATTCCATCCATAAACAAGTATAAATACTCGTGCATATGCAACATGAAACGTGACCGCATCGACCTAGTATCTAATGTGTATTCGCACATCCACGAGCAACCACTTGCAACCACTTGCAACCATATCAATCATAACATGTTTCAAATACATGTTTACATCCATAGAGTTCTATCTAAGGTTCCCAAGATAAGATCGAGGAGATCAACAAGACAAACTCCTTACGGGGTTTGTAACAGAAACAGGACCGAGAGGATATCCACCAAGCGATAGCATGTAAGCAAGCTCTACAGGTGAACCAAGGATCAAAGATATACTCTTAAAAAGAGACATGATACGCGCGTCTAAACCGCATTTCCATGAGCTTAATTCCATTGTGCCTTGACCGCCTTTGACTTCATGATTTCGTAGCTCCTTGATTCCTATTTCCAAGGTATGAGTTGGAACTCATTTCATTGTCGCCTCTCGTTCCACTTTCACTTATTCTTCCCTAGTATACTTGGCTCAACCATATCTGCATACTCATGCAAGCTCTCCAAAAATCACTAGTGAATTCTGGATCTCGTTTACCAATGCCAATCCATGTTAACACGTGCACTTACTAGGGTGATTCCCATGACTCATGCATAAGCGAAACGAACCATCCGCCTAAGCGGCGAATTCGATTCGAACGGATTACCGACAACTGCATCCAGAGATTCTAGGTAACTAACCATGTCAGAACCCAAAAGGTTACACGAGACCTCGAAGGTATTACCAAAGCAAGCCAAGAGTATGACTACCCTCTTTTCAAAACCGAGAAGGGTATCCCTTACTGGATAACCACTTTATCCCTAGAATCATCCGTAGCCGAGACATGTCATTCTCAAATCCAAACAAGTCATGAATAAATGGACCAACTCTCCAATCAGATTTTTGGGACAAAAACTGGGATCCTCTATCGTGCTAGTACTAAGGTGCAGAGACTCAAATATCCCAGCAGACTTAAATGATTCGATGATCAAGACAAAGTCTGGACGGGATGTTAGAAAAGAACGACTAAACCTTTACCAGAAACGGTACCATTTCTTTTAGGTACCCTAGAAATGGGAGCGTACAATTTCCCTCTCCGATGATCTTGTCCTTGTCCTCCTTGATGGACTAAGCAATAGCAACAGTTGCTTATCCTTAAGCTTGCGTGCTTTATCCTTACTCTTATTATCCTTCCTTGTACCACGGCAACAGGTCTCTCGAGAACCACCTCCATCGCACGGGAAAATACTTACGTAGCTAAACAAGGATTAGTCGCAGTTAGAACTTCTATGACTACAGATGGAGGGAAGAAAGGAAAAGAGATTCGATCAAGGAAACAAAGGACAATGCTAATGGCTTTTGGGGAATAGCCTTTAAAAACTTTTCTTGAAAATGCTTCTTTGTAAATGGTTTTTCAAATAGTTTTCAGAAGGTTTTAAAAACTTTTGCCCAGTCTTGTAACCTTCTGCTCTGATACCAAATGTAACACCCCACCTCCACTAGGGTCACTCGCAAAGGAATGCACTAGCTTTAGAGGGGTATTATTGGTAAACATGTACAGAAATATTACAACACAGAACATATATAAAACAGCGGAAGTAAAACAAATTTCATTACCTTATAAAATAAGGTCTAAAAGCCTTTTACATCAAAATACATCAAACCCTATCTTGCAATAATAAAGAAGCATAAAACCATTTCATAAATTATTCCCCAAGTAAAACAGTAAAGTAGCCATTGCCAGGAGAAGTCCAAGCCATGCGTGATGACCTTCAAACAGAGGAAGTCCAAACTAACAATAGCATTTCTTCCCTGTAACCTGGGGGGGGGGGGGACAGAAGACAAGAGGCGAAACAAAACGGGGTCAGTCATAAAGACTGGTAAGCCCTATCTACTATCAGTATATAAACTAGTAAAGTTAACTGCCATGAGGAATTGAGATGAACATAAGTATGATGACAAGATAGATAAGCTAAACCAAAATAACAGGATGAACTACGGTACCAAAATAAACGAGTGTGTCATGATAAACTATGGTGTCAAGATAAATCAAGGTACCACATTGTCAGGTTTCTATCAAGTATACTATATCCCAAGGTATTTATCATGTATAACATCCTAAGGTATATATCATGTATATTTGCTCTGCACCCCTCGTACTAGTATCCCAACCCGCGTCACGTGTTAACTATGAATGTCCATTGCCCAACGCCACGTAATGGTCCATGTCAACCTAATATATAGCATATGTAGGTTTTACCAACTCGTATGTTTCTTTTCATGTATAAGTTTAGTCCTTTGCCGTAGGCCATACGGGCTTTCCCATGTAAACGTCTTATCCTTGAAGTTATTTTGGACTGCTACCCTTGATCTAGTTATGTTTTCTTACCATGAACTATTGCGTGTCCACTTAGGATTTATGCCACCTAGGACCACTAGGGATTATGCTACCTAATGAACATTTATGTTTCTCGGTTTGGGTTCAGCCACCTAGGGCCACTAGGGATTATGCAACCCGTCAACCGCGCCCTTTATCCCACGTATGTATCGTGAATCGTTTTCCATGTCTAGATGCACATGTTCCTTAATGTGCCATCCGAGTTCCGTGCAAGGGCAAATCAAGAAATACGGGACTCGGTCGGGAGCTTTAAGTCGTCTGCTGATGCAGATATCAAGGTCTGTTTTTGTACCCGTGGCTATGGTCCCACGTGACCCCTCCCTCAACTACTGAAAGGCAATCCAAGAAAAATCATGTATGAGAACTACACTAAGGCCCATCGATGCCCACTTCCAGATAGCCAACCTCACCCATAACTTGATAGCTAGTATATGGTCTTTTGGGAGTTCCCTGCCTTTCCGTACGTACATGATTGACTAAAGATGGTAGGTAGTCGGCGATATGCTATCCCGGGGCAAAATCAAGTATCGTCGACTCCACGCTAATCCATCCCAGTCTTTAGGTCGCTCGCATAGCAACCAAAGCATACTCTTGGCTCTTCTACCGCCGACCTTAACCCCTGTGAGGCCGGGTTTCATGGACCACTCGCCACCTCACAGAGGGATACCAAGAGTACCCTCACGTTCCCCGAAGCTTTCACTTCGTCACCCAGTTCGCTGGAGCTTTTATCCTAGTCAGATAACTTGCTCCTCCTCGTATACTAAGCGATGACCTACCGTACCAGGTTACTCATCTCTTTATGAACTAGTCCCATGTCCTTAACTAAGAATTATTACTTAGTTACCCTTAACTAAGGTTTACCACTTAGCCCCTCTTTCCGCAATCCTTGTTAACTATGATTTCCAACCTAGTCCTCTGAGCTAGGGTTTTGTCAAATGGGTTAAGTGTTGTTATCCAAGTTCGTGACTTGACCCACCTACAAATCATGTCAAGATTGGCTAAGTACTCAAGTTCAAGGCTTAGCCCTACAAGTTGGTTAAGTGTACCAAGAATCTCATGACTTAACCCTATCAAGTCAAATTGGTTAAGTATTTATTTGCCTTAACCCTATCAGATTTTCATGTTAGATTGATTAAGCATGGATTATCTTAATCCCATCAGATTATCGAGTCGGATTGGTTAAGTATGGGTTAGCTTAACCCCATCCACTAATCGTATTACAATGGTTAAGCCTAATCTTAAAAGGTCTTGTGACTTAACCCTTATCAGGTCCACCTATTAGATTGGTTAAGTATATGTTACTTAACCTCATCAAATCATCACGTATAATTGGTTAGGTATAAGTTACTTAACCCCATTAAATCATCATGTTAAATTGGTTAAGTATTGGTTACTTAACCCCATTGAATAACCAAGTTTAGATTGGTTAAGTGTTCGACTTAACCCCATCGAATTCCCGTGTTTAGATTAGTTAAGTATAGATTACTCAACCCCATCTAATTACTGTGTTTAGATTAGTTAAGTCTTAGTTACTTAACCCCATCTAATTACCGTGTTTAGATTAGTTAAGTCTTAGTTACTTAACCCCATCTAATTACCGTGTTTAGATTAGTTAAGCGTAAATTACTTAACCCCATCCCCTAACTGTCTTGTATGGTTAAGTGTCATTAAGAAATCAAGCCCGGTCCCACTTAACCTACCCATTTGTGTCATATCGGTTAAGTGTCATTAGTCAAATTTACTTAACCTTATCATGTGGCATTAATTTAATTAATGCACTCTCAACCTCTCACATTAGACTTTGTTGTGGTTACTAGTTAAGCCGGGCGGGTCCGGGTAGATTTACACCACAACCTAGTCTAACCTCGGGTCTTAAGCGCGACATGACCAACTTCTCACATTGGATCCTATTGTTTGTAGCCACTAGTTAAGCCGGGCGGGTCCGGGTAGATTTATGCTACAAACTCAACCCAACCTCGAGTTGGCCATTTTCATGTTTGGTCTAGTGTCTTGTTACACTTACAACCCATACGTGTCAAGTTTCCAAGTCCCATGCTCATAGCCAAAGTTACATGTTGTCACGTTTATACCAACTTACCCAAATCCTGTTTCATGTCATTAAAGTTTCCCCATAACCTAACCCCAACGCTTTTAAACTCGCATATACATTCACAACAACGCAAAATGGATTTAAAGAAGGAACTTGGCAAAGGCATGACAAAAAGGGTATAAGGCCACAAGTTAAACATGGTGGAAATGAGGCATAAATGTGCTCACAAACTTGCATGTTACATTGTCAAGCCTCAAAAACATGCATAACATTCAAACTTGGCAAATAGGTGATACATGGTCATAGATGACATGAATTGATGACAAGTAACTCGCATATAACATCACATAAGGGTTATGACTTCATATGCAAGTTAACCTAAAGGTTATGAGGGTTCTCATGTTGCATAATGCAACATTTCAACATAAAGGTTATAGCTTTTAACCCACAAGATCAAGGTAATGACTTTATAGACTTGCATAACATGATAGCATGTATCATACTTAATGATCAAACCCAAACTTGCAACATTCATTTAACTTTATAGTTAATATCTAAGAGTAGGAGGGGGCTTACAATGCTATGAAGGCACAAATCAACATATAAAACACGAAGCCATTCATGCTATCACCCAAAAAACCCAAAAGAACAAGCTCCAAATGAAACCCTTGAGCAAATATCAATAAAAATCCTTGCTTTGAAGAAGAAAGGTTTCAACTTTGGCTTTGAATGAAGCTTATGAGCTCTCATGCAAGATCCTTGCTTTTTGGTCAAGAAAAGGTTGCAACTTTGGCTAGAATGCAACTTATGAACTCTCATACAAACATGAAATCACTCAAATGATCATAGAATCTCTCATGAATGAAGAAAAGAGGCTCCTTTACTTTGAAACTAGCTTAGAACACTTAAGCTATCATGAAGAAGAAGATGGAGGCCATGGGTTGAAGTGGAGGCCATGATGAGGAATCATTTTGGCATAGTTTAGTTGTAGGATCAATTTATGAGGGTTTTAGGAGAGGGTTAGGGGTCTTTTTATAGAAGACTAGGATAGTTTTAGCCATAGGATAAACCCTAGAACCAATCCTAGCCTTTAAAGCATGTCTTGGGGAAGAAATCAAGTCTAAAAAAATGGAGTGGTGTCTTAACCAGGCCTAAAAATGGAGTGGTGTCTTAATTGGGCTGAATTTCAAATCTGTTTTCGGATTTGAATTTTCGTGAAACTTTGCGAGGCCATATCTCGGTCATACGTACTCCGATTTACGAAATTTCGGACTCAATTTCGCGTATTTTTCCGAGACTAATACAATGGCGCAACCCGTTTATCCTGATTCAGGTTTTATAATTAAATTCTGCCTTGATTTTTTTCTTAACACGTTGTTAAAATTCGGGTTGTTACAGCTACCAATGCTCTGGACATAGCTCTAAGCTTCGATCCAGAATCCTGCTCAATAATATCTACAAAATAAGCAACTCGACTGCCCGTGTGGAAAAGAGGGCACCCGAGTTTGCAAAGTGAAACAAATTGCGGGTCAGTCATGGGACTAGTATGAGAAATCTTTACTTAACTTAACTGGTAATAAGGCTAATCACAGGACCGCGCCGCTAACGCGGAACGGGTTTACTCCATTGGATTGTCAATGCATAAATAAAGTAAATTGTTAAAACAACACAATGCTTTTTAGAAAAATGAAACCATTATAAGACTCAGGTCCCATCACACAATGCGACGCAAGCTGAAGGATAGAGTTTTAGCTTATAATGGTCAAAAATGCTTGATACTATACAACGGATTTGATATTATTATTAGTGTATATATGTTTCAAAATTTTTTTAATCATAATGTATTAATCATAGATGGCTTAGCTACCATATACTATGTCGTCATATTAGTTCTACAATCAAAACCGCAAGATGTCGTACTGGAGGTTGGATTTCCATCAAGAGTCAAGGGTAGGAATGATCTCCTTACCGATTCGAGACACTTTGGCAATGTCTCAGGATTCGGATGTTGGCGAACCCTTGGATACAGCAGGGCCGGTCCACAAATACTTTAGTGGATTGGCAATTCCTGACACATGCTTCCTGATCCTATTGGACCTATAAATTGTCCATTGGCGACCAATAAAAATATCCGAGGCGCCTCATTCCATCAACCACATAAGTAAAAATGTCGGGTCTTTTAAAAATCCAAACACCACTTCTAGCTAGAAAGAAACGTGTGCACTCCCTGCGTTCCCTTGCTCCGTTTCTGACTCTTACCGGGGTGGCTCGCGAGGTCACACCATACACAAAGCTATGCCGAATAGGCTATGCTTTTATCATCAACCACAAGGCTCTGATTTTCAACAAACTCCTTGATCATTTGCATCTTGGCATGCCACAATGACAATCCACGTCGTGCGATCGATAACTACCAATATATAACCTCTGAGCTCGTACGTCTTAGAGAAGGGTGTTAAGCAAGAGAATAAATTCTCCGCCACCACAGATATATATTAATAGATATCAATTTAATTACATGGAATGAAATTCAATATCAGACATACATCCATTTACAAATCCGTTCTGGGTCTGAACGAAACCGTATTCACCTTATTCTGCCTCCCGTATGTCCAATACGGAAGTGAGGTGCTCGCACATCCGGACAATCAACAAGTACGTCTGGACAAACTACCACTATTAACCCTTTACTAGGAGCGACCCAATGCCAGGCATCTGTAGTCGTCCATTCGATGTGAGGATCGCTGGTCTTCAATCACCGTCTTCAATATCTTTGACTTTTAATCGTCGTGGTAATTGTTCAGAATGGGTTAAACCCAGTCTTTCCGAATAACTCGCGTATTTTTATAATTGAAAATCAAGTGCAATAAAGACACATCCAACGCCTCCTTCCAATTTAGAATATTCTTTTAATAAAATATTCATATTATTAGGGAAAGGTTTCCATTAATTTTATTAATGAAAAATTCTTTTAAATTTATTCTTAAATCTTATTTTCAAAGATTTATTAAAATCCCAATTCAGTTTTAATATCAAAAATCATTATTTTACGATTATTTCAATTTAAGACATAAATCTTATCTTTAACTGGGTCAAAGAATCAATGTCATTTAAAAACATTGTTCATGATAAACCCAAAATCATATTCCAAAATATGGAATTTTCACCGAAATCAAATCAATATATAATCGATATAAATTTTCGTATCAGACTAATAATATAAATGGAATAACGACAAAGCCTTTTAAATTCCATATATAGTAACAGTCTTCTTTTACAGGAGCCTATCTCGATTATTATAAATCGAATTTCCATTCAATTCCAATTTAATCTATTAAATTGGAAAACTTGATTTTTTAAAATTTCTTTTTAAACCTTTAATAAAAGATTTATAAATTCTAAATCATATTTTTTACTGTTAATTGGGTTAAAGAACAAATGTCGTTTAAAACACAGTTCACAATAAACCCAATTCACATATCAATTTATCTCAATACTAAATATAATTTGAAACTCTAATAATCTTAGTTAAAAGATTTATTCCTTCATACAGGGATTAAGAACAGTGTTATTTAAGACACTATCCACGACAAGTGTGACGGCCCGCCCCGCACGAACCTGCATTTCCTCCGAAAGTGCGCTGTACACATGCCCGACTAGCACGGGATGGTCGTCAGGAGAAAGGAAAGAAGGGAACGAACTAATCAAGAACATGTAGAATGTCTCACAGCGCATGGAGTAAAATATAATAATAATAACATACTTGACATAAAACAGGTGAGACAGTGCATAAGCTGATAACTAAAATCAACATCAACATCATAGCAGCGGAAATCCAAATACAACTTATTACAACTTTCCAAATTTATTGTCTCTAAACGAAAGAAAGCTAAAGTAGAGGATGCACCACCAATGCCCAAGCAGTGATCTTCAACAACACAGGGAGAATACTATATATATATTATGTGGAAGCCTCCTGCTCATCCCCAGATCATCTACCCGTGCACCACCAGCTAACCTGTCTCTAGTCTGCTCGTGTGAGCACCCAGAGTAATAAGAGGAGACATAAAACTATGGGTCAGACATAAAGCCTGGTATGAGCGATAAGCATCTAAACAAAACAATAACAGGTATACTAAACCATACCTGAACCTGGACTTGCAACCAAAGAGTTAGTACCACATACCATACAGTACTCTAAGGTGCCATAATAAATAGTGTAATGGATACGGGGGTGGGGTGTGCATGTCATAATGATAGCAAACAAATCAACCATAGCAACCATCCTCACATCCCTTACTCAGTGCGTAAAGCATACGATGTCCACCACTGTCAATCACTAGACCCATTGAAGTAGTGACGGAGTTCGACTTGTACAACTACTGCTACTACCAAGCTTACCACATGGAGTCATGACCAAATCTTTACAAATGGCCCCACTTCATTGGTTTATAGCCCCTTTAGTCGTACCTAGGCCCTTTCATCCCTGAATCCGTTCACGTACTTCCCATACATAGTGATCCACAGTCATAAACATCGACTGCCCCTTGGCACACGTCCCGCAGCAAAGCCCAAATCATGAAGTGAACTCATCGGTTCCCAACTAGATCCTGAGCTCTAACTTCCCATATTGGACTACCTTTGCATCTCGGGTTATTGGTCAATACTGGGTCGGGTTCTCCCTCTAGCCATCGGGTCGGGTCCTCTGCTTCGGGTCAGTTCGTAGTCTTCTCCTGTAGCGGTTCGGTTCGGGTCCACGGCGTCGCATCGGTTCGGGTCGGGTATTCCACTTCGGGTCAGGTCGGGTGTCCTCCTCCGGGTCGGGTCGGGTGCCATCTCCCTTCCAGTTCGTGCTTCTGCTCCGATTCGCTCCCTCGTTCCTTCATTTGCTCCGATCCGATTCCTCCACCTTACTTCAATCCGAGCCCTTCATCCTTCAGTCGATCCAATCCGAGCCCTTCCTCCTTAAGTCGATCCGATCTCTCCTCCTTTATCCGATCTGATCCCAGTTCAATTAGCGTGGCCTTCCTTTTTGCCAATTGTCTCAAGTGTCAAGTTCCGATCCGATCAGATCCCTTGCCCAGTTCAACTCATCCGATCCGAGCCTCCATATCCGATCCGGTCCAGAACCTGCACTTTTCTGCAACTCTTCCAGCAAGTATTTTACGCCATTCGACGGCGTTTTTGACAAATCTAACACTTCTAATCAATCATAAAACACACCATAGAGTCATAGCAACATGTAGTAGCAACCACAAACAGCAAAACAACAATTCAAATGAATCAAATTGGATCAAAAGTGGCTAAAACCTCACATTTTCCCATAATCCCACTTAATCATGTTTAAGCATATACTTAGTAAAACTTAATCAAATTGTACAAATTTTCTAACAGAGGCATAAAATATTATTTTCAAATTTCTAAACATTTTTCCAGAATTTATTAGTGTATAAATTCGCTAATCTTCACTAATTACCCTTAATTACCGTAATTAGTGCAAAAACTATGCAAATCACTCACCTTTGCCACAAAATAAAATGCCAAATCTGAAATACTCTCTGTTTGGGTCGAATTCCTATGTATAGCAGCAGCTCCAACCTTGCTCTGTTGCTATTTGGCCTTGTTTTGATGTAGTTTAGGCTTAATCTTCACTAAAAATGTGTTTTGGAGTGGTTTTAGAGGATGGAAGCCATTACTAAGGTCTCAAGAAGGTTTGTGGCGGCTCAAAACTGAAATGAAAGTGATTTCCTAACCCTAATCTGCCCTACTATGCCTCTAAACCCGAAATTTCCCTCTGGGCCTAGCTGCTAATCACCCGGTTAAGCCCAATTAAGCTATTTTTCACCATCTGAAACTTGTTTCAGCCATATCTCCCAAACAGCGAGTCCGTTTGGCTAATGAGACCACTCTACAGGATTGTAAACCATCATCCGGAGCCAATGGAAGTGGTTCCAGGTCAAAATTCCTTTCCGGTCAAAAGTTATGGCCAAAACAGTACCACTAGGGGTAAAATGGTCATTTAAAAATCGGGAAAAATCATGAACATGGGAAATGACCCCAATAGTCGTCTCCCAAAGTTACATGACCATACGACTTCGTATGTGAAAGAAACAAATATTCTACGGTCCTATGGTGCGTAGAATTCGGGTCGTTACAACAACCCAAAATCCAATTCTTTTATTTTAATATCTTTTGAAATATTCTTTATTTAAAAGAAACACTTTGTTTAAAATATTCTTTATGTAAAAGATATTCTGAATCAGGAAGCGACTCAATCATTTACCATATAACTTCGGTTATATGGATTTCATACATCGTATGTAAATGACAACAAATGATCAATAATCATCAAACCATCCATTCAACATCCAGAGTGAAGTTCACCACTGTGTGAGCATTAAAATGAAGTAATAATGCTCATCGCAGCCTGTCAATCTATCGATTGACATACGAATAAATACTGGGACTAGTGTATATCAATTATCATCCCAATACCCATATGGGGTTTTCCGCCAACGACAGTTCATATAAATAAATAATTGGTTAATGAATTTAACCAATTTTAATACTGCTAACATGTTGATGATGATGAACAAAACATGATATTTTATTCCTAATGCCAAATAAAAATTTATTTTACTCGTATAATTCCCTTATACATTTCTAATAACTAATAGAATGTAATTTATTTATATGACATTATTGCGGATGACAAATAAAAGATAATTTTCATTATCCTTTATTTGTATGTAATTTTTCTTAATTTAACACATGAAAGAAATAATCTCATTTGTATATGTTTTTCAATGTATAACCTAACACCTAAAAATGTTTATTTTAAATTGCATACAAATTCTAATGTAAGCATTAGCATATAAAGATGTCACTTTAACTCATCTATACATTCTAATGTATGTTTTGACCAATTATACGATTCTTATATTTGAATATAAATTCTAATGTATGTTTGCGAATAAAAATGATTTTTTTGTATTTGCATATAAATTCTATTTCAACAAAATGTATAAGAAGTGATACATCCATTTTGCTGACAATTCTATTTTATCAAAATGGATATTTCTATGGTAACACAAACCTATTTGACAAAAATACTATTTGTGTTTAACTATTTCATTTAACAAAAATGTAATTTTTGTCTTAATTCAAATCTAATTAACAAAAATGTAATATTTTGTTTACAACCATCATATTTAACAAAATGTAACTTTTGTTTCAACTATTATATTTTTGGACAAAAATAAATATTTTGATTCAACTAAGCTATTTTGACAAAAGTGAATATTTGACAAAAATATATATTTATTGATTCAACTAATCTATTTTGACAAAAGATTATGACTTTTTTTTGTCATCAAATCTATTTCATCAAAAAATAAAAATATAACTTTGTTGGGTCGACAATTTCTAATTCAACAAACAAATAAAAGTGATATGTTTGTTTTGTCGACGATTCTAATTCAACAAAAACAAATAAAAGCGATATGTTTGTTTTGAATGCGACGAAAATGATAATGTTCATTTTTGCCAAATCTAATGCGGCCAAAATTATAATATTCATTTTCGCCAAATCTAATGCGGCAAAAATGATAATGTTCGTTTTTACTATTACAATTTGACAAAAGTGACCCATTTATTTTAACTATGATAATTTGACAAAACGACAAATTGGATTTCAACTTTGATAATTTTCCAAAAATGGATATTTGTTTTAACTAATGTGTCTTGACAAAATGTATGTTTTTATTTCAACTAACGTGATTGACCAAAAATGTTTATTTTTATTTCAACTAACAAATTTGACAACAATGTTTATTTTTGTTTTCATATAAAATGACAACGAAAAATGATACTTTCAACTCTTCTCTTTTTATTACATATAAAATGTGAATAATAAAAAAAATATGCAACTTTAAAATCTATTCTTTTCATTACAATCAAAATGACAATAAAAATGTCTCTTTGGTATCAATTCTTTTTATTGCCACTAACTTGACAATAAAAATGTTATTTTTAAATCTATCTTTTTATGGTAGCTAAATTGACAAAATAAAAATGTTACTTTTTAATCTACACTTTTTATTGTATATAAAATCACAATAAAAATGTTACCTTTAAATCTCAACTCTGTTTCATTCTAACTAATTGAAAATAAAAATGAAAAACTTTTATTTCAATTCTAAACTTTGGAACTAATCGACAATAAAAATATGATCTTTCATATCTATTCTTTTTATTGTAACTAATCGACAATAAAATCTAATCTTCTATTTCAATTCTTTTTATTTCAAACAATATTGCATAAAAATGTAATCTTTAATATGATTCTTTTGATGAAACAAATATTACATAAAAATGTAATCTTTTAATTCTATTCTTTTTTCATCAAAACAAATATTACATAAAAAATATATAATCTTTAATGTTTAATCTTTTATTTGAAACAAATGATCAATAAAAATGTAATCTTGAATGTTGAATCTTTTTATTACAATCTATGATGACAATAAAAACATTTTATTTTATTTAACAAAGTTACAACAAAGATGAATTCTTTTTATCATAATCTTTTTTTATTTTCTTTAGTTTAAAAGTAAAAATG
Organism: Allium sativum; assembly: GCA_030737875.1. Classification (NCBI taxonomy): domain Eukaryota; kingdom Viridiplantae; phylum Streptophyta; class Magnoliopsida; order Asparagales; family Amaryllidaceae; genus Allium; species Allium sativum. Next base: position 177,584,903 of record CM060913.1, on the reverse strand, counting down.
ATACTTTTAATCCTATTCTTTTATTTACATCTAAAATGTAATAAAAGTGTAACTTCTTAAACTAAGCTTTTATTTGCATCTAAAATACAAATAAAAATGTAACATTTTAATTCCTGATATATTTGCATCAAAGAATGTGAATAAAAATTTGACTTTTAATTTCATGTTTTATTTGCCACTAAATTTGCAAATAAAAATGCAACTTCTAATTTCATGTTTTATTTGCATCAAGAAATGCAAATAAAAATGCAACTTCTAATTCAATATTTTATTTGCATCAAGGAATGCAAATAAAAATTCAACTTTTAATTTCATAGTTTATTTGCATCAAAGAATGAAAATAAATATTCAACTTTTAATACGATGGTTTATTTGCATCAAAGAATGCAAATAAAAATTCAACTTTTAAATACGATGTTTATTATCAATCAACACACAAAATAATATATTTTACATTGAATTGAAAGTTCCAACTCAATTCATTAACATAAACAAAGTGATATTTTCATTGAATCGACAATTCTATTTCCATTCAACAATATAAACAAAAATGATATTTTTATTGGATTGACAATTCTATTTCATTCAATGATATAAACAAAAATGGAATTTTTTTTCTTGAATTGACACTCAAAATGATATTATTCATTGATTTGACAAACAAATTCAATTCAATAAGCATGACCCCAAATGATATTTTTGATTGAAATGAAAAATTAATTCAATTCTATAATTAAGAAAAAAATATTTCACTTTTGTTTAATATACATGATTCACAAAATATTGGCAAAGAAGAATGATTTATTATAATTTATCCGACGTACGCAAATCTGTAATTTAACTAACCGTTCTAGCATACATACATACAAAATACACAGATCAATCAACAAAAATTTCATCACATCACATAACTAGTTCATTAACATACATACAATTATTTAACGGCGAGAAAAATAATTAAATCGATTAATTAATTAAAATCAGAAAGCTCACATTGAGTTTTGTCTGAATTTTCAAAATGCTCAGTTGCAGATCTGGTCAGCTTCATGGCGTAGGAAACATAAATTTGCATAAGTATGTTACTGCCTTGGATCTAAATATAGATCTAATAAAAATGTGAACTTGCATATAGATTCCTACAAACTTGCATATGGATATAAACATGTAAATTAGTGTCACATGTTTTTGAATACAAACTAGCTTATGTATATACTTGATTCACATATGTTTTTACATCCCAAATTTGCATAAGATTTGCATATGGTTTAACATCCTAAACTTGCATACATATGTTTTAACATCCCAAACTTGCATAAGATAAACATATGTTTAACATACTAAACTTGCATAAGACTCAGATAACATAAACTTGCATAAGATGCACATAACATAAACTTGCATAAGATTCACAAATTAACGTATGTAAACTTACATAAAATGAATCAAGTTAAACATGTATAATTGTACATATAAATAGATCTACCAATCATACAATAACAAAACTGTCATATGTTCACAAACAGACAATAACATCACATGTTTCGACAGACATGTTCTCGTAATCCAATTACAACCCATTATAATTAATTTATTAATTATATTGTGAAAGAAATAGCACTCACAATCAAAAGAACAGTCTTGTTTTTCTGGGATCTGTATTCTGAAACTGAATTACTCGGCTTTGATGTAGACTAATCATTATTCTAATCTTAGATTTGATTTGATTTTGACTCTATCTTGCTTTTAGGTTGAAAGAGAACAGCGGCTACTCTAGGTTCTCTATTGACGGCATGGCGGCTCTTGGTATGAATTAGTGTGATTAGGGTTGAGGGTTTGGGAGTGTTTTTATAGAAGTTTAATTAATTAAGAGCCGTCAGATTAACCTAGAATCAATCAAGACCATCCAGTCAAGATATAAAGACACCTTAGCCCTAATGACTCAGCAACAAGTCAGAAAAGCATCATCTTTCGGATCTGCCCGGGGGAGGGGGGAAGGTCGACACCCAGGTCGACCCCTTGGTCGACCTGTATGGGTAGGTCGACCCCTTGGTCGACCTGGCCTTTGGGCTGGAATTTTCCCGCCCAGCTCGCTTCCCTGTTTTGAATTCGAATTTCAAATTTCTTATTCGATCTGTTTTTAATTTAATTAAATTCTGAAACTTCGAAAGGCCATAACTTCTTCATACGAAGTCCAATTCACACAAACTCGGATCTATCTCAAGCCGAATTCCAAGACGAATGCAATGGTGCAACCCGTTTCCCTTAATTCCCACATTTGAAATGAGGTATTCTTTAATTTATTAATTTTAATATTTAAAATCATGGGGTGCTACAATTTACCCCCTAGGAACCCTAACAATGGCCTCCAACATCTAAAATCACCTTTAATCACTTTCTAATCAAGCATTAGCCTAACCTTCATCAAATCAAGGCAAATTGTAATAACCCGGAAATCTGAGCCAATTTAAAAATTTTATTATGGCAATTTTAGTGAATTTTGGATATTTAAAATGATTTATATTAAATAACGACGACGAGAAATTTATTTTGAATAGAATTAGAACGTATATATTTATATATGTCGTCGTTTGAATATAAATATTTATTTGTAAATATAAAAGGAATTGAAAATGACGCGGTAGTTTGAAAATTCGATTTCAAATTTCGAATGAATGTACAGGATTCAAAATAAACCGGATTTTGGAGAAACCAAAAATATTTGAATCTATTTGAGAATATCTTTCCAACGAATCCGAAAAATTGAAATTTCATAGCGGGGATAAAAAGTTATGCCCAGTTTAATATTCGAATAGTCGCTATGGAATTCTGGCCCTTAAAAATGGAAATTTTGCATATGACCTCGGTTTTTGACGAAACCACTTTTGTTGGATTCGTGATGTCAAGTTATTGCTACGTTTCAAAATTCATAATTTTCTGAATTAATATGTGAGTGTGGCAAAGGAAAAACATGTTTAAACAGTTTCAGTCAATTTCGATCGACTAGAAAATGGCCATTTTTCAAACAGTCTCAGAATTTGGTGAAATTAGTTTTGTTTGGACTGTATCGTCAATACAAAGCTAGAAAATATGTTTTGGGAATTTTTAGAGAATGTGTGTGTTCCCGATAAATTGAAATGTGCGTTCAAATTCAATATATAGAGTTACATTTTGATTTTGGTGGAAACTGATCGAAACGATCGAATCAGCTTACGATACATATCCCACTGTGTTCGGAATGGGGGTAATTAGCCATGGACGACAGTTGGTGGGTTCGATTTCGAGTTGGAATTAAAAAGTACCTTTATGAAATTTAATAATAAAATATATTTATTAATAAACCCATTCAAACCCTCTCTAACTTTCTCTCTCCCTCCCTCGTTATTCATTTAGAAGGGAATCGAAAAAAAAAGAAAAAAAACCTAAGTCGTCGCCCCTCCCCCCCCCCCCCCCCCGGCGGCACCGCCACAACCGCTTCCTCCCACCGCACTCCCCTCCATCGCTTGCTCCTCCACCGCACCCTCCTTCTTCTCCTCCTCTCGATTCTCTTGCTCCCCTTCCTCACCGCGACGCGTGCCATCCCCCCTTGGCCAGCCATCGACACTCGAGACCCCCCCAGACACACGTTTTCTCCACTGCACCCTCCTCCGAAGTATGGGGCCCCACCCTCCACAGTCAAACCGAAAGAAAAAGTGAGTATTTTATTTATTTTATTTCGGTTTATATATGTAATAATCTGTAAAGAAATTCTGGTGTGTATATATGAAGCATAGGATTAATTTTCGGTTTTTAAAGTAATAAAAATTCGATTTTTATCATAGAAAGTTTAGATTTTTCTTCTTACATAGGAGAGTTTAAATTTTTTAAATAAGAAAAGATATGATTTTTAATATAGAAAAGAATAGATTTTTAGTTTAGATTTTTATATGATAAAAATTCGTTTTTTACATGTGAAGTAGATGTGAAAAGATACGATTTTTAAATTATAAAAATATGCTTTTTATATTATAGAGATAGTAAAAATATAATTTTTATATAATCGAGAATATAAAAATGTGATTTTTATTTATGTAGCGAATTAAAAATATAATTTTTATATAATAGATATAAAAATGTGATTTTTATATATGTAGCGAATTAATAATATGACTTTTATATAATAGAGAATATAAAAATGTGATTTTTATATATGTAGCGAATTAAAAATATGACTTTTATATAATAGAGAATATAAAAATGTGATTTTTATATATGTAGTGAACACGGGCAACGAAAGTGGCAAAAGGCGAGAATGGCGTAGACTTCCTACATATGAAGAGTCGCGGCGTATGGTTTAGCTCTTGGTGAGAACTCCTCACTTTTATTTTATTTTCTAGTTGAAATATATACTAGGATGCAGACAGTGCTTAGCAGCACTCGACACCCGTCGTCCACAGACCATGGATGACTAGTTTGTTTGATTGCTGTGTTGTGAAATTTGATTGTGTGATGTGGAATGAAATAAAATATTTTATAGTAAAAAATATGATTTTTAACGTGTATATAAAATAAATAGTAATAAACAAATCGGACGATTTGTTTATATACACTGATTTGACTGATACTGATAGGGATGATAAATTTTACACATCGCCCAACTGCATAAATAAAATCTGTGTTTGTTGATTTGAAACCCCACACGGGTATTGGGATTAGATTTGACGTAAACTAATCCCGATTGTTTGGTTGTATGTCAATCGATGGAATGACAGACTGTGTAAGCATTAATTATTTATATTTAATGCTTATGCGGTTGTGTGGTGCACTCTGGATGATGGTTGATGATTTATCGTTGCTGTTATATACATGTGTTGTAGGGAATCCATATAATTAACGTTATATGGTAATTGATTGGGCCTCATTCCAATTTGGAAAATAGAAATATAAATTCATGTGTTGAATAGAAATATAAATTCATGTGTTGAATAGAAATATAAATTCATGTGTTGAATAGAAATAAATATTCATGTGTTGAATAGAAATAGAAATTCATGTGTTGAATAGAAAAAAAATTCATGTATTGAATAAAATAAATATTGATGTGTTGGATAAAAACATATATATTCATGTGTTGAATAGAAATATAAATTCATGTGTTGAATAGAAATATAAATTCATGTTTTGAATAGAAATATAAATTCTTGTGTTGAATAGAAATAAATATTTATGTGTTGAAGAGAAATATAAATTCATGTGTTGAATAAAATAAATATTCATGTGTTGAATAAAAACATATATATTCATGTGTTGAATAAAATAAATATTCATGTGTTGAATAAAAACATATATATTCATGTGTTGAAGAAAATATTCATTTGTTGAATAGAATAACGAAGTTATTGAGGTGTATAAAGCCGTGTTGGTTAGATATGCGCCATTTTGACGTGAACGATATTAATATCGATTTTATTCATTTTCATAATGAATATACAAAAGAAAGTGATTTCAAAATATAACGTTTTGAAAATATTATCATTTATAGATTAATGATGTGGAATATTCAATTTTGATTTGAAATTGAATATGTAGTTGAAATCGTTTCAAAAACGAATTTAAAATGATTTATAAAATACGTTTTGAAAGAAAATCGATGAAATAAATAAATATATATATATATATATATATATATATATATATATATATATAATGGCCTGAATAGAACGCGCCGCGCCGCGGCAGTTCGCGAATTTTGACCATTGACTTCAAATGGATATTGCGGGAGATCCGACCGTCGGATTCTCCTAATCGAAAAGAGCTTTCTAACGAATGTTAGTGATGTGAAATCTAACGATTGGATTTGGAATTATGTCCAAATCAAATTTGGGAAAGGTCGCTGTAAGTGCAGATCGATGGCTGTTGATGGAAATCGACTGTACGGGACTTGATAAAATTGTTAAAAATATCAATAATTTGTGTAAACTAATAAGAAATGATTTGTGAAGAATTGGGACGAAAAATTCCATATTTGAAAAGATAAAAATAGATTTCTATCGAAATGAACTTGTTTTTAACTAGAATAATAATTTATTTATTTTTAAATAAATAAACTGGATTTGAAATGGTTTAGAAAATAACCAGAATTTCCAAAATATATAAAGCGGAAATGGATTTGAATGAAATTGTCTGTGGAATATTTCAATGTTGGAATTCGTGATTGTACAGATATTGTTATGGAAATTTGAAAGATATATTTATATCGTTATTTCCAATACGATATTTGTTGGTCGTAGAATTTGATTTTGAATATAAGCCGATATATTTTCTATTCAGAGCCTTGTATTTAATATCAAATGGGATTTGGGTTTGTCGTGAATGGTGTCTTCAGTAACACTGTTCTTAAACCCAGTGGAGAAAAAGATTAAATCCTTTTATTTAGATTTAATGAAGTGTACCAATTAAATGGTATTTAATTGGAATTGAATTTGAATTGATTTTGGGTTTATCGTGAATGGTATTTTAAATAACACTTGTTCTTTAACCCGATAACTAATGGAATGTGATTTTGGGGTTTATAGTGAACCGTGTTTTAAATGACATTGGTTCTTTAACCAAGTTAAAGACAGGATATGATTTCCCAAGTTAAATAATCATTGATATTGATTTTTGGGAAGATTAAAACTAAGTGGAGTTTTAATGAATCTTTAATTAGATTGAAGTGATCGAGAATGGAGTATCACCAGTTTTGCTCTAGGCGATAGTTAAATCTTTAATTAGATTTGAACGTGAAATGGTAATACCGACAACATCGTGGTGTTAGATATGAAGTATGACCAGTTTTACTTCATGGGATGAATAGGTTGGTATTGGGAAATAAATGATTACTTCGGTGTGGTTCGCTAATCCCGACTAGTTTGAATTGATATTAAGAAGAAGATTAAAGAAAAATTTAAAGAATTTATCTTTGATAGAATTAATGGGAACCTTTCCCAAAGTATAAGAATATTTGAATAAAAGAATATTCTGAATTGGAATGAGGCGTATGTTGTGTTTGTGTAACACTTATTTATTATATACGCGAGTTATTCAGAAAGACCGGGTTTATTCCATTCTGAATAACTGATTCGATGTGGTGTCGAGAATGAAGACGGTGGTCGAAGACTGAAGGTCTTCACATCGTTTGGGTGACTACTAATATCTTGGTTGGGCCAGACACCCAAGAGGAGGGAATCAGTTGTTAATCGTCCAGACGTACTTGGAGATCGATGGATATGTGAGGTACAAGGTGCCTCCGGTTTCGTTCAGACCCAGAACGAACCTGTAAATGGACTGTGTGTCTGACATTGTATTTTATTCTATGTGATTGATTTCTATTAAATATATATCTGTTTGGCGGCGGAGAATTTATTCACTTGCTTAACGCCCTTCTCGGAGATGTACGAGCTCAGGGGTTATATATTGATGGATATCAATCGCATGGAGCGAATTGCCTGTATGGCATGCCTAAGTGGCAATTGATCAAGGCTTCTGTTGAAAAGCAAAGTCTTGTGGTTGAAGATCAAAGCACGGCCTGTGTGGCATAGTTTTGTGTAGCGCTGATTCGCGAGCCTCACACCTCGGTTGTGAACCAGAAACGGGAGAAGGACCTCAGGGAGGACAGCGTTTCTTTCTAGCTAGAAGTGGCATCAGTGGTTTTACACGCCCTGACGAGTTTGACTTATGTGGTTGTTGCTGTTGCGAGGCTCCTCGGATAGATCGGTGACTGTGTGGAGCCGATGGAGTCATAGGACTCATTTACGCCCTAAAGGGTGGGGAAACGCAATGTTCAGGCCTTTTAATTATAATAACCCGAAAATCTAAGCCAATTTAAAATTTATATTTTGGCAATTCTAGCGAATTTTGATTATTGAAAAGTTATCTGGAATTCCCGAGATACCCGAGGGGATACCGATACCAAGATGGTTTAGAAGGTATCTGGAAGCTAGGGCCCATGTCGCAGGCCCAGCAAATGCTCCTCCTCCTCCTCCCCGTGTTGATACTTTCACAAAGATATTGAAGGACTTTTGGGCAATGGGCGGGAAACCTTTTCATGGGTCGGAGACATTTGTGGAAGCTCGAAATTGGTTAAAGGAGGTGGAAGAATTGTTTGGAATCTTTGAGGTAGAAGATGGAAGAATGGTCCAGTTAGCTGCCTGGTTAATGAAGTATGAGGCCTCGTTTTGGTGGGAGGTCACTAATGGAGAGCATCCAGTTGATCCATGGCCGGATTTTAGGCGCAGGTTTGAGGAAAAGTTTCTCTCACGGGCTGAAGAGAATCTATACATGGAAAGGTTTTTGGCATTGAGGTAGGGGAATCTATCAGTGAAAGAATACATCAACAAGTTCAATCAGTTGGCGAGATTTGGCATGGACATGGTGAATACACCCGAAAAGAAGGCCCTGAGATTTGTTAAGGGTTTGAACGAGCCGCTACATGGGTTAGCTATGACCCACATCCGTATGGGGGCCACTTTTGAGAGACCAATTAACATGGCGTTTATGCATGAAGAGGAGAAAGGCACCAATGCTAATAAGGCACCTGAGAAGAAAGGGGATCAAAAGAAATAGTAGAACAAGAAGGGTGGTAAATACAACAATAGCAAAGGAAAGAAGAAGTTCTTTAACTGTGGGACACCAGGTCATCTAAGCAAAGACTGTAGGAAAAAGAAAAAGACTGGCTATTTCCAACTGTGGAGAGGCAGGTCATCTAGTTAAGGACTACCAAAGAAACAGGGGCAAGGGCAAAGAACTTCTGGAGGGTAGCTTCAGGATCTCATGGCACCAGGGCAGGCGAGAGGGCAGACTCAGGCTCTCGCGGTCCCACCACTGCAAGAACGAGGTAGAAACATTTCCGTTGAAAGTTTAGTTTTTCTGTTTGATCATCATGTTCGTACTTTGTTTGACTCTGGTGCATCACACTCGTTTGTATCTGCTACGTTAGTTGAAATACTGCACCTAAATACTAGTCTAGTTTTAGATCCCATAGTAGTCTCAAATCCTATTGGTGGTTCGGCTCATCTTTCTATGATTTGTCGGGATTTGAGAGTGTCTATCTTGGGCGTTGGGTTTGAATGCAACGCATTTGTTCTTAGCTTCATGGGCTACGGCTTGATTCTAGGTATGGATTGGCTAACTAGATACGGTGCCATCCTAGATTATGAAAGAAGGGTATTTAGATTGTTGACTCGTTGTGGAAAGACCCTTCATATTTCTTATGACATAGAGGTCCGGTAATGCTTAGCTACATAGAATCCCTAGACGCATCCAATGATGATTTGAAATCTGTTCGTGTGGTCCGTGATTATAGTGACGTCTTCGACGAGGTTCGAGGTTTACCCCCGAGGCGTGAGATAGACTTTCGAATATATCTCGTAGATAATGCAAATCCAGTTGCCTTACCAGTGCGCTAAATGGATCTGAGGGAGAGAAGAGAACTTAGTAACCAAGTGAAAGAATTACTTGAGAAGGGGTTCATAAGAAGAAGTATTTCGGAGTGGGGTGCTCTCGTCGTTTTTGCTACAAAAGCTGATGGTTCACTTAGGTTGTGCGTGGACTATAGAGAGCTAACGAAGAAGGATAAACACTTGTTACTGAGGATAGACGATTTATTCGATCATTTGGTGGGTGCTTCGGTTTTCTTGCAACTGGATTTGGCTACAGGGTTTCATCGGCTAAGGGTGGCTGAAGATAGCATCAATAAGACTGCATTTATAACACCTGACAGTTTCTTTGAGTGGCCCATCATGCCTTTTGGTTTGATAAATGCACCCGCATATGTTGTTGAATTAATGATTAGGGTGTTTAGGGAGTTTCTAAACAAATTTATGGTAGTCTTTGTAGACGATATTCTAGTTTTCTCTAAAAATGAAGAAGAGCATGCCCTACATCTTAGGGAAATCTTAGAGACCATACGAGCACATCAGCTAAAAGCTAAGTTCTCCAAGTGCCATTTTTGGAGAAAAGAAGTGAGGTTCTTAGGACACGTGGTCTATAAGGAAGGGATAGCTATGGATCCCGCTAAGATAGTGGCAATCCAAGTTTGGAAAATGCCTAAGAACACAACCGAAGTAAGAAGCTTTTTAGGGCTGGCTGGCTATTATAGGAAGTTCATTAAGGACTTTGCGAAGATATCAGCCCCTCTCACTCGATTAACGAAGAAGAATTTGATTTTTACTTGGGACGTTGACTGTGACGATGCTTTTCAACGTCTGAAGAGAGCTTTGATGACTGCTCCGGTTTTAGTTTTGCCACACGGGAGTAAGACATTCACTATATATACCGATGCTTGCGGGTCAGGGCTTGGCGCAGTTTTAATGCAAGAGGGAAGGGTGATATGCTATGGTGGAAGACAGTTGAAAACCCACGAGAAAAATTACCCTACCCACGACTTAGAGTTGGCGGTCATAGTTTTTGCGCTTAAATCGTGGCATCATTATTTTCTTGGCGAAAGGTTTGAGTTGTATATAGACCATAAGTCGCTAAAGTACATGTTCTCTCAGAAGGACCTAAACTTGAGGCAACAGAAATGCATGGAGTTTTTGGCATCCTATGATTTTGAGATCGCATATACCCCTGGCGAGGGCAACATTGTAGCTGACGCCTTAAGTAGAAAGAAGTTAACTTTAAGTCCTTTGTTTATAGAGCGACAGAGTTTGGAGTATATATCTTCCTTTGACTTCAGACCTTCTGTCGATTATGTACCCGGATTGTTGGCATTACTAGAGGTGCAACCTACGCTTTTGGGTCGAGTTGGAGAGGCACAGCGGAACGACCCACAGTTGGTTGAGATAGTAGACAAGCTTATAGGAGGGGAGTCCTCAAGACATCTTGATAGATATGCTATAGATGAAAGAGGTTGGTTACGTAGAGATGGAAGGCTTTGCGTACCCCAAGACGAAAGTTTGAAGAAGGCAATTCTTAAAGACTCACATCGCTCTAAGATGACCATACATCCCGGTGGTGATAAGATGTATAGGGATATGAAGCGAGTTTTCTTTTGGGCCAGAATGAAGAAGGACGTGGCCGAATTCGTTGCTAGATGCTTAGTGTGCCCGCAAGTCAAGGCGGAGCAAAAGAAGCCCGGAAGTTTGCTCCATCTCTTAGAGATTCCGCTTTGGAAATGGGAAAGCGTTTCCATAGATTTTTAGATGGGTTACCAAGATCGAGGAAGGGTAATACGGGGATTTGGGTAAATTGTAGACCGACTTACTAAAAGTGCTCATTTTATTCCCGTCAAAAGTAGAAGGACCGCAGCATGGTTAGCATCTGTTTACCTTCGAGAGATAGCTCGTTTGCATGGCATACCCACCAGCATTGTGAGCGATAGAGATCCTATTTTCACAAGCGAATTTTGGAAGAGCTTACAAGAGGCGGTTGGAACGCAATTGTGCTTAAGTACCGCTTATCATCCTCAAACGGACGGTCAGGCCGAGAGGGTGAATCGGATTCTAGAAGACCTTCCGAGGCTATTCATTCTAGACTTTGGAGGAACATGGGAAGAACACCTTCCACTAGTAGAGTTCGCCTATAATAATAGTTTTCAAGCTAGCATTGGCATGGCACCTTTTGAGGCTCTTTATGGACGACCGTGCCGATCACCTACATGTTGGTGGGAATCCACATATAAGGTTTTGCTTGGACCCGACATGATTAGGGAGACTTCGGATAAGATAGACCTGATTCGATGGCGGGTGAAGACAGTACAGGACCGACAGAAGTCATATGCTGATAGGAGACGAACCGATCTTGAGTTCAATGTTGGGGACATGGTTTTTATTAAGGTGTCACCATTGAGGAATGTAGTCCGCTTTGGATCGGTAGGGAAGTTGGCACCAAGGTTCGTAGGACCCTTTCCAATTACAGAGAGGATTGGACAGATGGCGTATAGAGTAAAGTTACCAGAAAAGCTCAACGGAGTTCATGACGTGTTTCACGTTTGACATTTGCGTAAGTGTTTGCACGACACGGCGGAAGTGGTAGAGCCGTGCATGCTCGAAGAAGTGGAAGTAGAGCGCAATGCCATGATCAGACAAACTCCTACACGCATTCTCGGATCGGAGGTCAAAAAGCTTCGCAATAAAGAGGTCAAGTTGGTCAAAGTGCAATGGGGAGATGATCAAAGAGACGCGACTTGGGAGACGGAAGATAAGATGCGTACATCATACCCTTTCCTTTTTGAGGGCATGTTTTGATTTCTCCTTTTTCTACCGCTTTGTTGATACTTGTCCTATCTTTTAGAATTATCTTTGCGATGACATCTTCGATCTTTAGTTAGGCAGAACCTTATGGTTGAAACATGTGTTTGAGACATGTTTTGTCTGACGAATGCAAATGGATGCAAGTGGTTGCTAGTGATTGCTCGTGGATGCATATACACACACCTTAGGCACTAGATCGGCTCAATCACCTTCATGTCGCATATAAATGTGTGTGCATATTTAAATTAATGGATGTATAATGGTTGTGTTATCATATGGATGCTGCATTTTGATGAGTGGTTGTGCACACATGTAGAAATGATGTGTATCGATAGGATTCTTTCGCATACATAATGGACGCATGGCACTATCATGATTTGCATTAAGGAGGTTAACTGTATTAGTAGACCGCCTGATTTTGCATTAGATAAGGAACATATACACACACTTCTTGCATATGTTCATACAGCATTAGAAATTTTGTAAGGAACGGATGCCTGTGTTTGATGGTTGAGTAGATGGATGATAGGATGTTAGGATATGCATTCTCCTTAACATGGAGATTTCGGGGGCGAAATCCTTTAAGGAGGGGAGAATGTAACACCCCGTAATTTTAATATTAAAGTTAACAAATTAAAGAATACTTAATTTTAATGTAAGAATTAAGGGAAACGAGTTACGCCAGTGTGTTCGTCTCGGAAACCTGGTTGAGATAGAGTCCGAGTTTGCTTAAATTGGACTTCGTATGAAGTTATGGCTGTCTGAAGTTTCCAGAAATTCAAATAAATTCAAACAGCTCGAGATAAATTCAAATTCAAAAACAGAAGTCAGAAGCGGGCTGGGCGGGAAAACTCCCGCCCAAGACCCAGGTTGACCGGGGGTCGACCCTAGTGTCGACCTCCCCCCTACAGGTCGACTTGGGGGTTGACCTATGGGTCGACCTACCCCCCTCCCCCGGGCAGATCTGAGTGATGACGATTTTGTGACTCTGTGATGAGTCATTAGGGTTGAGGTGTCATCCTATCTTCACAGAATGGTTGTGGTTGATCAGATGGCCTAAATTAATCCTAAATTCTATATAAACACATGTAGACTCAAACCCTAAAATCAAATCAAAATTAGAACCATGGCCGTTATGCTATCACCTTGCAACCTAGAAGTAGCCGCCACCAACTAGATAGAAAGTGAAGCTAATCAACTCAATTCAACTCAAGTCTAATCTAAATCAAAATTTGTCTACATCAAGGGAACGCTAATCAATTTCAGAACTCAGAATCAAGAACTCAAGACCTTCTTTGATTTGTGAGTTCAATTTCTTTAATAAGATAATCAATAAGTTAATTGGGTTGAGATATAAATTGGATTATATGGCTATGTTTGTGAAACATTGGAAAAATGTGATATTTTGTGAATATATGCTAGTTGTTCATAATGATAGTTTTGTTGTGGATCCCTTTTCATATGCAAAATCATATATGCTAGTTGTTCATAATGACAGCTTTGTTGTGGATCCCTTTTCATATGCCAAATCACCTATGTTCAACATGATTCATATTTGACATCATTCTATATGCAAGTTTGGGTGTAGATTATGTGCTAGTTTCTATATGAAGTGTATCCAAGTTTACATGTGAATAAAATAAAGCGACTACATGCAAGTTAGGTAGGAATTGGATTCATATATATGCAAGTTTACACCTTTGATTTAGATCTATGACATACATAGTTTATGCAAGTTTGTGATTATGGCCTATGCAAGTTTTAGGTGAAAAACTATACTATACCTATGCAAGTTTTAGGTGAAAAACTATATTATGTCTATGCAAGTTCACACCTTTAGGCCTATGTTTAGTTTCATGACAATAACAAGTTTATGCTAGATATGTGGTAGTCCTTATTTGTAAGATTAGATCCAATTTGTATGTTTGTGGCGTTTCTTCTTTTTATGTGTTAGACTAATTGCTAGTCTAATATATATATATATATATATATATATATATATATATATATATATATCATGATATACGAACGACCAACGTGGGGACAATGGGGGTAATATTAAATATACACCTATTGAGAATTGACATAAATGGACTGAAAAAGGCATATAATTAATTTAAGTTATTAATTGGAAAAATTGGCATTTATGGACATAATTGAGACAATTATAGATTTAAGTATATTTGGTATTTATTGACAAATTTGAATAGGGATATTAATCCAATTTAGGGTTAAATGAAAATGTGTAATAATAAACCGCTTAAGATACGAGGTTAGACTCGTTTGTGGTGTAAGACTGCCCGGACCCACCCGACAAATCAAGCAGCCACAATTGCCAGTCTAATGTGAGAGGTCAAAGGCATGAATTAAATGTGTAACAGTTGTAAAGACACGAGGTTAGGCTCGTTTGTGGTGTAAGACTACCCGGACCCACCCGGCAAATCCAGCTGCTACAAATACCAGCCTAATGTGGGAGGTCTTTACATGGTTACGGTGTTAATGAATTAAGAAACACTTAACCAGAAAAACATGTGTTGGGACATGAGGGTGTTAAGTGGGTGCCTTGGGTGGCATGGGAAATTAAGAATGTGCCTTGGGTGGCATGTGAAATACGATTAGATGCACTTAACCAAGATTGAAACATGTAAGAAGACATGAATAAGAATGGGGTTAAGTAGGGAAAAACCTTAGAGGGGACCAAGCAAGGTGGAAAGCTTGTGTCATGCATGGGGGCCCTTTTCAAACCAGTAACCCATTAAGTATCTTTGTGGGCTCGACCCAAGTCGAGGACGGGACATGCGTACAGGGTTTGATTGTAAGAGGTCAAAACGGGTTAGCGGTGGCAACGCAAGTCCAACGGGTTCATATGCGTGTGTGGGCCCAGGCTGGTAGGTAAGACGTTGTTGCATCATGTAGATATAAGCCGTGCATCTTGGTGGTATCGGGTTGCCACTTTGGAGAGTGATAGACCCCATTATGGGGCTAGCACGGGTATCTACGAGTTAGGGAGCCGATCGAAAGGGGGTATTGGGTACACCTAGTGGAGATAGGGGCAGATGGCACCTATGAAGGTAGCTAGGGGTACACGAAACTACCATTATCATTAATTAAGTTCTGTAGGCGGGTCAACTTTTTAGGGTGACTAGTGGTGGTGCAGTATAGTAATTATCTTATAGTGATTAGGTGCGCCTTTAACGTTATCTTTGTTCATCCTATTTCCTTTATTTGCTCTTTCATACCCATTTGTTCACAGTCATTTACTTATTTTCCAGCTTATGCCTTATCCTAGTTACTTAATGATTATATTGTTAAAGTTATTGCACTCGCCAGACTTTATGTCTGACCCCCTTTGTTTCTACCTCTTTTCTTCCTCCCTCCCTCCTCGCATGGTGCTCAGGGTAGGACTAGTACAAGTGGAGCTTGATTCAGACAGCTTTATCTCTTTCTTTGGAGCTTGCTTGGATCGCTGAAGTAAAATTTCATCCTATCTTATTCATGGCTTTTTTAATGCGGGGTTATGTCTTTCATTTTATGTACTCTGTTTTAGTCAAGATGGATATTATGTACTTGACTCTCTAGTCTTTGGTTTTTGATGATGTAATCAAACTTATGTGTTACCGCTGCAATGAATAAAGTTTTAAATTTTTAAGTGCTGTTTTATATCTGTCTTGTTGTTAAATTTTTGTTCTATACACACTTAAAACGCTCCATAGAAGTTAATGCATTCCCTTTGTGAGTGACATTAATGGATATGGGGTGTCACATCGACTTGGTTCATTTCATATTTAATTCAATGTTGCTTTAAAATATAAATCCCAACACAGTAGAAGTCATAATGCTTAAATCAACTCAGATTGATTTTCAGTTAATTCAAGCTTATTACGTCCTATAAAATCTTGAATTCAAATACGTTGATTTCATGAATTTAATTTTTTTTAACTGTTTTATTACAAATCTTTTGTTTAATACTTGAGTATACTATTTTTGTTTATGAATATTCCATTATAACTAAAGGTGTTTTATGGTGCAGCATGAAGACACCTTTTATTCTCATGGTGTGGCACCGAATGGGTTACATAACATTATATATATTTTTATTTTCGATTATCAATCAGTTTCTAGTTTTCCTTTTTTATGATGCAGAAAGACATAAAAAAT
Organism: Allium sativum; assembly: GCA_030737875.1. NCBI lineage: Eukaryota > Viridiplantae > Streptophyta > Magnoliopsida > Asparagales > Amaryllidaceae > Allium > Allium sativum. The sequence continues at coordinate 177,568,536 of CM060913.1, read as the reverse complement.
AGTGCTTATACAAAAAGATGTATTCAAGTTAGTTTTCATACTTTTTTGTGTGTTATAGAGAACTAAGGATTATCTATTGGTTCACCAGAGTTTATTAATAACGAATGTAATATTGTATCACTCAAAAACTGAGCATAGCCCAGTTTTTTTAGCTGAGCATACGCTCAGTTTGAAACAAAACTTAGCGTACGTCAGTTTCTTGAAACTTAGCGTACACTAAGTTTTGTTTCAAATCGAGCGTATGCCCAGCTACAAAAACTGGGCTATACTCGGTTTTTGAGCGATACAATATGCAACATATGACACTAGCACCTTTAGAAACAACAATCTAAGTTATTTACCAAAAGTAGGAACTCAAGACTCTACATCAGGCATGAACACTAAATGTCATGGTAGTACAGTCCATAGCGTTTATGATACGTATTGAGATAATATAACATGTTATATAACCTACAAATATTATCTCAATACATATTATATTATGTGTACGATGTAGGCAGTTAATGGTAGTAGATGAAACTAACCTGCATTTTATTGTTTTGCAAGCAGCGTAAAAGAATATATAAAAGTCGTTTAGCAATCCTAGCCTCTTCTCTGGCATCTTCAATTACAATTTATTCTTGTTGAGTTCATCACCATCTCAACTAAGACCTGCAAAACAAAGGTTATTATTGCAACAATGGAAATTTAAACCAGATACATAATCAACCAAACCATTCAAAAAAGGCTTGGTTTGCCTGCATGGATATGACAGTAAAAGCATTGCTTTGCTTGATCCTGTGTTTGCAAAATTAAGGCCTTGACCAGATCTTCCAAGCCATTTTGCATTCAAAACCAAAAATGAATCACCATCCCACAGCTTAAGTAACAAATAAAATCTGCATAACACAAACAACAAAACAACATAGATTATAAAAAGTACCGAATCTAAGAACAAAAAAGACAAACTATGTTATGTTGCTATATGTTAAAATTACTCTTTTAGGTACTGATTGCATCCAGTGTACATCTTGGAATCACCTTAAATGTTGTGACAAGGTATTTGTTCCATAAGTACTAAACATGCATCTTCATAAACATGTCCTTATTTCCTATACATAAACAAATAATAAAGAGTCGATGATTGATAGAATGCATTAATCCCAAAGGGTAACCATATCCAATTTAATAATAGAAACTTTTTAAACAAAAATAGCAAACATCGCAATTTACATGCATATTTCTTAAATCCAGACAAACAACAGGAAGGCATTCCATGAACGACCATGGTCAAATCTATTTGCAATATCATGTTCAATGGCTATGCAAACAATGTATGAAACCACATTGATTCATTCTTTTATGAGCATAATGGAAAGAATTCTAAAGCTATATTTCGATATGCCATTTTTTGAACTTAAAGTAAGTCTGGAAGGGCATAAATATTCATGTAATTATGGGTGGCTCACTAATGTACCTTTGCAAACTGAATAGAGTATAAACCCTACTTTATGATGTGTACTTTATATAAAAGTAAATATAAAGTAAATGAAATATACACTTAACATAACGTTATAAATAGATGGTTCGGACAATAATATCGGTATTTGTAGCATACACTCAGGAAGAGAAAAATCAATAACTTCTGTGTTTAGGATAACCAATGGTCCTATAGACAATGTCTATGTTTGAAGTTCGAATATGACAAGATAGCCAATGTGATGATTCATGGATGCATGAAAAAAAGACTAACATGTATGTAAATCGTTCATACCAAATTGTAAGTTTTTATTTTGTTTAAATCTTATTCGCTACTAACTCTACACAATTATGTATTCCCATCTACAAATTTGTACTTCCAGCAAGTTTTTTAGATATTCATAAACTCAAGTCTGTCTACATGTGAAAACAAAAGCTGCTAACAATGAAATACACTAACTTAAAAGAAAAAATAACACTGGTTCTTAATTTTAGAACATTTAGAAAATAGTGAAAAAATTGGCAAAGACCATCACAAAAGCTTTGTCTAAATATTAATTTGTCTCTATTGTTGAATAAAGATCAAAAGCAATACTTTGAAATAACGATTGAAGACCCATCTGACAGTTTTGAGATCCAGGCGACATAGATGTCGCATCCAGACATCAGAGAGATTTGAATGGAAGAAAACGATGATTCCATATTCTATGACTAGGGCAACACGATCATCACAAGAAGATGAGCATCCCCAAGCAACACTCAACTCTTCAAGCAGCAGTTTTGCTTTTGAAGGAAGATTTTTTTCCAATGTCAGGGTTTGAAGAACTGGAATTTTTATTTTGAGGAAGGAGATTTGAGAAACAATATAGAAGAAGACGGATATTTATGGGATTAAAGATGAGATCCATGAGCTAGGGATTTTGGAAGGGAAAGTAAAAAAAAAACGGAATTTGGCGGCCAATGAAAATGAAGGGGGAAATTTATTATTCCACCGCCAAATTTTCATTTTTCTTAATTATAGCAAGAAATGAAGTTGTCATTTAACCTAAATGGCCACTAGCTCCTTAATTATAGAAAGACCAAGTTTTGATGCAATCCTTGTTGCTATCAATGTATCATTTTCTTGTAGTGATAGCAAATGTGTACAAGTACAGCCAATGGTGATTAAATGGACACAAGCATTTAGCAACTCCTCTATGACAATGCAGAGCAAGGAAGCATTCTTTTTCTTCAATACTGCAACACCATCTGTTACTGGCCTATTGTAACGACACACATTTTTCTCGACCTTAATCGATCGCTAGATCGACTAAAATCGTTCAAAACCCGCATACGTTAACTTTGGGAATACAACACATTAAAACAAATAACAAAAGACTTTTATAAACATCATAATAATGTTACATCAGAGTACATAATGTAATAACCCGGAAATCCGAGCCAATAAAAAAAATTTATTTTGGCTATTTTAACGAATTTTGATTATTTGAAACGAATTATTTTAAATAATAACGACGAAAAATTTGTTTTCGACGAAGTTAAAACGAAAAAATTTATTTTAATCGTATAACGAGCCTGAAATGGCGCGGTAGTTTGAAATTTCGATTTCGAATTTCAAATGAACATACAGAATTCGTTTTAAGTCGGAATTGGACGAAACCAGAAATATCTAAATCTGTTTGACGATATCTTTCTAACGGATGTAAGAAACTGAGATTTCACTTTAGAAGTTGAAAGATATGTCCAGTTTAAAATTCAGAAAAGTTGCTGTGGAATTTATATATATTTTAATATATATAAAGGCCTTTGAGAATGGAAATTTTGCAAACGACCTCTGTTTTCTACGAAACCACTTTTGTTTGATCTGGGATGTTTAGTTATTGCTAGGTTTCAAAATTCATAATTTTCTAAATCAATGTGTGAGCGTGGCAAAGGAATACGTGTTTTGATAGTTTTAATTGATTTTAATCGATAGGAAAATGGCCATTTTTCAAACAGTCTCGAAATTTGATGAAATTAGTTTTATTAGGATCGTATCGTCAATAGGAAGCTAGAAAATATTTTTATGAGATTTTCGGGTTAGTATGCGACCCCGGTAAATTGAAATGTGCGTTCAAATTCAATTTTATAGAGTTATATTTTGATTTTGACGAAAACTAATCGAAATGATCGAATCAGCCTATGATACATATCCCGTTGTGTTCGGAATGGGGGTAATTAGCTAGAGACGATAGGCGATGGGTCTCGTTTGGTGTTCGAATTTAAAAGTTACTTTTTTGAAAATAAAATAAATTAAATTAAGTTTATAATATTCTCCCTCCTTTACCCTTTATCTTGGTCAACGCCCCCCCTTCTTATTCGTTCAACTCACAATAAAAGAAAAAAAAGGAGAGAACGACGGGCTCCAGCCTTCTTCGCGACCGACGCCAAGGGCTCGCCGTCGGCCTTCTCCCCCAGCGCCCTCCGCTCCGCCTCACACCCCCTCAGTCAGCCTCCCCCGTCGCTTCTCCCTTCTCAAATCAATGAGGACCCAAACCCTAAAATTCCCCACAAACCCGCGGATGCAGGCTGTCGCCACCCCCTGGTCCCACGCCGACCCCCTGACCACCCTCCGACTGCACCACCAGCTGCCCTCCTGCGTCGATGGCAGAAATCCCCCCCTAGCGCAAAAGAAAGGTACATTGATTTTTATTTTAGTTTGTTTATTTATTTTATATAATAATGAAATAAAAGGTGAATTTTGTTTTATGGAAAGATAATGTAATGTCCCGGTTTTCGACTGCGTTTTAATACAGTTTGTTATGGATAAATTCAGTAATTTATTTAAATTAAAAATAATAAACTGAGGAAAATTCCAAGAACGTATATATATATATATATATATATATATATATATATATATATATATGGGTTAAAGATTTCTTGACCATTACATGTATGTGTATAAATAGGTAAATCATGTTTTGCTAGTTTATTTTGTACTTGTTGGAACTCTTGTAAAAATATAAAATACTATTATATTTAATTTTTGGAGAAGAATAAAACGACCTTTTTATATATTTTTCTATATATATATATATATAATCATATATATATTGTTTAGTCTTTCACAAATATGTATAGGTGTGTATATTAACAAGTATGCAATGTTGTATATTTTGCTCATGTAAATTAATAATGAACATCGTCAAATAAAATTGAATGTAAATAACATAATAAATATAAATTTCTTTATTGGCAAGAAATACTACACCAATAAAGGAATATATCATCTTTATACTTGTGATCTAAACAACGAATGTAGAGGCTTGCTTTCGTAACTTGTTGTGTCATTTCAGTACGATTAAACACATTCGTTCAATACACTTAGCAACAAAGTTTAAGCTTTGATTTTAATAATTTAAATACATGCTGCATATAAGATTTTACCCAAAAACCAGTATAACATGGCATGGCCACATGTTCATATGTATATATTTTGCATTTGTCTTACATAGTCGTGCACATTTATGGATGCAACAGGGAATATTTAGGGAGAACCATTTTAAAACATATCTGAAACATCTCATATCAACCATGTTGCCATAGATATACATCGTTTCAGATTTAAAGCAATCCAATTCGAACAAAAAAAAAATACAAGGGAAACCAAAGAAAAGGAAAAAAAATATAATCCAATGGCACACGAAAGAAAATCCATAATGAAATCTTCTCAACATCAAATCTTCCTCCAGAAATCCGTCCTGTAAAGAAAGAAAAAAGGGAGAGCTATGAGTAGCTAGAAGAGTAGGTAAATATATAGGTAGAGTTGAAAGATCTCCAATGAGAGAAAAATACCACATGGAAACAGTGAAAAACAGTACACAAATCATAGCTGGAGAACATTTTTTTTTTTGATATTTTTCTACATCAAAATAGATAAGGGAAACAAATTTATGACAATTAAACCATGTGTTTATATAACCAAGAAATCTTGCACTGTATTTGAAGTGAAACAGAGAAGCAAAGAAAAGAAAGAGAACTGAAAATATGACTAGAACTGGCGTGTACATGTTTTTACAATGCATGACAAATTCTCGGCATGGATTGATACAGCAATACACTAGACGAACAGCTAAAGAAAAAAAAAGCCCAAACAGCTAAGTAGATTCACGAAACAATGGAAGATATTCAACAAATCAAAACAGAACAGTACATAAGCCATTGAATAGAAATTGATACATCTAATCAACAAAGATACACATTTATTCACCAAATCAAAAACAGGAAGATCTAGATTTTTGCATAAATCAAAAACAGTAAAATGTTTATGTATAACTAGATCTGTACAAAACCATGTTCTGCTATGCACATACAATGTCATAGTTCAAATCTGAAAATGAAATGAACCGAGTGACAACTCAAGCAGACCATGTGAATAGGAAATAAATAACTAAATCTAATCTTCATAGGGGGAATTCGAGCCATGTTCATCTCTGAGCAAAAACAGTGCATGAAAAGTACCATAATCCATCACACATAAAATAGAAATGAAAAATCAATACAGACTTAGCCTAAAGATGGAATCCTATAATCCTATTACTTGGTGACCAAGGTCCTACTAGTATAAATACACGGTGATCAAACAACAAACCCAAACCAATTCAGTTCGAAATGAACAAACCCATTCGAATCCACAAAGAAAACAAAGAAGGAAAATAAGAACTGAAATTTTTCCGCACAAAAACTTAGCCTTTTGAAGGAGGTTTCAGTCAGGGTTGAATTGAGTGAAAGGAGGGTGGCGGAGCAACTGAAGTGGAGGCCGATGAAGCGAGGGGGTCCGGTGATAACGGACGGCGGTGGCAAGGGTTTGAAAGTGGGAGGGTTTCCATTTTTTTTCTCTTTGGTTTTGGTGGCGGCGTATGAATGAAATGAAGGGATGGAAGGGTTTCGGTGGTTTAGTATAAGAGAATAGGTGCGGGCTTGAGCAAATTCATGGTGGGCTGGAATAAATTAAAGTAAGGCCCAATACCTTGTATTAGTTTAGTAATAAAGGAAGGGTTAATTTGGTGTGTTATTTGATTTATCAAGGGATTTTAACTAACAAAAATTATGAGATTTAAAACATTTCATACTGGTACTTAGTTGGTCTAGTTAACCAGGTTACTTACGTCAATAAGTTTAAAACGTATTTAGTTATTGTGTTTTTAACAAATGTGATTAAGGTATCGTTTTAATTTATGTAATTAATTTAATTAATTTATAGGGATAAAGGGAGTGAGTTAGGGTGTGTATAACAAAGTAATTAGTTTAATAAAATAGGATTAGTTTATTTATATCTAAGGATTTAATTAATTTAAAGGCGTTAATATTTATTTAAAAATTTATAACTCGTTCATATATGAACAAAAATGGGCAAACCAACTCGTGTTACGATCGTGACTACAAGCAGAACAAAACTAGGACAAAGCTGGCGACAGTGAGAATCAAAGGTTAGTTAACCTCACTCAGTTTCTCCCCGTTTATATTTTGTATAAATTGGGTTCTTGTTTTATGCACTCTGGTTACTAGTAATGGACCGTCTGCTAGTTATATCTTGTTGATTGGAACAATGGAATTTAAACGGTTGTTTAAATTCAGTGAAATATAAAATCGTTATTTTTAACGATTAAATCCAATAAAGGAAATTTTCCCTTGATTTACCACGTTATAAAATAAACGTATTTGAAATTATTTGAATTGTTTGCGTGATCTGGTTGTTGATTGAGGGTCGTCCTTTATTACCAGATAAAGGAAATAGTTGGATTGGGCAATTGATTTGATTGATGAACAGTTGGATTGAAGTTCAACATTTGATTTAGTTTAACCAGTGACAACATTGGTTGAGTAATTTGGTATCACTTTGCGTATCAGAGAATCATGAATTTTTATCAAGTGGGTCAACCCTTATGAAATATATAAATTTATTTTATAATTTAAATAAGTTTAAGTATATTATTTTGAATAGGGCAATTTTAATGAGAAATAAGGATTTTTATTATCCAGTTAATCGAGATAGGTTCTAATTGAATATTTGTTATTAAATTTGAATTGATCGAATATAGTTATTTGAGACAGAGTTTGTCAAACATAGTTATTCAAGATAGGTACCATTTCGTAAGACTGCTAGCGTAATTCGTAGGGCTGCAGATAGCCTACGGCGGTCGGATGTTTCCTGAGGGAATCAGGCGTAACCATTGTGATCACTGCGATCTAGAGTCAAGCAAATGGTGTTAAATCAAATAGTAGTAAATCGATAAAAGTTGATTAAGTCGAGTTAGTCAAAGTTGAGTTAATTAGGTCGAGTTGGCCAAATTTAGTTAAATAATTCGAGTTAGTCGAGTAAAGTTAATCAGTTAAAGTTAATCAGTTAGAGTTAATCAATTAGAGTTAACCAGTTAGAGTTAATCAGTTAGAGTAACCAGTTAGAGTAAATCAGGTAGAGTTAGTCAGGTAGAGTTAAACAGTTATGGTTAATCGATTAAAGTAAATCGATTGGAATTAAATCAAAATAGAGTTATTCAAATGGGGTTAATCAGGTTTGAGTTAATCGAGTAGTAGTAAATTGAATAGAGTTAGTGAAAAGGAATTAATCGAATATCACTTATTCAAAGTAGAGTTATCGAATATAGTTTATTCTAGAAGTGAGTTAAATCGAATACAAGTTATTCGAAGAGATAGTTAATTGGATATAGTTTATTCGCAAGAGAGAGATTATCGAATACAGTTTATTCGAAAGAATGATAAATTGAATATGGTTATACGAAAGGAAGTTGTTAAAGACTTCGAAGATGAACCTTGTCTATTTCGAGGTTGGAAATGTTGTTCAGTTAAGGTATGAGTGGTAATTATACCCCAACTTGATTGGCTTCGTTTTTAACTAAGGATGGGTAAGGTTCGGTGGTGAAGACTGGTCAAGTAAATTGAGCCAATGAGTGAAAGGGGTTGAATTGGTTGAGTGGTGTTTTATTTAAACATCGGTTTAAATCAAATGAAGAAGTTGGGAAACGTTTTCCTAATAAAGATCAGAAATGTTTCAATATATGTAAATAAGCAAAAGAAGTAAATCCTGGAAATGTCCCAATGTTAATAAAGTGTATTTTCTAAATGTAGAAAATAAGAATTTACGTATATATATATATATATATATATATATATATATAAATGGGTAGATGACTAAGTCAGATTAATTTAATCTAAAAAGAAATAAACATTGAATGATGATTGGTCGATAGAATTTCCATCTGGAAATAAAATCGTTGTTTGCACACCTGTTTTTATTTGATAGTTAAATCACCGACCATCAGACATGACCATACGATCGCTGGTACGGAAAGACCGGGATCGAATTCATATTCGAGAACCATTCCGACCATCGAATACGTGAAAGAAGATCATTGAAGACAGAGGAATTGAAGGCCGTTGATCTTCGTGAGCGGAAGGACTACTGATTGAATTTCTCTGGTTTAGCGGCCGGAGATTTTTCAGTAGTGATTCTGTCGTGATTTGAAATCTACGGATTGCAAGGACTTCTCGCTACAGATCTGTAGGGTGATTCCTAAGATGCAGTAGGAGAGTGCCTTCGGTTCATCCTATTCCTGGATGACTTGTATGGACGAGTGCCTGACAAAGTATTTCCAAAGGAATTACGTACATTGATTTCTTCAAAACGTACCATGGTTGTACGGAGGACGACGGTCCTCTGAACTACTAGAGTATTTTTGTGGACGACAATTAGTGATATCTGGCGGATCTGACGATGTGGCATTCAAAGTAAATGGTGGCCAAGTGCTGTAAAGGAAATTCTGACCTCAAGCCTTATCAACCGGAAGATGACAAAAATCGGGCAGGCAGCATAGCTATGTGGGTCGCTCCCATTAGGGTGTATGATCACCTATCTAGAGGAATTCCATTTGTTTTTCTTAAATCTATATTCGATGTTGTCCCTTTTCGGGAGGCGGTTGCTGATCCCAACCGTCGGTGATATACATTCGATACACTCAAGCGAAATGAGTGGTCGGTCATGTGTGGGCCGCGTTGCAAGATGTTCTTGTTGAACCCAGTGTATTCGTCTCTAGAGATACACGATCGACAGGTGGTCCCATGCCTTGTCAGAGTTGGAATCCAATCTCCAATAAGCACCTGCGGTTTTGAATGTATACTATATATGTGGAGCGTGAGATGCAAGCGTTCCACTAGATTGATATTTACTTGTATTTAGACATTATTATAATATCAGAGAAGATATTGTTTTCAAGATTGTTTTGGGTTATCGTAAGGTAAAAACCGTCCGTGTTTATGTGTGGATTCGGTCTTACGATTATCTTTTGCTTTTGAAAGGATTTCGAACTTTAAAATCATGATGGGATGATTCACCTTTAATACTGTGCGAGTTTATCTCACGCTGGTTCACCAGACTGACCCGGTGTTTTGTAAATGCTCGGGTTAGCCCGGGTTTGCAGGATCAAATTATTGAACACTACGAAAGGCATGCTGGTGAAGTCTAGTTTGATTTTGAAAATCCATGTAGTTACACTAACCAATAAATAGAGTGTTATTCAAATATATTTTAAAAGTTATTGAGATTTGCAACATTTTTCTTACTTTAACAATTTCGAGGACGAAATTATTTTAAGGGGGGGGGGGGAGAATGTAATGTCCCGGTTTTTGACTGCGTTTTAATACAGTTTGTTATGGATAAATTCAGTAATTTATTTTAATTAAAAATAATAAACTGAGGAAAATTCCTAGAACGTATATATATATATATTTGGGTTAAAGATTTCTCAACCATTACGTGTATGTGTATAAATAGGTAAATAATGTTTTGCTAGTTTATTTTGTACTTGTTGGACCTCTTGTAAAAATATAAAATACTATTAGATTTAATTTTTGGAGAAGAATAAAACGATCTCTTTATATATTTTTCTATATATATAATCATATATATATATTGTTTAGTCTTTCACAAATATGTATAGGTGTGTATATTAACAAGTATGCAATGTTGTATATTTTGCTCATGTAAATTAATAATGAACATCGTCAAATAAAATTGAATGTAAATAACATAATAAATATAAATTTCTTTATTGGCAAGAAATACTGCACCAATAAAGGAATATATCATCTTTATACTTGTGATCTAAACAACGAATGTAGAGGCTTGCTTTCGTAACTTGTTGTGTCATTTCAGTACGATTAAACACATTCGTTCAATACACTTAGCAACAGAGTTTAAGCTTTGATTTTAATAATTTAAATACATGTTGCATATAAGATTTTACCCAAAAACTAGTGTAACATGACATGGCGACATGTTCATATGTATATATTTTGCATTTTTCTTACATAGTCATGCCATTTATGGATGCAACAGGGAATATCTAGGGAGAACCATTTTAAAACATATCTGAAACATCTCATATCAACCATGCTGCCATATATATACATCGTTTCAGATTTAAAGCAATCCAATTCGAACAAAAAAAAAGAAAAATACAAGGGAAACCAAAGAAAAGAAAAAAAATATAATCCAATGGCACATGAAAGAAAATCCACAATGAAATCTTCTCAACATCAAATCTTCCTCCAGAAATCCGTCCTATAAAGAAAGAAAAAAGGGAGAGCTATGAGTAGCTAGAAGAATAGGTAAATATATAGGTAGAGTTGAAAGATCTCCAATGAGAGAAAATACCACATGGAAACAGTGAAAAACAGTACACAAATCATAGCTGGAAAACAATTTTTTTTTAAATATTTTTCTACATCAAAACATCTAAGGGAAACAAATTTATGACAATCAAACCATGTGTTTATATAACCAAGAAATCTTGCACTGTATTTGAAGTGAAACAGAGAAGCAAAGAAAAGAGAGAGAACTGAAAATATGACTAGAACTGCCGTGTACATGTTTGTACAATGCATAACAAATTCTCGGCATGGATTGATACAGCAATACACCAGACGAACAGCTAAAGAAAAAAAAGAGCCCAAATAGCTTAGTAGATTCACAAAACAGTGGAAGATATTCAACAAATCAAAACAGAACAGTATACAAGCCATTGAATAGAAATTGAGACATCTAATCAACAAAGATACAAATTTATTCACCAAATCAAAAACAGGAAGATCTAGATTTTTGCATAAATCAAAAACAGTAAAATGTTTATATATAATTAGATCTGTACAAAACCATGTTTTGCTATACACATACAATGTCATAGTTCAAATCTGAAAATGAAATGAACAGAGTGACAACTCAAGCAGACCATGTGAATAGGAAATAAATAACTAAATCTAATCTACATAGGGGCAATTCGAGCCATGTTCATCTCTGAGCAAAAACAGTGCATGAAAAGTACCACGGTCCATCACACATAACATCGAAATGAAAAATCAATACAGACTTAGCCTAAAGATGAAATCCTATAATCCTATTACTTAGTGACCAAGCTCCTACTAGTATAAATACACGGTGATCAAACCACAAACCCAAACCAAATCAGTTCGAAATGAACAAACCCATTCGAATCAACAAAGAAAACAAAGCAGGAAAATAAGAACTGAAAACTTTCCACACAAAACTTAGCTTTTTGAAGGAGGTTTCGGTCAGGGTTGAATTGAGTGGAAGGAGGGTGGCGGAGCAACTGAAGGGGAGGCCGATGAAGCGAGGGGGTCCGGTGATAACGGACATCGGCGGCAAGGGTTTGAAAGTGGGAGGGTTTCCATTTTTTTTCTCTCTGGTTTTGGTGGCAGCGTATGAATGAAATGAAGGGATGGAAGGGTTTCGGTGGTTTAGTATAAGAGAATGGGTGCGGGCTTGAGCAAATTCATGGTGGGCTGGAATAAATTAAAGTAAGGCCTAATACCTTATATTAGTTTAGTTATAAAGGAAGGGTTAATTTGGTGTGTTATTTGATTTATCAAGGGATTTTAACTAACAAAAATTTTGAGATTTAAAACCATTTCATACTGGTACTTAGTTGGTCAAGTTAATCGGGTTACTTACGTCAATAAGTTTAAAACGTATTTAGTTATTGTGTTGTTAACAAATGTGATTAAGGTATCGTTTTAATTTATGTAATTAATTTAATTAAAGTATAGGGATAAAGGGAATGAGTTAGGGTGTGTATAACAAAGTAATTAGTTTAATAAAATAGGATTAGTTTATTTATATCTAAGGATTTAATTAATTTAAAGGCGTTATTATTTAAAAATTTATAACTCGTTCATATATGAACAGAAATGGGCAAACCAACTCGTGTTACGATCGTGACTACAAGAAGAACAAAACCAGGACAAAGCTGGCGACAATGAGAATCAAAGGTGAGTTAACCTCACTCAGTTTCTCCCCGTTTATATTTTGTATAAATTGGGTTCTTGTTTTATGCACTCTGGTTACTAGTAATGGACCGTCTGCTAGTTATATCTTATTGATTGGAACAATGGAATTTAAACGGTTGTTTAAATTCAGTGAAATATAAAATTGTTATTTTTAACGATTAAATCCAATAAAGGAAATTTTCCCTTGATTTACCACATTATAAAATAAACGTATTTGAAATTATTTGAATTGTTTGCGTGATCTGGTTGTTGATTGAGGGTCGTCCTTTATTACCAGATAAAGGAAATAGTTGGATTGGGCAATTGATTTGATTGATGAACAGTTGGATTGAAGTTCAACGTTTGATTTAGTTTAACCAGTGACAACATTGGTTGAGTAATTTGGTATCACTTTGCGTATCAGAGAATCATGGATTTTTATCAAGTGGGTCGACCCTTATGAAATATATAAATTTATTTTACAATTTAAATAAGTATAAGTATATTATTTTGAATAGGGCAATTTTAAAGAGAAATATGGATTTTAATTATCCAGTTAATCGAGTTAGGTTTTAATTGAATATTTGTTATTAAATTTGAATTGATCGAATATAGTTATTTGAGACAGAGTTAGTCAAACATAGTTATTCAAGATAGGTACCATTTCGTAAGACTGCTAGCGTAATTCGCAGGGCTGCAGATAGCCTACGGCGGTCGGATGTTTCCTGAGGGAATCAGGCGTAACCATTGTGATCACTGCGATCTAGAGTCAAGCGAATGGTGTTAAATCAAATAGTAGTAAATCGATAAAAGTTGATTAAGTCGAGTTAGTCAAAGTTGAGTTAATTAGGTCGAGTTGGCCAAATTTAGTTAAATAATTCGAGTTAGTCGAGTAAAGTTAATCAGTTAAAGTTAATCAGTTAGAGTTAATCAATTAGAGTTAACCAGTTAGAGTTAATCAGTTAGAGTAACCAGTTAGAGTAAATCAGGTAGAGTTAGTCAGGTAGAGTTAACCAGTTATGGTTAATCGATTAAAGTAAATCGATTGGAATTAAATCAAATTAGAGTTATTCAAATGGGGTTAATCAGGTTTGAGTTAATCGAGTAGTAGTAAATTGAATAGAGTTAGTGAAAAGGAATTAATCGAATATCACTTATTCAAAGTAGAGTTATCGAATATAGTTTATTCTAGAAGTGAGTTAAATCGAATACAAGTTATTCGAAGAGATAGTTAATTGGATACTGTTTATTCGCAAGAGAGAGATTATCGAATACAGTTTATTCGAAAGAATGATAAATTGAATATGGTTATACGAAAGGAAGTTGTTAAAGACTTCGAAGATGAACCTTGTCTATTTCGAGGTTGGAAATGTTGTTCAGTTAAGGTATGAGAGGTAATTATACCCCAACTTGATTGGCTTGGTTTTTAACTAAGGATGGATAAGGTTTGGTGGTGAAGACTGGTCAAGTAAATTGAGCCAATGAGTGAAAGGGGTTGAATTAGTTGAGTGGTGTTTTATTTAAACATCGGTTTAAATCAAATGAAGAAGTTGGGAAACGTTTTCCTAATAAAGATCAGAAATGTTTTGATATATGTAAATAAGCAAAAGAAGTAAATCCTGGAAATGTCCCAATGTTAATAAAGTGTATTTTCTAAATGTAGAAAATAGGAATTTACATATATATATATATATATATATATAAATGGGTGGATGACAAAGTCAGGGATAATTTAATCTAAAAAGAAATAAACATTGAATGATGATTAGTCGATAGAATTTCCATCTGGAAATAAAATCGTTATTTGCACACCTGTTTTTATTTGATAGTTAAATCACCGACTATCAAACCTGACCATACGATCGCTGGTACGGAAAGACCGGGATCGAATTCATATTCGAAAACCATTCCGACCATCGAATACGTGAAAGAAGATCATTGAAGATAGAGGAATTGAATGCCGTTGATCTTCGTGAGCGGAAGGACTACTGATTGAATTTCTCTAGTTTAGAGGTCGGAGATTTTTCAACAGTGATTCGGTCGTGATTTGAAAATATTATCATTTGTATATCGGTAATGTGGAATAATCAATTTTGATTCGAAATTGAATATGAGGTTGAAATCTTTTTGAAAACGAATTTAAAACGATTTATAAAATAAGTTTTAAAAGGAAATCAGCGAAATATAATATATATATATATATTATATATTCAATGGCCTAAATAGAAAGCGCCGCGCCATGGCAGTTCGCGAATTTCGACCATTGACTTCGAATGGAAATTGTTGGAGTTCCTACCGTCGGATTCTTCTAAAACCGGAACTGTTGTGTTCGTATCGAAAAGAGCTTTCTAAGAAATATTAGAAATTTGAAATCTAACGGCTGGATTTGGAATTATGTCCAAATCAAATTTGGAAAAGGTCGTTGTAAGTGTAGTTCGATGGCCATTGATGGAAATCGACTGTACGGGCCTTTATAAAATTATTAAAAATATTAATAATTAGTGTAAAATCATAAGAAATGATTTGTGAAGAATTAGGATAAGAATTTCCATATTTGAAAAGATAAAAATAGATTTTTATCGAAATGAACAAGTTTTGAGCTAGAATTATAATTCTGTTTATTTTTAAAATAAATAAAGTGGATTTGAAATGGTTTTGAAAATAACCAGAATTTCCAATAATGGAATTGGAAGGGATGTGAATCGAAATTATCCTTGGAATATTTCGATGTTGGATTTTGTGATTATACAGATATTGCTATGGAAATTTGAAAGAAATATTAATATCGTTATCTCCAATACGATATTTGTCGGTCGTAGAATTTGATTTTGAATTTAAGCCGATATATTTTCTATTTAGAGCCTTGTATTTAATATCAAATGTGATTTGAGTTTGTCGTGTATGGTGTCTTCATTAACACTGTTCTTAAACCCAATTGAGAAAAAGATTAAATCTTTTTGTTTAGATTTAATAAAGTGTACCAATTAAATGGTATTTAATTGGTATTGAATTTGAATTGATTTTTGGGTTTATCGTGAACGGTGTTTTAAATAACACTTGTTCTTTAACCCGATAATTAATGAATGTGATTTTGGGTTTATCGTGGGCAGTGTTTTAAATGACATTAGTTCTTTAACCCAGTTAAAGACAGGAGGTGATTTCCCAAGTTAAATAATCATTGATAGTGATTATTGGCAAGATTAAAACTAAGTGGAGTTTTAATGAAAGTTTAATTAGATTGAAATAATCGAGGATGGAGTATTACCAGTTTTGCTCCAGGTGATAGTTAAATCTTTAATTAGATTTGAACGTGAAATGGTAATTGAATTTACCGATAACACCGTGGTGTTAGATATGAAGTATGACTAGTTTTACTTCATGGGATGAATAGGTTGGGATTGGGAAATAAAATAAATGATTACTTCGGTGTGGTTCGCTAATCCCGACTAGTTTGAATTGATATTCAAAAGGAGATTAAAGAATAAATTTAAAGAATTTATCTTTGATAAAATTAATGGGAACTTTTCCCAAAGTATAAGAATATTTGAATAAAAGAATATTCTGAATTGGAATGAGGCGTATGTTGTGGTTGTGTAGCACTTGTTTATTATATACGCGAGTTATTCAGAAAGACCAGGTTTATCCCATTCTGAATAACTGATTCGACATGGTGTCGAGGGTGAAGACGGTTGTCGAAGACCGGAGGTCTTCACGTCGTTTGTGTGATTACTGTTGATCTTGATTGGGCCGTACACCTAAGGGGAGGGAATCAGTTAGTGGTCGTCCAGACGTACTTGGAGATCGATGGATATGCAGGGTACTAGGTGCCTGCAATTTTGTTCAGACCCAGAACGAACTTGTAAATGGACTGTGTGTCTGACATTGGATTTTATTCTCTGTGATTGATTTCTATTTAATATATATCTGTTTGGCGGCGGAGAATTTATTCTCTTGCTTAACGCCCTTCTCTGAGACGTACGAGCTCAGGGGTTATATATTGATGGATATCAAACGCATGGAGTGAATTGCATGTGTGGCATGCCTAAGTGGCAAATGATCAAGGCTTCTGTTGAAAAGCAAAGTCTTGTGGGTGATCAAAGCACGGCCTGAAACACGCCACCTCCGTTAAGGTCACTCACAAAGGGAATGCCTTAACTTTGGTGGAGGTTTATAAGTAAAAGTCACAGATATACACAAGACAGATATAAATACACATATTTTAAACAGCGGAAACCAAACAGACTTTTATTTCATCTATACGTGTTCAAACAAAACATTTCCATAATTGTCTCAAAATACTTCTAACATTACAACCTCATTACTGTCTTGATTATTAAAGAAGCATAAAACATAAATAAAGTAACAAAAATCCCCATAGTGATATCCAAAGCCATAGTCCAAGCAAAAGAGATCCAAACCATACATCTACGTTCTTGGAGCTTGCAAAGAGTCTGACTGAGCTGGGTTGTTTCCTCCCTCTGGACCTGGGGGGGGGGGGACGAAAGAAAAGAAGACGAAAAGAAAATAGAATCAGACATAAAGCCTGAGTAAATTTAGTAACTCTTCAGTATGTGAATAGGAAAAAGGGCATGATAGATATAAACTGAAAACAGTAAAGTATCACAAGCGAAGGAAGTGTAGTTTAGAATCGAATGTACTATCGCACCCACACTATATCTCTGCGCCTACATGATCTTATTCTAACTGGCACCCCATGCTGAGGGTGATGTGATCCCCATTTTTCTAAAGATCTGCTCCTACTCGCATAAACATGTGTCATACGGCCCCCAAGAATTGTAGATACCTATGCTGGTCCCACCATGGGGTGTATCAAGACCCATGGTGGCGGCCTCGACACAATTCTAGAATACATAGGTTATACTACTGTTGCCCCAGTGCTCGTTTGTCTGCTCCGGAGTGTGTGCACGCCCGCACCCCGTTAGAACCTACACTGTGCACCCACCGCCGTCGTTTTGACTGCTTACAATCAGCCCAGTAATCGTGCCCCACCCTGCCTAGTTTCAGGGTACCATGATACCTAACTTGGGTTACTGCTGAAACGGGTCCCTCGTTACTAGGGTTTTCTAGTCAAACATGTTAAGTGGTTAAGTGTCTGTATTTACCTAACCTCACCCATCAATTCTTGTTAACATGTTGAATTTGGTTAAGTGTTTTTAGTTGACTTAACCCTACCATCTGTCCTTAGCCTCTTAAAGCACCTGACCACTCACATTAGACTGATATTGCTACGATTACTGGATGTGCCGGTCGGTTCCGGACAGGTTTACACCGTAGCTCAGTCTAACCTCGGGTCCTTATTGGGCTTAATGCTTAACCACCCACATTGGATAGGTGTTGTTGTGACTACTGGACAGCCAGGCGGGTCCGGGCAGGTTTATGTCACAACTCAATCCAACCTCGGGTTAAGCATACCGTGTTTTCTAAATTTACATATTTTATCACTTCTCAATTTTATATGTAAAAGTCATGTCCTTTATTCTTGGGTATAACAATTCATACCGCTTAAATGTCATTGTCGTTGGCATGTGCCAAACATGCCAACAATTTTTTTTTTCATGTTTTACACCCAACGTTATTACCCCCGTTTGGACGTTCGCAACATTATAACAAATGTTGGGCTCGACACAATTCAGCCCAACTTTATAAATGTGAGAAAAAGGGTAAATCAAGGACAGGTAATATTTTACAATACATAAAGGTGTGTGGCGCATGAACTTGCAATTTAGCGATTCAACTAACATAAATTATGGGTCATGTGAACTTGCATTCAAATCAGAGTATAACTAAGTAGGTGACATATGAAATGGCATAGTTTAGGCTTATACAAACTTGGGTTTAAACATGTTTAACTTGGTATAATGTCAACCACAAAACTAACATGTTGTATATTCACCAAATATCCAATTTTAACATCTAATCATATAGCCTATTCAAACATGAACTTGCATAGTTTATGTAACCCAAACGATTCTTAACATAGATCCAATTATACTTGCAAATAAACATAAGAATGTGTTCATAGGTTTTGGGTCATGTTGGCATAAAAGGTCTCAAATCTAGAACATGTTTACATAAGCCTTAATTTAGACTTAGTGAATGTATATAGTCCATGCCATAGACATAAACATAAAGGGATCAAATTCTAGTTTTTGCCACAACTTGCAAGTGCCATTATTTTCATATACAATTGTCCAATAGGCTTGCATCAATCAATTTAGGCCACAAATACCAATACACAAGTCATGACAGAATCATTACAATACACAAAATTTATATCATTATCATACAATAATACAATTCTATTTTCATTTACATCGAATCACATCACAGTTTTATTCATATTCTGAAAGGTCACTATACTTACAACGAATGCAGAATCTTGAATTCTTGATTCTGAATTCTGAAATTGAGATGCATTCCTTTGGGTAGATTAACGTTGCGCTGATTAATTTGATTAAGCTTTATTGGGTAAATTCTAGATCAACATTACGTTAAGTCTTCTTCTTAATTTGATTCCTCTCTAAGCTCCTCTCTCTTGACGGCTACGCTCAATTCCTTCCTGACAGCATGACGACTCCAATCTTATTTTTTTGTGTGAATTTTAGTTGAGACTTAGGGTGTATATATAGATTTTTAAATTGTTTTGAGCCGTCAGATGAAGACAGGAGGAATCTAGACCATAAAAAGTTCAAAGAGCCAATCAAGAGGTGATATGTCAGCCTTAATGACACACCAAGCCACAAAAATTCGAGCCAGAGCCAGACCCAGCCAGCTAGGTCGACCAGGTAGGTCGACTGGTAGGTCGACACCCAGGTCGATACTATGGTCGATCTGTGGCGACCAGGTCGACACCATAGTCGACCCTGTGGTCGACCTGGTCGCTGGGCGGGAATTTCCCCGCCCAGCCCAGTTTGAACCTGTTTTTCGAATTTTGAACTTGAAACCGAGCTGTTTGAATTTTAAATTTTATTCTGAAACTTCTGAAGGTCATAACTCCTTCATACGGAGTCCGATTCACGCAAACTCAGAGTCTATCTCAAGCAGAATTCCGAGATGAAAGCAATGGCATAACCCATTCCTCTTAATTCTTTCATTCAGAATTAATTACACTTTAATTTGTGAAGCTTAATGTTATAGAATTCACGGGGTGTTACACGGCCTGTAGTGGCATAGCTTTGTGTAGCATTGATTCGCTTGCCTCACACCCCGGTTGTGAACCAGAAACGGGAGAGGACATCAGGGAGGGCATGCATTTCCTTCTAGCAAGAAGTGGTGTCAGTGGTTTTACACGCCCTGACGAGTTTGACTTATTTGGTTGTTGCTGTTGCGAGGCGCCTCAGATATATCGGTCGACCGGGACCGATGGAGTCATTGGACTCATTGACACCTCAAAGGGTGGGGAAACACAGTGTTCAGGCATTTTAATCCACATCAGTGGACCGGCCCTGACGATCCAAAGGTCACTCGAGCTCTGACCTGAGACACGGGCTAGAGCGTCTCGAATCGGGAGAGGACTGTCTTTTGCCTCGGTTCACAGATGGGAATCCAACTTTCAATACGTGACTTTGCGGTTTTATTTGTAGAGCCTAGTATGGCGACATAGTGCGATGGGGCACTTATGCCGTCTATGATTTATACTTATGATTGAATTTTTTTAATACAATGCACTTATAGTAATACTAAAAGTTGAAATTTAGCGTATCAAGCATTCTTTGGCTATTATAAGGTAAAACCCTATCCTCTGGTTTGTGTTGCATTATGTGATGGGACCTGGGTCTTATAATAGCTTCATTTTTCTTTATTTAGAACTGCGCTGTTGTTTTTTGCACTGGTGTTCTTGGGAGGAAACCCGTTCCGTGTTATACGGCGTGGTCCCTTGATTTACCTAACTTAAAAAAAAAGATTAATAACTGTTTTAGTTCTCACACCAGTCACATAACTGACCTGGAGTTTATTGTTTTAACCTAAACTCTAGGTGACCTTATTTTGATACGGGCAGCTAGTAGTTTTAGTTTTGCAAATTTATATTCATAGGATCCTGATTTACATCTGGAACGATACTCGGAAAGCTCTGTATCCGTGTATTACTTCTAGTTGTGTTTTGTATTATTTTCCGCTGCTATGTAATGTATTGTAATCTCTGATATTTAGTGTATGTGTAATATTTATTTATACTCGGTATATTCTTGTATTCTGATGGAATTGTTGTAATAAACAATGAAATGTTCTTCTGTTTGCGTTCTGATTCGTCTTATCCTCAAAGTAATTCGTTCTTTCTCTTCTCTTGGGAGACCGGGGAAGTTACGGGTTCTTACAGTTGGTATCAAAGCTCTGGTTTACAGAGCCAGAGAACAAGACACATTAGAACCATACGAAAGAATTCATCAGAGATTAGATTAGTAATATCCAATAAGAATGACTCGTCAGAGAAGGGATCAGTAGTATCCTAGAACGAGTGTGAAGAGTATATTTTTAAAATGAAAACCAATTTTGTTTTGAAAATTTAAACTTAATTATTCGTATTTGAATATTTATTTTATATTGCTTTGGACTATCAGGTATATAGAGATTTTGTGTATACATCTGATCCACGTGTATTCGAAGTTTTAATATACTGGATAGATATAGAATCACACTCTAGTCGCCCGGACATGGTCCTGATGATGAATTATACCATCACCAGTATTTTATTTCGAGTGACGAAAGTGGGATTTCTATATATTTCCAATAGAATGGTGTGAGAACCATAACTAAATAGGGCTTATTGTTGTGATTTGACATCAAAAATATGATTTTTGACTATGTATCAAAATTATGAATTTAAAAAGCTAATCAACTAATTGATTGCTGATGTGTTGTTTGATTACTATTTTGATTAATTGGATGTTGAACTTTAGCAAATTGAACCAAATGTTGAACTGTATTGAAAATTTGTCGCATTAGCATACATATACATATACATGTACTTACATTGATCAGGTCATGGCAAAGGGGCTAGAGCAGAAGAATAAAATTGTTTGGCCGATAAATAGGTACATGTTTACAAATTTATTGGGTTTGGATGATTTATGAGTCGATTGGCTAGCCGCTTGGCTTTTTCTTTTTCTTTTGGATTGAAGAAGGCCATGGGAGGCTATATGAAATATCCCGAAGTCCCCGACGCAGGGGAGGGATATGGCGAAAATTTTCGAAAATTTAGGGTGTTAGCCAATTTTTTGAAAAATTTGAAAAGTTTTTAGAAACTGAAAAGTTGATGAACTTAAGCCGTAATGGAAATAATGAAAGTTGAGTTGATTTGTTAAACAACTTTCGGCTTCGTTCCTTTTCGGGGATGAAAAGTTCTAAGTGGGGGAGATTGTAATAACCCGGAAATCCGAGCCAATTTAAAATTTTTATTTTGGCTATTTTAACGAATTTTGATTATTTAATATGAATTATTTTAAATAATAATGACGAAAAACTTATTTTCGACGAAGTTAAAACGAATAAATTTATTTTAATTATATAACGAGCCTTAAATGGCGCGGTAGTTTGAAATTTCGATTTTGAATTTCAAATGAATATACAGAATTCGTTTTAAGTCGGTATTGGACGAAACCAGAAATATCTAAATCTGTTTGATGATATCTTTCTAACGAATGTAAGAAACTGATATTTCACTTTAGATGTTGAAAGATATGTCCAGTTTAAATTCAGAAAAGTCGCTGTGGAATTTATATATATTTTAATATATATATATAAAGGCCTTTGAAAATGGAAATTTTGCAAATGACCTCTGTTTTCGACGAAACCACTTTTGTTGGATCTGGGATGTCTAGTTATTGCTAGGTTTCAAAATTCATAATTTTCTGGATCAATATGTGAGCGTGGCAAAGGAAAACGTGTTTTGACAGTTTTAGTTGATTTTAATCGACTGGAAAATGGCCATTTTTCAAACGGTCTCGGAATTTGACGAAATTAGTTTTTTTAGGACCGTATCGTCAATAGGAAGCTAGAAAATATTTTTCTGGGATTTTTTGGGTTAGTATGCGACCCCAGTAAATTGAAATGTGCGTTCAAATTCAATTATATAGAGTTATATTTTGATTTTAACGAAAACTGATCGAAACGATTGAATCAGCTTACGATACATATCCCATTGTGTTCGCAATGAGGGTAATTAGCCAGAGACGATAGGCGATGGATCTCGTTTGGTGTTCGAATTTGAAAGTTACCTTTTTGAAAATAAAATAAATTAAATTAAGTTTATAATATTGTCCCTCCTTTTCCCTTTATCTTGGTCAACGCCCCCCTTCTTATTCGTTCAACTCACGATAAAAGAAAAAACAGTAGAGAACGACGGGCTCCAGCCTTCGTCGCGACCGCCACCAGGGGGCTCGCCGTCGGCCTCCTCCCCCCAGCGCCCTCCGTTCCGCCTCACACCTCCTCAGTCAGCCTCCCCCGTCGCTTCTCCCTTCTCAAATCGATGAGGACCCAAACCCAAACACTAAAATTCCCCACAAACCTGCGGATGCAGGCTGTTGCCACCCCCTTTTCCCACGTTGGCCCCCTGACCACCCTCCCACTATGCCACCAGCTGCCCCCCCCTTCGTCGATGGCTTAAATCCCCCCCCTCGTCCAAAAGAAAGGTACATTGATTTTTATTTCAGTTTATTTGTTTATTTATTTTATATAATACTGAAATAAAAGTTGAATTTTGTTTTATGGAAAGATAATCTATAAAAATATAATTTTTATAACTAATAAAAATCTGATTTTTTATTTTTATAAATAGTGAAAGAAATTTGAATTTAGTACATCAAAGAGATTTGATTTTTATATGTATAATAGTGAACTAAAAATACGATTTTTATACATATGGATTAGAAATAAAAATATGATTTTGATTGTTTGAAAGGCGTTATAATAACATAATTTTTATATAAGTAGGAAGTTAAAAATATGATTTTTATATCATAGGTATTATAAAAATATGACTTTTATAATTTGAAGAGCGATAGGAAAATATAGTTTTTAGTTAGAGAAAAATATAAATTTTACCATGTGTATACAATAATATAGAAATTCGATTTTTATATATATGGAATGGCGATAAAAATATATTTTTTATTTTGTTGGAAGAATTATTAAAATGTGATTTTTATAAATAAAAATATGATTTTTATAAGGACTTCATTATAATAAAAATTCGATCTTTATATTAGAAGTATAAAAATATAATTTTTATATAGAAAGAAGCGTTGTAAATATATGAAGTGGCAACTTAAAAATATAATCTTTATAGAGAAAACTAATTTATAAAAATGTGATTTTTATAAATATAGTAGTGCCATAAAAATATGATCTTTATATAGGAAGTAGCGTTGTTAAAAATATAATTTTTAACATATACTTCGTGAAACAGACTGCGATGGAAGCACGATGAAGATTTCCTACATGAGAAGAATCGTGGCGTTTGGTTTAGCAATTGGTGAGAACTCCTCACCTTTAATTTATTTCTAGTTTGAAATATATACTAGGATATAGACGGTGTTTAGTTGCACCCGACACCCGTCATCCACAGACCATGGATGGCTTGTTTGTTTATATACACTGATTTTTAACGTGTATATGAAATAAATATTTATAACGTGTATATGAAATAAATATTTATAAACAAATCGGAGATTTGTTTATATACACTGATTTGATTAATATTGATTGGGACGATAAATTTTACACATCGCCCAACCTCACAAATAAAATATGTTTTTGTTGATTTGAAACTCCACACGGGTATTAGGATGATATTTGACGTACACTAATCCCGATTGTTTAGTTGTATGTCAATCGATGGGTTGACAGATTGTGTAAGCGTTAATTATATATATTTAATGCTTATGCAGTTGTGTGGTGCACTCTGTATGATGGTAGATTATTTATCGTTGCTATTATATACGTGTATTGTAGAAAATCCATATAATTAACATTATATGGTAATTGATTGGGCCTCATTCCAATATAGAAAATAAATTCATGTGTTGAATAAAAGCCGTGTTGATTAGATGGATGCCATTTTGACGTGAACGATATTTATATCGATTTTATTCATTTTTATAATGAATATAGAAAAGGAAGTGATTTCAAAATATAACGTTTTGAAAATATTATCATTTGTATATCGATGATGTGGAATATTCAATTTTGATTCGAAATTGAATATAAAGTTGAAATCGTTTTGAAAACAAATTTAAAACGATTTATAAAATACGTTTTAAAAGGAAATCAACGAAATATATAATATATATATTATATATATTCAATAGCCTGAATAGAACGCACCACGCCGCGGTAGTTCGCGAATTTCGACCATTGACTTTGAATGAATATTGCGGGAGATCCGACCGTCGGATTCTCCTAAAACCGGAAGCATTGGGTTCGTATCGAAAAGAGCTTTCTAACGAATATTAGAAATTTGAAATCTAACGGTTGGATTTGGAATTATGTCCAAATCAAATTTGGAAAAGGTCGCTGTAAATGCAGTTCGATGGCCGTTGATGGAAATCGACTGTACGGGCCTTTATAAAATTATTAAAAATATTAGTAATTAGTGTAAAATCATAAGAAATGATTTGTGAAGAATTGGGATAAGAGTTTCCATATTTGAAAAGATAAAAATATATTTTTATCGAAATGAACTAGTTTTGAACTAGAATTATAATTCTGTTTATTTTAAAAATAAATAAAGTGGATTTGAAATGGTTTTGAAAATAACCAGAATATCCAATAATGGAATTGGAAGGGATGTGAATCGAAATTATCCTTGGAATATTTCGATGTTATATTTCGTGATTATACTGATATTGTTATGGAAATTTAAAAGATATATTAATATCGTTATCTCCAATACGATATTTGTTGGTTGTAGAATTTGAAATTGAATATAAGCCAACATATTTTCTATTCAGAGCCTTGTATTTAATATCAAATGTGATTTGGGTTTGTCGTGAATGTTGTCTTCGTTAACACTGTTCTTAAACCCAGTTGAGAAAAAGATTAAATATTTTTGTTTAGATTTAATGAAGTGTACCGATTAAATGGTGTCTAATTGGAATTGAATTTGAATTGATTTTTGGGTTTATCATGAACGGTGTTTTAAATAACACTTGTTCTTTAACCCGATAATTAATGAATGTGATTTTAGGTTTATCGTGGGCCGTGTTTTAAATGACTTCGGTTCTTTAACTCAGTTAAAGACAGGAGGTGATTTCCCAAGTTAAATAATCATTGATAGTGATTATTGGGAAGATTAAAACTAAGTGTAGTTTTAATGAATCTTTAATTAGATTGAAATAATCGAGGATGGAGTATCACCAGTTTTGCTCCAGGCGATAGTTAAATCTTTAAATAGATTTGAACGTGAAATGGTAATTGAATTTACCGATAACACCGTGGTGATAGATATGAAGTATGACCAGTTTTACTTCATGGGATGAATAGGTTGGGATTGGGAAATAAAATAAATGATTACTTTGGTGTGGTTCGCTAATCCCAACTAGTTTGAATTGATATTCAAAGGAGATTAAAGAATAAATTTTAAGAATTTATCTTTGATAAAATTAATGGGAACTTTTCCCAAAGTATAAGAATATTTGAATAAAAGAATATTCTGAATTGGAATGAGGCGTATGTTGTGGTTGTGTAGCACTTGTTTATTATATAGGCGAGTTATTCAGAAAGACCGGGTTTATCCCATTCTGAATAACTGATTCGTCATGGTGTCAAGGGTGAAGACGGTGGTCAAAGACCAGAGGTCTTCACGTCGTTTGGGTGATTACTGATGATCTTGATTGGGCCGTACACCCAAGAGGAGGGAATAAGTTAGTGGTCGTCCAGACGTACTTGGAGATCGATGGATATGCGGGGTACTGGGTGCCTCCGGTTTCGTTCAGACCCAGAATGAACTTGTAAATGGACTTTGTGTCTGACATTGGATTTTATTCTATGTGATTAATTTCTATTAAATATATATCTGTTTGGCGGCGGAGAATTTATTCCCTTGCTTAACGCCCTTCTGTGAGATGTATGAGCTCAGGGGTTATATATTGATGGATATTAGACACATGGAGTGAATTGCCTGTGTGGCATGCCTAAGTGGCAAATGATAAAGGCTTCTGTTGAAAAGAAAAGTCTTGTGGGTGATGATCAAAGCACGGCCTGTGTGGCATAGTTTTGTGTAGCGTTGATTCGCGAACCTCACACCCTGGTTGTGAACCAGAAACGGGAGAGGAAATCAGGGAGGGCATGCGTTTCCTTCTAGCTAGAAGTGGCGTCAGTGGTTTTACACGCCCTGACGAGTTTGATTTATGTGGTTGTTGTTGTTGCGAGGCGCCTCGGATATATCGGTCGATCCGGGACCGATGGAGTCATTGGACTCATTGACACCCCCAAAGGGTAGGGAAACGCAGTGTTTAGGCATTTTAATCCACATCGGTTGACCGGCTCTGACGATCCAAAGGTCACTCGAGCTCTGACCTGAGACACGGGCTAGTACGTCTCGAATCGGTAGAGACTATCTTTTGCCTCGGTTCACAGATGGGAATCCAACTTCCAATACGTGACTTTGCGGTATTATTTGTAGAGCCTAGTATGGCGACATAGTGGGATGGGTGTGATGACCCCAAACTTCCACGAAATGAAAGTAAGGAATAATCATTTGGAATACAACATAAATACGATAATACAAATCACAGATGCAACATAGCATAGGAAATTCATAGAGTAACAACACCATAGCAGCGGAAATATAATGTCATCAACCACAGAAAGTCCCCAGTCACAAAATTCTAAGTTATTACATCAAGTTTGCAGAAAAAGAAAGAAGTTCCAACTCCAACTTAAACAACGTGTAATGAAACAAGTTTAATGTTTGGAATTAAAAAGAGAAAGATGCAACAGCAACAAATGATAAATGTCTTCAAGCTCCAAGTCATCACCTCTCCACAAAAGCAAATCCAAGAAAGATAATAAGCAGGTCCAAAGAAAAGACTCCAAGCAAAGAATGAACCTATTTACTAGGCTGCCCATGTAGAAAGAAGGGCAGCCGATTTTGAAAAAGGTGGAAACAAACAACGGGTCAGTCGTGGGACTGGTATGAGAATTCTTAACTAATTTAACTACAAAAAAAGGGCAAATCCAAAGACCACGCCGCTAACGTGGAACGAGTTTACCCTAATGGATTGTCGTGCATAATCTAAAGTGTTAGAACAAATAGTAAGTAAATCGTAAAACAACGCTATGCTTTTGAGAAAAATGGAATCACCATAAGACCCAGGTCCCATCACACAATGCAACACAAACCAGAGGATAGGGTTTTACCTTATGATGATTAAACATGTTAAATACGGCATATACGAGTTTAATATTATTATTAGTATATATCAAAACATTTCAAAATAAATGTATCAATCCTAGGACACATAGATACCATAATACTATGCTTCCATACTAGTAATACAATCAAATCCGTAGGTTCGTATTGGAAGTTTGGATTTCCATCATGAGTCAAGGCTAGGGAGGAGCTCCTTACCGATTCAAGACACTCTAGCTAATGCCTCAGGGTCCCCCGCAGTGAACCCTTAGATCCTGCAGGGCCGGTCCACCATACGAGTTGCGGATTAGTTATTCCTGAACACACGTTTCCCAGTCCTATAGGACCTATCATCTGAGGCTCCTCATTCCATTATCCACATAAGTTAAATGTTGGGCCGTGTTAAAGCGCAATCACCACTTCTAGCTAGAAAGAAACATGCGGCTCTCCCTGCGTTCCCTTCTCCCATTTTAGACTACGCCGGTGTGTGAGGCTCACGAAGTCACGCTATACACGAAGCTATGCCTAAACAGGCTATGCTTTAATCATCCCACAAGGCCTGCTTTTCAACAAAGCCTTGATCATATGCATCTTTGCATGCCACATAATCACTTCAAATCGCACTACCAATCCTTTGCCGAAATATATGAACGGGTGTTAAGCAAGAGAATAAATTCTCCGCCACCAAACATCCATACATTCAACAGAAGATCAATAACATGATATTTAACAGAGTACGATGTCAGACACACAATCCATTTATTAGCTTATGCTCTGGGTCTGAGCGAAAACCAAACCCGTGATATCAACACGTACGTTTGGGCAATGACCATGACCCTTGAATTGGGAGCAAGTCATATCAGGGCCTCGATCGTTGTCCATTCGAGGGAAGATTTACGGTCTTCATATGCCATCTTCATACTTCCATTAACGTCATTTGATTATTTAGAATGAGAGAACTCGGACTTTCCAAATAATCCTCGTATATATATATATATATATATATATATATTTAAAATCCTTCGTATCACTTAATAATGATTACTTCTTATTTTAATTATTTAAAATAATAAAAAAAATTATATAATGACACCTTAAGTCAATGGGCGACTATGGCGCTGCATTCAATCAATTTTGATTTTTACATTTCCCAGAATTTAACCGTTGGATCTTAACGTAATATATATCGTTGGAAAGATTTTTCCAAGACGGTCCTATCGGTTTCAGTTTCAAGAAAATCCAACGGTCGGATCTTCTTGAATAGTCATTTATAGGTACGATTTCAAAACGCGAACTACAGCGCTCCATTCGTTTAATTTTAATTATATATATATATATATATAATAGTTTAATCGCAATAATGTCGTTTGATTTAAACAACGCTCTAACAACTACCCATCCTTATTAAATTTTAATTCATTTGAAAATGAAGATCATATCATAACATCCTAAATTCATTCTTTACTTACATTAAAAATGTAAATTCCGTTCTCTTCATTTACATGTAAAAACTAAAATTTAATTTCTATTTTCTATTTACATGTAAAAATGTAAATTTTGGATACATTGCAAAATCCTACCTTTAAATTACATATAAAATGTAAATCCCAACTTCAATGTACATTCTCATCTTAATTACATAATAAAAATATAACTTATATTTACAGTGTGAATCCTATTCTAAGTTTGCATATAAAAATGTAATTTTAATTACAATGCAAACCTACTTCTTAATTACATCGTAAAAATATGATTTTTAATTACCATGCAAACTCTACTTCTTATTTACATTGTAAAAATATGATTTTTAATTACAATGCAAACTCTACTTCTTATTTACATTGTAAAAATATGATTTTTAATTACAATGCAAACAATTCTTCTTATTTACATCGTAAAAATATGACTTTTAATTACAATGCAAACTCTACTTCTTATTTACCTTGTAGAAATATGATTTTTAATTACAATGCAAACTCTACTTCTTATTTACATTGTAAAAATATGATTTCTAATTACAATGCAAACTCTACTTCTTATTTACATTGTAAAAATGCGATTTTATTCCTATGGTGTAAATTCACATTTTAATTAAATAGAAAAATGTAATTTTTAACATACGGTGTAAATTCCTATATAATTTACATAAAAAATGTAAATTTTAACATACGATGTAAATTCACATTTTAATTACATAGAAAAATGTAATTTTTATCATACGGTGTAATTTCCTATATAATTTACATATAAAAATGTAAATTTTAACATACGATGTAAATTCACATTTTAATTACAAAGAAAAATGTAATTTTTATCATACGGTGTAATTTCCTATATAATTTACATATAAAAATGTAAATTTTAACATACGATGTAAATTTCTACTTTTATTCACATTAAAAATAATGAAAATTTCATACGATGTAAATTTCTTTTCCAAATACATATAAGATGTCAATTTCAACTCATGTCTTTGATTAACCCGAATGGTTATTCTATTTACACAAGTCATTATACGAGGTAATGTATTCCACAACAAGCACAAGATGATATATATTTATACATGATTCATATCCACAAGGCATACTTCAACAAATTTAAACTAGGTAAAAATCTAAATTTTTTTCTCCTATAGATCTATAATTTTAATTAACAGATCTGAACTTTAAGCTACAGGTTTATAATCTAACTAACAGATCTTCGATTTAAAATAACGGATTTAAAATCATAACAACATAAACAATTCAGATCCATAACCTATGGTAACATCCATCGCAGATCCATTTATATTTGACTTTCAACTTCACATAACGCAAGAATAATAATTAAATTAATTAAAAATAAATTCTCACAGCGCTTGGGACAGAAATGAAGGTCCAAACAGGATAAGATCTCGTGTTCAAAGTCACGGCGATTTCAGATCTGAAAGATTTCAATTTGAAGTTCGTATGTATAAATTAGAAAACACTTTTAACAACTGTCACTGCGAAATTTAAAAGCGTGGCAAAACCGAAATTGAAATTTACCTTGAACTTCAGAAGTTCAAAACTTTGAATCCGATTTTCGGGAGATGTATTTGGCTGTTTCAGGTGAGGTTTGTTGGAGGTGGTCGGCCTCAGAGAGGCGCACATGCGCCTAGCACGGTGGAGGGTGCGGCGATACGGTGAAGGCGCGGCGGCGATTTGTTCGACGCGGGTTTGGGCTCGAAATTCGAGAGCTACAAGCGATGAAATCGAGTGAAACTTGTCGGAGATTGGAGAGGAAGGGAAGAGCTTCAAAAAGTTCAACTATGGCTAAGTCTAATTATGTGTGGATTAGCGGGAAAATGGAGATGAAAACTTAAGGGGGGGTGGCTACGGGTTGGCTGATCGAGAAAGAAAGGTACTGTAGTGGGGGTATTTATATCTATTTATATTAGGACCTAGAGCTATTTAATTATTAATTTATTTAATTTCAAAAATGTCCGTTTTCGAAACATCTCCAAATTCAACCCAACGACTTTCGTTCCTACCTAATTACCCCTATTCCGGACTCATCTGGACATGTCCCGCAGGCCCAGTCGATCATCTTGACCTTCATTTTTCAGTTTTAAAATATAAATCATTTATTTCAATTTAACCGTACAAATATATTTACCAGGGCTACAAATGAACTTAGAAAAATCCAAAAAAAATATTTTTGGCTTTCTTATGACGATACGGCCCTAACAAAATTTATTTCGTCGAATTCTGAGACTGTCTAAAAAATGGCTATTTTTCAGTCAATTAATTTTGACCGAAATTGACAAAACGCAGTTTCTTTTGCCACGCTCACATACTGGCTTCAAAAATTCAGTCAAATTCGGTCAATTCAGTCAATTCTTTTTATATTTAAATTAAATATATTCGCATTAAATTCAGTCAAAATAATTTTCTAGTCATTTTTATTTAAAATAATTCATTTCAACTACTCAAACACCTTTAAAATCTCTAAAACTAAAATTTTAAATTGGCCCCACATTCCGGGTTGTTACAATCTCCACCGCTTAAGAACTTTTCGTCCTCGAAAAGAAAAAGGGAAGAATAGAAGGGTAGGAACCAACATAAAGAATGGAAAATATTTTAAGCGTACCTCAAAATAAAAACTAATCGGAGATATCCACTCTGCATTTGGGATAGGCTTGTTTGATACCCTCATCGGTTTCCCAAGTGCAGTCTCTACGATCACCGCTCCATTGCCCCTTGACTAGGTTGATACTTTTATTTCTCAGCTTCCTAGTCTCCTTGTCAATAATTTTCAGTGGTTCCCTTCTCACTGCAAGGCTTGGGGTAATCTCTAAATCTTGCTGTGCTACTTCTTCCACAATCAGATCTGGATCATGGACATGCCTTCGAAGTTGAGATACATGGAATACATCGTGCACTCCAGGCAACCAGTTGGGCATCTGAATTCTATAGGCTAGGGTGCCAATCTTTTCAAGAATAGGGAAGGGGCCGATGAACCTAGGTGCTAATTTTCCTGTCTTTCCAAAATGGATTACCCTCGCATTGGAGCAACTTTCAGAAAGACATAGTCGCCCACTTCAAAAGCTAACTCTCTCCTTCTTACATCTGCATAGCTCTTTTGTCTACTTTGGGCAGCCAATAGTCGCTTCTTAATAAAGTCAACTTTTTCCAAAGCTTCTCGGATCATGTCTGGACCCAACACAAGCCGATTTCCTTTTTCAACCCAACACGCTGGCAATCTACACGGCCTACCATATAAGGCTTCAAATGGAGACATTTTCAAACTTGCTTTATAGCTATTGTTATACGAGAATTCAACTAAAT
Organism: Allium sativum; assembly: GCA_030737875.1. NCBI lineage: Eukaryota > Viridiplantae > Streptophyta > Magnoliopsida > Asparagales > Amaryllidaceae > Allium > Allium sativum. Next base: position 177,535,557 of record CM060913.1, on the reverse strand, counting down.
GCAAGTGATCCTCCCAAGAACATCCAAAATCGAGTATGCAAGCTCGCAATAGATCTTCAAGAATGTGATTCACTCGCTCAGTCTAGCCGTCAGCCAGAGGGTGATATGCGGTACTGAGATTTAACTTCGTTCCCAACTCATTTTGGAATGCTCCCCAAAACATGCTAGCAAAGATAGGATCACGGTCGCTAACAATGCTACTAGGAACTCTGTTTAAAATAAAAGATTATTATTTAATTTGAAAAAGAAAAATTTCATTCCGATTATGATGAAAAGGGAAGATTTAGTTTTATTACCCATGTAGCCTGACGATTTCTTTGAAATAGATTTGCACCAGAGTTTGAGCTGTTCTAGTGGATTTGACAGGTATGAAATGGGCGGATTTTGTGAAGCGATCCACGATCACCCATATGCTGTCATTTCCTTTCCTAGTACGAGGAAGACCATCTATAAAATCCATGGAGATTTGGTCCCACTTCTAATCTGGAACTTCCAATGGCTGCAACAACCCCGCAAGTTTTTTGTTGATCGCTTTTCACTTGTTGGCATGTGGGGCATCTACTCACATAAATGGATATATCCCTCTTCATAGATCTCCACCAAAATGTGCACTTTAAGTCTTGATGCATCTTGCTCACATCGGGGTGGATGCAAAGCTTTGATTTGTGACCCTCATCTAAAACTTCCCTTATGAGGTCTTTGATATATGGAACACAAATCCGCCCTTGAAATTTAAGAATTCCCTTGCCATCTATTTGGAAGTTCGTGTTTTCACCTGCTTCAATTCTCTTGATCATCCTCTGAATGAATTCATCATCCTTTTGAAGAGCAGAAATTTTATCAATCAAAGAAGGGGTAACGATGAGGCTTGCGACAATGACGTCCTTTCTACTAAGCGCGTCTGCCACAACATTGGCTTTCCCCGGCGTATACAAGATGTCAAGATCGTATGCCGCCAGAAATTCTAGCCATCGTTGCTGCCTTAAATTCAGATCCTTTTGATCGAAGAGATATTTCAAAGATTGATGGTCTGTGAATAATTCAAATTTTTCGCCCAAAAGATAATGTCTCCAAATTTTTAAAGCAAAGACTACGGCCAACAACTCTAAGTCATGGACACGATAGTTTTTCTCATGCGGCTTTAATTGACGACTTGCATATGCAACAACTTTGCCTCTTTGCATTAGTACCGCACCAAGACCACCACTTTGAGAAGCATCGGTGTAGACCTTTAAATCTTGATTGCCATCGATGATGGTAAGTATGGGAGCAGTGGTCAAACTCACTTTTAGCTTTTGGAATGCCTCCTCACAATCCGATGTCCAATTGAACTTGGTATGCTTCTTGGTGAGCTTTGTTAATGGGCTAGACAGCTTGGCGAAATCTTTGACAAATTTCCTGTAATATCCAACCAATCCAAGGAAGCTTCTTACTTCCGTGGGTGTACTGGGCTGCTTCCAATCTCGAATGGCGGCAATTTTACTTGGGTCAACCGCAATTCCTTTTTTTGACACAACATGGCCCAAGAATTTTACTTCTTCTTGCCAAAATGTGCATTTGGAAAACTTTGCTTTTAAAACATTTCTTCATAGAATTTTCAACACTTCCCTTAAATGCCCTTCATGCTCCTGCTTAGTTTTAGAATAGATTAGAATATTATCAATGAAGACTAGGACGAATTTATTTAGGACCTCACGGAAGACCCTATTCATCAAGTCAACAAAGTAGGGTGGAGCATTGCATAGACCGAATGGCATCACTAACCATTCGTAGAATATGTCAGGACTTCTGAAGGCGGTCAAAGGTATGCATTCTTCGGCTATGCGGAGTTGGTGGAAACCTGTGGCTAGGTCCATCTTCGAAAACACATTGGCTCCATTCAATTGGTCCATCAAATCATCTATGCGGGGCAAGGGGTATTTGTTCTTCATTGTTTGTTTATTAAGATCGCGGTAATCAACACAGAGCCTTAGAGTACCGTCGGATTTGGGGACAAACACCACATGTGAAAACCCGTAACTTCCCCGGTGAGGAAAGCGCGGATAGTTCGAGAACAAGCCACAACAGAACGCAGACGAAAGAACATTTCATTGTATATTATAACAATGCACCAGATTACAAGAATATACAGAGTATAAATGAATATTACACAGAAATTTCAGAGATTTAAATTACATTTAAATACATCGCAGCGGAAAATAATACAATACACAACTAGAAGGAGATATACGGATACAAAGCTTTCCGGATATCATTCCAGCTGTAAACCAGGATCCTGTGAATATAAATCTGCAAAACCAAAACTACTAGCTGCCCGTGTCAAAATAAGGGCACCCAGAGTTTAGGTTAAAATAATAAACTCCAGGTCAGTCATGGGACTGTTGTGAGAACTAAAACAGTTTATCTTTTTTTTAAAGTTAGGTAAATCAAGGGACCACGCCGTATAACACGGAACGGGTTTCCTCCCAAGAATACCAGTGCATAAAACAACAGCGCAATGCTAAATAAAGAAAAATGAAGCTATTATAAGACCCAGCTCCTATCACACAATGCAACGCAAGCCGGGGGATAGGGTTTTACCTTATAATAGCCAAGAATGCTTGATACGTTTAAAAGAAATCATTTGATACTATTATAAGTGTATAGTGTATAAAACAACTTCAAATCATAAGTATCAATCATAGGCGGCATGAATGCCCCATACCACTATGTCGCCATATATAGGTTATACAATCAAAATCGCAAAGTCACGTATTTGGAAATTGGATTTCCATCTATGAACAGAGGCAAAAGATAGTCCTCAAACGATTCGAGACTGTCTAGCCCGAGTCTCAGGATCAGAGCTCGAGTGACCCTTGGATCGTTAGGGCCGGTCCACCGATGTGGATTAAAATGCCTGAACACTACGTTTCCCCGCCCTTTTGGGCGTAAATGAGCCAACGAATGACTCCATCGGACCCGGATCGTCCGATCAAACCGAGGCGCCTCGCAACAGCAACAACCACACAGGTGAAAAGTATATAAATGTCAGGGATGGTAGGTCACTGACACCACCCTAGCTAGAAGGAAACGCATGCCCTCCCTGAGGTCCTCTCCCGTTTTTGGTTCACAACCGGGGTGCGAGGCTCACGAATTCACGTTACACAAAGCTGTGCCACACAGGCTGTGCTTTGATCATCACCACAAGACTTTGCTTTTCAACAGAAGCCTCGATCAATTGCCACTTAGGCATGCCACACAGATAATTCACTCCATGCGATTGATATCCATCAATATATAACCCCTGAGCTCGTACGTCTCAGAGAAGGACGTTAAGCAAGAGAATAAATTCTTCGCCGCCAAACAGATATATATTTAATAGAGATCAATCACACGGACTAAAATCCAATGTCAGACACACAGTCCATTTACAAGTCTGTTCTGGGTTTGAACGAAACCGGAGGCACCTAGTACCCCGCATATCCATCGATCTCCAAGCACGTCTGGACGATCACCAACGGTTTCCATATTCTTGGGTGTACAGCCCAATCAAGATCATCAGTAATCACCCAAACGACGTGAAGACCTCCGGTCTTCGACCATCGTCTTCATCTTCGACTTATCGTCGTATCGGTTATTCAGAATGGGATAAACCCAGTCTTTCCGAATAACTCGCGTATATTTTAAATAAGTGTTACACAAACACAACATACGCCTCATTCCAATTCATCAGCCACTAACCGTAAATTAATCAAGAGAATAATTTCCCAAATATTAACCCCGAAGGCCGAAACCAACGTCAGATCAATATCCAGAAAACCATTCTGCTTAGCTAACCGACAGTGAGTTTCTAAATTTCACATTCATAGGGAAAGGTTTCATTAATTTTATCCAAGATAAATTCCTTGAATTTATTCTTTAATCTTCTTTTGAATTTCGATTCAACTAGTCGGGATTAACGAACCTTACCGAAGTTATCATCTGTCTTAATTTCCCAATCCCAACCTATTCATCCCATGAAGTAAAACTGGTTATACTTCATATCTAACACCACGGTGTTATCGGTAAATTCAATTACCGTTTCTCGTTCAAATCTAATTAAAGATTTAACTATCGCCTGGAGCAAAACTAGTGATACTCCATCCTCGATCATTTCAATCTAATTAAAGATTCATTAAAACTCCACTTAGTCTTAATCTTTAACTGGGTTAAAGAATCAGTGTCATTTAAAAACACTGTTCACGATAAACCCCAAAATCACATCCATTAATTATCGGGTTAAAGAACAAGTGTTATTTAAAACACTGTCCGCGATAAACCCAAAAATAATATCAATTCAATTCCAATTAATTATTATTTAATTGGAACACTTCATTAAATCTAAATAAAAAGATTTAATCTTTTCTCAACGGGGTTCAAGAGCAGTGTTAGTGAAGACACCATTCACGACAAACCCAAATCACATTTGATATTCAATACAAGGCTCTGAATAGAAAATATATCGGCTTATATTCAATATCAAATTCTACGATTAACAAATGTCGTATTGGAAATAACGATATAAATATATATATCTTTCAAATTTCCATAACAACATCTGTATAATCACGAATCCCAACATCGAAATATTCCGAAGACAAATTCGATTCAAATCCACTCCAATGCAATCATTGGAAATTCTGGTTATTTTTAAAACCCTTTTCGAATTCAATTTATTTATTTAAAAACAAATAGAATTTTAATTCTAGTTCAAAACTAATTCATTTCGATAGAAATCTATTTTTATCTTTTCAAATATGGAGTTTTTCATCCCAATTCTTTCTAAATCATTTCTTATGATTTTACACAAATTATTGATATTTTTAATGATTTTATCAAGGCCCGTACAGTCGATTTCCATCCAGGGCCATCGAACTGCACTTACAACGACCTTTTCCAGATTTGATTTGGACATAATTCCAAATCCAACCATTAGATTTCTAATTTCTAATATTCGTTGGAAAGCTCTTTTCGATACGAACCCAACGGTTCCGGTTTTAGGAGGATCCGACGGTCGGATCTTCCGTAATATCCGTTCGAAGTCAATGGTCGAAATTCGCGAACTGCCGCGACGCGGCGCGTTCTATTCAGGCCATTATATTATATATAATATATAATATATATAATATATACTTCGTCGATTTCAATTCAAAACGTGCTTTATAAATCGTTTTAAATTCATTTTCAAAACGGTTTCAACTTCATATTCAATTTCAAATCAAAATTGAACTTTCCAATTTAAATTCATTTTAAATTCATTTCAAATTGATTTCAATTCAAATTGATTTCTAATTCAATTTCAGTTCGTTTTCAATTCAATTCAATTTCAATTTGAATTCATTTCTATTCCATTTCAATTCGAATTCATTTATATTCAATTTCAATTCGAATTCTTTTATATTCAATTTCAATTCGAATTTATTTCTATTCCATTTCAATTCGAATTCATTTATGTTCAATTTCACTTCGAATTTATTTATATTCAATTCTTTTCAAAATATCAGATTTTGAAATCACTTTCGATATTCATTATAAAATGAATAAAATCGATATAAATATCGTTCACGTCAAAATGGCGTCAATCTAATCAATACAGCTTCATATATTCCTATTTTCAAATATTCTATTTCAAATATTTCTATTTCAAATATTTCTATTTTAAAACTGGAATGAGGCCCAATCAATTACCATATAATGTTAATTATATGGATTATCTACAACACATGTATATATCAACAACGATGAATAATCAACCATCATCCAAAGTGCATTCTACACTGTATAAGCATCAAATATAAATATTCAACGCTTATAACAGTCTGTCAATCAATCGATCGACATACAACTAAACAATCGGGATTAGTGTACGTCAAATATCATCCCAATACCCGTGTGGGGTTTCAAGCAATCAAACACAGATTTTTATTTTTGCAGTTGGGCGATGTGTAAAATTTATCGTCCCAATCAATGTCCTTCAAATAGGTGTACATAAACAAACCGTCCGGTTTGTAAATGAATATTTATTTATTCACATTCACGTTAAAAATTATATTTTTAACGAACAAACTATTTTATTCAACCTATGAATATTCTACTCGGTTCATTTATTAAATAAAACGTTACATTTATTTTTCTTACTTATTTTTAGAAAATTTCGGCGGCATAACGACACGATACTAGAAACGGGACAAGGCCTAGCCTTATCCCCGGTCTAGTGAAGGCCCACGCCATTCACACATCAATCAAATCAATTTCATTTCACCAAACAATTCAATTCAAACCAAATAACCTCACCAACTACACAACCAAACAATTAAACAAACAAGCCATCCATGGTCTGTGGATGACGGGTGTCGGGTGCTACTAAACACCGTCTGCATCCTAGCATATATTTCAATTAGAAATAAATTAAAGAGTGAGAAATTCTCACCAATAGCTATCCTAACTCCACGACACTTCCTATGTAGAACATCTGCACCGTGCTCGCCTTTCTTCACTTTCGTTGCCCGTAGCCACTACATATATAAGCATCGAATTTTTACTTTGCTATTCCATATATAAAAATCGAATTTTTAATATGCTATTCAATATATAAAAATCGAATTTTTACTTCGCTATTCAATATATAAAAATCGAATTTTTACTATGCTATTCAATATATAAAAATCGAATTTTTACTATGCTATTCAATATATAAAAATCGAATTTTTACTATGCTATTCAATATATAAAAATCGAATTTTTACTATGCTATTCAATATATAAAAATTGAATTTTTACTATGCTATTCAATATATAAAAATCGAATTTTTACTTCGCTATACTTCTAATAAAGATTATATTTTTATATCAAAGATATTTATATTCAAATCAATGAGGTTTATATTTTTCAATTCAAAGATATTTTTAAATCAAACAGATTTATATATTTTCAAAGAGGTGTTATTTTTATTTTCAAAAAGGTATTATTTTCCAACACAATGCTATTCATTTATTTAAAAACAAAACTTTAAACAATTTTCATTTCAAAACAATGATATTCATTTTTCAAGCAATGTACATTTATTTTCATTTTAAAACAATGATATTTATTTTCATTCTACAAGCAATGTATATTTTTATCTTTCAAAACAATGATATTTATCAATTAAAATTTCCGATTTTAAGTAAACTAAATTAATTAAGCTATTAATTACCTTCTTCATCGTTTTCTGTTCCTGGAACAAGCACAGCGCGTCGCTCATCATTGTTCAGATTTAGGGTTGCAATCTTCGGCCGCCTCCGACCTCATGAACCTGATCTCCGACCACCACGCCCTCCGCCTACCAGCGACGCCCCTCCAGCTCTGACCCCGGCCAGTTCGAACCACCCCTGCGCCTCCTAGGACCCACGAACGACGCCCTGCATCGAAGAGGATTCCAGCACCTCCAGTTCGACTTTTCCGATCATGACCGCGTACATCGAGGAGCTCGTCAAGCTCTTCAATTTGCTTTAGGGAGATTTCCATTTAAATGCATGGACCGTGAGAAAGAAGGAGGAGAATGATCGGGCGATTTCTGCCCTTCAATCGTTGAGAGCGGCGGGTCAGAGGGTTTGACCACCTGAAATGATTTCTAGGGTTTTTTTATTTGGAAAATTTATATATATAATAATTTTAATTTCCATAAATGGAAAGTTTTTTAAAACGAACTTCAAATCGAACCCAACGACTGTCGTCCCTAGCTAACTACCCCCATTCCGAACACAATGGGATATGTCCGGTAAGCCAATTCGGTTGTTTTCGATCAGGTTTCGTCAAAATCAACATATAAATCAGTATATATTTAATTTAAACGTACATTGTAATTTACTGAGGTCACATACTGACTCTAAAAATTCCAGAAAAATATTTTCTAGCTTCGTATTGACGATACGGTCCTAACAAAACTAGTTTCGTCGAATTCTGAGACCGTTGAAAAAATGGCCATTTTCCAGTCGATTAAAATCAATTGAATCTGGTCAAACGCGTTTTCCTTTGCCACGATCACATATTGATTCGAAAAATTATGAAATTTGAAACCTAGCAATAACTAGACATCTCGGATCCAACAAAAGTGGTTTCGTCGAAATCCGAGGTCGTTTGCAAAATGGCTATTTTTAAGGGCCGAAATTCCATAGCGACTATTCAGAATTTTCAACTGGACATATCTTTTGATCCCCGCTATGAAATTCCGATTTTTCGGATTCGTTGGAAAGATATTCACAATTAGATTCCATTATTTTTGGTTTCACTAAAATCCGGATTATTTTGAACCCGGTACATTCAATTGAAGTTTGAAATCGAATTATCGAACTACCGCGTCATTTTCAATTCTATTTATAATTATATATAATTATTTATATTCTGACGACGACGTATATAATATATACGTTATATTCTATTCAAAATAAACTTCTCATCGATATTATTTAAAATAATCTATTTTAAATGTTCAAAATTCGCTAAAATTGCCAAAATAAAAATTTTAAACTGGTCCAAATTTTCGGGTTGTTACACCACAGCTACACCCCAATTAGAAAAGCTAGGTCGGATGAGTCCTTTCCACAAGAGCTGCTTAGTTTGGGTTTGCAATTCTTCCTTTTCTTTAGGAGTCATCCTTCTGATAGCATGAACTATAGGTCTTGCATTTGGAACAAGATCAATCCTGAAATCGATTTCCCTTCGCGGGGGTAGGCTGTCTACTTCTTCAAATACATCCGCGTAATTTTTGACCATGGGAATATTTTCTAAAGAAATAGGAGTGATCTCCAGGGAAGACCAAAATGCCTTTCTATCTGATTTTGAACCATGGCAAGGTATGGAAATAATATCTCCAAACTTTGTTTTGATTTCAACTACTCTATCCCCACACCTTACCTTGGCATCTAATTTTTTTAGCCAATCCAGAACAAGTATGATATGAAACTCAGAAAAATTCATAATTATCAAGTTAAATGGAAACTGGAAGTAGGGGTAGGATACAGGCACCTTTCAAAATAAATCTAAAGTGGTAGAACCTCCTACAGGGTTATGGACATTTATTGGTTCTTTAAGACTTCTTTGTTTCAGTTTCAATTTCTCGACCGAGTTGCTAGAGACAAAACTTCTTGATGCACCCGTATCAAACAAAACAGTGACAGGAATGTTTTTAATCGAAATGGTATCATCTAAAACATCAGGCTTACCTGCTCCTTCGGAAGAAGTAGTAGCGGAAGAAGATGGTGCACTTGCCCCCTCATACACATGTGCAACCTGCGCTCCTTTTAGCAGCGGATAATTAGGCTTGATATGACCCTTCTTGTGGTAATTATAGCATTCCTTGGTGTCGTCGCTTCGGGCCTTCTTTGGATTTCTGCAGTCCTTGCTGTAGTGTCCAAACTTCTGGCAGTTGTAGCATTGCACCTTTGACTTATCATAGGTTTTAGCAGCTCCAGAACTGCTTCCTTCAGTCTTCTTCTCGGATTGTTTCCTCTTATTGTTGGCCAAGTTCCTTTCTCTGTCTTGTTGGGAATTCTTCTTATCATTCTCTTCATATCGACAAGCAAACTCCACAAGCCTATTGAAAGAAAGGTCGATGTGGGCAGTGGCTCTATCTATATACTTCCTCGCAAGCCCATTTATGAACCTCTTATTCTTCTGAAAGTCATCCTGAATCAATTCAGGGGCATAGCGAGAGAGGTCTTCAAATCTTCGTACATATTCTGAGATGGTCTTGTCGCCTTGCTTCAGATTGGCGAACTCGTCATGTAGTCTTTCTACCTCCTTCCTTGGAATGTATTTGTCATTGAAAAGCTCCTTAAACCTTGTCCTAGTCATATTGTCTGCAACCCCTCCAACCGTGACTGTGTCCCACCAGTTTTGAGCTTCCTCTTGTAGCAGCCATGAAGCCACTAATCTTTTCCTATGCTCCTCCAGCTCTAATCCTCCAAAAATCTTTTCACAGTTCCTCAGCCAAGCTTGAGCTTGTGTCATAGTTTCAGTACCCTTGAATGGCACTCCTCCCAGGTTTTTGTACTTCTTTGCCACCTTATCCAAATCAAAGGGCTGCGGTGGTGGTGGTTGTTAGATAGTAGCCTCCTCAGTTCCAGCAACATTTTTCCTCCTTGCTCTAGCTCTAGCGGCTCTAGCGGCAACGGTACTCATTTCTAGTTAGTTTTGTACGATCAAGGAAAGAGTCAGAACAACTATAATGGTGATTTGAAGAATTGATCAAGATAAAAGGACGGATAAAAAGATAATGATTGAGTGACTGACTATTATGTATTCACATGAAATGTTCTCCATAGAATATTGTGATTCTATGCAAACGAATTATGATAAATATGTTATATTCCAAAGCTAAGTTTAACCAAAGCTCTGATACCAACGATGATGACCCCAAACTTCCACGAAATGAAAGTAAGGAATAATCATTTGGAATAAAACATAAATACGATAATACAAATCACAGATATAACATAGCATAGGAAATTCATAGAGTAACAACATCATAGCAGCGGAAATATATTGTCATCAACCACAGCAAGTCCCCAGTCACAGAATTCAAAGTTATTACATCAAGTTTGCAGAAAAAGAATGAAGTTCCAACTCCAACTTAAACAACGTGAAATGAAACAAGTTTAATGTCGGGAATTAAAAAGAGAAAGATGCAATAGCAGCAAATGATAGATGTCTTCAAGCTCCAAGTCATCACCTCTCCACAAAAGCAAATCCAAGAAAGATAATAAGCAGCTCCAAAGAAAAGACTCCAAGCAAAGAATGAACCTGTTTACTTGGCTGCCCATGTTGAAAGAAGGGCACCCGAGTTTGAAAAAGGTGGAAACAAACAACGGGTCAGTCGTGGGACTGGTATGAGAATTCTTAACTAATTTAACTACAAAAAAAAATAAGGCAAATCCAAAGACCACGCCGCTAACGCGGAATGGGTTTACCATAATGGATTGCCGTGCATAATTTAAAGAGTTAGAACAAATAGTAAGTAAATCGTAAAACAACGCTATGCTTTTGAGATAAATGGAATCACCATAAGACCCAGGTCCCATCACACAATGCAACACAAACCAGAGGATAGGGTTTTACCTTATGGTGATTAAACATGCTAAATACGACATATACAGGTTTAATATTATTATTAGTATATATCAAAACATTTCAAAATAAATGTATCAATCCTAGGACACATAGATACCATAATAGTATGCTTCCACACTAGTAATACAATCAAATCCGTAGGTTCGTATTGGAAGTTTGGATTTCCATCATGATGAGTCAAGGCTAGGGAGGAGCTCCTTACCGATTCGAGACACTCTAGCTAATGCCTCAGGGTCCCCCGCAGTGAACCCTTGGATCCTGCAGGGCCGGTCCACCATACGAGTTGCGGATTAGTTATTCCTGAACACACGTTTCCCTGTCCTATAGGACCTATCATCCGAGGTGCCTCATTCCATCATCCACATAAGTAAAATGTTGGGCCGTGTTAAAGCCCAATAACCACTTCTAGCTAGAAAGAAACGTGCTGCTCTCCCTGCGTTCCCTTCTCCCATTTTAGACTACGCCGGTGTGTGAGGCTCGCGAAGTCACGCTATACACAAAGCTATGCCTAAACAGGCTATGCTTTGATCATCCCACAAGGCCTGCTTTTCAACAAAGCCTTGATCATACGCATCTTAGCATGCCACATCATCACTTCATATCGCACTACCAATCCTTTGCCGAAATATATGAAAGGGTGTTAAGCAAGAGAATAAATTCTCCGCCACCAAACATCCATACATTCAACAGAAGATCAATAACATGATATTTAACAGAGTACGATGTCAGACACACAATCCATTTATTAACTTATGCTAGGTCTGAGCGATAACCAAACCCGTGAAATCAACATGTACGTTTGGGCAATGACCATGACCCTTGAATTGGGAGCAAGTCAAATCAGGGCCTCGATCGTTGTCCATTCGAGGGAAGATTTACGGTCTTCATATGCCATCTTCAGACTTCCATTAACGTCGTTTGATTATTTGGAATGAGAGAACTCGGACTTTCCAAATAATCCTCGTATACATATATATATATATATATATATATTTAAAATCCTTCGTATCACTTAATAATGATTACTTCTTGTTTTAAATATTTAAAATAATTAAATTTTTTATATAACGACGCCTTAAGTCAATGGGCGACTATGGCGCTGCATTCAATCAATTTTGATTTTTACATTTCACAGAATTTAACCGTTGGATCTTAACGTAATATATATCGTTGGAAAGATTTTTCCAAGACGGTCCTGACGGTTTCAGTTTCAAGAAAATCCAACGGTCGGATCTTCTTGTATAGTCATTTAAAGGTACGATTTCAAAACGCGAACTACCGCGCTCCATTCGTTTAATTTTAATTATATTTATATATATATAATCGTTTAATCACAATAACATCGTTTGATTTAAACAACGCTCTAACAACTACCCATCCTTATTAAATTTTAATTCTTTTGAAAATGAAGATCATATCACAACATCCTAAATTCAATCTTTACTTACATTAAAAATGTAAATTCCGTCCTCTTAGTTTACATGTAAAAATGTAAATTTAATTTCTATTTTCTATTTACATGTAAAAATTTAAATTTTGGATACATTGCAAAATCCTACCTTTAAATTACATATAAAATGTAAATCCCAACTTCAATGTACATTCTCATCTTAATTACATAATAAAAATGTAACTTATATTTACAGTGTGAATCCTATTCTAAGTTTGCATATAAAAATGTAATTTTAATTACAATGCAAACCTACTTCTTATTTACATTGTAAATATATGATTTTTAATTACAATGCAAACTCTTCTTCTTATTTACATTGTTAAAATATGATTTTTAATTACAATGCAAACTCTACTTCTTATTTACATTGTAAAAATATGATTTTTAATTACAATGCAAACTCTACTTCTTATTTACATCGTAAAAATATGATTTTTAATTACAATGCAAACTCTACTCCTTATTTGCCTTGTAAAAAATATGATTTTTAATTACAATGCAAACTCATATGATTTTTAATTACAATACAAACTCTACTTCTTATTTACATTGTAAAAATATGATTTTTAATTACAATGCAAACTCTACTTCTTATTTACATTGTAAAAATGTGATTTTATTCCTACGGTGTAAATTCACATTTTAATTACATAGAAAAATGTAATTTTTAACATACGGTGTAAATTCCAGTATAATTTACATATAAAAATGTAAATTTTAACATATGATGTAAATTCGCATTTTAATTATATAGAAAAATGTAATTTTTATCATACGGTGTAATTTCCTATATAATTTATATATAAAAATGTAAATTTTAACATACGATGTAAATTCACATTTTAATTACATAGAAAAATGTAATTTTTATCATACGGTGTAATTTCCTATATAATTTACATATAAAAATGTAAATTTTAACATACAATGTAAATTTCTACTTTTATTCACATTAAAAATAATGAAAATTTCATACGATGTAAATTTCTTTTCCAAATACATATAAGATGTCAATTTCAACTCATGTCTTTGATTAATCCGAATGGTTAGGGCTGCACAAAGTTTGGGTTGGGTCGGGTCAAGCCAACTTCTTCCAACCCGTATTGGTTTGGGTTGATGAAAATTGAACCCGCACCCAACCTCATATAGGGTTGGTCTGGGTTGGGTTGAAGTATGGGTTGGGTCGGGTTAAATAGGGTTGGGTTGGGCTGTATGCATGATTAATCCATAACAAAAATTTTGACTTAATAATTTATGTTTTAAGACATGCAAAACATGCCTCATGGAAAAACCAACCAATTTCTCACACTAGTACATCACGCAAGAGACTCAGCACACAATATAACTAAATATGTTATGCATATCCAACTAAATATAAGCAAGTTAATAATGTATAAAGACCAAGGCCAAGCTAGATGGAAAAGAGGCTGCCTGGAATGAAAAAAAATTCATTAATTCGGTGTAGATATCAAAGCAGAAGTGTGAAAGGTTTTTTATTTTTTCAAAGTGAGGTTGGGTTGGGTTAATATAGGGTTGGGTTGATTGAAAAATTAAACCCGACCCATATATAGTATGGGTTAAAAATTGAAACCTATATCCAATCCGAACTACTTTGGGTTGGGTCGGGTTTACGTGGGTTGGGTCGGATTGGTGGGTTGGGTCGGGTTGGATATGGGTTGTGTGCAGCCCTACGAATGGTTATTCTATTTACACAAGTCACAATACAAGGTAATGTATTCCATAACAAGCACAAGATGATATATTTTTATACATGATTCATATCCACAAGGCATACTTCAACAAATTTAAACAAGGTAAAAATCTAAAAAAAAATCTCCTACCGATCTATAATTTTAATTAACAGATCTGAACTTTAAGCTACAGGTTTATAATCTAACTAACAGATCTACGATTTAAAAAAAAACGGATTTAAAATCATAACAACACAAACAATTCAGATCCATAACCTATGGTAACATCCATCGCAGATCCATTTATATTCGACTTTCAACTTCACATAACGCAAGAATAATAATTAAATTAATTAAAAATAAATTCTCACAGTGCTTGGGACTGAAATGAAGGTCCAAACTCGATCAGATCTCGTGTTCAAAGTCACGGCGATTTCAGATCTGAAAGATTTCAATTTGAAGTTCACATGTATAAATTAGAAAACACTTTTAACAACTGTCACTGCGACATTTAAAAGCGCGACAAAACTGAAATTGAAATTTGCCTTGAACTTCAAAAAGTTCAAAACTTTGAATCTGATTTTCGGGAGATGTAGTTGACGGTTTCAGGTGAGGTTTGTTGGAGGTGGTCGGCCACAGAAAGGCGCGCGTGCGCTTAGCACGGTGGAGGGTGCGGCGGCACGGTGGAGGTGCGGCGGCGGTTTGTTCGACGCGGGTTTGGGCTCGAAATTCGAGAGCTACAGGCGATGAAATCGAGTGAAACTTGTCGGAGATTGGAGAGGAAGGGAAGCGCTTCAAAAAGTTCAACTACGTCTAAGTCTAATTGTGTGTGGATTAGCGGCAAAATGGAGATGAAAACTTAAGGGGGCTACGGGTTGGCTGATCGGGGAAGAAAGGTACTGTAGTGGGGGTATTTATATATGATTATATTAGGACCTAGGGCTATTTAATTATTAATTTATTTAATTTCAAAAATGTCCGTTTTCGAAACATCTCCAAATTCAACCCAACGAGTTTCGTTCCTACCTAATTACCCCTATTCCGGACTCAACTGGACATGTCCCGCAGGCCCAATCGAACATCATGACCTTCATTTTTCAGTTTTAAAATATAAATCATTTATTTTAATTTAACCGTACAAATAAATTTACCGGGGCTACAAATTAACTCAGAAAAATCCAAAAAAATTATTTTTGGCTTTCTTATGATGATACGGCCCTAACAAAATTTATTTCGTCGAATTCTGAGACTGTCTGAAAAATGGCTATTTTTCAATCAATTAATTTTGACCGAAATTGACAAAACGCAGTTTCTTTTGCCACGTTCACATACTAGCTTCAAAAATCATGAAATTTGAAACCTAGCAATAATTTTACATCCTGGATCCAGCAAAAGTGGTTTCATCGAATTCCGAGGTCGTATGCAAAATGTCGATTTTCAAGGCGATATATTCTCTATAGCGACCTTTCTGAAAATTCATTTGGTCATAACTTTTGATTCCCGCTATGAAACTTCGATTTTTCAGATTCGTTAGAAAGATATTCATTAACAGATTTTAATATTTTTTGTTTTACCAAAATCCGGTTTATTCTGCATTCTGTGTAGTTAGTCAAAGTTCAGGTTTGACTTTTCAAACTACCGTCCTTTTTCTAATTCTTTTAATATTTAAATTAAATATATTCACATTAAATTCAGTCAAAATAAATTTCTAGTCATTTTTATTTAAAATAATTCATTTCAACTATTCAAACACGTTTAAAATCTCTAAAATTAAAATTTTAAATTGGCCCCTCATTCCGGGTTGTTACAATGGGGCACTTATGTCGTCTATGATTGATACTTATGATTAAAATTGTTTTAATACTATGCACTTATAGTAATAATAAAAGATGAAATTTAGCGTATCAAGCATTCTTTGGCTATTATAAGGTAAAATCCAATCCTTTGGTTTGTGTTGCATTGTGTGATGGAACCTGGGTCTTATAATAGCTTCATTTTTCTTTATTTAGCATTGCGCTATTGTTTTATGCACTGGTGTTCTTGGGAGGAAACCCGTTCCATGTTATACGGCGTGGTCCCTTGATTTACCTAACTTTAAAATAAAGATTAATAATTGTTTTAGTTCTCACACCTGTCACATGACTGACCTGGAGTTTATTGTTTTAACCTAAACTCTGGGTGCCCTTATTTTGACACGGGCAGCTAGTAGTTTTGGTTTTGCAGATTTATATTCATAGGATCCTGATTTACAGCTGGAACGATACTCGTAAAGCTCTGTATCCGTGTATTACTTCTAGTTGTGTTTTGTATTATTTTCCGCTACTATGTAATGTATTTGTAATCTCTGATATTTAGTGAATGTGTAATATTTATTTATACTCTGTATATTCTTGTATTCTGATGGAATTGTTGTAATAAACAATGAAATGTTCTTCTGTTTGCGTTCTGATTCATCTGTCCTCAAAGTAATTTGTTCTTTCTTTTCTCTTCGGAGACCGGAGAAGTTAAGAGTTCTTACACAGAATATCATAGTACATCGATAAATAAAATACAGCGGAAGACTTATTACAATAAATTAATACAATACACAGCGGAAGACTTTCTATGCTCTGGACACAGCTTTAGGCTTCGATCCAGAATCTTGCTCAAGAGATAAATATCTGCAAAAGCTACTCGACTGCCCGTGTGGAAAAGAGGACACCCGAGTTTTCCAGTGAAACAAACTATAGCTCAGTCATGGGACTGGTATGAGAAATCTAACTTAACTAATCTAATAATAAGGCAATCACAGGTCCATGCTGCTAACACGGAACGGGTTCACTACATTGGATTGCCAGCGCATAAAATAAAGTAAATCGTTAAACACTGCAATGCTTTTTAGAAAAATGAAACATTATAAGACTCAAGTCCCATCACACAATGCAACGCAAACCGGAGGATAGAGTTTTACCATATAATGGTCAAAAATGCTTAATACGATTAAAACGGATTTGATATTATTATTAGTGTATATATATAAATTTCAAAAACAATTCAATCATAATGTATCAGTCATAGATGGCATAGTACCCCATCCTACTATGCCGCCATATTAGTTATACAATCAAAACCGATGGTGTCGTATTGGAAATTAGGTTTCCATCATGAATTGAGGCTAGGGATCGTCCTCTCCGATTCGAGTACTCTAGCAAACGCCTTAGGATCCCCCGCAGTGAACCCTTGGATCTTCAGGGCCGGTCCACACCTACGTTAGTGGATTAGTTATGCCTGAACACATGTTTCCCGGTTCTTTTGAACCTCTATATGGCCACTAACAACCTATAAAACCGAGGTACCTCATAATCCATCATCCACATAAGTAAAATGTCAGGGCTGGTAGGTCGTTGACATCACTCTAGCTAGAAAGAAACGTGTTCACTCCCTGCAGTCCTAATCCCGTTTTTGACTCATACCGGGGTGTGAGGCTCGCGAAGTTACGCTATGCACAAAGCTACCCCTAAATAGGCTATGCTTTGACCATCAACTACAAGGCTCTGCTTTTCAACAAAAGCCTTGATCCATGCATCTTAGCATGTCACATTGTCAATCCATACCATACCATTGATCCCTACCAATATATAACCTCTAAGCTCGTATGTCTTAGAGAAGTGTGTTAAACACCAAACAAATATATATTTAGCAGAGATCTACGAATACAGCGTAAAGGAATACAACGTCAGACATACAATCCATTTACAAGTTTGTTCTGGGTCTGAACGAAACCGGAGGAACCTTATTCCTCGCATATCCGAACAATCAACAAATACGTCCGGACAACTACCACTACAGCCCCTTCAAGATAGCTACTCCAATCACAGGCGTCAGTAGTCCTTATCCATTCGATGTGAAGATCGCCGGTCATCAATCACTATCTTCAAATCTTCGACTTACATCGTCGTAGTAATTATTTGAAATGAATTGAACACGGTCTTTTCAAATAATTCTCGAATAATTATCATTTAAATCATTTCATATTGTTCATATTTATTTATAATGGTTTATCGCTATTTTATTTATTTAAAATAGCTCAATTATAATTAAACGACGCTTCAGGTCAATGGCGGCCCTGGCGCTGTTTTATCTAAATTTGATTTGCACTTAACTCGAAATCTAACCGTTGGATTTTGAAGAAATTTATATCGTTGGAAAAAACTTCCCAAAGCGGTCCTAATGGTTCCAGTTTTGGGAAAGCCCGACGGTCAGAACTTTCGGTATAACCGTTTAAAGTCACGATTGCCAAAACGCGAACTATCACGCGTGTTTTGTTTTAATTTTAATTTATATATATACATACATAAAAACCAATCGTTTGACGATTTCAACTATTAAAATCAATTCTTTTAAATAATTTTCTTCACTTCATATTCATGTTATTTTTAATGAACAGAAGTCTATTTCAAAACATGTAAATTTTTTTCCCATACATGACAATAGAAATGTAAATTTTTATTGTTTATTATTCCCATTTCCAACGATGAACGCTTTTCTATATCCTTTACTTACATTTCATTAAAAATGTGTTTTTTAACGATAACATATATTTATATTTATATTTTAAAACATGACATTTTCCTATTCCTTTACATTTTCCTATTTCTTTATATTTCATCAAAAATGTGACTTTTCTATTCTTTTAATTACATTCTAAAAATGTAACTTTCCTGTGATAACCCAAACTTCCCCGTGAAGGAAAGCCCGGACTGCTTCAAGAACACGACAAATCAGAACACAAACAGAAGAACATTTCATTGCTTATCACAACAATTCTATCAGAATACAAGAATATAACAAAGTATAAATAAATATTACAAAGAAAATATCAGGGATTTAAATTACATTTAAATACATCGCAGCGGAAAAACAATACAAAGCACAAATGAAAACAGATACATGGATACAGAGCTTTCCGAATATCGCTTCAGCTGTAAACAAGGATTGTGTGAATATAAATCTGCAAAACCAAAACTACTAGCTGCCCGTGTGGAAATAGGGGCACCCAGAGTTTAGGTCAAAACAATAAACTCCAGGTCAGTCATGTGACTGGTGTGAGAACTAAAACAGTTATTAATCTTTGTTTTTAAAGTTAGATAAATCAAGGGACCACGCCGTAAACACGGAACGGGTTTCCTCCCAAGAATACCAGTGCATAAAACAAACAGCGCAATGCTAAATAAAGAATAATGAAGCTATTATAAGACCCAGGTCCCATTACACAATGCAACGCAAGCCGGAGGATAGGGTTTTCCCTTATAATAGCCAAATATGCTTGATACGTGAAATTTCATCTTATATTATTACTATAAGTGAAGAAAACAATTTCAAATATAAATGTATCAATCATAGACGGCATGGGTACCATATATCATGTCGCCAATACTAGGCTCCACAATCAAAACCGCAAAATGTCATATTTGGAAATTGGATTTCCATCATGGTGGCTCCTGATTCGAAAGATCGATCGCGTAGTGCCATCCACAACGGCTTATGTCTCAGCGAGAGAAAACACTGTAATGCACATCCGCACTTCTGGGAAATCGAGTATCACTGCGGCTTACGTCTCAATGAGAGAAAACACCGCTTCTCTATACCTCAGGGAATCGGGGGTGAGCCCTGTCCCTCTGAGCACTAAGCTCAATCTCGTCGACCGGATCCATGACACTACTAAGGTGCCCATCCTCTATAAAGCATATTGATCAAACCATCAGTTTACCACCATACAGGTGTGTGAGGCTCGCGAATCAACGCTATACACAAAGCGGCGCTATATTAAAGCTGCGCTTTGATCATCAACCACAAGACTTTGCTTTTCAACAAAAGCCGTAATCATTTGCCACTTAGGCATGCCACACAGGCAATTCATGCCATGCGATTGATATCCATCGATATATAACTTCTGAGCTCGTATGTCTCAGAGAAGGGCGTTAAGCAAGAGAATAAATTCTCCACCGCCAAACAGATATATATTAAATAGAAATCAATCACACAGAATAAAATCCAATCTCAGACACACTGTACATTTACAAGTTCGTTCTAGGCCTGAACGAAGCCTGAGGCACTTTCCTCGCATATTCGTCGACCTCCAAGTACGTCCGTACGGCTACCACTTTAGCCCCCTTCAAGGTAGTTATTCCCATTGTGAGCATCTATGATGACCCCAAAACCCCGTACGACGGTGTTAAGGGTAATCTTTGGAATATAACACATAAACAGAAAATAGAAGAATAGAAATAAATAAATGCACAAGATAATGCACAATAGAATATACTGGATAAACGTAATCATCAAAGTTACACAGTATACAGGATCACACTTAGTACAAATACAGTTTATCTATACATAAATGTCTACAGCGGAAACAAAAAAAATATGTACAATAGGAGCTGAACAGCATAAAAAGAGATAAATGATAGAATCCATCTTCAGATCCAACTATCCAGAAAGAGCCAGCTAAAACCTGAATACAAGGATGCCATGCAGAAAAAGGGGCACCCGAGTTTGCAAGTGAAACAAACTACGAGTCAGTCATGGGACTGGTATGAGAAATCTACTTAACACATTTTATAATACGGCTAATCACAGGACCACGCCACTTCCACGGAACGGGTTTACTCCATCGGATTGCCAGTGCTTTAAAAAAAGTAATTCTTTTAAACATCACAATGCTTTTTATAAAAATGAAGCCATCATAAGTATCAGTTCCCATCACACAATGCAACGCAAACCGGAGGATAGAGCTTTTACCTTATAATGGCCAAAATATGCTCGATACGAATAAAACAAAAGAATTTGATATTATTACTAGTGTTTATATGTTTCAAAAACAATTTCAAATCATAAGTATCAATCATAGACCACTATGTCGCCATATATAGGTATACATTAATGCGCCATACCACTATGTCGCCATATATAGGTATACAATTAAAACCGCATGATGTCGTATTTGGAAATTGGATTTCCGTCATGAACCAAGGCAAAAGATAGTCCTTACCGACTTCGAGACGCTCTAGCCCGCTCCTCAGGAACAGCCGCAACTGCCCCTTGGATCGTCAGGGCCGGTCCACCGATGTGGATTATTATGCCTGAACATTGCGTTTCCCCGCCCTTTGGGGCGTAAATGAGCCAATGAATGGCTCCTTCAGCTTCACATAGTCACCGGTATATCCGAGGCGCCTCGCAACAGCAACAACCACATATGTAAAAATAATATAAATGTCAGCCAGTTTAAGGACCGACACCACCTCTAGCTAGAAAGAAATGCATGTCCTCCCTGAGGTGTAACAACCCGGAATTTTGGGGCCAATTTAAAATTTTTATTTTAGAAATTTTAATGGATTTTAATGTTTAAAATAATTTACTCTAAATAAGAACGACAAAAAGTTTATTTTAAAATGAATAAATTCAATTTAATTATAAAATGGAGTTTAAAACAGCGCTGCAGTTTGAAAATTTGAATTTGAACTTTGACTAACTGTACAGGATTCATTTTAAATCAGAATTGAACGAAACAAGAAATATTTAAATCTGTTTAATCATATCTTTCTAACGAGTCTGAAAAATCTAAATTTCACTATATAAATCAAAAGTTATGGCCAGTTCAAAATTTAGAAAAGTCGCTTGTAGAATTTGTATATTTTAATATAATATATAGCCCTTAAAAATAGCCATTTTTCTAACAACCTCAGTTTTCGACGAAACCACTTTTGTTGGAACCGGAATGTCAAACTATTGCTAGGTTACAATTTTCATAATTTTTCGAATTAATATGTAAGCGTGGCAAAGGTAAACGTGTTTTGTCAATTACAGTCAAATTTAATCGACTTGAAAATGGCCATTTTTCAAACAGTCTCAGAATTCGATGAAATTAGTTTTGTTAGGAACATATCATCAAAACAAGGCTAGAAATAATTTTTCGGTAATTTTTAGAGGTCGTATGTGGCCCCGGCGTATTTAAATGTACGATGGAAGTTAAATTATTAATTTAATATTATAATTTTAATAAAACACACAACAACTTTCTGAATTGGGCCACGGGGCATAGCCCATCGCGCTTAGAAGGCGTCAAAACCTTAAGTTTGACACTAACTGGACCTGAATTGGAGTTAGTGGCTGAACGGTACTTAGGGGTAAACTAAATAATATTTTAATATAAATAATAGATTAAGAAAAAAAAACCTAATTCTAATGTCCAGCCGCTGTATACACTAAATCAATGGCCGAGCTCTTCAGATCTTCAATCCCACTTTTCTCCTAATATAATCAATGAAATTCAAAATCTCAAAAAGGAAATTCAAGAGGGACACAAGCTCTGTAAGATGTACGGTCGAGATGGGTTTTTGGGTATTGTGGAGTCCGGAGTTGGCGAGGGAAGTGGCGAACTATGGGCACGGAAATCAGGGCGTGGGGGCCACCGAGTTGATCGTCGATGAAGGTGCCGGAGAATGGCGAGGTGGCGGTTCTCGTAGGACCGTTCGATTGGACTCTGACGGCTCCAAGAAGGTGCGGCGGTGGAGTCCTCTTCTTCGATGATGGGTTTCGGTTTGGACAGTGTAACGATGGAGGAAGAGGAAGGTGTTTAACTGAAGGATTTATGTGCTTAGTAAATTATTAATTATTTAAATTGTAATTAAAGTTCAAACCACTATAACTTCTTCGAATCAAAACAGAATTTGATGATTTCAGCCACGTTGGAATCGTGAAGAGGAGATCTACGACATGACGCTGACGAGAACTGAAACTGAGCATATCAAATTTTGTTCAAATTCTAGTTCTGAACTAATCAGAATTTAAATTATAGGTGAGAAATCTATTTATTTCTTTTTTTTTAAATAATTAGAAATAATCCTAATTTATTGCCATCAATCTTTAGTTAATCCCTTTTTGTTACTATTCATGATTTGTTCTGTACTGAATGTAATGTATAGATCTGCTTGTTGGGTGATGTTCTGTGTTGATAACATTGTTAAACCATATTGATTTGTAGTGATAACAAATAAAATGATATGTAAGGAATAAAATATCATTTTTCTTATAAAACGTTAGGTAAGGACAAAAAAGATAAAAATAAAAATAAAAACATTTTTAGTCTAAAAATGTTGCCATAGAATAAAATCACATTAGTGGTTATAATTGTCACACTAGTATAAAATCACATTATGGTTATAATTGTCACTTTTGTTGAATTAGAATTTACACATAAAATTTGTCACATTTGTTAAGATTAGAATTGACATATTAAATTGTCAATTTTGTTAAATTCAGTAATGACATATAAATTTGTCATTTTTGTTAAATTTAGAATTGACATATAACATTATCATTTTTATTTGTCAAGATTAGGTTAGAAATTGTAAAAAGATAAATACTCATTTTATTTGTCATGTTAAAGTTAGAAATTATGTATAAATAAATTATTCTTTTTATTTGTCATATGAATACATAGAAAATGTATGCAAATGAATCCCTCTTTTATTTGTCAGTAGAACACATAGAAAAATGTTAACATAGGAAAATATTATTTTATATGATGTTAGAAAAGATTTAACCAAAATTTACATTTTTGGTCATTAGAAAATATTTAACCAAAATATACATTTTGGTCATCATGAAGAAAGATCACATTTATATGTAATGAAATAAAGAAATAAAAGACACATTTTTGTCCAAATATGTTTATAGAAATAAAAAGAGATATTTTTGTACTTTTAAAAGGATAGAAATAAAAGTCACATTTTTGTGAAAGAATGACTTGTTAAATAAAAATAACATTTTTGTGAAAACATGATTATAGAAAGAATTCATTCATTTTTGGTCACTTTGAAAAGAATGAAGTAAATTCATTCATCTTGTCACTTTAGAGAAATGAATTAGAAAACATTCATGTTTGTCAAATTTAAAGAATGGAACAAAATTATCATTTTTGTTACATTAGAAGTTTACAAACAAAATCATCGTTTTGTTTGCATTAGAGTTAATAAACAAAATTCCCATTTTTGTTTACACAAGAAGTTAACAAACAAAATCATCGTTTTGTTTGCATTAGAAGTTTACAAACGAAATCATCATTTTGTTTGCATTAGGAGTTAAGAAACAAAATCATCATATTTGTTTACGTTAAAAATAATGGATTTAAGAATGTATATTTTTATACATTAAAGATGAATGAATTGAAATTGTATATTT
This sequence comes from Allium sativum, assembly GCA_030737875.1. Taxonomy (NCBI): domain Eukaryota; kingdom Viridiplantae; phylum Streptophyta; class Magnoliopsida; order Asparagales; family Amaryllidaceae; genus Allium; species Allium sativum. The sequence goes on along the minus strand of CM060913.1, from coordinate 177,511,064 downwards.
TTATACATTAAAAAGGTATTAGAATAAAAGGTACATTTTTGCTAGAAAATGAATATTAAAATAAAAGACACATTTTTGTCCAAATATATTTATAGAAACAAAAGACACAATTTTTGTCAAAAATTGATTTGTGAAAAGAATAACATTTTTGTCAATACTTGATTAGTTAAAAAGGATTAAGCAAAAATGAATATTTTCGTGTATTAAAAAGGATTAAGCAGAAATGAACATTTGTTTACATTAAAAAGAAGTAGATCAAAATATATTTTTGATTACTTTAAAAAGAGTTAAACAAAAATAGCATTTTTGGTCATTAAAAAGAATGACTCAAAAGATTTAATTGTTAATATTTTTATTGACGATTAGTTACAATAAAAAGATTAGAAATAAAAACATACAATTTTATGTAGTGTTGATCTCATTTAAAGGAGTAGAATTAAGAACATATATTTTTATGTAATATCATTCTCACTGAGGAGAATTGGATTAAAAGAATTGAAATATATGTCGTGATGTTGAAATGCTTGATGAGATAAATATAATGTTTATATATTCAAATTGAATATTACACTTCCATTTACAAGTTACCCGACTTGTCTATGTGATTGGGTCGATAATTTTTACACATCGCCCAAGTGCACAAATGAATTATTATTTTCTTGATGGATGAAACCCCACACGGGTATTGGGATGATATTGGATACACACTAATCCCAATATTTAGTTATCTGTCAATCGATGGATTGACAGTCTGTGATGAGCGTCAGTTATTTACTTTAATGCTCACACGGTTACAGATTCCACCTTGGTCGTTATTTGGATGTTTGATAATTATTTATCATGGTTGTTGATTTCATACAAAATATGGCTGTTGTTTGAGTCACATTTCAATAAAGAATATTCTAGAAAAAGGATATGTTCGAAAATGTCTTAGGAAAAGAATATATTTTAGAAAAGAAATATATTTTAGAAGAATGTATTTTAATTGAAATGAACTAGTTATTGACTAAGATCAACCATTAAATTTGGGTTTAATGAAGTTTTTCCAATTTGTTAATATTTAACTGAAATTTAATTAAATAAATTGGATTTTGGGTTGGCCGTGAATAGTGTCTTAAATAACACTGTCCGTAAAACCCCGTATGAAAAGAATAATCTTTTAACTTAGATTATTAAAGTTTTCAATTATATTTAGTAATTAGAATAAAAAATGTGAGTTGGGTTTATTGTGAACTGTGTTTTCAAGTGACATGTGTTCTTTAACCCAACTGACAGTGAAAATATGATTTTGAATATATAAATCTTTTATTAAGATTTAAATAGAAATTTTCCAAAAGTAAAGTTTTCCAATTTGATATATTAGATTGGAGTTGAATAGAATTCGAATTAATTATAACCGAGATAAGCTTTTGTAAAAGAAGACCGATACTACATATGGAATTTAAAAGGCTTTGCCGTTATTCCATTTATATTATTGGTCAGATACAGAAATTTATAACGATCATATATTGATTTGATTTCTTTGAAGATTCCATCTTTTATGGAAGATGATTTTCGGTTTACCGTGAACTATGTTTTAAAATGACATTAGTTCTTTAACCTAGTTAAAGATAAGATTAATTTCTTAAATTTAAATAATCATTGAATAATGATTTTTGATATTTAAAACCAAATTGGAGTTTTAATAAATCCTTAAAAGAAATATTTAAGAATAAAGTTGAAGAATTTAGCTTTGATAAGATAATGCGAATAATTCATTAGAAGAATATTCTGAATTTGAATGAGGCGTTGGATGTGTTCTTATAGTACTCGATTTTTTTTTTAAACTATAAAAATACGTGAGTTATTCGGAAAGACCGGGTTTAACCCATTCCGAATAATTACTACGACGATGAAGAGTCGAAGATGAAGACGGTGGCTGAAGACCGACGATTTTCACATCGGATGGACGTGTTACTACGGAGACCCATGATGGGAGTAGCTACCTTGAAGGGGCTTCAGTGGTGGTCGTCCGGACTATTGTTGATTGTTCGGATTTGGTTTTCGCTCAGACCCAGAGCATAAGCTAGTAAATGGATGCGTGTCTGACATTGGATTTCGTTCCATGTGAATTAAATCGATTTCTATTAATGTATGTTTGGTGGTGGAGAATTTATTCTCTACTTAACACCCTGGTATATATTAATAGTGATTGATCGAATGGCGTGAATTGTCAAAGTGGCACGCCAAGATGCAATTGATCAAGGCTTTTGTTGAAAAGCAGGGCCTTGTGGGATGATCAAAGCATAGCCTTTTACGGCATAGCTTCATGTATATCGTGACTTCGCGAGTCTCACACCCCGGTATGAGTCAAAAACGGGATATGGACCGTAGGGAGTGCACACGTTTCTTTCAGCTAGTGGTAGTGTCAGTGCTTTAACATGGCCTGACATTTTACTTATGTGGATGATGGATTTTGAGGCGCCTCGGAGTTTTATAGGCCGTTAGTGGTCATACTATAGGTTCAAAGGAACCGGGAAACGTGTGTTCAGGCATAACCAATCCACTGTCGATAGGCGGGGACCAGGCCTACCGCTCCAGGGGTTGCCCATAGGTGTGATCCTGAGGCATTTGCTAGAGTGTCTCGAATCGGAGAGGAGCTTGCCCCTAGCCTCGACTCATGATGGAAATCTAATTCCCAATACGACCTTGCGATTTTGATTGTAGAACTAGTATGGCGACATAGTAGGATGGGGTACTATGCCGTCTATGATTGATACATTATGATTGAAATTGTTTTTTTTTAATATATATATACCCATAGATACACACACTAATATTAAATCCGTTTTATCGTATCAAGCATCTTTTGACCATTATAAGGTAAAACTCTATCCCCCGGTTTGCATTGCATTGTGTGATGGGACTTGGGTCTTATAATGGTTTCATTTTTCTAAAAAGCATTGCGTTTTTTAACAATTTACGTTAGTTTATGCACTGGCAATCCAATGGAGTAAACCCGTTCCGCGTTAGCGGCGTGGTCCTGTGATTAGCCATATTATTAGATAGTTAAGTTAAGATTTCTCATACCAGTCCCATGACTGACCTGTAGTTTGTTTCACTGGCAAACTCGGGTGCCCTTATTTTCCACACGGGCAGTCGAGTAGCTTTTTGCAGATATATTTAAAGGATCCTGGCTTACAGCTGAAGCGGTATTCGGAAAGCTCTGTATCCGTGTATTCTTTTCAGTTGTATATTTGTATTATTTTTCCGTTGCTATTTAAATGTAATTTAAACTCTGATATTATTGTATTTCCAATGTATATCATAAGTTCATACTCTGTTATATTCCTGTACTCTGATGTAATTGTTGTAATAAGCAATAAAATGTTCTTCAGTTTGTGTTCTGATGGGTGTTGTTCTCAAGGCAATCCAGCCTTTCCTCTACTGGGAAGTTTGAGTCGTTTCAATTGGTATCAGAGCTTTGGTTTACAGAGCTCGAGGACAAGACACATTAGAACCGAACGAAAGAATTCATCAGAGATTGGATTAGTATATTTAATAAGAATAACTCGTCAGAGATGCAATCAGTAGTATCCTAGATCGAATGTGAAGAGTATTATTTTATTTAAAAATGAAAACAAAATTAGTTTTGGAAAATTTTATTTAAAAATACGTATTTGACTATATTATTATATTTTAATGTGGACAATCGAGTATATAAAGATTTCGAATAGACGAGTAATTAACGGATATTCGAAATTTTAATATACTGGATAGATATAGAATCACACTCTAGTCGCTCGGAGATGATTCTGATGATTGCTAGCGTCATCAGAGTTTATGTTCAAGTCTCGAAAGTAGGATTTCTTTATATTTCCATTGACTGGTATGAGAACCAACACTTAGTTAGAATACATTGTTGTGATTTGCACTAAAAATATGATTTTTGATTATATATAAAAGTTACATATATATTTGAAAAGTTAATCACCTAATTGATTGATGGTTGTGATGTTTGATAATCAGTTTCACAAAGTAAAATATTAGAATGATAATTAATTAAATCAATAAATAAAAATTTAAAGTTGAGTTGATTGATTAAACAATTTTTAGCTACGTTCCTTTAATGGTTAAGTGGGGGCGATTGTAACAACCCGGAATTTTGGGGCCAATTTGAAATTTTTATTTTAGAAATTTTAATGGATTTTAATGTTTAAAATAATTTACTTTAAATAAGAATGACTAAAAGTTTATTTTAAAATGAATAAATTCAATTTAATTATAAAAGGGAGTTTAAAACAACGCTGTAGTTTGAAAATTTGAATTTGAACTTTGACTGACTGTACAGGATTCATTTTAAATCAGAATTGAACGAAACAAGAAATATTTAAATCTGTTTAATCATATCTTTCTAACGAATCTGAAAAATCTAAATTTCACTTTAAAAATCAAAAGTTATGGCCAGTTCAAAATTTAGAAAAGTCGCTGTAGAATTTATATATTTTAATATAATATATAGCCCTTAAAAATAGCCATTTTTCTAACGACCTCGGTTTTCGATGAAACCACTTTTGTTGGAACCGGAATGTCAAACTATTGCTAGGTTTCAATTTTCATAATTTTTCAAATTAATATGTAAGCGTGGCAAAGGTAAACGTGTTTTGTCAATTACAGTCAAATTTAATCGACTTGAAAATGGCCATTTTTCAAACAATCTCAGAGTTCGACGAAATTAGTTTTTTTAGGACCGTATCATCAAAACAAAGCTAGAAATAATTTTTCGATAATTTTTAGAGGTCGTATGTGGCCTCGGCGTATTTAAATGTACGATGGAAATTAAATTATTAATTTAATATTATAATTTTAATAAAACACACAACAAATTTCAGAATTGGGCCACGGGGCATAACCCATCGCGTTCAGAAGGCGTCAAAACCTTAAGTTTGACACTAACTGGACCTGAATTGGAATTAGTGGCTGAACGGGCCTTAGGGGTAAATTAAATAATATTTTAACATAAATAATAGATTAAGAAAAAAAACTAATTCTAATGTCCAGCCGCCGTATACACTAAATCAATGGCCGAGCTCTTCAGATCTTCAATCCCACTTTTCTCCTAATATACTCAATGAAATTCAAAATCTCAAAAAGGAAATTCAAGAGGGATACAAGCTCTGTAAAATGTACGGTCGAGATGGGTTTTTGAGTACTGTGGAGTCCGGAGTTGGCGAGGGAAGTGGCGAACTATGGGCGCGGAAATCAGGGCGTGAGGGCCACCGAGTTGATCGTCGATGGAGGTGCCGGAGCATAGCGAGGTGGCAGTTCTCGTGGGACCGTTCGATTGGACTCTGACGGCTCCAGGAAGGTGCGGCGGTGGAGTCCTCTTCTTCGATGATGGGTTTCGGTTTGGACAGTGTGACGATGGAGGAAGAGGAAGGTGTTTAACTGAAGGATTTATGTGCTTAATAAATTATTAATTATTTAAATTGTAATTAAAGTTCAAACCACTATAACTTCTTCGAATCAAAACAGAATTTGACGATTTCAGTCACATTGGAATCCTGAAGAGGAGATCTACGACATGACGCTGACGAGAACTGAAACTGAGCATATCAAATTTTGGTCAAATTCTAGTTCTGAACTAATCAGAATTTAAATTATCGGTGAGAAATCTATTTATTTCTTTTTTTTAAATAATTAGAAATAATCCTAATTTATTGCCATCAATCTATAGTTAATCCCTGTTTGTTACTATTCATGATTTGTTCTGTACTGAATGTAATGTATAGATCTGCTTGTTGGGTGATGTTCTGTGTTGATAACATTGCTAAACCATATTGATTTGTAGTGATAACAAATAAAATGATATGTAAGGAATAAAATATCATTTTTCTTATAAAATGTTAGGTAAGGACAAAAAAGATAAAAATAAAAATAAAAACATTTTTAGTCTAAAAATGTTGCCATAGAATAAAATCACATTAGTGGTTATAATTGTCACACTAGTATAAAATCACATTTTGGTTATAATTGTCACATTAGAATTTACTCATAAAATTTGTCACATTTGTTAAGATTAGAATTGACATATTAAATTGTCAATTTTTTTAAATTCAGTAATGACATATAAATTTGTCATTTTTGTTAAATTTAGAATTGACATATAACATTATCATTTTTATTTGTCAAGATTGGGTTTGAAATTGTAAACAGATAAATACTCATTTTATTTTCATGTTAAAGTCAGAAATTATGTACAATTAAATTATTCTTTTTATTTGTCATATGAATAAATAGAAAATGTATGCAAATGAATCCCTCTTTTATTTGTCAGTAGAACACATAGAAAAATGTTAACATAGGAAAATATTCTTTTATATGCTGTTAGAAAAGATTTAACCAAAATTTACATTTTTGGTCATTAGAAAAGATTTAACCAAAATATACATTTTGGTCATCATGAAGAAAGATCACATTTATATGTAATGAAATAAAGAATAAAAGACACATTTTTGTCCAAATATGTTTGCAGAAATAAAAAGAGATATTTTTGTACTTTTAAAAGGATAGAAATAAAAGACACATTTTTGTGAAAGAATGATTTGTTAAATAAAAATAACATTTTTGTGAAAACATGAATATAGAAAGAATTCATTCATTTTTGGTCACTTTGAAAAGAATGAAGTAAATTCATTCATCTTGTCACTTTAGAGAAATGAATTAGAAAACATTCATGTTTGTCAAATTTAAAGAATGAAACAAAATTCTCATTTTTGTTACATTAGAAGTTTACAAACAAAATCATCGTTTTGTTTGCATCAGAGTTAATAAACAAAATTCCCATTTTTGTTTACACAAGAAGTTAACAAACAAAATCATCGTTTTGTTTGCATTAGAAGTTTACAAACAAAATCATCATTTCGATTGCATTAGGAGTTAAGAAACAAAATCATCATATTTGTTTACGATAAAAATAATGGATTTAAGAATGTATATTTTTATACATTAAAGATGAATGAATTGAAATTGTATATTTTTATACATTAAAAAGGTATTAGAATAAAAGGTACATTTTTGCAAGAAAATGAATATTAAAATAAAAGACATTTTTGTCCAAATACGTTTATAGAAACAAAAGACACATTTTTTGTCAAAAATTGATTTGTGAAAAGCATAACATTTTTGTCAATACTTGATTAGTTAAAAAGGATTAAGCAAAAATGAATATTTTCGTGTACTAAAAAGGATTAAGCAGAAATGAACATTTATTTACATTAAAAAGAAGTAGATCAAAAAATATTTTTGTTTACTTTAAAAAGAGTTAAAACAAAATAGCATTTTTGGTCATTAAAAAGAATGACTCAAAAAATTTAAAAGTTAATATTTTTATTGTCGATTAGTAACAATAAAAAGATTAGAAATAAAAACATACAATTTTATGTTGTGTTGATCTCATTTAAAGGAGTAGAATTAAGAACATATATTTTTATGTAATATCATTCTCACTGAGGAGAATAGAATTAAAGGAATTGAAATATATGTCATGATGTTGAAATGCTTGATGAGATAAATATAATTTTTATATATTCAAATTGAATATTACACTTCCATTTACAAGTTACCCGACTTGTCTATGTGATTGGATCGATAATTTTTACACATCGCTCAAGTGCACAAATGAATTATTATTTGCTTGATGGATGAAACCCCACACGTGTATTGGGATGATATTGGATACGCACTAATCCCAATATTTAGTTATCTGTCAATCGATGGATTGACAGTCTATGATGAGCGTCAGTTATTTACTTTAATGCTCACGCAGTTACAGATTCCACCTTGGTCGTTATTTGGATGTTTGATAATTATTTATCATGGTTGTTGATTTCATACAAAATATGGCTGTTGTTTGAGTCACATTTCAATAAAGAATATTCTAGAAAAAGGATATGTTCGAAAATGTCTTAGGAAAAGAATATATTTCAGAAAAGGAATATATTTTAGAAGAATATATTTTAATTGAAATGAACTAGTTATTGACTAAGATCAACCATTAAATTTGGGTTTAATGAAGTTTTTCCAATTTGTTAATATTTAACTGAAATTTAATTAAATAAATTGGATTTTGGGTTGGCCGTGAATAGTGTCTTAAATAACACTGTCCGTAAAACCCCGTATGAAAAGAATAATCTTTTAACTCAGATTATTAAAGTTTTCAATTATATTTAGTAATTAGAATAAAAAATGTGAGTTGGGTTTATTGTGAACTGTGTTTTCAAGTGACATGTGTTCTTTAACCCAACTGACAGTGAAAATATGATTTTGAATTTATAAATCTTTTATTAAGATTTAAATAGAAATTTTCCAAAAGTAAAGTTTTCCAATTTGATATATTAGATTGGAGTTGAATAGAATTCGAATTAATTATAACCGAGATAAGCTTTTGTAAAAGAAGACCGATACTACATATGGAATTTAAAAGGCTTTGCCGTTATTCCATTTATATTATTGGTCAGATACAGAAATTTATAACAATCATATATTGATTTGATATCTTTGAAGATTCCATCTTTTATGGAAGACGATTTTTGGTTTACTGTGAACTATGTTTTAAAATAACATTAGTTCTTTAACCCAGTTAAAGATAAGATTAATTTCTTAAATTTAAATAATCATTGAATAATGATTTTTGATATTTAAAACCAAATTGGAGTTTTAATAATTCCTTAAAAGAAAGATTTAGGAATAAATTTAAAGAATTTATCTTTGATAAGATAATGCGAATAATTCATTAGAAGAATATTTTGAATTGGAATGAGGCGTTGGATGTGTTCTTATAGTACTTGATTTTTTTTTAACTATAAAAATACGTGAGTTATTCGGAAAGACCGGGTTTAACCCATTCCGAATAATTACTACGACGATGAAGAGTCAAAGATGAAGACAGTGGCTGAAGACCGACGATTTTCACAACGGATGGACGTGTTGCTACTGAGACCTATGATGGGAGTAGCTACCTTGAAGGGGCTTCAGTGGTGGCCGTCCGGACTACTGTTGATTGTTCGAATTTAGTTTTCGCTCAGACCCAGAGCATAAGCTAGTAAATGGATGCGTGTCTGACATTGGATTTCATTCCATGTGAATTAAATCGATTTCTATTAATGTATGTCTGTTTGGTGGTGGAGAATTTATTCTCTACTTAACACCCTGGTATATATTAATAGTGATTGATCGCATGGCGTGAATTGTCAATGTGGCACGCCAAGATGCAATTGATCAAGGCTTTTGTTGAAAAGCAGGGCCTTGTGGGATGATCAAAGCATAGCCTATTACGGCTTAGCTTTGTGTATATCGTGACTTCGCGAGCCTCACACCCCGGTATGAGTCAAAAAGGGGATATGGACCGTAGGGAGTTCACACGTTTCTTTCTAACTAGTGGTAGTGTCAGTGCTTTAACATGGCCTGGCATTTTACTTATGTGGATGATGGATTTTGAGGCGTCTCGGATTTTTATAGGCCGTTAGTGGTCATACTATAGGTTCAAAGGAACCGGGAAACATGTGTTCAGGCATTTAATGACCTGAAAATCCGGTCCAATTTGAGCTGACCAAATAACACAAGTCCAACCCCAAATTGCACTGGAAATTCAAGAAATTAATAGAAAGAAGATAGAGGGTGTGGATAGATAAGATAGAACTATTAGAATAGAAGAAGAAGAAGAACATCATCATCAGAGTAACCACGAATCTCACAGCGGAACAAATAAAATATAACATAACTTTTGAAATACAAACAATATATGTATACAATAACATTTCAGAGTACAACACTTACAACAACAACGGAAATAATAATAGCTATAGAATCTTGAAGCCTCCTGCTCCAAGCTCTACAAGTGTATCTGTAAAATCCTGAACTACTTGACTGCCCGTACAAATTTAGGCACCCAAGAGATTAGATAGAACAAAACAAAGTAAACTCCGGGTCAGTCATGGGACCGGTATGAGTAAAACAGTTTAAAACAATTTGAACAAGTAAACGATATCTCATAAGACCACGTCGTATAACGGAACGGGTTTTTCCCTTATGAGAATAAAAAATATCTTTATATCAAAAACCTTTTGATATTATAATAATGTCTATCAACCACAATATAATAATCATCTAGCAGAAACGCTTTCATCTTACGTTCTACATATATAGTATACAATCAAAACCGCAAGCACGTATTGGGAAATGGATTCCAACTATGACAAGGTATGGAACCACCTTACGATCAGTGTAATCTAGGAACGATACACTGGAGTTCAACAAGAACAACTTGCAACTCAGCCACACATGACCGACCACTCATTTCGCTTGAGTGTATCGAATGTATATCACAAACGGTTGGGATCAGCAACCGTTTCCCGTATATATATAGGGGACAACATTGATTGATTAAAGAAGCAAATGAATATTCTCTAGATAGGTGATTATACACCCTACTTCGTTGCGACCGACTTAGCCATGTTGCCTGCCCGATTTTTGTCATTTACCGGTTGTTGAGGCCAGAGGTTACGATTACTTTCCATTTATTGATAACACGATCACTTTGAATGCCACATTATCAAATCCGTTAATCATTAATTGGTTTACACAAATATGCTGGATGTTATGCTAAGGGAATAAATCCGTTGCAACCATATATATTTATACAGACCAATCCATTCAATCATTGGAAATACTTTGTCAGACATTCGTCCATTTATGTTCGTTCTAGGATTGAACGAAACCGAAGGCACTATTTACTACATCCATCTTAGTCCATTGTTACCTAAGATTTATACAACAGCCCTTGCACTTTACTCCGTCTTCCATTTTCTTCGGCATATTCACAACGCTTATGCCAATACAGAGTGGTTCTTAGGATAAGAATCAAACCGGTCTCTCCATATTAACAACGTTAAAATGGTCAAACTTTGATAGTCTGTGATATCTATCAATTGAAACATGTCGGTGTACAAACAACGATCTAAATTCCAAATGGAATTATCGATCCAATCATCAAAACATATATATATATATATATATATATATCCACATTCTTTATTTTCTATGATTTAGAAAATATACGTTATTAAAATCCTCATCCACGCATCACTACCATTCCACAACTATTAGTCCCTAACTGTGAACTAGTAAGAGAACAATTCTCTAAGTATAAACCCCGAAGGCCGAAACCAACATCAGATCCACACTCAGAAAACCATTCGACTTAACTAATCTCTAGTCAGTTTCTAATATTGTTTTAACTCTATTTGATTAACTTTTATTCGAATAACTAATATTCAATTAACTATATTTGAATAACTCTAGTTCGATATGACTCTAATCAATTTACTCTAACTGGTAAACTCTAACTGAATAACTTATTTGTTTCAACTCCTTTTTGATTAACTCCTTTCGAATACTAATATTCAATTACTTTATTGATTTACAAAGACTTTCCCTTTTAACAACGTTTATCCATTTAAAAAAAGATTTCCTTTTACTAATGTTTATTCATTTATAAAGATTTACTTTTAGTAACGGTTCTTCACTTTAAAAAAATGTCCTTTTAACAACGTTCCTCCACTTATACAGATTCCCTTTTAATAACGTTTTCCTTTTTATCATATCCTATTTGTTTTCTAAACAAATATCGTCCTTTATAATATCCTATGATTTTATAAATGCTTTATTTTCAAATTTATTTTATTTTATAATATCGGTTGATTTTATAAAATTCCTTAATTTCAATATACATTGAAATATTCCTTTTTACATCCCAAGGTTTCTTATGATATTTAAATATCGAATAACAAATGATAAATATCATTCTAACACACATAACCCATAACAGATATACATCACATCATTTATCACAATATATGAAAACAGTGAAATAAATGTTGAGGAATCCAGCCGTATCCCTCCAACCTGTATCCCTGTATCCACAGATGTTACACAGTATAATATACATCAATTTCATTTCAATATGAAATGTTATGATAAACAACATCAATATTTAATGGTATATATAAATATATATATATATATAATTTCAACTAACTGACTAGCAGTTCAATCAACCAATCTACACACAACAGTCAATCAATATCTAATAGTTCTAAAAGTACGTTATAAAAATATAACTGTTCAGAGTTGGTGAGTATTACTCACATTGGACCATCATCGTTAATAACGATAACCATCACTTGATTCAGACGGACAATTTATTTCGCTATAAATTGTAACGAGTTTCGATTCACTCCCCGTCAGTTCCATTACGTAGCCACCGTCCATGCGATCCCAACGGATCTTGTTTCGTCAGTTTCCATTCGATCAAGGCCCATAAGAATTTCACTCGACAACAACTGCACTCCTCAATTTCGTCCTCTCGCTTCTGAACAAATCACATAAGCAAGAAAGCCCTTTGCCACTTACTTCCACTTCCCTTACCTCGCTTTTCTCCCTAATGATCTTGTAACTAAATACACAATACATATTCTCTTCCAATGCTCATCAATTTCATCACCAACAGAACAAACTCGTCGGTTTCCTATCGAACGTGTTGGACATCAGCTCCTCCACATCTTTGAATCCAACCTGTGCATCATTCCCTCAATGAATTTCATAATCAAGAGCACCACACACTAATTCAAACATCTTTTAGCTTACATTAGATTTATTTCGGGCCTTAACCAATAAATCAGGTCCATCCTCTTTCGTGAAAACCCCTAGTCCAACTATCCTTTCTCTCCTCCCTGTTTCCTTATGAATCCCGCACCAGTATTAAACCCGAAAGCTTCAACTCCCAGGTCCCTATTTTCCAAAACAAGTGTAACTTCTTTAATAACTTAAACATTAACACATTATGTAATAACCTTAATTACTAATTACCTCCTGTTAATAAAACACTCATCATCTTTCCCAGACTGTCGAACTCTAGAAAAGTCACGACAACCATTCTCGCCTCCTTGATCCTCAATATCTCCATCATCACTTCACACATTCAAAATCTGAAATCACCGAACTTTCCCTCTTCTGTTTCGTTACCAGGAACCTGCGCTCCCTCTTCCAAAGCCAATACTTAAAGCCCAGTTCGAAACTCCAAACTTTCCCCCCCAACTCAACTGTAGCCGTAGGTCATGCCATCAACTCAGCCGCAAACGAAACAAACTTCGAACCCAAATAAAGCTCCAGTATTTCAACACCATTTCCAACCGTCGCTCCTCCCAAAGTAGCACCGCACTCCACCAAACAGTGACCACAGCTGCGCCTCGCCTTCCAGATCTCATTTCCACCCTCAGTTCAACCTCCGACGTGGCCAAGTTGAAGTGTCGGTCAACCCAAGCCTCGACGGAAAAACGTCGAACCCTTCCGAAGGCTTGCGCGCCTTGCAATCTTGGTATAAAAAATGAAGCGCACTCCATTACAATTATCATGGCGTTGGGCTTTCGATTTATAGATTTTCAATCGATTTGTTTGGATTTTGGAAAGAACGGGATTTTCACGTTTTAGTGTGAAAATGTTACGGCGGAAACCAGAGAAAGAATTAGGTTAGAAGGAGGGAATTGAGTTGGTTTTATAGTAAGGTTTTGAGGAGAGGAATGCCGCGTGGAGTTTGTTTTGGCCACAGAAGAAGATTAGAATAAGGTTAGGATATTTTAATGTATGTCGTGGTCGGCTGGGCATCAGAAGATCATTAGTTTCAAAGTGAAGTTTCACGGAATAGGATTTTGTTCACATCCTTTTTAGGGATGTGAACAAAACACTCCACCCTGATTGGTGGAAATCAGAGGGACCCATATGGACCCCCTGATTTCCACCAATGGGGACCAAGTGTTTTGTTCACATCCCCTAAAAGATGTGAACAAAATCACACTCAGTTTCACGGTCCCATTACATAATATTTTTTTATTTTATTTACGGTTTGCTATCGACAAAAATGAACGTACCATTGTGACGACCAACGTACCATGATCCCAAAAATATAATAATATCGGTAAATTAACTCATATTGTGAAACCCCAAAATATCGTCACATGGTACAAAATACTCCAAATAAAAAGTTGTTTATTTAATTAATTAAAAATTTCGATAAAATTCTAAAAATTAAATTATACCTATGTCTCTAAAGAACCTTGTCTAAATTCAAACCCGATCTCTAGTTATATCGAATAAACCGATACGGTCGATAAACGATTCTATAACGACTATTTAAAAATTTGATTTGGACATATCTCGAAATCTACACGACGAAATCCTGATTTTTCTCTTCTACTAGAAAGATATACTCCACCAGTTTCACGCGATTCTTGTTTCACAGAAATCTGATTTAAAACGAACTCTGTACATTCGGTTGAAGTTCAAATCGCCAAATTACGAACTGCAGTGCCATTTCGAGCTCGATTATAATTATATTATAATTATACGTTCAAATTGTCATTATTTAAATATATTTGCTAATATATTTCAACTCTAAACTGAAAAAAAATCTAAGGGATGACCCAGTTCACAGAATATTGTGATTTCCAATATTTTTGATTATTTCTGAATTAAATATATTATTTTAATCAAATATTCACCATTATTTAATTAACGACCATTAAATTCTCTAATACCACTATTTAAATAATTAAATTAATCAATTATTATACCCCCGGAAATGCGGGTCATTACATTCTTCCCCACTTAAAATAATTTCGTCCTCGAAATTGCTAAGGTAGAGGACGACCCTATCTACTGGGTAAATATTTATCTTTTTACCTCTTAACTCCGATTTCACTGAACCACTTAAATTCCGATTAAAATATTAATTCATTCCGACTTACTAAATTTTCAAAAAATTTGAAAATTTTCTGACACCCGGAATTTCTGGAAAATTTTGCCATAACCTCCTTTGTACAACCCTATCGGTAGGCCTTCTCCAACCCAAACAAAAATCAAACAGCCAAGCGGCTTGCCAATTCGGCTCATAAATTCCAAACTCATATCAATTTTAATATAAACTTGTACCTTTTTGTTGGGCGTATCACTATATCCCTCGCATCTGCTATCAATTCTGCATATACCATGCCATCCAAATCAACTCCAATCAGTTTACTCTCAAACTAAATCATTTGGTTACATCCAAGCCAAATTCTATTCAAACTCCAATATCAAATTTCAAACTCTTAACTCATCAACTTAATTCCATTTCCAGATTATTCACTAATCAATTCCAGTTTCATTTAACTTAGTCGAAGTTAAATTTTTAATTTATTATTCACTTTCACTATTTAAATCCATTTAACTTCATAAGTTAAATTTAAATTTCAAATTTCAAATTCCTGGGTTCATTTCAAATCAATTTGAAATCATAATACCAATTCAAAAACATTTGAATTTCTAAACAACTTGTTTTCTCAAATAATTCAAAAACAAAATCTTTGGTAGTAGTCCATCACTTAGCAACTCGAAAATTACACCGATGATGTATCGATCCATCATCGGAATTATTTCCCAGCGGTCAAAGTAAGTTCAATACTATATTCCTTTCAAAACCACTTTTAAACACCTCCCATTTTAAATCAATCCCAGACATCCTTATCAAAACAAATTTAAAACCTCCCAGATTTCAAAATTCGCGTATACTTAATCCAGATTCAATTACAAACACTGGTCTTGAAGCGACCCGTACTTCCCCGGTCTTCGAAGAGATGAGAAAGAACGAATTACTGTGAGGACAAGACAAATCAGAACACAAACAGAAGAACATTTCACTGTTATTACAACAATGCATCAGATTACAAGAATATACAGAGTATAAATGAATAAATTACATTCGATAAATATCAGAGATTACAATAAATTACACAGCAACGAAAAATAATACAAAAGCACAACTAGAAGTGATACACGGATACAGAGCTTTCTGAGCATCGTTCCAGCTGTAAATCAGGATCCTGTGAATATAAATCTGCAAAACCAAAACTACTAGCTGCCCGTGCGGAAAATAAGGGCACCCAGAGTTTAGGTTAAAACAATAAACTCCAGGTCAGTCATGTGACTGGTGTGAGAACTAAAACAGTTATAATTCTTTATTTTTAAAGTTAGGTAAATCAAGGGACCACGCCGTATAACACGGAACGGGTTTCCTCCCAAGAATACCAGTGCATAAAACAAACAGCGCAATGCTAAATAAAGAAAAATGAAGCTGTTATAAGACCCAGGTCCCATCACACAATGCAACGCAAGCCGGAGGATAGGGTTTTTACCTTATAACAGCCAAAGCATACTTGATACGTTTAAAACACATTATTTGATACTATAATAAGTGTATAGTGCCAAAACAATTTCAATCATAAGTATCAATCATAGGCGGCATGGGTACCATCAATCATGTCGCCATACTAGTTCTACAATTAAAACCGCAATACACGTATTGGAAATTGGATTCCGTCATGAGCCGAGGCAAGGGGCAAGCTCCTCTCCGATTCGAGACACTCTAGCAAATGTCTCAGGACCCCACTATGATCCTTGGATCTTCAGGGCCGGTCCTCTCTTACTTTTGAGGATTGGCAATTCCTGAATACACGTTTCCCGGTCCTTACAGACCTATATCCGAGGCGCCTCGCATTCCAACAACCACACAGGTGAAAAGTATATAAATGTCAGGGCTGGTAGGTCACTGACACCACCCTAGCTAGAAAGAAACGCCGTGCTCTCCCTGTAGTCACTATCCCGTTTTTGACTCATACCGAGGTGTGAGGCTCGCGAATTCACGTTATACACAAAGCTACGCCACACAGGCCGTGCTTTGATCATCAACCACTAGACTTTGCTTTTCAACAGAAGCCCTGATCAATTGCCACTTACGCATGCCATATTGGCAATTCACTCCATGCGACTGATGTCCATCGATATACAACCTCTGAGCTCGTATGTCTCAGAGAAGGGCGTTAAGCAAGAGAATAAATTCTCCGCCGCCAAACAGATGTATATTTAATAGAGATCAATCAACACAGAATAAAATCCAATGTCAGACACACAATCCATTTACAAGTTCGTTCTGGGTCTGAACGAAACCGGAGGCACTTTCCTCGCATATCCATTGATCTCCAAGTACGTCTGGACGATCACCGACTGTTTCCCTCATCTTGGGTGTACAGCCCAATCAATATCATCAGTAATCACCCAAACGATGTGAAGACTTCCGGTCTTCAACCACCGTCTTCATCTTCGACATCTCGTCGAATCGGTTATTCAGAATGGGTATAACCCGGCCTTTCTGAATAACCCACGCATATAATTAACAAATGTTACACAAACACAACGAACGCCTCATTCCAATTCAGAATATTCTTTTATTCACAAAATCACATTCTTAGGGAAAGGTTCCCATTAATTTTATCAAAGATAAATTCTTCTAAATTTATTCTTCAATCCTCCTTTGGATATCATTTCTAACTAGTCGGGATTAACGAACCACACCGAAGTAATTATTTATTTTATTCCCCAATCCCAACCTATATATCCCAGGGAGAAAACTGGTAATACTCCACATCTAACACCACGGTGTTATCGGTAAAATTAATTACCATTTCACGTTCAAATCTAATTAAATATTTAACTATCGCTTTGGAGCAAAACTGGTGGTACTCCACTCTCGATCACTTGTCAAATTTGATAATTAAAATTATCAATTCACATTTTTAATCTAATTAAAGATTCATTAAAACTCCACTTAGTTTTAATCTTTTCAAAAATCAACATCTTTCCTTTAACTGGGTTAAAGAACCAATGTCATCTAAAACACGATTCACGATAAACCCAGATCACATTTGATATTAAATACAAGGCTTTGAATAGAAAATATATCGGCTTATATTCAATATCAAATTCTGAAACCAACATATATCGTATTGGGAATAACGATATAAAATATATCTTTCAAATTCCCATAACAATATCTGTATGGTCACGAAATCCAACCTCGAAATATTCCGAAGATAATTTCGATTCAACTCCAGTCCAATTCACGTATTGGAAATTATCGATTATTTTCAAAATCACTTTCAAATTCAATTTATTTATTTAAAAATAAATTGATTTTAATTCTAGTTCAAAACTAGTTCATTTCGATAAAAATCTATTTTTATCTTTTCAAATATGGAGTTTTTCACCCCAAATCTTTCCAATTCACATATTATAATTTCACACAAATTATAGATATCTTTGATAATTTTATCAAGGCCCATACAGCCGATTTCCAACAACGGCCATCGAACTGCACTTACAGCGACCTTTTTCGAATTTGATTTGGACATAATTCCAAATCCAACCGTTAGATTTCAAATTTCTAATATTCATTGGAAAGCTCTTTTCGATACGAACCCAACGGTTCCGGTTTTAGGAGAATCCGACGGTCTGATCTCCCGCAATGTCCGTTTGAAATAAATGGTCGAAATTCACGAACTGCCGCGACGCGGCGCGTTCTATTCAGCCATTATATTATATATATAATATATATAATATATATTTCGTCGATTTCTATTTAAAACGAATTTTATAAATCGTTTTAAAATTGTTTCAAAAGCAATTTCAACTTTCTTTTCAATTCAAATCAAAATTGAATTCTTCTTTATAAATTCGTTTTAAAATTCATTTCATTTCAATTCAAATTTTAATTCAATTTGAATTCATTTCAATTCACTTTCAATTCAATTTGAATTTGTTTTCAATTCAATTCATTTCGAAATCGTTTTCAATTCAATTCATTTCGAAATCGTTTTCAATTCATTTCATTTCGAAATCGTTTTCAATTCAATTCATTTCGAAATCGTTTTCAATTCAATTCATTTCGAAATCGTTTTCAATTCAATTCATTTCGAAATCGTTTTCAATTCATTTCTATTTTATTCGAATTCAAATTCACTTTCTATTCAATTCGAATCGAATTCATTTTCTATTCGATTCGAATTCATTTCAAATTGATTCAATAAAAATTCCATTTGAATTTTTAATCTAACTCAATTTGAATTTCCTTTCAAAATATTAAATTTTGAAATCACTTTTCAATATTCATTATAAAATGAATAAAATCGATATAAACATCGTTCGCATCAAAATAACGCATCTCTTATCAACACGGCTTTATATTTCAATAATTCGTTATTCTATTCAACAAATGAATATTTGTTCTATTCAACACATGAATCTATATTTTTTTCAACACACGACTAATCTCAACACATGAGTACTGTCAACACATCACTATTATTGTTATGTAAAATATTTTATAAAACTAAGGTATCTATCGTTTGATTTTCAATTAGACTTCTACTGGGAAGTAGTTCTAATTTTAAATATGATAAAGATGTAATTTTTATTATTTAAAATATTTTACTCAACACATGAATAGTTTCAACCCATAATCATCGTCAACACATGACTATTTTTATATTCAACACATGAATTTTCTTTTATAATATTCATTATTTTCCCGATTGGAATGAGGCCCAATCAATCACCATATAATGTTAATTATATGGATTCCATACAACACATGTATATAATAGCATTGAAAAATAATCAATCATCAACCAAAGTGCACTACACTGTATAAGCATCAAATATAGATATTTGACGCTTATAACAGCCTGTCAATCAATCGATCGACATATTCAATCAATCAGGATGAGTGAACTTCAAATTTCATCCCAACACCCGTGTGGGGTTTCAAACAATCAAACACAGATTTTATTTGTGCAGTTGGGCGATGTGTAAAATTTATCGTCCCAATCAATGTCCTTCAAATAGGTGTTCATAAACAAACCGTCCGGTTTGTAAATGAATATTTTATTTTATTCACTTCCACGTTAAAAATTATATTTTTAACGATAAAATATTCTATTTCAACACATGAATTTCTACTCATTTCATTTACACAATAAAAATGATATTTTTATTTTTCTAACATATTTTAGAAAATTTCGGCGGCATAACGGCACGATACTAGAAACGGGACGAGGCCTAGCCTTATCCCCGGTCTAGTGAAGGCCCACGCCATTCACTCATTAATCAAATCCATTTCAATTCACCAAACAATTCAATTCAAACCAAATAATCTATCCAACTACACAACCAAACAATTTTACAAACAAGCCATCCATGGTCTGTGGATGACGGGTGTCGGGTGCTACTAAGCACCGTCTGCATCCTAGTATATATATATAACTAGAAAAAAAGTATTTGAGTGAGAAGTTCTCACCGAAAGCTATCCAATCATCTTGACTCTTCTTCTCGCCTTTTTATCGTCTTCTTGTGCCCGTAGCCACTACATATATTAAAATCACACATTTTTATATTTTGTTGTCTTTGAAAGAAAAATCACATTTTTATTTATTCACTTTCTATTTAAAAGTCATATTTTTATAATCACTTCATATATTTAAAAATCGAATTTCTTTACTATGCTATTCAATATTAAAAATCTCGCCTTTTCTATTTTTAAAATCTAATCTTTTCTATTTTAAAAATATCGTCTTTTCTCTTTTTAAAAATATGATCTTTATTTTTTTTTTCAAGTTCAAATCTTTTTCTTTTAAAAGATTCAACCTTTTTCTATTTCAAAATTTATATTTTTCTATTTCAAAGTTTAAACCCTTTTTTTTTCAAACCTCATAAAAAAATCAGTTTTTATTTTTCATAAAAATCCAGTTTTTATTCTCTTAAAAAAATTCTTGTTTTTAAATCTTTTAAAAATTCTGTTTTTACATTCTTAAAAAAAAAAGAAACAGTTTTTAAATCTTTTTCAAATCAGAAATTAGTTTTTAAATCGTTTTATAAATCAGTTTTTATAAAACAAAAATAAAAATAAATATAAAAATAAAATTACCTAATTCCTACCGTGGTATGCGAAGGGGAGGAGGGAAGAAGAGGGCGGCTCGTTGGTGGCGGCGCTCGGTGGTGTCGCGGCAGGGTTCGAGGCTTCGACGGGGGGGGGGGGGGGGGGGGGGGGCTGCTTCGATTTGCGAGGTCGAGGGTTGCTCGATGGTTCAGGCGATGTCTGGAGGGAGGAGGTCTGACGGAGGGGGGCGTCGAAGTCTTCGTCGGCGGCTCGTGGGTAAGGCGGCGGCGCGATTAGTTAGGGTTTTTTTTTTTTTTTCCGTTTTCTGATAACTGAATCGGGGGGGGGGGGGGGGCAAGCAGAAGAAAAGGAGGGAGAATATTTTTTTTTTTTATTTTATTATTTAATTTTGCACAAGGGTTGACTTTTACATACGACCTCGAAACGAGGCCCACCGCTTGTCGTCCATAGCGTTTTACCCCCATTCCGAACACAATGGGATATGTATCGTAAGCTGGTTTGATCGTTACAATCAGTTTCCGTTGAATTTACATTTAAATCCTTATATTGAGTTTTAAACGTACATTTCAAATTGCTGGGGTCACATACTAACTCTATAAATTGCAGAAAAATATTTTCTAGCTTCGTATTGACGATACGGTCCTAACAAAACTAGTTTCGTCGAATTCTGAGACCGTTGGAAAAATGGCCAATTTCCAGTCGATTAAAATCAACTGAAATTGGTCAAACGCGTTTTCCTTTGCCACGCTCACATATTGATTCGAAAAATTATGAAATTTGAAACCTAGCAATAACTTGACATCACGGACCCAACAAAAGTGGTTTCGTCGAAATCCGAGGTCATTTGCAAAATGTCCATTTTTAAGGGCCTGAATTCCATAGCGACTATTCAGAATTTTCAACTGGACATATCTTATCATTCCCACTACGAAATCTTGATTTGTCAGATTCGTTGGAAAGATATCCACAATTAGATTCCATTATTTTTGGTTTCACTAAAATCCGAATTGTTTTGCACCCGGTACATTCAATTGAAGTTTGAAATCGAATTATCGAACTACCGCGCCATTTTCAATTCTATTTATAATTATATATAATTATTTATATTCTAACGACGACGTATATAATATATACGTCGAATTCTATTCAAAATAAATTTCTCGTCGATTTTATTTAAAATAATCTATTTTAAATATTCAAAATTCGCTATAATTGCCAAAAATAAAATTTTTATACTGGCCCAGATTTTGCGGGTTATTACAGGTCTGAATTTCCAGTTTTAAATTTCAATTCTGATTTTAGTTTCAGATTCAATTCATTCATAACACTTATACGAATTCTGATTGGTTATTTATAACCATTCCACTTTTATAATCTTATTTGATTATAATAACAACCAACACATGTCGGTTCAAAGCATACCATGTCGGTTCATCGTACTCAAGTGTTTAGTAACTCCTATCAACACAGTTTGCATTACTGTATCAAGCAGAATTCATAAAATACTCGACCAATAAATCTCCACAATATAAAACAAATTTTTATATTAAATAACAAATACGCGCTCATATATATACACTCAATCTCAGTCTAGGGTATTACTAACCCTATCTCTACCGAGTCACGCCACAGAGCCAAGGTAATTCTCTTAACTTAAGCTCTGATACCAACTGTAATGACCTGAAAATCCGGTCCAATTTGAGCTGACCAAATAACACAAGTCCAACCTCAAATTGCACTGGAAATTCAAGAAATTAATAGAAAGAAGATAGAGGGTGAGGATAGATAAGATAGAACTATTAGAATAGAAGAAGAAGAAGAACATCATCATTAGAGTAACCACGAATCTCACAGCGGAACAAATAAAATATAACTTAACTTTTGAAATACAAACAATATATGTATACAATAACATTTCAGAGTACAACACTTACAAAAACAACGGAAATAATAATAGCTATAGAATCTTGAAGCCTCCTGCACCAAGCTCTCCAAGTGTATCTGTAAAATCCTGAACTACTTGACTGCCCGTACAAATTTAGGCACCCAAGAGTTTAGGTAGAACAAAACAAAGTAAACTCCGGGTCAGTCATGGGACCGGTATGAGTAAAACAGTTTAAAACAATTTGAACAAGTAAACGATATCTCATAAGACCACGCCGTATAACGGAACGGGTTTTTCCCTTATGAGAATAAAAAAATATCTTTATATCAAAAACCTTTTGATATTATAATAATGTCTAACAACCGCAATATAATAATCATCTAGCAGAAACGCTTTCATCTTACGTTCTACATTCATAGTATACAACCAAAACCGCAAGCACGTATTGGGAAATGTATTTCCAACTATGACAAGGTATGGAACCACCTTCCGATCAGTGTACTCCAAGAACGATACACTGGAGTTCAACAAGAACAACTTGCAACTCAGCCACACATGACCGACCACTCATTTCGCTTGAGTGTATCGAATGTATATCACCAACGGTTGGGATCAGCAACCGTTTCCTGTATATATAGGGGACAACATTGATAGATTAAAGAAGCAAATGGATATTCTCTAGATAGGTGATTATACACCCTACTTTTGTGCGACCGACTTAGCCATGCTACCTGCCCGATTTTTGTCATTTACCGGTTGTTGAAGCCAGAGGTTACGATTACTTTCCATTTATTGATAACACGATCACTTTGAATGCCACATTATCAAATCCGTTAATCATTAATTGGTTTACACAAATATTCTGGATGTTATGCTAAGGGAATAAATCCGTTGCAACCATATATATTTATACAGACCAATCCATTCAATCATTGGAAATACTTTGTCAGACATTCGTCCATTTACGTTCGTTCTGGGATTGAACGAAACCGAAGGCACTATTTAGTACATCCATCTTAGTCCATTGTTACCTAAGATTTATACAATAGCCCTTGCACTTTACTCCGTCTTCCATTTTCTTCGGCGTATTCGCAACGCTTATGCCAATACAGAGTGGTTCTTAGGATAAGAATCAAACCGGTCTCTCCATATTAACAACGTTAAAATGGTGAAACTTTGATATTCTGTGATTTAACTATCAATGAAAACATGTCGGTGTACAAACAACGATCTAAATTCCAAATTGAATTATCGATCCAATCATCAAAACATATTTACATATATATATATATATATATATATATATATCCACATTCCTTATTTTCTATGATTTAGAAAATATACGTTATTAACATGGGAAAACATTTCCAATCCTCATTCACGCATCACTACCATTCCACAACTATTAGTCCCTAACTGTGAACTAGGAAGAGAACAATTCTCTAAGTATAAACCCCGAAGGCCGAAGCCAACATCAGATCCACACTTATAAAACCATTCAACTTAAATAATCTCTAGTCAATTTCTAATATTGTTTTAACTCTATTTGATTAACTTTTATTCGAATAACTGTAACAACCCGAAAATCTGGGCCAGTTTAAAATTTTTATTTTGGCAATTTTAGCGAATTTTGATTATTTAAAATGAATTATTTTAAATAATATCGACGAGAAAATTTATTTTTAATATAATTCGACGTATATATTATACGCGTCGTCGTTAGAATATAAATATTTATATATAATTATAAATAGAATTGAAAATGGCGCGGTAGTTCGATAATTCGATTTCAAACTTCAATTGAATGTACCGGGTGCAAAACAATCCGGATTTTAGTGAAACCAAAAATAATGGAATCTAATAGTGAATATCTTTCCAACGAATCCGAAAAATTAAAAGTTCGTAGCGGGAATCAAAAGATATGTCCAGTTGAAAATTCTGAATAGTCGTTATGGAATTCAGGCCCTTAAAAATGACATTTTGCAAATGACCTCGGATTTCGACGAAACCAGTTTTGTTGGGTCCGTGATGTAAAGTTATTGCTAGGTTTCAAATTTCATAATTTTTTGAATCAATATGTGAGCGTGGCGCAGTTAAACGCGTTTGACCAGTTTCAGTTGATTTTAATCGACTGGAAATTGGCCATTTTTCCAACGGTCTCAGAATTCGACGAAACTAGTTTTGTTAGGACCGTATCGTCAATACGAAGCTAGAAAATATTTTTCTGGAATTTTTCTAGTTAGTATGTGACCCCGGTAATTTGAAATGTACGTTTAAATTATATATATAAAGATTTATATTTTAAATTCAACGAAAACTGATCGTAACAGCCGAGTTGGGTTACGAAACATATCCCATTGTGTTCGAAATGGGGGTAATTAGCTAGGGGCGGCAATCGTTGGGCTCAGATTGGAGTTCGAAATAAAATTTTATTTTATTTTAAATCAAAAGGAGAAAAAAAATAAAATATATATATATATAATTCTACCAAAAAAAAAAAGCCCTAACCCTGGTTCATTTAATCAGCCGCCTCTCTTTAAAAAAAAAAAAAAAAAAAACCAACGCTCCATAAAGCTCGAAAATCTAATCCGTTCTTTCTCCCAACCCAAGCGAAATTCGAAGAGAGATCAAAACGAAAATTGAAGATCAACCTGAGGGCTATCAATCCTGGGTAGTCGGATTGAATACCATGAAACAGGCTAAGAGAAATTGAGGGGCAAAAGGCGCGAGTTCGTGGCGATTTCCTGGGCTGGTGTCGGGCGCGAGTGGGCCCCAGTGGCAGGTGGAGGCGCGGCTTAGGGAGGGCTTCGTCGTGGTGCTGGTGGATGGGGGTCGCGATGGCTGTGGAAGGAGCAAGGGGCGGTCAACGTTTTGAAGGAGGGTTCGGTTTTATCGTCCTGGGAGATTTCGAACAGACGAGGAAGAAGACGCAGTCTTGTTTTCTTACTTAAGGGTAATCTCTTAATTAGTTCCTAAATTGACGTTATTTTAATTATCAGTTTTTACAGTAAAAATAAAATAATAGTAATAATATATATATATATATATAATAGCATCGTTTTACCTTGTATGTAATTTAGAAGATGAAAATATAAAATTCTTGTTTTTGAAAATATAAAATTCTTGTTTTTGAAAATATAAAATTCTTTGTTTTTGAAAATATAAAATTCGTTGATTTGAAAATATGAATCTACATTGTTTTTGAAAATATAAAATTCGTTTTTATTTGAAATAGAAATATACTTTGTTTTAAAAATACAATTGCTTTGAAAATAAATATGTTTTTAAAGATAAAATTAACTTTGTTTTGAAATGGTTATCGTAAGTATAAAAATAGGATTTTTATATATTGAACTTCGAAATAAAAATAGGATTTTTATATATTGAACTTCGAAATAAAAATAGGATTTTTATATATTGAACTTCGAAATAAAAATATGATTTTTATATATTGAATAACGAAGTAAAAAAATGTGATTTTTACATAGGTAGTGAAAGCGGGCAACGAAGGTAACAAAAGGCGAGATTGGCAAGGACTTCTATAAATGAAGAGTCAAGATGATTGGATAGCTATAGGTGAGAATTTCTCACCTTTCAATTTCTTTTCTAGTTATATATTTATATACTAGGATGCAGACGGTGTTTAGTAGCACCCGACACAATCGTCCACAGACCATGGACTTGTTTGTTTGGCTGTTTGGTGATTGATTGCGATATTGGTTTGAATGTGGTTTGTGGTGTGAAAAATCGAATCGATAAATTGGTTAGGATTAGACGTGCGCCGTTATAAGGCGAAGGAGTAAGGCTAGGTTAGACTCTTACTCCAAAATTTGTGGTTTGCAAAATGAAATTGATTTGATTGATGAGTGAATGGCGTGGGCCTTCACTAGACCGGGGATAAGGCTAGGCCTCGTCCCGTTTCTAGTATCGTGCCGTTATGCCGCCGAAATTTTCTAAAATGTGTTAGAAAAATAAAAATATCAATTTATTTAAAGAATGAACTTAATAGAAATTCATAGGTTGAAATAAAATGTTTTATCGTTAAAAATATAATTTTTAACGTGAAGTGAATAAAATAGAATATTCATTTACAAACCAGACGGTTTGTTTATGTACACTTATTTGAATGACATTGATTGGGACGATAAATTTTACACATCGCCCAACTGCACAACTAAAATCTGTGTTTGATTGTTTGAAACCCCACACGGGTGTTGGGATGAAATATGAATTTCACTCATCCTGATTGATTAAATATGTCGATCGATTGATTGACAGGCTGTTATAAGCGGAATATCTATATTTGATGCTTATGCAGTGTAGTGCACTTTGGTTGATGGTTGATTATTTTTCAATGCTATTATATACATGTGTTGTATGAAAATCCATATAATTAATTTTATATGGTAATTGATTGGGCCTCATTCTAATTTGAAAAATAAAGAATAATATAAAATAAAGGTTCATGTGTTGATAGTACTCATCCATTGAGATTGGTCATGTGTTGAACGAAATATTTTGATAATAACAACTATTTTGAAAATAGAAATTTATGAAGCCGTGTTGATTAGATTGACGCCATTTTGACGTAAACGATATCTATATCGATTTTAAACGATTTCGAAATGAAATGAATTGAAAACGAATTCAAAAGGAATTGAAAACGAATTTAAAAGGAATTGAAAACGATTTCGAAATGAAATGAATTGAAAACGAATTCAAAAGGAATTGAAAACGATTTCGAAAGGAAATGAATTGAAAACGAATTCAAAAGGAATTGAAAACGATTTCGAAAGGAAATGAATTGAAAACGATTTCGACAGGAAATGAATTGAAAACGAATTCAAAAGGAATTGAAAACGATTTCGAAAGGAAATGAATTGAAAACGAATTCAAATTGAATTGAAAGCAAATTGAAATGAATTCAATTTGAATTGAAATTTGAATTGAATAGAAATGAATTTTAAAACGAATTTTTAAAGAAGAATTCAATTTTGATTTGAATTGAAATGGAAGTTGAAATTGCTTTTGAAACGAATTTTAAAACTATTTATATAATTCGTTTTAAATATAAATCGACGAAATATATATTATATATATAATATAATGGCCTGAATAGAACGCGCCGCGCCGCGGCAGTTCGTGAATTTCGACCATTTATTTCAAACAGACATTACGGGAGATCCGACCGTCGTATTCTCCTAAAACCGGAACCGTTGGGTTCGTATCGAAAAGAGCTTTCTAACGAATATTAGAAATTTGAAATCTAACGGTTGGATTTGGAGATACGTCCAAATCAAATTTGAAAAAGGTCGCTATAAGTGCAGTTCGATGGCCATTGATGGAAATCGACTGTACGGGCCTTGATAAAATTATTAAAAATAGTAATAATTTGTGTAAAATCATAAGAAATGATTTAGAAAGAATTGGGATGAAAAACTCCATATTTGAAAAGATAAAAATAGATTTTTATCGAAATGAACTAGTTTTGAACTAGAATTATAATTCTATTTATTTTTAAATAAATAAATTGAATTTGAAATGGTTTTAAAAATAAACAAAATTTCCAATGATTGCATTGGAGTGGATTTGAATCGAAATTGTCTTCGGAATATTTCGATGTTGGAATTCGTGATTATACAGGTGTTGTTATGGAAATTTGAAAGATATATATTTATATCGTTATTTCCAATACGACATTTGTTAGTCGTAGAATTCGATATTGAATATAAGCCGATATATTTTCTATTCAGAGCCTTGTATTGAATGTCGAATGTGATTTGGGTTTGTCGTGAATGGTGTCTTCACTAACACTGTTCTTGAACCCAGTTGAGAAAAGATTAAATCTTTTTATTTAGATTTAATGAAGTGTACCAATTAAATGATATTTAATTGAAATTGAATTGATATTGATTTTTGGGTTTATCGTGAACAGTGTTTTAAATAACACTCGTTCTTTAACCCGATAATTAATGGAATGTGATTTTGGGTTTATCGTGAACCGTGTTTTAAATGACACTGATTCTTTAACCCAGTCGAAGATTAAAACTAAGTGGAGTTTTAATGAATCTTTAATTAGATTGAAATGATCGAAAGTGGAGTATCACCAGTTTTGCTCCAGGCGATAGTTAAATCTTTAATTAGATTTGAACGTGAAATGGTAATTGAATTTACCGATAACACTGTGGTGTTAAATATGAAGTATTACCAGTTTTACTTCATGCGATAAATAGGTTGGGATTGGGAAATTAAAACAAATGTTTACTTCGGTAAGGTTCGTTAATCCCGACTAGTTTGAATTGAGATTCAAAAATAGAATAAAGAATAAATTCAAGGAATTTATCTTGGATTAAATTAATGGGAACCTTTCCCTATGAATGTGAAATTTAGAAACTAACTGTCGGTTAGCCAAGCAGAATGGTTTTCTGAATATTGATCTGATGTTGGTTTCGACCTTCGGGGTTAATATTTGGGGAATTATTCTCTTGATTAATTTACGGTTAGTGGCTAATGAATTGGAATGAGGCGTATGTTGTGTTTGTGTAACACTTATTTAAAATATACGCGAGTTATTCGGAAAGACCGGGTTTATCCCATTCTGAATAACTGATACGACGATAATTCGAAGATGAAGACGATGGTCGAAGACCGGAAGTCTTCACGTCGTTTGGGTGATTACTGATGATCTTGATTGGGCTGTACACCCAAGAAGATGGAAACAGTTGGTGATCGTTCAGACGTACTTGGAGATCGATGGATATGCGGGGTACTAGGTGCCTCCGGTTTCGTTCAGACCCAGAACGGACTTGTAAATGGACTGTGTGTCTGACATTGGATTTTAGTCCGTGTGATTGATCTCTATTAAATATATATCGGTTTGGCGGCGGAGAATTTATTCTCTTGCTCAACGCCCTTCTCTGAGACGTACGAGCTCAGGGGTTATATATTGATGGATATCAATCGCATGGAGTGAATTGCCTGTGTGGCATGCCTAAGTGGCAAATGATCAAGGCTTCTGTTGAAAAGAAAAGTCTTGTGGTTGATGATCGAAGCACGGCCTTTGTGGCGTAGCTTTGTGTAACGTTGATTCGCGAGTATCACACCCGGTATGAATCAAAAACGGGAGACGGACCTCAGGGAGGGCATGCGTTTCTTTCTAGTTATGAGTGGCGTCAGTGCTTGAACTAGCTGACGAGTTTGACTCATGTGGATGTTACTTATTATTACTTGCTGAAAAGCGAGGCGCCTCGTGATATCGGTTTCGGCCGATGCTTCTGGTCGGCTGACGGGCCAGGCTTACGCCCCAAAGAGCGGGGAAACGCAGTGTTCAGGAATTTTAATCCACATCGGTGGACCGGCCCTGTCGCTCCGAGGGTCACTCGAGCTCTGATCCTGAGACACGGGCTAGAGCGTCTCGAATCGGTAGAGGATCTTGCCCCTAGCCTAGGTTCATACCATAAATGATAACCCAACTTCCAATACGACATTTGCGGTTTTGATTGTAAACTTATATATGGCGACATAGTGTTATGGGCCATTCATGCCGCCGATGATTGATACTTATGATTTGAAGTTGTTTTATACACTATGCACTTATAATAGTATCAAACGATTTGTTTTAACCGTATCAAGCATTCTTTGGCTGTTATAAGGGAAAACCCTATCCTCGGCTGCGTTGCATTGTGTGATGGGACCTGGGTCTTATAACAGCTTCATTGTTCTTTATTTAGCATTGCGCTGTTGTTTTGTGCACTGTTATTCTTGGGAGGAAACCCGTTCCGTGTTATACGGCGTGGTCCCTCGATTTACCTAATGATTTAAAATAAAGATTAATAACTGTTTTAGTTCTCACACCAGTCACATGACTGACCAGGAGTTTATTGTTTTAACCTAAACTCTGGGTGCCCTTATTTTGACACGGGCAGCTAGTAGTTTTGGTTTTGCAGATTTATATTCACAGGATCCTGGTTTACAGCTGGAATGATATCCGGAAAGCTTTGTATCCGTATATCTCTTTCTAGTTGTGTATTGTATTATTTTCCGCTGCGTTGTATTTAAATGTAATTTAAATCTCTGATATCTCTGTGTAATATTCATTTTTACTCTGTATATTCTTGTAATCTGATGCATTGTTGTAATATACAATGAAATGTTCTTCTGTATGTGTTCTGTTGTGGTTTGTTCTCGAACTATCCGACGCTTTCCTTTACGAGGAAGTTACGGGTCTTTACAATAAATAATATTCAATTAACTATATTTGAATAACTCTAGTTCGATTTGATCTAATCGATTTACTCTTACTGGTAAACTCTAACTGAATAACTTATTTGATTCAACTCCTTTTTGATTAACTCCTTTTGAATACTAATATTCGATTACTTTATTGATTTACAAAGATTTTCCCTTTTAACAACTTTTATCCATTTAAAAAAATATTTCCTTTTTCCAACGTTTATTCATTTATAAAGATTTACTTTTGTAACGGTTCTTCACTTTAAAAAAAATGTCCTTTTAACAACGTTCCTCCACTTATACAAATTCCCTTTTTATAACATTTTCCTTTTTATAATATCCTATTTGTTTTCTAAACAAATATCGTCCTTTATAATATCCTATGATTTTATATATGCTTTATTTTCAAATTTATTTCATTTTATAAAATCGATTGATTTTATAAAATTCCTTTATTTCAATATACATTGAAATATTCCTTTTTACATCCCAAGGTTTCTTATGATATTTAAAATATCGAATAACAAATGATAAATATCATTCTAACACACATAACCCATAACAGATATACATCACATCATATATCACAATATATGAAAACAGTGAAATAAATGTTGAGGAATCCAGTCGGATCCCTCCAACCTGTATCCCTGTATCCACAGATGTTACACAGTATAATATACATCGATTTCATTTCAATATGAAATGTTATGATAAACAACATCAATATTTAATGGTATATATAAATATATATAAATATATATATATATATGATTTCAACTAACTGACTAGTAGTTCAATCAACCATTCTACACACAACAGTCAATTAATATCTAATAGTTCTAAAAGTACGTTATAAAAATATAACTGTTCAGAGTTGGTGAGTTTTACTCAAATTGGACGATCATCGTTAATAACGATAACCATCGCCTGATTCAGACGGACAATTTATTTCGCTATAAATTGTAATGAGCTTCGATTCACTCCCCGTCAGTTCCATTACGTAGCCGCCGTCCATGCGATCCCAACGGATCTTGTTTCGTTAATTTCCATTCGATCAAGGCCCATAAGAATTTCACTCGACAACAACTACACTCCTCAATTTCGTCCTCTCGCTTCTGAACAAATCACATAAGCAAGAAAGCCCTTTGCCACTTACTTCCACTTCCCTTACCTTGCTTTTCTCCCTACTAATCTTGTAACTAAATACACAATACATATTCTCTTCCAATGCTCATCAATTTCATCACCAACAGAACAAACTCATCGGTTTCCTGTCGAACGTGTTGGACATCAGCTCCTCCACATCTTTGAATCCAACCTGTGCATCATTCCCTCAATGAATTTCATAATCAAGAGCACCACACACTAATTCAAACATCTTTTAGCTTACATTAGATTTATTTCGGGCCTTAACCAATAAATCAGGTCCATCCTCTTTTGTGAAAACCCCTAGCCTAACTATCCTTTCTCTCCCTGTTTCCTTATGAATCCCGCACTAGTATTAAACCCGAAAGCTTCAACTCCCAGGTTCCTATTTTCCAAAACAAGTGTAACTTCTTTAATAACTTAAACATTAACACATTATGTAATTACCTTAATGACTAATTACCTCCTGTTAATAAAACACTCATCATCTTTCCCAAACTGTCGAACTCTAGAAAAGTCACCACAACCATTCTCGCCTCCTTGATCCTCAATTTCTCCATCATCACTTCACACATTCAAAATCTGAAATCACCGAACTTTCCCTCTTCTGTTCCGTTACCAGGAACCTGCGTTCCCTCTTCTAAAGCCAATACTTAAACCCCAGTTCGAAACTCCAAACTTTCCCCCCCAACTCAACTGTATCCGTAGGTCATGCCATCAACTCAGCAGCAAACGAAACAAACTTCAAACCCAAATAAAGCTCCAGTATTTCAACACAATTTCCGACCGTCACTCCTCCCAAAGTAGCACCGCACTCTGCCAAACAGTGACCACAGCTGCGCCTCGCCTTCCAGAACTCATTCCCACCCTCTGTTCAACCTCCGGCGTGGCCAAGTTGAAGTGCCGGTCAGCCCTAGCCTCGACGGAAAAACGTCGAACCCTTCTGAAGGCTTGCGCGCCTTGCAATCTTGGTTTAAAAAATGAAGCGCACTCCATCGCGAGTATCATGGCGTTGGGCTTTCGATTTATAGATTTTTAATCGATTTGTTTGGATTTTGGAAAGAATAGGATTTTCACGTTTTAGTGTGAAAATGTTACGGCGGAAACCAGAGAAAGAATTAGGTTAGAAGGAGGGAATTGAGTTGGTTTTATAGTAAGGTTTTGAGGAGAGGAATGCCGCGTGGAGTTTGTTTTGGCCACAGAAGAAGATTAGAATAAGGTTAGGATATTTTAATGTAGGTCGTGGTCGGCTAGGCATCAGAAGATCATGAGTTTCAAAGTGAAGTTTCACGGTCCCATTACATAATAATTTTTTTATTTTATTTAAGGTTTGCTATAGACAAAAATGAACGTACCGTTGTGAAAACCAACGTACCACGATCCCAAAAATATAAAAATATCGGTAAGTTAACTCATATTGTGAAACCCCAAAATATCGTCATAGGGTACAAAATACTCCAAATAAAAAGTTGTTTATTTAATTAATTAAAAATTTTGATAAAATTCTAAAAATTAAATTATACCTATGTCTCAAAAGAACCTTGTCTAAATTCAAACCCGATCTCTAGTTATATCGAATAAACCGATACGGTCGATAAACGATTCTATAACGACTATTTAAAAATTTGATTTGGACATATCTCGAAATCTACACGACGAAATCCTGATTTTTCTCTTCCACTAGAAAGATATACTCCACCAGCTTCACGCGTTTCTTGTTTCACAGAAATTTGATTTAAAACGAACTCTGTACATTCAGTTGAAGTTCAAATCGCCAAATTACGAATTGCAGCCTATTTCGAGGTCGATTATAATTATATTATAATTATACGTTCAAACTGTCATTATTTAAATATATTCGCTAATATATTTCAACTCTAAACTGAAATAAAATCTTAGGGATGACCCAGTTCACAGAATATTGTGATTTCCAATATTTTTGATTATTTTCGAATTAAATATATTATTTTAATTAAATATTCACCAATATTTAATTAACGACCATTAAATTCTCTAATACCACTATTTAAATAATTAAATTAATATATTATTATACCCCTGGAAATGCGGGTCATTACAAGGCATAACCAATCCACTGCCGATAGGCGGGGAGCGGCCCTACCACTTCAGGGGTTGCCCATAGGTGTGATCCTGAGGCATTTGCTAGAGTGTCTCGAATCGGAGAGGAGCTTGCGCCTAGCCTCGACTCATGATGGAAATCCAATTCCCAATACGACCTTGCGATTTTGATTGTAGAACTAGTATGGCGACATAGTAGGATGGGGTACTATGCCGTCTATGATTGATACATTATGATTGAAATTGTTTTTTTAAATATATATATATATACCCATAGATATACACACTAATATCAAATCTGGTTTATCGTATCAAGCATCTTTTGACCATTATAAGGTAAAACTCTATCTTCCGGTTTGCGTTGCATTGTGTGATGGGACTTGGGTCTTATAATGGTTTCATTTTTCTAAAAAGCATTGCGTTGTTAAACGATTTACGTTAGTTTATGCACTGGCAATCCAATGGAGTAAACCCGTTCCGCGTTAGCGGCGTGGTCCTGTGATTAGCCTTATTATTAGATAGTTAAGTTAAGATTTCTCATACCAGTCCCATGACTGACCTGTAGTTTGTTTCACTGGAAAACTCGGGTGCCCTTATTTTCCACACGGGCAGTCGAGTAGCTTTTTGCAGATTTATTTAAAGGATCCTGGCTTATAGCTGAAGCGGTATTCGGAAAGCTCTGTATCCGTGTATTCCTTTCAGTTGTATATTTGTATTATTTTTCCGCTGCTATTTAAATGTAATTTAAACTCTGATATTACTGTATTTCCAATGTATATCATAACTTCATACTCTGTTATATTCCTGTACTCTGATGTAATTGCTGTAATCAGCAATAAAATGTTCTTCAGTTTGTGTTCTGATGGGTGTTGTTCACAAGGCAATCCAGCCTTTCCTCTACTGGGAAGTTTGGGTCGTTTCAGTGGTCCTCTTCCGTTTCTGGGTCATACAGGGGTGTGAGGTTCGTGAATTCACGTTATACACAAAGCTATGCCACACAGGCGGTGCTTTAATCATCAACCACAAGACTTTGTTTTTCAACAGAAGCCTTGATCACTGCATCTTAGCATGCCACACAGACAATTCACGCCATGTAAATGATGACTATCAATCACACAGAATGAATTCCAATGTCAGATACATAGTCTATTTACAAGTCCGTTCTGGGTCTGAACGAAACCGGAGGCACTATATACTTCGCATACCCATCGATCTCCACGTACGTCTGGAGGATCACCACTCATTATCCATATTTTGGGATGCCTCCCAATCAGGACATCAGTTACCATCCAAACGAGGTGAAGATCTCCGTCTTCAACCACTGTCTTCATCTTCGATTTCTCATCGTTGATTCAGTTATTCAGAATGGGATAAACCGGGTCTTTCTGAGCAACTCGCATATATAATAAACAAGTGATACACAAACACAACATATGCATCATTCCAATTCATCAGTCACTAACCGTAAATCAGTAAGAGAGCGATTTCCCAAATATTACCCCGAAGGCTGAAACCAACATCAAATCAAAACCCAGGAAACCACTCGACTTAGCTAACCTTCGTTAGTTTCTAAATTTCACATTCCATATCGTTTATAATATTTTATAACGATATATCACTATTTTTATTTTTTTTAAAATAGCTAATTTATTTAAACGACGCTTCAGGCCATAACGCGGCCATGGCGCTGTTTTTCTTCAGATTTGATTTACACATATCTAAAAATCTAACCGTTGGATCTTCACAAAATTTATATCATTAGAAAGATCTTTTGAAAACGAATCCAACGGTTCCAGTTTTGGGAAAATCCGACGGTCAGATCTCCCGGTATCATCGTTTGAAGTTTCGATTTCAAAATACGAACTGCAGCATCGTTATTCAATTTAATTTAATTATGTATATATATATATATATATATATATATATATATATATATATATATATATATAATCGATCCTAGCGCTGTTTTTCTTCAGATTTGAATTAAACATTCCAGACAATCCAACCGTTGGATCTTTACAAAGTTGGTGTCGTTGGAAAGATAGCAAACCCAACGGTTTCGGTTTCGGGAAATCCAATGGTCGGATCTCCCGCACTAATCGTTTGAAATCACGGTTTCAAAACACGAACTGCATCTTCGTTATTCGATTTATTTTAATTACACACACACATATATATATATATATATATATATATATATATATATATAATCTATTCTTCGATTTCAAAACCATTTCCTTTTCATACATTTGATAAAAATGATATTTCTATCTAACCGACATTTATTTCGACACTTCACTATTTTTAACAATTCATGTATATAATAAAAATGTGATTTTTATTGTAAAACAATTTATTTCAAAACACGACTATTTTATATAGTTCATATAGATGATAAAAATATGATATTTGTTATAAATCAATTTATTTCAAAACACGAATACCATTCAACACATGAATTTCTATTCAACAATGAATTTCTATTCAACACATGAACGTTTTCTATAGTTTGTATATATATATACAATAAAAATGTGATTTTTATAATTAAAACAATTTATTTAAAACACGAATGCCATTCAACACCTGAATTTCTATTCAACGAATGAATTTCTATTCAACACATGAATGTTTTCTATAGTTTATATATATACAATAAAAAGGTGATTTTTATATTTAAAACAATTTATTTAAAACACGAATACCATTCAACACATGAATTTCTATTCAACGAATGAATTTCTATTCAACAAATGAATGTTTTCTATAGTTTATATATATACAATAAAAATGTGATTTTTATTGCAAAACAATTTATTTCGAAACACGACTATTTTATATCGTTCATATAGATGATAAAAATATGATTTTTATTATGAAACAATTTATTTCAAAACACGAATGTCGTTCAACACATGAATTTCTATTCAACACACGAATATAGTTTCAACACAGGAAAATAATGCTAACACATGAATATTATTCAAAATTTCGGCAGCATAACGGCAGGGTAGTTAAAACCGGGGCCGTCCCCAGTACGGCTCCTCGCTCTACCTTAAAGCCTCGCAGCTTTTGACAATGGGGATTTCATGCATCTAGTTCGCACCGAGGCGACATGTATATTTTTCTTTCTTTTCCACAAACTAATCCTATGTGGTTTCAACCAAATAATTCTCAACCACAAACGGGTATTTTTCAACCACAATCAATCAATTTCAACCACAAACAATTCTAATCAACCATTCACTATCAACCAATTTTCACACCAATCACAACCAATAAATATCGTCCATGGTTTGTGGACGAGGGGCGCACACACACATATATATATATATATATATATATATATAAGCATTTCACTTCTATTTCAACACATATATAATTTTTACAATGCATATATAACTTATATATCGAACGTACAACTTATACAACGCTTATACAAGAGGTGTACAATACTTATATAACTCATACATCGACTATATAATTTATACATCGTCGTTTTCCATATCGTTTATAATTTAGAAATCTCACATTGGGTTCCACTCCACAAAAAATAGCAGAAGGCTCAGAAAAATATGCGGTCTCTTCTAGAATGTAGAAGACGTCCACACGAGTCCACTATCTCTCGTTTCACTGAATTTCATCAACAAACGAAAAAGATATGATTTTTACAGTGAAATCAAAAACCGTAGCGCTTTAAAGTGCTATAATATAGTTTATTTCAAAATCAGCTGTTACCTTTCAAAGTTGTTCAAAACTAGGTCACGCAATTTCGTGAAATCCGTGAATCGATAGAATGATCGGGCAACGCAGTGTCGAAGGGGGAGGAGAGGCGCACCTGCACGCGGCGGTGGGGCGCACTCGGTGGTCGAATCTGACGGTGGCGGAGGTTTGAACCCTCCGACTTCTTGACGTCGGTTCTCCCAAACCACTCAATGAAAAAAAATCCAAACTCTATATGGATTTGAAGCTGGTCTCGAGTACTTCAAAATCTTCAACTGGAGGAGCGAATGATTTTTCTTGTAGAGGGAGAAAATGAAGAGAGAAGGCGTCGAAGGTTATTCCGCCGTGCGATTTGAGCTGTCGGGGAGAGAGAAAAGGTTTCTGGCCAATGGGATTTTTTTAAATTTTTAAATTTTAAAAATCCAAAAATACCCATTGTCACACACGAACACCAATCCAAACCCAACGACTATCGTCCCTAGCTAAATACCCCCATTCCGAACACAATGGGATATGTTTCGTAGGCCCGTTTGACTGTTTGAGTCAATTTCTCTTCAAATTAAAATATAAAACATTCAATATTTAATATTTAATTTGAACGTACATTTCAATTTGCCGGGGCCACATACTGATTCTGAAAATTCCCAAAAAATAAATCTAGCTATGCT
Organism: Allium sativum; assembly: GCA_030737875.1. Lineage (NCBI taxonomy): Eukaryota > Viridiplantae > Streptophyta > Magnoliopsida > Asparagales > Amaryllidaceae > Allium > Allium sativum. The sequence continues at coordinate 177,472,468 of CM060913.1, read as the reverse complement.
TTGACAATACGGTCCCAACAAAACTAGTTTCGTCGAATTCTGAGACCGTTTGAAAAATGACCCTTTTCTGGTCGATCCAATTTAACAAAAATCGACCAAACACATTTTCCTTTACCACGCTCACATACTAGCTTCAAAAATTATGAAATTTGAAACCTAACAATAATTTAACATCCCGGATCCAACAAAAGCGGTTTTATCGAATTCCGAGGTCGTTTGCAAAATGGCCATTTTCACGGGCAATATAAACTCTGTAGAAACCTTTCTGAAAATTCATTTGGCCTTAACTTTTGCTTCCCGCTACGAAACTTCGATTTTTCAGATTCGTTAGAAAGATATTCAATAACAGATTTAAATATTTTTGGTTTCACTAAAATCCGTTTTGTTTTGCACCCGGTACAGTCAGTCAAAGTTTGAATTCAAATTTTGAAACTACCGCGCCATTTCAGGCCTTGTTTATAATTGGAAATAATTATATTCATTTTCAAATGTCGATTCAAACTTACTTTTCATCGTTATTATTTAAAATATTTATTTTAAATATTTAAAATCCACTATTTTAGCCAATTTAAAATTTTCAAACTGGCTCTGATTTTCCGTGTTGTTACAGCATCAGTAACACCCATCCATTTGATGTGAAGATCGTCGGTCTTGCACCGTCTTCAATCTCTTCAACTCATCGTAGAATCAGTTATTCAGAATGGGTTATACCCGGACTTTCTGAATAACTCGCGTATCTTAATCAACAAGTGCAATAAAACACAATATACGCCTCATTCCAATTCATCAATCACTAACCGTAAATTAGTAAGAGAACAATTCCCCAAATATTAACCTCGAAGGCTGAAACCAACATCAGATCAATACCCTGGAAACCATTCTTCTTAACTAAACTACAGCTAGTTTCTAAATTTCATATTCCTAGGGAAAGGTTCCCATTAATTTTATCGAAGATAAATTCTTTTAAATTTATTCTTTAATCATCCTTTGGATGTCATTTCAAATCAGATTATGGTTTTCCAAACTAGTTGAGATTAGCGAACCACACCGAAGTAATTATTTATTTTATTTCCCAATCCCAACCTATTCATCCCATGGAGCAAGACTGTTTTTACCCCATAACTAACACCATGGTGTTATCGGTAAATTTAATTACCATTTGACGTTCAAATCTAATTAAAGATTTAACTATCGCTAGATGAAAAACTGGTGATACCCCTTTCGATCATTTCCAAATTTTGTTAATTTAAATTATTAATTCATATTTCAGTCTAATTAAAGGTTCAATAAAACTCCTTTTACTGGGTTAAAGAACTAATGTCATTTAAAACACAGTCCATGATAAACCCAAATCACATTCTATTTAAATCGGGTGAAAGAACAAGTGTTATTTTAAAATACCATTCACGATAAACCCACAAATCAATTCTAATTCAATTCCAATTAAATATATTTGAAATTCTGGTTATTTAAAACCCATTTCAAATTCAATTTATTTATTTCAAAAATAAACTGATTTTAATTCTAGTTCAAAACTAGTTCATTTTGATAAAAATCTATTTTTATCTTTCCAAATATGGAGTTTTTCATCCCAGTTTTTCCCAAATCATTGCTTATGATTTTACACAAATTGTAGATATTTTTAATAATTTTATCAAGGCCCGTACAGTCGGTTTTCAATAACTTCCACCGAACTGCACTTACAGTGATCTTTTCCAAATTTGATTTGGACATAATTCCAAACCCAATCGTTAGATTTCAAATTTCTAATATTCATTGGAAAGCTCTTTTTGATACGAACCCAACGGTTCCTATTTCACGAGAATCCGACGGTCGGATCTCCCGCAATATCCATTCGAAGTCAATGGTCGAAATTCACGAAATGCCGTGGCGCGGCGCGTTCTATTCAGACCATTATATAACATATATATATATATATATATTATATTTCGTCGGTTTCCTTTTAAAAACGAATTTTATAAATCGTTTCAAATTTGTTTCAAAAACAATTTCAACTTTCATTTCAAATTCAAATCAAAATTGAATTTTCCATTATAAATTCTTTTTTACATTCATTTCTATTTGATTTCAATTCAAATCGATTTCAATTCAAATCGATTTCAATTCATTTTCAGTTCGTTTTCAATTCGATTTGAATTCCTTTCAATTCGAATTCATTTCGATTTCCAGTTGCATTTTTATTTAATTGAATTTCAATTCGATTTGAATTCGATTCAATTCGAATTCATTTTATATTCGATTCAATTCAATTTCATTTTATGTTCGATTCAATTTGAATTCATTTTATATTCGATTCAATTCGAATTCATTTTATAAATATTCGATTCAATTCGAATTCATTTTATAAATATTCGCTTTTTTAAATCTCTTTCCAATGTTCATTATAAAAACGAATATAATCGATATAAATATCGTTGGCGTCAAAATAGCGCATCTCTAATCAACACGGCTTTATATTTTTCAATAACTTCGTTATTCTATTCAACAAATGAATATTTATTCTACTCAACACATGAATCTATATTTCTTTCAACACATGACTAATCTCAACAAATGAGTACTGTCAACACGTGACTATTTTTGTTATTTAATATATTTTATAAAATTATGATTTCTATGGTTTAATTTTTAATCAGACTCTACCGTAAATTAGCAAGAGAGAAATTCCCTAAATATTAACCCCGAAGGCCGAAACCAACATCGGATCAATATCCGGGGGACCACTCATCTTATCTATTTTCCAGTTAGTTTCTTATTTTATAGATGATAAAGATGTAAATTTTATTGTTAAAATATTTCGTTCAACACTTGAATCTTTATTTCTTTCACCACATGACTAATCTCAACACATGAGTATTGTCAACATGTGACTATTTATTTTATAATATTCTTTATTTTCCCAATTGGAATGAGGCCCAATCAATTACCATATAAGGTTAATTATATGGATTCCATACAACACATGTATATAATAGCAATGATATATAATCAACCATCATCCAGAGTGCATTCTACACTGTATAAGCATCAAATATAAATATTTAACGCTTATAACAGTCTGTCAATCAATCGATCGACATACAGCTAATTATTAGGATTAGTGTATGTCATATATCATCCCAATACTCGTGTGGGGTTTCAAACAATCAAACATAGATTTTATTTGTGCAGTTGGGCGATGTGTAAAATTTATCGTCCCAATCAATATTAGTCAAATGTGTGTATATAAACAAATTGTCCGATTTGTTTATATTTATTTATTCACATTAACATTAAAAATTATATTTTCAACTGTAAAATATTTTTAACTACTTAAATATTTTATTTCATTTCACATCACATCACACAATCAACTACACATCAAAATCAGACAAACAAGCATACAAGCCATCTATGGTCTGTGGACGACGGGTGTCGGGTGCTACTAAACACCTCCGCATCCTAGTATATATTTCAAACTAGAAATAAATTAAAAGTGAGAAGTTCTCACCTTTGGGTTCCACTCCGTCATTCTTTACCGTCACTCAGATTCGCTGCCTTGATTTCAACGCAATCTGTTTCACGAAATTTATATTAAAAATTATATTTATAAACAACGCTCTTTATAAATAAAAATCACATCTTTACTACGTTATTTATATATATCAAAAAAAATTGTATTTTTATAACGCTACTATATATAGAAAAATCATATTTTTATAACGTTGTTTCCTTATATATATACAAAAAAAAACAATGCTTCTTCAATTTTCAAAGCTTTACTAATTTTATACTTAAAACAATGTATATTTTTGTTTATCAAAAGCCATGTATATTTTTATTTCTAACACAATGCATATTCTATTTAGAAGACAATGCAATTTGTATTCTTTAAAAACAATTCTATTTTATATTTTTAGAAATTCCATTTTTCATCCTATTTTATAAAAATGACATTTTTATATCAAAGTTGTATATTCAAAAATCAGATTTTCATTCCTACTATATAAATTAAAAATCATATTTTTATATATCTTCACCATTTATATATAAAGATTACATTTTTAAAGCAAAGTATATAATTTAAAAATAATGCTGATTTTATTTAAAACAAATAATGCTCCTTTTTATTTTTAAACATATATATATAAATCATATATTTTTCTATGGTATTCATATAAATTACATTTTTATTAAAACAATCTTAATGAATTAAACAAGGTAATTTATCAGTTAATTAGCTAATTAAATTAGGGTTTTAAAATTCACCTCAATCCCTCTTTCATCAGTCTTCTTCCTCAGTAAAACCATCGAATCCACTTCCTCCTCAAACCTCACCGTCGCTGCACCAAATTCAACGTTGGACCCCCATCTGGATACGACACCGCTTGGCCCTCAACGCCTTCCACCAGCGCGCCAAACGTGGTGCGTCTCGCACCTCTCTCCGCCATGAAAAACGCTCCCTAAACTACTGCCTTCAACGCCAAAAACCGACTGCCCCTGAGCCTTAGGGATGATCACCACCGTCCCCTGAAGAGGCCTCCCTGCCCACTCGAATTTCCGCGTTGAATTGTACACGAGCGATTCCGCGAATTTGGAGATTTAAGGAGAAAAGGGTTAGAAAATTTTGGGCGTCGATTATAGGAGATGGTGGCCCTGGAAATTGTTTGACCGTGGGAGTTATTAATGAGGGCTTTGACATGTTATAAACTATATATAGATATTAAAATAGTAATCTTTTAATTCATATATTACTAGTTTATCCATTTCAACTCGAAATCAAACCCAAAGAATATCGCCCCCTAGCTAATTACCCTCATTACGAACACAATGGGATTTGCTGCGTAAGCCAATTCAACTTTTCGATCTGTTTTCGTTAAATTTAAAATATAATTCCTTATATTTTAAATTCAAACGCACATTTCAATTTACCGTGGCCACATACTAACTCGAAAAATTCTCGAAAAATATTTTCTAGCTTTGTATTGATGATACGGTCCTAACAAAACTAATTTCGTCGAATTCAAAGACCGTTTCAAAAATGGCCATTTTCCAGTCGATTAAAATCAACTAAAACTGGTCAAACGCGTTTTCCTTTGCCACGCTCACATATTGACTCAAAAAATTACGAATTCTGAAACCTAGCAATAACTAGACATTTCAGTTCCAACAAAAGTGGTTTCGTCGAATACCGAGGTCGTTTGCAAAATTCCCATTTTTAAGGGCCAGAATTCCATAGCGACTATTCTTAATTTTCAACTGGGCATAACTTTCAATTTCTAAAGTGAAATCTCAGTTTCTTACATCCGTTAGAAAGATATCGTCAAGCAGATTTAGATATTTCTGGTTTCATCTAATTTCGACTTAAAATGAATTCTATATATTCATTTGAAATTCGAAATCGAAATTTCAAACTACCACGCCGTTTCAGGCTCGTTATATAATTAAAATAAATTTATTCGTTTTAACTTCGTCGAAAATAAATTTATCGTCATTATTACTTAAAATAATCCATTTTAAATATTCAAAATTCATTAAAATAGCCAAAATAAAATTTCTAAATTGGCTCAGAATATAACAGAAGAACATTTCATTGCTTATTACAACAATTCCATCAGAATACGAGAATATAACAGAGTATAAATAAATATTACATAGAAAATATCAGGGATTTAAATTACATTTAAATACATCGCAGTGGAAAAACAATACAAAGCACAACTGAAAACAGATACACGGATACAGAGCTTTCCGAATATCGCTTCATTTGTAAACCAGGATCCTGTGAATATAAACCTGTAAAACCAAAACTACTAGCTGCCCGTGTGGAAATAGGGGCTCCCAGAGTTTAGGTCAAAACAATAAACTCTAGGTCAGTCATGTGACTGGTGTGAGAACTAAAACAGTTGTTAATCTTTTTATTTTTAAGTTAGATAAATCAAGGGACCACGCCGTAAACACGGAACGGGTTTCCTCCCAAGAATACCAGTGCATAAATCAAACAACGCAATGCTAAATAAAGAACAATGAAGCTATTATAAGACCCAGGTCCCATCACACAATGCAACGCAAGCCGGAGGATAGGGTTTTCCCTTATAATAGCCAAATATGCTTGATACGTGAAATTTCATCTTATATTATAACTATAAGTGAAGAAAACAATTTCAAATATAAATGTATCAATCATAGACAGCACGGGTACCATATATCATGTCGCAAATACTAGGCTCTACAGTCAAAACCACAAAATGTCATATTTGGAAATTGGATTTCCATCATGGTGGCTCCTGATTCGAAAGATCGATCGCGTAGTGCCATCCACAACGGCTTACGTCTCAGCGAGAGAAAACACCGTAATGCACATCCACACTGTTGGGAAATCGAGTATCACTGCGGCTTGCGTCTCGGAGAGAGAAAACACCGCTTACTCTATCACTCAGGGAATCGGGGGTGAGCCCTATCCCTTTGAGCACTAAGCTCAATCTCGGTCGACCGAATCCACAACACCACTAAGGTGCCATCCTCTAAAAAGCATACTGATCAAACCATCAGTTTACCACCATACGGGGGTGTGAGGCTCGCGAATCAATGCTATACACAAAGCGGTGCTATATTAAAGCTGTGCTTTGATCATCAACCACAAGACTTTGCTTTTCAACAGAAGCCTTGATCATTTGCCACTTAGGCATGCCACACAGGCAATTCATGCCATGCGATTGATATCCATCGATATATAACCTCTGAGCTCGTATGTCTCAGAGAAGGGCGTTAAGCAAGAGAATAAATTCTCCGACGCCAAACAGATATATATTTAATAGAAATCAATCACACAGAATAAAATCCAATGTCAGACACACAGTCCATTTACAAGTTCGTTCTGGGCCTGAACGAAACCGGAGGCACTTTCCTTACATATTCGTCGACCTCCAAGTACGTCCGGACGTCTACCACTATAGCCCCCTTCAAGGTAGCTACTCCCATCGTGAGCATCAGTAGCACCCATCCATTCGATGTGAAGGTCGTCGGTCTTGCACCGTCTTCAATCTCTTCGACTCTTCGTCGAATCAGTTATTCAGAATGGGTTATACCCGGACTTTCTGAATAACTCGCGTATCTTAATCAACAAGTGTTTTAAAACACAACATACACCTTATTCCAATTCATCAGTCACTAACCGTAAATTAGTAAGAGAACAATTCCCTAAATATTAACCCCGAAGGCCGAAACCAACATCAGATCAATACCCAGGAAACCATTCTTCTTAACTAACCTACAGCTAGTTTCTAAATTTCATATTCCTAGGGAAAGGTTCCCATTAATTTTATCAAAGATAAATTCTTTAAAATTTATTCTTTAATCTTCCTTTGGATGTCATTTCAAACCAGATTATGGTTTTCCAAACTAGTCGAGATTAGCGAACCACACCGAAGTAATTATTTATTTTATTTCCCAATCCCAACCTATTCATCCCATGGAGCAAAACTGTTATTACCCCATAACTAACACCATGGTGTTATCGGAAAATTTAATTACCATTTGATGTTCAAATCTAATTAAAGATTTAACTATCGCTAGGAGTAAAACAGGTGATACTCGCCTTTCGATCATTTCCAAATTTTGATAATTTAAATTATCAATTCATATTTCAATCTAATTAAAGATTCATTAAAACTCCTTTTACTGGGTTAAAGAACTAATGTCATTTAAAACACAGTCCATGATAAACCTAAATCACATTCTATTTATTATCAGGTTAAAGAACAAGTGTTATTTTAAAATACCGATCACGATAAACCCACAAATCAATTCTAATTCAATTCTAATTAAATATATTAGAAATTCTGATTATTTAAAACCCATTTAAAATTCAATTTATTTATTTCAAAAATAAATTGATTTTAATTCTAGTTCAAAACTAGTTTATTTCGATAAAAAACTATTTTTATCTTTTCAAATATGGAGTTTTTCATCCCAGTTTTTCCCTAATCATTTCTTATGATTTTACACAAATGATAAATATTTTTAATAATTTTATCAAGGCCCGTACAGTCGGTTTTCAATAACTGCCACCGAACTGCACTTACATCGACCTTTTCCAAATTTGATTTGGACATAATTCCAAACCCAACCGTTAGATTTCAAATTTCTAATATTCATTGGAAAGCTCTTTTCGATACGAACCCAGCGGTTCCGGTTTCAGGAGAATCCGACGGTCGGATCTCCCGCAATATCCATTCGAAGTCAATGGTCGAAATTGAAATTGAATCTTCCGTTATAAATTCTTTTTTACATTCATTTCTATTTGATTTCAATTCAATTTCAGTTCGTTTTCAACTCGATTTGAATTCCTTCCAATTCGAATTCATTTCGATTTCCAGTTGCATTTTTATTTAATACAACTTCAATTCGATTACCATTCGATTTGAATTCATTTCAATTCGAATTCATTTTATATTCGATTCAATTCGAATTCATTTTATATTCGATTCAATTCGAATCCATTTTATATTCGATTTAATTCGAATTCATTTTATATTCAATTCAATTCGAATTCATTTTATAAATATTCAATTCAATTCGAATTCATTTTATAAATATTCAATTTTTAAATCTCTTTCCAATGTTCATTATAAAAACGAATATAATCAATATAAATATCGTTCGCGTCAAAATAGCGCATCTCTAATCAACATGGCTTTATATTTTTCAATAACTTCGTTATTCTATTCAACAAATGAATATTTATTCTATTCTACACATGAATCTATATTTCCTTCAACACATGACTAATCTCAACAAATGAGTACTATCAACACGTGACTATTTTTGTTATTTAATATACTTTATAAAATTATGATTTTATCGTTTAATTTTTAATCAGACTCTACCGTAAATTAGCAAGAGAGCAATTCCCTAAATATTAACCCCGAAGGCCGAAACCAACATCAGATCAATATCCGGGGGACCACTCATCTTTTCTATTTTCTAGTTAGTTTCTAATTTTATAGATGATAAAGATGTAAATTTTATTGTTAAAATATTTTGTTCAACATATGAATCTTTATTTCTTTCACCATATGACTAACCTCAACATATGAGTACTGTCAACACGTGACTATTTATTTTATAATATTTTTTATTTTTCCAATTGGAATGAGGCCTAATCAATTACCATATAATGTTAATTATATGGATTCCATACAACACATGTATATAATAGCAACGATATATAATCAACCATCATCCAGAGTGCATTCTACACTGTATAAGCCTCAAATATAAATATTTAACACTTATAATAGTCTGTCAATCAATCGATCGACATACAGCTAATTATTGGGATTAGTGTATGTCATATATCATCCCAATACCCGTGTGGGATTTCAAAAATTCAAACATAGATTTTATTTGTGTAGTTGAGCGATGTGTAAAATTTATCGTCCCAATCAATATCAGTCAAATGTGTGTATATAAACAAATCATCCGATTTGTTTATATTTATTTATTCACATTCACGTTAAAAATTATATGTTCAACTGTAAAATATTTTTAACTACTTAAATATTTTATTTCATTTCACATCACATCACACAATCAACTACACATCAAAATCAAACAAACAAGCATACAAGCCGTCCATGGTCTGTGGACGACGGGTGTCGGGTGCTACTAAACACCGTCTGCATCCTAGTATATATTTCAAACTAGAAATAAATTAAAAGTGAGAAGTTCTCACCTTTGGGTTCCACTCCGTCATTCTTTACCATCGCTCAGATTCGCTGCCTTGATTTCAACGCAATCTGTTTCACGAAATTTATATTAAAATTTTTATTTTAAACAACGCTCTTTATAAATAAAAATCATATCTTTACTACGTTATTTATATATATCAATAAAAATTGCATTTTTATAACGCTACTATATATAGAAAAAATCGAATTTTTATAACGCTGTTTCATTATATATATACATAAATAACAATGCTTCTTCAATTTTCAAAACTTTACTAATTTTATACTTAAAACAATGTATATTTTTGTTTATCAAAAGCCATGTATATTTTTATTTCTAACACAATGCATATTCTATTTAGAAGACAATGCAATTTGTATTCTTGAAAAACAATTCTATTTGGATGCGCCACCACCTGGCCCTCAACGCCTTCCGCTAGTGCGCCAAACGAGCTGCGTCTCGCACCTCTCTCCGCCCTGAAAAATGCACCCTAAACTGCTGCCTTCCACGCCAAAAATTGTCTGCCCTTGAGCCTTAGGGATGATCACCACCGTCCCCTGAAGAGGCCTCCCTGCCCTCTCGAATTTCCGCGTTGAATTGTCCATGAGTGATTCCATGAATTTTGGAGATTTAAGGAGAAAAGGGTTCAAAATTTTGGGCATCGATTATAGGAGATGGCGGCCCTGGAAATGGTTTGACTGTGGGAGTTATTAATGAGGGCTTTGACCGGTTATAAACTATATATAGATATTAAAATAATATTCTTTTAATTAATATATTACTAGTTTAACCATTTCAACTCGAAATCAAACCCAAAGACTGTCGTCCCTAGCTAATTACCCTCATTCCAAACACAATGGGATATGCTGCGTAAGCCAATTCGACTATTTCAGTCTATTTTCATTAAATTTAAAATACAATTCCTTATATTTTAAATTCAAACGCACGTTTCAATTTACCGGGGCCACATAAAAACACGAAAAATTCTCGAAAAATATTTTCTAGCTACGTATTAACGATACGGTCTAACAAAACTAATTTCGTCGAATTTTGAGACCGTTTGAAAAACGGTCATTTTTCAGTCGGTTAAAATCAACTGAAGCTGGTTAGACGCGTTTCCCTTTGCCACGCTCACATATTGATTCGAAAAATTACGAATTTTGAAACCTAGCAATAACTAGACATTTCGGTTCCAACAAAAGTGGTTTCGTCGAAAACCGAGGTCGTTTGCAAAATTCCCATTTTTATGGGCCAGAATTCCATAGCGACTATTTCGAATGTTCAACTGGGCATAACTTTAAACTTTTAAAGTGAAATCTCAGTTTCTTACATCCGTTAAAAAGATATCGTCAAACAGATTTAGATATTTCTGGTTTCGTCCAATTCTGACTTAAAACGAATTCTGTATATTCATTTGAAATTCGAAATCGAAATTTCAAACTACCGCGCAATTTCAGGCTCGTTATATAATTAAAATAAATTTATTCGTTTTAACTTCGTCGAAAATAAATTTATCGTCGTTATTATTTAAAATAATCCATTTTAAATATTCAAAATTCATTAAAATAGCCAAAAAAAAAATTTAAATTGACTCAGAATTCCGGGTTATTACAATTCCTATTCTTTTAATTACATTATATAAAAATGTAATTTTTTCTATTCTTCCTTTATTTACATGAAAAATGTAATCTTTTTCCTTCATTCTTTTATTACATAATAAATGTAATATTCCACTTTCATTCTTTATTTACATTGAAAGATGCAATCTTTTTATTTCATCTTTAATTACATTAAAAATCAAATCTTTTTATTTCATTTCTAGTTACATTGGAAAATGTTATCTTTTCTTTTCATTTCTAATTACATATATTGAAAAATGCAATTTTTCCTTTCATTCTTTAATTACATAGAAAATGTAATTTTAATATCTATCCTTTTTATTGCATCTAAAATGCAAATAGAGATGTTCACTTTTAAGCTATGTTTTATTTACATCCAAAATGTGAATAAAATGTCACTTTTAATTCTACTCTTTTTATTGTCCCTAAAATGACAATAAAAATGCTTCTTATAAATCTAATCTTTTTTTATTTAATATAAAATGTCAATAAAAATGTCGCTTTAAAATCTACTCTTTTAGTTCATCAAAATGTAAATGAAAAATTAAACTTCTTAATCTATCCTTTTATTTACATTTAAAATTTAAATAAAATTGTAACTCCAAATTCATTCTTTTTATTTACGTCTAAAATGTAAATGAAAATGTACTTTAAATCTATCCTTTTTATTTACATCTAAAATGTAAATAAAAATGTGTCTTTTATTTCTCATGTCTTTTATTTACATGGATAATGTAAATAAAAATATTTCTTTCATTCATGTCTTTTACTTACATGGGCTATGTAAATAAAAATATTTCTTTCGTTTCTATGTTTTAGCTTTCAACCAAAATGTGAACAAAAGTATGACTTCAAATGTATTCTTTTTATATATATGTTTTATTTGCATATGAAGACGGCAGATAAAAATGTTTTTTTTTTATGTTTCTATTTGCATATAAAGGATGCAAATAAAATATGCCTCCTTTTCTCACGTTTTTTTTTGCAACTAATTTGCAAAAATGTACTTTTAAATTTCATGTCTTTTATTCACATCTAAATGGTGAATAAAATATACCTTTTAGTTCATATCTTTTATTTACATGCAAAATGTAAATAAAATATACTTCTTTATTCATGTCTTTTATTTACATATAAAATGTAAGTAAACTATACTTCTTCATTTTCCTCTTTAATTACATATAAAATGTAATCTTTCATTTTCATTCGTTTGTTACATTATAAAAAAGTGAAATCTTTTCTACTCTTTTAATTACATTAAATAAAATGTAATTTTCTATTCTTTGATTGCATTAAATAAAAATGTAATCTTTGATTACATTATATAAAAATGTAATATTTCTATCCCTTTTAAATGACAACAAGTAAATTTTGGTTCCATTTTTTTCACTTGACCAAAAATGTAAATTTTTATTTTCATCTATTTTACTTTTACAGAAATGACAAATTTGTTTCAACTACTATAAATTAGCCAAAGTGACAAATTTGATTTCAACATTTATAATTTGATAGTGGTGACATATTTGGTTTCAACTAAACTAACTAGACAAATAAGTTTTCTATGCAATCAAATGACAACTAAAAGGATATTTCATTTGTATAATATTTTCTATGTATTCTACATAACAAATAAAAGAATGATTTATTTGTTTATAATTTCTAATTTAGCTTAACAAATAAAATGTCAATTTTATTTGTTAACAATTTCAATTTAACAAAAATAATATTTTATATGTAAATATTTTCCTATGAATTCTGATGTAAAATAAATGAATATTCATTTGTAACCAATTTTCTATGTTATTCAAATAAATGAATATTTATTCGTAAACTATTTTCTATGTTATTCAAGTGACAAATAAATGGTCATTTATTTGTAATCAATTTTATATGTTATACAAATGACAAATAAATGGTCATTTATTTGTAATCAAATTTCTATGAAATCTAATTAACCAAAAATGACATTTCGGTTTCATCAATTTTATCTTAACAAACATGAGATATTGTTTTTCAGACAAACAAACATGATATATTTGTTTTCAACTTAACAAACATGATATGTGAAACACCCCACCTCCGTTAGGGTCACTCTCAAAGGGAATGCCCTAATTTTGGTGGAGGTTTATAAGTACAAGTCACAGATATACAAGACAGATATAAGAACACATATTTGTAAACAGCGGAAGAACAACAAATTTTATTTCATAAAATCAAATACGTGTTATAACAACATCCTTTCCAAAAACATAACATGACACTTTCATAATCTGTCTTGAGTACATTATTTAAAGAAGCATAAATAAAACATAGATAAACTGCAAAGGCCCCATAGTGGATTGTCCAAAGCCATAGTTCAAAACAGGAAAGTCCAAGCAATACATTTCTCTACTTCAAGCTGGATGTCAAGGCTGATCAAGCTGCTGTGTTCCCTCCCTGAGGACCTGGGGGGGAAACAGAAGAAAGAAGACGAAAGAAAAATAGAGTCAGACATAAAGCCTGAGTAAGTCTAGTACTATTTTGTCTATGAATAAAGAACTGGGTATGATAAGTATAAACAAGAAGTGGGCAAGCACAATAAACTTGGTTAAGTTGTCTAGGGTCGAATATACTATCGTACCCCATGTTAATCTCTGAACCCATATAAACTAGTTTCCAATTTGCACCCCATAATCAGGGTGATGTGATCCATTCTATGATGATCGGCTCCTACTCGCATAGTTACATGTGTCATACGGCCCCCGATGTCTGTAGTTACCTATGCTGGTCCCACCATGGGGTGTATCAAGTCCCATAGTGGCAACCCGACACAACCTTAGAGTGCACAGGTATGCTACTGGTGTCCAGTGCCTTATTTTTCTGCACCGGAGTGTGTGCAAGCCCGCACTCCGTTAGAACCTACACTGCTACACCACCGCCGTCGCTTTGACCTCTTACAATCAGCCCAGTAATCGTGCCCCACCCTGCCTAGTTTCAGGGTATCCTGATACACCTTTTAGGGTTACTGCTGAAAAGGGTCCCCCGTTACTAGGTTTTTTACCTCTAGCCAACATGCTAAGTTGGTTAAGTGTTTCTAACCTAACCCCCACCAGTCCGTTTAGTTTAGCATGTTCCATTTTGATTAAGTCTTTAGTCCACTTAATCCTAACAATCCTGACTCAGCCTTAATTGTCTTATTAAGGCCCTGACCTCTCACATTAGACAGGTATTGTTGTGGCTGCCTGTTGCCGGTTGGTTCCGGGCAGTCTTACGCCACAACTCAGTCTAACCTCGGGTCCTTATTGGGCTCCATGTTTAACCTCTCACATTGGATAGGTATTGTTGTGACTACTGGACAGCCGGGCGGTTCCGGGCAGGTTTACATCACAACTCAATCCAACCTCGGGTTAAACACATCGTATTTTCTACATTTACATATCTTGTCATTCTTCTTTATTTATATGTAAATATTTGCGGCCCATTATTAAGTAAATGGTGTAAAGGTTACACCAATCATGGGCCCAACCCATACTTGAATTTGGGCCCTTTTATTTTATATTTTCATTCATTAATTAATTTTAACACAACGTTATTTTCCCCCGTTTTACACGTCCGTTCATATATATTGGGCTTAGCCTTTTAAAGCCCAATTTAGCCATGCGAAAGGGGAGGCTTATGGCGTATACACAAAGAGGGGAAGGTGAGCGCATGAACTTGCAATACGACGTTGGAAATACAAAATAGAAATTGGTGTACTTGCATAGTGGTAACATAGGTGACATGAATCAAAGCATGTGAACTTGCATAGGTTTAACTACAACATGAACCTATATTCTTATTTAGGCATATTGTCAAACATGAGCATGTCGTAAATATTTCTAGCATAAGCATAGCATAATGTCAAACAGAAGCATGGCATAAATACTTTTGGCATAAACATGGCATAATGTCAAACATAAGCATGGCATAAATACTTTGGTCATAAAGCATAGACATGTCATGTTCATAAGGTTTCTACATGTTTACAAAGGGATACTTTGCTACCAACACAAAAGCATAGTTCAACTTAATCATGGTTTAAGTCCAATCACATAACGATGGTACAAACATACTTATGCATAAATATTCCTAATCATGGTGTTTGCTTTAAAACTTGCAAAAAGGGATTTTTGAGTCTAACCTAGCCATGTCTCATATATGTCATCATATAAACAAGATAGACTTAATCATGGATTCCAATTATGCCAAATATCATTCAAGGCCTAGCCATATTCATAAATTTGCAAAAGCATGACTTAATACATGGATTATGGTATCAAAATTCCAACATAGTTTCATATGAACTATAACAACCAAACTTGTTTCAATTACTCGCAAAATGATTTATGCACAAAAATATACATCATGATGGCATAATCACAAAGCCCAAACTTGCATGAATTTCAATCAACTACATACATGCAGCTTCAACATAGATTACATAATTTGCGAAATATTCCAAACGTTTACTTGCATAGAACTACCGCATGTAGTTCTTTATAACATGAATAACATAATCCAAACGTATATAAATTGATAAGAACGCACAAATATGAATTACTTCCATTGCCACAATTCAAGCATACACATCAACACAGTTGTTTATTTATACCAAAGTAATACTCTGCTTACAATGGTTGCGGCGAATTCTCTAATTAAGAGACACGATTCCTTTGTTGAATTGATTAGCTTTAGGTTGCTTGAATTGCTTTAGGCTTTAGAACTTTCTTCCTAATTCTCTCTCTAGTTGGCGGCTACTCTTTGTCGTTCCTCAGCAACATGGCGGCTATGTTCTTAATTTGAATGAATAGATTAGGGTTTAGTCTAAGGTTGTTTATATAGAGGTTAGGAATTGATTAGGACCCTTGATGTTGCTAGGTTAGATCATAGCCATTCATTAGGAAGAGAAACCAATAAAAACCCGCCACCTAGCCCTAATGACAAAGCAGACCACAGAAATTCGACCGCACACCGACCTGGCCAGCCAGGTTGACTGGGCTCGACCAGGTCGATACCCCTGTCGACAGGGCTGTCGACAGCCCTGTCGACATGGGTAGCCCAGGTCGACAGCCCAGTCGACCTGGGTGGCCCAGGCGGGTGTTCTTCCACCCTGGCCCAATGGGCCCGATTTTAAATTATTATTTTATTCTGTTTGAATTTTAAATTTGATTCAAAACTTCCGAAGGCCATATCTTCTTCATACGGACTCCGTTTTTCGAAAACTCGGACTCTATTTCGCGTATTTTTCCGAGACGAACGCAATGGCGTATCCCGTTTCCCTTAGTTCTTTGATTTGAATTTGATTATACTTTAATTCATAAATTTCACAGTTATAGAATTTTCGGGGTGTTACATTCTCCCCCACTTAAAAGGATTTCGTCCCCGAAATCTTCGAGTTAGGAGGAATGTATATCCTAACATCCAATCATCCATCTACTCATCCATCAAACACGAGCATCCATTGTCCTTAAAAGACTTCTAATGCTTCATGATCATATGCGAAGTGTGTGTGTACATGTACTTATCTAATGCAAAATCAGGCGGTCTACTGATTCAGTTAACCTCCTTAATGCGAATTATGTAAGTGCCATGAATCCATTATGTATGCAAATTTTCCTATTTTTGATTCTACATGAGTGCACAATCATTCAATACAAATGCAGCATCCACATGACAACACATTAAAGTTCAACCACATATGAATACAAACATATATGCATATGCAACATGAAGTGACTGAGCCGATCTAAACCCTAGATTGTGTGTGTATATGCAACCACGAGCAACCACTAGCAATCACTTGCAACCACTTGCAACCATCATCCATAACATGTTTCAACTACATGTTTTCATCCAAAAAGATTCTACCTAAAGGATAAGGTCGAGGAAATATACCTAAAAAGATAGATAAAAGCGCAACTTAAGGAAAAGGAAAGATCAAGGATATACCCTCGAACAGAAAAGGGTAGGCTGTGCGTATTTTAGCTTCAGTTTCCCAAGTCGCGTCTCCCTCGGCGTCGCTCCACTGAACTTTGACGAGCTTGACTTCGCGGTTGCGTAGCCTCTTCACTTCTGTTCCTAAGATGCGGGTTGGAACCTTCCTTATGGTCGCTTCGCGTTCCACTTCGGCCTCTTCGAGTATATTTGGCTCTACCACTTCAGCGGACTCATGAAGACATTTTCGGAGATGTGAAACGTGAAAGACGTTGTGGACTCCAGCCAACTTCTCGGGTAGCTCTAACCTATAGGCCATTTTCCCAATCTTCTCGATAATAGGGAATGGCCCTACGAATCTTGGTGCTAGCTTTCCTGTGGTTCCAAAACGAACAACGTTTCTTAGCGGTGATACCTTGAGAAAAACTCTGTCTCCAACTTCGAATTCAAGGTCGGTCCTCCTCTTGTCGGCGTAGGACTTTTGTCTGTCTTGGGCCGTCTTCATCCTTCTTCGTATTAAGTCTACTTTCTCTGTAGTCTCTCGGATCATGTCTGGTCCAAGTATAAGCTTATCCGTGGACTCCCACCAACAAGTGGGCGATCGGCACGGTCTTCCATATAAAGCTTCGAAGGGCGCCATTCCTATGGTTGCTTGATAGCTGTTGTTGTAGGCAAATTCCACCAAAGGAAGGTGGTCTTCCCATGTCCCTCCGAAGTCAAGGACGCATAGTCTTAAAAGGTCTTCCAAAACTCTGTTCACTCTCTCTGTTTGGCCGTCGGTTTGGGGATGATAGGCTGTGCTCAAGCATAACTGCGTTCCTACTGCTTCTTGCAAACTCCGCCAAAACTCACTGGTGAAGATGGGGTCTCGGTCACTAACAATGCTAGATGGTATTCCATGGAGTCGAACGATTTCCTTGAGGTAAAGTGATGCTAGGGATGAGGCAGTCCTTTTACTTTTGACAGGTAAAAAGTGGGCGCTTTTAGTAAGCCTATCCACTATTACCCAAATGCTAATGTTGCCTCTCCTAGACCTAGGCAGCCCATCGATGAAGTCCATTGAGATGCTATCCCACTTCCACTGCGGGACCTCCAGAGGATGTAGTAGTCCGCCAGGCTTTTTCTGTTCCGCCTTAACCTGTTGGCACACCATACATTTAGAAACGAATTCTGCCACGTCCTTTTTCATGCCGTTCCAGAAGAAAGTCCTTTTTATGTCTTTGTACATTTTATCTCCGCCTGGGTGTATCGTCATCTTGGAGTGATGTGCTTCCTCGAGAACCTTCTTTACTAAATCTTTTGTCTGTGGGATGCATAGTCTTCCGTCTCGCCTTAGCAAACCCCTATCGTCGATGGAGTATCTGTTGAGGTGACTTGAAGTCTCACCCCTAATTAGCCTATCAATTATTTCCACGAGCTGAGGGTCTTCGCGTTGTGCTGCCCATACTGAATCTACTAAAGTTGGGCGTACTTCGAGAGATGCTAGCAAGCCTGGTACGAAATCGGAGGAGGGCCTAAAGTCGAAGCTGGCTATAAACTCTAGGCTTTGTCTTTCAACAAACAATGGGCTTAGGGTCAATTTCTTTCGGCTCAACGCGTCTGCCACTACGTTGCCTTTGCCCGGAGTATAGGAGATTTCGAAATCGTACGAGGCAAGAAACTCCATCCATCTTTGTTGCCTCAAGTTAAGATCCTTCTGCGAGAAAAGATATTTCAACGATTTATGGTCAGTGTAAAGTTCGAACTTCTCACCTAGGAGATAGTGTCGCCAAGACTTGAGTGCAAAGACGATGGCGGCTAACTCGAGATCGTGGGTTGGGTAGTTCTTTTCGTGCACCTTCAATTGCCTCCCGCCATAAGCTACTACCCTTCCTTCTTGCATTAAGACGGCGCCTAGCCCTGTCCCACATGCATCCGTATAAACAGTGAACATCTTGCTCCCATCTGGCAGCGTCAAAACTGGGGCTGTTGTGAGAGCCCTTTTCAGTCGTTGGAAAGCAAACTCGCAATCCAAGTCCCAATTAAACACTAGATTCTTCTTAGTCAATTTCGTGAGCGGAGCTGAGATTTTCGCAAAATCCCTTATGAATTTTCGATAGAAACCTGCTAGTCCTAGGAAGCTTCGGACCTCAGTCGCATTCCCTGGTGTCTTCCAATCTTGTACCGCCACTACCTTCGCGGGGTCCACCGCTAACCCTTGTTTGGATACTATGTGCCCAAGGAACCTCACCTCTTCTCTCCAAAAGTGGCATTTGGAGAATTTGGCTTTTAGTTGATGGACTCGCAAAGTTTCCATGATTGCCCTTAAGTGTTGAGCATGTTCCTCTTCACTCTTTGAGAAGATAAGGATATCATCTACGAAGACCACTACGAATTTGTTGAGGAAATCTCTAAATACCCTACTCATCAGGTCCACGAAGTAAGCAGGTGCATTTGTCAAGCCGAAAGGCATGACAAGCCACTCAAAGAAGCCGTCTGGGGTTCTGAACGCCGTTTTATCGATGCTATCTTCAGCCACCCTTAGCTGATGAAAACCGGTTGCTAAATCGAGTTGGGAGAAAACAGACGCTCCTACAAGCTGGTCAAATAAATCGTCAATTCTAGGGAGAGGATGCCTATTCTTTTTCGTTAGCTTGTTGAGCTCCCTATAGTCAACACATAGACGGAGTGAACCATCCGCCTTTGTAGCGAACACCACCGGAGCGCCCCATTCTGAAATGCTCCTCCTAATGAACCCCTTTTCTAGAAGCTCTTTAATCTGTTTACTGAGCTCTTTCCTTTCTCGTGGAGCCATATGTCTAACGGGCAACGCAACGGGCTTTGCATTATCTACAAGATATATGCGGAAGTCTATTTCCCGCTTCGGAGGCAAGCCCTTCACCTCTTCGAAGACATCCGGATATTCCCGGACCACTCTAACTGATTGCAAGTTTTCAACAGAGGCATCTAGCGATTCAAGATAACTAAGCATAACCGCATACGAGGGATTACAAGAAATTTCCAAAGTATTACCGAGCTGGGTTAGGAGCCTAACAACCCTTTTCTCACAATCAAGGATGGCCCCATTACGGGATAGCCAATCCATACCCAAAATCAAACCATACCCCGAAAAGCCCAAAACAAAGGCACTACATTGAAATTCAACACTTAGAATAGAAATTTTCAAATCCAAACAGATCATAGACAAATGAGCTGGGCCCCCAATTGGGTTTGAAACAATTAAGGGGTCCTCTACCATACTAGTTTTTAGGTGCAGAGATTCTACTAAAGCAGACGAGATAAAGGAGTGTGATGCGCCGGAATCAAATAAAGTGCGAACGGGGTGATCATAAAGATAAATTACGCTTTCTACAGAAGTATTTATACCTCGCTGTTGCAATGGTGGCGCTTCTAGCACATGAACCTGTGCCCCTGGGGTGGATCCAGCGCCCTGCCCCTGTCCTCGTTTCTTTGGGCAGTCCTTAGCCCTGTGGCCTGTCTGACCGCATGAAAAGCACCCACCATTCTCCTTGGCCTTCTTTTTCCGGCAGTCCTTTACTAAGTGCCCCACTTTGCCACAGAAATTGCACTTCCTCTTCTCTTTGTTGCCTTTTCCGCCTTTCTTAAAGTCTGCCTTCTTAGGCTGCAAACCCTCTTTCTTCCCTTGAGAGCTTTCTGCCTTTGTCTCCTTCTTGCCCTTATCCTCCTCATTCAACAATGCCACTTGCACCAATCTTTCATACGTGGCCCCCATGGGTATATGGGTCATGGCCAAACTGTGTAATGGCTCATTTAACCCTTTGACGAAACGGAGAGCCTTCTTGTGCGGGGTGTTGACTAGGTCAAGTCCAAACCTAGCCAGCTCATCGAACTGATTCACATACTCTCTGACAGTCTTGTCTCCTTGCTTAAGAAATAAGAATTTTTCCAACTGCAAACTTCTTTCCGCATCGGAGAGAAATTTGGTCTCAAACCTTGCCCTAAAGTCCTCCCATGTCTCCACTGGTCTTTCAGCATTAGTGACTTCCCACCAGTAGGAAGCCTCGCCCTTCAATAGCCACACCGCCAGTTGTACTTTTTGTCTATCCTCTACCTCAAAGATGATGAATAGGTCCTCCGTTTCTTTCAGCCAATTCCTAGCTGCTACGAAGGACTCAGTTCCATGGAAATCCCTTCCTCCCATAGCTTTAAAATCTTTACATATCTTAGCAAAAGTGTTTCCCCGAGGAGGAGGTGGAGGAAAAGGTGCTGCTGCAGCTGGATGATTTCCTTCAGCTGGGGGAGGAGGAACGGTAGGACCTGGCTGAGTGGCCCTTGCTTCTAAGAACCGTCTAAACCAACCAGGTATTGGCACCCCTTCAGGCAAGTTAAGTTCTTGGGACATGCTGAAACAAAAAGGATAGATTCAAAACGAAGGATAAGAGATAGTACCTACGGCTTTGGGGAGTGGACTTTGCCTTTTAAAAATAAAATAATATTTTTTTTTAAAAATGCTTCTTTAAATTTCCTTTTTGAAAATAATTTTTTTTCAAAACTTTTTATCTTATCTTGTAAACCTGGCTCTGATACCAAGTGAAACACCCCACCTCCGTTAGGGTCACTCTCAAAGGGAATGCCCTAATTTTGGTGGAGGTTTATAAGTACAAGTCACAGATATACAAGACAGATATAAGAACACATATTTGTAAACAGCGGAAGAACAACAAATTTTATTTCATAAAATCAAATACGTGTTACAACAACATCCTTTCCAAAAACATAACATGACACTTTCATAATCTGTCTTGAGTACATTATTTAAAGAAGCATAAATAAAACATAGATAAACTGCAAAGGCCCCATAGTGGATTGTCCAAAGCCATAGTTCAAAACAGGAAAGTCCAAGCAATACATTTCTCTACTTCAAGCTGGATGTCAAGGCTGATCAAGCTGCTGTGTTCCCTCCCTGAGGACCTGGGGGGGGGGGGAAACGGAAGAAAGAAGACGAAAGAAAAATAGAGTCAGACATAAAGCCTGAGTAAGTCTAGTACTATTTTGTCTATGAATAAAGAACTGGGTATGATAAGTATAAACAAGAAGTGGGTAAGCACAATAAACTTGGTTAAGTTGTCTAGGGTCGAATATACTATCGTACCCCATGTTAATCTCTGAACCCATATAAACTAGTTTCCAATTTTCACCCCATAATCAGGGTGATGTGATCCATTCTATGATGATCGGCTCCTACTCGCATAGTTACATGTGTCATACGGCCCCCGATGTCTGTAGTTACCTATGCTGGTCCCACCATGGGGTGTATCAAGTCCCATAGTGGCAACCCGACACAACCTTAGAGTGCACAGGTATGCTACTGGTGTCCAGTGCTTATTTTTCTGCACCGGAGTGTGTGCACGCCCGCACTCCGTTAGAACCTACACTGCTACACCACCGCCGTCGCTTTGACCTCTTACAATCAGCCCAGTAATCGTGCCCCACCCTGCCTAGTTTCAGGGTATCCTGATACACCTTTTAGGGTTACTGCTGAAAAGGGTCCCCCGTTACTAGGTTTTTTACCTCTAGCCAACATGCTAAGTTGGTTAAGTGTTTCTAACCTAACCCCCACCAATCCGTTTAGTTTAGCATGTTCCATTTTGATTAAGTCTTTAGTCCACTTAATCCTAACAATCCTGACTCAGCCTTAATTGTCTTATTAAGGCCCTGACCTCTCACATTAGACAGGTATTGTTGTGGCTGCCTGTTGCCGGTTGGTTCCGGGCAGTCTTACGCCACAACTCAGTCTAACCTCGGGTCCTTATTGGGCTCCATGTTTAACCTCTCACATTGGATAGGTATTGTTGTGACTACTGGACAGCCGGGCGGTTCCGGGCAGGTTTACATCACAACTCAATCCAACCTCGGGTTACACATCGTATTTTCTACATTTACATATCTTGTCATTCTTCTTTATTTATATGTAAATATTTGCGGCCCATTATTAAGTAAATGGTGTAAAGGTTACACCAATCATGGGCCCAACCCATACTTGAATTTGGGCCCTTTTATTTTATATTTTCATTCATTAATTAATTTTAACCCAACGTTATTTTCCCCCGTTTTACACGTCCGTTCATATATATTGGGCTTAGCCTTTTAAAGCCCAATTTAGCCATGCGAAAGGGGAGGCATATGGCGTATACACAAAGAGGGGAAGGTGAGCGCATGAACTTGCAATACGACGTTGGAAATACAAAATAGAAATTGGTGTACTTGCATAGTGGTAACATAGGTGACATGAATCAAAGCATGTGAACTTGCATAGGTTTAACTACAACATGAACCTATATTCTTATTTAGGCATATTGTCAAACATGAGCATGTCGTAAATATTTCTAGCATAAGCATAGCATAATGTCAAACAGAAGCATGGCATAAATACTTTTGGCATAAACATGGCATAATGTCAAACATAAGCATGGCATAAATACTTTGGTCATAAAGCATAGACATGTCATGTTCATAAGGTTTCTACATGTTTACAAAGGGGATACTTTGCTACCAACACAAAAGCATAGTTCAACTTAATCATGGTTTAAGTCCAATCACATAACGATGGTACAAACATACTTATGCATAAATATTCCTAATCATGGTGTTTGCTTGAAAACTTGCAAAAAGGGATTTTTGAGTCTAACCTAGCCATGTCTCATATATGTCATCATATAAACAAGATAGACTTAATCATGGATTCCAATTATGCCAAATATCATTCAAGGCCTAGCCATATTCATAAATTTGCAAAAGCATGACTTAATACATGGATTATGGTATCAAAATTCCAACATAGTTTCATATGAACTATAACAACCAAACTTGTTTCAATTACTCGCAAAATGATTTATGCACAAAAATATACATCATGATGGCATAATCACAAAGCCCAAACTTGCATGAATTTCAATCAACTACATACATGTAGCTTCAACATAGATTACATAATTTGCGAAATATTCCAAACGTTTACTTGCATAGAACTACCGCATGTAGTTCTTTATAACATGAATAACATAATCCAAACGTATATAAATTGATAAGAACGCACAAATATGAATTACTTCCATTGCCACAATTCAAGCATACACATCAACACAGTTGTTTATTTATACCAAAGTAATACTCTACTTACAATGGTTGCGGCGAATTCTCTAATTAAGAGACACGATTCCTTTGTTGAATTGATTAGCTTTAGGTTGCTTGAATTGCTTTAGGCTTTAGAACTTTCTTCCTAATTCTCTCTCTAGTTGGCGGCTACTCTTTGTCGTTCCTCAGCAACATGGCGGCTATGTTCTTAATTTGAATGAATAGATTAGGGTTTAGTCTAGGGTTGTTTATATAGAGGTTAGGAATTGATTAGGACCCTTGATGTTGCTAGGTTAGATCATAGCCATTCATTAGGAAGAGAGACCAATAAAAACCCGCCACTTACCCTAATGACAAAGCAGACCATAGAAATTCGACCGCACACCGACCTGGCCAGCCAGGTTGACTGGGCTCGACCAGGTCGATACCCCTGTCGACAGGGCTGTCGACAGCCCTGTCGACATGGGTAGCCCAGGTCGACAGCCTAGTCGACCTGGGTGGCCCAGGCGGGTGTTCTTCCACCCTGGCCCAATGGGCCCGATTTTAAATTATTATTTTATTCTGTTTGAATTTTAAATTTGATTCAAAACTTCCGAAGGCCATATCTTCTTCATACGGACTCCGTTTTTCGAAAACTCGGACTCTATTTCGCGTATTTTTCCGAGACGAACGCAATGGCGTATCCCGTTTCCCTTAGTTCTTTGATTTGAATTTGATTATACTTTAATTCATAAATTTCACAGTTATAGAATTTTCGGGGTGTTACAATATGTTTATCTTCAACCATTTTATAACAAAACAGGACATATCATAAATTTTATATATACAATAAAAATACAATTTTTTTTATTGTATACACAAATTTCTGACAAATATGAATACACACAATTCAATCTAGCGGTTAATCGCAAACGCAACACAAATCAACATTTCAACAAAGATATACAGCATCACATGAATTTTATATGAAATAAATAATAAATATAAATTTCACATTTCAGTAATAATTTATTTTTAAATTATAAAATAAAGATCTCACCTTGGTTTGTCTCGGTTTCAGCTCTAGTAAGCTTCATACTGTAGATCTCACTTACACGATTCTAAGGCTTTTCGTTTCGTTTGATTTTGTTGCTGCATGAAGAAGTTATAGTAATATATGTGTTAATTATAATTTTAGTTAATTAATAATTGAATTAATTTAACACCTTTCTTAATTAAATTTTAGCCCGTCGTTCTTCTTCCTGGTGTGGTGAAACCCATCGGTTCTCTTAGGGTTTCCATTTTCACGCCATTCGAGGCAGTAGCCGTTGATCCAAGATGCCGATGCCGAAGGTCATGGCGCCACCTCGCTGCACCTGAAAGCCAGCCCAACTCGTGAGTCTCCCCTCGCCGGAATTTTCTCGTGAACGGTGCGGGTTTCAGCTTCAAATTCGCACTCGTTCCTTCATGAAATCAGATCATGACCGTTGATTACTTAGAGTTCGACGAGCTCTTTAATTTTGTGTTTGGAGTTTGCGATTTCATTGAGGGAATTTTGAGAATGGGAGGGAGGAAGATGGGAGGTACAGCGCCATTGATTAAGGTAGGCAGCGGCTGATGTTTATAGAATTAGGGTCTGGTTTGTTTAGTCTATGTTTATAAAATTATAATATATAATTTCTTAATTACTAGTTTAAGCCCGTTAGCCTATTCTGGCTCCAATTCCAGCCCAACTAGAGTTGTCCCTAGCCAAATACCCCCGTTCCGGATCCAATGAGCCATGTCACGTCAGCCCAAACGAATATCTATAGCCTGTTTTGTTTAATTTAATATTTAAATCATTTACTTAATTAATTCAATCGTATATTTAAATTCACCAGGGCTACATACGGGCCCAGAAAATTTCATAAAAAATATTTCTAGCTTTGTCTTGACGATACGGTTCTAACAAGACTAATTTCGTCGAATTCCAAGACAGTTTGAAAAATGGCCATTTTCAAGTTGATTAAATTTGACTAAAATGAACAAAAAACGTTTTCTTTTGCCACGCTCACAAATTAATTCGAAAAATTCTAGAAAATTAAACTTAACAATAATTTGACATTCTGATTCCAACAAAAGTGATTTCGTCGAAAACGGAGGTCGTTTGAAAAATGGCTATTTTTAATATTAATATATATATATATAAATTTTACAGCGACTATTCTGAAAATTAAACTGGGCATAACTTTTGATTCCCGCTATTAAATTTCAATTTTTCAGATTCGTTAGAAAGATATTTTTAAATAGATTTACATATTTTTGGTTTCACTAAAATCTGATTCATTTTGCATCCTATATAGTCAGTCAAAGTTCAAATTCAAATTTTCTAACTGCAGCGCTATTTTAAACTCTATTTATAATTAAAATAAATCTATTCGTTCTCACTTCAATTAAAATAAATTTTTTAGTCGTTATTATTTAAAATAAATTATTTTAACTATTTAAAATCCCTTAGAATTTCTAAAATAAAAAATTTAAATTGGGCCCAAAATTCCTGGTTATTACACCTATAATTAATGAATTTTGTTTATTTGTTCAACTTTCTTTGTCCTGTGTGTGTACTAATTGTTCAATAATGTATCTTTCTTTTGTAACATGGTTAAACAACCTTACTGCTTTTCAAGCACAAAAACATTGTATTTTACTGTAACATAATTTTTTGTTAATATGTTACATTTTAAATTATTAATAAAATGAAATATGAATGTTTTCATGTTGCTTACATTTCAAGCAGCTCCTACTTTAACTATTATTTTTATTCTTCTAGCATACAATATTTAATACAGTTGTTTTCCAATATTGCTTCAGACACCGTATGCTACATTTATTATTTTTGTGCACATGTCTGGTGTCTGCTACACTTAACATTTTTATGCATGTTTCCAACGAACGTGCCTCCGTATTGCATATATATATATATATATATATATATATATATATATATATATATATATATATATATACATAAAATGAACGGCCTCCGAAGGCTCACGGTGGACCGTTCATCTTGGGGGGAGGAAGGCAACCCAGTTCGCATAGAGTCCCCTTGGACCTAAATCCAACAAATAATAGGAGGATCCTCTTACTGCTTAATACCTGTAACGACTACGGATTTCGCCTGACCCTAATTGATCGCTAGATCGACCAAGACCGTTAAAATCCCGCATACGTTAACTTTGGAAATACAACACATTAGAACAAATAACAAAAGACTTTTAATAAACATTATGACAATGTTACATCAGAGTACAGAATATCAGAGTACATTGGATATAATAATACAGCGGAAGATTATATTACAATAATTTAATATACTGCAGTGGAACAAGTAAATTCACACAGCGGAAGACTAGCAATGCTCTAGACATAGCTCTAAGCTTCGATCCAGAATCCTACTCAATAATATCTACAAAATAAGCTACTCGACTTCCCATGTGGAAAAGAGGCACCCGAGTTTGCAAAGTGAAACAAACTACGTGTCAGTCATGGGACTGGTATGAGAAATCTTTACTTAACTTAACTGGTAATAAGGCTAATCACAGGACCACGCCGCTAACGCGGAACGGGTTTACTCCATTAGATTGCCAGTGCATAAATAAAGTAAATTGTTAAAATAACGCAATGCTTTTTAGAAAATTGAAACCATTATAAGACTCAGGTCCCATCACACAATGCAACGCAAGCCGAAGGATAGAGTTTTACCTTATAATCGTCAGAAATGCTTGATACTATAAAACGAATTTGATATTATTATTAGTGTATACATGTTTCAAAAACATTTCAATCATAATGTATTAATCGAAGACGACATATCTACCATATACTATGTCGACATATTAGTTCTACAATCAAAACCATACGATGTCGTATTGGAGGTTGGATTTCCATCAAGAGTAAAGGCTAGGAACGATCTCCTTACTGATTCGAGACACTCTAGCAATGTCTCAGGATTCGGACGCTGGCGAACCCTTAGATACAACAGGGCCGGTCAACAAATACTTTAGCGGATTGGCAATTCCTGAACACATGCTTCCTGATCCTATTGGACCTATAAATTGGCCATTAGCGACCAATAAAAATATCCGAGGCGCCTCATTCCATCAACCACATAGGTAAAAATGTCGGGCCTTGTAAAAACCCAAACACCACATCTACCTAGAAAGAAACATGTGCGCTCCCTGCGTTCCCTTGCTCCGTTTCTGACTCTTACCGAGGTGCGAGGCTCGCGAGGTCACGCCATACACAAAGCTATGTCGAATAGGCTATGCTTCGATCATCAACCACAAGGCTCAACAAAAGCCTTGATCATTTGCATCTTGGCGTGCCACATTGACAATCCACACCGTGCGATCAATAACTACCAATATATAACCTCTGAGCTTGTACATCTCAGAGAAGGGTGTTAAGCAAGAGAATAAATTCTCCGCCACCACAGATATATATTAATAGATATTAATTTAATTACATGGAATGAAATTCAATGTCGGACATACATCCATTTACAAGTCCGTTCTGGGTCTGAACGAAACCGAAGTCACCTTATTCCGCCTCCCGTATGTCCAATACGGAAGCGAGGTGCTCGCATATCCGGACAATCAACAAGTACGTCCGGAAAAACTACCACTATTAACCCTTTACTGGGAGAGACCCAATGCCAGGCATCAGTAGTTGTCCATTCGATGTGAAGATCACCGGTCTTCAATCACCGTCTTCAATATCTTCAACTTTTAATCGTCGTGGTAATTATTCAGAATTGGTTAAAGCCAGTCTTTCCGAATAACTCTCGTGTTTTTATAATTGAAAATCAAGTGCAATAAAGACACATCCAATGCCTCTTTCCAATTCAGAATATTCTTTTAATAAAATATTCATATTATTAGGGAAAGGTTCCCATTAATTTTATAAAATATAAATTCTTTCAAATTTATTCTTAAATCTTATTTTCAAAGATTTATTAAAATTCCAATTCAGTTTTAATATCAAAAATCATTATTTTACGATTATTTCAATTTAAGACATAAATCTTATCTTTAACTGGGTTAAAGAATCAATGTCATTTAAAAACATTGTTCACGATAACCCCAAAATCATATTCCAAAATATGGAATTTTCCAAATCAATATATAATCGATATAAATTTCCATATCAGAATAATAATATAAATGGAATAATGGCAAAGACTTTTAAATTCTATATATAGTAACAGTCTTTTTTTACAGGAGCCTATCTCGATTATTATCAATCGAATTTCCATTCAATTCCAATTTAATCTATTAAATTGGAAAACTTGATTTTGGAAAATTTATTTTTAAACCTTTAATAAAAGATTTATAAATTCTAAATAATATTTTTTAATGTTAATTGGGTTAAAGAACTGAGACGACCCGAACCTCCCCGGTAAGGAAAGCACAGATAGAATTGAGTACAAGACGAATCAGAACGCAGACGGAAGAACATTTCATTGTTATTACAACAATTCCATCAGATACAAGAATATACAGAGTATAAATGAATAAATTACATTCAACAAATATCAGAGATTTAAATTACATTTAAATATATCGCAGTGGAAAGTAATACAAAACACAACTGAAAGTGGTACACAGATACAGAGCTTTCCGAGCATCGTTCCAGCTGTAAATCAGGATCCTGTGAATATAAATCTGCAAAACCAAAACTACTAGCTGCCCATGTCGAAAATAAGGGCACCCCGAGTTTAGGTTAAAATAATAAACTCCAGGTCAGTCATGTGACTGGTGTGAGAACTAAAACAGTTATTAATCTTTATTTTAAAGTTTGGTAAATCAAGGGACCACGCCGTATAACACGGAACAGGTTTCCTCCCAAGAATACCAGTGCATAGAACAAACAGTGCAATGCTAAATAAAGAAAAATGAAGCTGTTATAAGACCCAGGTCCCATCACACAATGCAACGCAAGCCGGAGGATAGGGTTTTTACCTTATAACAGCCAAAGCATGCTTGATACATTTAAAACACATTATTTGATACTATTATAGGTGTATAGTGTCAAAACAATTTCAATCATAAATATAAATCATAGACGGCATAAGCGCCCCATCCCACTATGTCACCATACTAGGCTCAACAAATAAAACCGAAACACGTATTGGAAATTGGATTTTTGTCATGAGTCAAGGCAAGGGGCAAGCTCCTCTCCGAATCGAGACACTCTAGCAAATGCCTCAGGACGCCATTATGATCCTTTGGAACCTCCAAGGCCGATCCTCTCTTACTTTTTAGGATTAGTTATTCCTGAACACACGTTTCCCGGTCCTTAGAGACCTATATCCGAGGTGCCTCGTATCCAACAACCACACAGGTGAAAAGTATATAAATGTCAGGGCTGCTAGGTCACTGACACCACCATAGCTAGAAAGAAATGTCGTGCACTCCTTGGGTCCGTATCCCTTTTTGACTCATACCGAGGTGTGAGACTCGCGAATTCACGTTATACACAAAGCTACGCCACACAGGCCGTGCTTTGATCATCAACCACAAGACTTTGCTTTTCAACAGAAGCCTAGATCATTTGCCAATTACGCGTGCCACACTGGCAATTCGTTCCATGCGACTGATGTCCATCGATATACAACCTCTGAGCTCGTACGTCTCAGAGAAGGGCGTTAAGCAAGAGAATAAATTCTCCGCCGCCAAACAGATGTATATTTAATAAAGATCAATCAATACAGAATAAAATCCAATGTTAGACACACAATCCATTTACAAGTTCGTTCTGGGTCTGAACGAAACCGGAGGCACTTTCCTCGCATATCCATCCATCTCCAAGTACGTCTGGACGATCACCAACTGATTCCCTCATCTTGGGTGTACAGCCCAGTCAAGATCATCAGTAATCACCCAAACGATGTGAAGACTTCCGGTCTTCAACCACCGTCTTCATCTTCGACATCTCGTCGAATCGGTTATTCAGAATGGGTATAACCCGGCCTTTCTGAATAACCCACGTATATGATAAGAAAATGTTCCACAAACACAACAAACGCCTCATTCCAATTCAGAAATTTTCCAAAATCAAGTTTTCCAATTTAATAGATTAAATTGGAATTGAATGGAAATTCGATTGATAATAATCGAGATAGGCTCCTGTAAAATGTGAAGACTTCCGGTCTTCAACCACCGTCTTCATCTTCGACATCTCGTCGAATCGGTTATTCAGAATGGGTATAACCCGGCCTTTCTGAATAACCCACGTATATGATAAGAAAATGTTCCTTAAACACAACAAACGCCTCATTCCAATTCAGAATGTTCTTTTATTCACAAAATCACATTCTTAGGGAAAAGTTCCCATTAATTTTATCCAAGATAAATTCTTCTAAATTTATTCTTTAATCTTCCTTGGGATATCATTTCAAACTAGTCGGGATTAGCGAACCACACCGAAGTAATTATTTATTATATTTCCCAATCCCAACCTATTCATCCCCTGGAGAAAAACTGGTAGTACTCCCTATCTAACACCACGGTGTTATCGGTAAAATTGATTACCATTTCACGTTCAAATCTAATTAAAGATTTAACTATCGCTTTGGAGCAAAACTGGTGATACTCCATTCTCGATTACTTTTCAGTTTTGATAATTTAAACTATCAGTTCACTTTCAATCTAATTAAAGATTCATTAAAACTCCACTTAGTTTTAATCTTCTCAAAAATCAATATCCTGTTTTTAACTGGGTTAAAGAACCAATGTCATCAAAAACACAATTCACGATAAACCCCAAATCACATTTGATATTAAATACAAGGCTCTGAATAGAAAATATACCGGCTTATATTCAATATCAAATTCTGAAACCAGCAAATATCGTATTGGAAATAATGATATAAAATATATCTTTCAAATTCCCATAACAATATCTATATAGTCACGAAATACAATATCGAAATATTCCAAAGATAATTTCGATTCAGATCCACTTCCACTTTATTTATATTGGAAATTCTGGTTATTTTCAAAACCGATTCAAATTCGATTTATTCATTTCAAAAATAAATTGGTTTTAGTTCTAGTTCAAAACCAGTTCATTTTGATAAAAATCTATTTTTATCCTTTCAAATATGGAGTTTTTCATCCCAGTTCTTTCCAATTCACATATTATGATTTTACACAAATTATTAATATTTTTAATAATTTTATCAAGGCCCGTACAGTTGGTTTCCATCAACGGCCATCGAACTGCACTTACAGCGACCTTTTTCAAATTTGATTTGGACATAATTCCAAATCCAACCGTTAGATTTCAAATTTCTAATATTCATTGGAAAGCTCTTTTTGATACGAACCAAACGGTTCCGGTTTTAGGAGAATCCGACGGTCGGATCTCCCGCAACGTCAATTCGAAGTCAATGGTCGAAATCCACGAACTTCCGCGGCGCGGCGCGGCGCGTTCTATTCAGGCCATTATATATAATATATATATATATTATATATGTTTCGTCGATTTCCTTTTAAAACGTATTTTATAAATCGTTTTAAATTCGTTTTCAAAACCATTTCAACTCTATATTCAATTTCAAATCAAAATCGAATATTTCGTATCATTACTATATAAATGATTATATTTTCAAAACGTTATATTTTGAAATCACTACCTTTTCTATATTCATTATAAAAACGAATATAATCGATATAAATATCGTTCACGTCCAAATAGCGCAACTCTAATCAACACGGCTTTATATATTTCAATAAATTCGTTATTCTATTTAACAAATGAATATATATTCTATTCAACACATGAATCTATATTTCTTTCAACACACGACTAATCTCAACACATGAGTACTATCAACACACGACTATTTTTGTTATATAAAATATTTTATAAAACTATGGTATCTATCGTTTGATTATTAATTAGACTCCACCGTGAAGTAGTTCTAATTTTAAATATGATAAAGATGTAAATTTTATTATTTAAAATATTTTACTCAACACATGAATAGTTTCAACACATGAACATCGTCAACACATGACTATTTTTATATTCAACACATGAATTTTCTTTTATAATATTCATTATTTTCCCGATTGGAATGAGGCCCAACCAATCACCATATAATGTTAATTATATGGATTCCATACAACACATGTATATAATAGCAATGATAAACAATCAACCATCACCCAAAGTGCACCACACAATTGCATAAGCATCAAATATAAATAATTAATGCTTACACAGTCTGTCGACCTATCGATCGACATATAATTAAATAATTGGGATTAGTGTACGCCGAATATCATCCCAACACCTGTGTGGGGTTTCAAATCAACAAACACTGAATATTATTTGTGCAGTTGGACGATGTGTAAAATTTATCATCCCAATCAATATCAGTCAAATCAGTGTATATAAACAAATCGGCTGATTTGTTTATAAATATTTATTTATTCACATTCACATTAAAAATTATATTTTAACGATAATTAATTTATTTCAACCATCTACATTTTATCATCGATTTCACATCAACAATACAAACAAATTTCACAACACATCAATCAAACAAACAAGTCATCCATGGTCTGGGGATGACGGGTGTCGGGTGCTACTAAGCACCGTCTGCATCCTATTATATATATAACTAGAAAAAGGAAATTTAGAGTGAGAAGTTCTCACCAATAGCTAATCCAATACCACGACTCTTCCTATGTAGAAATCTTCGTCTTTCTAGCCCTTTTTGTCACTTTCATTGCCCGTAGCCACTACATATATAAAAATCATATTTTTATATTGTTTCTATGTATATAAAAATCATATTTTTATAATTACTCCATATGGATAAAAATTCTATTTTTACCCCGCTACTATATAGATAAAAATTCTATTTTTATATCGTTACTATATAGATAAAAATTCTATTTTTACATCGCTACTATATAGATAAAAATTCTATTTTTACATTGCTACTATATAGATAAAAATTCTATTTTTACATTGCTACTATATAGATAAAAATTCTATTTTTATAACGCTCCTCTCTACATAAAAATTGCATTTTTTACTTTGCTATTCAATATATAAAAATCGAATTTTTATATCATCGCTATAAAAATCACTTTTCCACTTCAACGTATATATAAATAAAATAAAATAAAAAGATCACAACTTCTCTTAACTAAAAATCAAATCTTTGTTTATAAATAATATAAAAATCCTAACTTTCCTTATACTATGCTTTACATTCTTGAATAAATCCTGAAAAAGGAAAATGAAGTAAAAAAAAAAAAAACTTACAGTTCATTTTGAAAAGGGGGCGAGAGGGGGTCGGGCTCGCGTCGGTCAATGGATGGAGGAGGGGGGTTTCGAGTTCAGGGAGGTCGGGGGAGGCGAGAGGGAGGATCGGAAGGGTGGAGGTGGTCGGGGGTTCGCGGGTTCAGGGAGATCGGGGGAGGCTCCAGCGGAGAAAGAAGGGAGAAGGGGTGGAGATGAGGCGGAGTAGGGTGGTCAGGGGGTGTCGCGCCTCCTGGCGGCGGCGGCGATCGGGGGGGGGGGGGGGGGGGGGGTGCGACGATAGCCTGGCGCGATTTTTTTTCTTCTGATTCGATTTCTGAATTAAATCGGGGGGGGGGGCTGAGAGGAAGTAAGGAGAGGAGAGAGTGTTTTTAATTTTTAATTATTTTAATTATTTAACTTACAAAAAGTTGACTTTTTCATACGACCTCTAAACGAGGCCCACCGCCTGTCGTCCGTAGTGTTTTACCCTCATTCCGAACACAATGGGATATGTATCGTATGCTGATCCGATCGTTTCGATCAGTTTTCATCAAAATCAACATATAACTCTATATATTGAATTTGAACACGCATCTCAATTTACCGGGGACCTATACGAATTCTAAAAATTGTAGAAAAATATTTTCTAGCTTCGTATTGACGATACGGTCATAACAAAACTAGTTTCATTGAATTCTGAGATTGTTGGAAAAATGACCATTTTCCAGTCGATTAAAATCAACTAAAACTGGTTAAACACGTTTTCCTTTGCCATGCTCACATATTGATCCGAAAAATTATGAAATTTGGAATCTAGAAATAATGTTACATCACGGACCCAACAAAAGTGGTTTCGTCGAAATCCGAGGTCGTTTGCAAAATTTCCATTTTTAAGGGCCTGAATTCCATAGCGACTATTCAGAATTTTCAACTGGACATATCTTTTGATTCCCGCTATGAAATCTCAATTTTTCGGATTCGTTGGAAAGATATTATCAAATAGATCTTATTATTTTTGGTTTCACTAAAATCTGGTTTGTTTTGCACCAGGTATGTTCAATTGAAGTTTGAAATCGAATTATCGAACTACCGCGCCATTTTCAATTCCTTTTATAATTGTATATAATTATTTGTATTCTAACGACGAAGTATATAATATATACGTTATAATTATATTCAAAATAAATTTCTCGTCGATATTATTTAAAATAATTATTTTAAATGTTCAAAATTCATTAAAATTGCCAAAATAAAAAATTTAAACTGGCTCGCATTTCCGGGTTGTTACAATCTCCCCCACTTAAAACTTTTCATCCCCGAAAAGGAACGAAGTCGAAAGTGGTTTGATTAATCAACTCTACGTTCGATCTGGCTTTCATTCTCCAACTCTTCAGTTTCTGAGAATTTTCAAATTCTTCAAAAATTTGGCTAACACCCGGAATTTTCGAGAAATTTCACTATAACCTCCTTTGTATGGGGAGAGGTGTGGAAATTTATTGGGCCGTATTAGGTACCCAATAAATCCTAATAAGCATACACATATTTATAGTGATATATTCTGGTGTTTACAGGGGAGCGTGTATTGATAATAACTCCAGAGAATAAATTCTCGTCACCCTGTCAAAGCCTGAGGGAGTGTGTATTTTAAATGCTCCAGAGGATAAATCCTCGTCACCTCGTCCCGTGTGGGAAATAAATAGTCCATGTGCCGTATCAAATAACTAGAGAGACATGATTATTGTCA
This sequence comes from Allium sativum, assembly GCA_030737875.1. Taxonomy (NCBI): domain Eukaryota; kingdom Viridiplantae; phylum Streptophyta; class Magnoliopsida; order Asparagales; family Amaryllidaceae; genus Allium; species Allium sativum. The sequence goes on along the minus strand of CM060913.1, from coordinate 177,436,039 downwards.
ACTCTAGACCCGTGTGGGGTTTTTTTATTAATCTAGAAATTTTATTGTTACAATTTAAATAGTCTATACCAGTCATCAGTTCAACCTGTAAAATATAGTCATCGCCATACAAGCCTCTCGCTCGTATGGTAAATCTTCCACCTCGTCACACAAGCTCCAAATGCTTATGTGGTATATGATGAAGTATGCCTATCTTCCAGAAGTATGCCATGTAATGTAGTTACAATTTAAATCATATTTTATAAAGAAACGTCGTATTTCGAAGGTGTGAATACTTCGCATCCAACCCATTAAGATTTACCTATTTGTCGGGCACGCAAATAAAATCTTTACTAAACAGCTATCCAATTTCCTGTTCAAACATATATAATGCACAAGTATATATTTCTAACTACTTTCTAATCAGTTCAATGTGTGATTTAATTGAATAAATTTGTTCTGGTTTTTATTGATGATATTCTAATCTTCTCTAAATCAAAGGTCGAAAAGGAACATAACAATGGAAGCCGAAAAGGAACGAAGCCGAAAGTTGTTTAACAAATCAACTCAACTTCCATTATTTTGGCTACGGCTTAAGTTCTTCAACTTTTCAGTTTCTAAGAATTTTTCAAATTTTTCAAAAATTTGGCTAACACCCTAAATTTCCGAAAAATTTCGCCATAACCTCCCCTGCACCAGGAGCTCCGGGAAAATCCCGAAATTGCCTTACAGGCCTTCTGATCTCAAAAAGAAAAAGAAAAAGCCAAGCGGCTAGCCAATAGGCTCATAAAATCATCATCACCCACACAAAACAGTAAATTATAGTAAATATGTACCTATTTGTCGGGCAAACAAATTTTATTCTCTGTTCTAGCTTCCTTGCTATGACCGGTTCATTGTAAGTACTTGTATATGCAAGCAAATGCGACCAATTTTCAATACAATTCAATATTTGATTCAAATAGGCTAAATGGTTCAAAATTATCAAACAAATAAACAATCAACACAAACAACAATCAATTAGTGAATTAGAAACCTCTGAGCTCCTTTGGTTTGTATCCCATAGCTATAAAGAAACGTCGTGCACTCCTTTGGTTTGTATCCCATTTTTGACTCATACCGTGGTGTGAGACTCGCGAATTCACGTTATACACAAAGCTACGCCACACAGGCCGAGCTTTGATCATCAACCACAAGACTTTGCTTTTCAACAGAAGCCTTGAACAATTGCCACTTACGCGTGCCACACTGGCAATTCGTTCCATGCGACTGATATCCATCGATATACAACCTCTGAGCTCGTACGTCTCAGAGAAGGGCGTTAAGCAAGAGAATAAATTCTCCGCCGCCAAACAGATGTATATTTAATAGAGATCAATCAACACAGAATAAAATCCAATGTCAGACACACAATCCATTTACAAGTTCGTTCTGGGTCTGAACGAAACCGGAGGCACTTTCCTTGCATATCCATCCATCTCCAAGTACGCCTGGACGATCACCAACTGATTCCCTCATCTTGGGTGTACAGCCCAATCAAGATCATCAGTAATCACCCAAACGATGTGAAGACTTCCGGTCTTCAACCACCGTCTTCATCTTCGACATCTCGTCGAATCGGTTATTCAGAATGGGTATAATCCGGCCTTTCTGAATAACCCACGTATATGATAAGCAAATGTTCCACAAACACAACAAACGTCTCATTCCAATTTAGAATGTTCTTTTATTCACAAAATCACATTCTTAGGGAAAAGTTCCCATTAATTTTATCCAAGATAAATTCTTCTAAATTTATTCTTTAATCTTCCTTGGGATATCATTTCAAACTAGTCGGGATTAGCGAACCACACCGAAGTAATTATTTATTTTATTTCCCAATCCCAACCTATTCATCCCCTGGAGCAAAACTAGTAGTACTCCCTGTCTAACACCACGGTATTATCGGTAAAATTAATTACCATTTCACGTTCAAATCTAATTAAAGATTTAACTATCGCTTTGGAGCAAAACCGGTGATACTCCATTCTCGATTACTTTTCAGATTTGATAATTTAAACTATCAATTCACTTTCAATCTAATTAAAGATTCATTAAAACTCCACTTAGTTTTAATCTTCTCAAAAATCAATATCCTATTTTTAACTGGGTTAAAGAACCAATGTCATCTAAAACACAATTCACGATAAACCCAAAATCACATTTGATATTAAATACAAGGCTCTGAATAGAAAATATACCGGCTTATATTCAATATCAAATTCTGAAACTAGCAAATATCGTATTGGAAATAACGATATAAAATATATCTTTCAAATTCCCATAACAATATCTGTATAGTCACGAAATCCAATATCGAAATATTCCAAAGATAATTTCGATTCAGATCCACTTCCACTTTATATATATTGGAAATTCTGGTTATTTTCAAAACCGATTCAAATTCGACTTATTCATTTCAAAAATAAATTGGTTTTAGTTCTAGTTCAAAAACAGTTCATTTTGATAAAAATCTATATTTATCCTTTCAAATATGGAGTTTTTCATCCCAGTTCTTTCCAATTCACATATAATGATTTTACACAAATTATTAATATTTTTAATAATTTTATCAAGGCCCGTACAGTCGATTTCCATCAACGGCCATCGAACTGCACTTACAGCGACCTTTTTCAAATTTGATTTGGACATAATTCCAAATCCAACTGTTAGATTTCAAATTTCTAATATTCATTGGAAAGCTCTTTTTGATACGAACCCAACGGTTCCGGTTTTAGGAGAATCCGACGGACGGATCTCCCGCAATGTCAATTCTAAGTCAATGGTCGAAATCCACGAACTGCCACGGCGCGGCGCGTTCTGTTCAGGCCATTATATATAATATACATATATTATATATATTTCTTCGATTTCCTTTTAAAGCGTATTTTATAAATCGTTTTAAATTCGTTTTCAAAACCATTTCAACTCTATATTCAATTTCAAATCAAAATCGAATATTTCGTATCATTACTATATAAATGGTTATATTTTCAAAACGTTATATTTTGAAATCACTACCTTTTCTATATTCATTATAAAAACAAATATAATCGATAAAAATTTCGTTCACGTCCAAATAGCGCAACTCTAATCAACACGGCTTTATATATTTCAATAAATTCGTTATTCTATTTAACAAATGAATATATATTCTATTCAACACATGAATCTATATTTCTTTCAACACACGACTAATCTCAACACATGAGTACTATCAACACACGACTATTTTTGTTATATAAAATATTTTATAAAACTATGGTATCTATCGTTTGATTATTAATTAGACTCCACCGTGAAGTAGTTCTAATTTTAAATATGATAAAGATGTAAATTTTATTATTTAAAATATTTTACTCAACACATGAATAGTTTCAACACATGAACATCGTCAACACATGACTATTTTTATATTCAACACATGAATTTTCTTTTATAATATTCATTATTTTCCCGATTGGAATAAGGCCCAACCAATCACCATATAATGTTAATTATATGGATTCCATACAACACATGTATATAATAGCAATGATAAACAATCAACCATCACCCAAGGTGCACCACACAATTGCATAAGCATCAAATATAAATAATTAATGCTTACACAGTCTGACGACCTATCGATCGACATATAATTAAATAATTGGGATTAGTGTACGCCGAATATCACCCCAACACACGTGTGGGGTTTCAAATCAACAAACACTGAATATTATTTGTGCAGTTGGGCGATGTGTAAAATTTATCATCCCAATCAATATCAGTCAAATTAGTATATAACAACAAATCGGCTGATTTGTGTAACAACCCGAAAATCTGGGCCAGTTTAAAATTTTTATTTTGGCAATTTTAGCGAATTTTGAATATTTAAAATAGATTATTTTAAATAATATCGACGAGGAATTTATTTTGAATATAATTCGAACGAATATATTTATACGCGTCGTCGTTAGAATATAAATAATTATATATAATTATAAATAGAATTGAAAATGGCGCGGTAGTTCGATAATTCGATTTCAAACTTCAATTGAATGTACCGGGTGCAAAACAATCCGGATTTTAGTGAAACCAAAAATAATGGAATCTAATAGTGAATATCTTTCTAACGAAGTCAACAAACCGAGATTTCACTTTAGAAATGATAAGATATGTCCAGTTGAAAATTCTGAATAGTCGCTATGGAATTCAGGCCCTTAAAAATGGACATTTTGCAAACGACCTCGGATTTCGACGAAACCAGTTTTGTTGGGTCCGTGATGTTAAGTTATTGCTAGATTCCAAATTTCATAATTTTTCGAATCAATATGTGAGCGTGGCAAAGGAAAACGCGTTTGACCAGTTTCAGTTGATTTTAATCGACTGGAAATTGGCCATTTTTCAAACGGTCTCAGAATTCGACGAAACTAGTTTTGTTAGGACCGTATCGTCAATACGAAGCTAGAAAATATTTTTCGGGAATTTTTCTAGTTAGTATGTGACCCCGGTAATTTGAAATGTACGTTTAAAATTCAATACAGTGATTTAAATGAAAATTCAAAAGGAAATTGATTGTAAGGATCAAATCAGCTTGCGATACATATCCCATTGTGTTCGGAATGGGGGTAATACGCTATGGACGACAGGCGGTGGGCCTCGTTTCGAGGTCGTATGAAAAAGTCAACTTTAGGTTGAATTAAATAATAATATAATAAAATAAAAAAATAAAAAAAACCCTTTCTCCTTTATACTTCTGGCCCCTCCCCCTTTCTTTACGAAATCGAATTCTCAGTATAAAAAAAAAAAAAAAAAAAAAGAAGAAGAAGAGGAAGACGGGGGGGAAACTCGCCGCCGCCCCCCCCCCCCGATGATCGACGCCGCCCCACCCTCCAGGAACCACCGCGCCTCCGCCCAGACCTCCCACTCCTGCTCTTCCGTCCTTCTCCTTCCCGCTTAGAACCCCGCGCCAGAAAAAAACCCCAACCCTGAAACCCCCACCGATGCCTCGCGCCCCTCCTCCGATCATTTCCCCCCTCCGCCTCGTTGAAGCCCCCTCAGACGTCGACGAAGACCCCCCCCCCCCCCCGCTGTAAGTATTTCTGATTTTTATATTAAGTTAAAACTGTTTTTTTATATTAAGTTAAAACCGTTTTTTTTATATATGAAGTTAAAACTGATTTTGTTTAGGATTTTAAAACTGAAATTTTAATAAAGATTTAAAACTGATTCTTAATTTTTAAAAGGTTTTAAAAAGATTTGAATTTTTAAAAGGTTTTAAAAAGATTTGAATTTTTAAAAGGTTTTAAAAAGATTTGAATTTTTAAAAGGTTTTAAAAAGATTTGAATTTTTAAAAGGTAAAAGATTTGAATTTTAAAAGGTAAAAGATTTAAACTTTGAAAAGTAAAAGAAAAGATTAGATCTTTGAAATGGAAAAGGCGGAATCTATTTGAAATAAAAATTCGATTTTTATCTATTGATCTTTGAAATAAAAATTCGATTTTTATCTATTGAACTTTGAAATAAAAATTCGATTTTTATCTATTGAACTTTGAAATAAAAATTCGATTTTTATCTATTGAACTTTGAAATAAAAATTCGATTTTTATCTATTGAACTTTGAAATAAAAATTCGATTTTTATATATTGAACTTTGAACTAAAAAATTCGATTTTTATATATGGAATAGCGAAGTAAAATTCGATTTTTACATATGTAGTGAAAGCGGACAACGAAAGCGACAAAAGGCGAGTTGGCGAAGGTTTCCTGCATTAGAAGAGCCGTGGAGCTAGGATAGCTAAAGGTGAGAATTTCTCACCTTTCAATTTAATTTTTCTAGTTATATATATATATATACTAGGATGCAGACGGTGCTTAGTAGCACCCGACACAATCGTCCACAGACCATGGACTTGTTTGTTTGACTGTTTGGTGATTGATTGCGATATTGGTTTGAATGTGGTTTGTGGTGTGAAAAATCGAATCGATAAATTGGTTAGGATTAGACGTGCGCCGTTATAAGGCGAAGGAGTAAGGCTAGGTTAGACCCTTACTCCAAATTTTGTGGTTTGCATAACGAAAGTGAATTTGATTGATATGTGAATGGCGTGGGCCTTCACTAGACCGGGGATAAGGCTAGGCCTTGTCCCGTTTCTAGTATCGTGCCGTTATGCCGCCGAAATTTTCTAAAATGTGTTAGAAAATAAAAATATCATTTTATTGTGTAAATGAATTGAATAGAAATTCATAGGTTGAAATAAAATGTTTTATCGTTAGAAATATAATTTTTAACGTGAATGTGAATAAATATTCATTTACGAACCGGACGGTTTGTTTATGTACACCTATTTGAAGGATATTGATTGGGACTATAAATTTTACACATCGCCCAACTGCACAAATAAAATACGTGTTTGATTGTTTGAAACCCCACACGGGTGTTAGGATGAAATTTGAAGTTCACTCATCCTGATTGATTAAATATGTCGATCGATCGATTGACAGGCTGTTATAAGCGTTAGATATTTATATTTGATGCCTATACAGTGTAGTGCACTTTGGTTGATGGTTGATTATTTTTCAATGCTATGATATACATGTGTTGTATGAAAATCCATATAATTAACTTTATATGGTAATTGATTGGGCTTCATTCCAATTTGAAAAATAAAGAATATTATAAAATAAAAGTTCATGTGTCGACAGTACTCATTCATTGAGATTGGTCATGTGTTGAACGAAATATTTTAATATTAAAATTTACATCTTTATCGATATAAAATAAAAGTTCATGTGTTGACAGTACTCATTCATTGAGATTGGTCATGTGTTGAACGAAATATTTTGATAATAACAACTAGTTTGAAAAAGAAATATTTGAAATAGAATATTTGAAAATAGAAATTTATGAAGCCGTGTTGATTAGATTGACGCCATTTTGACGTAAACGATATTTATATCGATTTATTCGATTTCGAATAGAATTGAATTGAAAACGATTTCGAATAGAAATGAATTGAAAACGATTTCGAATAGAATTGAATTGAAAACGATTTCGAAATGAATTGAATTGAAAACGATTTCGAAATGAATTGAATTGAAAACGATTTCGAAATGAATTGAATTGAAAACGATTTCGAAATGAATTGAATTGAAAACGAATTCGAATTGAATTGAAAACAAATTGAAATGAATTCAAATTGAATTGAAATTTGAATTGAATAGAAATGAATTTTGAAACGAATTTATAAAGAAGAATTCAATTTTGCTTTGAATTGAAATGGAAGTTGAAATAGCTTTTGAAACGATTTTGAAACTATTTATATAATTCGTTTTAAATAGAAATCGACGAAATATATATTATATATATTATATATATAATATAATGGCCTGAATAGAACGCGCCGCGCCGCGGCAGTTCGCGAATTTCGACCATTTATTTCAAACGGACATTACGGGAGATCCGACCGTCGGATTCTCCTAAAACCGGAACCGTTGGGTTCGTATCGAAAAGAGCTTTCTAACGAATATTAGAAATTTGAAATCTAACGGTTGGATTTGGAGATACGTCCAAATCAAATTCGAAAAAGGTCGCTGTAAGTGCAGTTCGATGGCCATTGATGGAAATCGACTGTACGGGCCTTGATAAAATTATTAAAAATAGTAATAATTTGTGTAAAATCATAAGAAATGATTTAGAAAGAATTGGGATGAAAAACTCCCTATTTGAAAAGATAAAAATAGATTTTTATCGAAATGAACTAGTTTTGAACTAGAATTATAATTCTATTTATTTTTAAATAAATGAATTGAATTTGAAAAGGGTTTTGAAAATAACCAAAATTTCCAATGATTGCATTGGAGTGGATTTGAATCGAAATTGTCTTCGGAATATTTCGATGTTGGAATTTGTGATTATACGGATGTTGTTACGGAAATTTGAAAGATATATATTTATATCGTTATTTCCAATACGACATTTGTTAATCGTAGAATTTGATATTGAATATAAGCCGATATATTTTCTATTCAGAGCCTTATATTGAATATCAAATGGGATTTGGGTTTGTCGTGAATGGTGTCTTCACTAACACTGTTCTTGAACCCAGTTGAGAAAAGATTAAATCTTTTTATTTAGATTTAATGAAGTGTACCAATTAAATAATATTTAATGGGAATTGAATTGATATTGATTTTTGGGTTTATCGTGAACAGTGTTTTAAATAACACTTGTTCTTTAACCCGATAATTAATGAATGTGATTTTGGGTTTATCGTGAACCGTGTTTTAAATGACACTGATTCTTTAACCCAGTTAACGATTAAAACTGAGTGGAGTTTTAATGAATCTTTAATTAGATTGAAAAGATCGAAAATGGAGTATCACCAGTTTTGCTCCAGGCGATAGTTAAATCTTTAATTAGATTTGAACGTGAAATGGTAATTGAATTTATCGATAACACTGTGGTGTTAGATATGAAGTATTACCAGTTTTACTTCATGGGATGAATAGGTTGGGATTGGGAAATTAAAACAAATGATTACTTCGGTAAGGTTCGCTAATCCCGACTAGTTTGAATTGATATTCAAAAATGGATTAAAGAATAAATTCAAGGAATTTATCTTTGATAAAATTAATGGGAATCTTTCCCTATGAATGTGAAATTTAGAAACTAACTGTCGGTTAGCCAAGCAGAATGGTTTTCTGGATATTGATCTGATGTTGGTTTCGGCCTTCGGGGTTAATATTTGGGAAATTATTCTCTTGATTAATTTACGGTTAGTGACTAATGAATTGGAATGAGGCGTATGTTGTGTTTGTGTAACACTTTTATAATATATACGCGAGTTATTCGGAAAGGCCGGGTTTATCCCATTCTGAATAACTGATACGACGATAAGTCGAAGATGAAGACGATGGTCGAAGACCGGAGGTCTTCACGTCGTTTGGGTGATAACTGATGATCTTGATTGGGCTGTACACCCAAGAAGATGGAAACAGTTAGTGATCGTCCAGACGTACTTGGAGATCGATGGATAGGCGGGGTACTAGGTGCCTCCGGTTTCGTTCAGACCCAGGACGGACTTGTAAATGGACTGTGTGTCTGACATCGGATTTCATTCTGTGTGACTGATATCGGTTGCATAGGATGGTTTGCCTGTGTGGCATGCTAAGATGCAAATGATCAAGGCTTCTGTTGAAAAGCAAAGTCTTGTGGTGATGATCAAAGCACGGCCTTTGTGGTGTAGCTTTGTGTAACGTTTACCTCGCGTGTTTCACACCAGGTATGAACCAAAAACGGGAGACGGACGTCAGGGGGGACATGCGTTTTCTTTCTAGCTAGAAGTGGCGTCAGTGGTTTTACACGTCCTGACGAGTTTGACTTATGTGGTTGTTGCTGTTGCGAGGCGCCTCGGATTGATCGGTCGTTCTCGAACCGATGGAGTCATTTAGTTGGCTCGCTTACGCCCCAAAGGGCGGAGAAACGTATTGTTCAGGCATTATAATCCACTTCGTGTGGACCGGCCCTGACGATCCAAGGTACGGTTGCGGCTGTGCCTGAGACTCGGGCTAGACAGTCTCGAATCGGTTGAGGACTATCTTTTGCCTCGGTTCATAGACGGAAATCCAATTTCCAAATACGTGACTTTGCGGTTTTATTTGTAAACCTATATATGGCGACATAGTGGCATGGGACGCTCATGCCGCCTATGATTGATACTTATGATTTGAAGTTGTTTTATACACTATGCACTTATAATAGTATCAAATGATTTGTTTTAAACGTATTAAGCATTCTTTGGCTGTTATAAGGGAAAACCCTATCCCCCGGCTTGCGTTGCATTGTGTGATAGGACCTGGGTCTTATAACAGCTTCATTTTTCTTTATTTAGCATTGCGCTGTTTGTTTTATGCACTGGTATTCTTGGGAGGAAACCCGTTCCGTGTTATACGGCGTGGTCCCTTGATTTACCTAACTTTTAAAATAAAGAATAATAACTGTTTTAGTTCTCACACCAGTCACATGACTGACCTGGAGTTTATTGTTTTAACCTAAACTCTGGGTGCCCCTATTTTGACACGGGCAGCTAGTAGTTTTGGTTTTGCAGATTTATATTCACAGGAACCTGGTTTACAGCTGGAACGATATCCGGAAAGCTTTGTATCCGTATATCTCCTTCTAGTTGTGTATTGTATTATTTTCCGCTGCTATGTATTTAAATGTAATTTAAATCTCTGATATTTCTGTGTAATATTCATTTATACCCTGTATATTCTTGTAATCTGATGCATTGTTGTAATATACAAATAAAATGTTCTTCTGTATGCGTTCTGTTGTGGTTTGTTCTCGAACTATCCGACGCTTTCCTTCACGGGGAAGTTGCGGGTCTTCACAGTTGGTATCAGAGCTTTGGTTTACAAAGCTAGAGAACAAGGCACATTAGAACCATACGAAAGAATTCATCAGATATTGGATTAGTAATATCCAATTAGAATGACTCGTTAGAGATGGGATCCGTAGTATCCTAGAACGAGTGTGAAGGGTATATTTTTAAAATGAAAACAAATTTTTGGTTTAGAAGATTTAAATCAATTATTCGTATTTGATTATCTATTTATATAGATGTGGACAATCCAGTATATATAGATTTTGCGTATACGTCTGATCCGCGTGTATTCGAAATTTTAATATATTGGATAGATATAGCATCACACTCTAGTCGCCCGAAGATGGTACTGATGATTGTCATGACATCATCAGTATTTATGTTCGTGTTTCGAAGGTGTGATTTTCTATATATTTCCATTAGACTGGTGTGAGAACCAAAACTAATATAGCTAGAATACATTGTTGTGATTTGGCATCAAAAATCTGATTTTTGACTATGTATCAAAGTTATGAATTTGAAACTCTAATTCACTAATTGATTGATGTTTGTGTTGGTTGTTTAATTGTTTAATAATTTTGAACCCTTATGCCTAACTGAATCAAATATTGAATTATATTGAAAATTGGTCGCATTTGCTTGCATATGCATATATATCATTGAACAGGTCATAGCAAGGAGGCTAGAGCAGAGAATAAAATTTGTTTGCCCGACAAATAGGTACATGTTTACTACATAATTTACTGTTTTGTTTGGGTGATGATGATTTTGTGAGCCTATTGGCTAGCCGCTTGGCTTTTTCTTTTTCTTTTTGAGATCTGAAGGACCGGGGAAGCTATTTGAAATTCCCCGATGCTCCCGGTGCAGGGGAGGTTATGGCGAAATTTTTCGAAAATTTAGGGTGTTAGCCAAATTTTTAAATTTTGAAAATTCTCAGAAACTAAAGAGTTGGAGAATGGAAGTTAGACCGAGCATAGAGCTTAATAATCAAACCACTTTCGACTTTGTTCCTTTTCGGGGACGAAAAGTTTTAAGTGGGGGAGATTGTAACAACCCGAAAATCTGGGCCAGTTTAAAATTTTTATTTTGGCAATTTTAGCGAATTTTGAATATTTAAAATAGATTATTTTAAATAATATCGACGAGGAATTTATTTTGAATATAATTCGAACGAATATATTTATACGCGTCGTCGTTAGAATATAAATAATTATATATAATTATAAATAGAATTGAAAATGGCGCGGTAGTTCGATAATTCGATTTCAAACTTCAATTGAATGTACCGGGTGCAAAACAATCCGGATTTTAGTGAAACCAAAAATAATGGAATCTAATAGTGAATATCTTTCTAACGAAGTCAACAAACCGAGATTTCACTTTAGAAATGATAAGATATGTCCAGTTGAAAATTCTGAATAGTCGCTATGGAATTCAGGCCCTTAAAAATGGACATTTTGCAAACGACCTCGGATTTCGACGAAACCAGTTTTGTTGGGTCCGTGATGTTAAGTTATTGCTAGATTCCAAATTTCATAATTTTTCGAATCAATATGTGAGCGTGGCAAAGGAAAACGCGTTTGACCAGTTTCAGTTGATTTTAATCGACTGGAAATTGGCCATTTTTCAAACGGTCTCAGAATTCGACGAAACTAGTTTTGTTAGGACCGTATCGTCAATACGAAGCTAGAAAATATTTTTCGGGAATTTTTCTAGTTAGTATGTGACCCCGGTAATTTGAAATGTACGTTTAAAATTCAATACAGTGATTTAAATGAAAATTCAAAAGGAAATTGATTGTAAGGATCAAATCAGCTTGCGATACATATCCCATTGTGTTCGGAATGGGGGTAATACGCTATGGACGACAGGCGGTGGGCCTCGTTTCGAGGTCGTATGAAAAAGTCAACTTTAGGTTGAATTAAATAATAATATAATAAAAAAAAAAAAACCCTTTCTCCTTTATACTTCTGGCCCCTCCCCCTTTCTTTACGAAATCGAATTCTCAGTATAAAAAAAAAAAAAAAAAAAAAAAAGAAGAAGAGGAAGACGGGGGGGAAACTCGCCGCCGCCCCACCCTCCAGGAACCGCCGCGCCTCCGCCCAGACCTCCCACTCCTGCTCTTCCGTCCTTCTCCTTCCCGCTTAGAACCCCGCGCCAGAAAAAAACCCCAACCCTGAAACCCCCACCGATGCCTCGCGCCCCTCCTCCGATCATTTCCCCCCTCCGCCTCGTTGAAGCCCCCTCAGACGTCGACGAAGACCCCCCCCCCCCCCGCTGTAAGTATTTCTGATTTTTATATTAAGTTAAAACTGTTTTTTTATATTAAGTTAAAACCGTTTTTTTTATATATGAAGTTAAAACTGATTTTGTTTAGGATTTTAAAACTGAAATTTTAATAAAGATTTAAAACTGATTCTTAATTTTTAAAAGGTTTTAAAAAGATTTGAATTTTTAAAAGGTTTTAAAAAGATTTGAATTTTTAAAAGGTTTTAAAAAGATTTGAATTTTTAAAAGGTTTTAAAAAGATTTGAATTTTTAAAAGGTAAAAGATTTGAATTTTAAAAGGTAAAAGATTTAAACTTTGAAAAGTAAAAGAAAAGATTAGATCTTTGAAATGGAAAAGGCGGAATCTATTTGAAATAAAAATTCGATTTTTATCTATTGATCTTTGAAATAAAAATTCGATTTTTATCTATTGAACTTTGAAATAAAAATTCGATTTTTATCTATTGAACTTTGAAATAAAAATTCGATTTTTATCTATTGAACTTTGAAATAAAAATTCGATTTTTATATATTGAACTTTGAACTAAAAAATTCGATTTTTATATATGGAATAGCGAAGTAAAATTCGATTTTTACATATGTAGTGAAAGCGGACAACGAAAGCGACAAAAGGCGAGTTGGCGAAGGTTTCCTGCATTAGAAGAGCCGTGGAGCTAGGATAGCTAAAGGTGAGAATTTCTCACCTTTCAATTTAATTTTTCTAGTTATATATATATACTAGGATGCAGACGGTGCTTAGTAGCACCCGACACAATCGTCCACAGACCATGGACTTGTTTGTTTGACTGTTTGGTGATTGATTGCGATATTGGTTTGAATGTGGTTTGTGGTGTGAAAAATCGAATCGATAAATTGGTTAGGATTAGACGTGCGCCGTTATAAGGCGAAGGAGTAAGGCTAGGTTAGACCCTTACTCCAAATTTTGTGGTTTGCATAACGAAAGTGAATTTGATTGATATGTGAATGGCGTGGGCCTTCACTAGACCGGGGATAAGGCTAGGCCTTGTCCCGTTTCTAGTATCGTGCCGTTATGCCGCCGAAATTTTCTAAAATGTGTTAGAAAATAAAAATATCATTTTATTGTGTAAATGAATTGAATAGAAATTCATAGGTTGAAATAAAATGTTTTATCGTTAGAAATATAATTTTTAACGTGAATGTGAATAAATATTCATTTACGAACCGGACGGTTTGTTTATGTACACCTATTTGAAGGATATTGATTGGGACGATAAATTTTACACATCGCCCAACTGCACAAATAAAATACGTGTTTGATTGTTTGAAACCCCACACGGGTGTTAGGATGAAATTTGAAGTTCACTCATCCTGATTGATTAAATATGTCGATCGATCGATTGACATTCTGTTATAAGCGTTAGATATTTATATTTGATGCCTATACAGTGTAGTGCACTTTGGTTGATGGTTGATTATTTTTCAATGCTATGATATACATGTGTTGTATGAAAATCCATATAATTAACTTTATATGGTAATTGATTGGGCTTCATTCCAATTTGAAAAATAAAGAATATTATAAAATAAAAGTTCATGTGTCGACAGTACTCATTCATTGAGATTGGTCATGTGTTGAACGAAATATTTTAATATTAAAATTTACATCTTTATCGATATAAAATAAAAGTTCATGTGTTGACAGTACTCATTCATTGAGATTGGTCATGTGTTGAACGAAATATTTTGATAATAACAACTAGTTTGAAAAAGAAATATTTGAAATAGAATATTTGAAAATAGAAATTTATGAAGCCGTGTTGATTAGATTGACGCCATTTTGACGTAAACGATATTTATATCGATTTATTCGATTTCGAATAGAATTGAATTGAAAACGATTTCGAATAGAAATGAATTGAAAACGATTTCGAATAGAATTGAATTGAAAACGATTTCGAAATGAATTGAATTGAAAACGATTTCGAAATGAATTGAATTGAAAACGATTTCGAAATGAATTGAATTGAAAACGAATTCGAATTGAATTGAAAACAAATTGAAATGAATTCAAATTGAATTGAAATTTGAATTGAATAGAAATGAATTTTGAAACGAATTTATAAAGAAGAATTCAATTTTGCTTTGAATTGAAATGGAAGTTGAAATAACTTTTGAAACGATTTTGAAACTATTTATATAATTCGTTTTAAATAGAAATCGACGAAATATATATTATATATATTATATATATAATATAATGGCCTGAATAGAACGCGCCGCGCCGCGGCAGTTCGCGAATTTCGACCATTTATTTCAAACGGACATTACGGGAGATCCGACCGTCGGATTCTCCTAAAACCGGAACCGTTGGGTTCGTATCGAAAAGAGCTTTCTAACGAATATTAGAAATTTGAAATCTAACGGTTGGATTTGGAGATACGTCCAAATCAAATTCGAAAAAGGTCGCTGTAAGTGCAGTTCGATGGCCATTGATGGAAATCGACTGTACGGGCCTTGATAAAATTATTAAAAATAGTAATAATTTGTGTAAAATCATAAGAAATGATTTAGAAAGAATT
This sequence comes from Allium sativum, assembly GCA_030737875.1. Classification (NCBI taxonomy): domain Eukaryota; kingdom Viridiplantae; phylum Streptophyta; class Magnoliopsida; order Asparagales; family Amaryllidaceae; genus Allium; species Allium sativum. Next base: position 177,420,821 of record CM060913.1, on the reverse strand, counting down.
GGGATGAAAAACTCCCTATTTGAAAAGATAAAAATAGATTTTTATCGAAATGAACTAGTTTTGAACTAGAATTATAATTCTATTTATTTTTAAATAAATGAATTGAATTTGAAAAGGGTTTTGAAAATAACCAAAATTTCCAATGATTGCATTGGAGTGGATTTGAATCGAAATTGTCTTCGGAATATTTCGATGTTGGAATTTGTGATTATACGGATGTTGTTACGGAAATTTGAAAGATATATATTTATATCGTTATTTCCAATACGACATTTGTTAATCGTAGAATTTGATATTGAATATAAGCCGATATATTTTCTATTCAGAGCCTTATATTGAATATCAAATGGGATTTGGGTTTGTCGTGAATGGTGTCTTCACTAACACTGTTCTTGAACCCAGTTGAGAAAAGATTAAATCTTTTTATTTAGATTTAATGAAGTGTACCAATTAAATAATATTTAATTGGAATTGAATTGATATTGATTTTTGGGTTTATCGTGAACAGTGTTTTAAATAACACTTGTTCTTTAACCCGATAATTAATGAATGTGATTTTGGGTTTATCGTGAACCGTGTTTTAAATGACACTGATTCTTTAACCCAGTTAACGATTAAAACTGAGTGGAGTTTTAATGAATCTTTAATTAGATTGAAAAGATCGAAAATGGAGTATCACCAGTTTTGCTCCAGGCGATAGTTAAATCTTTAATTAGATTTGAACGTGAAATGGTAATTGAATTTATCGATAACACTGTGGTGTTAGATATGAAGTATTACCAGTTTTACTTCATGGGATGAATAGGTTGGGATTGGGAAATTAAAACAAATGATTACTTCGGTAAGGTTCGCTAATCCCGACTAGTTTGAATTGATATTCAAAAATGGATTAAAGAATAAATTCAAGGAATTTATCTTTGATAAAATTAATGGGAATCTTTCCCTATGAATGTGAAATTTAGAAACTAACTGTCGGTTAGCCAAGCAGAATGGTTTTCTGGATATTGATCTGATGTTGGTTTCGGCCTTCGGGGTTAATATTTGGGAAATTATTCTCTTGATTAATTTACGGTTAGTGACTAATGAATTGGAATGAGGCGTATGTTGTGTTTGTGTAACACTTTTATAATATATACGCGAGTTATTCGGAAAGGCCGGGTTTATCCCATTCTGAATAACTGATACGACGATAAGTCGAAGATGAAGACGATGGTCGAAGACCGGAGGTCTTCACGTCGTTTGGGTGATAACTGATGATCTTGATTGGGCTGTACACCCAAGAAGATGGAAAAAGTTAGTGATCGTCCAGACGTACTTGGAGATCGATGGATAGGCGGGGTACTAGGTGCCTCCGGTTTCGTTCAGACCCAGGACGGACTTGTAAATGGACTGTGTGTCTGACATCGGATTTCATTCTGTGTGACTGATATCGGTTGCATAGGATGGTTTGCCTGTGTGGCATGCTAAGATGCAAATGATCAAGGCTTCTGTTGAAAAGCAAAGTCTTGTGGTGATGATCAAAGCACGGCCTTTGTGGTGTAGCTTTGTGTAACGTTTACCTCGCGTGTTTCACACCAGGTATGAACCAAAAACGGGAGACGGACGTCAGGGGGGACATGCGTTTTCTTTCTAGCTAGAAGTGGCGTCAGTGGTTTTACACGCCCTGACGAGTTTGACTTATGTGGTTGTTGCTGTTGCGAGGCGCCTCGGATTGATCGGTCGTTCTCGAACCGATGGAGTCATTTAGTTGGCTCGCTTACGCCCCAAAGGGCGGAGAAACGTATTGTTCAGGCATTATAATCCACTTCGTGTGGACCGGCCCTGACGATCCAAGGTACGGTTGCGGCTGTGCCTGAGACTCGGGCTAGACAGTCTCGAATCGGTTGAGGACTATCTTTTGCCTCGGTTCATAGACGGAAATCCAATTTCCAAATACGTGACTTTGCGGTTTTATTTGTAAACCTATATATGGCGACATAGTGGCATGGGACGCTCATGCCGCCTATGATTGATACTTATGATTTGAAGTTGTTTTATACACTATGCACTTATAATAGTATCAAATGATTTGTTTTAAACGTATTAAGCATTCTTTGGCTGTTATAAGGGAAAACCCTATCCCCCGGCTTGCGTTGCATTGTGTGATAGGACCTGGGTCTTATAACAGCTTCATTTTTCTTTATTTAGCATTGCGCTGTTTGTTTTATGCACTGGTATTCTTGGGAGGAAACCCGTTCCGTGTTATACGGCGTGGTCCCTTGATTTACCTAACTTTTAAAATAAAGAATAATAACTGTTTTAGTTCTCACACAAGTCACATGACTGACCTGGAGTTTATTGTTTTAACCTAAACTCTGGGTGCCCCTATTTTGACACGGGCAGCTAGTAGTTTTGGTTTTGCAGATTTATATTCACAGGAACCTGGTTTACAGCTGGAACGATATCCGGAAAGCTTTGTATCCGTATATCTCCTTCTAGTTGTGTATTGTATTATTTTCCGCTGCTATGTATTTAAATGTAATTTAAATCTCTGATATTTCTGTGTAATATTCATTTATACCCTGTATATTCTTGTAATCTGATGCATTGTTGTAATATACAAATAAAATGTTCTTCTGTATGCGTTCTGTTGTGGTTTGTTCTCGAACTATCCGACGCTTTCCTTCACGGGGAAGTTGCGGGTCTTCACAATTTGTTTATAAATATTTATTTATTCACATTCACGTTAAAAATTATATTTTTAACGATAATTAATTTATTTCAACCATCTACTTTTTATCATCGATTTCACATCAACAATACAAACAAATTTCACAACACATCAATCAAACAAACAAGTCATCCATGGTCTGTGGATGACGGCTGTCGGGTGCTACTAAGCACCGTCTGCATCCTAGTATATATATATATATAACTAGAAAAAGGAAATTTAGAGTGAGAAGTTCTCACCAATAGCTCATCCAATACCACGACTCTTCCTATGTAGAAATCTTCGTCGTTCTCGCCCTTTTTGTCACTTTCGTTGCCCGTAGCCACTAACATATATAAAAATCACATTTTTATATTGTTGCTATGTATATAAAAATCATATTTTTATAATTACTCCATATGGATAAAAATTCTATTTTTACCCCGCTACTATATAGATAAAAATTCTATTTTTACATCGCTACTATATAGATAAAAATTCTATTTTTACATCGCTACTATATAGATAAAAATTCTATTTTTACATCGCTACTATATAGATAAAAATTCTATTTTTACATTGCTACTATATAGATAAAAATTCTATTTTTATAACGCTCCTCTCTACATAAAAATTGCATTTTTACTTTGCTATTCAATATATAAAAATCGAATTTATATATCATCGCTATAAAAATCACTTTTCCACTTCAACGTATATATAAATAAAATAAAATAAAAAGATCACAACTTCTCTTAACTAAAAATCAAATCTTTGTTTATAAATAATATAAAAATCCTAACTTTCCTTATACTATGCTTTACATTCTTGAATAAAACCAGAAAAAGGAAAATGAAGTAAAATAAAATAAAAAAAACTTACAGTTCATTTTGAAAAAGGGGCGTGAGGGGGTCGGGCTCGCGTCGGTCAGTGGATGGAGGAGGGGGGTTTTGAGTTCAGGGAGGTCGGGGGAGGCGAGAGGGAGGATCGGAAGGGTGGAGGTGGTCGAGGGTTCGTCGGTTCAGGGAGATCGGGGGAGGCTCCAGCGGAGAAAGAAGGGAGAAGGGGGTGGAGATGAGGCGGAGGAGGGAGATCAGGGGGTGTCGCGCCTCCTGGCGGCGGCGGCGATCGGGGGGGGGTGCGACGATCGCCTGGGGCGATTTTTTTTCTTCTTCTGACTCGATTTCTGAATTAAATCGGGGTGGGGGGCCTGAGAGGAAGTAAGGAGAGGAGAGAGTGTTTTTAATTTTTAATTATTTTAATTATTTAACTTACAAAAAGTTGACTTTTTCATACGACCTCTAAACGAGGCCCACCGCCTGTCGTCCGTAGCGTTTTACCCCCATTCCGAACACAATAGGATATGTATCGTAAGCTAATTCGATCGTTTCGATCAGTTTTCATCAAAATCAACATATAACTCTATATATTGAATTTGAACACGCATTTCAAATTATCGGGGACCCATACGAATTCTAAAAATTGTAGAAAAATATTTTCTAGCTTCGTATTGATGATACGGTCCTAACAAAAATAGTTTCATCGAATTCTGAGAATGTTGGAAAAATAGCCATTTTCCAGTTGACTAAAATCAACTAAAACTGGTTAAACACGTTTTCCTTTGCCACGCTCACATATTGATTCCAAAAATTATGAAAATTGGAATCTAGCAATAATGTGACATCACGGACCCAACAAAAGTGGTTTCGTCGAAATCCGAGGTCGTTTGCAAAATTTCCATTTTTAAGGGCCTGAATTCCATAGCGAATATTCAGAATTTTCAACTGGACGTATCTTTTGATTCCCGCTATGAAATCTCAATTTTTCGGATTCGTTGGAAAGATATTATCAAATAGATCCTATTATTTTTTGTTTCACTAAAATCCGGTTTGTTTTGCACCCGGTATGTTCAATTGAAGTTTGAAATCGAATTATCGAACTACTGCGCCATTTTCAATTCCTTTTATAATTATATATAATTATTTATATTCTAACGACGACGTATATAATATATACATTATAATTCTATTCAAAATAAATTTCTCATCGATATTATTTAAAATAATTATTTTAAATGTTCAGAATTCATTAAAATTGCCAAAATAAAAAATTTAAACTGGCTCGCATTTTCGGGTTGTTACAAGAACAAATGTCGAACATAGTTCACGGTAAACCCAATTCACATATAAATTTATCTCAATACTAAATATAATTTGAAACTCTAATAATCTTAGTTAAAAGATTTATTCTTTCATACAGGGATTAAGAACAATGTTATTTAAGACACTATCCACGACAACCCAAAATCCAATTCTTTTATTTCAATATTGTAATAGCCCGGAAATTCTGAGCCAATTTAAAATTTTTATTTTAGCAATTTTAATGAATTTTGAATATTTAAAATGAATTATTTTAAATAATAATGATGAGAAATTTATTTTAAATAGAATTAGAAGTATATATTTATATAGATCGTCGTTAGAATATAAATATTTTATTTCAAATATAAAAGGAAATGAAAATGGCACGGTAGTTTGAAATTTCGATTTCAAAGTTCAAATGAATGTACAGGATTCAAAATAAATCGGATTTTGGCGAAACCAAAAATATTAGAATCTAATTGAGAATATCTTCATAATGAATCTGAAAAATAAAAATTTCATAGCGGGAATCAAAAGTTATGCCCAGTTGAAAATTCAGAATTGTCGCTGTGGAATTCTGGCCCTTAAAAATGGAAATTTTGCAAACGACCACGATTTTCGGCGAAACCAGTTTTGTTGGATCCGTGATGTCATGTTATTGCTAGATTCCAAAATTCATAATTTTCTGAAACAATATGTGAGCGTGGCGAAGTTAAGTGTGTTTGGTTCATTTTAGTTTAATTGGATCGACTAGAAAATGGCCATTTTTCAAACAGTCTCAGAATTTGACGAAATTAGTTTTGTTAGGACCATATCGTCAATACGAAGCTAGAAAATATTTTTCGGGAATTTTTAGAGTCCATATGTGGCCCCGGTAAATTGAAATGCGCATTCAAATTCAGTATATAGATTTATATTTCGATTTTGACAAAAACTGGTCAAAACAGTCGAATCAGCCTACGATACATATCCCATTGTGTTCGGAATGGGGGTAATTAGCTGGACGACAGTCGGTGGGTTCGATTTCGAGTTCGAAACAAAAAGTTGTCTTTTGAAAATTAATTAAAATATACATATATATAATTATATAATAACCTCTCTCTCTTCTCTCTCTCATATTCAGATCGAACAAATAAAAAAACCATCGTACCTAGACCACTTACCCCAAAATCGATCGTCGCCACCTCGATGGGCGTGCCGGCGTAAGCCCTCCTTTTTCCCCGATCCCTCCTCCCCTTCCCTCTACCCTCCGCGCTCTCTCTCCCTCTGAGAACCCGCTCCCTCTTCCTCCCCCAAACCCGCCGCCTCGCTCACCCAGGCACCGCCCCTCCATCTAACCGCCTCCCCTGCCGCAACCACCTCCGAGCCACTCCTCCCTCTTCAATAGCAAATGTGAGTCCTTTTATGTTATTTAATTTAGTTTAATTACTTTAAAAATCTGATTTTGAGTATGATAGCAGTGTTTTAGAATGAAATCTATATTAATAAATATATAAGTAGATTATAGAGAATAAAAATATGATTTTTATATTTTATAGAGAATAAATATATGATTTTTATTTTTTATAGAGAATAAAAATATGATCTTTATATATGTAGAGATATAAAAATATAATTTTTATATGTGTAACGAAGTAAAAATATGATTTTGTTTATATGAAAAGGATTAGATTTTTATAACTAGAAAAGATTATACTTTTATAAGTAGAGAAAAATTAGATTTTAATATGTTGAAAGTTTAGATTCTTATAATGAAAAGTTAAGATTTTTATTCATAGAAAAGCTATGATTTTTGTTGATAAAGTAGAAAGATTCAATTTTTAGAAGTAGAAAGGTTTGATTTTTAGAAGTAGAAAGATTAGATTTTTAACGGTGTAAAGATCGAATTTTTATATATTATAGAATAGAATAAAAAAGTGATTTTTATCCATATAGAGTGATTATAAAAATGTGATTTTTATATACATAGTAACAATATAAAAATGTGATTTCTATATATGTAGTGGCTAGGACAACGTAATTGACAAAAGGCGAGCACGACGAAGATTTCTACATACGAAGAGTAATGATGTATTGGTTTAGCTAGTTGGTGAGAACTTCTCACTTTAAATCTTGTTTTCTAGTTAAAATATATACTAGGATGCAGACGGTGCTTAGCAGCACCCGACACCCGTCGTCCACAGACCATAGACGACTTGTATGCTTGTTTGATGCGTTGTGAAGTTTGTTTGTGATGTTGATGTGAAATGGATAATAAAACATACATGTGTGAAATAAATTAATTATCGTTAAAAATATAATTTTTAACGTGGATGTGAATAAATAAATATTCATTTACAAACCGAATGGTCTGTTTATGTACACCTATTTAAAGGATATAGATTGGGACGATAAATTTTACACATCAGTGTTACGTACAGGTCCCAATGTAGGTTACGTACCAAGCGTGTTCTATTCAGATACGCGCGGATCAAAACAAGGAATTTCAGTGGAACCCAATGTGAAATTTGGTGAAAATCACGAATGATTGATCGTGGTTGAAAAATACCTGTTTGTGGTTGAAAATTATTAAACCACATTGGATTAGTTTGTGGAAAAGAAAAATAAACATGCTCGTCTACGTACGAATTAGATGCATGAAATCCCTATTGTCAAAAACCACGAGGTTTTAAGGTAGAGCGAGGAGCCGTACCAGGGACGGTGCCGGTTTTAACTACCCTGCCGTTATGCTGTCGAAATTTTCAATAATGTTCATGTGTTAGAATTATTTTCATGTGTTGAAAACTATATTCGTGTGTTGAATAGAAATTCATGTGTTGAGTAGAAATTCATGTGTTGAATGAAATTCATGTGTTGAATGAAGTCTTTGAAATATAAAAATAATATTTTTACCTTATATATGAACTATATAAAATAATCATGTTTTGAAATAAATTGTTTTACAATAAAAATCACATTTTTTTATTATATATATAAACTATAGAAAATATTCATGTGTTGAATAGAAATTCATGTGTTGAATGAAGCTCAGGTGTTGAATGAATTCTTTGAAAGATAAAAATAACATTTTTATTATATATATCAACTATAGAAAATAATCATGTGTTGAATAAAGGACAAGAACGATAAAAATCATATTTTTATCGTATGTGTGAAGTCGAGAACATTCATGTGTTGAATATATAGATTGAACGATAAAATCTACATTTTTATTGTAAATATGAAGTGCTAAAAATATTCATGTGTTGAAAAAATATTTTTGATGATAAAAATATCATTTTTATCAAATATATGAAGTGAATATAGTTTTGAAATCGAAAAATGAATTATATTTATATATATTTATATAAATAGAATTAAAATACATCGAATAACGAAGCTGCAGTTCGTATTTCGATACCGTAACTTCAAATGATTAGTGCGGAAGATTCGTCCGTCCGATTTTCCCGAATCTAAAACCGTTGGATTCGTTTTGAAAAGATCTTTCTAATGATTTAAAATTTGTGAAGATCCAACAGTTAGATTTTCAGATATGTGTAAATCAAATCTGAAGAAAAACAGTGCCACGGCCGCGTTATGGCCTGAAGCGTTGTTTGAATGAATTGGCTATTTTTAAATAAATAAAAATAGCGATAAATAGTGATAAAATATTATAAACGATATGGAATGGAAATAAACTGAATTTGCTCGGTTTATGTGATATATGATGGTTGAATGTGTTTGGCATGAAAATTAAATTAAAGGACAGAATTAGTGATGTCAAATAATTTAACCATTGAAATGAATTGATTTGAAATTCTAAATATACGTGAATTATTTGAAAAGGCCGAGTTAATTCTCATTTCAAATAATTGATCGATGATTGAAAGTCGAAGATATGAAGACGGTGCAAGACCGATGATCTGCACGTCGAATGGAAGGGTGCTACTGATGCTCATGATGGGAGTAGCTACCTTGAAGGGGCTGAAGTAGTAGCCGTCCAGACGTACTTGTTGATTGTACGGATATGCGAGGTATTGAGTGCCCCCGGTTTCGTTCAGACCCAGAACGAACTTGTAAATGGACTGTGTGTCTGACATTGGATTTTGTTTTGTGCTGATTGATCTCTATAAATATATATCTGTTTGGCAGCGGAGAATTTATTCTCTTGCTTAACGCCCTTCTCTGAGACGTACGAGCTCAGAGGTTATATGTCGATGGAAATCAGTCGCATAGAGTGAATTGCTTGTGTGGCATGCCTAAGTGGCAGATGATCAAGGCTTCTGTTGAAAAGCAAAGTGTTGTGGTTGATGATCAAAGCACGGCTTGTGTGGTGTAGCTTTGTGTATAACGTGAATTCGCGAGCCTCACACCCCGATATGGACCAGAAACGGAAGAAGGATCCAGGGAGGACATGCGTTTCCTTCTAGCTAGGGTGGTGTCAATGACCTACCAGCCCTGACATTTATATTATTTTCACATGTGTGGTTGTTGCTGTTGAGAGGTGCCTTGGATATATCGGTGATCATGTGGAGCCGATGGAGTCATAGGGTTCATTGACGCCCCAAAGTGCGGGGAAATGCAGTGTTCATGCGTTTTTAACCACATCGGCGGACCGGCCCTGTGGCTCCTAAGGGTCACTCAAGCTCTGATCCTGAGACAAGGGCTTGAGCGTCTCGAATTCGGTAAGGACTTTCTTTTGCCTTGGTTCATGATGGAAATCCAGTTTCCAAATATGACACCGTGCGGTTTTGATTGTATATATATATATATATATATATATATATATATATATATATATATATATATGGCGACATGATAAATGGTACCCATGCCGTCTATGATTGAAAGTTATGATTGAAATTGTTTTTGAAACATATACACACTAGCAATAATATCAAATGATTTGTTTTGCTCGTATCAAGCATATTTTGGCCATTATAAGGTAAAACTCTATCCTCCGGTTTGTGTTGCATTGTGTGATGGGAACTGAGTCTTATAATGGCTTCATTTTTTATAAAAAAAGCATTGCGATGTTTAAATGATTTCCTTGTTTTAAAGCATTGGCAATCCATTGGAGTAAACCCGTTCTGTGAAAGTGGCATGGTCCTGTGATTAGCGATATTGTAGAATATGTTAAGTAGATTTCTCATACCAGTCCCATGACTGACTCGTAGTTTGTTTCACTTGCAAACTCGGGTGCCCCATTTTCTACATGGGCAGCCTTGTATTCAGGTTTTAGCAGGCTCTTTCTGGATAGCTGGAACTGAAGATGGATTCTATCATTTATCTCTTTTTATGCTGTTCAGCTCCTGTTGTACATATTATGTTTTGTTTTCCGCTGTAGACATTTATGTATAGTTGAACTGTATTTGAACTATTTGTACTAAGTATGATCCTATATACTGCGTAACTCTGATGATTATGTTTATCCAGTGTATTCTTTTGTACATTATCTGTTGTATTTAATTACTTCTATTCTGTTGTTATCGTTTATGTGTTATATTCCAAAGATTACCCTTGCACCGTCTTATTGGGGTTTGGGGTCGTCACAAACGTGGTATCAAAGCACGGTAAGAACCCGAACTTTCCGTACATTTAAATACACAGACAAACTTTTTATTATAAATATACGCTGTTAAGGCGAGATTTTTATTATAGAAAAGGCGAGGGAGAGATGAAGGGAGAGGACGAAGGAGTAGGGAGTCAGGGATGGGTGGCGCCGGCGTTTGAGGTGTTGGGTGGCGGCAGGTGGGTGGCTCGACGTCGGCTTGGGTTGGATGGGGCTCGCGAGGTTATCGAATTGGGGGGGGGGGGGGTTCGATTTGACGGAGGAGAAGGAGGGGGGCCTTGCTCTGGCGGCGACGGTCTTCGAATGGAGCAGCGGCGCTCCGCCTGGAGGCGGCGATCTTCATCGTGTTGTTGTTTTTTCTATCTTAATTCGGGTTTGAACGAAGAAAGGGGAAGAGAGTATAGGGGGCTGTTGGAATATATATCATTTTATTTTATTTTATTAATTTCAAAAAGCAACTTTTTATTTTGACCTCGAAATCGAACCCACCGACTATCGCCCCTAGTTATTATCCCCATTCCGAACACAATGGGATATGTATTGTAAGCTGATACGATCGTTTCGATCAGTTTTTTCAAAATCAAAATATAACTTTATATATTGAATTTGAACGTGCATTTCAATTTACCGGGGCCACATAAGGACTTTAAAAATTCCCGAAAAATATTTTCTAGCTTCATATTGACAATAAGGTTTTAACAAAAACTAATTTCGTCAAATTCTGAGACCGTTTGTAAAATGGCCATTTTGCAGTCGATTAAAATCAACTAAAACTAGTCAAACGTGTTTTCCTTTGCCACGCTCACATATCGATTCGAAAAATTACGAATTTTGAAACCTAGCAAAAATTTGACATCACGGTTCCAACAAAAGTTGTTTCGTCGAAAACCGAGGTCATTTGCAAAATTTCCATTTTTAATGGCCAGAATTCCATAGCGAATATTCTGAATTTTCAACTGGGCATAACTTTTGTTTACCACTATGAAATTTGAATTTTTCGGATTCGTTGGAAAGATATTCTCAATTAGATTCTAATGTTTTTGATTTCGCTAAAATCCGGTTTATTTTGAATCCTGTACATTCATTTTGATTTTGAAATCGAATTTTCAAACAACCGCGCCATTTTCAATTCCTTTTATATTTTATAATAAATATTTATATTCTAACAACGATCTATATAAATACATACATTCTAATTCTATTCATTTTAAATTTCTCATCGTTATTATTTAAAATAATTCATATTAAATAATCAAAATTCGCTAAAATTGCCAAAATAAAATTTTTAAATTGGCTCGGATTTCCGGGTTATTAGAATTTCCCCCACTTAAAACATTTCGTCCCCGAAAAGGAACGAAGCCAAAAGTTGTTTAGCTAATCAACTCAACTTTCATTATTTTCATTACGGCTTAAGTTCTTCAATTTTTCAGTTTCTAAGAACTTTTCAAATTTTTCAAAATTTGGCTAACACCCTTAATTTTCGAAAAATTTCGCCATAACCTCCCCTACACCGAGGACTTCGGGATATTTCAAATAGCCTCCCATGGCCCTCATCAATCCAAAACGAAAAAGAAACAGCCAAGCGGCAAGCCAATCGGCTCATAAAAACATCCAAAACCCAACAAATTAGTAAACATGTAACTATTTGTCGGGCAAACAATTTTATTCTTCTGCTCTTGCCTCCTTGCTATAACATGTTCAATGTAAGTACATGTACATGCATGCATATGCGATAAATTTTCAATAAAAATCAATATTTGATTCAATTTGGCTAAAGGTTCAACATTTAATTAATCAAACAATACAACTAGCAATCAATTAGTTGATTAACGTTTCAAATTCATATCTTTGATACATAGTCAAAAATCACATTTTTATACTGTTGCTATGTATATGAAAATATGATTTTTATCGTCTAGGGATTATAAAAATATGATTTTTATATTTGTAGAGATATAAAAACGTGATTTTTATATATCTATCGTAATAAAAATATAATTTTTTATAATATGAGATGTGAAATAAAAATATAATCTTTATAGTATATGAAGTGAAATAAAAATATGAACTTTATTTTTATCATGAGGTGGTGAGAATAAAGATTCGATTTTTATAGGAGTGGCGGATTAAAAATAAAAATTTTATATAATAGAGATTATAAAAACATAATTTTTATTATATTACTAGCAAGATAAAAATATAATTTTTATCATAAAAGCAGCGGTGTAAAGGAGTGATTTTTACATATGTAGTAGAGATATAAAAATACGATTTTTTTTATCAGATAAAAATTCGATTTTTATATATATGAAGTGAAGATAAAAATTTGATTTTTATATATATGAAGTAGCGATAAAAATTAGATTTTTATATAGGAAGTAGCGTTAAAAATATTTTTTTAACACAAACTGTGTTGGACAGATCTCGATAGAAGCGAAGTGAAGAATTCCTACAAATGAAGAGTCGCGGTGAATTGTAGCTAGTCGGTGAGAACTTCTCACTTTAAATCTAGTTTTCTAGTTAAAATATATAGTAGGATGCAGACGGTGCTTAGCAACACCCGACACCCGTCGTCCACAGAACATGGACGACTTGTATGCTTGTTTGATGTGTTGTGAAGTTTGTTTATGATGTTGATGTGAAATGGATAATAAAACATTCATGTGTTGAAATAAATTAATTATCATCGAAAATATAATTTTTAGCGTGAATGTGAAGAAATAAATATTCATTTACAAACCGGACGGTTTGTTTATGTACATGAAACGACAACAGATTTCGCTCGATCCAAATCGATCGCTAAATCGACCAAGACCGTTCGAATCCCGTATATGCTAACTCTGGGCATACAAAACATCAAAACAAATAACAGAAGACTTCTATAAACATCATAATAATGTTACATCAGAGTACAGAATATCAGAGTATATCGAAATATAATCAATACAGTGGAAGATGATTTTACAATAAATGTAATACAATGCACAACAGAAAATAAATAAAGTGACACAGCGGAGACTATCAATGCTCTGGACACAGCTTTAAGCTTCAATACAGAATCCTACTCATATATCTGCAACATAAGCTACTCGACTGCTCGTGTGGCACCCGAGTTTGCAAGGGAAAAGCAAACTACAGGTCAGTCATGGGACTGGTGTGAGAAACTCTAAACAGTTATAAACTTATGATAAGGCAAATCATAGGACCAAGCCGCTAATGTGGAACGGGTTTACCCCCATGAATGCCAGTGTATAAACAACAATCAATATAGATATATGGATCTACTATGCATCAATCAACATGAATATCCCAATCTATCCGTTTAGATTAATCACCACATTTAGATTTTCCAAATCCAATTCAATTTATAGAAATTATTCCTTTGAACTTTATTTCCGATTTCTATTTCAAATCATTTGATATACATATCTAACTTTCTATATCAAAGTAGATTTCACTTCGGGATCTCAAATCAAATCGTTTGGAAATGTGAATTCCAAAACATAACAATGCATACAAACAAGTATGCAACTAAATATCGTGCTCCCCATCGACAAGGCAAAGGGTACGCACCCAACAACTCGATATATATAAATGTGCACCTACCCCACATAGGAGCAGGCTACACCGACGATGCACCTCCCACACATGGAGAGCATACACCGCCCTCTCACCCATATTTTTTGTCTCAGGGTTACCCGAATCTTTCGCCACATACTAAATCATTTCATATCCCGAAGTACGGAAAATCATTTCACAACATAATAATCACAAGTACTTTCAAAATATAGTACTACACATCAGTAATTCACACATATGATCTGTCACTATTAATCACATAACCTTTGAGCTCGTACGTCTCAAAGAAGGGTGTTAAGCAAGAGAATAAATTCTCCGCCACCAAATAGATATGTTATCAATAGCAACTATCGATACGCAATGAAGTACAATGTAAAACCATAATACATTTCTAAATCAATTTAGAAATCATCAGGTTTTGGGCCTCGAAATCCTTTCTGTTTTATAAAACATTTTTATAAAACATTCCCTGTCCAAAATCGAGAATGTAACGACCCGGAAAATCTGAACCAATTTAAAAATTTTAAATTGGCTATTTTAGTGGATTTTAAATATTAAAAATAAATATTTTAAATAATAATGATGAAAAGTAAGTTTGAATCGACATTTGAAAATGAATATAATTAATTCTAATTATAAACAAGGCCTGAAATGGCATGGTAGTTTCAAAATTTGAATTCAAACTTTGACTGACTGTACCGGGTGAAAAACAAAATGGATTTTAGTGAAACCAAAAATATTTAAATCTGGTAGTGAATATCTTTCTAACGAATCTGAAAAATCGAAATTTCATAGCGGGAAGCAAAAGTTATGGCCAAATGAATTTTCAGAAAGGTCGCTATAGAGTTTATATAGCCCGTGAAAATGACCATTTTGCAAACTACTTCGGAATTCGACGAAACCACTTTTGTTGGATCCGGGATGTCAAATTATTTCTAGGTTTCAAATTTCATAATTTTTGAAGCTAGTATGTGTGTGTGGCAAAGGAAAATGTGTTTAGTCGATTTCTATTAAACTAGGTCGACCAGAAAATGGCCATTTTGCAAACGACCTCGGAATTCGACAAAACCACTTTTTGTTGGATCTGGGATGTCAAATTATTGCTAGGTTTCAAATTTCATAATTTTTGAAGTTAATATGTGAGCGTGGCAAAGGAAAACGTGTGTTGGTCAATTACAGTTAAATTGGATCGACCAGAAATGGACCATTTTTCAAACAGTCTCAGAATTCGACGAAACTAGTTTTGTTGGGACCGTATCGTCAAAACGTAGCTAGATTTATTTTTTTGGAATTTTTCGAATCAGTTTGTGGCCCTGGCAAATTGAAATGTACGTTCAAATTAAATATTGAATGCTTTATATTTTTATTTGAAAGAAAACGAACTGAAACAGTCGAATGGGCCTTCGAAACATATCCCACTTTGTTTGGAATGGGGGTACTTAGCTAGAGACGACATTCGTTGGGTTTGGATTGGAGGTCGTGTTAGAAAACCCCCTTTTAAAAGCTCTCGGCCAATTAGAATTTTATAAAAAAAATAAAAAAATTATTCTTAGAAACCCCCCTCCTGTAAAACGATCTCGACGACGGAAGTCGCTCGAAACTTCCCGAGCTTTTTGCCGCCGCCACATCGATCTTCAACCCCGCCTCCAGTTGGGTTTTTTTTGCCTCTCCCCCTCTTCAAATCAAGACAAGCCACGTCACCTGTAGTCGCTCCATCTACGAGCACGAGCCCTCCAAACTTGCGACCTTCACAGCGCCGCCACCATCGCCAGAGGCGATCAAATCCGACCTAACCACCAGGCGTCGCTGCGCCTCTCCGAGCTCCAGAGGGTGGTGCCGACTGATTGCCACATTGTGCTTCGGATTGGGAAAATTCGCGAACCCTAGGTTTGAACCAACGTTGAAGGTATACGGCTATTTTTAGTTTAATTATATTATAGCACTTTAAAGCGCTACGGTTTTTGATTTCACTATAAAAATCATATCTTTTTCGTTTATGGACGAAATTCAGTGAAACAAGAGACACTGGACTCGTGTGGGCGTCTTCTACATTCTAGAAGAGACCGCATATTTTTCTCAGCCTTCTACTATTTTTGGTGGAGTGGAACCCAATGTAAGATTTCTAAATTATAAACGACGGAAAACAACGATGTATAAATTATATAGTCGATGTATGAGTTAAATAAGCGTTGTACACCTCTTGTATAAGCATTATATAAGTTGTACATTCGATATATAAGTTATATATACGTTGTAAAAATTATATATGTGTTGAAATAGAGGTGAAATGCTTTTATATATATATATATATATATATATATATATATATATATATATATATACGCCCCTCATCCACAAACCATGGACGATATTTATTGGTTGTGATTGGTTGATTACGAATGGTTGATTAGAATTGTTTGTGGTTGAAATTGATTGATCGTGGTTGAAAATACCCGTTTGTGGTTGAGAAATATTTGGTTGAAACCACATAGGATTAGTTTGTGGAAATGAAAAAAAAAATATACATGCCGCCAACATGCGAACTAGATGCATGAAATCCCCATTGTCAAAAGCTGCGAGGCTTTAAGGTAGAGCGAGGAGCCGTACTAGGGACGGTCCTGGTTTTAACTACCCTGCCGTTATGCTGCCGAAATTTTGAATAATATTCATGTGTTAGAATTATTTTCATGTGTTGAAACTACATTCGTGTGTTGAATAGAAAACCTTCATGTGTTGAATAGAAATTCATTCGTTGAATAGAAATTCATGTGTTGAATGGTATTCGTGTTTTGAAATAAATTGTTTTATAATAAAAATCACATTTTTATTGCATATATATATATATATATATATAAATTATAGAAAACATTCATTTGTTGAAGAAAAATTCATTCGTTGAATAGAAATTCATGTGTTGAATGGTATTCGTGTTTTGAAATAAATTGTTTTATAATAAAAATCATATTTCTTTCATCTATATCAACTATATAAAATAGTCGTGTTTTGAAATAAATTGTTTTGCAATAAAAATCACATTTTTACTATATATATACAAACTATAGAAAACATTCATGTGTTGAATAGAAATTCATTCGTTGAATAAAAATTCATTCGTTGAATAGAAATTCATGTATTGAATGGTATTCGTGTTTTAAAATAAATTGTTTTATAATAAAAATCATATTTTTATCATCTATATCAACCATATAAAATATTCGTGTTTTAAAATAAACCGTTTTACAATAAAAATCACATTTTTATTATATCAATGAATTGTTAGAAATAGTGAAGTGTTGAAATAGAAGTCAGTTGGATAATGCTTATGAAATTGAAATATCACGAAGCACCCCGTACAAAGGAGGTTATTATTAACACCCTAAAACAAAATATATCAAATTGAAATATCACGAAGCACTTTGGATGATGGATAGTCTTCGTGGTCTAAAATAAGCACCTCCAAACCCAATAAAAATCCGTTGTCATTACAGCTGGTATCTGTGATTATATATTACTAACACCCTAAAACAAAAACAATTTCGAATCATAAGTATCAATCATATGCTTGATATGAAAGGTGGAAATAATATATATATATATATATATATATGAAATGAAAATGATATATATATGAAAGGTGAAAACGATATATATATATATATATATATATATATATATATATATATATATATATATATATATATATATATATATATATATATGAAAACGATATATATGAAATGAAAACGATATGTATGAAATGATAACGATATATATATATATGAAAGGTGAAAACGATGTATACATGAAATGAAAACGATATATATATATATATATGAAATGTGAAAACGATGTATATATGAAATGAAAATAATATATATATATATATATGAAATGTGAGAATGATTTGATTGTTAAAAATATAATTTTTAACATATATATACACTGTATAAAATTGTCGTGTATATGGAATATTCAATTTTGATTCGAAATTGAATATGAAGGTGAAATCATTTTGAAAACGAATATAAAACGATTTATAAAATACGTTTTAAAAGGAAATCGATGATATATATATATACATATATATATATATACATATATATATAATGGCCTGAATAGAACGCGCCGTGCCGCGGCAGTTCGTGAATTTCGACCATTGACTTCGAATGGATATTGCGGGAGATCCGGCCGTCGGATTCTCCTAAAACCGGAACCGTTAGGTTCGTATTAAAAAGTGCTTTCTAACGAATATTAGAGATTTGAAATCTAATAGTTGGATTTGGAATTATGTCCAAAAAAAATTTGGAAAAGGTCGCTGTAAGTGCAGTTCGGTGGCCGTTATCGAAAACCGACTGTACGGGCTTTGATAAAATTATTAAAAATTAATTTGTATAAAATCATAAGAAATGACTGGTGAAGAATTGGGATGAAAAATTCCACATTTGTAAAGATAAAAATAGATTTTTATCGAAATGAACTAGTTATTAACTAGAATAATAATTTATTTATTTTTAAATAAATAAATTGGATTTGAAATGGTTTTAAAAATAACCAGAATTTCCAATATATGAATTGGAATGGATTTGAATCGAAATTATCTTTGGAATATTTCGATGTTGGATTTCGTGATTATATAGATATGGTTGTGAAAATTTGAAAGATATGTTAATATCATTATTTCCAATATGATATTTGTTGGTTTCAGAATTTGATGTTGAATATAAGCCGACACTATTTTCTATTCAGAGCCTTGTGTTTAATATCAAATTGGATTTGGGGTTTGTCGTGAACTGTGTTTAAATGACATTAGTTCTTTAACCCGCGTAAAAGTAGGATTAATTTCCAAAAAGTAGAACAATCAATATGAAATGAGTTTAGAGATGAAACCAATTGGGGTTTGAATAAATCTTTAATTAGATTTGGATGAATGAACGGTGATTAAATTTACTAAAACACGTGATGTGGTTAAACCAAATTTACTTAGTTGTTGGTATAGATTGTGGTTGATTGATTGTTTGATGGTGCTCGACCAGTTTATGAGCAGAATATGCCTTTACATTTAGCATTGGGTTGGGTAAAGATATCTGTGTGCTAACACCTTGTGAAATACTTCACAATTTGACGATAAGGTGTTTAGCGATGTTGTGTTCATTTCAAATTTAATGAATGATTGTGAAATGATATATTTTTCTTAAGTGAAAAGAAATGTATTCCCGATTTTGGATTGGGAATGTTTTATAGAAATGTTTTATAAAACAGAAAGGATTTCGAGGCCCAAAATCCGATGATTTCAATGATGATTTAGAAATGTATTATGGATTTACATTGTACTTCATCGCGTATCTATTAGTTGCTATTAATAACATATCTGTTTGGTGGCGAAGAATTTATTCTCTTGCTTAACACCCTTCTTTGAGGCGTACGAGCTCAAAGGTTATGTGATTAATAGTGACTGGTCATATGTGTGAATTACTGATGTGAAGTACTATATTTTGAAAGTACTTGTGATTATTGTGTTGTGAAATGATTTTCCCTACTTCGGGATATGAAATGATTTAGTATGTGGCTAAAGATTCGGGTAACCCTGATACTAAAAGTATGGGTGAGAGGGCGGTGTATGCTCTCCATGTGTGGGAGGTGCATCGTCGGTGTAGCCTTCTCCTATGTGGGGTAGGTGCACATTTATATATATCGAGTTGCTGGGTGCGTACCCTTTGCCTTGTCGATGGGGAGAACGATATTTGGTTGCATACTTGTTTGTATGCATTCTTATGTTTTGGAATTCACATTTCCAAACGATTTGATTTGATATACCGAAGTGAAATCTACTTTGATATAGAAAGTTAGATATGTATTTCAAATGATTTGAAATAGAAATCGGAAATAAAGTCCAAAGGAATAATTTCTATAAATTGAATTGGATTTGGAAAATCTAAGTGTGGTGATTAATCTAAACGGGTAGATTGGGATATTGCATGTTGATTGATGCATAGTAGATCCATATATCTATATTGATTGTTGTTTATACACTGACATTCATGGGGTTAAACCCGTTCCGCATTAGCGGCGTGGTCCTATGATTTGCCTTATCATAAGTTTATAACTGTTTAGAGTTTCTCACACCAGTCCCATGACTGACCTGTAGTTTGCTTTTCCCTTGCAAACTTGGGTGCCCCTATTTTCCACACGGGCAGTCGAGTAGTTTATGCTGCAGATATATGAGAAGGATTTTGGATTGAAGCTTAAAGCTGTGTCCAGAGCATTGATAGTCTCCGCTGTGTTACTTTATTTATTTTTCGCTGTGCATTGTATTACATTTATTGTAAAATCATCTTCTGCTGTATTGATTATATTTCGATATACTCTGATATTTTGTACTCTGATGTAACATTATTATGATGTTTATAGAAGTCTTATGTTATTTGTTTTGATGTGTTGTATGCCCAGAGTTAGCGTATACGGGATTCGAACGGTCTTGGTCGATTTAGCGATCGATTCAGATCGAGCGAAATCCGTTGTCATTACAGCTGGTATCAGAGCTTTGGTTAACTCAAATCTTTGGGTACAACTCGTTAGAACTGAACAAAAGACTCATCAGAGGTAGGATTAGTAATATCCTATTGAAGAATCCTCATTAGAGATAGAATCAGTAGCATTCTAGAATGAGCGACTCGTTAGAGATGGGGTTAGAAATGCCCTAGAATGAGTTGAGAGTAATATGATTATATATAATGTATTTGTGATTATATATATATATATATAATGATAGATAGTCTTCGTGGTCTAACATAAGTATATAATGATATTATGTATGAGCGTTAATTAGTTATATTTAATGCTTATGCAGTTGTGTGGTGCACTTTGGATGATGGTTGATTATTTATCGTTGCTATTATATACATTTGTTGTATGGAATCCATATAATTAATATTATATGGTAATTGATTGGGCCTCATTCCAATTGGGAAAATAAAGAATATTAAAAAAAAAAATATTCATGTGTTGAATATAATAAAGAATATTCATGTGTTGAATAATATATATATATATATATATATATATATATTCATGTGTTGAATAAAATATATATTCATGTGTTGTAAAGAATAAAGAATATTCATGTGTCGAATAAAATATATATTCATGTGTTGAAAATATTCATGTGTTGAGTAAAATATTTTAAACAATAAAATTTACATCTTTATCATAATTTTATAAAATATATTAAATAACAAAAATAGTCATGTGTTGACGATACTCATGTGTTGAGAATATTCATGTGTTGAAAGTATAGATTCATGTGTTGAATATAATAAATATTCATTTGTTGAATTGAATAACGAAGTTATTGAAATATATAAAGCCGTGTTGATTAGAGATGCGCCATTTTGACAAGAACGATATTTATATCTTTTATATTCGTTTTTATGATGAATATAGAAAAGGAAGTGATTTCAAAATATAACGTTTTGAAAATATTATCATTTGTATATCGATGATGTGGAATATTCAATTTTGATTCGAAATTGAATATGAAGTTGAAATAATTTCAAAAACTAATTTAAAACGATTTATAAAATACGTTTAAAAAGGAAATCGACGAAATATGATATATATATAATGGCCTGAATAGAACGCGCAGCGCTGCGGTAGTTCGTGGAGATCCAACCGTCGAATTCTCCTAAAACCGGAACCGTTGGGTTCATATCGAAAAGAGCTTTCCAATGAAAATTAGAAATTTGAAATCTAACGGTTAGATTTGGAATTATGTCCAAATCAAATTTGGAAAAGGTCGCTGTAAGTGCAGTTCGACGACCGTTATTGGAAATCGACTGAACGGGCCTTGATAAAATTATTAAAAATATTATTAATTTGTCTTAAATCATAATTTATGAATTGGAAAGAACTGGGATGAAAAATTCCACATTTGAAAGGATAAAAATATATTTTTATCGAAATGAACTAATTTTGAACTAGATTTGAAGTGGTTTTAAAAATAATCAGAATTTCCAATATACGAGTTGGAATGGATTTGAATCGAAATTATCTTCGGAATATTACGATGTTGGATTTCGTGATTATACAGATATGGTTGTGGAAATTTGAAAGATATATTCATATCTTTATTTCCAATACGATATTTGGTGGTTTCAGAATTTGATATTGAATATAAGCCGATATATTTCCTATTCAAAGCCTTGTATTTAATATCAAATGTGATTTTGGGTTCGTCGGGAATGGTGTCTTCATTAACACTGTTCTTAAACCCAGTTGAGAAAAAGATTAAATCTTTCTATTTAGATTTAATGAAGTGTACCAATTAAATAATATTAATTGGAATTGAATTTAAATTGGTTTTGGGTTTATCGTGAGCGGTGTTTTGAATAACACCTGTTCTTTAACCCGATTAACAATGGGAAGTGATTTTTGGTTTATTGTGAACCGTGTTTTAGATGACATTGGTTCTTTAACCCAGTTAAAGACAGGATATTGATTTTTGGGAAGATTAAAACTAAGTGGAGTTTTAATGAATCTTTAATTAGATTAAAGTGATCGAGAATGGAGTATTACCAGTTTTGCTCCGAAGGATAGTTAAATCTTTAATTAGATTTGAACGTGAAATGGTAATTAATATTTACCGATAACACCGTGGTGTTAGATATGGAGTATTTCCAGTTTTGCTCCATGGGATGAATAGGTTGGGATTGGGAAATAAAATAAATAATTACTTCGGTGTGGTTCGCTAATCCCGACTAGTTTGGAAAACCTTAACATTGTTTGAAAAGATATCCAAAGGAAGATTAAAGAATAAATTCAAAGAATTTATCTTTGATAAAATTAATGGGAACCTTTCCCAAAGTATAATAATATTTGAATAAAAGAATATTCTGAATTGGAATGAGGCGTATGTTGTGTTTGTGTAACACTTGTTTATTATATATGCGAGTTATTCAGAAAGACCCGGTTTACCCCATTCTGAATAACTGATTCGACGTGGTGTCGAGGATGAAGACGGTGGTTGAAGACCAGAGGTCTTCACATCGTTTAGGTGATTACTGATGATCTTGATTGGGTTGTACACCCAAAAGGAGGGAATCAGTTGGTGATCGTCTAAACGTACTTGGAGATCGATGGATATGCGAGGTACAAGGTGCCTCCGGTTTCGTTCGGACCCAGAACGAACTTGTAAATGGACTGTGTGTCTGACATTGGATTTTATTCTGTGTGATTGATTTCTATTAAATATATATCGGTTTGGCGGCGGAAGATTTATTCTCTTGCTTAACGCCCTTCTCTGAGACGTACGAGCTCAGGGGTTATATATTGATGGATATCAATCGCATGGAGTGAATTGCCTGTGTGGCATGCCTAAGTGGCAAATGATCAAGGTTTCTATTGAAAATAAAAGTCTTGTGGTTGATGATCAAAGCACCGCCTATGTGGCATAGCTTTGTGTAACGTTGATTCGCGAGCCTCACACCCCGGTTGTGTGATGACCCCAAACTTCCACGAAATGAAAGTAAGGAATAATCATTTGGAATACAACATAAATATAACAATACAGATCACAGATACAACATAGTAAAGGAAAACTATAGAATAACAACATCATTGCAGCGGAATATGAATGTCATCAAAAACAGAATCCCACAGTCACAGTGTTCTACATTATTACATCACGTTTCAGCAAAAAGGAAATAAGTCTCAACTTCAAAATAGAACAACTGGAAATAAAATAAGTTTGGTTGTCTCAAGTTCTAAAGATAAATCGCAAATAAAAGATAAATGATAGATAGTCTTCGTGGTCTAACATAAGCACCTCCAAATAAGCAAATCCAAGATAGATAACCAGCTCCAAGATAGCAACTCCAAAGAAAGCAAGACCTGTTACTTGGCTGCCCGTGTGGAAAAGAGGACACCCGAGTTTGCAAGGTGAAAACAAACTACGAGTCAGTCAAGGGACTGGTGTGAGAATTCTTAACTAATTTAACTACTAGTAATAATGCAAATCCAAAGACCACGCCGCTAACGCGGAACGGGTTTTATTTCAATGGATTGTCGTGCATAATTTAAAGTGATTGAACAAATAAACAAGTAAAACGTAAAACAACGCAATGCCTTTGGAAAAATGGAATCACCATAAGACTCAAGTCCCGTCACACAATGCAACGCAAACCAGAGGATAGAGTTTTACCTTATGGTGATCAAACATGCTAAAAACGATAAATACGAATCTAATATTATTATTAGTGTATATAAAAAACATTTCAAAATAAATGTATCAATCCTAGGAAACATAGTACCCCATTCTACTATGCCTCCATACTAGTAATACAATCAAATTCGTAGGGTCGTATTTGGAATTTGGTTTCCATCATGAGTCAAGGCTAGGGAGGAGCTCCTTACTGATTTAAAACACTCTATCTAATGTCTCAGGATCCCCTGCAGTGAACCCTTGGATCCTGCATGGCCGGTCCACACATATAGCTTTGTGGATTAGTTATTCCTGAACACACGTTTCCCGATCCTATAGGACCTATCATCCAAGGCGCCTCATTCCATCATCCACATAAGTAAATATCATCCAGTTTAAGCACTGACACTACTTCTAACTAGAAAGAAACGTGCTGCTCTCCCTACATTCCCTTCTCCCGATTTAGACTCCACCGGGTTGTGAGGCTCGTAAAGCTACGTAATACACAAAGCTATTCTTATTAAAGCTGTGATTTGATCGTCACCACAAGGTTCTGCTTTTCAACAAGAAACCTTGATCATTGCATCTTAGTATGCCACACTGCCACTCCATATCACACTACCAATCCTTTGCCGAAATATATGAAAGGGTGTTAACCAAGAGAATGAATTCTCTGCCACCAATCATTCATACATTCGGTAGAAAATCAATAAATACAATATAAAGGAGTACAATGTCGGACACACATTCCATTTATATGCATGTTCTGGGTCTGAACGAAACTGGAGATACATTGTCCCGTATGTCCAGTACGGAAAGGAGATACCCGCATATCCGTGAAATCAACACGTACGTTTGAGCAATTACCCCGACCCTTGAATTGGGAGTAAGTCAATTCAAGATCTTGATCGTTGTCCATTCGAGGGAAGATTTACGGTCTTCATACGTCGTTTCATACTTCGATTCTTTACGTCGTTTGATTATTTGGAATGAGAGTAACTTGGACTTTCTAAATAATCCTCGTACATATATATATATATATATATATATATATATATATATATTGAAAATCCTTCCTTATCATTAATATTATTTTATAACGATTAATTCCTATTTCAATTATTTAAAATAGTTAAATCTTTATTTAACGACGCTTCGGGTCAATGGCGACTTTGGCGCTGCTTTCAACCAATTTTGATTTTCACATTTCTCAAAATCTAACCGTTGGATATTAGCGTAGTTTCTATCGTTGGAAAGATCTTCCCAAGATGGTCCTAACGGCTGCGGTTTTGGGACAATCCGACGGTCGGATTTCTTGGTATAGTCGTTTAAAGGTACGATTTCAAAACGCGAACTACCACGCTCGATTCGTTTAGTTTTAATTATATTTATATATATATATATAATCGTTCAACCATAATAACGACATTTGATTCAACAACGAGCTAAACAGCTACGATCTCCTATTCAATTTTAATTCATTTATAAAAATGAAGATAATATTTCAGCATTTTTAAATACATTCCTTTATTCCTTTAGTTACATTCAAGATGTGAGTTATAATTCAAAGTCCAATTTCTCCCTTTATTCCCTAATTCTTATATTCACATAGAAATGTAAATCATGTTGAATTCCATTCCTTATTCTTTTATTAACATTAGAAATGTAACATTGATTCTTTAAATACACTGTAAAATTCTCTTTGTAATTACATTAAAATGTAATTAACCTTCCCTGTTAAATTTTCAATATAATGCAAATACTTCTTTTTAAATTACATTAAAAATGTAAATTGACAGTGTAAATTTCTATCTTTTAGTTTTTCTCTTAATTTACAATATAAAATCATACTTTTTAATTACATTAAAAATGTAATTTATATTACATATCAAATTTTGTCTTTTAATTTGGCAGGTACAATCCTACCTCTAATTTCATATAAAAATGAAATTTTATATTACATACCAATTCTCATTCTTAATTTACAAATAAAAGTGTGCCTTCAATTTACAATGTAAATTCTCTTTAATTACATAATAAAAGTGAAATTTTAATTACAATGCAAATTGTCTTTCTTAAACTACATATAAAATTGTAATTTTTATTTACTTGGAAATCCTGCTCTTAATTTACAAATGAAAATGTAAATTTAATTACAATGCAAATTCCTACTTTTTATTCACATGTAAAAACGTAAACATAAATACAATGCAAATTCTACTTTTAATTTACATGCAAAAATGTAAATTTAAATACAATGTAAATTCCTACTTTTAATTTACATGTAAAAATGCAAATCTGACTACAATGCAAATTCTCACTTTTTATTTACATGTAAAAATGTAAACTTAAATACAATGCAAATTCTACTTTTAATTTACATGTAAAAATGTAAATCTGACAACGATGCAAATTCTTAGTTTTTATTTACATGTAAAAATATAAATCTGACTACAATGCAAATTCTTACTTTTTATTTACATGTAAAAATATCATCTTTTTCTTTATTACATATAAAAATGTGCTTTATATTTTACATGTAAATTCTATTCTTAATTTACATATAAAAATGTAAATTTGAATCTATTCACATCGCCAAATTCTCACCTTTAATTTTCAATAAAATATTGAATCTATTAACATCGTCATATTCTCACTTTTAATTTTCAATAAAATATTGAATCTATTCACATCGTCATATTCACACTTTTAATTTTCCATAAAATATTGAATCTATTCACATCGCCATATTATCACTTTTAATTTTCAATAAAATATTGAATCTACTCACATCGTCATATTCTCACTTTTAATGTTCAATAAAATATTGAATCTATTCACATCGTCATATTTTTGTTCTATAATTACAAATAAGGTGTCATTTTATATACGGTATAAATTTCATGCCTTTTTATTTCATATACAATTGCAGATCCAAATAAATTCAATGACTAAAGGGGTAACCATATAACATCTCAAAACTAGTCCATAATCAATCACAACATCACAAATCAGAACCAATGACAAACACAGCATGATACACAAGCAAACGAAATAACTAGATTAAAATTTATTATTTAAATTAGAATACTCACCTCCATTTCAGATCTAGATCTTAAATTAAAAAGGTCCAAAAATTGTTCCAATCAGTTCTAAGTTGATGTATTTGCTGTCACGATTCACACGGATCTGAAAATTTCCAATTTGGGGTTCGTATGAATTAATTAACAATTTACTTTTTACAACTGCAGTTGCAATAGAAATAAGTGTCACAAAATCTGAAATGTTCATACCTTTATATTTCAATTTTGTTCCAAACTTTAAATTCAGAAATCGTGAGATGTAGTTGATGGTTTTCAGAATGGTTTGTTGGAGATTGGAGAGCTTGGAGAGGGGAGTCGGCGCCTGGAAGGTGGTGGGGTGCGGTTGGTCGTGGTGGGGCTGAAGGGGTGCGATGGCGGCAGTTTTGGGGGTTCGGGGAAGGAGCTACAGGCTATTTTAGATCTTGCAACTTATATGAGATCGAAGAGATTGATGAGGGCTTCAAAAAAGTCCAAAGGGGCATATGTTAATTCTCCATGGATTTGGAGAAAAAGAAGAGAGAAGTTTAGAAAGGGTAGGCTGCTATGGGTTGAACGATCGGGAAGAAGAATGAATAGTGTATGCTATTTATATTAATATAAAATTAGGGTTAATTAATTAATTAATTAATTAGCCCAATAAAGCCTGTTTTGCAACTTTCTTCTTTTTCAGACCAACGATTGTCATTCCTACCTATTTACCCCTATTTCGGACTCATCGGACTATGTCCCGCAGGCCCAAATTGTAATAACCCGGAAATTCTGAGCCAATTTAAAATTTTTATTTTGGCTATTTTAATGTATTTTGAATATTCAAAATGAATATTCAAAATAAATTTCTCGTCGTTTTTATTTAAAATATAAATATTTTCTAGCTAGTATGTGGCCCCAGTAAATTGAAATGCGCGTTCAAATTCAATATATAGAATTATATTTTGATTTTGACGAAAACTGATCGAAATGGTCGAATCAGCTTACGATACATATCCCATTGTGTTCGGAATAGGGGTAATTTGCTATGGACGACAGGCGGTGGGTTTCTTTTCGAGTTCGAGGTAAAAAGTTACTTTTTGGTGGAAAATTCATTTTAAATATTCAAAATTCATTAAAATAGCCAAAATAAAAATTTTAAATTAGCTCAGAATTTCTGGGTTATTACACAAATGATCGTCTTGGCCCCAGTTTCTCAGTTTTAAATGTATAAATCATTTATTTTATATTCAAACGTACTTTCTACTTTTACCGGGGACATATACGAACTCAGAAAAATCCATAAAAATTATTTATGGCTTTTTTTGACGATACGATCCTAACAAAATTAATTTTGTTGAATTCTGTGACTGTTTGAAAAATGACCTTTTTCAAGTCAATTAAAATTGACCGAAATTGACCAAACTGAAATCGTTTTGCCGCAGTCACAAATTAATTCTAAAAATTATGAAAAATTAAACTTATCAATAATTTGACATTCTGAATCCAACAAAAGTGGTTTCGTCGAAAACAGAGGACGTTTGAAAAATGGCTATTTTTAATATTAAAATATATACAGAAATTCGACAGCGACTATTCTGAAATTTCAATCGGCCATAACTTTTAATTCCCGCTATGAAATTTCGATTTTTCGGATTCGTTGGAAAGATATTTTTAAATAGATTCTAATATTTTTGGTTTCACCATAATCCGATCTATTCTGCATCCTGTACAGTCAATCAAAGTTCAGATTTGACTTTTCAAACTGCCATGTTATTTCTAATTCCTTTTATAATTATATTAAATATATTCGTATTAAATTCAATTAAAATAAATTTCTAGTCGTTATTATTTAAAATAATTTATTTCAAATATTTAAACACCCTTAAAATCACTAAAATGAAAATTTTAAATTGGCCCCAAATCCTGGGTTGTTACAATCTCCCCGCTTAAGAACTTTTCTTCCTCGAAAAGGAAAAAGGAAAATAGAAGAGTAGGAACCAACAAAGAGAATGTGAAATATTTTAAGCGTACCTCAAAACAAAATCTAATCGGAGATATCCACTCTGCAATTGGGATAGGCTTGTTTGATATTCTCCTCAGTTTCCCAAGTGCAGTCTCTAGGATCACTGCTCCATTGCACTTTGACTAGGTTGATTTTTTTATTTCTCAGCTCCCTAGTCTCTTTGCCAATAATTTTCAGCGGTTCCCTTCTCACTACAAGGCTTGGGGTAATCTCCAAATCTTGCTGTGCAGCTTCCTCCACAACTAGATTCGGATCATGGACATGCCTTCGAAGTTGAGATACATGGAATACATCGTGCACTCCAGGCAACCAGTCGGGCATCTGGATTTTGTAAGCTAGGCTACCAATCTTCTCAAGAATAGGAAAGGGGCGATGAATTTAGGTGCTAATTTTTCAGTCTTTCCAAAACGGATGACTCCTCGCATTGGAGCAACTTTCAAATAGACATAGTCACCCACTTCAAAAGCCAATTCTCTTCTTCTTAAATCTGCATAGCTCTTTTGTCTACTTTGGGCAGCCAATAATCGCTTCTTAATATAATCAACTTTGTCTGAAGCTTCTCGGACCATGTCTGGACCCAATACTAGACGATTTCCTTTTTCAATCCAACATGCTGGCGATCTACATGGTCTACCATATAAGGCTTCAAATGGAGACATTTTCAAACCTGTTTGATAACTACTGTTATAAGAGAATTCAACTAAATGCAAGTGATCCTCCCAAGAACCTCCAAAATCGAGTATGCAAGCTCGCAATAGATCCTCAAGAATGTGATTCACCCTCTCAGTTTGGCCATCTGTCTGGGGGTGATATGCAGTACTAGGATTTAACTTCATTCCCAACTCATTTTGGAATGCTTCCCAAAACTTGCTAGCAAAGATAGGAACACGGTCGCTAACAATGCTACTAGGAACTCTGTTTAAAACAAAAGATTATTCTTTTATTATTTAATTAGAAAATGAAAATTTTCATTTAGGTAATGATGAAAAGGAAAGATTTAGTTTTATTACCCATGTAGCCTGACTATTTCTTTGCAATAAACTTGCGCTAGACTTTGAGCAGTTATAGTGGACTTGACAGGTATGAAATGAGAGGATTTTGTGAAGCGGTCCACGATCACCCATATGCTGTCATTTCGTTTCCTAGTACGGGGCAGACCATATATAAAATCCATGGAGATTTGGTCCCACTTCCATCCTGGAACCTCCAATGGTTGCAACAATCCCGCAAGTATTTCTCTTCGTAGCTTTCCACCAAAACGTGCGCTTAAAATCTTGATATATCTTGCTTACGCCTGGATGGATGCTAAGCTTTGATTTGTGACCTTCATCTAAAACTTCCCTTATGAGCTCTGGGATACTTGGGACACAAATCTGCCCTTGCAATCTATGAACTCCCTTGCCATCTATTTGAAAGTTCGTGTTTTCACCTTCTTGAATTCTTTCAATAACTTTTCGAATAAAAGCATCATTTTTCTTAAGAGAAGAAATTTTATAAATCAAAGAAGGGGTAATGATGAGGCTTGCGACAATGACATTCTTTCTACTAAGTGCGTCCTCCACAACATTGGCTTTTCCCGGCGTATATAAGATGTCAAGATCGTATGCCGCAAGAAATTCTAGCCACCGTTGCTGCCTTAAATTCTAGTGCTTTTGATCGAAGAGATATTTCAAAGATTGATGGTCTGTGAATAATTAAAATTTTTCACCCAAAAGATAATGTCTCCAAATTTTTAAAGCAAAGACAACGGCCAACAACTCCAAGTCATGGACACGATAATTTTTCTCATGCGGCTTTAATTGACGACTTGCATATGCAACAACCTTGTCCCTTTGCATCAGTACCGCACCAAGACCACCACTTTGAGAAGCATCGGTGTAGACTTTTAAATCTTGGTTGCCATTGATAATGGTTAGTACGGGAGCAGTTGTCAAACTCACTTTTAGCTTTTGGAAGGCCTCCTCACAATCTGATGTCCAATTGAACTTGGTATGCTTCTTGGTAAGCTTTGTTAACGGGCCAGACGGTTTGGTGAAGTCTTTGACAAATTTCCTGTAATATCCAGCCAATCCTAGGAAGCTTCTTACCTCAGTGCGTGTACTGGCCTGCTTCCAATCTCGAATGGCGGCAATTTTACTTGGGTCAACAACAATTCCTTCTTTTGACACAACATGGCCAAAGAATTTTACTTCCTCTTGCCAAAATGTGCATTTGGAAAATTTTGCTTTTAAAACATTTCTTCGCAGAATCTCCAACACTTCCCTTAAATAATGCCCTTCATGCTCCTCCTTAGTTTTAGAATAAATTAGAATATCATCAATGAAGGCTAGGACGAATTTATTTAGGACATCTCGAAAGACCCTATTCATCAAGTCAACAAAGTAGGCGGGAGCGTTGCATAGACCGAAAGACATTACAAACCATTCGTAGAATATGTCAGGACCTTTGAAGGCTATCAAAGGTATGCATTCTTCAGCTATGCGTAGTTGATGGAAACCGGTGGCTAGGTCCATCTTAGAAAACACCTTGGCCCCATTTAATTGGTCCATTAAATCATCTATGTGAGGCAAGGGGTATTTGTTCTTCAATGTTTGTTTATTAAGGTCGCGGTAATCCACATAGAGTCTTAGAGTACCGTCAGACTTGGGGACAAACACCACAGCTACACCCCAATTGGAAAAATAGCCCAGATTAGTCCCTTCATAAGAGCTGCTTATTTTGGGTTTTGCAACTCCTCTTTTTCTTTAGGTGTCATCCTTCGGATAGCATGAACTACAGGCCTTGCATTTGGGACGAGATCAATTCTGAAATCGATTTCCCTTCGCGGGGGTAAGTTGTCTACTTCTTCAAATACGTCCGCGTAATTTTTGACCACGGGGATCTTTTCTAAAGAAATGGGAGAGACTTCGAGGGAAGACCAAAATGACTTTCTATTTGTCTTTGAACCATGGCAAGGTATAGAAATAACATCCCCAAACTTTGTTTTGATTTAAACTATTCTATCCGCACATTTAACCTCAGCCTCAAATTTTGTTAGCCAATCAAGACCAAGGATGATATCAAACTCGGAAAAATTCATAATGACCAAGTTAAATGGAAATTGGAAATAGGAGTAGGAAATAGGCACCCTATAGTATAAATCAAGGACGATAGAACCTCCTATTGGATTATGAACATTAATTGGATCTTTAAGATTTCTTTGTTTCAATTTCAATTTCTTGACCGTGTTGCTAGAAATAAAGCTCCTCGATGCACCTGTATCAAACAAAGCAGTAACAGGAATGTTTTTAATAGAAATAGTACCACCTAAAACATCAGGCTTACCTGCTCCTTCAGAAGAAGTAGGTGCGGAGGAAGGTGGTGCACTTGCCCCCTCGTACACATGTGCAATCTGAGCTCCTTTCAACAGTGGACAATTAGGCTTGATATGACCCTTTTTGTGGTAGTTATAGCATTCTTTAGTGTCATCACTTCTGGCCTTCTTTGGATTTCTGCAGTCCTTGCTGTAGTGTCCAAACTTCTGGCAGTTGTAGCATTGCACCTTTGCCTTATCATGGTTTTTAGCAGCTCCAGAACTGCTTCCTTCAGTCTTCTTTTCGGTTTGCTTCCTTTTATTATTGTTGGCCAAGCTTCTTTCTCTATCTTGTTGTGAAACCCTTTTGTCATTCTCCTCGTAGCGACAAGCAAACTCAATCAGCTTATTGAAAGGAAGGTCAGTGTGAGCAGTAACCCTGTCAGTGTACTTCCTAGCAGGTCCATTAATGAACCTCTTGTTCTTTTGAAAATCATCATGAATCAATTCTGGGGCGTAGCGAGAGAGGTCTTCAAATCTTCTCACATATTCAGAAATAGTTTTGTCGCCTTGCTTCAAGTTGGCGAACTCGTCATGCAGCCTTTCCACTTCTTGCCTGGGAATGTACTTTTCATTGAATAGCTCTTCAAACCTGGTCCAAGTCACATTTTCTTCATCACCTCCTATATTGACCAATTCCCACCAATTCTGTGCTTCGCCTTGGAGCAGCCATGAAGATGTAAATCTCTTTCTTTGATCATCTAGCCCTATCCCTCCAAATATCTTCTCACAATTTTTAAGCCATGCCTGAGCCTGCGTCACGTTCTCCGTATTAGTGAATGGAACTCCACCTAAATTCTTGAACTTCGTCGCTACCTTATCCAAGTCAAAGGGCTGTGGTGGTGGTGGTGGTGGCTGTTGAACTGTGGCCTCCTCAGTTTCAGCAACATTTTGCCTCCTTGCTCTAGCTCTAACGGCTCTAGTGGCAGCGGTACTCATTTTTAGTTAGTTCTGTACGATTCAGGAAAGAGTCAAAACAACTGTAATGGTGATTTTAAGAAATGATATAGATAAAAGGATGGAAAAAGGACGGCGATAAAATGACTGACTATTATGTATTCTCATGAAATGTTCGCCATAGAATATTGTGATTCTATGTAAACGAATTACTATAAATATGTTATACTCCAAAGCTAAGGCTAACCTAGCTCTGATACCAACTGTGATGACCCCAAACTTCCACGGAATGAAAGTAAGGAATAATCATTTGGAATACGTCATAAATATAACAATATACAGATCACAGATACAACATAGTAAAGGAAAACTATAGTATAACAACATCATAGCAACGGAATATGAGTTTCATCAAACATAGAATCCCACAGTCACAGAGTTCTACGTTATCACATCAGGTTTCAGCAAAAAGGAAATAAGTCTCAACTTCAAAATAGAACAGCTGGAAATAAAATAAGTTTGGATGTCTCAAGTTCTAAAGATAAATCGCAAATAAAAGATAAATGATAGATAGTCTTCGTGGTCAAACATAAGCACCTCCAAATAAGAAACTCCAAGCTAGATAAGCAGCTCCAAGATAGCAAATCCAAAGAAAGCTAGACCTGTTGCTTGGCTGCCCGTGTGGAAAAGAGGGCACCCGAGTTTGCAAAGGTGAAAACAAACTACTAGTCAGTCATGGGACTGGTGTGAGAATTCTTAACTAATTTAACTACTAGTAATAAGGAAAATCCAAAGACCACGCCGCTAACGCGGGACGGGTTTTATTTCAATGGATTTTCGTGCATAATTTAAAGTGACTGAACAAATAAATAAGTTAAACGTAAAACAACGCAATGCCTTTGGAAAAATGGAATCGCCATAAGACTAAAGTCCCATCACACAATGCAACGCAAACCAGAGGACAGAATTTTACCTTATGGTGATCAAACATGCTAAATACGATAAATACGAATCTAATATTATTATTAGTGTATATAAAAAACATTTCAAAATAAATGTATCAATCCTAGGAAACATAGTACCCCATACTACTATGCCTCCATACTAGTAATACATTCAAATTCGTAGGGTCGTATTTGGAATTTGGTTTCCATCATGAGTCAAGGCTAGGGAGGAGCTCCTTACCGATTCGAGACACTCTAGCTAATATCTCAGGATCCCCCACAGTGAACCCTTGGATCCTGCAGGGCCAGTCCACACATACAGCTTTGTGGATTAGTTAATCCTAAACACACGTTTCCCGATCCTATAGGACCTATCATCTGAGGTGCCTCATTCCATCATCCACGTAAGTAAAATATCAGCCAGTTTAAGCACTAACACTACTTCTAACTAGAAAGAAATGTGCTGCTCTCCCTGCGTTCCCTTCTCCCGTTTTAGACTCCACCGGGTTATGCAGCTCGTGAAGCTACATGATACACAAAGTTGTTCTTATTCAAGCTGTACTTTGATCGTCACCACAAGGTTCTGCTTTTCAACAAGAAACCTTAATCATTGCATCTTAGTATGCCACACTGTCACTATATATCACACTACCAATCCTTTGCCGAAATATATGAAAGGGTGTTAAGCAAGAGAATTGATTCTCTGCCACCAATCATTCATACATTCGGTAGAAAATCAATAAAAACAATATAAAGGAGTACAATGTCGGACACACATTCCATTTATAAGCCTGTTCTAGGTCTGAACGAAACTGGAGATACCTCGTCCCGTATGTCCAGTACGGAAAGGAGATACCCGCATATACGTGAAATCAACATGTAAGTTTGGGCAATTACCCTGACCCTTGAATTGGGAGCAAGTCAAATCAGGATCTTGATCGTTGTCCATTCGAGGGAAGATTTACGGTCTTCAAACGCCGTCTTCATACTTCGATTCTTTACGTCGTTTGATTATTTGGAATGAGAGTAACTCGGACTTTCCAAATAATCCTCGTACATATATATATTGAAAATCCTTCCTTATCGTTAATATTATTTTATATCAATTAATTCCTATTTAAATTATTTAAAATAGTTAAATCTATATTTAACAACGCTTCGGGTCAATGGCGACCCTGGCGCTGCTTTCAACCAATTTTGATTTTCAAATTTCTCAAAATTTAACCGTTGGATCTTAGCGTAGTATATATCGTTGGAAAGATCTTCCCAAGACGGTCCTAAAGGCTTCGGTTTTGGGAAAATCCGACGGTCGGATCTCTTGGTATAGTCGTTTAAAGGTACAATTTCAAAACGCGAATTACTGCGCTCGATTCGTTTAGTTTTAATTATATATATATATATATATATATATATATATATATATATATATAATCGTTCAACCATAATAACGACGTTTGATTCAACAACGAGCTAAACAGCTACCGATCTCCTATTCAATTTTAATTCATTTAAAAAAATGAAGATAATATTTCAGCATTTTTAAATACATTCCTTTATTCCTTTAGTTACATTCAAGATGTGAGTTATAATTCAAAGTCCAATTTCTCCCTTTATTATCTAATTCTTATATTCACATAGAAATGTAAATCATGTTGAATTCCTTTCCTTATTCTTTTATTAACATTAGAAATGTAACTTTCATTCTTTAAATTACACTGTAAAATTCTCTTTGTAATTACATTAAAATGTAATTAACCTTCCCTATTAAATTTTCAATATAATGCAAATACTTCTTTTTAAATTACATTAAAAATGTAAATTAACAGTGTAAATTTCTATCTTTTAGTTTGTCTCTTAATTTACAATATAAAATCATACTTTTTAATTACATTAAAAGTGTAATTTATATTACATGTCAAATTTTGTCTTTTAATTTGCCAGGTACAATCCTACCTCTAATTTCATATAAAAATGAAATTTTATATTACATACCAATTCTCATCCTTAATTTACAAATAAAAGTGTACCTTCCATTTACAATGTAAATTCTCTTTAATTACATAATAAAAGTGAAATTTTAATTATAATGCAAATTCTCTTTCTTAAACTACATATAAAAATGTAATTTTTATTTACATGGAAATCCTACTCTTAAATAACATATGAAAATGTAAATTTAATTACAATGCAAATTCCTATTTTTTATTTACATGTAAAAACGTAAACTTAAATACAATGCAAATTCTACTTTTAATTTACATGCAAAAATGTAAATTTAAATACAATGTAAATTCCTACTTTTAATTTACATATAAAAATGTAAATTTGACTACAATGCAAATTTTTAGTTTTTTATTTACAAGTAAAAATGTAATTTTGACTACAATGCAAATTCTCACCTTTTATTTACATGTAAAAATGTAAACTTAAATACAATGCAAATTCTACTTTTAATTTACACGTAAAAATGTAAATCTGACTACAATGCAAATTCTTATTTTTATTTACATGTAAAAATGTAAATCTGACAACAATGCATATTCTTACTTTTTATTTACATGTAAAAATATCATCTTTTCTTTATTACATATAAAAATGTGCTTTTTATTTTACATGTAAATTCTATTCTTAATTTACATATGAAAATGTAAATTTGAATCTATTCACATAGTCAAATTCTCACCTTTAATTTTCAATAAAATATTGAATTTATTCACATCGTCATATTCACACTTTTAATTTTCAATAAAATATTGAATCTATTCACATCGTCATATTCTCACTTTTAATTTTCAATACAATATTGAATCTATTCACATCATCATATTCTCACTTTTAATGTTCAATAAAATATTGAATCTATTCACATCGTCATATTTTTTGTTCTATAATTACATATAAGATGTCATTTTATATACGGTATAAATTTCATGCCTTTTTATTGCATATACAATTGCAGATCTAAATAAATCAATGACTAAAGGGGTAACCATATAACATCTCAAAACTAGTTCATAATCAATCGCAACATCACAGATCAGAACCAATGACAAACACAGCATGGTACACAAGCAAACGAAATAACTAGATTAAAATTTATTATTTAAATCAGAATACTCACCTTGATTTCAGATCTAGATCTAAAATTAAAAAGGTCCAGAAATTGTTCCAATCATTTCTAAGTTGATGTATTTGCTGTCACGATTCACACAGATCTGAAAATTTCCAATTTGGAGTTCATATGAATTAATTATCAATTTTTAATTAACAATTTACTTTTTACAACTGCAGTTGCAACAGAAATAAGTGTCGCAAAATCTGAAATGTCCATACCTTTATATTTCAATTTTGACCAAAACTTTAAATCCAGAAATCGTGAGATGTAGTTGATGGTTTTCAGAACGGTTTGTTGGAGATTGGAGAGCTTGGAGAGGGGAGTCGGCGCCTGGAAGGTGGTGGGGTGCGGTTGGCCATGGTGGGGATGAAGGGGGTGCGACGGCGGCAGTTTCGGGGGTTCGGGGAAGGAGCTACAGGCTATTTTAGATCTTGCAACTTATATGAGATCAAAGAGATTGATGAGAGCTTCAAAAAAGTCCAAAGGGGCATATGTTAATTCTCCATGGATTTGGAGAAAAAGAAGAGAGAAGTTTAGAAAGGGTAGGCGGCTATGGGTTTGAACGATCGGGAAGAAGAATGAATAGTGTACGGTATTTATATTAATATAAAATTAGGGTTATTTAATTAATTAATTAGCCCAATAAAGCCCGTTTTGCAACTTTCTTCTTTTTTATACCAACGACTGTCATTCGTACGTATTTACCGCTATTTCGGACTTATCTGACTATGTCCTGCAGGCCCAAATGATCGTCTTGGCCCCCGTTTCTCAGTTTTAAAAGTATAAATCATTTATTTTATATTCAAACATACTTTCTACTTTTACCGGGGATATATACGAACTCAGAAAAATCCAGAAAAATTATTGCTGGCTTTGTTTTGATGATATGATCCTAACAAAATTAATTTCGTCGAATTCTGTGACTGTTTGAAAAATAGCCTTTTTCAAGTCGATTAAAATTGACCGAAATTGACCAAACTGAAATCTTTTTGCCACAGTCACAAATTAATTCTAAAAATTATGAAAAATTAAACTTATCAATAATTTGACATTATGAATACAACAAAAGTGTTTCGTTGAAAACAAAGGTCATTTGAAAAATGGCTATTTTTAATATTAAAATATATACAGAAATTCTATAGCGACTATTCTGGAATTTCAACCGGCCATAACTTTTAATTCCCGCTATGAAATTTCGATTTTTCGGATTCGTTGGAAAGATATTTTTAAATAGATTCTAATATTTTTTGTTTCACCAAAATCCGATCTATTCTGCATCCTATACAGTCAGTCAAATTTCAGATTTGACTTTTCAAACTACCGTGCTATTTCTAATTCCTTTTATAATTAAATTAAATATATTCGTATTAAATTCAATTAAAATAAATTTCTAGTCGTTATTATTTAAAATAATTTATTTCAAATATTTAAACACCCTTAAAGTCTCTAAAATGAAAATTTTAAATTGGCTCTAAATCCTGGGTTGTTACAGGTTATGAACCAGAAACGGGAGAGGACATCAGGGTGGGCATGCGTTTCCTTCTGGCTAGGGTGGTGTCAGTGACCTACCATCCCTGACATTTATATTATTTTCACCGGTGTGGTTGTTGCTGTTATAAGGCGCCTCGGATATATCGGTGACTTGTGGAGCCGATGGAGTCATTTGGCTCATTTACGCCCCAAAGAACGGGGAAACGTAGTGTTCAGGCATAATAATCCGCATCGGTGGACCGACCCTGACGATCCAAGGCTTGCTTGTGCACTTGCCTGAGACTCGGACTAGACTGTCTCGAATTCGATAGAGGACGTTCCTGGCCTCGATTCACAGATGGAAATCCAACTTCCAATACGTGATTTTGCGGTTTTGATTGTAGAGCCTAGTATGGCGACATATTGGTATGGGGCACTTATGCCGTCTATGATTGATACTCATGATTGAAATTGTTTTGACACTATACACTTATAGTAATAATAAAAGATGAAATTTAGCGTATCAAGCATTCTTTGGCTATTATAAGGTAAAACCCTATCCTCCGGCTTGTGTTACATTGTGTGATGGGACCTGGGTCTTATAATAGCTTCATTGTTCTTTATTTAGCATTGCGCTGTTTTTTTATGCACTGGTGTTCTTGGAAGGAAACCCGTTCCGTGTTATACGGCGTGGTCCCTTGATTTACCGAACTTTAAAAAAAAATTAATAACTGTTTTAGTTCTCACACCAGTCACATGACTGACCTGGAGTTTATTGTTTTAACCTAAACTCTGGGTGCCCTTATTTTGACACGGGCAGCTAGTAGTTTTGGTTTTGCAGATTTATATTCACATGATCCTGATTTACAGCTGGAACGATACTCGGAGAGCTCTGTATCCGTGTATTACTTCTAGTTGTGTTTTGTATTATTTCCCGCTGCGATGTATTTAAATGTAATTTAAATCTCTGATATTTTCTGTGTAATATTTATTCATATTCTGTATATTCTTGTATTCTGATGGAATTGTTGTAATATACAATGAAATGTTCTTCTGTCTACGTTCTATTGTGTGTTGTTCTCGAAGTATCCGGGCTTTCCTTACCAGGGAAGTTACGGGTCTTCACAGTTTATAACCTAAAAATCAAAACAAAGTGGAGTGCGAAGAACTCACGGCGGGGGCGAATTTGTTTATTTTTAAATGATATTGACTAGAGCTAGGGTCGTGTACACTAATCCCGATCGTTTAGTTGTATGTCAATTGATGGGTTGACAGACTGTGTAAGCGTTAATTATTTATATTTAATGCTTATGCAGTTGTGTGGTGCACTCTGATACCAAGCTGAAACGAACCTAAATCCCCCTTACGGGAAATCACGGATTGAATTGAGAACAAGCCACATCAGAACGCAAATAGAAGAACATTTCATTGCTTATTGCAACAATTCAACACAATACAAGAATATACAGAGTAATAACAATTAATATACATTATAAAATATCACAGATTACAATACATTACATAGTAACGGAAAATAATACATACACAACTAGAAGTAATACACGGATACAGAGCTTTCCGAGTATCGTTCCAGCTGTAAATCAGGATCCTGTGAATATAAATCTACAAAACCAAAAATACTAGCTGCCCGTGCGGAAAATAGGGGCACCCAGAATCTAGGTTAAAACAAAAAACTCCAGGTCAGTCATGTGACTTGTGTGAGAACTAAAACAGTTATTAATCTTTATTTTAAAGTTAGGTAAATCAAGGGACCACGCCGTATAACACGGAACAGGTTTCCTCCCAAGAATACCAGTGCATAAAAAAATAGCGCAATGCTAAATAAAGAACAATGAAGCTATTATAAGACCCAAGTCCCGTCACACAATGTGTAACACCCCACCTCCGCTAGGGTCACTCACAAAGCGAATGCACTAGCTTTGGTGGAGCATTATCTAGGTGAACATACACAGAAATATTACAAAACAGAACATGTAAAACAGCGGAAGAAGAATCAAAATTCATTGCTTTAAAATCTAGAAAGGTCTAAAGCCTTTTACATCAAAATTCTATTAAATCCATTACATCGAAATCTGTCTTGCAATAGTAAAGAAGCATAAAACCATAGTCATAAATCATTCCCCAAGTAAAACTGCAAAGCAAGCCATAGCCAAGAGAAATCCAAGTAGTGCATGAAAGAGCCTTGGAGCTTGTAAGATCCGAACTAAGCTGTATTCCCACCCTGCGAACCTGGGAGGGAAACGAAAGAAAAAGAGGTGAAACAAACTGGGTCAGTCATAAAGACTGAGTCAGTCCTAGTGGCTTTCAGCATAAAAACAGGTGAAGATAATATGGCATGAATAAACTGAAAGTAAACATAAGCATGATGACAAGGTAAACTACAGGCACGATGAATCAAGTATAGCATTGCAAGGTTTCTATTAAGTATAACATCGCAAGATTTCTAAGCTTCACCATTCCACTATTTTCTTTGATTTCCTATATTCTCTGCACCAACTGTACTAGTACCCCAACTCATATCATCCTTTTCATGTATATGTACAGTCCCTTGCCGTATATCGTACGGGTTTCATCACGTATTTCTATACTACTTCAACGTAGTGCTACCATTCTTGAAATCGTTTGGACCGTCACCCTTGTTCTGGCTAGGTTTCCTTATCCTGAAATATCGCATGTTCAACTAGGATTTATGCTACCTGTTGAACGTTTTCAAGGTTCGATTAGGGTTTATGCCACCTAGGACCACTAGGGATTATGCTACCTACCGAATTCCACGTAATGATCTATTAATCGATCGGCTCCCTACAAGTCCTAGCTCGTTCATGTGTCTGTGTCATACGGCCCAATCACGAAATGTAGTCACCTGTGTTAGGTCCACCATAGGGCGTATCAAGCCCTAGGGTGCCAACCACCGACATGAGTCAAGCACGCACAGTGTAAACCTACTGGTGCCCAATGCCTGCTTTTTCAACTCCGGACTACATGGACGACCATAGCCCGCTTGAACCTACAATGGCGCACCAACTCAGCCGTCGTTCTGGTCGCTTACAATCAGCCCGGTAATCGTGCCCCACCCTGCCTAGTTTCAGGGTACCGTGATACATCTAGTGGGTTACTGCTGAAAAGGACCGTGTAACTAGGGTTTCCATTCAGTAGGTTAAGTGTTGTCATTTAAATTCTAGACTTAACCCCATCAGTCTGGCATGTCAAGTTGGTTAAGTGTTGTCATTCAAGTTCGTGACTTAACCCGCCTACGTGTCATGTCAAATTGGCTAAGTGTTGTCGTTCAAGTTCATGACTTAACCCTACGAATCATCTGTCAAGTTGGCTAAGTATATTCAAGCGGTTCATGACTTAACCCTATCAAATCATCGCGTCCAATTGGTTAAGTATATTCAAGCGGTTCATGACTTAACCCTATCAAATCATCGCGTCCAATTGGTTAAGTATATTCAAGTGGTTCGTGACTTAACCCTATCAAATCATCGTGTCCAATTGGTTAAGTATATTCAAGCGGTTCATGACTAAACCCTATCAAATCATCACGTCAAATTGGTTAAGTATATTCAAGCGGGTCATGACTTAACCCTATCAAATCAACGCGTCAAATTGGTTAAGTATATTCAAGCAGTTCATGACTTAATCCTATCAAATCATCGCGTCAAATTGGTTAAGTATATTCAAGCGGTTCATGGCATAACCCGCCCACGTATCATGATAAGTTGGTAAAGTATTATCTATATGTTCAAGTTGACTTAACCCTGCCACGTGTCATGTTATATTGGTTAAGTGTCATTAATCTATCCATATTACTTAGCCCACCCATTGGTCTGATTAACTATTATGTTGGTTAAGCCTACATTTGTAAGTTTTACATGTTCTTAACTCATACCGGTTAGGTCCACATTTACATGTCAAATTTCCATGTCATCCCACCTAACCCTCTAACCATACCCACATCTTATTATGGTTAGTATTCCTTAATTCATTCATTATGACGAACGAATCATGACCTCCCACATTAGACCGTGCATTTTGGGGCCATTGAATTTGCCGGGCGGTTCCGGGCAGATTTACACCACAAACTGGGTCTAACCTCGTGTCATAAATCATTACGCCTACAATTCGACCTTCGACCTCTCACATTAGACTGACACTTTATGGCTACTGGATTTGCCGGACGGTTCTGGGCAGATTTACACCACAAACTGAGTCTAACCTTGTGTTAAAGGTTCATTAATGGTCGTATTCCACCAAAAAACCCAATATCAGTTCATGTGTTTAACATATAGAAATGTTCATATTCGTGTTCAAGTCAATTATCCAATACACAGTCATTTTCATGTTTCAAATTCCCAACTTTACATATTAATAAACATATGCCCAAGTTCCAAAATTACATGTCAGTATACATGTATGCCAGGTTTATGCCATTTTGCCCATATCAAGTTCTAGCCAAGATTACATGTAATAAGTTTTATACCCAATAAACCCAAATCATGATTCATGATGCAGTTATCCCAAACTATAATCTTTTTATTACAATGCATGTTTATGCCAATTATCAAGTTTACAATTGCTTTCATGTTCAAATTCTCAATTCTACATATGCCTAATTAATATAAGCCCAATCTTTTGATTTAAGCTTACATAGTCCCAAACTCGTGATTTAATTTACATGCTAATTCATGTATGTCCACTTTATGCCAAATTATTTACATGTTATATATACCAAATCTCATGTTACATTACATAGATCCTGTTTGTGCCAAATTCCATGTATATAATATGTATGCAATTTTTTCATAACAAGATTATACCAAAATTTACAGATCACGCCCAAACTTGCAAATACAATGATAATATCCAATTTCATGTTGTCAATTATTACATCATATTCATATAGGCAATAATCCCATAATTCCCCCGTGTACATGTCGTACGCAAATCGATTTTAGGCCAAGGTCCGAAATTGACCAAGGTTCATGAAAGAAAATAAATTAAGGGAGATAGAAATTGAATAAAAATGAGATCAGAGGAAAACATCATCACATGCATAAATATTACAACTTGATGATAACGTCATTACGAATCAAGAAAACTGCTGAATAGATCACAAACTTGTCATGAGCATAAAGATAGACAAGTCCCAAAACACAAGATTCAAGGAACAATAGAAATAGATCAGAATCGATAAACATACTTAAATCCAATTCCACTTTATTCCATGGCCACATTATAATTAAATGTTTAAATCTAAAAACAACTAGAACTT
This sequence comes from Allium sativum, assembly GCA_030737875.1. Lineage (NCBI taxonomy): Eukaryota > Viridiplantae > Streptophyta > Magnoliopsida > Asparagales > Amaryllidaceae > Allium > Allium sativum. Next base: position 177,376,516 of record CM060913.1, on the reverse strand, counting down.
ACAGAGCATGACTAGTGAATTAGGAACTGAATTTGTTGTAAAAATGTTGCGGTGTTGTTGATTTATTGTCTTGAATCATTGTTGAAGCTTTGTTCTTTGAATTGATTTGAGTTTGAATGCTTAAGCTTTAATTTGGGGGCGGCGGCCTTGGTTCAAGAGGGAGTTCAGCAACATAATAGTGTAGGAATGATTTGATATGAATTAGGTTAGGCCTAAGGGTGTTTTTATAGGTGTAGCAACTATTTTAGGCCCTTAGATTAATCCTAGAATCAATCCGGACCGTCAAAACACGTCTCAGGCTTCAAAAATGAGTTCTGGGTCAAAACAGGCCGACCAGGTCGACCTGTAAGGGGGGGGGGGGGAGGTCGACACTATGGTCGACCTGGGTGGTAGGTCGACCATATGGTCGACCTGGGGGAGGGGGGGTAGGTCGACCCTATGGTCGACCCCTTGGTCCAGTGCTGCCTGAAAACTGCTGAAACTTGTACAGTCCATAACTTCTTCATCCGGACTCCGATTTTCGAAAACTCAGACTCTATTTCATGTAAAATTTTGAGATGAATGCAATGGCGTAACCCGTTTTCCCTGATTCTGAATTTAAAATTTAATTCTGCCTTGATTTCTTGTTTTAACATGTTATAAAAATTCAGGTTCTTACATTCTCCCCACCTTAAAGGATTTCGTCCGTGAAATCTTCAAGTTAAGAAGAATGTGTCCTACCACCTAATCATCCATCTACTCAATCATCAATCACAGGCATCCATTGTCCTTAAGAGATTTCTAATGCGGTATGAACATATGCATAAAGTGTGTGTATATGTTCCTTATCTAATGCAAATGATCAGGCTTGATTAATCTTCTTAATGCAGAATATGTTTAGTGCAATGAGTCCCACATGTATGCAAATAGTCCTAGTCACATAAACACTATATGTGTGCACAAACATCCATCCATATGCATCATCCATATGATAACACATCCGATTCATCCATAAACAAGTATAAGCACTCATGCATATGCAATATGGAAATGTGTTTGAGCCGATCTAGTGCCTAATGTGTGTTATGCAATCACGAGCAACCGCTAGCAGCCACTTGCAACCACTTGAAACCATCAATCATAACATGTCTCAAACACATGTTTCACCCAATTGTTCCTACCTAAAGATATAGCCGAATGATAGAAGCAAGTAAAAACTTTGTGCCCTTTAGGCAATGTCAGAGCTGGAAATCTACGTCACATATATACTGAATAGGAGAAGAACTCCCTAAGCACCAGCCCATATCCTATAAAACCCAAAAAGTTTAGTCAACCCGACAGACACCCTCAAGCCTCAACATGTATTACTAACAAATAAGTCATACTCCCTATGGGATTTGCAACAGAAATAGGATTAAGAAAAGGACTGAGAGGTTATACTTAAAAGATAGCATACAAGTAAGCGATACAGGAAAAGAGGGATCAAGGATATATTCTTAAAAATAGATATGATGCGCGTGTCTAGTCTTCAATCTTCTAAGTCGTATTTCCTTGAGCTTAACTCCATTGTGCTTTGACCGTCTTTAACTTCACAATTTCGTAGTTCCTTAATTCTTGTTCCCAGAATATGAGTTGGAACTCATTCCACTGTCGCCTCTTGTTCCACTTTCGCTTATTCTCTTTCTAGTATACCCGATTCAAACATAACTGCGTACTCATGGTTTCGTGCAAGCTCTCCGTAATTCACTTACTAGAAGGTATTCCACATAAATGAATTATCTCTTGAAAATAAACAAATGCCAACCATGTTGCCAAGTGTACTTACTAAGGTGATTTTCTATAACTCATGCATAAGCGAAATGAACCATCCACCTTAGTGGCGAACACTACTCGAGCGGGTCGATAAATGTATCAAGAGATTCTAGGTAACAAAACATGGCAGAACCCTAAGGGTTACACTAGACTTCGAGGGCATTACTAAGGCAAGTCAAGCGTCTAACTACCCTCTTTTCATACTCGATAATGGTACCATTTCTGGACAACCACTCCATCCCTAGAATCAACCCATAGCCCAAAAACATAAGCTTTACTTCTAAACTCAACACTTAGCATAGACATTCTCAAATCCAAACAAGTCATGAATAAATGAGCCGATTCCCTTACAGGATTTGAGAATAAAATGGGATCCTCTACTACGCTAGTACTAAGGTGCAGAGACTCAACTATCGAAGCAGAAATAAAAAGGATGCGATGTACCATAATCAAAAAGGGTACGAACATGATAGAAAGATAAACTAGACTTTCCTATAGAAACGTTTCTACCTTCTTGTTCTGAGCCTCATTCGCCTTAACCACTCTTATCCCCTCTTATATAATGTGTTAACAGGTCTCTCGAGAACTACCTCCATTACACGGCAACCCTACAAAGCTTGAAATAAGATTAGTCGCAGATGGAACTAATGTGACTACAGATGGAGGAAAGAAACGAAAAGGGATTCAAACAAGGAAACAAAGGATAATGCTAATGGCCTTTGGGGAATAGCCTTTAAAAAATAAAACTTTTCTTGAAAAATGCTTCTTTGTAAATAGTTTTGAAAATTATTTCGAAAGGTTTTATAAACTTTTGCCTAGTCCGGTAACCTTCTGCTCTGATACCAAATGTAACACCCCACCTCCGCTAGGGTCACTCACAAAGGGAATGCACTAGCTTTGGTGGAGCATTATCTAGGTAAACATACACAGAAATATTACAAGATAGAACATATAAAACAACGGAAGAAGAACCAAATTTCATTGCTTTAAAATCTAGAAAGGTCTAAAGCCTTTTACATCAAAATGCTATTAAATCCATTACATCGAAATCTGTCTTGCAATAGTAAAGAAGCATAAAACCATAGTCATAAATCATTCCCCAAGTAAAACAGCAAAGCAAGCCATAGCCAAGAGAAATCCAAGCAGTGCATGAAAGAGCCTTGGAGCTTGTAAGATCCGAACTAAGTTGTATTCCCACCCTGCGAACTTGTGGGGGGGGGGGGAACGAAAGAAAAAGAGGCTAAACAAACTGGGTCAGTCATAAAGACTGAGTAAGTCCTAGTGGCTTTCATCATAAAAACAGGTGAAGATAATATGGCATGAATAAACTGAAAGTAAACATAAGCATGATGACAAGGTAAACTACAGGCACGATGAATCAAGTATAACATTGCAAGGTTTCTATTAAGTATAACATCGCAAGATTTCTAAGCTTCACCATTCCACTATTTTCTTTGATTTCCTATATTCTCTGCACCAACTGTACTAGTACCCCAACCCGTATCATCCTTTCCATGTATATGTACAGCCCCTTGTCGTATATCGTACGGGCTTCATTATGTATTTCTATACTACTTCAACGTAGTGCCACCATTCTTGAAATCGTTTGGACCGCCACCCTTGTTCTGGCTAGGTTTCCTTATCATGAAATATCGCGTGTTCAACTAGGATTTATGCCACCTAGGACCACTAGGGATTATGCTACCCGTTGAACGTTTTCTAGGTTCGATTAGGGTTTATGCCACCTAGGACCACTAGGGATTATGCTACCTAACGAATTCCACGTAATGATCTATTAATCGATCGGCTCCCTATAAGTCCTAGCTCGTTCATGTGTCTGTGTCATACGGCCCAATCACGAAATGTAGTCACCTGTGCTAGGTCCACCACAGGGTGTATCAAGCCCTAGGGTGCCAACCACCGACATGAATCAAGCACACACAGTGTAAACCTACTGGTGCCCAATGCCTGCTTTTTCAACTCCGGACTACGTGGACGCCCATAGCCCGCCTGAACCTACAATGGCGCACCAACTCAGCCGTCATTCTGGTCGCTTACAATCAGCCCAGTAATCGTGCACCACCCTGCCTAGTTCTAGGGTACCGTGTTACATCTAGTGGGTTATTGCTGAAAAGGACCGCGTAACTAGGGTTTCCGTTCAGTAGGTTAAGTGTTGTCATTTAAATTCGAGACTTAACCCCATCAGTCTAGCATGTCAAGTTGGTTAAGTGTTGTCATTCAAGTTTGTGACTTAACCCGCCTACGTGTCATGTTAAATTGGCTAAGTGTTGTTGTTCAAGTTCATGACTTAGCCCTACGAATCATCTGTCAAGTTGGTTAAGTATATTCAAGCGGTTCATGACTTAACCCTATCAAATCATCGCGTCCAATTGGTTAAGTATATTCAAGCGGTTCATGACTTAACCCTATCAAATCATCGCGTCCAATTGGTTAAGTATATTCAAGCGGTTCATGACTTAACCCTATCAAATCATCGCATCAAATTGGTTAAGTATATTCAAGCGGTTCATGACTTAACCCTATCAAATCATCGCGTCAAATTGGTTAAGTATATTCAAGCGGTTCATGGCTTAACCCGCCCACGTATCATGCTAAGTTGGTTATGTATTATCTTTATGTTCAAGTTGACTTAACCCTGCCACGTGTCAAGTTATATTGGTTAAGTGTCATTAATCTAGCCATATTACTTTACCCACCCATTGGTCTGATTAACTATTATGTTGGTTAAGCCTACATTTGTCAGTTTTACATGTTCTTAACTCATACCGGTTAGGTCCACATTTACATGTCAAATTTCCATGTCATCCCACCTAACCCTCTAACCATACCCACGTCTTATTATGGTTAGTATTCCTTAATTCATTCATTATGACGAACGAATCATGACGTCTCACATTAGACCGTGCATTTTGTGGCCACTGGATTTGTCGGGCAGTTCCGGGCAGATTTACACCACAAACTGGGTCTAACCTCGTGTCATAAATCGTTATGCCTTTAACTCGACCTTCGACCTCTCACATTAGACTGACACTTTGTGGCTACTGGATTTGCCGGGCGGTTCCGGGCTGATTTACACCACAAACTGAGTCTAACCTCGTGTCAAAGGTTCATTAATGGTCGTATTCCACCCAAAAACCCAATATCTGTTCATGTGTTTAACATATAGAAATGTTCATGTTCGTGTTCAAGTCAATTATCCAATACACAGTCATTTTCATGTTTCAAATTCCCAACTTTACATATTAATAAACATATGCCCAAGTTCCAAAATAACATGCCAATATATATACATACATATATATATAAATATATATATATACCCAATCCTAATCAATTTACATGCGCCCAATTCTTGCCTATTACATGTATGCCAGGTTTATACCATTTTATCCATATCAAGTTCTAGCCAAGATTACATGTATTAAGTTTTATACCCAATAAACCCAAATTATGATTCATGATGCAGTTATCCCAAACTATAATCTTTTTATTACAATGCATGTTTATGCCAATTATCAAGTTTACAATCGCTTTCATGTTCAAATTCTCAATTCTACATATGCCTAATTAATATAAGCCCAATCTTTTGATTTAAGCTTACATAGTCCCAAACTCGTGATTTAATTTACATGCTAATTCATGTATGCCCACTTCATGCCAAATTATTTACATGTTATATATACCAAATCTCATGTTACATTACATAGATCCTGTTTGTGCTAAATTCCACGTATATAATATTTATGCAATTTTTTTCATAACAAGATTATACCAAAATTTACAGATCACGCCCAAACTTGCAAATACAATGATAATACCCAATTTCATGTTGCCAATTATTACATCATATTCATATAGGCAATAATCCCATAATTCCCCCGTATACATATCGTACGCAAATCACGATTTTAGGCCAAGGTCCGAAATTGACCAAGGTTGATGAAAGAAAATAAATTGGGGGAGATAGAAATTGAATAAAAATGAGATCAGAGGAAAACATCATCACAGGCATAAATATTACAACTTGATGATAACGTCATTACGAATCAAGAAAACTGCTGAATAGATCACAAACTTGTCATGAGCATAAAGATAGACAAGTCCCAAAACACAAGATTCAAGGAGCAACAGAAATAGATCAGAATCGATAAACATACTTAAATCCAATTCCACTTTATTCCATGGCCACATTATAATTAAATGTTTAAGTCTAAAAACAACTAGAACTTAAGAGCATGGCTAGTGAATTAGGAACTGAATTTGTTGTAAAAATGTTGCGGCGTTGTTGATTTATTGTCTTGAATCATTGTTGAAGCTTTGTTCTTTGAAGTGATTTGAGTTTGAATGCTTAAGCTTTAATTTGGGGGCGGCGGCCATGGTTCAAGAGGGAGTTCAGCAGCATAATAGTGTAAGAATGATTTGATATGAATTAGGTTAGGTCTAAGGGTGTTTTTATAGGTGTAGCAACTAGTTTATGCCCTAAGATTAACCCTAGAATCAATCTGGACCGTCAAAACACGTCTCAGGCTTCAAAATTGAGTTCTGGGTCAAAACAGGTCGACCTATAAGGGGGGGTAGGTCGACACTATTGTCGACCTGGGGGGTAGGTCGACCCTATGGTCGACCTTGGGGGGGGGGGGGTAGGTCCACCCTATGGTAGACCCCCTGGTCCAGTGCTGCCTGAAAACTGTTGAAACTTGTACAGGCCAAAACATTTTTCATCCGGACTCCGATTTTTGAAAACTCAGACTCTATTTCATGTAAAATTTCGAGATGAACGCAATGGAATAACCCGTTTCCCCTGATTCAGAATTTAAAATTTTAATTCTGCCTTGAATTCTTGTTTTAACATGTTATAAAAATTCAGGTTGTTACACAATGCAACGCAAGCCGGAGGATAGGGTTTTTGCCTTATAATAGCCAAGAATGATTGATATGTTTAAAACAAATCATTTGATACTATTATAAGTGCATAGTGTATAAAACAACTTCAAATCATAAGTATCAATCATAGACGGCATAAGTGCCTCATACCACTATGTCGCCATACTAGGCTCTACAATCAAAACTGCAAAGTCATGTATTGAAAGTTGGATTTCCATCTGTCAACCGAGGAAAAAGATAGTCCTCTACCGATTCGAGACGCTCTAGCCCGTGTCCCAGGATCAGAGCTCGAGTGACCCTTGGAGCGACAGGGCCGGTCCAACGATGTGGATTAAAATGCCTAAACACTGCATTTCCCTGCCCTTTGGGGCGTCAATGAGTCAAATGACTCCATCGGCTACACACAGTCACCGATATATCCGAGGCGCCTCGCAACAGAAACAACCACACATGTGAAAATAATATAAATGTCAGGGCTGGTAGGTCACTGACACCACCCTAGCTAGAAGGAAACGCATGTCCTCCCTGAGGTCCTCTCCCATTTTTGGTTCACAACCGGGGTGTGAGGCTCGCGAATCAACGCTACACAAAGCTATGCCACACAGGTGGTGCTTTGATCATCAACCACAAGACTTTGCTTTTCAACAAAAGACTTGATCATTTGCCACTTAGGCATGCCACACAGGCAATTCACTCCATGCGATTGATATCCACCAATATATAACCCCTGAGCTCGTATGTCTCAGAGAATGGCGTTAAGCAAGAGAATAAATTCTCTGCTGCCAAACAAATATATATTTAATAGAAATCAATCGCATAGATTAAAACCAAGTGGAGTTTTAATGAATCTTTAATTAGGTTGAAGTGATCGAGAATGGAGTATCACCAGTTTTGCCCCAGGCCATAGTTAAATCTTTAATTAGATTTGAACGTGATATATTATATAAATTTCGTCGATTTCCTTTTAAAATGTATTTTATAAATCGTTTTAAATTCATTTTCGAAACGATTTCAACTTCATATTCAATTTCGAATCAAAATTGAATATTCCACATCATCGATATACAAATGATAATATTTTCAAAACGCTATATTTTGAAATCACTTTCTTTTCTATTCGACACATGAATTTATTTTCTATCCAACACATGAATTTATTTTCCCAATCAGAATGAGGCGCAATCAATTACCATATAAGGTTAATTATATGGATTTTTTACAACACATGTATATAATAGCAACGATAAATCATCAACCATCATCCAGAGTGCACCACACAACTGCATAAGCATTAAATATAAATAATCAACGCTTACACAGTTTTTCAACCCATCGATTGACATACAACTAAACAATCGGGATTAGTGTATGTCAAATATCATCCCAATAACAGTTTGGGGTTTAACATCAACGAACACAGATTTCTATTTGTGTAGTTGGGCGATGTGTAAAATTTATCGTCCCAATCAATATCCATTCGAAGCCAATGGTCGAAATTCGCGAACTGCCATGGCGTGGCATGTTCTATTCAGGCCATTAAATATATATAATATATAACTGTAACAAAAAGGAATTTCGCTCGATCCAAATCGATCGCTACACCAACCAAGACCGTTCAAAACCCCTAATTGTTTTGAGAACACGACAGATCAGAACGCAGAACAGAAGAACATTTCATTGTTAATTACAACAATTCCATCAGAATACAAGAATATACAGAGTATGAATAAATATTACACAGAAAATATTAGAGATTTAAATTACATTACATAGCAGTGGAAAAATAATACAATACACAACTTAAAGTAATACATGGATACAGAGCATTCCGAGTATCGTTCCAGCTGCAAATCAGGATCCTGTGAATATAAATCTGCAAAACCAAAACTACTAGCTGCCCATGTCAAAATAAGGGTACCCAGAGTTTAGGTTAAAACAATAAACTCCAGGCCAGTCATGTGACTGGTGTGAGAACTAAAACATTTATTAATCTTTATTTTAAAGTTAGGTAAATCAAGGGACCATGCCATATAACACAGAACGGGTTCCCTCCCTAGAACACCAGTGCACAAAACAATAGCGCAATGCTAAACATAGAACAATGAAGCTATTATAAGACCCAGGTCCCATCACACAATGCAACACAAGCCGGAGGATAGGGTCTTTATCTTATAATAGCCAAAGAATGCTTGATAAGCTAAATTTCATCTTTTATTATTACTATAAGTGTATAGTGTATAAAACAACTTCAAATCATAAGTAGTAATCGTAGACGGCATAAGTGCCCCAAACCACTATATCGCCATACTAGGCTCTACAATCAAAACCGCAAAGTCACGTGTTGGAAGTTGGATTTCCATCTGTGAACCGAGGCAAAAGATAGTCCTCTACCGATTTCGAGACTGTCTAGCCTAAGTCTCAGGAAAGTACTCAGTCAAGCCTTTGGATCGTCAGGGTCGGTCCACCGATGTGGATTAAAATGCTTGAACAATGTGTTTCCCCTCCCTTTGGGGCGTAAATGGGCCAAATGACTCCATCGGCTCCACATAGTCACCGATATATCCGAGGCGCCTCGCAACAGCAACAACCACACAGGTGAAAATAATATAAATGTCAGGGCTGGTAGGTCACTGACACCACACTAGCTAGAAGGAAACGAATGCCATCCCTGATGTCCTCTCCCGTTTCTGGTTCACAACCGGGGTGTGAGGCTCGCGAATCAACGTTACACAAAGCTATGCCACATAGGCAGTGCTTTGATCATCAACCACAAGACTTTTCTTTTCAACAGAAGCCTTGATCAATTGCCACTTAGGCATGCCACACAGGCAATTCACTCCATGCGATTGATATCCATCAATATATAACCCCTGAGCTCGTACGTCTCAAAAAAGGGCGTTAAGCAAGAGAATAAATTCTCCGCCGCCAAACAGATATATATTTAATAGAAATCAAACACACAGAATAAAATCCAATGTCAGACACACAGTCCACTTACAAGCTCGTTCTGGGTCTGAACGAAACCGGAGCCACCTTGTACCTCGCATATCCATCGATCTCCAAGTATGTCTGGACGATCACCAACTGATTCCCTCCTCTTGGGTGTATAGCCCAATCAAGATCATCAGTAATCACCCAAATGATGTAAAGACTTCCGGTCTTCGACCACCGTCTTCATCCTCGACACCACGTCGAATCAGTTATTCGGAATGGGATAAACCCGGTCTTCCTGAATAACTCGCATATATAATAAACAAGTGTTACACAAACACAACATACACATCATTCCAATTCAGAATATTCCTTTATTCAAATGTTCTTATACTTCGGGAAAGGTTCCCATTAATTTTATCAAAGATAAATTGTTCTAAATTTATTCTTTAATCTTCCTTTGGATATCACTTCAAACCATATTATGGTTTTCCAAACTAGTCGGGATTAGCGAACCACACCAAAGTATTTTTTTTCAATCCCCACTTATTCATCCCATGGAGAAAAACTGGTAATACTCCATATCTAACACCACGATGTTAACGGTAAATATTAATTACCATTTCACGTTCAAATCTTATTAAAGATTTAACTATCGCTTTGGAGCAAAACTGGTGATACTCCATTCCCGATCACTTTAATCTAATTAAAGATTCATTAAAACTCCACTTAGTTTTAATCTTCTCAAAAATCAATATCCTGTCTTTAACTGGGTTAAAGAACCAATGTCATTTAAAACACGGTTCACGATAAACCCAAAATCACATTCAAATTCAATTCCAATTAAATACTAATTAACTGGACAATTTCACTAAATCTTAATTAAAAGATTTATTCTTTTCTAAACTGGGTTCAAGAACAATGTTATTTAAGACACCATTCACGACGAACCCAAAATCCCATTTGATATTAAATACAAGGCTCTGAATAGAAAATATACTGGGTTATATTCAATATCAAATTCTGAAACCAACAAATAACGTATTGGAAATAACGATATAAAATATATCTTTCAAATTTCCACAACCATATACTATAATCACGAAATCCAACATCGAAATATTCCAAAGATAATTTCGATTCAAATGCACTCCAATTCACGTATTGGAAATTCTGATTATTTTCAAAACCATTTCAAATCTAGTTCAAAACTAGTTCATTTCGATAAAAATATATTTTTATCCTTGGAAATGTGGAATTTTTCATCTCAATTCTTTCCAATTCACATATTATGATTTTACACAAATTATTAATATTTTTAATAATTTTATCAAGGCACGTACAGTCGGTTTTCAATAACGACCACCGAACTTCATTTACAGCGACCTTTTCCAAATTTGATGTGGACATAATTCCAAATCCAACCGTTAGATTTCAAATTTCTACTTTTCATTGGAAAACTCCTTTCGATACGAACCCAACGGTTCCGGTTTTAGGAGAATCCGACGGTCGGATCTCCCGCAACGTCAATTCGAAGTCAATGGTCGAAATTCGCGAACTGCCGCGGCGCGGCGCGTTCTATTCAGGCCATTATATATATAATATATATTACATATATTTCGTCGATTTCCTTTTAAAACGTATTTTATAAATCGTTTTAAATTCATTTTCAAAACAATTTGAACTTCATATTATATTTCTAATCAAAATTGAATATTTCATATCATTAATATATAAATGATAATATTTCAAAATATTATATTTTGAAATCACTTCCTTTTCTATATTCATTATAAAAACGAATATAATCGATATAAATATCGTTCACGTCAAAATGGCGCATCTCTAATCAACACGGCTTTATATATTTCAATAACTTCGTTATTCTATTCAACAAATGAATATTTATTCTATTCAAAACATGAATCTATATTTCTCTTTCAACACATGAATATTCTCAATACATGAGTATCGTCAACACATGACTATTTTTGTTATTTAATATATTTTATAAAATTATGATAAAGATGTAAATTTTATTGTTTAAAATATTTTACTCAACACATGATAAGTTTCAACACATGAATATTCTCAACACATGAGCATCGTCAACACATGACTATTTATTCTATTCAACACATGAATCTTTATTTTATAATATTCTTTATTTTCCCAATTGGAATGAGGCCCAATCAATTACCATATAATGTTAATTATATGGATTCCATACAACACATTTATATAATATCAACGATAAATAATCAACCATCATCCAAAGTGCACCACACAACTGCATAAGCATTAAATATAAATAATTAACGCTTACACAGTCTATCGACCAATCGATCGACATACAACTAAATAATTGGGATTAGTGTACGCCAAATATCATCCCAACACCCGTGTCGGTTTTCAATCCACAAACACCGAATATTATTTGTGCAGTTGGGCGACGTGTAAAATTTATCGTCCCAATCAATGTCCTTCAAATAGGTGTACATAAACAAACCGTCCGGTTTGTAAATGAATATTTATTTATTTTCATATACGTTAAAAATTATATTTTTAACGATAAACAATTTATTTCAACACATGAATATTTTTCTTATTCAACACATGAATATATTTCCTATTCAACACATGAATATATTTCGAACACACTGATTCGTACGCCTTTTCTAGTTCAAAATCAATCTGTTGCAATGGATATTTGTTTTTCAGCGTCTACTTATTCAAGTCACGATAATCTACACACAGTCTGAGAGTACCGTCTAACTTCGGAACAAATACCGCAACTGCTCCCCAATCAGAGAAGCTAGGCCTTATCAGACCTTTCCATACAAACTGTCTAGTTTGATTGTCTAACTCTTCTTTTCCCTTCAAGGTCATTCTTCGAACAGTGTGAACTACTGGCCTTGCATTCGGAATTAAAGAGATTTTTAAAATCAATTTCTCTCTGCGGAGGTAAGCTAACAACTTCTTCGAACACATCCGCATAGTTCTTGACAACTGGGATATTTTCTATGTCGATTGGAATATTCTCTGTAACGACAGGAACAGGTTCTATTTGAGCAGGAGATACATCTAAAGCTGACCAAAAATCTTTTCTATCAGAATTCGGACCTTCACATGGAATGGTTATATAATTGCCTGACTTAATCTTCGCCTTAACGACTCTGTCGGCGCATTTAACCTCGGCTTCATATTTGGTTAACCAATCCATTCCCAGCATCAGATCAAACTCTGTAAAATTCATAACAATAGAGATAGTAGGGAACCGATAACAGGAAAAAGAAACAGGAACCCCACAAACCCAATTAAGATCGACGGAACCCCCAACCGGATTATGGACAGTTATGGGTTCTTTGAGCTTTTTCAAATTTAAATCCAATTTCTTAACGTCGTACTTTGCAACAAAGCTTTGTGACGCACCTGTACCAAACAGTACTTTCACTGGAATGTTTTTAACAGTAAGCGTGTCTTCTAAAACATCTGGCCTTTCCTGATTAGATGCGGATCCAGGAAATTCTGCTACTTCATTTACATGAACCCTTTCAGATTTCTTGAATAGCTGGCAAGCCTTTGTAAGAAGACCAGCCTGATGGCATTGACAGCATTTTCTATTTTCTTGAAATCCTTTCCTGGATTGAAAAATCAAAACCTAGTTTTGAGTAATTTTGAAGGGTAACGACTTTATAATATTAAACTGCTCTATAGCACTTTAAAGCGCTATGGTTTTTGATTTCACTATAAAAATCATATCTTTCTCGTTTGTTGACGAAATTCAGTGAAACAAGGGACAACGGACTCGTGTGGACGTCTTCTACATTTTAGAAGAGACCACATATTTTTCTGAGCCTTCTGCAATTTTTGGAGGAGTGGAACCCAATGTGAGATTTCTAAATTATAAACGATATGGAAAACAACGATGTATAAATTATATAGTCAATGTATGAGTTATATAAGCGTTGTACACTTCATGTATAAGCGTTGTATGAGTTGTATGTTCGATGTATAAGTTATATATGCGTTGAAAAAATTATATATGCGTTGAAATGACTGAAATAAAGTGAAATGAAATTGAAATTTATTTATATACGAATATATATATATATATATACTCCCCTCGTCCACAGACGATGGACAATGTATATTGGTTGTGATGTTGTTTGGATTATTGGTTGGTGTGAAATTTGGTGAATATCATGAATGGATGATTTGAAATTATTGATTGTGATTGAAATCCCATTAGGATTAGTATATGGGAAAATTCGTCTGCGTACGAACTAGATATTGAAAATCCCCATTGTCAAAAACCGCGAGGTTTTAAGGTAGAGCGAGAAGCCGTACTAGGGACGGTGCCGGTTTTAACTACCCTGCCGTTATGCTGCCGAAATTTTCAATAATATTCATGTGTTAGAATTATTTTCATGTGTTGAAACTATATTCATGTGTTGAATAGAAATTCATGTGTTGAATAGAAATTCATGTGTTGAATAAATTCTTTGAAATATAAAAATAATATTTTTACCTTATATATGAACTATATAAAATAATCATGTTTTGAAATAAATTGTTTTACAATAAAAATCACAATTTTATTATATATATAAACTATAGAAAAAATTCATGTGTTGAATAGAAATTCATGCGTTGATGAAGCTCATGTGTGGAATGAATTCTTTGAAAGATAAAAATAACATTTTTATTATATATCAACTATAGAAAATATTCATGTGTTGAATAAAGGACTAGAACGATAAAAAATCATATTTTTATCGTATATGTGAAGTCAAAAACATTCATGTGTTGAATATATAGATTGAACAATAAAATCTACATTTTATTTTTGACAATAAAAATATGATTTTTATCAAATATATAAAGTGAAGATGGTTTTGAAATCGAAGAAAGAATTATATTTATAAATATTTATATAAATAAAATTAAAATAAATCGAATAACGAAGTTGCAGTTCGTGTTTTGAAAACGTGATTTCAAACGATTGTTGCGGGAGATCCGACCATTGGATTTTCCCGAAACCAAAACCGTTGGGTTCGCTTTGGAAATATCTTTCCAATGACACCCACTTTGTGAAGATCCAACGGTTGGATTGTCTGGAATGTTTAATTCAAATTTGAAGAAAAATAGCGCCAGAATCGATTATATTTATATATATGTATAAATATAATTAAATTAAATCGAATAACGACGCTGCAATTCGTACTTTGAAATCGTAACTTCAAACGATTAGTGCGGGAGATCCGACCGTCGGATTTTCCCAAAACTGAAACCGTTGGATTCGTTTTGAAAAGATCTTTCTAATGATATAAAATTTGTGAAGTTCCAACGGTTAGATTTTCAGATATGTGTAAATCAAATCAGAAGAAAAACAGTGCCACGGCCGCGTTATGGCTTAAAGCGTCGTTTGAATGAACTGGCTATTTTTAAATAAATAAAAATAGCGATAAATCGTGATAAATTATTATAAACGATATAGAATGGAAATAAACTGAATTTGCTTAGTTTATGTAATATTTGATGGTTGAATGTGTTTGGCATGAAATTACATTAAAGAACAGAATTAGTGATGTCGAATAATTTAACCATTGAAATGAATTGATTTGAAATTCTAAATATACGTGAATTATTTGAAAATGCCGAGTTAATTCTCATTTCAAATAATTGATCGACGATTGAAAGTCGAAGATATGAAGACGGTGCAAGACCGATGATCTGCACGTCGAATTGAGGGGTGCTACTGATGCTCATGATGGGAGTAGCTACCTTGAAGGGGCTGAAGTAGTAGCCGTCCAGACGTACTTGTTGATTGTACGGATATGCGAGGTATTGAGTGCCTCCAGTTTCGTTCAGACCCAGAACGAACTTGTAAATGGACTGTGTTTGACATTGGATTTTGTTCCGTGCTGATTGATCTCCATTAAATATATATCTGTTTGGCGACGGAGAATTTATTCTCTTGCTTAACGCCCTTCTCTGAGACGTACGAGCTCAGAGGTTATATATCGATTGAAATCAGTCGCATAGAGTGAATTGCCTGTGTGGCATGCCTAAGTGGCAGATGATCAAGGCTTCTATTGAAAAGCAAAGTCTTGTGGTTGATGATCAAAGAACGGCCTTTGTGGCGTAGCTTTGTGGATAACGTGAATTCGCGAGCCTCACAACCCGGTACGGACTAGAAACGGGAGAAGGATCCAGGGAGGACATGCGTTTCCTTCTAGCTAGGGTGGTGTCAGTGACCTACCAGCCCTGACATTTATATTATTTTCACCTGTGTGGTTGTTGCTGTTGCAAGGCGCCTCGGATATATCGGTGAATATGTGGAGCCGATGGAGTCATAGGACTCATTGACGCCCCAAAGGGCGGGGAAACGTAGTGTTTAGGCATTTTAATCCACATCGGTGGACCGACCCTGTGGATCCTAAGGGTAACTCGAGTTTTGATCCTGAGACACGGGCAAGAGTGTCTCAAATTCGGTAATGACTATCTTTTGCCTCGGTTCATGACGGAAATCCAATTTCCAAATACGACACCGTGCGGTTTTGATTGTATATATATATATATATATATATATATATATATATATATATATATATATACACACATACGGCGACATGATATATGGTACCCATGCCGTCAATGATTGATATTTATGATTTGAATTTGTTTTTGAAACATATAAACACTAGTAATAATATCAAATGCTTTTGTTTTATTCGTATCAAGCATATTTTGGCCATTATAAGATAAAACTCTATCCTCAAGTTTGTGTTGCATTGTGTGATGGGAACTGAGTCTTATAATGGCTTCATTTTTATAAAAAGCATTGCGATGTTTAAAAGATTTACTTGTTTTAAAGCACTGGCAATCCAATGGAGTAAACCGTTCTGCGAAAGTGGCGTGGTCCTGTGATTGGCCATATATTAAAGTGTTAAGTAGAATTCTCATACCAGTCCCATGACTGACTCGTAGTTTGTTTCACTTGCAAACTCGGGTGCCCCTATTTCTACATGGGCAGCCTTGTATTCAGGTTTTAGCAGGCTCTTTCTGGAAAGCTGGAGCTGAAGATGGATTCTATCATTTATCTCTTTTTATGCTGTTCAGCTCCTGTTGTACATATAATGTTTTCTTTTCCTCTATGGACATTTTATGTAAAGATGAACTGTATTTTGTATTAAGTATGATCCTATATACTGTGTAACTCTGATGATTATGTTTATCCAGTGTATTCTATTGCACATTATCTGGTGTATTTAATTATTTCTGTTCTGCAGTTATCTATTTATGTGTTATATTCCAAAGATTACCCTTGCCACAATCGTATGGGTTTTGGGGTCGTCACAAATGTGGTATCAGAGCGAAATGAAACGACCTGAACTTCCCCTGTAAGGAAAGCCCGGATTGAATTGAGAACAAGATGAATCAGAACGCAAACAGAAGAATATTTCATTGCTTATTACAACAATTCATCAGAATACAAGAATATACAGAGTATCAACAATTAATATACATAAAATATCAGAAATTACAATACATTACATAGCAGCGGAAAATAATACAATACACACTGAAGGAGATATACGGATACAGAGCTTTCCGGATATCATTCCAGTTTGTGACGACCCGAATTCCCGTTCAGACGGAAACAGGGCTATCTTTGGAATATAACACAGAAACAGATAATAGCAGAACAAAATTAAATAAATACACCAGATAATGAACAACAAAATATACTGGATAAAAGTAATCATCAGAGTTACACAGTATACAGGATCTTACTTAGTACAAACACAGTTCAGCTATACATAAATGTCTACAGCGGAAATAAACAAAATATGTACAATAGGAGCTGAACAACATAAAAGGAAATAAATGATAGAACCCATCTTCAGCTCCAGCTATCCAGAAAGAACCAGCTAAACCTGAATACAAGGCTGCCCGTGTGGACAAAGGGGCACCCGAGTTTGAGAGTGAAACAAACTACGAGTCAGTCATGGGACTGGTATGAGAAATCTACTCAACACATATATAATTTGGCTAATCACAGGACCACGCCACTTTCGTGGAACGGGTTTACTCCATTGGATTGCCAGTGCTTTAAAACAAATCTTTCTTTTAAACATCGCTATGCTTTTTCTAAAAATGAAGCCATTATAAGACTCAGTTCCCATCACACAATGCAACGCAAACCGGAGGATAGAGTTTTACCTTATAACGGCCAAAATATGCTTGATACGAATAAAACAAAGGCATTTGATATTATTGCTAGTGTTTATATGTTTTGAAAACAACTTCAAATCATAACTATCAATCATAGACGGCATTAATGCCCCATACCACTATGTCGCCATATATAGGTATACAATCAAAACCGCACGGTGTCGTATTTGGAAATTGGATTTCCGTCATGAACCAAGGCAAAAGATAGTCCTTACCGAATTCGAGACGCTCTAGCCCGTGTCCCAGGCAAGTACTCAGTCAAGCCTTTGGATCGTCAGGGCCGGTCCACCGATGTGGATTAAAATTCCTGAACACTGCGTTTCCCCGCCCTTTGGGGCGTCAACGAGCCAACGAATGACTCCATCGGACCCGGATCGTCCGATCAAACCGAGGCGCCTCGCAACAGCAACAACCACATAGGTGAAAAGTATATAAATGTCAGGGCTGGTAGGTCACTGACACCACCCTAGCTAGAAAGAAACGCAGGCCCTCCCTGATGTCCTCTCCCGTTTTAGGTTCATACCGGGGTGTGAGGCTCGCGAATTCACGTTATACACAAAGCTACGCCACACAGGCGGTGCTTTGATCAACACCACAAGACTTTTCTTTTCAACAGAAGCCCTGATCACTGCATCTTAGCATGCCACATAGGCAATTCACGCCATGCGATTGATGTCCATCGATATACAACCTCTGAGCTCGTACGTCTCAGAGAAGGGCGTTAAGCAAAAGAATAAATTCTCCGCCGCCAAACAGATGTATATTTAACAGAAATCAATCAACACAGAATAAACTCCAATGTCAGACACACAGTCCATTTACAAGTCCGTTCTGGGTCTGAACGAAACCGGAGGCACTAAATACCTCGCAAACCCATCGATCACCACGTACGTCTGGACGATCACCACTCATTATCCATATTTCGGGATGCCTCCCAATCAGGACCTCGGTTACCATCCAAACGAGGTGAAGATCTCCGGTCTTCGACCATCGTCTTCATCTTCGACTTTCAATCGTCAATCAATTATTTGAAATGAGAATTAACTCGGCTTTTTCAAATAATTCAAGTATATTTAGAATTTCAAATCAATTTATTTCAATGGTTAAATTATTCGACAACACCAATTTCGTTCTTTAATGTAATTTTCACACCAAACACATTCAACCATCAAAAGCCACACAAATCAAGAAAATTTCAGTTTATTTCCATTCCATATCGCCTATGATATTTTATAACTATTTATCGCTATTTTTATTTATTTTAAAATAGCTAATATATTCAAAACGACGTTTCAGGCCATAACGTGGCCGTGGCGCTGTTTTTCTTCAGATTTGATTTACACATATCTGAAAATCTAACCGTTGGATCTTCACAAAATTTACATCATTAGAAAGGTCTTTTCAAAACGAATCCAATGGTTCCAGTTTCGGGAAAATCCGACGGTCGGATCTTCCGGTACAATCGTTTAAAGTTTCGATTTCAAAATACGAACTGCAGCGTCGTTATTCGATTAAATATAATTATATTTATATATATATATATAAATATAATCGTTTCTGGCGCTGTTTTTCTTCAGATTTGAATTAAACATTCTAGACAATCCAACCGTTGGATTTTTACAAGGTTGGTGCCGTTGGAAAGATTATTCCAAGGCGAACCCGACAAGTGAGATTTCGGGAAAATCCGATGGTCGGATTTCCCGCACTAGTCGTTTGAAATCACGGTTTCAAAATACGAACTGCACGGCTTCGTTTCGTTTTAATTTTATTTATATTTATATAGTTATATAAATATAGTTTACTCAATGATTTCCATATCGTTTCCACTTCAAATATTTTTCTAACACCTTAAAATTTTGGAAAATTTCGCCATAACCTCCCCTGCACCGGGAGCATCGGGAAATCGCAAATAACATTCCCGGTCCTTCTAATCTCAAAAAGAAAAAGAAAAAGCCAAGCGGCTAGCCAACAGGCTCATAAAATCATCACCCAAACAAAGCAGTAAATGTGTACCTATTTGTCGGGCACAAAATTTTATTCCTCTTCTCTAGCCCCTTTGCTATAACCTGTTCAATGAATAGGTATGCACATATATACACAGTTCTTATCATTTTTTCATTTTCTATTCAACTTCATATTTGATTTCTATTTGGTTTAAAAACACCATTCATTCTAATGTTACATAAATAGGTGCAAATCATTTCATTAGCTAATTAATGAATATTTCAACTCATATATGTTTATTTTGAACAAGTGGCTATTTTTAACACTTCACATTTCAACGATTTATGCATACAATAAAAATGTGATTTTTATTGTAAAACAATCCATTTCAAAACACTATTTTTCTATATAGTTCAAGTTGGTGATAAAAATGTGATTTTTATTATCAAACAATTCTTTTAAAACGAGATTATTTTACACAGTTCATATAGTCGATAAAAGGTGATTTTTATTATCAAACAATTTATTTCAAAATATGAATACCATTCAACACATGAATTTCTAATCAACGAATGAATATCAATTCAACACATGAATGTTTTCTATTCAATGAATAAATATAGTTTAAGCATATGAAAATAATTCAAACACACGAATATTATTCAAAATTTCGGCAGCATAACGGCAGGGTAGTTACACCGGCACCGTCCCTAGTACGGCTCCTCGCTCTACCTTAAAACCTCGCGGTTTTTGACAATGGGGATCATGCATCTAGTTCGCACGCAGGCGGCATGTATATATTTATTTCATTTCCACAAACTTATCCTATGTGGTTTCAACCAAATATTTCACAACCACAAATGGGTATTTTTCAACCACAATCAACCAATATCAATCACAAACAATCCCAAACAATCATTCGCTATCAATCAATTTTCACAACAATTTCAACCAATAAATATCGTCCATGGTTTGTGGACAAGGGGCGTATATATATATATATATATATATATATATATAGATATATAGATATAGATATATATTTATATATAGCAATTCACTTTCATTTCACACATATATAATATTTATAAATCAGAAATCTCACCAATAGCTATCCAACTTCACGACACTTCACTTATAGAAATCTTCGCCAACCTCGCCTTTTTGTCGCTTTCGCCCGTATTCTCTACATATGTAAAAATCGAATTTTTACGATGCTATTTAATATATAAAAATATGATTTTTACTTTGACTTTCAATATATAAAAAATCTGATTTTTACTTCGACTTTCAATATATAAAAATCTGATTTTTTACTTTGACTTTCAATATATAAAAAATCTGATTTTTCTTTTTAAAGTTCAAATCTTTTTCATTCTAAAGCTCAAACCTTTTTCTCTTTGAAGTTAAAACCTTTTTCTTTTTAAAGTTTAAACCTTTTTCTTTTCAAAAATCAGGTTTTTTTTTATTCTTTAAAAATCAGTTTAAAGTTCAAATCTTTTTCTTATTACTTAAAATTAAAATCAATTTTACATTCTTTTTTTTTTTTTTTAAAAATTCAGTTTTAAATCTTTATAAAATTCAGTTTTAAACACTTATAAAAATCGGTTTTAAACGCTTATAAAAATCGGTTTTAAAACCAAAAAAAAACAAACAGTATTTATACTTAAAAAAATTAGCATTCTTTTCTTAAGAAAATAAAATCAGAATTAAAATAAAAATAAAATAAATAAATAAAATAAAAAAACTTACAGAGAAAGGGGGGGTTTTCGCAGATCGACGGAGGTGGCTTCGAGGGGGCGGCGCTAGGGTTTCGAACGGGGAGGCAGCTTCGAGCCTCGAACGGAGAAGGCGTTGGCTTCGGGGGGCGGTCGGATTGAAGGAGGAGGAGGGAGCGAGAGCGAGGAAGAGGGGGGAAGAAGATCGAAGGCGCGGTGGAGGTCTGGTCGACGTCTGAAGGCGGTGGCGTCGATGCTTCTCCGTCCGTCTTTTTTTTTTTTTTTTTTTTGATTACTGAACTTCGGTAATAAATTACCGGGGGGGGGGGCCAAGGTATAGGAGGGAAAAATATTTTTTTTTTTATATATAATTATTTAATTTAGCAAAAAGTTGACTTTTACATACGACCTCGAAACGAGGCCCACCGCCTGCCGTCCATAGCGTTTAACCCCCATCCCGAACACAATGGGATATGTATTTCAAGTTGATTTGATCGTTTGAATCAGTTTCTGTTGAATTTAAATTTAAATCACTATATTGAATTTTAAACGTACATTTCAAATTACCGGGGTCCCATACTAACACTAAAAATTCCAGAAAAATATTTTCTAGCTTCGTATTGCCGATACGGTCCTAACAAAACTAGTTTCGTCGAATTCTGAGACCGTTTGAAAAATGGCCAATTTCCAGTCGATTAAAATCAACTGAAACCGGTCAAACGCGTTTTCCTTTGCCACTCTCACATATTGATTCGAAAAATTATGAAATTTGAAACCTAACAATAACTTGACCCTGCGGATCCAACAAAAGTGGTTTCGTCGAAATCCGAGGTCATTTGCAAAATGTCCATTTTTAAGGGCCTGAATTCCATAGCGACTATTCAGAATTTTCAACTGGACATACCTTTTGATTCCCGCTATCAAATTTCGATTGGTCAGATTCGTTAGAAAGATATCATCAGTTAGATCCTAATGTTTTTGGTTTCACTAAAATCCGGATTGTTTTGCACCCGGTATATTCAATTGAAGTTTGAAATCGAATTATCGAACTACCGCGCCATTTTCAATTCTATATATAATTATAATTAATTATATTCGTTTTCAAATATCGATTCAAACTCAGTTTTCATCGCCTTTGTTTAAAATATTTATTTTAAATATTTAAAATCCATTATTTTAGCCAATTTAAAAATTTTAAATTGGTTCAGATTTTCAGGGTCGTTACACAGTTGTAAACCAATTTCCTGTGAATATAAATCTGCAAAACCAAAACTACTAGCTGCCCGTGTCAAAATAAGGGCACCCAGAGTTTAGGTTAAAACAATAAACTCCAGGTCAGTCATGTGACTGGTGTGAGAACTAATCTTCTCTTTCTCTCTCTCCCTTCACAAGCCTGAACCCTAGGAGCCACCACCACCACCACCAGCCCCACCACCACCGCCGCTGCCCCTTAGCCACCTCCCCCACGTCCATCAGATCCGGCGCCCCCCTATGGCCACCCAACCCCGGCCGTGGGCCCCTCCTCCTCAAAAATCACATTTTCACTAATTTTCCGTTTTGCACAAAACACGCCATCACTATTTCGCGGATAACTCCCAAACCGTGCATTTCTAGCCAAAAGTCCTCTAGACCAAAGTCGCAGAGCACGATTTTCTCTTCGATTTGGTATATGATAGTCCCATTTTGCATTGCGGAGTTGTCAGGAAAACGCGTCTAAATTCTGCTGTCCAAACACTGTCAAAATGCTGTCTTTTCGCGATTTCTGGCGAAATGACACATTTTCGGAAGGAAGACAGGCGAAAGTTGTCCGGAATGGCACGTTCAAGCTAGAAAAAAAGATGATGTGAAAATTGAAGCTCGTTTGCAAATTCTGGAACCAGTACAGCGAATCCGGGCGTTAGAAAAAAAGTGAGTTTTCTCCGCTTTAAAGCTTATATGGTTGTTGACGAATGAAGTACGTAGAAATATGATTTTTATATAATGAGAAGAATAATAATATGATTTTTATAATATATAAATAGAAAAAAATTGATCTTTATATATGTGGCGAAATAATAATCTGATTTTTATTATATATATGTTGAAATAAAAATGTGATTTTTATAGCGATGATATAAAAATTCGATCTTTATTATGTAGGAGGTATAAAAATATGATTTTTATTATGTAGAAGAAGCAAAGATGTGATTTTTATATGAGTGGCAATATAAAAATATAATCTTTATTATATGAACAACGGTATAAAAATAGAATTTTTATCTATATAATATCAGTATAAAAATGTGATTTTTATCCATGTAGTGGCTACGGACAATGAAATTGACAAAAGGCGAGCGCGACGAAGATTTCTGCAAATGAAGAGTCGTGGCGCTGGTTTAGCTAATCGGTGAGAACTTCTCACTTTAAATTTCCTTTCCTAGTTAAAAATATATGCTAGGATGCAGACGATGCTTAGTAGCACCCGACACCCGTCGTCCACAGACCATGGATGACTTGTTTGTTTGGTTGTGTAGTTGATTGGATGACTGGTTTGAGTTTGGTTGTTTGGTGAAATGAGATTGATTAGATTGACATGTGTATGGCGTAGGCCATTATTAGACCGGGGATAAGGCTAGGCCTTATCCTGTTTCTAGTATCGTGCTGTTATGCCGCCGAAATTTTCTAAAATATGTTAGAAAAATTAAAATATCATTTTATTGAATAAATGAACCGAATAGAATATTCATAGGTTGAATAAAATTTTATAAAATATGTACACTGATTTGACTGATGTTGATTAGGACGATAAATTTTACACATCGCTCAACTACACAAATAAAATTTGTGTTTGATTGTTTGAAACCCCCTCACGGGTATTGGGATGATATATGACATACACTAATCCCAATAATTAGTTGTATGTCATCGATTGATTGACAGACTGTTATAAGCGTTAGAGATTTATATTTAATGCTTATGTAGTTGTGTGGTGCAACTTGGATGATGTTTGATTATATATCGTTGCTATTATATACATATGTTGTATGGAATCCATATAATTAGCATTATATGGTAATTGATTGGGCCTCATTCCAATTGGGGAAATAAAGAATATTACAAAATAAAGATTCATGTGTTGACAGTACTCATGTGTTGAGAATAGTCATGTGTTGAAAGAAACATTTTAACAATAAAATTTACATCTTTATCATATATAAAATCAGAAACTAACTGGAAAATAGATAAGATGAATGGTTTCTTGGGTGTTGATCTGATGTTGGTTTCGGCCTTCGGGGTTAGTACTTAGGGAATCGTTCTCTTACTAATTTACGGTTGGAGTCTGATTAAGAATTAAACGATAGAAATAAAAGTTTCATAAAATATATTAAATAGCAAAAATAGTCATGTGTTGACAGTACTCATGTGTTGAGATTAGTCATGTGTTGAAAGAAATATAGTTTCATGTGTTGAATAGAATAAATATTCATTTGTTGAATAGAATAGCGAAATTGTTAAAATATATAAAACCGTGTTGATTAGTGATGCGCCATTTGAACATGAGCGATATTTATATCGATTATATTCGTTTTCATAATGAATATTGAAAAGAGATTTAAAAATTGATTGAAAAGAAAATAAATTCGAATTGAATTGAATATAAAATGAATTCAAATTGAATTGAATATAAAATGAATTCGAATTGAATTGAATATAAGGTGAATTCGAATTGAAATGAATTCAAATCGAATTGAAATCAATTTGAATTGAAACTAAATCGTGAATTTCGACCATTGACTTCGAATGGACATTGCGGGAGATCCGACCGTCGGATTCTCCAAAAACCGGAACCGTTGGGTTCGTATCGAAAAGAGCTTTCTAACGAATATTAGAGATTTGAAATCTAACGGTTGGATTTGTAATTATATCCAAATCAAATTTGGAAAAGGTCGCTGTAAGTGCAGTTCGATGTCCGTTGATGGAAATCGACTGTACGGGCCTTGATAAAATTGATAAAAATAGTAATAATTTGTGTAAAATCATAAGAAATGATTTGTAAAGAATTGGGATGAAAAATTCCATATTTGAAAAGATAAAAATATATTTTTATCGAAATGAACTAGTTTTGAACTAGAATTAAAAATCCGATTATTTTTAAATAAATAAAGTGAATTTGAAGTGGTTTTAAAAATAATTAGAATTTCCAATACGTGAATTGAAGTGGATTTGAATCGAATTTATCTTCGGAATATTTCGATGTTGGATTTCGTGATTATACAGATATTGTTATGGAAATTTGAAAGATATATTTATATCGTTATTTCCAATACGATATTTGTTGGTCGTAGAATTTGATATTGAATATAAGCCGATATATTTTCTATTCAGAGCCTTGTATTTAATATCAAATGTGATTTTGGGTTCGTCGTGAATGGTTTCTTAAACAATACTATTCTAGGACCCAGTTTAGAAAAGAATAAATCTTTTAGTGAAATTGTCCAGTTAATTAGTATTTAATTGGAATTGAATTTGAATTGGTTTTGGGGTTTATCGTGAGCGGTGTTTTGAATAACACATGTTCTTTAACCCGATTAACAATGGAATGTGATTTTGGGTTTGTCGTGAACTGTGTTTTAGATGACATTGGTTCTTTAACCCAGTTAAAGATAGGATATAGATTTTTGAGAAGATTAAAACAAAGTGGAGTTTTAATGAATCTGTAATTAGATTGAAATATGAATTGATAATTTAAATTATCAAATTTGGAAAGTGATCGAGAATGGAGTATCACCAGTTTTGCTCCAAAGCGGTAGTTAAATCTTTAATTAGATTTGAACGTGAAATGGTAATTAGTTTTACCGATAACACCGTGGTGTTAGATATGGAGTATTACCAGTTTTGCTCCAAAATAGGGGCACCCAGAGTTTAGGTTAAAACAATAAACTCCAGGTCAGTCATGTGACTGGTGTGAGAACTAAAACAGTTATTTAAAACTTTACTTTAAAAAGAGATTAAATCAAGGGACCATGCCGTATAACACGAAACGGGTTTCCTCCCAAGAATACCAGTGCATAAGACAAACAGCGCAATGCTTTTTGGAAAAATGAAGCTATTATAAGACCCAGGTCCCATCACACAATGCAACTCAAGCCGGAGGATAGGTTTTTCCTTTATAATAGCCAAACATGTTTAGTATGTTTAAAACATATCATTTGATACTATTATAAGTGTATAGTGTCAAAACAACTTCAAATATAAATGTATCAATCATAGGCGACATGGGTACCATCTATCATGTCGCCAATACTAGGCTCTACAAATAAAACCGATATATCACGTATTGATGCCGCCGAAATTTTCTAAAATATGTTAGAAAAATTAAAATATCATTTTATTGAATAAATGAACCGAATAGAATATTCATAGGTTGAATAAAATTTTATAAAATATGTACACTGATTTGACTGATATTGATTGGGACGATAAATTTTACACATCGCTCAACTACACAAATAAAATTTGTGTTTGATTGTTTGAAACCCCCTCACGGGTATTGGGATGATATATGACATACACTAATCCCAATAATTAGTTGTATGTCATCGATTGATTGACAGACTGTTATAAGCGTTAGATATTTATATTTAATGCTTATGCAGTTGTGTGGTGCAACTTGGATGATGTTTGATTATATATCGTTGCTATTATATACATATGTTGTATGGAATCCATATAATTAGCATTATATGGTAATTGATTGGGCCTCATTCCAATTGGGGAAATAAATAATATTACAAAATAAAGATTCATGTGTTGACAGTACTCATGTGTTGAGAATAGTCATGTGTTGAAAGAAACATTTTAACAATAAAATTTACATCTTTATCATATATAAAATCAGAAACTAACTGGAAAATAGATAAGATGAATGGTTTCTTGGGTGTTGATCTGATGTTGGTTTCGGCCTTCGGGGTTAGTACTTAGGGAATCGTTCTCTTACTAATTTACGGTTGGAGTCTGATTAAGAATTAAACGATAGAAATCAAAGTTTCATAAAATATATTAAATAGCAAAAATAGTCATGTGTTGACAGTACTCATGTGTTGAGATTAGTCATGTGTTGACAGTACTCATGTGTTGAGATTAGTCATGTGTTGAAAGAAATATAGTTTCATGTGTTGAATAGAATAAATATTCATTTGTTGAATAGAATAGCGAAATTGTTAAAATATATAAAGCCGTGTTGATTAGTGATGCGCCATTTGAACATGAGCGATATTTATATCGATTATATTCGTTTTCATAATGAATATTGAAAAGAGATTTAAAAATTGATTGAAAAGAAAATAAATTCGAATTGAATTGAATATAAAATGAATTCGAATTGAATTGAATATAAAATGAATTCGAATTGAATTGATTATAAGGTGAATTCGAATTGAAATGAATTCAAATCGAATTGAAATCAATTTGAATTGAAACTAAATCGTGAATTTCGACCATTGACTTCGAATGGACATTACGAGAGATCCGACCGTCGGATTCTCCTAAAACCGGAACCGTTGGGTTCGTATCGAAAAGAGCTTTCTAACGAATATTAGAGATTTGAAATCTAACGGTTGGATTTGGAATTATATCCAAATCAAATTTGGAAAAGGTCGCTGTAAGTGCAGTTCGATGGCCGTTGATGGAAATCGACTGTACGGGCCTTGATAAAATTGATAAAAATAGTAATAATTTGTGTAAAATCATAAGAAATGATTTGTAAAGAATTGGGATGAAAAATTCCATATTTGAAAAGATAAAAATATATTTTTATCGAAATGAACTAGTTTTGAACTAGAATTAAAAATCCGATTATTTTTAAATAAATAAAGTGAATTTGAAGTGGTTTTAAAAATAATTAGAATTTCCAATACGTGAATTGAAGTGGATTTGAATCGAATTTATCTTCGGAATATTTCGATGTTGGATTTCGTGATTATACAGATATTGTTATGGAAATTTGAAAGATATATTTATATCGTTATTTCCAATACGATATTTGTTGGTCGTAGAATTTGATATTGAATATAATCCGATATATTTTCTATTCAGAGCCTTGTATTTAATATCAAATGTGATTTTGGGTTCGTCGTGAATGGTTTCTTAAACAATACTATTCTAGGACCCAGTTTAGAAAAGAATAAATCTTTTAGTGAAATTGTCCAGTTAATTAGTATTTAATTGGAATTGAATTTGAATTGGTTTTGGGGTTTATCGTGAGCGGTGTTTTGAATAACACATGTTCTTTAACCCGATTAACAATGGAATGTGATTTTGGGTTTGTCGTGAACTGTGTTTTAGATGACATTGGTTCTTTAACCCAGTTAAAGATAGGATATAGATTTTTGAGAAGATTAAAACAAAGTGGAGTTTTAATGAATCTGTAATTAGATTGAAATATGAATTGATAATTTAAATTATCAAATTTGGAAAGTGATCGAGAATGGAGTATCACCAGTTTTGCTCCAAAGCGGTAGTTAAATCTTTAATTAGATTTGAACGTGAAATGGTAATTAGTTTTACCGATAACACCGTGGTGTTAGATATGGAGTATTACCAGTTTTGCTCCAAAATAGGGGCACCCAGAGTTTAGGTTAAAACAATAAACTCCAGGTCAGTCATGTGACTGGTGTGAGAACTAAAACAGTTATTTAAAACTTTACTTTAAAAAGAGATTAAATCAAGGGACCATGCCGTATAACACGAAACGGGTTTCCTCCCAAGAATACCAGTGCATAAGACAAACAGCGCAATGCTTTTTGGAAAAATGAAGCTATTATAAGACCCAGGTCCCATCACACAATGCAACTCAAGCCGGAGGATAGGTTTTTCCCTTATAATAGCCAAACATGTTTAGTATGTTTAAAACATATCAATTGATACTATTATAAGTGTATAGTGTCAAAACAACTTCAAATATAAATGTATCAATCATAGGCGACATGGGTACCATCTATCATGTCGCCAATACTAGGCTCTACAAATAAAACCGATATATCACGTATTGATGCCGCCGAAATTTTCTAAAATATGTTAGAAAAATTAAAATATCATTTTATTGAATAAATGAACCGAATAGAATATTCATAGGTTGAATAAAATTTTATAAAATATGTACACTGATTTGACTGATATTGATTGGGACGATAAATTTTACACATCGCTCAACTACACAAATAAAATTTGTGTTTGATTGTTTGAAACCCCCTCACGGGTATTGGGATGATATATGACATACACTAATCCCAATAATTAGTTGTATGTCATCGATTGATTGACAGACTGTTATAAGCGTTAGATATTTATATTTAATGCTTATGCAGTTGTGTGGTGCAACTTGGATGATGTTTGATTATATATCGTTGCTATTATATACATATGTTGTATGGAATCCATATAATTAGCATTATATGGTAATTGATTGGGCCTCATTCCAATTGGGGAAATAAATAATATTACAAAATAAAGATTCATGTGTTGACAGTACTCATGTGTTGATAATAGTCATGTGTTGAAAGAAACATTTTAACAATAAAATTTACATCTTTATCATATATAAAATCAGAAACTAACTGGAAAATAGATAAGATGAATGGTTTCTTGGGTGTTGCTCTGATGTTGGTTTTGGCCTTCGGGGTTAGTACTTAGGGAATCGTTCTCTTACTAATTTACGGTTGGAGTCTGATTAAGAATTAAACGATAGAAATCAAAGTTTCATAAAATATATTAAATAGCAAAAATAGTCATGTGTTGACAGTACTCATGTGTTGAGATTAGTCATGTGTTGAAAGAAATATAGTTTCATGTGTTGAATAGAATAAATATTCATTTGTTGAATAGAATAGCGAAATTGTTAAAATATATAAAGCCGTGTTGATTAGTGATGCGCCATTTGAACATGAGCGATATTTATATCGATTATATTCGTTTTCATAATGAATATTGAAAAGAGATTTAAAAATTGATTGAAAAGAAAATAAATTCGAATTGAATTGAATATAAAATGAATTCGAATTGAATTGAATATAAAATGAATTCGAATTGAATTGAATATAAGATGAATTCGAATTGAAATGAATTCAAATCGAATTGAAATCAATTTGAATTGAAACTAAATCGTGAATTTCGACCATTGACTTCGAATGGACATTGCGAGAGATCCGACCGTCGGATTCTCCTAAAACCGGAACCGTTGGGTTCGTATCGAAAAGAGCTTTCTAACGAATATTAGAGATTTGAAATCTAACGGTTGGATTTGGAATTATATCCAAATCAAATTTGGAAAAGGTCGCTGTAAGTGCAGTTCGATGGCCGTTGATGGAAATCGACTGTATGGGCCTTGATAAAATTTATAAAAATAGTAATAATTTGTGTAAAATCATAAGAAATGATTTGTAAAGAATTGGGATGAAAAATTCCATATTTGAAAAGATAAAAATATATTTTTATCGAAATGAACTAGTTTTGAACTAGAATTAAAAATCCGATTATTTTTAAATAAATAAAGTGAATTTGAAGTGGTTTTAAAAATAATTAGAATTTCCAATACGTGAATTGAAGTGGATTTGAATCGAATTTATCTTCGGAATATTTCGATGTTGGATTTCGTGATTATACAGATATTGTTATGGAAATTTGAAAGATATATTTATATCGTTATTTCCAATACGATATTTGTTGGTCGTAGAATTTGATATTGAATATAAGCCGATATATTTTCTATTCAGAGCCTTGTATTAAATATAAAATGTGATTTTGGGTTCGTCGTGAATGGTTTCTTAAACAATACTATTCTAGGACCCAGTTTAGAAAAGAATAAATCTTTTAGTGAAATTGTCCAGTTAATTAGTATTTAATTGGAATTGAATTTGAATTGGTTTTGGGGTTTATCGTGAGCGGTGTTTTGAATAACACATGTTCTTTAACCCGATTAACAATGGAATGTGATTTTGGGTTTGTCGTGAACTGTGTTTTAGATGACATTGGTTCTTTAACCCAGTTAAAGATAGGATATAGATTTTTGAGAAGATTAAAACAAAGTGGAGTTTTAATGAATCTGTAATTAGATTGAAATATGAATTGATAATTTAAATTATCAAATTTGGAAAGTGATCGAGAATGGAGTATCACCAGTTTTGCTCCAAAGCGGTAGTTAAATCTTTAATTAGATTTGAACGTGAAATGGTAATTAGTTTTACCGATAACACCGTGGTGTTAGATATGGAGTATTACCAGTTTTGCTCCAAAATAGGGGCACCCAGAGTTTAGGTTAAAACAATAAACTCCAGGTCAGTCATGTGACTGGTGTGAGAACTAAAACAGTTATTTAAAACTTTACTTTAAAAAGAGATTAAATCAAGGGACCATGCCGTATAACACGAAACGGGTTTCCTCCCAAGAATACCAGTGCATAAGACAAACAGCGCAATGCTTTTTGGAAAAATGAAGCTATTATAAGACCCAGGTCCCATCACACAATGCAACTCAAGCCGGAGGATAGGTTTTTCCCTTATAATAGCCAAACATGTTTAGTATGTTTAAAACATATCATTTGATACTATTATAAGTGTATAGTGTCAAAACAACTTCAAATATAAATGTATCAATCATAGGCGACATGGGTACCGTCTATCATGTCGCCAATACTAGGCTCTACAAATAAAACCGATATATCACGTATTGGAAACTGGATTTCCGTCATGAGTCGAGGCAAGGGGCATGCTCCTCACCGGCTTCGAGACACTCTAGAAAATGCCTCAGGATCCCCCGTAGAGAACCCTTGGAAATCGACTGGGTCGGTCCACACTTACGTTAGTGGATTGGCAATTCCTGAACACATGTTTCCCGGTCCTATCGGACCTATCCATCGGCTCCGAAGAGACCGATATATCCGAGACGCCTTGCATTCCAACATCCACAAAGGTATAATAATCAACAATGTTAGGGCCAGTAAAACGCTGACACCACCCATAGCTAGAAAGAAACGTCGTGTTCTCTCAATGGTCCTTATCTCGTTTTTAACTCATACCGAGGTGTGAGGCTCGCGAATTAACGCTACACACAAAGCTACGCTATATTAAAGCCGTGCTCTGATCATCAACCACAAGACTCTGCTTTTCAACAAAAGCCTTGATCACTGCATTTCAACATGCCACACAGGCAATTCATGCCATGCGACTGATATCTATCGATATATAACCTCTGAGCTTGTATGTCTCAGAGAAGGGCGTTAAGCAGGAGAACAAATTCTCTGCCGCCAAACAGATATATATTTAATAGAAATCAATCAACACAGAATAAAATCCAATGTCAGACACAAAATCCATTTACAAGTTCGTTCTGGTTCTGAACGAAACCGAAGGCACCTTACTCTCTCCCGTATGTCCAATACAGGAGACAAGTCCTCGCATATCTGTCGATCTCCAAGTGCGTCTATACGATCACCACTTATTACCTCGTCTTGGGTGTACAGGCCAATCAAGACATCAATAATCATCCAAACGATGTGAAGACCTCCGGTCTTCAACCACCGTCTTCATCGTCGACCTATCGTCGAATCAGTTATTCAGAATGGGTATAAACCCGGCCTTTCTGAATAACTCATGTATGTAATAAACAACATACGCCTCATTCCAATTCTGAATATTCTTTTATTTAAATATTCATATTTTTAGAGATTTGTCCCCATAAATTTTATCAAAGATAAATTCTTTAAAATTTATTCTTTAATCTTCCTTTGGATATCATTCAAACCAAATTATTGTTTTCCAAACTAGTCGGGATTAGCGAACCACACCGAAGTAATTATTTATTTAATTTCTCAATCCCAACCTATTCATCACATGAAGCAAAACTGGTATTACTCCAACTAACACCACAGCGTTATCGGTAAATTTAATTACCATTTCCCGTTCAAATCTAATTAAAGATTCAACTATCGCTACGAGCAAAACTGGCGATACTCCATTCTCGATCCTTTCAATCTAATTAAAGATTCATTAAAAATCCACTTGGTTTTAATCTTCCCAAAAATCAATATCAATTATTATTTAACTTGGGAAACCATATCCTGTCTTTAACGGGGTTAAAGAACCAATGTCATTTAAAACACGGTTCACGATAAACCCAAAATCACATTCCATTCCATCAGCCTCTAACCGTAAATTAGCAAGTGAACAATTCCCTATGTATTAACACCGAAGGCCGAAACCAACATCAGATCAATACCCAGGAAACCATTCAACTTAACTAATCTCCAGTTAGTTTCTGATTTTGTTAACTATGTTGGGTCTAAGAACAATATTATTAAATATATCATTCACGACAACCCAAAATCTCATTCCATTGGTAATCGGGTTAAAGAACAAGTGTTATTTAAAACACCGTTCACGATAAACCCAAACATCAATTTTAATTCAATTCCAATTAAATATTAATTAATTGGTATGCTTCATTAAATCTAAATAAAAAGATTTAATCTTTTCTCTATTGGGTTTAAGAACAGTGTTAATGAAGACACCATTCACGACAAACCCAAAATCACATCAGTCTCTAACTGTAAATTAGTAAAAGAACAATTCCCTAAGTATTAACCCCGAAGGCCAAAACCAACATTAGATCAAGGCCCAGGAAGCGATTCAACTTAACTAATCTCCAGTCAGATTCTAATTTTCTTAACTCCATTGGGTTTAAGAACAGTATTATTAAAGATACCATTCACGACAAACCCAAAATCAAATTTGATATTAAATACAAGGCTCTGAATAGAAAATATATCGGCTTATATTCAATATCAAAATCTGAAACCAACAAATATCATTTTGGAATAACGATATATATATGTAAAGACCCGGAAATTCCCGCTCTTTGAATCGACCATAAACCACACAGGTCTGACCCAAAGGTTGGAAATCTTCGAATACTTTAACTTTGGGAATAAAATACATCAGAACAAATAACAGCAGACTTTTATTACATTATAATAATGTTACATCAGAGTACAGAATATATCAGAGTACATTGAAATAAAATTACAGCGGAAGATAAATCACAAAAGGTTTAATACATTAAATAAAATACAGTAAACAGCGGTAGACTACTAAGCTCTGGACACAGCTTCAGGCTTCGATCCAGGATCCTGCTAAAAGAATAGATATCTGCAAAAAGCTACTCGACTGCCCGTGTGGAAAAGAGGGCACCCGAGTTTGCAAAGTGAAACAAACTACGAGTCAGTCATGGGACTGGTGTGAGAATTCTAAACTAACATAACTAATAAGACAAATCCAAGGACCACGCTACTTTCGCGGAACGGGTTTACTCCTATGGATTGCCAGTGCATAAACCAAAGTAAATCGAGAAATAACGCAATGTCTTTTTGGAAAAATGAAACCATTATAAGACCCAGGTCCCATCACACAATTCAACGCACACCAGAGGATAGGGTTTTACCTTATAATGGTCAAAAGATGCTTGATACGTGAAAACGATATTATTATTATTAGTGTGTGTATATATAGGTATATATATAATATACATTTAAATCATAATGTATCAATCATAGACGGCATAATACCCCGTCCTACTATGTCGCCATACTAGTTCTACAATCAAAACCGCAATGGCGTATTGGAAATTTGGATTCCATCAAGAGTCGAGGCTAGGGGCAAGATCCTCTCCGATTCGAGACACTCTAGCAAATGCCTCAGGATTCCCCGCAGTGAACCCTTGGAAGCGGTAGGGCCGGTCCCCGCCTATGGGCAGTGGATTAGTTATGCCTGAACACATGTTTCCCGGTCCCTTTGGACCTATTGTATGACCACCAACGGCCTATAAAAAAACGAGGCGCCTCAAAATCCATCATCCACATAAGTAAAATGTCAGGGCTGGTAGGTCACTGACACCACTCTAGCTAGAAAGAAACGTGTGCACTCCCTACGGTCCATATCCCGTTTTTGACTCATACCGGGGTGTGAGGCTCGCGAAGTCACGATATACACAAAGCTATGCCTAAACAGACTATGCTTTGATCATCAACCACAAGGCCCTTCTTTTCAACAAAAGCCTTGATCAATGCATCTTAGTATGCCACATTGTCAGTCCATACTATACCACTGATTTCTGCCAATATATAACCTATAAGCTCATATGTCTCAGAGAAGGGTGTTAACCACCAAGCAGATATATATTAACAGAGATCAACGAATGTAGTATAAAGGACTACAACGTCAAACATTTGATTTAATGACACAAATTTACCATAAAATATATTCCTTTATCCAACTTAAAATAAAAATAAAATCTTTTATTAAAAGTCAAAATTTTGATTATTCTAAAATAAAGATCAAAACTTTATTTATTATAATCGTCTCAAAATAAAGATGAAGTTTTTATAACCAAAACAAAGTTTTAATCTTTATAAACAAAACAAAATTTCAGTCTTTTATAAGCAAAAACAAGGTTTTAAATCTTTACCAACAAAACAAAGTTTTGTTCTTTTTAAACAAAACAAAATAAGGTTTGAACTTTTATTCAGTAAACAAAACAAAGTTTTGTTCTTTTTCATAAACAAAATAAAGTTTGTTCTTTTCAAAAACAAAATAAAGTTTCAATTTTATATAAAAAAAACGCAAACAAAGTTGTAAATTTTTTTTTTTAGAACAAAAACAAAGTTGTAATCTTCTTAATCCCATTCAAAGTTATAATC
The DNA here is from genome assembly GCA_030737875.1 of Allium sativum. Taxonomy (NCBI): domain Eukaryota; kingdom Viridiplantae; phylum Streptophyta; class Magnoliopsida; order Asparagales; family Amaryllidaceae; genus Allium; species Allium sativum. The sequence goes on along the minus strand of CM060913.1, from coordinate 177,340,261 downwards.
TTTGTAAACATAAACAAAGTTTCATTTTTTTTCTGAACAACAATGAAAATTGTAACTTTTATTTAAATATAAATTTCCATACATTTTAAATAAATAAATAAAAATGAATTTATCATTTACATCATGTACATCGTTTCTATTGATTCAACAAATTTCATCAACAGTGTATGCAACAACAATTTGTCCATAATAACCCAAACAACTATCATCAATTCTCAAACAGACATCATACATCATCAATCCACAATCATGTACATACAAACAAAAAAACCACAAGAAAAATAATTTAAATTTAATAAATTATAAAATAGAATCTCACCGTGATTCAAATTTTTCCCAAAAATTTCTGGTCGATCTAAATCCTCTGGTTGCTCCTAAAACGAAGATGACTCCGCCACGATCCAAACAACTCCTGATTCACGCGATTCCGATAACATATGAACCCGTTACGAATTATTTTGTGTTAATAATGATTTGAATTTATAAAATAATTAAATTAAAATTCACCTTCTTCTTCCTAGTGATAACCAAGGTTGCAACTTTTTCTATTTGTTCAATCCTAGGTCAGAGATTTTCGATCCATACGTTCAACTCTACTACGATCGGACGGTGCCACAACAGAGAGGGAAGAGTGGAGAGAGAGCTACAAAATTCTCAAAATAGTGGAGAGATTTTATTTAGAAGATAAGGATTTATTGGAGGAAGAAGGAAGGAGCTTTCTGGCCATGAAAAGAAGAAGACGGCGGCGGCTTATGTTTTGTAATTAGGAATAGGTTTAGAGAAGTTTAGGATAATATATAGTGGCGCCAATATATATATATATTTACATATTTTTATTTTGTTATATATCTGATTTTATACCTCACTTGTTTTCCTACATATGTAGTAGGTTACAAATGAAATGAATTAGCTGACTAGGCAGGTGTTAATCTAATCAATGTTTTTTTCTTATTCAAAAATTCAAAAAGAAAAACATAAGGAGAGAGAAACGGGAATGCAATTAATGTATGACTTATGGTATAATGCCAATTGTTAGAACGTTTAACTTTTAAATTTTCAAAACATGTAATATTAACATTTCAGAATTTAAGGAACCTATTCAATGCTCATGCAAAAACAAATAAAAAGAAATATACATACATGCAGTTGATTTGTTGTTGTTGTTTTTTTTTGAAGAGAAATAATAATAACAGGAAAAGAGAAAAAAAGAAATAAGGGGATGTAAATTTAAGAAATAAGAGTACATGTGTGAAAATAGAATGAAGAGAAATATGTAAATAGAATGAAGAGTAATAAATTTATAGATAAAGAAAAGAAATGAATGCGTAATTTATTGTTTCAATGATGGCTATAATAAAGTTATGTGATTTTCTTTAAATTTCAAAACATATAATATTAAGTAACGTAATTAAGGGGACATATTTAGTTGGACTAATTAATGAAGGTTTTTAACATGTAATCTACGTTTTGAATTCCGAAAAGTTAAATTTGAATTGACAGGGGAAATATTTAAGAGGACAGCCAAAGATATGTATATGTATATATATATATATATGTGTGTGTGTGTGTGTGTGTGTGTGTGTGTGTATGTGTGTGTGTGTGTATGTATTGTCAAAATTTATTTCATTTATAACCTACACATTATTTTCAATCAATGCATTAATAAATGTCATTAAAGTTCCTACATAACGTTAAAAAGAATAAATTTTTAATGTGAAACATTTCATGTTTCTACATGACATTAAAAGATTAATTTTTAATGTTAACCAAATTCATGTTCTTACATGACATTAAAAAGTTAGACTTTTAGCACTAATCAAAATATGTTCATTTACATTAAAAAGAATAAATTTTTAATGCAAATCATTTTTTTGTTCTTACATTTAAATAAAGACTAAATTTTATTTTAAAACATATTTCATTTTTTTTTAAATGGTAATAAAAATGTAAATTCTTTTTTTTTGTTAAATTCTGACGCATTTTCTAACAAAGTTTCCTTAAAATAAAATTTTAAATTGGCCCTGATTTTCCGGGTTGTTACAGTCTCCCCCATGTAAAAGCTTTTCGTCCTCGAAAAGGAACTAGCTAAAAGTTGTTAAATTAACTAACTAAATTTTTAATTTTACTTTTATTAATTTCATTTGTTGGCTAACTTATCAAATATATATACTTTTATATATTTAAAAATCATATTTTCTGAAATAGGATTATATATATAATCAAAATACGTTAATTATAAGCTTATCACTCTGAACTCATTCTAGGGTATTACTAACCCCATCTCTAATGAGTTTTCTCATTCTTGGATACTGCTTATCCTATCTCTAATGAGTATTCTTATTGGAAATTACTAATCCAACCTCTGATGAGTCTTTTGTTCAGTTCTAACGAGTTGTACCCCAAAGATTTGAGCTTACCAGAGCTCTGATACCAACTATAAAGACCCGGAAATTCCCGCTCTTTGAATCGACCATAAACCACACAGGTCTGACCCAAAGGTTGGAAATCTTCGAATACTTTTACTTTGGGAATACAATACATCAGAACAAATAACAGCAGACTTTTATTACATTATAATAATGTTACATCAGAGTACAGAATATATCAGAGTACATTGAAATAAAATTACAGCGGAAGATAAATCACAAAAGGTTTAATACATTAAATAAAATACAGTAAACAGCGGTAGACTACTAAGCTCTGGACACAGCTTCAGGCTTCGATCCAGGATCCTGCTAAAAGAATAGATATCTGCAAAAAGCTACTCGACTGCCCGTGTGGAAAAGAGGGCACCCGAGTTTGCAAAGTGAAACAAACTACGAGTCAGTCATGGGACTGGTGTGAGAATTCTAAACTAACATAACTAATAAGACAAATCCAAGGACCACGCCACTTTCGCGGAACGGGTTTACTCCTATGGATTGCCAGTGCATAAACCAAAGTAAATCGAGAAATAACGCAATGTCTTTTTGGAAAAATGAAACCATTATAAGACCCAGGTCCCATCACACAATGCAACGCACACCAGAGGATAGGGTTTTACCTTATAATGGTCAAAAGATGCTTGATACGTGAAAACGATATTATTATTATTAGTGTGTATATATATAGGTATATATATAATATACATTTAAATCATAATGTATCAATCATAGACGGCATAGTACCCCATCCTACTATGTCGCCATACTAGTTCTACAATCAAAACCGCAATGGCATATTGGAAATTTGGATTCCATCATGAGTCTAGGCTAGGGGCAAGATCCTCTCCGATTCGAGACACTCTAGCAAACGCCTCAGGATTCCCCGCAGTGAACCCTTGGAAGCGGTAGGGCCGGTCCCCTCCTATGGGCAGTGGATTAGTTATGCCTGAACACACGTTTCCCGGTCCCTTTGGACCTATAGTATGACCACCAACGGCCTATAAAAAAAAACGAGGCACCTCAAAATCCATCATCCACATAAGTAAAATGTCAGGGCTGGTAGGTCACTGACACCACTATAGCTAGAAAGAAACGTGTGCACTCCCTACGGTCCATATCCCGTTTTTGACTCATACCAGGGTGTGAGGCTCGCGAAGTCACGATATACACAAAGCTATGCCGAAACAGACTATTTTGATCATCAACCACAAGGCCCTGCTTTTCAACAAAAGCCTTGATCAATGCATCTTAGTATGCCACATTGTCAGTCCATACTATACCATTGATTTCTGCCAATATATAACCTCTAAGCTCATATGTCTCAGAGAAGGGTGTTAACCACCAAGCAGATATATATTAACAGAGATCAACGAATGTAGTATAAAGGACTACAACGTCAAACATTTGATTTAATGACACAAATTCACCATAAAATATATTCCTTTATCCAACTTAAAATAAAAATAAAATCTTTTATTAAAAGTCAAAATTTTAATTATTCTAAAATAAAGATCAAAACTTTATTTATTATAATCGTCTCAAAATAAAGATGAAGTTTTTATAATCAAAACAAAGTTTTAATCTTTATAAACAAAACAAAATTTCAGTCTTTTTAAGCAAAAACAAGGTTTTAAATCTTTACCAACAAAACAAAGTTTTGTTCTTTTTAAACAAAACAAAATAAGGTTTGAACTTTTATTCAATAAACAAAACAATGTTTTGTTCTTTTTCATAAACAAAATAAAGTTTGTTCTTTTCAAAAACAAAATAAAGTTTCAATTTTATATTAAAAAAAGCGCAAACAAAGTTGTAATTTTTTTTTTTTTTAGAACAAAAACAAAGTTGTAATCTTCTTAATCCCATTCAAAGTTATAATCTTTGTAAACATAAACAAAGTTTCATTTTTTTTTCTGAGCAACAATGAAAATTGTAACTTTTATTTAAATATCAATTTCCATACATTTTAAATAAATAAATAAAAATGAATTTATCATTTACATCATGTACATCGTTTCTGTTGATTCAACAAATTTCATCAACAGTGTATGCAACAACAATTTGTCCATAATTGTAACACCCCACCTCCGTTAAGGTCACTCACAAAGGGAATGCCTTAACTTTGGTGGAGCATTTTAGTAAACAGAACAGAAACTTACAAGACAGATAAAACAGTACTTGAAAAATTTTAACTTTATTACAGCGGAAACAGAAATTAATATGGTTACATCCTTTCAATTTCAGAATTCAAGTACAAAATATCAGTCTTGTACAAAAGCCTTCAAAATGCATGGTTTAAAATCATAATCCCCATGGAACGGAAGCTATACAGAGCCAAGCCATACTTTAAGCACTTCAAGCAAAGAGAAATCCGGGTCAAGCTGAAGTATTTCCCTCCTTGGATAACCTGGGGGGGAAAACGGAAGAAAGGATGCGAAACAACAAGGGTCAGACAAAAAAAGTCTGGCAAGTCCAGTGACTTTCAGCATACGAACAGATAATAATAATATGATATGAACATAAAACTGGATGTGAGATAACTGTAACAGGTGTAGCAGATATAACAGAAAAACAGAATGATATAAACTATTGTTTTACACTTCTCTGCACTAATACTAGTATAGCAGAATTAGGTGCCACCCTAATGTCTAAATTGAAGCAGGAACGGGTACAGAATACTTTAACAGAAACAGAATGCTAATAATGGGCCTTTACTACCCGATCAGAAACAGACAGAAGCAGAAACAGATTTATCCCTATGGAAACAGAATGTAGAATTAGGTGTACACTAGTAATGGGCCTTTACCACCCGAACAGACGGTACCACACAGAAACAGACAGGTGTTACCACCCAACAGAAACAGACGGTACCAACAGAAACAGACAGAACTAAGCGTACCCTAAAACCCTACCCCAAGCGATCGGCTCCCTAATACATAAATATCCTGTGTCGGCCCCACAGTAGGGTGTATCACTCCCTAAAGTGACAACCAATTGGCACAGACCTATTTACAGATGTCACGGCGTCTTACATCCTCCGAAGCAGACCGGGATCCATGCACGCACATGACCCGGTTGGAACGCACCATCAACACCCCTCGCCATTATCAGAATGAACCACTTATAATTAGTTCAGTAAGCGTGCCCGGACCCTACCTACTGTTGGGTCAAAGTTTTGATACCAGAAAGGGTTACTGATTAATATGGGTCCCAAACAACAGATGACACAAGTAATTTCCCTCCTAACCTTGTGTCCCCAGACTAACAGATTTCAGATTTATTTGTTTACAAGTTCAGACATACAGAATTCAGATTTACTAGTTCACAAATTAAGTTAACAAGTTTTCAGACTAACGGATCAGATGTACAGATTTTTCAGATTTGTCTAACTTTGTATTGGACGGGTTTACTACACCTATTAATCCCGTTGGTTTATCCCTATTTTCCCCAATACGTTTTAGACGTCATTCTTATCTTAGATTTGCATTAATTAATTATTAATGCCCAGACCTCTCACATTAGGTCGCTAGCTTGTGGCCGCTGGATGGGCCGGGCGGTTCCGGGCAGACTTCTGCCACAAGCCAGACCTGACCTCGTGTCTTAAGCAGGTTATGACTAACTTCTCACATTAGAACCTATTGTTTGCGGCCACTGGATGTGCCGGGCGGTTCTGGGCAGAATTACGCCGCAAACTCATTCTAACCTCGAGTTAGCCATGTTTATCTTTGCGGCCAATTAATTAATAATTTACCGTTTATGCGCACGCCCAATATATATATATATATATATGCCAATTCAGATTATATTAATAACAGGATGATTATATCAACACAGCAGATAACAGATTTTAGCAGATAGCAGATTTTTCCAGATTATACGACTTAACGGATTTAATAGATTTAGCAACTTAGCAGATTTTGGCATATAACAGGTTAGGCATCTCAACAGACAAATTTAACAGATTTGGCATTTCAATCTAATTAGCAGTCTATGCAATATAACAGAACTAGCAGTTTTAGGCAACTTAGCAAATTAGCAAAATAGGCATTTTCAACGGATTCAGTAAATGACAGATTTAGCAGGTTTAATATTTCTAAAGGTTCTATTTACATGCCTTGCCTAAAAATAAATTAGGCCTAAATTCATATGCCTAAATAATTGTCGTGATTCACAATAAGATCACGTACTTCCATGTTTGCATACATTTACATAGCGCAGAATATGGACATAATTTACCCTATAACATATGTTCCAATTTTTGTTAAACTAACCTTATACAGCAGATTCACATATAAATTATACCAAATATGATCATTAATTACAATGCATGCCATATATGCAAAATTCCCTATTTAGGTGTAATCACAATAGTAGAGATCCTAATTAATGTAAATCTTTTACACCTACGTTTCCATATCCTTCTTCTTATTAAGTCATGAATCATTATGCAAAATATACCCAACAATCTAAATCTTTAAATCATATCTTCTAAAAAAATCGGATCTTGACTTTTATATGCATTTTGTCCAAAGTCTCAAATCATATGTAATCATAAAATGGTTCCTCTTTTCTTCTATCATAGAATATGCATAGATCCAAATCTAGTTTACAACATATGCTCATTTTTTTTCTAATTAATTACAGATCTAAATTACAACATACACTATGCATACAACATATATAAATTATATGTTCATAGTCAAATTTATGCATCCAATCCCAAGTCACATGTCCAATATATTTTATGCCTCAGACCTAAAGTCATACATTCAATTCAGTCTTTTCAAATTTCGCATCATTCATCCCAAAATTGGCGTTCATACGTTCATCTCTTATGAGATTAGGCACAGGCTCGTGGTAGCCTGGCTATAGAAACAGAAAAGAAGAAAAGGGATACAGAACAGTCACAGAAAAACAGATCTGACAGAAGAGAATATATATACAATCTCAGATTCAGAATTAAAAACATATCAAAATTATAATTAACGTTTATAGCGGAAAATAACTGTACTTGCCTTGATTGGATTAAAGAAAGAACTTTAGTTGTTACAGAATTGTTGCAGAAGCTTTTATCTCAAATTTGAATTTAGGATGATGTTGATTGACTTCTAGTTTTGATTCTAGCAGAGTAGCGACGCCATTTTTATTTTTAATTAGAAGAAGAGAGCAATGGAGGCTAGAGAATTGTGTTAGAGACTTAGGTTAGGTAGAGTCTAGGGTCATTTTTATAGAGTTTATGAACTGATTAGGACCATCGATGTTGCTTGGATTGATCGTAGCCATTCATTCGAAAGAGAGACCAATTAGAGCCTGCCACCTAGCCCTAATGACAAAGCATGCTTCTGAAAATCGACCAACATAGACTAGGCCAGCCAGGGTGGACTGGGTTCGACCTGGGTCTGGACCAGGTCGACAGCCCTGTCGACAGCCCTGTCGACAGCCCTGTCGACCTGGCTAGACCAGGTCGACAGCCCGGTCGACCTGGGTGCATTAGGCGGGAATTTTCCCGCCCTGGCCAATTGGGCCCGATTTTTAATTTTAAACTTATTTTTCTGAGCTGTTCGAATTTTAAACTTAATTCAGAAACTTCCGGAGGCTATATCTTCTTCATACGAACTCCGTTTTTCGAAAACTCGGACTCTATTTCGCGTATTTTTCCGAGACGAACGCAATGGCGTATCCTGTTTCCCTTAGTTCTTTGATTTCAAATTAATTATACTTTAATTTATGACTTTCACGGTTATAGAATACACGGGGTGTTACATTCTCCCCCACTCAAAAGGATTTCGTCCCAAAAATCTTCAAGTTAAGAAGAATGTGTCCTACCATCCAATCACCCATCTACTCAACCATCATCCACAAGCATCCATTGTCCTTAGAAAACTTATAATGTTGTATGAACATATGCAAAAGTGTGTGTATATGTTCCTTATCTAATGCAAAGATCAGGTGGTCTACTGATTCAGTTGACCTCCTTAATGCGAATTATGTCAGTGCCATGAGTCCAACATGTATGCAATAGAATTCTAATGATATATATTATTTCTATATGAGTGCACAATCATTCACTCAAATGCAACATCCATGTGCTGAATCAACCATTTTGCATCCACAAGAATTGAAAAATGCTCACCCATCCATATGCAGTATGAGAGTGTTTTCGAGCCGATCTAGTGCCTAGTGTGTGTATATGCATCCACGGGCAACCACTAGCAACCACTTGCATCCACTTGCAACCATCAAACATAACATGTCTCAAACACATGTTTACACCCATTAGTTTCTACCTAAAGTTCAAATATTCGATCGATAGGATACAGTCGAATGATGGAAGCGAGTACAGATAGAACGAAAATTTGGTTCCCATTAGACATGGGTCCTAAGTATCGGCCCCAAGACCGAAACCAACATCAAATTGACACCCAGAGGATTACCTTCTTTAGACAATGTCAAAACTGGAAATCCTATAAAAAGTATTTAGATATTTACAGAATACTGGTACAGATCAGGTTCCCTAATGATTCTTAGGAAGCTAAGCATGATAAAATCATACCCCACGAAAACTCAGAATGTATGCGTCATACTTGACGCCTAACACAGATATCCCTCAAACCCCAATCTCAAACAGATGATCCATAACCCTTATGGGTCTGAGTCTATAGCGGAATTCAGAAATAATACTAGTATTAAAGTGCAGAGTATCGATTACAAAATCAAAATACCAGAATCAGAAAAAGTCTTAACTCCATAATCAGATAAAGAAATTAAACCTACTATAGAAATTTACCTATTTCTATCCTAGCCACTAGCCTCAAGAGTGTTCGCCTGCCCTCCTTGTCCTCGTCTCTTCGGGCAGTCCCTAGTGAAGTGTCCCATCTCCCCACAGTTGAAGCAAGCGCCCTTCCTTTTTCTGCAATCCTTGTTCAGATGAGTTGAGCTCCCACAAATAAAGCACTTTTTCCCCTTCTTATCTTCAGACTTCTCATCCTTCTTTTGTGTTTCCTTTTTGGGCCCCGCTTTCTTATTCTGTGGTTCTTCCTTCTTTGTCTCTTTCGGGCCCTTGCCTTCCTCGTGCAGTAGTGCCATATCCACCAATTTCTCGTAAGTTGCTCCCATGGGTACATGGGTCATGGCTAGGCTGTGCAGTGGCTCATTCAATCCTTTAACAAAGCGGAGAGCCTTTTTATGCTGAGTGTTGACTAAATCCAATCCGAATCTTGCTAGTTGGTTGAACTGGTTGACGTATTCCTTGACCGTCATACTTCCTTGCTTAAGAGACAAGAACTTTTCCAATTGTAAACTTCGTTCAGCTTGCGAGAGGAATTTTGTCTCAAACCTTGTTCTGAAATCCATCCATGTCTCAACCGGCCTCTCGGCGTTAGTGACTTCCCACCAGTAGGAAGCTTCGTCTTTGAGCAGCCATACTGCCAACTGTACCTTCTGCCTATCGTCCACCTCGAAGATAACGAATAGATCCACAGTTTCTTTGAGCCAATTCCTTGCTTCTACGAATGATTCAGTTCCTTTGAAATCCTTCCCACCCATGGCCCTAAAATCTCTACAGATCTTTGAGAAAGCAATTGCACGAGGAGGGGGTGGAAGAGGGGGATCATTTGCTGGACCTGCAGCAGCAGTCCTAGCCTCAAGATATTGACGAAACCAACCGGGTACATGAACACCCTCTGGTATCTCAGATGCTTCAGACATGCTGAAATGAAAGAGGAAAGGTTCAATACAAAAAGGACTGAAAGAAAGATATATGGCTCTAGGGGATTATGTTTTTCAAAATAAGCTTTATTTATTTATTTATTTTTGAAAATAATTTTCAAAACTTTTTATAAAATCTGGTAACCTTCAGCTCTGATACCAAGTGTAACACCCCACCTCCGTTAAGGTCACTCACAAAGGGAATGCCTTAACTTTGGTGGAGCATTTTAGTAAACAGAACAGAAACTTACAAGACAGATAAAACAGTACTTGAAAAATTTTAACTTTATTACAGCGGAAACAGAAATTAATATGGTTACATCCTTTCAATTTCAGAATTCAAGTACAAAATATCAGTCTTGTACAAAAGCCTTCAAAATGCATGGTTTAAAATCATAATCCCCATGGAACGGAAGCTATACAGAGCCAAGCCATACTTTAAGCACTTCAAGCAAAGAGAAATCCGGGTCAAGCTGAAGTATTTCCCTCCTTGGATAACCTGGGGGGAAAACGGAAGAAAGGAGGCGAAACAACAAGGGTCAGACAAAAAAAGTCTGGCAAGTCCAGTGACTTTCAGCATACGAACAGATAATAATAATATGATATGAACATAAAACTGGATGTGAGATAACTGTAACAGGTGTAGCAGATATAACAGAAAAACAGAATGATATAAACTATTGTTTTACACTTCTCTGCACTAATACTAGTATAGCAGAATTAGGTGCCACCCTAATGTCTAAATTGAAGCAGGAACGGGTACAGAATACTTTAACAGAAACAGAATGCTAATAATGGGCCTTTACTACCCGATCATAAACAGACAGAAGCAGAAACAGATTTATCCCTACGGAAACAGAATGTAGAATTAGGTGTACACTAGTAATGGGCCTTTACCACCCGAACAGACGGTACCACACAGAAACAGACAGGTGTTACCACCCAACAGAAACAGACGGTACCAACAGAAACAGACAGAACTAAGCGTACCCTAAAACCCTACCCCAAGCGATCGGCTCCCTAATACATAAATATCCTGTGTCGGCCCCACAGTAGGGTGTATCACTCCCTAAAGTGAACCAATTGGCACAGACCTATTTACAGATGTCACGGCGTCTTACATCCTCAGAAGCAGACCGGGATCCATGCACGCACATGACCCGGTTGGAACGCACCATCAACATCCCTCGCCATTATCAGAATGAACCACTTATAATTAGTTCAGTAAGCGTGCCCGGACCCTACCTACTGTTGGGTCAAAGTTTTGATACCAGAAAGGGTTACTGATTAATATGGGTCCCAAACAACAGATGACACAAGTAATTTCCCTCCTAACCTTGTGTCCCCAAACTAACAGATTTCAGATTTATTTGTTTACAAGTTCAGACATACAGAATTCAGATTTACTAGTTCACAAATTAAGTTAACAAGTTTTCAGACTAACGGATCAGATGTACAGATTTTTCAGATTTGTCTAACTTTATATTGGACGTGTTTACTACACCTATTAATCCCGTTGGTTTATCCCTATTTTCCCCAATACGTTTTAGACGTCATTCTTATCTTAGATTTGCATTAATTAATTATTAATGCCCAGACCTCTCACATTAGGTCGCTAGCTTGTGGTCGCTGGATGGGCCGGGCGGTTCCGGGCAGACTTCTGCCACAAGCCAGACCTAACCTCGTGTCTTAAGCAGGTTATGACTAACTTCTCACATTAGAACCTATTGTTTGCGGCCACTGGATGTGTCGGGTGGTTCCGGGCAGAATTACGCTGCAAATTCATTCTAACCTCGAGTTAGCCATGTTTATCTTTGCGGCCAATTAATTAATAATTTACCGTTTATGCGCACGCCCAATATATATATATATATATATGCCAATTCAGATTATATTAATAACAGGATGATTATATCAACACAGCAGATAACAGATTTTAGCAGATAGCAGATTTTTCCAGATTATATGACTTAACGGATTTAATAGATTTAGCAACTTAGCAGATTTTGGCATATAACAGGTTAGGCATCTCAACAGACAAATTTAACAGATTTGGCATTTCAATCTAATTAGCAGTCTATGCAATATAACAGAACTAGCAGTTTTAGGCAACTTAGCAAATTAGCAAAATAGGCTTTTTCAACGGATTCAGTAAATGACAGATTTAGCAGGTTTAATATTTCTAAAGGTTCTATTTACATGCCTTGCCTAAACATAAATTAGGCCTAAATTCATATGCCTAAATAATTGTCGTGATTCACAATAAGATCATATACTTCCATGTTTGCATACATTTACATAGCGCAGAATATGGACATAATTTACCCTATAACATATGTTCCAATTTTTGTTAAACTAACCTTATACAGCAGATTCACATATAAATTATACCAAATATGATCATTAATTACAATGCATGCCATATATGCAAAATTCCCTATTTAGGTGTAATCACAATAGTAGAGATCCTAATTAATGTAAATCTTTTACACCTACGTTTCCATATCCTTCTTCTTATTAAGTCATGAATCATTATGCAAAATATACCCAACAATCTAAATCTTTAAATCATATCTTCTAAAAAAATCGGATCTTGACTTTTATATGCATTTTGTCCAAAGTCTCAAATCATATGTAATCATAAAATGGTTCCTCTTTTCTTCTATCATAGAATATGCATAGATCCAAATCTAGTTTACAACATATGCTCATTTTTTTTCTAATTAATTACAGATCTAAATTACAACATACACTATGCATACAACATATATAAATTATATGTTCATAGTCAAATTTATGCATCCAATCCCAAGTCACATGTCCAATATATTTTATGCCTCAGACCTAAAGTCATACATTCAATTCAGTCTTGTCAAATTTCGCATCATTCATCTCAAAATTGGCGTTCATACGTTCATCTCTTATGAGATTAGGCACAGGCTCGTGGTAGCCTGGCTATAGAAACAGAAAAGAAGAAAAGGGATACAGAACAGTCACAGAAAAACAGATCTGACAGAAGAGAATATATATACAATCTCAGATTCAGAATTAAAAACATATCAAAATTATAATTAACGTTTATAGCGGAGAAAAACTGTACTTGCCTTGATTGGATTAAAGAAAGAACTTTAGTTGTTACAGAATTGTTGCAGAAGCTTTTATCTCAAATTTGAATTTAGGATGATGTTGATTGACTTCTAGTTTTGATTCTAGCAGAGTAGCGACGCCATTTTTATTTTTAATTAGAAGAAGAGAGCAATGGAGGCTAGAGAATTGTGTTAGAGACTTAGGTTAGGTAGAGTCTAGGGTCATTTTTATAGAGTTTATGAACTGATTAGGACCATCGATGTTGCTTGGATTGATCGTAGCCATTCATTCGAAAGAGAGACCAATTAGAGCCTGCCACCTAGCCCTAATGACAAAGCATGCTTCTGAAAATCGACCAACATAGACTAGGCCAGCCAGGGTGGACTGGGTTCGACCTGGGTCTGGACCAGGTCGACAGCCCGGTCGACAGCCCTGTCGACCTGGCTAGACCAGGTCGACAGCCCAGTCGACCTGGGTGCATTAGGCGGGAATTTTCCCGCCCTGGCCAATTGGGCCCGATTTTTAATTTTAAACATATTTTTCTGAGCTATTCGAATTTTAAACTTAATTCAGAAACTTCCGTAGGCTATATCTTCTTCATACGAACTCCGTTTTTCGAAAACTCGGACTCTATTTCACGTATTTTTCCGAGACGAACGCAATGGCGTATCCTGTTTCCCTTAGTTCTTTGATTTCAAATTAATTATACTTTAATTTATGACTTTCACGGTTATAGAATACACGGGGTGTTACAATAATAACCCAAACAACTATCACCAATTCTCAAACAGACATCATACATCATCAATCCACAATCATGTACATACAAACATCAAAACCACAAGAAAAATAATTTAAATTTAATAAATTATAAAATAGAATCTCACGTGATTCAAATTTTCCCCAAAAATTTCTGGTCAATCTAAATCCTCTGGTTGCTCCTAAAACGAAGAAGACTGCGCCACGATCCAAACAACTCCTGATTCACGCGATTCCGATAACATATGAACCCGTTACGAATTATCTTGTGTTAATAATGATTTGAATTTATAAAATAATTAAATTAAAATTCACCTTCTTCTTCCTACTGATAACCAAGGCTGCAACTTTTTCTATTTGTTCAATCCTAGGTCAGAGATTTTCGATCCATACGTTCAACTCCACTACGATCGGACGGTGCCACAACAGAGAGGGAAGAGTGGAGAGAGAGCTACAAAATTCTCAAAATAGTGGAGAGATTTTATTTAGAAGATAAGGATTTATTGGAGGAAGAAGGAAGGAGCTTTCTGGCCATGAAAAGAAGAAGACAGCGGCGGCTTATGTTTCGTAATTAGGAATAGGTTTAGAGAAGTTTAGGATATTATATAGTGGCGCCAATATATATATATATATATTTATATATTTTTATTTTGTTATATATTTGATTTTATACCTCACTTGTTTTCCTACATATGTAGTAGGTTACAAATGAAATGAATTAGCTGACTAGGCAGGTGTTAATCTAATCAATGTTTTTTTCTTATTCAAAAATTCAAAAAGAAAAACATAAGGAGAGAGAAACGGGAATGCAATTAATGTATGACTTATGGTATAATGCCAATTGTTAGAACGTTTAACTTTTAAATTTTCAAAACATGTAATATTAACGTTTCAGAATTTAAGGAACCTATTCAATGCTCATTCAAAAACAAATAAAAAGAAATATACATACATGCAGTTGATTTGTTGTTGTTTTTTTTTTTTTTTGAAGAGAAATAATAATAACAGGAAAAGAGAAAAAAAGAAATAAGGGGATGTAAATTTAAGAAATAAGAGTACATGTGTGAAAATAGAATGAAGAGAAATATGTAAATAGAATGAAGAGTAATAAATTTATAGATAAAGAAAAGAAATGAATGCGTAATTTAATGTTTCAATGATGGCTATAATAAAGTTATGTGATTTTCTTTAAATTTCAAAACATATAATATTAAGTAACGTAATTAAGGGGACATATTTAGTTGGACTAATTAATGAAGGTTTTTAACATGTAATCTACGTTTTGAATTCCTAAAAGTTAAATTTGAATTGATAGGGGAAATATTTAAGAGGACAGCCAAAGATATGTATATATATATATGTGTGTGTGTGTGTGTGTATGTGTATGTGTGTGTATGTATTGTCAAAATTTATTTCATTTATAACCTACACATTATTTTCAATCAATGCATTAATAAATGTCATTAAAGTTCCTACATAACATTAAAAAGAATAAATTTTTAATGTGAAACATTTCATGTTTCTACATGACATTAAAAGATTAATTTTTAATGTTAACCAAATTCATGTTCTTACATGACATTAAAAAGTTAGACTTTTAGCACTAATCAAAATATGTTCATTTACATTAAAAAGAATAAATTTTTAATGCAAATCATTTTTATGTTCTTACATTTAAATAAAGACTAACATTTATTTTAAAACATATTTCTTTTTTTTTAAATGGTAATAAAAATGTAAATTCTTTTTTTTTGTTAAATTCTGACGCATTTTCTAACAAAGTTTCCTTAAAATAAAATTTTAAATTGGCCCTGATTTTCCGGGTTGTTACAATATATATCTTCCAAATTCCTCCACAATATCCATACAATCACGAAATCCAATATTGAAATATTCCGAGGATAATTTCGATTCCCATCCGATCCAATTCTTATATTGGAAATTCTGGTTATTTTTAAAACCATTTCAAATCCAATTTATTTATTTAAAAATATTGGATTTATAATTCTAGTTCATAACTAGTTCATTTCGATAAAAATATATTTTTATCCTTTCAAATATGGAATTTTTCATCCCAATTCTTTTAAATCATTCATTATGATTTTACACAAATTATTGATATTTTTAATAGTTTTATCAAGGACCGTATAGTCGATTTCCATAAACGGCCATCGAACTGCACTTCCAACGACCTTTTCCAAACTCTATTTGGACATGATTCCAAATCCAACCGTTAGATTTCTAATTTCTTATATTTCTTAGAAAGCTCTTTTCGATATGAACCCAAAGGTTCCGATTTTAGGAGAATCCGACGGACGGATCTCCTGTAATGTCCGTTCGAAGTCAATGGTCGAAATTCGCGAACTGCCACAGCGCGGCGTGTTCTATTCAGGCCATTAGATATATAATATATATTATATATATATTTCACGAATTTCCTTTTAAAAACATATTTTATAAATCGTCTTAAATTCGTTTTCAAAACGATTTCAACTTCGTATTCAATTTCAAATCAAAATCGAATATTCCATATCATCGATATATAAATGATAACATTTCAAAACATTATATTTCGAAATCATCTCCTTTTCGATATTCATTATAGAATTGAATAAAATCGATATAAATATTGTTCACGTCAAAATGGCGCATATCAAATCAACATGGCTTTATATATTTTTAAATATATTCGTGTCCATCCCAAATCAGACATCAAAATCAGATTTTGATCTTTTACTGAATATTATTTTAAAATATTCATTATTTTAAAATATTCGTTATTTTAAAATATTCTTCCTTTCTGAATTGGAATCAGACACAGTGAATTACCATATAATGCTATTATATGGATTTCATACACACATGAATAAAACAATTATCAAACACAATCAACCATCATCCAGAGTGCATTCTACACTGCATAAGCATCAAATATAAATATTCGACGCTTATAACAGCCTGCAATCAATCGATCGGCATACAGCTAATTATTGGGATTAGTGTATGTCCAATATCATCATACCCGTGTGGGGTTTCAATCAACAAATTGTAACAACCCGAAAATCTGGGCCAGTTTAAAATTTTTATTTTTGGCAATTTTAGTGAAGTAGGAACATTTAAAATGAATTATTTTAAATAATATCGACGAGAAATTTATTTTGAAGAGAATTCAAACGTATATATTTATACCCGTCGTCGTTAGAATATAAATAATTATATATAATTATAAATAGAATTGAAAATGGCGCGGTAGTTCGATAATTCGATTTCAAACTTCAATTGAATGTACCGGGTGCAAAACAATCCGGATTTTAGTGAAACCAAAAACAATAGGATCCATTTGATGATATCTTTCCAACGAATCAGAAAAATTGAGATTTCATAGCGGGAATCAAAAGATATGTCCAGTTGAAAATTCTGAATAGTCGCTATGGAATTCAGGCCCTTAAAAATGGGAATTTTGCAAACGACCTCGGATTTCGATGAAACCACTTTTGTTGGATCCGTGATGTAAAGTTATTGCTAGGTTTCAAATTTCATAATTTTTCGATTCAATATGTGAGCGTGGCAAAGGAAAACGCGTTTGACCAGTTTCAGTTGATTTTAATCGACTGGAAAATGGCCATTTTTCTAACGGTCTCAGAATTCGACGAAACTAGTTTTGTTAGGACGGTATCGTCAATAAGAAGCTAGAAAATATTTTTTTGGAATTTTTAGAGTTAGTATGTGACCCCGGTAATTTGAAATGTACATTTAAAATTCGATATAGTGATTTAAATGTAAATTTAACGGAAACTGATTGTAACGATCAAATCAGCTTGCGATACATATCCCATTGTGTTCGGAATCGGGGTAGTTAGCTATGGATGACAGGCGGTGGGCTTCGTTTCGAGGTCGATAGAAAAAGTTACTTTATGTGAATAAAATATTGAAATTAAATAATAAAAAAATAAAAGAAAAGGTCAACCCTTCTCCTCCTAAAATCGCTCTGGCCCCCCCTCTTTTCTTTCAGAATCGAAAACAGAAAACAGAAAAAAAAAAAAAAAAAAAACCGAAGCGAGATTCAAAGGGGGGAAAGCCCCGTCGATGTCACTCCTCCACCTCGCGCACGCCGCCGGAGGCAACCTCCTCCTCCCCCCGACAGGCGCACCTCTCCCTCTTGGCTCACGCCTCCTTCTTCGTTCCTCCCCCTACCCAAACTGCTCCATTCCCCTTCTCTTCTCCCAATTCGAACCCAACCCCAAATCAGATCCGAACCCGCGAGACCCATTCCCTCCCCTCCTTCCAATCAGCGACCCAAATGCCGGAGATACTCCTCCCCCCATCTCGTGGCCGACGGAAGAGCCACCGCGACCACCCAGTGACGCCCATCCCCTCCCCTCGCCGCGCCGCTGTAAGTTTAATTATTTTTTTTAATTTTATTTTAAAAGTCAGTCTTTGTTTTAAATATTTAACGTAGTAGAAGTTAGTTTTGTTTAAATATATACAGCGAGATTTTTAAATTGAAAAAGATTAGATTTTTAAATTGAAAAAGATTAGATTTTTAAATTGAAAAAGATTAGATTTTTAAATTGAAAAAGATTAGATTTTTAAACTGAAAAAGATTAGATTTTTAAATTGAAAAAGATTAGATTTTTAAATTGAAAAAGATTAGATTTTTAAAGTGAAAAAGATTAGATTTTTAAATTGAAAAAGATTAGATTTTTAAATTGAAAAAGGCGAGATTTTTAAACTGAAAAAGACGATATTTTTAGATATGAAAAGACGATATTTTGAGATGAGTAGTGAAGTAAAAATATGATTTTTACTTCGGGGAAAATGTAATTTTTAATATATAGAAAGATAAAAAAATAATTTTCATATTATATAGATAATAATAATACAATCTTTTATATTGTAGAAATATAAAAATATGATTTTCATATAGGTAAGATAGTGAAAATATCACCTTTATATAGGTAGGAAAATAGAAAAGTGAAATCTTTAAAATAGAAAAGTGAAATCTTTAAAGTAGAAAAGTCGAAATCTTTAAAATAGAAAAGTCGAAATCTTTAAAATAAAATAGTGAAATCTTTAAAATAGAAAAGGCGAAATCTATATTTTTGAAATGGAATTTTTATCTATATGACATCGAAGTAAAAATTCGATTTTTATATATTGAATAGCATAGTAAAAATTCGATTTTTAAATTGAAAGTGAATAAATAAAAATGTGATTTTTATTTTAAAGACATCAAAATATAAAAATGTGTGATTTTTATATATGTAATGGCTACGGGCCGAGAAAGTGAAAAAGGGCGAGAACGACGAAGATTTCTATAAATGAAGAGTCGTGATATTAGATAGCTATCTGTGAGAATTTCTCACCTTTCAATTTCTTTTTCTAGTTATATATATATATACTAGGATGCAGACGGTGCTTAGTAGCACCCGACACAATCATCCACAGACCATGGACTTGTTTGTTTGGTTGCATAAATTAATTTGATGACTTGATTTGAATTGGTTGTTTGGTGAATTTGATTGATGTGTGAATGGCGTGGGCCTTCACTAGACCGGGGATAAGGCTAGGCCTCGTCCCGTTTCTAGTATCGTGCCGTTATGCCGCCGAAATTTTCTAAAATAAGTTAGAAAAATAAAAATATCATTTTATTTAAAGAATGAACTGAATAGAAATTCATATGTTGGAATAAAATGTTTTGTCGTTAAAATATAATTTTTAACGTGAATGTGAATAAATAAATATTCATTTACAAACCAGACGGTTTGTTTATGTACACTTATTTGAAGGACATTGATTGGGTCGATAAAATTTTACACATCGCCCAACTGCACAAATAAAATATGCGTTTGATTGTTTGAAACCCCACACGGGTGTTGGGATGAAATTTGAAGTTCACTCATCCTGATTGATTTAATATGTCGATCGATTGATTGACAGGCTGTTATAAGCGTTAGATATCTATATTTGATGCTTATACAGTGTAGTGCACTTTGGTTGATGGTTGATTATTTTTCAATGCTATTATATACATGTGTTGTATGAAAATCCATATAATTAATTTTATATGGTGATTGATTGGGCCTCATTCCAATTTAGAAAATAAAGAATAATATAAAATAAAGGTTCATGTGTTGACAGTACTCATCCATTGAGATTGGTCATGTGTTGAACGAAATATTTTAGTAATAAAGGTTCATGTGTTGACAGTACCCATCCATTGAGATTGGTCATGTGTTGAACGAAATATTTTAGTAATAAAATTTACATCTTTATTAATATAAAATAAAGGTTCATGTGTTGACAGTACTCATCCATTGAGATTGGTCATGTGTTGAACGAAATATTTTAGTAATAAAATTTACATCTTTATCAATATAAAATAAAGGTTCATGTGTTGACAGTACTCATCCATTGAGATTGGTCATGTGTTGAATGAAATATTTTAGTAATAAAATTTACATCTTTATCAATATAAAATAAAGGTTCATGTGTTGACAGTACTCATCCATTGAGATTGGTCATGTGTTGAACGAAATATTTTGATAATAACAACTATTTTGAAAAAGAAATATTTGAAATAGAATAATTGAAAATAGAAATTTATGAAGCCGTGTTGATTAGATTGACGCCATTTTGACGTGAACAATATTTATATTGATTTTATTCGATTTCGAAATAAATTGAATTTTAAACGATTTCGAAATAAATTGAATTTAAAACAATTTCGAAATGAATTGAATTGAAAACAATTTCGAAATGAATTGAATTGAAAACGATTTCGAAATGAATTGAATTGAAAACAATTTCGAAATGAATTGAATTGAAAACGATTTCGAAATGAATTGAATTGAAAACGACTTCGAATTCGAATTGAATTTAAAACGAATTGAAATGAATTAAATTGAATTGAAATTTGAATTTAATAGAAATGAATTTTAAAACGAATTTATAAAGAAGAATTCAATTTTGATTTGAATTGAAATAGAAGTTGAAATTGTTTTTGAAACGAATTCCGAACGATTTATATAATTCGTTTTAAATAGAAATCGACGAAGTATATATTATATATATTATATATATAATATAATGGCCTGAATAGAACGCGCCGCGCCGCGGCAGTTCGTGAATTTCGACCATTTATTTCAAACGGACATTACGGGAGATCCGACCGTCGGATTCTCCTAAAACCGGAACCGTTGGGTTCGTATCAAAAAGAGCTTTCTAACGAATATTAGAAATTTGAAATCTAACGGTTGGATTTGGAGTTACGTCCAAATCAAATTTGAAAAAGGTCGCTAAAAGTGCAGTTCGATGGCCATTGTTGAAAATCGACTGTACAGGCCTTGATAAAATTACTAAATATAGTAATAATTTGTGTAAAATCATAAGAAATGATTTGGGGAAAATTGGGATGAAAAACTCCATATTTGAAAAGATAAAAATAGATTTTTATCGAAATGAACTAGTTTTTGAAATAGAATTATAATTCTATTTATTTTCAAATAAATAAATTGAATTTGAAATGGTTCTAAAAATAACCAGAATTTCCAATGATTGCATTGGAGTGGATTTGAATCAAAATTGTCTTCGGAATATTTCGATGTTGGAATTCGTGATTATATAGATGTTGTTATGGAAATTTGAAAGATATATATTTATATCGTTATTTCCAATACGACATTTGTTAGTCGTGGAATTTGATATTGAATATAAGCCGATATATTTTCTATTCAGAGCCTTGTATTGAATATCAAATGTGATTTGGGTTTGTCGTGAATGGTGTCTTCACTAACACTGTTCTTGAACCCAGTTGAGAAAAGATTAAATCTTTTTATTTAGATTTAATGAAGTGTACCAATTAAATAATATTTAATTGGAATTGAATTGATATTGATTTTTGGGTTTATCGTGAACAGTGTTTTAAACAACACTCGTTCTTTAACCCGAGAATTAATGAATGTGATTTTGGGTTTATCGTGAACTGTGTTTTTAAATGACACGGATTCTTTAACCCAGTTAACGATTAAAACTAAGTGGAGTTTTAATGAATCTTTAATTAGATTGAAATGATCGAGAATGGAGTATCACCAGTTTTGCTCCAGGCGATAGTTAAATCTTTAATTAGATTTGAACGTGAAATGGTAATTGAATTTACCGATAACACCGTGGTGTTAGATATGAAGTACTACCAGTTTTACTTCATGGGATGAATAGGTTGGGATTGGGAAATTAAAACAAATGATTACTTCGGTAAGGTTCGCTAATCCCGACTAGTTTTGAATTGATATTCAACAATAGATTTAAGAATAAATTCAAGAAATTTATCTTGGATAAAATTAATGGGAACCTTTCCCTATGAATGTGAAATCAGAAACTAACTGTCGGTTAGCTAAGCAGAATGGTTTTCTGGATATTGATCTGATGTTGGTTTCGGCCTTCGGGGTTAATATTTGGGGAATTATTCTCTTGATTAATTTACGGTTAGTGACCGATGAATTGGAATGAGGCGTATGTTGTGTTTGTGTAACACTTATTTAAAGTATACGCGAGTTATTCGGAAAGACCGGGTATATCCCATTCTGAATAACTGATACGATGATAAGTAGAAGATGAAGACGGTGGTCGAAGACCGGAAGTCTTCACGTCGGTTGGGTGATTACTGATGATCTTGATTGGGCTGTACACCCAAGAAGATGGAAACAGTTGGTGATCGTCCAGACGTACTTGGAGATCGATGGATATGCGGGGTACTAGGTGCCTCCGGTTTCGTTCAGACCCAGAACGGACTTGTAAATGGACTGTGTGTCTGACATTGGATTTTAGTCCGTGTGATTGATCTCTATTAAATATATATCTGTTTGGCGGCGGAGAATTCATTCTCTTGCTTAACGTCCTTCTCTGAGACGTACGAGCTCAGGGGTTATATATTGATGGATATCAAACGCATGGAGTGAATTGCCTGTGTGGCATGCCTAAGTGGCAATTGATCGAGGCTTCTGTTGAAAAGCAAAGTCTTGTGGTGAGGATCAAAGCAAGGCCTTTGTGGCGTAGCTTTGTGTAACGTTTACTTCGCGTGTTTCACACCCGGTATGAACCAAAAACGGGAGAGGACCTCAGGGAGGGCATGCGTTTCTTTCTAGTTAGAAGTGGAGTCAGTGGTTTTACACGCCCTGACAAGTTTGACTTATGTGGTAGTTGTTGTTGCGAGGCACCTCGGATTGATCGGTCGTTCCCGAACCGATGGAGTCGTTTAGTTGGCTCATTTACGCCCCAAAGGGCGGGGAAAGGTATTGTTCAGGCACTATAATCCACATCGGTGGACCGGCCCTGTCGCTCCATGGGGCAGTTGCGGCTGTTCCTGAGGCTCGGGCTAGAGAGTCTCGAATCGGTTGAGGACGATCCCTAGCCTCGGTTCATAGACGGAAATCCAATTTCCAAATACGTGACATTTGTGGTTTTGATTGTAGAACTAGTATGGCGACATGATATATGGTACCCATGCCGCCTATGATTAATATTTATGATTTGAAGTTGTTTTATACACTATGCACTGACAATAGTATCAAATTATTTGTTTTAAAACGTATCAAGCATTCTTTGGCTGTTATAAGGGAAAACCCTATCCCCCGGCTTGCGTTGCATTGTGTGATAGGACCTGGGTCTTATAAAAGCTTCATTTTTCTCTATTTAGCATTGCAATGTTCGTTTTATGCACTGGTATTCGTGGGAGGAAACCCGTTCCGTGTTATACGGCGTGGTCCCTTGATTTACCTAACTTTAAAATAAAGATTTATAACTGTTTTAGTTCTCACACCAGTCCCATGACTGACCTGGAGTTTATTGTTTTAACCTAAACTCTGGGTGCCCCTATTTTGACACGGGCAGCTAGTAGTTTTGGTTTTGCAGATTTATATTCACAGGATCCTGGTTTACAGCTGGAACGATATCCGGAAAGCTTTGTATCCGTATATCTCTTCTAGTTGTGTATTGTATTATTTTCCGCTGCTATGTATTTAAATGTAACTTAAATCTCTGATATTTCTGTGTAATATTTATTCGTTCATACTCTGTATATTCTTGTAATCTGATGCATTGTTGTAATATACAATGAAATGTTCTTTCGTTTACGTTTTGTTGTGGCTTGTTCTCGAACTATCCGCAGCTTTCCTTCACGGGGAAGTTACGGGTTTTTATAGTTGGTATCAGAGCTTTGATTTACAAAGCTAGAGAACAAGACACATTAGAACCGTATGAAAGAATTCATCAGATGTTGGATTAGTAATATCCAACGGGAATGACTCGTTAGAGATGGGATCAGTAGTATCCTAGAACGAGTGTGAAGAGTATATTTTTAAAATTGTAAACCAATTTTGTTTTGAAAATTTAAATCAATTATTCGTAGTTGATTATTTATTAGTATTGATTTGGACAGTTCAGTATATAAAGAATTTGCATATACGCCTTGCAAACGTATATTCAAAGTTTTAATATATTGGATAGATATAGCATCACACTCTAGTCGCCCGAAGATGATATTGATGATAGTGATCGCATCATCAACATTTATGTTCGAGTTTCGAAGGTGTGATTTTCTATATATTTCCATTAGACTGGTGTGAGAACCAAAACTAATATAGCTAGAATATATTGTTGCGATTTGGTATCAAAACATGATTTTTTGTATATATATCAAATTATGAATTTGAGACTCTAATTCACTAATTGATTAATGTTTGTGTTGATTGTTTATTTGTTTGCTAATTTTTAGCCATTTAGCCTAATTGAACCAAATATTGAATTGTATTGAAAATTGGTCGCATTCGCTTGCATATACATATACTTATATTGAACAGGTCATAGCAAGGAGGCTAGAGCAGAGAATAAAATTTGTTTGCCCGACAAATAGGTACATGTTTACTACATAATTTACTGTTTTGTTTGGGTGATGATGATTTTATGAGCCTATTGGCTAGCCGCTTGGCTTTTTCTTTTTCTTTTTGAGATCTGAAGGACCGGGTGAGACGACCCGAACTTCCCCGTGAAGGAAAGCACGGATAGAATTGAGGACAAGACAAAATAGAACGCAAATGGAAGAACATTTCATTGTTATTACAACAATTCCACCAGATACAAGAATATACAGAGTATAAATGAATAAATTACATTGGATAAATATCAGAGATTACAATAAATTACATAGCAGCGGAAAATAATACAAAATACAACTGAAAGTGATACATGGGTACAGAGCTTTCCGAGCATCGTTCCAGCTGTTAATCAGGACCCTGTGAATATAAATCTGCAAAACCAAAACTACTAGCTGCCCGTGCGGAAAATAGGGGCACCCAGAGTTTAGGTTAAAACAATAAACTCCAGGTCAGTCATGTGACTGGTGTGAGAACTAAAACAGTTATTAATATTGGTTTTAAAGTTAGGTAAATCAAGGGACCACGCCGTATAACACGGAACAGGTTTCCTCCCAAGAATACCAGTGCATAGAACAAACAGCGCAATGCTAAATAAAGAAAAATGAAGCTGTTATAAGACCCAGGTCCCATCACACAATGCAACGCAAGCCGGAGGATAGGGTTTTCCCTTATAACAGCCAAAGCATGCTTGATACGTTTAAACACATTATTTGATACTATTATAGGTGTATAGTGTCAAAACAATTTCACATCATAAATATCAATCATAGGCGGCATGGGTACCATCTATCATGTCGCCATACTAGTTCTACAATTAAAACCGCAATACACGTATTGGAAATTGGATTTCCGTCATGAGTCGAGGCAAGGGGCAAGCTCCTCTCCGCGTTCGAGACACTCTAGCAAATGCCTCGGGACCGCACACAGCAATCCCCTGGATCCTCCAAGGCCGGTCCTCTCTTACTTTTGAGGATTGGCAATTCCTGAACACACGTTTCCCGGTCCTTACAGACCTATATCCGAGGCGCCTCATATCCAACAACCACACAGGTGAAAAGTATATAAATGTCAGGGCTGGTAGGTCACTGACACCACCCTAGCTAGAAAGAAACGTCGTGCACTCCTTGGGTCCGTATCCCGTTTTTGACTCATACCGAGGTGTGAGGCTCGCGAATTCACGTTATACACAAAGCTACGCCACACAGGCCGTGCTTTGATCATCAACCACAAGACTTTGCTTTTCAACAGAAGCCCTGATCAATTGCCACTTACGCATGCCACATTGGCAATTCACTCCATGCGACTGATGTCCATCGATATACAACCTCTGAGCTCGTACGTCACAGAGAAGGGCGTTAAGCAAGAGAATAAATTCTCCGCCGCCAAACAGATGTATATTTAATAGAGATCAATCAACACAGAATAAAATCCAATGTCAGACACACAATCCATTTACAAGTTCCTTCTGGGTCTGAACGAAACCGGAGGCACTTTCCTCGCATATCCATCCATCTCCAAGTACGTCTGGACGATCACCAACTGATTCCCTCATCCTGGGTGTACAGCCCAATCAAGATCATCAGTAATCACCCAAACGATGTGAAGACTTCCGGTCTTCAACCACCGTCTTCATCTTCGACATCTCGTCGAATCGGTTATTCAGAATGGGTATAAACCCGGCCTTTCTGAATAACCCACGTATATAATAAACGAATGTTACACAAACACAACAAACGCCTCATTCCAATTCAGAATATTCTTTTATTCACAAAATCACATTCTTAGGGAAAGGTTCCCATTAATTTTATCCAAGATAAATTCTTCCAAATTTATCCTATAATCTTCCTTTGGATATCATTTCAAACTAGTCGGGATTAACGAACCACACCGAAGTAATTATTTATTTTATTTCCCAATCCCAACCTATATATCCTATGGAGCAAAACTGGTAATACTCTACAACTAACACCACGGTGTTATCGGTAAAATTAATTACCATTTCACGTTCAAATCTAATTAAAGATTTAACTATCGCTTTGGAGCAAAACTGGTGGTACTCCATTCTCGATCACCTTTCAGATTCGATAATTTAAATTATCAATTCACATTTTAATCTAATTAAAGATTCATTAAAACTCCACTTAATTTTAATCTTTTCAAAAATCAACATCTTGCCTTTAACTGGGTTAAAGAACCAATGTCATCTAAAACACGATTCACGATAAACCCAAATCACATTTGATATTAAATACAAGGCTTTGAATAGAAAATATATCGGCTTATATTCAATATCAAATTCTGAAACCAACATATATCGTATTGGAAATAACGATATAAAATATATCTTTCAAATTCCCATAACAATATCTGTATAGTCACGAAATCCAACATCGAAATATTCCGAAGATAATTTCGATTCAACTCCAGTCCAATCCACGTATTGGGAATATTGATTATTTTTAAAATCACTTTCAAATTCAATTTATTTATTTCACAAATAAATTGATTTTAATTCTAGTTCAAAACTAGTTCATTTCGATAAAAATCTATTTTTATCATCTAATGTGGAATTTTCCAGCCCAATTCTTTCCAATTCACATATTATGATTTTACACAAATTATTAATATTTTTAATAATTTTATCAAGGCCCGTACAGTCGATTTCCATCAACGGCCATCGAACTGCACTTACAACGACCTTTTTCGAATTTGATTTGGACATAATTCCAAATCCAACCGTTAGATTTCAAATTTATAACATTCATTGGAAATCTCTTTTCGATACGAACCCAACGGTTCCGGTTTTAGGAGAATCCGACGGTCGGATCTCCCGCAATGTCCGTTTGAAATAAATGGTCGAAATTCACGAACTGCCGCGGCGCGGCGCGTTCTATTCAGGCCATTATATTATATATATAATATTTATATTATATATTTCGTCGATTTCTATTTAAAACGAATTTTATAAATCGTTTTAAATCCGTTTCTAAAACAATTCAACTTCTATATTCAATTCAAATCAAAATTGAATTCTTCTTTATAAATCCGTTTTAAAATTCATTTCTATTCAATTCGAATTTCAATTCAATTTGAATTCATTCCAATTCGCTTTTAATTCAATTTGAATTCATTTTCAATTCATTTCAAAATCGTTTTCAATTCAGTTCATTTCGAAATCGTTTGCAATTCAATTCATTTCGAAATCGTTTTCAATTCAATTCATTTCGAAATCGTTTTCAATTCAGTTCATTTCGAAATCGTTTTCAATTCAATTCATTTCGAAATCGTTTTCAATTCAATTCATTTCGAAATCGTTTTCAATTCAATTCATTTCGAAATCGTTTTCAATTCAATTCATTTCGAAATCTCAATTCAATTCATTTCGAAATCGTTTTCAATTCAATTCATTTCGAAATCGTTTTCAATTCAATTCATTTCGAAATCGTTTTCAATTCAATTCATTTCGAAATCGTTTTCAATTCAATTCATTTCGAAATCGTTTTCAATTCAATTCATTTCGAAATCGTTTTCAATTCAATTCATTTTGAAATCTCAGTTTCAAAATATTTAATTTCGAAATCACTTTTCAATTCATTATACAACGAATAAAATCGATATAAATATCGTTCACGTTAAAATGGCGCAAAACTAATCAACACGGCTTTATATTTCAATAATTCGTTATTCTATTCAACAAATGAATATTTGTTCTATTCAACACATGAATCTATATTTCTTTCAACACACGACTAATCTCAACACATGAGTACTGTCAACACCTCACTATTTTTGTTATGTAAAATATTTTATAAAACTAAGGTATCTATCGTTTGATTTTCAATTAGACTTCTACTGGGAAGTAGTTCTAATTTTAAATATGATGAAGATGTAATTTTTATTATTTAAAATATTTTACTCAACACACGAATATTTTCAACACATGAACATCGTCAACACATGACTATTTTTTATATTCAACACATGAATTTTCTTTTCTAATATTCATTATTTTCCCGATTGGAATGAGGCCCAATCAATCACCATATAATCGTTAATTATACGGATTCCATACAACACATGTATATAATAGCATTAATAAACAATCAACCATCAACCAAAGTGCACTACACTGTATAAGCATCAAGTATAGATATCTGACGCTTATAACAGTCTGTCAATCGGCCGATCGACATATTTAATCAATCAGGATGAGTGAACATAAAATTTCATCCCAACACCCGTGTGGGGTTTCAAACAATCAAACACAGATTTTATTTGTGCAGTTGGGCGACGTGTAAAATTTATCGACCCAATCGATATCAGTCAAATCAGTGTATATAAACAAATCGGCCGATTTGTTTATAAATATTCATTTATCCATTTTCACGTTAAAAAATATATTTTTAACGATAAAACATTTTATTTTAACACATGAATTTCTATTCAGTTCATTTACTCAATAAAATGATATTTTTATTTTTCTAACATATTTTAGAAAATTTCGGCGGCATAACGGCACGATACTAGAAACGGGATAAGGCCTAGCCTTGTCCCTAGTCTAATAATGGCCACCGCCATACCAATATCAATCAAATCACTCATCTCACCAAACAATTCAATTTCAAGCAAATAATCTAACTAACTATTCAACCAAACAATTTGACAAACAAGCCATCCATGGTCTGTGGATGACGGGTGTCGGGTGCTACTAAACACTGTCTGCATCCTAGTATATATATATAACTAGAAAAATTAAATTGAAAGGTGAGAAGTTCTCACCAATAGCTATCCAAACATCTTGACCCTTCTTTGATAGAAATCTTCATCGTTTTCGCATCTTCGTCAGCTTCGTCGCCCGTAGCCACTACATATATAAAAATCGAATTTTTACTTCGTTATTCAATATATAAAAATCGAATTTTTACTTCGTTATTCAATATATAAAAATCATATTTTTACTTCGTTATTCAATATATAAAAATCATATTTTTACTATCACGCTCTATGGATAAAATTCTATTTCTACATTGCTACTATATAGATAAAAAATCCATTTCAAAAATATAGATTTCGGCCTTATAAAAATATAGATTTCGCCTTTATAAAAATATAGATTTCGCCTTTTCTAATATGAAGTTTTCGTCATTATAAAAATTACCACTTTATCTCAACGTATATAAAATAAAAATCAGATTTTTATTTCGCTACATATACAAAGATGATATTTTTATATTCTCTATCCTATAAAGATTAGATTTTTATTACTTTAAAAATATAAAAATCATATTTTTAATATTTCTATATAGTAAAGATTATATTTTTATCTTTCTACAATATAAAAGATTATATTTTTACTATTTTAAAAATATAAAAATCCAATTTTTAATTGAATAAAATCTTTTCTTCACCAACATCATAGGTAAAAACTGATTTTAACAAACCTTTTTAAATTAAACTAAACGAAATCTATAAAACAAATTAAATAAATAATAATATATATATAAAAACTTACAGAGGGGGGGGGGCGGTCATGCCTGCTGCTCGCGGTGGCTCGCAGGGGGGGGGCTCGACATTGGGCGGCGGTGGCTAGGGCTTTAAACGAAGAGAGAGGGATGGGTAGGGGCGGCGCTGGAGTCGGATGGGGCCAAAGGAGGCGCGGCGATCGGTCAGGGGATCGGTGCGGTGATGTTGTGAGTGCGGTGGGCTCCAGCGAAGGCGGTGAGGGTTTAGGGGGAACTCGACTTAGAAGGGGGAGAGACGAAGGAGAAGGGGGAAGCGGTCACGGCGGGGAGCTGGTGGAGGGGAGCGCCTCCGGCAGGGGGTGGTGGCGAGCAGCTTCGAGAGCCCCAGGCAGCGGCGCGTTTAGGTTTAAATTATTTTTTTTCTTTCTGTTCAGTCGATTTTGAACGGGGGGGGGGGGTTATATGAAAAATATATATATATATATTTATTATTTTATTATTTAATTATTTTTAAAAGTTGACTTTCACATATGTCATCTAAACGAGGCCCACCGCCTGTCGTCCATAGCGTTTAACCCCCATTCCGAACACAATGGGATATGCCACGTAGGCTGATTCGACTGTTTGAATCAGTTTCTTTTAAATTTACACTTAAATCGCTATATTGAATTTTAAACGTACATTTCCATTTACCGAGGTCACATACTAACTCGAAAAATTCTAAAAAAATATTTTCTAGCTTCGTATTGACGATACGGTCCTAACAAAACTAGTTTCGTCGAATTCTGAGACCGTTGGAAAAATGGCCATTTTCCAGTCGATTAAAATCAACTGAAACTGGTCAAACGCATTTTCCTTTGCCACGCTCACATATTGATTCGAACAATTATGAAATTTGGAATCTAACAATAACTTTACACTGCGGATCCAACAAAACTGGTTTCATCGAAATCCGAGGTCATTTGCAAAAAGTCAATTTTTAAGGGCCTGAATTCCATAGCGACTATTCAGAATTTTCAACTAGACATATCTTTTGATTCCCGCTATGAAATCTCGATTTTTCGGATTCGTTGGAAAGATATCATCAATTAGATCCTATGATTTTGGTTTCACTAAAATCCGGATTGTTTTGCACCCGGTACATCCAATTGAAGTTTGAAATCGAATTATCGAACTACCGCGCCATTTTCAATTCTATTTATAATTATATATAATTATTTATATTCTAACGACGACGTATATATATATACATTCGAATTATATTCAAAATAAATTTCTCGTCGATTTTATTTAAAATAATCTATTTTAAATGTTCAAAATTCGCTAAAATTGCCAAAATAAAAATTTCAAACTGGCTCGCATTTTACAGGTTGTTACACCGGGGAAGCTATTTGAGATTTCCCGATGCTCCCATTGCAGGGGAGGTTATGGCGAAATTTTTCGAAAATTTAGGGTGTTAGCCAAATTTTTGAAAATTTGAAAATTCTCAGAAACTGAAAAGTTGGAGAATGGAAGCCAGAGCGAACGTAGAGTTGATTAATCAAACCACTTTCGACTTTGTTCCTTTTCGGGGACGAAAAGTTTTAAGTGGGGGAGATTATAACAACCCGAAAATCTGGGCCAGTTTAAAATTTTTATTTTTGGCAATTTTAGCGAAGTAGGAACATTTAAAATGAATTATTTTAAATAATATCGACGAGAAATTTATTTTGAAGAGAATTCAAACGTATATATCTATACGCGTCGTCGTTAGAATATAAATAATTATATATAATTATAAATAGAATTGAAAATGGCGCGGTAGTTCGATAATTCGATTTCAAACTTCAATTGAATGTACCAGGTGCAAAACAATCCGGATTTTAGTGAAACCAAAAACAATAGGATCCATTTGATGATATATTTCCAAGGAATCCGAAAAATTGAGATTTCATAGCGGGAATCAAAAGATATGTCCAGTTGAAAATTCTGAATAGTCGCTATGGAATTCAGGCCCTTAAAAATGGGAATTTTGCAAACGACCTCGGATTTCGATGAAACCACTTTTGTTGGATCCGTGATGTAAAGTTATTGCTAGGTTTCAAATTTCATAATTTTTCGATTCAATATGTGAGCGTGGAAAAGGAAAACGCGTTTGACCAGTTTTAGTTGATTTTAATCGACTGGAAAATGGCCATTTTTCTAACGGTCTCAGAATTCGACGAAACTAGTTTTGTTAGGACAGTATCGTCAATAAGAAGCTAGAAAATATTTTTCTGGAATTTTTAGAGTTAGTATGTGACCCCGGTAATTTGAAATGTACGTTTAAAATTCGATATAGTGATTTAAATGTAAATTTAACGGAAACTGATTGTAACGATCAAATCAGCTTGCGATACATATCCCATTGTGTTCGGAATCAGGGTAGTTAGCTATGGACGACAGGCGGTGGGCTTCATTTCGAGGTCGATAGAAAAAGTTACTTTATGTGAATAAAATATTGAAATTAAATAATAAAAAAATAAAAAAAAAAGGTCAACCCTTCTCCTCCTTAAATCGCTCTGCCCCCCCTCTTTTCTTTCAGAATCGAAAACAGAAAACAGAAAAAAAAAACCGAATCGAGATTCAAAGGGGGGAAAGCCCCGTCGATGTCACTCCTCCACCTCGCGCACGCCGCCGGAGGCAACCTCCTCCTCCCCCCGACAGGCGCACCTCTCCCTCTTGGCTCACGCCTCCTTCTTCGTTCCTCCCCCTACCCAAACCGCTCCATTCCCCTTCTCTTCTCCCAATTCGAACCCAACCCCAAATCAGATCCGAACCCGCGAGACCCATTCCCTCCCCTCCTTCCAATCAGCGACCCAAATGCCGGAGATACTCCTCCCCCCATCTCGTGGCCGACGGAAGAGCCACCGCGACCACCCAGTGACGCCCATCCCCTCCCCTCGCCGCACCGCTGTAAGTTTAATTATTTATTTTAATTTTATTTTTAAAGTCAGTCTTTGTTTTAAATATTTAACGTAGAAGAAGTTAGTTTTGTTTAAATATATACAGCGAGATTTTTAAATTGAAAAAGATTAGATTTTTAAATTGAAAAAGATTAGATTTTTAAATTGAAAAAGATTAGATTTTTAAATTGAAAAAGGCGAGATTTTTAAACTGAAAAAGACGATATTTTTAGATATGAAAAGACGATATTTTGAGATGAGTGGTGAAGTAAAAAATATGATTTTTACTTCGGGGAAAATATAATTTTTATTATATAGAAAGATAAAAAAAATTCATATTATATACATAACAATAATACAATCTTTTATATTGTAGAAATATAAAAATATGATTTTCATATAGGTAAGATAGTGAAAATATCACCTTTATATAGGTAGGAAAATAGAAAAGTGAAATCTTTAAAATAGAAAAGTGAAATCTTTAAAGTAGAAAAGTCGAAATCTTTAAAATGGAAAAGTCGAAATCTTTAAAATAGAAAAGTGAAATCTTTAAAATAGAAAAGGCGAAATCTATATTTTTGAAATGGAATTTTTATCTATATGACATCGAAGTAAAAATTCGATTTTTATATATTGAATAGCATGGTAAAAATTCGATTTTTAAATTGAAAGTGAATAAATAAAAATGTGATTTTTATTTTAAAGACATCAAAATATAAAAATGTGTGATTTTTATATATGTAGTGGCTACGGGCCGAGAAAGTGAAAAAGGGCGAGAACGACAAAGATTTCTATAAATGAAGAGTCGTGATATTGGATAGCTATCTGTGAGAATTTCTCACCTTTCAATTTCTTTTTCTAGTTATATATATATACTAGGATGCAGACGGTGCTTAGTAGCACCCGACATAATCGTCCACAGACCATGGACTTGTTTGTTTGGTTGCATAAATTAATGTGATGACTTGATTTGAATTGGTTGTTTGGTGAACTTGATTGATGTGTGAATGGCGTGGGCCTTCACTAGACCGGGGATAAGGCTAGGCCTCGTCCCGTTTCTAGTATCGTGCCGTTACGCCGCCGAAATTTTCTAAAATAAGTAAGAAAAATAAAAATATCATTTTATTTAAAGAATGAACTGAATAGAAATTCATATGTTGGAATAAAATGTTTTGTCGTTAAAATATAATTTTTAACGTGAATGTGAATAAATAAATATTCATTTACAAACCAGACAGTTTGTTTATGTACACTTATTTGAAGGACATTGATTGGGTCGATAAAATTTTACACATCGCCCAACTGCACAAATAAAATATGCATTTGATTGTTTGAAACCCCACACGGGTGTTGGGATGAAATTTGAAGTTCACTCATCCTGATTGATTTAATATTTCGATCGATTGATTGATAGGCTGTTATAAGCGTTAGATATCTATATTTGATGCTTATACAGTGTAGTGCACTTTGGTTGATGGTTGATTATTTTTCAATGCTATTATATACATGTGTTGTATGAAAATCCATATAATTAATTTTATATGGTGATTGATTGGGCCTCATTCCAATTTAGAAAATAAAGAATAATATAAAATAAAGGTTCATGTGTTGACAATACTCATCCATTGAGATTGGTCATGTGTTGAACGAAATATTTTAGTAATAAAGGTTCATGTGTTGACAGTACTCATCCATTGAGATTGGTCACGTGTTGAACGAAATATTTTAGTAATAAAATTTACATCTTTATTAATATAAAATAAAGGTTCATGTGTTGACAGTACTCATCCATTGAGATTGGTCATGTGTTGAACGAAATATTTTAGTAATAAAATTTACATCTTTATCAATATAAAATAAAGGTTCATGTGTTGACAGTACTCATCCATTGAGATTGGTCATGTGTTGAACGAAATATTTTAGTAATAAAATTTACATCTTTATCAATATAAAATAAAGGTTCATGTGTTGACAGTACTCATCCATTGAGATTGGTCATGTGTTGAACGAAATATTTTGATAATAACAACTATTTTGAAAAAGAAATATTTGAAATAGAATATTTGAAAATAGAAATTTATGAAGCCGTGTTGATTAGATTGACGCTATTTTCACGTGAACGATATTTATATCGATTTTATTCGATTTCGAAATAAATTGAATTTTAAATGATTTCGAAATAAATTGAATTTAAAACAATTTCGAAATGAATTGAATTGAAAACAATTTCGAAATGAATTGAATTGAAAACGATTTCGAAATGAATTGAATTGAAAACAATTTCGAAATGAATTGAATTGAAAACGATTTCGAAATGAGTTGAATTGAAAACGACTTCGAATTCGAATTGAATTTAAAACGAATTGAAATGAATTCAAATTGAATTGAAATTTGAATTAAATAGAAATGAATTTTAAAACGAATTTATAAAGAAGAATTCAATTTTGATTTGAATTGAAATAGAAGTTGAAATTGTTTTTGAAACGAATTCCAAACGATTTATATAATTCGTTTTAAATAGAAATCGACGAAGTATATATTATATATATTATATATATAATATAATGGCCTGAATAGAACGCGCCGCGCCGCGGCAGTTCGTGAATTTCGACCATTTATTTCAAATGGACATAACGAGAGATCCGACCGTTGGATTCTCCTAAAACCGGAACTGTTGGGTTCGTATCGAAAAGAGCTTTCTAACGAATATTAGAAATTTGAAATCTAACGGTTGGATTTGGAGTTACGTCCAAATCAAATTTGAAAAAGGTCGCTATAAGTGCAGTTCGATGGCCATTGTTGAAAATCGACTGTACAGGCCTTGATAAAATTATTAAAAATATTAATAATTGGTGTAAAATCGTAAGAAATGATTTGGGGAAAATTGGGATGAAAAACTCCATATTTAAAAAGATAAAAATAGATTTTTATTGAAATGAACTAGTTTTTGAACTAGAATTATAATTCTATTTATTTTCAAATAAATAAATTGAATTTGAAATGGTTCTAAAAATAACCAGAATTTCCAATGATTGCATTGGAGTGGATTTGAATCGAAATTGTCTTCGGAATATTTCAATGTTGGAATTCGTGATTATACAGATGTTGTTATGGAAATTTGAAAGATATATATTTATATCGTTATTTCCAATACGACATTTGTTAGTCGTGGAATTTGATATTGAATATAAGCCGATATATTTTCTATTCAGAGCTTGTATTGAATATCAAATGTGATTTGGGTTTGTCGTGAATGGTGTCTTCACTAACACTGTTCTTGAACCCAGTTGAGAAAAGATTAAATCTTTTTATTTAGATTTAATGAAGTGTACCAATTAAATAATATTTAATTGGAATTGAATTGATATTGATTTTTGGGTTTATCGTGAACAGTGTTTTAAACAACACTCGTTCTTTAACCCGATAATTAATGAATGTGATTTTGGGTTTATCGTGAACTGTGTTTTTAAATGACACAGATTCTTTAACCCAGTTAACGATTAAAACTAAGTGGAGTTTTAATGAATCTATAATTAGATTGAAATGATCGAGAATGGAGTATCACTAGTTTTGCTCCAGGCGATAGTTAAATCTTTAATTAGATTTGAACGTGAAATGGTAATTGAATTTACCGATAACACCGTGGTGTTAGATATGAAGTACTACCAGTTTTACTTCATGGGATGAATAGGTTGGGATTGGGAAATTAAAACAAATGATTACTTCGGTAAGGTTCGCTAATCCCGACTAGTTTTGAATTGATATTCAAAAATAGATTAAAGAATAAATTCAAGAAATTTATCTTGGATAAAATTAATGGGAACCTTTCCGTATGAATGTGAAATCAGAAACTAACTGTCGGTTAGCTATGCAGAATGGTTTTCTGGATATTGATCTGATGTTGGTTTCGGCCTTCGGGGTTAATATTTAGGGAATTATTCTCTTGATTAATTTACGGTTAGTGGCCGATGAATTGGAATGAGGCGTTTGTTGTGTTTGTGTAACACTTATTTAAAGTATACGCGAGTTATTCGGAAAGACCGGGTATATCCCATTCTGAATAACTGATACGACGATAAGTCGAAGATGAAGACGGTGGTCGAAGACCGGAAGTCTTCACGTCGGTTGGGTGATTACTGATGATCTTGATTGGGCTGTACACCCAAGAAGATGGAAACAGTTGGTGATCGTCCAGACGTACTTGGAGATCGATGGATATGCGGGGTACTAGGTGCCTCCGGTTTCGTTCAGACCCAGAACGGACTTGTAAATGGACTGTGTGTCTGACATTGGATTTTAGTCTGTGTGATTTATCTCTATTAAATATATATCTGTTTGGCGGCGGAGAATTTATTCTCTTGCTTAACGCCCTTCTCTGAGACGTACGAGCTCAGGGGTTATATATTGATGGATATCAAACGCATGGAGTGAATTGCCTGTGTGGCATGCCTAAGTGGCAATTGATAGAGGCTTCTGTTGAAAAGCAAAGTCTTGTGGTGAGGATCAAAGCAAGGCCTTTGTGGCATAGCTTTGTGTAACGTTTACTTCGCGTGTTTCACACCCGGTATGAACCAAAAACGGGAGAGGACCTCAGGGAGGGCATGCGTTTCTTTATAGTTAGAAGTGGCGTCAGTGGTTTTACACGCCCTGACGAGTTTGACTTATGTGGTTGTTGCTGTTGCGAGGCGCCTCGGATTGATCGGTCGTTCTCGAACCGATGGAGTCATTTAGTTGGCTCATTTACGCCCCAAAGGGCGGGGAAAGGTATTGTTCAGGCACTATAATCCACATCGGTGGACCGGCCCTATCGCTCCATGGGGCAGTTGCGGCTGTTCCTGAGGCTCGGGCTAGAGAGTCTCGAATCGGTTGAGGACGATCCCTAGCCTCGGTTCATAGACGTAAATCCAATTTCCAAATACGTGACATTTGCGGTTTTGATTGTAGA
The DNA here is from genome assembly GCA_030737875.1 of Allium sativum. NCBI lineage: Eukaryota > Viridiplantae > Streptophyta > Magnoliopsida > Asparagales > Amaryllidaceae > Allium > Allium sativum. The sequence goes on along the minus strand of CM060913.1, from coordinate 177,302,026 downwards.
ACTAGTATGGCGACATGATATATGGTACCCATGCCGCCTATGATTAATATTTATGATTTGAAGTTGTTTTATACGCTATGCACTGACAATAGTATCAAATGATTTGTTTTAAAACGTATCAAGCATTCTTTGGCTGTTATAAGGGAAAACCCTATCCCCCGGCTTGCGTTGCATTGTGTGATAGGACCTGGGTCTTATAACAGCTTCATTTTTCTCTATTTAGCATTGCGCTGTTCGTTTTATGCACTGGTATTCGTGGGAGGAAACCCGTTCCGTGTTATACGGCGTGGTCCCTTGATTTACCTAACTTTAAAATAAAGATTTATAACTGTTTTAGTTCTCACACCAGTCCCATGACTGACCTGGAGTTTATTGTTTTAACCTAAACTCTGGGTGCCCCTATTTTGACATGGGCAGCTAGTAGTTTTGGTTTTGCAGATTTATATTCACAGGATCCTGGTTTATAGCTGGAACGATATCCGGAAAGCTTTGTATCCGTATATCTCTTCTAGTTGTGTATTGTATTATTTTCCGCTGCTATGTATTTAAATGTAACTTAAATCTCTGATATTTCTGTGTAATATTTATTCGTTCATACTCTGTATATTCTTGTAATCTTATGCATTGTTGTAATATACAATGAAATGTTCTTTCGTTTACGTTTTGTTGTGGCTTGTTCTCGAACTATCCGCAGCTTTCCTTCATGGGGAAGTTACGGGTTTTTACACAAATATTGAATTTTATTTGTGTAGTTGGGCGATGTGTAAAATTTATCATCCCAATCAGTATCAGTCAAATGTAGGTACATAAAAAAATCGTCTGATTTGTTTATGAATATTTATTTTATTTAAACACACGTTAAAATTATATTTTTAACTATAAAATATTTTATTTCAACCCAAGAATATTTTATTTATCCCATTCAACATCACACGATAAAATTTCACCACACAATCAAACAAGTCGCCCATGGTCTGTGGACAACGGGTGTCGGGTGCTACTAAGCACCGTCTGCATCCTAATATATATTTCTAACTAGAAATAAAATAGAAAGTCAGATGTTCTCACCTTGGGGTTCCACTCCGCCATTTCACTTCTGAATTGCTGAAACGTTTGAATTTTTCCGTAATATCAACGCAATCCTTTTTCCCGTTGTTCATAGTAAAAATCACATTTTTAATTCGCTACTCCTATAAAAATCATATTTTTAAAGCGGAGTTATCTAAAAATAAAAATCATATTTTTATTTTTATACCATTCACATAAAAATCACATTTTTATATGGTTGTTATGTATATAAAAAACCTCTTCTTTTTATGTATTCATACAAATAAAAATCAAATCTTTATACGAAGACTTCTCTATAAAAATCTTACTTTTAATTTGCAACTTATATAAAAACCATATTTTTCTAATCATAAAAATTATATTTTTCTAATTAAAAATCATATCTTTTATATCATAAAAATCTCATCTTTTACACATAAAAATATGATCTTTAACATTATAAAGATATAATCTTTAACTTCATAAATATATAAACTTTAAATTCATAAAAATAAAAACTTTAAATGTAAATCTAATTTTTTTAAATAATGCTTATATATAAAAAGAAGAAATATAAATAAAAACAAAAGGGCTTACTGTTTTGGTCGGAGCAGAGAATGTAGGTGATGGCACAAGGGGTCAGGGGAGTCGTGGTGTCGGTCAGAGGAGCTGAGCTGCGCCCAAAGTGGCAGTCTAGGGTTCGAGGGGGGGCGATTTCAGAACGGGTTAGGGGGTTTTAGGGCTTCGGGGGGATTGAACGGGGGAAGGAAGGGGGAGGCAAGGCTTGGTCGGAGCTGGGGGCCCCTTCAGCAGCGGCGCGACGGACATGGGTGGCTGGAGCGGTGGCTCCTCCCCCCGTCACTCTTCCTTTTCTCTTTTTTTTATTACTGAGGTCAGTGGTTAAGAGAGAAGGAAAGGGAGTTATAGGGGAGAGAGGGTTTTTTTATAAAATTATATTTAATTTTCAAAAAGCAACTTTTTATTTCGAACTCGAAATCAAACCCACTGACTGTCATCCATAACTAAATACCCTCATTCTAAAAACAATGGGATATGTATCGTAAGCCAGTTCGGCTGTTTCGATCAGTTTCCGTCAAAATCAAAATATAAATCTACATATTGAATTTGAACACACATTTCAATTTACCAGGGGCACATACGGACTCTAAAAATTCCCGAAAAATATTTTCCAACTTCGTATTGACGATACGGTCCTAACAAAACTAATTTTGTCAAATTTGAAGACCGTTTGAAAAATGGCCATTTTCTGGTCGATCCAAATTGACTAAAACTATCAAAACACGTTTTGTTGTGCCACGCTCACATATTGATTCCAAAAATTATAAATTTTAGAATCTAGCAATAACTTGACATCCCGGATCCAACAAAAGTGGTTTCGTTGAAAACGGAGGTCGTTTGCAAAATTTCCATTTTTAAGGGCTATATCTTCCATAGTGACTATTCTGGATTTTCAACTGGGCGTAACTTTTTATTACCATTGTGAAGTTTTGATTTTTCAGATTCGTTGGAAAGATATTATCATTTGGATTCTAATAATTTTGGTTTCGCTAAAATCCGATTTATTTTGAATCCTGTACATTCATTTGAAGTTTGAAATCGAATTTTCAAACTACCGCACCATTTTCAATTCCTTTTATAATTAAAATAAATATTTATATTCTAACGTCGATTCAAATAAATATATACATTCTAATTCTATTCAAAATAAATTTCTTTCCTCTATTATTTAAAATAAATCATTTTAAATATTCAAAATTCACTAAATTTACCAAAATAAAATTTTTAAATTGGTTCAGATTTTCCGGGTTGTTACAGTATTTATATAGGTGCATCAATGATTAAACTATAAGTGTAAGAGAGAACAACCAAGGGTTGTGCCTATTAATATTTGATGAAGTTAACTGTTTGATTTGGCTGCCAAATCAAACAGTTAAGATCAAGTCTCCGAAATTGCAAATTCAAGTGCAAAACTGTCCACTGTTTTTAAAAAACACACACTCAACATTTCTTTAATCAATCATCTATTTTTATTCACTGTAATTCATATGTAAGATGATCTACATACAGTTTAAGATTAACTAGAACAAACAGATGTTTACTCACTTTTATCCACTGCCATTTCCAGATTTTCATATGCTGTTCTCGGTCATTTTCCTCTTCTAGTTTTCATCATCTAGGACAGTTCTAAGGTATGGGGTTGTATTGATATTGCAATGTATTTATAGGTGAAATGGTGCATAGATTACAGGCTTGGCAGGGTAGTTTATAGGCCATCTTAGCCTTGATGGATTAGATAGATACCTAAGACTGCTGTCATGATTGATTTAGAGGGGACCTAAGTTGCAGAATTTATGGAGGAAACGACTATGTTTTATAGCTGCTGTAAATGGGATGGAACAGGGTATATAGTTATGTTATTTAGACTAGAAAGAACAATTATACATAGCTGTGCACCTATGTTCATTAGAGGATGAAGAAATACAGGTTTGAAGGTGATTGATGGAAAAAGGTGTAAATGTGCTTAACTACACATAGCACTACCATGTGTTTATGTTCATAACATTTCTACAGCCATGTGCAAATTGAAAAGGGATGTGCTTTCATACTTAATGCCAGAGAGGATAGGTTGATTCTAGTTTTTGGGTATAACACATGTGCAAGTTATTCTAAAAATACATACTTCATTCCTAATTAATCTAGGCTATCAATTCCTATGTTTTAATGGCCAAACTTCATTCTTAAGCAATCTGATCTGATTTAAATATACAATGGACTAGTGTGCTACAAGGATTCGAAATGGCAACTCAGTGTACACATAATATATTCTTATAAATTGAAATTTCATTGATTACTATTTAAACTAATTATATGACATATTCTTTTCATATCATCTTATATGTATACTTGTAAAGTAATAAAATATTCACTTAAGTTTAAAGCAAAAGCTACTACCTTGATTAATATTTCATATATTCACAAAGATCATAAGAATGTATGTACTCATGTATACCTCTAAGATTTTATAAAAGAATTAATTTAAATTCTTACAAATATTATTGGTTTAATCTTATTCAAGCAATTATATTTTTACATAAATCAAAACAAGTTTAAATGAAAATAAAATGTTAAAGCGACATTTACCTATGTATATATATGAAACATAAGTCAAAAACATACATATAGGATTTAAAACCGATTATTCTATAATATCAAATAAAATATTATTAAATTGAATTTAATTGTCAGCAAAATCAAAAATTTACAGATTACGAAGTTGGTCAAAAATCCGGGATATTACAACGCGTCTAGACGACATTGTCGATAGGGATTTCTAAACACATGAACGATGAAAATGGATGTAATATTGTTTTAAGTGGGTAAATGAAATAATTTTACCCGAAATTATATTTTTGATAGAAAAGTATAATTGTAGCAACCCGAAATCCAACAGATCGAATTTTTATTCTTCAAAATTCCAATCTATCGAAACTCGTGTTGGTTTGCTCTGGTATCCTGCAGAAAAGACAGAGACATGAAATATGTCAAAGCTAAGAAAATATCTCACAGCGGAATCAATAAAATATAGTGAAATAAAAATATAGCCTTACCGTATTAATAATACTGGCTAACTAGCATCCAAAGCTATCATGTCTCTGCCACAAATCTCACTTGCGAGTATGTTATGAGGAGGGGGTCAGAACAAAAGTTCTGGTGACTAGATTTAAACCATACACTTTGGATAATCCTGCATATATCGTTCAATCACATTTTTCTTATTTATTAGGTTACTTGGGTTAACAGCACTCAAGGCTTACACACACGTCGTACCCATTTACTTCCCACTGGACTAACCTAATATATATGTAGGTACCCCTCAATATTGAAACAACCTGAACTTCCCCGTAAAGGAAAGCCCGGATTGCTTTGAGGACAAGACGAATCAAAACACAAATAGAAGAACATTTCATTGCTTATTACAACAATTTACATCAGAGTACAAAAATATGCAGAGTATGAACAAATAAAATACATTTGATAAATATAAGAGATTTACAAATTTACAATACATTGAAGTGGAAAATAATACAAAACACAACTGAACGAGATAAATAGATACAGAGCTTTCCGAATATCATTCCAGCTGTAAACTAGGATCCTATGAATATAAATCTGGAAAACCAAAACTACTAGCTGCCCGTGTAGAAATAGGGGCATGCAGAGTTTAGGTTAAAACAATAAACTCCAGGTCAATCATGTGACTTGTGTGAGAACTAAAATAGTTATTAAATCTTTACTTTAAAAATAAAGTAATTCAACGGACCACGCCATATAACACGGAACGTGTTTCCTCCCAAGAATACTAGTGCATAGAATAAACAACGCAACGTTTTTTGGAAAAATGATGCTATTATAAGACCCGGGTCCCATCACACAATGCAATGCAAGCCGGAGGATAGGGTTTTACCTTATAATAGACAAACATGCTTGGTACGTTTTAAAACAAATCATTTTGATACTATTGTAAGTGTAAAGTGTATAAAACAACTTCAAATATAAATGTATCAATCATAGGGGCATGGGTACCATCTATCATGTCGCCAATACTAGGCTCTACAATCAAAACCAAAATGTCACGTATTGGAAATTGGATTTCCGTCATGAGTCGAGGCAAGGGATGTACTCCTCGCCGGCTTCGAGACATTCTAGCAAGTACCTCAGGATCACACACAGCAATCCCTTGGATCCTCCAAGGCCGGTCCACACATAGCGGATTAATTATACTTGAACACTCGTTCCCCGGTCCTATAGGACCTATCCATCGGCTCCGTAGAGACTGATATATCTGAGGCGCCTCGCATTCCAACAACCACACAGGTAAAACTAATATAAATGTCAGGGCTTGTAAATGCTGACACCACCCATAGCTAGAAAGAAACGTCATGTTCTCCTTGAGTCCCTTATTCCCTTTTTAACTCATACCGAGGTGTGAGGCTCGCGACTTAACGCTATACACAAAGCTATGCTATATTAAAGCCGTGCTTTGATCATCAACCACAAGAATCTGCTTTTCAATAGAAGTGTAACAACCCGGATATTCTGAGCCAATTTAAAATTTTTATTTTGGAAATTATAATGAATTTTGAATATTTAAAATGAATTATTTTAAATAATAACGACGAGAAATTTATTTTGAATAGAATTCGAATGTATATATTTATATACGACGTCGTTAGAATATAAATAATTATTTATAATTATAAAAGTAATTGAAAATGGCGCGGTAGTTCGATAATTCGACTTCAAAGTTCAAATGAATGTACCGGGTGCAAAATAAACCGGATTTTAGCAAAACCAAAAATATTAGAATCTATTTGATAATATCTTTCTAACAAATCCGAAAAATCGAAATTTCATAGCGGGAATCAAAAGATATGTCCAGTTGAAATTTCAGAATAGTCGTTATGGAATTTCGGCCCTTGAAAATAGCCATTTTGCAAACGACCTCGGTTTTCGACGAAACCACTTTTATTGGATCTGTGATGTCAAGTTATTGCTAGGTTCTATTTTCAAAAAATTTCGAATCAATATGTGAGCGTGGCAAAGTAAAACGTGTTTGACCAGTTTCAGTTGATTTTAATCAACTTGAAAATGGCCATTTTTCAAACGGCGTCAGAATTCGACGAAACTAGTTTTGTTAGGACCGCATCGTCAGTACGAAACTAGAAAATATTTTTTGGGAATTTTTAGAGCTAGTATGTGGCCTCGGTAAATTGAAATGCATGTTCAAATCCAATATATAGTGTTACATGACGATTTTGACGAAAATTGTAACAACCCGTATTTTTATAACGTGTAATAACCATAAATCAAGGCAGAATTAAATTTTAAAATAAGAATCAAGGGAAACGGGTTATGCCATTGCGTTCGTCTTGAAATTCTGCTTGGAAACGAGTCCGAGTTTTCAAAAATCGGAGTCCGTATGACCAACTTATGACCTTTCAAAGTTTTCAAAAGTTTTCAAGTTCAAAACAGCTCAGAATTCGAATTCAAATTTCGAAATTCAAACCTCAGAATGGACTGGGCGGGAAATTTCCCACCCAGGACCAGGTCGACCTGGGGGTCGACTATGTAGTCGACCTGCCCAAGACCAGGTCGACCATAGTGTCGACCTGGGGGTCGACCTGGTGGTCGAGCCCACTTTTGAAGCTGGATTCACTTCGATGTTTATGACCTCATTTCTGTCTACATTCGTTGACCTGACCCTATATAAATAGCCCCTAACACTAGTCTCTCTACACAAAATTCTCTCTGACCTTATGCTGCTCTAATTCAAGTTGAAAAGTTAGAGAAAGGGACTACTTCTTCTACGTCGAAACTACGTTAAGAGAATTGCTGATTTGGGATTTCTGTTAGGACTTGACTAAGCATATAAAGATTCAACATCGAATCTCTTTTTCTAATTCTTGAACCATGATCTGTAAGCCCCAGTTACTTTTAGATTTAAACTGTAAATGTAATATGAATATGTTGTAAATTGAAATTGGACCTGTGTATGATGACTGTTTTACATCCATGCTTGTTCATCTTGGATCTTGACTTTTGGGTATATTACTATGACATTGATTTGGGGACTATTCATGTTGTAAATCAAAAAGAAAAACCCCTCATATTATCATGCCTGCAATGTTGAATCTGCTATCAGTCACAAGTTTATGACTATCACCTTATGTCAATCGTTACCATGACTTTACTATCACCTTATGTCAATCGTTACCATGACTATACTATCACCTTATGACAACTGTTATCTTGACTAGTACCTTATCTTGCTAGATTTGGAATCTTTATGTTTGAGGCCAATATTCCATATGCCAGTAATGTTATAATCATTTATCTCAAGTCATACAATGCTATGCTAGTAATCACTTTTACCATCTTATACCCGTCCCTTTTTATGTTATTCCCTAATTAGATTTATTTGTATAAATTCGAGTTTATATGCGATGGGAATACGATTTGGGTAGATTAGGTAAATCATGAATTGGCTTTGAACATGTACGTTATTATAACTTGAACCTGGATATGGACATGAACTTCACACGATTTGACATGAAACATGACCTGAAAACTTGACATGATTTTAGACTCAAAACTTGAATCTGGGCATGACACATAGATAAACTTGAAAATGGCCAACTCGAGGTTGGGTTGAGATTGCAGTGTAAATCTGCCCGGAACCGCCCGGCGAATCCAGTGACTGCAAATAATAGGATCCAATGTGGGTAGTTGGTCATATCGCACGCAAAACCCGAGGTTAGACTATGTTGTGGTGTAAATCTGCCCAGAGCCGCCCGACAAATCCAGTGACCACAACAATTAGTCTAATGTGAGAGGTTGGGGTGCATCAATGAATTAATGCCACATGATAGGGTTAAGTCATGAACCACTTGAATATACTTAACCAACTTGACACGATGATTTGATAGGGTTAAGTCATGAACCGCTTGAACACACTTAACCAACTTGATACATGACCTGGATAGGGTTAAGTCACGAATTTTAATGACAACACTTAACCCATTAGAAACCCTAGTCACGCAGTCCTTTTCAGCAGTAACCCACTTAGATGTATCACGATACCCTGGGACTAGGCAGAGGGGCACGATTACTGGGCTGATTGTAAGCGACCAGAATGACGGCTGAGTAGGTGCGCCATTGTAGGTTCAGGCGGACTATGGTCGTGCACGTAGTCCGGAGTTGAAAAAGCAGGCATTGGGCACCCGTAGGTTTACACCGTGCGTGCTTGATTCGTGTCAGTGGTTGGCACCATATGGCTTGATACACCCTATGGTGGACCTAGCATAGGTGACTACATTTCAGGATAGGGCCGTATGACACAGACACATGACGAGCTAGAACTTGTAGGTAGCCAATCGATTAGTAGATCGTACCGTAGGACCCCGTAATGGGTCACTTCATGATACTGGGCCCAGGGATCATTTCATGATTAATACTTGACATGGGTTAAAGCACTAGTACAGATGGTGCAGCAAACCTTGAATATGCGATGCTAGACTTGACTTATCTTGATATCTTAATTATCATATCAGTCCTGTTATCATCCTTATGTTTAATTCCAGTTTTCACATGTCATGTTACCTTTACTAGTTTTTATACTGAAAGTCACTAGGGCTTACCAGGCTTACGACTGACCCTTTTCTTTCACCTCTTTTTCTTTCGTTTTCCCCCCAGGTTCTCATGGAGGAAACACTAGCTCTTAGCTTGGATTTAGCTTGCTTTCTGACAGCTCATGTACTGTTTGGTCTTCAGCCATGCTATGGTTGCTTCTACTATTTATGGGGAATAATTTACTTTTGTTATCTTAAGTTTATGCTTCTTTATTTGGAACTTGATGTAATGAAATAATTTGTACCTTGGATATATGGGGTTTTGACTCTTTTCTTGAAAGTAATAAAAATTTGGTTTTTAATTTCTACCGCTGCTTTATTTATGTTCTGCCTTGTGATATCTCTGTGTATGTTTACCTAGATAATACTCCACCAAAACTAGTGCATTCCCTTTGTGAGTGACCCTAGCGGAGGTGGGGTATTAGATTTGGTATCAGAGCAGAAGGTTACCAGGCTGGGCAAAAGTTTTAAAACCTTCTGAAACTATTTTCAAAACCATTTATAAAGTAGCATTTTTCAAGAAAAGTTTTATGTTTAAAAAGGCTATTCCCCAAAAGCCATTAGCACTTTCCTTTGTTTACTCGTTTGAATCTTTTTCTTTTCGTTTTTCAGCATGTCTAATCTTAACCTTCCTGAGGGAATACCCGTACCTGGATGGTTCCGAAGGTACTTAGAAGCTAGGGCCAACGGCGCAGGCTCGGCAGACATCCCTCCTCCTCCTCCCCCAGTGGTCGCGGTTCCTCCCCCTCCTGATACCGCCTTTGGCAAAATATGCAAAGACTTTAAAGCATTGGGTGGCAAGAACTTCATTGGAACTGAAACCTTTGTTGAGGCACGAAACTGGTTGAAGGAGACTGAAGACTTGTTTATTATCATTGATGTGGAGGACCATGGGAAAGTTTAGTTGGCAGCATGGTTGTTGAAAGAGGAAGCTGCATTTTGGTGGGAAGTCACCAATGCTACCAGGCCAGTTGAGACTTGGGCAGACTTTAGAGAGAGGTTTGGGCTTAAATTTTTATCCTCAGCAGAAGAGAACCTTCAGATGGAGAGGTTCCTAGCACTCAAGCAAGGGGACATGTCTGTTAGGGAGTACTTGAATAAGTTTAATCAGCTTGCTTGGTTGGGTTTGGATTTGGTCAAAACAGCCCAGAAAAAGGCTGTACGCTTTGCTCGAGGATTGAACGAGCCACTACACAGTTTGGCCATAACTCATATACCCATGGGGGCGACCTTTGAAAGCTTGGTGGATATGGCTCTACTTCATGAGGAAGACAAGAATAGCAAGAAGGAGGTTAAGCCTAATGAGACTCAGAATAAGAAAGCTGACTTCAAGAAGGGGGCAACAAGAATAACAAGCATAACAAGAGCAACAACAAACCACGTGAGACGAGGAAGTGCAACTTCTGTGGTATTACTGGACATCTAGCTAAAGACTGTAGAAAGAAGAAGAGGAAGTTGGGTGAATGCTTTCATTGTGGAGATACTGGACACATCAGCAAGGATTGCCCTAAGAAGCAAGATAGGGGCAAGGGCAGACCCAGCGAGCAGGACCTTCTGGAGGGCAGTTGCATGCTCTCAACACCACTCCAGCTCTTGACCGAGGTAGTAATATTTCCGTAGAAAGCCTTGTTTACATTTCTGACTTTCCTATTCGAACCTTATTTGACTCTGGCGCATCACATACTTTTATTTCTTCTGATATTGTTGAAAATCTGCACCTAAGTACTAGTCTGGTTGAGGATCCCGTTATAGTTTCAAATCCAATTGGGGGCTCCGCCCATTTATCTATGATCTGTGAGGATTTGAGGATCTCTATCTTAAGCGTAGAATTCACGTGTAATGCTTATGTTCTCGGATTTATGGGATATGGTTTGATCCTAGGTATGGATTGGCTGTCCAAGTATGGAGCCATTCTTGATTGTGAACGAAGGGTGGTGAGGCTCATGACTCGCCTCGGTAATACCCTTGAAATTTATTGTAACCCTAAGGGTCCGGTCATGTTGTGTTATCTTGAATCCCTTGACTCGTCCGACGATAATTTGCAATCTGTAAGAGTGGTCCGAGAATATCCAGATGTCTTTGATGAAGTAAGGGGGTTACCTCCTAAACGCGAGATAGACTTCTGAATTTATCTTGTTGATAATGCCAAGCCAGTTTCATTGCCTGTTAGGCATATGGCCCCACGAGAAAGAAGAGAGCTCAGTAAACAAGTTAACGAGTTACTTGAGAAAAATTTCATAAGACGAAGCATTTTTGAATGGGGTGCTCCAGTGGTATTCGCTACTAAGGCGGATGGATCGCTTCGTCTGTGCGTAGATTATCGTTAGTTAAACAAGCTGACAAAGAATAGGCACCCACTACCAAGAATCGATGATTTGTTTGACCAGCTTGTGGGAGCATCTGTTTTCTCTCAACTCGATCTAGCCATAGGATTTCATCAGCTTAGAGTGGCTGAGGATAGCATTGACAAAACTGCGTTTAGGACTCCAGATGGGTTCTTCGAATGGCTCGTCATGCCGTTTGGGTTAACGAATGCACCCACATACTTTGTGGATTTGATGAGTAGGGTGTTTCGGGAGTTCCTTAACAAGTTTGTGGTAGTTTTCGTGGATGATATTTTGATCTTCTCAAAAGATGAAGAAGATCATGCTAGACATCTCAAGGAAGTCATGGAAACACTTAGAGCATACCAGTTAAAGGCTAAGTTCTCCAAATGCCATTTTTGGAGGAAGGAAGTTCGGTTCCTTGGACATGTGGTTTCCAAGCAAGGCATAGCCATGGACCCCGCAAAGGTAGTTGTGGCGCAAGACTGGAAAATTCCTAAGAATGCAACGGAGGTGAGGAGCTTTCTCGGTTTGGCAGGCTACTACAGGAATTTCATTAAGGACTTCGCTAAGATTTCAACCCCTCTTACTAAGTTAACAAAGAAGAACCTAGCTTTTGCATGGGACATAGAGTGTGACGCTGCTTTTCAGAGACTTAAGAGAGCCCTCACCACAGCTGCAGTTTTGGCATTACTCGATGGAATTAAGTGTTTACCGTGTACACAGATGCGTGCGGCACGGGATTAGGCGTTGTCCTAATGCAAGATGGAAGAGTAATATGCTACGGGTCAGACAACTTAAAGTTCATGAGAAAAACTATCCCATGCATGACTTAGAGTTGGCCGCGATCGTTTTTGCACTTAAAGCTTGGCGCCATTATCTTCTTGAGGAGAGGTTCGAGCTGTATACCGACCACAAATCGTCTAAATACCTGTTCTCACAGAAAGATTTGAATCTGAGACAACAGCGGTGGATGGAATTCTTGGCATCATATGACTTCGATATAGCTTATACCCCTGGCAAGGGTAATGTGGTGGCGGACGCGCTAAGTAGAAAAAGGTTGACTTTGAGCCCCTTGTTTGTTGAAAGGAAAAAGCCTTGAGTTTATAGCAACCTTTGATTTTACACCTGCCGTTGAGTCATTGACTGCTACGTTAGCATCTCTTGAGTTAAGACCTACACTTCTAGATTAAGTAGGGACTTCACAGAAGGAAGACCCACAGATAGTTGAAATCATGGACAAGCTGGTTAGTGGTGAGACGTCAAGTCACCTCAGTAGGTATGTCATAGACGACAAGGGATGGCTAAGGCGCGATGGAAGGCTATGTGTCCCACAAGTGGGAGACCTAGTAAGGAGAGTCCTCGAAGAGGCGCATCACTCGAAGATGACTATACATCTCGGAGGGGATAAGATGTACAGGGATATGAAACACATTTTCTTTTGGGCTGGAATGAAGAAGGACATGGCAGAGTTCGTTTCGAAGTGCATGGTGTGCCAACAAGTAAAGGCCGAGTCGAAGAAGCCTGGTGGGCTATTACATCATTTGGAGGTTCCGCAATGGAAATGGGAGAGTATCTCGATGGATTTCTTGGATGGACTGCCTAGGTCAAGGAAGGGAAATACTAGCATCTGGGTCATAGTTGATAGACTCCCGAAAAGTGCTCACTTCATTCCGGTGAAAAGCAAGAGGACTGCATCATGGCTAGCGTCTATTTACCTTCGAGAGATAGTACGGTTGCATGGGGTTCCTTCTAGTATAGTTAGTGATCGTGACCCGATTTTCACTAGCCAGTTTTGGAACAGTCCGCAAGAAGCCATGGGTACACGACTGAGTTTAAGCACGGCCTATCACCCACAGACGGATGGACAAACCGAAAGGGTAAATAGGGTACTAGAAGATCTCTTGAGGCTATGCATTCTTGACTTTGGTGGCACTTGGGAAGACCATCTTCCTCTCGTGGAGTTTGCATATATAATAATAGTTACCAAGCTAGCATCGGAGTGGCACCTTTCGAAGCCCTGTATGGAAGACCATGCAAATCGCCAACTTGTTGGTGGGAGATGACAGACAGGCTTATACTTGGCCCTGACATGATAAGAGACACTTCTAAGAAGGTTGAGTTGATACAAAGATGGATGAAAACGACCCAAGATAGACATAAATCTTATGCGTACAAGAGAAGGACAGACCTAGAGTTCGAAGTTAGAGATATGGTCTTTATAAAAGTTTCTCCGTTACACAATGTAGTTCGTTTTAGAGCAGTTGGAAAGCTAGCACCAAGGTTCGTAGGACCGTTCCCTATCACTGAGAGGATTTGACGGATGTCCTATAAGGTAGACTTACCCGAGAAGTTGACTGGAGAACACAATGTCTTTCACGTCTCGCATCTCCGATAGTGCTTGCATGAGTCGGCCGAAATGGTAAAGCCAATCATCCTTGAAGACGTAGAAGTGGAAAAAGAGGCAACATTGAGGCGAATTCCGATTTGTATCTTGGGGACGGAGATTAAAAAGCTAAGGAATCGAGAAGTCAAGCTAGTTAAAGTGCAGTGGAGTGAAGCCCAAGAAGACGCAACTTGGGAAACCGAAGAGAAGATACGCGCGCTTTACCCATTTCTTTTTTAGGGTACATTCTCGATCTCTTTTCCTATAAACTTGAAAACCATTTTGTAGCATGCTTCTACTACCTACGTTTGTCTTGTTATCTTCTCGATCTTTTCTTGAGAACCTTAGGTAGAACCATATGGATGTAAACATGTGATTGAAACATGTTATGGTTGATGTTTGCAAATGGTTGCAAGTGTTTACAAGTGATTGCTAGTGGATGCATGACACACATTACGCACTAGATCGGCTCAGTCACATTTTCATGTTGCATATGCATGGGTGCTTATACTTGTACATGGATGGAACTTGTTATGCTATCACTTGGATGTTGCATATGAATGAATGTTTGTGCACTCATGTAGAGATTATAAATTATCTAAGGAATTTGCATACATGTTGGATTCATTACACTAATATATTTTGCATTAAGGAGGTTTACTGACTCAGTAACCACTTGATCTTTTGCATTAGATAAGTACATATACACACACTTTCTGCATATGTTCATACAGCACTAGAAACCTTTTAAGGACAATGGTTGCTTGTGGATGATGTTTTGAGTAGATGGATGATGGATGATAGGGAACATCCTCCCTAACTTAGAGATTCGGGGACGAAATCCTTTAAGGAGGGGAGAATGTAACAACCCGTATTTTTATAACGTGTAATAATCATAAATCAAGGCAGAATTAATTTTTAAAATAAGAATCAAGGGAAATGGGTTATGCCATTGCGTTCGTCTCGAAATTCTGCTTGGAAACGAGTCCGAGTTTTCGAAAATCGGAGTCTGTATGACCAAGTTATGACCTTTCGAAGTTTTCAGAAGTTTTCAAGTTCAAAACAGCTCAGAATTCGAATTCAAATTTCGAAATTCAAACCCTAGAATGGACTGGCCGGGAAATTTCCCGCCCAGGACCAGGTCGACCTGGGGGTCAACTATGTAGTCGACTTGCCCAGGACCTGGTCGACCATTGTGTCGACCTGGGGGTCGACCTGGTGGCCGAGCCCACTTTTGAAGCTGGATTCACTTCGATGTTTCTGGCCTCGTTTCTATCTACATTCGTTGACCTGACCCTATATAAACAGCCCCTAACACTAGTCTCTCTACACAAAATTCTCTCTGACCTTATGCTGCTCTAATTCTGGTTGAAAAGTTAGAGAAAGGGACTACTTGTTCTACGTCGAAACTACGTTAAGTGAATTCCTGATTTGGGGATTTCTGTTAGGACTTGACTAAGCATATAAAGATTCAACATCGACTCTCTTTTTCTAATTCTTGAACCACGATCTGTAAGCCCCAGTTACTTTTAGATTTAAACTGTAAATGTAATATGAATATGTATCTGCTATCAGTCACAAGTTTATGCCTATCACCTTATGTCAATCGTTACCATGACTATACTATCACCTTATGTCAATCGTTACCATGACTATGCTATCACCTTATGACAATTGTTATCTTGACTAGTACCTTATCTTGCTAGATTTGGAATGTTTATGTTTGAGGCCAATATTCCATATGCCAGTAATGTTATAATCATTTATCTCAAGTCATACCATGCTATGGTAGTAATCACTTTTGCCATCTTATAACCGTCCCTTTTTATGTTATTCCCTTATTAGATTTATTTGTATAAATTCGAGTTTATGTGCGATGGGAATACGATTTGGGTTGATTAGGTAAAACATGAATTGGCTTTGAACATGAATGTTATTATAACTTGAACCTGGATATGGACATGAACTTGACACGATTTGACATGAAACATGACCTGAAAACTTGACATGATTTTAGACTCGAAACTTGAATCTGGGCATGACACATAGATAAACTTGAAAATGGCCAACTCGAGGTTGGGTTGAGTTTGCAGTGTAAATCTGCCCGGAACCGCCCGGCGAATCCAGTGACTGCAAATAATAGGATCCAATGTGGGTAGTTGGTCATATCGCACGCAAAACCCGAGGTTAGACTATGTTGTGGTGTAAATCTACCCAGAACCGCCCAGCGAATCCAGTGACCACAACAATTAGTCTAATGTGAGAGGTTGGGGTGCATCAATGAATTAATGCCACATGATAGGGTTAATTCATGAACCACTTGAATATACTTAACCAACTTGACACGATGATTCGATAGGGTTAAGTCATGAACCGCTTGAACACACTTAACCAACTTGATACATGATATGGATAGGGTTAAGTCACGAATTTTAATGACAACACTTAACCCATTAGAAACCCTAGTCACGCAGTCCTTTTCAGCAATAATCCACTTAGATGTATCACGATACCCTGGGACTAGGCAGAGGGGCACGATTACTGGGCTGATTGTAAGCGACCAGAATGACGGCTGATTAGGTGCGCCATTGTAGGTTCAGGCGGACTATGGTCGTGCACGTAGTCCGGAGTTGAAAAAGCAGGCATTGGGCACCCATAGGTTTACACTGTGCGTGCTTGATTCGTGTCGGTGGTCGGTACCGTAGGGTTTGATACACCCAATGGTGGACCTAGCACAGGTGACTACATTTCAGGATAGGTCCGTATGACACAGACACATGACGAGCTAGAACTTGTAGGGAGCCAATCGATTAGTAGATCGTATCGTAGGACCCCGTAATGGGTCACTTCATGATACTGGGCCAAGGGATCATTTCATGATTAATACTTGACACGGGTTAGAACACTAGTACAGATGGTGCAGCGAACCTTGAATATGCGATGCTGGACTTGACTTATCTTGTTATCTTAATTATCATATCAGCCATGTTATCATCCTTATGTTTAATTCCAGTTATCACATGTCATGTTACCTTTACTAGTTTTTAAACTGAAAGTCACTAGGGCTTACCAGTCTTATGACTGACCCTTTTTCTTTCGCCTCCTTTTCTTTCGTCCCCCCCTAGGTTCTCAGGGACGAAACACTATCTCTTAGCTTGGATTTAGCTTGTTTCTGACAGCTCATGTACGGTTTGGTCTTGAGCTATGCTATGGCTGCTTCTGCTATTTATGGGGAATAATTTACTTTTGTTTTCTTAAGTATATGCTTCTTTATTTGGAACTTGATGTAATGAAATAATTTGTACCTTGGATATATGGGGTTTTGACTCTTTTCTTGAAAGTAATAAAAAATTGGTTTTTAATTTCTACCGCTGCTTTATTTATGTTCTGCCTTGTGATATCTCTGTGTATGTCTACCTAGATAATACTCCACCAAAACTAGTGCATTCTCTTTGTGAGTGACCCTAGCAGAGGTGGGGAATTACAAAAACTAATCGAAACGATCGAATTAGTTTACGATACATATCTCATTGTGTTCGGAATGGGGGTAATTAGCTATGGACGACAGGCGGTGGGTTTCGTTTCGAATTCAAAATAAAAATTACTTTTTGGTGGAAATTAAATTAATAAAAATATATATTTATATTCTCCTAACCTAGGTCAACTCCTTTATCCACTGAGCCCCCCCCCTTTATCGTTCATTTAAAATCAAAATAAAAAAAGAGAGGGGGAAACGAGCGACAAGGGGGGACGCCGCCGCCACCCATAGCGGTCCCCCCTAGGTGGCGTGCCGACCACCGATTCTCTCCCCTGCTCCCCTTCCCTCTATTTTCTATCGTGTGCGGACCCTCTCCCTCCACGTCCAAAGCAAAATCGACGTTGCACCCCCGAAAACCCTAACCACCGTCGCACCCCACCTAAATCCGCCGCCACCTCCTGTTGGGCGCCACCACTGCATTAGAAACCTACGAGCGCACCACCTCCTCCTCAGCTACAGACGCAGTGTAACGACCCAGGGGTTTCGGCCCCGAAAATCGACATAAATACCTTTGTTGCAACTCATGCCGACCCTCCAAGCACCGAAAACACTGGATAGTTATTAGAAAGAAATTAGAGGGTGAGATAAGAAAGAAAGAAATAATAGAATAGAAGAAGAAGAAACCACACAGAGTCTCACATCGCAGCGGAACATAATATAATACAGAAATAAATCTTTATTGAGAGCTTTAAAAATACTTACAATATCAGAGTACATCACACCACGGGACAATTATAATATCCTGTTCCCATATACAACACACAGTGGAATAGCTATATAATATCATACGTCTGAACATCTCCAGCTCATCTCTGGACTTCACAACATTCGATAACCTGAACTTGTACACTCCGGGCTAACCCGAGCATTTACAAACACCGGGTCAGTCTGGTGAACCAGAGTGAGAAAAAACTCGCACAGTATTAAGGGTAAATCATCCAATCATGATTTTAAAGTTCAAAATCTTTTCGAAAGAAAAGGATAATCGTAAGACCAAATCCACACATAAATACGGACGGTTTTTACCTTACGATAACCCAAAACAGTTTTGAAAACCAATATCTTGTCTGATATTATAATAATGTCTAAATACAAGTAAATAGAAATCTAGTAGAACGCTTGCATCTCACGCTCTACATATATAGTATACAAATAAAACACGCAGGCACTTATTGGAGATTAGATTCCGACTATGACAAGGTATGGGACCACCTGCCGATAGTGTATCTCTAGAGGCAAATACACTGGGTTCAACAAGAACGTCTTGCAACCCAGCCCACACATGACCGACCACTCATTTCGCTTGAGTGTATCGAATGTATATCACCGCGGTTGGGATCAGCAACCGTCTCCCGAAAAGGGACAGCATCGAATATAGATTAAAGAATGAAAATGAAATCTCTAGATAGGTGACTATACACCCTAATGGGAGCGACCCACATAGCCATGCTGCCTGCCCGATTTTTGTCATTTCCCGGTTGATGAGGCTTGAGGCCAGAATTAACTTCTGATCATCTGGTCGTCATTCACTTTGAATGCCACATCGTCAGATCCGTCAGATATCACTAATTGACGTCCACAAAAATACTCTAGCTGGAAGCTAAGAGAACGGAAATTCCCCACCAACAACTATAGCACGTTTGGAGAAATCAACGTACGTGACCATTTGGAAATACTCTTTCAGACATCCGTCTATACATGTCATCGAGGAACAAGATGAACCGAAGGCACTCTCCTACCGCATCCAATATAGGAATCACCCTATGGATCAGTAGCGAGTAGTCCTTGCAACCCATAGATTCCAACCACGACAGAATCACACCTTATCTCTGCTTGTCAGGCAGAGAATATTAGTGGTTCTTCCGTTATGAAAATCCACGGTCTTCAATGCTCCATCTCGATCATCTTCTGATATCTTCACGTATTTGTTGGTCGGATTGGTTTTCGAATAAATTCGATCCCGGTCTTTCCATGCCAACAATCGTATTGGACAGGTTTGATAATCGGTGATTTAACTATCAAAATAAACAGTGTTTCAATCATGACAATTCAATGAGTTCACTGGTTTAGTATTCAGCATCACTTGGCCTTTTAATTAAAACAAACTGATTCACTTCTGTTAAATAAAAACTTCTAACTCTTTTAAATATTTAAAAATACGATATTTGATCCCTAATAAAAATACAAATGTTTTCAAAACCAATTCTTTGTATTACGTAGTAAAATAACTTATAACCATATTCAATTCTCACTTAATTCTCCTTTCAAAACGTATGTTACGTCATTCTCTATTATTTAAGCTTGGGAAAACCCATTCAACTTATTATTTCACTAATGGAAATAATAAATTATGACTAACCCCTTTACGATTACCAACCAACATCATCTTCAGATAATCCTGATGTCCTTCAAGTTGGGGTATTTTAATTACCTCTCAGATCTTGATCAACAACATTCATATCTTTAAATAAATATAAGTTGTAATCAAAACCCAATATTCAATTTCAGTCTCAAAACAATTTCCATTATAACTTGGATTTGGTTATACAACCCCATAACCCTCATCTTTACCCCTAATTCACTCTTACCAATCTCCTTTCAAACATATCCAACCATTATCCACTTTGGAAATCTTATTTCAACTTCCCCTTTTTACTCAATCTCCTTTTTAAGTAATGTTAATTTAGAATTAACGCTTTAACCCTTTATATCTCATTTATCCCTGGTTTATTATAAACATTTTTATCTCTTAATCTCCTTTCACTTAATTCAAATGATTAAGTAACATTCATTTCAAACTATTTTGTTCGCTTGAAATTCCTTTTATACTTTGTTATAACAACTTGGGTTTTAAATATAAAACTCGTTCCTGAACTTCCCTCACCGTTCAACTAGATTTCGTTCCAGCTTCGATTACTTTTTAAACGAATTTCCATTCAAAAGTAATTTTCTAAATTATTATTAATTAAAATAATAATTTATTTCAATCATTAACTACATTAATAGTTAATTCCTTTATTAATAAAATAAATAGTAAATCCCTTTAAAAACCTTATTTAAATTTAAACAGTATTCATTAAACTATTTTAATCGAAAACACATCAATTTGATAATCAATTTCAATTCAAACTGGTCGATTTAATTAACTCAAACTCAATTATCTCATTAACCGATTCCAATCAGTCCTCACCTTAAATTAATTAAAAATATAAATAATTTAAATAATTCCATTAATTGTTTTCTTTACAAAACAATCATCAAAGTTAACCCATTCGATTTATTTCTTATCCTCGTACTTCTGAATCTGATTAACATCAGAATTGACTTTATAAAATCAATTATAATAAATCAAAGTCTTAAATAAATAAATTATTTATTTATTTTTCTTCAATATCTTTTATTCAAAATAATACTTTTTCCAAAATCTAACTCCAGTTATAAAATAAATTTTATAACTTCATCTCTATCGACTCACTTGGCGGTGAATCAATATTTATAAAACGATTGATTTTATAGGCCATACGCTGCCAAATACCCAACCAATATCACCCATTGGTTTAAACAAACATAGGTTGACTTTTCAGTCAATGATCACAAACCAAATCAATCACCAATCATGACAATTCATATATGATAATATGAAAATAAATAATATATTTGAGGAATCCGGTTGGATCCCTCCAACCTGTTCTACCCTGTATTCAAAATGGTTATCTCAAATCAGACCATTTAGTTTTGTTTAACTGATAACACTAAATAGCAACCATTCAACATCAATCACAAGCAATTCAAACAATTTAACAATTCAAAACACGTTTATAAATAAACGTGACCAATAAGGTAAGTTACCTTTATTGGAACCAATTGTTAAAATAACGATTTGGTATTGCACTGAAATTAAACGATGGTTTAATTTCATCAGTAAATCAACAAAAAAATGTATAACTAGCAAATAGGCAACCATCAGCAAACAGAGCACACAAAATAAAAACCCAATTTATATAAAATATAAATGGGAAAACTGAGTGAGTTTAACTCACTTTGATTCGATTCTGTTCGTTGGTTATAGTTAAATTAAACAGTCATTTAATTTTAACTGTAAATTCCTGGTTGTCTCCATCATGTTCAAGACAGTTCCAGAATGTATAGTTCAGCAACACGGTCACAACACTTCTGGTTTGGCTCAATTCTGATAACACAGACATGGGTTATTAATAATATAAGTTCACATTTAATTTAATAAAATTCATTCTTTAATTAAATAATTTGTCCTAATTTATAATGAATTGGTTAAACTGATTACATTTCAAGTTTCGGTTGATACGGTACACTCGCTCCCTGGCTAGTCTTCGTTTGTTTGCAATCTACTATGAAGAAAACACCTGTGACAATTCAGGTTTTAATATCATACTTTAATTAACTATAGTTAAGTTCTCAATCACTTTATTAAATAAAGCAAATTACGGTTTTAATGATAGAACATGGCTGATGCTTTTCCTTTATTCAATCTCTTCCCAGAGCAGAACGTGAATGAGTTCTTCTATTCAAGCATTCTGCCCCGGTATTTAAATTTCGCCCCATTTCATACCTGGTACATAGTTGTTTTTAAAAATTAGTATAATGAATTTAATAACCTAATTGACCCTTATTTAATTTAAACCAATATTTGACGTTAGTTATAATACCAAGGTTAAATTATCACCATCTAAGACAAAACGCGGCGGTCAGATGAAGACCCCTTCCCACTTTTGAATTCCTTTCAACACAATTGAAACCAACTATGCCTCCATTCTCCACGTTTAGACTGTCTTGCCCAATTTCTTCTTGCCTAGGTGACTTTTTCGTTGGTTTCACGGTATCAAGTATTACTGCTTCAACAAAAAAGGCCGGCTGACTTTATTCCTTCCCTCAACTTGCGTTCGACCTCCTGTACACAACTACACAGGCTTCCACTTCAGGCTCCCTCGTCTTCTCTCTGTTAGATACTCCAAACCGCAAATGAACTACACCGATGCCAGATCGGCACGCGTCCGGAGTGCCATCGGGTAGCGCCATCATCAACACCTCCACGGCGCTGACCCATCCCCCCTCAACCTCGCTCCAAAAATCTCAGCCAACGCCAGCGTGTTTTAAGGTAAATTTCGGCCATCGCGAAACATTATACCAGACCATTTTCGTTGACCAGGAAGCCCTCTTTAAGATCCATATAATTGCAGTTTGAAATGTTTTAATTTGATAAATATATTTCGAGATTCAATCGAGAGAGATTCGGTGATTTAGAGGAGTTGGTATCGTGTATTGAGGGTGGCGGCGCATTTTCTATGACGAGAGGAAAGTTTAGGGTTTCACTGGTTTATATAGGGTATGAAATATTATATTATATTATAAATCGAAACTTCTTCGTGAAGTAACTCAATAAAACCACTACCAGCGATCTCTGTCTACTGATAAAAAGGCTAATCTTGGTGTAAAAAGGTATTCCGGATCCAATGGGACGAGTTTCGTCGAAATCCGAGGTCGTATGAAAAAAAATTCCTTTATAAAACCAGAAATGAATACGCGTTTAATTTTTTCACGATCACCAGATAAATCAAATCAACTTGATGAAACACCCCACCTCCGTTAGGGTCACTCTCAAAGGGAATGCCCTAATTTTGGTGGAGGTTTATAAGTATAAGTCACAGATATACAAGACAGATATAAGAACACATATTTGTAAATAGCAGAAAAGCAGCAACTTTTATTTCATAAAAGTAAATACGTGTTACAGCAACATCACCATGATTGTCTTACATCCTTTCAAAAAAAAACATAACACCTTCATAACTGTCTTGATTACATTATTTAAAGAAGCATAAAGAAAACATAAATAAACTGCAAAAGCCCCATAATTGTTGTCCAAAGCCATAGTTCAAAACGGAAAGGTCCAAGCAATACATTCTTTCTCTTCAAGCTGGATATGAAGGCTGGTCAAGCTGCAGTATTCCCTCCCTGTGGACCTGGGGGGGGGGGGAACGGAAGAAAAGAAGACGAAAGAAAAGTAGAGTCAGACATAAAGCCTGAGTAAGTCGAGGACTACTCTGTCTATGAATAAAGAACTGGGTATGATAAGTACAAACTAGAAATGGGGAAAGCACTATAAACTTGGTTAAGTTGTCTAGGGTCGAATATACTATCGTACCCCATATTAATCTCTGTACCCATATAAACTAGTTCCCAATAGGCACCCCATAACCAGGGTGAAGTGATCCATTTTACGATGATCGGCTCCTAATCGCATAGTTACATGTGTCTTACGGCCCCCGATGTTGTAGTTACCTATGCTGGTCCCATCATGGGGTGTATCAAGTCCCATGGCGGCGACCCGACACAACCCTAGAATGCACAGGTATGCTACTGGTGCCCAGTGCCTTATTTTTCTGCGCCGGAGTGAGTGCACGCCCACGCCCCGTTAGAACCTACACTGCTGCACCACCGTCGTCGATTTGACCTCTTACATTCAGCCCAGTAATCGTGCCCCACCCTGCCTAGTTTCAGGGTATCATGATACACCTTATAGGGTTACTGCTGAAAAGGGTCCCCCGCTACTAGGTTTTCTACTTCTAGCCAACATGCTAAGTTGGTTAAGTGTTTTATGAACCTAACCCCCAATCAGTCTGTTTAGTTTAGCATGTCCCATTTTTGATTAAGTCTTTAGTTTACTTAATCCTAACAATCCTGACTCAGCCTTAATTGTCTTATTAAAGCCTTGACCTCTCACATTAGACAGGTATTGTTGTGGCTGCCTGTTGCCGGTTGGTTCCGGGCAGTCTTACGCCACAACTCAGTCTAACCTCGGGTCCTTATTGGGCTCCATGTTTAACCACCCACATTGGATAGGTATTGTTGTGACTACTGGACAGCCGGGCGGCTCCGGGCAGGTTTACATCACAACTCAATCCAACCTCGGGTTAAACACATCGTATTTTCTACATTTACATATTTTGTCTTTCTTCTTTATTTTCTTATATGTAAATATTTGCGGCCCATTATTAAAAACCAGTTTAAGCTAATGGTGTAAAGGTTTACACCAATCATGGGCCCAAACCATACTTGAATTTGGGCCCCTTTGCTTTATGTTTTTCATTCATTAATTACTTTGGCCCAACGCTATTTTCCCCCGTTTAATACGCTCGTTTATTATATATATATATATATATATGTTGGGCTTAGCCTTTTTAAGCCCAACTTAGCCACGTGAAAAAGGGGAGGCTTAAAGCGTGATTACATACACAAAAAGGGGAATGTGAACGCATGAACTTGCAACATAACGTTGGAACTACAAAATAGAAACTGGTGTACTTGCATAGTAGCAACGTATACTTTGGTCATAAAGCATTAGTGACATGAATCAAAGCATGTAAACTTGTAGTTAAGTTAGAATCTAAATTGGATATCATTATTGACACATAGTCTTAACTACAACATAAACCTATATTTTTCTTTAGGCATAATGTCAAACATAAGCAAATCATGTTCATAAGGTTACTACATGTTTACAAGGGTGCTTACTTTTGTTACTAATACAAAAGTATAATTCAACTAGAATTATTCCAACTTAATCATGAATTTAAATCTATTCACATTACCATGGCACACATATACTTTTGTCATAAATATTTTTAAACATGAAATCATGATTTTTACTTTAGTCATGCAAACTTGCAAATGGGATTTTAAATCTAACCTAGCTATGTATCACATGTGTCATCATATAATTCTTGTTAACAATATAGACCTAACATGTTTTTCAATTATGCAAAATATCAATCATAGCCTAGTCATATTCATAAGTTCGTAAAGAGGTTTTCTAGTACAAAAGTATGGCTTAATATATAAATCATGATGCCAAATTTTCAACATAATTTCATATGAATTATAATAACCCAAATTTGTTCCAATTACACACAAAATGATTTTTGTACAGAAATAAACATTATGATGGCATAGTAGCAAAACCACAAACTTGCATGAATTTCAATTAAAGAACTACATACATGTAGCTTCAACATGAATTACAAACATTGCGAATATCCAAACGTATATTTGCATAAAACTAACGCAAACATGTAGTTTTTATAATGAATAACATACTTTGCGAATATCCAAACGTACACTTGCATAAAACTACCGCAAACATGTAGTTTTTATAATGAATAACATACTTTGCGAATATCCAATCGTTATACAATATTCCAAATCGATAAGAATCATAGTAACGCACAAATATGAATTACTTATCACCACAAATCAAGTGTAGAAACCAACACAGTTATTTATTCATACCAAAGTAATACTCTACTTACAATCGTGTGGCGAATTCTCCAATTCTGGAATTTGGAGATGCGACTCCTTTTGACGTAGGCGTTGATTTGATTTGTTTAAGTTGCTTTATGCTTTAGAATTTGCCTCCTAATCTTCTCTCAAATTGGTGGCTACTCCTAGTCGTTCCTCAGCTGCATGATGGCCTCATTCTTATTTTTTTGTGTGAGATTAGGTTAGGTTTGAGTTGTATATATAGAATTTTAGGATTAATTTAGGCCGTTTGATTAATCCTAGAAATGACCATAACCGTTCAGTCAGGATAGAGTTATCCTATTGACTCAGCCATGAGTCAGAAATGACTCAGCATTGACTCAGCGATGAGTCAGAAATGACTCAGCGTATTAAATGTTCACCAATTCAAACGTAAATACGTATTTAATAGATACATTTTCCCCTTTACCGTATTAATTACCCATATATAAATATTTATTTATATATGAATAAATATTTTCTTACCTTTAATTTGTCATAATTAAAAATTGGAGAAGGCCAAAAAAAAAACCATCCTTGACAACCAAAAATGCGCAACGTACGCTACATGATGCGTACACGTCATATATATATATATATATATATATATATATATATATATATATATATATGCGTATATGTATATATATATTATATATATATTCATTTTTTTCTCTATCTTCCCAATTAACCATTTTCACACTAAACCACTTTTTGAACTGCGTTCACACTAGGCTATTTTAACCCATTCCCCTAAAACAAAAAATAGGGCGCTGGCGGGGATCGAACTCTGTACCTCTTGTATGCAAGTCATGTGTTCCAACCAAATGAGTTACTAAGTCTTTTGCTTACAAACCCTAGAACAATGCTAAACATTATTCGTTTCCCATTCTTCTTCTTTTTTCATGTTTTGCTGCGATATTTAAATTAAAGATATCTTCTTCACACGTTATCCGTTTTGCGAAAACTCGGTGAGACGACCCGAATTCCCGTTCAGACGGAAACAGGGCTATCTTTGGAATATAACACAGAAACATATAATAGCAGAACAGAATTAAATAAATACACTAGATATGAACAACAAAATATACTGGATAAAAGTAATCATCAGAGTTACACAGTATACAGGATCTTACTTAGTACAAATACAGTTCAGCTATACATAAATGTCTACAGCGGAAATAAACAAAATATGTACAATAGGAGCTGAACAGCATAAAAAGAAATAAATGATAGAATCCATCTTCAGCTCCAGCTATCCAGAAAGAACCAGCTAAACCTGAATACAAGGCTGCCCGTGTAGAAAAAGGGGCACCCGAGTTTGAAAGTGAAACAAACTACGAGTCAGTCATGGGACTGGTATGAGAAATCCACTCAACACATATATAATTGGCTAATCACAGGACCACGCCACTTTCGTGGAACGGGTTTACTCCATTGGATTGCCAGTGTTTTAAAACAAATCTTTCTTTTAAACATCGCTATGCTTTTTATAAAAATGAAGCCGTTATAAGACTCAGTTCCCATCACACAATGCAACGCAGACCGGAGGATAGAGTTTTTACCTTATAACGGCCAAGATATGCTTGATACGAATAAAACAAAGGCATTTGATATTATTACTAGTGTTTATATGTTTTGAAAATAATTTCAAATCATAACTATCAATCATAGACGACATGAGCGTCCCATGCCACTATGTCGCCAAATATATATATACAACTGAAACCGCACGATCACGTATTTGGAAATTGGATTTCCGTCATGAACCAAGGCAAAAGATAGTCCTTACCGAATTTGAGACGCTCTAGCCCGTGTCCCAGGAACAGCCGCAACTGCCCCTTGGATCGTCAGGGCCGGTCCACCGATGTGGATTATTATGCCTGAACACTACGTCTCCCCGCCCTTTGGGGCGTAAACGAGCCAACGAATGACTCCATCGGACCCGGATCGTCCGATCAAACCGAGGCGCCTCGCAACAGCAACAACCACATAGGTGAAAAGTATATAAATGTCAGGGCTGGTAGGTCACTGACACCACCCTAGCTAGAAGGAAACGCAGGCCCTCCCTGATGTCCCCTCCCGTTTTAGGTTCATACCGAGGTGTGAGCCTCGCGAATTCACGTTATACACAAAGCTACGCCACACAGGCGGTGCTTTGATCATCACCACAAGACTTTGCTTTTCAACAGAAGCCCTGATCACTGCATCTTAGCATGCCACACAGGTAATTCACGCCATGCGATTGATGTCCATCGATATACAACCTCTGAGCTCGTACGTCTCAGAGAAGGGCGTTAAGCAAAAGAATAAATTCTCCACCGCCAAATAGATGTATATTTAACAGAGATCAATCAACACAGAATAAAATCCAATGTCGGACTCACAGTCCACTTACAAGTCTGTTCTGGGTCTGAACGAAACCGGAGGCACTAAATACCTCGCAAACCCATCGATCACCACGTACGTCTGGACGATCACCACTCATTATCCATATTTCGGGATGCCTCCCAATCAGGACCTCGGTTACCATCCAAACGAGGTGAAGATCTCCGGTCTTCGACCATCGTCTTCATCTTCGACTTTCAATCGTCGATCAATTATTTGAAATGAGAATTAACTCGGCTTTTTCAAATAATTCACGTATATTTAGAATTTCAAATCAATTTATTTCAATGGTTAAATTATTCGACAACACCAATTTCGTTCTTTAATGTAATTTTCACACCAAACACATTCAACCATCAAAAGCCACATAAATCAAGCAAATTCAGTTTATTTCCATTCCATATCGCTTACGATATTTTATAACTATTTATCGCTATTTTTATTTATTTTAAAATAGCCATTTTATTCAAAACGACGCTTCGGGCCATACAGCGGCCGTGGCGCTGTTTTTCTTCAGATTTGATTTACACATATCTGAAAATCTAACTGTTGGATCTTCACAAAATTTACATCATTAGAAAGGTCTTTTCAAAACGAATCCAACGGTTCCAGTTTCGGGAAAATCCGACGGTCGGATCTCCCGGTACAATCGTTTGAATTTTCGATTTCAAAATACGAACTGCAGCGTCGTTATTCGATTAAATATATAATTATATTTATATTTATATAAATATAATCGCTTCTGGCGCTGTTTTTTTTCAGATTTGAATTAAACATTCCAGACAATCCAACCGTTGGATTTTTACAAGGTTGGTGCCGTTGGAAAGATATTTCCAAGGCGAACCCGACGGTTGAGATTTCGGAAAAATCCAATGGTCGGATTTCCCGCACTAGTCGTTTGAAATCACGGTTTCAAAATACGAACTGCACGGCTTCGTTTCGTTTTAATTTTATTTATATTTATATATTTATATAAATATAGTTCATTCAATGATTTCCATATCGTTTTCACTTCAAATATTTTTCTAACACCTTAAAATTTTGGAAAATTTCGCCATAACCTCCCCTGCACCGGGAGCATCGGGAAATCGCAAATAGCGTTCCCGGTCCTTCTAATCTCAAAAAGAAAAAGAAAAAGCCAAGCGACTAGCCAACAGGCTCATAAAATCATCACCCAAACAAAGCAGTAAATGTGTACCTATTTGTCGGGCACAAAATTTTATTCCTCTTCTCTAGCCCCTTTGCTATAACCTGTTCAATAAATATGCATGTACATATATATACAGTTCTTATCACTTATCATTTTCTTCTCGACTTCATATTTGATTTCTATTCGGTTTAAAAACACCATTCATTCTAATGTTACATAAGTAGGTGCAAATCATTTCATTAGCTAATTAATGAATATTTCAACTCATATATGTTTATTTTGAACAAGTGGCTATTTTTAACACTTCACATTTCAACGATTTATGCATACAGTAAAAATGTGATTTTTATTGTAAAACAATTCATTTCAAAACACTATTCTTCTATATAGTTCAAGTTGGTGATAAAAATGGGATTTTTATCATAAAACAATTTATTTCAAAATAGGAATAACATTCAACACATGAATTTCTAATCAACGAATGAATATCAATTCAACACATGAATGTTTTCTATAGTTTCTATATATAGATAAAAATGTGATTTTTATTATCGAACAATTTATTTCAAAATATGAATACCATTCAACACATGAATTTCCAATCAACGAATGAATATCAATTCAACACATGAATGTTTTCTATAGTTTCTATATATAGATAAAAATGTGATTTTTATTATCGAACAATTTATTTCAAAATATGAATACCATTCAACACATGAATTTCTAATCAACGAATGAATATCAATTCAACACATGAATGTTTTCTATAGTTTCTATATATAGATAAAAATGTGATTTTTATTATCGAACAATTTATTTCAAAATATGAATACCATTCAACACATGAATTTCTAATCAACGAATGAATATCAATTCAACACATGAATGTTTTCTATAGTTTCTATATATAGATAAAAATGTGATTTTTATTATCGAACAATTTATTTCAAAATATGAATACCATTCAACACATGAATTTCTAATCAACGAATGAATATCAATTCAACACATGAATGTTTTCTATAGTTTCTATATATAGATAAAAATGTGATTTTTATTATCGAACAATTTATTTCAAAATATAAATACCATTCAACACATGAATTTCTAATCAACGAATGAATATCAATTCAACACATGAATGTTTTCTCTATAAGGAATAAATATAGTTTAAGCATATGAAAATAATTCAAACATACGAATATTATTCAAAATTTCGGCAGCATAACGGCAGGGTAGTTAAAACCGGCACCGTCCCTAGTACGGCTCCTCGCTCTACCTTAAAACCTCGCGGTTTTTGACAATGGGGATCATGCATCTAGTTCGCACGCAGGCGGCATGTATATATTTATTTCATTTCCACAACTAATCCTATGTGGTTTCAACCAAATATTTTTCAACCACAAACGGGTATTTTTCAACCGCAATCAACCAATATCAATCACAAACAATCCCAAACAATCATTCGCTATCAATCAATTTTCACAACAATTTCAACCAATAAATATCGTCCATGGTTTGTGGACGAGGGGCGTATATATATATATATTATAGATATTTATATATAGCTATTCACTTTCATTTCACACATATATAATATTTTTAAATCAGAAATCTCACCAATAGCTATCCAACTTCACTTAGAGAAATCTTCGCCTATTTCGCCTTCTTGTGGCTTTCGTTGCCTGTATTCTCTACATAGGTAAAAAATCGAATTTTTACTATGTTATTCAATATATAAAGATTGCATTTTGACTTCGCTATTAAATATATAAAGATTATATTTTTATTATTCTTATGATGTAAAAATTATATTTTTATTGCTTTAAAAATACAAAAATCATGTCTTGCTCCTTCTACCTAATAAAAATCCCGTCTTTTCTCTTTTTAAAAATATGATCTTTATTTTTGCAAGTTCAAATCTTTTTCTACTAAAAGATTAAACCTTTTTCTATTTCAAAGTTTAAACCTTTTTTTCTATTTCAAAGTTAAAACCTTTTTTTCTATTTTAAACCTTAAAATAAAATCAGTTTTTATTTTCTTTAAAAATCAGTTTTTAAAATTCTTTAAAAAAAATCAGTTTTAAATCTTTTAAAAATTCAGTTTTAAATCATTATAAAAAAACAGTTTTTAAATCTAAAAAAAATCAGTTTTTAAAATTCTTTAAAAAAAATCAGTTTTAAATCTTTTAAAAAATCAGTTTTAAATCTTTTAAAAATTCAGTTTTAAATCATTATAAAAAA
The DNA here is from genome assembly GCA_030737875.1 of Allium sativum. Lineage (NCBI taxonomy): Eukaryota > Viridiplantae > Streptophyta > Magnoliopsida > Asparagales > Amaryllidaceae > Allium > Allium sativum. Next base: position 177,270,403 of record CM060913.1, on the reverse strand, counting down.
AACAGTTTTTAAATTTAAAAAAAAATCAGTTTTATACATCTGTAAAAATCAGTTTTTAAATTTTTAACAAATTCCGAAATTACTTTTTAAATCATTTTAAAAGGAATCGGTTTTTTTTTTTGCAAAACAAAAATAAAAATAAAAATAAAACAACCTAAATTGCTTACCGTTGCCTGCGAAGGGGAGGGAAGAAGAAGGAGGCGTCGATGTGGTGTTCGGTGGTGTCGGCGGCAGGGTTCGAGGTGAGGGCTTGCTTCGATTTGCTTCGACTGGGGGGGGCATCGCGATGAAGGCGCTGGAATGAGGAGGAGGTTGGACGGAGGGGGCGGCGGCTTCGTGGTGGTGGTCTTCGTTGGCGTCGAGGTCAGGGGGGCGGCGGCTCGATTTGTTTAGGTTTTTTTTTTATATATTTCGTTTTCTGATTTATCAATCGGGGGGGCCAATGAAGAAGGAAAAAGGGGGGGGAGAAATTAAAATAATATTTTTTTTCCTTTTTATTATTTAATTATTTAATTTTTCAAAAAAAGTTGACTTTTACATACGACCTCGAAACGAGGCCCACCGCCTGTCGCCCATAGCGTTTCACCCCCATTCCGAACACAATGGGATATGTATCGCAAGCTGATTTGATCGTTATAATCAGTTTCCTTTTGAATTTTCATTTAAATCACTATATTGAATTTTGAACGCACATTTCAAATTACCGGGGTCACATACTAACTAGAAAAATTCCAGAAAATATTTTCTAGCTTCGTATTGACGATACGGTCCTAACAAAACTAGTTTCGTCGAATTCTGAGACCGTTGGAAAAATGGCCAATTTCCAGTCGATTAAAATCAACTAAAACTGGTCAAACGCGTTTTCCTTTGCCACGCTCACATATTGATTCGAAAAATTATGAAATTTGAAACCTAGCAATAACTTGACACTGCGGATCCAACAAAAGTGGTTTCGTCGAAATCCGAGGTCGTTTGCAAAATGTCCCATTTTAAGGGCCTGAATTCCATAGCGACTATTCAGAATTTTCAACTGGACATATCTTTTGATTCCCACTATAAAATTTCGATTGGTCAGATTCGTTAGAAAGATATTCACTAACAGATTTAAATATTTTTGTTTTCACTAAAAATCCGGATTGTTTTGCACCCGGTACATTCAATTGAAGTTTGAAATCGAATTATCGAACTACCGCGCTATTTTCAATTCCATATATAATTATAATTAATTATATTCATTTTCAAAAGTCGATTCAAACTCAGTTTTCATCGCCATTATTTAAAATATTTATTTTAAATAATTAAAATCCATTATTTTAGCCAATTTAAAAATTTTAAATTGGTTCAGATTTTCTGGGTCGTTACACTCGGACTCTATTTCGCGTATTTTTCCGATATGAACATAATGGCGTATCCCGTTTCCCTTAATTCTTTGATTTGAAATTAATTATACTTTAATTTGTGACTTTCACGGTTATAGAATACACGGGGTGTTACATTCTCCCCCACTTAAAAGGATTTCGTCCCCGAAATCTTCAAGTTAGGAGGAATGTATATCCTAACATCCAATCATCCATCTACTCATCCATCAAACACGAGCATCCATTGTCCTTAAAAGACTTCTAATGCTTCATGATCATATGCGAAGTGTGTGTGTGTACATGTACTAATCTAATGCAAAATCAGGCGGTCTACTGATTCAATTGACCTCCTTAATGCGAATTATGTAAGTGCCATGAATACATTATGTATGCAAATTTTTCCTATTCATGATTCTACATGAGTGCACAATCATTCATACAAATGCAACATCCATATGGCAACACATTAAAGTTCAACCATATACGAATGCAAACATATATGCATATGCAATATGAAGTGACTGAGCCGATCTAAAACCTAGATTGTGCGTGTATATGCAACCACGAGCAACCACTAGCAATCACTTGCAACCACTTGCAACCATCATCCATATCATGTTTCAACTACATGTTTACATCCAAAAAGATTCTACCTATGGTTCTCAAGATAGGATCGAGGAGAGAAATAGGATAAAACAAAGCATCTAGAATAAGTTAACGATGTACCGCCAGAAGGTCCGGTCTGCTTCTCAGGGCAGTCTTTGCTGATGTGTCCAGTCTTCCCACAATGAAAACATTCACCTTGCTTTCTCTTCCTCTTTCTACAATCCTTGGCTATGTGCCCTTCCGTACCACAGTAATTGCATTTCCTTTATCACGTGAGTTGTTGTTCTTGCCTCCTTTCTCGGGGTCTACCTTCTTATTCTTAGAATCGTTGGGCTTGACCTCTTTCTTCCCTTGAGAGTTTTCTGCCTCTGTTTCCTTCTTGTCCTTATCTTCCTCATTCAGCAATGCCATCTGCACCAACCTTTCGTACGTAGCTCCCATGGGTATATGGGTCATGGCCAAACTGTGTAATGGCTCATTCAACCCTTTGACAAAGCGGAGAGCCTTCTTGTGCGGGGTGTTGACTAGGTCCAGCCCAAACCTAGCCAGCTCATCAAATTGATTAACATTCTCTATGACTGTCATATTCCCTTGCTTAAGAAATAAGAATTTTTCCAACTGAAGACTCCTTTCAGCTTCCGAGAGAAATTTAGCCTCAAACCTTGCCCTAAAGTCCTCCCATGTTTCCACCGGTCTTTCTGCATTAGTGACTTCCCACCAGTAGGAAGCCTCACCCTTTAGTAGCCATACTGCCAGTTGTACTTTCTGTCTATCTTCTACCTCAAAGATGATGAATAAGTCCTCGGTTTCTTTCAGCCAATTTCTAGCTACCACGAAGGACTCAGTTCCATGAAAATCCTTTCCTCCCATAGCTTTAAAATCTTTACATATCTTAGCAAACGTGTTTCCCCGTGGAGGAGGTGGAGGAAGAGGTGCTGCTGCAACTGGATGATTTCCTGCAACTGGGGGAGGAGGAACGGTAGGACCTGGCTGAGTAGCCCTTGCTTCTAAGAACCGTCTAAACCAACCAGGTATTGGTACACCCTCTGGCAAGTTAAGTTCTTCGGACATGCTGAAACAAAAAGGATAGATTCAAAACGAAGGATAAGAGATAGTACCTATGGCTTTGGGGGGACTTTTCCTTTTTTTTAAAAAAATAAAATAATATTTTTCTTTTAAAAATGCTTCTTTAAATTTCTTTTTTGAAAATAAATTTTCAAAACTTTTTATCTTATCTGGTAAACCTATGCTCTGATACCAAGTGAAACACCCCACCTCCGTTAGGGTCACTCTCAAAGGGAATGCCCTAATTTTGGTGGAGGTTTATAAGTATAAGTCACAGATATACAAGACAGATATAAGAACACATATTTGTAAATAGCAGAAAAGAAGCAACTTTTATTTCATAAAAGTAAATATGTGTTACAGCAACATCACCATGATTGTCTTACATCCTTTCAAAAAAAAAAACATAACACCTTCATAACTGTCTTGATTACATTATTTAAAGAAGGATAAAGAAAACATAAATAAACTGCAAAAGCCCCATAGTTGTTGTCCAAAGCAACAGTTCAAAACGGAAAGGTCCAAGCAATACATTCTTTCTCTTCAAGCTGGATATGAAGGCTGGTCAAGCTGCAGTATTCCCTCCCTGTGGACCTAGGGGGGAAACGGAAGAAAAGTAGACGAAAGAAAAGTAGAGTCAGACATAAAGCCTGAGTAAGTCGAGGACTACTCTGTCTATGAATAAAGAACTGGGTATGATAAGTATAAACTAGAAATGGGGAAAGCACTATAAACTTGGTTAAGTTGTCTAGGGTCGAATATACTATCGTACCCCATATTAATCTCTGTACCCATATAAACTAGTTCCCAATAGGCACCCCATAACCAGGGTGAAGTGATCCATTTTACGATGATCGGCTCCTACTCGCATAGTTACATGTGTCTTACGGCCCCCGATGTTGTAGTTACCTAAGCTGGTCCCACCATGGGGTGTATCAAGTCCCATGGCGGCGACCCGACACAACCCTAGAATGCACAGGTATGCTACTGGTGCCTAGTGCCTTATTTTTCTGCGCCGGAGTGAGTGCACGCCCACACCCCGTTAGAACCTACACTGCTGCACCACCGCCGTCGATTTGACCTCTTACATTCAGCCCAGTAATCGTGCCCCACCCTGCCTAGTTTCAGGGTATCATGATACACCTTATAGGGTTACTGCTGAAAAGGGTCCCCCGCTACTAGGTTTTCTACTTCTAGCCAACATGCTAAGTTGGTTAAGTGTTTTATGAACCTAACCCCCAATCAGTCTGTTTAGTTTAGCATGTCCCATTTTTGATTAAGTCTTTAGTTTACTTAATCCTAACAATCCTGACTCAGCCTTAATTGTCTTATTAAAGCCTTGACCTCTCACATTAGACAGGTATTGTTGTGGCTGCCTGTTGCCGGTTGGTTCCGGGCAGTCTTACGCCACAACTCAGTCTAACCTCGGGTCCTTATTGGGCTCCATGTTTAACCACCCACATTGGATAGGTATTGTTGTGACTACTGGACAGCCGGGCGGTTCCGGGCAGGTTTACATCACAACTCAATCCAACCTCGGGTTAAACACATCGTATTTTCTACATTTACATATTTTGTCTTTCTTCTTTATTTTCTTATATGTAAATATTTGCGGCCCATTATTAAAAACCAGTTTAAGCTAATGGTGTAAAGGTTTACACCAATCATGGGCCCAACCCATACTTGAATTTGGGCCCCTTTGCTTTATGTTTTTCATTCATTAATTACTTTGGCCCAACGCTATTTTCCCCCGTTTAATACGCTCGTTTATTATATATATATATATATATGTTGGGCTTAGCCTTTTTAAGCCCAACTTAGCCATGTGAAAAGGGGGAGGCTTAAAGCGTGATTACATACACAAAAAGGGGAATGTGAACGCATGAACTTGCAACATAACGTTGGAACTACAAAATAGAAACTGGTGTACTTGCATGGTAGCAACGTATACTTTGGTCATAAAGCATAAGTGACATGAATCAAAGCATGTAAACTTGTAGTTAAGTTAGAATCTAAATTGGATATCATTATTGACACATAGTCTTAACTACAACATAAACCTATATTTTTCTTTAGGCATAATGTCAAACATAAGCAAATCATGTTCATAAGGTTACTGCATGTTTACAAGGGTGCTTACTTTTGTTACTAATACAAAAGTATAGTTCAACTAGAATTATTCCAACTTAATCATGATTTTAAATCTATTCACATAACCATGGCACACATATACTTAGGGCATAAATATTTCTAAACATGAAATCATGATTTTTACTTTAGTCATGCAAACTTGCAAATGGGATTTTAAATCTAACCTAGCTATGCACCACATGTGTCATCATCTAATTCTTGTTAACAATATAGAACTAACATGTTTTTCAATTATGCAAAATATCAATCATAGCCTAGTCATATTCATAAGTTCGCAAAGAGGTTTTCTAGTACAAAAGTATGGCTTAATATATAGATCATGATGCCAAATTTTCAACATAATTTCATATGAATTATAATAACCCAAATTTGTTCCAATTACACACAAAATGATTTTTGTACAGAAATACACATTATGATGGCATAGTAGCAAAACCACAAACTTGCATGAATTTCAATTAAAGAACCACATACATGTAGCTTCAACATGAATTACAAACTTTGCGAATATCCTAACGTATATTTGCATAAAACTACCGCAAACATGTAGTTTTTATAATGAATAACATACTTTGCAAATATCCAAATGTATACTTGCATAAAACTACCGCAAACATGTAGTTTTTATAATGAATAACATACTTTGCGAATATCCAATCGTTATATTCCAAATCGATAAGAATCATAGTAACGCACAAATATGAATTACTTATCACCACAAATCAAGTGTACAAACCAACGCAGTTATTTATTCATACCAAAGTAATACTCTACTTATAATCATGTGGCGAATTCTCCAATTCAGGAATTTGGAGATGCGACTCCTTTTGACGTAGGCGTTGATTTGATTTGTTTAAGTTGCTTTATGCTTTAGAATTTGCCTCCTAATCTTCTCTCAAATTGGTGGCTACTCCTAGTCGTTCCTCAGCAGCATGATGGCCTCATTCTTATTTTTTTGTGTGAGTTTAGGTTAGGTTTGAGTTGTATATATAGAATTTTAGGATTAATTTAGGCCGTTTGATTAATCCTAGAAATGACCATAACCGTTCAGTCAGGATAGAGTTATCCTATTGACTCAGCCATGAGTCAGAAATGACTCAGCATTGACTCAGCGATGAGTCAGAAATGACTCAGCGTATTAAATGTTCACCAATTCAAACGTAAATACGTATTTAATAGATACATTTTCCCCTTTACCGTATTAATTACCCATATATAAATATTTATTTATATATGAATAAATATTTTCTTACCTTTAATTTGTCATAATTAAAAATTGGAGAAGGCCCAAAAAAAAACCATCCTTGACAACCAAAAATGCGCAACGTACGCTACATGATGCGTACACGTCATATATATATATATATATATATATATGCGTATATGTATATATATATTATATATATTCATTTTTTTCTCTATCTTCCCAATTACCCATTTTCACACTAAACCACTTTTTGAACTGCGTTCACACTAGGCTATTTTAAGCCATTCCCCTAAAACAAAAAATAGGGCGCTGGCGGGGATCGAACTTTGTACCTCTTGTATGCAAGTCATGTGTTCCAACCAAATGAGCTACTAAGTCATTTGCTTACAAACCCTAGAACAATGCTAAACATTATTCGTTTCCCATTCTTCTTTTTTTTTCATGTTTTGCTGCGATATTTAAATTAAAGATATCTTCTTCACACGTTATCCGTTTTGCGAAAACTCGGACTCTATTTCGCGTATTTTTCCGAGATGAACACAATGGCGTATCCCGTTTCCCTTAATTCTTTGATTTGAAATTAATTATACTTTAATTTGTGACTTTCATGGTTATAGAATACACTGGGTGTTACACTTGAAATCTTGCAATCCTACAATAATTTGTTGATACGAACTCAACGGCACCAGTTTTGTCGCATTCTGAGACTGTTTCCCGGTAGGCTATTCTTACCACGCACCGCACTACCCTTTTTAACGCCAAATTATCCGGTCTCTAAAAATAACAAACTATATACCCATCCTGACTCTAATCGATGATACAAACTCAACGGGACTGGTTTTGTGGCCTAATTCGATCGTCTGCTCAAGTTACACTCAAATATCTCTCGATTAATTTAACTACACGCTATGGAATTTGATTGGGTGTTTACGGCTACTGTGGTCACATACGACATTGATTTTCCACGCCATTCACCATCGTACAATAATTTAACGTTACGGTCCCAATGAAACTGATTTCGTCAAAATCTGAGATCGTTTGCAAAATGGCCATTTTAAAGGCCGATATTTTAATAACGATTTCCACAGCATTTTTTCTAAATTTTGATTTGGCCATAACTTGCAATCTATAACACGGAATCTGGATTTTTCTCCTTCATATGAAAACTATCGTCATCACGATCCCAACGTTTCTTGTTTCATAGAAATACGACTTATATCGGACTCTGTATGTTCAGTTGAAGTTCAAAACTCGAATTTACGAATTACACGCCATTTTCAAACTCGATTTATAATTATATAAACATATAACGTTAAAACTTCGTTTAAATAATGAATTAAATATTAAATTCCATCGATATTCCAAATAAAACATTTAAAACTAATTTAAATATTCAGATTCAAATGGTCGAAAAACATGGGTCGTTACATTCTTCCCCCCTTAAAATAATTTCGTCCTCGAAATTGCTAAGGTAAGAAAGAACGCTATAAATGCATTAATTTTTAAATCTAGTTTATTTTAAATCAAAAATCAATTCAATAATGTAAATAAATATTTTTGAAAATATTGAAAATTTTCTAACACCTTAAATTCCCGAAAAATTTCGCCAGCACCTCCTTTGTATTGCTCAATCGGTACAACTCCAATTCGCCATTCTAGGCCTTCTCAAATCCGAAAGAAAAAAATAAAACAGCCAAGTGACTTACACAATAGGCTCATAAATCTCCAAACCCATATAAAAATAAACGTGTACCTTTTTGTCGGGCATATCATTATATCATTTCCATCTGGTGCCATGTCAACTTATACAAATGCATTCCCAACAAAATTCCAACTTTATCCTCATAACCAAATCCTTCACGCGTCCAAGCCAAATCCCATCCTTAACTCAATTTCCATCCATTATAAATTTCAACTCTTAACTTACCAGTCCAACACCATTTCAGATTCATGTCTCACAATTCAAACTCTGATTCTACTTGATATACTATATCTCGATTCAATTTTCCGTTAATTGGTTTCAGTTCAATTCATATTTGCTTTCACAAATTTCTATTAAATTTTGTTTTGTTCAAACAATTTCCTTGGGAGTTTTCAATCAGTTCAGCTCAAAAAAAAATCAAATATTCCTTTTCAAGATTCAAAACAACTTGTTTTTCTCAAAGCACTTCAAACAATCTCTTTGGTAGTAATACGTCACTTAGTACTCGGAAATGAACACTGATGATGTGGCCAACATCCTCAGAGTTATTCTCCAGCTATCAAAGTGAGTCCAATATTATATCATTTCAAAACTCCAACTTTAAACACTTTCATTTTAAAATCTATATCAAAATAAAATTCATGACGCTTGTAAACAATCTAAAATCTCCCAGGATTTTAAAACTATCGTATATTCAATCCAAGTTCATCTGCAAACACCTTTCCCACTTTTGGGAATTTTGATTCCAATTCTGATTTTAATTTCAGATTTAATAAATCTGCTTTTATATTATATGAATTCTAATTGGTCATTTATATAACCATTTTAATTATAACCAACCAACACATCCAATATATTATAATACTTCAAATATTAATCATTCTTTTATATCAAAATATAATTTGGGTAAATTATTTCATTTACCTTCTTTCAAAACATACCGTGTCGGTTTATCGTACTTGAGTGTTTAAAAACCCCTATCGATACAGTGGATCAAACTGATCGACCAAAACTCATAAACAACTCAACCAATAAATCTCCACAATATAAAACAATTTTTATATAAAATCTACAAGTATGTTCACTCGTATATATACACTCAAATCAATCTAGGGTATTACTAAACCCATCTCTACTGAGTCACGCCACAGAGCCAAGGTAATCACTTAACCTTCAGCTCTGATACCACTGTAACGACCCAAGGGTTTCGGCCCCGGAAATCGACATAAATACCTTTGTTGTAACTCATGCCGACCCTCCAAGCACCGAAAACACTGGATAGTTATTAGAAAGAAATTAGAGGGTGAGATAAGAAAGAAAGAAATAATAGACTAGAAGAAGAAGAAGAAGTAACAACACAGAGTCTCACATCGCAGCGGAACAGAATATAATACAGAAATAAATCTTTATTGAGAGCTTTAAAAATACTTACAATATCAGAGTACATCACACCACGGGACAGTTATAATATCCTGTTCCCATATACAACACACAGCGGAATAGCTATATAATATCATACGTCTGAACATCTCCAGCTCATCTCTGGACTTCACAACATTCGATAACCTGAACTTGTACACTTCGGGTAACCCGAGCATTTACAAAACACCGGGTCAGTCTGGTGAACCAGAGTGAGAAAAACTCGCACAGTATTAAGGGTAAATCATCCAATCATTATTTTAAAGTTCAAAATCTTTTCGAAAGAAAAGGATAATCGTAAGACCAAATCCACACATAAATACGGACGGTTTTTACCTTATGATAACCCAAAACAGTTTTGATAACCAATATCTTGTCTGATATTATAATAATGTCTAAATACAAGTAAATAGAAATCTAGTAGAACGCTTGCATCTCACGCTCTACATATATAGTATACAAATAAAACCTATAGGCACTTATTGGAGATTGGAATCCGACTATGACAAGGTATGGGACCACCTGCCGATAGTGTATCTCTAGAGGCAAATACACTGGGTTCAACAAGAACGTCTTGCAACCTAGCCCACACATGACCGACCATTCATTTCGCTTGAGTGTATCGAATGTATATCACCGACGGTTGGGATCAGCAACCGTCTCCCGAAAAGGGACAACATCGAATATAGATTAAAGAATGAAAATGAAATCTCTAGATAGGTGACTATACACCCTAATGGGAGCGACCCACATAGCCATGCTGCCTGCCCGATTTTTGTCATTTCCCGGTTGATGAGGCATGAGGCCAGAATTAACTTCTGATCATCTGGTCGTCATTCACTTTGAATGCCACACCGTCAGATCCGTCAGATATCACTAATTGACGTCCACAAAAATACTCTAGCTGGAAGCTAAGAGAACGGAAATTCCCCGCCAACAACTACAGCACGTTTGGAGAAATCAACGTACGTGACCATTTGGAAATACTCTGTCAGACATCCGTCCATACATGTCATTCAGGAACAGGATGAACCGAAGGCACTCTCCTACCGCATCCAATATAGGAATCACCCTATGGATCAGTAGCGAGTAGTCCTTGCAACCCATAGATTCCAACCACGACAGAATCACAACTTATCTCTGCTTGCCAGGCAGAGAATATTAGTGGTTCTTCCGTTATGAAAATCCACGGTCTTCAATGCTCCATCTCGATCATCTTCTGATATCTTCACGTATTTGTTGGTCGGAATGGTTTTCGAATAAATTCGATCCCGGTCTTTCCATGCCAACAATCGTATTGGACAGGTTTGATAGTCGGTGATTTAACTATCAAAATAAATAGTGTTTCAATCATGACAATTTAATGAGTTCACTGGTTTAGTATTCAGCATCACTTGGCCTTTTAATTAAAACAAACCGATTCACTTCTGTTAAATAAAAACTTCTAACTCTTTTAAATATTTAAAAATACGATATTTGATCCCTAATAAAAATACAAATGTTCTCAAAACCATTTCTTTGTATTACGTAGTAAAATAACTTATAACCATTTTCAATTCTCAATTAATTCTCCTTTCAAAACGTATGTTATGTCATTCTCTATTATTTAAGCTTGGGAAAATCCATTCAACTTATTATTTCACAAATGGAAATAATAAATTATGACTAACCCCTTTACGATTACCAAACAACATCATCTTCAGATAATCCAGATGTCGTTCAAGTTGGGGAATTTAGTTACCTATCAGACCTTGATCAACAACATTCATATCTTTAGATAAATATACGTTGTAATCAATACCCAATATTCCATTTCAGTCTCAAAACAATTTCCATCATAACTTGGATTTGGTTATACAACCCTATAACCCTCATCTTTACCCCAAATTCACTCTTACCAATCTCCTTTCAAACATATCCAACCATTATCCACTTTGGAAATCTTATTTCAACTTCCCCTTTTTACTCAATCTCCTTTTTAAGTAACTTTAATTTAGAATTAACGCTTTAACCCTTTATATCTCATTTATCCCTGGTTTATTATAAACCTTTTTATCTCTTAATCTCCTTTCACTTATTTCAAATGATTAAGTAACATTCATTTCAAACTATTTTGTTCGCTTGAAATTCCTTTTATACTTTGTTATAACAACTTGGGTTTTAAATATAAAACTCGTTCCTGAACTTCCCTCACCGTTCAACTAGATTTCGTTCCAGCTTTGATTACTTTTTAAACGAATTTCCATTCAAAAGTAATTTTCTAAATTATTATTAATTAAAATAATAATTTATTTCAATCATTAACTACATTAATAGTTAATTCCTTTATTAATAAAATAAATAGTAAATCCCTTTAAAAACCTTATTTAAATTTAAACAGTATTCATTAAACTATTTTAATCGAAAACACATCAATTTGATAATCAATTTCAATTCAAACTGGTCGATTTAATTAACTCAAACTCGATTATCTCATTAACCGATTCCAATCAGTCCTCACCTTAAATTAATTAAAAATATAATTAATTTAAATAATTCCATTAATTGTTTTCTTTACAAAACAATCATCAAAGTTTACCCATTCGATTTATTTCTTATCCTCGTAATTATGAATCTGATTAACATCAGAATTGACTTTATAAAATCAGTTTAAAATAAATCAAAGTCTTAAATAAATAAATTATTTATTTATTTCTCTTCAATATCTTTTATTCAAAATAAAACTTTTTCCAAATTCTAACTCCAGTTATAAAATAAAATTTATAACTTCATCTCTATCGACTCACCTGGCAGTGAATCAATATTTATAAAACGATTGATTTTATAGGCCATACGCTGCCAAATACCCAACCAATATCACCTATTGGTTTAAACAAACACAGGTTGACTTTTCAGTCAATGATCACAAACCAAATCAATCACCAATCATGAGAATTCATATATGATAATATGAAAATAAATAATATATTTTGAGGAATCCGATTGGATCCCTCCAACCTGTTCTACCCTGTATTCAAAATGGTTATCTCAAATCAGACCATTCTGTTTTGTTTAACTGATAACACTAAATAGCAACCATTCAACATCAATCACAAGCAATTCAAACAGTTTAATAATTCAAAACACATTTATAAATAAACGTGACCAATAAGGTAAGTTACTTTTATTGGAACCAATCGTTAAAATAACGATTTGGTATTGCACTGAAATTAAACGATGGTTTAATTTCATCAGTAAATCAACAAATAAATGTATAACTAGCAAACAGGCAACCATTAGCAAACAGAGCACACAAAATAAAAACCCAATTTATATAAAATATAAATGGGAAAACTGAGTGAGTCTAACTCACCTTGATTCAATTATGTTCGTTGGTTACAGTTAAATTAAATAGTCGTTTAATTTTAACTGTAAATTCCTAGTTGTCTCCATCCTGTTCAAGACAGTTCCAAAATGTATAGCTCAGCAACACGGTCACAACACTTCTGGTTTGGCTCAATTCTGATAACACAGACATGGGTTATTAATAATATAAGTTCACATTTAATTTAATAAAATTCATTCTTTAATTAAATAATTTGTCCTAATTTATAATGAATTGGTTAAACTTATTACATTTAAAGTTTCGGTTGATACGGTACACTCGCTCCCTTGCTAGTCTTCGTTTGTTTGCAATCTACTATGAAGAAAACACCTGTGACAATTCATGTTTTAATATCATACTTTAATTAACTATAGTTAAGTTCTCAATCACTTTATTAAATAAAGCAAATTACGGTTTTAATGATAGAACATGGCTGATGCTTTTCCTTTATTCAATCTCTTCCTAGAGCAGTACGTGAATGAGTTCTTCTATTCAAGCATTCTGCCCTGGTATTTAAATTTCGCCCCATTTCATACCTGGTACATAGTTGTTTTTAAAAATTAGTATAATGAATTTAATAACCTAATTGACCCTTATTTAATTTAAACCAATATTTGACGTTAGTTATAATACCAAGGTTAAATTACCACCATCTAAGACAAAACGCGGCGGTCAGATGAAGACCCCTTCCCACTTTTGAATTCCTTTCAACACAATTGAAACCAACTATGCTCCCATTCTCCACGTTTAGACTGTCTTGCCCAATTTCTTCTTGCCTTGGTGACTTCTTCGTTGGTTTCACGGTATCAAGTATTACTGCTTCAACAAAAAACGCCGGCTGACTTTATTCCTTCCCTCAACTTGCGTTTGACCTCCTGTACACAACTACACAGGCTTCCACTTCAGGCTCCCTCGTCTTCTCTCTGTTGGATACTCAGAACCGCAAATGAACTTCACTGATGCCAGATCGGCACGCCTCCGGAGTGCCATCGGCTAGCGCCATCATCAACACCTCCACGGCGCTGACCCATCCCCCCTCAACCTCGCTCCAAAAATCTCAGCCAACGCCAGCGCGTTTTAAGGTAAATTTCGGCCATCGCGAAACACTATACCAGACCATTTTCGTTGACCAGGAAGCCCTCTTTAAAATCCATATAATTGCAGTTTGAAATGTTTTAATTTGATAAATATATTTCGAGATTTAATCGAGAGAGATTCGGTGATTTAGAGGAATTGGTATCGTGTATTGAGGGTGGCGGCGCATTTTCTATGACGAGAGGAAAGTTTAGGGTTTCACTGGTTTATATAGGGTATGAAATATTATATTATATTATAAATCGAAACTTCGTCGTGAAGTAACTCAATAAAACCACTACAAGCGATCTCTGTCTACAGATAAAAAGGCTAATCTTGGTGTAAAAAGGTATTCCGGATCCAATGGGACGAGTTTCGTCGAAATCCGAGGTCGCATGGAAAAAATTCCTTTATAAAACCAGAAATGAATACGCGTTTGATTTTTTCACGATCACCAGATAAATCAAATCAACTTGAAATCTTGCAATCCTATAATAATGTGTTGATACGAACTCAACGGCACCAGTTTCGTCGCATTCTGAGACTGTTTCCCCGGTAGGCTATTCTTACCGCGCACTGCACTACCCAATTAACGCCAAAGTATCCAGTCTCTAAAAATAACAAACTATATACCTATCCTGACTCTAATCGATGATACAAACTCAACGGGACTAGTTTCGTGGCCTAATTCGATCGTCTGCTCAAGTTACACTCAAATATCTCTCGATTAATTTAACTACGTACTATAGAATTTGATTGGGCGTTTACGGCTACTGTGGTCCCATACGACATTTGTTTTCCACACCATTCACCACCGTACAGTTATTTAACGTTACGGTCCCAATGAAACTGATTTCGTCAAAATCTGAGATCATTTGCAAAATGGCCATTTTAAAGGTCGATATTTTAATAACGATTACCACAGCGTTTTTTCTAAATTTTCATTTGTCCTTAACTTGCAATCTACAACACGGAATCTGGATTTTTCTCCTTCATATAAAAACTATCGTCAACACGATCCCAACGTTTCTTGTTTCATAGAAATACGACTTATATCGGACTCTGTATATTCAATTGAAGTTCAAAACTAGAATTTACGAACTGCACGCCATTTTCAAGCTCGATTTATAATTATATAAATATATAACGTTAAATCTTCGTTTAAATAACGAATTAAATATTAAATTCCATCGATATTCCAAATAAAATATTTAAAACTAATTTAAATATTCAGATTCAAATGGTCGAAAAACACGGGTCGTTACACGCAGCCCCCCCCCCCCCAGAGGCGTAGCAACAACTCCAACGCCACCTCCCGTGAAGGCCGCATCCTCCTCCGGTCAAAGAAAAAAAACTGTAAGCCCTCTTTTATTTTATTTTAAAATATTGTTTTTAAATTCGATTTTTCTTCATTTTATATAAATGAATGAATGGGAATAAAGAAAGGAGAAAAGATTATACTTTTGAAATAGAGAAGTTGAGATTTTTATTCATGAAAAGAAATGATTTAAATAAATGAAATGATTGAATTTGTAATTAGGAAAAGGATTGATTTTTAATATAAGAAGAGAAAGAATAAAAATATGATTTTTATGTAGTAGCGATAAATATATGAAGTAGAAATATGATTTTTATTTATTGAAATGGAGCAGTTAAAATATAATTTTTATTATATTGCTAGCAAGATAAAAATATATTTTTTATCATGGAAGTAGCATTGTAAAGGAGTGATTTTTACATATGAAGTCGTGATATAAAAATACGATCTTTATATATATAAATATAATTTTTATATAGAGAATGGTGTGATAAAAATATAATATTTATTATATGAACACCATTATAAAAATAGAATTTTTATCTATATAGTAGCGGTGTAAAAATAGAATTTTTATCTATATAGTAGCGGTGTAAAAATAGAATTTTTATCTACATAGCAACAATATAAAAATGTGATTTTTATATATATAGTGGCTACGGACAATGAAAGTGATAAAAAGGCGAGCACGACGAAGATTCCTACATAAGGAGAGTCCGGGCGTTGGTTTAGCTAGTAGGTGTGTAACGACCCAATTTTCGAACATATCTCAAGTTGTGTCATTAATAAGAAATAAGAAGAGATAGAAGATAAAACACAGAACATCAGAATCTCACAGCGGAATTTTCACAAAAAGATAATACTTTATAATGTTACACAACAGTACATAATACATCAGAGCAACATAGGTCTAGTGATACAACTCCTTCATAGTACATCAGTAATTATACAAATCATAGGTGATCAATTGATAGACTTAATTAAACAGTAGATTAGTGGACCATCACACAGCAAAAACCTTCATTCCAGCTTCACAAGTTCCATCGAATCCTGATTCACTTGTCTATTCATAACAAGCGTTATGAATACCCAAGAGTTTAAGGAAAAACACAGAAAAATAAACTCCGGGTCAGTCAGGGGACTGGTATGAGTAAACAGTTTGAAAACAAATAAAAATATCTCATAAGACCACGCCGTGAAGACGGAACGGGTTTTTACCTTATGAGATCCAAAAACACTTTGTATACTTGGAAACAGATATTTTCATAATGTCTAGGTATTTTCACAAATAATTTAGAATCTAGGAAAAATGCTTGCATCTCAGATTTTCCGATATAGTATACAAATACAAACCGCTTGGCTCTTAGGGAAATTAGATTTCCAACTCTGACAAGGTATGGGACCACCTTCCGCTGATGTACCTCTAGAGGCAAGTACACCTGGGTTCAACAAGAACATCTTGCAACCCGGCCCTCACATGACCGACCACTCATTTCTCTTGAGTGTATCGAATGTATATCACCGATGGTTGTGCGCTGCAACCATCCCCGCATGGGCAGAATCGATAGATTTAGAAACAAAAGGAATTTCTCTAGATAGGTAATACCACACCCTAATGGGAGCGACCCACATAGTCATGCTGCCAGCCCGATTTTTGTCATTTCCTGGGTGTGAGGCTTGAGGCTACACTTGTCTTTTCATCATCACTGGTTCATTTCTTTGAATGCCACATCGTCAAATCCATTAGAGATCACTAATTGATTTCCACAAAAATACTCTAGTTGACAGGCTAAAGAAGTTTCCCTTCTATGACAGCAACTGGTACGTTTGAAGAAAACAACGTACGTGGTTCCTTTGAAAATACTCTGTCAGACATTCGTCCATACAAGTTGTTCTGGGTTTGAACAAACCGAAGGCACTATTCTGAAAACAGAACAGCCCTTGCACAACTCTGTCTTCTATTATCTTCGATAATCTCTGACGCGCAACGTATAATCAATTCAAAGTGGAATATAAATTCCGGTCTCTTTGGAATGATTAACGAACAAATTTCACTTTAAATTATAATTCTAACAGGATTATAATCTAATCAGTATATACGGTTACAGTCAAACAAAACAGTTCATGAACATCTAGTCAAAATTGATTATCTTTTCAAATGGTAAGTTTTGCCGTGTGCGTCGCACGGGTTTTCTCTTTCCGTTTTGTTCATCACTTCCAAAATAAATTCTTACTTTATTTATCTTTAGAAAAAAAATATCATCGTTATCTGGTTATTCATGAACGAACAGATTCGATGATTTATAATCGATTCTACGACCTTTACACTTTGTACCATTCGTCAAATTTCTCTATCTATCCTTTATCCTTGATCTTCCTTCTCTTCTTTTCATATTGATAAAATTATCCTCTTTTGTTTTATCAGTTTGAACACGATCAAATGATTTATTCACAGTTTTTGTTAAAATTTACAGAACTGTTCATGGTCAGTTCTTTATATTTCATCTTTTAGATTACAGATAAAAGCCGATAAATTTTACTGTATGTGTTACATACAGTTTCCCCACTTTATCTTGAAATTAAATATCCCATTTGAAAATACATTTCAAAATTTAAATTCTAAACTAAATAAAGTTACAGCCTTCGCTGACTTCTCGTCGTCCGTCAAGATCATACTCGATCTGTTACTCTGGAACGACTTGTCTTTGTTTGATTTTACAATTAAATTATTTTAGTTGAAAATGAATTCAAAATTTAATTTTATAAATTAAAATTTATAATTACGGTTCTGTTGAACCTGTCGACGTCCGACACAACCCCATATCCGTTCTACGATTCTTGAAGGACTCTTTTGTCAACTCTACCGTTGACATATCTTGTTAGAAAATTATTTCTAACTTCCATGTTCAAATTAAATTATAATTTAATTTAAACTAAAATTTCTGTATTAAATTTCAGACTCTTGACGAAAATAGAATTCGGAAATCCTGATTTACCTTTCTTCTTTTCTCTATTTAACTAAAATCCTATTTTATTTTCCTTGTAATAAATAAAAATATAAATTTTTATTTAAATATTTATCTACCCCTTTTTATTTAAACCTTTATTTTATTTAAAAACTAGTTTATGCTAAAAGTATGGTTCAACCCTTCATTTCCAAGTTGAACTGGTAAAGTACCACCTTTAAGAAAATACTCGGCCCAAAACCCCACAGTTTTCCTTGCAAAACACTCAGAAATCCCATGGAAATCAAAGTACCAGTTGGTACTTGGCACAGTGCCAACATACCATAGTACTACACTGAAAACATCGGGCGCATCCTTTGCCAAAAGCTCAAACCACCGTGATTTTTACACAGTACCACATCCTCTCTTCTTCTTCCTCTTCCTGTCAAAGCTGTGCACGTGCACACGTGTCAGGGGACCCACCCGACACCATCGACCACCGTCGCCGACCCCACTCCTCCACCTGATCACGCCA
Source organism: Allium sativum (assembly GCA_030737875.1). NCBI lineage: Eukaryota > Viridiplantae > Streptophyta > Magnoliopsida > Asparagales > Amaryllidaceae > Allium > Allium sativum. Next base: position 177,251,659 of record CM060913.1, on the reverse strand, counting down.
CTACCTACCAGTCCTCCTTCCTTGGCCTGAACCAAATTCTGGTCGTACCTCTCTTCTTCCAGAACTAAACACCAACGAAGTTCCTCCCCTCGACCACCGGACGCCACCATATCGCTGCCACGTCATCGCCACCTCCCACCGCTCCCTTTTCCCCCATACCGCACTTCCCCAGGGCTGACGCCAGTGAGCAGTTCGGTGGTGAAAGCAACACTCAAAATTATGTTTTAAAACTTATTTCTATCGATTTCTCAAATTCCGTTCATTAGAAAAATCGTTTTACATTTTTCCCCTAACCCCTGAACCCCGACAAAGCTTCCATCTCCATCCCCTGACCGATGACGAACTGGATGATCGGAATTTTGCCCATTTGCAACTTCTGATCATCTCAAAATTCCCAACTATATAAGCCACTAAAAATCACGAAATTCCTTCCTAAAATCATCATTGGATTTCCTTGTTGTGATTATGTAATCAAAACTTGATTTTAATCAATTTGAAAATCCAGTTAAGAAATAATTTACAGAGAGCATTTCTGTGCTTGTTTACAAACAACAGTAAATGTTTTTCTTTTGTTAAAGCTTGTTTTAAATTTGAAACTAGGTGCAAGTTTAACACAAGTTTAACCTCTTCTGATAACCCCACTAACTAGACCTCCTAATCTACCCCGCTCTATAGGGAATCAAGCAAAAGAGACAAAGTCTGTTGTCAGTAACAGACAACACAGTATCTAACATATGATATTCAGGGTTTTGCTAACAAAAATCAAGGATTTTATACTATAACAAACAGCAATACAACATGACATAACACCTGAACTAGATCGCAAAGAATACCAAGTCCAACTCATAGTTTAAGTCACAAACTGCAGTAAACAAAACAGAATTTAAAAGAGCAAGTTTACTCACATTAATAGCTTCCAAAACTCTTGTTTTCTTTTGCTAAAACTTTTGAACTGCTGTGTGTTTTGTGTGAGTGAAATGGTGCATGTGTTGGTCTTTATATAGGGCTGAGAAATGAATAAAATATTGTGCATTTATTGTTGATGTGAACCAATATAACAGCCCTCTTTTCTTGTCAATGAAAAACCAGACAAGCACCTCTTTCTCTCTCAACGTCCTTGCCAACTCTCATCAGTTTTCACATGGCATATTTCAGCCTAGACTCCCCCTAAAAACCCTAAGCATTGTACCAATGTCTCCCCTTTAGCCTTGACAAAAAAACACACATTAATTGTGCAATGTACCACCTCTACCCATCTTTTCCTTTGGTTCTAGCAACATGTTGAGGCCATTTCATGTACTAAAATGCTCAGTTTTAAATGTGTTGTCCATCCATATTTCCTCTCATGTCAAACTGATTTTAGAATGCATATATATTAAATACCAACTTGTCTTGCAAGTATGGCTAAAACTGAAAATAACTTATCTAAATTCACCTTGCCATGTGCCTAGACTTTATCCTACTTGCTAGTATGATTTATGATGTAGGTGTTTCATAGATGATATCATGAAGTGAAAGTGATTTTGAAAATACAAGTTCACCTTTTAATGCATATGCGTGTTCAAATAATTGTCATGAGATCAAATCGTATTTATGGTGTTTGAAAATATGATTTTACCCAGGGATTTTGACAATACATGTTTGATTTTAAACATATATAAATTCACATATTTTCTTGTATTTTATTTTGAGAACAAAAAGGTGATTAACATGTCTTAAGCAAGGGGTTTAGTTGAGTTTGAAACAAGGGTTTAAAGCTTTTTGAAAACATGAACAAGTATTTGCAAAGTCATAGCATTTAAAATTTTTGCTATGTAAAAGTGTTGCTTAACATACATTAAATATGAATTTAACAAGTGCTATTAAATACATGCTATCATATATACACGTGTAAAAATAAAATTATACAAACGCTATTAAATTTGTGCTATCATACCTTAATATATCAAAAATGGATTTTGATAAATGCTGCACATATACATGCTATTATATATATATGTCAACAAATTCTGTAATTAATAAATTAAATTTTTAAATCGTATTTGAAAATACGTATTCACGATCAAGTATAATCTGTGTTAGTGTCAAAATCCCGGGTCATTACATTCTACCTCCCTTATAAAAATTTCGTCCCCGAAATTTGTAAGTAGTAGATTTATAGTTATCGACTTATAAACACACATCAATAAATAAAACAAACATCAGCAATTATTTATATTCAAAAATATCTGTCCAAATCCCCTTAACTCACAAGTCAATCTTCTTAACCTCGTTAAGTATTTTCCCAAAACTTTAATTTACATACTTAACGATCTCCATTTCAGAACTCAAACATGATTTGTTTTCACAAATCGACCCATTCACTTTGACTGAGTCCACACACAAATAAATACTTAAGTCTAGTCTCAATTTCAGTAAAATCCAAATTTTAACTCAATTTAAAATTCTAACTCGATCTCCGGTATCAATGTGATTGGATATTACCTCAATTTAATCCATCCATATTCATTTTATCTCGAGGCTGACCCTAGTTTGTTAACTCCTTTTTATAAGAAAAGAGTAAGGTACCTTCCGAAACATCTTCCATTTTCACACTCTCAGAAGTTGATGGCTTATCCATTAAAGCGTAGACCTTTGGTTGCTGTGACTTCTTCATAAGCGGACAGTCTTTAACCAAGTGCCCAGGCTGATGACAGTTATAGCATGCAAATCTCTGGGGGATAGCATCACTTGTTCCCTTTGGTTGAGATTGCTCCGGCTGCTGAGTCTGCTGTGGCTTTTATGCTGCTGGCTTCGTGCAGAATTTGGCAATATGTCCTTTCTGCAAACAGTTGTGACATATGGTATCCTTGAATCGTTCTTTGGCCTTTTCTCCCATCTTAGGTACTCCGTTGTTGTTGTTGTTCCAGTTTGGATTGAATTTCCTTTTGTTGGAATTCTCACCACTGGGTCCTCCTGTCTGTGCTGCTTTAGCAACTGGCTTCTTACCTTCCAGTGTCTCATAACGGACTGCCATATCCACCAGACCGACAAATGGAATTTTGAGATGTCCAATCATTTTGTCTTGTAGACTATCCTTCAGACCTGCTATAAACATCTCATTCTTCTTGAGTGTGGTATTAATCAGTTCTGGCCCGAAACAAGAAAGCGAATTAAACTTGTTCTCATACTCAGATATCTTCATGTTCCCTTGCTTGAGATCGATAAAATCTCTATACATCCTCGTCTTTCCGGCTGCAGGTAGGAATTGTGCTTCGAAAGCTTCTTTGAACTTTTCCCAGGTGAAATCTTCCTCAGGAACATTAGCAGTTTGAGCATCCCACCAAATCGCTGCAGTTCCTTGAAGTTGCCATGATGCCAAAAGACGTTTCTGATCGTCATTCAACTTCAACCCTTTGAAAATCCTTTCACAAGACCTCATCCAAGCTTGAACTTCAGTAAACGACTCAGTTCCCTTGAAAACTTTTCCTCCCAAAGTCGTATACTCCTTACAAATGGTCGCAAAGCTCTTATCCTGTTGAACTGGTGCAACTTCCTCTATTGTTTCACCTTGGTCCTGGGATCCAGTATTACGAACAGCAGCAGTGGATGACCCTCTAGCTCGACCTCTTAGTGCACGGGTGCTCATTTTGATCACCTGACTATAACAGGTTATCAATCGAGTCTTGATAGGATATAACTACCTTAGGTATATCATCCAAGTTGTGTTAAATTCATTTTAAATTTTTATATAAAAATATGCTCTCTCACACTCACCCAAAGCCTAGGTAATCAGTAACCTAAGCTCTGATACCAACTGTAACGACCCAATTTTCGAACACATCTCAAGTTGTGTCATTAATAAGAAATAAGAAGAGATAGAAGATAAAACACAGAACATCAGAATCTCACAGCGGAATTTTCACAAAAAGATAATACTTTATAATGTTACACAACAGTACATAATACATCAGAGCAACATAGGTCTAGTGATACAACTCCTTCATAGTACATCAGTAATTATACAAATCATAGGTGATCAATTGATAGACTTAATTAAACAGTAGATAGGTGGACCATAACACAGCAAAAACCTTAATTCCAGCTTCACAAGTTCCATCGAATCCTGATTCACTTGTCTATTCATAACAAGCGTTATGAATACCCAAGAGTTTAAGGAAAAACACAGAAAAATAAACTCCGGGTCAGTCAGGGGACTGGTATGAGTAAACAGTTTGAAAACAAATAAAAATATCTCATAAGACCACGCCGTGAAGACGGAACGGGTTTTTTCCTTATGAGATCCAAAAACACTTTGTATACTTGGAAACAGATATTTTCATAATGTCTAGGTATTTTCACAAATAATTTAGAATCTAGGAAAAATGCTTGCATCTCACATTTTCCGATATAGTATACAAATACAAACCGCTTGGCTCTTAGGGAAATTGGATTTCCAACTCTGACAAGGTATGGGACCACCTTCCGCTGATGTACCTCTAGAGGCAAGTACACCTGGGTTCAACAAGAACATCTTGCAACCCGGCCCTCACATGACCGACCACTCATTTCTCTTGAGTGTATCGAATGTATATCACCGATGGTTGTGCGCTGCAACCATCCCCGCATGGGCAGAATCGATAGATTTAGAAACAAAAGGAATTTCTCTAGATAGGTAATACCACACCCTAATGGGAGCGACCCACATAGTCATGCTGCCAGCCCGATTTTTGTCATTTCCTGGGTGTGAGGCTTGAGGCTAGACTCGTCTTTTCATCATCACTGGTTCATTTCTTTGAATGCCACATCGTCAAATCCATTAGAGATCACTAATTGATTTCCACAAAAATACTCTAGTTGACAGGCTAAAGAAGTTTCCCTTCTATGACAGCAACTGGTACGTTTGAAGAAAACAACGTACGTGGTTCCTTTGAAAATACTCTGTCAGACATTCGTCCATACAAGTTGTTCTGGGTTTGAACAAACCGAAGGCACTATTCTGAAAACAGAACAGCCCTTGCACAACTCTGTCTTCTATTATCTTCGATAATCTCTGACGCGCAACGTATAATCAATTCAAAGTGGAATATAAATTCCGGTCTCTTTGGAATGATTAACGAACAAATTTCACTTTAAATTATAATTCTAACAGGATTATAATCTAATCAGTATATACGGTTACAGTCAAACAAAACAGTTCATGAACATCTAGTCAAAATTGATCATCTTTTCAAATGGTAAGTTTTGTCGTGTGCGTCGCACGGGTTTTCTCTTTCCGTTTTGTTCATCACTTCCAAAATAAATTCTTACTTTATTTATCTTTAGAAAAAAAAATTATCATCGTTATCTGGTTATTCATGAACGAACAGATTCGATGATTTATAATCGATTCTACGACCTTTACACTTTGTACCATTCGTCAAATTTCTCTATCTATCCTTTATCCTTGATCTTCCTTCTCTTCTTTTCATATTGATAAAATTATCCTCTTTTGTTTTATCAGTTTGAACACGATCAAATGATTTATTCACAGTTTTTGTTAAAATTTACAGAACTGTTCATGGCCAGTTCTTTATATTTCATCTTTTAGATTACAGATAAAAGCCGATAAATTTTACTGTATGTGTTACATACAGTTTCCCCACTTTATCTTGAAATTAAATATCCCATTTGAAAATACATTTCAAAATTTAAATTCTAAACTAAATAAAGTTACAGCCTTCGCTGACTTCTCGTCGTCCGTCAAGATCATACTCGATCTGTTACTCTGGAACGACTTGTCTTTGTTTGATTTTACAATTAAATTATTTTAGTTGAAAATGAATTCAAAATTTAATTTTATAAATTAAAATTTATAATTACGGTTCTGTTGAACCTGTCGACGTCCGACACAACCCCATATCCGTTCTACGATTCTTGAAGGACTCTTTTGTCAACTCTACCGTTGACATATCTTGTTAGAAAATTATTTCTAACTTCCATGTTCAAATTAAATTATAATTTAATTTAAACTAAAATTTCTGTATTAAATTTCAGACTCTTGACGAAAATAGAATTCGGAAATCCTGATTTACCTTTCTTCTTTTCTCTATTTAACTAAAATCCTATTTTATTTTCCTTGTAATAAATAAAAATATAAATTTTTATTTAAATATTTATCTACCCCTTTTTATTTAAACCTTTATTTTATTTAAAAACTAGTTTAAGCTAAAATTATGGTTCAACCCTTCATTTCCAAGTTGAACTGGTAAAGTACCACCTTTAAGAAAATACTCGGCCCAAAACCCCACAGTTTTCCTTGCAAAATACTCAGAAATCCCATGGAAATCAAAGTACCAGTTGGTACTTGGCACAGTGCCAACATACCATAGTACTACACTGAAAACATCGGGCGCATCCTTTGCCAAAAGCTCAAACCACCGTGATTTTTACATAGTACCACATCCTCTCTTCTTCTTCCTCTTCCTGTCAAAGCTGTGCACGTGCACACGTGTCAGGGGACCCACCCGACACCATCGACCACCGTCGCCGACCCCACTCCTCCACCTGATCACGCCACTACCTACCAGTCCTCCTTCCTTGGCCTGAACCAAATTCTGGCCGTACCCCTCTTCTTCCAGAACGAAACACCAACGAAGAAAACACCTCGGCTCTCCTCCCCTCGACCACCGGACGCCACCATATCGCTGCCACGTCATCGCCACCTCCCACCGCTCCCTTTTCCCCCATACAGCACTTCCCTAGGGCTGACGCCAGTGAGCAGTTCGGTGGTGAAAGCAGCACTCAAAATTAGGTTTTAAAACTTATTTCTATCGATTTCTCAAATTCCGTTCATTAGAAAAATCGTTTTACATTTTTTCCCCTAACCCCTGAACCCCGACAAAGCTTCCATCTCCATCCCCTGACCGATGACGAACTGGATGATCGGAATTTTGCCCATTTGCAACTTCTGATCATCTCAAAATTCCCAACTATATAAGCCACTAAAAATCACGAAATTCCTTCCTAAAATCATCATTGGATTTCCTTGTTGTGATTATGTAATCAAAACTTGATTTTAATCAATTTGAAAATCCAGTTAAGAAATAATTTACAGAGAGCATTTCTGTGCTTGTTTACAAACAACAGTAAATGTTTTTCTTTTGTTAAAGCTTGTTTTAAATTTGAAACTAGGTGCAAGTTTAACACAAGTTTAACCTCTTCTGATAACCCCACTAACTAGACCTCCTAATCTACCCCGCTCTATAGGGAATCAAGCAAAAGAGATCAAAGTCTGTTGTCAGTAACAGACAACACAGTATCTAACATATGATATTCAGGGTTTTGCTAACAAAAATCAAGGATTTTATACTATAACAAACAGCAATACAACATGACATAACACCTGAACTAGATCGCAAAGAATACCAAGTCCAACTCATAGTTTAAGTCACAAACTGCAGTAAACAAAACAGAATTTAAAAGAGCAAGTTTACTCACATTAATAGCTTCCAAAACTCTTGTTTTCTTTTGCTAAAACTTTTGAACTGTTGTGTGTTTTGTGTGAGTGAAATGGTGCATGTGTTGGTCTTTATATGGGGCTGAAAAATGAATAAAATACTGTGCATTTATTGTTGATGTGAACCAATATAACAGCCCTCTTTTCTTGTCAATGAAAAACCAGACAAGCACCTCTTTCTCTCTCAACGTCCTAGCCAACTCTCATCAGTTTTCACATGGCATATTTCAGCCTAGACTCCCCCTAAAAACCCTAAGCATTGTACCAATGTCTCCCCTTTAGCCTTGACAAAAAACACACATTAATTGTGCAATGTACCACCTCCTTTCTACCCATCTTTTCCTTTGGTTCTAGCAACATGTTGAGGCCATTTCATGTACTAAAATGCTCAGTTTTAAATGTGTTGTCCATCCATATTTCCTCTCATGTCAAACTGATTTTACAATGCATATATATTAAATACCAACTTGTCTTGCAAGTATGGATAAAACTGAAAATAACTTATCTAAATTCACCTTGCCATGTGCCTAGACTTTTTCCTACTTGCTAGTATGATTTATGATGTAGGTGTTTCATAGATGATATCATGAGGTGAAAGTGATTTTGAAAATACAAGTTCACCTTTTAATGCATATGCGTGTTCAAATAATTGTCATGAGGTCAAATCGTATTTATGGTGTTTGAAAATATGATTTTACCAAGGGATTTTGACAATACATGTCTGATTTTAAACATATATAAATTCACATATTTTCTTGTATTTTATTTTGAGAACAAAAAGGTGATTAACATGTCTTAAGCAAGGGGTTTAGTTGAGTTTGAAACAAGGGTTTAAAGCTTTTTGAAAACATGAACAAGTATTTGCAAAGTCATAGCATTTAAAATTTTTGCTATGTAAAAGTGTTGCTTAACATACATTAAATATGAATTTAACAAGTGCGATTAAATACATGCTATCATATATACACGTGTAAAAATAAAATTATACAAACGCTATTAAATTTGTGCTATCATACCTTAATATATCAAAAATGGATTTTGATAAATGCTGCACATATACATGTTATTATATATATGTCAACAAATTCTGTAATTAATAAATTAAATTTTTAAATCGTATTTGAAAATACGTATTCACGATCAAGTATAATCTGTGTTAGTGTCAAAATCCCGGGTCATTACAAGGTGAGAAATTCTCACTTTAAATGTTCTTTTCTAGTTAAAAATATATACTAGGATGCAGACGGTGTTTAGTAGCACCCAACACCCGTCATCCACAGACCATGGATGGCTTGTATGTTTGATTTTTTGTTGTGGTGAAAATTGATTGTATGATGTGAAATGAAATAAAATATTTATATAGTTAAAAATATTTTATCGTTAAAAATATAATGTTTAATGCGAATGTGAATAAATAAATATTTATCAACAAATCAGACGATTTGTTTATATACACAAGTTTGACCGATATTGATTGGGATGATAAATTTTACACATCGCCCAACTGCACAAATAAAATCTGTGTTTGATTTCTAAAAACCCCACACGGGTATTGGGATGATATTTGGCATACACTAATCCCAATTATTTAGTTGTATGTCGATCAATTGGTCGACAGACTGGGTGAGCGTTAATTATTTATATTTAATGCTTATGCAGTTGTGTGGTGCACTTTGGATGTTGGTTGATTGTTTACCGTTGCTATTATATACATGTGTTGTATGGAATCCATATAATTAACATTATATGGAAATTGATTGGGCCTCATTCCAATTGGGAAAATAAAGGATATTTTAAAATATAGGTTCATGTGTTGACAGTATTTATTTGTTGAGATTAGTCATGTGTTGAATGAAATATTTTAACAATAAAATTTACATCTTTATCATATGTAAAATTAGAACTAACAGGAAAATAGATAAGAGGATAGCCTCCTGGATATTGATCTGATGTTGGTTTCGGCCTTCGGGGTTAATATTTAGGGAATCGTTCTCCTACTAATTTACGGTTAGAGTTTGATTAGAAATTAAACGAAAGAAATCATAATTTTATAAAATATACTGAATAACAAAAATAGTCACATGTGGACAATACTCATTTGTTGAGATTAGTCATGTGTTGAAAGAAATATAGATTCATGTGTTGAATAGAATAAATATTCATTTGTTGAATAGAATAACGGAATTATTGAAATATATAAAGCCGTGTTGATTAGAGATGCGCTATTTTGACGTGAACGGTATTTATATCGATTATTTTTGTTTTTATAATGAATATTGAAAAGAGATTTAAAAAAATTCGAATTGAATTGAATATAAAAGAAATTCGAATTGAATTGAATATAAAAAAATTCGAATTGAATTGAATATAAAAGAAATTCGAATTGAATGGAATATAAAAGAAATTCGAATTGAATGGAATGTAAAAGGAATTCGAATTGAATTGAACAAAAAACGAATTCGAATTGAATTGAATATAAAACGAATTCGAATTGAATCAAATAGAAAAGGAATTCGAATTGAATTGAATATAAAAGGAATTTGAATTTAATTGAATAGAAAATGAATTCAAAATTGAATTGAATTCAATTGAAAACGAACTGAAATTGAATTGAAATCGATTTGAATTGAAATCAAATAGAAATGAAGGTAAAAGAATTTACAATGGAAATTTCAATTTTGATTTGAATTTGAAATGAAGGTTGAAATTGTTTTTAAAACAAATTTGAAACGATTTATAAGGTTCGTTTTGAAAGTAAATCGACGAAATATATAACATATATAATATATATATATATATATTATATGTAATGGCCTGAATAGAACGCGTCGCGCCGCGGCAGTTCGTGAATTTCGACCATTGATTTCGAAAGGACATTACGGGAGATCCGACCGTCGGATTCTCCTAAAACCGGGACCGTTGGGTTCGTATCGAAAACATCTTTCCAATGAATAGTAAAAATTTGAAATCTAATTGTTGGATTTGGAGATACGTCCAAATCAAATTTGGAAAAGGTCGCTGTAAGTGCAGTTCGATGGTCGTTGATGGAAATCGACTGTACAAGCCTTGATAAAATTATTAAAAATATAAATAATTTGTGTAAAATCATAAGAAATGATTTGTGAAGAACCGGGATGAAAAATCCCACATTTGTAAAGATAAAATTGGATTTTTATCGAAACGAACTAGTTTTGAACTAAAATTAAAACCCAATTATTTTTAAAATAAATAAATTGGATTTGAAATGGGTTTTAAATAACCAGAATTTCTAATATATTTAATTGGAATTGAATTAGAATTGATTTGTGGGTTTATCGTGAATGGTATTTTAAATAACACTTGTTCCTTAACCCGATAATAAATAGAATGTGATTTTGGGTTTATCGTGGATCATGTTTTAGATGACATTGGTTTTTAAACCCAGTTAAAGATCAAAACTAAGTGGAGTTTTAATGAATCTTTAATTAGATTGAAAAGATCGAGAATGGAGTATCACTAGTTTTGCTCCAAAGCGATAGTTAAATCTTTAATTAGATTTGAACGTGAAATGGTAATTAATTTCACCGATAACACCGGGGTGTTAGATATTGAGTATTACCAGTTTTGCTTCATGGGATGAATAGGTTGGGATTGGGAAATAAAATAAATAATTACTTCGGTGTGGTTCGCTAATCCCGACTAGTTTGAAATGATATCCACAGGAAGATTAAAGAATAAATTTAGAAGAATTTATCTTTGATAAAATTAATGGGAACCTTTCCCTAAGAATGTGAAATTCAGAAACTAACTGTAGGTTAGCTAAGAAGGATGGCTTCCTGGGTATTGATCTGATGTTGGTTTCGGCCTTCGGGGTTAATATTTGGGGAATTGTTCTCTTGCTAATTTACGGTCAGTGACAAATGAATTGGAATGAGGCATATGTTGTGTTTGTGTAACATTTGTTAATTATATACGCGGGTCATTCAGAAAGGCCGGGTTTATACCCATTTTGAATAACCGATTCGACGATATGTCGAAGATGAAGACGGTGGTTGAAGACCGGAAGTCTTCACATCGTTTGGGTGATTACTGATGATCTTGATTGGGCTGTGCACCCAAGATGAGGGAATCAGTTGGTGATCATGCAGACGTACTTGGAGATCGATGGATATGCGTGGAAAGTGCCTCTGGTTTCGTTCAGACCCCGAACGAACTTGTAAAAGGACTGTGTGTCTGACATTGGATTTTATTCTGTGTTGATTGATCTCTATTAAATATACATCTGTTTCGCGGTAGAGAATTTATTCTCTTGCTTAACGCCCTTCTTTGATATGTACGAGCTTAGAGGTTGTATATCGATGGACATCGGTCACATGGCATGAATTGCCCGTGTGGCATGCCTAAGTGGCAAATGATTAAGTCTTCTGTTGAAAAGCAAAGTCTTGTGGTTGATGATTAAAGCACGACCTACGTGACATAGCTTTGTGTATAGCGTGGATTCGCGAGCCTCACACCTCGGTATGAGTTAAAAACGGGATAGTGACTACAGGGAGAGCACGACGTTTCTTTCTAGCTAGAGGTAGTGTCAGTGCATAAACTGGCTGACATTTATATTATTTTTACCTATGTGGTTGTTGGAATGAGGCGTCTCGATGTTAGGTCTGTTAGGATTGGGAAACGTGTGTTCAGGAATACTAATCCACTAACGTAAGTGTGGACCAGCCCTGAAGATCCAGGGGTTACCCAGAGTGTGTAGTCCCGAGGCATTTGCTAGAGTGTCTCGAAGCGGAGAGGAGCTTGCCCCTTGCATCGACTCATGACGGAAATCCAATTTCCAATACGAGATATTTCGGTTTTATTTGTAGAGCCTAGTATGGCGACATGATATATGGTACCCATGCCGCCTATGATTGATATTTATGATTGAAATTGTTTTGACACTATACACTTATGGTAGTGTCAAATGAATTGTTTTAAACATACCAAGCATGTTTGGCTATTATAAGGGAAAACCCTATCCTCCGGCTTGTGTTGCATTGTGTGATGGGACCTGGCTCTTATAATAGCTTCATTTTTCGAAAAAGCATTGCGTTGTTTATTCTATGCACTGGTATTCTTGGAGGAAACCCGTTCCGTGTTATACGGCGTGGTCCCTTGAATTACACTTCTTTAAAGTTAAAATAATAACTGTTTTAGTTCTCACACCAGTCACATGAATGACCTGGAGTTCATTGTTTTAACCTAAACTCTGGGTGCCCTTATTTTCGGCACGGGTAGCTAGTAGTTTTGGTTTTGCAGATTTATATTCATAGGATCCTGATTTAGAGCTGGAACGATGCTCGGAAAGCTCTGTATCCGTGTATCGCATTCAGTTGTGAGCTGTATTATTTTTCCGCTGCTATGTAATTTAAATCTCTGATATTTTCTGTTATGTAATATTTATTTATACTCTGTATATTCTTGTAATCTGATGGAATTGTTTAAATAACAATGAAATGTTCTTCTATTTGCGTTCTGTTTTGTCGTGTTCTCAAGATAATCCGGGCTTTCCTTACCGGGGAAGTTACGGGCTATCACAAGAAGTCTTGGTCATTTGAATCTTAGCATGCCACACAGGTAATTCATGCCATGTGACTGATATCTATCGATATATAACCTCTGAGCTCGTACGTCTCAGAGAAGGGCGTAAAGCAAGAGAATAAATTCTCCGCTGCCAAACAGATATATATTTAATAGAAATCAATCAACATAGAATAAAATCCAATGTTAGACACACAGTCCATTTACAAGTTCATTCTGGGTCTTAACGAAACCGGAGGCACCTTATTCCTCATCCCATATGTCCAATACAGGAGAGAGGCCCTCGCATATCCGTCGATCTCCAAGTACGTCTGGACGATCACCACTTATTAACTCGTCTTGGGTGTACAGCCCAATCAAGACATCATTAATCATCCAAACGATGTGAAGACCTCCGGTCTTCAACCACCATCTTCATCGTCGACTTATCGTCGAATCAGTTATTCAAAATGGGTATAAACCCGGTCTTTCCAAATAACTCGTGTGTATAATAAGAAAGTGCTATAAAACACAACATACGCCTCATTCTAATTCTGAATATTCTTTTATTTAAATATTCATATCCTTTGGGAAAGGTTCCCATTAATTTTATCAAAGATAAATTCTTTAAATTTATTATTTAATCTTCCTTTGGATATCATTTCAAACCATATTAAAGTTTTCCAAACTAGTCAGCATTAGCACACCTTACCGAAATAATCATTTGTTTAATTTCCCAATCCCAATCTATTCATCCCATGGAGCAAAACTGGTAATACTCCATATCTAACACCACGGTGTTATCGGTAAAATTAATTACCATTTCACGTTCAAATTTACTTAAAGATTTAACTATCGCTTTGGAGAAAAACTGTTGATACTCCATTCTCGATCATTTCAATCTAATTAAAGATTCATTAAAACTCCACTTAGTTTTAATCTTCCCAAAAATCAATATTGATGATTTTTCAAAGCTAAGAAATTAATGTTATCTTTAACTGGGTTAAAGAACCAATGCCATTTAAAACACGGTTCACGATAAACCCAAAATCACGTTCCATCAGTCTCCAACCGTAAATTAGTAAGAGAACAATTCCCTAAGTATTAATCCCGAAGGCCGAAACCAACATCAGATCAATACCCAGGAAACCATTCAACTTAGCTAATCTCCAGTTAGTTTCTAATTTTCTTAACTCCATTAGGTTTAACAACAACATTTTTAAAGATACCATTCAAGATGAAAGAACCCGTAACTTCCCCGTGAAGGAAAGCACGAATACTTTGAGAACAACACACAAAAGGACGCATACGGAAGAACATTTCATTGTTATTACAACAATCCCATCAGATACAAGAATATACAGAGTATAAATGATAAAATTACATTCGACAAATATCAGAGATTACAATAAATTACACAGCAGCGGAAAAATATACAAAACACAACTAGAAGTGATACACGGATACAGAGCTTTCCGAGCATCGTTCCAGCTGTAAATCAGGACCCTGTGAATATAAATCTGCAAAACCAAAACTACTAGCTGCCCGTGTGGAAAATAGGGGCACCCAGAGTTTAGGTTAAAACAATAAACTCCAGGTCAGTCATGTGACTGGTGTGAGAACTAAAACAGTTATAATTCTTTATTTTTAAAGTTAGATAAATCAAGGGACCACGCCATATAACACGGAACGGGTTTCCTCCCAAGAATACCAGTGCATAAAACAAACAACGCAATGCTAAATAAAGAAAAATGAAGCTGTTATAAGACCCATGTCCCATCACACAATGCAACGCAAGCCGGAGGATAGGGTTTTTACCTTATAACAGCCAAAGCATGCTTGATACGTTTAAAACACATTATTTGATACTATTATAGGTGTATAGTGTCAAAACAATTTCAATCATAAATATCAGTCATAGGCGGCATGAATGACCCATACCACTATGTCGCCATACTAGGTTCTACAAATAAAACCGAAACACACGTATTGGAAATTGGATTCCATCATGAGTCGAGGCAAGGGGCAAGCTCCTCTCCGCGTTCGAGACACTCTAGCAAATGCCTCGGGACCGCACACAGCAATCCCCTGGATCCTCCAAGGCCGGTCCTCTCTTACTTTTGAGGATTGGCAATTCCTGAACACACGTTTCCCGGTCCTTACAGACCTATATCCGAGGCGCCTCATATCCAACAACCACACAGGTGAAAAGTATATAAATGTCAGGGCTGGTAGGTCACTGACACCACCCTAGCTAGAAAGAAACGTCATGCACTCCTTGGGTCCGTCTCCCGTTTTTGACTCATACCGAGGTGTGAGGCTCGCGAATTCACGTTATACACAAAGCTACGCCACACAGGCCGTGCTTTGATCATCAACCACAAGACCTTGCTTTTCAACAAAAGCCCTGATCAATTGCCACTTACGCATGCCACATTGGCAATTCACTCCATGCGACTGATGTCCATCGATATACAACCTCTGAGCTCGTACGTCTCAGAGAAGGGCGTTAAGCAAGAGAATAAATTCTCCGCCGCCAAACAGATGTATATTTAATAGAAATCAATCAACACAGAATAAAATCCAATGTCAGACACACAATCCATTTACAAGTTCGTTCTGGGTCTGAACGAAACCGGAGGCACTTTCCTCGCATATCCATCCATCTCCAAGTACGTCTGGAAGATCACCAACTGATTCCCTCATCCTGGGTGTACAGCCCAATCAAGATCATCAGTAATCACCCAAACGATGTGAAGACTTCCTGTCTTCAACCACCGTCTTCATCTTCGACATCTCGTCGAATCGGTTATTTAGAATGGGTATAACCCGGCCTTCCTGAATAACCCACGTATATGATAAACAAATGTTACACAAACACAACGAACGCCTCATTCCAATTCAGAATATTCTTTTATTCACAAAATCACATTCTTAGGGAAATGTTCCCATTAATTTTATCCAAGATAAATTCTTCTAAATTTATCCTATAATCTTCCTTTGGATATCATTTCAAACTAGTCGGGATTAGCGAACCACACCGAAGTAATTATTTGTTTTATTTCCCAATCCCAACCTATATATCCCATGGAGCAAAACTGGTGATACTCCATATCTAACACCACGGTGTTATCGGTAAAATTAATTACCATTTCACGTTCAAATCTAATTAAAGATTTAACTATCGCTTTGGAGCAAAACTGGTGATACTCCACTCTCGATCACTTTTCAAATTTGATAATTTAAATTATCAATTCACATTTTTAATCTAATTAAAGATCCATTAAAACTCCACTTAGTTTTAATCTTTTCAAAAATCAACATCTTGCCTTTAACTGGGTTAAAGAACCAATGTCATCTAAAACACGATTCACGATAAACCCAAATCACATTTGATATTAAATACAAGGCTTTGAATAGAAAATATATCGGCTTATATTCAATATCAAATTCTGAAACCAACATATATCGTATTGGGAATAACGATATAAAATATATCTTTCAAATTCCCATAACAATATCTGTATAGTCACGAAATCCAACATCGAAATATCCCGAAGATAATTTCGATTCAACTCCAGTCCAAGCCACGTATTGGAAATATTGATTATTTTCAAAATCACTTTCAAATTCAATTTATTTATTTAAAAATAAATTGATTTTTAATTCTAGTTCAAAACTAGTTCATTTCGATAAAAATTCATTTTTACCTATTCAAATGTGGAATTTTCCAGCCCAATTCTTTCCAATTCACATATTATAATTTTACACAAATTATAGATATTTTTGATAATTTTATCAAGGCCCGTACAGTCGATTTCCAACAACGGCCATCGAACTGCACTTACAGCGACCTTTTTCGAATTTGATTTGGACATAATTCCAAATCCAACCGTTAGATTTCACATTTCTCTCATTCATTGGAAAGCTCTTTTCGATACGAACCCAACGGTTCCGGTTTTAGGAGAATCCGACGGTCGGATCTCCCGCAATGTCCGTTTGAAATAAATGGTCGAAATTCACGAACTGCCGCGGCGCGGCGCGTTCTATTCAGGCCATTATATTATATATATATAATATATATAATATATATTTCGTCGATTCCATTTAAAACGAATTTTATAACTCGTTTTAAATTCGTTTCTGAAACAATTCAACTTCTATATTCAATTCAAATCAAAATTGAATTCTTCTTTATAAATCCGTTTTAAAATTCATTTCTATTCAATTCAAATTTTAATTCAATTTGAATTCATTTCAATTCACTTTCAATTCAATTTGAATTCGTTTTCAATTCAATTCATTTCGAAATCGTTTTCAATTCAATTCATTTCGAAATTGTTTTCAATTCAGTTCATTTCGAAATCGTTTTCAATTCAGTTCATTTCGAAATCGTTTTCAATTCAATTCATTTCGAAATTGTTTTCAATTCAATTCATTTCGAAATCGTTTTCAATTCCATTCATTTCGAAATCGTTTTCAATTCAATTCATTTCGAGTCGTTCGAATTCAAATTCACTTTCTATTCAATTCGAGTCGAATTCATTTTCTATTCGATTCGAATTCATTTCAAATTGATTCAACAAAATTTCCATTTGGATTTTTAATCTAATTCAATTTGAATTTCCTTTCAAAATATTAAATTTTGAAATCACTTTTCAATATTCATTATAAAACGAATAAAATCGATATAAACATCGTTCGCGTCAAAATAACGCATCTCTAATCAACACGGCTTTATATTTTTCACAACTTCATTATTTTATTCAACAAATGAATATTTATCCCATTCAACACATGAATCTATATTTTTTTCAACACACGACTAATCTCAACACATGAGTACTGTCAACACATCACTATTTTTGTTATGTAAAATATTTTATAAAACTATGGTATCTATCGTTTGATTTTAATTAGACTTCTACCGTAAAGTAGATTCTAATCGTAAATATGATAAAGATGTAATTTTTATTATTTAAAATATTTCACTCAACACATGAACCTCGTCAACACATGACTATTTTTATATTCAACACATGAATTTTCTTTTATAGTATTTCTTATTTTCCCGATTGGAATGAGGCCCAATCAATCACCATATAATGTTAATTATATGGATTTTCATACAACACATGTATATAATAACATTGAAAAATAATCAACCATCAACCAAAGTGCACTACACTGTATAAGCATCAAATATAGATATCTTATGCTTATAACAGCCTGTCGATCAATCGATCGACATATTTAATCAATCAGGATGAGTGAACTTCAAATTTCATCCCAACACCCGTGTGGGGTTTCAGACAATCAAACACAGATTTTATTTGTGCAGTTGGGCGATGTGTAAAATTTATCGACCCAATCAATATCAGTCAAATCAGTGTATATAAACAAATCGGCCGATTTGTTTATAAATATTCATTTATTCACTTTCACGTTAAAATTATATTTTTAACGATAAAACAATTTATTTTAACACATGAATTTCTATTCAGTTCATTTATTCAATAAAATGATATTTTTATTTTTCTAACATATTTTAGAAAATTTCGGCGGCATAACGGCACGATACTAGAAACGGGACGAGGCCTAGCCTTATCCCCGGTCTAGTGAAGGCCCACGTCATTCACACATCAATCAAATCAATTTCAATTCACCAAATAATTCAATTCAAACCAATAACCTAACCAACTACACAATCAAACAATTTAACAAACAAGCCATCCATGGTCTGTGGATGACGGGTGTCGGGTGCTACTAAGCACCGTCTGCATCCTAGTATATATATATAACTAGAAAAGAAATTTAGAGTGAGAAGTTCTCACTTAAAGCTATCCAATAATCTTGGCTCTTCTTTTATAGAAATCTTCGACTTTTCGCCTTTTGTCGCTTTTGTTGCCCGTAGTCACTATATATATAAAAATCACACATTTTTATATTTCGATGTCTTTAAATTAAAAATCACATTTTTATTTATTCACTTTCAATTTAAAAATCATATTTTTATAATCACTTCATATATTTAAAAATCGAATTTCTTTACTATGCTATTCAATATTAAAAATCCCGCCTTTTCTATTTTTAAAATCTAATCTTTTCTATTTTAAAAATATCGTCTTTTCGTCGATAAAGATTTTACCTTTTCTAAAATAAAGATTTCGCCTTTACTAAAATAAAGATTTCGCCTTTATATAAAAAAAATCATCACTTGATTTCAACGTATATAAAATAAAAATCAGATTTTTATTTTGCTACATATACAAAGATTATATTTTTAATATTCCTATGATGTAAAAATTATATTTTTATTACTTTTATATAGTAAAGGTTATATTTTTAATACTTTAAAAATATAAAAATCATATTTTTACTTCTTCTACTCAATAAAAATCCCGTCTTTCCTATTTTAAAGATATGATCTTTATTTTTGCAAGTTCAAATCTTTTTCTTTTAAAAGATTAAAACATTTTTCTATTTTCTTTAAAAATCAGTTTTTTAAAATTCTTTTCAAAAATTCTGTTTTTACATTCTAAAAAAAAAACAGTTTTTAAATCTTAAACAAATCAGTTTTTATAACTTAAAAAAAATCAGTTTTATAAATCTTAAAAAAAAATACTGTTTTTAAATTCGAAAATAAAAATAAAAATAAAATAAAATAAAATGGCTCACCGTAGATTTCGAAGTGGAGGAGGGAAGACGAGGGCGTCGGCGGCGTGGTGTGGTGCTCGGTGGTTCAGGGAGATGCGGTGTTGCTTCGGGGTGTCGGCGGCAGGGCGTTCGAGGGTGGCTCGATGGTCTTCGCTGGAAGGAGGAGGTCGTGCGGAGGGGTGGGCGGCGATAGGTTCGTCGGCGGCTTCGAGGTCAGGAGGGCGGCGCGATTTTGAATTAGGTTTTCTTTTTTTTTTCTTTCTGAATAATGAATCGGGGGGGCCAGTGAAGAAGAAAAGGAGGGAGTATATTATTATTTTTTTATTTTATTTTATTATTTAATTTTGCACAAGGGTTGACTTTTACATACGACCTCGAAACGAGGCCCACCGCCTGTCGTCCATAGCATTTTACCCCCATTCCGAACACAATGGGATATGTATCGTAAGCTGGTTTGATCGTTACAATCAGTTTCCGTTGAATTTACATTTAAATCCTTTATATTGAATTTTAAACGTACATTTCAAATTACCGGGGTCACATACTAACTAGAAAAATTCCAGAAAAATATTTTCTAGCTTCGTATTGACGATACGGTCCTAACAAAACTAATTTCGTCGAATTCTGAGACCGTTAGAAAAATGGCCAATTTCCAGTCGATTAAAATCAACTGAAACTGGTCGAACGCGTTTTCCTTTGCCACGCTCACATATTGAATCGAAAAATTATGAAATTTGAAACCTAGCAATAATTCGACATCACGGACCCAACAAAACTAGTTTCGTCGAAATCCGAGGTCATTTGCAAAATGTCCATTTTTAAGGGCCTGAATTCCATAGCGACTATTCAGAATTTTCAACTGGACATACCTTTTGATTCCCGCTATGAAATTTCGATTTCTCAGATTCGTTGGAAATATATTCACAATTAGATCCCATGTTTTTGGTTTCACTAAAATCCGGATTGTTTTGCACCCGGTACATTCAATTGAAGTTTGAAATCGAATTATCGAACTACCGCGCCATTTTCAATTCTATTTATAATTATATATAAATATTTATATTCTAACGACGACGCGTATAATATATACGTTCTATTATATTCAAAATAAATTTCTCGTCGATATTATTTAAAATAATCTATTTTAAATATTCAAAATTCACTAAAATTGCCAAAATAAAAATTTTAAACTGGCCCAGATTTTGCGGGTTATTACAATCTCCCCCACTTAAAACTTTTCGTCCCCGAAAAGGAATAAAGTCGAAAGTGGTTTGATCAATAAGCTCCACATTCGGTCTGGCTTCCATTCTCCAACTTTTCAGTTTCTGAGAATTTTCAAATTTTCAAAAATTTGGCTAACACCCTAAATTTTCGAAAAATTTCGCCATAACCTCCCCTGCACCGGGAGCATCGGGGAATTTCAAATAGCTTCCCCGGTCCTTCAGATCTCAAAAAGAAAAAGAAAAAGCCAAGCGGCTAGCCAATAGGCTCACAAAATCATCATCACCCAAACAAAACAGGAAATTATGTAGTAAACATGTACCTATTTGTCGGGCAAACAAATTTTATTCTCTGCTCTAGCCTCCTTGCTTATGACCTGTTCAATATAAGTATATGTATACGCAAGCAAATGCGACCAATTTTCAATATAATTCAATATTTGGTTTAATTAGGCTAAATGGATAAAAATTATCAAATAAATAAACAAACAACACAAACAGCAATCTATTAGTGGATTAGAGTTTCAAATTCATAATTTTGATATATATACAAAAAATCTAGTTTTTGATGCCAATTCACAACAATGTGTTCTAACTATATTAGTTTTGGTTCTCACACCAGTCTAATGGAAATATATAGAAATCACACCTTCGAAACACGAACATAAATACTGATGATGTGGCCACATCACCAGAATTATCCCCGGGTGTCTAGAATGTGACTCTATATCTATCCAGTATATTAAAACTTCGACTATACGTTCATGACGCGTATACGCGAAATCTATATATACTCGATTGTCCATTTTCAAAATAAATAATCAAATACGTATAAAACGATTTAAATTTCAAAACAAGATTGTTTTCATTTGAAAAATATACTCTTCACACTCGTTCTAGGATACTACTGATCCTATCTCTAACGAGTAATTCTAATTGGATGTTGCTAATCCAATATCTGATGAATTCTTTCGTATGGTTCTAATGTGTCTTTTTCTCGAGCTCTGTAAACCAAAGCTCTAATACCAACTGAAAGAACCCGTAACTTCCCCGTGAAGGAAAGCACGAATACTTTGAGAACAACACACAAAAGGACGCATACGGAAGAACATTTCATTGTTATTACAACAATCCCATCAGATACAAGAATATACAGAGTATAAATGATAAAATTACATTCGACAAATATCAGAGATTACAATAAATTACACAGCAGCGGAAAAATAAACAAAACACAACTAGAAGTGATACACGGATACAGAGCTTTCCGAGCATCGTTCCAGCTGTAAATCAGGACCCTGTGAATATAAATCTGCAAAACCAAAACTACTAGCTGCCCGTGTGGAAAATAGGGGCACCCAGAGTTTAGGTTAAAACAATAAACTCCAGGTCAGTCATGTGACTGGTGTGAGAACTAAAACAGTTATAATTCTTTATTTTTAAAGTTAGGTAAATCATGGGACCACGCCGTATAACACGGAACGGGTTTCCTCCCAAGAATACCAGTGCATAAAACAAACAGCGCAATGCTAAATAAAGAAAAATGAAGCTGTTATAAGACCCAGGTCCCATCACACAATGCAACGCAAGCCGGAGGATAGGGTTTTTACCTTATAACAGCCAAAGCATGCTTGATACGTTTAAAACACATTATTTGATACTATTATAGGTGTATAGTGTCAAAACAATTTCAATCATAAATATCAATCATAGGCGGCATGAATGACCCATACCACTATGTCGCCATACTAGGTTCTACAAATAAAACCGAAACACACGTATTGGAAATTGGATTCCATCATGAGTCGAGGCAAGGGGCAAGCTCCTCTCCGCGTTCGAGACACTCTAGCAAATGCCTCGGGACCGCACACAGCAATCCCCTGGATCCTCCAAGGCCGGTCCTCTCTTACTTTTGAGGATTGGCAATTCCTGAACACACGTTTCCCGGTCCTTACAGACCTATATCCGAGGCGCCTCATATCCAACAACCACACAGGTGAAAAGTATATAAATGTCAGGGCTGGTAGGTCACTGACACCACCCTAGCTAGAAAGAAACGTCATGCACTCCTTGGGTCCGTCTCCCGTTTTTGACTCATACCGAGGTGTGAGGCTCGCGAATTCACGTTATACACAAAGCTACGCCACACAGGCCGTGCTTTGATCATCAACCACAAGACCTTGCTTTTCAACAAAAGCCCTGATCAATTGCCACTTACGCATGCCACATTGGCAATTCACTCCATGTGACTGATGTCCATCGATATACAACCTTTGAGCTCGTACGTCTCAGAGAAGGGCGTTAAGCAAGAGAATAAATTCTCCGCCGCCAAACAGATGTATATTTAATAGAAATCAATCAACACAGAATAAAATCCAATGTCAGACACACAATCCATTTACAAGTTCGTTCTGTGTCTGAACGAAACCGGAGGCACTTTCCTCGCATATCCATCCATCTCCAAGTACGTCTGGAAGATCACCAACTGATTCCCTCATCCTGGGTGTACAGCCCAATCAAGATCATCAGTAATCACCCAAACGATGTGAAGACTTCCGGTCTTCAACCACCGTCTTCATCTTCGACATCTCGTCGAATCGGTTATTCAGAATGGGTATAACCCGGCCTTCCTGAATAACCCACGTATATGATAAACAAATGTTACACAAACACAACGAACGCCTCATTCCAATTCAGAATATTCTTTTATTCACAAAATCACATTCTTTGGGAAATGTTCCCATTAATTTTATCCAAGATAAATTCTTCTAAATTTATCCTATAATCTTCCTTTGGATATCATTTCAAACTAGTCGGGATTAGCGAACCACACCGAAGTAATTATTTGTTTTATTTCCCAATCCCAACCTATATATCCCATGGAGCAAAACTGGTGATACTCCATATCTAACACCACGGTGTTATCGGTAAAATTAATTACCATTTCACGTTCAAATCTAATTAAAGATTTAACTATCGCTTTGGAGCGAAACTGGTGATACTCCACTCTCGATCACTTTTCAAATTTGATAATTTAAATTATCAATTCACATTTTTAATCTAATTAAAGATCCATTAAAACTCCACTTAGTTTTAATCTTTTCAAAAATCAACATCTTGCCTTTAACTGGGTTAAAGAACCAATGTCATCTAAAACACGATTCACGATAAACCCAAATCACATTTGATATTAAATACAAGGCTTTGAATAGAAAATATATCGGCTTATATTCAATATCAAATTCCGAAACCAACATATATCGTATTGGGAATAACGATATAAAATATATCTTTCAAATTCCCATAACAATATCTGTATAGTCACGAAATCCAACATCGAAATATCCCGAAGATAATTTCGATTCAACTCCAGTCCAAGCCACGTATTGGAAATATTGATTATTTTCAAAATCACATTCAAATTCAACTTATTTATTTAAAAATAAATTGATTTTTAATTCTAGTTCAAAACTAGTTCATTTCGATAAAAATTCATTTTTACCTATTCAAATGTGTAATTTTCCAGCCCAATTCTTTCCAATTCACATATTATAATTTTACACAAATTATAGATATTTTTGATAATTTTATCAAGGTCCGTACAGTCGATTTCCAACAACGGCCATCGAACTGCACTTACAGCGACCTTTTTCGAATTTGATTTGGACATAATTCCAAATCCAACCGTTAGATTTCACATTTCTCTCATTCATTGGAAAGCTCTTTTCGATACGAACCCAACGGTTCCGGTTTTAGGAGAATCCGACGGTCGGATCTCCCGCAATGTCCGTTTGAAATAAATGGTCGAAATTCACGAACTGCCGCGGCGCGGCGCGTTCTATTCAGGCCATTATATTATATATATAATATATATAATATATATTTTGTCGATTCCATTTAAAACGAATTTTATAACTCGTTTTAAATTCGTTTCTGAAACAATTCAACTTCTATATTCAATTCAAATCAAAATTGAATTCTTCTTTATAAATCCGTTTTAAAATTCATTTCTATTCAATTCAAATTTTAATTCAATTTGAATTCATTTCAATTCACTTTCAATTCAATTTGAATTCGTTTTCAATTCAATTCATTTCGAAATCGTTTTCAATTCAATTCATTTCGAAATCGCTTTCAATTCAGTTCATTTCGAAATCGTTTTCAATTCAATTCATTTCGAAATCGTTTTCAATTCAATTCATTTCGAAATCGTTTTCAATTCCATTCATTTCGAAATCGTTTTCAATTCAATTCATTTCGAAATCGTTTTCAATTCAATTCATTTCGATTTCGTTCAAATTCAAATTCACTTTCTATTAAATTCGAATCGAATTCATTTTCTATTCGATTCGAATTCATTTCAAATTGATTCAACAAAATTTCCATTTGGATTTTTAATCTAATTCAATTTGAATTTCCTTTCAAAATATTAAATTTTGAAATCACTTTTCAATATTCATTATAAAACGAATAAAATCGATATAAACATCGTTCGCGTCAAAATAACGCATCTCTAATCAACACGGCTTTATATTTTTCACAACTTCTTTATTTTATTCAACAAATGAATATTTATCCCATTCAACACATGAATCTATATTTTTTTCAACACACGACTAATCTCAACACATGAGTACTGTCAACACATCACTATTTTTGTTATGTAAAATATTTTATAAAACTATGGTATCTATCGTTTGATTTTAATTAGACTTCTACCGTAAAGTAGATTCTAATCGTAAATATGATAAAGATGTAATTTTTATTATTTAAAATATTTCACTCAACACATGAACCTCGTCAACACATGACTATTTTTATATTCAACACATGAATTTTCTTTTATAATATTTCTTATTTTCCCGATTGGAATGAGGCCCAATCAATCACCATATAATGTTAATTATATGGATTTTCATACAACACGTGTATATAATAACATTGAAAAATAATCAACCATCAACCAAAGTGCACTACACTGTATAAGCATCAAATATAGATATCTTACGCTTATAACAGCCTGTCGATCAATCGATCGACATATTTAATCAATCAGGATGAGTGAACTTCAAATTTCATCCCAACACCCGTGTGGGGTTTCAAACAATCAAACACAGATTTTATTTGTGCAGTTGGGCGATGTGTAAAATTTATCGACCCAATCAATATCAGTCAAATCAGTGTATATAAACAAATCGGCCGATTTGTTTATAAATATTCATTTATTCACTTTCACGTTAAAATTATATTTTTAACGATAAAACAATTTATTTTAACACATGAATTTCTATTCAGTTCATTTATTCAATAAAATGATATTTTTATTTTTCTAACATATTTTAGAAAATTTCGGCGGCATAACGGCACGATACTAGAAACGGGACGAGGCCTAGCCTTATCCCCGGTCTAGTGAAGGCCCACGCCATTCACACATCAATCAAATCAATTTCAATTCACCAAATAATTCAATTCAAACCAATAACCTAACCAACTACACAATCAAACAATTTAACAAACAAGCCATTCATGGTCTGTGGATGACGGGTGTCGGGTGCTACTAAGCACCGTCTGCATCCTAGTATATATATATAACTAGAAAAGAAATTTAGAGTGAGAAGTTCTCACCTAAAGCTATCCAATCATCTTGGCTCTTCTTTTATAGAAATCTTCGACTTTTCGCTTTTTGTCGCTTTTGTTGCCCGTAGTCACTATATATATAAAAATCACACATTTTTATATTTCGATGTCTTTAAATTAAAAATCACATTTTTATTTATTCACTTTCAATTTAAAAATCATATTTTTATAATCATTTCATATATTTAAAAATCGAAATTCTTTACTATGCTATTCAATATTAAAAATCCCGCCTTTTCTATTTTTAAAATCTAATCTTTTCTATTTTAAAAATATCGTCTTTTCGTCGATAAAGATTTTACCTTTTCTAAAATAAAGATTTCGCCTTTACTAAAATAAAGATTTCGCCTTTATATAAAAAAAATCATCACTTGATTTCAACGTATATAAAATAAAAATCAGATTTTTATTTTGCTACATATACAAAGATTATATTTTTAATATTCCTATGATGTAAAAATTATATTTTTATTACTTTTATATAGTAAAGGTTATATTTTTAATACTTTAAAAATATAAAAATCATATTTTTACTTCTTCTACTCAATAAAAATCCCGTCTTTCCTATTTTAAAGATATGATCTTTATTTTTGCAAGTTCAAATCTTTTTCTTTTAAAAGATTAAAACCTTTTTCTATTTTCTTTAAAAATCAGTTTTTTAAAATTCTTTTCAAAAATTCTGTTTTTACATTCTAAAAAAAAACAGTTTTTAAATCTTAAACAAATCAGTTTTTATAACTTAAAAAAAATCAGTTTTATAAATCTTTAAAAAAAATACAGTTTTTAGATTCGAAAATAAAAATAAAATAAAATGGCTCACCGTAGATTTCGAAGTGGAGGAGGGAAGACGAGGGCGTCGGCGGCGTAGTGTGGTGCTCGGTGGTTCAGGGAGATGCGGTGTTGCTTCGGGGTGTCGGCGACAGGGCGTTCGAGGGTGGCTCGATGGTCTTCGCTGGAAGGAGGAGGTCGTGCGGAGGGGTGGGCGGCGATAGGTTCGTCGGCGGCTTCGAGGTCAGGAGGGCGGCGCGATTTTGAATTAGGTTTTTTTTTTCTTTCTGAATAATGAATCGGGGGGGGGGCCAATGAAGAAGAAAAGGAGGGAGTATATTATTATTTTTTTATTTTATTTTATTATTTAATTATTTAATTTTGCACAAGGGTTGACTTTTACATACGACCTCGAAACGAGGCCCACCGCCTGTCGTCCATAGCGTTTTACCCCCATTCCGAACACAATGGGATATGTATTGTAAGCTGGTTTGATCGTTACAATCAGTTTCCGTTGAATTTACATTTAAATCCTTTATATTGAATTTTAAACGTACATTTCAAATTACCGGGGTCACATACTAACTAGAAAAATTCCAGAAAAATATTTTCTAGCTTCGTATTGACGATACGGTCCTAACAAAACTAATTTCGTCGAATTCTGAGACCGTTAGAAAAATGGCCAATTTCCAGTCGATTAAAATCAACTGAAACTGGTCGAACGCGTTTTCCTTTCCCACGCTCACATATTGAATCGAAAAATTATGAAATTTGAAACCTAGCTGTAATAACCCGCAAAATCTGGGCCAGTTTAAAAATTTTATTTTGGCAATTTTAGCGAATTCTGATATTTAAAATAGATTATTTTAAATAATATCGACGAGAAATTTATTTTGAATAGAATTCGAACGTATATATTATATACGTCGTCGTTAGAATATAAATATTTATATATAATTATAAATAGAATTGAAAATGGCGCGGTAGTTCGATAATTCGATTTCAAACTTCAATTGAATGTACCGGGTGCAAAACAAACCGGATTTTAATGAAACCAAAAACATTAGGATCTAATTGATCATATCTTTCTAACGAATGTAAGAAACTGAGATTTCACTTTAGAAATGATAAGATATGTCCAGTTGAAAATTCTGAATAGTCGCTATGGAATTCAGGCCCTTAAAAATGGACATTTTGCAAATGACCTCGGATTTCGACGAAACCAGTTTTGTTGGGTCCGTGATGTCGAATTATTGCTAGGTTTCAAATTTCATAATTTTTCGAATCAATATGTGAGCGTGGCAAAGGAAAACGTGTTTTGACCATTTCAGTTGATTTTAATCGACTGGAAATTGGCCATTTTTCCAACGGTCTCAGAATTCGACGAAACTAGTTTTGTTAGGACCGTATCGTCAATACGAAGCTAGAAAATATTTTTCTGGAATTTTTAAAGTTCGTATGTGACCCCGGTAATTTGAAATGTACGTTTAAAATTCAATATAGTGATTTAAATGTAAATTTAACGGAAACTGATTCAAACAGTCGAATCAGCTTGCGGTACATATCCCATTGTGTTCGGAATGGGGGTAAAACGCTGTGGACGACAGGCGGTGGGCCTCGTTTCGAGGTCGTATGTAAAAGTCAACTTTTTAATAATTAAATAATAAAAAAATAAAAAAAAATTCTCTTTCCCTTTTATACGCTGGCCCCCCCTCTTTATTTCAAAATTGATTTTTATAAAAAAAAAAAAAAAAGAAAGGCGACGGGGTGGGGGCGATTCGCCGCCGCCACGGCCGGCAAGGCCGCCACGCCTCAGGCGCCACCTCCCAGGGGGACCACCGCCCTCCTCCGCCCCTCGTTCTCCACTCCCCTCCTTCGATCGACGCAAGCACCCAGACCCCCCTCCCCTAACGCGACGCGCCGCGCTGCCCACCCGCCACCCCACCGCTCCGACGAACCCTCTCCTCCACCCCCGCTCGATTCCTCCTCCCTTCCGCCTTCTGATGACCACCAGCGCACACCCCCCCTGTAAGTAACTGGTTTTTTTTTTATTTTATTTACTTAAAAACTGGATTTTATTTTATTTAAAATCTGAATTTTATTTTGTTTTAAAAACTAATTTTTATCTACCTTAAAAACTGTTTTTTTATGTTGTCAAGTTATAAAAATGTAATCTTTTATATGGTAGGAAGATAAAAATATAGTTTTTATATTTTTAAAGTATTAAAAATATAGTCTTTACTATATAGAAATATTAAAAATATAGTCTTTACTATATAGAAATATTAAAAATATAGTTTTTATATTTTTAAAGTATTAAAAATATAATCTTTATAGGATAGAGAAGATAAAAATATCATCTTTGTATATGTAACGAAATAAAAATCTGATTTTTATTTTATATACGTTGAAACCAAGTGGTGAAAACTTTAAATTTAAAAAGGTGAAAACTTTAAATTTAAAAAGGTGAAAACTTTAAATTTAAAAAGGTGAAAACTTTAAATTTAAAAAGGTGAAAACTTTAAATTTAAAAAGGTGAAAACTTTAAATTTAAAAAGGTGAAATCTTTAAATTTAAAAAGGCGAAATCTTTATATAGAAAATAGCGTAATAAAAATATAATTTTTATCTATATAGTAGGGTAATAAAAACTCGATTTTTATATGTTGAACTTTGAAATAAAAACTCGATTTTTATATGTTGAACTTTGAAATAAAAACTCGATTTTTATATGTTGAACTTTGAAATAAAAACTCGATTTTTATATGTTGAACTTTGAAATAAAAATTTGATTTTTTATATATTGAATAACATAGTAAAAATTCGATTTTTAAATATATGAAGTGATTATAAAAATATGATTTCTAAATTGAAAGTAAATAAATAAAAATGTGATTTTTATTTTAAAGACATCAAAATATAAAAATGTGTGATTTTTATATATGTAGTGGCTACGGGCAATAAAGATGACGAAGATGCGATAGCAATGAAGATTTCTATCAATGAAGTGCCGTGGAGCTAGGATAGCTATATGTGAGAACTTCTCACCTTTCAATTTATTTTCTAGTTATATATATATATACTAGGATGCAGACGGTGCTTATTAGAAGCACCCGACACCCGTCCACATACCATGGACTTGTTTGTTTGGATGTTTGGTGATTGATTGAGATATTGGTTTGAATGTGGTTTGTGGTGTGAAAAATCGAATCGATAAATTGGTTAGGATTAGACGTGCGCCGTTATAAGGCGAAGGAGTAAGACTAGGTTAGACTCTTACTCCAAATTTTGTGGTTTGCATAACGAAAGTGATTTGATTGATGTGTGAATGGCGTGGGCCTTCACTAGACCGGGGATAAGGCTAGGCCTTGTCCCGTTTCTAGTATCGTGCCGTTATGCCGCCAAAATTTTCTAAAATATGTTAGAAAAATAAAAATATCATTTTTATTGTGTAAATGAACTGAGTAGAAATTCAAGTGTTGAAATAAATATTTTTGACGTTAAAAATATAATTTTTAACGTGAAAGTGAATAAATAAATATTTATAAACAAATCGGCCAATTTGTTTATATACACTGATTTGACTGATATCGATTGGGTCGATAAATTTTACACATCGCCCAACTGCACAAATAAAATCTGTGTTTGATTGTTTGAAACCCCACACGGGTGTTGGGATGAAATTTGAAGTTCACTCATCCTGATTGATTAAATGTGTCGATCGATTGATTGACAGGCTGTTATAAGCGTTGGATGTCTATATTCGATGCTTATACAGTGTAGTGCACTTTGGTTGATGGTTGATTGTTTATTATTGCTATTATATACATGTGTTGTATGGAATCCGTATAATTAACATTATATGGTGATGGATTGGGCCTCATTCCAATCGGGAGAATAATGAATATTATAAAAGAAAATTCATGTGTTGAATATAAAGAAAATAGTCATGTGTTGACGATGTTCATGTGTTGAGTGAAATATTTTAAATAAAATAAATTATATCTTTATCATATTTAAAATTAGAACTACTTCCTAGTAGAAGCCTAATTAAAATCAAACGATAGATACCATAGTTTTATAAAATATTTTACATAACAAAAATAGTGAGGTGTCGACAGGACTCATGTGTTGAGATTAGTCGTGTGTTGAAAGAAATATAGATTCATGTGTTGAATGGGATAAATATTCATTTATTGAATAGAATAAAGAAGTGGTGTAAAATATAAAGCCGTGTTGATTAGTTTTGCGCCATTTTGACGTGAACGATATTTATATCGATTTTATTCGTTTTATAATGAATATTGAAAAGTGATTTCAAAATTAAATATTTTGAAATGAATTCAAATTGAATTAGATTGAAATTGAAATTTAAAACGAACTGAAAGTGAATTGAAATCAATTTGAAACGAATTCGAATGAGATCAAATAGAAAGTAAATTCGAATTGAATTGAATTGAAACGAATTTGGATTTGAATTTGAATTGAATTGAAACGAGTTAGAATTTGAATTGAATTGAAATGAACTCGAATTGAATTGAAATCAAATCGATTTGAAATTGAATGTAGTGTTGAAAGGGTTTTGAAAATGAATTTAAAACGATTTATAAAATTCGTTTTAAAAGGAAATCGACGAAATATATATAATATATATATTATATATATATAATGGCCTGAATAGAACGCGCCGCGCCGCGGTAGTTCGTGAATTTCGACCATTTATTTCAAACGGACATTGCGGGAGATCCGACCGTCGGATTCTCCTAAAACCGGAACCGTTGGGTTCGTATCGAAAAGAGCTTTCCAATGAATATGAGAAATTTGAAATTTAACGGTTGGATTTGGAATTATGTCCAAATCAAATTCGAAAAAGGTCGCTGTAAGTGCAGTTCGATGGCCGTTGTTGGAAATCGACTGTACGGGCCTTGATAAAATTATTAAAAATATCTATAATTTGTGTAAAATTATAATATGTGAATTGGAAAGATTTGGGCTGGAAAATTCCACATTTGAAAAGATAAAAATAGATTTTTATCGAAATGAACTAGTTTTGAACTAGAATTGAAATCAATTTATTTTTAAAATAAATAAATTGAATTTGAAAGTGATTTTGAAAATAATCGATAATTTCCAATACGTGGATTGGACTGGAGCTGAATCGAAATTATCTTCGGGATATTTCGATGTTGGATTTCGTGACTATACAAATATTGTTATGGGGATTTGAAAGATATTTTATATCGTTATTTCCAATACGATATTTGTTGGTCTCAGAATTTGATATTGAATATAAGCCGATATATTTTCTATTCAGAGCCTTGTATTTAATATCAAATGTGATTTGGTTTGTCGTGAATCTTGTTTTTGATGACATTGGTTCTTTAACCCAGTTAAAGGCAGGATATTGATTTTTGAAAAGATTAAAACTAAGTGGAGTTTTAATGAATCTTTAATTAGATTAAAATGTGAATTGATAATTTAAATTATCAAATCTGAAAGGTGATCGAGAGTGGAGTACCACCAGTTTTGCTCCAATGCGATAGTTGAATCTTTAATTAGATTTGAACGTGAAATGGTAATTAATTTTACCGATAACACAGTGGTGTTAGTTGTGGAGTATTACCAGTTTTCTCCATGGGATATAGGTTGGGATTGGGAAATAAAATAAATAATTACTTCGGTGTGGCTCGTTAATCCCGACTAGTTGAAATGATATCCAAAGGAGGATTAAAGAATAAATTTAGAAGAATTTATCTTGGATAAAATTAATGGGAACCTTTCCCTAAGAATGTGATGTTGTGAATCAAAGAATATTCTGAATTGGAATGAGGCGTTTGTTGTGTTTGTGTAACATTCGTTTATTATATACGTGGGTTATTCAGAAAGGCCGGGTTTATACCCATTCTGAATAACCGATTCGACGAGATGTCGAAGATGAAGACGGTGGTTGAAGACCGGAAGTCTTCACATCGTTTGGGTGATTACTGACGATCTTGATTGGGCTGTACACCCAAGATGAGGGAAACAGTCGGTGATCGTCCAGACGTACTTGGAGATCGATGGATATGCGAGGAAAGTGCCTCCGGTTTCGTTCAGACCCAGAACGGACTTGTAAATGGACTGTGTGTCTGACATTGGATTTTAGTCCGTGTGATTGATCTCTATTAAATATATATCTGTTTGGCGGCGGAGAATTTATTCTCTTGCTTAACGCCCTTCTCTGAGACGTACGAGCTCAGGGGTTATATATTGATGGATATCAAACGCATGGAGTGAATCGCCTGTGTGGCATGCGTAAGTGGCAATTGATCAAGGCTTCTGTTGAAAAGCAAAGTCTTGTGGTTGATGATCAAAGCACGGCCTGTGTGGCGTAGCTTTGTGTATAACGTGAATTCGCGAGCCTCACACCTCGGTATGAGTCAAAAACGGGAGACGGACCGCTGGGAGAGCACGACGTTTCTTTCTAGCTAGGGTGGTGTCAGTGACCTACCAGCCCTGACATTTATATACTTTTCACCTGTGTGGTTGTTGGATACGAGGCGCCTCGGATATAGGTCTGTAAGGACCGGGAAACGTGTGTTCAGGAATAACTAATCCTCAAAAGTAAGAGAGGACCGGCCCAGCCGATTCCAAGGATCAAAGTGGGGTCCTGAGGCATTTGCTAGAGTGTCTCGAACGCGGAGAGGAGCTTGCCCCTTGCCTCGGCTCATGACGGAATCCAATTTCCAATACGTGTATTGCGGTTTTAATTGTAGAACTAGTATGGCGACATGATAGATGGTACCCATGCCGCCTATGATTGATATTTATGATTTGAATTGTTTTGACACTATACACTTATTATAGTATCAAATAATGTGTTTTAAACGTATCAAGCATGCTTTGGCTGTTATAAGGGAAAACCCTATCCTCCGGCTTGCGTTGCATTGTGTGATGGGACCTGGGTCTTATAACAGCTTCATTTTTCTTTATTTAGCATTGCGCTGTTTGTTCTATGCACTGGTATTCTTGGGAGGAAACCCGTTCCGTGTTATACGGCGTGGTCCCTTGATTTACCTAACTTTAAAACCAATATTAATAACTGTTTTAGTTCTCACACCAGTCACATGACTGACCTAGAGTTTATTGTTTTAACCTAAACTCTGGGTGCCCCTATTTTCCACACGGGCAGCTAGTAGTTTTGGTTTTGCAGATTTATATTCACAGGGTCCTGATTTACAGCTGGAACGATGCTCGGAAAGCTCTGTATCCGTGTATCACTTCTAGTTGTGATTTTGTATTATTTTCCGCTGCTTTGTAATTTATTGTAATCTCTGATATTTGTCGAATGTAATGTATTCATTTATACTCTGTATATTCTTGTATCTGATGGAATTGTTGTAATAACAATGAAATGTTCTTCCGTATGCGCTCTGTTTTGTCTTGTCCTCAATTCTATCCGTGCTTTCCTTCACGGGGAAGTTCGGGTCGTCTCATTTTGGTATCAGAGCTTTGGTTTGCAGAGCTCGAGAACAAGACACATTAGAACCATACGAAAGAATTCATCAGATATTGGATTAGTAATATCCAATTAGAATGACTCGTTAGAGATAGGATCAGTAGTATCCTAGAACGGGTGTGAAGAGTATAATTTTCAAATGAAAACAATTTTGTTTTGAAAATTTAAATCGTTTTAAACGTATTTGAATATTTATTTATTTTGAATATGGACAATCGAGTATATATAGATTTCGCGTATACGCGTCATGAACGTATATTCGAAGTTTTAATATACTGGGTAGATATAGAATCACATCCTAGACACCCGGAGATGGTTCTGATGATTGATATATCATCATCAGAATTTATGTTCGTGTTACGAAGGTGTGATATCTATATATTTCCATTAGACTGGTGTGAGAACCAAAACTTATATAGTTAGAACACATTGTTGTGAATTGGCATCAAAAACATGATTTTATGTATATATATCAAAAATTATGAATTTGCAACTCTAATTCACTAATTGATTGATGTTTGTGTTGTTTGTTTAATTGTTTGCTAATTTTAACCATTTATGCCTAATTGTACCAAATATTGAATTATATCGACAATTGGTCGCATTTGCTTGCATATACATATACTTATATTGAACAGGTCATAGCAAGGAGGCTAGAGCAGAGAATAAAATTTGTTTGCCCGACAAATAGGTACATGTTTACTACATAATTTCCTGTTTTGTTTGGGTGATGATGATTTTGTGAGCCTATTGGCTAGCCGCTTGGCTTTTTCTTTTTCTTTTTGAGATCTGAAGGACCGGGGAAGCTATTTGAAATTCCCCGATGCTCCCGGTGCAGGGGAGGTTATGGCGAAATTTTTCGAAAATTTAGGGTGTTAGCCAAATTTTTGAAGTTTTGAAATTTCTCAGAAACTGAAAAGTTGGAGAACGTAAGCCAGATCGAATGTAGAGCTTAATAATCAAACCACTTTCTACTTTGTTCCTTTTCGGGGACGAAAAGTTTTAAGTGGGGGAGATTGTAATAACCCGCAAAATCTGGGCCAGTTTAAAATTTTTATTTTGGCAATTTTAGCGAATTCTGATATTTAAAATAGATTATTTTAAATAATATCGACGAGAAATTTATTTTGAATAGAATTCGAACGTATATATTATATACGTCGTCGTTAGAATATAAATATTTATATATAATTATAAATAGAATTGAAAATGGCGCGGTAGTTCGATAATTCGATTTCAAACTTCAATTGAATGTACCGGGTGCAAAACAAACCATATTTTTTTGAAACCAAAAACATTAGGATCTAATTGATCATATCTTTCTAACGAATGTAAGAAACTGAGATTTCACTTTAGAAATGATAAGATATGTCCAGTTGAAAATTCTGAATAGTCGCTATGGAATTCAGGCCCTTAAAAATGGACATTTTGCAAATGACCTCGGATTTCGACGAAACCAGTTTTGTTGGGTCCGTGATGTCGAATTATTGCTAGGTTTCAAATTTCATAATTTTTCGAATCAATATGTGAGCGTGGCAAAGGAAAACGTGTTTTGACCATTTCAGTTGATTTTAATCGACTGGAAATTGGCCATTTTTCCAACGGTCTCAGAATTCGACGAAACTAGTTTTGTTAGGACCGTATCGTCAATACGAAGCTAGAAAATATTTTTCTGGAATTTTTAAAGTTCGTATGTGACCCCGGTAATTTGAAATGTACGTTTAAAATTCAATATAGTGATTTAAATGTAAATTTAACGGAAACTGATTCAAACAGTCGAATCAGCTTGCGGTACATATCCCATTGTGTTCGGAATGGGGGTAAAACGCTGTGGACGACAGGCGGTGGGCCTCGTTTCGAGGTCGTATGTAAAAGTCAACTTTTTAATAATTAAATAATAATAAAAAAAAAAAATATATTCTCTTTCCCTTTTATACGCTGGCCCCCCCTCTTTATTTCAAAATTGATTTTTATAAAAAAAAAAAAAAAAAAGAAAGGCGACGGGGTGGGGGCGATTCGCCGCCGCCACGCCTCAGGCGCCACCTCCCAGGGGGACCACCGCCCTCCTCCGCCCCTCGTTCTCCACTCCCCTCCTTCGATCGACGCAAGCACCCAGACCCCCCTCCCCTAACGCGACGCGCCGCGCTGCCCACCCGCCACCCCACCGCTCCGACGAACCCTCTCCTCCACCCCCGCTCGATTCCTCCTCCCTTCCGCCTTCTGATGACCACCAGCGCACACCCCCCCTGTAAGTAACTGGTTTTTTTTTTATTTTATTTACTTAAAAACTGGATTTTATTTTATTTAAAATCTGAATTTTATTTTGTTTTAAAAACTAATTTTTATCTACCTTAAAAACTGTTTTTTTATGTTGTCAAGTTATAAAAATGTAATCTTTTATATGGTAGGAAGATAAAAATATAGTTTTTATATTTTTAAAGTATTAAAAATATAGTCTTTACTATATAGAAATATTAAAAATATAGTCTTTACTATATAGAAATATTAAAAATATAGTCTTTACTATATAGAAATATTAAAAATATAGTTTTTATATTTTTAAAGTATTAAAAATATAATCTTTATAGGATAGAGAAGATAAAAATATCATCTTTGTATATGTAACGAAATAAAAATCTGATTTTTATTTTATATACGTTGAAACCAAGTGGTGAAAACTTTAAATTTAAAAAGGTGAAAACTTTAAATTTAAAAAGGTGAAAACTTTAAATTTAAAAAGGTGAAAACTTTAAATTTAAAAAGGTGAAAACTTTAAATTTAAAAAGGTGAAAACTTTAAATTTAAAAAGGTGAAATCTTTAAATTTAAAAAGGCGAAATCTTTATATAGAAAATAGCGTAATAAAAATATAATTTTTATCTATATAGTAGGGTAATAAAAACTCGATTTTTATATGTTGAACTTTGAAATAAAAACTCGATTTTTATATGTTGAACTTTGAAATAAAAACTCGATTTTTATATGTTGAACTTTGAAATAAAAATTTGATTTTTTATATATTGAATAACATAGTAAAAATTCGATTTTTAAATATATGAAGTGATTATAAAAATATGATTTCTAAATTGAAAGTAAATAAATAAAAATGTGATTTTTATTTTAAAGACATCAAAATATAAAAATGTGTGATTTTTATATATGTAGTGGCTACGGGCAATAAAGATGACGAAGATGCGATAGCAATGAAGATTTCTATCAATGAAGTGCCGTGGAGCTAGGATAGCTATATGTGAGAACTTCTCACCTTTCAATTTATTTTCTAGTTATATATATATATACTAGGATGCAGACGGTGCTTATTAGAAGCACCCGACACCCGTCCACATACCATGGACTTGTTTGTTTGGATGTTTGGTGATTGATTGAGATATTGGTTTGAATGTGGTTTGTGGTGTGAAAAATCGAATCGATAAATTGGTTAGGATTAGACGTGCGCCGTTATAAGGCGAAGGAGTAAGACTAGGTTAGACTCTTACTCCAAATTTTGTGGTTTGCATAACGAAAGTGATTTGATTGATGTGTGAATGGCGTGGGCCTTCACTAGACCGGGGATAAGGCTAGGCCTTGTCCCGTTTCTAGTATCGTGCCGTTATGCCGCCAAAATTTTCTAAAATATGTTAGAAAAATAAAAATATCATTTTTATTGTGTAAATGAACTGAGTAGAAATTCAAGTGTTGAAATAAATATTTTTGACGTTAAAAATATAATTTTTAACGTGAAAGTGAATAAATAAATATTTATAAACAAATCGGCCGATTTGTTTATATACACTGATTTGACTGATATCGATTGGGTCGATAAATTTTACACATCGCCCAACTGCACAAATAAAATCTGTGTTTGATTGTTTGAAACCCCACACGGGTGTTGGGATGAAATTTGAAGTTCACTCATCCTGATTGATTAAATGTGTCGATCGATTGATTGACAGGCTGTTATAAGCGTTGGATGTCTATATTCGATGCTTATACAGTGTAGTGCACTTTGGTTGATGGTTGATTGTTTATTATTGCTATTATATACATGTGTTGTATGGAATCCGTATAATTAACATTATATGGTGATGGATTGGGCCTCATTCCAATCGGGAGAATAATGAATATTATAAAAGAAAATTCATGTGTTGAATATAAAGAAAATAGTCATGTGTTGACGATGTTCATGTGTTGAGTGAAATATTTTAAATAAAATAAATTATATCTTTATCATATTTAAAATTAGAACTACTTCCTAGTAGAAGCCTAATTAAAATCAAACGATAGATACCATAGTTTTATAAAATATTTTACATAACAAAAATAGTGAGGTGTCGACAGGACTCATGTGTTGAGATTAGTCGTGTGTTGAAAGAAATATAGATTCATGTGTTGAATGGGATAAATATTCATTTATTGAATAGAATAAAGAAGTGGTGTAAAATATAAAGCCGTGTTGATTAGTTTTGCGCCATTTTGACGTGAACGATATTTATATCGATTTTATTCGTTTTATAATGAATATTGAAAAGTGATTTCAAAATTAAATATTTTGAAATGAATTCAAATTGAATTAGATTGAAATTGAAATTTAAAACGAACTGAAAGTGAATTGAAATCAATTTGAAACGAATTCGAATGAGATCAAATAGAAAGTAAATTCGAATTGAATTGAATTGAAACGAATTTGGATTTGAATTTGAATTGAATTGAAACGAGTTAGAATTTGAATTGAATTGAAATGAACTCGAATTGAATTGAAATCAAATCGATTTGAAATTGAATGTAGTGTTGAAAGGGTTTTGAAAATGAATTTAAAACGATTTATAAAATTCGTTTTAAAAGGAAATCGACGAAATATATATAATATATATATTATATATATATAATGGCCTGAATAGAACGCGCCGCGCCGCGGTAGTTCGTGAATTTCGACCATTTATTTCAAACGGACATTGCGGGAGATCCGACCGTCGGATTCTCCTAAAACCGGAACCGTTGGGTTCGTATCGAAAAGAGCTTTCCAATGAATATGAGAAATTTGAAATTTAACGGTTGGATTTGGAATTATGTCCAAATCAAATTCGAAAAAGGTCGCTGTAAGTGCAGTTCGATGGCCGTTGTTGGAAATCGACTGTACGGGCCTTGATAAAATTATTAAAAATATCTATAATTTGTGTAAAATTATAATATGTGAATTGGAAAGATTTGGGCTGGAAAATTCCACATTTGAAAAGATAAAAATAGATTTTTATCGAAATGAACTAGTTTTGAACTAGAATTGAAATCAATTTATTTTTAAAATAAATAAATTGAATTTGAAAGTGATTTTGAAAATAATCGATAATTTCCAATACGTGGATTGGACTGGAGCTGAATCGAAATTATCTTCGGGATATTTCGATGTTGGATTTCGTGACTATACAAATATTGTTATGGGGATTTGAAAGATATTTTATATCGTTATTTCCAATACGATATTTGTTGGTCTCAGAATTTGATATTGAATATAAGCCGATATATTTTCTATTCAGAGCCTTGTATTTAATATCAAATGTGATTTGGTTTGTCGTGAATCTTGTTTTTGATGACATTGGTTCTTTAACCCAGTTAAAGGCAGGATATTGATTTTTGAAAAGATTAAAACTAAGTGGAGTTTTAATGAATCTTTAATTAGATTAAAATGTGAATTGATAATTTAAATTATCAAATCTGAAAGGTGATCGAGAGTGGAGTACCACCAGTTTTGCTCCAATGCGATAGTTGAATCTTTAATTAGATTTGAACGTGAAATGGTAATTAATTTTACCGATAACACAGTGGTGTTAGTTGTGGAGTATTACCAGTTTTCTCCATGGGATATAGGTTGGGATTGGGAAATAAAATAAATAATTACTTCGGTGTGGCTCGTTAATCCCGACTAGTTGAAATGATATCCAAAGGAGGATTAAAGAATAAATTTAGAAGAATTTATCTTGGATAAAATTAATGGGAACCTTTCCCTAAGAATGTGATGTTGTGAATCAAAGAATATTCTGAATTGGAATGAGGCGTTTGTTGTGTTTGTGTAACATTCGTTTATTATATACGTGGGTTATTCAGAAAGGCCGGGTTTATACCCATTCTGAATAACCGATTCGACGAGATGTCGAAGATGAAGACGGTGGTTGAAGACCGGAAGTCTTCACATCGTTTGGGTGATTACTGACGATCTTGATTGGGCTGTACACCCAAGATGAGGGAAACAGTCGGTGATCGTCCAGACGTACTTGGAGATCGATGGATATGCGAGGAAAGTGCCTCCGGTTTCGTTCAGACCCAGAACGGACTTGTAAATGGACTGTGTGTCTGACATTGGATTTTAGTCCGTGTGATTGATCTCTATTAAATATATATCTGTTTGGCGGCGGAGAATTTATTCTCTTGCTTAACGCCCTTCTCTGAGACGTACGAGCTCAGGGGTTATATATTGATGGATATCAAACGCATGGAGTGAATCGCCTGTGTGGCATGCGTAAGTGGCAATTGATCAAGGCTTCTGTTGAAAAGCAAAGTCTTGTGGTTGATGATCAAAGCACGGCCTGTGTGGCGTAGCTTTGTGTATAACGTGAATTCGCGAGCCTCACACCTCGGTATGAGTCAAAAACGGGAGACGGACCGCTGGGAGAGCACGACGTTTCTTTCTAGCTAGGGTGGTGTCAGTGACCTACCAGCCCTGACATTTATATACTTTTCACCTGTGTGGTTGTTGGATACGAGGCGCCTCGGATATAGGTCTGTAAGGACCGGGAAACGTGTGTTCAGGAATAACTAATCCTCAAAAGTAAGAGAGGACCGGCCCAGCCGATTCCAAGGATCAAAGTGGGGTCCTGAGGCATTTGCTAGAGTGTCTCGAACGCGGAGAGGAGCTTGCCCCTTGCCTCGGCTCATGACGGAATCCAATTTCCAATACGTGTATTGCGGTTTTAATTGTAGAACTAGTATGGCGACATGATAGATGGTACCCATGCCGCCTATGATTGATATTTATGATTTGAATTGTTTTGACACTATACACTTATTATAGTATCAAATAATGTGTTTTAAACGTATCAAGCATGCTTTGGCTGTTATAAGGGAAAACCCTATCCTCCGGCTTGCGTTGCATTGTGTGATGGGACCTGGGTCTTATAACAGCTTCATTTTTCTTTATTTAGCATTGCGCTGTTTGTTCTATGCACTGGTATTCTTGGGAGGAAACCCGTTCCGTGTTATACGGCGTGGTCCCTTGATTTACCTAACTTTAAAACCAATATTAATAACTGTTTTAGTTCTCACACCAGTCACATGACTGACCTGGAGTTTATTGTTTTAACCTAAACTCTGGGTGCCCCTATTTTCCACACGGGCAGCTAGTAGTTTTGGTTTTGCAGATTTATATTCACAGGGTCCTGATTTACAGCTGGAACGATGCTCGGAAAGCTCTGTATCCGTGTATCACTTCTAGTTGTGATTTTGTATTATTTTCCGCTGCTTTGTAATTTATTGTAATCTCTGATATTTGTCGAATGTAATGTATTCATTTATACTCTGTATATTCTTGTATCTGATGGAATTGTTGTAATAACAATGAAATGTTCTTCCGTATGCGCTCTGTTTTGTCTTGTCCTCAATTCTATCCGTGCTTTCCTTCACGGGGAAGTTCGGGTCGTCTCACTAGCAATAATTCGACATCACGGACCCAACAAAACTAGTTTCGTCGAAATCCGAGGTCATTTGCAAAATGTCCATTTTTAAGGGCCTGAATTCCATAGCGACTATTCAGAATTTTCAACTGGACATACCTTTTGATTCCCGCTATGAAATTTCGATTTCTCAGATTCGTTGGAAAGATATTCACAATTAGATCCCATGTTTTTGGTTTCACTAAAATCCGGATTGTTTTGCACCCGGTACATTCAATTGAAGTTTGAAATCGAATTATCGAACTACCGCTCCATTTTCAATTCTATTTATAATTATATATAAATATTTATATTCTAACGACGACGCGTATAATATATACGTTCTATTATATTCAAAATAAATTTCTCGTCGATATTATTTAAAATAATCTATTTTAAATATTCAAAATTCACTAAAATTGCCAAAATAAAAATTTTAAACTGGCCCAGATTTTGCGGGTTATTACACAAGACAAACCCAAAATTCAATTCAATTCGAGTTAAATATTAATTAATTGGTAAACTTCATTAAATCTTAATAAAAAGATTTAATCTTTTCTCAAATGGGTTTAAGAACAGTGTTAGTGAAGACACCATTCACGACAAACCCAAAATCCCATTTGACAATAAATACAAGGCTCTGAATAGAAAAAATATCGGCTTATATTCAATATCATATTCTGAAACCAACAAATAACGTATTGGAATAACGATATGTATACCTTCCAAATTCCTCCACAATATCTGTATAATCACGGAATCCAGTATCGAAATGTTCCGAAGGTACTTTCGATTTAAATCCATTCCAATTCTTATATTGGAAATTTCTAGTTATATTAAAACCATTCACAAATCCAATTTATTTATTTAAAAATATTGGATATTTAACTTTAGTTCATAAATAGTTCATTTCGATAAAAATATATTTTTATCCTTTCAAATATGGAATTTTTCATCCCAATTCTTTCCAAATCATTTATTATGATTTTACAAAAATTATTGATATTTTTAATAATTTTATCAAGGCCCATACCGTCGATTTCCATAAACGGTCATCGAACTGCACTTACAGCGACCTTTTCCAAATTTGATTTGGACATGATTCCAAATCCAACCCTTAGATTTCAAATCTCTTGTATTCATTGGAAAGCTCTTTTCGATAAACCCAACGGCTCCGCTTTTAGGAGAATCCGACGGTCGGATCTCCTGTAATATCAATATGAAGTCAATGGTCGAAATTCGCGAAAGGTCGTTGCGTGGCGCGTTCTATTCAGGACATATAATATATATAATATATATATATCATCGATTTCCATTTTAAAACATTTTATAAATCATTTTAAATTTGTTTTCAAAACGATTTCAACTTCATATTCAATTTCAAATCAAAATTGAATATTCCATATCATCGATATATAAATGATAATATTTTCAAAACATTAGATTTTGAAATCAATTCCATTTCGATATTCATTATAAAAATGAATAAAATCGATATAAATATCGTTCACGTCATAATGGCGTTAATCTAATCAGCACGCTTTTATTCAACACATGAATATATTTTATTCAAAACATGAACATATTATTTTAAAATATTCTTTATTTATTCTATTCAACACTTGAATATATTATTTAAAAATATTCCTTATTTTCCAAATTGGAATGAGACTTAATCAATTACCATATAATGTTAATTATATGGATTCCATACAACACATGTATATAATAACAATGATAAACAATCAACCATCATCCAAAGTGCACTACACAACTGCATAAACATTAAATTTAAATAATTAATGCTTACAACAGTCTATCAACCCATTGATTGACATACAACTAAAAATTGGGATTAGTGTATGTCCAATATCATCCTAATACCCATGTGGGGTTTTCAAGCAACAAACACTGATTATTATTTGTGCAGTTGGGTGATGTGTAAAATATATCATCCCAATCAATATCAGTCAAATGTGTGTACATAAACAAATCGTCCGATTTGTAAATGAATA
Source organism: Allium sativum (assembly GCA_030737875.1). Taxonomy (NCBI): domain Eukaryota; kingdom Viridiplantae; phylum Streptophyta; class Magnoliopsida; order Asparagales; family Amaryllidaceae; genus Allium; species Allium sativum. Next base: position 177,207,151 of record CM060913.1, on the reverse strand, counting down.
TTTATTTTATTTTATTCAACACACGAATATATTATTTTATTCAACACATGTATATTTATTTTATTCAACACATGAATATTTATTTTATTCAACACATGAATATTTTATATAGTCTATTTCACATTGAAACCAACTTTCATAACACAATCAAACAAACAAGTCGTCCATGGTCTGTGGACGACGGGGAACAGTTCATATATGCAGTTATGAAATAATTAACTGTATAAAAATAATTTTGGTGAGAAGTTCTCACTTTTGGTTTCCACTCCGTCAGTCTTTAACTGACGATTTTGGTACCTTTTAGATTTAAATTTGCTCCAAATTCAAACAAGCTCCAATTTGGACCCAGTTAGTTTTGTTGAGAAGCTCTCAACTCCACGATCGCAACGGATTCAGTTTCATGCGATTTGGAGTTTGTGGCCAAAAGAAATTAATATACGAACATGGAATATTATTTAAATAATAAGATCACGATTCACCTTCTTCTCCAAACGACGCCCTCAACTTAAAATGCTCGCCACGGCCAAAATGTAAGTCGGAATTGCACGAAACCAGCGCCATTCTCCCCGGCATCTCCTCCTCTTTCCATGCCTGGTGGTCTCATCCTCCAGTTCTCCACGTGGGCCCCACGATATGTAGTTGAACAGAAAACTGCAGTTTCCGTTCATCTCAGTGCTGCAGCCGCCTAGGTGATCCAAATGCCCCCAATTTTTACCAATAGCTTGATCTCGACCTCCCGGACAATTTTCCCTTTGGTCCTTTTGCCTGGAAATGCACGGATCGACGAGAAATTGCTCATCTTTGCAACTGTCCTGTTTTCAGCACCCCTCCAATAAATTTGACATTCTGGCTAACTCCGGCCACTTGGGACCATGCCACCACCTCCAAAATCGTCGTATGCTTCCACTTTAACATCCCTCCATACCGCTCGACCTAATTCTCTATATGGGGCCCGCAACAACCGAAATACGAAAACCGACATGTTGTACGTCGAGCCCAATTCTGACCAAACCATCAATCCAATCACCACCAAATTTTTACACTAGCTAGTACTCATCAGCTCTATAATCTCACAAAATTACATGGCCTAACTCTTTACGGTTTGGGAGATATAAATTATTTAGTTTCAAGGGCTTTTTTGCAAAATGTTTTTGAGGGAGGAAAGGGGCTGCCGATTTCCAAAGAAGAAGAGGGAGAGAAGTGAGGGTTTTGTGGAGGAAAAGATATTATATAGTGGAAAATTTTATTTTTATTATTTTCTTTAGTTGGTGCTGTCTCCAATCGACAGTTGTCGATGCCGCGGCCACACACGAACTCCGTTGGTGATGAAAATTGACATGCTGCTATGTGTTGACGATACGGTTCTAATAAAACTAGTTTCATCGAATTCCGAGTCCGTTTGCTCAGAAAACTCCGTTTCTGGCTTAAATGGCTGTTCAATTCACAATTTATCCCGTACGGCCACATATGGAATCCAAAAATTATGAAAATTGGAATCTAGCAATAGTTTAACATTCCAGATCTGACGAACATGGTTTCGTCGAAAACGGAGGTCGTTTGCAAAATTGCTATTTTTAAGGGCTATTTTTCCTTAGCGACTATTCTGAATTTTCAACTGGACATAACTTTTTATTCTCGCTATGAAATTTCAATTTTCCGGATTTGTAGGAATGATATTTTCAAATAGATTCAAATATTTTTTGTTTCACTAAAATCCGGTTTATTTTGAATCCTATACATTCATTTAAATTTTGTAATCGAATTTTCAAACTACCGCGCCATTTCCAATTTATTTTATAATTAAAATAAATATTTATGTTCTAATTTCGATTTAAATTAATTTATACATTCTAATTCTATTCAAAATAAATTTCTAATCATTATTATTTAAAATAAATCATTTTAAATATTCAAAATTCACTAAAATTGCTAAAATAAAAATTTTAAATTGGTTCTGATTTTCCGTGTTGTTACAAATATTGAGGTACACCCTATGGTACCCCACTCGCACGGGCTCCACCGTAATGCCACTGAAATAAATGCATTCCCTCATCCTACGCCAGAGTGACGTATTGATATCTAAATAACAATGTTACGTTCTGCATATTACTATAGTACGTAAGCATACAGACTGCCAACTTCGATCGAATCAGACTCTATCACAAAGTAATGCCCTCAACGAGCACAGTATAAACATCTTCCACTACACAGAGGACCACCAGGAGCACCTTACGTATCTCAAGAAGCCTCGTACTTCCCCTTACAGTCCTTCAGAGCCTCCAGAATAGTCAGATGAACGTGCACTCCTATCGTGCCTCATGACACCACAATGATTTATCCCATTGGGTTATTCATCCTCAAACGTGCGGAGTGGCCCAAGCGCCTCATTTAATTATGTTATTAGACCCTATGTGACGACCCCAAAACCCCGCACAACAGTGGCAAGGGTAATCTTTGGAATATAACACATAAACAGATGATAGCAGAATAGAATTAAATAAATACACCAGATAATGTACAAATAATACACTGGATAAACATAATCATCAGAGTTACACAGTATACAAGATCATACTTAGTTCAAAATACAGTTCAGCTATACATAAATGTCTACAGCGGAAAAAAAACATAATATGTACAATAGGAGCTGAATAGCATAAAAAGAGATAAATGATGGAGTCCATCTTCAGCTCCAGCTATCCAGAGAGAGCGTGATAAAACCTGAATACAGGGCTGCCCATGTAGAAAAAGGGGCACCCGAGTTCGCAAGTGAAACAAACTACGAGTCAGTCATGGGACTGGTATGAGAAATCTACTTAACACATTTTATAATATGGCTAATCACAGGACCACGCCACTTTCGCGGAACGGGTTTACTCCATTGGATTGCCAGTGCTTTACAACAAGTAAATCTTTTAAACATTGCAATGCTTTTTATAAAAATGAAGCCATTATAAGACTCAGTTCCCATCACACAATGCAACGCAAACCGAAGGATAGAGTTTTTACCTTATAATGGCCAAAATATGGTTGATATGAATAAAACAAAAGCATTTGATATTATTACTAGTGTTTATATGCTTCAAAAACAATTTCAAATCATAAGTATCAATCATAGACGACATGGGTACCACATATCATGTCGCCATATATAGGTATACAATCAAAACCGCAAAGTCACGTAATTGGAAATTGGATTTCCGTCATGAACCGAGGCAAGGGATCGTCCTCACTGAATTCGAGAGACTCTAGCCCGTGTCCCAGGACCCAGACTCAAGTTGGCCCTTGGAACGACAGGGCTGGTCCACCGATGTGGAATAAAATGCCTGAACACTACGTTTTCCCGCCCTTTGGGGCGTCAATGAGCCAAATGACTCCATTGGCTCCACATAGTCACCGATATATCTGAGGCGCCTTGCAACAACAACAACCACACAGGTGAAAATAATATAAATGTCAGCTAGTTTAAGCACTGACACCACCTCTGGCTAGAAAGAAACGCATGTCCTCCCTGAGGTCCTCTCCCGTTTCTGGCTCATACCGGGGTGTGAGGCTCGCGAATCAACGTTATACACAAAGCTATGCCACACAGGCCGTGCTTTGATCATCAACCACAAGACTTTGCTTTTCAACAGAAGCCTTGATCATTTGCCACTCAGGCGTGCCACACAAGCAGTTCACTCCATGCGACTGATTTCTATCGCTATATAACCTCTGAGCATGTGCATCTCGGAGAAGGGCGTTAAGCAAGAGAATAAATTCTCCACCGCCAAACAGATATATATTTAATAGAGATCAATCAACATAGAACAAAAATCCAATGTCAAACACACAGCCCATTTACAAGTTCGTTCTGGGTTTGAACGAAACCGGAGGCACCACATACCTCGCATATCCATCGATCTCCACGTACGTTTGGACGATCACCAATTATTATCTATATTTCGGGATGCCTACCAATCAAGACATCAGTTATCATCCGACCGAGGTGAAGATCTCCGATCTTCAACCACCGTCTTCATCATCGACTTCTTATCGCCGATCAATTATTTGAAATGAGATTTAACTCGGCCTTTTCAAATAATTCACGTATATTTAGAATTTCAAATCAATTTATTTAAATGGTTAAATTATTCGGCATCAATAATTAAATTCATTAATGTAGTTTTCACGCCACACACATTCAACCATCAAATATCACATAAAACGAGCAAATTCAGTTTATTCCCATTCCATATCGTTTATAATATTTTACCACGATTTATCGCTCTTTCTATTTATTTAAAAATAGCCATTTCATTCAAACGACGCTTCAGGCCATAACGCGGCCGTGGCGCTTTTTTCTTCAGATTTGAATTGAACATTCCAAACAATCCAACCGTTGGATTTTCACAAAGTGGGTATCGTTGGAAAGATATTTCCAAAGCGAACCCAACGGTTTCGGTTTCGGAAAAATCCGATGGTCGGATCTCCCGCACTAATCGTTTGTAATCACGGTTTCAAAACACAAGCTGCAGCTTCGTTATTCGATATATTTTAATTATATTTACATATATCTATAAATATAATTGATTTTTCGACTTCAAAACCATTTTCACTTCACATATTTGATAAAAATGATATTTTTATCCAACGGATATTTATTTCAACATATGAATTTTGTTTATTTTATTTCCACACAGGAATTTCTATTCAACACATGAATTTCTATTCAACATATAAATTTTATTTCACCATTCAACACATGAATATTTTCTATAGCTTATATATATAATAAAAATGTATTTTTATTGCAAAACAATTTATTTCAAAACACAATTATTTTATATAGTTTATATATATAATAAAAATGTGATTTTTATTGCAAACCAATTTATTTCAAAACACGATTATTTTATATATTTTATATATAAGGTAAAAATGTTATTTTTTGTGTTAAAACAATTTATTTAAACCAGTAATATTTTATGTAGTCTATATATATGACAAAAATGTTATTTTTATCTTTCAAAGAACTTATTCAATATGCGTACTCCATTCAACACTTGAATTTATGTCAAGACATGAATTTTGTTTCAACATTCAACACATGACTTTAATTTCAAAAATCAACACATGAATATAAATCAAACACAGAAATATTTCAGAAAATTTCGGCAGCATAACGGCAGGGTAGTTAAAACCTGCACCGTCCCTAGTACGACTCCTCGCTCTACCTTGAAGCCTCGCAGCTTTTGACAATGGGGATTTTCAATATCTTGTTCGTACGCAGACGAATTTTCTCATGTGCTAATCCTATTGGGATTTCAACCACAATCATTTATTTCAAACCAACCATTCATGATATTCACCAAATTTTCACATCAACCAATAATCCAAACAATATCACAACCAATATATATCGTCCATGGTCTGTGGACGAGGGGAGTATATATATATATATATACGTATATAACTAGATTTCGATTTCATTTCAATTTATTTCAACGCATATATCACTTATACAACGCATATTTAACTTATACATCAAACATACAACTTATACAACGCTTATATCATTAATCTATAAATGATATTATTTTCAAAACGTTGTATTTTGAAATCACGTCCTTTTCTATATTCATTATAAAAATGAATAAAATCGATATAAATATCGTTCACGTCAAAATAGCATCAATCTAACCAACACGGCTTTATATATTTCAATAACATCGTTATTCTATTCAACAAATGAATATTTTCTTCAACACATGAATATATATTTTTATTTCAACACATGAATATATATTTTTATTTCAACACATGAATATATATTTTTATTCAACACATGAGTTTTCTTACTATTCAACACATGAATTTTCTTACTATTCAACACATGAATTTTCTTACTATTAAACACATGAATCTTCTTACTATTCAACACATGAATTTTCTTACTATTCAACGCATGAATTTTCTTTTATTTTCCAAATTGGAATGAGGCCCAATCAATTACCATAAAATGTTAATTATATGGATTCCATACAACACATGTATATAATAGCAATGATAAATAATCAACCATCATTCAGAGTGCACCACACAACTGCATAAGCATTAAATATAAATAATTAACGCTTACATAGTCTGCCAACCCATCGATTGACATACAACTAAACAATCGGGATTAGTGTACGTCAAATATCATCCCAATACCCGTGTGGGGTTTCAAATCAGCAAACACAGAATTTTATTTGTGCAGTTGGGCGATGTGTAAAATTTATCATCCCAATCAATATCAGTCAAATGGGTGTACATAAACAAATCGTTTGATTTGTAAATGAATATTTATTTTACTTCAACACATGAATATATATTTTATTTTAACACATGAATTTTATTCTATTCAACACATGAATTTTATTCTATTCAACACATGAATTTTGTTCTATTCAACACATGAATTTTATTCTATTCCACCTCACAATCAATTTTCACACAAACAAATCAATCCAAACGCAATCAAACAAACAAGTCGTCCATGGTCTGTGGACGACGGGTGTAGGGTGCGGCTAAGCACCGTCTGCATCCTAGTATATATTTCAACTAGAAAATAAATTGAAAGTGAGGAGTTCTCACCGACTAGCTAAACAAAATGCCATGTGTAACAACCCGGAAAATCTGAACCAGTTTGAAATTTTTAAATTGGCTATTTTGGTGGATTTTAAATATTTAAAATAAAATATTTTAAATAATAACAACGAAAAGTATGTTTGAATCGATGTTTGAAAATGAATATAATTATTTTTAATTATAAACAAGGCCTGAAATGGCGTGGTAGTTTCAAAAATTCAATTCAAACTTTGACTAACTGTACAAGGTGCGAAATAAAACGGATTTTAGTGAAACCAAAAATATTTAAATCTGTTAGTGAATATCTTTCTAACAATCTGAAAAATCGAAGTTTCATAGCGGGGGTCAAAAGTTATGGCCAAATGAATTTTTGGAAATGTCGCTATAGAATCTATATAGCCCATGAAAATAGACATTTTGCAAACGACTTCAGAATTCGAAGAAACCACTTTTGTTGGATCCGGGATGTTAAATTATTGCTAGGTTTCAAATTTCATAATTTTTGAAGTTAGTATGTGAGCGTGGAAAAGGGAAATGTGTTTGGTGAATTTCTGTTAAATTGGATTAACCAGAAAATTGCCATTTTTCAAACGGTCTCAGAATTTGACGAAACTAGTTTTGTTGGGACCGTATCGTCAAAACATAGCTAGATTTATTTTTCTGGAATTTTTAGAATCAGTATGCGGCCCCGTCAAATTGAAATGTACGTTCAAATTAAATATTGAATGTTTATATATTAATTTGAAGAAAAACTGACTGAAACAGTTGAACAGGCATACGAAACATATCCCATTGTGTTCGAAATGGGGGTATTTAGCTAGGGACGGCAGTCGTTTGGTTAGGATTGGGGTTCGTATTAGAAATCCCCTTTTTTAAATTCTATATAACACCCGGCCAACCAGAAAATTTATAAAAAAAAAACGAAAACCCCTTTTCCCTCTCCCCGCTCCAGACGATTAACAGCGGTTGTTCTTCGTTCCTTCTCTCCTCGTTTTCTCCTCCTCCACGCAATAATTGCCAATGCTCCAATTAAGCTTTTTGTAGATCTTCCCGAGCTCTTCAAATCCATCTAAGCTACGCCCTTCCTTGTCGCTCCTACCTCGAGATATCCCCATCGAAAGAGGCGCCGTTCGAGGGCAGAATTCCCCCTAAATCCGGCGTCGAGTTCATCAGGGTGGGACCCCCTGATGTGTCGTTCCAAGCCCTATGCGATGGTGAATCCTGATCTTGACGAAGTACATGGATTTGGTTTAAAATCAAGACCTAGTTTTGAAGATTTTTAGAGAGGTACGGCTGTATATTATTTCAACTATTCTATAGCACTTTAAAGCGCTACGGTTTTTGATTTCACTGTAAAAATCATATCTTTTTGCTATGTTGACGAAATTCAGTGAAACAAGACACAGTGGACTCGTGTGGATGCCTTCTACATTCTAGAAGAGACCTCATATTCTTCTGAGCCTTCTGCTATTTTTGGTGGAGTGGAACCCAATGTGAGATTTCTAAATTATAAACGATATAGAAAACAACGACGTATAAATTATATAGTCAATGTATGAGTTATATAAGCGTTGTACACCTCATGTATAAGCGTTGTTTAAGTTGTACGTTCGATGTATAAGTTATATATGTGTTGTAAAAATTATATATGCGTTGAAATAAATTGAAATGATATTGAAGTGAAGTGAAATATATATATATATATATATATATATATATATATACACACGCCCCTCGCCCACAAACCATGGACGATATTTATTGGTTGTGATTGGTGTGAAAATTGGTTGACAGCGAATGGTTGATTAGAATTGTTTGTGGTTGAAATTGATTGATTGTGGTTGAAAAATACTCATTTGTGGTTGAGAATTATTTGGTTGAAACCACATAGGATTAGTTTGTGGAAAAGAAAAAAATAAACATGCCGCCTGCACACGAACTAGAGGCATGAAATCCTCATTGTCAAAAGCTGCGAGGCTTTAAGGTAAAGCGAGGAGCAGTACTAGGAACGGTCCAGGTTTTAACTACCCTGCCGTTATGCTGCCGAAATTTTCTGAAATATTTCTGTATTTGATTTATATTCATGTGTTGAATGTTGAAATTAAATTCATGTGTTGAATGTTGAAATTAAATTCATGTGTTGAATGTTAAAACAAAATTCATGTGTGGAAATTATTCATGTGTTGAATGGAGTTCGCGTATTGAATAAATTCTTTGAAAAATAAAAACAACATTTTTATCATATATATAGACTATATAAAATAATCGTGTTTTGAAATAAATGGTTTTGTGATAAAAATCACATTTTTATTATATGTATAAACTATATAAAATAATCGTGTTTTGAAATAAATGGTTTTGCAATAAAAATCGCATTTTTACTATATGTATAAACTATATAAAATAATTGTGTTTTGAAATAAATGGTTTTGAAATAAAAATCACATTTTTATTATATGTATAAACTATATAAAATAATTGTGTTTCGAAATAAATTGTTTTGCAATTAAAAAAATCACATTTTTTACTATATATATAAACTATAGAAAATATTCATGTGTTGAATGTTGAAACAAAATTCATGTGTTGAATTTTGAAACGAAATTCATGTGTTGAATATAAATTCCTGTGTGGAAATAAAATAAACAAAATCCCTATGTGGAAATAAAATGAACAAAATTAATGTGTTGAAATAAATATCTGTTGGATAAAAATGTCGTATTTATCAAATATGTGAAGTGAAAATTGTTTTGAAATCGAAGAATCGATTATATATATATATAATTAAAATATATTGAATAACGAAGCTGCAGTTCGTGTATTGAAACCGTGATTTCAAACGATTAGTCCGGGAGATCTGACCGTCGGATTTTCCCGAAACCGAAACCGTTGGGTTCGCCTTGGAAATATCTTTCTAACGACACCCACTTTGTGAAGATCCAATGGTTGGATTGTCTGGAATGTTTAATTCAAATCTAAAGAAAAATAGCGCCAGAATCGATTATATTTTTATATATATATAAATATAGTTAAATTAAATCGAATAACGACGCTGTGGTTCGTATTTTGAAATCGAAACTTCAAACAAGTGTACCGAGAGATTCGACCGTCGGATTTTCCCAAAACTGAAACCGTTGGATTCGTTTTGAAAATATCTTTCTAATGATACAAAATTTGTGAAGATCGGTTAGATTTTCAGATATGTGTAAATCAAATCTGAAGAAAAACAGCGCCACGGCTGCGTTATGGCCTGAAGCGTCGTTTGAATGAATTGGCTATTTTTAATTAAATAAAAATAGCGACAAATTGTTATAAATTATTATAAACAATATGGAATGGAAATAAACCGAAATTACTTGGTTTAGTGGATATTTGATGGTTGAATGTTTTTTGCTTGAATTATTGTCGAATAATTTAACCATTGAAATGAATTGATTTAAATTCTAAATATACGTGAATTATTTGAAAAGGCTGTGTTAAATCTCATTTCAAATAATTGATCGGTGATAAGAAGTCGATGATGAAGACGGTGGTTGAAGACTGGAGATCTTCACCTCGGTTGGATGATAACTGATGCCTTGATTGGGAGGCATCCCGAAATATAGATAATAAGTGGTGATCGTCCAAACGTACGTGGAGATCGATGGATATGCGAGGTATGTAGTGCCTCCGGTTTCGTTCAAACCCAGAACGAACTTGTAAATGGACTGTGTGTCTGACATTGGATTTTGTTTTGTGCTGATTGATCTCTATTAAATATATATCTGTTTGGCAGTGGAGAACTTATTCTCTTGCTTAACGCCCTTCTCTGAGATGCACAAGCTCAGAGGTTATATATCGATAGAAATCAGTCGCACGAAGTGAACTGCCTGTGTGGCACGCCTGAGTGGCAAATGATCAAGGCTTCTGTTGAAAAGCAAAGTCTTATGGTTGATGATCAAAGCACGGCTTGTGTGGCATAGCTTTGTGTATAACGTTGATTCGCGAGCCTCACACCCCGGTATGAGCCAGAAACGGGGGAGGACCTCAGGGAGGACATGCGTTTCTTTCTAGCCAGAGGTGGTGTCAGTGCTTAAACTGGCTGACATTTATATTATTTTCAACTGTGTGATTGTTGTTGTTGCGAGGCGCCTCGGATATATCGGTGACTATGTGGAGCCGATGGAGTCATTTGGCTCATTGACGCCCCAAAGGGTGGGAAAACGTAGTGTTCAGGCATTTTAATCCACATCGGTGGATCGGCCCTGTCGTTCCAAGGGCGCACTTGAGTTTGGGTCCTAAGACACGGGCTAGAGCCTCTCGAATTCGGTGAGGACGGTACCTTGCCTCGGTTCATGACGGAAATCCAATTTCCAATTACGTGACTTTGCGGTTTTGATTGTGTACCTATATATGGCGACATGATATATGGTACCCATGCCGTCTGTGATTGATACTTATGATTTGAAATTGTTTTTGAAACATATAAACACTAGTAATAATATCAAATGCTTTTTGTTTTATTCGTATCAACCATATTTTGGCCATTATAAGGTAAAAACTCTATCCTCCGGTTTGCGTTGCATTGTGTGATGGGAACTGAGTCTTATAATGGCTTCATTTTTATAAAAAGCATTGCAATGTTTAAAAGATTTACTTGTTGTAAAGCACTAGCAATCCAATGGAGTAAACCCGTTCCGTGAAAGTGGCGTGGTCCTGTGATTAGCCATATTATAAAATGTGTTAAGTAGATTTCTCATACCAGTCCCATGATTGACTCGTAGTTTGTTTCACTTGCAAACTCGGGTGCCCCTTTTTCTACACGGGCAGCCTTGTATTCAGGTTTTAGCAGGCACTTTCTGGATAGCTGGAGCTGAAGATGGATTCTATCATTTATCTCTTTTTATGTTGTTCAGCTCCTGAAACACCCCACCTCCGTTAATGTCACTCTCAAAGGGAATGCCCTAATTTTGGTGGAGGTTTATAAGTACAAGTCACAGATATACAAGACAGATATAAGAACACATATTTGTAAACAGCGGAAGAACAACAAACTTTATTTCATAAAGTCAAATACGTGTTACAACAACATCCTTTCCAAAAACATAACATAACACTTTCATAAACTGTCTTGAGTACATTATTTAAAGAAGCATAAATAAAACATAGATAAACTACAAAAGCCCCATAGTGGATTGTCCAAAGCCATAGTTCAAAACAGGAAAGTCCAAGCAATACATTTCTCTTCTTCAAGCTGGATGTTGAGGTTGGTCAAGCTGTTGTGTTCCCTCCCTGAGGACCTGGGGGGAGGGGGGGAAACGGAAGAAAGAAGACGAAAGAAAAGTAGAGTCGGACATAAAGCCTGAGTAAGTCTAGTACTATTTTGTCTATGAATAAAGAACTGGGTTTGATAAGTATAAACAAGAAGTGGGCATGCACTATAAACTTGGTTAAGTTGTCTAGGGTCGAATATACTATCGTACCCCATGCTAATCTCTGAACCCATATAAACTAGTTCTCAACTGGCTCCCCATAATCAGGGTGAAGTGATCCATTCTTCGATGATCGGCTCCTACTCGCATAGTTACATGTGTCTTACGGCCCCCGATGTTGTAGTTACCTATGCTGGTCCCACCATGGGGTGTATCAAGTCCCATGGTGGCGGCCCGACACAACCTTAGAATGCACAGGTATGCTACTGGTGTCCAGTGCCTTATTTTTCTGTGCCAGAGTGTGTGCACGCCCGCACTCCGTTAGAACCTACACTGCTACACCACCGCCGTCGCTTTGACCTCTTACAATCAGCCCAGTAATCGTGCCCCACCCTGCCTAGTTTCAGGGTATCCTGATACACCTTCTAGGGTTACTGCTAAAAAGGGTCCCCCGTTACTAGGTTTTCTATCTCTAGCCAACATGCTAAGTTGGTTAAGTGTTTCCTAACCTAACCCCCACCAGTCCGTTTTGTTTAGCATGTTCCATTTTGATTAAGTCTTTAGTTCACTTAATCCTATCAATCCTGACTCAGCCTTAATTGTCTTATTAAGGCCCTGACCTCTCACATTAGACAGGCATTGTTGTGGCTGCCTGTTGCCGGTTGGTTCCGGGCAGTCTTACGCCACAACTCAGTCTAACCTCGGGTCCTTGCTGGGCTCCATGTTTAACCTCCCACATTGGATAGGTATTGTTGTGACTACTGGACAGCCGGGCGGTTCCGGGCAGGTTTACATCACAACTCAATCCAACCTCGGGTTAAACACATCGTATGTTCTACATTTACATATTTTGTCATTCCTCTTTATTTCTTATATGTAAATATTTGCAGCCCATTATTAAGTTAATGGTGTAAAGGTTACACCAATCATGGGCCCAACCCATACTTGAACTTGGGCCCTTCTATTTTATATTTTCATTCATTAGTAATTTTAACCCAACGTTGTTTTCCCCCGTTTAACACGTCCGTTTATATATGTTTTGGGCTTAGCCTTTTAAAGCCCAAATTAGCCATGCGAAAAGGGGAGGCTTAAAGCGTAATTACATACACAAAGAGGGGAATGTGAGCGCATGAACTTGCAATACGACGTTGGAAATACAAAATAGAAACTGGTGTACTTGCATAGTGGTAACATAGGTGACATGAATCAAAGCATGTGAACTTGTAATTGAGATATCATTATTGTCACATGAACCTATATTTTTATTTAGGCATAATGTCAAACATAAGCATGGCATAAATATTTCTAGCATAAGCATGGCATAATGTCAAACATAAGCGTGGCATAAATATTTCTAGCATAAGCATGGCATAATGTCAAACATAAGCATGGCATAATATCAAACATAAGCATGGCATAAGTATAGTTGAATTTGTTCACATAACCATGGCATAAATATTTCTAACATGACATCATGATTCTTACTTTAGTCATGTAAACTTACAAAAAGGGACTTTTTGAACCTAACCTAGCCATGTACCACATATGTCATCATATAATTCTTGTAAACAAGATAGACCTAATCATGGTTTTCAATTATGCCAAATATTATTCATAGCCTAGCCATATTCATAAGTTTGCAAATAGGTTTTCTAGTACAAAAGCATGGCTTAATACATAATGCCAAATTCTCAACATAATTTCATATAGATAATAACCAAACTTGTTCCAATTACTTACAAAATGATTTATACACAAAAATATACATCATGGTGGCATAGAAGCAAACCCCAAACTTGCATGAATTTAAATCAACTACATACATGTAGCTTCAACATGGATTACATAATTTGCGAAATATTCCAAACGTATACTTGCATAGAACTACCGCATGTAGTTCTTTATAATGAATAACATAATTCATAAATATCCAAATGTATATAATATTTCAAATTGATAAGAACGCACAAATATGAATTACTTTATTGCCACAATTCAAGCATACAAACCAACACAATTGTTTATTCATACCAAAGTAATACTCTACTTACAATGGTGTGATGAATTCTCTAGTTTAGGGATTGAAGACGCAAATTCCTTTGTTGAATTGATTTGTTTAGGTTGCTTTAAGCTTTAGAATCTTCCTCCTAATCCTCTCTCCAATTTGGTGGCTACTCCTAGTCGTTCCTCAGCAACATGGCGGTTATGTTCTTATTTTGAATGAATAGATTAGGGTTTAGTCTAGGGTTGTTTATATAGAGGTTAGGAACTGATTAGGACCCTTGATGTTGCTTGGATTGATCGTAGCCATTCATTCTAAGGAGAGACCAATTAAAACTTGCCACCTAGCCCTAGTGACAAAGCAGACCACAGAAAATCGACCACATAGAGAATAGGCCAGCCGGGTTAGACTGGGCTCGACCTGGGTCTGGACCAGGTCGACACCCCTGTCGACAGCCCTGTCGACAGGCCTGTCGACCTGGTTAGACCAGGTCGATAGCCCAGTCGACTTGGTGGGTCAGGCGGGTGTTTTTTTCCGCCCTGACCCATTGGTCCCCAATTTCGAATTTAAACCTGATTTATTTTATTCTGTTTGAATTTAAACTTGATTCTCAAACTTCCGAAGGCCATATCTTCTTCATACGGACTCCGTTTTTCGAAAACTCGGACTCTATTTCGCGTATTTTTCCGAGACGAACGCAATGGCGTATCCCGTTTCCCTTAGTTCTTTGATTTCAGAATAATTATACTTTAATTTGTTAATTTCACAGTTATAGAATTTGCGGGGTGTTACAGCTCCTATTGTACATATTATGTTTGTTTTCCGCTGTAGACATTTATGTATAGCTGAACTGTATTTGTACTAAGTACGATCCTGTATACTATGTAACTCTGATGATTATGTTTATCCAGTGTATTATTTTTACATTATCTGGTGTATTTAATTAATTATATTCTGCTATTATCTGTTTATGTGTTATATTCCAAAGATTACCCTTGCCACCGTCGTGCCGGGTTTTGCGGTCGTCGCAACGTGGTATCAGAGCTTTGGTTAAGCTTAGTTCTGGAATATAACATATAAACGAACTCGTCAGAAATAGAACCAGTGATGTTCTAAGGATGAATAACTCATTACAGATAGGATTAATAATATCCTAGTATGAGTATAGCAGAATGAAATACACCCCGATAGACACATTTACATTCAAGTATATGTTTCTATGCTTTATAAAATATTTTCTATTGACCTGAAACTTGATCTGCTATTTGCAGAAGTACTAGAAAATGAGTGTCAGAAACAGAAGAAGGAATACCGAACCAGATATTGAGGCTCTAGTAAAGAGGTATCGAAATCTGGGTGGATCACCATTCTTGGGCAAAGAATCCGTTATGGAAACACAAGCTTGGATTCGTTCTACTGAGAAGATCTTTGAAAGTTTAAAGTTAAGAGATGATCAGAAAAGATTACTGGCGTCTTGGGAACTCAAAGGAGAAGCTTTGTTCTGGTGGGATTCGATTATTAAGGATAATTCAGAAGGTGATATCACTTGGGATAGATTCAAAGAGGTTTTCAGTGAAAGATTTATTCCTCCAGAAGCAACTGAGCGGTTATGTGACGAATTTTGTTATCTGATACAAGGAGATATGAATATCCCAAAGTATCATAAGAAATTCAACGAACTTTCTCATTTTGCCCCTCATCTAATTCGAAATCCGAAGAGGAAGAATCTGAGATTTATTAACGGGCTTCAAAGAAAATACCAGGATAAAGTAATGGGGCACGTGAAGCTTCCTTTTTCAGAAATGATATACATGGCTTATCAATATGAGGATCTCGACAAGAAAGGTATGTTACGCTACGAGGAGGAAGTCAGTTCTAGTAACAAAGAGGATTCTGAGAGTGATAGTCCTGCGGGCAGTAAGAAGCCCAAAGCCAAGAGGAAAAGGGTTAAATCCGAGAAAGAACCAATAACGATTGCCGTATGCAATAACTGCAATAAGCAGGGACATTTGTCGATAAATAGCAGAGCTTTAAAGAAACAAAGAAAGGATTGATATAGAGCCAATCAAAAGCAAAAGAAGAAGAGATTTAGACCCGATGAGAAGTTTCAAGAGAATAGGGAGTGCAAACAATTCCATAAGACTAGTCATCTTGCAAAGGATTGCTAGCTCTTAGAGAAGCCTGGAATAATACAGGTAAATGAAGTGGCAGAAACTTCAACACCCTCAGCTAGTCTGGGCAGGTCTGATGTTCTGGAAGGCACGCTTACTGTCAAAAACATTCCAGTTAAAGTACAGTTTGATACAGGCGTGTCACGAAGCTTTATTGCAAAGAATGCAGTTAAGAAGTTGGATTTAAATTTGAAAAAGCTCAAAGAACCCATCACTGTCCATAATCCGGTTGGGTGATCCCTCGATCTTAGCTGGATTTGTGGGGTGCCTGTCTCTTTTTCCAGATATCGGTTTCCTACAATCTCTATCGTCATGAATTTTACTGAATTCAATCTTATTTTGGGATTGGATTGGTTAACCAAATATGAAGCTGAGGTTAAATGTGCCGAGAGAGTGGTTAAGGCAAGGATTAAATCAGGGGATTATATCACCATACCATGTGAGGGCCCGAATTCAGATAGAAAAGACTTTGGTCAGCTCTTGATGTTTCTCCTACTCAAATAGAAAATATCCCTGTAGTCACAGAGAACATTCCAGACCTCATAAAAGATATTCTTGTCGTAAAATATTATGCAGATGTGTTCGAAGAAGTTGTTAGTTTACCTCCGAAGAGAGAAATTGATTTCAAGATCGCTTTAATTCCGAATGCAAGGCCAATAGTGCACGCTATTCGGAGAATGATTCTAAAGGAGAAAGAAGAATTAGATAATCAAACTCGACAGCTGGTATGGAAGAGTCTGATAAGGCCTAGTTTCTTTTATTGGGGAGCGGTAGTGGTGTTTGTCCCAAAGTCAGACAGTACTCTTCGACTATATGTGGATTATCGTGATTTGAACAAACAGACATTAAAGAAAAAATATCCATTGTCGCGAATTGATGATTTGCTGGATCGATTGAATGGTGCACAGGTATTCTCAAGGATGGACCTAGCTACAGGCTTCCATCAGCTTCGTATTGCCGAACAGTGTGTTCCCATGACTGCATTCAGAGATCCAGACTTATTCTATGAGTGGTTAGTAATGTCGTTCGGCTTATGTAACGCTCCAGCGTATTTTGTCGATCTAATGAATCGAGTGTTCAGAGGATTCTTGAATAAGTTTGTTCTGGTTTTTACTGATGATATTCTAGTCTTCTCTAAGTCAAATGCCGAACATAAAAAACATTTGGAGCAAGTTCTAGAAATTCTGAGAAGGAATGTATTGAAAGCTAAACTTTCCAAATGTATATTCTGGCGGGATGAAGTAAAGTTTCTTGGCCACATCATATCAAAAGAGCGAATTGTTGTGGATCCAAGTAAAATCACCGCTATTCAAAATTGGAAGCAGCCTAGTACTCCAACAGAAGTTCGAAGTTTTCTTGGATTAGCTAGTTATTATCGGAAGTTCGTTAAAGTTTTTTCAAAGATATCTAGTTCCTTAACGAAGCTTACCAAGAAACATTCGAGATTCAACTGGACTCCCGAATGTGAGGAGGCTTTTCAGAAGCTAAAATTAAGATTAACAACTGCTCCAGTATTAACGATTATCGGTGGCAATCAAGAATTGAAAGTCTGGACGGATGCCTCTAGAGAAGGCCTTGGTGCAGTCTTAATGCAAAGAGGTCAAGTGGTTGCTTATGCTAGCCGTCAGCTGAAGCCGCATGAGAAAAACTACGTTACTCATGACCTTGAGTGGTTAGCCATTGTATTTGCTTTGAAAATCTGGAGGCACTATCTTTTGGGTGAGAAATTCGAACTGTTTACAGATCATCAGTCGCTAAAGGGTCGAATTTGTGTTCCTAACATTTCTAAGCTCTGAAAGGAAGTGCTGGATGAATGCCACAAGTCAAAACATAGTACCCATCTAGGAGTGAGAAAAATGTATAATGACATCAAACGCACTTTCTAGTGAAGGCCGATGAAGAGAGACATTTCTTTATATGTTAGCAGATGCTCTACTTGCCAACTAGTCAAAAGCGACCAACAGAAACTGGCTGGATTGTTGCAACCGCTGGACATTCCAGGTTGGAAGTGGGAATTCTAAGGCTAAAGGGTGGAATTTGTGTTCCTAACATTTCTAAGCTAAAAAGTAACCAAGGGATTCTAAGGCTAAAGGGTCGAATTTGTGTTCCTAACATTTCTAAGCTCTGAAAGGAAGTGCTGGATGAATGCCACAAGTCAAAACATAGTACCCATCTAGGAGTGAGCAAAATGTATAATGACATCAAACGCACTTTCTAGTGAAGGCCGATGAAGAGAGACATTTCTTTATATGTTAGCAGATGCTCTACTTGCCAACTAGTCAAAAGCGACCAACATAAACTGGCTGGATTGTTGCAACCGCTGGACATTCCAGGTTGGAAGTGGGAACATATTTCCATGGACTTCATAGATGGTTTGCCCAGAACCAGAAAAGGAAATGACAGTATTTGGGTGATCGTAGATCGCTTCACGAAGACCTCCCATTTCATACCTGTCAGATCGAACAGAACTGCTCAGAGTCTGGCGCAGATATATTTCAAGGAAATTGTTAGGCTACATGGAGTGCCGATCAGTATAGTTAGTGATAGAGATCCAATATTTACTAGCAAATTCTGGGAGGCATTTCAAGTAGAACTGGGAACAAAGCTGAAGTTGAGCACCGCTTATCATCCTCAGATAGATGGTCAGACTGAGAGGGTGAATCGTATACTAGAAGATTTATTGCGGGCTTGTGTTCTTGATTTTGGTGGATCATGGGAAGACCATTTGCATTTGGCTGAGTTTTCCTACAACAACAGCTTCCAAGCGAGCCTGACAATGTCACCATTCGAAGCATTGTATGGTAGACCGTGCCGATCTCCTGCTTGTTGGGTTGAACCTGGTAATAGGCTCGTATTGGGACCTGATATGATTCGTGAAGCTGCAGACAAAGTCGATTTCATTAAGAAACGATTGCTAGCCGCTGACACCCGACATAAGAGCTATGCGACTCGAGGAGGAGAGATTTGGCTTTTTCTGTTGGTGATTATGTGTATCTAAGGGTTTCTCCGATGAGAGGAGTGATTCGATTTGGCAAAACTGGAAAGTTGGCACCCAGATTTATTGGCCCGTTCCCTATTCTTGAACGGATTGGGACTCTTGCTTATAGAGTTCAGTTACCTGATTGGTTGTCTGGAGTGCATGATGTATTTCACGTATCTCAACTTCGAAAGCATGTTCATGATCCAGACTTGGTTGTGGAAGAAGCCGCACAACAGGATATAGAAATTACTCCAGAATTGGCTGTGAGAAGAGAGCCGCTAAAGATTATTGGAATGAAACCAAAGAACTAAGGAACAAGAAGTTTCGCTTAGTCAAAGTGCAATGGAGTGGAGATCCGCGAGATTGTACTTGGGAAATAGAGTAAAGCATTAAGAAAGCCTATGTTAAGTGCAGGGAGGATATCTCTGATTGACTCTGGTGCAAGGTACATTTACCATATTTTGAAATTTCCATTATGTTCTCTACTTTGTTGTTATTTTCGTTTCATGGATATGAACTTTTAGTTCTATAGTTTGATTATTTTAAAAGAGTATATGAATCAATTAGTATATTTTTGAAAGGTTAAAAACAAATTGATTGTTGTTTGTGTGGTGTGATAGTGGATTTGATTATTTAAATTATTAGAATGATAGTTAATTTAATCAATGAATGATGGTAAATTTATGAAATTAAATCAAGTATTGAACTGATTTAAAAAATAGATAGAAATATATACATGGGCATTATATATGTTTGAACAGGTAAAAGGATTAGCTGTTGAGTAAAGAATTTATTTGCGTGCCCGACAAATAGGTAAACCTTAAAGAGTTGGATGCGCAATTTTATTATTATATCAACTCCTATGAATGCCATTGGATGCGGAGTGCTGGTTGTTCTGTGTAATAATAAACGTCGCCATAGGATAGTAATAATTAATTTTGTAAATCAAGTATTGAACTGATTTAAAAAATAGATAGAAATATATACATGTGCATTATATATGTTTGAACAGGTAAAAGGATTAGCTGTTGAGTAAAGAATTTATTTGCGTGCCCAACAAATAGGTAAACCTTAAAGAGTTGGATGCGCAATTTTATTATTATATCAACTCCTATGAATGCCATTGGATGCGGAGTGCTGGTTGTTCTGTGTAATAATAAACGTCGCCATAGGATAGTAATAATTAATTTTGAACTACACTACATGGCATACTTCTTGAAGATAGGCATACTTCATCATATACCACATAAGCATTTGGAGCTTGTGTGACGAGGTTGAAGATTTACCGTACGAGTAAGAGGCTTGTATGGCGATGACTATATATTACAGGTTGAACTGATGACTGATATGGAGAATATAAAATGTAACGGTAAATTGCAAGATTAATAAAAAAAACCACACAGGTCTGGAGATGACAATAAACACGTCTCTCTGGTCATTAAGGCACAAAAACCATTTATAGGGTGACGAGAATTTTTTCTCTAGAGTTATGATCTATACACACTCCCCTGTAGACACCGGAATATATCACTATAAATATGTGCACGCTTATTAGGATTTATTGGGTACCTAATACGGCCCAATTAATTTCCAAACCCCTCCCCGTACAAAGGAGGTTGTGGCGAAATTTTTCGAAAATTTATGGTGTTAGCCAAATTTTTGAAAAATTTGAAAATTCTTAGAAACTGAAAAGTTGAAGAATGAAAGCCAGATTGAAAGTTGAGTTGGTTAATTAATCCACTTTCGACTTTGTTCCTTTTCGGGGACGAAAAATTTTAAGTGGGGGAGATTGTAACAACCCGGAAAATCTGAACCAGTTTGAAAATTTTAAATTGGCTATTTTGGTGGATTTTAAATATTTAAAATAAAATATTTTAAATAATAACGATGAAAAAGTATGTTTGAATCGATGTTTGAAAATGAATATAATTATTTTTAATTATAAACAAGGCCTGAAATGGCGCGGTAGTTTCAAAAATTAAATTCAAACTTTGACTGACTATACCGGGTGCAAAATAAAACGGATTTTAGTGAAACCAAAAATATTTAAATCTGTTAGTGAATATCTTTCTAACAAATCTGAAAAATAGAAGTTTCATAGCGGGAGTCAAAAGTTATGCCCAAACGAATTTTCGGAAAGGTCGCTATAGAATCTATATAGCCCATGAAAATAGACATTTTGCAAACGACCTCGGAATTCGACGAAACCACTTTTGTTGGATCTGGGATGTCAAATTATTACTAGGTTTCAAATTTCATAATTTTTGAAGTTAGTATGTGAGCGTGGAAAAAGAAAATGTGTTTGGTGATTTTTTGTTAAATTGGATCGACCAGAAAATGGCCATTTTTCAAACGGTCTCAGAATTCGACGAAACTAGTTTTGTTAGGACCGTATCGTCAAAACATAGCTAGATTTATTTTTCTGGAATTTTTAGAATCATTATGCGGCCCCGGAAAATTGAAATGTACGTTCAAATTAAATATCGAATGTTTTATATATTAATTTGAAGAAAAATTGACTGAAACAGTCGAATGGGCCTACAAAACCTATCCCATTGTGTTCGGAATGGGGGTATTTAGCTAGGGACGGCAGTCGTTGGGTTTGGATTGGGGTTCGTATTAGAAAACCCCTTTTTAAAATTCTAGTTAACTCCCGGCCAATCAGAAAATTTATAAAAAAAACAAAAACCCCTTTTCTCTCTCCCCGCTCCAGACGATTAACGGCGGCTGTACTTCGTTCCTTCTCTCCTCGTTTTCTCCTCCTCCACGCAATAATAGCCAATACTCCAATCAAGCTTTTTGTAGATCTTCCTGAGCTCTTCAAATCCATCTAAGCCACGCCCTTCCTCGTCGCTCCTACCTCGAGATATCCCCATCGAAAGAAGCACCGTTCGAGGCCAGAATTCCCCCCAAATCCGACGTCGAGTTCATCAGGGTGGGACCACCCTGGTGCGCCGTTCTAAGCCCTACGCGGTGGTGAATCCTGATCTTGACGAAGTACAACGGATTTGGTTTAAAATCGAGACCTAGTTTTGAAGATTTTTAGAGAGGTACGGCTGTATATTATTTCAACTATTCTATAGCACTTTAAAGCGCTACGGTTTTTTATTTCACTGTAAAAATCATATGTTTTTGCTATGTTGACGAAATTCAGTGAAACAAGAGATAGTGGACTCGTGTGGACGCCTTCTACATTCTAGAAGAGCCCGCATATTTTTCTGAGCCTTCTGCTATTTTTGGTGGAGTGGAACCCAATGTGAGATTTCTAAATTATAAACGATATGGAAAACGATGATGTATAAATTATATAGTCAATGTATGAGTTATATATAAGTGTTGTACACCTCATGTATAAGCGTTGTATAAGTTGTACGTTCGATGTATAAGTTATATACGCGTTGTAAAAATTATATATGTGTTGAAATAAATTGAAATGATATTGAAGTGAAGTGAAATATACTTATATATATATATATATATATATACGCCCCTCGCCCACAAACCATGGACGATATTTATTGGTTGTGATTGGTGTGAAAATTGGTTGATAGCGAATGGTTGATTAGAATTGTTTGTGGTTGAAATTGATTGCTTGTGGTTGAAAAATACCCATTTGTGGTTGAGAATTATTTAGTTGAAACCACATAGGATTAGTTTGTGGAAAAGAAAAAAATAAACATGCCGCCTGCGTGTGAACTAGATGCATGAAATCTCCATTGTCAAAAGCTGCGAGGCTTTAAGGTAGAGCGAGGGGCCGTACTAGGGACGGTCCCGGTTTTAACTACCCTGTTGTTATGTTGCCGAAATTTTCTGAAATATTTCTGTGTTTGATTTATATTCATGTGTTGAATATTGAAATTAAATTCATGTGTTGAATGTTGAAATTAAATTCATGTGTTGAATGTTGAAAATTAAATTCATGTGTTGAATGTTGAAACAAAATTCATGTGTGGAAATTATTCATGTGTTGAATGGAGTTCATGTATTGAATAAATTCTTTGAAAGAAAAAACAACATTTTTATCATATATATAGACTATATAAAATAATCGTGTTTTTAAATAAATGGTTTTGCAATAGAAATCACATTTTTATTATATGTATAAACTATATAAAATATTCGTGTTTTGAAATAAATGGTCTTGCAGTAAAAATCACATTTTTATTATATGTATAAACTATATAAAATAATCGTGTTTTGAAATAAATGGTTTTGAAATAGAAATCACATTTTTATTATATGTATAAACTATATAAAATAATCGTGTTTTGAATAAACTGTTTTGTAATAAAAAAATCACATTTTTACTATATATAAAAACTATAGAAAATATTCATGTGTTGAATGTTGAAACGAAATTCATGTGTTGAATAGAAATTCATGTGTTGAATAGAAATTCCTGTGTGGAAATAAAATAAACAAAATCCCTGTGTGGAAATAAAATAAACAAAATTTATGTGTTGAAATAAATATTTGTTGGATAAAAATGTCGTTTTTATCAAATATATGAAGTGAAAATGGTTTTGAAATCGAAGAATTGATTATATATATATATATATATATAATTAATTAAAATATATCGAATAACGAAGCTGTAGTTCATGTTTTGAAACTGTGATTTCAAACGATTAGTGCGGGAGATCCGACCGTCGGATTTTCCCGAAAGTGAAACCGTTGGGTTCGCCTTGGAAATATCTTTCCAACGACACCCACTTTGTGAAGATCCAACGGTTGGATTGTTTGGAATGTTTAATTCAAATCTGAAGAAAAATAGAACCAGAATCGATTATATTTATATATTTACAAATATAATTAAATTAAATCGAATAACGATGCTGCAATTCGTATTTTGAAATCGAAACTTCAAACGAGTGTACGGGAGATCCGACTGCCGGATTTTCCCAAAACTAAAACTGTTGGATTCGTCTTGAAAAGATATTTCTAATGATATAAAATTTGTGAAGATCCAACGGTTATATTTTCAGATATGTGTAAATCAAATCTAAGGAAAAACAGTGCCACGGCCGCGTTATGGCCTGAAGCGTCGTTTGAATGAATTGGCTATTTTTAAATAAATAAAAATAGCGACAAATCGTTATAAAATATTATAAACAGTATGGAATGGAAATAAACCGAAATTACTCGGTTTAGTGGATATTTGATGGTTGAATGTGTTTGGCTTGAATTGTTGTCGAATAATTTAACCATTGAAATGAATTGATTTAAATTCAAAATATACGTGAATTATTTGAAAAGGCCGTGTTAAATCTCATTTCAAATAATTGATCGGCGTTAAGAAGTCGATGATGAAGATGGTGGTTGAAGACCGGAGATCTTCATCTCGGTTGGATGATAACTGATGTCTTGATTGGGAGGCATCCCGAAATATAGATAATAAGTGGTGATCATCCAGACGTACGTGGAGATC
Organism: Allium sativum; assembly: GCA_030737875.1. NCBI lineage: Eukaryota > Viridiplantae > Streptophyta > Magnoliopsida > Asparagales > Amaryllidaceae > Allium > Allium sativum. The sequence goes on along the minus strand of CM060913.1, from coordinate 177,182,547 downwards.
GATGGGTATGCGAGGTATATAGTGCCTCCGGTTTCGTTCAGACCCAGAACGAACGTGTAAATGGACTGTGTGTCTGACATTGGATTTCGTTCTATGCTGATTGATCTCTATTAAATATATATCAGTTTGGCGGCGGAGAATTTATTCTCTTTCTTAACGCCCTTCTCTGAGACGTACGAGCTCAGAGGTTATATATCGATAGAAATCAGTCGCATGGAGTGAACTGCCTGTGTAGCATGCCTAGTGGCAAATGTTCAAGGCTTCTGTTGAAAAGCAAAGTCTTGTGGTTGATGATCAAAGCACGGCCTGTGTTGCATAGCTTTGTGTGTAACGTTGATTCGCGAGCCTCACACCCCGGTATGAGCCAGAAACGGGAGAGGACCTCAGGGAGGACATGCGTTTCATTCTAGCTAGAGGTGGTGTCAGTGCTTAAACTGGCTGACATTTATATTATTTTCACCTGTGTGGTTGTTACTGTTGTGAGGCGCCTCGGATATATCGGTGACTATGTGGAGCTGATGGAGCCATTCGTTGGCTCATTTACACCCCAAAGGGTGGGGAAACGTAGTGTTCAGGCATTTTAATCCATATCGGTGGACCGGCCCTGACGATCCAAGGGTTGATGCGCTCTAACCCTTAGGCTCGGGCTAGAAAGTCTCGAAGTCGGTAAGGACTATCTTTTTCCTTGGTTCAGAACGGAAATCCAATTTCCAAATACGTGACTATGCTGTAAAGACCCGTAAATTCCCGCTCTTTGGATCGACCATAACCTACACAAGTCTGAACCAAAAGGTGGAAATCCACGAATACTTTAACTTTGGAAATACAACTATGATAACCCCAAACTTCCACGAAGTGAAAGTAAGAGATGATCATTTGGAATACAACATAAATACAATAATACATATCACAGATACAAAATAGCATGGGAAATTCATAGAGTAACAACATCATAGCAGCGGAAATATAATGTCGTCCATCAAAGAAAATCCATAGTCACAGACTTCTACATTATTACATCAAATTCGCAGAAAAGAAATAAGTTCCAACTCCAACTTAAACAACGTGGAATAAAACAAGTTTCATGTCTGAAATAAAAGGAAAGAGAAAAATGTAAGAGTAGCGAATGATAAGTCTTCAAACTCCCAGCGAAAGATAACATGTTTACTTGGTTGCCCATGTATAGAAGAGGGCATCCGAGTTTGCAAAAAGGTGAAACAAACTACAGGTCAGTCGTGGGACTGGTGTGAGAATTCTTAACTAACATACTAATAATAATATGGCAAATCCAAAGACCATGCCGCTAACGGGGAACGAATTCATTTCACTGGATTGCCGTGCATAATTTTAAAAGTGTCAGAATAAGCAGATAAATAAATCGTGCAACAACGCAATGCTTTTTAGAAAAATGGAATCACCATAAGACTCAAGTCCCATCACACAATGCAACGCACACCAGAGGATAGAGTTTTCCCTTATGGTGATTAAACATGCTAAATACGGCAAATACGGGTTTAATATTATTATTAGTATATATAACAAAACATTTCAAAATAAATGTATCAATCCTAGGAAGCATAGGTACCATATGCTATGCCTCCGTACTAGTAATACAATCAAATCCATAGGGTCGTATTTGTAATTTGGATTTCCATCTGAGTCCAGGCTAGGGAGGAGCTCCTACCGATTCGAGACACTCTAACTAATGTCTCAGGATTGCCCGCAGTGAACCCTTGGATCCTGCAGGGCCGGTCCACACATACAGCTTCGTGGATTGGCAATTCCTGAACACACGTTTCCCGATCCTATAAGATCTATCCGAGGCGCCTCATTCCATCATCCACATAAGTAAAATGTCAGGGCTGGTAGGTCACTGACACCACACTAGCTAGAAAGAAACGTGTTGACTCTGCCGGTGTGTGAGGCTCGCGAAGTCACGTTGTACACAAAGCTATGCCTAAACAGACTATGCTTTGATCGTCCCACAAGGCCTGCTTTCAACAAAACCTTGATCATATGCACCTTAGCGTGCCACCTCATCACCCCATACCATACTACCAACCCTTTGCCGAAATATATGAACGGGTGTTAAGCAAGAGAATAAATTCCCCACCACCAAACATCCATACCTTCGACAAAAGATCAATAACGTGATATTTGATAGAGTATGATGTCAGACACACAATCCATTTAATAGCTTATGCTCTGGGTCTGAGCGAAAGCCTAACCCGTTCAATCAACATGTTCGTTCGAGCAATGACCATGACCTTGAATTGGGAGCAAATCAATTCAAAGCCTCAATCGTTGTCCTCCTGAGGGGAAGATTGACGGTCTTCATTCGTCATCTTCTACTTCAAACCTTAACGTCGTTTGATTATTCGGAATGAGATTAACTCGGCCTTTCCAAATGATCTTCGTATATAGATATATATAGTGAAAATTCTTCCTTATCGTTATTTTTAATTTATGACGATTTCTTCCTATTTGTAATTTATTAAGAATAATTTAATCCTTAATTAACGACGATTCAGGTCAATTTCGATTCTGGCGCTGTTTTCAATCAATTTTGATTTTCGCATATCTCGAAATCTAACCGTTGGATTTTGACGTAGTATATATCGTTGGAATGATTTTTCCAAGGCGGTCCTCACGGTTTCAGTTTCAAAAAAATCCGACGGTCGGATCTTCTTGTATAGTCGATTAAAGATATGATTTTAAAACGCGAACTACCGTGTTCGATTCGTTTAATTTTAATTATATATATATATATATATATATATGAACATAAACCATTTAATTCTTAATTCTTATGTATATTTTCCATTCTTTATCCTTTCATTCCTTCATTTACAGGAAAATGTAAATCATAAACGGATGATGAATTCTTCCCTTTTATTTCTTTGGTTTTTTTAATTTACAATAAAATGTAAATTATAATCCATCGCCTCATTTCGTTCTTTTAATCTTACATTTACATTGGAATGTAATTTATAATTCACCGTTCTTAATTAAATATAAATTTTATTTACAATGTAATTCCTACTTCTTATTTACATTATAAAAATGTAATCTTTAATTACAATGTAACTTCTACTACTTGTTTAAATTATAAATTTTTTTTTACAATGCAAATTCATACATTCATTTCATAGCATAAAATGAAATTTCATTCATGCGGGTTAAATTCATTCATCAATTACATAATAAATTGTAATTTACTTCATGCGGACTAATTTCATTCATAAATTACATAATAAAATGTAATTTATTTAATATGATGTAAATTCATTCATAAATTACATATTAAAACATAATTTATTTCATACAATGTAAATTCATTCATAAATTACATATAAGAACGTAATTTATTTCATGCAATGAAAATTCATTCATAATTAACATATAAAAATGTTATTTATTTCATGCGATGAAAATTCCTTCATAATTAACATATAAAGATGTTATTTATTTCATGCGATGAAAATTCCTTCATAATTAACATATAAAGATGTTATTTATTTCATGCGATGAAAATTCCTTCATATTACATTATAAAATAATGTAACTTATCCTACGATCAATTTTCTTTTTATTAACATCATAAATAATGTCAATCATCCCACGGTGTCATTCTTTTATATTAACATCATAAATATCTTAATTCCAACGGTATAAATTCCTTAATATTAACATTAAAAATAATGTTAATTCCTACGGTATAAATCCTTTTATATTAACATCATAAGTATATTAATTTTACACAGTGTAAATCCCCTTTTTTATTTACATTATAAAATAATGTAAAATTATCCTACGTTGTAATTACTATTCAATTTATATTAAAAATAATGTAAAATATACATACGGTGAAATTCATATATATTTACATAAAAAATGTAAATTCCACATACGGTGAAATTCATACATATTTACATTAAGAAAAATGTAAATTTTCGTTCTTGTCACATTTTTATTAAATTTGCATTAAATAAAATGTACTTCCATTCTCTAATTACAAATAAAAAAATTCATTTTTCTTTTCAATGTAAAATTTACTCTTTAATTACACTGTAAAGTCCATTCTTTATATTACATTAAAAATAATGTAAATCTTCCTACGGTTAAATTCCCTTTTAATATTAAAAATGTTAATGACAACCTATGGGGTTATATTAACATTAAAAATATTAATGACATCCTACGGTTGTATTTTTATAATATTAACATATAAAAATGTTAATGACATCCTACGGTTGAATTTTTTTAATATTAACAATAAAAATGTTAATGACAATCCTACGGTTGAATTTTTATAATATTAACATTAAAAATTTTAATGACATCCTACGGTTGAATTTTTATAATATTAACATTAAAAATGTTAATGACATCCTACGGTTGAATTTTTATAATATTAACATTAAAAATGTTAATTTATACATGCGGTGAAATTACTTATTATGACACTAAGAATAATGTTAATTTTTCATGCATTGTAAATTACTTATTATTAATATCAAAAAAATAATGTTAATTTTTCGTACGATGTAAATTTCTTATTTTAATTTTACATAATAAAATGTAAATTCCACCACAAGTCGCATTCTTATTTTATTAGCATCAAATAAAATGTAAATTTTCATCACATAACATAACAACAACATCCAAACATACAACAAGTCCAAATCCAACAACTAGCATCAAGGTAATTACGAGGTGATGTTATAACTTGGCATATGTAAAATCAACACGGCATGATTAAACACATAATTAATTTTAATTAATTATTAATTCAGATTTAAACCTCAAAATTTCATATCTAATCTCATGCAATTCAGATTCAACATCATACGGGGTGAACAGTTCAAATCCATGTTCTAAACATCACGTCTTATTAGATCTACTTGTTAATAATCATAGAAATAATGATTAAATAAATCAAATTAAATTTTAAAAATAAATTCTCACTTTTATTTTATAACAAAAAAAAAAGTTTCAGATCTAAATAACAGAAAATGAATCTAGAGGGGAGAAGCATATTTTGAATCTAAACTAGAATGCTTTGAATTGGAATGCATGTAGACAATCCAAATGTGATTTCAGATCTAAATAAATCAATGACTAAATGGATAGCCATATAACACCTCAAAATAAATCAATAATCAATCGCAACATCACATACCAGAACTAATAACATACACAACATGATTTATAAGCAAATGAAATGACTAGATTAAAATTAATTAAATCAGAATACTCACTTTGGTATAAAGATCAGATTCAGAATACAAATCTAGTCAGATTTGTGTACAACAAAGTCTAAGATGTTGGGTGATGTCACGTTGTCCCAATTTGGTCAGTTTCGGGAGCTACAGTGCACGGTTTGATGTAAAACTTGTCTAGAATCGAGGAGGATGGGAAGATCTTTAAAAATTTAAACTATGGCCTAGTTTAATTCTTCCTAGATTAAGGGAAAAAAGAAGAGAGAAGGGGAGGGATAAAACTGGTGAAGAAAGATTTGAGCAAAGGGGAATTGAGAGGATGAATATTTAAGAAATGAAAGTATATGAATAAAATAGGACGTGTGAAAATAAAAAGAAGAGAAAGAAATTAATGTAATAAACGAATGAAATAAATGCGTGCTTAAAGGACAAATAGAGTAGAGAGAAACGTGGTACTGAATTTGAGGAACGTAGAGAAAATAAAAGGGAAAGAAATTGATACAATGAAGGGAAGGAATAAATGCTGCAATAAAAACACAACGAAGAGAGAAGGGCATTGGAAACTTTTGTACTATTCATATTTCAAAATAAATTAATGACGCTTTTACAAATTCTTAAATGCTACATTTATCAAACATTAAATTCCCAACTTACAAAAATCGAATTTAATTAGTTGCTTTTTCTTTCGGACGAATTATGTTCAAATAGGTCCTTAAATGCTTTACATATCACTTTCAAACCGAGCAGGACACACTAACTCTTTGTTTCGTATATTTATGGTTTCATTTGTTCATTATATATATTTTTCATGTGTATGAAATATTAATTTCAAGTGTCACAACAGTATGCTTCATGCGCAGAGGTTTATACATTGTCATCCTTTGTTTCATACATATACCATGAAACGCTCAGCATTAAAGAAAGAAAAAGAAAAAAAAGTATAAATGCAATAACTTCCTTTTACACGTTATTAAATGCATGCATAAATTTCTATTTTTAAAATTAACATGAACGTATTGTCTAATTACATTCGTTGACAAATTTGTATGTTTCTCAAATTTACATGCACATATTCTCTAAATTAATGTCAATGACATATACTCAATTGAATATATTTTCCTAATTAATGCATATATTAGCATACTTATAATCAATGTCAAATGTCATGTTTACTAAATTAATGACATGTTCACAAATCAATATAAATTAACATATTTTCTAATCAATGCATATATTAATATATTTAAAATCAATGTCAAAATAATATCAAATCAACTGGTCCCATAGAATAAAAACTTTAGGCATATAACTTAATACCCATTTTAATGTTAAGCCTAATTGTTTCATGTCAAAGTCTTGCTCATATTTATAAATAAACTATTCAGGTTTATTATGGTTCTCAGCCCACTTTATTAATGCAATATAGGCTACAGTCAAATTTTCTGTTATATTCATACCTACAAATAAATTATGTTCATTCATTATGAACTCCCAATTATAATTCTCTCAAGGTTCAAAATCAATTATTGAAATTTCCGCGTCATTTCAAGTTCAGAATATAATTATTATTATTATAAACTTAAAATTTTCAACCATTCTTATTTAAAATAAATTATTTAAAAATAGAATTTTTAATTTCTGACTCAATTTCTTAACACAATTAATTAAAATAAAATTTAAAATTAGCATTTTCGGGTTGTTACAGTCTTGAAATTTAAGAATTTTTTTAATAATAAACCTGATTTTAGCTACATTCCTTTTCGAGGACGAAAAGTTCTTAAGTGGGGGAATTTTGGTTAACCCATTAAATTCTAGAAGAATTTTGCCATAACCTCCTTTGAACGGAGAGCATCAAGAAAAATGAAATTGACCTCAGAGAGTCTCATCAATCCAAAAAGAAAAAGAAGAAAGAGGATAGGAGGGAGAGAAAGCCAAGCAACGGCTCATAAAATCAAAACTCAAAGGAATAGAAAGCAACATGGAAAATGTAGCTTATTCTAGGCGTACCATTAGAAACATCAGGCTTTCCTCCTCCTTGGTAGAAGCTGGCACTGAAGAAGTTGGTCCTTTCACTCCTTCGTAAACATGTGTCCCTTGAGCATCTTCAATTCCCTTAGCCTTCTTCGAACGTACGATCAAGGGAAGAGTCAAAACAACGGTAATGGTGATTCTAAGAGATAGAAAAGATCGAAGGATGAATGAAAAGATGATGATAAAGTGACTGGCTATTATGTATCTCGTGAAATGTTCGCCATAGAATATTGTGATTCTATGTAAACTAATTATCATAAATATGTTATATTCCAAAGCTAAGTTTAACCAAAGCTCTGATACCAACTGTGATAACCCCAAACTTCCACGAAGTGAAAGTAAGAGATGATCATTTGGAATACAACATAAATACAATAATACATATCACAGATACAAAATAGCATGGGAAATTCATAGAGTAACAACATCATAGCAGCGGAAATATAATGTCGTCCATCACAGAAAATCCACAGTCACAGACTTCTACATTATTACATCAAATTCGCAGAAAAGAAATAAGTTCCAACTCCAACTTAAACAACGTGGAATAAAACAAGTTTCATGTCTGAAATAAAAGGAAAGAGAAAAATGTAAGAGCAACGAATGATAAGTCTTCAAACTCCTAGTCATCACCTCCCCATAAGCAAATCCAAGAGAAATAATAAGCAGCTCCAAGGAAAGGCTCCCAGCGAAAGATAACCTGTTTACTTGGCTGCCCGTGTAGAGAAGAGGGCACCCGAGTTTGCAAAAAGGTGAAACAAACTACAGGTCAATCATGGGACTGGTGTGAGAATTCTTAGCTAACATACTAATAATAATATGGAAAATCCAAAGACCATGCCGCTAACGCGGAACGGATTTATTTCAATGGATTGCCGTGCGTAATTTTAAAAGTGTCAGAACAAGCAGATAAATACATCGTGCAACAACGCAATGCTTTTTAGAAAAATGGAATCACCATAAGACTCAAGTCCCATCACACAATGCAACGCACACTAGAGGATAGAGTTTTCCCTTATGGTGATTAAACATGCTAAATACGGTCAATACGGGTTTAATATTATTATTAGTATATATAACAAAACATTTCAAAATAAATGTATCAATCCTAGGAAGCATAGGTACCATATGCTATGCCTCCGTACTAGTAATACAATCAAATCCGTAGGGTCGTATTTGGAATTTGGATTTCCATCTGAGTCCAGGCTAGGGAGGAGCTCCTACCGATTCGAGACACTCTAGCTAATGTCTCAGGATTCCCCGCAGTGAACCCTTGGATCCTGCAGGGCCGATCCACACATACAGCTTCGTGGATTGGCAATTCCTGAACACATGTTTCCCGATCCAATAGGATCTATCCAAGGCGCCTCATTCCATCATCCACATAAGTAAAATGTCAGGGCTGGTAGGTCACTGACACCACTCTAGCTAGAAAGAAACTGTAATAACCCGCAAAATGCGAGCCAGTTTGAAATTTTTATTTTGGCAATTTTAGCGAATTTTGAATATTTAAAATGAATTATTTTAAATAAAATCTACGAACAATTTATTTTGAATTGAATTCGACGTATATATTATATACGTCGTCGTTAGAATATAAATATTTATATATAATTATAAATAGAATTGAGAATGGCGCGGTAGTTCGATAATTCGATTTCAAACTTCAATTGAATGTACCGGGTGCAAAACAAACCGGATTTTAGTGAAACCAAAAACATTAGGATCTAATTGATAATATCTTTCTAACGGATGTAACAAACTGTGATTTCATCTTAGAAATGATAAGATATGTCCAGTTGAAAATTCTGAATAGTCGCTATGGAATTCAGGCCCTTAAAAATGGACATTTTGCAAATGATCTCGGATTTCGACGAAACCACTTTTGTTGGGTCCGTGATGTCGAATTATTGCTAGGTTTCAAATTTCATAAATTTTCAAATCAATATGTGAGCGTGGCAAAGGAAAACGTGTTTTGACCATTTCAGTTGATTTTAATCGACTGGAAATTGACCATTTTTCCAACGGTCTCAGAATTCGACGAAACTAGTTTTGTTAGGACCGTATCGTCAATACGAAGCTAGAAAATATTTTTCTGGAATTTTTCTAGTTAGTATGTGACCCCGGTAATTTGAAAGGTACGTTTAAAATTCAATATAGCGATTTAAATGTAAGTTCAACAGAAACGGATTGTAACGATCGAATCAACCTACGATACATATCCCATTGTGTTCGGAATGGGGGTGAAACGCTATGGGCGACAGGCGGTGGGCCTCGTTTAGAGGTCGTATGTGAAAGTCAACTCTTTAGGATAAAATTAATTAATTAAAAAAAAAAAAAAAATTATCCTTCTCTCCTTAACTACCCAGGCCCCCCCCCCCTAATCCCTACCGTTCATTCAGTTAAATAAAAAAAAAAGAAGAAAAAAAAATAAAAACCCCCTCGATCCCGCCGCACGCCACCGCCGCCCCCCTACGACTCCGCCTCCTCCCTGGCCAGCCGCCCTTCCCACGACGCCCTTCCCTCTTCCTCCTTCTCCGCTTCCATTTCTCCAGCACCCCATCGACGAAACCCAGCCCCTGCCTGAAGCCGCCGACCACCGCTCCCTGCGCCATCGCCCCCCCCTCCGACGATCCTCTCGCCTAACTCGAGATCCCCGAAACCCCAATCGATAGAGCGACGCCCCCTTTCCTCGATCGACGCGTCGAAGCCCTACTCCCGAAGCCGACTGTTGCACCACCTCCTCCGATCGAAGTAAGTGTTAATTACTAGTCTAAATTTATTTTCAGTTTTAATTAAAGTTAGCAAAGGAAAAAGAAGGATTTTTCATATGTTTAAGCATTAGGAAAGAAGTCCGAGATTTTTACTTAAGCAAAGGAGCGGTTTTGATTAGTATGAAGAAGCAAATATGATTTTTATATTTTTAAAGTATTAAAAATATAATCTTTATAGGATAGAGAACATAAAAATATCATCTTTGTATATGTAACGAAATAAAAATCTGATTTTTATTTTATATACATTGAAATCAAGTGATGATTTTTATAAAAAGGTGAAATCTTTAAATTTAAAAAGGTGAGATCTTTAAATTTAAAAAGGTGAAATCTTTAAATTTAAAAAGGTGAAATCTTTAAATTTAAAAAGGTGAAATCTTTAAATTTAAAAGGGTGAAATCTTTAAATTTAAAAAGGTGAGATCTTTAAATTTAAAAAGGTGAGATCTTTAAATTTAAAAAGGTGAGATCTTTAAATTTAAAAAGGTGAGATCTTTAAATTTAAAAAGGTGAAATCTTTAAATTTAAAAAGGTGAAATCTTTAAATTTAAAAAGGTGAAATCTTTAAATTTAAAAAGGTGAGATCTTTAAATTTAAAAAGGTGAAATCTTTAAATTCAAAAAGGCGAAATCTTTATATGGAAAATAGCGGGATAAAAATATAATTTTTATCTATATAACATAGTAGTAAAGATTCGATTTTTAAATATATGAAGTGATTATAAAAATATGATTTTTGAAATTGAAAGTGAATAAATAAAATGTGAATTTTATTTTAAAGTCATCGAAATATAAAAATGTGATTTTTATATATATAGTGACTACGGGCAACGAAGATGACGAAGATACGATGAAGATGAAGATTTCTATCAAAATGAAGAGTCGTGGTATTGGATAGCTTTCGGTGAGAACTTCTCACTCTTAATTCTATTTTTCTAGTTATATATATATATACTAGGATGCAGACGGTGCTTATTAGAAGCACCCGACACCCGTCCACATACCATGGACTTGTTTGTTTGATTGTTTGGTGATTGATTGCGATATTGGTTTGAATGTGGTTTGTGATGTGAAAAATCGAATCGATAAATTGGTTAGGATTAGACGTGCGCCGTCATAAGGCGAAGGAGTAAGACTAGGTTAGACTCTTACTCCAAATTTTGTGGTTTGCATAACGAAAGTGATTTGATTGATGTGTGAATGGCGTGGGCCTTCACTAGACCGGGGATAAGGCTAGGCCTTGTCCCGTTTCTAGTATCGTGCCGTTATGCCGCCGAAACTTTCTAAAATATGTTAGAAAAATAAAAATATCATTTTATTTGATAAATGAAATGAATAGAAATTCATGTGTTGAAATAGAATATTTTTGTCGTTAAAAATATAATTTTTAACGTGAAAGTGAATAAATAAATATTTATAAACAAATCGGCCGATTTGTTTATATACACTGATTTGACTGATATTGATTGGGTTGATAAATTTTACACATCGCCCAACTGCACAAATAAAATCCGTGTTTGATTGTTTGAAACCCCACACGGGTGTTGGGATGAAATTTGAAGTTCACTCATCCTGATTGATCAAATATGTCGATCGATTGATTGACAGGCTGTTATAAGCGTTAGATATCGATATTTGATGCTTATACAGTGTAGTGCACTTTGGTTGATGGTTGATTATTTTTCGACGCTATTATATACATGTGTTGTATGGAATCCATATAATTAACGTTATATGGTGATTGATTGGGCCTCATTCCAATTGGGAAAGTAAGGAATATTATAAAAGAAAATTCATGTGTTGAATATAAAAATAGTCATGTGTTGACGATGTGCATGTGTTGAGTGAAATATTTTATATAATCAAAATTACATCTTTATCACATTTAAAGTTAGAACTACTTCCCAGTAGAAGTCTAATTGAAAATCAAACGATAGATACCATAGTTTTATAAAATATTTCACATAATAAAAATAGTGATGTGTTGACAGTACTCATGTGTTGAGATTAGTCGTGTGTGGAAAGAAATATAGGTTCATGTGTTGAATTGAATAGAAGTTTTTGAAATATATAAAGCCGTGTGGATTAGAGATGCACTATTTTGACGTGAACGATATTTATATCGATTTTATTCGTTTTACAACGAATATTGAAAAGTGATTTCAAAACTAAATATTTTGAAATGAAATTCAATTGAATTAGATTAAAATTTGAATTGAATAGGAAGGGAATTTGAATTTGAATAAAATAGGAATGAATTAAAAACGATTTCGAAATGAATTGGATTGAAAACGATTTCGAAATGAATGGAATTGAAAACGAATTCAAATTTAATTGAAAGTGAATTGAAATGAATTCAAATTGAATTGAAATTTGAATTGAATAGAAATGAATTTTAAAAACGAATTTATAGAGAAGAATTCAATTTTGATTTGAATTGAAATGGAAGTTGAAATTGCTTTTGAAACGAATTCAAAACTATTTTTAAAATTCGTTTTAAAAGAAAATCGACGAAATATATATTATATATATAATATAATGGCCTGAATAGAACGCGCCGCGCCGCGGCAGTTCGTGAATTTCGACCATTTATTTCAAACGGACATTGCGGGAGATCCGACCGTCGGATTCTCCTAAAACCGGAACTGTTGGGTTCGTATCGAAAAGAGCTTTCCAATGAATATTAGAAATTTGAAATCTAACGGTTGGATTTGGAATTATGTCCAAATCAAATTCGAAAAAGGTCGCTGTAAGTGCAGTTCGATAGCCGTTGATGGAAATCGACTGTACGGGCCTTGATAAAATTATTAAAAATATTGATAATTTGTGTAAAATTATAATATGTGAATTGGAAAGAATTGGGCTGGAAAATTCCGCATTAGAAGGTAAAAATAGATTTTTATCGAAATGAACTAGTTTTGAACTAGAATTAAAATCAATTTATTTTTGAAATAAATAAATTGAATTTGAAAGTGATTTTGAAAATAATCGATAATTTCCAATACGTGGATTGGACTGGAGTTGAATCGAAATTATCTTCGGGATATTTCGATGTTGGATTTCGTGACTATACAGATATTGTTATGGGAATTTGAAAGATATATTTTATATCGTTATTTCCAATACGATATATGTTGGTTTCAGAATTTGATATTGAATATAAGCCGATATATTTTCTATTCAAAGCCTTGTATTTAATATCAAATGTGATTTGGGTTTACCGTGGATCGTGTTTCAAATGACATTGGTGCTTTAACCCAGTTAAAGGCAAGATATTGATTTTTGAGAAGATTAAAACTAAGTGAAGTTTTAATGAATCTTTAATTAGATTAAAATGTGAATTGATAATTTTAATTATCAAAATCTGAAAAGTGATCGAGAGTGGAGTATCACCAGTTTTGCTCCAAAGCGATAGTTAAATCTTTAATTAGATTTGAACGTGAAATGGTAATTAATTTTACCGATAACACCGTGGTGTTAGATGTGGAGTATTACCAGTTTTCTCCATGGGATATATAGGTTGGGATTGGGAAATAAAATAAATAATTACTTCGGTGTGGTTCGTTAATCCCGACTAGTTTGAAATGATATCCATAGGAGGATTAAAGAATAAATTTAGAAGAATTTATCTTGGATAAAATTAATGGGAACCTTTCCCTAAGAATGTGATTTTGTGGATAAGATAATATTCTAAATTGGAATGAGCCGTTTGTTGTGTTTGTGTAACATTCGTTTATTATATACGTGGGTTATTCAGAAAGGCCGGGTTTATACCCATTCTGAATAACCGATTCGACGAGATGTCGAAGATGAAGACGGTGGTTGAAGACCGGAAGTCTTCACATCGTTTGGGTGATTACTGATGATCTTGATTGGGCTGTACACCCAGGATGAGGGAATCAGTTGGTGATCGTCCAGACGTACCTGGAGATGGATGGATATGCGAGGAAAGTGCCTCCGGTTTCGTTCAGACCCAGAACGAACTTGTAAATGGATTGTGTGTCTGACATTGAATTTTATTCTGTGTTGATTGATCTCTATTAAATATACATCTGTTTGGCGGCGGAGAATTTATTCTCTTGCTTAACGCCCTTCTCTGAGACGTACGAGCTCAGAGGTTGTATATCGATGGACATCAGTCGCATGGAGTGAATTGCCAGTGTGGCATGCGTAAGTGGCAATTGATCAAGGCTTCTGTTGAAAAGCAAAGTCTTGTGGTTGATGATCAAAGCACGGCCTGTGTGGCGTAGCTTTGTGTATAACGTGAATCCGCGAGCCTCACAGCCCGGGATGGTGGTAAACTGATGGTTTGATCAGTATACATTTTTAGTGTAGTGGATTCGGTCGACCGATATTGAGCTTTGTGCTCGGAGGGATAGAGTAAGCGGTGTTTTCTCTTGCTGGGACGTAAGCCGCGGTGATACTTGAGTCCCAAAAGTGCGGATGTGCATAGCGGTGTTTTCTCTCGCTGAGACGTAAGCCGCGGTGATTTGTACTACGCGATAGATCTTTCGAATCAGGAGCCACCATAATGGAAATCCAATTTCCAATACGTGTATTTCGGCTTTATTTGTAGAGCCTAGTATGGCGACATAGTGGGATGGGGCACTCATGCCGTCTATGATTTATATTTATGATTGAAATTGTTTTTGACACTATACACTTATTATAGTATCAAATGATTTGTTTTAACCGTATCAAGCATTCTTTGGCTGTTATAAGGGAAAACCCTATCCTCGGCTGCGTTGCATTGTGTGATGGGACCTGGGTCTTATAACAGCTTCATTTTTCTTTATTTAGCATTGCGCTGTTTGTTTCATGCACTAGTATTCTTGGGAGGAAACCCGTTCCGTGTTATACGGCGTGGTCCCTTGATTTACCTAATGATTTAAAATGAAGATTAATAACTGTTTTAGTTCTCACACCAGTCACATGACTGACCTGGAGTTTATTGTTTTAACCTAAACTCTGGGTGCCCTTATTTTGACACGGGCAGCTAGTAGTTTTGGTTTTGCAGATTTTTATTCACAGGATCCTGGTTTTCAGCTGGAACGATATCCGGAAAGCTTTGTATCCGTATATCTCTTCTAGTTGTAGATTGTATTATTTTCCGCTGCGATGTATTTAAATGTAATTTAAATCTCTGATATTTCTGTGTAATATTCATTTATACTCTGTATATTCTTGTAATCTGATGCATTGTTGTAATAACAGTGAAATGTTCTTCTGTTTGCGTTCTGATTTGTCTTGTCCTCACAGTAATTCGTTCTTTCTCATCTCTTCGGAGACCGGGGAAGTTTCGGGTCGCTTCATTTGGTATCAGAGCTTTGGTTTACACAGCTCGAGAACAAGACACATTAGAACCATACGAAAGAATTCATCAGATATTGGATTAGTAATATCCAATTAGAATGACTCGTTAGAGATAGGATCAGTAGTATCCTAGAACGAGTGTGAAGAGTATATTTTTCAAATGAAAACAATTTTGTTTTGAAAATTTAAATCATTTTATACGTATTTGAATATTTATTTATTTTGAATATGGACAATCGAGTATATATAGATTTCGCGTATACGCGTCATGAACGTATATTCGAAGTTTTAATATACTGGGTAGATATAGAATCACATTCTAGACACCCGGAGATGGTTCTGATGATTGATATATCATCATCAGAATTTATGTTCGTGTTTCGAAGGTGTGATATCTATATATTTCCATTAGACTGGTGTGAGAACCAAAACTTATATAGTTAGAACACATTGTTGTGAATTGGCATCAAAAACATGATTTTTGTATATGTATCAAATTTATGAATTTGAAACTCTAATTCACTAATTGATTGATGTTTGTGTTGTTTGTTTAATTGTTTGCTAATTTTAACCATTTATGCCTAATTGTACCAAATATTGAATTATATCGACAATTGGTCGCATTTGCTTGCATATACATATACTTATATTGAACAGGTCATAGCAAGGAGGCTAGAGCCAGAGAATAAAATTTGTTTGCCCGACAAATAGGTACATGTTTACTACATAATTTCCTGTTTTGTTTGGGTGATGATGATTTTGTGAGCCTATTGGCTAGCCGCTTGGCTTTTTCTTTTTCTTTTTGAGATCTGAAGGACCGGGGAAGCTATTTGAAATTCCCCGATGCTCCCGGTGCAGGGGAGGTTATGGCGAAATTTTTCGAAAATTTAGGGTGTTAGCCAAATTTTTGAAATTTTGAAAATTCTCAGAAACTAAAAAGTTGGAGAATGCAAGCCAGATCGAACGTAGAGTTAATTAATCAAACCACTTTCGACTTTGTTCCTTTTCGGGGACGAAAAGTTTTAAGTGGGGGAGATTGTAATAACCCGCAAAATGCGAGCCAGTTTGAAATTTTTATTTTGGCAATTTTAGCGAATTTTGAATATTTAAAATGAATTATTTTAAATAAAATCTACGAACAATTTATTTTGAATTGAATTCGACGTATATATTATATACGTCGTCGTTAGAATATAAATATTTATATATAATTATAAATAGAATTGAGAATGGCGCGGTAGTTCGATAATTCGATTTCAAACTTCAATTGAATGTACCGGGTGCAAAACAAACCGGATTTTAGTGAAACCAAAAACATTAGGATCTAATTGATAATATCTTTCTAACGGATGTAACAAACTGTGATTTCATCTTAGAAATGATAAGATATGTCCAGTTGAAAATTCTGAATAGTCGCTATGGAATTCAGGCCCTTAAAAATGGACATTTTGCAAATGATCTCGGATTTCGACGAAACCACTTTTGTTGGGTCCGTGATGTCGAATTATTGCTAGGTTTCAAATTTCATAAATTTTCAAATCAATATGTGAGCGTGGCAAAGGAAAACGTGTTTTGACCATTTCAGTTGATTTTAATCGACTGGAAATTGACCATTTTTCCAACGGTCTCAGAATTCGACGAAACTAGTTTTGTTAGGACCGTATCGTCAATACGAAGCTAGAAAATATTTTTCTGGAATTTTTCTAGTTAGTATGTGACCCCGGTAATTTGAAAGGTACGTTTAAAATTCAATATAGCGATTTAAATGTAAGTTCAACAGAAACGGATTGTAACGATCGAATCAACCTACGATACATATCCCATTGTGTTCGGAATGGGGGTGAAACGCTATGGGCGACAGGCGGTGGGCCTCGTTTAGAGGTCGTATGTGAAAGTCAACTCTTTAGGATAAAATTAATTAATTAAAAAAAAAAAAAATTATCCTTCTCTCCTTAACTACCCAGGCCCCCCCCCCCTAATCCCTACCGTTCATTCAGTTAAATAAAAAAAAAAGAAGAAAAAAAAATAAAAACCCCCTCGATCCCGCCGCACGCCACCGCCGCCCCCCTACGACTCCGCCTCCTCCCTGGCCAGCCGCCCTTCCCACGACGCCCTTCCCTCTTCCTCCTTCTCCGCTTCCATTTCTCCAGCACCCCATCGACGAAACCCAGCCCCTGCCTGAAGCCGCCGACCACCGCTCCCTGCGCCATCGCCCCCCCCTCCGACGATCCTCTCGCCTAACTCGAGATCCCCGAAACCCCAATCGATAGAGCGACGCCCCCTTTCCTCGATCGACGCGTCGAAGCCCTACTCCCGAAGCCGACTGTTGCACCACCTCCTCCGATCGAAGTAAGTGTTAATTACTAGTCTAAATTTATTTTCAGTTTTAATTAAAGTTAGCAAAGGAAAAAGAAGGATTTTTCATATGTTTAAGCATTAGGAAAGAAGTCCGAGATTTTTACTTAAGCAAAGGAGCGGTTTTGATTAGTATGAAGAAGCAAATATGATTTTTATATTTTTAAAGTATTAAAAATATAATCTTTATAGGATAGAGAACATAAAAATATCATCTTTGTATATGTAACGAAATAAAAATCTGATTTTTATTTTATATACATTGAAATCAAGTGATGATTTTTATAAAAAGGTGAAATCTTTAAATTTAAAAAGGTGAGATCTTTAAATTTAAAAAGGTGAAATCTTTAAATTTAAAAAGGTGAAATCTTTAAATTTAAAAAGGTGAAATCTTTAAATTTAAAAGGGTGAAATCTTTAAATTTAAAAAGGTGAGATCTTTAAATTTAAAAAGGTGAGATCTTTAAATTTAAAAAGGTGAGATCTTTAAATTTAAAAAGGTGAGATCTTTAAATTTAAAAAGGTGAAATCTTTAAATTTAAAAAGGTGAAATCTTTAAATTTAAAAAGGTGAAATCTTTAAATTTAAAAAGGTGAGATCTTTAAATTTAAAAAGGTGAAATCTTTAAATTCAAAAAGGCGAAATCTTTATATGGAAAATAGCGGGATAAAAATATAATTTTTATCTATATAACATAGTAGTAAAGATTCGATTTTTAAATATATGAAGTGATTATAAAAATATGATTTTTGAAATTGAAAGTGAATAAATAAAATGTGAATTTTATTTTAAAGTCATCGAAATATAAAAATGTGATTTTTATATATATAGTGACTACGGGCAACGAAGATGACGAAGATACGATGAAGACGAAGATTTCTATCAAAATGAAGAGTCGTGGTATTGGATAGCTTTCGGTGAGAACTTCTCACTCTTAATTCTATTTTTCTAGTTATATATATATATACTAGGATGCAGACGGTGCTTATTAGAAGCACCCGACACCCGTCCACATACCATGGACTTGTTTGTTTGATTGTTTGGTGATTGATTGCGATATTGGTTTGAATGTGGTTTGTGATGTGAAAAATCGAATCGATAAATTGGTTAGGATTAGACGTGCGCCGTCATAAGGCGAAGGAGTAAGACTAGGTTAGACTCTTACTCCAAATTTTGTGGTTTGCATAACGAAAGTGATTTGATTGATGTGTGAATGGCGTGGGCCTTCACTAGACCGGGGATAAGGCTAGGCCTTGTCCCGTTTCTAGTATCGTGCCGTTATGCCGCCGAAACTTTCTAAAATATGTTAGAAAAATAAAAATATCATTTTATTTGATAAATGAAATGAATAGAAATTCATGTGTTGAAATAGAATATTTTTGTCGTTAAAAATATAATTTTTAACGTGAAAGTGAATAAATAAATATTTATAAACAAATCGGCCGATTTGTTTATATACACTGATTTGACTGATATTGATTGGGTTGATAAATTTTACACATCACCCAACTGCACAAATAAAATCTGTGTTTGATTGTTTGAAACCCCACACGGGTGTTGGGATGAAATTTGAAGTTCACTCATCCTGATTGATCAAATATGTCGATCGATTGATTGACAGGCTGTTATAAGCGTTAGATATCGATATTTGATGCTTATACAGTGTAGTGCACTTTGGTTGATGGTTGATTATTTTTCGACGCTATTATATACATGTGTTGTATGGAATCCATATAATTAACGTTATATGGTGATTGATTGGGCCTCATTCCAATTGGGAAAGTAAGGAATATTATAAAAGAAAATTCATGTGTTGAATATAAAAATAGTCATGTGTTGACGATGTGCATGTGTTGAGTGAAATATTTTATATAATCAAAATTACATCTTTATCACATTTAAAGTTAGAACTACTTCCCAGTAGAAGTCTAATTGAAAATCAAACGATAGATACCATAGTTTTATAAAATATTTCACATAATAAAAATAGTGATGTGTTGACAGTACTCATGTGTTGAGATTAGTCGTGTGTGGAAAGAAATATAGGTTCATGTGTTGAATTGAATAGAAGTTTTTGAAATATATAAAGCCGTGTGGATTAGAGATGCGCTATTTTGACGTGAACGATATTTATATCGATTTTATTCGTTTTACAACGAATATTGAAAAGTGATTTCAAAACTAAATATTTTGAAATGAAATTCAATTGAATTAGATTAAAATTTGAATTGAATAGGAAGGGAATTTGAATTTGAATAAAATAGGAATGAATTAAAAACGATTTCGAAATGAATTGGATTGAAAACGATTTCGAAATGAATGGAATTGAAAACGAATTCAAATTTAATTGAAAGTGAATTGAAATGAATTCAAATTGAATTGAAATTTGAATTGAATAGAAATGAATTTTAAAAACGAATTTATAGAGAAGAATTCAATTTTGATTTGAATTGAAATGGAAGTTGAAATTGCTTTTGAAACGAATTCAAAACTATTTTTAAAATTCGTTTTAAAAGAAAATCGACGAAATATATATTATATATATAATATAATGGCCTGAATAGAACGCGCCGCGCCGCGGCAGTTCGTGAATTTCGACCATTTATTTCAAACGGACATTGCGGGAGATCCGACCGTCGGATTCTCCTAAAACCGGAACCGTTGGGTTCGTATCGAAAAGAGCTTTCCAATGAATATTAGAAATTTGAAATCTAACGGTTGGATTTGGAATTATGTCCAAATCAAATTCGAAAAAGGTCGCTGTAAGTGCAGTTCGATAGCCGTTGATGGAAATCGACTGTACGGGCCTTGATAAAATTATTAAAAATATTGATAATTTGTGTAAAATTATAATATGTGAATTGGAAAGAATTGGGCTGGAAAATTCCGCATTAGAAGGTAAAAATAGATTTTTATCGAAATGAACTAGTTTTGAACTAGAATTAAAATCAATTTATTTTTGAAATAAATAAATTGAATTTGAAAGTGATTTTGAAAATAATCGATAATTTCCAATACGTGGATTGGACTGGAGTTGAATCGAAATTATCTTCGGGATATTTCGATGTTGGATTTCGTGACTATACAGATATTGTTATGGGAATTTGAAAGATATATTTTATATCGTTATTTCCAATACGATATATGTTGGTTTCAGAATTTGATATTGAATATAAGCCGATATATTTTCTATTCAAAGCCTTGTATTTAATATCAAATGTGATTTGGGTTTACCGTGGATCGTGTTTCAAATGACATTGGTGCTTTAACCCAGTTAAAGGCAAGATATTGATTTTTGAGAAGATTAAAACTAAGTGAAGTTTTAATGAATCTTTAATTAGATTAAAATGTGAATTGATAATTTTAATTATCAAAATCTGAAAAGTGATCGAGAGTGGAGTATCACCAGTTTTGCTCCAAAGCGATAGTTAAATCTTTAATTAGATTTGAACGTGAAATGGTAATTAATTTTACCGATAACACCGTGGTGTTAGATGTGGAGTATTACCAGTTTTCTCCATGGGATATATAGGTTGGGATTGGGAAATAAAATAAATAATTACTTCGGTGTGGTTCGTTAATCCCGACTAGTTTGAAATGATATCCATAGGAGGATTAAAGAATAAATTTAGAAGAATTTATCTTGGATAAAATTAATGGGAACCTTTCCCTAAGAATGTGATTTTGTGGATAAGATAATATTCTAAATTGGAATGAGCCGTTTGTTGTGTTTGTGTAACATTCGTTTATTATATACGTGGGTTATTCAGAAAGGCCGGGTTTATACCCATTCTGAATAACCGATTCGACGAGATGTCGAAGATGAAGACGGTGGTTGAAGACCGGAAGTCTTCACATCGTTTGGGTGATTACTGATGATCTTGATTGGGCTGTACACCCAGGATGAGGGAATCAGTTGGTGATCGTCCAGACGTACCTGGAGATGGATGGATATGCGAGGAAAGTGCCTCCGGTTTCGTTCAGACCCAGAACGAACTTGTAAATGGATTGTGTGTCTGACATTGAATTTTATTCTGTGTTGATTGATCTCTATTAAATATACATCTGTTTGGCGGCGGAGAATTTATTCTCTTGCTTAACGCCCTTCTCTGAGACGTACGAGCTCAGAGGTTGTATATCGATGGACATCAGTCGCATGGAGTGAATTGCCAGTGTGGCATGCGTAAGTGGCAATTGATCAAGGCTTCTGTTGAAAAGCAAAGTCTTGTGGTTGATGATCAAAGCACGGCCTGTGTGGCGTAGCTTTGTGTATAACGTGAATCCGCGAGCCTCACAGCCCGGGATGGTGGTAAACTGATGGTTTGATCAGTATACATTTTTAGTGTAGTGGATTCGGTCGACCGATATTGAGCTTTGTGCTCGGAGGGATAGAGTAAGCGGTGTTTTCTCTTGCTGGGACGTAAGCCGCGGTGATACTTGAGTCCCAAAAGTGCGGATGTGCATAGCGGTGTTTTCTCTCGCTGAGACGTAAGCCGCGGTGATTTGTACTACGCGATAGATCTTTCGAATCAGGAGCCACCATAATGGAAATCCAATTTCCAATACGTGTATTTCGGCTTTATTTGTAGAGCCTAGTATGGCGACATAGTGGGATGGGGCACTCATGCCGTCTATGATTTATATTTATGATTGAAATTGTTTTTGACACTATACACTTATTATAGTATCAAATGATTTGTTTTAACCGTATCAAGCATTCTTTGGCTGTTATAAGGGAAAACCCTATCCTCGGCTGCGTTGCATTGTGTGATGGGACCTGGGTCTTATAACAGCTTCATTTTTCTTTATTTAGCATTGCGCTGTTTGTTTCATGCACTAGTATTCTTGGGAGGAAACCCGTTCCGTGTTATACGGCGTGGTCCCTTGATTTACCTAATGATTTAAAATGAAGATTAATAACTGTTTTAGTTCTCACACCAGTCACATGACTGACCTGGAGTTTATTGTTTTAACCTAAACTCTGGGTGCCCTTATTTTGACACGGGCAGCTAGTAGTTTTGGTTTTGCAGATTTTTATTCACAGGATCCTGGTTTTCAGCTGGAACGATATCCGGAAAGCTTTGTATCCGTATATCTCTTCTAGTTGTAGATTGTATTATTTTCCGCTGCGATGTATTTAAATGTAATTTAAATCTCTGATATTTCTGTGTAATATTCATTTATACTCTGTATATTCTTGTAATCTGATGCATTGTTGTAATAACAGTGAAATGTTCTTCTGTTTGCGTTCTGATTTGTCTTGTCCTCACAGTAATTCGTTCTTTCTCATCTCTTCGGAGACCGGGGAAGTTTCGGGTCGCTTCAGAAACATGCTGCTCTCCCTGTGTTCCCTTCTCCCGTTTTAGACTCCGCAGGTGTGTGAGGCTCGCGAAGTCACGTTGTACACAAAGCTATGCCTAAACAGACTATGCTTTGATCGTCCCACAAGGCCTGCTTTCAACAAAACCTTGATCATATGCACCTTAGCGTGCCACATCATCACCTCATACCATACTACCAACCCTTTGCCGAAATATATGAACGGGTGTTAAGCAAGAGAATAAATTCCCCGCCACCAAACATCCATACCTTCTACAAAAGATCAATAACGTGATATTTGATAGAGTATGATGTCAGACACACAATCCATTTAATAGCTTATGCTCTGGGTCTGAGCGAAAGCCTAACCCATTCAATCAACATGTTCGTTCGGGCAATGACCATGACCTTGAATTGGGAGCAAATCAATTCAAAGCCTCAATCGCTGTCCTCCTGAGGGGAAGATTGACGGTCTTCATTCATCATCTTCTACTTCAAACCTTAACGTCGTTTGATTATTCGGAATGAGATTAACTCGGCCTTTCCAAATAATCTTCGTATATAGATATATATAGTGAAAATTCTTCCTTATCGTTATTTTTAATTTATGATGATTTCTTCCTATTTTTGTTTAATTAAGAATAATTTAATCCTTAATTAACGACGATTCAGGTCAATTTCGATTCTGGCGCTGTTTTCAATCAATTTTGACTTTCACATATCTCGAAATCTAACCGTTGGATTTTGACGTAGTATATATCGTTGGAAAGATTTTTCCAAGGCGGTTCTCACGGTTTCAGTTTCAAGAAAATCCGACCGTCGGATCTTCTTGAATAGTCGTTTAAAGATATGATTTTAAAACGCGAACATATATATATATATATATATGTAAATAAGATTTTTTTTATTTGTACCACGTTCGATTCGTTTAATTTTAATTTTATATATATATATGAACATAAACCGTTTAATTCTTATGTATCTTTTCCATTCTTAATCCTTTCATTCCTTCATTTACAGGAAAATGTAAATCCTAAATGGATTATGAATTCTTCCCTTTTATTTCTTTGGTTTCTTTAATTTACAATAAAATGTAAATTATAATCCATCGTCTCATTTCATTCTTTTAATCTTACATTTACATTGGAATGTAATTTATAATTCACCGTTCTTAATTAAATATAAAAATATAAATTTTATTTACAATGTAAGTCCTACTTCTTATTTACATTATAAAAATGTAATCTTTAATTACAATGTAACTTCTACTACTTGTTTAAATTATAATTTTTTTTTTTACAATGCAAATTCATACATTCATTTCATAGCATAAAAATGAAATTTCATTCATGCGGGTTAAATTCATTCATCAATTACATAATAAAGTGTAATTTACTTCATGCTGACTAATTTCATTCATAAATTACATAATAAAATGTAATTTATTTAATATGATGTAAATTCATTCATAAATTACATATAAAAACGTAATTTATTTCATACAATGTAAATTCATTCATAAATTACATATAAAAACGTAATTTATTTCATGCAATGAAAATTCATTCATAATTAACATATAAAAATGTTATTTATTTCATGCGATGAAAATTCCTTCATAATTAACATATAAAGATGTTATTTATTTCATGCGATGAAAATTCCTTCATAATTAACATATAAAGATGTTATTTATTTCATGCGATGAAAATTACTTCATATTAGATTAATAAAATAATGTAACTTATCCTACGATCAATTTTCTTTTTATTAACATCATAAATAATGTCAATCATCCCACGGTGTCATTCTTTTATATTAGCATCATAAATATGTTAATTCCTACGGTATAAATTCCTTAATATTAACATTAAAAATAATGTTAATTCCTACGGTATAAATCCTTTTATATTAACATCATAAGTATGTTAATTTTACACAGTGTAAATCCCTTTTTTTATTTACATTATAAAATAATGTAAAATTATCCTACGTTGTAATTACTATTCAATTTATATTAAAAATAATGTAAAATATACGTACGGTGAAATTCATATATATTTACATAAAAAAATGTAAATTCCACATACGGTGAAATTCATACATATTTACATTAAGAAAAATGTAAATTTTCGTTCTTCTCACATTTTTATTAAATCTGCATTAAATAAAATGTACTCTTCCATTCTCTAATTACAAATAAAAAAAATCCAATTTTCTTTTCAGTGTAAAATTTACTCTTTAATTACAATGTAAAATCCATTCTTTATATTACATTAAAAATAACGTAAATCTACCTACGGTTAAATTCCCTTTTAATATTAAAAATGTTAATGACAACCTATGGGGTTATATTAACATTAAAAATATTAATGACATCCTACGGTTGAATTTTTATAATATTAACATTAAAAATGTTAATGACATCCTATGGTTGAATTTTTATAATATTAACAATAAAAATGTTAATGACAATCCTACGGTTGAATTTTTATAATATTAACATTAAAAATGTTAATGACATCCTACGGTTGAATTTTTATAATATTAACATTAAAAATGTTAATGACATCCTATGGTTGAATTTTTATAATATTAACATTAAAAATGTTAATTTATACATGCGGTGAAATTACTTATTATGACACTAAGAATAATGTTAATTTTTCATGCATTATAAATTACTTATTATTAATATCAAAAAAATAATGTTAATTTCTCATACGATGTAAATTTCTTATTTTAATTTTACATAATAAAATGTAAATTCCACCACAAGTCGCATTCTTATTTTATTAGCATCAAATAAAATGTAAATTTTCATCACATAACATAACAACAACATCCAAACATACAACAAGTCCAAATCCAACAACTAGCATCAAGGTAATTACGAGGTGATGTTATAACTTGGCATATGTAAAATCAACACGGCATGATTAAACACATAATTAATTTTAATTAATTATTAATTCAAATTTAAACCTCAAAATTTCAGATCTAATCTCATGCAATTCAGATTCAACATCATACGGGGTGAACAGTTCAAATCCATGTTCTAAACATCACGTCTTATTAGATCTACTTATTAATAATCATAGAAATAATGATTAAATAAATCAAATTAAAATTTAAAAATAAATTCTCACTTTTATTTAATAACAAAAAAAAAAGTTTCAGATCTAAATAACAGAAAATGAATCTAGAGGGGAGGAGCATATTTTGAATCTAAACTAGAATGGTTTGAATTGGAATGCTTGTAGATAATCCAAATGTGATTTCAGATCTAAATAAATCAATGACTAAATGGATAGCCATATAACACCTCAAAATAAATCAATAATCAATCGCAACATCACATACCAGAACTAATGACATACACAACATGATTTATAAGCAAACGAAATGACTAGATTAAAATTAATTAAATCAGAATACTCACTTTGGCATAAAGATCAGATTCAGAATACAAGTCTAGTCAGATTTGTGTACAACAAAGTCTAAGATGTTGGGTGATGTCACGTTGTCCCAATTTGGTCAGTTTCGGGAGCTACAGTGCACGGTTTGATGTAAAACTTGTCTAGAATCGAGGAGGATGGGAAGATCTTTAAAAAGTTTAACTATGGCCTTGTCTAATTCTTCATAGATTAAGGGAAAAAGAAGAGAGAAGGGGAGGGAGAAAAATGGTGAAGAAAGATTTGAGCAAAGGG
The DNA here is from genome assembly GCA_030737875.1 of Allium sativum. Taxonomy (NCBI): domain Eukaryota; kingdom Viridiplantae; phylum Streptophyta; class Magnoliopsida; order Asparagales; family Amaryllidaceae; genus Allium; species Allium sativum. The sequence continues at coordinate 177,155,826 of CM060913.1, read as the reverse complement.
GAATTGAGAGGATGAATATTTAAGAAATGAAAGTATATGAATAAAATAGGACGTGTGAAACTAAAAAGAAGAGAGAAATTAATGTAATAAACGAATGAAATAAATGCGTGCTTAAAGGACAAATAGAGTAGAGAGAAATATGGTACTGAATTTGAGGAACGTAGAGAAAATAAAAGGGAAAGAAATTGATACAATAAAGGGAAGGAATAAATGCTGCATTAAAAACACAACGAAGAGAGAAGGGCATTGGAAACTTTTGTACTATTCATATTTCAAAATAAATTAATGATGCTTTTACAAATTCTTAAATGCTACATTTATCAAACATTAAATTCCCAACTTACAAAAATCGAATATAATTAGTTGCTTTTTCTTTCGGACGAATTATGTTCAAATAGGTCCTTAAATGCTTTACATATCACTTTCAAACCGAGCAGGACACACTAACTCTTTGTTTCGTATATTTATGGTTTCATTTGTTCATTATATATATTTTTCATGTATATGAAATATTAATTTCAAGTGTCACAGCAGTATGCTTCATGCGCAGAGGTTTATACATTGTCATCCTTTGTTTCATACATATACCATGAAACGCTCAGCATTAAAGAAAGAAAAAGAGAAAAAGTATAAATGCAATAACTTCCTTTTACACGTTATTAAATGCATGCATAAATTTCTATTTTTAAAATTAACATGAACGTATTGTCTAATTACATTCGTTGACAAATTTGTATGTTTCTCAAATTTACATGCACATATTCTCTAAATTAATGTCAATGACATATACTCAATTGAATATATTTTCCTAATTAATGCATATATTAGCATACTTATAATCAATGTCAAATGTCATGTTTACTAAATTAATGACATGTTCACAAATCAATATAAATTAACATATTTTCTAATCAATGCATATATTAATATATTTAAAATCAATGTCAAAATAATATCAAATCAACTGGTCCCATAGAATAAAAACTTTAGGCATATAACTTAATACCAATTTTAATGTTAAGCCTAATTGTTTCATGTCAAAGTCTTGCTCATATTTATAAATAAACTATTCAGGTTTATTATGGTTCTCAGCCCACTTTATTAATGCAACATAGGCTACAGTCAAATTTTATGTTATATTCATACCTACAAATAAATTATGTTCATTCATTATGAACTCCCAATTATAATTCTCTCAAGGTTCAAAATCAATTATTGAAATTTCCGCATCATTTCAAGTTCAGAATATAATTATTATTATAAACTTGAAATTTTCAACCATTCTTATTTAAAATAAATTATTTAAAAATAGAATTTTTAATTTCTGACTCAATTTCTTAACACAATTAATTAAAATAAAATTTAAAATTAGCCCCAAATTTTCGGGTTGTTACAACAACACATTAGAACACAACAGTAGACTTTTATAAACATCATAATAATGTTACATCAGAGTACAGAATATCAGAGTACATTGAATAAAATTACATCGGAAGATAAATTACAATATTTTAATACATTGTAGTGGAAACAATAAAATAGATACAGCGGAAGACAACTATGCTCTGGACATAGCTTTAAGCTTCAACCCAGAATCCTGCTCGAGATAAGGACCTGTAGACAAACTACTCGACTACCCGTGTGGAAAGAGGGCACCCGAGTTTGCAAAGGTGGAAACAAACAACGGGTCAGTCTTGGGACTGGTGTGAGAATTCTTAACTAATTTAACTAATTGTAATAAGGCAAATCCAAGGACACGCCGCTAATGCGGAACAGGTTTACTCCAATGGATTGTCGTGCATAACTTAAAGTAAATCGTAAAACACGCAATGCTTTTTGGAAAAATGAAACCATCATAAGACCCAAGTCCCATCACACAATGCAACACAAACCGGAGGATAGGGTTTTACCTTATAATGGTCAAACATGCTTGATACGATAAAACCAATATCTAATATTAGTGTGTATATGTTTCAAAAGCATTTCAATCATAATGTATCAATCATAGGACACATAGATACAATAATACTATGCTTCCATACTAGTAATACAATCAAAACCGAGTGAGGTCGTGTTGGAAATTGGGTTTCCATCATGAGTCAAGGCTAGGGAGGAGCTCCTTACCGATTCGAGACACTCTAGCTAATGTCTCAGGATTCCCCGCAGTTAACCCTTTGATCCTGCAGGGCCGGTCCACACATACAACTTCGTGGATTGGCAATTCCTGAACACACGTTTCCCGGTCCTATAGGACCTATCATCCGAGGTGCCTCATTCCATCATCCACATAAGTAAATATGTCGGGCCGTGTTAAAGCCCAAACACCACTTCTAGCTAGAAAGAAACGTGTTGCTCTCCCTGCGTTCCCTTCTCCCGTTTTATACTCCGCCGGTGTGTGAGGCTCGCGAAGTCACGCTATACACAAAGCTATGCCTAAACAGGCTATGCTTTGATCATCCCACAAGGCCTGCTTTTCAACAAAGCCTTGATCATATGCATCTTAGCATGCCACATTGTCACTCCATATCACACTACCAATCCTTTGCCGAAATATATGAACGGGTGTTAAGCAAGAGAATAAATTCTCCGCCACCAAACATCCATACATTCGACAGAAGATTAATAACATGATATTTAATGGAGTACGATGTCAGACACACAATCCATTTATAAGCTTATGCTTTGGGTCAGAGCGAAAGCCAAATCTGTACAAATCAACACTACGTCCGGACGGCCACCACTGTAGCCCCTCCAAGTTAACTACTCCAATCACGGGCATCAGCAGTCGTCGTTCAAATTATTTGGAATGAGATAGACTCGGACTTTCCAAATAATTCTCATATATATATAAGTTGGAAATAATTTCATATCGTTATTAGTAATTTGTAACGATTTATCTTTATTTTTATATATATAAAAATAATTAAATTCCATTTCATTAACATAATTACATAACAAGTAGTGAATGTTTTGTTTCACAACCTATCAAAATGTTTATAATGTGTAATGAAATGTATTTTATTTCATTACATTTTGCTAACGAAAAATTTTCCTATTCGTACATACAATATTAACGTACAATGTACACACCATTTATTTTCATACACATACATATCTTATACACAACAATGTACATTTTCTTGTTTCATCTTTCGAATTACACAAAATGCATATTTTGTTTATCATACCAATTCCAACAAAAATGAGCAATTTTGTGTTTCATTTCAATTCAAACAAACGAATATTTTTGTTCATCCATTTTTACTTCTACAAGATTGAGTATTTTTGTTTCTTTATTTCAATGTAACAAAATTGATAATTTTATTATCTTTCCAATGCAAAACAAAAATAAAATTTTTATATTACAAACAAAACGATAATTTTGTGTGCTAATCTATTTACATGAAAATGAAATTTCCATATCTTTAATCTTTTTAATGAAAAACTATTTCATTAAAATATAAATTTCATCGTTATAATCTTTACTGAAATTCTTTTGCATGGGTATGTAAATTCATACCGTTATCCTTTTTAATAAAATTTCAATTGATTAAAATGTAAATCTTTTACTTTATGTTCTATTTACATGAAAATGTAATTTTCCTTCTTTTATTCACATTAAAATGTATACTTTTCTTTTTACATTAAAAATGTAACTTTCATCTTTTTAAGTATAAACAAAAGTTAAATCTTTTAATATGACCAAAACGGTGATAAACAATATGACCTTTCATGTTTAACAAAAGAATATTAAAAATATTCTTTTAACTTTCACCAGAAATGAAAATTGTTTGTTAACTTTCGAAACACAAACAAAATGAATGTTTTCTTTTTATTACGAACAAAAATGAATGTGTTTTATTTCATTCTTTGCATTTGACAAAATAAATATTTTTGTCCTCCATTTACATTTGATAATAATGTATATTTTTATCATTCTTTCACATTTGACAAAATGAATATTTTTGTCATTCTTTTACATTCGATAAAAATGTATATTTTATCATTCTTTCACATTTGACAAAAAGATTTTTTTTTTTTATACATATCATATACACAAAATGTATGCTTTGTGTTACATTCGAATTACAACAAAAATGAATATTTTTGTATGTCACTTATAATTTAACAAAAATGAGTATTTTTGTTAAATTCAACTCCTAACCAAAAATGCAATATATTTTGGTGTCAACTTCATTTCTACACAAATGAATATATCTTTGTTTGTTTAATTTCCATGTAGCAAAAATAATAACTTTGTTATTCTTTCAATGCCAAGCAAAAATAATAATTTTTCTTATCTCTTTCATTGCAAAACCAAAATGATCTTGACTATTTAGAATGGCAATGGAAATTCCAATCTTAAGTTACATCATAAAAATGTAATTTTAATTTACAATGTAAATTTCATATCATAGTTACATAGAAAAAAGTAAATTTTGTTCGCATAGCAAATTTCATATCATAGTTACATAGAAAAATGTAAATTTTGTTCGCATAGCAAATTTCATATCATAGTTACATAGAAAAATGTAAATTTTATTCGCATAGCAAATTTCATATCATAGTTACATTGAAAAAAGTAAATTTTGTTCGCATAGCAAATTTCATATCATAGTTACATAGAAAAAAGTAAATTTTGTTGCTACTACTTTACATTTAAAAACCAAACGGTGTTCTTAGATTAACTTAACATTATTAACAAAATGAACATTTTTATGTTGACGGTTCTAATTCAACATAACATAAAAGTGAATGTTTTATGTTGGTAATTCATGAAATGATAATTCCCACATGTTAAACAAAGAATACTTTTTAATTTCTAAGCATGTTACTCAATTTATACTTTAAACAATAAAACGTATTTTTTTTTATTCGTAACATGAGCATCCCTTTTGGTAACTGTAATAACCCGGAAATTCTGAGCCAGTTTAAAAATTTTATTTCGGCAATTTTAGCGAATTTTGATTATTTAAAATGAATTATTTTAAATAATATCGACGAGAAATTTTATTTTGAATGAAATTCGACGTATATATTACACGCGTCGTCGTTAGAATATAAATATTTATTATATAATTATAAATAGAATTGAATATGGCGCGGTAGTTCGATAATTCGATTTCAAACTTCAATTGAACATACCGGGTGCAAAATAATCTGGATTTTAGTGAAACCAAAAACATTGGGATCTATTTGATGATATCTCTCCAACGAATCCGAAAAATCGAAATTTCATAGCGGGAATCAAAAGATATGTCCAGTTGAAAATTCTGAATAGTCGCTATGGAATTCAGGCCCTTAAAAATGGGAATTTTGCAAACGACCTCGGATTTCGACGAAACCACTTTTGTTGGGTCCGAGATGTCAAATTATTGCTAGATTCCAAATTTCATAATTTTTCGAATCAATATGTGAGCGTGGCAAAGGAAAACGCGTTTGACCAGTTTCAGTTGATTTTAATCGACTGGAAAATGGCCATTTTTCCAACGGTCTTAGAATTCGACGAAACTAGTTTTGTTAGGACCGTATCGTCAATACAAAGCTAGAAAATATTTTTCAGGAATTTTTTAAAGTTCGTATGTGACCCCGGTAATTTGAAATGTACGTTTAAAATTCAATATAGTGATTTAAATGTAAATTCAAAGGAAACTGATTGTAACGATCGAATCAGCTTGCGATACATATCCCATTGTGTTCGGAACGGGGGTAAAACGCTATGGACGACAGGCGGTGGGCCTCGCTAAGTGGTCGAAAATAAAAGTTGCTTTTTAGTGATAAATAAAAAAAATAAAAAAAAAATAAAAAAAAAAACCCCTCTCCTTAACCAGCCCCCCCCCCCCCCCCCGTTCAAACGATACAGAAATCATATAAAAAAAGGGGGGAACCCAATCCCGCCGTTGACCCCATCGTGCGCCGCCAGGGAGGAGCACCATCGCACACCGCCGCCCCTACCGATTCGCCCCCTTCTTCCTCCTCCAACTCGACCTACCCCGCGCCCCTCTCCTCGTCGAACCCCTTACCCGACGAGACCCCGCAGCCGCCGCTCCCTCCATCCCTCGAATCGATGTCGTACCGCCACCTCAGCCCTCCGCCCTCTTCCTCCTGCCCTCCGATGTACGGCTGACGCCCCCCCCCCTTCTCGGCACGAAAAAAAAGTGAGTTTTAATGATTTTTATTTTTGTTTAACTGTTAAAATAGTAAAGCATAGATTTAAATTATACGTAGCATTGTTTATAGGTATATAGGAAAAGATATGTAGTTATAAAAGGTAAAAATATGATTTTTATATATTTAAAAGAATTAAAAATATGATTTTTATATTTTTAAAATATTAAAAATATAGTCTTTACTATATAGCGATTATAAAAATATGATTTTTATATTTTTAAAGTAGTAAAAATATAATATTTTATATTGTAGAAAGATAAAAATATAATCTTTGCATAGTAGGAATATTAAAAATATAGTCTTTACTATATAGCGATTATAAAAATATGATTTTTATATTTTTAAAGTAGTAAAAATATCATCTTTATATGTGTAGAAGAATAAAAATGAGATTTTTATAAAGATGAAATCTTTAAATTTGAAAAGGCGAAGTCTATGTGTTTATAAAGGCGAAATCTTTATTTTAGAAAAGGCGAAATATATAGTGTGGAAAAAAATGTGATTATAGAAAATAAAATTAGCATTATTATTAAAAATGAAATTAGCTTTACCTTTGAAGAAAAGAAAAGCAAAAAGGCGAGATTTTTAAAAGCAAAAAGACGAGATTTTTGTTTAGAAGAAAAATTGATTTTTAAAAATAAAAAGTAGGACTTTTAAAAATAGGAAAGTATGATTTTTAAAAATAGAAAAGATTGGTTTTTATAAGAAGAAAGGTGGATTTTTATACATTGAAAAGAATGGATTTTTATAGCGTTTAGAAATGTGATTTTTAATCTATACGATTATAAATAAAAATTCTATCTTTGAATATAGGAGGTAGCGATAAAAATTATATTTTTACACTATAGAAGTGATGATAAAAAAAATTCTATTTTATATATTGAACATCGAAGTAAAAAAATGATTTTTATATATTGAATAGCATAGTAAAAATTCAATTTTTATATATTGAATAGCGAAGTAAAAATTCGATTTTTATATATTGAATAGCGAAGTAAAAATATGATTTTTATATATTGAACATCGAAGTAAAAATTCGATTTTACATATGTAGTGAATACGGGCAACGAAGATGACAAAAAGGCGAGAGCGACGAAGGTTTCTGCAAATGAAAGTGCCGTGGAGTTAGGATAGCTGTCGGTGAGAACTTCTCACCTTTCAATTTCTTTTTCTAGTTATATATATACTAGGATGCAGACGGTGCTTAGTAGCACCCGACACAATCGTCCACAGACCATGGACTTGTTTGTTTGATTGCAAAAATTAGTTAGATCATTTGATTGAAATTGAATTGTTTGGTGAAATGAATGGATTTGATTGATGTGTGAATGGCGTGGGCCTTCACTAGACCGGGGATTAGGCTAGGCCTCGTCCCGTTTCTAGTATCGTGCCGTTATGCCGCCGAAATTTTCTAAAATATGTTAGAAAAATAAAAATATCATTTTATTGAATAAATGAACTGAATAGAAATTCATATGTTGAAATAAAAATGTTTTTATCGTTAAAAATATAATTTTTAACGTGAACTGAATAAAATAAAATATTCATTTACAAACCGAACGGTTTGTTTATGTACACCTATTTGAAGCACATTGATGGGGTCGATAAATTTTACACATCGCCCAACTGCACAACTAAAATCTGTGTTTGATTGTTTGAAACCCCACACGGGTGTTAGGATGAAATTTGAAGTTCACTCATCCTGATTGATTAAATATGTCGATCGATCGATTGACAGGCTGTTATAAGCGTAAGATATCTATATTTGATGCTTATACAGAGTAGTGCACTTTGGTTGATGGTTGACTATTTTTCAATGCTATTATATGTGTGTAATGTATGAAAATCCATATAATTAACATTATATGGTGATTGATTGGGCCTCATTCCAATTTGAAAAATAAAGAATATTATAAAATAAAAGTTCATGTGTTGACAGTACTCACCCATTGAGATTGGTCATGTGTTGAACGAAATATTTTAGTAATAAAATTTACGTCTTTACAATATAAAATAAAGGTTCATGTGTTGACAGTACTCATCCATTGAGATTGGTCATGTGTTGAACGAAATATTTTGATAATAACAACTATTTTGAAAAAGAAATATTTGAAATAGAATATTTGAAAATAGAAATTTATGAAGCCGTGTTGATTAGATTGACGCCATTTTGACGTGAACGATATTTATATCGATTTTATTCATTTTGAAGTGAATTGAATTGAAAACGATTTCGAAATGAATTGAATTGAAAACGATTTTGAAGTGAATTGAATTGAAAACGATTTCGAAATGAATTGAATTGAAAACGATTTCGAAAGGAATTGAATTGAAAACGATTTCGAAACGAATTGAATTGAAAACGATTTCGAAATGAATTGAATATATAACGATTTCGAAATGAATTGAATATATAACGATTTCGAAATGAATTGAATTGAAAACGATTTCGAAATGAATTGAATATATAACGATTTCGAAATGAATTGAATATATAACGATTTCGAAATGAATTGAATATATAACGATTTCGAAATGAATTGAATTGAAAACGATTTCGAAATGAATTGAATTGAAAACGATTTCGAAATAAATTGAATATATAACGATTTCGAAATGAATTGAATATATAACGATTTCGAAATGAATTGAATATAGAACGATTTCGAAATGAATTGAATTGAAAACGAATTCAAATTGAATTGAAAGCGAATTGAAATGAATTCAAATTGAATTGAAATTTGAATTGAATAGAAATGAATTTTAAAACGAATTTATAAAGAAGAATTCAATTTTGATTTGAATTGAAAAGAAAGTTGAAATTGCTTTTGAAACGATTTTAAAACTATTTATATAATTCGTTTAAAATAGAAATCGACGAAGTATATATTATATATATTATATATATAATATAATGGCCTGAATAGAACGCGCCGCGCCGCGACAGTTCGTGAATTTCGACCATTTATTTCAACCGGACATTACGGGAGATCCGACCGTATTATTCCTCTAAAACCGGAACCGTTGTGTTCTTATTGAAAAGAGCTTTCTAACGAATATTAGAAATTAGAAATCTAACGGTTGGATTTGGAATTATGTCCAAATCAAATTTGAAAAAGGTCGCTGTAAGTGCAGTTCGATGGCCGTTGATGGAAATCGACTGTACGGGCCTTGATAAAATTATTAAAAATAGTGATAATTTGTGTAAAATCATAAGAAATGATTTAGAAAGAATCGGGATGAAAAACTCCATATTTGAAAAGATAAAAATGTTGTTATGGAAATTTGAAAGATATATATATATCGTTATTTCCAATGCAATATTTGTTAGTCGTAGAATTTGATATTGAATTCTATTCAGAGCCTTGTATTGAATATCAAATGTGATTTGGGTTAGTCGTGAATGGTGTCTTCACTAACACTGTTCTTGAACCCAGTTGAGAAAAGATTAAATCTTTTTATTTAGATTTAATGAAGTGTACCAATTAAATAATATTTAATTGAAATTGAATTGATATTGATTTTTGGGTTTATCGTGAATAGTGTTTTAAATAACACTTGTTCTTTAACTCGATAATTAATGAATGGGACTTTGGGTTTATCGTGAATCGTGTTTTAAATGACACGGATTCTTTAACCCAGTTAACGATTAAAACTAAGTGGAGTTTTAATGAATCTTTAATTAGATTGAAATGGTCGAGAATGGAGTATCACCAGTTTTGCTCCAGGCGATAGTTAAATCTTTAATTAGATTTGAACGTGAAATGGTAATTGAATTTACCGATAACACTGAGGTGTTAGATATGAAGTATTACCAGTTTTACTTCATGGGATAAATAGGTTGGGATTGGGAAATTAAAACAAATGATTACTTCGGTAAGTTTCGTTAATCCCGATTAGTTGAAATCGAAATTCAAAGGAAGATTAGAGAACAAATTCAAGAAATTATCTTGGATAAAATTAATGGGAACCTTTCCCTATGAATGTGAAATCAGAAACTAACTGTCGGTTAGCTAAGCAGAATGGTTTTCTGGATATTGATCTGATGTTGGTTTCGGCCTTCGGGGTTAATATTTGGGGAATTATCCTCTTGATTAATTTACGGTTAGTGACTGATGAATTGGAATGAGGCGTATGTTGTGTTTGTGTAACACTTATTTAAATTTACGCGAGTTATTCGGGAAGACCGGGTTTATCCCATTCTGAATAACTGATACGACGATAAGTCGAAGATGAAGACGGTGGTCGAAGACCGGAAGTCTTCACGTTGTTTGGGTGATTACTGATGATCTTGATTGGGCTGTACACCCAATAAGATGGAAATAGTTGGTGATCGTCCAGACGTACTTGGAGATGGATGGATATGCGAGGAAAGTGCCTCCAGTTTCGTTCAGACCCAGAACGGACTTGTTAATGGACTGTGTGTGTCTGACATTGGATTTTAGTCCGTGTGATTGATCTCTATTAAATATATATCTGTTTGGCGGCGGAGAATTTATTCTCTTGCTTAACGCTCTTCTCTGAGACGTACGAGCTCAGGGGTTATATATTGATGGATATCAATCGCATGGAGTGAATTGCCTGTGTGGCATGCCTAAGTGGCAAATGATAAAGGCTTCTATTGAAAAGCAAAGTCTTGTGGTTGATGATCGAAGCAAGGCCTTTGCGGCGTAGCTTTGTGTAACGTTGATTCGCGAGTATCACACCCGGTATGAACTAAAAACGGGAGACGGACCTCAGGGAGGACATGCGTTTCTTTCTAGTTAGGAGTGGCGTAAGTGCTTGAACTGGCTGACGAGTTTGACTCATGTGGATATTGCTTATTATTACTTGCTGAAAAGCGAGGCGCCTCGTGATATCGGTTTCGGCCGATGCTTCTGGTCGGCTGACGGGCCAGATTTACGCCCCAAAGGGCGGGGAAACATAGTGTTCAGGCATAATAATCCACATCGGTGGACCGGCCCTGACGATCCATGGGGCAGTTGCGGTTGTTCCTGAGGCTCGGACTAGACAGTCTCGAATCGGTTGAGGATCTTGCCCCTAGCCTCGGTTCATACCATAAATGATAACCCAACTTCCAATACGACATTTGCGGTTTTAATTGTAGAACTAGTATGGCGACATGATATATGGTACCCATGCCGCCTATGATTAATACTTATGATTTGAAGTTGTTTTATACACTATGCACTTATAATAGTATCAAACGATTTGTTTTAAACGTATCAAGCATTCTTTGGCTGTTATAAGGGAAAACCCTATCCTCGGCTGCGTTGCATTGTGTGATGGGACCTGGGTCTTATAACAGCTTCATTTTTCTTTATTTAGCATTGCGCTGTTTGTTTTATGCACTGGTATTCTTGGGAGGAAACCCGTTCCGTGTTATACGGCGTGGTCCCTTGATTTACCTAACTTTAAGAATAAGGATTAATAACTGTTTTAGTTCTCACACCAGTCACATGACCGACCTGGAGTTTATTGTTTTAACCTAAACTCTGGGTGCCCCTATTTTCGACACGGGCAGCTAGTAGTTTTGGTTTTGCAGATTTATATTCACAGGATCCTGGTTTACAGCTGGAACGATATCCGGAAAGCTTTGTATCCGTATATCTCCTTCAGTTGTGCATTGTATTATTTTCCGCTGCTATGTATTTAAATGTAATTTAAATCTCTGATATTTCTGTGTAATATTCATTTATACTCTGTATATTCTTGTAATCTGATGCATTGTTGTAATATACAATGAAATGTTCTTCTGTATGTGTTCTGCTGTGGTTTGTTCTCGAACTATCCGACGCTTTCCTTTACGGGGAAGTTACGGGTTTTCACAGTTGGTATCAGAGCTTTGGTTTACAGAGCTCGAGAACAAGACACATTAGAACCATACGAAAGAATTCATCAGATATTGGGTTAGTAATATCCAATTAGAATGACTCGTTAGAGATAGGTTCAGTAGTATCCTAGAACGAGTGTGAAGAGTATATTTTTGAAAATGAAAACAATTTTGTTTTGAAATTTAAATCGTTTTAAACGTATTTGGTTATTTATTTATATTGATGTGGACAATCCAGTATATAGAGATTTTGCGTATACGTCTGATCCGCGTGTATTCAAAGTTTTAATATATTGGATAGATATAGCATCACACTCTAGTCGCCCGAAGATGATATTGATGATAGCGATCGCATCATCAACATTTATGTTCGAGTTTCGAAGGTGTGATTTTCTATATATTTCCATTAGACTGGTGTGAGAACCAAAACTAATATAGCTAGAATACATTGTTGTGATTTGGCATCAAAACATGATTTTCTTTATATATACCAAAATTATGAATTTGAAACGTTAATCCACTAATTGATTGATGTTTGTGTTGTTTGTTTAATTGTTTGGTAATTTTGAACCATTATGCCTAATTTGATCAAATATTGAATTGTATGGAAAATTGGTCGCATTTGCTTGCATATACATATACTTACAGTGAACAGGTCATAGCAAGAAGGCTAGAGCCGAAGAATAAAATTTGTTTGCCCGACAAATAGGTACGTGTTTACTACATAATTTACTGTTTGTTTGGGTGATGATGATTTTATGAGCCTATTGGCTAGCCGCTTGGCTTTTTCTTTTTCTTTTTGAGATCTGAAGGACCAGGGAAGCTATTTTAGATTTCCCGATGCTCCCATTGCAGGGGACGTTATGGCGAAATTTTTCGAAAATTTAGGGTGTTAGCCAAATTTTTGAAATTTTTGAAAAGTTCTTAGAAACTGAAAAGTTAAAGAACTTAAGCCGTAATCAAAACAATGGAAGTTGAGTTGAATTGTTAAACAACTTTCGACTTTGTTCCTTTTCGGGGACGAAAAGTTTTAAGTGGGGGAGATTGTAATAACCCGGAAATTCTGAGCCAGTTTAAAAATTTTATTTCGGCAATTTTAGCGAATTTTGATTATTTAAAATGAATTATTTTAAATAATATCGACGAGAAAATTTATTTTGAATGGAATTCGACGTATATATTATACGCGTCGTCGTTAGAATATAAATATTTATTATATAATTATAAATAGAATTGAATATGGCGCGGTAGTTCGATAATTCGATTTCAAACTTCAATTGAACATACCGGGTGCAAAACAATCCGGATTTTAGTGAAACCAAAAACATTAGGATCTATTTGATGATATCTCTCAACGAATCCGAAAAATCGAAATTTCATAGCGGGAATCAAAAGATATGTCCAGTTGAAAATTCTGAATAGTCGCTATGGAATTCAGGCCCTTAAAAATGGGAATTTTGCAAACGACCTCGGATTTCGACGAAACCACTTTTGTTGGGTCCGTGATGTCAAATTATTGCTAAATTCCAAATTTCATAATTTTTCGAATCAATATGTGAGCGTGGCAAAGGAAAACGCGTTTGACCAGTTTCAGTTGATTTTAATCGACTGGAAAATGGCCATTTTTCCAACGGTCTCAGAATTCGACGAAACTAGTTTTGTTGGGATCGTATCGTCAATACGAAGCTAGAAAATATTTTTCAGGAATTTTTTAAAGTTCGTATGTGACCCCGGTAATTTGAAATGTACGTTTAAAATTCAATATAGTTGAAACGACCCGCAAATCTGAGCAACCTGAGTTGACTAAATACACCACAAGTCCAACCCAAATAATACAGAAATACGACTCATTATTAGAAAGAAGTTAGAGGATGAGAAATAGAAAGAAAGAAATATTAGAATAGAAGAAAAACGAAGATCACAACTCACAGCGGAACGAATAAAATATATTCTATAACATAAGCTTTGAAATACAAATCTGTTTGTACATATATACATACCATCATCAGAGTACACATAACATTTGATTCAGCGGAAGTAACTCTAAATAACTAACGTTGAAGTCTCCAGCTTCAAGCTCCTCCAAGTGTATCTGTAAAAGCCTGAAACACTTGACTGCCCGTACAAATTTGGGCACCCAAGAGTTTAGGGAAAACAAAACAAAATAAACTCTGGGTCAGTCATGGGACTGGTGTGAGTAAACTCCAACCACTTGTTTAACTTTCAAAACCCTTTCCGAAAGAAAAGATAATAGTAAGACCAGCCACACATAAACATGGACGGTTTTTACCTTACTATAACCCAAAACACTTTGATACGAAAATCCAGTGATATTATAATAATGTCTACATCAAGTAAATAACCAAATAGCAGAACGCTTGCATCTCACGCTCCACATATATAGTATAAAATCAAAAACCGCATGGCGCTTATTGGAGATTGGATTTCCAACATGACAAGGTATGGGACCACCTTCCGACAGTGCATCTCTAGAGGCGAATACACCTGGGTTCAACAAGAACATCTTGTAACCCGGCCCACACATGACCGACCACTCATTTCGCTTGAGTGTATCGAATGTATATCACCGACGGTTGGACTCAAACCACCGTTTCCCGAATGGGCAGAATCGATAGATTTAGAAACAAAAGGAATTTCTCTAGATAGGTGATTATACACCCTAATGGGTGCGACCCACATAGCCATGCTGCCTGCCCGATTTTTGTCCTTTCCCGGTTGTTGAGGCCTGAGGCTACGCATACTTACTATTCATTGATAACACAATCACTTTGAGTGCCACATTGTCAGATCCGTTAATCACTAGTTAAGTTTGCACAAATATTCTGGATATTATGCTAAGGGATAAATCCGTTGCAACCATATATATTCATACAGACCAACCAATTTGATCATTGGAAATACTCTGTCAGACATTCGTCCATTTACGTTCATTCTGGGACTGAACGAAACCGAAGGCACACTTTCTATTACTAGAAAAGCCCTTGCACTTTACTCCGTCTTCAATATATTCAGCATACTTGTTTCACAACGCTTATGCCGATACGGAGTGGTTCTTCGGATAATAATCCAACCGGTCTCTCCATATTGACAACGATGGTCAAAAACTTCGATAGTCTGTGTTTTAACTATCGAATAAAAACAAGTGTTCATCCAACATATCAAACAAATCACCGGGCTCTTTAATTAATATTTCATTAATTAAATCACTTCTCTATTTTCTCTATCAATATTTGTTACCCAAATATTTTCAATAATCATCTTGCCTCTTATGCCATTTGGAAAACGTTCCCAAATATCAACTTCTTTTATTTTCTATATATTAGAAAATATCTCTATTTGCAATTGGAAACAATTCCAATCACTTATCTCTATCCCCTTTTGTTTACAACATTCGATTTTTATATTCACTTTACTATCGAATTCAATACGTCGATACAATGATTTCTAATTATCAAAATATCTTAAAAATATTCTAACTCCTTAAATTTCCGGAAAATTTCGCCATAACCTCCCCTGTATCGGGAGCATCGGGAAATTTCAAATAGCTTCCCGGTATCTTCCTCAATCAAAAAGAAAAAGGAAAAGCCAAGCAGCTTGCCGATACGGCGCATAAAACCCATATATGAATTTAAACATGTACCTTTTGTCGAGCACATTATTTATATACCTGCATTATTCTTGTCCCATCCTGTCTCCTGTATGTCTATACCTGTCAAATTTATTTCAACTTTACACCCTCGTTTTGACCGAACTCGTCAATTAACTCGTTAATTAACTCGTTGGTCTATTTCGCTTGTTTATTGGAATATAACATATTCCAAATATATTCCAACATACTCATCAAATAATTGAATTCAAATTTCAATTTTTGTTCTATATTCGATTTCGAATATATATTTACAATCCCAAATTTTCACTTTTCAAAGTTCGACCTTAGTTCAAACTCAATTAACTAATTCTCCTTTGATTTAGTTAATTCTATTCAATAATCAAAAATATGATTATTATTTCAAAAATCATCTTCTTTACTTTACTTGAGTCCATATTTATTTTCTAACTCAAGTCTAGATTTTCAAATGGCAATCCGGATTTTTATTTGCTTAAAAATCCCAATATTTATATATATAATCCATTATGGTTTATAATGGTTTATGGCGCTGCTTTTCTAAAAATTTGATTTTGACATAACTAAAAATCTATACGACGAGATTCAGATTTTTCTCTTCTATTTGAAAACTATTATCAAACCGGTCCTAACGTTTCTTGTTTCAAAGAATTTCGACTTCAATTGAGTCCTGTATATTCGATTGAAGTTCGAATTGCCAATTTACGAACTGCAGTGCTGCGGCGAGTTCGTTTTAATTATATTTATAAATATAAACTTTTTAAACTTCGTACAAATGAATTCAACTCTATTTAGCTCTATTTGAATTCCTTGATTCAAATTCCAATCTCACTTTGAATTCCATATTCAAATTCCAATCCCTTTTCTATTTGATATTCAATTTCAATACTTAAATTTCTATTTGAATTCCCTACATTCAAATTCAATACTTGAATCCATTTGAATTCTTTTATTCAAACTTTATACTTAAATTCCATTTGAACTTCTACATTTCCATTTCTATATTTGAATTCTATTGAAGTTCAAATATTCAAACTCCTTTTTAAATTCTATATTCAAAATTCCATAGTTTAAAACCCATTTGAATTTCATATTCAAATCCCATAGATCAAATCCTATTTGAATTCAATTTGAATCTCTTACATTCAAATCTCATTTTTCCATTTCCGACCCCATTTGAATTTCTAATATTCAAATTCATTTTCAACACCATTTGAATTCCTAATATTCAAATTTCATTTTCAACACCATTTGAATTTCTAATATTCAAATTTCATTTTCAACACCATTTGAATTTCTAATATTCAAATTTCATTTTCAACACCATTTGAATTTCTAATATTCAAATTTCATTTTCAACACCATATGAATTTCTAATATTCAAATTCATTTCAACACCATTTGAATTTCTAATATTCAAATTTATTGGAATTCCCTTGAATTCAAATTCCATTTCAAAACTATTTGGATTTCCTATTTTGAAATCCTATTTCAATCCTACTTTGAAATCCTACTTTCAAAGTTTATTTCAAATTCTATTTTGAACTCTCATATGCAAATTTCTACTTGAATCCCTATATTCAATCCCATGTTCAAATTCAATACTCGAATTTCTATTTCAAATCTCAATTCAAATTTCATATTTAAATTCCATTCAAATTTCACATTTGAATTCTTCTTTGAAATACTATATTTCAAATTCTATTTTGAAACTCTACATTCAAATCTCTATTTGAATTTCTTTATTCGAATTCCCTTGAATTCAAATTTTATTTTAATTTCTTGAATTCAAATTCTATTTTTCATTCTAATTCCATCTATTCAAGTTCTATTTGAACTTCTATTTGAATTTCTAATATTCAATCTCTTCTTAAAACTCAAATATTTAAACTCCTTTTTAAAAATTTAAATGTTATACTCAAATTTCATTTGAGTTCAAAATTTCCTTTCACATCCTAATTTGAAATTTCATTTCAAATTCCAATTTCACACTGGTATTTCTATTTCTGAATTATCAAATGATAATTCTTTTCACTTCATTTATAACTTCGTTATAAAAGAATTATTTATAAACTTCGTTTAAAAAGAAACTACTTGTTTTATTTTTCTCAAAACAAGTTTATATTTTTATTTCCATTTAAAATTCAAATTCTATTTAAAAATAGAATTTTCCTTTTTAAATCTCCAATATCCTTTTTACGATATTTTAAAATATCATTACTTAAGCCCAGTGATAAACACACAAAGCAACCAATTATTTATTTATATAACAATATATAGGCAAACAAATAAACAAACAGATAATATATTTTTGAGGAATCCAGTTGGATTCCTCCAACCTGTTTTCCTGCATCCACAGATGTTAGCACATAAATAATACCCATTCTGCTTCGTGGCAGAATATCGCGGTATAGAAGGTCATCCACTAATCATAGCGTGGGGCGTATAGGGTAATCATCCGCTATGAAACTGCGGGCATCCGCTAATGAGACTGCGGGAATCCAACCAATCAATCAACCCAATATATATATAT
The DNA here is from genome assembly GCA_030737875.1 of Allium sativum. NCBI lineage: Eukaryota > Viridiplantae > Streptophyta > Magnoliopsida > Asparagales > Amaryllidaceae > Allium > Allium sativum. The sequence goes on along the minus strand of CM060913.1, from coordinate 177,137,643 downwards.
ATATATATAGCCTAAATAACTAATATATATAAAACAAGCAGAAAGCATTCACATAAGCAACAGACAATTATTTTTAACGAAATAAAAATAATTATAAATAAAAGGTGAGTGAGATTTACTCACCAGGATTTTGACTGTGCTGAATATCCATTGAAGCATATTTTATAAATTTCACGGTGATTTTCTCCATACGTCTGTTTTTCAATATAGAACAAAGTATTTTAGTTATCGAATCATTCGAATTAAATTTATTAATTACCCGTGCAAGCTAAATTCCAATTTTTAAACCTAACTTTATACACAAATGATAAGGTTACAATTTCATTTGTATACTGGCTAACTAATAGGATAGTAAAAATCAAATTCCTACTCTTATAATTTATTTTCCCTTATAAATTTTAAATAAATAAAAACGAAACCCATATATACCTTATTGCTTAATTTTTTCTCTTCCTTGTATAAATTAATTACACATTGTTCATATTAACAACTTTAAATGATAAATTAAAAATCTAACTTTCTTAAATCTTGTACTTAATGATTAGTTAACATTTTCATTACCGCACTAACTAACTATATCGGTTTACACAAATTCATTTAATCAGATTAAAGTAGTTTTATTTAAAATAATAACTGTCATAAATCTTAAAAACCTAGACTCGGCTAATTAAACACAGTTTAAATGATTAATACCTGTGTTAATTTTTCCCTGTTCGAAGCCTGTCATTCCCACTTCCAGGCAACATCCCCATCGCAACCTCACGGAACCCCCAAATCGGTTACCGATGACCAGTCGAAGCCCCTCCTTATCTCGAAGACTAGCATCGTACTGACCCCAAGCACCTGTCGCGACCTTATTCCGTTCGTCAAGACCGAAGTCGAATACCCAAATCGCGAGCTTCAACTGACACGTGACGAGATCGATGACCCCTTTTCGCGATAGGCTTCCCTGATTCGAGCGCGACTTCGCAACCCCCTAGACTCCACCAAAGTTCGAGCGAATTCGATTTGAGGGATTTATAAGGAAGGCGTAGCCTGGAGGAGCATCAGCTGTGAGGAAGAGGATCGCCCCCTTTATTTTCTTTGAAAGCTTTCGATTTTGGTTTTTGGCTGAGGAATGGAAATGGCCAAAGGGAAGTTGCGATATATATAATAGTGGGAAGGAGACAATTCGTACTCGACATTAAAATGGTGCTTCACTTTGCAACGAAGCTGGGGAGCAGAATTTGTGGCTCGAGAAAATTTTAGGTCTGCGTTTAACAGAAGATAGGTCGGCTTCTTAAAGTTTTGATTTGATTTTTACTTTAATTAAAAACTAAACTATACCGCGGTCCTTTAATTTGAAACCATGAACCACTATTTCAGCAAAACAACTGATGTTCTCAACATTATTCACTATTTTGAATTCAACGAACAGATTATACAATTTAATTTTAACGTAATATAAAATAACCATTTTAAATCAATATAATATAATCTAAATTTAAACAAATGAATTCTTCGATAATAAATTATTATTTGTTATCGTTTAAATAAAACTTCATATAAATCAATTTGACTCCATTTCAAATTTAATTACTTAAGATCCTCATATTACGATAGTTATGTCGATAATTCAATATAAAAATTTATTATATTATCAGCTCAATATTTAAAACGATATTAAATATTCAAAATAAATCGATCAGAAAAATCTGGGTCGTTACATTCTTTCCCCCTTAAAATAATTTCGTCCTCGAAATTGCTAAGGTAGGAAAATGGTACAAACTCATTACTTTTCAAACTTCTTTATATTGAAACTCAACTCCTCATATTTCAGGAAATTAGCTCCAACCAAAACTTTTGGTTTTCACACATTTGCTTCGAATGATCTATGATCAATCCATTTATATCCAATCTATATTTCAAATAAACCTATTCAAATTGATTCTAATCAATTCATTCACTTCGACCCATTTAACTTAAATTCCAGAATTCAAACCCCGGGGTTTTTATTTCAAATTCTTTTGAAATAAATATATACATATGTTTATTTTCATTTCAAATTCAAAACATTTGAATTCTTCCCAAAACAACATGTTTCCCTCAAACAAATTTCCAACAAAACTTTCTAAGGTAGCAATCCATCACTTAGGAACTTGAAAATGAACACTGAAGATGTCGCGACCATCATCAGAATTATTTCCCAGCCACTGAAGTGAGTTCAGTGCTTTATTATTTCAAAATCCATCTAAAATGATTTTCTTTCAAATCCTTCCAAAACGAAGCTATATTATTTTAATATACTTTGAAAAATATTTTTCAACTTCCCAGGATTTTGAATTCTTAATTCTGGTTTGAATTTAATTCTAATTTATCTTATTTGTATATTTAATTCCTATACAATTTCTATTTGGTTATAAATAACCATTCTAAGTTTATAATCTCATTTGATTATAAAATCAACATCCAACACATCCATATAATAATAATTCTAGAAAATTATTCTTTTTATATCAAAATAGAAATTTTTGGGTAAAATTTTTTCATTTACCCTCTTTAAAACAATATTATGTCGATTCTTCTGTCCAAGTGTTTACAAACTCCTATCGACGTCGTGGCGTCCCACGATTCGACCAGAATTCATAAACCACTCAACAGATTAGCCAACACAATATAAAACAAATTTTATATCACTATACAAATACGCTCTCTCGTATATATACGCTCAACTCATTCTAGGGTACTACTGACCCTATCTCTAACGAGCACATGCCACACAAGCCTAGGTGTTCGCTCAACCTAAGCTCTGATACCAACTGAAACGACCCGCAAATCTGAGCAACCTGAGTTGACTAAATACACCACAAGTCCAACCCAAATAACACAGAAATACGACTCATTATTAGAAAGAAGTTAGAGGATGAGAAATAGAAAGAACGAAATATTAGAATAGAAGAAAAACGAAGATCACAACTCACAGCGGAACGAATAAAATATATTCTATAACATAAGCTTTGAAATACAAATCTGTTTTGTACATATATACATACCATCATCAGAGTACACATAACATTTGATTCAGCGGAAGTAACTCTAAATAACTAACGTTGAAGTCTCCAGCTTCAAGCTCCTCCAAGTGTATCTGTAAAAGCCTGAAACACTTGACTGCCCGTACAAATTTGGGCACCCAAGAGTTTAGGGAAAACAAAACAAAATAAACTCTGGGTCAGTCATGGGACTGGTGTGAGTAAACTCCAACCACTTGTTTAACTTTCAAAACCCTTTCCGAAAGAAAAGATAATAGTAAGACCAGCCACACATAAACATGGACGGTTTTTACCTTACTATAACCCAAAACACTTTGATACGAAAATCCAGTGATATTATAATAATGTCTACATCAAGTAAATAACCAAATAGCAGAACGCTTGCATCTCACGCTCCACATATATAGTATAAAATCAAAAACCGCATGGCGCTTATTGGAGATTGGATTTCCAACATGACAAGGTATGGGACCACCTTCCGACAGTGCATCTCTAGAGGCGAATACACCTGGGTTCAACAAGAACATCTTGTAACCCGGCCCACACATGACCGACCACTCATTTCGCTTGAGTGTATCGAATGTATATCACCGACGGTTGGACTCAAACCACCGTTTCCCGAATGGGCAGAATCGATAGATTTAGAAACAAAAGGAATTTCTCTAGATAGGTGATTATACACCCTAATGGGTGCGACCCACATAGCCATGCTGCCTGCCCGATTTTTGTCCTTTCCCGGTTGTTGAGGCCTGAGGCTACGCATACTTACTATTCATTGATAACACAATCACTTTGAGTGCCACATTGTCAGATCCGTTAATCACTAGTTAAGTTTGCACAAATATTCTGGATATTATGCTAAGGGATAAATCCGTTGCAACCATATATATTCATACAGACCAACCCATTTGATCATTGGAAATACTCTGTCAGACATTCGTCCATTTACGTTCATTCTGAGACTGAACGAAACCGAAGGCACACTTTCTATTACTAGAAAAGCCCTTGCACTTTACTCCGTCTTCAATATATTCAGCATACTTGTTTCACAACGCTTATGCCGATACGGAGTGGTTCTTCGGATAATAATCCAACCGGTCTCTCCATATTGACAACGATGGTCAAAAACTTCGATAGTCTGTGTTTTAACTATCGAATAAAAACAAGTGTTCATCCAACATATCAAACAAATCACCGGGCTCTTTAATTAATATTTCATTAATTAAATCACTTCTCTATTTTCTCTATCAATATTTGTTACCCAAATATTTTCAATAATCATCTTGCCTCTTATGCCATTTGGAAAACGTTCCCAAATATCAACTTCTTTTATTTTCTATATATTAGAAAATATCTCTATTTGCAATTGGAAACAATTCCAATCACTTATCTCTATCCCCTTTTGTTTACAACATTCGATTTTTATATTCACTTTACTATCGAATTCAATACGTCGATACAATGATTTCTAATTATCAAAATATCTTAAAAATATTCTAACTCCTTAAATTTCCGGAAAATTTCGCCATAACCTCCCCTGTATCGGGAGCATCGGGAAATTTCAAATAGCTTCCCGGTATCTTCCTCAATCAAAAAGAAAAAGGAAAAGCCAAGCAGCTTGCCGATACGGCGCATAAAACCCATATATGAATTTAAACATGTACCTTTTGTCGAGCACATTATTTATATACCTGCATTATTCTTGTCCCATCCTGTCTCCTGTATGTCTATACCTGTCAAATTTATTTCAACTTTACACCCTCGTTTTGACCGAACTCGTCAATTAACTCGTTAATTAACTCGTTGGTCTATTTCGCTTGTTTATTGGAATATAACATATTCCAAATATATTCCAACATACTCATCAAATAATTGAATTCAAATTTCAATTTTTGTTCTATATTCGATTTCGAATATATATTTACAATCCCAAATTTTCACTTTTCAAAGTTCGACCTTAGTTCAAACTCAATTAACTAATTCTCCTTTGATTTAGTTAATTCTATTCAATAATCAAAAATATGATTATTATTTCAAAAATCATCTTCTTTACTTTACTTGAGTCCATATTTATTTTCTAACTCAAGTCTAGATTTTCAAATGGCAATCCGGATTTTTATTTGCTTAAAAATCCCAATATTTATATATATAATCCATTATGGTTTATAATGGTTTATGGCGCTGCTTTTCTAAAAATTTGATTTTGACATAACTAAAAATCTATACGACGAGATTCAGATTTTTCTCTTCTATTTGAAAACTATTATCAAACCGGTCCTAACGTTTCTTGTTTCAAAGAATTTCGACTTCAATTGAGTCCTGTATATTCGATTGAAGTTCGAATTGCCAATTTACGAACTGCAGTGCTGCGGCGAGTTCGTTTTAATTATATTTATAAATATAAACTTTTTAAACTTCGTACAAATGAATTCAACTCTATTTAGCTCTATTTGAATTCCTTGATTCAAATTCCAATCTCACTTTGAATTCCATATTCAAATTCCAATCCCTTTTCTATTTGATATTCAATTTCAATACTTAAATTTCTATTTGAATTCCCTACATTCAAATTCAATACTTGAATCCATTTGAATTCTTTTATTCAAACTTTATACTTAAATTCCATTTGAACTTCTACATTTCCATTTCTATATTTGAATTCTATTGAAGTTCAAATATTCAAACTCCTTTTTAAATTCTATATTCAAAATTCCATAGTTTAAAACCCATTTGAATTTCATATTCAAATCCCATAGATCAAATCCTATTTGAATTCAATTTGAATCTCTTACATTCAAATCTCATTTTTCCATTTCCGACCCCATTTGAATTTCTAATATTCAAATTCATTTTCAACACCATTTGAATTCCTAATATTCAAATTTCATTTTCAACACCATTTGAATTTCTAATATTCAAATTTCATTTTCAACACCATTTGAATTTCTAATATTCAAATTTCATTTTCAACACCATTTGAATTTCTAATATTCAAATTTCATTTTCAACACCATATGAATTTCTAATATTCAAATTCATTTCAACACCATTTGAATTTCTAATATTCAAATTTATTGGAATTCCCTTGAATTCAAATTCCATTTCAAAACTATTTGGATTTCCTATTTTGAAATCCTATTTCAATCCTACTTTGAAATCCTACTTTCAAAGTTTATTTCAAATTCTATTTTGAACTCTCATATGCAAATTTCTACTTGAATCCCTATATTCAATCCCATGTTCAAATTCAATACTCGAATTTCTATTTCAAATCTCAATTCAAATTTCATATTTAAATTCCATTCAAATTTCACATTTGAATTCTTCTTTGAAATACTATATTTCAAATTCTATTTTGAAACTCTACATTCAAATCTCTATTTGAATTTCTTTATTCGAATTCCCTTGAATTCAAATTTTATTTTAATTTCTTGAATTCAAATTCTATTTTTCATTCTAATTCCATCTATTCAAGTTCTATTTGAACTTCTATTTGAATTTCTAATATTCAATCTCTTCTTAAAACTCAAATATTTAAACTCCTTTTTAAAAATTTAAATGTTATACTCAAATTTCATTTGAGTTCAAAATTTCCTTTCACATCCTAATTTGAAATTTCATTTCAAATTCCAATTTCACACTGGTATTTCTATTTCTGAATTATCAAATGATAATTCTTTTCACTTCATTTATAACTTCGTTATAAAAGAATTATTTATAAACTTCGTCTAAAAAGAAACTACTTGTTTTATTTTTCTCAAAACAAGTTTATATTTTTATTTCCATTTAAAATTCAAATTCTATTTAAAAATAGAATTTTCCTTTTTAAATCTCCAATATCCTTTTTACGATATTTTAAAATATCATTACTTAAGCCCAGTGATAAACACACAAAGCAACCAATTATTTATTTATATAACAATATATAGGCAAACAAATAAACAAACAGATAATATATTTTTGAGGAATCCAGTTGGATTCCTCCAACCTGTTTTCCTGCATCCACAGATGTTAGCACATAAATAATACCCATTCTGCTTCGTGGCAGAATATCGCGGTATAGAAGGTCATCCACTAATCATAGCGTGGGGCGTATAGGGTAATCATCCGCTATGAAACTGCGGGCATCCGCTAATGAGACTGCGGGAATCCAACCAATCAATCAACCCAATATATATATATATATAGCCTAAATAACTAATATATATAAAACAAGCAGAAAGCATTCACACAAGCAACAGACAATTATTTTTAACGAAATAAAAATAATTATAAATAAAAGGTGAGTGAGATTTACTCACCAGGATTTTGACTGTGCTGAATATCCCTTGAAGCATATTTTATAAATTTCACGGTGATTTTCTCCATTCGTCTGTTTTTCAATATAGAACAAAGTATTTTAGTTATCGAATCATTCGAATTAAATTTATTAATTACCCGTGCAAGCTAAATTCCAATTTTTAAACCTAACTTTATACACAAATGATAAGGTTACAATTTCATTTGTATACTGGCTAACTAATAGGATAGTAAAAATCAAATTCCTACTCTTATAATTTATTTTCCCTTATAAATTTTAAATAAATAAAAACGAAACCCATATATACCTTATTGCTTAATTTTTTCTCTTCCTTGTATAAATTAATTACACATTGTTCATATTAACAACTTTAAATGATAAATTAAAAATCTAACTTTCTTAAATCTTGTACTTAATGATTAGTTAACATTTTCATTACCGCACTAACTAACTATATCGGTTTACACAAATTCATTTAATCAGATTAAAGTAGTTTTATTTAAAATAATAACTGTCATAAATCTTAAAAACCTAGACTCGGCTAATTAAACACAGTTTAAATGATTAATACCTGTGTTAATTTTTCCCTGTTCGAAGCCTGTCATTCCCACTTCCAGGCAACATCCCCATCGCAACCTCACGGAACCCCCAAATCGGTTACCGATGACCAGTCGAAGCCCCTCCTTATCTCGAAGACTAGCATCGTACTGACCCCAAGCACCTGTCGCGACCTTATTCCGTTCGTCAAGACCGAAGTCGAATACCCAAATCGCGAGCTTCAACTGACACGTGACGAGATCGATGACCCCTTTTCGCGATAGGCTTCCCTGATTCGAGCGCGACTTCGCAACCCCCTAGACTCCACCAAAGTTCGAGCGAATTCGATTTGAGGGATTTATAAGGAAGGCGTAGCCTGGAGGAGCATCAGCTGTGAGGAAGAGGATCGCCCCCTTTATTTTCTTTGAAAGCTTTCGATTTTGGTTTTTGGCTGAGGAATGGAAATGGCCAAAGGGAAGTTGCGATATATATAATAGTGGGAAGGAGACAATTCGTACTCGACATTAAAATGGTGCTTCACTTTGCAACGAAGCTGGGGAGCAGAATTTGTGGCTCGAGAAAATTTTAGGTCTGCGTTTAACAGAAGATAGGTCGGCTTCTTAAAGTTTTGATTTGATTTTTACTTTAATTAAAAACTAAACTATACCGCGATCCTTTAATTTGAAACCATGAACCACTATTTCAGCAAAACAACTGATGTTCTCAACATTATTCACTATTTTGAATTCAACGAACAGATTATACAATTTAATTTTAACGTAATATAAAATAACCATTTTAAATCAATATAATATAATCTAAATTTAAACAAATGAATTCTTCGATAATAAATTATTATTTGTTATCGTTTAAATAAAACTTCATATAAATCAATTTGACTCCATTTCAAATTTAATTACTTAAGATCCTCATATTACGATAGTTATGTCGATAATTCAATATAAAAATTTATTATATTATCAGCTCAATATTTAAAACGATATTAAATATTCAAAATAAATCGATCAGAAAAATCTGGGTCGTTACATAGTGATTTAAATGTAAATTCAAAGGAAACTGATTGTAACGATCGAATCAGCTTACGATACATATCCCATTGTGTTCGGAACGGGGGTAAAACGCTATGGACGACAGGCGGTGGGCCTCGCTAAGTGGTCGAAAATAAAAGTTCCTTTTTAGTGATAAAAAAAAACCCTCTCCTTAACCAGCCCCCCCCCCCCCCCCCGTTCAAACGATACAGAAATCATATAAAAAAAAGGGGGGAAACCCGATCCCGCCGTTGACCCCATCGTGCGCCGCCAGGGAGGAGCACCATCGCACGCCGCCGCCCCTGCCGATTCGCCCCCTTCTTCCTCCTCCAACTCGACCTACCCCGCGCCCCTCTCCTCGTCGAACCCCTTACCCGACGAGACCCCGCAGCCGCCGCTCCCTCCATCCCTCGAATCGATGTCGCACCGCCACCTCAGCCCTCCGCCCTCTTCCTCCTGCCCTCCGATGTACGGCTGACGCCCCCCTCCCTTCTCGGCTCGAAAAAAAAGTGAGTTTTAATGATTTTTATTTTAGTTTAACTGTTAAAATAGTAAAGCATAGATTTAAATTATACGTAGCATTGTTTATTGGTATATAGGAAAAGATATGTAGTTATAAAAGGTAAAAATATGATTTTTATATTTTTAAAAGAATTAAAAATATGATTTTTATATTTTTAAAATATTAAAAATATAGTCTTTACTATATAGCGATTATAAAAATATGATTTTTATATTTTTAAAGTAGTAAAAATATAATATTTTATATTGTAGAAAGATAAAAATATAATCTTTGCATAGTAGGAATATTAAAAATATAGTCTTTACTATATAGCGATTATAAAAATATGATTTTTATATTTTTAAAGTAGTAAAAATATCATCTTTATATGTGTAAAAGAATAAAAATGAGATTTTTATAAAGATGAAATCTTTAAATTTGAAAAGGCGAAGTCTATGTGTTTATAAAGGCGAAATCTTTATTTTAGAAAAGGCGAAATATATAGTGTGGAAAAAAATGTGATTATAGAAAATAAAATTAGCATTATTATTAAAAATGAAATTAGCTTTACCTTTGAAGAAAAGAAAAGCAAAAAGGCGAGATTTTTAAAAGCAAAAAGACGAGATTTTTGTTTAGAAGAAAAATTGATTTTTAAAAATAAAAAGTAGGACTTTTAAAAATAGGAAAGTATGATTTTTAAAAATAGAAAAGATTGGTTTTTATAAGAAGAAAGGTGGATTTTTATACATTGAAAAGAATGGATTTTTATAGCGTTTAGAAATGTGATTTTTAATCTATACGATTATAAATAAAAATTCTATCTTTGAATATAGGAGGTAGCAATAAAAATTATATTTTTACACTATAGAAGTGATGATAAAAAAAATTCTATTTTATATATTGAACATCGAAGTAAAAAAATGATTTTTATATATTGAATAGCATAGTAAAAATTCGATTTTTATATATTGAATAGCGAAGTAAAAATTCGATTTTTATATATTGAATAGCGAAGTAAAAATATGATTTTTATATATTGAACATCGAAGTAAAAATTCGATTTTACATATGTAGTGAATACGGGCAACGAAGATGACAAAAAGGCGAGAGCGACGAAGGTTTCTGCAAATGAAAGTGCCGTGGAGTTAGGATAGCTGTCGGTGAGAACTTCTCACCTTTCAATTTCTTTTTCTAGTTATATATATACTAGGATGCAGACGGTGCTTAGTAGCACCCGACACAATCGTCCACAGACCATGGACTTGTTTGTTTGATTGCAAAAATTAGTTAGATCATTTGATTGAAATTGAATTGTTTGGTGAAATGAATGGATTTGATTGATGTGTGAATGGCGTGGGCCTTCACTAGACCGGGGGTTAGGCTAGGCCTCGTCCCGTCTCTAGTATCGTGCCGTTATGCCGCCGAAATTTTCTAAAATATGTTAGAAAAATAAAAATATCATTTTATTGAATAAATGAACTGAATAGAAATTCATATGTTGAAATAAAAATGTTTTTATTGTTAAAAATATAATTTTTAACGTGAACTGAATAAAATAAAATATTCATTTACAAACCGAACGGTTTGTTTATGTACACCTATTTGAAGGACATTGATGGGGTCGATAAATTTTACACATCGCCCAACTGCACAACTAAAATCTGTGTTTGATTGTTTGAAACCCCACACGGGTGTTAGGATGAAATTTGAAGTTCACTCATCCTGATTGATTAAATATGTCGATCGATCGATTGACAGGCTGTTATAAGCGTTAGATATCTATATTTGATGCTTATACAGAGTAGTGCACTTTGGTTGATGGTTGATTATTTTTCAATGCTATTATATGTGTGTAATGTATGAAAATCCATATAATTAACATTATATGGTGATTGATTGGGCCTCATTCCAATTTGAAAAATAAAGAATATTATAAAATAAAAGTTCATGTGTTGACAGTACTCACCCATTGAGATTGGTCATGTGTTGAACGAAATATTTTAGTAATAAAATTTACGTCTTTACAATATAAAATAAAGGTTCATGTGTTGACAGTACTCATCCATTGAGATTGGTCATGTGTTGAACGAAATATTTTGATAATAACAACTATTTTGAAAAAGAAATATTTGAAATAGAATATTTGAAAATAGAAATTTATGAAGCCGTGTTGATTAGATTGACGCCATTTTGACATGAACGATATTTATATCGATTTTATTCATTTTGAAGTGAATTGAATTGAAAACGATTTCGAAATGAATTGAATTGAAAACGATTTTGAAGTGAATTGAATTGAAAACGATTTCGAAATGAATTGAATTGAAAACGATTTCGAAATGAATTGAATTGAAAACGATTTCGAAATGAATTGAATTGAAAACGATTTCGAAATGAATTGAATATATAACGATTTCGAAATGAATTGAATATATAACGATTTCGAAATGAATTGAATTGAAAACGATTTCAAAATGAATTGAATATATAACGATTTCGAAATGAATTGAATATATAACGATTTCGAAATGAATTGAATATATAACGATTTCGAAATGAATTGAATTGAAAACGATTTCGAAATGAATTGAATTGAAAACGATTTCGAAATGAATTGAATTGAAAACGATTTCGAAATGAATTGAATATATAACGATTTCGAAATGAATTGAATATATAACGATTTCGAAATGAATTGAATATATAACGATTTCGAAATGAATTGAATTGAAAACGAATTCAAATTGAATTGAAAGCGAATTGAAATGAATTCAAATTGAATTGAAATTTGAATTGAATAGAAATGAATTTTAAAACGAATTTATAAAGAAGAATTCAATTTTGATTTGAATTGAAAAGAAAGTTGAAATTACTTTTGAAACGATTTTAAAACTATTTATAAAATTCGTTTTAAATAGAAATCGACGAAGTATATATTATATATATAATATAATGGCCTGAATAGAACGCGCCGCGCCGCGGCAGTTCGTGAATTTCGACCATTTATTTCAAACGGACATTACGGGAGATCCGACCGTCGGATTCTCCTAAAACCGGAACCGTTGGGTTCGTATCGAAAAGATCTTTCTAACGAATATTAGAAATTAGAAATCTAACGGTTGGATTTGGAATTATGTCCAAATCAAATTTGAAAAAGGTCGTTGTAAGTGCAGTTTGATGGCCGTTGATGGAAATCGACTGTACGGGCCTTGATAAAATTATTAAAAATAGTGATAATTTTTGTAAAATCACAAGAAATGATTTAGAAAGAATCGGGATGAAAAACTCCATATTTGAAAAGATAAAAATAGATTTTTATCGAAATGAACTAGTTTTGAACTAGAATTATAATTCTATTTATTTTTAAATAAATAAATTGAATTTGAAATGGTTTTGAAAATAACCAAAATTTCCAATGATTGCATTGGAATGGATTTGAATCGAAATTGTCTTCGGAATATTTCGATGTTGGATTTCGTGATTATACAAATGTTGTTATGGAAATTTGAAAGAGATATATATATATCGTTATTTCCAATGCGATATTTGTTAGTCGTAGAATTTGATATTGAATATAAGCCGGTATATTTTCTATTCAGAGCCTTGTATTGAATATCAAATGTGATTTGGGTTTGTCGTGAATGGTGTCTTCACTAACACTGTTCTTGAACCCAGTTGAGAAAAGATTAAATCTTTTTATTTAGATTTAATGAAGCGTACCAATTAAATAATATTTAATTGAAATTGAATTGATATTGATTTTTGGGTATATCGTGAATAGTGTTTTAAATAACACTTGTTCTTTAACCCGATAATTAATGAATGGGACTTTGGGTTTATCGTGAACCGTGTTTTAAATGACACGGATTCTTTAACCCAGTTAACGATTAAAACTAAGTGGTGTTTTAATGAATCTTTAATTAGATTGAAATGGTCGAGAATGGAGTATCACCAGTTTTGCTCCAGGCGATAGTTAAATCTTTAATTAGATTTGAACGTGAAATGGTAATTGAATTTACCGATAACACTGAGGTGTTAGATATGAAGTATTACCAGTTTTACTTCATGGGATAAATAGGTTGGGATTGGGAAATTAAAACAAATGATTACTTCGGTAAGTTTCGTTAATCCCGATTAGTTGAAATCGAAATTCAAAGGAAGATTAGAGAACAAATTCAAGAAATTATCTTGGATAAAATTAATGGGAACCTTTCCCTATGAATGTGAAATTAGAAACTAACTGTCGGTTAACTAAGCAGAATGGTTTTCTGGATATTGATCTGATGTTGGTTTCGGCCTTCGGGGTTAATATTTGGGGAATTATTCTCTTGATTAATTTACGGTTAGTGACTGATGAATTGGAATGAGGCGTATGTTGTGTTTGTGTAACACTTATTTAAAATTTACGCGAGTTATTCGGGAAGACCGGGTTTATCCCATTCTGAATAACTGATACGACGATAAGTCGAAGATGAAGACGGTGGTCGAAGACCGGAAGTCTTCACGTTGTTTGGGTGATTACTGATGATCTTGATTGGGCTGTACACCCAAGAAGATGGAAACAGTTGGTGATCGTCCAGACGTACTTGGAGATGGATGGATATGCGAGGAAAGTGCCACCGGTTTCGTTCAGACCCAGAACGGACTTGTAAATGGACTGTGTGTGTCTGACATTGGATTTTAGTCCGTGTGATTGATCTCTATTAAATTTATATCTGTTTGGCGGCGGAGAATTTATTCTCTTGCTTAACGCTCTTCTCTGAGACGTACGAGCTCAGGGGTTATATATTGATGGATATCAATCGCATGGAGTGAATTGCCTGTGTGGCATGCCTAAGTGGCAAATGATCAAGGCTTCTGTTGAAAAGCAAAGTCTTGTGGTTGATGATTGAAGCAAGGCCTTTGCGGCGTAGCTTTGTGTAACATTGATTCGCGAGTATCACACCCAGTATGAACTAAAAACGAGAGACGGACCTCAGGGAGGACATGCGTTTCTTTCTAGTTAGGAGTGGCGTTAGTGCTTGAACTGGCTGACGAGTTTGACTCATGTGGATATTGCTTATTATTACTTGCTGAAAAGCGAGGCGCCTCATGATATCGGTTTCGGCCGATGCTTCTGGTCGGCTGACGGGCCAGATTTACGCCCCAAAGGGCGGGGAAACGTAGTGTTCAGGCATAATAATCCACATCGGTGGACCGGCCCTGACGATCCATGGGGCAGTTGCGGCTGTTCCTGAGGCTCGGACTAGACAGTCTCGAATCGGTTGAGGATCTTGCCCCTAGCCTCGGTTCATACCATAAATGATAACCCAACTTCCAATACGACATTTGCGGTTTTAATTGTAGAACTAGTATGGCGACATGATATATGGTACCCATGCCGCCTATGATTAATACTTATGATTTGAAGTTGTTTTATACACTATGCACTTATAATAGTATCAAACGATTTGTTTTAAACGTATCAAGCATTCTTTGGCTGTTATAAGGGAAAACCCTATCCTCAGCTGCGTTGCATTGTGTGATGGGACCTGGGTCTTATAACAGCTTCATTTTTCTTTATTTAGCATTGCGCTGTTTGTTTTATGCACTGGTATTCTTGGGAGGAAACCCGTTCCGTGTTATACGGCGTGGTCCCTTGATTTACCTAACTTTAAGAATAAGGATTAATAACTGTTTTAGTTCTCACACCAGTCACATGACCGACCTGGAGTTTATTGTTTTAACCTAAACTCTGGGTGCCCCTATTTTCGACACGGGCAGCTAGTAGTTTTGGTTTTGCAGATTTATATTCACAGGATCCTGGTTTACAGCTGGAACGATATCTGGAAAGCTTTGTATCCGTATATCTCCTTCAGTTGTGCATTGTATTATTTTCCGCTGCTATGTATTTAAATGTAATTTAAATCTCTGATATTTCTGTGTAATATTCATTTATACTCTGTATATTCTTGTAATCTGATGCATTGTTGTAATATACAATGAAATGTTCTTCTGTATGTGTTCTGCTGTGGTTTGTTCTCGAACTATCCGACGCTTTCCTTTACGGGGAAGTTACGGATTTTCACAGTAACTAACAATAAAAATATATAAATTCCCTTTCTAACATGTAACATCTCAGTTATATATATAAACGATAAAAATATATGACTTTTATTGCTTGCACAAATTTTGACAAACATGAATATTGTATATCTTATATATTAAATAAAATGTTTGTCTTCGTCGTACACACAAAATCATGTCAACATGAATACACACAATTCATCACAAAACAATCAACATGGAAATAATTATATATGCAGCAACAACATGAAATTCATACTGAATGAATACAATAACATAAATGATTAATTTTAATTTTATTTTTAAAAAAAGAAATCTCACTAGATCTGGTTATTTCAGATTTTCATTTCATATACAACAAAAATATTCTATCGAATAAACAGGTCAATGAACAGCATCATATAGTTAAATTCAAATCACGAACATTCAAGCACCATACAGTTAAAATATAACACTGGAATAATTAATTTATTTTTAATTATTAAAGAGGAAATAGAATTCTCACCAATAGCTTTCCAATTTGCCAAAATTTAGACGAGCTTTAAATCAGTTCCCGTCAGTTCCATCGTGTAGATCGCGGAAATACGATTCCAACGCATCGAAAAACGCTCGATTTCGTCGTTGTGTAAATGAGTTATGCTTTAATTTGTATAAGTAACCTTTTAAAATAAATTATTAAAAGAATAAACAGGGAATATACCCTCTTCTTCCCCAAATTGTATCGGCCGTTAATATCCCGATAAGGTTCAACTCTAGGGTTCCTCTTTGCGATCAAAAGGTGCAGAGGTCTGACGATCGGAGAGTGGCACATCGGAGAGGGGAGGGAGGGGATCTTGCACTTAGGATGGGGTAGGGTGCGGTAGGGCCTAGGGGGCGCGGTGGGGCTATTTGGCCGTGGGTTTGGGTGCGTGTGTCTCGGTCCTCGAGCCATGTGAAGATGATCCAACCGTATAGAAACGTAGAGGAGGAAGAGAGCTTCAATATGGTGTAGAGATTGGAGTTTAATTCAGGAAGAAGAAGGAGATGTTATTTGAAGAAGCAGGGAGTATTTCGGACATGGATTTCAATAGATGGCGGCTGGTTCAAAATGTGATTAGGGTTATAGTGTTTTTTTTAATCCTTTATTTATAATATTTTATTAGTTAACTAGCCCATTAAGGCCCGATTAGCTCCGAACTCAGAATTAGGCATGCTTACTGTTTATCTTAATGTTTTGACATTTCTAAACGCATTGGCACTAGTGGCAAAGCCCAATTTTGACGTCTACAGCAGGATTACCTTATTTTTAATACAAATCACTTAACTTTTAATTCAACCGTACAAGAAAATTCACCGGGGTCACAAATTAACTTCAAAAATTCCCAAAAAATATATTTGGCTATGTTTTGATGCTGTGGACCTAGGAAAATTAATTTCGTTCAGTTCTGAGCCCGTATGAATTTTTAATGAATTTTTAAAGTCAAAAATTGTCCGTTTACACTGAAAAATCAATTATAATTATATATTAATTCTAAAAATTACCGAAAAATCATTTTTAGCTTTGTTTTGACGATACGAACCCAACAAAATTATTTTCGTTGAATTCTGAGCCTATTTGAAAAATGGCTATTTTCAAGGCGTATATATTTAATATTAAAAATACATTTTTAAACAAATAATTTTCGAAACTCGAAATATATAAGTGTTTATACTTTTTCAATGCAGAAACGTCATTCTGAACTCAATGGAAGTGGTTTCGAGTTCAAATTCTTTAGTATGCAAAAAGTAGCATTTTGACCTTTATATATTTCATAGCGACCTTTCTAAATTTTAATTTTGACATAACTTTTGATTCCCGCTATGAAATTTCAATTTTTCGGATTCGTTGGAAAGATATTTTTAAATAGATTCTAATATTTTTGGTTTCACTAAAATCCGTTAAATTTTGCATCTTGTATGATCAGTCAAAGTTCATGTTTGACTTTTCAAACTACAGCGTTATTTCTAACTCTTTTTATAATTAAAATTAAATTATTCCTTCTAACTTTGATTTAAATCAATTTTTAATCATTATTATTTTAAATAAATTATTTTAAATATCAAAAACTCATTAAAATTACTTAAAATAAATTTTTAAATTTACCCTCAAAATTCAGGGTTGTTACAGTCTCCCCCACTTAAGAACTTTTCGTCCTCGAAAAGGAACGAAGCTAAGGTTGTTTAAGTATTCAATCTCATCTTTCATTCTTTAATTCGTTTCTATTATTTTATTAGTTGAACTAATAATTACACTACACAACCATCAATCAATTAGTTGATTAACTTTTGTATATTCAAAAATCATATTTTCTAAAATAGATTATAATTACAAATACGTATATTATAGGCTTGGCACTCTCAACTCATTCTAGGGCATTACTAACCCCATCTCTAATGAGTTTTCTCATTCTAGGATATTGCTGATCCTATCTCTAATGAGTCTTCTTATTGGATATTACTAATCCAATCTCTGATGAGTCTTTTATTCAGTTCTAATGAGTTGTACCCCAAAGATTTGAGCTAACCAAAGCTCTGATACCAACTGTAAAGACCCGTAAATTCCCGCTCTTTGGATCGACCATAATCCACACAAGTCTGACCCAAAAGGTGGAAATCCACGAATACTTTAACTTTGGAAATACAACACATTAGAACACAACAGTTGACTTTTATAAACATCATAATAATGTTACATCAGAGTACAGAATATCAGAGTACATTGAATAAAATAACAGCAGAAGATAAATTACAATATTTTAATACATTGCTGCGGAAACAATAAAATAGATGCAGCGGAAGACAACTATGCCCTGGACGCAGCTTTAAGCTTCAATCCAGAATCCTGCTCGAGATAAGGACCTGTAGACAAACTACTCGACTGCCCGTGTGGAAAGAGGGCACCCGAGTTTGCAAAGGTGGAAACAAACAACGGGTCAGTCATGAGACTGGTGTGAGAATTCTTAACTAATTTAACTAATAGTAATAAGGCAAATCCAAGGACCACGCCGCTAACGCGGAACGGGTTTACTCCAATGGATTGTCGTGCATAACTTAAAGTAAATCGTAAAACACGCAATGCTTTTTGGAAAAATGAAACCATCATAAGACCCAAGTCCCATCACACAACGCAACACAAACCGGAAGATAGGGTTTTACCTTATAGTGGTCAAACATGCTTGATACGATAAAAACGATATCTAATATTAGTGTGTATATGTTTCAAAAACATTTCAATCATAATGTATCAATCCTAGGACACATAGATACCATAATATTATGCTTCCATACTAGTAATATAATCAAAATCGAATGAGGTCGTATTGGAAATTGGGTTTCCATCATGAGTTCAAGGCTAGGGAGGATCCTTACCGATTCGAGACACTCTAGCTAATGTCTCAGGATTCCCCGTAGTTAACCCTTGGATCATGCAAGGCCGGTCCACACATACAGCTTCGTGGATTGGCAATTCCTGAACACACGTTTCCCGGTCCTATAGGACCTATCATCCGAGGCGTCTCATTCCATCATCCACATAAGTAAATATGCCGGGCTATGTTAAAGCCCAAGCACCACTTCTAGATAGAAAGAAACGTGCTGCTCTCCCTGCGTTCCCTTCTCCCGTTTTAAACTCCACCGGTGTGTGAGGCTCGCGAAGTCACGCTATACACAAAGCTATGCCTAAACAGGCTATGCTTTGATCATCCCACAAGGACTGCTTTTCAACAAAGCCTTGATCATATGCATCTTAGCATGCCACATCGTCACTCCATATCACACTACCAATCCTTGGCCGGAATATATGAACGGGTGTTAAGCAAGAGAATAAATTCTCCGCCACCAAACATCCATACATTCGACAGAAGATTAATAACATGATATTTAATGGAGTACGATGTCAGACACACAATCCATTTATAAGCTTATGCTCTGGGTCTGAGCGAAAGCCAAATCCGTACAAATCAACACTACGCCCGGACGACCACCACTGTAGCCCCTTCAAGGTAGCTACTCCAATCACGGGCATCAGCTGTCGTCGTCCATTCGATATGAAGATTGTCGGTCTTCAATCACCGTCTTCAACTCTTGAATTTTAAACGTCGTTCAAATTATTTGGAATGAGATAGACTCGGACTTTCCAAATAATTCTCGTATATATATAAGTTGGAAATCATTTCATATCGTTATTAGTAATGTGTAACGATTTATCTTTATTTTTATATATATAAAAATAATTAAATTCCATTTCATTAACGTAATTACATAACAAGTAGTGAATGTTTTGTTTCACAACCTATCGAAATGTTTATAATGTGTAATGAAATGTATTTTATTTCATTACATTTTGCTAACGAAAAATATTCCTATTCGTACATACAATATTAACGTACAATGTACACACCATTTATTTTCATACACATACATATCTTATACACAACAATGTACATTTTCTTGTTTCATCTTTCGAATTACACAAAATGTATATTTTGTTTATCATACCAATTCCAACAAAAATGAGCATTTTTGTGTTTCATTTCAATTTAAACAAACGAATATTTTTGTTCATCCATTTTTACTTCTACAAGAATGAGTATTTTTGTTTCTTTATTTCAATGTAACAAAATTGATAATTTTATTATCTTTCCAATGCAAAACAAAAATAAAAAATTTATATTACAAACAAAATGATAATTTTGTGTGCTAATCTATTTACATGAAAATGAATTTTCCATATCTTTAATCTTTTTAATGAAAAACTAATTCATTAAATATAAATTTCATCGTTATAATCTTTACTGAAATTCTTTTACATGGGTATGTAAATTTCATACCGTTATCCTTTTTAATAAAAATTCAATTGATTAAAATGTAAATCTTTTACTTTAAGTTCTATTTACATGAAAATGTAATTTTCCTTCTTTTATTCACATTAAAATGTATACTTTTCTTTTTACATTAAAAATGTAACTTTCATCTTTTTAAGTATAAACAAAAGTTAAATCTTTTAATTTGACAAAAACGGTGATAAACAATATGACCTTTCATTTTTAACAAAAGAATACTAAAAATATTCTTTTAACTTTCACCAAAAATGAAAATTGTTTGTTAACTTTCAAAACACAAACAAAATGAATGTTTTCTTTTTATTACGAACAAAAATGAATGTGTTTTATTTCATTCTTTGCATTTGACAAAATAAATATTTTTGTCCTCCATTTACATTTGATAACAATGTATATTTTTATCATTCTTTCACATTTGACAAAATGAATATTTTTGTCATTCTTTTACATTCGATAAAAATGTATATTTTATCATTCTTTCACATTTGACAAAAAGATTTTTTTTTATATACATATCATATACACAAAATGTACATTTTGTGTGTCATTCCAATTACAACAAAAATGAATATTTTTGTACGTCCCTTATAATTTAACAAAAATGAATATTTTTGTGTCATTCAACTCCTAACCAAAAATGCAATATATTTTGGTGTCAACTTCATTTCTATACAAATGAATATATCTTTGTTTGTTTAATTTCCATGTAACAAAAAAATAACTTTGTTATTCTTTCAATGCCAAGCAAAAATAATATTTTTTCTTATCTCTTTCAATGCAAAATCAAAATGATCTTGACTATTTAGAATGGCAATGGAAATTCCAATCTTAAGTTACATCATAAAAATGTAATTTTAATTTACAATGTAAATTTCATATCATAGTTACATAGAAAAAAGTAAATTTTGTTCGCATAGCAAATTTCATATCATAGTTACATAGAAAAATGTAAATTTTGTTCGCATAGCAAATTTCATATCATAGTTACATAGAAAAATGTAAATTTTGTTCGCATAGCAAATTTCATATCATAGTTACATAGAAAAATGTAAATTTTGTTCGCATACCAAATTTCATATCATAGTTACATAGAAAAATGTAAATTTTGTTGCTACTACTTTACATTTAAAAACCAAACAGTGTTCTTAGATTAACATAACATTATTAACAAAATGAACATTTTTATGTTGACGGTTCTAATTCAACATAACATAAAAATGAATGTTTCATGTTGGTAATTCATGAAACGATAATTCCAACATGTTAAACAAAGAATACTTTTTAATTTCTAAGCATGTTACTCAATTTATACTTTAAACAATAAAACGTAATTTTTTTTTATTCATAACATGAGCATCCCTTTTGGTACCCGACAATAAAAATATATAAATTCCCTTTCTAACATGTAATATCTCAGTTATATATACAAATGATAAAAATATATGATTTTTATTGCTTGCACAAATTTTGACAAACATGAATATTGTACATCTTATATATTAAATAAAATGTTTGTCTTCGTCGTACACACAAAATCATGTCAACATGAATATACACAATTCATCACAAAACAATCAACATGGAAATAATTATATATGCAGCAACAACATGAAATTCATAATGAATGAATACAATAACATAAATGATTAATTTTAATTTTTTTTTTTAAAAAAATAAGAAATCTCACTAGATCTGGTTATTTCTGATTTTCATTTCATATACAACAAAAATATTCTATCGAATAAACAGGTCAATGAACAGCATCATATAGTTAAATTCATATCACGAACATTCAAGCAGCATACAGTTAAAATATAACACTGGAATAATTAATTTATTTTTAATTATTAAAGAGGAAATAGAATTCTCACCAATAGCTTTCCAATTTGCCAAAATTTAGATGAGCTTTAAATCAGTTCCCGTCAGTTCCATCGTGTAGATCGTAGAAATACGATTCCAACGCATCGAAAAACGCTCGATTTCGTCGCTGTGTGAATGAGTTATGCTTTAATTTGTATAAGAAACCTTTTAAAATAAATTATTAAAAGAATAAAAAGGCAATATACCCTCTTCTTCCCCAAATTGTATCGGCCGTTAGTATCCCGATATGGTTCAACTCTAGGGTTACTCTTTGCGATCAAAAGGTGCAGAGGTCTGACGATCGGAGAGTGGCACATCGGAGAGGGGAGGGAGGGGATCTTACGCCTAGGATGGGGTAGGTTGTGGTGGGGCCTAGGGGGGCGCGGTGGGGCTATTTGGCCGTGGGTTTGGGTGCGTGTGTCTTGGTCCTCGAGCCATGTGAAGATGATCCAACCGTATAGAAATGTAGAGGAGGAAGAGAGCTTCAATATGGTGTAGAGATTGGAGTTTAATTCAGGAAGAAGAAGGAGATGTTATTGGAAGAAGGAGGGAGTATTTCGGCCATGGATTTCAGTAGAAGGCGGCTGGTTCAAAATGAGATTAGGGTTATAGTGTTTTTTTAATCCTTTATTTATTATATTTTATTAGTTAACTAGCCCATTAAGGCCCGATTAGCTCCGAACTCAGAATTAGGCATGCTTGTTGTCTATCTTAATGTTTTGACAACTTCTAAACGCATTGGCGCTAGTGGAAAGGCCCAATTTCGAAGTCTACAGCAGGTTTACTTTATTTTTAATATAAATCACTTAATTTTTAATTCAACCGTACATGAAAATTCACCGGGGTCACAAATTAACTTCAAAAATTCCCAAAAAATATATTTGGCTATGTTTTGACGCTGTGGACCTAGGAAAATTAATTTCGTTTAGTTCTGAGCCCGTATGAATTTTTAATGAATTTTTAAAGTCAAAAATTGTCTGTTTACACTGAAAAATCAATTATAATTATATATTAATTCTAAAAATTACCGAAAAATCATTTTTAGATTTTTTTTGATGATACGAACCCAACAAAATTATTTTCGTTGAATTCTGAGCCTATTTGAAAAATGGCTATTTTCAAGGCGTATATATTTAATATTAAAAATACATTTTTAAACAAATAATTTTCGAAACTCGAAATATATAAGTGTTTATACTTTTTCAATGCAGAAATGTCATTCTGAACTCAATGGAAGTGGTTTCGAGTTCAAATTCCTTCGTATGCAAAAAGTAGCATTTTGACCTTTATATATTTCATAGCGACCTTTCTAAATTTTAATTTTGACATAAATTTTGATTCCCGCTGTGAAATTTCAAATTTTTGGATTCGTTGGAAAGATATTTTTAAATAGATTCTAATATTTTTGGTTTCACTAAAATCCGTTAAATTTTGCATCTTGTATGATCAGTCAAAGTTCATGTTTGACTTTTCAAACTGCCACGTTATTTCTAACTCTTTTTATAACTAAAATTAAATTATTACTTCTAACTTCGATTTAAATCAATTTTTAATCATTATTATTTTAAATAAATTATTTTAAATATCAAAAACTCATTAAAATTACTTAAAATAAATTTTTAAATTTACCCCCAAAATTCAGGGTTGTTACATATGCGGTTTTGATTGTATACCTATGTATGGCGATATGATATATGGTACCCATGCCGTCTATGATTGATACTTATGATTTGAAATTGGGTTTGAAACATATAAGCACTAGTAATAATATCAAATTCTTTTTTTATTCGTATCAAGCATATTTTGGCCATTATAAGGTAAAACTCTACCCTCCGGTTTGCGTTGCATTGTGTGATGGGAACTGAGTCTTATAATGGCTTCATTTTTATAAAAAGCATTGCGATATTTAAAAGATTTACTTGTTGTAAAGCACTGGCAATCCAATGGAGTAAACCCGTTTCGTGAAAGTGGCGTGGTCCTGTGATTAGCCATATTATAAAATGTGTTAAGTAGATT
Organism: Allium sativum; assembly: GCA_030737875.1. NCBI lineage: Eukaryota > Viridiplantae > Streptophyta > Magnoliopsida > Asparagales > Amaryllidaceae > Allium > Allium sativum. The sequence continues at coordinate 177,113,425 of CM060913.1, read as the reverse complement.
TCTCATACCAGTTCCGTGACTGACTCGTAGTTTGTTTCACTTGCAAACTCGGGTGCCCCTTTTTCTACACGGGCAGCCTTGTATTCAGGTTTTAGCAGGCTCTTTCTGGATAGTTGGAGCTGAAGATGGATTCTATCATTTATCTCTTTTTATGCTGTTCAGCTCCTATTGTACATTTTATTTTTGTTTTCTACAGTAGACATTTATGTATAGCTGAACTGTATTTGTACTAAGTACGACCCTGTATACTATGTAACTCTGATGATTATGTTTATCCAGTGTATTATTTGTACATTATCTGGTGTATTTATTTAATTATGTTCTGCTATTATCTGTTTATGTGTTATATTCCAAAGATTACCCTTGCCACCGTCGTACGGGGTTTTGGGGTCGTCGCACCACGACTCTTCATATGTAGGAATTCTTCGCCGTGCTCACCTTTTTTCACTTTCATTGCCCGTATTCACTACATATATAAAAATCACTTTTTATATTCGCTATTATATAAAAATCATATTTTTAATTCTCTACATATATAAAAATTATATTTTTATATTCGCTATTATATGAAAATCATATTTTTAATTCTCTACTTCTATAAAGATCACATCTTTATCTTCACTTCATATATATATAAATCGAATTTTTATTGCTACTTCATATATACAAAAATCGAGTTTTTATATTCACTTAAACATATGTAAAAATATCGCCTTTCTATAATTAAAAATTAAACCTTTTTATCGTTAAAAATCATAGCTTTCTATCGTTAAAAAATCAAACCTTTCTATCGTTAAAAATCATAGCTTTCTATCGTTAAAAATTATAGCTTTCTATCGTTAAAAATTATACCTTTCTACTTAGTAAAATCATACCCTTTCCTAATGCTATTATATATCAATAATAATCATCCTTCTACATATAAAGAAAATGGATTTTTTTCTTTTCTTTTTATAAGTCTATATTTTCAGATTTTTAAAATAATAATATATATATATATAAACCAAAATAACAAAATTAATAAAAAAGAAACTCACCATTGTTCATCGGAGGTAGGGCGCTGGGGTTCATCAGGGGCCTGGGAGGTCGGAGAAGGGTGCAGCTAGGGTTGGAGGGCGGCGATGGGACCCAGCGTGGTCGGAGGTGGCTGTTGAGGGTTTGGGGGTTGGGTTCGGCGTGTTTTAGTTCGAGGAAGGAGGAGGATAGTGGGAGGAAGCGGGGGAGGAGCAGGCGATGGAGGGAGGGTTGTGGGAGGATGCGGCTTCGGCGGCGCCACTGGCGGGGGGGGGGGGGGGGGGGTGGGAGGGGGGTGATGGCTTAGTTAGGGTTTCTTTTTTTTCGTTTCTGATTTGAGAAGGGGGTACGGGGGTTTAGAGAAGAAGGGGTGAATATTATATTATATTATATTATATTATATTTTTTTATTTTAATTTCAAAAAGTAACTTTAAAATTCGAACCCCAAATGGAACTCACTGACTACTAGCCCTAGCAAATTACCCTCATTTCGAACACAATGGGATATGTTTCGTATGCTGATTCGACTGTTTCGATCAGTTTCCGTCAAAATCAAAATATAAATCTATATATTGAATTTGAATGCACATTTCAATTTACCGGGGCCACATACTGACTCTAAAAATTCCCAAAAAATATTTTCTAGCTTCGTATTGACGATACGGTTCTAGCAAAATTAATTTCGTCAAATTCCAAGACCGTTTGAAAAATGGTCATTTTCTGGTCGATCGAAATTGACTGAAACTGTCAAAATGCGTTTTCCTTTGCCACGCTCACATATTGATTCAGAAAATTACGAATTTTGGAATCTAGCAATAACTTGACATCACGGATACAACAAAAGTGGTTTCCTTGAAAACCGAGGTCGTTTGCAAAATTTCCATTTTTTAAGGGCCAGAATTTCATAGCGACTATTTTGAAATTTCAGCTGGGCATAACTTTTTATCCCCGCTATGAAATTTTGATTTTTCGGATTCGTCGAAAAGTTATTGTCGAATAGATTCTAATATTTTTGGTTTCGCTAAAATCCGGTTTATTTTGGATACTGTACATTCAGTTGAATTTTGAAATCGAATTTTCGAACTACCGCGCCATTTTCAATTTCATTTATAATTGAAATAAAATATTTATATTCTAACGACGATTCAAATAAATATATATGTTCTAATTTTATTCAAAATAAATTTCTCGTCATTATTATTTTAAATAATTCATTTTAAATATTCAAAATTCAATAAAATTGCCAAAATAAAAATTTTAAATTGGCTCGAATTTCCGTGTTATTACAATATTAATCTGATAATTGTTCAAATTTAACAATAACATGTGATTGCCAAATCATGTAACTTTTCTCAATATCTACCGTTAATGGTCTAGGTGCATAAATGTCACATGTTAACATGGAATTGAAACAACAGTAATCGCTGCGCATATTTTAGCAAATTTTCCAACGTATTATCTTAGCATGTTAATATTCCAAAATTTCATATTTGTCACTTTAATCCTTTTAACATATATTTAAACGTTTCAACATATCACATTTAAACATGTCATAATAACATTTCAATACTTTTATTTATTCTAGCCAATTTACATTATACAATAACGGGGAATGTTAAACGATAATATATCATAATCTAAAATGATATAACTTAAATCCACTCACCTCATATGCTTTCCAAATCCTTGATCTAGTCAAGATCTATCATTCCATGGTATTTCCCCTAATTGGATTCAGAACCTAATAACCATGGGTTCATAATTTTTACTAAAAGAAAAAGGGAAGAGAGAGGAAGAAAATTGAATAGACCAGATCTAGAAAATTACCTCACTTCGATAAGAAATCTGAACACCCATTTACAATCATACGTTCCTTTCCATCAGATTTGGATTCAGAATTTTTCCTAAACTAATAATCTTAATTTTCTAAATAATTTGAGGAGGGAGAGGAACGGAAGAGCTTTTGCATTGTCTCAGAAATATGGGACTTAGGGTAGGCTCTACTAGCTTAATTATAGGTGTTCAGTAACGTATTTGGAAAAAGAAATAGTCCACGTTCACGCATGAATAATCTGCCCAGATCTGCCATAGGGGGGTCGACCCCTCCTTTATGGGGTCGACCCACGGGTCGACACCCCCTTGTGGGGTCGACCCGGGGTCGACACCCTTTGTGGGGTTGACCCAGGGGTGGACACCCGTGGGCAGGAATTTTCCCGCTCCTCTTTTCTACGTGAATTTGAACTGTTTCGAATTTCTGGACTTATTTTTTTCATATATACTCTTCTTATGCGTATACAAACTTCAAACCTTAATAACTTCTTCATACGGCATTCGTTTTACGTAAGCCAGGTGTCTATTTTGACTGGAATTCCGAGACGAACGCAATGGCACAATCCATTTCGCTTAATTCTGAATATTTAATCAAGTTATTCTTATTATTATCTTGAGTTAAAAATGCAGGGTGTTACATTAATTTTTTGAAATTATTAATGTGGTTGGTTGTTATTATAATCAAATGAGATTATAATATTGAGACGGTTACACATAACCCAATATAATTTGTATGAGAATGAAATATACAAATGAGCTAAATTAAAATTGAATTCAGATCAGAACTGAGAATTTGAATCTTGGATATTTAGGGAAATATATTTCTGAAGTATTATAAAGTAATATAGCATTACTTTGAAGGAATTTTTGAAACAGAATTGTTTTAAATATATTTCGGGAGTGACAAAGCACTGACTACATCATCATCAGTATTCATTTTCAAGTTTCTAGGTGACAGGTTACTGCCATAGTAAAATTGATAATGGGAATTTGCTTGCGAAAAGAAAGTGTTTTAAAATTCAAATGTCTTGAATTTGCAAATGGTAATATATGTATATATTCATATTATTTAAAAGAAGCTTAGAACAAAAGCCGAGAATTTAAATTATTGAATTTAAATTTAACTGTGCAAGTCAAATAGATTTAGTTGGTAAAAGTGAACCAAATGGATTAAAATTTAACTTAAGTTAATTAAATGAAATGGAATGATTTTAAGGAATTAAGTTGCATAACCTATAATGTAAAATGAATGAATTGGTTTATAATCAATTTGGATGAATGTGGATGTTGTTATGTGTGGAATATAATTTGAATGTAAAACATTGATTGGAAATTATGTGTGGTCAAATTAATGAAATGAATGTGTTTAAACTTCATGTTATGAGACTTTTGTGTTTAAAATTAAGCAAGTGTAGGTACCTGAAGTTGTATGGCTTGGTTTTGCTTGAGTATATCGTAGAAATACGAGGCGAGTTCGCTTAGTAATGCTCATATAAGGTGTAACAACCCGGAAAATGCAAGCCAATTTAAAATTTTTATTTTGGCAATTTCGATGAATTTTGAATATTTAAAATGATTATTTTAAATAATATCGACAAGAAATTTAATTTGAATAGAATTCGAACGTATATATTTATTTGAATCGTCGTTAGAATATAAATAATTATTTATAATTATAAAAGGAATTGAAAATGGCGTGGTAGTTCGATAATTCGATTTCAAATTTCAATTGAACATACCGGATGCAAAATAAACCGGATTTTAGTGAAACCAAAAATATTAGAATCTATTTGTGAATATCTTTCCAACGAATCCGAAAAATCGAAATTTCATAGCGGGGATAAAAAGTTATGCCAAGTTTAAAATTCTGAATAGTCGCTATGGAATTCTAGCCCTTAAAAATAGAAATTTTGCAAACGACCTCAGATTTCGACGAAAACACTTTTGTTGGATCTGGGATGTCAAGTGTGATAGCCCGTAACTTCCCCGGTAAGGAAAGCACGGATTACCTTGAGAACAACACACAAAAGAACGTAGACAGAAGAATATTTCATCGTTATTACAATAATTCTATCAGAATACAAGAATATATGGAGTATGAATAAATATTACACATTTAACAAATATAAGAGATTCAAATTACATTTAAATACATAGCAGCGGGAAAATAATACAACACATAACTAGAAGTAATACACGGATACAGAGCTTTCCGAGTATCGTTCCAGTTGTAAATCAGGATCCTGTGAATATAAATCTGCAAAACCAAAACTACTAGCTGCCCGTGTCGAAAATAGGGGCACCCAGAGTTTAGGTTAAATCAATAAACTCCAGGTCAGTCACGTGACTGGTGTGAGAACTAAAACAGTTATTAATCTTTATTTTAAAGTTCGGTAAATCAAGGGACCACGCCGTATAACACGGAACGGGTATCCTCCCAAGAATATCAGTGCATAAAACAAGCAACGCAATGCTAAATAAAGAAAAATGAAGCTATTATAAGACCCAGGTCCCATCACACAATGCAACGCAAGCCGGAGGATAGGATTTTTACCTTATAATAGCTAAAGCTTGCTTGATACGTTAAAAACACATTATTTGATACTATAATAAATGTATACTGTCAAAACAATTTCAACCATAAATATCAATCATAGACGGCATTAATGACCCATACCACTATGTCGCCATACTAGGTTCTACAAATAAAACCGCAATATCACATATTGGAAATTGGATTCCCGTCATGAGTCGAGGCAAGGGGCAAGCTCCTCTCCGTTCGAGACACTAGCAAATGTCTCAGGACCCCACTATGATCCTTGGAATCGGTTGGGCCGGTCCTCTCTTACGTTTGAGGATTGGTTATTCCTGAACACACGTTTCCCGGTCCTAACAGACCTATATCTGAGGCGCCTCACATTCCAACAACCACACGGGTGAAAAGTATATATAAATGTCAGCCAGTTTAAGCACTGACATCACCACTAGCTAGAAAGAAACGTCGTGTTCTCCCAACGGTCCGTATCCCGTTTTTGACTCATACCGAGGTGTGAGGCTCGCGAATTCACGCTATACACAAAGCTATGCCACACAGGCTGTGCTTTGATCATCAACCACAAGACTATGCTTTTCAACAGAAGCCTTGATCATTTGCCACTTAGGCGTGCCACACAGGCAATTCACTCCATGCGACAGATGTCCATCGATATACAACCTTTGAGCTCGTACGTCTCAGAGAAGGGCGTTAAGCAAGAGAATAAATTCTCCGCCGCCAAATAGATGTATATTTAATAGAGATCAATCAACACAGAATAAAATCCAATGTCAGACACACAGTCCATTTACAAGTTCGTTCTGGGTCTGAACGAAACCGGAGGCACTTTCCTCGCATATCCATCGGTCTCCAAGTACGTCTAGACGATCACCAACTGATTCCCTCCTCTTAGGTGTACAGCCCAATCAAGATCATCGGTAATCACCCAAACGATGTGAAGACTTCTGGTCTTCAACCACCGTCTTCATCTTCGACTTATCGTCGAAACAGTTATTCAGAATGGGTATAAACCCGGCCTTTCTGAATAGCCCTCGTATATAATAAACACGTGTTACACAAACACAACATACGCCTCATTCCAATTCAGAATATACTTTTTTCAAATTTCCACATTCTTAGGGAAAGGTTCCCATTAATTTTATCAAAGATAAATTCTTCTAAATTTATTCTTTAATCTTCCTTTGGATATCATTTCAAACCGTATTATGGTTTTCCAAACTAGTCGGGATTAGCGAACCACACCGAAGTAATTATTTATTTTATTTCCCAATCCCAACCTATTCATCCCATGGAGCAAAACTGGTAATCTCCATATCTAACATCACGGTGTTATCTACTATAAAATTAATTACCATTTCGCGTTCAATTCTAATTAAAGATTGAACTATCGCTTTGGAGAAAAACTGGTGATACTCCATTCTCGATCACTTTTCAGATTTAATAGTTTAAATTATCAATTCACTTTCAATCTAATTAAAGATTCATTAAAACTCCACTTAGTTTTAATCTTCTCAAAAATCAATATCCCGTCTTTAACTGGGTTAAAGAACCAATGTCACTTAAAACACGATTTACGACAAACCCAAATCACATTTGATATTAAATACAAGGCTCTGAATAGAAAATATACCAGCTTATATTCAATATCAAATTCTGAAACCAACAAATATCGTATTTGAAATAACGATATAAATATGTCTTTCAAATTCCCATAACAATATCTGTCTAATCACGGAATCCAACATCGAAATATTCCAAAGACAATTTCGATTCAAATCCACTCCAATTCAATTATTCGAAATTCCGATTATTTTTAAAACCACTTTCAAATTCAATTTATTTATTTCAAAAATAAATTGATTTTAATTCTAGTTCAAAACTAGTTCATCTCGATAAAAATCTATTTTTATCCTATCAAATATGGAGTTTTTCACCCCAGTTCTTTCCAATTCATATATTATGATTTTACACTAATTATTGATATTTTTAATAATTTTATCAAGGCCCATACAGTCGATTTCCATCAATCGCCATCGAACTACACTTACAGCGAACCTTTCCAAATTTGATTTGGACATAATTCCAAATCCAACCGTTAGATTTCAAATTTTGAATATTCATTGGAAATCTCTTTCCGATACGAACCCAACGGTTCCGGTTTTAGGAGAATCCGACAGTTGGATCTCCCGCAACGTCAATTCGAAGTCAATGGTCGAAATTCACGAACTACCGCGGCGCGGCGCGTTCTATTCAGGCCATTATATATTTGGTATATATGTATTATATATTTCGTTGATTTCCTTTTAAAACGTATTTTATAAATCGTTTTAAATTCGTTTTCAAAACCATTTCAACTCTATATTCAATTTCAAATCAAAATTGAATATTTCATATCATTACTATATAAATGATAATATTTTCAAAACGTTATATTTTAATATCACTATCTTTTCTATATTCATTATAAAAACGAATATAATCGATATAAATATCGTTCACGTCAAAATAGCGCAACTCTAATCAACACGGCATTATATATTTCAATAAATTCGTTATTCTATTCAACAAATGAATATATATCCTATTCAACACATGAATCTATATTGCTTTCAACACATGACTAATCTCAACACATGAGTACTGTCAACACATGACTATTTTTGTTATGTAATATATTTTATAAAATTATGGTATCTATCGTTTGATTTTTAATCAGACTCCAACCGTAAAGTAGTCTCTAATCTTAAATATGATAAAGATGTAAATTTTATTGTTAAAATATTTTACTCAACACATGAAGAGTTTCAACACATGAATATTCTCAACACAAGAGCGTCGTCAACACATGACTATTTTATATTCTAATATTCTTTATTTTTTCAATTGGAATGAGGCCCAATCTATTACCATATAATGTTAATTATATGGATTCCACACAACACATGTATATAATAGCAACGATAAATAATCAACCATCATCCAAAGTGCACCACTCTGTATAAGCATCAAATATAGATATCTAACGCTTATAACAGGCTGTCAATCAATCGATCGACATACAACTAATTATTGGGGTTAGTGTATGCCGTATTTTATTCCAATACCCGTGTGGGGTTTCAAATCAACAAACACAGATTTTTATTTGTGCAGTTGGGCGATGTGTAAATTTATCGTCCCAATCAATATCCTTCAAATGGGTGTACATAAACAAACCGTCCGGTTTGTAAATGAATATTTATTTGTTCACATTCACTATATTCATATTCACATTAAAAATTATATTTTTAACGATAATTAATTTATCTCAACACATGAATATATTTTATTATCTATTTCACATCAACATCACAAACAATTTTCACAACACATCAATCAAACAAACAAGCCGTCCATGGTCTGTGGACGACGGGTGTCGGGTGCTGCTAAGCACCATCTGCATCCTAGTATATATTTATAACTAGAAAATGAAATTTAAAGTGAGGAGTTCTCACAGAGGGTTCCACTCCGCCGTAGAAATTTCTGAAATTCAGAACAGTCTGGATTTGCCCGTACTTCCAACGTAGTCTTCTCCACGCTGTTCATATTAAAATCATACTTTTAATATGATGTTCTATACATTAAAAATCATATTTTTAATACTCTACCAATATAAAAATCATATTTTTATTCTTTCTATAATATGAAAATCATATTTTTATTTCTACTTCATATATATTACAATGCTTGTTTCTATATATGTAAAAATTATATTTTTATTTTTCTCATATGATAAAAATCATATTTTTATCGTTCCTATGATATAAAAATCATATTTTTACTATCTACGTATATGAAAATTATTTCTTCCTTTGTTATAAAAATCTAACCTTTCTTTGTATAAAAATATCACCTTTCTCTTATATAAAAATCGGACCTTCACGTTATTAAAAATCTAATTTTTTTCCTAAGGAAAAATCTAATCTTTATATCAAGGAAAATCAAATCCTTTACCACATAAAAATCATGTCTTACTCTCATTAAAAATCCAAACTTTGCATTGTAAACAATCTAACAAAACTAAATATTTTTTCATTTGCAATTTACTTAACTTAAATTAAACAAAGAAAAATAAATATAGAAATATAAGAAGAACTCACAGCGTTTTTAGAAGAAGAGGGGGGAATTCAAGTGGAGACGGCCATCTACAGGCGTTGGAGGTTGGGTGGTTGGGCGGAGGCGATCTCAGGGCGTCTGGGTGGTGCGCGGCTAGGAGACGTAGGGTTTGAGGAGGGGTTTCGCGGGTTTCGAGGAGGGGTCAAGGCGCGATCGATTGTGGAGGGCAACAGGAGGCGGAGGGAGACGATGGAGAGAGAATCGGGAAGAGGAGAGAGCTCGTGAGAGGAAGTGAGGTGCGAGAGGGGGGAGCGGGGGCCAGGGGGTGCTGCTCCGCCTGAGCGCTGGCGGCGTAGTGGGCGACGCGCCCTCCTGGTCGCACGGCTCCATCGGCTAGGGCAAAGCCCCTTTTCTTTTTTCTTTTTTTTAAACTGAAATGAATGTGGAGGGAGAGAGGTAATTGAGGTGGAGATATATAATAATATATATTATTTAATTAATTTAATTTCAAAAAGGTACTTTTTATTTTGACCTCGAAACGAGACCCACCGCCTGTCATCCATAGCTAATTACCGCCATTCCGAACACAATGGGATATGTATCTTAAGCTGATTCTGTTGTTTCGACTAGTTTTCGTCAAAATCAAAATATAACTCTATATATTGAATTTTGTACGCGCATTTCCATTTACCGGGGTCACATACTAACTCGAAAAATTCCAGAAAAATATTTTCCAACTTCGTATTGACGATACGGTCCTAACAAAACTTGTTTCGTCGAATTCTGAGACCGTTTGAAAAATGTCCATTTTCTAGTCGATTAAAATCAACTAAAACTGATCAAACACGTTTTCCTTTGCCACGCTCACATGTTGATTCGAAAAATTACGGAAATTGGAATCTAGCAATAACTTGACATCACGGATCCAACAAAAGTTGTTTCGTCGAAATCCGAGGTCGTTTGCAAAATGGCTATTTTTAAGGGCCGAAATTCCATGGCGACTATTCAGAATTTTCAACTGGGCCTATCTTTTGATTCCTGCTACGAAATTTCAATTTTTCGGATTCGTTGGAAAGATATTGTCAAATGGATTCTAATATTTTTGGTTTCACTAAAATCCGGTTTATTTTGCACCCGGTATGTTCAATTGAAATTTGAAATCGAATTATCGAACTACCACGCCATTTTCAATTCCTTTTATAATTATAAATAAATATTTATATTCTAACGACGACGTATATAAATATATATGTTCTAATTCTATTCAGAACAAATTTCTCGTCGAATTATTTAAAATAATTCATTTTAAATATTCAAAATTCGTTAAAATAGCCAAAAATAAAAAATTTAAATTGGCTCGCATTTCCGGGTTGTTACAACCCCTCTTAAAACTTTTCATCCCCGAAAAGGAACGAAGCCGAAAGTTGTTTAACTAATCAACTCAACTTTCATTATTTTCTTTACGACTTAAGTTCTTCAACTTTTCAGTTTCTAAGAACTTTTCAAATTTTTCAAAAATTTGGCTAACACCCTAAATTTCCGAAAAACTTCGCCGTAACCTCCCCTGCACCGGGGGCTTCGGGATATTTCATATAGCCTCCCATGGCCTTCTTCAATCAAAAAGAAAAAGAAAAAGCCAAGCGGCTAGCCAATCGGCTCATAAAATCATCTTCACCCAAACAAAACAGTAAATTATGGTAAACATGTACCTATTTGTCGGGGAAACAATTTTATTCTCTGCTCTAGCCTCCTTGCTATGACCTATTCAATAGATATACATGTATATGCATGCAATTGTAATCATTTTTTCAATACTGTTCAATATTCGGTTCAATTAAGCTAAACGGTTCAAAATTATCAAACAAATAAACAAACAACACAACCATCAATCAATTAGTGGATTAACGTTTCAAATTCATAATTTTGATATATATACAAAAAGTCATGTTTTTTATGCCAATTCACAACAATGTATTCTAGCTATATTTTGGTTCTCACACCAGTCTAATGGAAATATATAGAAATCACACCTTCGAAACACGAAAATAAACCACTGATGTCATACGTCATCAGTGGAATCATCCCTAGGCTACTAGAGCGCGATTCTATATCTATCCAGTATATTAAAACTTCGACTATACGTTCATGACGCGTATACGCGAAATCTTTATATACTCGATTGTCCAAATTCAAAATAAATAAATATTCAAATACGTATAAAACGATTTAAATTTCAAAACAAATTTCGTTTTCATTTGAAAAATATACTCTTCACACTCGTTCTACGATACCACTGATCCTATCTCTAATGAGTAAATCTAATTGGATATTACTAATCCAATATCTGATGAATTCTTTCGTTCGGTTCTAATATGTCTTGCTCTCGAGCTCTGTAAACCAAAGCTCTGATACCAACTGTGATAGCCCGTAACTTCCCCGGTAAGGAAAGCATGGATTACCTTGAGAACAACACACAAAAGAACGCAGACAGAAGAACATTTCATTGTTATTACAACAATTCCATTAGAATACAAGAATATACAGAGTATGAATAAATATTACACATTTGACAGATATCAGAGATTCAAATTACATTTAAATACATAGCAGCGGAAAAGTAATACAACACACAACTAGAAGTAATACATGGATACAGAGCTTTCCGAGTATCGTTCCAGCTGTAAATCAGGATCCTGTGAATATAAATCTGCAAAACCAAAACTACTAGCTGCCCGTGTCGAAAGCAGGGGCACCCAGAGTTTAGGTTAACACAATAAACTCCAGGCCAGTCATGTGACTGGTGTGAGAACTAAAACAGTTATTTAAAACTTTACTTTAAAAGGGAGTAATTCAAGGGACCATGCCGTATAACACGGAACGGGTTTCCTCCTAAGAATACCAGTGCATAAAACAAACAGCGCAATGCTACATAAAGAAAAATGAAGCTATTATAAGACCCAGTTCCCATCACACAATGCAACGCAAGCCGGAGGATAGGGTTTTTACCTTATAATATCCAAAGCATGCTTGATACGTTAAAAACACATTATTTGATACTATAATAAATGTATAGTGTCAAAACAATTTCAATCATAAATATCAATCATAGATGGCATTAATGACCCATACCACTATGTCGCCACACTAGGTTCTACAAATAAAATCGCAATATCACGTATTCGAAATTGGATTTCCGTCATGAGTCGAGGCAAGGGCCAAGCTCCTCTCCGTTCGAGACACTCTAGCAAATGTCTCAGGACCCTACTATGATCCTTGGAATCGGTTGGGCTGGTCCTCTCTTACTTTTGAGGATTGGTTATTCATGAACACACGTTTCCCGGTCCTAACAGACCTATATCCGAGGCGCCTCGTATTCCAACAACCACACAGGCGAAAAGTATATATAAATGTCAGCCAGTTTAAGCACTGACACAACCACTAGCTAGAAAGAAATGTCGTGTTCTCCCAATGGTCCGTATCCCGTTTTTGACTCATACCGAGGTGTGAGGCTCGCGAATTCACGCTATACACAAAGTTATGCCACACAGGCTGGGCTTTGATCATCAACTACAAGACTTTGCTTTTCAACAGAAGCCTTGATCATTTGCCACTTAGGCGTGCCACACAGGCAATTCACTCCATGCGACTGATGTCCATCGATATACAACCTCTGAGCTTGTACGTCTCAGAGAAGGGCGTTATGCAAGAGAATAAATTCTCCGCCGCCAAACAGATGTATATTTAATAGAGATCAATCAACACAGAATAAAATCCAATGTCAGACACACAGTCCATTTACAAGTTCGTTCTGGGCTGAACGAAACCGGAGGCATTTTCCTCGCATATCCATCGATCTCCAAGTACGTCTGGACGATCACCAACTGATTACCTCCTCTTGGTTGTACAGCCCAATCAAGATCATCAGTAATCACCCAAACGATGTGAAGACTTCCGGTCTTCAACCACCGTCTTCATCTTCGACTTATCGTCGAAACGGTTATTCAGAATGGGTATAAACCCGGCCTTTTTGAATAACCCTCGTATATAATAAACACGTGTTACACAAACACAGCATACGCCTCATTCCAATTTAGAATATTCTTTTATTCAAATTTCAACATTCTTAGGGAAAGGTTCCCATTAATTTTATCAAAGATAAATTCTTCTAAATTTATTCTTTAATCTTTCTTTGGATATCATTTCAAACCGTATTATGGTTTTCCAAACTAGTTGGTATTAGCGAACCACACAGAAGTAATTATTTATTTTATTTCCCAATGCCGACCTATTCATCCCATGGAGAAAAATTGGTAATACTCCACATCTAACACCACGGTGTTATCGGTAAAATTAATTACCATTTCGCGTTCAATTCTAATTAAACATTGAACTATCGCTTTGGAGCAAAACTGGTGATACTCCATTCTCGATCACTTTTCAGATTTGATAGTTTAAATTATCAATTCACTTTCAATCTAATTAAAGATTCATTAAAACTCCACTTAGATTTAATCTTCTCAAAAATCAATATCCTGTCTTTAATTGGGTTAAAGAACCAATGTCATTAAAACACAATTCACGACAAACCCAAATCACATTTGATATTAAATACAAGGCTCTGAATAGAAAATATACCGGCTTATATTCAATATCAAATTCTGAAACCAACAAATATCGTATTGGAAATAATGATATAAATATATCTTTCAAATTCCCATAACAATATCTGTATAATCACGGAATCTAACATCGAAATATTCCAAAGACAATTTCGATTCAAATCCACTCCAATTCAATTATTGGAAATTCTGATTATTTTTAAACCCACTTTCAAATTCAATTTATTAATTTCAAAAATAAATTGATTTTAATTCTAGTTCAAAACTAGTTCATCTCGATAAAAATCGATTTTTATCCTATGAAATATGGAGTTTTTCACCCCAGTTCTTTCCAATTCATATATTATGATTTTACACTAATTATTGATATTTTTAATAATTTTATCAAGGCCCATACAGTCGATTTCCATCAACGGCCATCGAACTACATTTACAATGACCTTTTCCAAATTTGATTTGGACATAATTCCAAATTTGATTTGGACATAATTCTAAATCCAACCGTTAGATTTCAAATTTTGAATATTCATTAGAAAGCTCTTTTCGATACGAACCTAACAGTTCCAGTTTTAGGAGAATCCGACGGTCGGATCTCCCGCAACGTCAATTCGAAGTCAATGGTCGAAATTCACGAACTACCGCGGCGCGGCGCGTTCTATTCAGGCCATTATATATTTAATATATATATATATATTATATGTTTCGTCGATTTCCTTTTAAAACGTATTTTATAAATCGTTTTAAATTCGTTTTCAAAACCATTTCAACTCTATATTCAATTTCAAATCAAAATTGAATATTTCATATCACTACTGTATAAATGATAATATTTTCAAAACGTTATATTTTAATATCACTTTCTTTTCTATATTCAGTATAAAAACGAATATAATCGATATAAATATCGTTCACGTCAAAAAAGCGCAACTCTAATCAATACGGCATTATATATTTCAATAAATTCGTTATTCTATTCAACAAATGAATATATATTCTATTCAACACATGAATCTATATTTCTCTCAACACATGAGTATTGTCAACACATGACTATTTTTGTTATGTAATATATTTTATAAAATTATGGTATCTATCGTTTGATTTTTAATCAGACTCCAACCGTAAAGTAGTCTCTAATCTTAAATATGATAAAGATGTAAATTTTATTGTTAAAATATTTTACTCAACACATGAAGAGTTTCAACACATGAATATTCTCAACACAAGAGCGTCGTCAACACATGACTATTTTTATATTCTAATATTCTTTATTTTTTCAATTGGAATGAGGCCCAATCTATTACCATATAATGTTAATTATATGGATTCCACACAACACATGTATATAATAGCAACGATAAATAATCAACCATCATCCAAAGTGCACCACTCTGTATAAGCATCAAATAAAGATATCTAACGCTTATAACAGGCTGTCAATCAATCGATCGACATACAACTAATTATTGGGGTTAGTGTATGCCGTATTTTATTCCAATACCCGTGTGGGGTTTCAAATCAACAAACACAGATTTTTATTTGTGCAGTTGGGCGATGTGTAAATTTATCGTCCCAATCAATATCCTTCAAATGGGTGTACATAAACAAACCGTCCGGTTTGTAAATGAATATTTATTTGTTCACATTCACTATATTCATATTCACATTAAAAATTATATTTTTAACGATAATTAATTTATCTCAACACATGAATATATTTTATTATCTATTTCACATCAACATCACAAACAATTTTCACAACACATCAATCAAACAAACAAGCCGTCCATGGTCTGTGGACGACGGGTGTCGGGTGCTGCTAAGCACCATCTGCATCCTAGTATATATTTATAACTAGAAAAAGAAATTTAAAGTGAGGAGTTCTCACAGAGGGTTCCACTCCGCCGTATAAATTTCTGAAATTCAGAACAGTCTGGATTTGCCCGTACTTCCAACGTAGTCTTCTCCACGCTGTTCATATTAAAATCATACTTTTAATATGATGTTCTATACATTAAAAATCATATTTTTAATACTCTACCAATATAAAAATCATATTTTTATTCTTTCTATAATATGAAAATCATATTTTTATTTCTACTTCATATATATTACAATGCTTGTTTCTATATATGTAAAAATTATATTTTTATTTTTCTCATATGATAAAAATCATATTTTTATCGTTCCTATGATATAAAAATCATATTTTTACTATCTACGTATATGAAAATTATTTCTTCCTTTGTTATAAAAATCTAACCTTTCTTTGTATAAAAATATCGCCTTTCTCTTATATAAAAATCGGACCTTCACGTTATTAAAAATCTAATTTTTTTACTAAGGAAAAATCTAATCTTTATATTAAGGAAAATCAAATCCTTTACCACATAAAAATCATGTCTTACTCTCATTAAAAATCCAAAATTTGTATTGTAAACAATCTAACAAAACTAAATATTTTTTCATTTGCAATTTACTTAACTTAAATTAAACAAAGAAAAATAAATATAGGAATATAAGAAGAACTCACAGCGTTTTTAGAAGAAGAGGGGGGAATTCAAGTGGAGACGGCCATCTACAGGCGCTGGAGGTTGGGTGGTTGGGCGGAGGCGATCTCAGGGCGTCTGGGTGGTGCGCGGCTAGGAGACGTAGGGTTTGAGGAGGGGTTTCGCGGGTTTCGAGGAGGGGTCAAGGCGCGATCGATTGTGGAGGGCAACAGGAGGCGGAGGGAGACGATGGAGAGAGAATCGGGAAGAGGAGAGAGCTCGTGAGAGGAAGTGAGGTGCGAGAGGGGGGAGCGGGGGCCAGGGGGTGCTGCTCCGCCTGAGCGCTGGCGGCTAGTGGGCGACGCGCCCTCCCGGTCGCACGGCTCCGTCGGCTAGGGCAAAGCCCCTTTTCTTTTTTCTTTTTTTTAAACTGAAATGAATGTGGAGGGAGAGAGGTAATTGAGGTGGAGATATATAATAATATATATTATTTAATTAATTTAATTTCAAAAAGGTACTTTTTATTTTGACCTCGAAACGAGACCCACCGCCTGTCATCCATAGCTAATTACCCCCATTCCGAACACAATGGGATATGTATCTTAAGCTGATTCTATTGTTTCGACTAGTTTTCGTCAAAATCAAAATATAACTCTATATATTGAATTTTGTACGCGCATTTCCATTTACCGGGGTCACATACTAACTCGAAAAATTCCAGAAAAATATTTTCCAACTTCGTATTGACGATACGGTCCTAACAAAACTTGTTTCGTCGAATTCTGAGACCGTTTGAAAAATGTCCATTTTCTAGTCAATTAAAATCAACTAAAACTGATCAAACACGTTTTCCTTTGCCACGCTCACATTTTGATTCGAAAAATTACGGAAATTGGAATCTAGCAATAACTTGACATCACGGATCCAACAAAAGTGGTTTCGTCGAAATCCGAGGTCGTTTGCAAAATGGCTATTTTTAAGGGCCGAAATTCCATGGCGACTATTCAGAATTTTCAACTGGGCCTATCTTTTGATTCCTGCTACGAAATTTCAATTTTTCGGATTCGTTGGAAAGATATTGTCAAATGGATTCTAATATTTTTGGTTTCACTAAAATCCGGTTTATTTTGCACCCGGTATGTTCAATTGAAATTTGAAATCGAATTATCGAACTACCGCGCCATTTTCAATTCCATTTATAATTATAAATAAATATTTATATTCTAACGACGACGTATATAAATATATATGTTCTAATTCTATTCAAAACAAATTTCTCGTCGAATTATTTAAAATAATTCATTTTAAATATTCAAAATTCGTTAAAATAGCCAAAAATAAAAAATTTAAATTGGCTCGCATTTCCGGGTTGTTACAATCTACCCCTCTTAAAACTTTTCATCCCCGAAAAGGAACGAAGCCGAAAGTTGTTTAACTAATCAACTCAACTTTTATTATTTTCTTTACGACTTAAGTTCTTCAACTTTTCAGTTTCTAAGAACTTTTCAAATTTTTCAAAAATTTGGCAAACACCCTAAATTTCCGAAAAACTTCGCCGTAACCTCCCCTGCACCGGGGGCTTCGGGATATTTCATATAGCCTCCCATGGCCTTCTTCAATCAAAAAGAAAAAGAAAAAGCCAAGCGGCTAGCCAATCGGCTCATAAAATCATCTTCACCCAAACAAAACAGTAAATTATGGTAAACATGTACCTATTTGTCGGGGAAACAATTTTATTCTCTGCTCTAGCCTCCTTGCTATGACCTATTCAATAGATATACATGTATATGCATGCAATTGTAATCATTTTTTCAATACTGTTCAATATTCGGTTCAATTAAGCTAAACGGTTCAAAATTATCAAACAAATAAACAAACAACACAACCATCAATCAATTAGTGGATTAACGTTTCAAATTCATAATTTTGATATATATACAAAAAGTCATGTTTTTTATGCCAATTCACAACAATGTATTCTAGCTATATTTTGGTTCTCACACCAGTCTAATGGAAATATATAGAAATCACACCTTCGAAACACGAAAATAAACCACTGATGTCATACGTCATCAGTGGAATCATCCCTAGGCTACTAGAGCGCGATTCTATATCTATCCAGTATATTAAAACTTCGACTATATGTTCATGACGCGTATACGCGAAATCTTTATATACTCGATTGTCCAAATTCAAAATAAATAAATATTCAAATACGTATAAAACGATTTAAATTTCAAAACAAATTTCGTTTTCATTTGAAAAATATAGTCTTCACACTCGTTCTACGATACCACTGATCCTATCTCTAATGAGTAATTCTAATTGGATATTACTAATCCAATATCTGATGAATTCTTTCGTTCGGTTCTAATATGTCTTGTTCTCGAGCTCTGTAAACCAAAGCTCTGATACCAACTGTGATAGCCCGTAACTTCCCCGGTAAGGAAAGCATGGATTACCTTGAGAACAACACACAAAAGAACGCAGACAGAAGAACATTTCATTGTTATTACAACAATTCCATTAGAATACAAGAATATACAGAGTATGAATAAATATTACACATTTGACAGATATCAGAGATTCAAATTACATTTAAATACATAGCAGCGGAAAAGTAATACAACACACAACTAGAAGTAATACATGGATACAGAGCTTTCCGAGTATCGTTCCAGCTGTAAATCAGGATCCTGTGAATATAAATCTGCAAAACCAAAACTACTAGCTGCCCGTGTCGAAAGCAGGGGCACCCAGAGTTTAGGATAACACAATAAACTCCAGGCCAGTCATGTGACTGGTGTGAGAACTAAAACAGTTATTTAAAACTTTACTTTAAAAGGGAGTAATTCAAGGGACCATGCCGTATAACACGGAACGGGTTTCCTCCTAAGAATACCAGTGCATAAAACAAACAGCGCAATGCTACATAAAGAAAAATGAAGATATTATAAGACCCAGTTCCCATCACACAATGCAACGCAAGCCGGAGGATAGGGTTTTTACCTTATAATATCCAAAGCATGCTTGATACGTTAAAAACACATTATTTGATACTATAATAAATGTATAGTGTCAAAACAATTTCAATCATAAATATCAATCATAGATGGCATTAATGACCCATACCACTATGTCGCCACACTAGGTTCTACAAATAAAATCGCAATATCACGTATTCGAAATTGGATTTCCGTCATGAGTCGAGGCAAGGGCCAAGCTCCTCTCCGTTCGAGACACTCTAGCAAATGTCTCAGGACCCTACTATGATCCTTGGAATCGGTTGGGCTGGTCCTCTCTTACTTTTGAGGATTGGTTATTCATGAACACACGTTTCCCGGTCCTAACAGACCTATATCCGAGGCGCCTTGCATTCCAACAACCACACAGGTGAAAAGTATATATAAATGTCAGCCAGTTTAAGCACTGACACAACCACTAGCTAGAAAGAAATGTCGTGTTCTCCCAATGGTCCGTATCCCGTTTTTGACTCATATCGAGGTGTGAGGCTCGCGAATTCACGCTATACACAAAGTTATGCCACACAGGCTGGGCTTTGATCATCAACTACAAGACTTTGCTTTTCAACAGAAGCCTTGATCATTTGCCACTTAGGCGTGCCACACAGGCAATTCACTCCATGCGACTGATGTCCATCGATATACAACCTCTGAGCTTGTACGTCTCAGAGAAGGGCGTTATGCAAGAGAATAAATTCTCCGCCGCCAAACAGATGTATATTTAATAGAGATCAATCAACACAGAATAAAATCCAATGTCAGACACACAGTCCATTTACAAGTTCGTTCTGGGCTGAACGAAACCGGAGGCATTTTCCTCGCATATCCATCGATCTCCAAGTGCGTCTGGACGATCACCAACTGATTACCTCCTCTTGGGTGTACAGCCCAATCAAGATCATCAGTAATCACCCAAACGATGTGAAGACTTCCGGTCTTCAACCACCGTCTTCATCTTCGACTTATCGTCGAAACGGTTATTCAGAATGGGTATAAACCCGGCCTTTTTGAATAACCCTCGTATATAATAAACACGTGTTACACAAACACAGCATACGCCTCATTCCAATTTAGAATATTCTTTTATTCCAAATTTCAACATTCTTAGGGAAAGGTTCCCATTAATTTTATCAAAGATAAATTATTCTAAATTTATTCTTTAATCTTTCTTTGGATATCATTTCAAAGGGTATTATGGTTTTCCAAACTAGTTGGTATTAGTGAACCACACAGAAGTAATTATTTATTTTATTTCCCAATGCCAACCTATTCATCCCATGGAGCAAAATTGGTAATACTCCACATCTAACACCACGGTGTTATCGGTAAAATTAATTACCATTTCGCGTTCAATTCTAATTAAAGATTGAACTATTGCTTTGGAGCAAAACTGGTGATACTCCATTCTCGATCACTTTTCAGATTTGATAGTTTAAATTATCAATTCACTTTCAATCTAATTAAAGATTCATTAAAACTCCACTTAGATTTAATCTTCTCAAAAATCAATATCCTGTCTTTAATTGGGTTAAAGAACCAATGTCATTAAAACACAATTCACGACAAACCCAAATCACATTTGATATTAAATACAAGGCTCTGAATAGAAAATATACCGGCTTATATTCAATATCAAATTCTGAAACCAACAAATATCGTATTGGAAATAATGATATAAATATATCTTTCAAATTCCCATAACAATATCTGTATAATCACGGAATCTAACATCGAAATATTCCAAAGACAATTTCGATTCAAATCCACTCCAATTCAATTATTGGAAATTCTGATTATTTTTAAACCCACTTTCAAATTCAATTTATTAATTTCAAAAATAAATTGATTTTAATTCTAGTTCAAAACTAGTTCATCTCGATAAAAATCGATTTTTATCCTATGAAATATGGAGTTTTTCACCCCAGTTCTTTCCAATTCATATATTATGATTTTACACTAATTATTGATATTTTTAATAATTTTATCAAGGCCCATACAGTCGATTTCCATCAACGGCCATCGAACTACATTTACAATGACCTTTTCCAAATTTGATTTGGACATAATTCCAAATTTGATTTGGACATAATTCTAAATCCAACCGTTAGATTTCAAATTTCGAATATTCATTGGAAAGCTCTTTTCGATACGAACCTAACAGTTCCAGTTTTAGGAGAATCCGACGGTCGGATCTCCCGCAACGTCAATTCGAAGTCAATGGTCGAAATTCACGAACTACCGCGGCGCGGCGCGTTCTATTCAGGCCATTATATATTTAATATATATATATATATATTATATGTTTCGTCGATTTCCTTTTAAAACGTATTTTATAAATCGTTTTAAATTCGTTTTCAAAACCATTTCAACTCTATATTCAATTTCAAATCAAAATTGAATATTTCATATCATTACTGTATATATGATAATATTTTCAAAACGTTATATTTTAATATCACTTTCTTTTCTATATTCAGTATAAAAACGAATATAATCGATATAAATATCGTTCACGTCAAAAAAGCGCAACTCTAATCAACACGGCATTATATATTTCAATAAATTCGTTATTCTATTCAACAAATGAATATATATTCTATTCAACACATGAATCTATATTTCTCTCAACACATGAGTATTGTCAACACATTACTATTTTTGTTATGTAATATATTTTATAAAATTATGGTATCTATCGTTTGATTTTTAATCAGACTCCAACCGTAAAGTAGTCTCTAATCTTAAATATGATAAAGATGTAAATTTTATTGTTAAAATATTTTACTCAACACATGAAGAGTTTCAACACATGAATATTCTTAACACAAGAGCGTCGTCAACACATGACTATTTTTATATTCTAATATTCTTTATTTTTTCAATTGGAATGAGGCCCAATCTATTACCATATAATGTTAATTATATGGATTCCATACAACACATGTATATAATAGCAACGATAAATAATCAACCATCATCCAAAGTGCACCACTCTGTATAAGCATCAAATATAGATATCTAACGCTTATAACAGGCTGTCAATCAATCGATCGACATACAACTAATTATTGAGGTTAGTGTATGCCGTATTTTATTCCAATACCCATGTGGGGTTTCAAATCAACAAACACAGATTTTTATTTGTGCAGTTGGGCGATGTGTAAAATTTATCGTCCCAATCAATATCCTTCAAATGGGTGTACATAAACAAACCGTCCGGTTTGTAAATGAATATTTATTTGTTCATATTCACTATATTCATATTCACGTTAAAAATTATATTTTTAACGATAATTAATTTATCTCAACACATGAATATATTTTATTATCTATTTCACATCAACATCACAAACAATTTTCAAAACACATCAATCAAACAAACAAGCCGTCCATGGTCTGTGGACGACGGGAATCGGGTGCTGCTAAGCACCGTCTGCATCCTAGTATATATTTATAACTAGAAAAAGAAATTTAAAGTGAGGAGTTCTCACAGAGGGCTCCACTCCGCCGTAGAAATTTCTGAAATTCAGAACAGTCTGGATTTGCCCGTACTTCCAACGTAGTCTTCTCCACGCTGTTCATATTAAAATCACACTTTTAATATGATGTTCTATACATTAAAAATCATATTTTTAATACTCTACCAATATAAAAATCATATTTTTATTCTTTCTATAATATGAAAATCATATTTTTATTTCTACTTCATATATATTACAATGCTTATTTCTATGTAAAAATTATATTTTTATTTTTCTCATATGATAAAAATCATATTTTTATCGTTCCTATGATATAAAAATCATATTTTTACTATCTACATATATGAAAATTATTCCTTTCTTTGTTATAAAAATCTAACCTTTCTTTGTATAAAAATATCGTCTTTCTGTTATATAAAAATCGTACCTTCACGTTATTAAAAATCTAATTTTTTTCTAAGGAAAATCTAATCTTTATATTAAGGAAAATCAAATCCTTTACCACATAAAAATCATGTCTTACTCTCATTAAAAATCCAAACTTTGCATTGTAAACCATCAAACAAAACTAATTTTTTTTCATTTGCAATTTATTTAACTTAAATTAAATAAAGAAAAATAAATATAGAAATATAAGAAGAACTCACAGCGTTTTTAGAAAAAGAAGGGGGGAATTCAAGTGGAGACGGCCATCTACAGGCGCTGGAGGTTGGGTGGTCGGGCGGAGGTGAACTCAGGGCGTTTGGGTGGTGCGCGACTAGGAGAGGTAGGGTTTGAGGAGGGGTTTCGTGGGTTTCGAGGAGGGGTCAAGGCGCGATCGATTGTGGAGGGCGACAGGAAGCGGAGGGAGGCGATGGAGAGAGAATCGGAAAGAGGAGAGATCACGTGAGAGGAAGTGAGGTGCGAGAGGGGGGATCGGGGGCCGGGGGTGCCGCTCCGCCTGAGCGCTGGCGGCGTTGTGGGCAACGCGCCCTCCTGGAGGCGCGGCTCCGTCGGCTAGGGCACAGCCCCCTTTTTATTTTAAACTGAAATGAACGTGGAGGGAGAGAGGTAAGTGAGGGGTAGTTATATAATAATATATATTATTTAATTAATTTAATTTCAAAAAGGTACTTTTTATTTTGACCTCGAAACAAGACCCACCGCCTGTCGTCCAAAGCTAATTACCCCCATTCCGAACACAATGGGATGTGTATCATAAGCTGATTCTATTGTTTCGACTAGTTTTCATCAAAATCAAAATATAACTCTATATATTGAATTTTGAACCCGCATTTCGATTTATCGGGGTCATATACTAACTCGAAAAATTCTAGAAAAATATTTTCCAACTTCCTATTGACGATACGGTCCTAACAAAACTTAGTTCGTCGAATTCCTAGACAATTTGAAAAATGGCCATTTTCCAGTCGATTAAAATCAACTAAAACTGGTCAAACACGTTTTCCTTTGCCACGCTCAAATTTTGATTCGAAAAATTACGGAAATTGGAATCTAGCAATAACTTGACATCACGGATCCAACAAAAGTGGTTTCGTTGAAATCCGAGGTCGTTTGCAAAATGGCTATTTTTAAGGGTCGAAATTCCGTAGCGACTATTCAGAATTTTCAACTGGGCCTATCTTTTGATTCCCACTATGAAATTTCAATTTTTTGGATTCGTTGGAAAGATATTGTCAAATGGATTCTAATATTTTTGGTTTCACTAAAATCCGGTTTATTTTGCACCCGGTATGTTCAATTGAAATTTGAAATCGAATTATCGAACTACCGCACCATTTTCAATTCCTTTTAAAATTATAAATAAATATTTATATTCTAACGATGACGTATATAAATATATACCTTCTAATTCTATTCAAAATAAATTTCTCGTCGAATTATTTAAAATAATCCATTTTAAATAATCAAAATTCATTAAAATAGCCAAAAATAAAAAATTTAAATTGGCTCGCATTTTCGGGTTGTTATATCAAGTTATTGCTAGGTTTCAAATTTATAATTTTTTGAAACAATATGTGAGCATGGCAAAGGAAACGCGTTTGACCAGTTTCAGTCGATTTTAATCGACTGGAAAATGGCCATTTTTCAATCGGTCTCAGAATTTGACGAAATTAGTTTTGTTAGGACCGTATCGTCAATACGATGCTAGAAAATATTTTTCGGGAATTTTTCGAGTTAGTACGTGACCCCGGTAAATTGAAATGTGGGTTCAAATTCAATATATGGAGTTATATTTTTATTTTGATGAAAACTGATCAAAATGATCGAATCAACCTGCGATACATATCCCATTGGGTTCGGAATGAGGGTAATTAGCTATAGACGACAGGCGGTGGGTTTCGTTTCGAGGTCGAAATAAAAAATACCTTTTTGGATAATAAAATAATAATAAAATAAATAAAACTCTCTCCCCTTATTCCTTTTATCTCAGCCCCCCCTCCGTCAGTTTCATTTACAGCAAAAAAGGGGGAAAAAGAAAAAAGAAAAAAAAATGAATCGCTCCACCAATGATGGAAACCGCCGCCGCCCACCGTCGAGTACCCCCTCCGCTAGTCGCGCCGCCGGCCAAGGCTGCTACCCACCCCCCTCCTTTCTCCTCCCGATTCGCGCCGCCCATCCCCTGCCACCAACCTCCGCCCGTGCCTGGCCCTCTCCGACCCTTCACCAACGCCGACTCCCCCAGCTCCTTCTTCATCCGTCGTTTCTCACCCCCACTTTGCTGTAAGTGTTTTTTTGTTTTTATTTTTAGTTTTTTTTGTTTTAATTTATTTTAAACATTTAATTTAGGTTAATCGATTCAAAAACTGTTTTTTATTTGAATATGAAAATCCTTAGATTAAAAATATAATTTTCATATTGGTAGGAGACTAAAGATATGATTTTTATATAGTAAAGATTATAAAGATACGATTTTTATAGTATAGAAGGAATAAAAATACGATTTTTATATTATTTATATAGTAAAAATTTGATCTTTATATATGTAGTTAAATAAAAATTCAATCTTTATATTAGAAGTATATATAAAAATATAATTTTTATATAGAGAATAGTGTGATAAAAATATAATCTTTATTATATGAACACCGTTGTGAAGATAGAATTTTTATCTATATAGCAGCGTTGTGAAAATAGAATTTTTATCTATATAGTAGCGTTGTGAAAATAGAAATTTTATCTATATAGTAGCGGTGTAAAAATAGAATTTTTTTCTATATAGTAGCGGTATAAAAATAGGATTTTTATATACATAGCAACAATATAAAAATGTGATTTTTATATATGTAGTGGCTACGGGCAACGAAATTGACAAAGCAAGCACGGCGAAGATTTCTACATAAGAAGAGTCGTGGCGTTGGTTTAGCTAGTCGGTGAGAACTTCTCACTTTAAAACTTCTTTTCTAGTTAAAATATATACTAGGATGCAGATGGTGTTTAGTAGCACCCGACACCCGTCATCCACAGACCATGGATGGCTTGTATGTTTGATTGTTTGTGTGGTGAAAATTTATTGTGTGTTGTGAGATGGAATAAAATATTTATATAGTTAAAAATATAATTTTATCGTTAAAAATATAATTTTTAACGGGTATGTGAATGAATAAAAATCTGTGTTTGTTGATTTGAAATCCCACACGGGTATTGGGATGATATTTGGCATACACTAGTCCCAGTTATTTAATTGTATGTCAATCGATTGGTCGACAGACTGTGTGAGCGTTAATTATTTATATTTAATGCTTATGCAGTTGTGTGGTGCACTTTGGATGATGGTTGATTATTTATCGTTGCTATTATATACATGTGTTGTATGGAATCTATATAATTAATATTATATGGTAATTGATTTGGGCCTCATTCCAATTGAGAAAATAAATAATTTTATAAAATATATTAAATAACAAAAATCTTCATGTGTTGACAGGGCTCATGTGTTGAAAATTATCATGTGTTGAAAGAAATAATTTAACAATAAAATTTACATCTTTATCATATTTAAAGTTAGAAACTAACTGGAAAATAGATAAGATGAGTGGTTTCCTGGGTATTGATCTAATATTGGTTTCGGCCTTCGGGGTTAATACTTAGGGAATCATTCTCTTACTACTTTACGGTTGGAGTCTGATTTAAAAATCAAATGATAGATACCATAATTTTATAAAATATATTAAATAACAAAAATAGTCATGTGTTGACAGTGCTCATGTGTTGAGAATATTCATGTGTTGAATAGAATAAATATTCATTTGTTGAATAGAATAACGAGTTTATTGAAATATATAAAGCCATGTTGATTAGAGATGCACCATTTTGATATGAGCGATATTTATATCGATTATTTTTGTTTTTATAATAATTATAGAAAAGGGAGAGATTTCAAAATATAACGTTTTGAAAATATTATCATTTATATAGTAATGATATGAAATATTCAATTTTGATTTGAAATTGAATATAGAGTTGAAATGGTTTTGAAAACGAATTTAAAACGATTTATAAAATACGTTTTAAAAGGAAATCGACGATATATATATATATATATATATATATATATATTATATATAATGGCCTGAATAGAACGCGCTGCGCCGCGGTAGTTCGTGAATTTCGACCATTGACTTCGAATGAACATTACGGGAGATCCGACCGTCGGATTCTCCTGAAACTGGAACCGTTGGGTTCGTATCGAAAATAGCTTTCTAACAAATATTAGAAATTTGAATTCTAACGGTTGGATTTGGAAGTATGTCCAAATCAAATTTGGAAAAGGTCGCTGTAAGTGCAGTTCGATGACCGTTGATGGAAATCGACTGTACGGGCCTTGATAAAGTTATTAAAAATATCAATAATTTGTGTTAAATCATAAGAAATGAGTTGGGAAGAATTGGGATGAAAATCTCCATATTTGAAAAGATAAAAATAGATTTTTATCGAAATGAACTAGTTTTGAACTAGAATTAAAATCAATTTATTTTTGAAATAAATAAATTGAATTTGAAAGTGGTTTTAAAAATAATCAAAATTTCCAATATACGAATTGGAATGGATTTGAATCGAAATTATCTTCGGAATATTTCGATGTCGGGTTTCGTGATTATACAGAGATGGTTGTGGAAATTTGAAAGATATATTTATATCATTATTTCCAATACGATATTTGTTGGTTTCAGAATTTGATAATGAATATAAGCCGGTATATTTTCTATTCAGAGCCTTGTATTTGATATCAAATGTGATTTGGGTTTGTCGTGAATGGTGTCTTCATTAACACTGTTCTTAAGCGCAGTTGAGAAAAATATTAAATCTTTCTATTTAGATTTAATGAATTGTACCAATTAAATGATATTTAATTGGAATTTAATTTAAATTTGTTTTTAGGTTTATCGTGAGCGGTGTTTTGAATAACACCTGTTCTTTAACCCGATTAACAATGGAAAGTGATTTTGGGTTTATCGTGAACTTGTTTTAGATGACATTGGTTCTTTAACCCAGTTGAAGACAGGTTATTGATTTTTGAGAAGATTAAAACTAAGTGGGGTTTTAATGAAACTGTAACTAGATTGAAATGTGAATTGATAATTTAAATTATCAAATTTGGAAAGTGAGCGAGAATGGAGTATCACCAGTTTTGCTCCAAAGCGATAGTTAAATCTTTAATTAGATTTGAACGTGAAATGGTAATTAATTTTATCGATAACACCGTGGTGTTAAATATGGAGTATTACCAGTTTTGCTTCATGGGATGAATAGGTTGGGATTGGGAAATAAAATAAATAATTACTTCGGTGTGGTTCGCTAATCCTGACTAGTTTGGAAGACCTTACCGTGGTTCTAAATGATATCCAAAGGAAGATAAAAGAATAAATTTAGAAGAATTTATCTTTGATAAAATTAATGGGAATCTTTCCCTAAGAGTGTGGGAATTTAAATAAAAGAATATTCTGAATTGGAATGAGGCGTATGTTGTGTTTGTGTAACACGTGTTTATTATATACGCGGGTTATTCAGAAAGACCGGGTTTATACCCATTCTGAATAACCGATTCGACGATATGTCGAAGATGAAGACGGTGGTTGAAGACTAGAAGTCTTCACATCATTTGGGTGATTACTGATGATTTTGATTGGGCTGTACACCCAAGATAAGGGAATCAATTGGTGATCGTCCATACGTACGTGGAGATCGATGGATATGCGAGGAAAGTGCCTCCGGTTTTGCTCAGACCCAAAACGAACTTGTAAATGGACTGTGTGTCTGACATTGGATTTTATTCTGTGTTAATTGATCTCTATTAAATATACATCTGTTTGGCGGCGGAGAATTTATTCTCTTTCTTAACGCCCTTCTCTGAGACGTACGAGCTCAGAGGTTGTATATCGATGGACATTAGTCGCATGGAGTGAATTGCCTGTGTGGCATGCCTAAGCGGCAGATGATCAAGGCTTCTGTTGAAAAGTAAAGTCTTATGGTTGATAATCAAAGCACGGCCTGTGTGGCGCAGCTTTGTGTATAACGTGAAATCACGAGTCTCACACCCCGGTATGAGTCAAAAACGGGAGAAGGACCCAAGGAGTGCACGACATTTCTTTCTAGCTATGGTGGTGTCAGTGACCTACCAGCCCTGACATTATATATACTTTTCACCTGTGTGGTTGTTGGAATGCGAGGCGCCTCGATTATAGGTCTGTAAGGACCGGGAAACGTGTGTTCAGGAATAACTAATCCTCAAAAGTAAGAGAGGACCGGCCTTGGAGGATCCAGGGATTGCTGTGTGCGGTCCTGAGGCATTTGCTAGAGTGTCTCGAATCGGAGAGGAGCTTACCCCTTGCCTCGACTCATGA
The DNA here is from genome assembly GCA_030737875.1 of Allium sativum. Classification (NCBI taxonomy): domain Eukaryota; kingdom Viridiplantae; phylum Streptophyta; class Magnoliopsida; order Asparagales; family Amaryllidaceae; genus Allium; species Allium sativum. The sequence continues at coordinate 177,083,476 of CM060913.1, read as the reverse complement.
CAGAAATCCAATTTCCGATACGAAATTGCTGGTGTGATTGTATTACTAGTATGGCAACATAGTGGTATGAGTTATTTATGCCGTCTATGATTGATATTTATGATTGAAATCACTTTTGAAACATCTATGCTCTAGTAATAATATCAAACACTTTTGTTTTTAACGTATCAAGCATGCTTTGGCTATTATAAGGTAAAAACCCTATCCTCCGGCTTGCGCTGCATTGTGTGATGGGACCTGGGTCTTATAATAGCTTCATTTTTCTTTTTTTAGCATTGCGCTGTTTATTTTATGCACTGGTATTCTTGGGAGGAAACCCGTTCCGTGTTATACGGCGTGGTCCCTTGAATTACTCTCTTTTAAAGTAAAGTTTTAAATAACTGTTTTAGTTCTCACACCAGACACATGACTGACCTAGAGTTTATTGTTTTAACCTAAACTCTGGGTGCCCTTATTTTCCGCACGGGCAGCTCGTAGTTTTGGTTTTGCAGATTTATATTCACAGGATCCTGATTTACAGCTGGAAAGATACTCGGAAAGCTCTGTATCCGTGTATTACTTTCAGTTGTGTCTTGCATTTTTTTCCGCTACTATGTAATTTATTGTAATCTCTGATATTTTTAATATTTATTCATACTCTGTATATTCTTGTAATCTGATGGAATTGTTGTAAATAACAATGAAATGTTCTTTTGTTTGCGTTCTATTTTGTCGTGTTCTCAAGATAATCCGTGCTTTCCTTACCGGGGAAGTTACGGGCTATCTCATAAGGTACGCCTAGGCAAAAATATTGTAACAACCCTGATTTTGGGGTCAATTTAAAATTTATTTTAAGTGATTTTAATGAGTTTTGATATTTAAAATAATCTATTTTAAATAATAATGATCACAAATTTGATTTAAATCGAAGTTAGAATGAATAATTTAATTTTAATTATAAAAAGAGTTAGAAATAGCGCGGTAGTTTGAAAAGTCAAACTTGAACTTTGACTGACCGTACAGGACGCAAAATTTAACGGATTTTAGTGAAACCAAAAATATTAGAATCTATTTAAAAATATCTTTCGAACGAATCCGAAAAATCGAAATTTCATAGCGGAAATCAAAAGTTATGGCCAATTCAATTTTTAGAAAGGTCGCTAGGTAATTTGCATAGGTCAATAATGCTACTTTTTGCATATTAAGGAATTTCGACTTGAAACCACATCCATTGAGTTCAAAATGATGTTTCTGCATTGAAAAAGTATAAACACTTATATATTTCGAGTTTCGGAAATTACTGATTTAAAAATGTATTTTTAATATTAAGTATATACGCCTTAAATATGGAAATTTTGCAAATGACCTCCGTTTTTGACGAGACCACTTTTGTTGGATCCGGAATATTAAATTATTACTAGATTCCAAAATTCGTAATTTTTGGAGTCAGTATGTGGTCGTTATTAATTTTACAGTGAAAAACGGTCAATTTTCAGACTTTAAAAATTCATAATTTATTCATACGGACTCGGAATTTAACTAAACCAGTTTCTTTGAATCCGTAATGTCAAAACATATTTATGTTTCAATTTTCATAAAAATTGGAATTCGTAGGTGTTAACACGAATTTTTAGAATATGAAAATGGGTGCAAATTGTATAAATAAATACATAAAAGGGTAATTGGGCCTAATAACATTCTTAACCCCATATAAAATATCTTTTCCTCAGCCATTAGCTGAATCATAACCCTAAACCTACCAGACACCTTCTCCTTCTTCATTTTCATGGCCTCCACTCTAAATAATTCTTTGCAAATAAGCCCCTGAAAACAAAACAATTTATAACTCTCAATCCAAACCAAATCAGACCAAACCCTTTCTGGGTTTTGTTCATCTTCTTATCCTATATCTACCACTAAAAATTCAAGACCTATCGTCGCACGGGTTCGCCGGAATCTCAATCTAAAGGCAGCAGCCATATTTTCGTTTTTTGGCTATAGCGGGCCCCACGAAGAGAGTTAGGTCGAGCGACTTCAGGCAGAGGTAGAGGGGAACCATACGGTTCTTTTGGCGGCGGTGGCATGGTCTCAGATGGTCGGAGTTGGTCGGAATGTCAATTTTATTGGAGGGGTGCTGAAAACAGGACAGTCGCAAAGATGAGCAATTTCCCGCCAATCCATGTATTTTCAGGCAAAGTGACAAACAGAGAAGTTGTTCGGGAGTTCTAGGCCAAGCTATTGTAAAAATTTGGGGGCATTTAGAGCACCGAGGCAGCCGCAGCACCAAGATGAACGGAAACTGTACTTTTCCGTTCATCTGCATATTATGGGCCCCACGTGGCGAATTGGGGGGGGGGGACCACCAGCCGTGGAAAGAGGGGGAGAAGCCGGAGAGAATGGCGCTGGTTTCGTGCAATTCCGACGTACGGTTTGGCCGTGGCGAGCATTTTAAGTTCAGGGTGCTGTTTGAAAAAAAAGGTTAGGGCTTAAACGCGAAACATTTATGTTCTATGTTCGTAATGCAATATCTTTTACATACGAGATCGAAATTTGACGATTTCAGGTCTGCTGTGATCGTGACGATGAGAGCTTCGCGTGGACACCAAATTTGTCCAATTTGGAGAAAATTGAAATTTTGGGTAATTTTTACAAATTTAAATATTATTTTAATTGATTTGTTAACTTCGCAAGTACATAACTTTTTGTCACGTTATCGAAATTGCATGAAACTAAATCCGTTGAGATCGTTATGTCAAGAGCTTCGAGCGAGCAGTAATTTTGTCCAATTTGGAGCAAGTTGAAAATTTGGGTAATTTTCATAATTTAAATTAATTATTTAATTATTACAAACTTCGAAAATTCATATCTTTTTTATACGAACTCGAAATCGCACAAAACAGGATTTGCTGCGATCAGTGAGCCGAGAGCTACGCGTAGACACTAATTTCATCAAATTTGGAGCATGTTGAATTTTGGGCTAAAATTGGGCCCGAACCGTCATTTAAAGCCGACAAAAGTGAGAACTCTTTTGCTCACTCAATTTTCGAATAGTTATTTATTTTTATAATTAAATGTAAATAAATTATTGGTGATGGAAGTAATTGTTTGTTGAACGGATTGTGGATTTGGATGTCATGTCATGTTATGTTTGAAATTGAAAATATTCAACAGGTTAAACTAATGATTTATTATTTATGATAATTTAAAATGATGTTACACTGCCATTGACAAGTTACTTGACTTGTTGATGTTGATTGGGACGATTGTTTTACACCTCGCCCAAGTGCACAAAATTATGTATTGGCTGAAACCCCACACGGGTCTTGGGTTGATATTTGACTACACATCACCCTTGTGTTTAGTGTAAATTGCACTTTGGCTGTTATGTGAATGGTTGACATTATTATAGAATAAGTGCAATGTTTGAAATCCGTGTAATTAAATTACATGGAAATTGTGTGAGTCTCATTCCGATTTTGAGTTAAAGAATATTATAATCCAGTATTCAATTAAAAGAACCAAAGGATGGTTTCCATGTTTTCAAATGGGAAGGTACGTATTGTCAAAGTTACAATAAAAAGAGTGAATTTGAAAGATAACATTTTTATTAGTAAAAAATTTACTATAAGAGATTAGAATTAAAAAGATACTCTTTTTAATTGTCAACATGTTAAATTAGGAAGATTTACATTTTTTTTATGTAATAAAAAGAATGGACTTTACATTGTAATTAAAGTGTAAATTTTACATTGTAAAGAATGGATTTTATATTGAAAATTTGACGATGTAAATAGAAAGACGATCTTTTTATATTGAGAATAAAAAAACAATATTTTTATCGTAAATAAAAAGATCACATCTTTGTTTTGAAAAGATAATATTTTTACATCGTAAAATAGAAAAGTTAATATTTTTACATTGTAAAATAGAAAAGATAATATTTTTACATTGTAAAATAAAGAAGTTAATATTTTTACATTGTAAAATAGAAAAGATGATATTTTTACATTGTAAAATAAAGAAGTTAATATTTTTACATTGTAAAATAGAAAAGATGATATTTTTACATTGTAAAATAAAGAAGTTAATATTTTTACATAGTAAAATAGAGAAGTTGATATTTTTACATTGTGAAATATAAAAACTGATATTTTTACATTACAAGTACAAAAGTTGATATCTTTACATTGTAAATATAAAAGAGAACACTTTTACATTGTACATAAAAAGATGATGTTTTTACATTGTAAGTAAAAGAATGAAATTTTATGTTGTAAAATGAATTTACATCGCATGAATTATATAACATTTTATTTTGTTATTTATGAATGAATCTGCATCGCATGAATTAAATGACATTTTATTATGTAGTTTAAGAATGAATTTACACCGCATGAACAAAAGTTACATTTTTATATGTGTAATATATATATAAATTTGCACCGTATGCTGAAAATTACATTTTTCTTTGTAATTAAAAGGTAAATTTCATCGTATGACAAAATTTACATTTTTATATGTAAATTATAAAGTGAATTTGTGTCGTATATTAAAAATTACATTTTTCTTTGTAATTAACAAGATGAATTTCATCGTATGTCAGAATTTACATTTTTACATGTAATTATAAAGTGAATTAACGTTGTATGTTGAAAATTACATTTTTCTTTGTAATTAACAAGTGAATTTCATCGTATGTTAAAATTTACATTTTTATATGTAAATTATAAAGTGAATTAATGCCGTATGTTAAAAATTACATTTTCCTTTGTAATTAACATGGAAATTTCATTGTATGTGAAAATTTACATTTTTATATGTAAATTATATAGGGAATTACACTGTAGGATAAAATTTACATTTTTATATGTAATTAAAACATGAATTTACATTGTGTGTTAAATATTACATTTTTATATGTAATGTCTATAGGAAAGTATACCGTATGACAAAACTACATTTTTCTATGCAATTAAAGGATGCAATTTCGTTGTATGATCGAAATTGCATTTTTCTTATGTATATATGTAACATGAAATGAGAATGAACATTAGAAATAAAATTAATTTATTTCAATGTGAATTAGATGTAGTGTTTGCATTGTAATTACAAATCATAATTAAGAGTAGAGTTTGCATTGTCATTAGAAATTATATTTTTATATGTAATTTAAAGATTTTGAGTGTATCAAAATTTACTTTTTCAATGTAAGGAAAGAATGAATTTAGGATGCGGTAATATTATCTTCATTTTCAAATGAATTAAAATTTAGTAAGTATCGGTATTTGTGTGGAGTATTGTTTTAATCAAACAACATTATTACGATTCAATGATCATATATATAATCAAAATTGAACGAATAGGGCGTGGTAGGTCGCGTTTTGAAATCGTACTTTTAAATGACTATACAAGAAGATCCGACCGTCGAATTTTCTTGAAACTGAAACAGTTAGGACCGTCTTGGAAAAATCTTTCCAACGATATATATTACATTAAGATCCAACGGTTAGATTCTGAGAAATGTAAAAATCAAAATTGGTTGAATGCAGCGCCATAGTCGCCCATGGAATTAAGGCGTCGTTATATAAAAATTTAATTATTTTAAATAATTAAAATAGGAAGGAATCGTTAATAAAAATAATTATTAATGTGTAAGAAGGATTTTCTATATATATATATATATATATATATATATATACAAGGATTATTTGGAAAGTCCGAGTTTATCTCATTCTAAATAATTAAACGACGCTTAAAAAATCCAAGATTGGAAGACGACGATTGAAGACCGTCAAATCTCCACATCGAATGGACGATGATGACTGTTGCATTAGAATGGCTCGCTACCATGATAAGGTAATAGTAGGAGTTGCCCAGACGTAGTGTTGATTTGTACGGGTTTGGCTTTCGCTCAGACCCAGAGCATAAGCTTATAAATGGATTGTGTGTCTGACATCGTACTCCATTATATATCATGTTATTAATCTTCTGCCGAATGTATGGATGTTTGGTGGCGGAGAATTTATTCTCCGTCTTAACACCCATTCATATATTTCGGCAAAGGATTGGTAGTGTGATATGGAGTGATGATGTGGCATGCTAAGATGCATATGATCAAGGCTTTGTTGAAAAGCAGGCCTTGTGGGACGATCAAAGCATAGTCTGTTTAGGCATAGCTTTGTGTATAGCGTGACTTCGCGAGCCTCACACACCGGCGGAGTCTAAAATGGGAGAAGGGAACGTAGGGAGAGCAGCACGTTTCTTTCTAGCTAGAGTGGTGTCAGTGACCTACCAACCCTGACATTTTACTTATGTGGATGATGGAATGAGGCGCCTCGGATGATAGGTCCTATAGGACTGGGAAACGTGTGTTCAGGTATAACTAATCCGCTAAGCTGTATTTGCGGACCGACCCTGCAGCTATCCAAGGGTTCACTGCGGGGGGATCCTGAGACATTAGCTAAAGTGTCTCGAATCGGTAGGAGCTCCTCCCTAGCCTTGACTCATGATGGAAACCAATTTCCAATACGCGCCATTCGGTTTTGATTGTATTACTAGTACGGAGGCATAGCATATGGTACCTATGCTTCCTAGGATTGATACATTATGATTGATTTTTTTTTTAAAACATATGCACACTAATAATAATATCAAATTCGTTTTTAACGTATCAAGCATGTTTAATCACCATAAGGTAAAACTCTATCCTCTGGTGTGCGTTGCATTGTGTGATGGAACCTGAGTCTTATGGTGATTTCATTTTTCTAAAAAGCATTGCGTTGTTTTACGATGTACTTTAAGTTATGCACGGCAATCCATTGGAATAAAACCCGTTCCGCATTAGCGGCGTGGTCCATGGATTTGCCTTATTGCTATTAGTTAAATTAGTTAAGAATTCTCACACCAGTCCCACGACTGACCTGTTGTTTGTTTCCACCTTTTCGCAAACTCGGGTGCCCTCTTTCCACATGGGTAGTCGAGCAGTTGTCTACAGGTTTATCTCTTTAGCAGGATCCTGGATTGAAGCTTAAAGCTGTGTCCAGAACATTGGAAGCCTTCCGCTGCCTTAGTTATTTTATTTCCGCTGCACTGTATTAAATTTATTGTAAAATTTTCTTCCGCTGTATTTTAATTTCGATGTACTCTGATATATTCTGTACTCTGATGTTATATTATCATGATGTAATAAAAGTCTTCTGTTATTGTTTTGATGTGTTGTATTCCCAAAGTTAACGTAGGCGGGATTTGAACGGTTTTGGTCGATTTTGCGATCGATTAAGGCCGGGCAAAATCCGACTCGTTACAGTTGGTATCAGAGCTTTGGTTAGCTTAAATCTTTGGGGTACAACTCATTAGAACTGAACAAAAGGCTCATCAGAGATTGGATTAGTAATATCCAATAAGAATACTCATTGGAGATAGGATCAGCAGTATCCTGGAATGAGAAAACTCATTAGAGATAGGGTTAGTAATGCCCTAGAATGAGTTGAGAGTAGCAAGTCTATAATATACGTATTTGTGATTAATTATAATCTATTTTGGAAAATACGATTTTGAATATATAAAAAGTTATGTATTTGAAAGTTAATCAACTAATTGAATTATTTAAACCAATGGAGAATATATATATATAAACTAGTTAGTTAATTAATCAACTTTTAGCTTCGTCCCTTTTCGAGGACGAAAAGTTTTTAAGTGGGGGAGACTGTAACAACCCTGATTTTGGGGTCAATTTAAAATTCATTTTAAGTGATTTTAATGAGTTTTGATATTTAAAATAATCTATTTTAAATAATAATGATCACAAATTTGATTTAAATCGAAATTAGAATTAATAATTTAATTTTAATAATAAAAAGAGTTAGAAATAGCGCGGTAGTTTGAAAAGTCAAACTTGAACTTTGACTGACCGTACAGGACGCAAAATTTAACGGATTTTAGTGAAACCAAAAATATTAGAATCTATTTAAAAATATCTTTCCAACGAATCCGAAAAATCGAAATTTCATAGCGGAAATTAAAAGTTATGGCCAATTCAATTTTTAGAAAGGTCGCTAGGTAATTTGCACAGGTCAATAATGCTACTTTTTGCATATAAAGGAATTTCGATTTGAAACCACTTCCATAGAGTTCAAAATGAGGTTTCTGCATTGAAAAAGTATAAACACTTATATATTTCGAGTTTCGGAAATTATTGATTTAGAAATGTATTTTTAATATTAAATATAAACGCCTTAAAAATGGAAATTTTGCAAACGACCTCCGTTTTTGACGAGACCATTTTGTTGGATCCGGAATATTAAATTATTACTAGATTCCAAAATTCATAATTTTTGGAGTCAGTATGTGGTCGTTATTAATTTTACAGTGAAAAACGGTCAATTTTCAGACTTTAAAAATTCATAATTTATTCATACGGACTCGGAATTTAACGAAACCAGTTTCTTTGAATCCGTAATGTCAAGAAATATCTATGTTTCAATTTTCATAAAAATTGGAATTCGTAGGTGTTAACACGAATTTTTAGAATATGAAAATGGGTGCAAATTGTATAAATAAATACATAAAAGGGTAATTGGGCCTAATAACGTTCTTAGCCCCATATAAAATATCTTTTCCTCAGCCATTAGCTGAATCATAACCCTAAACCTACCAGCCACCTTCTCCTTCTTCATTTTCACGGCCTGCACTCTAAATAATTCTTTGCAAATAAGCCCCTGAAAACAAAACAATTTATAACTCTCAATCCAAACCAAATCAGACCAAACCCTTTTTTGGTTTTGTTCATCTTCTTATCCTATATCTACCACGGAAAATTTAAGACCTATCGTCGCACGGGTTCGCCGGAATCTCAATCTAAAGGTAGCAACCATATTTTCGTTTTTTGGCTATTGCGGGCCCCACGAAGAGAGTTAGGTCGAGCGACTTCAGGCAGAGGTAGAGGGGAACCATACGGTTCTTTTGGCGGTGGTGGCATGGTCTCAGATGGTCGGAGTTGGCCGGAATGTCAATTTTATTGGAGGGGTGCTGAAAACAGGACAGTCGCAAAGATGAGCAATTTCCCGTCAATCCGTGCATTTTTAGGCGAAGTGACAAACAGAGAAGTTGTTCGGGAGGTCTAGGCCAAGCTACTGTAAAAATTTGGGGGCATTTAGAGCACTGAGGCGGCCGCAGCACCAAGATGAACGGAAACTGTACTTTTTCGTTCATCTGCAGATCGTGGGCCCCACGTGGCAAAATGGAGGGGGGGACCACCAGCCGTGGAAAGAGGGGGAGAAGCCGGAGAGAATGGCGCTGGTTTCGTGCAATTCCGACGTACGGTTTGGCCGTGGCGAGCATTTTAAGTTCAGGGTGCTGTTTGAAAAAATAGGTTAGGGCTTAAACGCGAAACATTTATGTTCTATGTTCGTAATGCAATATCTTTTACATACGAGATCGAAATTTGACGATTTCAAGTCTGTTGTGATCGTGGCGATGAGAGCTTCGCGTGGACACCAAATTTGTCCAATTTGGAGAAAACTGAAATTTTGGGTAATTTTTACAAATTTAAATATTATTTTAATTGATTTGTTAACTTCGCAAGTGCATAACTTTTTGTCACGTTATCGAAATTGCATGAAACTGAATCCGTTGAGATCGTTATGTCAAGAGCTTCGAGCGAGCAGTAATTTTGTCCAATTTGGAGCAAGTTGAAAATTTGGGTAATTTTCATAATTTAAATTAATTATTTAATTATTACAAACTTCGAAAATTCATATCTTTTTGATACGAACTCGAAATCGCACGAAACAGGATTTGCTGCGATCAGTGAGTCGAGAGCTATGCGTAGACACTAATTTCATCAACTTTGGAGCATGTTGAATTTTGGGCTAAAATTGGGCCCGAACCGTCATTTAAAGCCGGCATAGGTGAGAACTCTTTTGCTCACTCAATTTTCGAATAGTTATTTATTTTTATAATTAAATGTAAATAAATTATTGGTGATGGAAGTAATTGTTTGTTGAACGGATTGTGGATTTGGATGTCATGTCATGTTATGTTTGAAATTGAAAATATTCAACAGGTTAAACTAATGATTTATTATTTATGATAATTTAAAATGATGTTACACTGCCATTGACAAGTTACTTGACTTGTTGATTGGGACGATTGTTTTACACCTCGCCCAAGTGCACAAAATTATGTATTGGCTGAAACCCCACACCGGTCTTGGGTTGATATTTGACTACACATCACCCTTGTGTTTAGTGTAAATTGCACTTTGGCTGTTATGTGAATGGTTGACATTATTATAGAATAAGTGCAATGTTTGAAATCCGTGTAATTAAATTACATGGAAATTGTGTGAGTCTCACTCCAATTTTGAGTTAAAGAATATTATAATCCAGTATTCAATTAAAAGAACCAAAGGATGGTTTCCATGTTTTCAAATGGGAAGGTACGTATTGTCAAAGTTACAATAAAAAGAGTGAATTTGAAAGATAACATTTTTATTAGTAAAAAATTTACAATAAGAGATTAGAATTAAAAAGATACTCTTTTTAATTGTCAACATGTTAAATTAGGAAGATTTACATTTTTTTTATGTAATAAAAAGAATGGACTTTACATTGTAATTAAAGTGTAAATTTTACATTGTAAAGAATGGATTTTATATTGAAAATTTGACGATGTAAATAGAAAGGCGATCTTTTTATATTGAGAATAAAAAGACAATATTTTTATTGTAAATAAAAAGATCACATCTTTGTTTTGAAAAGATAATATTTTTACACTTTAAAATAGAAAAGTTAATATTTTTACATTGTAAAATAGAAAAGATAATATTTTTACATTGTAAAATAAAGAAGTTAATATTTTTACATTGTAAAATAGAAAAGATGATATTTTTACATTGGAAAATAAAGAAGTTAATATTTTTACATTGTAAAATAGAAAAGATGATATTTTTACATTGTAAAATAAAGAAGTTAATATTTTTACATAGTAAAATAGAGAAGTTGATATTTTTACATTGTGAAATATAAAAACTGATATTTTTACATTACAAGTATAAAAGTTGATATCTTTACATTGTAAATATAAAAGAGAACACTTTTACATTGTACATAAAAAGATGATGTTTTTACATTGTAAGTAAAAGAATGAAATTTTATGTTGTAAAATGAATTTACATCGCATGAATTATATAACATTTTATTTTGTTATTTATGAATGAATCTGCATCGCATGAATTAAATGACATTTTATTATGTAGTTTAAGAATGAATTTACACCGCATGAACAAAAGTTACATTTTTATATGTGTAATATATATATAAATTTGCACCGTATGCTGAAAATTACATTTTTCTTTGTAATTAAAAGGTAAATTTCATCGTATGACAAAATTTACATTTTTATATGTAAATTATAAAGTGAATTTGTGTCGTATATTAAAAATTACATTTTTCTTTGTAATTAACAAGATGAATTTCATCGTATGTCAGAATTTACATTTTTACATGTAATTATAAAGTGAATTAACGTTGTATGTTGAAAATTACATTTTTCTTTGTAATTAACAAGTGAATTTCATCGTATGTTAAAATTTACATTTTTATATGTAAATTATAAAGTGAATTAATGTCGTATGTTAAAAATTACATTTTCCTTTGTAATTAACATGGAAATTTCATCGTATGTGAAAATTTACATTTTTATATGTAAATTATATAGGGAATTACACTATAGGATAAAATTTACATTTTTATATGTAATTAAAACATGAATTTACATTGTGTGTTAAATATTACATTTTTATATGTAATGTCTATAGGAAAGTATACCGTATGACAAAACTACATTTTTCTATGCAATTAAAGGATGCAATTTCATTGTATGATCGAAATTGCATTTATGTATATATGTAACATGAAATGAGAATGAACATTAGAAATAAAATTAATTTATTTCAATGTGAATTAGATGTAGTGTTTGCATTGTAATTACAAATCATAATTAAGAGTAGAGTTTGCATTTTCATTAGAAATTATATTTTTATATGTAATTTAAAGATTTTGAGTGTATCAAAATTTACTTTTTCAATGTAAGGAAAGAATGAATTTAGGATGCGGTAATATTATCTTCATTTTCAAATGAATTAAAATTTAATAAGTATCGGTATTTGTGTGGAGTGTTGTTTTAATCAAACGACGTTATTATGATTCAATGATCATATATATAATCAAAATTGAACGAATAGGGCGTGGTAGTTCGCGTTTTGAAATCGTACTTTTAAATGACTATACAAGAAGATCCGACCGTCGAATTTTCTTGAAACTGAAACCGTTAGGACCTTCTTGGAAAAATCTTTCCAACGATATATATTACATTAAGATCCAACGGTTAGATTCTGAGAAATGTAAAAATCAAAATTGGTTGAATGCAGCGCCATAGTCGCCCATGGAATTAAGGCGTCGTTATATAAAAATTTAATTATTTTAAATTATTAAAATAGGAAGGAATCGTTAATAAAAATAATTATTAATGTGTAAGAAGGATTTTCTATATATATATGTACGAGGATTATTTGGAAAGTCCGAGTTTATCTCATTCCAAATAATTAAACGACGTTTAAAAAATCCAAGATTGGAAGACGGCGATTGAAGACCATCAAATCTCCACATCGAATGGACAATGATGACTGTTGCATTAGAATGGCTCGCTACCATGAAAGGTAATAGTAGGAGTTGCCCAGACGTAGTGTTGATTTGTACGGGTTTGGCTTTCGCTCAGACCCAGAGCATAAGCTTATAAATGGATTGTGTGTCTGACATCGTACTCCATTATATATCATGTTATTAATCTTCTGTCGAATGTATGGATGTTTGGTGGCGGAGAATTTATTCTCTTGCTTAACACCCGTTCATATATTTCGGCAAAGGATTGGTAGTGTGATATGGAGTGATGATGTGGCACACTAAGATGCATATGATCAAGGCTTTATTGAAAAGCATGCCTTGTGGGACGATCAAAGCATAGTCTGTTTAGGCATCGCTTTGTGTATAGCATGACTTCGCGAGCCTCACACACTGGCGGAGTCTAAAACGGGAGAAGGGAACGCAGGGAGAGCAGCACGTTTCTTTCTAGCTAGAGTGGTGTCAGTGACCTACCAGCCCTGACATTTTACTTATGTGGATGATGGAATGAGGCGCCTCGGATGATAGGTCCTATAGGACTGGAAACGTGTGTTCAGGTATAACTAATCCGCTAAGCTGTATTTGCGGACCGACCCTGCAGCTATCCAAGGGTTCACTGCGGGGGGATCCTGAGACATTAGCTAGAGTGTCTCGAATCGGTAGGAGCTCCTCCCTAGCCTTGACTCATGATGGAAACCAATTTCCAATACGCGCCATTCGGTTTTGATTGTATTACTAGTACGGAGGCATAGCATATGGTACCTATGCTTCCTAGGATTGATACATTATGACTGATTTTTTTTTAAAACATATGCACACTAATAATAATATCAAATTCGTTTTTAATGTATCAAGCATGTTTAATCACCATAAGGTAAAACTCTATCCTCTGGTGTGCGTTGCATTGTGTGATGGGACCTAAGTCTTATGGTGATTTCATTTTTCTAAAAAGCATTGCTTTGTTTTACGATTTACTTTAAGTTATGCACGGCAATCCATTGGAATAAAACCCGTTCCGCATTAGCGGCGTGGTCCATGGATTTGCCTTATTACTATTAGTTAAATTAGTTAAGAATTCTCACACCAGTCCCACGACTGACCCGTTGTTTATTTCCACCTTTTCGCAAACTCGGGTGCCCTCTTTCCACACGGGCAGTCGAGCAGTTGTCTACAGGTTTATCTCTTTAGCAGGATCCTGGATTGAAGCTTAAAGCTGTGTCCAGAACATTGGAAGCCTTCCGCTGCCTTAGTTATTTTATTTCCGCTGCACTGTATTAAATTTATTGTAAAATTTTCTTCCGCTGTATTTTAATTTCGATGTACTCTGTTATATTCTGTACTCTGATGTTATATTATCATGATGTAATAAAAGTATGCTGTTATTGTTCTGATGTGTTGTATTCCCAAAGTTAACGTAGGCGGGATTTGAACGGTTTTGGTCGATTTTGCGATCGATTAAGGCCGGGCAAAATCCGACTCGTTACAAATATAAAATTTGGTATTTGAATTGGGTTTTTAGACTGTGTGGATCGATGTATATAAATTTATTTCTTTTGTTATATTACGAATGTTCCTCCATATGGGGGAGACTCTACCGAAATATTTTGAAAATTAAAGGTGTTACAAAATTTTTGTTAATAGAAATGAATTAGTATTTTGAATAAAACTAATTATTTGGCTCAGTTGGAACTAAAATTTCAGAAAGTGAAATGGAAGATTTAACAAATTGAATCTATGTAAAATTAGAAGGTTTGCAGTATTTATCCTGCCTTAGAAATGTTGGGGACAAAATTTTTTTAACAGGGAGGAATGTAACATCCGGGATTTTTTTATAATCTAATATTTAATTTATTTAAATATTAGAAGTGTGATTTGGAAATTTAAACAACTCAAGTTTACGATTTTGAGTATTTTATTTGTAACGACCTGTATTTTTGACTGTTCAAATCGACAATAATCCACCCATGCCGACCCAAACAAATCAAAAATACAAGTAGTTATTGGGAAAATAAAGGAAAGCAAGGAAGAAGAGAAAACAACGACAAAATCTCATAGCGGAAGTACAACATATAATAAACAATTTACAGTTCAAAAGCAGTTGAAATATATACATGTGACTATAATATACAATGTTATCATAGTTACACATATACAAATATATACAACAAGGCAGCTGAAAACAATGTGCGGCAGGAATACTTATACACAATAGATATATATACCAAATCTTCGTCTTCGTTCCCCAAGGCATGGTAATCTTCGCTAACTGCAAACTTCTGCTGACCCGAGCGTATTGCTTAAAAAGAAACACAACAAACACTTGGATCAGAACTATGATCAGAACTAAATCATTCTCATATTAGTCAAATTAAAATATGAAATAACATGAGTGTTATGGGTGCAGTAACTTAAGAAGTGTTATGGGAAATTCAATGGACCACGTCGCTAATGCGAAACGAGTTTACTCCATGTGAATTCCCATGCATAGAAATTCACAAATGATTTTGGAAAATGAAGCTATCATAAGCACGTCCCACATCACACAATGCAAGCGCAAATCAAATGGGTGAGTTTTGTCTTATAATAACCAAAAATGCTTTCATACATGAAACTCTTCTTTTAATACAATTATTGTGCATAGTGTTGAAAACCATTTCACAAATAAATATATTAATCTTTGCAAGCATAGTGACTATGCCCACATACACAGTTTACAAACAAGTCGAACGGATCGTACTGGTTATTGGGTTTTCCAACATGACGGTTCCTGGCATAAAAGATTAATCGAGGAAACAAAGCTAAGTATCTCCTGGTTAACATCCATCCAGACTAGGACATCGAATACAGAGCGCAAAGTATATATCCCAATTTTCATCAGACTCGGACACTGTATATACTTTAGTCCCTCAGGTTTCGCAAGTAGATCTACTGCCGAAGCTTTCGAGTTTCAATATAGATAATATATATGTATACAACCTGACCATCTGTTTACCACAATCCGAGATGTGAAGTTCGTGGAGGTCACAATTTACACAAAGTAATTCTTTAGTAAGCCATGCTTTGATCATCACTAGTTCATTTCATAACTCGAGTATGCCACATTGACCATTCATGACGTGTCATTGATTTTTTATCAATACATAACGTCTAAGTTCATACGTCTTAGAGACAAGAATAATTTATTCCCACAAATTCGATATATATTAACAGAGATCACTGCTACGCAATCAATTTCAATGTTAGACATACAACCCATACAAGTCCATTCTTGGTTTGAACGGAACAACAATTTGAAAATCTCCAAATATATTCAGCTCATGCCACTTATAACCTCGTATCGGGTGATCGGCCCAAACGAGACATCAACAGCCTATCCGAATAATTCGAAGATTCCCAGTCTTACCTCATCGCCTTCAAGTCTTCGATTTCTTTATAACGTCGTATTATCACTTTGAATGGTTTTTTGAACATAGTCCATCCCAGTCTTCCCAATTAATAGGCGCATTTTTAAAACAATAGTTATGGATCATTTCAGATTTCCTATTTAAATATCCTTCCAAATTGTTATTGATTTAGTTATAATCAAGGTTGCATTTATTCCAGTTTCCATATACCCGTTATCGGTTTAACCCCTTTCATGAAATTCAATATTCAATTTAAAATCTTATATTACAAAACATGGTTCTTTCATTCGTTGTTATTATTTTCATAAGTTTCAAAATTTACCAAATCTTAATTTGGTTTAGATTCCATTCATGACGATTCAAACAATTCATCTTTCAAAATAGAATATACTCCTCATATCACATATCACAATCATTCCAAAACAGTATATATTCAAAATATAACATATTTCATATCGAGATATCATAATCATTTCAAAATCTATTTTATATTCAAAATAAAGTAAAATTTTGTTTCAAATATCATAAAATTTCGGAATTGATTTATATTCAAAATGGAATATACTTCCATATCAATATCATGATTATTTCAAATCGATTTACATTCAAAATAGAATATTCTTTCTAATCACAATATCATAGTCCTTTCAAAATCGGTTTATATTCAGAGGAGAATGTATTTTTATTTCAAGTCCCAGTTTGAATCAACGATTTAGGTCGAGAACAATTCCAACTTAGGAAGAAATTACAACGTTTAAATAACCTGAAAATTAGATAATTATAAATAAAAGCCCTTTTGTGAAATTATATATACGTATTAAAATAATTTGAGTATAATAAAATAATTTAAATCACTATATATATAATATACATATTGTAAATGCTTTACTACAATTATCTTTTAATAACAAACAATATAATATAATTTATTTCAAAAACTATAGTTATATAACTATAGTTTACTAGTTTTAAAATCATAATTGTTTCTTTCTTCCAAATTTCCATAACTTAAAATTCATATTCCTGCTTCGATAAAGTCTATTTCATTTCCATTTCTTGATTTCAAACAATATTCAAACCCGACCTTTCAAATTAACAGGATTTCAATTCATATTCAATCCAAATCTCGGACAATTCCAACTATCGTCAAATACCCTTATTTAAATTAAATTTAAAAAGAATTATTAAATTCAGCTTTAGACAATTGTATTTGAGTAATCAAAAATCATATTTAAATCCCATTTGCAAATTCCCAAATTATTTTGGAATCATTGCCTTAGTAAGTTCAATGAACATTCCAGTTCCTGATTTAAAAGATATATATATATTGAAAATTGGTACACTTAATTAAATACCAATCATATGCTTTGCTTATATGCCTCATCAAAACCTTGTAATCCCCCTATTGGGTACTTTACAAGGGAAAAGAGTACATATAAGGTCCACATATTAACAGTACAAATCATACACAGATTATACAACAGATAATAACAAACAAGAACTCCATTAGGCACACAGCCCATCTCAACACCAATTCAAAATCTCCTTCTCTAAAAAAAACCCGCTAGCCTGAATCGTGCAATTTAATCCCCCACCGCTGAAGCATTGTGACATTGGAATCCGTTCTGGTGAATCGATTGCCATTGCAACGAACAAGGTATTGAATTTCCTTTTCTATCTGAGCCAATTTCACTGTATAGTGTGTTGAAAGATGATTGAAAACACTAGCATTCCTTTCGAGCCAAATAAAATAGATAGCTGATGTAAAAGCTCCAAATGCTATGTCACGAAGCTGATCCTTTTGCTTGAAACTGGATAGAATGATATCAGCCTCATCTTCTAAACTTGATAATATCGATGGCTATAGATTCAATTTAAGCTTCAAAGAGCCCCAAATAAATTGAGAGTAGTCGCATGTAAAGAAAAAGGTGATGAGTTGTTTCTTCCTGTTGGTGACATAACGAGCACAACGTATTTGATATAATGCCAAAACGATAAAATCTTGATTTAGTATTTAATCTGTCCACTGCTGCTAAGTAAGCAATAAAAGCCATTCGTTTTCTATTCTTGGAATGCCAAATTACATTGTAAATAGGCTTTTGAACACCCTTGTTCCTGATCTTATCCCACGCATTATGTAATGTAAAATTGCGGCCGTCACACCATTCATATTTATCTGCATTTATAGCAGGGAAGACGGAAATGGTTTGAAATTCTGATGCAGCCCTCCAGTAGTAGGATGGAGAGATGGATCCAATGCAGAGTTTCGAACTACCAAGATGACTTTGTCATGAAGTTGCCCTATTGTCTGAAATCTGTGGAAGCTAAGGATGACAACCAAACACTTGTAGTTGAGGCACGGCTCGAACCATAGTGAGGTATGCCTACCGTCCGAATTAATCTTATTTAGTAGCTGATTAGAAGATGTCCTCAGTCGAAGCAATGCTTTCCAAGTCGAGGAGGCATTGTTATCTACACTCATGCTCCAAAACTCTTTATTATGGCAGTATCTACGTTTAAGCCAGTTACTCCATAGATTATTCTTAGAAAAATAATTAAGAAGTAATTTAATATATGCAACTTTCTTTAGATCCGAAAGTAGTTTAAAACCAACTCCCCCTTCCTTTTTCGGTCTACACAACATTTGCCAAGATACTTTATGCTTAGATTCGCCCCAAAAAAAATCTGCACAAAGTGTTTGTAATTTGTCTATGGTGAACTCGGGAATTTGATAGACGAAAAGCCAGTGGAGTATAACCGGTGTGATAACTGAATTTATGAGCTCTGCTCTACCGGCTAAGCTCATCATCTTTGCTTGCCGTGCCTCGATTTTACTTTGAACCGGATGTATTAAAGAGTTGCATTCAGAATAGTGGAGGTAGGTAGATGAAAGAGGAACGCCTAAATACCTTATGGGTAAATGACCAACCTCAAAAGGCAGAATTTGTGAAATTAAACGAGTGTTTTTACCTGAAAGGCTGTAGAAGATTTTCGTTTTGTCCACGTTAACTATAAGGCCTGCATAGCATCTAATCCTCTGAAATACTGAATTTAAAGTGTTGGCATTCTGCAATGTAGACTTACCAATGACCAGCAAATCGTCAGCGTAAAGCAAATGAGTTATTTTCACAAAATAAATTTTCAAATATCTAAAATCATTTAACCAACTGATGTTTGTACAAAATTCTCCATCTCACAGCCAAGTGATATTTAAGTTTAATTCATGATATGTCTGGGATGGATATCTATCATTTCAATCCAAATCGGGGTGACATGTATCTATCATGTCAACCCGTGTTTTTTATTCATTTCAAATCAAATAATCCCGAAATTATTTGATGCCCGTAACATCTAGGGTGGACAATGGCATTAATCGGCATAAATAAACATACAAATCATATACTGAATAAAAAGAAAAATTTACATTAATGATATCCACTTAGTAATCAGTAGAAGGCACCCGTCACAATCATCTCATTGAAATGTCAATATTATAACATTTCACTAGTTAAGAAATATCAGAATTTCAGACTAGCAATTTAATTTTGAATAAATCATATATGTCAATTCTAAATTAATACTATAATTAACTTGTAGGTTAATTTAAGAAAACAATCAACAATCAATCATAATCAGACAATCAAATCTATTTCGTAATTTAATTTAATAAATACGGGAACAATTCAGTTAATTGTGAGCGAAAATTTACTCACCTTTGGGTCTTTAATTAGTCGAACGTCCAACCAAAGCCCAAAGATTTACAGTCTCCAAATGCAGCCAAATCAGTATCAAAATGTCCGCAATTTCACCACGATCCCAACGCAACAAACGACGCTCAAATCCGACCTCGCACGCAATAGTTAATAACATTATAAGTTTGGACATTTATAAACAAAAATAAAAAAAAATAATATATAATAACACCTCCACGTCGGCGCTCTTCAATTTCTTCCTGCACGTGCCTTTTCCTCTCCGTTACAGTAACAAATGTGGAAACCTGTTCCAACCGCCACTTTGAACGACGACCACCGCCCATATAGTCCGCACTAGCCTCATCGACCACCACCATTCTCTTCCCACCGCCGAGACGCATCAGCCGACACCCACGAGGCCACCTCCGGTCAACCCTCGTCGCCTCGCTCCAGCCCCAAACGAACTGTGTTTGGACTCATATTATATCAACCCGGAAAATCCAAACCAATTTTATTTTTTTTGGCAATTTTAATGAATTTGGAATATTTAAAATGATTTATTTTAAATAATAACAACAAGAAATTTAATTTGAATAGAATTAGAATGTATATATTTATTTGAATCGACGTTAGAATATAAATATTTATTTTAATTATAAAAGGAATTGAAAATGGCGCGATAGTTTGATAATTCGATTTCAAATTTCAAATGAATGTACAAGATTCAAAATAAACTGGATTTTAGCAAAACAAAAAATATTAGAATCTATTTGAAAATATCTTTTCAACGAATCCGAAAAATTGAAATTTCATAGGGGGAATAAAAAGTTATGCCCAATTGAAAACTCAGAATAGTCGCTATGGAAAATATAGCCCTTAAAAATGGAAATTTTACAAACGACCTCCGTTTTCGACGAAACCACTTTTGTTGGATCCGGGATGTCAAGTTATTTGCTAGATTCCAAAATTCATAATTTTTGGGATTAATATTTGAGCGTGGCAAAGGAAAACATGTTTTGACAGTTTCAGTCAATTTGGATCGACCAGAAAATGGCCATTTTTCAAACGGTCTCCAAATTTGACGAAATTAGTTTCGTTAGGACTGTATCGTAAAAAAAAGGCAGATTTATTTTTCTGGAATTTTTGGGGTCCGTATGTGGCCTCGATAAATTGAAATATACGTTAAAATCAATATTGACCGTTATATTAATTTATACTGAAATTTTAACGAAAACCGATCGTAACAACCGAATTGGTTTGCGAAACATACCCCATTTTGTTCGAAATGGAGGTAATTACTTATGGACAATAGTCGGTGGGTTTCGTTCAAAGGTCGAAATAAAAAGTTGTTTTTGGGATAATAAAATAAATTAATAATATAATATACTCACCCCTCATCCTCTCTCTTAGTCAACGGCCCCTTTTACTCTCTCCCTCTCCCGTTATTCACTTCAGAAAAATAAGAAGAAGAAAAAACCCCAAAAAGGAAATCGCGCTCGCCTTCTTCCCATCGCTTCCCGCCGTGGCCAACCGCCGGCCTCCAACTGTGCCTCCCAGCTCCGGCGTCGCCCGACGCCAACCCCCAGTCTTCCTCGCGCGAGGCCCACACGCGAATCCTTGAAAACCGCAAAACTTCGGACCCCTAATGCCTACAAACTGCCACCAGACCCCGCGCCCACCTTCGGTGATCTCCGCCTGTAAGTTATTTATTTATTTTATTTAAAATTAGTTACAAAATTTAGTTATCTTAATCAATTTAAAAAACTCTAATTTTGTTTTTATGAACATAAAAATATATATTGTTTTTTTATACAAAAAGATATGGTTTTTATTTTTATAAAAGAAAGCTATGATTTTTATAAAAGGATGTTTGGATTTTTATACACAAGAAAAATTGGATTTTTATACACAAGAAACGTTAGGTTTTTAATTGAAAAAGGATTTGATTTTTGTTTATACAAAGATTTGATTTTTAAGGATATAAAAATTTGATTTTTATATATGTAGCATATTAAAAATACGATCTTTATAAAAAAATATTTATTATATAGGTAGCGAAATTAAAATATGTTTTTTATATTATAGAGATAATAAAAATATGATTTTTATAGTATAGTGATAATAAAAATATGATTTTTATTATATAGGTAGCACAGTAAAATAGGATTTTTATATGTATGAAATGTAAATAAAAATACGATTTTTATTATGAAGTTAGCGAAGTAAATAAACGATTTTTATCGTTTGAATGGCAATGTAAAAACGTGATTTTTATATATTCATTAGCGATAGAAAGATTTGATTTTTATCTATATGATAGCGGTACAAAAATGTGATTTTTATCTATGTAGCGTGGTTATAAAAATATGAAATTATTTTTAGAAACATAAAAATATAATTTTTAGCCTATGTATGTTATTTATAAAATAATCGTACAAAGAAATAATTATTGATTGGTTAAAGATATAATTTTTAACGTCGGTATAATACATAGATCGACAATGAAAGCACCGCAGAGTGGAACCCAAAGGTGAGAACTTCTCACTTTAATTTTATTTTCTAGTTAAAATGTATACTAGGATGCAGACGGTGCTTAGCAGCACCCGACACCCTTCGTCCACATGTCATGGACAACTTGTTTGTTTGTTTGATTGTGTTGTGAAATTGATTACGTGATGTGGAACGGAAATAAATATTTTATATTTAAAAATATAATTTTAACATGTATATAAAATAAATATTCATAAACAAATCGGACGATTTGTTTATGTACACACATTTGACTGATATTGATTGGGACAATAAATTTTACACATCGCCCAACTACACAAATAAAATTCATTATTTGTTGATTGAAACCCCACACGGGTATTGGGATGATATATGACATACACTAATCCCAATAATTAACTGTATGTCGATCGATTGATTGACAAGCTGTGTAAGCGTTGAATATTTATATTTGATGCTTATGCAGTTGTGTAATGCACTCTGGATGATGGTTGACCGTGTGTAACGGCCCGTCCCGCACCAGCCTGCATTTCCTCCAAAAGTGCACTGTACACATGCCCAGCTAGCACAGAACGGTCGTCAGAAGAAAAGGAAGAAAAGAATGAACTAATCAAGGAACCTGTAGAATGTCTCACAGCGCATGGAATATAATATAATAATAACATAACTTTGACATAAAACAGGCGAGACAGTGCATAAGCTGAAAAACTAAATCATGTCTAACATGGCAGCGGAAATCCAAAATACAGCTTATGATCCAACATCCTTATTACAACCTCAAAATACTGTCTCTAAGCAAAAGAAAGGAAAAGGTACACTACTAATGCCCAGGCAGTGACCATCGATAACACAGGGAGATAATACATAAATATCATACGTGGAAGCCTCCTGCTCGTCTCCAGTACAGCTACCCGTGCATCCACCTAACCTGTCTCTAGTCTGCTCGTGTGAGCACCCAGAGTAATAAGAAGAGACATAAAACTCTGGGTCAGACATAAAGCCTGGTGTGAGCGATAAGCATCTAAACAGAATAATAACAGGTATAATCCAATCATACCTGAACCTGGACCTGCAACCAAAGAGTTAGTACCACATACCGTACGATGCTCTAAGGTGCCATAATAAATAATGTAAGAATACGGGGGTGGGGTGTGCATGTCACAATGATAGCAAACAAATCATCAATAGCAACCATCCTCACATCTCTCACTCAGTGCGTAAAGCATACGATATCCACTACTTTGGTCACCTAATCTTTTGGGCCATGACAGAGTCCAACCCCGTATAACTACACTATGAGCCCCTAATCCATCGCTCAGTGATGAACCAAAGTTATGGACACCGATAACCCCTTTGCACACGTCCCGCAGCAAAGCCCAAATCGTGAAGTGAACTCATTGGTTCCCATCTGGATCCTGAACTCTAACTTCTCCTTTGGACTACCTTTGCATCTCGGGTTATGGTCTTCATCTTCATCCAGATCGGTTCGGCTTCATTGTTTACGCCTCAAGTCAAAGCTCTTCGGTTCGGTTTGGTCGTAACGAGCCTCTCCGGTTCGTGACAAGCTCCTTCGGTCGTGCTCCAGGCATAGTGGCTCCCTCAGTGGCTCGGTTCGGCCTTCAACATTCCTCACTGGATCGGACCGGTCCCTCAAGCTCCTCCATGGTGCATCGGTTCGGGTCGGAAGTGACCACTCGGGTCGGGTCGGAGACGCGGTTCGGTTCGGGTAGGGTGCTCCGGCTTTGGATTCTTCATGGCTATCTCTTCGCGTTCTTCCAGACGGTTCGGGTCGGGTTCCCCTGCATGAGTGGCTCGGATCGGGTACGAGTCTCTGGTCCTTAGTTGATGCTCGTAGACTTCGCACAGACGGTTCGGTTCGGAGGAGATGGCTTGGTTCGTGATGTGGCTTCACGACCCCATAGGGCGATCCGATCCGGCCCTCAATCCCCCATCCGATCCGAATTCCTGCACTTTGTCCAACGACTGTTTTACGCCATTCGACGGCATTTTCGACCAATCTAACACTTCTAAACAATCACAAAGCATACCATACAGTCATAGCAACATGCATAAACATCCACAAACAGCAAAACAACAATATGATACGTCAAAACGAATCAAACATACCCAAAAATCCATATTTTCCCCTTAAGCATGTTCAAGAACAACTAATGATAGGATTAGTAAAACTTAAGCAAATTAGCCAAATTTTCTAACAGAGGTCTAAAACAATATTTATGAATTTCTGCATATTTTCCCGTATTTTTATGGTGCATAATTTCGCTAATTACCCCCTAATTACCCCTTAATTACCCCTTAATCCCCTAAATTCCGGGATTAACAAAATTAGTCGAAATCAACCCAAATTCATATCAGAGGCATAAAATGGTGTTTTAGAATTTTAGAAATTTTTCTAGATTTTTCTGAGTTATAATTTCGCTAATCTTCGCTAATTACCCTAATTAGCCGTAATTAGTGTAAAACTATGCAAATCACTCACCTTTGGCACAATTAAACTTTCAGAACTGAAACTCCTCTGATATAGACCCAATCTCTATGTGTTCCAGCAACTCTCTCTCTGATTTGGTGCTAATCCCCTTTGGTTTGATGTAGTTTTGCTTAATCTTTGATTAGAAAGTGATTAGAGGTGATTTGGAGTGAAATTAGAAGGTGGAGGCCATGGCTATACTTGAAGGAATGTCTTAGGCGGCTGGAAAATGAAGTAAAAACCGAAATCATAACCCTAGCAGCCCCTAAGTACCACTAATCCCGAAATCCCCCTTTGGGCCTAGCTGCTAATTACCCGGTTAAGCCCAATTAGCTGAAAATAACCCTTTAAACCTTAATTTAGTCATATCTCCCAAACGTTAAGTCCGTTTGGCTATTATGACCACTCTACGGAAAGAGAAACCATCATCCGGAGCTAATGGAAGTGGTTTCAGGTCAAAATTCCTTTCCAGTCAAAAGTTATGGACGAAACAAGATCAACTAGGGGCAAAACGGTCATTTAAAAATCGGCAAAAATCATGAACATGGGAAATGACCCTACTAGTCATTTCCCAAAGTTACATTACCATACGACTTCGTATCAAAGAGAAATAAATATTCTACGATCTTCCGACGCGTAGAATACGGTTCGTTACACTCTCCCCCCCTTAAGAAATTTCGCCCCCGAAATTCCTTAACTAAGAAACAAACAATGGGTCTCGCATGCCTATCAACCAATTTCAAACAATCAAACATACATGATAGCACAACAAGCATATCCTAGCATGCGGTTTACAACAAGGGGAGAACCATCACCCCTTGGACTTTCATTAATTTCGCCGTCTCCCTTCGTAATTTCTTCGTATCGTCCTTGACAATGCGAATCGGTCTCGCGGTTCCCAACCGCCTTGGGTTATATTTCGATATCGTCCAACCGGTTTGGCGAAATAGCTAAATCAAAATCATGCGTAAACTTCCTTAACTGAGAAACATGAAATATGTCATGTACTCCTGGCATCTTTTTAGGTAATCCAACCCCATTCGTCAAATTACCAACTACATTCCAAATGTCCTTTCAAGTCTAACCCGAATCTTGCCCATATCCATACTGCACGTCCAACGTATATTCACCTTCTAGAGGCAACTAGATCCATCCAATAACCCTAGGCACTACATCCATACCTGTACTGTACGTCTAACGTACATTCACCTTCTAAAGGTGAACTAGACTCATCCACTGAACCTAGGTACCCTACCCATCTCCGTACTGCACGTCCAACGTACATTCACCATCCAAAGGTGAACTAGACTCATCCAATGAATCTAGGTACTCTACCTATATCTGTACTGCACGTCCAACGTACATTCACCTTCCAAAGGTGAACTAGACTCATCCAATGAATCTAGGTACTCTGCCTATGGGTCCAAGTCCAACTTGAAGCTCCTATATCCGCTGAATCTCCAAGACCGACGGACGCTCCACAATACCCAAACATACTTTAAGTCTAATGTAAAGTATATTACACCTATCATATCACCATGATCAACAAACTTATCCTATTTCCATTCAACGGGATCCTACAGGTGATAGTCTACTCAAAAGAAGAAAGGTAGGAACAATCATAGCAACCATAGCATCCATCAAACAAATCCTATCTATCACCTGCTAAATCCTTGAATACATCAACACCTATATGTCTGGTCCAACCAACATCAATAACTAATGGAAGCCCAGCCTCCAAACGGACTACCGTACGTCCAACGCACGTTTATCCTCCAAGGATAACTAGATCACGTCCAACGGATCCAAGGTAACGGGCGTCCCCAGATACCCCTGCTTTTAGTCCGCCTGAAACACTCGAGTCCCACCCAAGCCTATCCATTATCCTGCTGCCCTCTCGAGTCTAACTCGAGCCAATCCAATTCCTTGCAGCCTCCTCGAGTCCAACTCGAGTCAATCTATTACCCATAACTCAGACCTAGTCTTGAGTATCCATTACCTACAAACTCTAGTCCAACGTGAGTCGTCTCCCTATTCGTTGCATCTCTAAGATCAATCGAACAACTATTTTATTTTACGAGTTCAAGTCCAACTTGAATCGTCCTAACCTTCGTTGCACCTTCCTGGACCAACGAACACATCCTATTCTTTCAAAAAGAACATTAACATATGGTCCTAAACGATTCATTACTTTGCATCTTTCTTGAGTCCCACTCGAGTCATCTCATAGCCCTATCGAGTCTAACTCGGGGCAGTCCGTACCATCGAATAGTCTTATCCTGTCACAACTGCCCATCACTCTTCGAGTAAACCAAGATATCATCCAATGAAAATCACAACAACTACTTATCTCTCATGCAGACCATCCTAGTCGACCTCGACATTCCCCGAGCACAAGTCCCAAAGGCCTAAACCAATATCAGACAAGCACCCAAGGAACATCTCCTCCGAGTTCAGACGATCTACGTGAGATGACATGAGCAAAACATCCAAACACTCAAGCATCCATAACTGACTTTGGCTATCCTTGCCAATCTTACTTGTAATTATCATCGACCGCATGACCAAGTCCTAACCAACTACTGTACATCCAATGTACATTTGCTTCTCTAACTCCCGTTATCATTTTCGTCATAAGGTAGGCGATCCAATACCATCCTTCATCTATCATCCACCCTAATGGTCATCAAAGGCTCTTCATAATCTACTCTCACTCTATACTTTTGGAGTTAATCAGCTCCCAAAATCAAGCCAAACCTAGTAAAGCTCAAAATAAAGCAATCACAACAAACATACATCCATGACTCGATAAGACCAAATTACGACAAATCCTGCAAAGGCTAGTCAAACCACCTATCGGATTTGTCACTACTAAAGGTCTATCGACTATCTCGGGTTCCAATTCCAACCTATCTACCAGGTCACTAGGTACGAAGGAATGGGAAACCTTGTTATTAAACAAAACTCGAACAGAAATATCTTAAATAGAAAGCATACCTCGAATGACGACACCTTTTTCCTTCTGCGCCGCAGTTGGGGCATTCGACGAAGAAGGAATAGCGTTGATAGCATACGCTTTCACGATCTGCTTCTCCCTAGGAGATTGTGGACATTCATTCTTGTAATGTCCCGCTTGGCCGCAATTAAAGCACTTCCTTTCCCCAGGCTTTTCACGACAATCTCTGGCATAGTGGCCCTTCTTGCCACAGCTAAAGCACTCGCCATCTTTCTTATTCTTCTTACCCTGACCATCCATGGTTTGGTCTTGTTTCCTCTTAGTCTGGGAATTATTCTTGCCTCCGCCGCCTGCTTGCGGCTTTGGCTCCTTTGCAGATGCATTAGCGGCCTCAGTTGTAACGACCCAGAAAATCTGAACCAATTTAAAATTTTTAAATTGGCTAAAATAATGGATTTAAAATATTTTAAATAAATATTTTAAATAATGGCGATGAAAACCGAGTTTGAATCGACATTTGAAAACGAATATAATTAATTATAATTATATATAGAATTGAAAATGGCGCGGTAGTTCGATAATTCGATTTCAAACTTAAATTGAATATACCGGGTGCAAAACAATCCGGATTTTAGTGAAACCAAAAATAATGGAATCTAATTGATTATATCTTTCTAACGAATCCGGCCAATCGAAATTTGATAGCGGGAATCAAAGGATATGGCCAGTTGAAAATTCTGAATAGTCGCTATGGAATTCAGGCCCATAAAAAGGGACATTTTGCAAATGACCTCGGATTTCGACGAAACCACTTTTATTGGATCCGCAGTGTCAAGTTATTGCTAGGTTTCAAATTTCATAATTTTTCGAATCAATATGTGAGCGTGGCAAAGGAAAACGCGTTTGACCAGTTTCTGTTGAATTTAATCGACTGGAAATTGGCCATTTTGCAAACGGTCTCAGAATTCGACGAAACTAGTTTTGTTAGGACCGTATCGTCAATACGAAGCTAGAAATTATTTTTCTGGAATTTTTCTAGTTAGTATGTGACCCCGGTAATTTGAAATGTACGTTTAAAATTCAATATAATGATTTAAATGTAAATTCAAAAGGAAACTGATTGTAACGATCAAATCAGCCTGTGATACATATCCCATTGTGTTCGGAATGGGGGTTAAACGCTATGGACGACAGGCGGTGGGCCTCGTTTCGAGGTCGTATGTAAAAGTCAACTTTCTGCTAATTAAATAATTAAATAAAAAAAAATATATATAATCTCCCTCCCTTTTTCTTCTTCCTGGCCACCCCCCCCCCCCGATTTCATTAATCAGAAATAACAAAAAAAAAAAAACAAAAAAAAACCCTAGAGGCGATCGACAGACCGCCGCCCCCTAAAGCGAACGCCGCCGCCGCCCATCTTCACCCCCCTCCATCGATCGGAGACCCGAAGCCCCCCCCCATCGATCGAAGACCTGAAGCCCCCCCCTCTCGTTCGCGACGCGGAAGCTGCCGACCCCCCCCCCCCTGAAGTGCCGCCGACGACGTCTTCACGCGCCCCCTTTTCTGTAAGTATTTCTTTTATTTTATTATTTTATTTTTATTTTATAAAAACAGAACTAAAACTGTTTTATGTTTAAAGTTTAAAACTGATTTTGTTAAAGTTTAAAAACTGATTTTTTTAAAAAGATTAAAACTGAAATTTTTAAAAAGATTAAAACTGAAATTTTTAAAAGTTAAAAACTGAAATTTTTAAAAGTTAAAAACTGATATTTTAAAAAAGTTTAAAACTGATATTTTAAAAAAGAAATTAAAACTGATTTTAAAAAGAAATTAAAACTGATTTCTTTAGAAAAGTAGAAAAACTGATTTTTCTTTAAAATAAAAACAGATTTCTTTAAAAAGTAAAAATCATATTTTTATATATCGAAAGTCGAAAGTAAAAATCATATTTTTATATATCGAAAGTCGAAAGTAAAAATCATATTTTTATATATCGAAAGTCGAAGTAAAAATCATATTTTTATATATCGAAAGTCGAAAGTAAAAATCATATTTTTATATATTGAAAGCCAAATTAAAATCATATATTTATATATTGAATAGCATCGTAAAAATTCGATTTTTACATGTGTAGAGAATACGGGCGAAAGCGACAAAAGGCGAAGATTTCTAAAAGTGAAGTGTCGTGAAGTTGGATAGCTATTGGTGATATTTCTGATTTAAAATATATTATATATGTGTGAAATGAAAGTGAATAGCTATATATATATATATATATATATACACACGCCCCCTCGTCCACAAACCATGGACGATATTTATTGGTTGAAATTGTTGTGAAAATTGAATGATTGTTTGGGATTATTTGTGATGGATATTGGTTGATTGTGGTTGAAAAATACCCGTTTGTGGTTGTGAAATATTTGGTTGAAACCACTTAGGATTAGTTTGTGGAAATGAAATAAATATATACATGCCGCCTGCGTGCGAACTAGATGCATGATTCCCATTGTCAAAAACCGCGAGGTTTTAAGGTAGAGCGAGGAGCCGTACTAGGGACGGTGCCGGTGTAACTACCCTGCCGTTATGCTGCCGAAATTTTGAATAATATTTGTGTGTTTGAATTATTTTCATATGCTTAAACTATATTTATTCATTGTATAGAAAACATTCATGTGTTGAATTGATATTCATTCGTTGTTTAGAAATTCATGTGTTGAATGGTATTCATATTTTAAAATAAATTGTTCGATAACAAAAATCACATTTTTATCTACATATAGAAACTATAGAAAACATTCATGTGTTGAATTGATATTCATTCGTTGTTTAGAAATTCATGTGTTGAATGGTATTCATATTTTGAAATAAATTGTTTGATAATAAAAATCACCTTTTATCGACTATATGAACTATATAGAAAAATAGTGTTTTGAAATGAATTGTTTTACAATAAAAATCACATTTTTATTGTATGCATAAATCGTTGAAATGTGAAGTGTTAAAATAGCCACTCGTTCAAAATAAACATATATGAGTTGAAATATTCATTAATTAGCTAATGAAATGATTTGCACCTATTTATGTAACATTAGAATGAATGGAGTTTTGAAACCAAATAGAAATCAAATATGAAGTCGAATAGAAATTGAAAAATGATATGAACTGTATATATATGTACATGCAATATTCATTGAACAGGTTATAGCAAAGGGGCTAGAGAAGAGGAATAAAATTTTGTGCCCGACAAATAGGTGCACATTTACTGATTTGTTTGGGTGATGATTTTGAGCCTGTTGGCTAGCCGCTTGGCTTTTTTCTTTGTCTTTTTGAGATTAGAAGGACCGGGACGCTATTTGCGATTTCCCGACGCTCCCGGTGCAGGGGAGGTTATGGCGAAATTTTTCCAAAATTTAAGGTGTTATAAAATTTTTTGAAGTGAAAACGATATTGAAATTGTTGAATGAACTATATTTATATAAATATATAAATATAAATAAAATTAAAACGAAACGAAGCCGTGCAGTTCGTATTTTGAAACCGTGATTTCAAACGACTAGTACGGGAAATCCGACCATTGGATTTTCCCGAAATCTCAACCGTCGGGTTCGCCTTGGAATAATCTTTCCAACGGCACCAACCTTGTAAAAATCCAACGGTTGGATTGTCTGGAATGTTTAATTCAAATCTGAAGAAAAACAGCGCCAGAAGCGATTATATTTATATATATATAAATATAATTATATATTTAATCGAATAACGACGCTGCAGTTCGTATTTTGAAATCGAAACTTCAAACGATTGTACCGGGAGATCCGACCGTCGGATTTTCCCGAAACTGGAACCGTTGGGTTCGTTTTGAAAAGACCTTTCTAATGATGTAAATTTTGTGAAGATCCAACGGTTAGATTTTCAGATATGTGTAAATCAAATCTGAAGAAAAACAGCGCCACGGCCGCCTTATGGCCCGAAGCGTCGTTTTGAATAAAATGGCTATTTTAAAATAAAAAAAATAGCGATAAATAGTTATAAAATATCGTAAGCGATATGGAATGGAAATAAACTGAATTTGCTTGATTTATGTGATATTTGATGGTTGAATGTGTTTGGTGTGAAAATTACATTAAAGAACAAACGTGATGTTGTCAAATAATTTAACCATTGAAATAAATCGATTTGAAATTCTAAATATACGTGAATTATTTGAAAAGGCCGAGTTAATTCTCATTTCGAATAATTGATCGACGATTGAAAGTCGAAGATGAAGACGATGGTCGAAGACCGGAGATCTTCACCTCGTTTGGATGGTAACCGAGGTCCTGATTGGGAGGCATCCCGAAATATGGATAATGAGTGGTGATCGTTCAGACGTACGTGTTGATCGAAGGGTTTGCGAGGTATTTAGTGCCTCCGGTTTCGTTCAGACCCAGAACGGACTTGTAAATGGATTGTGTGTCCGACATTGGATTTTATTCTGTGTTGATTGATCTCTGTTAAATATACATCTGTTTGGCGGCGGAGAATTTATTCTTTTGCTTAACGCCCTTCTCTGAGACGTACGAGCTCAGAGGTTGTATATCGATGGACATCAGTCGCATGGCATGAATTGCCTGTGTGGCATGCTAAGATGCAGTGATCAGGGCTTCTGTTGAAAAGCAAAGTCTTGTGGTGATGATCAAAGCACCGCCTGTGTGACGTAGCTTTGTGTATAACGTGAATTCGCGAGCCTCACACCCCGGTATGAACCTAAAACGGGAGAAGGACCTCAGGGAGGGCCTGCGTTTCTTTCTAGCTAGGGTGGTGTCAGTGACCTACCAGCCCTGACATTTATATACTTTTCACCTATGTGGTTGTTGCTGTTGCGAGGCGCCTCGGTTTGATCGGACGATCCGGGTCCGATGGAGTCATTCGTTGGCTCGTTTACGCCCCAAAGGGCGGGGAGAGGTAGTGTTCAGGCATAATAATCCACATCGGTGGACCGGCCCTGACGATCCAAGGGGCAGTCGCGGCTGTTCCTGAGACACGGGCTAGAGCGTCTCGAATTCGGTAAGGACTATCTTTTGCCTTGGTTCATGACGGAAATCCAATTTCCAAATACGTGACGATGCGGTTTCGATTGTATACATACATTTGGCGACATAGTGGCATGGGACGCTCATGTCGTCTATGATTGATAGTTATGATTTGAAATTGTTTTCAAAACATATAAACACTAGCAATAATATCAAATGCCTTTGTTTTATTCGTATCAAGCATATTTTGGCCGTTATAAGGTAAAAACTCTATCCTCCGGTTTGCGTTGCATTGTGCGATGGGAACTGAGTCTTATAACGGCTTCATTTTTATAAAAAGCATAGCGATGTTTAAAATAAAGATTTGTTTTAAAGCACTGGCAATCCAATGGAGTAAACCCATTCCACGAAAGTGGCGTGGTCCTGTGATTAGCCAATTATATATGTGTTGAGTGGATTTCTCATACCAGTCCCATGACTGACTCGTAGTTTGTTTCACTCTCAAACTCGGGTGCCCCTTTTTCTACACGGGCAGCCTTGTATTCAGGTTTAGCTGGTTCTTTCTGGATAGCTGGAGCTGAAGATGGATTCTATCATTTATTTCTTTTTATGCTGTTCAGCTCCTATTGTACATATTTTGTTTATTTCCGCTGTAGACATTTATGTATAGCTGAACTGTATTTGTACTAAGTAAGATCCTGTATACTGTGTAACTCTGATGATTACTTTTATCCAGTATATTTTGTTGTTCATTCTGGTGTATTTATTTAATTCTGTTCTGTTATTATATGTTTCTGTGTTATATTCCAAAGATAACCTTGTTTCCGTGAGAACGGGAAATCGGGTCGTCTCAACGTGGTATCAGAGCTTTGGTTAAGCTTAGTTCTGGAATATAACATTTGAACGAATTCTTCAGAAATAGAACCAGTAGTGTTCTAGGACGGGTAACTCTATACAGATAGGATCAGTAATATCCTAGTATGAGTAAAGCAGAATGAAATTACACCTTGATAGACACATTTACATTTGAAATATGTGTTTCTATATTTTAAAATACCTTTTCTGTGACCTGACACTTGATCTGCCATTTGCAGAAGTACTAGAAAAATGAGTGTCATAAGCAGAAGGAATGCAGAACCGGATATTGAGGCCCTATTAATCAAGTATCGAAATATGGGTGGAATACCGTTCTCTGGTGAAGAATCTATTATGAAGACACAAGCTTGGATTCGTTCGGCTGAGAAAATCTTCGAAGCATTAAAGCTGAGGGATGACCAGAAAAGATTACTGGCCTCCTGGGCTCTCAAAGATGAAGCTTTGTTCTGGTGGGATTCAGTTATAGAGAATAATCCAGAAGGTGATACCACCTGGGACAGATTCAAAGTGATTTTCTTGGAAAGATTTACTCCTCCCGAAGCGACCGAACGACTATGTGAGGAATTTTCTTATCTGATACAAGGAGATATGACCATTCCCGAATATCATAAGAAATTCAACGAACTTGCTCACTTTGCTCCTCATCTAATTCAAAATCCGAAGAGGAAAAATATGAGGTTTATTCACGGGCTTCAAAGGAAATACCAGAATAAAGTATTGGGGCATGTGAAGCTTCCATTTTCTGAAATGATATATATGGCCTATCAGTATGAAGATCTCCATAAAAAAGGAATGTTATGCGACGAAGAAGAAGTCAGTTCTAGTGACATAGCAAAGTCAGAAGCTGATATTCCTGAGGCCAGTACAATGTCTGAAGTTGGTAAGGAGCCTGAAGTAAATCGAAAAAGGGCTAGATCTGAAAAAGAACCTGCCACGACTGCCATATGCAAGAACTGCAATCAGAAGGGGCATTTGTCCAGAAAATGTAAATCGGTAAACAAACGAGGGAAGAGTGGATTTGGACCTAGAAAGAGGGTTCTTGAAGGCCGAGGATGCCATAAGTGTCATCAGACTGGGCATATTGCGAAAAACTGCCCGCTATCTCAGAAATCTGAAGCAGTACAAGTGAATGAAATGGCAGAAGTACCTGCATCTTCGTCTGCTCAGGAACGGCCCGATGTTTTAGAAGGCACGCTTACTGTCAAAAACATTCCAGTCAAAGTACTGTTTGACACAGGCGTGTCGCAAAGCTTCATTGCAAAAGATGCAGCTAAGAAACTAGATTTGAATTTGAAAAAGCTCAAAGAACCAATGACTGTCCAGAATCCGGTTGGGGGTTCAGTTGATCTCAGTTGGGTTTGTGGAGTGCCGGTTTCTTTCTCTCGTTATCGGTTTCCTACCATCGCAGTCGTCATGAATTTCAAAGAGTTTGATCTTATCTTGGGGTTAGACTGGTTGACCAAATATGAAGCTGAAGTCAAATGCGCCGAGAGAGTCGTAAAGGCAAAGATTAAATCAGGTGATTATATAACCATTCCCTGTGAAGGTCAGAATGCTAATAGAAAAGACTTCTGGGCAGCTTTGAATGTTTCTCCAGCCCAAATTGAAAATGTTCCTGAAGTCAAAGAGAATATTCCCGACCTCATCAAAGACATTTCTGTCGTCAAGAACTATGCGGATGTGTTCGAGGAAGTTGTTCGCTTACCTCCGCAAAGGGAAATAGATTTCAAAATTGCTTTAATTCCGAATGCAAGGCCGGTAGTTCACGCTATTCGAAGAATGTCCTTGAAAGAGAAGGAGGAATTAGACAATCAAACAAGACAGCTAGTATGGAAAGGTCTGATCAGGCCTAGTTTCTCTGATTGGGGTGCAGCAGTGGTGTTTGTCCCGAAATCTGATGGTACTCTACGGTTATGTGTGGATTATCGTGATTTGAACAAACAGACAATAAAGAACAAATATCCATTGCCGCGGATTGATGATTTGTTGGATAGATTAAATGGAGCACAAATATTTTCACGAATGGACCTAGCTACAGGTTTCCATCAACTTCGAATTGCCGAAGAGTGTGTTCCAATGACAGCATTCAGAGGCCCTGACTTATTCTACGAGTGGTTAGTAATGCCGTTCGGCTTATGTAACGCTCCAGCCTATTTCGTCGATCTAATGAACAGGGTATTCAGAGGAGTCTTGAATAAATTTGTTCTGGTTTTTATTGATGATATTCTAATCTTCTCTAAATCAAAGGCCGAACATGAAAAGCATCTGGAACAGGTTCTAGAAATTCTGAGACGGAATGTATTGAAAGCCAAGTTTTCCAAATGTATCTTCTGGCAAGATGAAGTGAAATTTCTGGGCCACGTCGTATCGAAAGATAGAATCGCTGTGGATCCAAGCAAAATCACAGCTATTCAGAATTGGAAACAGCCCAGTACTCCCACTGAAGTCCGCAGTTTTCTCGGATTGGCTAGCTATTATCGGAAGTTCGTTAAAGACTTTTCGAAGATATCTGGTCACTTAACGAAGCTTACAAAGAAGCATTCTAAGTTCAAATGGACTCAGGAAAGTGAGGAGGCTTTCCAGGAGCTAAAGTTAAGATTAACCACAGCTCCAGTGTTAACCATTACAGATGGCAAACAAGATTTGAAAGTCTGGACTGATGCTTCTAGAGAAGGCCTTGGCGCCGTGTTAATGCAAAGAGGTCAAGTAATTGCTTATGCTAGCCGTCAACTGAAGCCACACGAGAAAAACTATGTAACTCATGATCTTGAGTTATTGGCTATCATATTCTCTTTGAAAATCTGGAGACACTATCTTCTGGGTGAGAGATTTGAACTGTTTACAGATCACCAGTCGTTAAAGTATCTGTTTACTCAGAAGGACTTGAATTTGAGGCAGCAACGTTGGCTGGAGTTTCTTGCAGCATATGACTTTGAAATTATATATACTCCAGGGAAAGCCAATGTCGTGGCTGATGCGTTAAGCCGAAAGAATGAAATGATCGCCAGTTTCATCATTGCTACTTCGTTGATTGATAAGATATCGGCTCTCCAAGAAGACGACCAATTTATCAAAGGAATAAGTCAGCGAATTCGTGAGGGCAATGCTTCGGATTTCCGGCTGGATAACGAAGGGATTCTGAGGTTAGAAGGACGAATTTGCGTTCCAGATATTCCTGAACTCAGAAGAGATGTGCTTGATGAATGCCACAAATCTAAGCTCAGTATCCATCCAGGTGTGAATAAAATGTATAATGACATCAAACGCACATTCTGGTGGAAGTCGTTAAAAAGAGACATCTCAATATATGTTAGTCGATGCCCTACTTGCCAACTAGTCAAAAGCGACCAACAGAAATTGGCTGGATTATTACAACCACTGGAAGTTCCTGGTTGGAAGTGGGAGCATATTTCTATGGATTTCATTGATGGTTTGCCCAGAACCAGAAAAGGAAATGACAGTATTTGGGTGATCGTAGATCGCTTCACGAAGACCGCCCATTTCATACCTGTCAGATCAAACAAAACTGCTCAGAGTCTGGCGCAGATATACTTCAGGGAAATAGTTAGACTACATGGAGTGCCGCTCAGCATAGTATGTGATAGGGATACGATATTCACTAGTAAATTCTGGGAGGCATTTCAAGTCGAACTGGGAACGAAGTTAAACATGAGCACCGCATATCATCCTCAGACAGACGGTCAGACTGAGAGGGTGAATCGCATTTTAGAAGATCTATTGCGGGCTTGTATTCTAGATTTCGGTGGATCATGGGAAGACCATCTGCATTTGGCTGAATTCTCTTATAACAACAGCTACCAGGCGAGTCTGACAATGTCGCCATTCGAAGCATTGTATGGTAGACCGTGCCGATCTCCTGCTTGTTGGGTCGAGCCTGGAAATAGACTTGTGTTGGGTCCTGATATGATTCGAGAAGCCGCCGACAAAGTCGATTTTATTAAGAAGCGATTACTCGCCGCTCAAAGCCGACAAAAGAGCTATGCCGATAAAAGAAGAAGAGATATATCCTTCGAAGTGGGCGACTATGTATATTTGAAAGTATCGCCGATGAGAGGAGTTATCAGGTTCGGTAAAACTGGAAAGTTGGCACCCAAATACATTGGTCCGTTTCCTATTCTGGAACGGATCGGGACTCTCGCATATAAAGTTAAATTGCCAGACTGGTTGCCTGGAGTGCATGATGTATTTCATATATCTCAACTTCGAAAGCACGTTCATGATCCAGACTTGATCGTGGAAGAAGCAGCTCAGCAGGATATTGAAATTACTCCAGAATTAGCTGTGAGGCGAGAGCCACTAAAGATTATCGGCAAAGAAACCAAAGAACTGAGGAACAAGAAGGTTCACTTAGTCAAAGTGCAATGGAGTGGAGATCCGCGAGATTGTACTTGGGAAACTGAGGAGAGCATTCAGAAAGCTTATCCTAGATGCCGAGTAGATATCTCTGATTGACTCCGGTGCAAGGTACATTTACCCTACCTTGCATTACCATTTAATTCTCTATTCTGTTGCTATTTTCTTCCCATGGATGTGCATTGTTTATTCTATACTCTGAATATTAGAAACAAATTGGTTGCTGTGCTGTGTGATTGTAGATTTATCAAACCACTTTCGACTTTATTCCTTTTCGGGGACGAAAAGTTTTAAGTGGGGGAGATTGTAACGACCCAGAAAATCTGAACCAATTTAAAATTTTTAAATTGGCTAAAATAATGGATTTAAAATATTTAAAATAAATATTTTAAATAATGGCGATGAAAACCGAGTTTGAATCGACATTTGAAAACGAATATAATTAATTATAATTATATATAGAATTGAAAATGGCGCGGTAGTTCGATAATTCGATTTCAAACTTAAATTGAATATACCGGGTGCAAAACAATCCGGATTTTAGTGAAACCAAAAATAATGGAATCTAATTGATTATATCTTTCTAACGAATCCGGCCAATCGAAATTTGATAGCGGGAATCAAAGGATATGGCCAGTTGAAAATTCTGAATAGTCGCTATGGAATTCAGGCCCTTAAAAAGGGACATTTTGCAAATGACCTCGGATTCCGACGAAACCACTTTTATTGGATCCGCAGTGTCAAGTTATTGCTAGGTTTCAAATTTCATAATTTTTCGAATCAATATGTGAGCGTGGCAAAGGAAAACGCGTTTGACCAGTTTCTGTTGAATTTAATCGACTGGAAATTGGCCATTTTGCAAACGGTCTCAGAATTCGACGAAACTAGTTTTGTTAGGACCGTATCGTCAATACGAAGCTAGAAATTATTTTTCTGGAATTTTTCTAGTTAGTATGTGACCCCAGTAATTTGAAATGTACGTTTAAAATTCAATATAATGATTTAAATGTAAATTCAAAAGGAAACTGATTGTAACGATCAAATCAGCTTGTGATACATATCCCATTGTGTTCGGAATGGGGGTTAAACGCTATGGACGACAGGCGGTGGGCCTCGTTTCGAGGTCGTATGTAAAAGTCAACTTTCTGCTAATTAAATAATTAAATAAAAAATATATATATATATATAATCTCCCTCCCTTTTTCTTCTTCCTGCCCCCCCCCCCCGATTTCATTAATCAGAAATAACAAAAAAAAAAAAAAAAAAACCCTAGAGGCGATCGACAGACCGCCGCCCCTAAAGCGAACGCCGCCGCCGCCCATCTTCACCCCCCTCCATCGATCGGAGACCCGAAGCCCCCCCCCCCATCGATCGAAGAATTGAAGCCCCTCCCCTCTCGTTCGCGACGCGGAAGCTGCCGACCCCCCCCCCCTGAAGTGCCGCCGACGACGTCTTCACCCGCCCCCTTTTTCTGTAAGTATTTCTTTTATTTTATTATTTTATTTTTATTTTATAAAAACAGAACTAAAACTGTTTTATGTTTAAAGTTTAAAACTGATTTTGTTAAAGTTTAAAACTGATTTTGTTAAAGTTTAAAAACTGAAATTTTTAAAAAGATTAAAACTGAAATTTTTAAAAAGATTAAAACTGAAATTTTTAAAAAGATTAAAACTGAAATTTTTAAAAGTTAAAAACTGATATTTTAAAAAAGTTTAAAACTGATATTTTAAAAAAGAAATTAAAACTGATTTTAAAAAGAAATTAAAACTGATTTCTTTAGAAAAGTAGAAAAACTGATTTTGCTTTAAAATAAAAACCGATTTCTTTAAAAAGTGAAAATCATATTTTTATATATCGAAAGTCGAAAGTAAAAATCATATTTTTATATATCGAAAGTCGAAAGTAAAAATCATATTTTTATATATCGAAAGTCGAAGTAAAAATCATATTTTTATATATCGAAAGTCGAAAGTAAAAATCATATTTTTATATATTGAAAGCCAAAGTAAAAATCATATATTTATATATTGAATAGCATCGTAAAAATTCGATTTTTACATGTGTAGAGAATACGGGCGAAAGCGACAAAAGGCGAAGATTTCTAAAAGTGAAGTGTCGTGAAGTTGGATAGCTATTGGTGAGATTTCTGATTTAAAATATATTATATATGTGTGAAATGAAAGTGAATAGCTATATATAAATATATATATATATATATATATATATATATATATATGCCTCCTCGTCCACAAACCATGGACGATATTTATTGGTTGAAATTGTTGTGAAAATTGAATGATTGTTTGGGATTGTTTGTGATGGATATTGGTTGATTGTGGTTGAAAAATACCCGTTTGTGGTTGTGAAATATTTGGTTGAAACCACTTAGGATTAGTTTGTGGAAATGAAATAAATATATACATGCCGCCTGCGTGCGAACTAGATGCATGATTCCCATTGTCAAAAACCGCGAGGTTTTAAGGTAGAGCGAGGAGCCGTACTAGGGACGGTGCCGGTGTAACTACCCTGCCGTTATGCTGCCGAAATTTTGAATAATATTTGTGTGTTTGAATTATTTTCATATGCTTAAACTATATTTATTCATTGTATAG
Source organism: Allium sativum (assembly GCA_030737875.1). Lineage (NCBI taxonomy): Eukaryota > Viridiplantae > Streptophyta > Magnoliopsida > Asparagales > Amaryllidaceae > Allium > Allium sativum. The sequence continues at coordinate 177,042,892 of CM060913.1, read as the reverse complement.
AAAACATTCATGTGTTGAATTGATATTCATTCGTTGTTTAGAAATTCATGTGTTGAATGGTATTCATATTTTAAAATAAATTGTTCGATAACAAAAATCACATTTTTATCTATATATAGAAACTATAGAAAACATTCATGTGTTGAATTGATATTCATTCGTTGTTTAGAAATTCATGTGTTGAATGGTATTCATATTTTGAAATAAATTGTTTGATAATAAAAATCACCTTTTATCGACTATATGAACTATATAGAAAAATAGTGTTTTGAAATGAATTGTTTTACAATAAAAATCACATTTTTATTGTATGCATAAATCGTTGAAATGTGAAGTGTTAAAATAGCCACTCGTTCAAAATAAACATATATGAGTTGAAATATTCATTAATTAGCTAATGAAATGATTTGCACCTATTTATGTAACATTAGAATGAATGGAGTTTTGAAACCAAATAGAAATCAAATATGAAGTCGAATAGAAATTGAAAAATGATATGAACTGTATATATATGTACATGCAATATTCATTGAACAGGTTATAGCAAAGGGGCTAGAGAAGAGGAATAAAATTTTGTGCCCGACAAATAGGTACACATTTACTGATTTGTTTGGGTGATGATTTTGAGCCTGTTGGCTAGTCGCTTGGCTTTTTTCTTTGTCTTTTTGAGATTAGAAGGACCGGGACGCTATTTGCGATTTCCCGACGCTCCCGGTGCAGGGGAGGTTATGGCGAAATTTTTCCAAAATTTAAGGTGTTAGAAAATTTTTTGAAGTGAAAACGATATTGAAATTGTTGAATGAACTATATTTATATAAATATATAAATATAAATAAAATTAAAACGAAACGAAGCCGTGCAGTTCGTATTTTGAAACCGTGATTTCAAACGACTAGTACGGGAAATCCGACCATTGGATTTTCCCGAAATCTCAACCGTCGGGTTCGCCTTGGAATAATCTTTCCAACGGCACCAACCTTGTAAAAATCCAACGGTTGGATTGTCTGGAATGTTTAATTCAAATCTGAAGAAAAACAGCGCCAGAAGCGATTATATTTATATATATATAAATATAATTATATATTTAATCGAATAACGACGCTGCAGTTCGTATTTTGAAATCGAAACTTCAAACGATTGTACCGGGAGATCCGACCGTCGGATTTTCCCGAAACTGGAACCGTTGGGTTCGTTTTGAAAAGACCTTTCTAATGATGTAAATTTTGTGAAGATCCAACGGTTAGATTTTCAGATATGTGTAAATCAAATCTGAAGAAAAACAGCGCCACGGCCGCCTTATGGCCCGAAGCGTCGTTTTGAATAAAATGGCTATTTTAAAATAAAAAAAAATAGCGATAAATAGTTATAAAATATCGTAAGCGATATGGAATGGAAATAAACTGAATTTGCTTGATTTATGTGATATTTGATGGTTGAATGTGTTTGGTGTGAAAATTACATTAAAGAACAAACGTGATGTTGTCAAATAATTTAACCATTGAAATAAATCGATTTGAAATTCTAAATATACGTGAATTATTTGAAAAGGCCGAGTTAATTCTCATTTCGAATAATTGATCGACGATTGAAAGTCGAAGATGAAGACGATGGTCGAAGACCGGAGATCTTCACCTCGTTTGGATGGTAACCGAGGTCCTGATTGGGAGGCATCCCGAAATATGGATAATGAGTGGTGATCGTTCAGACGTACGTGTTGATCGAAGGGTTTGCGAGGTATTTAGTGCCTCCGGTTTCGTTCAGACCCAGAACGGACTTGTAAATGGATTGTGTGTCCGACATTGGATTTTATTCTGTGTTGATTGATCTCTGTTAAATATACATCTGTTTGGCGGCGGAGAATTTATTCTTTTGCTTAACGCCCTTCTCTGAGACGTACGAGCTCAGAGGTTGTATATCGATGGACATCAGTCGCATGGCATGAATTGCCTGTGTGGCATGCTAAGATGCAGTGATCAGGGCTTCTGTTGAAAAGCAAAGTCTTGTGGTGATGATCAAAGCACCGCCTGTGTGACGTAGCTTTGTGTATAACGTGAATTCGCGAGCCTCACACCCCGGTATGAACCTAAAACGGGAGAAGGACCTCAGGGAGGGCCTGCGTTTCTTTCTAGCTAGGGTGGTGTCAGTGACCTACCAGCCCTGACATTTATATACTTTTCACCTATGTGGTTGTTGCTGTTGCGAGGCGCCTCGGTTTGATCGGACGATCCGGGTCCGATGGAGTCATTCGTTGGCTCGTTTACGCCCCAAAGGGCGGGGAGAGGTAGTGTTCAGGCATAATAATCCACATCGGTGGACCGGCCCTGACGATCCAAGGGGCAGTCGCGGCTGTTCCTGAGACACGGGCTAGAGCGTCTCGAATTCGGTAAGGACTATCTTTTGCCTTGGTTCATGACGGAAATCCAATTTCCAAATACGTGACGATGCGGTTTCGATTGTATACATACATTTGGCGACATAGTGGCATAGGACGCTCATGTCGTCTATGATTGATAGTTATGATTTGAAATTGTTTTCAAAACATATAAACACTAGCAATAATATCAAATGCCTTTGTTTTATTCGTATCAAGCATATTTTGGCCGTTATAAGGTAAAAACTCTATCCTCCGGTTTGCGTTGCATTGTGTGATGGGAACTGAGTCTTATAACGGCTTCATTTTTATAAAAAGCATAGCGATGTTTAAAATAAAGATTTGTTTTAAAGCACTGGCAATCCAATGGAGTAAACCCGTTCCACGAAAGTGGCGTGGTCCTGTGATTAGCCAATTATATATGTGTTGAGTGGATTTCTCATACCAGTCCCATGACTGACTCGTAGTTTGTTTCACTCTCAAACTCGAGTGCCCCTTTTTCTACACGGGCAGCCTTGTATTCAGGTTTAGGTGGTTCTTTCTGGATAGCTGGAGCTGAAGATGGATTCTATCATTTATTTCTTTTTATGCTGTTCAGCTCCTATTGTACATATTTTGTTTATTTCCGCTGTAGACATTTATGTATAGCTGAACTGTATTTGTACTAAGTAAGATCCTGTATACTGTGTAACTCTGATGATTACTTTTATCCAGTATATTTTGTTGTTCATTCTGGTGTATTTATTTAATTCTGTTCTGTTATTATATGTTTCTGTGTTATATTCCAAAGATAACCTTGTTTCCGTGAGAACGGGAAATCGGGTCGTCTCATCAGTCTTAGGCTTAGGGTAAAGACTTTCTGACCTTAATGCCTTTCCTACAATCGATTCAAACGTCTCATCGATGTGGTTTATAAGCCTTTCCCCCAAGTACCCATCTAAACCAGTTATGAACTTCTCGTTCTTCTTCTCGGCAGTGTCGATAAGAGATAACCCATATTTCGATAAAGTATCGAACTCAGCAACATACTCTGAAACTACCCTTCCGTTCTGCTTAAGCTCCAGAAACTTTCTAAACAATTCTGACTTCTGAGCAGCTGGTATAAACTTATCGCAAAAACGAGCCTTAAACTGATCCCATGTAATCTGATCCTCTGGAGTTGCTGCCTTAATAGCATTCCACCAATTCATTGCTCGTCCTTGAAGCTGACGGGATGCTAGCTTCCTCTTCATGGCATCTTCAATACCCAAGTCTTCGAAGATACGCTCACAGCTATCCAACCAATCCTGAACAACCGTAGCCGGCTCCGTTCCATGGAACGGCTTCCCACCAAGACTAGTATAATCCTTGTTAAGCTTGGCGAAATCGGCCCTAGGCGCCTGCACTGCTGCACCACCACCGTTAGCAACATTAGGAGCTGCCCTCTGAACATCTCTAAGCATCTCTCTCATGAGGTCAGTAAACATTGTCCTCATGTCAGCAGCATTCCCATTATTGGCTCCCCTACCAGCACCTCTAGTATATCGGCTCATCGTCAATCTGAAAAAGGAAACGATTAACGACTCCATAGTGGTGCTAGTGCAGTACGACTTCATCCTTATACTAGTAATAGTATATATATGTAGCTTTTAAAAACCAAAGTAATCACAAATACGCTCTCTCATATACGTATATTATCTCTCCCTGATAACTTCCCTAGGTTAACTACGCAACCTAGAGCTCTGATACCAAGTGTAACGGCCCGTCCCGCACCAGCCTGCATTTCCTCCAAAAGTGCGCTGTACACATGCCCAGCTAGCACAGAACGGTCGTCAGAAGAAAAGGAAGAAAAGAATGAACTAATCAAGGAACCTGTAGAATGTCTCACAGCGCATGGAATAAAATATAATAATAACATAACTTTGACATAAAACAGGCGAGACAGTGCATAAGCTGAAAAACTAAATCATGTCTAACATGGCAGCGGAAATCCAAAATACAGCTTATGATCCAACATCCTTATTACAACCTCAAAATACTGTCTCTAAGCAAAAGAAAGGAAAAGGTACACTACTAATGCCCAGGCAGTGACCATCGATAACACAGGGAGATAATACATAAATATCATACGTGGAAGCCTCCTGCTCGTCTCCAGTACATCTACCCGTGCATCCACCTAACCTGTCTCTAGTCTGCTCGTGTGAGCACCCAGAGTAATAAGAACAGACATAAAACTCTGGGTCAGACATAAAGCCTGGTGTGAGCGATAAGCATCTAAACAGAATAATAACAGGTATAATCCAATCATACCTGAACCTAGACCTGCAACCAAAGAGTTAGTACCACATACCGTACGATGCTCTAAGGTGCCATAATAAATAGTGTAAGAATACGGGGGTGGGGTGTGCATGTCACAATGATAGCAAACAAATCATCAATAGCAACCATCCTCACATCTCTCACTCAGTGCGTAAAGCATACGATATCCACTACTTTGGTCACCTAATCTTTTGGGCCATGACAGAGTCCAACCCCGTATAACTACACTATGAGCCCCTAATCCATCGCTCAGTGATGAACCAAAGTTATGGACACCGATAACCCCTTTGCACACGTCCCGCAGCAAAGCCCAAATCGTGAAGTGAACTCATTGGTTCCCATCTGGATCCTGAACTCTAACTTCTCCTTTGGACTACCTTTGCATCTCGGGTTATGGTCTTCATCTTCATCCAGATCGGTTCGGCTTCATTGTTTACGCCTCAAGTCAAAGCTCTTCGGTTCGGTTTGGTCGTAACGAGCCTCTCCGGTTCGTGACAAGCTCCTTCGGTCGTGCTCCAGGCATAGTGGCTCCCTCAGTGGCTCGGTTCGGCCTTCAACATTCCTCACTGGATCGGACCGGTCCCTCAAGCTCCTCCATGGTGCATCGGTTCGGGTCGGAAGTGACCACTCGGGTCGGGTCGGAGACGCGGTTCGGTTCGGGTAGGGTGCTCCGGCTTTGGATTCTTCATGGCTATCTCTTCGCGTTCTTCCAGACGGTTCGGGTCGGGTTCCCCTGCATGAGTGGCTCGGATCGGGTACGAGTCTCTGGTCCTTAGTTGATGCTCGTAGACTTCGCACAGACGGTTCGGTTCGGAGGAGATGGCTTGGTTCGTGATGTGGCTTCACGACCCCATAGGGCGATCCGATCCGGCCCTCAATCCCCCATCCGATCCGAATTCCTGCACTTTGTCCAGCGACTGTTTTACGCCATTCGACGGCGTTTTCGACCAATCTAACACTTCTAAACAATCACAAAGCATACCATACAGTCATAGCAACATGCATAAACATCCACAAACAGCAAAACAACAATATGATACGTCAAAACGAATCAAACATACCCAAAAATCCATATTTTCCCCTTAAGCATGTTCAAGAACAACTAATGATAGGATTAGTAAAACTTAAGCAAATTAGCCAAATTTTCTAACAGAGGTCTAAAACAATATTTATGAATTTCTGCATATTTTCCCGTATTTTTATGGTGCATAATTTCGCTAATTACCCCCTAATTACCCCTTAATTACCCCTTAATTACCCCTTAATCCCCTAAATTCCGGGATTAACAAAATTAGTCGAAATCAACCCAAATTCATATCAGAGGCATAAAATGGTGTTTTAGAATTTTAGAAATTTTTCTAGATTTTTCTGAGTTATAATTTCGCTAATTACCCTAATTAGCCGTAATTAGTGTAAAACTATGCAAATCACTCACCTTTGGCACAATTAAACTTTCAGAACTGAAACTCCTCTGATATAGACCCAATCTCTATGTGTTCCAGCAAGTCTCTCTCTGATTTGGTGCTAATCCCCTTTGGTTTGATGTAGTTTTGCTTAATCTTTGATTAGAAAGTGATTAGAGGTGATTTGGAGTGAAATTAGAAGGTGGAGGCCATGGCTATACTTGAAGGAATGTCTTAGGCGGCTGGAAAATGAAGTAAAAACCGAAATCATAACCCTAGCAGCCCCTAAGTACCACTAATCCCGAAATCCCCCTTTGGGCCTAGCTGCTAATTACCCGGTTAAGCCCAATTAGCTGAAAATAACCTTTTAAACCTTAATTTAGTCATATCTCCCAAATGGTTAGTCCGTTTGGCTATTATGACCACTCTACGGAAAGAGAAACCATCATCCGGAGCTAATGGAAGTGGTTTCAAGTCAAAATTCCTTTCCAGTCAAAAGTTATGGACGAAACAAGATCAACTAGGGGCAAAACGGTCATTTAAAAATCGGCAAAAATCATGAACATGGGAAATGACCCTACTAGTCGTTTCCCAAAGTTACATGACCATACGACTTCGTATCAAAGAGAAATAAATATTCTACGATCTTCCGACGCGTAGAATACGGGTCGTTACACCGTGTTTTATTGTTATTGTGTACATGTGTGTAAGAAATCCATATAAATCAAGTTATATGGTAATTGACTGTGTCTGATTCCAGTTCAGAAAGTGAATATTTTAAAATAACGAATATTTTAAAATAATATTCAGTAAAAGATCAAAATCTGATTTTGATGTCCGATTTGGGATGGACACGAAAATATTTAAATATATAGAGCCGTGTTGATTAGATTAACGTCATTTTGGCGTGAACGATATTTATATCTATTTTATTCATTTTTATAATGAATATCGAAAAGGAATTGATTTCAAAATCTAAAGTTTTAAAAATACTATCGTTTATATATCGATGATATGGAATATTCAATTTTGATTAGAAATTGAATATGAAATTGAAAGCGTTTTGAAAATGAATTTAAAACGATTTATAAAATACAATTTAAATGGAAATCAACGATATATATATAATATATATATGTATTATATATATATCTAATGGCCTGAATAGAACGCGCCGCGCGGCGGTAGTTCGTGAATTTCGACCATTGACTTCGAACGGACATTATGGGAGATCCGACTGTTGGATTCTCCTAAAACCAATATCGTTGGGTTTGTATCAAAAAGAGCTTTCCAACGAATATTAGAGAATTGAAATCTAATGGTTGGATTTGGAATCATGTCCAAATCAAATTTGGAAAAGGTAGTTGTAAGTGCAGTTTGATGACCGTTTATGGAAATCGACTGTACGGGCCTTGATAAAAATATTAAAAATATCAATAATTTGTGCAAAATCATAACAAATGATTTGGAAAGAATTGGGATGAAAAATTCCATATTTGAAAAGATAAAAATAAATCTTTTGTCAAACACACATCCATTCACACAGAACGAAATCCAATGTCAGACACACATCCATTTACAAGTCCGTTCTGGGTCTGAATGAAACCGGAGACACCTTATTCCTCATTCCGTATGTCCAATACAGAAGAGAGGTTCTCGCATATCTGGACTATCAATAAGTACGTCCGGACAACTTCCGCTTTAATCCTTTACTGGGAGCTACCCAATTCATGGCATCAGTAGTCGTCCTTCGATGTGAAGATCGCCGGTCTTCAACCACCGTATTCAATATCTTCGACTTTAAATCGTCATGTAATTATTTGAAATGAGTTTTAACTCGGACTTTTCAAATAATTCTCGAATATTGAAACAACCCATATTTTTCTGAATATTTAAAACTTGAGTTCAAGATAAATAAATTGAATAATATTGGTTAAATTTAAGTTTGGTTGATTATAATAAGGATGATGGCTTGGATTGTGTATAAACAAAGGTTAAATTGAGTTATGTTTAGAAATGTTATAATGTGAAATTCAATATCTTAATAACTAATTTAATTTAATTCATTTAAGTTATAGATGGGAATCTCAAATTTAAATTTAATGGTGGAATTCTAGATTTAATATTAGAATAACTAAAGAAAAAAATTGAGTTCATTTATTTGAAATTGCAGTTCAAATTTTATTTGATAAATAATCAAATTTGGGAATTTAAAATTCATGAAATCGATTTATAGAATTTATTTAAGTTATAATTGCATTAAAATGGAATTTAATATATATTTGAATTGAATTAAAACAGTTAATCAAATAATTGGATATTTTATTAATTAATTAACTGTGAAATTTAACCGTTTTGGCGATTGTCTCGGAATCTGACGAAACCAGTTCCATCAGATCCGGAATGGTGAATTAATAAAGAGTTTCAAATTTCGTCAAAATCGGGTTTGTCATTTGATCGTACGAAATAAAATGCGAATGGAATAATTGTAATACGATAATTGTTTAATTCTCGCATTGGGCCTTATATATATGTAACACCCCGTGTATTCTATAACAGTGAGATTCACAAATTAAAGTATAATTAATTTCAAATCAAAGAATTAAGGGAAACGGGTTACGCCATTGCATTCGCCTCGAAATTCTGCTTGAAATAGAGTCCGAGTTTACGCAAAAACGGATAACGTGTGAAGAAGATATCTTTAATTTAAATATCGCAGCAAAACATGAAAAAAAAGAAGAATCGGAAATGAATAATGTTTATCATTGTTCTAGGGTTTGTAAGCAAAAGACTTAGTAGCTCATTTGGTTGGAACACATGACTTGCATACAAGAGGTACAGAGTTCGATCCCCGCCAGCGCCCTATTTTTTGTTTTAGGGGAATGGCTTAAAATAGCCTAGTGTGAACGCAGTTCAAAAAGTGGTTTAGTGTGAAAATGGGTAATTGTGGAGGTAGAGAAAAAAATGAATATATATATATAATATATACATATACGCATATACATATATATATATATATATATATATATATATATATGACGTGTACGCATCATGTAGCGTACGTTGCGCATTTTTGGTTGTCAAGGATGGTTTTTTTTTGGCCTTCTCCAATTTTTAATTACGACAAATTAAAGGTAAGAAAATATTTATTCATATATATAAATATTTATATATGCGTAATTAATACGGTAAAGGGGAAAATGTATCTATTAAATACGTATTTACGTTTGAATTGGTGAACATTTAATACGCTGAGTCATTTCTGACTCATCGCTGAGTCAATGCTGAGTCATTTCTGACTCATGGCTGAGTCAATAGGATAACTCTATCCTGACTGAACGGTTGTGGTCATTTCTAGGATTAATCAAACGGCCTAAATTAATCCTAAAATTCTATATATACAACTCAAACCTAACCTAAACTCACACAAATAATAGAATACAATGGCCATCATGCTGCTGAGGAACGACTAGGAGTAGCCACCAATTTGAGAGACAATTAGGAGACAAACTCTAAAGCATAAAGCAACTTAAACAAATCAAATCAACGCCTACGTCAAAAAGGAGTCGCATCTCCAATTGGAGAATTCGCCACACGATTGTAAGTAGAGTATTATTTTGGTATGAATAAATAACTGTGTTGGTTTGTACACTTGATTTGTGGTGATAAGTAATTCATATTTGTGCGTTACTATGATTCTTATCGATTTGGAATATTGTATAACGATTGGATATTCGCAAAGTATGTTATTCATATAAAAAATACATGTTTGCGGTAGTTTTATGCAAGTATACGTTTGGATATTCGCAAAGTATGTTATTCATTATAAAAACTACATGTTTGCGGTAGTCTTATGCAAATATACGTTTGGATATTCGCAAAGTTTGTAATTCATGTTGAAGCTACATGTATGTAGTTCTTTAATTGAAATTCATGCAAGTTTTTGGTTTTGCTACTATGCCATCATAATGTATATTTTTGTACAAAAATCATTTTGTGTGTAATTGGAACAAATTTGGGTTATTATAATTCATATGAAATTATGTTGAAAAATTTGGCATTATGATCTATGTATAAGACCATACTTTTGTATTAGAAACAAAAGTAAGCCTCTTTGCGAACTTACGAATATGACTAGGCTATGTTTGATATTTTGCATAATTGAAAAACATGTTAGGTCTATATTGTTAACAAGAATTATATGATGACATATGTTGTACATAGTTAGGTTAGATTTAAAATCCCATTTGCAAGTTTGCATGACTAAAGTAAAAATCATGATTTCATGTTTAGAAATATTTATGCCATAGGTATATGTGTGCCATGGTTATGTGAATAGATTTAAAATCATGATTAAGTTGGAATAATTCTAGTTGAACTATACTTTTGTATTAGTAACAAAAGTAAGCACCTTTGTAAACATGTAGTAATCTTATGAACATGATTTGCTTATGTTTGACATTATGCCTAAATAAAAATATAGGTTTATGTTGTAGTTAAGACTATGTGTCAATGATGATATCCAATTTAGATTCTTAACTTAACTACAAGTTTACATGCTTTGATTCATGTCACTTATGCTTTATGACCAAAGTATACGTTACTACTATGAAAGTACACCAGTTTCTATTTTGTAGTTCCAACGTTATGTTGCATGTTCATGCGTTCACATTCCCCTTTTTGTGTATGTAATCACGCTTTAAGCCTCCCCTTTTTTCACATGGCTAAGTTGGGCTTGAAAAGGCTAAGCCCAACATATATATATAATAAACGAACACATTAAACGGGGGAAAATAGCGTTGGGCCAAATTAATTAATAAATGAAAATATAAAGTAAAGGGGCCCAAATTCAAGTATGGGTTGGGCCCATGATTGGTGTAACCTTCACACCATTGATTTTTTAATAATGGGCCGCAAATATTTACATATAAGAAAATAAAGAAGAAAGACAAAATATGCAAACGTAGAAAATACGATGTGTTTAACCCGAGGTTGGATTGAGTTGTGATGTAAACCTTCCCGGAACCGCCCGGCTGTCCAGTAGTCACAACAATACCTATCCAATGTGGGTGGTTAAACATGGAGCCCAATAAGGACCCGAGGTTAGACTGAGTTGTGGCGTAAGACTGCCCGGAACCAACCGGCAACAGGAAGCCACAACAATACCTGTCTAATGTGAGAGGTCAAGGCTTTAATAAGACAATTAAGGCTGAGTCAGGGCTGATAGGATTAAGTAAACTAAAGACTTAATCAAAAATGGGACATGCTAAACTAAACAGACTGATTGGGGGTTAGGTTTATAAAACACTTAACCAACTTAGCATGTTGGCTAGAAGTAGAAAACCTAGTAGCGGGGGACCCTTTTCAGCAGTAACCCTATAAGGTGTATCATGATACCCTGAAACTAGGCAGGGTGGGGCACGATTACTGGGCTGAATGTAAGAGGTCAAATCGACGGCGGTGGTGCAGCAGTGTAGGTTCTAATGGGGTGTGGGCGTGCACTCACTCCGGCGCAGAAAAATAAGGCACTGGGCACTAGTAGCATACCTGTGCATTCTAGGGTTGTGTCGGGTCGCCGCCATGGGACTTGATACACCCCATGGTGGGACCAGCATTGGTAACTACAACATCGGGGGCCGTAAGACACATGTAACTATGCGAGTAGGAGCCAATCATCGTAAAATGGATCACTTCACCCTGGTTATGGGGTGCCTATTGGGAACTAGTTTATATGGGTACAGAGATTAATATGGGGTACGATAGTATATTCGACCCTAGACAACTTAACCAAGTTTATAGTGCTTTCCCCATTTCTAGTTTATACTTATCATACCCAGTTCTTTATTCATAGACAGAGTAGTCTTCGACTTACTCAGGCTTTATGTCTGACTCTACTTTTCTTTCGTCTTCTTTTCTTCCGTTTCCCCCCAGGTCCACAGGGAGGGAATACTGCAGCTTGACCAGCCTTCATATCCAGCTTGAAGAGAAAGAATGTATTGCTTGGACCTTTCCGTTTTGAACTATGGCTTTGGACAACAACTATGGGGCTTTTGCAGTTTATTTATGTTTTCTTTATGCTTCTTATAATAATGTAATTAAGACAGTTATGAAGGTGTTATGTTTTTTTTTTTTGAAAGGATGTAAGACAATCATGGTGATGTTGCTGTAACACGTATTTACTTTTATGAAATAAAAGTTGCTGCTTTTCTGCTATTTACAAATATGTGTTCTTATATCTGTCTTGTATATCTGTGACTTATACTTATAAACCTCCACCAAAATTAGGGCATTCCCTTTGAGAGTGACCCTAACGGAGGTGGGGTGTTTCACTTGGTATCAGAGCATAGGTTTACCAGATAAGATAAAAAGTTTTGAAAATTTATTTTCAAAAAAGAAATTTAAAGAAGCATTTTTAAAAGAAAAATATTATTTTATTTTTTTAAAAAAAGGCAAAGTCCCCCCAAAGCCATAGGTACTATCTCTTATCCTTCGTTTTGAATCTATCCTTTTTGTTTCAGCATGTCCGAAGAACTTAACTTGCCAGAGGGTGTACCAATACCTGGTTGGTTTAGACGGTTCTTAGAAGCAAGGGCCACTCAGCCAGGTCCTACCGTTCCTCTTCCCCTAGCTGCAGGAAATCATCCAGCTGCAGCAGCACCTCTTCCTCCACCTCCTCCACGGGGAAACACGTTTGCTAAGATATGTAAAGATTTTAAAGCTATGGGAGGAAAGGATTTTCATGGAACTGAGTCCTTCGTGGCAGCTAGAAATTGGCTGAAAGAAACCGAGGACTTATTCATCATCTTTGAGGTAGAAGATAGACAGAAAGTACAACTGGCAGTATGACTACTAAAGGGTGAGGCTTCCTACTGGTGGGAAGTCACTAATGCAGAAAGACCGATGGAAACATGGGAGGACTTTAGGGCAAGGTTTGAGGCTAAATTTCTCTCGGAAGCTGAAAGGAGTCTTCAGTTGGAAAAATTCTTATTTCTTAAGCAAGGAAATATGATAGTCAAAGAGTATGTTAATCAATTCGATGAGCTGGCTAGGTTTGGGCTGGACCTAGTCAACACCCCGCACAAGAAGGCTCTCCGCTTTGTCAAAGGGTTGAATGAGCCATTACACAGTTTGGCCATGACCCATATACCCATGGGAGCTACGTACGAAAGGTTGGTGCAGATGGCATTGCTGAACGAGGAAGATAAGGACAAGAAGGAAACAGAGGCAGAAAACTCTCAAGGGAAGAAAGAGGTCAAGCCCAACGATTCTAAGAATAAGAAGGTAGACCCCGAGAAAGGAGGCAAGAACAACAACTCGCATGATAAAAGGAAATGCAATTACTGTGGTACGGAAGGGCACATAGCCAAGGATTGTAGAAAGAGGAAGAGAAAGCAAGGTGAATGTTTTCATTGTGGGAAGACTGGACACATCAGCAAAGACTGCCCTGAGAAGCAGACCGGACCTTCTGGCGGTACATCGTTAACTTATTCTGGATGCTTTGTTTTATCCTATTTCTCTCCTCGATCTTATCTTGAGAACCATAGGTAGAATCTTTTTGGATGTAAACATGTAGTTGAAACATGTTATGGATGATGGTTGCAAGTGGTTGCAAGTGATTGCTAGTGGTTGCATATACACGCACAATCTAGGTTTTAGATCGGCTCAGTCACTTCATATTGCATATGCATATATGTTTGCATTCGTATATGGTTGAACTTTAATGTGTTTCCATATGGATGTTGCATTTGTATGAATGATTGTGCACTCATGTAGAATCATGAATAGGAAAAATTTTCATACATAATGGATTCATGGCACTCACATAATTCGCATTAAGGAGGTCAACTGAATCAGTAGACCGCCTGATTTTGCATTAGATAAGTACATGTACACACACACTTCGCATATGATCATGAAGCATTAGAAGTCTTTTAAGGACAATGGATACTCGTGTTTGATGGATGAGTAGATGGATGTTTGGATGTTAGGATATACATTCCTCCTAACTTGAAGATTTCGGGGACGAAATCCTTTTAAGTGGGGGAGAATGTAACACCCCGTGTATTCTATAACAGTGAGATTCACAAATTAAAGTATAATTAATTTCAAATCAAAGAATTAAGGGAAACGGGTTACGCCATTGCATTCGCCTCTAAATTCTGCTTGAAATAGAGTCCGAGTTTACGCAAAACGGATAACGTGTGAAGAAGATATCTTTAATTTAAATATCGCAGCAAAACATGAAAAAAAAGAAGAATGGGAAACGAATAATGTTTAGCATTGTTCTAGGGTTTGTAAGCAAAAGACTTAGTAGCTCATTTGGTTGGAACACATGACTTGCATACAAGAGGTACAGAGTTCGATCCCCGCCAGCGCTCTATTTTTTGTTTTAGGGGAATGGCTTAAAATAGCCTAGTGTGAAAGCAGTTCGAAAAGTGGTTTAGTGTGAAAATGGGTAATTGGGAAGGTAGAGAAAAAAAATGAATATATATATAATATATATACATATACGCATATACATATACATACATACATACATACATATATATATATATATATATATATATATATATATATATATATATGACGTGTACGCATCATGTAGCGTACGTTGCGCATTTTTGGTTGTCAAGGATGGTTTTTTTGGCCTTCTCCAATTTTTAATTACGACAAATTAAAGGTAAGAAAATATTTATTAATATATATAAATATTTATATATGGGTAATTAATACGGTAAAGGGGAAAATGTATCTATTAAATACGTATTTACGTTTGAATTGGTGAACATTTAATACGCTGAGTCATTTCTGACTCATCGCTGAGTCAATGCTGAGTCATTTCTGACTCATGGCTGAGTCAATAGGATAACTCTATCCTGACTGAACGGTTGTGGTCATTTCTAGGATTAATCAAACGGCCTAAATTAATCCTAAAATTCTATATATACAACTCAAACCTAACCTAAACTCACACAAATAATAGAATACAATGGCCATCATGCTGCTGAGGAACGACTAGGAGTAGCCACCAATTTGAGAGACAATTAGGAGACAAACTCTAAAGCATAAAGCAACTTAAACAAATCAAATCAACGCCTACGTCAAAAAGGAGTCGCATCTCCAATTGGAGAATTCGCCACACGATTGTAAGTAGAGTATTATTTTGGTATGAATAAATAACTGTGTTGGTTTGTACACTTGATTTGTGGTGATAAGTAATTCATATTTGTGCGTTACTATGATTCTTATCGATTTGGAATATTGTATAACGATTGGATATTCGCAAAGTATGTTATTCATATAAAAACTACATGTTTGCGGTAGTTTTATGCAAGTATACGTTTGGATATTCGCAAAGTATGTTATTCATTATAAAAACTACATGTTTGCGGTAGTTTTATGCAAATATACGTTTGGATATTCGCAAAGTTTGTAATTCATGTTGAAGCCACATGTATGTAGTTCTTTAATTGAAATTCATGCAAGTTTGTGGTTTTGCTACTATGCCATCATAATGTATATTTTTGTACAAAAATCATTTTGTGTGTAATTGGAACAAATTTGGGTTATTATAATTCATATGAAATTATGGTGAAAAATTTGGCATCATGATCTATGTATAAGACCATACTTTTGTATTAGAAACAAAAGTAAGCCTCTTTGCGAACTTACGAATATGACTAGGCTATGTTTGATATTTTGCATAATTGAAAAACATGTTAGGTCTATATTGTTAACAAGAATTATATGATGACATATGTTGTACATAGCTAGGTTAGATTTAAAATCCCATTTGAAAGTTTGCATGACTAAAGTTAAAATCATGATTTCATGTTTAGAAATATTTATGCCATAGGTATATGTGTGCCATGGTTATGTGAATAGATTTAAAATCATGAATAAGTTGGAATAATTCTAGTTGAACTATACTTTTGTATTAGTAACAAAAGTAAGCACCTTTGTAAACATGTAGTAATCTTATGAACATGATTTGCTTATGTTTGACATTATGCCTAAATAAAAATATAGGTTTATGTTGTAGTTAAGACTATGTGTCAATGATGATATCCAATTTAGATTCTTAACTTAACTACAAGTTTACATGCTTTGATTCATGTCACTTATGCTTTATGACCATAGTATACGTTACTACTATGAAAGTACACCAGTTTCTATTTTGTAGTTCCAACGTTATGTTGCAAGTTCATGCGTTCACATTCCCCTTTTTGTGTATGTAATCACGCTTTAAGCCTCCCCTTTTTTAACATGGCTAAGTTGGGCTTGAAAAGGCTAAGCCCAACATATATATATAATAAACGAACGTATTAAACGGGGGAAAATAGCGTTGGGCCAAATTAATTAATAAATGAAAATATAGTAAAGGGGCCCAAATTCAAGTATGGGTTGGGCCCATGATTGGTGTAACCTTCACACCATTGATTTTTTAATAATGGGCCGCAAATATTTACATATAAGAAAATAAAGAAGAAAGACAAAATATGTAAACGTAGAAAATACGATGTGTTTAACCCGAGGTTGGATTGAGTTGTTATGTAAACCTTCCCGGAACCGCCCGGCTGTCCAGTAGTCACAACAATACATATCCAATGTGGGTGGTTAAACATGGAGCCCAATAAGGACCCGAGGTTAGACTGAGTTGTGGCGTAAGACTGCCCGGAACCAACCGGCAACAGGCAGCCACAACAATACCTGTCTAATGTGAGAGGTCAAGGCTTTAATAAGACAATTAAGGCTGAGTCAGGACTGATAGGATTAAGTAAACTAAAGACTTAATCAAAAATGGGACATGCTAAACTAAACAGACTGATTGGGGGTTAGGTTCATAAAACACTTAACCAACTTAGCATGTTGGCTAGAAGTAGAAAACCTAGTAGCGGGGGACCCTTTTCAGCAGTAACCCTATAAGGTGTATCATACCCTGAAACTAGGCAGGGTGGGGCACGATTACTGGGCTGAATGTAAGAGGTCAAATCGACGGCGGTGGTGCAGCAGTGTAGGTTCTAACGGGGTGTGGGCGTGCACTCACTCCGGCACAGAAAAATAAGGCACTGGGCACCAGTAGCATACCTGTGCATTCTAGGGTTGTGTCGGGTCGCCGCCATGGGACTTGATACACCCCATGGTGGGACCAGCATAGGTAACTACAACATCGGGGGCCGTAAGACACATGTAACTATGCGAGTAGGAGCCGATCATCGTAAAATGGATCACTTCACCCTGGTTATGGGGTGCCTATTGGGAACTAGTTTATATGGGTACAGAGATTAATATGGGGTACGATAGTATATTCGACCCTAGACAACATAACCAAGTTTATAGTGCTTTCCCCATTTCTAGTTTATACTTATCATACCCAGTTCTTTATTCATAGACAGAGTAGTCCTCGACTTACTCAGGCTTTATGTCTGACTCTACTTTTCTTTCGTCTTCTTTTCTTCCGTTTCCCCCCAGGTCCACAGGGAGGGAATACTGCAGCTTGACCAGCCTTCATATCCAGCTTGAAGAGAAAGAATGTATTGCTTGGACCTTTCCGTTTTGAACTATGGCTTTGGACAACAACTATGGGGCTTTTGCAGTTTATTTATGTTTTCTTTATGCTTCTTTAAATAATGTAATCAAGACAGTTATGAAGGTGTTATGTTTTTTTTGAAAGGATGTAAGACAATCATGGTGATGTTGCTGTAACACGTATTTACTTTTATGAAATAAAAGTTGCTGCTTTTCTGCTATTTACAAATATGTGTTCTTATATCTGTCTTGTATATCTGTGACTTATACTTATAAACCTCCACCAAAATTAGGGCATTCCCTTTGAGAGTGACCCTAACGGAGGTGGGGTGTTTCAATATATATATATGTATATATATATATATATATATATATATATATATATATATATATAAATTTCCTTTCCACCCATCAGCCCATTCTCATTGTACGTATATTTTCATCTACTCATTTCTATCTCTAATTGCTAAGAAACAAATTCTCAAACCCTATTCCAAATAAAAATACAAGCTTCAAGTTCAAATCTCTCGAAACCATAGCAAATTATATATCAAATCGAAGCTCTCGATGATACGAAGCAACCGGTACCATTCGTTACGACATGTAGTGATTCGTTTGGCCGAAATTCGCAGTCAAATTTGCTGATTTTCGAAGCCCTAAAGCTTAAATTGGGGGTTTTGATTTGGAGGTTAATCGAAGATTTTGTGATATGGGTATTGTAGAGGAAGTTGATAAGAGTGTGTTGGTGGTGGTCGTTTGATTTATAAGCAAAGGGGATGCCAGAAATTAGTGTTCTAGGGTTTGAAAACCCTTCCATTCTTTGACTCGTCGGCGGCAAGGGGTTCGACCGAAGGTGGTCTTGTGGGTGCTGGATGGTGCGCTTCGATTGTAGGAAGAGAATGGAGGTGGTCTCAGGTTATGAAGCGGCCGGAATGGGTGGCAATTGGCGGTCAAAGGTGGCACATGGGATGGGTTTCACGATGGGGTACTCTAGCTGAACGGTTTTGGATTGGGAAGAAAGCGTTGTGCGTGATGTCATGGCAGATTCTGGTTGGGTGAGAATTTAATTTACTAAATTTTTTATATTCAAAAGTCAAATGATAAAAACGCTTATAACTTTTACATATTAACTCGGATTTGGACGCGGTTGGGTGTGTTGGAATCGTGGCGAGATTGCAGACGATCTGAGACTGGTTTGGCTGCATTTAGAGATTGTAAAATTTTGGGCTTTGGTTTGACGTCCGATCGACTAAAGACCCAAAGGTGAGTGATTTCCTCGCTCACGATTAACTGAATTATTCCCATGTTTGTTCAATTAATTTATGAAATAAGTTTGGTTGCATGGTTGTGATTAATTGTTGATTTGGTTACCTAAATTGACATATAAATGTGTTACTATGAAAATCTAAGTTGATAACTAGTTATTTTAGTTCAACTAAATTCCTAGTTAGAAATCCTGACCCTTATTAACCAGTGAAGTGATTTAATATTTACCGTTTGAAAAAAATGGTTGTGACGGATGCCTTGGTTGATTTGGTTACTGAATTGATAGTGATATTAGAATGTTCCGTTATTCAGTACATGGATGTTGTATGCTTATTTTGGCGATTAATCCCATTTTCACCCTGGATGTTGCGGGCATCCAATAAACCCAGGGATTAATAGATTTAAAATAAATTAAGAACGCACGTTGAAATGATAAATATTTATGACCCTGATTTGGATTGAAATGACATATATCCATCCCTAAAATAGCAAAGAAATAAATTTAGTATCACTTGGCCACATGATAGAAAATTATATACATACATCAGTTGGTTAAGTGATTTTTAAATATTCGAAATTCTGTTCGATGGAATTTTTATTTAAAGGAAATGTGTTGATTTCGATGAATTTTATTTTTCTTTAAAACATGAACCTTGAATGATTATGAAATTTTCAAGGGAATTATCCAAAACAAATTGAGAATTTTAAAATGGGATTTTAAGTATGTCTTGTGGTTACAAATTTATGGTAAAATGTGAAATTGATAATTCTCCATGAATTAAGTTTTGGAAATGAAAGTTATTTGAGTATATTCAGAATCACATCGAATTTGATATAAATTTGGTGGAATCCTGTAAATCGAATGGTTGGTTTGAATGGTGTTTGCAAGATATTAAAACTATGTAAACTCCTTTGAGACTGTAGCATAGATTCAAGTATTTGAAATTCGGAAAAAAGGAACAATTACGGTTTAAAAAAAAAATATTTTTATAAAGATTATATATATATATATATACACTGCTTGATTTCAAATAAACTATTCCTTTTCTTAAAATTTATTTCTTAAAACTTTTAACCTATAAATTATTTTGTTATAAATATATTTCTCTTATATTCTATTACTTAAAATTTTAGCAAACTTTTAATTTATGTATACATAGCGATTTAAATTATCTTATTTTATTCTAACTACTATGTTCTATATATATATTTCATATAAAGATTTTTCTTTATAAGCATCTACTTTTCATAATTATATTTTATGAATTGCAAATTTCTTCCGAATAGAAAGTGTTTGGATTTAAACCATTGGTTCAAATGGAGTTGAGATAAAGTTACATTCTATTGAATATGAATCGATTGCAAAGTGATTGCAATATGGAATTGTAAATTTTATTCTACTTGAATATAAATGGATCTCCTAAACAATTGAAATGAGTTGTTATGAATGTATATTCTATTTGAATATGAATGGATTTCAAACATAAATCTATTTGAAATAATTATAATCTTTGATACGAAGTATATTCTATACGAATATTAATCGATTTTTGAAATATTATATGATTATAATATAATGAAATATATATTCTAGTTTAGAATATAATCGATTTTGGAATGATTATGATATTTTGATATAGAATTATATTCTGTTTGAATATAAATTGGGTTCGAAACAAACATGATATTTTGATATGAAAGTGAACCTTTGTGAAAAGTAAAAGAACCTACCGATGAGGAAATATGTAAACGTACAGTTGTTGAAGAGACCGGAGTCAGTAAATGGCATACTCTCTGCTAGCGCCGATACCACTTTAACAATTGTGTACGTTATGACGTATCCAGAATGAAATATGATGACTTGGAGGCGATTACTGGATTTGAAGAAAGTGAACAATGATGGAATAGCCTTGACCTTCGAGTCATAATTAAAATGACTAAAACAGGAGCTATACCGTGACTAGTTGAGGTAGCAACTCTTATCTAATGCACTTCTTCGATGTTATTTCTATGATTATGATGGTGATTTGGGCCCTTTTCGTTTTGATTTGGGAGTGTGTTCTGAGGTGGACGGTAGTGGCTGCTATGCATTACCACCGGTCTGGGAGTGCAAATGGTAGATACCTACCCTGGGTATTGCCTCGAGTGCCTTGTCATATTTATCCTTATCGAGCCCCATATGATTTTTATTTAGTGTTGCTTTCTATGGAGCGCCCTCTGATAACACCAGTATGGTTAATTTACGGTACTGTACAGACTCTGATGCCTATAAACGGCGTAAGGGTAATATAGTAATCTCGCTTACGCTATTTTTATTATATTTACTTTATTGGATAAACACTATCATAATAGCGTATTATACTATGTATGTATTAGTTTAACGGATCCTTGAGAGATGGAAAAATCCCGTAAAATCTCTTGAGTTACTGCACTCATGACACTTATGTTATTTCGTATGTTAATTTGACTAATATGAGAATGATTTAGTGTTGATCCGAGTGTTTGTTGTGTTATCTTTTTTTATGCAATACGCTCAGGTCAGCAGAAGTTTGCAGTTAACAAAGATTATGATGACTTGAAGAACGAAGACGAAGATTGGGTATATATCTATTATGTATAAGTATTTTCCGCTGTTGTTATGTAGATATGTATATGTGTAACTCTGATAACCGTAGTATGGTATAGACAAATGTATGTATTTCAACTGGGTTAAACTATTAGTTAATTATAATATGTTGTCCTTCCGCTGTGAGAAATTTGTTATTAATTTCTCTTCTTCCTTCTTTTTCCAAATAACTACCTGTGTTGGAGATTTGTTTGGGTCGACATGTGTGGTTTATTGTCGATTTGAACGGTCAAAAATCCTGGTCGTTACAAGTTGGTATTAGAGCATTAGTTAGTGATAACCTTGGCTCTGTTTGGGAATTAACTCATTAGAGATAGGATTAGTAATATCCTAGAATGAGTTGAGTGAATATATGAGAGAGCGTACTTGTATTTTGAATATAAAATGGTTTTATATTGTGTTGATTTGTTTTATTGAATGTTTATGGGTACTGATCGATATGTGGGACACCATAGAATCGATAGGAATTTCTAAATAATCTCATAGAATGGATCGACATAATATGGTTTTCGATTATATATTAAATATATCAAATATATTATAGGTTAAGTGTTTATGCATTCGTTATTAGTATGTAATCGTATTAAGTTATTATGTGACGGCCCGCCCCGCACCAGTTCAACATTTCCAATGAAAGTGCGCTGTGCCAATGTCCAACTTGCACAGGACGGTCGCCAAAGAAGGTAAAAGAAAGGAATTTTGAACTAACAAGGAACCTGTAGCATATCTCACAGCGCATGGATTAAAATATAATAATAACATACTTTGACATAAAACAGGCGAGATAGTACATAAGCTGAAAACTAAACATCGTAGCAGTGGAAAATCCAAATATAGCTTATGTTCCACTTCATCATTATTACAACTTTAAAATTGTCTCTAAAGCAAAAGAAAGGAAAGGTACACTACTAATGCCCAAAGTCAACTAACAAGGAACCTGTAGCATATCTCACAGCGCATGGATTAAAATATAATAATAACATACTTTGACATAAAACAGGCGAGATAGTACATAAGCTGAAAACTAAACATCGTAGCAGTGGAAAATCCAAATATAGCTTATGTTCCACTTCATCATTATTACAACTTTAAAATTGTCTCTAAAGCAAAAGAAAGGAAAGGTACACTACTAATGCCCAAAGTAGTGACCAGTAGCGATACAGGGAGAATATATAGAGAATAGTACGTGTAAGCCTCCTGCTCGTCTCCAGACAGCTACTCGTGCACAACCAGCTAACCTATCTCTAGTATGCGCGATTAAGAGCACCCAGAGTAATAAGAAGAGACATAAAACTCTGGATCAGACAAAAGTCAGGTATGAGCGATAAGCAGCAAAACAGAACAATAACAGGTATACTAAACCATGCGTGAACCTGGATCTGCAACCAATGGGTTAGCACACAAGATGTACAATACTCTAAGGTGACACTAATATATGAGGTAAAGATACGGGGAAGGGGGTGTGCATGTCATAGTGATGTCAAACAATAAAGCATAGCAATCATCCTCACATCTCTCACTTAGTGCGTAAAGCATACAATATCCACCACTTTGACCACCCAAATCATTCTTATGATCACTCTGCCCCATGGAGTCATGGCGACTACACTGCACAGATCCATAGCCACATGTCCTTGCTATGTCCACACTGCCCCATGAAGTCATGACAACTCCACTGCACTGGCTCATATCCATGCTAAGATCACTCTACCCCCTTGGGTAATAACTAAACCACTAGACTGATCTGTAGCCTAACGTCCGTCTTGGTGGTGAATCAAAGTTATGGACGTCGATAACCCCTTTGCACACGTCCCGCAGCAACTCCCAACTCATGAAGTCAACTTGTTGGTTCCCAACTGGATCCTGAGTTCTACTTCCTATTTGGACTACCTTTGCATCTCGGGTTTTGGTCTTCTCCAGCTTCGATCTCCATTTGGTTCGTGATCACCACCTGGGTTCGGTTCGGGTATTCTTCGGTTCGACTCGTGGCACACCTTGGCTCAGGCTTGTGGCAACATCCAGTCTGGTTCGTGGGACACTAGTTTGGCTCATGAAAGGTCATCCTGGTCGGGTCGGCTTCCCCCATCCAGATCGGTTCGTGGCATACACTTCTGGTCGGGTCGAGCTCCCCCACTAGTTCGGGTCGTCGTACCCCTCCTTCAGCAGTTCGGATCGTGAGCTCCAAGGTCCTGATTAGTTAAGTTTGTGATTCCTCTTCGTGGAGAACATCTGGGTTGGGGTCTTTCTGTGCGAGCAGTTTGGTTTGGTTCGTGTTACTGGCCACGCGTAGGGTGTAATGATCGGGTCGGTCGTGCCTCCTTCCTCCGATCCGATCCGGTTCGGGTCAAATTCCTGCAACTTTTCCAATGACTGTTTTACGCTATACGATGGCGTTTTCGACCATTCTAACTGTTCTAAGAAATTACAAAGCATACCATACAGTCATAGCAACATGTATAATCAACCACAAACACCAAAACAATAATCTGACATGTTAAAATGGATCAAACATACCCAAAGACCCATATTTTCCTGTTAATCCGACTTAACCATAACTAATGATAGGATTAGCAAAACATATTTAAATTAACCCAAATTTCTAGCAGATGCTTAAAATAATATTTAAGAATTTTACAAATTTTTCAAGATTTTTCTGAGTTATAATTTCGCTAATTATCACTAATCACCTCTAGTTAGCCGTAATTAGTGAAAAACAATGCAAATCACTCACCTTAGCCACAAATAAAACTTAGATCTGAAAGTATCTCTGATTTGGGTTGAATTCTAATGCCTAGTAGCAACACCAACTGTAAGGACCCGTAACTTCCCCGGTAAGGAAAGCCCGGATACTTTGTGAACAACACACAAAAGAACGCAGATGGAAGAACATTTCATTGCTTATTACAACAATTCCATCAGATTACAAGAATATACAGAGTATAAATCAATATTACACATTATAAAATATCAGAGATTACAATACATTACATAGCAGCGGAAAATAATACAAAGCACAACTGAAGGAGATATACGGATACAGAGCTTTCCGGATATCATTCCAGCTGTACATCAGGATCTTGTGAATATAAATCTGCAAAACCAAAACTACTAGCTGCCCGTGTCAAAATAAGGGCACCTAGAGTTTAGGTTAAAATAATAAACTCCAGGTCAGTCATGTGACTGCTGTGAGAACTAAAACAGTTATTAATCTTTATTTTAAAGTTTGGTAAATCAAGGGACCACGTATAACACGGAACGGGTTTCCTCCCAAGAATACCAGTGCATAAAACAAATAGCGCAATGCTAAATAAAGAAAAATGAAGCTATTATAAGACCCAGGTCCTATCACACAATGCAACGCAAGCTGGGGGATAGAGTTTTCCCTTATAATAGCCAAACATGCTTGGTACGTTTAAAACAAATCATTTGATACTATTATAAGTGTACAGTGTCAAAACAATTTTAATCATAAATATCAATCATAGACGGCATTGGTACCATATATCATGTCGCCATACTAGGCTCTACAATCAAAACCGCAAAGTCACGTATTTGGAAATTGGATTTCCTTCTATGAACCGAGGCAAGGGATCGTCCTCTACCGAATTCGAGACAATCTAGCCCATGTCTCAGGCAAGTACTCAGTCAAGCCTTTGGAGCGACAGGGCCGGTCCATCGATGTGGATTAAAAATGCCTGAACACTGCGTTTCCCTGCCCTTTGGGACATAAATGAGCCAACGAATGACTCCATCGGCTTCACATAGTCACTGATATATCCGAGGCACCTCGCAACAGCAACGACCACATAAGTCAAACTCGTCAGGGCGTGTAAAACCACTGACGCCACTTCTAACTAGAAGGAAACGCATGTCCTCCCTGAGGTCCTCTCCCGTTTCTGGTTCACCACCGTGGTGTGAGGCTCGCGAATTCACGTTACACAATGCTTTGCCACACCGGCCGTGCTTTGATCATCAACCACAAGACTCTGCTTTTCAACAGAAGTCTTGATCATTTGCATCTTAGCATGCCACACAGACAAACCACTCTATGCAACCGATATCAATCACACAGAATGAAATCCAATGTCAGACACACAGTACATTTACAAGTTCGTTCTGGGTCTGAACGAAACCGGAGGCATCTTGTACCTCGCATATCCATCGATCTCCAAGTACGTCTGGACGATCACCAACTGATTCCCTCCTCTTGGGTGTACGGCCAAATCAATTACCATATAACGTTTATTATATGGATTTCTATACAACACATGTATATAATAGCAACGATAAATAATCAACCATCATCTAGAGTGCACCACACAACTGCATAAGCATTAAATATAAATAATTAACGCTTGCACAGTCTGTCAATCCATCGATTGACATACAACTAAGCAATCGGGATTAGTGTACGTCAAATCTCATCCCAATACCCGTGTGGGGTTTTCAAATCAACAAACACATATTTTATTTGTGCAGTTGGGCGATGTGTAAAATTTATCGTCCCAATTAATATCAGTCAAATCGGTGTACATAAACAAACCGTTCGATTTGTTTATAAATATTTATTTTATATACACATTAAAAATCATATTTTTAACTGTAAAATATTTTCCACTATAAAATATTTTATTTCATTCCACATCACACAATCAAATTTCACAACACAGCAATCAAACAAACAAGTCATCCATGGTCTTTGGACGACAGGTGTCGGGTGCTGCTAAGCACCGTTTGCATCCTAGTATATATTTCAACTAGAAAATAAAATAAAAGTGAGGAGTTCTCACCAAGAGCTAAACCAAATGCCACGACTCTTCATATGTAGGAAACCTTCTCCGTGCTTGCCTTTCGTCACTT
Organism: Allium sativum; assembly: GCA_030737875.1. NCBI lineage: Eukaryota > Viridiplantae > Streptophyta > Magnoliopsida > Asparagales > Amaryllidaceae > Allium > Allium sativum. The sequence continues at coordinate 177,016,539 of CM060913.1, read as the reverse complement.
TCGTTGCCCGTATTCACTACATATATAAAAATCACATTTTTATATTGTAGCTATGTATATAAAAATCACATTTTACATTGCTACTTCTATAAAGATCACATCTTTATCTTCACTTCATATACATAAAAATCGAGTTTTTATCTTTCATTTCATATATTTAAAAATCGAATTTTTATCTTTCATTTCATATATATATATATATAAATTGAATTTTTATCTTCGCTTCATATATAAAAATCGAATTTTTATCTTCACTTCATATATATAAAAATCGAATTTTTATCTTCACTTCATATATATAAAACCGAATTTTTATCTTCACTTCATATATATAAAAATCGAATTTTTATCTTCACTTCATATATATAAAAATCGAATTTTTATCTTGCCAACTTCATAATAGAGAACGTATTTTTATATTGATGTTCATTGCTACATTCCATATAGAAACCGAATCTTCATAATTCTAAAAATCAAATCTTTATATAAATTAAAAATTTAATCCTTTCGCAATCAAAAATATAATCTTTTTCATTTCAAAATTTTAAAGATCTAACCTTTTTACTTATATGAAAATCTATATTCTCTGTTGTTAAAAATCTATACTTTCTATTGTTGAAAATCTATACTTTTTGTTGAAAGGTCACATTTCTAAATTACATAAATGAATTAAAAATAGAGATGAAAACTTACGAGCGATGCTGATGGTCGGAGGCTGGCTGTGGAGGCGAGCGGAGCGCTGGTTTCTCGATTCGGGGGTCTTGGGCTCTTTTGTTTAAAAGAAGAAGAAGAAGAGGGGGTCGGAGTTTGCAGGTCGGAGGGGCTAGAGGCAGTCGTGCACGAGGCAAGGGACGTGGCGCTCTGGTGGTAGGGAGTGGCTTGTTCGATTTGGGGCTAGTGTAACGACCCGCAATCTACGCATCATAGAATCGTAGAATATTTATTTCTGTCACATACGAAGTCGTATGGTCATGTAACTTTGGGAGACGACTATTGGGGTCATTTCCCATGTTCATGATTTTTCCCGATTTTTAAATGACCATTTTACCCCTAGTTGGCACTGTTTTGGCCATAACTTTTGACTGGAAAGGAATTTTGACCTGAAACTACTTTCATTGGCTCCGGATGATGGTTTCTCTTTCCGTAGAGTGGTCACATTAGCCAAACGGACTCACCGTTTGGGAGATATGGCTGAAACAAGTTTCAGATGGTGAAAAACAGCTTAATTGGGCTTAACCGGGTGATTAGCAGCTAGGCCCAGAGGAGAATTTCGGGTTTAGAGGTATAGGAGGACTGATTAGGGTTAGGTTATCACTTTCATTTCAGTTTTGAGCCGCCACAAACCTCCTTGAGACCTTAGTAATGGCTTCCATCCTCTAAAACCACTCCAAAACACATTTTTAGTGAAGATTAAGCCTAAACTACATCAAAGCAAGGCCAAATAGCAACAAAGCAAGGTTGGAGCTGCTGCTATACATAGGAATTCGACCCAAACAGAGAGTATTTCAGATTTGGTGTTTCATTTGTGGCCAAGGTGAGTGATAGCATCATTTTGACACTAATTACGGTTAATTAAGGGTCATTAGTGAGGATTAGCGAATTTATACGTAAATAAATTCTGGAAAAATTCTTAAAATTTTAAAATAATGTTTTAAGGCTCTGTTAGAAATTTGGGTTAATTTCGATGTGTTTTGCTAATAGTATGCTTAAACGTGATTAAGAAGGATTATAGGAAAATGTGAGGTTTTAGCCACTTTTGATCTATTTTGATTCATTTGGATTGTTGTTTGGTGTTTGGGGTTGCTCTTACATATTGCTATGACTCTATGGTATGTTTTATGATTGATTAGAATAGTTAGATTTGTCAAAAACGTCGTCGAATGGCGTAAACAAGTTGCTGGAAAAAGTTGTAGAAAGCTGTGCAGAGCTTCGGATCGGATCGGATGAGGGCTCGGATCGGATATGTGAATTGGGCAAGGAAATCCGACCCGAACCGGAGTTTGGCACATAGAAGACTTGGCAAAAAGGAAGGCCGTTTCCTTAGAGTTGGAGTGGACAAGGGGATCGGATGGAAGGGTAATGGAAGTCAGATCGGATCGGCTCAAGAATGGAAGGCTACGACTAGAGTAAGGCGAAGTGATCGGATCGGACCGGAGTAGATGGAAACGAGGGAGCTGATTGGAGAAGGAGCATGAGCTGGAGGAGGACAGTACCCCGACCCGACCCGGAGGAGGACACCGACCCGACCCGGAGTGAAGCACCCGACCCGAATCGAATGGAAGATGACAAGGATGGAGGACCGACCCGAACCGACGCTACCGAACCGAACCGAGTTCTAGGACTGTTACTGCACGTCAACTTTTCTGAAGACCCACTCCAATTCGATCAAAACCCGAGATGCAAAGGAAGTCCAAATGAGGAGCTTTGACTCAGGATCCAGCTGGGAACCAATGAGTGGGCTTCATGGTTGGGCTTTGCTGCGGGACGCGTGCCAAGGAGTTATCGACGTCTATAGCTTTGGACCACTATGGTAGGAGGTGCGAAGGCGGATTCAGGGCCATTATGGCATCGGTAGAACCAAGGGCTATGACCAATGAAGTGGGTCATTGAAATGTTTGGTCATGACTCCAAGTGTTTGGCTTGGTCACAGCAGGGTTTCTACAAGTCGGGATTCGTCGTTACCTCAGTTTGTCTAGTGTCCCAAAGTGGTAGATATCGTACACTTTACGCACTGAGTGAGAGATGTGAGGATGGTTGCTATGGATGATTTGTTTGCTATCATTATGACATGCACACCCCACCCCCGTATTCTTACACTATTTATTATGGCACCTTGGAGTATTGTACGGTATGTGGTACTAACTCTTTGGTTGCAGGTCCAGGTTCAGGTATGGTTTAGTATACCTGTTATTACTCTGTTTAGATGCTTATCGCTCATACCAGGCTTTGTGTCTGACCCAAAGTTTTATGTCTCCTCTTATTACTCTGGGTGCTCACACAAGCAGACTAGAGACAGGTTAGCTGGTGATGCACGGGTAGATGATCCGGAGACGAGCAGGAGGCTTCCACGTAATATATATATATAGTATTCTCCCTGTGTTGTTGAAGATCACTGCTTGGGCATTGGTGGTGCATCTTCTACTTTAGCTTTCTTTTGTTTAGAGACAGTAAATTTGGAAAATTGTAATAAGCTGTATTTGGATTTCCGCTGCTCTGATGATTGATGTTGATTATTAGTTATCAGCTTATGCACTGTCTCGCCTGTTTTATGTCAAGTATGTTATTATTATATTTTTATCCCATGCGCTGTGAGACATTCTACAGGTTCCTTGATTAGTCCATTCCCTTCTTCCTTTTCCTTCTAACAACCCGTTCCGTTCTAACTGGACATGTGTACAGCACACTTTTGGAGTAAATGTCGGTTGGTGCGGGGCGGGCCGTCACACTTGGTATCAGAGCCAGGTTGCGTAGTTAACCTAGGGAAGTTATCAGGGAGAGATAATACATGTATACGAGAGAGCGTATTTGTGATTACTTTGGTTTTTAAAAGCTATTTATATATATACTATTAGTGGTGTAAGGATGAAATCGTACTGCACTAGCACCATTATGGAGTCGTTAATCGTTTCCTTTTTCAGATTGACGATGAGCCGATATACTAGAGGTGCTGATAGGGGAGCCAATAATGGGAATGCTGCTGACATGAGGACGATGTTTACTGACCTCATGAGAGAGATGCTTAGAGATATACAGAGGGCAGCACCCAATGGTGGAAATGGTGGTGGTCCAATAGTGCAGGCGCCAAGAGTCGACTTCGCCAAGTTGAATAAGGATTATATTAGCCTTGGTGGGAAGTCATTCCACGGAACGGAGTCGGCTACGGATGTTCAAGATTGGTTGGATAGTTGCGAACGTATCTTCGAGGATTTGGGTATCGAGGATGCGATGAAAAGAAAGCTAGCGTCCCGTCAGCTGCAAGGGCGGGCAATGAATTGGTGGAATGCTATAAAGGCAGCTACTCCCGAAGATCAGATTACTTGGGAGCAGTTTAAGGCTCGCTTTAGTGAGAAGTTCATTCCGGCTGCTCAGAAGTCAATGCTGTTTAAGAAATTCTTGGAGCTCAAGCAGAATGGTAGGGCTGTCTCGGAATATATTGCTGAATTTGACACTTTTTCAAAATATGGGTTATCTCTTATTGATACAGCCGAGAAAAAGAATGAGAAATTCATAACTGGTTTGGATCAGTATTTGGGGGAAAAACTTATTAACCACATCGATGAGACGTTTGAATTGATTGTGGGGAAAGCGTTAAGATCAGAAAGTCTCTACCCTAAGTCGATGACTGAGGTTGCATCCGTAGATGAGCCAAAGCCACAAGCTAGTGGTGGAGGCAAAGGCGGTTCCCAGAATAAGAGAAAGCAGAATCAGGCTAAGGATGGCCAGAAGAAAAAGAATAAGCAAGATGTGGAGTGCTTCAGCTGTGGTAAGAAGGGCCATTATGCAAGTAATTGTCGGGCCAAGCCAGCGGATAGGAAGTGCTTCAACTGTGGCCAAATGGGACATCACAAGGACAAGTGTCCGCAACCCCCCAAAGAAAAGCAAATGGTGAAAGCATATGCTCTCAATGCTATTCCTTCTTCGTCGAATGCCCCAACAGTGGCGGAGAAGGGAAAGAATGTCGTTATTCAAGGTATGCTTTCTGTTTATGATGTTCCTGTTAGAGTTTTGTTTGATACCGGAGCTTCCAGTTCTTTCATATCTAGTGACCTGGTAGATAGGTTGGGACTGGAGCCCGAGATTGTTGATAGACCTTTAGTAGTGACGAACCCGATTGGTGGTTCCACTAGCCTTAGCATGATTTGTCGAAATGTGGTCTTATCGAGTCATGGATGCATGTTTGTTTGTGATTGCTTTGTTTTGGGCTTTACTGGGTTTGGCATTATTTTGGGAGTAGATTGGCTCCAAAGGTACGGGGTGGTGGTAGACTGTGAGGGCTTTTTGGTGACAGCTAGAGCGGATGATGGGCGGAGGATAGTGTTTGATGGTCTACCCAGTAAGGGGGTATTGGCTAGTTTTCTGAACTCCCTCGACATTCCGCATAGTGAGTTGTCAGGTTTGCCCGTGGTTGGCCAGTATCCGGATGTTTTCGAAGAAGTGACCGGACTTCCACCACACCGAGAGATTGAGTTTCGTATTGATTTGGTAAAAGATGCCAGACCTATAGTGATGCCACTTCGTCGTATGGCACCAAGGGAGCAGCGAGAGCTCGAGGTGCAAGTCAGCGATCTTTTGAAGAAGGGATTTATCAGAAGGAGTGTTTCTGAATGGGGAGCGCCAGTTGTGTTTGCTACCAAGGCGGATGGTTCCCTTCGTTTGTGTGTAGACTACCGCGAGTTGAATAAAGTGACGAGGAAGAACAAGTATCCTCTACCGCGGATAGATGATTTGTTTGATCAGTTGAGTAGCGCGAGAGTATTTTCTCAGTTGGATCTCGCGACAGGTTTTCATCAGCTTAGAGTGGAAGCTGAGAGTATAGCTAAAACGGCATTTCGAACGCCGTCTGGATTTTATGAATGGTTGGTTATGCCATTTGGGCTGACTAATGCCCCGGCATATTTTGTGGATCTTATGAATAGGGTATTCAGAGATCAGTTGAATAAGTCTGTTCTTGTGTTCGTGGATGACATTTTGGTCTATTCGAGGACAGAGGAAGAACACAAGGAACATTTAAGAGTAGCGATGGAGGTGTTGAGAAAACACCAACTGAAAGCCAATTTTTCTAAGTGTCACTTCTGGAAGAGGGAAGTGAGGTTCTTGGGCCATGTTGTATCAAAGAATGGTATTGCCGTGGACCCAGCAAAGGTGGCTACGGTACAAGATTGGCCTACGCCCAAGAATGCAACAGATGTAAGAAGTTTCTTCGGGTTAGCGGGATATTATCGTAAGTTTATCCAAGGTTTCTCCAAGATAGCAACACCATTGACCCAGTTGACCAAGAAGAATCAAGCTTTTGTCTGGGATGAAAGGTGCGAGGATGCATTTAAAAGTCTAAAGGACAAGTTGACAAGCGCACCAGTGTTAGTCATTCCTAAAGGGGATGAAGAGATGACGGTATACACGGATGCCTGTGGTACCGGACTGGGAGCTGTATTGATGCAAGGCGGTAGGGTTGTAGCTTACGCAAGTCGGCAATTGAAACCGCACGAGAGAAGATACCCTACCCATGATTTAGAATTGGCAGCGATCATGTTCGCGTTAAAGATGTGGAGACACTATCTCTTGGGAGAAAGATTTGAGCTGTTTACAGATCATAAGTCGTTGAAGTATCTATTCTCCCAGAAGGATTTAAATCTCCGTCAGCAGAGATGGTTAGAGTTCTTAGCTTCCTATGATTTTGACATCGCATATACACCAGGAAAGGGCAATGCGGTGGCTGATGCATTGAGTAGAAGACATGCCAGCTTAGGGGCTATGTTCCTTGAATGGAAGCAACTGGAGTTTATCGCGGGGTTTGATTTCAGACCAAAGTGCGAATTGGATCCAGAAATGTTAGCAAGTTTGACGATCAGACCCACTTTGATTGAGCGGATCGGCTCTATTCAGAGGGACGATCCTAACCTATTGGAAATCATCTCCAAGTTAAAGATGGGTATCGATGAGGAGATGAACAAGTATGGGCTTGATCGAGATAGATGGCTTAGAAAGAATGGAAAGCTTGTTGTACCCAATGTCAATGGATTGAGAGATGAAGTGCTTAGAGAATGTCATCACTCAAAGCTGACTATGCACCCCGGTGGTAATAAGATGTATCGAGATATGAAGCAGACCTACTACTGGGAAGGAATGAAACGAGACGTTGGGAAGTTTATATCCAAGTGCATGAATTGCCAGCTAGTTAAAGCCGAGCAAAAGAAGCCTAGTGGGTTGTTACAGCCCTTAGAAATCCCCGAATGGAAATGGGAGCAAGTCTCGATGGATTTCATCGATGGTTTACCAAGGACTAGATCGGGATATGACAGCATTTGGGTAATTGTAGATCGACTGACTAAAAGTGCAAGGTTTATACGAGTCAAATCGACCAGAACGGCAGCTAAGTTAGCAGAATTATATATGAAGTGGGTAGTGAGATTTCATGGAGTACCTAAAGGCATTGTGAGCGACCGAGACCCGTTGTTCACTAGTGGGTTTTGGAAGAGCTTACAAGAGGCTCTAGGGTCAGAGTTACATCTCAGTACCGCATATCATCCTCAGACCGACGGTCAGACAGAGAGGGTGAACCGTATTTTGGAAGATCTCTTGAGAGCATGTATATTGGATTTTGGTGGATCATGGGATGACCATTTGCATCTAGTAGAGTTTGCATATAATAATAGCTACCAATCCAGTATCGGTATGGCTCCGTTTGAAGCTTTGTACGGAAGACCGTGCAACTCACCATCATGTTGGATAGAGACTGGCGAGAAGTTTATGCTTGGACCAGATGTGGTGAGGGAAACTTCAGGTAAGATCAAGATCATTCAACAACGAATGAAGGCAGCCCAAGATAGGCAGAAAAGTTATGCTGATAAGAGAAGAAGAGACTTAAAATTCTCCGTTGGTGACTTGGTGTTTGTCAAGATTTCTCCGTTGAAGAGCGCAATACGATTTGGCAGGAGAGGCAAGCTAGCACCAAGATTTGTTGGTCCATTCCCTATTCTTGAACTAGTCGGGAATTTGGCATATAGAATTGACTTACCAGAGAAGATGGCGGGAGTTCATAACGTATTTCATGTTTCCCAACTAAGGAAGTTCGTTCACGACTCAGATATGACTATTTCACCTGATCAGTTAGAGGACTTCGAAGTAGAACCCGAGGCGGTTGGGAACCGCAAGCCGGCCCGTATTGTTGAGTACGACATGAAGCAACTTCGAAGGAAGGCGGTGAAGCTAGTCAAGGTGCAGTGGAGCGAGGACGAGAGTGATTGTACTTGGGAAACAGAGGAGGACATAAGGAAGAAGTATCCAGAACTCTTTGTCTGGTAAGATTTTGACTTTGATTTAGTTTTCCGCATGCTAGGATAGGCTTGTTTGCTTGTTTTGCATGTTTGATTGTTGTACGTGGCTGTTAGGCATGCGGGATCCTTTGTATGTTTTGGGTTAAGGAATTTCTGGGACGAAATTTCTTAAGGGGGGGGAGAGTGTAACGACCCGCATTCTACGCATCATAGAATCGTAGAATATTTATTTCTGTCACATACGAAGTCGTATGGTCATGTAACTTTGGGAGACGACTATTGGGGTCATTTCCCATGTTCATGATTTTTCCCGATTTTTAAATGACCATTTTACCCCTAGTTGGCACTGTTTTGGCCATAACTTTTGACTGGAAAGGAATTTTGACCTAAAACCACTTCCGTTGGCTCCGGATGATGGTTTCACTTTCCGTAGAGTGGTCACATTAGCCAAACGGACTCACCGTTTGGGAGATATGGCTGAAACAAGTTTCAGATGGTGAAAAACAGCTTAATTGGGCTTAACTGGGTGATTAGCAGCTAGGCCCAGAGGAGAATTTCGGGTTTAGAGGTATAGGAGGACTGATTAGGGTTAGGTTATCACTTTCATTTCAGTTTTGAGCCGCCACAAACCTCCTTGAGACCTTAGTAATGGCTTCCATCCTCTAAAACCACTCCAAAACACATTTTTAGTGAAGATTAAGCCTAAACTACATCAAAGCAAGGCCAAATAGCAACAAAGCAAGGTTGGAGCTGCTGCTATACATAGGAATTCGACCCAAACAGAGAGTATTTCAGATTTGGTGTTTCATTTGTGGCCAAGGTGAGTGATAGCATCATTTTGACACTAATTACGGTTAATTAAGGGTAATTAGTGAGGATTAGCGAATTTATGCGTAAATAAATTCTGGAAAAATTCTTAAATTTTAAAATAATGTTTTAAGGCTCTGTTAGAAATTTGGGTTAATTTCGATGTGTTTTGCTAATCGTATGCTTAAACGTGATTAAGAAGGATTATAGGAAAATGTGAGGTTTTAGCCACTTTTGATCTATTTTGATTCATTTGGATTGTTGTTTGGTGTTTGGGGTTGCTCTTACATATTGCTATGACTCTATGGTATGTTTTATGATTGATTAGAATAGTTAGATTTGTCAAAAACGTCGTCGAATGGCGTAAACAAGTTGCTGGAAAAAGTTACAGAAAGCTGTGCAGAGCTTCGGATCGGATCGGATGAGGGCTCGGATCGGATATGTGAATTGGGCAAGGAAATCCGACCCGAACCGGAGTTTGGCACATAGAAGACTTGGCAAAAAGGAAGACCGTTTCCTTAGAGTTGGAGTGGACAAGGGGATCGGATCGGAAGGGTAATGGAAGTCAGATCGGATCGGCTCAAGAATGGAAGGCTACGACTAGAGTAAGGCGAAGTGATCGGATCGGACCGGAGTAGATGGAAACGAGGGAGCTGATTGGAGAAGGAGCATGAGCTGGAGGAGGACAGCACCCCGACCCGACCCGGAGGAGGACACCGACCCGACCCGGAGTGAAGCACCCGACCCGAATCGAATGGAAGATGACAAGGATGGAGGATCGACCCGAACCGACGCTACCGAACCGAACCGAGTTCTAGGACTATTACTGCACGTCAACTTTTCTGAAGACCCACTCCAATTCGATCAAAACCCGAGATGCAAAGGAAGTCCAAATGAGGAGCTTTGACTCAGGATCCAGCTGGGAACCAATGAGTGGGCTTCATGGTTGGGCTTTGCTGCGGGACGCGTGCCAAGGAGTTATCGACGTCTATAGCTTTGGACCACTATGGTAGGAGGTGCGAAGGCGGATTCAGGGCCATTATGGCATCGGTAGAACCAAGGGCTATGACCAATGAAGTGGGTCATTGAAATGTTTGGTCATGACTCCAAGTGTTTGGCTTGGTCACAGCAGGGTTTCTACAAGTCGGGATTCGTCGTTACCTCAGTTTGTCTAGTGTCCCAAAGTGGTAGATATCGTACACTTTACGCACTGAGTGAGAGATGTGAGGATGGTTGCTATGGATGATTTGTTTGCTATCATTATGACATGCACACCCCACCCCCGTATTCTTACACTATTTATTATGGCACCTTGGAGTATTGTACGGTATGTGGTACTAACTCTTTGGTTGCAGGTCCAGGTTCAGGTATGGTTTAGTATACCTGTTATTACTCTGTTTAGATGCTTATCGCTCATACCAGGCTTTATGTCTGACCCAGAGTTTTATGTCTCCTCTTATTACTCTGGGTGCTCACACAAGCAGACTAGAGACAGGTTAGCTGGTGATGCACGGGTAGATGATCCGGAGACGAGCAGGAGGCTTCCACGTAATATATATATATATAGTATTCTCCCTGTGTTGTTGAAGATCACTGCTTGGGCATTGGTGGTGCATCTTCTACTTTAGCTTTCTTTTGTTTAGAGACAGTAAATTTGGAAAATTGTAATAAGCTGTATTTGGATTTCCGCTGCTCTGATGATTGATGTTGATTATTAGTTATCAGCTTATGCACTGTCTCGCCTGTTTTATGTCAATTATGTTATTATTATATTTTTATCCCATGCGCTGTGAGACATTCTACAGGTTCCTTGATTAGTCCATTCCCTTCTTCCTTTTCCTTCTAACAACCCGTTCCGTGCTAACTGGACATGTGTACAGCGCACTTTTGGAGTAAATGTCGGTTGGTGCGGGGCGGGCCGTCACAGCTAGGGTTCGAGGTGACGATGATTGGTAATGGGGCTGAACGGATGGAGGAGGTGCGGCGGAGTGGGGGGGGGGGGGGATCGCCAGAGCGTGGCGGCGCTAGGCGAGGTCGGGTTCGCGATGGAGCTCCGGGTTTTTTTTTCTTTGATAGTTGACTGAATAGAAGAGGGGGAGGAAAGAGTATAAGAGAGATTATATAATATATTTAATTAAATTTTAATTTCCAAAAGTACTTTTAATTTTCAACTCAAAATCAAACCCACCGCCTGTCGTCCCTAGCCAATTACCCCCATTCCCAACAAATGGATATGTATTCTAAGCTGATTCGATCGTTTTGATCAGTTTTCATCAAAATCAAAATATAATTCTATATATTGAATTTGAACACACATTTCAATTTACTGGGGCCACATACTGACTTTAAAAATTCCCGAAAAATATTTTCTAATTTGTATTGATGATACGGTCCTAATAAAACTAATTTCGTCGAATTCTGAGACAGTTTGAAAAATGGCCATTTTCCAGTCGATTAAAATCAACTGAAACTGGTCAAACGCGTTTTCCTTTGTCATGCTCACATAGTGATTCGAAAAATTACGAATTCTGAAACCTAGCAACAACTTGACATCATGGATCCAACAAAAGTGGTTTCGTCGAAAACTGAGGTCGTTTGCTAAATTTCCATTTTCAAGGACCAAAATCCATAGCGACTAATCTGAATTTTCAACTGGACATAACTTTTTATCCCCGCTATGAAATTTTGAATTTTTGGATTCGTTGGAAAGATATTCTCAATTAGGTTCAAATATTTTTGGTTTCGCTAAAATCCAGTTTATTTTGCACTCGGTACATTAATTTGAAATTTGAAATCGAATTATCGAACTACCGCTCCATTTTCAATTCCTTTTATAAATTAGAAATGAATATTTATATTCTAACGACGATCTATATAAAACTATATGTTCGAATTCAATTCAAAATAAATTTCTCGTCGTTTTTATTTAAAATAATTCATTTTAAATATCCAAAATTCGCTAAAATTGCCAAAATAAATTTTTTAAATTGGCTCAGATTTCTGGGTTATTACAATCTCCCCCACTTAAAACTTTTCGTCCCCGAAAAGGAATGAAGCCGAAAGTTGTTTTACAAATCAACTCAACTTCCAGTATTTTCCTTACGGGTTAAGTTCTTCAACTTTTCAATTTCTAGGAACTTTTCAAATTTTTCAAAAATTTGGCTAACACCCTAAATTTTCGAAAAATTTCGCCATAACCTCCTTTGCACCGGGGACTTCGGAATATTTCATATAGCCTCCCATGGCCTTCTTCAATCCAGAAGAAAAAGAAAAAACCAAGCGGCTAGCCAATCGGCTCATAAAATCATCATCACCCAAACAAACCAGTAAATTATGGTAAACATGTACCTATTTGTCGGGCAAACAATTTTATTCTTCTGCTCTAGCCTCCTTGCTATGACCTGTTCAATGTAAGTACATGTACATGCATGCGAATGCGATAAATTTTCAATACAATTCACTATTTGGTTCAAATTGGCTATATGGTTCAAATTTTAATTACTCAACCAATAATCAAACAACACAACCACCAATCAATTAGTTGGTTATCATTTCAAACTCATAATTTTGATATATAGTAAAAAAAATCAGATTTTTGATGCCAACTCACAACAATAAGCCCTATCTAGTTTCAGTTCTCACGCCAGTCTAATGGAAATATATAGAAATCTCACTTTCGAAACTTGAAAATAAATACTGGCGATGGTGCCCCATCACCAGAATTATCCCCGGGCAACTAGAGTGTTATTCTATAACTATCTAGTACATTGAAACATCGAATACACGTTTGCAAGACATATAAGCAAAATCATTATATATTGGATTGTCCAAATTAATTTAAAATAAATATTCAAATACATATTCAACGATTCAAATTTCAAAACAAAACTTGTTTCCAATTTTTATTTTTCAAAACAAAATTGTTTTTATTTTAAAAAATATACTCTTCACACTCGTCCTAGGATACTACTGATCCCATCTCTAACGAGTCGTTCCCACCGGATATTACTAATCCAATTTCTAATGAATTCTTTCATTCGGTTCTAATGTGTCTTGTTCTCTGAGCTTTGTAAACCAAAGCTCTGATACCACTGTAAGGACCCGTAACTTCCCCGGTAAGGAAAGCCCGGATACTTTGGGAACACCACACAAAAGAACGCAGACGGAAGAACATTTCATTGCTTATTACAACAATTCCATCAGATTACAAGAATATATAGAGTATAAATCAATATTACACATTATAAAATATCAGAGATTACAATACATTACATAGCAGCGGAAAATAATACAAAGCACAACTGTAGGAGATATACGGATACAGAGCTTTCCGGATATCATTCCAGCTGTACATCAGGATCCTGTGAATATAAATCTGCAAAACCAAAACTACTAGCTGCCCGTGTTAAAATAAGGGCACCCAGAGTTTAGGTTAAAACAATAAACTCCAGGTCAGTCATGTGACTGGTATGAGAACTACAACACTTATTAATCTTTATTTTAAAGTTAGGTAAATCAAGGGATCACGCTGTATAACACGGAACGGGTTTCCTCCCAAGAATACCAGTGCATAAAACAAACATCGCAATGCTAAATAAAGAAAAATGAAGCTATGATAAGATCCAGGTCCTATCACACAATGCAACGCAAGCCGGGGGATAGAGTTTTCCCTTATAATAGCCAAACATGCTTGGTACGTTTAAAACAAATCATTTGATACTATTATAAGTGTATAGTGTCAAAACAATTTCAATCATAAATATCAATCATAGACGGCATGGGTACCATATATCATGTCGCCATACTAGGCTCTACAATCAAAACCGCAAAGTCACGTATTTGGAAATTGGATTTCTTTCTATGAACCGAGGCAAGGGATCGTCCTCTACCAAATTCGAGACAATCTAGCCTAAGTCTCAGGCAATTAATCAGTCAAGCCTTTGAAGCGACAGGGCCGAACCACCTATGTGGATTAAAATTCCTGAGCACTGCGTTTCCCCGCAATTTGGGGGCATAAATGAGCCAACGAATGACTCCATCGGCTTCACATAGTCACCGATATATCCGAGGTGCCTCGCAACAGCAAGAACCACATAAGTCAAACTCGTCAGGGCGTGTAAAACCACTGACGCCACTTCTAACAAGAAGGAAACGCATGTCCTCCCTGAGGTCCTCTCCCGTTTCCGGTTCACCACCGTGGTGTGAGGCTCGCGAATTCACATTACACAAAGCTATGCTACACCGGCCGTGCTTTGATCATCAACCACAAGACTCTGCTTTTCAACAGAAGCCTTGATCATTTGCATCTTAGCATGCCACACAAACCACTCTATGCAACCGATCAGTCACACAGAATGAAATCCAATGTCAGACACACAGTCCATTTACAAGTTCGTTCTGGGTCTGAACGAAACCGGAGGCACCTTGTACCTCGCATATCCATCGATCTCCAAGTACCTCGCATATCCATCGATCAATTACCATATAACGTTTATTATATGGATTTCTATACAACACATGTATATAATAGCAACGATAAATAATCAACCATCATCCAGAGTGCACCACACAACTGCATAAGCATTAAATATAAATAATTAACGCTTACATAGTCTGTCAATCCATCGATTGACATACAACTAAACAATCGGGATTAGTGCACATCAAATCTCATCCCAATACCCGTGTGGGGTTTTCAAATCAACAAACACATATTTTATTTGTGCAGTTGGGCGATGTGTAAAATTTATCGTCCCAATTAATATCAGTCAAATCGGTGTACATAAACAAACCGTTCGATTTGTTTATAAATATTTATTTTATATACACGTTAAAAATCATATTTTTAACTATAAAATATTTTCCACTATAAAATATTTTATTTCATTCCACATCACACAATCAAATTTCACAACACAACAATCAAACAAACAAGTCATCCATGGTCTGTGGATGACGGGTGTCGTGTGCTGCTAAGCACCGTCTGCATCCTAGTATATATTTCAACTAGAAAATAAAATAAAAGTGAGGAGTTCTCACCAAGAGCTAAACCAAACGCCACGACTCTTCATATGTAGGAAACCTTCGTCGTGCTCACCTTTCGTCACTTTCGTTGCCTGTATTAGCTATGTATATAAAAATCACATTTTTATATTGTAGCTATGTATATAAAAATCACATTTTTACATTGCTAATTCTATAAAGATCACATTTTTATCTTCACTTCATATACATAAAAATCGAGTTTTTATCTTTCATTTCATATGTATAAAAATTGAATTTTTATCTTTCATTTCATATATATATATAAAAATTGAATTTTTATCTTCACTTCATATATATAAAAATTGAATTTTTATCTTCACTTAATATATATATAAAAATCAAAATTTTATCTTCACTTCATATATATAAAAATCGAATTTTTATCTTCAATTCATATATATAAAAATCGAATTTTTATCTTCACTTCATATATATAAAAATCGAATTTTTATCTTGCCAACTTCATAATAGAGAACGTATTTTTATATTGATGTTCATTGCTACATTCCTTATAGAAATCGAATCTTTATAATTCTAAAAATCAAATCTTTATATCAATTAAAAATTTAATCTTTTCGTAATCAAAATTATAATCTTTTTCATTTCAAAATTTTAAATATCTAACCTTTTTACTTATATGAAAATCTATATTCTCTGTTGTTAAAAATCTATACTTTCTGTTGTTGAAAATCTATACTTTTTTTGAAAGGTCACATTTCTAAATTACATAAATGAATTAAAAATAGAGATGAAAACTTATGAGCGATGCTGATTGTTCGAAGGCTAGCTGTGGAGGCGAGCGGAGCGCTAGTTTCTCGATTCGGGGGTCTTGGGTTGTTTTGTTTAAAAGAAGAAGAAGAAGAAGAGGGGGTCGGAGTTTGCAGGTCGGAGGGGCTAGAGGCGGCCGTGCACAAGGCAGGGGAGGTGGCGCTCTGGCGGTAGGGAGTGGTTTGTTCAACTTGGGGCTAGGGTTCGAGGTGACGATGTATTAGGGATGGGGATGAACGGAGGGAGGAGGAGCCAGGGGGAGGTGCGGCGGAGTGGGTGGGGGGAAATCACCGGAGCGTGGCGGCGCTGGGCGAGGTCGGGTTCGTGATGGAGCTTCGGGTTTTATTTTATTTTTTTCTTTGACAGTTGACTGAATAGAAGAGGGGGAGGAGAGAGTATAAGGGAGATTATATAATATAATATATTTAATTATATTTTAATTTCCAAAAGTACTTTTTATTTTAAACTTGAAATCAAACCCACCGCCTGTCGCCCCTAGCTAATTACCCCCATTCCGAACACAATGGGATATGTATTGTAAGCTGATTCGATCGTTTCGATTAGTTTTCGTCAAAATAAAAATATAATTTTATATATTGAATTTGAACGCACATTTCTATTTACCGGGGCCACATACTGACTTTAAAATTTCCCGAAAAATATTTTCTAGCTTCGTATTGACGATACGGTCCTAACAAAATTAATTTCATCGAATTCTGAGACCGTTTGAAAAATGGCAATTTTCCAGTCGATTAAAATCAACTAAAACTGGTCAAATGCGTTTTCCTTTGGCATGCTCACATATTGATTCGAAAAATTACGAATTTTGAAACCTAGCAATAACTTGACATCACGGATCCAACAAAAGTGGTTTCGTCGAAAACCGAGGTCGTTTGCAAAATTTCCATTTTCAAGGGCCAGAATTCCATAGCGACTTTTCTGAATTTTCAACTGGACATAACTTTTTATCCCCACTATGAAATTTTGATTTTTCGGATTCGTTGGAAAGATATTCTCAATTAGATTCAAATATTATTGGTTTCGCTAAAATCCGGTTTATTTTGCACCCGGTACATTAATTTGAAATTTGAAATCGAATTATCGAACTACTGCGCCATTTTCAATTCCTTTTATAATTATTAGTAAATAT
The DNA here is from genome assembly GCA_030737875.1 of Allium sativum. NCBI lineage: Eukaryota > Viridiplantae > Streptophyta > Magnoliopsida > Asparagales > Amaryllidaceae > Allium > Allium sativum. The sequence goes on along the minus strand of CM060913.1, from coordinate 176,999,775 downwards.
TTATATTCTAACGACGATCTATATAAAACTATATGTTCGAATTCAATTCAAAATAAATTTCTCGTCGTTTTTATTTAAAATAATTCATTTTAAATATCCAAAATTCGCTAAAATTGCCAAAATAAAAAATTTAAATTGGCTCAGATTTCCGGGTTATTACACCAACTCTGATTTGGTGCCATTTCTCCTTTATTTGACGTAGATTAGCTTAATCCTTGATTAGAGAGCGATTTGGGATGAAATTAGAAGGTAGAGGCCATGGCTAGGGTTAGGGAAATGTTTTAAGCGGCTGAAAAATGAAATAGAATTCGTTTCCTAACTGTTCTCAGCCTCCCCATAACCCTAATCCCGAATGGGTTATGGGCCCTCTTGCTAATCACCCTAATTAGACCCAGTTAAGCTGTTTTTCACCTTCTAAACCTTGTTTCAGCCATATCTCCCAAACTATAAGTCCGTTTGGCTAATGTGACCACTCTACGGAAAGGTAAACCATCATTCGAATCCAATTGAAGTGGTTTCAGGTCAAAATTCCTAACCAATCAAAAGTTATGGCCGAAACAAGATCAACTAGGGGCAAAATGGTCATTTAAAAATCGGTAAAAATCATGAACATGGGAAATGACCCCAATAGTCATCTCCCAAAGTTACATGGCTATGCGACTTCGCATGAGAAAGAAATAAATATTCTACGATCCCCTATTGCATAGAATGCGGGTCGTTACATTCTTCCCCCCTTAAGAAATTTCACCCCCGAAATTCCTTAACTAAGAAACAAGTAAAGGATCCCGCATGCCTACCAACTATTCACAACAATAAAACATACAAAACAACAAACAAGTCTATCCTAGTATGCGGAAAACTAAATCGCAATTAGAATCTTACCAGGCAAAGAGTTCTGGATACGTCATCCTAATGCTCTCCCCCTATCTCCCAAGTACAGTCATTCTCATTCTCGCCCCACTGAACTTTGACTAGATTCACCGCTTTCCTTCGAAGTTGCTTCGTATCGTGTTCGACAATATGAATCGGCTTGCGGTTCCCAACTGCCTCGGTTCTACTTCGATATCGTCCAACTGATCATGTGAAATAGTCATATCGGGGTCGTGCACGAATTTCCTTAACTGGGAAACATGAAATACGTTATGAATTCCTGCCATCTTCTTTGGTAATTCAGCTTTATATGCCAAATTCCCAACTTGCTCAAGGATTGGGAATGGACCAACAAATCTTGGTGCCAGTTTTCCTCTCCTTCCAAATCAAATAACATTCTTTAATGGAGATATCTTGACAAATACTAGGTCACCAACGGAGAATTTCAAATCCTTTTGCCTCTTATCAGCATAACTCTTCTGCCTATCTCGGGCAGCCTTCATTCACGGTTGAATGATCTTAATCTTGTATGAAGTTTCTCTTATCACATTTGGTCCAAGCACAAACGTCTCACTAGTTTCTAACCAACATGACAGTGAGTTGCATGGTCTTCTGTACAAAATTTCAAATGGAGCCATACCAATACTGGATTGGTAGCTATTATTATATGCGAACTCAACCAAATGCAAATGGTTATCCTATGATCCTCCAAAGTCCAATATACAAGCTCGCAAAAGTTCTTCTAATACACGATTCACCCTCTCTGTTTGACCGTCTATTTGAGGATGATACGCAGTACTGAGATACAATTCTAACCCTAGAACCTCTTGTAAGCTCTTCCAAAACCCACTAGTGAACAACGGGTCTCGGTCACTCACCATGCTTTTAGGTACTCCATGGAATCTCACTATCCATTTCAGATATAGTTCAGCTAACTTAGTTGCTATTCTATTCGACTTGACGGGTATAAACCTTGCACTCTTGGTCAATCGGTCTACAATCACCCAAATGCTATCATGGCCTGATCTAGTCCTTGGTAACCCGTCAATGAAATCTATTGAGACTTGTTCCATTTCCATTCTGGAATATCTAATGGTTGCAACAAACCACTAGGCTTCTTTTGCTCAGCTTTAACTAGCTGGCAATTCATGCATTTGGATATAAACTTCCCAACGTCTTTTTCATTCCGTCCCAGTAGTAGGTCTGCTTCATGTCTCGATACATTTTGTTACCACCGGGATGTATAGTCAGTTTTGAGCGATGACATTCTCTAAGCACTTCATCTCTCAATCCGTTGACATTGGGTACAACCAGTCTTCCATTCTTTCTAAGCCATTCATCTCGATCAAGCCCATAGTCATTCATCTCCTCATCGATACCCATCTCTAACTTGGAGATGATTTTCAATATGTTAGGATCGTCCCTCTGACTGGAACCAATCCGCTCAATCAAAGTGGGTCTGATTGTCAAACTTGCTAACATTTCTGGATCCAATTCGCACTTTGGTCTGAAATCATACCCAGCGATGTACTCTAGTTGCTTCCACTCAAGAAACATAGCCCCTAAATTGGCATGTCTTCTACTCAATGCATCAGCTACCGCATTGCCCTTTCTTGGTGTATATGCTATATCGAAATCATAGGAAGCCAAGAATTCTAACCATCTTTGCTGTCGGATATTTAGATCCTTATGGGAGAAGAGATACTTCAACGATATATGATCGGTAAACAGCTGAAATCTTTCTCCCAAGAGATAATGTCTCCACATCTTCAACGCGAATACGATCGCTGCCAATTCGAAATCGTGGGTAGGGTCTCTTTTCTCATGCGGTTCCAGTTGCCGACTTGCATAACGTGACGGCATGGAATTTCGCTCGGTCCGAACCGGTCGCTAAACAGACCTAGACCGTTCGAAACGCCCTATCGTTTGAGAACAGGACAAAACAGAACGCATACAGAAGAACATTTCATGTATATTACAACAATGCATCAGATTACAAGAATATACAGAGTATAGATGAATATTACACAGAAATATCAGAGGTTTAAATTACATTTAAATACATAGCAGCGGAAAATAATACAATACACAACTAGAAGTAGATATACGGATACAAAGCTTTCCGGATATCGTTCCAGCTGTAAACCAAAATCCTGTGAATATAAATCTGCAAAACCAAAACTACTAGCTGCCCGTGTCAAAATAAGGGCACCCAGAGTTTAGGTTAAAACAATAAACTCCAGGTCAGTCATGGGACTGGTGTGAGAACTAAAACAGCTATTAATCTTTATTTTAAAGTTAGGTAAATCAAGGGACCACGCCGTATAACACGGAACGGGTTTCCTCCCGAGAATACCAGTGCATAAAACAAACAGCGCAATGCTGAATAAAGAAAAATGAAGCTGTTATAAGACCCAGGTCCTATCACACAATGCAACGCAAGCCGGGGGATAGGGTTTTCCCTTATAACAGCCAAAGCATGCTTGATACGTCTAAAACAAATCATTTGATACTATTATAAGTGCATAGTGTATCAAACAACTTCAAATCATAAGTATCAATCATAGGCAACATGAGCGTCCCATGCCACTATGTCGCCATATATAGGTTTACCAATAAAACCGCGGATGTCACGTATTTGGAAATTGGATTTCCGTCTATGAACCGAGGCAAAAGATAGTCCTCAACCGATTCGAGACAATCTAGCCCATGTCTCAGGTCCCAGACTCAGGTGGGCCTTGGATCGTCAGGGCCGGTCCACCGATGTGGATTATTATGCCTGAACACTACGTCTCTCCGCCCTATGGGGCGTAAATGAGCCAACAAATGACTCCATCGGACCCGGATCGTCCGATCAAACCGAGGCGCCTCGCAACAGCAACAACCACATAAGTCAAACTCGTCATGGCGTGTAAAACCACTGACGCCACTTCTAGCTAGAAAGAAACGCAAGTCCTCCCTGATGTCCTCTCCCGTTTTTGGTTCATACCGGGTGTGAAGCTCGCGAATCAACGTTACACAAAGCTACGCCACAAAGGCCGTGCTTTGATCATCACCACAAGACTTTGCTTTTCAACAGAAGCCTCGATCAATTGCCACTTAGGCATGCCACACAGGCAATTCACTCCATGCGTTTGATATCCATCAATATATAACCCCTGAGCTCGTACGTCTCAGGGAAGGGCGTTAAGCAAGAGAATAAATTCTCCGCCGCCAAACAGATATATATTTAATAGAAATCAATCAAACGGACTAAAATCCAATGTCAGACACACAGTCCATTTACAAGTTCGTTCTGGGTCTGAACGAAACCGGAGGCACCTAGTACCCCGCATATCCATCGATCTCCAAGTACGTCTGGACGATCACCAACTGTTTCCATCTTCTTGGGTGTACAGCCCAATCAAGATCATCAGTAGTCACCCAAACGACGTGAAGACTTCCGGTCTTCGACCATCGTCTTCATCTTCGACACCACGTCCAATCAGCTATTCAGAATGGGATAAACCCGGTCTTTCTGAATAACTCGCGTATATATTATAAAAGTGTTACACAAACACAACATACGCCTCATTCCAATTCAGAATATTCTTTTATTCAAATATTCCTATACTTTGGGAAAAGTTCCCATTAATTTTATCCAAGATAAATTCTTTAAATTTATTCTTTAATCTCCTTTGAATATCAATTCAAACTAGTCGGGATTAGTGAACCACACCGAAGAAATCATTTATTTTATTTCCCAATCCCAACCTATTCATCCCATGAAGTAAAACTGGTTATACTTCATATCTAACACCATGGTGTTATCGGTAAATTCAATTACCATTTCACGTTCAAATCTAATTAAAGATTTAACTATCGCCTGGAGTAAAACTGGTGATACTCCATTCTCGATCTTTTCAATCTAATTAAAGATTCATTAAAACTCCACTTAGTTTTAATCTTTGACTGGGTTAAAGAATCAGTGTCATTTGAAACACGGTTCACGATAAACCCAAAATCACATTCCATTAATTATCGGGTTAAAGAACAAGTGTTATTTAAAACACTGTTCACGATAAACCCAGAAATCAATACCAATTCAATTCCAATTAAATATCATTTAATTGGTACACTTCATTAAATCTAAATAAAAAGATTTAATCTTTTCTCAACTGGGTTCAAGAACAGTGTTAGTGGAGACACCATTCACGACAAACCCAAATCACATTCGATATTCAATACAAGGCTCTGAATAGAAAATATATCGGCTTATATTCAATATCAAATTCTACGACTAACAAATGTCGTATTTGAAATAACGATATAAATATATATCTTTCAAATTTCCATAACAACACATGTATAATCATGAATTCCGACATCGAAATATTCCGAAGACAATTTCGATTCAAATCCACTCCAATGCAATCATTGGAAATTTTGGTTATTTTTAAAACCCTTTTCAAATTCAATTTATTTATTTAAAAATAAATAGAATTATAATTCTAGTTCAAAACTAGTTCATTTCGATAAAAATCTATTTTTATCCTTTCAAATGTGGAGTTTTTTATCCCAATCTTTTCTAAATCATTTCTTATGATTTTACACAAATTATTACTATTTTTAATAATTTTATCAAGGCCCGTACAGTCGATTTCCATCAATGGCCATCGAACTGCACTTACAACGACCTTTTTCAAATTTGATTTGGACGTAACTCCAAATCCAACCGTTAGATTTCAAATTTCTAATATTCGTTAGAAAGCTCTTTTCGATACTAACCCAACGGTTCCGGTTTTAGGAGAATCCGACGGTCGGATCTCCCGTAATGTCCGTTTGAAATAAATGGTCGAAATTCACGAACTGCCGCGGCGCGGCGCGTTCTATTCAGGCCATTATATTATATATATAATATATATAATATATATTTCGTCGATTTCTATTTAAAACGAATTATATAAATAGTTTTAATATTCGTTTCAAAAGCAATCTCAACTTCCATTTCAATTCAAATCAAAATTGAATTCTTCTTTATAAATTCGTTTTAAAATTCATTTCTATTCAATTCAAATTTCAATTCAATTTGAATTCATTTCAATTCGCTTTCAATTCAATTTGAATTCGTTTTCATTTCATTTCATTTCGGAATCGTTTTCAATTCAATTCATTTCGAAATCGTTTTCAGTTCAATTCATTTCGAAATCGTTTTCAATTCAATTCATTTCGAAATCGTTTTCAATTCAATTCATTTCGAAATAGTTTTCAATTCAATTCATTTCGAAATCGATATAAATATCGTTCACGTCAAAATGGCGTCAAACTAATCAACACGGCTTCATAAATTTCTATATTATATTATTCTTTGTTTTTCAAATTGGGATGAGGCCCAATCAATTACCATATAAAGTTAATTATATGGATTCCATACAACAAATGTATATAATAGCAACGATAGATAATCAACCATCAACCAAAGTGCACTACACTGTATAAGCATCAAATATAGATATCTAACGCTTATAACAGCCTGTCAATCAATCGATCGACATATTTAATCAATCAGGATGAGTGAGATTCATATTTCATCCCAACACCCGTGTGGGGTTTTCAAACAATCAAACACAGATTTTAGTTGTGCAGTTGGACGATGTGTAAAATTTATCGTCCCAATCAATATCAGTCAAATCAGTGTATATAAACAAATCAGCCGATTTGTTTATAAATATTTATTTATTCACTTTCACGTTAAAAATTATATTTTTAACGATAAAACATTTTATTCAACCTATGAATATTCTATTCGGTTCATTTATTCAATAAAATGATATTTTTATTTTTCTAACATATTTTAGAAAATTTCGGCGGCATAACGGCACGATACTAGAAACGGGACGAGGCCTAGCCTTATCCCCGGTCTAGTGAAGGCCCACGCCATTCACACATCAATCAATCCATTCAATTTCACCAAACCATTCAACTAATCTATGCAACCAAACAAACAAGTCCATGGTCTGTGGACGATTGTGTCGGGTGCTACTAAGCACCGTTTACATCCTAGTATATATATATAACTAGAAAAGAAATTGAAGAGTGAGAAATTCTCACCAATAGCAATCCTAACTCCACGGCACTTCCAATGCAGGAAATCTTCACTGGTCCTCGTCTCTTATCATTTTCTTCGCCCGTATTCTCTACATATGTAAAAATCACATTTTTACTTCGATGTTCAATATATAAAAATCACATTTTTATTTCGAAGTTCAATATATAAAAAATCATATTTTTATTTCGAAGTTCAATATATAAAAAAAATCATATTTTTAATTCGAAGTTCAATATATAAAAAAAATCTTATTTTTAATTCGAAGTTCAATATATAAAAATCACATTTTTATTTCGAAGTTCAATATATAAAAAAAATTATATTTTTATTTCGAAGTTCAATATATAAAAAAAATCATATTTTTATTTCGAAGTTCAATATATAAAAAAAATCATATTTTTATTTCGAAGTTCAATATATAAAAAAAATCATATTTTTATTTCGAAGTTCAATATATAAAAAAAAATCATATTTTTAATTCGAAGTTCAATATATAAAAAATCATATTTTTAATTCGAAGTTCAATATATAAAAATCACATTTTTATTTCGAAGTTCAATATATAAAAAAAATCATATTTTTATTTCGAAGTTCAATATATAAAAAAAATCATATTTTTATTTCGAAGTTCAATATATAAAAAAAATCATATTTTTATTTCGAAGTTCAATATATAAAAAATCATATTTTTAATTCGAAGTTCAATATATAAAAATCATATTTTTATTTCGATTCTTCTAAAAATTATTCCATATCTTTTCAACTCTAAAAATCGTATCTTTATACAATTGAAAATCTAATCTTTGTATAAACAAAAATCGTCTCTCCTATTTTAAAAACAATGTTGATTTTATTTTCAAAAAGAATGCAAACTTTGTTTTCAAAGCTAATTCAGATTTTGTTTTCAAAAGCAAATTCATTTCCAAATTAAATTCATTTTCAAAGCAAATGCATTTTCAAAGCAAAAATCATTTTCAAATTAAATTCATTTTCAAAGCAAATGCATTTTCAAAGCAAAATCATTTTCAAATTAAATTCATTTTCAAAGCAAATGCATTTTCAAAGCAAAATCATTTTCAAATTAAATTCATTTTCAAAGCAAATGCATTTTCAAAGCAAAATCATTTTCAAATTAAATTCATTTTCAAAGCAAATGCATTTTCAAAGCAAAATCATTTTCAAATTAAATTCATTTTCAAAGCAAATGCATTTTCAAAGCAAAATCATTTTGAAATTAAATTAAATAAAAACTGATTTAAACTGTTGTTATTTAAAAAAAATAAAAACTATCTTGCAAATTAAATGAAAAGAAGGTAGGAAGGCTTACGTTTTCAGAAGGGGGTGTTCGCAGGTGGTTGGGGGGGGGCCTGGAGCGCTGAGATCTTCGGAGGGGCGGCGTGAGGCGCTGCAAGGCGGCGGGGTTGCTGTCGAGGCTAGGGTTTCGGGGATTTTGGGGCGACGGGTGTTTGAATCGGAGGGGAAGAGTTGCGTCGGTTTGCAGGCGAAGATGAGGAGGAGGTGAGGGGGTTGAGGAGCGGGCGCCAACGTCGAAGGGGGCGCGGTGGCCGACTGAGCAGCGGCGCCTCGAGCTCCGGCTCGTTTGTTTGTTTTTTTTTTTAAATCTCGATCTGGAAAAGTAAAAAAGAAAAAAGGGGGGGCGGGTTTATATAAAAATATATATATAAATATTATAATTTAATTTCAAAAAAGTAACTTTTTCATTCGAACTCGAAACGAGGCCCACCGCCTGTCGTCCATAGCGTTTTACCCCCATTCCGAGCACAATGGGACATGTATCGCAAGCTGATTTGATCGTTTCGATTAGTTTCAGTTGAATTTACATTTAAATCACTATATTGAATTTTAAACGTACATTTCAAATTACCGGGGCCACATACGAACACGAAAAATTCTAGAAAAATATTTTCTAGCTTCGTATTGACGATACGGTCCTAACAAAACTAGTTTCGTCGAATTCTGAGACCGTTAGAAAAATGGCCAATTTCCAGTCGATTAAAATCAACTGAAACTGGTCAAATGCGTTTTCCTTTGCCATGCTCACATATTGATTCGAAAAATTATGAAATTTGAAACCTAGCAATAACTTTACATCCCGGACCCAACAAAACTAGTTTCATCGAAATCCGAGGTTGTTTGCAAAATGTCCATTTTTAAGGGCCTGAATTCCATAGCGACTATTCAGAATTTTCAACTGGACATATCTTTTGATTCCCGCTACGAACTTTTGATTTTTCGGATTCGTTGGAAAGATATTCACTATTAGATTCCATTATTTTTGGTTTCACTAAAATCCGGATTGTTTTGCACCCGGTACATTCAATTGAAGTTTGAAATCGAATTATCGAACTACCGCGCCATTTTCAATTCCTTTTATAATTATATATATAATTATTTATATTCTAACGACGACGTATATAATATATACGCCGAATTCTATTCAAAATAAATTTCTCGTCGTTTTTATTTAAAATAATTCATTTTAAATAATCAAAATTCGCTAAAATTGCCAAAATAAAAATTTTAAACTGGCCCAGGTTTTCGGGTTGTTACAATCTCCCCCACTTAAAACTTTTCGTCCCCGAAAAGGAACAAAGTCGAAAGTGGTTTGATTAATCAACTCAACTTCCATTGTTTTGATTACGGCTTAAGTTCTTCAACTTTTCAGTTTCTAAGAACTTTTCAAAAATTTCAAAAATTTGGCTAACACCCTAAATTTTCGAAAAATTTCGCCATAACCTCCCCTGCAATGGGAGCATCGGGAAATCTCAAATAGCTTCCCCGGTCCTTCAGATCTCAAAAAGAAAAAGAAAAAGCCAAGCGGCTAGCCAATAGGCTCATAAAATCATCATCACCCAAACGAAACAGTAAATTATGTATTAAACATGTACCTATTTGTCGGGCAAACAAATTTTATTCTCTGCTCTAGCCTCCTTGCTATGACCTGTTCAAGGTAAGTATATGTATATGCAAGCAAATGCGACCCATTTTCAATATAATTCAATATTTGATACAATTAGGCTAAATGGTTCAAAATTAGCAAACAAATAAACAAACAACACAAACATCAATCAATTAGTTGATTAGCTTTTCAAATTGATAATTTTGATACATATGCAAAAATCAAATTTTTGATGCCAAATCACAATAATAGGCCCTATCTAATTTTGGTTCTCACACCAGTCAATAGGAAATATATAGATATCACACCTTCGAAACACGAATACCAATTCTGATGATGTTCGAACTATCATCAGAATCATCTTCGGGCGACTAGAGTGTGATTCTATATCTATCCAGTATATTGAAATTTCAAATACACGTGGATCAGACGTATATGCAAAATCTTTATATACTGGACTGTCCAACTCAATATAAATAGATAATCAAATACGAATAGTTGATTTCAAAACAAAAATTGTTTTCATTTGAAAAATATACTCTTCACACTCGTTCTAGGATACTACTGATCCCATCCCTAACGAGTCATTCTAATTGGATATTACTATCCCAATATCTGATGAATTCTTTCGTAGGGTTCTAATGTGCCGTATTCTCTGAGCTTTGTAAACCAAAGCTCTGATACCAACTATGACGGCATGGAATTTCACTCGGTCCGAACCGGTCGCTAAACAGACCCAGACCGTTCGAAACGCCCTATCGTTTGAGAACAGGACAAAACAGAACGCATATAGAAGAACATTTCATGTATATTACAACAATGCATCAGATTACAAGAATATACAGAGTATAGATGAATATTACACAGAAATATTAGAGGTTTAAATTACATTTAAATACATAGCAGCAGAAAATAATACAATACACAACTAGAAGTAGATATACGGATACAAAGCTTTCCGGATATCGTTCCAGCTGTAAACCAAAATCCTGTGAATATAAATCTGCAAAACCAAAACTACTAGCTGCCCGTGTCAAAATAAGGGCACCCAGAGTTTAGGTTAAAACAATAAACTCCAGGTCAGTCATGGGACTGGTGTGAGAACTAAAACAGTTATTAATCTTTATTTTAAAGTTAGGTAAATCAAGGGACCACGCCGTATAACACGGAACGGGTTTCCTCCCGAGAATACCAGTGCATAAAACAAACAGCGCAATGCTGAATAAAGAAAAATGAAGCTGTTATAAGACCCAGGTCCTATCACACAATGCAACGCAAGCCGGGTGTGAAAACCCGTAACTTCCCCGTAAAGGAAAGCGTCGGATAGTTCGAGAACAAGCCACAACAGAACGCATACAGAAGAACATTTCATTGTATATTACAACAATGCATCAGATTACAAGAATATACAGAGTATAAATGAATATTACACAGAAATATCAGAGATTTAAATTACATTTAAATACATAGCAGCGGAAAATAATACAATACACAACTAGAAGGAGATATACGGATACAAAGCTTTCCGGATATCGTTCCAGCTGTAAACCAGGATCTTGTGAATATAAATCTGCAAAACCAAAACTACTAGCTGCCCGTGTCAAAATAAGGGCACCCAGAGTTTAGGTTAAAACAATAAACTCCAGGTCAGTCATGTGACTGTTGTGAGAACTAAAACAGTTATTAATTCTTTATTTTAAAGTTCGGTAAATCAAGGGACCACGCCGTATAACACGGAACGGGTTTCCTCTCAAGAATACCAGTGCATAAAACAAACAGCGCAATGCTAAATAAAGAAAAATGAAGCTGTTATAAGACCCAGGTCCCATCACACAATGCAACGCAAGCCGGAGGATAGGGTTTTTACCTTATAACAGCCAAAGCATGCTTGATACATTTAAAACACATTATTTGATACTATTATAAGTGCATAGTGTATAAAACAACTTCAAATCATAAGTATCAATCATAGGCGGCATGAGCACCCCATCCCACTATGTCACCATACTAGGTTCTACAATTAAAACCGCAAATGTCACGTATTTGGAAATTGGATTTCCGTCTATGAACCGAGGCAAAAGTTAGTCCTCAACCGATTCGTGACTCTCTAGCCCGAGCCACAGGATCAGAGCTCGAGTGACCCTTGGAGCGACAGGGCCGGTCCACCGATGTGGATTAAAATGCCTGAACACTACGTTTCCCCGCCCTTTGGGGCGTAAGTCTGGTCCGTCTGCCGACCAGAATGCATCGGCCGAAACCGATATAACCGAGGCGCCTCGCAACAGCAACAACCACATAAGTCAAACTCGTCAGGGCGTGTAAAACCACTGACGCCACTTCTAATTAGAAAGAAACGCATGCCCTCCCTGAGGTCCGTCTCCCGTTTTTGGTTCACAACCGGGGTGCGAGGCTCGCGAATTCACGTTACACAAAGCTGTGCCACACAGGCTGTGCTTTGATCATCACCACAAGACTTTGCTTTTCAACAGAAGCCTAGATCATTTGCCACTTAGGCATGTCACACAGGCAATTCACTCCATGTGTTTGATATCCATCAATATATAACCCCTGAGCTCGTACGTCTCAGAGAAGGGCGTTAAGCAAGAGAATAAATTCTCCGCCGCCAAACAGATATATATTTAATAGAAACCAATCGCACAGACTAAAATCCAATGTCGGACACACAGTCCATTTACAAGTCCGTTCTGGGGCTGAACGAAACCGGAGGCACCTAGTACCCCGCATATCCATCGATCTCCAAGTACGTCTGGACGATCACCAACTGTTTCCATCTTCTTGGGTGTACAGCCCAATCAAGATCATCAGTTATCACCCAAACGACGTGAAGACTTCCGGTCTTCGACCACCGTCTTCACCTTCGACACCACGTCGAATCAGTTATTCAGAATGGGATAAACCCGGTCTTTCTGAATAACTCGCGTATATATTATAAAAGTGTTACACAAACACAACATACGCCTCATTCCAATTCAGAATATTCTTTTATTCAAATATTCCTATACTTTGGGAAAAGTTCCCATTAATTTTATCCAAGATAAATTCTTTAAATTTATTCTTTAATCTCCTTTGAATATCAATTCAAACTAGTCGGGATTAGCGAACCACACCGAAGTAATCATTTATTTTATTTCCCAATCCCAACCTATTCATCCCATGAAGTAAAACTGGTAGTACTTCATATCTAACACCACAGTGTTATCGGTAATTCAATTACCATTTCACGTTCAAATCTAATTAAAGATTTAATTATCGCCTGGAGTAAAACTGGTGATACTCCATTCTCGATCATTTCAATCTTAATTAAAGATTCATTAAAACTCCACTTAGTTTCAATCTTCAACTGGGTCAAAGAATCAGTGTCATTTAAAAACACGGTTCACGATAAACCCAAAATCACATTCATTAATTATCGGGTTAAAGAACGAGTGTTATTTAAAACACTGTCCACGATAAACCCAAAAATCAATATCAATTCAATTCCAATTAAATATTATTTAATTGGTACACTTCATTAAATCTAAATAAAAGATTTAATCTTTTCACAACTAGGTTCAAGAACAGTGTTAGTGAAGACACCATTCGCGACAAACCCAAATCACATTTGATATTCAATACAAGGCTCTGAATAGAAAATATATCGGCTTATATTCAATATCAAATTCTACGACTAACAAATGTCGTATTGGAAATAACGATATAAATATATATCTTTCAAATTTCCATAACAACATCTGTATAATCACGAATTCCAACATCGAAATATTCCGAAGACAATTTCGATTCAAATCCACTCCAATGCAATCATTGGAAATTTTGGTTATTTTCAAAACCCTTTTCAAATTCAATTTATTTATTTAAAAATAAATAGAATTATAATTCTAGTTCAAAACTAGTTCATTTCGATAAAAATCTATTTTTATCTTTTCAAATATGGAGTTTTTCATCCCAAATCATCACAAATCATTTCTTATGATTTTACACAAATTATTACTATTTTTAATAATTTTATCAAGGCCCGTACAGTCGATTTCCACCAATGGCCATCGAACTGCACTTACGGCGACCTTTTTCAAATTTGATTTGGACATAATTCCAAATCCAACCGTTAGATTTCAAATTTCTAATATTCGTTAGAAAGCCTTTTTTTTGTTACGAACCCAACGGTTCCGGTTCTAGGAGAATCCGACGGTCGGATCTCCCGTAATGTCCGTTTGAAATAAATGGTCGAAATTCACGAACTGCCGCGGCGCGTTCTATTCAGGCCATTATATTATATATATAATATATATAATGTATATTTCATCGATTTCTATTTAAAACGAATTATATAAATAGTTTTGAATTCGTTTCAAAATCTATTTCAGCTTCCATTTCAATTCAAAGCAAAATTGAATTCTTCTTTATAAATTCGTTTCTATTCAATTCAAATTTCAATTCAAATTTCAATTCAATTTGAATTCATTTCAATTTGCTTTCAATTCAATTTGAATTCGTTTTCAATTCATTTCGATATCGTTTTCAATTCAGTTCATTTCGAAATCGTTTTCAATTCATTTCATTTCGAAATCGTTTTCAATTCAATTCATTTCGAAATCGTTTCAATTCATTTCATTTCGAAATCGTTTTCAATTTATTTCGTTTCGAAATCGTTTTCAATTCATTTCACTTCGAAATCGTTTTCAATTCAATTCATTTCGAAATCGTTTTCAATTCAATTCATTTCGAAATCGTTTTCAATTCAATTCATTTCGAAATCGTTTTCAATTCAATTCATTTCGAAATCACTTTCAATTCAATTCATTTCGAAATCGTTTTCAATTCATTTCATTTCGAAATCACTTTCAATTCATTTCATTTCGAAATCGTTTTCAATTCAATTCATTTCGAAATCGTTTTCAATTCAATTCATTTCGAAATCGTTTTCAATTCATTTCATTTCGAAATCACTTTCAATTCAATTCATTTCGAAATCGTTTTCAATTCATTTCATTTCGAAATCACTTTCAATTCATTTCATTTCGAAATCACTTTCAATATTCATTTTAAAATGAATAAAATCGATATAAATATCGTTCACGTCAAAATGGCGTCAATCTAATCAACACGGCTTCATATATTGATATTTTCAAATATTCCATTTCGAATATTTCTATTTCAAATATTTCTATTTTAAAACTAGAATGAGGCCCAATCAATTACCATATAAAGTTATTATATGGATTTTCATACAACACATGTATAATAGCATTGAAAAATAATCAACCATCAACCAAAGTGCACTACACTGTATAAGCATTAAATATAGATATCTAACGCTTATAACAGCCTGTCAATCAATCGATCGACATATTTAATCAATCAGGATGAGTGAACTTCAAATTTCATCCCAACACCCGTGTGGGGTTTCAAACAATCAAACACAGATTTTATTTGTGCAGTTGGGCGATGTGTGAAATTTATCGACCCAATCAATATCAGTCAAATCAGTGTATATACAAACAAATCGGCCGATTTGTTTATAACTATTCATTTATTCACATTCACGTTAAAAATTATATTTTTAACGATAAAACATTTTATTTCAACCTATGAATTTCTATTCAATTCATTTATTCTATAAAATGATATTTTTATTTTTCTAACACATTTTAGAAAATTTCGGCGGCATAACGGCACGATACTAGAAACGGGACAAGGCCTAGCCTTATCCCCGGTCTAGTGAAGGCCCACGCCATTCACACATCAATCAAATTCACCAAACAACCAAATTCAAATCAAATCATATAACTAAGCTATGCAACCAAACAAACAAGTCCATGGTCTGTGGACGATTGTGTCGGGTGCTACTAAGCACCGTCTGCATCCTAGTATATATATATAAATAGAAATGAAATAGAAAGGTGAGAAATTCTCACCGATAGCTATCCAATCATCTTGACTCTTCTTCGTTCTCGCCTTTTTGTTACCTTCGTCGCCCGCTTTCACTACCTATGTAAAAATCGAATTTTTACTTCGCTATTCAATATATAAAAATCATATTTTTATTTCGAAGTTCAATATATAAAAATCATATTTTTATTTCGAAGTTCAATAAAAAAAATCATATTTTTCTTTCGAAGTTCAATATATAAAAATCATATTTTTCTTTCGAAGTTCAATATATAAAAATCATATTTTTATTTCGAAGTTCAATATATAAAAATCATATTTTTATTTCACTACTCATATCAAAATATCGTCTTTTCATATTTAAAAATATCGCCTTTTCATATTTAAAAATATCGCCTTTTCATATTTAAAAATATCGCCTTTTCATATTTAAAAATATGATCCTTTCATATTTAAAAATATCATCTTTTCTTTTCTACAAATCTGATCTTTTTAAAGTTTAAATCTTTTCCTTTTTAACCTAAATTTAAAATCAGTTTTAAATTCTTTATAAATCAGTTTTTAAATTCTTTATAAATCAGTTTTTATCCTTTTTAAAAATCAAATCAGTTTTATACTTTTATTTTAAAACAAATCAGTTTTTTTTTATTTTAAAACAAATCAGTTTTTTTTTATTTTTTATTTTAAAACAAATCAGTTTTTTTTACCTGCTTTTAAAATCAGAATTTCTAGATTAAAAATAAAAATGAAATAAAATAAAACAACGTACCTTTATTTGCGAAGGGGGGGGGTGTCCACGTGGCTCGAGATCGTCGAATAAGGGGGGGGGGTGGGGTTCATCGCAGGTGGTGTCGGGGTGTGGGGGTGGTGGTGTGCGCAGGCGAGGGGGAAGAGGGGGGGGTCTCCGATGGCGGACTTCGTTGGAGGGGCGGCGCGCAGTGCGAGGGGGCGTTGACGGAGAGGGCGCGGGTGAGGGGGAGGGTCGGAGCGGTGGTGAGGCGTCGGCCCTAGAGCTGGCGCCCCCGATCTCTTCTTTTTTTTTTTAATCTGAACTGAAATAGAAACGGGGGGGGGGGGGGCAGAAATATAAAGGCGGAAGAGATATTTTTTATTTTTTTATTATTTAATTATTAAAAAGTTGACTTTCACATACGACCTCTAAACGAGGCCCACCGCCTGTCGCCCATAGCGTTTCACCCCCATTCCGAACACAATGGGATATGTACCGCAAGATGAATCGACCGTTTCGATCAGTTTCCGTTGCATTTACATTTAAATCATTATATTGGATTTTAAACGTACATTTCAAATTACCGGGGTCACATGCTAACTTTAAAAATTCCAGAAAAATATTTTCTAGCTTCGTATTGACGATACGGTCCTAACAAAACTAGTTTCGTCGAATTCTGAGACCGTATGAAAAATGGCCAATTTCCAGTCGATTAAAATCAACTGAAACTGGTCAAACGCGTTTTCCTTTGCCACGCTCACATATTGATTCAGAAAATTATGAAATTTGGAATCTAGCAATAATTTGACATCACGGACCCAACAAAACTGGTTTCGTCGAAATCCGAGGTCATTTGCAAAATGTCCATTTTTAAGGGCCTGAATTCCATAGCGACTATTCAGAATTTTCAACTGGACATATCTTTTGATTCCCGCTACGAAATTTTGATTTCTCGAATTCGTTGGGAAGATATTCACCATTAGATTCCATTATTTTTGGTTTCACTAAAATCCGGATTGTTTTGCACCTGGTACATTCAATTGATGTTTGAAATCGAATTATCGAACTACCGCGCCATTTTCAATTCTATTTATAATTATATATAAATATTTATATTCTAACGACGACGCGTATAAATATATACGTCGAATTATATTCAAAATAAATTTCTCGTCGATATTATTTAAAATAATTCATTTTAAATAATCAAAATTCGCAAAAATTGCCAAAATAAAAATTTTAAACTGGCCCTGAATTTCCGGGTTGTTACAATCTCCCCCACTTAAAACTTTTCGTCCCCGAAAAGGAACAAAGTCGAAAGTGGTTTGATCACTCAACTCTACGTTCGATTTGGCTTCCATTCTCCAAATTTTCAGTTTCTGAGAATTTCCAAAATTTCAAAAATTTGGCTAACACCCTAAATTTTCGAAAAATTTCGCCATAACCTCCCCTGCACCGGGAGCATCGGGGAATTTCAAATAGCTTCCCCGGTCCTTCTGATCTCAAAAAGAAAAAGAAAAAGCCAAGCGGCTAGCCAATAGGCTCATAAAATCATCATCACCCAAACAAAACAGTAAATTTTGTAGTAAACATGTACCTATTTGTCGGGCAAACAAATTTTATTCTCTGCTCTAGCCTCCTTGCTATGACCTATTCCATGTAAGTACAAGTATATGCAAGCAAATGCAACCAATTTTCAATATAATTCAATATTTGATGCTATTAGGCATAATGGTTCAAAATTAGCAAACAAATAGGCAAACAACACAAACATCAATCAATTAGTGGATTAACGTTTCAAATTCATAATCTTTGATACATATACAAAAAATCATGTTTTTGATGCCAAATCACAACAATAGGCCCTATCTAATTTTGGTTCTCACACCAGTCAATAGGAAATATATAGATATTACACGTTCGGAGCACGAACATAAATATTGATGATGCCATGGTCATTATCAACATCATCTCCAGGCGACTAGAGTGTGATTCTATATCTATCCAGTATATTAAAACTTCAATTACACGTTTGCAAGGCGTATATGCGAAATCTTTATATACTGGACTGTCCTAATCAATATAGATAAACAATCAAATACGAATAATTGATTTAACTTTTCAAAACAAAAATTTATTTTCATTTTAAAAATATACTCTTCACACTCGTTCTAGGATGCTACTGATCCCATCTCTAACGAGTCATTCCCGTTGGATATTACTAATCCAATATCTGATGAATTCCTTCATATGGTTCTAATGTGTCTTGTTCTCTGAGCTTGGTAAACCAAAGCTCTGATACCAACTGTGAAAACCCGTAACTTCCCCGTAAAGGAAAGTGTCGGATAGTTCGAGAACAAGCCACAACAGAACGCATACAGAAGAACATTTCATTGTATATTACAACAATGCATCAGATTACAAGAATATATAGAGTATAAATGAATATTACACAGAAATATCAGAGATTTAAATTACATTTAAATACATAGCAGCGGAAAATAATACAATACACAACTAGAAGGAGATATACGGATACAAAGCTTTCCGGATATCGTTCCAGCTGTAAACCAGGATCCTGTGAATATAAATCTGCAAAACCAAAACTACTAGCTGCCCGTGCCAAAATAAGGGCACCCAGAGTTTAGGTTAAAACAATAAACTCCAGGTCAGTCATGTGACTGGTGTGAGAACTAAAACAGTTATTAATTCTTTATTTTAAAGTTCGGTAAATCAAGGGACCACGCCGTATAACACGGAACGGGTTTCCTCTCAAGAATACCAGTGCATAAAACAAACAGCGCAATGCTAAATAAAGAAAAATGAAGCTGTTATAAGACCCAGGTCCCATCACATAATGCAACGCAAGCCGGAGGATAGGGTTTTTACCTTATAACAGCCAAAGCATGCTTGATACGTTTAAAACACATTATTTGATACTATTATAAGTGCATAGTGTATAAAACAACTTCAAATCATAAGTATCAATCATAGGCGGCATGAGCGCCCCATCCCACTATGTCACCATACTAGGTTCTACAATTAAAACCGCAAATGTCACGTATTTGGAAATTGGATTTCCGTCTATGAACCGAGGCAAAAGATAGTCCTCAACCGATTCGTGACTCTCTAGCCCGAGCCACAGGATCAGAGCTCGAGTGACCCTTGGAGCGATAGGGCCGGTCCACCGATGTGGATTAAAATGCCTGAACACTACGTTTCCCCGCCCTTTGGGGCGTAAGTCTAGTCCGTCTGCCGACCAGAATGCATCGACCGAAACCGATATAACCGAGGCGCCTCGCAACAGCAACAACCACATAAGTCAAACTCATCAGGGCGTGTAAAACCACTGACGCTACTTCTAACTAGAAAGAAACGCATGCCCTCCCTGAGGTCCGTCTCCCGTTTTTGGTTCACAACCGGGGTGCGAGGCTCACGAATTCACGTTACACAAAGCTGTGCCACACAGGCTGTGCTTTGATCATCACCACAAGACTTTGCTTTTCAACAGAAGCCTCGATCATTTGCCACTTAGGCATGCCACACAGGCAATTCACTCCATGTGTTTGATATCCATCAATATATAACCCCTGAGCTCGTACGTCTCAGAGAAGGGCGTTAAGCAAGAGAATAAATTCTCCGCCGCCAAACAGATATATATTTAATAGAAATCAATCGCACAGACTAAAATCCAATGTCAGACACACAGTCCATTTACAAGTCCGTTCTGGGGCTGAACGAAACCGGAGGCACCTAGTACCCCGCATATCCATCGATCTCCAAGTACGTCCGGACGATCACCAACTGTTTCCATCTTCTTGGGTGTACAGCCCAATCAAGATCATCAGTTATCACCCAAACGACGTGAAGACTTCCGGTCTTCGACCACCGTCTTCACCTTCGACACCACGTCGAATCAGTTATTCAAAATGGGATAAACCCGGTCTTTCTGAATAACTCGCGTATATATTATAAAAGTGTTACACAAACACAACATACGCCTCATTCCAATTCAGAATATTCTTTTATTCAAATATTCCTATACTTTGGGAAAAGTTCCCATTAATTTTATCCAAGATAAATTCTTTAAATTTATTCTTTAATCTCCTTTGAATATCAATTCAAACTAGTCGGGATTAGCGAACCACACCGAAGTAATCATTTATTTTATTTCCCAATCCCAACCTATTCATCCCATGAAGTAAAACTGGTAGTACTTCATATCTAACACCACAGTGTTATCGGTAATTCAATTACCATTTCACGTTCAAATCTAATTAAAGATTTAATTATCGCCTGGAGTAAAACTGGTGATACTCCATTCTCGATCATTTCAATCTTAATTAAAGATTCATTAAAACTCCACTTAGTTTCAATCTTCAACTGGGTCAAAGAATCAGTGTCATTTAAAAACACGGTTCACGATAAACCCAAAATCACATTCATTAATTATCGGGTTAAAGAACGAGTGTTATTTAAAACACTGTCCACGATAAACCCAAAAATCAATATCAATTCAATTCCAATTAAATATTATTTAATTGGTACACTTCATTAAATCTAAATAAAAGATTTAATCTTTTCACAACTAGGTTCAAGAACAGTGTTAGTGAAGACACCATTCGCGACAAACCCAAATCACATTTGATATTCAATACAAGGCTCTGAATAGAAAATATATCGGCTTATATTCAATATCAAATTCTACGACTAACAAATGTCGTATTGGAAATAACGATATAAATATATATCTTTCAAATTTCCATAACAACATCTGTATAATCACGAATTCCAACATCGAAATATTCCGAAGACAATTTCGATTCAAATCCACTCCAATGCAATCATTGGAAATTTTGGTTATTTTCAAAACCCTTTTCAAATTCAATTTATTTATTTAAAAATAAATAGAATTATAATTCTAGTTCAAAACTAGTTCATTTCGATAAAAATCTATTTTTATCTTTTCAAATATGGAGTTTTTCATCCCAAATCTTCACAAATCATTTCTTATGATTTTACACAAATTATTACTATTTTTAATAATTTTATCAAGGCCCGTACAGTCGATTTCCACCAATGGCCATCGAACTGCACTTACGGCGACCTTTTTCAAATTTGATTTGGACATAATTCCAAATCCAACCGTTAGATTTCAAATTTCTAATATTCGTTAGAAATCTCTTTTCGATACGAACCCAACGGTTCCGGTTTTAGGAGAATCCGACGGTCGGATCTCCCGTAATGTCCGTTTGAAATAAATGGTCGAAATTCACGAACTGCCGCGGCGCGACGCGTTCTATTCAGGCCATTATATTATATATATAATATATATAATATATATTTCGTCGATTTCTATTTAGAACGAATTATATAAATAGTTTTGAATTCGTTTCAAAATCTATTTCAGCTTCCATTTCAATTCAAAGCAAAATTGAATTCTTCTTTATAAATTCGTTTCTATTCAATTCAAATTTCAATTCAAATTTCAATTCAATTTGAATTCATTTCAATTTGCTTTCAATTCAATTTGAATTCGTTTTCAATTCATTTCGAAATCGTTTTCAATTCAATTCATTTCGAAATCGTTTTCAATTCATTTCATTTCGAAATCGTTTTCAATTCAATTCATTTCGAAATCGTTTCAATTCATTTCATTTCGAAATCGTTTTCAATTTATTTTATTTCGAAATCGTTTTCAATTCATTTCATTTCGAAATCGTTTTCAATTCAATTCATTTCGAAATCGTTTTCAATTCAATTCATTTCGAAATCGTTTTCAATTCAATTCATTTCGAAATCGTTTTCAATTCAATTCATTTCGAAATCACTTTCAATTCAATTCATTTCGAAATCGTTTTCAATTCATTTCATTTCGAAATCCCTTTCAATTCATTTCATTTCGAAATCGTTTTCAATTCAATTCATTTCGAAATCGTTTTCAATTCAATTCATTTCGAAATCATTTTCAATTCATTTCATTTCGAAATCACTTTCAATTCAATTCATTTCGAAATCGTTTTCAATTCATTTCATTTCGAAATCACTTTCAATTCATTTCATTTCGAAATCACTTTCAATATTCATTTTAAAATGAATAAAATCGATATAAATATCGTTCACGTCAAAATGGCGTCAATCTAATCAACACGGCTTCATATATTGATATTTTCAAATATTCCATTTCGAATATTTCTATTTCAAATATTTCTATTTTAAAACTGGAATGACGCCCAATCAATTACCATATAAAGTTATTATATGGATTTTCATACAACACATGTATAATAGCATTGAAAAATAATCAACCATCAACCAAAGTGCACTACACTGTATAAGCATCAAATATAGATATCTAACGCTTATAACAGCCTGTCAATCAATCGATCGACATATTTAATCAATCAGGATGAGTGAACTTCAAATTTCATCCCAACACCCGTGTGGGGTTTCAAACAATCAAACACAGATTTTATTTGTGCAGTTGGGCGATGTGTGAAATTTATCGACCCAATCAATATCAGTCAAATCAGTGTATATACAAACAAATCGGCCGATTTGTTTATAACTATTCATTTATTCACATTCACGTTAAAAATTATATTTTTAACGATAAAACATTTTATTTCAACCTATGAATTTCTATTCAATTCATTTATTCTATAAAATGATATTTTTATTTTTCTAACACATTTTAGAAAATTTCGGCGGCATAACGGCACGATACTAGAAACGGGACAAGGCCTAGCCTTATCCCCGGTCTAGTGAAGGCCCACGCCATTCACACATCAATCAAATTCACCAAACAACCAAATTCAAATCAAATCATATAACTAAGCTATGCAACCAAACAAACAAGTCCATGGTCTGTGGACGATTGTGTCGGGTGCTACTAAGCACCGTCTGCATCCTAGTATATATATATAAATAGAAATGAAATTGAAAGGTGAGAAATTCTCACCGATAGCTATCCAATCATCTTGACTCTTCTTCGTTCTCGCCTTTTTGTTACCTTCGTCGCCCGCTTTCACTACCTATGTAAAAATCGAATTTTTACTTCGCTATTCAATATATAAAAATCATATTTTTATTTCGAAGTTCAATATATAAAAATCATATTTTTATTTCGAAGTTCAATAAAAAAAAATCATATTTTTATTTCGAAGTTCAATATATAAAAATCATATTTTTCTTTCGAAGTTCAATATATAAAAATCATATTTTTATTTCGAAGTTCAATATATAAAAATCATATTTTTATTTCACTACTCATATCAAAATATCGTCTTTTCATATTTAAAAATATCGCCTTTTCATATTTAAAAATATCGCCTTTTCATATTTAAAAATATCGCCTTTTCATATTTAAAAATATGATCCTTTCATATTTAAAAATATCATCTTTTCTTTTCTACAAATCTGATCTTTTTAAAGTTTAAATCTTTTCCTTTTTAACCTAAAATTAAAATCAGTTTTAAATTCTTTATAAATCAGTTTTTAAATTCTTTATAAATCAGTTTTTATCCTTTTTAAAAATCAAATCACTTTTATACTTTTATTTTAAAACAAATCAGGTTTTATTTTATTTTAAAACAAATCAGTTTTTTTTTTTATTTTTTATTTTAAAACAAATCAGTTTTTTTTACCTGCTTTTAAAATCAGAATTTCTAGATTAAAAATAAAAATGAAATAAAATAAAACAACGTACCTTTATTTGCGAAGAGGGGGGGGGTGTCCACGTGGCTCGAGATCGTCGAAAAAGGGGGGGGGGTGGGGTTCATCGCAGGTGGTGTCGGGGTGTGGGGGTGGTGGTGTGCGCAGGCGAGGGGGAAGAGGGGGGGTCTCCGATGGCGGACTTCGTTGGAGGGGCGGCGCGCGGTGCGAGGGGGCGTTGACGGAGAGGGCACGGGTGAGGGTCGGAGCGGTGGTGAGGCGTCGGCCCTAGAGCTGGCGCCCCCGATCTCTTCTTTTTTTTTTTTTTTTTTAAATCTGAACTGAAATAGAAACAGGGGGGGCAGAAATATTAAGGAGGAAGAGATTTATTTATTTATTTATTATTTAATTATTAAAAAGTTGACTTTCACATACGACCTCTAAACGAGGCCCACCGCCTGTCGCCCATAGCGTTTCACCCCCATTCCGAACACAATGGGATATGTACCGCAAGCTGAATCGACCGTTTCGATCAGTTTCCGTTGCATTTACATTTAAATCATTATATTGGATTTTAAACGTACATTTCAAATTACCGGGGTCACATGCTAACTTTAAAAATTCCAGAAAAATATTTTCTAGCTTCGTATTGACGATACGGTCCTAACAAAACTAGTTTCGTCGAATTCTGAGACCGTATGAAAAATGGCCAATTTCCAGTCGATTAAAATCAACTGAAACTGGTCAAACGCGTTTTCCTTTGCCACGCTCACATATTGATTCAGAAAATTATGAAATTTAGAATCTAGCAATAATTTGACATCACGGACCCAACAAAACTGGTTTCGTCGAAATCCGAGGTCATTTGCAAAATGTCCATTTTTAAGGGCCTGAATTCCATAGCGACTATTCAGAATTTTCAACTGGACATATCTTTTGATTCCCGCTACGAAATTTTGATTTCTCGAATTCGTTGGGAAGATATTCACCATTAGATTCCATTATTTTTGGTTTCACTAAAATCCGGATTGTTTTGCACCCGGTACATTCAATTGAAGTTTGAAATCGAATTATCGAACTACCGCGCCATTTTCAATTCTATTTATAATTATATATAAATATTTATATTCTAACGACGACGCGTATAAATATATACGTCGAATTATATTCAAAATAAATTTCTCGTCGATATTATTTAAAATAATTCATTTTAAATAATCAAAATTCGCAAAAATTGCCAAAATAAAAATTTTAAACTGGCCCTGAATTTTCGGGTTGTTACACCGGGGGATAGGGTTTTCCCTTATAACAGCCAAAGCATGCTTGATACGTCTAAAACAAATCATTTGATACTATTATAAGTGCATAGTGTATAAAACAACTTCAAATCATAAGTATCAATCATAGGCGACATGAGCGTCCCATGCCACTATGTCGCCATATATAGGTTTACCAATAAAACCGCAGATGTCACGTATTTGGAAATTGGATTTCCGTCTATGAACCGAGGCAAAAGATAGTCCTCAACCGATTCGAGACAATGTAGCCCATGTCTCGGGTCCCAGACTCAGGTGGGCCTTGGATCGTTTGGGCCGGTCCACCGATGTGGATTATTATGCCCGAACACTACATCTCTCCGCCCTATGGGGCGTAAATGAGCCAACAAATGACTCCATCGGACCCGGATCGTCCGATCAAACCGAGGCGCCTCGCAACAGCAACAACCACATAAGTCAAACTCGTCAGGGCGTGTAAAGCCACTACGCCACTTCTAGCTAGAAAGAAACGCAAGTCCTCCCTGATGTCCTCTCCCGTTTTTGGTTCATACCGGGTGTGAAGCTCGCGAATCAACGTTACACAAAGCTACGCCACAAAGGCCGTGCTTTGATCATCACCACAAGACTTTGCTTTTCAACAGAAGCCTCGATCAATTGCCACTTAGGCATGCCACACATGCAATTCACTCCATGCGTTTGATATCCATCAATATATAACCCCTGAGCTCGTACGTCTCAGGGAAGGGCGTTAAGCAAGAGAATAAATTCTCCGCCGCCAAACAGATATATATTTAATAGAAATCAATCACACGGACTAAAATCCAATGTCAGACACACAGTCCATTTACAAGTTCGTTCTGGGTCTGAACGAAACCGGAGGCACCTAGTACCCCGCATATCCATCGATCTCCAAGTACGTCTGGACGATCACCAACTGTTTCCATCTTCTTGGGTGTACAGCCCAATAAAGATCATCAGTAGTCACCCAAACGACGTGAAGACTTCCAGTCTTCGACCATCGTCTTCATCTTCGACACCACGTCGAATCAGTTATTCAGAATGGGATAAACCCGGTCTTTCTGAATAACTCGCGTATATATTATAAAAGTGTTACACAAACACAACATACGCCTCATTCCAATTCAGAATATTCTTTTATTCAAATATTCCTATACTTTGGGAAAAGTTCCCATTAATTTTATCCAAGATAAATTCTTTAAATTTATTCTTTAATCTCCTTTGAATATCAATTCAAACTAGTCGGGATTAGCGAACCACTCCGAAGAAATCATTTATTTTATTTCCCAATCCCAAACTATTCATCCCATGAAGTAAAACTGGTTATACTTCATATCTAACACCATGGTGTTATCGGTAAATTCAATTACCATTTCACGTTCAAATCTAATTACAGATTTAACTATCGCCTGGAGTAAAACTGGTGATACTCCATTCTCGATCTTTTCAATCTAATTAAAGATTCATTAAAACTCCACTTAGTTTTAATCTTTGACTGGGTTAAAGAATCAGTGTCATTTGAAACACGGTTCACGATAAACCCAAAATCACATTCCATTAATTATCGGGTTAAAGAACAAGTGTTATTTAAAACACTGTTCACGATAAACCCAAAAATCAATACCAATTCAATTCCAATTAAATATCATTTAATTGGTACACTTCATTAAATATAAATAAAAAGATTTAATCTTTTCTCAACTGGGTTCAAGAACAGTGTTAGTGGAGACACCATTCACGACAAATCGAAATCACATTCGATATTCAATACAAGTCTCTGAATAGAAAATATATCGGCTTATATTCAATATCAAATTCTACGACTAACAAATATCGTATTTGAAATAACGATATAAATATATATCTTTCAAATTTCCATAACAACACCTGTATAGTCACGAATTTCAACATCGAAATATTCCGAAGACAATTTCGATTCAAATCCACTCCAATGCAATCATTGGAAATTTTGGTTATTTTTAAAACCCTTTTCAAATTCAATTTATTTATTTAAAAATAAATAGAATTATAATTCTAGTTCAAAACTAGTTCATTTCGATAAAAATCTATTTTTATCCTTTCAAATGTGGAGTTTTTCATCCCAATCTTTTCTAAATCATTTCTTATGATTTTACACAAATTATTACTATTTTTAATAATTTTATCAAGGCCCGTACAGTCGATTTCCATCAATGGCCATCGAACTGCACTTACAGCGACCTTTTTCAAATTTGATTTGGACGTAACTCCAAATCCAACCGTTAGATTTCAAATTTCTAATATTTGTTAGAAAGCTCTTTTCGATACGAACCCAAGGTTCCGGTTTTAGGAGAATCCGACGGTCGGATCTCCCGTAATGTCCGTTTGAAATAAATGGTCGAAATTCACGAACTGCCGCGGCGCGGCGCGTTTTATTCAGGCCATTATATTATATATATAATATATATAATATATATTTCGTTGATTTCTATTTAAAACAAATTATATAAATAGTTTTAATATTCGTTTCAAAAGCAATCTCAACTTCCATTTCAATTCAAATCAAAATTGAATTCTTCTTTATAAATTCGTTTTAAAATTCATTTCTGTTCAATTCAAATTTCAATTCAATTTGAATTCATTTCAATTCGCTTTCAATTCAATTTGAATTTGTTTTCAATTCATTTCATTTCGGAATCGTTTTCAATTCAATTCATTTCGAAATCGTTTTCAGTTCAATTCATTTCGAAATCGTTTTCAATTCAATTCATTTCGAAATCGTTTTCAATTCAATTCATTTCGAAATCGTTTTCAATTTAATTCATTTCGAAATCGTTTTCAATTCAATTCATTTCGAAATCGTTTTCAATTCAATTCATTTCGAAATCGTTTTCAATTCAATTCATTTCGAAATCGTTTTCAATTCAATTCATTTCGAAATCGATATAAATATCGTTCACGTCAAAATGGCGTCAAACTAATCAACACGGCTTCATAAATTTCTATTTTATATTATTCTTTGTTTTTCAAATTGGGATGAGGCCCAATCAATTACCATATAAAGTTAATTATATGGATTCCATACAACAAATGTATATAATAGCAACGATAGATAATCAACCATCAACCAAAGTGCACTACACTGTATAAGCATCAAATATAGATATCTAACGCTTATAACAGCCTGTCAATCAATCGATCGACATATTTAATCAATCAGGATGAGTGAGATTCATATTTCATCCCAACACCCGTGTGGGGTTTTCAAACATCAAACACAGATTTTAGTTGTGCAGTTGGGCGATGTGTAAAATTTATCGTCCCAATCAATATCAGTCAAATCAGTGTATATAAACAAATCGGCCGATTTGTTTATAAATATTTATTTATTCACTTTCACGTTAAAAATTATATTTTTAACGATAAAACATTTTATTCAACCTATGAATATTCTATTCGGTTCATTTATTCAATAAAATGATATTTTTATTTTTCTAACATATTTTAGAAAATTTCGACGGCATAACGGCACGATACTAGAAACGGGACGAGGCCTAGCCTTATCCCCGGTCTAGTAAAGGCCCACGCCATTCACACATCAATCAATCCATTTAATTTCACCAAACCATTCAACTAATCTATGCAACCAAACAAACAAGTCCATGGTCTGTGGACGATTGTGTCGGGTGCTACTAAGCACCGTCTGCATCCTAGTATATATATATAACTAGAACAGAAATTGAAGAGTGAGAAATTCTCACCAATAGCTATCCTAACTCCACGGCACTTCCAATGCAGGAAATCTTCACTGGTCCTCGTCTCTTATCATTTTCTTCGCCCGTATTCTCTACATATGTAAAAATCACATTTTTACTTCGATGTTCAATATATAAAAATCACATTTTTATTTCGAAGTTCAATATATAAAAAATCATATTTTTATTTCGAAGTTCAATATATAAAAAAAATCATATTTTTAATTCGAAGTTCAATATATAAAAAAAATCATATTTTTAATTCGAAGTTCAATATATAAAAATCACATTTTTATTTCGAAGTTCAATATATAAAAAAAATCATATTTTTATTTCGAAGTTCAATATATAAAAAAAATCATATTTTTATTTCGAAGTTCAATATATAAAAAAAATCCTATTTTTATTTCGAAGTTCAATATATAAAAATATCATATTTTTATTTCGAAGTTCAATATATAAAAAAAAATCCTATTTTTATTTCGAAGTTCAATATATAAAAAAAATCATATTTTTATTTCGAAGTTCAATATATAAAAAAAATCATATTTTTATTTCGAAGTTCAATATATAAAAAAAATCATATTTTTAATTCGAAGTTCAATATATAAAAAATCATATTTTTAATTCGAAGTTCAATATATAAAAATCACATTTTTATTTCGAAGTTCAATATATAAAAAAAATCATATTTTTATTTCGAAGTTCAATATATAAAAAAAATCATATTTTTATTTCGAAGTTCAATATATAAAAAAAATCATATTTTTATTTCGAAGTTCAATATATAAAAAAAATCATATTTTTAATTCGAAGTTCAATATATAAAAAATCATATTTTTAATTCGAAGTTCAATATATAAAAATCATATTTTTATTTCGATTCTTCTAAAAATTATTCCATATCTTTTCAACTCTAAAAATCGTATCTTTATACAATTGAAAATCTAATCTTTGTATAAACGAAAATCGTCTCTCCTATTTTAAAAACAATGTTGATTTTATTTTCAAAAAGAATGCAAACTTTGTTTTCATAGCTAATTCAGATTTTGTTTTCAAAAGCAAATTCATTTCCAAATTAAATTCATTTTCAAAGCAAATGCATTTTCAAAGCAAAAATTATTTTCAAATTAAATTCATTTTCAAAGCAAATGCATTTTCAAAGCAAAATCATTTTCAAATTAAATTCATTTTCAAAGCAAATTCATTTTCAAAGCAAAATCATTTTCAAATTAAATTCATTTTCAAAGCAAATGCATTTTCAAAGCAAAATCATTTTCAAATTAAATTCATTTTCAAAGCAAATGCATTTTCAAAGCAAAATCATTTTCAAATTAAATTAAATAAAAACTGATTTAAACTGTTGTTATTTAAAAAAAATAAAAACTATCTTGCAAATTAAATGAAAAGAAGGTAGGAAGGCTTACGTTTTCAGAAGGGGGTGTTCGCAGGTGGTTGGGGGGGGGGGGGGGGGGCCTGGAGCGCTGAGATCTTCGGAGGGGCGGCTTGAGGCGCTGCAAGGCGGCGGGGTTGTTGTCGAGGCTAGGGTTTCGGGGATTTTGGGGCGACGGGTGTTTGAATCGGAGGGGAAGCGTTGCGTCGGTTAGCAGGCGAAGATGAGGAGGAGGTGAGGGGGTTGAGGAGCGGGCGCCATCGTCGAAGGGGGCGCGGTGGCCGACTGAGCAGCAGCGCCTCGAGCTCCGGCTCATTTGTTTTTTTTTTCTTTTTTTTTAAATCTCGATCTGGAAAAGTAAAAAAGAAAAAAAGGGGGGGGGGGGTTTATATAAAAATATATATATATTTATATATATTATAATTTAATTTCAAAAAAGTAACTTTTTCATTCGAACTCGAAACGAGGCCCACCGCCTGTCGTCCATAGCGTTTTACCCCCATTCCGAGCACAATGGGACATGTATCGCAAGCTGATTTGATCGTTTCGATTAGTTTCAGTTGAATTTACATTTAAATCACTATATTGAATTTTAAACGTACATTTCAAATTACCGGGGCCACATACGAACACGAAAAATTCCAGAAAATATTTTCTAGCTTCGTATTGACGATATGGTCCTAACAAAACTAGTTTCGTCGAATTCTGAGACCGTTAGAAAAATGGCCAATTTCCAGTCGATTAAAATCAACTGAAACTGGTCAAACGCGTTTTCCTTTGCCACGCTCACATATTGATTCGAAAAATTATGAAATTTGAAACCTAGCAATAACTTTACATCCCGGACCCAACAAAACTGGTTTCATCGAAATCCGAGGTTGTTTGCAAAATGTCCATTTTTAAGGGCCTGAATTCCATAGCGACTATTCAGAATTTTCAACTGGACATATCTTTTGATTCCCGCTACGAACTTTTGATTTTTCGGATTCGTTGGAAAGTTATTCACTATTAGATTCCATTATTTTTGGTTTCACTAAAATCCGGATTGTTTTGCACCCGGTACATTCAATTGAAGTTTGAAATCGAATTATCGAACTACCTTGCCATTTTCAATTCCTTTTATAATTATATATATAATTATTTATATTCTAATGACGACGTATATAATATATACGCCGAATTCAATTCAAAATAAATTTCTCGTCGTTTTTATTTAAAATAATTCATTTTAAATAATCAAAATTCGCTAAAATTGCCAAAATAAAAATTTTAAACTGGCCCAAATTTTCGGGTTGTTACATATAAGCTACAACCCTACCTCCTTGCATCAATACAGCACCTAGTCCGGTCCCACATTGTAACGACCCGTAACTTCCCCGTAAAGGAAAGCGTCGGATAGTTCGAGAACACGCCACAACAGAACGCATATAAAAGAACATTTCACTGTATATTACAACAATGCATCAGATTACAAGAATATACAGAGTATAAAAGAATATTACACAGAAGTATCAGAGATTTAAATTACATTAATTACATAGCAGCGGAAAATAATAAAATACACAACTAGAAGGAGATATACGGATACAAAGCTTTCCGAATACCGTTCCAGCTGTAAACCAGGATCCTGTGAATATAAATCTGCAAAACCAAAACTACTAGCTGCCCGTGTCAAAATAAGGGCACCCAGAGTTTAGGTTAAAACAATAAACTCCAGGTCAGTCATGGGACTGGTGTGAGAACTAAAACAGTTATTAATCTTTATTTTAAAGTTAGGTAAATCAAGGGACCATGCCGTATAACACGGAACGGGTTTCCTCCCGAGAATACCAGTGCATAAAACAAACAGCGCAATGCTAAATAAGGAAAAATGAAGCTGTTATAAGACCTAGGTCCCATCACACAATGCAACGCAGCCGAGGATAGGGTTTTCCCTTATAACAGCTAAAGAATGCTTGATATGTTTAAAACAAATCATTTGATACTATTATAAGTGCATAGTGTATAAAACAACTTCAAATCATAAGTATCAATCATAGGCGGCATGAGCGTCCCATGCCACTATGTCGCCATATATAGGTTTACAAATAAAACCGCAAATGTCACGTATTTGGAAATTGGATTTCCATCTATGAACCGAGGCAAAAGATAGTCCTCAACCGATTCGAGACGCTCTAGCCCGTATCTCAGGCAAGCGCGCAGGCAAGCCTTTAGATCCTCAGGGCCGGTCCACCGATGTGGATTATTATGCCTGAACACTACGTCTCCCCACCCTATGGGGTGTAAGTCTGGTCCGTCAGCCGACCAGAATGCATCGGCCGAAACCGATATAACCGAGGCGCCTCGCAACAGCAACAACCACATAAGTCAAACTCGTCAGGGCGTGTAAAACCACTGACGCCACTTCTAGCTAAAAAGAAACGCATGCCCTCCCTGACGTCCTCTCCCGTTTTTGGTTCACAACCGGGGTGCGAGGCTCGCGAATTCACGTTACACAAAGCTGTGCCACACAGGCTGTGCTTTGATCATCACCACAAGACTTTGCTTTTCAACAGAAGCCTCGATCAATTGCCACTGAGGCATGCCACACAGGCAATTCACTCCATGCGTTTGATATCCATCAATATATAACCCCTGAGCTCGTACGTCTCAGAGAAGGGCGTTAAGCAAGAGAATAAATTCTCCGCCGCCAAACGGATATATATTTAATAGAGATCAATCACACGGACTAAAATCCAATGTCAGACACACAGTCCATTTACAAGTCCGTTCTGGGTCTGAACGAAACCGGAGGCACCTAGTACCCCGCATATCCATCGATCTCCAAGTACGTCTGGACGATCACTAACTGTTTCCATCTTCTTGGGTGTACAACCCAATCAAGATCATCAGAAATGTAATAACCCGAAAATCTGGGCCAGTTTAAAATTTTTATTTTGGCAATTTTAGCTGATTTTGAATATTTAAAATGAATTATTTTAAATAAAATCGACGAGAAATTTAGTTTGAATAGAATTCGACATATATATTATATACGTCGTCGTTAGAATATAAATATTTATATATAATTATAAATAGAATTGAAAATGGCGCGGTAGTTCGATAATTCGATTTCAAACTTCAATTGAATGTACCGGGTGCAAAACAATCCGGATTTTTGTGAAACCAAAAACATTAGGATCTAATTGATGATATCTTTCCAACGAAGTTGAGAAACTGAGATTTCACTTTATAAATGATGAGATATGTCCAGTTGAAAACTAGAAATAGTCGCTGTGGAATTTATATATATTTTTATATATATAAGGCCCTTAAAAATAGCAATTTTGCAAACGACCTCGGATTTCGACGAAACCACTTTTGTTGGATCCGCAGTGTCAAATTATTGCTAGGTTTCAAATTTCATAATTTTTTGAATCAATATGTGAGCGTGGCAAAGTAAAATGCGTTTGACCATTTCAGTTGATTTTAATCGACTGGAAATTGGCCATTTTTCATACGGTCTCAGAATTCGACGAAACTAGTTTTGATAGGACCGTATCGTCAATACGAAGCTAGAAAATATTTTTCTAGAATTTTTCTAGTTAGTATGTGACCCCGGTAATTTGAAATGCACGTTTAAAATTCAATATAGCGATTTAAGTGTAAATTTAACGGAAACTGATTGTAACAGCCGAATCAGCTGACGATACATATCCCATTGTGTTCGTAATGGGGGTGAAACGCTATGGGCGACAGTCGGTGGGCCTCGTTTCGAGTTCGGTAGTAAAAGTCAACTTTTTAAAGTAAATTATAAAATAAAAATAAAATATATATATATTATCTCCTTTATATCCCCCCCCCGATTAATTACAGAAACAATAAAAAAAAAAAAAAAGAGAAAACCGCCTCGAGGCGTTCGCCGCCGCCAACCCCCGCCCTCGCACCACCACCCTAGCTCCGGCGCCGCCCTGCGCCACGCCCCTCCTCTCCTTCTCCCTTCTCCGCCGTGTGTGGTCCAATCCCCAAACCCGAAGTCGCCTCCCCCCAGAAATGATGCACCGCCAACCGCCGCCCCTCCCCATCGATCGCGCCACCGCCCCAGCTGTCGCCGACCCCTCCCCATCACTCTCCAACCGTCGCCCCCCTCTTCGAATCCCCATCCCCAAGATCGAAGCCGCCACCGCAAACCCAGTGCTGCTGCCCCCTGATTGCCGACGCCCCCCCCGGAAGCGAGGTCCGCCTCCTCTCAGACGATCAGCGAAGAGCCCCCCCCCCCCTCACTGACAAACGGAGAAGCCCCCTGTAAGTTTTTCTGGAATTTATTTATTTTTATAAACTGATTTTATTTTTTTAAACTGATTTTTATTTTTAGATTTTAAATAGCAAAAGATTTAAAATTGAAAAGAGAAAGGTTTGAATTTTAAAATTGAAAAGATCGGGTTTTTAGAATAGAAAAGATCATATTTTTAAAATAGAAAAGGCGGAATTTTTATTGAGTAGAAGAAGTAAAAATATGATTTTTATATTTTTAAAGTATTAAAAATATAATCTTTACTATATAGAAATATTAAAAATATGATTTTTATATTTTTAAAGTATTAAAAATATAATCTTTATAGGATAGAGAATATAAAAATATCATCTTTGTATATGTAGCGAAATAAAAATCTGATTTTTATTTTATATACGTTGAGATAAAGTGGTGATTTTCATAAAGGCGAAAACTTTATTTTTATAAAGGCGAAAACTTTATTTTTATAAAGGCGAAAACTTTATTTTTATAAAGGCGAAAACTTTATTTTTATAAAGGCGAAATCTTTATTTTAGAAAAGGCGAAAACTTTATTTTTAAAAAGGCGAAATCTTTAAATTTAAAAAGGTGAAACTTTAAATTTAAAAAGGTGAAATCTTTAAATTTAAAAAGGCGAAATCTTTATATAGAAAATAGCGTAATAAAAATATAATTTTTATCTATATAGTAGCGTTATAAAAACTCGATTTTTATATGTTGAACTTTGAAATAAAAACTCGATTTTTATATGTTGAACTTTGAAATAAAAACTCGATTTTTATATGTTGAACTTTGAAATAAAAACTCGATTTTTATATGTTGAACTTTGAAATAAAAATTCGATTTTTATATATTGAATAGCGAAATAAAAATTCGATTTTTATATATATAGTGGCTACGGGCGACGAAGCTGACGAAGATGCGAAAACGGCGAAGACTTCTGCAAATGAAGTGCCGTGGAGCTTGGATAGCTTTCGGTGAGAATTTCTCACTCTTCAATTAAATTTCTAGTTATATATATATATACTAGGATGCAGACGGTGTTTAGTAGCACCCGACACAATCGTCCACAGACCATGGACTTGTTTGTTTGGCTGTTTGGTGATTGATTGCGATATTGGTTTGAATGTGGTTTGTGGTGTGAAAAATCGAATCGATAAATTGGTTAGGATTAGACGTGCGCCGTTATAAGGCGAAGGAGTAAGGCTAGGTTAGACTCTTACTCCAAATTTTTGTGGTTAGTATAAAGAAATTGATTTGATTGATGTGTGAATGGCGTGGGCCTTCACTAGACCGGGGATAAGGCTAGGCCTCGTCCCGTTTCTAGTATCGTGCCGTTATGCCGCCGAAATTTTCTAAAATATGTTAGAAAAATAAAAATATCATTTTATTTGATAAATGAAATGAATAGAAATTCATGTGTTGAAATAGAATATTTTATCGTTAAAAATAGAATTTTTAACGTGAAAGTGAAAGTGAATAAATATTTATAAACAAATCGGCCGATTTGTTTATATACACTGATTTGACTGATATCGATTGGGTCGATAAATTTTACACATCGCCCAACTGCACAAATAAAATCTGTGTTTGATTGTTTGAAACCCCACACGGGTGTTGGGATGAAATTTGAAGTTCACTCATCCTGATTGATTAAATATGTCGATCGGTGGATTGACAGGCTGTTATAAGCGTCGGATATCTATATTTGATGCTTATACAGTGTAGTGCACTTTGGTTGATGGTTGATTATTTTTCCAATGTTATTATATACATGTGTTGTATGGAATCCATATAATTAACACTATATGGTGATTGATTGGGCCTCATTCCAATCGGGAAAACAATGAATATTATAAAAGAAAATTCATGTGTTGAATATAAAAATAGTCATGTGTTGACGATGATCATGTGTTGAAACTATTCATGTGTTGAGTAGAATATTTTAAATAAAATAAATTACATCTTTATCATATTTACGATTAGAATCTACTTTACGGTGGAGTCTAATTAAAATCAAACGATAGATACCATAGTTTTATAAAATATTTTACATAACAAAAATAGTGAGGTGTTGACAGTACTCATGTGTTGAGATTAGTCGTGTGTTGAAAGAAATATAGATTCATGTGTTGAATGGGATAAATATTCATTTGTTGGATAGAATAAAGGAGTTTTGAAAAATATAAAGCCGTGTTGATTAGAGATGCGTTATTTCGACGTGAACGATATTTATATCGATTTGAAAACGATTTCGAAATGAATTGAATTGAAAACGATTTCGAAATGAATTGAATTGAAAACGCTGTCGAAATGAATTGAATTGAAAACGATTTCGAAATGAATTGAATTGAAAACGATTTCGAAATGAATTGAATTGAAAACGATTTCGAAATGAATTGAATTGAAAACGATTTCGAAATGAATTGAATTGAAAACGATTTCGAAATGAATTTGAATTGAATTGAAACGAGTTAGAATTTGAATTGAATCGAAATGAACTCGAATTGAATTGAAATCAAATCGATTTGAAATTGAATGTAGTGTTAAAAAGGTTTTGAAACGAAGTTAAAACGATTTATAAAATTCGTTTTAAAAGGAAATCGACGGAATATATATTATATATATTATATATATAATATAATGGCCTGAATAGAACGCGCCGCGCCGCGGTAGTTCGTGAATTTCGACCATTTATTTCAAACGGACATTGCGGGAGATCCGACCGTCGGATTCTCCTAAAACCGGAACCGTTGGGTTCGTATCGAAAAGAGCTTTCCAATGAATATTAGAAATTTGAAATCTAACGGTTGGATTTGGAATTATGTCCAAATCAAATTGGAAAAAGGTCGCTGTAAGTGCAGTTCGATGGCCGTTGTTGGAAATCGACTGTACGGGCCTTGATAAAATTATTAAAAATATCTATAATTTGTGTAAAATTATAATATGTGAATTGGAAAGATTTGGGCTGGAAAATTCCACATTTGAAAAGGTAAAAATAGATTTTTATCGAAATGAACTAGTTTTGAACTAGAATTGAAATCAATTTATTTTTAAAATAAATAGGTTGAATTTGGAAGTGATTTTAAAAATAATCGATAATTTCCAATACGTGGATTGGAATGGAGTTGAATCGAAATTATCTTCGAGATATTTCGATGTTGGATTTCGTGACTATACAGATATTGTTATGGGAATTTGAAAGATATATTTTATATCGTTATTTCCAATACGATATTTGTTGGTTTCAGAATTTGGTATTGAATATAAGTCGATATATTTTCTATTCAGAGCCTTGTATTTAATATCAAATGTGATTTGGGTTTGTCGTGAATCGTGTTTTGATGACATTGGTTCTTTAACCCAGTTAAAGGCAGGATATTGATTTTTGAAAAGATTAAAACTAAGTAGAGTTTTAATGAATCTTTAATTAGATTAAAAAGGTGAATTGATAATTTAAATTATCAAATCTGAAAGGTGATCGAGAGTGGAGTATCACCAGTTTTGCTCCAAAGCGATAGTTAAATCTTTAATTAGATTTGAACGTGAAATGGTAATTAATTTTACCGAAACACCGTGGTGTTAGATGTGGAGTATTACCAGTTTTCTCCATGGGATATATAGGTTGGGATTGGGAAATAAAATAAATAATTACTTCGGTGTGGTTCGTTAATCCCGACTAGTTGAAATGATATCCAAAGGAGGATTAAAGAATAAATTTAGAAGAATTTATCTTGGATAAAATTAATGGGAACCTTTCCCTAAGAATGTGATTTTGTGAATAAAAGAATATTCTGAATTGGAATGAGGCGTTTGTTGTGTTTGTGTAACATTCGTTTATTATATACGTGGGTTATTCAGAAAGGCCGGGTTTATACCCATTCTGAATAACCGATTCGACGAGATGTCGAAGATGAAGACGGTGGTTGAAGACCGGAAGTCTTCACATCGTTTGGGTGATTACTGATGATCTTGATTGGGCTGTACACCCAAGATGAGGGAAACAGTCGGTGATCGTCCAGACGTACTTGGAGATCGATGGATATGCGAGGAAAGTGCCTCCGGTTTCGTTCAGACCCAGAACGGACTAGTAAATGGACTGTGTGTCTGACATTGGATTTTAGTCCGTGTGATTGATCTCTATTAAATATATATCTGTTTGGCGGCGGAGAATTTATTCTCTTGCTTAACGCCCTTCTCTGAGACGTACGAGCTCAGGGGTTATATATTGATGGATATCAAGCGCATGGAGTGAATTGCCTGTGTGGCATGTGTAAGTGGCAATTGATCAAGGCTTCTGTTGAAAAGCAAAGTCTTGTGGTTGATGATCAAAGCACGGCCTGTGTGGCATAGCTTTGTGTATAACGTGAATTCGCGAGCCTCACACCTCGGTATGAGTTAAAAACGGGAGACGGAACGCTGGGAGAGCACGACGTTTCTTTCTAGCTAGGGTGGTGTCAGTGACCTACCAGCCCTGACATTTATATACTTTTCACCTGTGTGGTTGTTGGATACGAGGCGCCTCGGATATAGGTCTGTAAGGACCGGGAAACGTGTGTTCAGGAATAACTAATCCTCAAAAGTAAGAGAGGACCGGCCCAGCCGATTCCAAGGATCAAAGTGTGGTCCTGAGGCATTTGCTAGAGTGTCTCGAACGCGGAGAGGAGCTTGCCCCTTGCCTCGACTCATGACGGAAATCCAATTTCCAATACGTGTATTGCGGTTTTAATTGTAGAACTAGTATGGCGACATGATATATGGTACCCATGCCGTCTATGATTGATATTTATGATTGAAATTGTTTTGACACTATACACTTATTATAGTATCAAATAATGTGATTTAAACGTATCAAGCATGCTTTAGCTGTTATAAGGGAAAACCCTATCCTCCGGCTTGCGTTGCATTGTGTGATGGGACCTGGGTCTTATAACAGCTTCATTTTTCTTTATTTAGCATTGCGCTGTTTGTTTTATGCACTGGTATTCTTGGGAGGAAACCCGTTCCGTGTTATACGGCGTGGTCCCTTGATTTACCGAACTTTAAAATAAAGAATTATAACTGTTTTAGTTCTCACACCAGTCACATGACTGACCTGGAGTTTATTGTTTTAACCTAAACTCTGGGTGCCCCTATTTTCCACACGGGCAGCTAGTAGTTTTGGTTTTGCAGATTTATATTCACAGGGTCCTGATTAACAGCTGGGACGATGCTCGGAAAGCTCTGTATCCGTGTATCACTTTCAGTTGTATTTTGTATTATTTTCCGCTGCTATGTAACTTATTGTAATCTCTGATATTTATCGAATGTAATTTATTCATTTATACTCTGTATATTCTTGTATCTGATGGAATTGTTGTAATAACAATGAAATGTTCTTCCGTATGCGTCCTTTTGTGTATTGTTCTCAAAGTATTCGTGCTTTCCTTCACGGGGAAGTTACAGGTTCTTACAAGTAATTACCCAAAACGACGTGAAGACTTCTGGTCTTCGACCACCGTCTTCGTCTTCGACACCACGTCGAATCAGTTATTCAGAATGGGATAAACCCGGTCTTTCTGAATAACTCGCGTATATATAAAAAAAATGTTACACAAACACAACATACGCCTCATTCCAATTCAGAATATTCCTTTATTCAAATATTCGTATACTTTGGGAAAAGTTCCCATTAATTTTATCCAAGATAAATTCTTTAAATTTATTCTTTAATCACCTTTGAATATCAATTCAAACTAGTCGGGATTAGCGAACCACACCGAAGTAATCATTTATTTTATTTCCCAATCCCAACCTATTCATCCCATGAAGTAAAACTGGTAGTACTTCATATCTAACACCACAGTGTTATCGGTAATTCAATTACCATTTCACGTTCAAATCTAATTAAAGATTTAACTATCGCCTGGAGTAAAACTGGTGATACTCCATTCTCGATCTTTTCAATCTATTTAAAGATTCATTAAAACTCCACTTAGTTTTAATCGTTAACTGGGTTAAAGAATCAGTGTCTTTTAAAACACAGTTCACGATAAACCCAAAATCACATTCATTAATTATCGGGTTAAAGAACGAGTGTTATTTAAAACACTGTTCACGATAAACCCAAAAATCAATATCAATTCAATTCCAATTAAATATTATTTAATTGGTACACTTCATTAAATCTAAATAAAAAGATTTAATCTTTTCTCAACTGGGTTCAAGAATAGTGTTAGTGAAGACACCATTCACGACAAACCCAAATCACATTCGATATTCAATACAAGGCTCTGAATAGAAAATATATCGGCTTATATTCAATATCGAATTCTACGACTAACAAATGTCGTATTGATAATAACGATATAAATATATATCTTTCAAATTTCCATAACAACACCTGTATAGTCACGAATTCCAACATCGAAATATTCCGAAGACAATTTCGATTCAAATCCACTCCAATGCAATCATTGGAAATTTTGGTTATTTTCAAAACCATTTCAAATTCAATTTATTTATTTAAAAATAAATAGAATTATAATTCTAGTTCAAAACTAGTTCATTTCGATAAAAATCTATTTTTATCTTTTCAAATATGGAGTTTTTCATCCCAATTCTTCTCAAATCACTTCTTATGATTTTACACAAATTATTACTATTTTTAATAATTTTATCAAGGCCCGTACAGTCGATTTCCAACAACGGCC
This sequence comes from Allium sativum, assembly GCA_030737875.1. NCBI lineage: Eukaryota > Viridiplantae > Streptophyta > Magnoliopsida > Asparagales > Amaryllidaceae > Allium > Allium sativum. The sequence continues at coordinate 176,958,218 of CM060913.1, read as the reverse complement.
ACAGCGACCTTTTTCAAATTTGATTTGGACGTATCTCCAAATCCAACCGTTAGATTTCAAATTTCTAACATTCGTTAGAAAGCTCTTTTCGATACGAACCCAACGGTTCCGGTTTTAGGAGAATCCGACGGTCGGATCTCCCGTAATGTCCGTTTGAAATAAATTGTCGAAATTCACGAACTGCCGCGGCGCGGCGCGTTCTATTCAGGCCATTATATTATATATATAATATATATAATATATACTTCGTCGATTTCTATTTAAAACGAATTATATAAATAGTTTTAAATTCGTTTCAAAGGCAATTTCAACTTCCATTTCAATTCAAATCGAAATTGAATTCTTCTTTATAAATTCGTTTCAAAGTTCATTTCTATTCAATTCAAATTTCAATTCAATTTGAATTCAATTCAATTCGCTTTCACTTCAATTTGAATTCGTTTTCAATTCATTTCGAAATCGTTTTCAATTCAATTCATTTCGAAATCGTTTTCAATTCAATTCGAAATCGTTTTCAATTCAATTCATTTCGAAATCGTTTTCAATTCAATTCATTTCCACATCGTTTTCAATTCAATTCATTTCGAAATCGTTTTCAATTCAATTCATTTCGAAATCGTTTTCAATTCAATTCATTTGAAATCGTTTTCAATTCAATTCATTTCGAAATCGTTTTCAATTCAATTCATTTCGAAATCGTTTTAAAATCGATATAAATATCGTTCACGTCAAAATGGCGTCAATCTAATCATCACGGCTTCACATGTTTCTATTTTCAAATATTCTATTTCAAATATTTCTGTTTCAAATATTTTCATTTCAAATATTTCTTTTTCGAAACTGGAATGAGGCCCAATCAATTACCATATAATGTTAATTATATGGATTTTCTACAACACATGTATATATCAACAACGATGAATAATCAACCATCATCCAAAGTTCATTCTACACTGTATAAGCATCAAATATAAATATTCAACGCTTATAACAGTCTTTCAATCAATCGATCGACACACAACTAAACAATCGGGATTAGTGTACGTCAAATATCATCCCAACACCCGTGTAGGGTTTCAAACAATCAAACACAGATTTTATTTGTGCAGTTGGGCGATGTGTAAAATTTATCGTCCCAATCAATGTCCTTCAAATAGGTGTACATAAACAAACCGTCTGGTTTGTAAATGAATATTTATTTTATTCACTTCACGTTAAAAATTATATTTTTGACGATAAAAACATTTTATTCCAACATATGAATTTCTATTCAGTTCATTCTTTAAATAAAATGATATTTATATTTTTCTAACTTATTTTAGAAAATTTCGGTGGCATAACGGCACGATACTAGAAACGGGACAAGGCCTAGCCTTATCCCCGGTCTAGTGAAGGCCCACGCCATTCACACATCAATCATATCAATTTCAATTTCACCAAAACAATCAAATCCAAATCAAATAATCTAACCAACTACACAACCAATCAAACAAGTCCATGGTCTGTGGACGGGTGTCGGGTGCTTCTAATAAGCACCGTCTGCATCCTAGTATATATATATATATATAACTAGAAAAATAAATTGAAAGGTGAGAAATTCTCATAGATAGCTATCCTAGCTCCACGGCACTTTATTGATAGAAATCTTCATTGCTATCGCATCTTCGTCATCTTCGTTGCCCGTAGCCACTACATATGTAAAAATCGAATTTTCACTACGCTATTCAATATATAAAAATCGAATTTTTATTCTGCAGTTCAATATATAAAAATCGAATTTTTATTCCGCAGTCCAATATATAAAAATCATATTTTTATTTCGAAGTTCAATATATAAAAATCATATTTTTATTTCGAAGTTCAATATATAAAAATCATATTTTTATTTCGAAGTTCAATATATAAAAATCATATTTTTATTTCGTTTCAAAAACCATATCTTTAATTTTTCCAAAATCAAGTCTTTATATTTTTCAATTCAAAGATATCATCTTTTCACATTTTAAAAATCTAACTTTCTGCATTTTAAAAAATCTGTCTTTAACATTTTAAAAATCTGTCTTTAACATTTTAAAAATCTTTCTTTAACATTTTAAAAATCAGTTTTTCTGACATTTTAAAAAATCAGTTTTTCCTAATTAAAATCAGTTTTAATCTTTTTATAAAATTCAGTTTTTCTTTTTTAAAGTTTAAAATAAAAAAAAATCAGTTTCTAAATCTGATAAAAATCAGATTTTCTTTTAAACAAAATCAGTTTTTCTTTTTTAAACAAAATCAGTTTTTCTTTTTTTTTTAACAAAATTCGGTTTTTAAACCTAAAAAAAAAATTCAGTTTAAAATCCTAAAAAAAACAGTGTATTTTCTGTTTATATAAAAATAAAATAAACTAATAAAATAAAATAAATAAAAACTTACATGGGGGGGTTGATGTCGCGGCGGTGGATTGCGAGGGGCGGGTTGATGTCGGGGCGGTGGATTGAAGAGGAGAGGGGGAAGGAAGAGGGGCGGCGCGGTGGGTTCTGGCGATGGGCGGTGGCATTCGATTCAAAAGGGGGGTTTCTGAAGCGACCCGAAACTTCCCCGGTCTCCGAAGAGATGAGAAAGAACGAATTACTGTGAGGACAAGACAAATCAGAACGCATACAGAAGAACGTTTCACTGTTATTACGACAATGCATCAGATTACAAGAATATACAGAGTATAAATGAATATTACACAGAAATATCAGAGATTTAAATTACATGTAAATACCTAGCAGCGGAAAATAATACAATACACAACTAGAAGAGATATACGGATACAAAGCTTTCCGGATATCATTCCAGCTGTAAACCAGGATCCTGTGAATATAAATCTGCAAAACCAAAACTACTAGCTGCCCGTGTCGAAAATAAGGGCACCCAGAGTTTAGGTTAAAACAATAAACTCCAGGTCAGTCATGTGACTGGTGTGAGAACTAAAACAGTTATTGATCTTTATTTTAAATCATTAGGTAAATCAAGGGACCACGCCGTATAACACGGAACGGGTTTCCTCCCAAGAATACTAGTGCATGAAACAAACAGCGCAATGCTAAATAAAGAAAAATGAAGCTGTTATAAGACCCAGGTCCCATCACACAATGCAACGCAGCCGAGGATAGGGTTTTCCCTTATAACAGCCAAAGAATGCTTGATACGGTTAAAACAAATCATTTGATACTATAATAAGTGTATAGTGTCAAAAACAATTTCAATCATAAATATAAATCATAGACGGCATGAGTGCCCCATCCCACTATGTCGCCATACTAGGCTCTACAAATAAAGCCGAAATACACGTATTGGAAATTGGATTTCCATCATGGTGGCTCCTGACTCGAAAGATCTATCGCGTAGTACAAATCACCGCGGCTTACGTCTCAGCGAGAGAAAACACCGCTATGCACATCCGCACTTTTGGGACTCAAGTATCACCGCGGCTTACGTCCCAGCAAGAGAAAACACCGCTTACTCTATCCCTCCGAGCACAAAGCTCAATATCGGTCGACCGAATCCACTACACTAAAAATGTATACTGATCAAACCATCAGTTTACCACCATCCCGGGCTGTGAGGCTCGCGGATTCACGTTATACACAAAGCTACGCCACACAGGCCGTGCTTTGATCATCAACCACAAGACTTTGCTTTTCAACAGAAGCCTTGATCAATTGCCACTTACGCATGCCACACAGGCGATTCACTCCATGCGTTTGATATCCATCAATATATAACCCCTGAGCTCGTACGTCTCAGAGAAGGGCGTTAAGCAAGAGAATAAATTCTCCGCCGCCAAACAGATATATATTTAATAGAGATCAATCACACGGACTAAAATCCAATGTCAGACACACAGTCCATTTACAAGTCCGTTCTGGGTCTGAACGAAACCGGAGGCACTTTCCTCGCATATCCATCCATCTCCAGGTACGTCTGGACGATCACCGACTGTTTCCCTCATCTCGGGTGTACAGCCCAATCAAGATCATCAGTAATCACCCAAACGATGTGAAGACTTCCGGTCTTCAACCACCGTCTTCAACTTCGACATCTCGTCGAATCGGTTATTCAGAATGGGTATAAACCCGGCCTTTCTGAATAACCCACGTATATAATAAACGAATGTTACACAAACACAACAAACGCCTCATTCCAATTCAGAATATTCTTTTATTCACAAAATCACATTCTTAGGGAAAGGTTCCCATTAATTTTATCCAAGATAAATTCTTCTAAATTTATTCTTTAATCCTCCTTTGGATATCATTTCAACTAGTCGGGATTAACGAGCCACACCGAAGTAATTATTTATTTTATTTCCCAATCCCAACCTATATCCCATGGAGAAAACTGGTAATACTCCACAACTAACACCACTGTGTTATCGGTAAAATTAATTACCATTTCACGTTCAAATCTAATTAAAGATTCAACTATCGCATTGGAGCAAAACTGGTGGTACTCCACTCTCGATCACCTTTCAGATTTGATAATTTAAATTATCAATTCACATTTTAATCTAATTAAAGATTCATTAAAACTCCACTTAGTTTTAATCTTTTCAAAAATCAATATCCTGCCTTTAACTGGGTTAAAGAACCAATGTCATCAAAAACACGATTCACGACAAACCAAATCACATTTGATATTAAATACAAGGCTCTGAATAGAAAATATATCGGCTTATATTCAATATCAAATTCTGAAACCAACAAATATCGTATTGGAAATAACGATATAAAATATCTTTCAAATCCCCATAACAATATTTGTATAGTCACGAAATCCAACATCGAAATATCCCGAAGATAATTTCGATTCAGCTCCAGTCCAATCCACGTATTGGAAATTATCGATTATTTTCAAAATCACTTTCAAATTCAATTTATTTATTTTAAAAATAAATTGATTTCAATTCTAGTTCAAAACTAGTTCATTTCGATAAAAATCTATTTTTATCTTTTCAAATGTGGAATTTTCCAGCCCAAATCTTTCCAATTCACATATTATAATTTTACACAAATTATAGATATTTTTAATAATTTTATCAAGGCCCGTACAGTCGATTTCCAACAACGGCCATCGAACTGCACTTACAGCGACCTTTTTCGAATTTGATTTGGACATAATTCCAAATCCAACCGTTAGATTTCAAATTTCTAATATTCATTGGAAAGCTCTTTTCGATACGAACCCAACGGTTCCGGTTTTAGGAGAATCCGGCGGTCGGATCTCCCGCAATGTCCGTTTGAAATAGATGGTCGAAATTCACGAACTGCCGCGGCGCGGCGCGTTCTATTCAGGCCATTATATATATAATATATATATTATATATATTTCGTCGATTTCCTTTTAAAACGAATCTTATAAATAGTTCTACATTCGTTTCAAAACAATTCCAACTTCCATTTCAATTCAAATCAAAATTGAATTCTTCTTTATAAATTCGTTTTAAAATTCATTTCTATTCAATTCAAATTTCAATTCAATTTGAATTCATTTCAATTCACTTTCAATTCAATCCATTTCGAAATCGTTTTCAATTCAATTCATTTCGAAATCGTTTTCAATTCAATTCATTTCGAAATCGTTTTCAATTCAATTCATTTCGAAATCGTTTTCAATTCAATTCATTTCGAAATCGTTTTCAATTCAATTCATTTCGAAATCGTTTTCAATTCAATTCATTTCGAAATCGTTTTCAATTCAATTCATTTCGAAATCGTTTTCAATTCAATTCATTTCGAAATCGTTTTCAATTCAATTCATTTCGAAATCGTTTTCAATTCAATTCATTTCGAAATCGTTTTCAATTCAATTCATTTCGAAATCGTTTTCAATTCAATTCATTTCGAAATCGTTTTCAATTCAATTCATTTCGAAATCGTTTTCAATTCAATTCATTTCGAAATCGTTTTCAATTCAATTCATTTCGAAATCGTTTTCAATTCAATTCATTTCGAAATCGTTTTCAATTCAATTCATTTCGAAATCGTTTTCAATTCAATTCATTTCGAAATCGTTTTCAATTCAATTCAAAATCGATATAAATATCGTTCACGTCAAAATGGCGTCAATCTAATCATCACGGCTTCACATATTTCTATTTTCAAATATTCTTTATTCTATCCATCAAATGAAAATTTATCCCATTCAACACATGAATCTATATTTATTTCAACACACGACTAATCTCAACACATGAGTACTGTCAACACATCACTATTTTTATATTCAACACATGAATTTTCTTTTATAATATTCATTACTTTCCCGATTGGAATGAGGCCCAATCAATCACCATATAACGTTAATTATATGGATTCCATACAACACATGTATATGATAGCAATAATAAACAATCAACCATCAACCAAAGTGCACTACACTGTATAAGCATCAAATATAGATATCTTACGCTTATAACAGCCTGTCAATCAACCGATCGACATATTTAATCAATCAGGATGAGTGAAATTCATATTTCACTCCCAACACCCGTGTGGGGTTTCAAACAATCAAACACAGATTTTTAGTTGTGCAGTTGGGCGATGTGTAAAATTTATCGACCCATTCAATATCAGTCAAATCAGTGTATATAAACAAATCGGCCGATTTGTTTATAAATATTTATTTATTCACTTTCACGTTAAAACTATATTTTTAACGACAAAAATATTTACTTCACACTTGAATTTCTATTCAGTTCATTTACACAATAAAAATGATATTTTTATTTTTCTAACATATTTTAGAAAATTTCGGCGGCATAACGGCACGATACTAGAAACGGGACGAGGCCTAGCCTTATCCCCGGTCTAGTGAAGGCCCACGCCATTCACACATCAATCATATCAATTTCAATTTCACCAAAACAATCCAATCCAAATCAAATAATCTAACCAACTACACAACCAATCAAACAAGTCCATGGTCTGTGGACGGGTGTCGGGTGCTTCTAATAAGCACCGTCTGCATCCTAGTATATATATGTATATATAACTAGAAAAGTAGAATTTGAGTGAGAAGTTCTCACCGATAGCTATCCAACTTCACGACACTTCATTTGATAGAAATCTTCATCGTATCTTCGTCATCTTCGTTGCCCGTAGTCACTATATATATAAAAATCACATTTTTATATTTTGATGTCTTTAAAATAAAAATCACATTTTTATTTATTCACTTTCAATTTAAAAGTCATATTCTTATAATCACTTCATATATTTAAAAATCGAATTTTTGCTATTATGTTATATAGATAAAAATTATATTTTTATCACGCTATTTTCTATATAAAGATTTCGCCTTTTTAAATTTAAAGATTTCACCTTTTTAAATTTAAAGTTTTCACCTTTTTAAATTTAAAGTTTTCACCTTTTTAAATTTCATCACTTGGTTTCAACGTATATAAAATAAAAATCAGATTTTTATTTTGCTACATATACAAAGATGATATTTTTATATTCTCTATCCTATAAAGATTATATTTTTAATACTTTAAAAATATAAAAATCATATTTTTACTTCTTCTACTCAATAAAAATCCCGTCTTTCCCATTTTAAAGATATAATCTTCATTTTAGCAAGTTCAAATCTTTTTCTTTTAAAAGATTAAAACCTTTTTCTATTTTCTTAAAAAAAACAGTTTTTACCCTAATTAAAAATTCAGTTTTTATCCTAATTAAAAATTCAGTTTTTAAAGTAATTAAAAATTCAGTTTTTAAAGTAATTAAAAATAAAATAAAAAAAGTAAACTTACAGAGGGGGAATATGGCGGCGCCTGAAGTGGGGGAGGAGGAGGTCGGGGAGAAGAAGATGGAGGCGGCGGTGCTTAGGGTTAGGGGGGGGGGTCGCGGTGGTTCGGGAGGCTCGTGGGAGGAGGAGCGATAGGGGAAGGAGAAGAAGCGGAGGGGGGGGGTCTCTGGTTGAGGCGCGGCGGCGGCGCCGCTGGGGGGCGCGCGAGGTGGCGGCGGCGGCTTCCCAGGTGGAGCGATCGCCTTTCGTTCTTTTTTTTTTTTTTTTTTCTTTATTTCTGTCGAATGAAATCGGGGGGGGGGCCTGTGTAGTTAAGGAAAGGGGTTTTTTATTTTTTTTATTTTTTTTATTTTTAATTATTTAATTATTTTATTTGCAAATAGTTGACTTTTACATATGACCTCGAAACGAGGTCCACCGCCTGTCGTCCATAGCGTTCTACCCCTATTTCCAACACAACGGGATATGTATCGCAAGCTGATTCGGCTGTTACAATCAGTTTTCGTTAAATTTACATTTAAATCACTATATTGAATTTTAAACGTACATTTCAAATTACCGGGGTCACATATTAACTAAAAAAATTTCAGAAAAATATTTTCTAGCTTCGTATTGACGATACGGTCCTAACAAAACTAGTTTCGTCGAATTCTGAGATCGTTAGAAAAATGGCCAATTTCCAGTCGATCAAAATCAACTGAAATGGTCAAAACACGTTTTCCTTTACCACGCTCACATGTTGATTCGAAAAATTATGAAATTTGAAACCTAGCAATAATTCGACATCACGGACCCAACAAAAGTGGTTTCGTCGAAATCCGAGGTCATTTGCAAAATGTCCATTTTTAAGGGCCTGAATTCCATAGCGACTATTCAGAATTTTCAACTGGACATATCTTTTGCTCCCCGCTATGAAATCTTGATTTGTCGGATTCGTTGGAAAGGTATTCTCAATTAGATTCTAATATTTTTGGTTTCACTAAAATCCGGATTGTTTTGCACCCGGTACATTCAATTGAAGTTTGAAATCGAATTACCGAACTACCGCGCCATTTTCAATTCTATTTATAATTATATATAAATATTTATATTCTAACGACGACGTATATAAATATATACGTCGAATTCTATTCAAAATAAATTTCTCGTCGATATTATTTAAAATAATCTATTTTAAATGTTCAAAATTCACTAAAATCGCCAAAATAAAAATTTTAAACTGGCCCAGATTTTCGGGTTATTACAATCTCCCCCACTTAAAACTTTTCGTCCCCGAAAAGGAACAAAGTCGAAAGTGGTTTGATTATTCAGCTCTACGCTCGATCTGGCTTCCATTCTCCAACTTTTCAGTTTCTGAGAATTTTCAAAATTTCAAAAATTTGGCTAACACCCTAAATTTTTGAAAAATTTCGCCATAACCTCCCCTGCAATGGGAGCATCGGGGAATTTCAAATAGCTTCCCCGGTCCTTCAGATCTCAAAAAGAAAAAGAAAAAGCCAAGCGGCTAGCCAATAGGCTCACAAAATCATCATCACCCAAACAAAACAGGAAATTATGTAGTAAACATGTACCTATTTGTCGGGCAAACAAATTTTATTCTCTGGCTCTAGCCTCCTTGCTATGACCTGTTCAATATAAGTATATGTATATGCAAGCAAATGCGACCAATTGTCGATATAATTCAATATTCGGTTCAATTAGGCATAATGGTTAAAAATTAGCAAACAAATAAACAACCAACACAAACATCAATCAATTAGTGAATTAGAGTTTCAAATTCATAATTTTGATATATCTACAAAAAATCATGTTTTGATGCCAATTCACAACAATGAATCTATCTATCTAAGTTTTGGTTCTCACACCAGTCTAATGGAAATATATAGAAATCACACCTTCGAAATTCGAATATGAATACTGATGATGATGCACCATCATCAGAATCATCCCCGGATATCTAGAATGTGATTCTATATCTACCCAGTATATTAAAACTTCGACTATACGTTCATGACGCGTATACGCGAAATCTATATATACTCGATTGTCTATATTCAATATAAATAAATAATCAAATACGCATAAAGCGATTTAAATTTTTAAAAACAAAATTGTTTTCATTTGAAAAATATACTCCTCACACCCGTTCTAGGATACTACTGATCCCATCTCTAACGAGTCATTCTAATTGGATATTACTAACCCAATATCTGATGAATTCTTTCGTATGGTTCTAATGTGTCTTGTTCTCTGAGCTTTGTAAACCAAAGCTCTGATACCAAATGAAGCGACCCGAAACTTCCCCGGTCTCCGAAGAGATGAGAAAGAACGAATTACTGTGAGGACAAGACAAATCAGAACGCATACAGAAGAACGTTTCACTGTTATTACGACAATGCATCAGATTACAAGAATATACAGAGTATAAATGAATATTACACAGAAATATCAGAGATTTAAATTACATGTAAATACCTAGCAGCGGAAAATAATACAATACACAACTAGAAGAGATATACGGATACAAAGCTTTCCGGATATCATTCCAGCTGTAAACCAGGATCCTGTGAATATAAATCTGCAAAACCAAAACTACTAGCTGCCCGTGTCGAAAATAAGGGCACCCAGAGTTTAGGTTAAAACAATAAACTCCAGGTCAGTCATGTGACTGGTGTGAGAACTAAAACAGTTATTGATCTTTATTTTAAATCATTAGGTAAATCAAGGGACCACGCCGTATAACACGGAACGGGTTTCCTCCCAAGAATACTAGTGCATGAAACAAACAGCGCAATGCTAAATAAAGAAAAATGAAGCTGTTATAAGACCCAGGTCCCATCACACAATGCAACGCAGCCGAGGATAGGGTTTTCCCTTATAACAGCCAAAGAATGCTTGATACGGTTAAAACAAATCATTTGATACTATAATAAGTGTATAGTGTCAAAAACAATTTCAATCATAAATATAAATCATAGACGGCATGAGTGCCCCATCCCACTATGTCGCCATACTAGGCTCTACAAATAAAGCCGAAATACACGTATTGGAAATTGGATTTCCATCATGGTGGCTCCTGACTCGAAAGATCTATCGCGTAGTACAAATCACCGCGGCTTACGTCTCAGCGAGAGAAAACACCGCTATGCACATCCGCACTTTTGGGACTCAAGTATCACCGCGGCTTACGTCCCAGCAAGAGAAAACACCGCTTACTCTATCCCTCCGAGCACAAAGCTCAATATCGGTCGACCGAATCCACTACACTAAAAATGTATACTGATCAAACCATCAGTTTACCACCATCCCGGGCTGTGAGGCTCGCGGATTCACGTTATACACAAAGCTACGCCACACAGGCCGTGCTTTGATCATCAACCACAAGACTTTGCTTTTCAACAGAAGCCTTGATCAATTGCCACTTACGCATGCCACACAGGCGATTCACTCCATGCGTTTGATATCCATCAATATATAACCCCTGAGCTCGTACGTCTCAGAGAAGGGCGTTAAGCAAGAGAATAAATTCTCCGCCGCCAAACAGATATATATTTAATAGAGATCAATCACACGGACTAAAATCCAATGTCAGACACACAGTCCATTTACAAGTCCGTTCTGGGTCTGAACGAAACCGGAGGCACTTTCCTCGCATATCCATCCATCTCCAGGTACGTCTGGACGATCACCGACTGTTTCCCTCATCTCGGGTGTACAGCCCAATCAAGATCATCAGTAATCACCCAAACGATGTGAAGACTTCCGGTCTTCAACCACCGTCTTCAACTTCGACATCTCGTCGAATCGGTTATTCAGAATGGGTATAAACCCGGCCTTTCTGAATAACCCACGTATATAATAAACGAATGTTACACAAACACAACAAACGCCTCATTCCAATTCAGAATATTCTTTTATTCACAAAATCACATTCTTAGGGAAAGGTTCCCATTAATTTTATCCAAGATAAATTCTTCTAAATTTATTCTTTAATCCTCCTTTGGATATCATTTCAACTAGTCGGGATTAACGAGCCACACCGAAGTAATTATTTATTTTATTTCCCAATCCCAACCTATATCCCATGGAGAAAACTGGTAATACTCCACAACTAACACCACTGTGTTATCGGTAAAATTAATTACCATTTCACGTTCAAATCTAATTAAAGATTCAACTATCGCATTGGAGCAAAACTGGTGGTACTCCACTCTCGATCACCTTTCAGATTTGATAATTTAAATTATCAATTCACATTTTAATCTAATTAAAGATTCATTAAAACTCCACTTAGTTTTAATCTTTTCAAAAATCAATATCCTGCCTTTAACTGGGTTAAAGAACCAATGTCATCAAAAACACGATTCACGACAAACCAAATCACATTTGATATTAAATACAAGGCTCTGAATAGAAAATATATCGGCTTATATTCAATATCAAATTCTGAAACCAACAAATATCGTATTGGAAATAACGATATAAAATATCTTTCAAATCCCCATAACAATATTTGTATAGTCACGAAATCCAACATCGAAATATCCCGAAGATAATTTCGATTCAGCTCCAGTCCAATCCACGTATTGGAAATTATCGATTATTTTCAAAATCACTTTCAAATTCAATTTATTTATTTTAAAAATAAATTGATTTCAATTCTAGTTCAAAACTAGTTCATTTCGATAAAAATCTATTTTTATCTTTTCAAATGTGGAATTTTCCAGCCCAAATCTTTCCAATTCACATATTATAATTTTACACAAATTATAGATATTTTTAATAATTTTATCAAGGCCCGTACAGTCGATTTCCAACAACGGCCATCGAACTGCACTTACAGCGACCTTTTTCGAATTTGATTTGGACATAATTCCAAATCCAACCGTTAGATTTCAAATTTCTAATATTCATTGGAAAGCTCTTTTCGATACGAACCCAACGGTTCCGGTTTTAGGAGAATCCGGCGGTCGGATCTCCCGCAATGTCCGTTTGAAATAGATGGTCGAAATTCACGAACTGCCGCGGCGCGGCGCGTTCTATTCAGGCCATTATATATATAATATATATATTATATATATTTCGTCGATTTCCTTTTAAAACGAATCTTATAAATAGTTCTACATTCGTTTCAAAACAATTCCAACTTCCATTTCAATTCAAATTAAAATTGAATTCTTCTTTATAAATTCGTTTTAAAATTCATTTCTATTCAATTCAAATTTCAATTCAATTTGAATTCATTTCAATTCACTTTCAATTCAATCCATTTCGAAATCGTTTTCAATTCAATTCATTTCGAAATCGTTTTCAATTCAATTCATTTCGAAATCGTTTTCAATTCAATTCATTTCGAAATCGTTTTCAATTCAATTCATTTCGAAATCGTTTTCAATTCAATTCATTTCGAAATCGTTTTCAATTCAATTCATTTCGAAATCGTTTTCAATTCAATTCATTTCGAAATCGTTTTCAATTCAATTCATTTCGAAATCGTTTTCAATTCAATTCATTTCGAAATCGTTTTCAATTCAATTCATTTCGAAATCGTTTTCAATTCAATTCATTTCGAAATCGTTTTCAATTCAATTCATTTCGAAATCGTTTTCAATTCAATTCATTTCGAAATCGTTTTCAATTCAATTCATTTCGAAATCGTTTTCAATTCAATTCATTTCGAAATCGTTTTCAATTCAATTCATTTCGAAATCGTTTTCAATTCAATTCATTTCGAAATCGTTTTCAATTCAATTCATTTCGAAATCGTTTTCAATTCAATTCATTTCGAAATCGTTTTCAATTCAATTCATTTCGAAATCGTTTTCAATTCAATTCATTTCGAAATCGTTTTCAATTCAATTCATTTCGAAATCGTTTTCAATTCAATTCAAAATCGATATAAATATCGTTCACGTCAAAATGGCGTCAATCTAATCATCACGGCTTCACATATTTCTATTTTCAAATATTCTTTATTCTATCCATCAAATGAAAATTTATCCCATTCAACACATGAATCTATATTTATTTCAACACACGACTAATCTCAACACATGAGTACTGTCAACACATCACTATTTTTATATTCAACACATGAATTTTCTTTTATAATATTCATTACTTTCCCGATTGGAATGAGGCCCAATCAATCACCATATAACGTTAATTATATGGATTCCATACAACACATGTATATGATAGCAATAATAAACAATCAACCATCAACCAAAGTGCACTACACTGTATAAGCATCAAATATAGATATCTTACGCTTATAACAGCCTGTCAATCAACCGATCGACATATTTAATCAATCAGGATGAGTGAAATTCATATTTCACTCCCAACACCCGTGTGGGGTTTCAAACAATCAAACACAGATTTTTAGTTGTGCAGTTGGGCGATGTGTAAAATTTATCGACCCATTCAATATCAGTCAAATCAGTGTATATAAACAAATCGGCCGATTTGTTTATAAATATTTATTTATTCACTTTCACGTTAAAACTATATTTTTAACGACAAAAATATTTACTTCACACTTGAATTTCTATTCAGTTCATTTACACAATAAAAATGATATTTTTATTTTTCTAACATATTTTAGAAAATTTCGGCGGCATAACGGCACGATACTAGAAACGGGACGAGGCCTAGCCTTATCCCCGGTCTAGTGAAGGCCCACGCCATTCACACATCAATCATATCAATTTCAATTTCACCAAAACAATCCAATCCAAATCAAATAATCTAACCAACTACACAACCAATCAAACAAGTCCATGGTCTGTGGACGGGTGTCGGGTGCTTCTAATAAGCACCGTCTGCATCCTAGTATATATATGTATATATAACTAGAAAAGTAGAATTTGAGTGAGAAGTTCTCACCGATAGCTATCCAACTTCACGACACTTCATTTGATAGAAATCTTCATCGTATCTTCGTCATCTTCGTTGCCCGTAGTCACTATATATATAAAAATCACATTTTTATATTTTGATGTCTTTAAAATAAAAATCACATTTTTATTTATTCACTTTCAATTTAAAAGTCATATTCTTATAATCACTTCATATATTTAAAAATCGAATTTTTGCTATTATGTTATATAGATAAAAATTATATTTTTATCACGCTATTTTCTATATAAAGATTTCGCCTTTTTAAATTTAAAGATTTCACCTTTTTAAATTTAAAGTTTTCACCTTTTTAAATTTAAAGTTTTCACCTTTTTAAATTTCATCACTTGGTTTCAACGTATATAAAATAAAAATCAGATTTTTATTTTGCTACATATACAAAGATGATATTTTTATATTCTCTATCCTATAAAGATTATATTTTTAATACTTTAAAAATATAAAAATCATATTTTTACTTCTTCTACTCAATAAAAATCCCGTCTTTCCCATTTTAAAGATATAATCTTCATTTTAGCAAGTTCAAATCTTTTTCTTTTAAAAGATTAAAACCTTTTTCTATTTTCTTAAAAAAAACAGTTTTTACCCTAATTAAAAATTCAGTTTTTATCCTAATTAAAAATTCAGTTTTTAAAGTAATTAAAAATTCAGTTTTTAAAGTAATTAAAAATAAAATAAAAAAAGTAAACTTACAGAGGGGGAATATGGCGGCGCCTGAAGTGGGGGAGGAGGAGGTCGGGGAGAAGAAGATGGAGGCGGCGGTGCTTAGGGTTAGGGGGGGGGGGTCGCGGTGGTTCGGGAGGCTCGTGGGAGGAGGAGCGATAGGGGAAGGAGAAGAAGCGGAGGGGGGGGGGTCTCTGGTTGAGGCGCGGCGGCGGCGCCGCTGGGGGGCGCGCGAGGTGGCGGCGGCGGCTTCCCAGGTGGAGCGATCGCCTTTCGTTCTTTTTTTTTTTTTTTTTTTCTTTATTTCTGTCGAATGAAATCGGGGGGGGGGGGGGGGGGCTGTGTAGTTAAGGAAAGGGGTTTTTTTTTTTTATTTTTTTTATTTTTAATTATTTAATTATTTTATTTGCAAATAGTTGACTTTTACATATGACCTCGAAACGAGGTCCACCGCCTGTCGTCCATAGCGTTCTACCCCTATTTCCAACACAACGGGATATGTATCGCAAGCTGATTCGGCTGTTACAATCAGTTTTCGTTAAATTTACATTTAAATCACTATATTGAATTTTAAACATACATTTCAAATTACCGGGGTCACATATTAACTAAAAAAATTTCAGAAAAATATTTTCTAGCTTCGTATTGACGATACGGTCCTAACAAAACTAGTTTCGTCGAATTCTGAGATCGTTAGAAAAATGGCCAATTTCCAGTCGATCAAAATCAACTGAAATGGTCAAAACACGTTTTCCTTTACCATGCTCACATGTTGATTCGAAAAATTATGAAATTTGAAACCTAGCAATAATTCGACATCACGGACCCAACAAAAGTGGTTTCGTCGAAATCCGAGGTCATTTGCAAAATGTCCATTTTTAAGGGCCTGAATTCCATAGCGACTATTCAGAATTTTCAACTGGACATATCTTTTGCTCCCCGCTATGAAATCTTGATTTGTCGGATTCGTTGGAAAGGTATTCTCAATTAGATTCTAATATTTTTGGTTTCACTAAAATCCGGATTGTTTTGCACCCGGTACATTCAATTGAAGTTTGAAATCGAATTACCGAACTACCGCGCCATTTTCAATTCTATTTATAATTATATATAAATATTTATATTCTAACGACGACGTATATAAATATATACGTCGAATTCTATTCAAAATAAATTTCTCGTCGATATTATTTAAAATAATCTATTTTAAATGTTCAAAATTCACTAAAATCGCCAAAATAAAAATTTTAAACTGGCCCAGATTTTCGGGTTATTACAGTTTCGCCGTGGGGTCACGGGTTCGAAGGAGGAAGTCGGGGAAGAAGAGAGGAGCGAGAGGGAGGGGATCGAAAGGTAGGGCGGCAGCGTTCCTGGCGGCGGCGGTTAGGGCAGGGTCGGGATCGACGAGGCGGTTTTCTATTTTTTTTAATTTTTTTTTTGGCTCTGAACGAATGAAAAGGAGGGGGAGAAGAGAAGATATATAATAATATATATTTTATTTTAATTCAATTTTAAAAAGTAACTTTTTCATTCGAACTCGAAACAAGACCCACCGCCTGTCGTCCATAGCGTATTACCCCCATTCCGAACACAATGGGATATATATCGTAGGCTGATTCGGCTGTTACAATCAGTTTCCGTTAAATTTACATTTAAATCACTATATTGAATTTTAAACGTACATTTCAAATTACCGGGGTCACATACTAACCAGAAAAATTTCAGAAAAATATTTTCTAGCTTCGTATTGACGATACGGTCCTAACAAAACTAGTTTCGTCGAATTCTGAGACCGTTAGAAAAATGGCCAATTTCCAGTCGATTAAAATCAACTGAAACTGGTCAAACGCGTTTTCCTTTGCCACACTCACATATTGATTCGAAATATTATGAAATTTGGAATCTAGCAATAACTTTACATCCCGGACCCAACAAAACTGGTTTCGTCGAAATCCGAGGTCGTTTGCAAAATGTCCATTTTTAAGGGCCTGAATTCCATAGTGACTATTCAGAATTTTCAACTGGACATATCTTTTGATTCCCGATATGAAATCTTGATTTTTCGGATTCGTTGGAAAGATATTCACAATTAGATCCTATTATTTTTAGTTTCACTAAAATCCGGATTGTTTTGCACCCGGCACATTCAATTGAAGTTTGAAATCGAATTATCGAACTACCGCGCCATTTTCAATTCTATTTATAATTATATATAAATATTTATATTCTAACGACGACGTATATAATATATACGTCGAATTATATTCAATCTAAATTTCTCGTCGATATTATTTAAAATAATTCATTTTAAATAATCAAAATTCGCTAAAATCGCTAAAATAAAAATTTTAAACTGGCCCATATTTTCGGGTTATTACAATCTCCCCCACTTAAAACTTTTCGTCCCCGAAAAGGAACAAAGTCGAAAGTGGTTTGATTAATCAACTCTACTTTCAATTTGGCTTCCATTCTCCAACTCTTTAGTTTCTGAGAATTTTCAAAATTTCAAAAATTTGGCTAACACCCTAAATTTTTGAAAAATTTCGCCATAACCTCCCCTGCACCGGGAACATCGGGGAATTTCAAATAGCTTCCCCGGTCCTTCAGATCTCAAAAAGAAAAAGAAAAAGCCAAGCGGCTAGCCAATAGGCTCACAAAATCATCATCACCAAAACAAAACAGTAAATTATGTAGTAAACATGTACCTATTTGTCGGGCAAACAAATTTTATTCTCTGCTCTAGCCTCCTTGCTATGACCTGTTCAATATAAGCACATGTATATGCAAGAAAATGCGACCAATTTTCAATACAATTCAATATGTGATTCAATTAGGCTAAATGGCTAAAAATTAGCAAACAAATAAACAAACTACACAAACATCAATCAATTAGTAAATTAGAGTTTCAAATTCATAATTTTGATACATATACAAAAAATGATGTTTTTGATGCCAATTCACAACAATGTGTTCTAACTATATATAAGTTTTGGTTATCACACCAGCCTAATGGAAATATATAGAAAATCACACCTTCAACTCTCGAACACTAATTCTGATGATGTAGCTACAATCATCAGAATCATCTTCGGGCGACTAGAGTGTGAATCTATATCTATCCAGTATATTAAAACTTCGAATACACGTGGATCAGACGTATACCCAAAATCTTTATATACTGCATTGTCCAAATCAATATAAATAAATAATCAAATACGAATAGTTGATTTAAATTTTCAAAACAAAGAATGTTTTCATTTGAAAAATATACTCTTCACACTCGTTCTAGGATACTACTGATCCTATCTCTAACGAGTCATTCTAATTGGATATTACTAACCCAATATCTGATGAATTCTTTCGTATGGTTCTAATGTGTCTTGTTCTCTGAGCTTTGTAAACCAAAGCTCTGATACCACGTGTAACGACCCGTAACTTCCCCGTAAAGGAAAGCGTCGGATAGTTCGAGAACACGCCACAACAGAACGCATATAAAAGAACATTTCACTGTATATTACAACAATGCATCAGACTACAAGAATATACAGAGTATAAAAGAATATTACATAGAAATATCAGAGATTTAAATTACATTAAATACATAGCAGCGGAAAATAATAAAATACACAACTAGAAGGAGATATACGGATACAAAGCTTTTCGGATACCGTTCCAGCTGTAAACCAGGATCCTGTGAATATAAATCTGCAAAACCAAAACTACTAGCTGCCCGTGTCAAAATAAGGGCACCCAGAGTTTAGGTTAAAACAATAAACTCCAGGTCAGTCATGTGACTGGTGTGAGAACTAAAACAGTTATTAATCTTTATTTTAAATCATTAGGTAAATCAAGGGACCACGCCGTATAACACGGAACGGGTTTCCTCCCAAGAATACCAGTGCATAAAACAAACAGCGCAATGCTAAATAAGGAAAAATGAAGCTGTTATAAGACCCAGGTCCCATCACACAATGCAACGCAGCCGAGGATAGGGTTTTCCCTTATAACAGCTAAAGAATGCTTGATACGTTTAAAACAAATCATTTGATACTATTATAAGTGCATAGTGTATAAAACAACTTCAAATCATAAGTATCAATCATAGGCGGCATGAGCGTCCCATGCCACTATGTCGCCATATATAGGTTTACAAATAAAACCGCAAATGTCACGTATTTGGAAATTGGATTTCCATCTATGAACCGAGGCAAAAGATAGTCCTCAACCGATTCGAGACGCTCTAGCCCGTGTCTCAGGCAAGCGCGCAGGCAAGCCTTTAGATCCTCAGGGCCGGTCCACCGATGTGGATTATTATGCCTGAACACTACGTCTCCCCACCCTATGGGGTGTAAGTCTGGTCCGTCAGTCGACCAGAATGCATCGGCCGAAACCGATATAACCGAGGCGCCTCGCAACAGCAACAACCACATAAGTCAAACTCGTCAGGGCGTGTAAAACCACTGACGCCACTTCTAGCTAGAAAGAAACGCATGCCCTCCCTGACGTCCTCTCCCGTTTTTGGTTCACAACCGGGGTGCGAGGCTCGCGAATTCACGTTACACAAAGCTGTGCCACACAGGCTGTGCTTTGATCATCACCACAAGACTTTGCTTTTCAACAGAAGCCTCGATCAATTGCCACTGAGGCATGCCACACAGGCAATTCACTCCATGCGTTTGATATCCATCAGTATATAACCCCTGAGCTCGTACGTCTCAGAGAAGGGCGTTAAGCAAGAGAATAAATTCTCCGCCGCCAAACAGATATATATTTAATAGAGATCAATCACACGGACTAAAATCCAATGTCAGACACACAGTCCATTTACAAGTCCGTTCTGGGTCTGAACGAAACCGGAGGCACCTAGTACCCCGCATATCCATCGATCTCCAAGTACGTCTGGACGATCACTAACTGTTTCCATCTTCTTGGGTGTACAGCCCAATCAAGATCATCAGTAATTACCCAAAACGACGTGAAGACTTCTGGTCTTCGACCACCGTCTTCGTCTTCGACACCACGTCGAATCAGTTATTCAGAATGGGATAAACCCGGTCTTTCTGAATAACTCGCGTATATATAAAAAAAATGTTACACAAACACAACATACGCCTCATTCCAATTCAGAATATTCCTTTATTCAAATATTCGTATACTTTGGGAAAAGTTCCCATTAATTTTATCCAAGATAAATTCTTTAAATTTATTCTTTAATCACCTTTGAATATCAATTCAAACTAGTCGGGATTAGCGAACCACACCGAAGTAATCATTTATTTTATTTCCCAATCCCAACCTATTCATCCCATGAAGTAAAACTGGTAGTACTTCATATCTAACACCACAGTGTTATCGGTAATTCAATTACCATTTCACGTTCAAATCTAATTAAAGATTTAACTATCGCCTGGAGTAAAACTGGTGATACTCCATTCTCGATCTTTTCAATCAATTTAAAGATTCATTAAAACTCCACTTAGTTTTAATCGTTAACTGGGTTAAAGAATCAGTGTCTTTTAAAACACAGTTCACGATAAACCCAAAATCACATTCATTAATTATCGGGTTAAAGAACGAGTGTTATTTAAAACACTGTTCACGATAAACCCAAAAATCAATATCAATTCAATTCCAATTAAATATTATTTAATTGGTACACTTCATTAAATCTAAATAAAAAGATTTAATCTTTTCTCAACTGGGTTAAAGAACAGTGTTAGTGAAGACACCATTCACGACAAACCCAAATCACATTCGATATTCAATACAAGGCTCTGAATAGAAAATATATCGGCTTATATTCAATATCGAATTCTACGACTAACAAATGTCGTATTGGAAATAACGATATAAATATATATCTTTCAAATTTCCATAACAACACCTGTATAGTCACGAATTCCAACATCGAAATATTCCGAAGACAATTTCGATTCAAATCCACTCCAATGCAATCATTGGAAATTTTGGTTATTTTCAAAACCATTTCAAACTCAATTTATTTATTTAAAAATAAATAGAATTATAATTCTAGTTCAAAACTAGTTCATTTCGATAAAAATCTATTTTTATCTTTTCAAATATGGAGTTTTTCATCCCAATTCTTCTCAAATCACTTCTTATGATTTTACACAAATTATTACTATTTTTAATAATTTTATCAAGGCCCGTACAGTCGATTTCCAACAACGGCCACAGCGACCTTTTTCAAATTTGATTTGGACGTATCTCCAAATCCAACCGTTAGATTTCCAATTTCTAACATTCGTTAGAAAGCTCTTTTCGATACGAACCCAACGGTTCCGGTTTTAGGAGAATCCGACGGTCGGATCTCCCGTAATGTCTGTTTGAAATAAATGGTCGAAATTCACGAACTGCCGCGGCGCGGCGCGTTCTATTCAGGCCATTATATTATATATATAATATATATAATATATACTTCGTCGATTTCTATTTAAAACGAATTATATAAATAGTTTTAAATTCGTTTCAAAGGCAATTTCAACTTCCATTTCAATTCAAATCGAAATTGAATTCTTCTTTATAAATTCGTTTCAAAGTTCATTTCTATTCAATTCAAATTTCAATTCAATTTGAATTCAATTCAATTCGCTTTCACTTCAATTTGAATTCGTTTTCAATTCATTTCGAAATCCTTTTCAATTCAATTCATTTCGAAATCGTTTTCAATTCAATTCATTTCGAAATCGTTTTCAATTCAATTCCAAATCGTTTTCAATTCAATTCATTTCGAAATCGTTTTCAATTCAATTCATTTCCACATCGTTTTCAATTCAATTCATTTCGAAATCGTTTTCAATTCAATTCATTTCGAAATCGTTTTCAATTCAATTCATTTCGAAATCGTTTTCAATTCAATTCATTTCGAAATCGTTTTGAATTCAATTCATTTCGAAATCGTTTTCAATTCAATTCATTTCGAAATCGTTTTAAAATCGATATAAATATCGTTCACGTCAAAATGGCGTCAATCTAATCATCACGGCTTCACATGTTTCTATTTTCAAATATTCTATTTCAAATATTTCTATTTCAAATATTTTCATTTCAAATATTTCTTTTACGAAACTGGAATGAGGCCCAATCAATTACCATATAATGTTAATTATATGGATTTTCTACAACACATGTATATATCAACAACGATGAATAATCAACCATCATCCAAAGTGCATTCTACACTGTATAAGCATCAAATATAAATATTCAACGCTTATAACAGTCTGTCAATCAATCGATCGACACACAACTAAACAATCGGGATTAGTGTACGTCAAATATCATCCCAACACCCGTGTAGGGTTTCAAACAATCAAACACAGATTTTATTTGTGCAGTTGGGCGATGTGTAAAATTTATCGTCCCAATCAATGTCCTTCAAATAGGTGTACATAAACAAACCGTCTGGTTTGTAAATGAATATTTATTTTATTCACTTCACGTTAAAAATTATATTTTTGACGATAAAAACATTTTATTCCAACATATGAATTTCTATTCAGTTCATTCTTTAAATAAAATGATATTTATATTTTTCTAACTTATTTTAGAAAATTTCGGCGGCATAACGGCACGATACTAGAAACGGGACAAGGCCTAGCCTTATCCCCGGTCTAGTGAAGGCCCACGCCATTCACACATCAATCATATCAATTTCAATTTCACCAAAACAATCAAATCCAAATCAAATAATCTAACCAACTACACAACCAATCAAACAAGTCCATGGTCTGTGGACGGGTGTCGGGTGCTTCTAATAAGCACCGTCTGCATCCTAGTATATATATATATATAACTAGAAAAATAAATTGAAAGGTGAGAAATTCTCACAGATAGCTATCCTAGCTCCACGGCACTTCATTGATAGAAATCTTCATTGCTATCGCATCTTCGTCATCTTCGTTGCCCGTAGCCACTACATATGTAAAAATCGAATTTTTACTACGCTATTCAATATATAAAAATCGAATTTTTATTCCGCAGTTCAATATATAAAAATCATATTTTTATTTCGAAGTTCAATATATAAAAATCATATTTTTATTTCGAAGTTCAATATATAAAAATCATATTTTTATTTCGAAGTTCAATATATAAAAATCATATTTTTATTTCGTTTCAAAAACCGTATCTTTAATTTTTCCAAAATCAAGTCTTTATATTTTTCAATTCAAAGATATCGTCTTTTCACATTTTAAAAATCTAACTTTCTGCATTTTAAAAAATCTGTCTTTAACATTTTAAAAATCTGTCTTTAACATTTTAAAAATCTGTCTTTAACATTTTAAAAATCAGTTTTTCCGACATTTTAAAAAATCAGTTTTTCCTAATTAAAATCAGTTTTAATCTTTTTATAAAATTCAGTTTTTCTTTTTTAAAGTTTAAAATAAAAAAAATCAGTTTCTAAATCTGATAAAAATCAGATTTTCTTTTAAACAAAATCAGTTTTTCTTTTTTAAACAAAATCAGTTTTTCTTTTTTTTTTAACAAAATTCGGTTTTTAAACCTAAAAAAAAATTTAGTTTAAAATCCTAAAAAAAACAGTGTATTTTCTGTTTATATAAAAATAAAATAAACTAATAAAATAAAATAAATAAAAACTTACATGGGGGGGTTGATGTCGCGGCGGTGGATTGCGAGGGGCGGGTTGATGTCGGGGCGGTGGATTGAAGAGGAGAGGGGGAAGGAGGAGGGGCGGCGCGGTGGGTTCTGGCGATGGGCGGTGGCATTCGATTCAAAAGGGGGGTTTCGCCGTGGGGTCACGGGTTCGAAGGAGGAGGTCGGGGAAGAAGAGAGGAGCGAGAGGGAGGGGATCGAAAGGTGGGGCGGCAGCGTTCCTGGCGGCGGCGGTTAGGGCAGGGGCGGGATCGACGAGGCGGTTTTCTATTTTTTTTTTTTTTTTTGGCTCTGAACGAATGAAAAGGAGGGGGAGAAGAGAAGATATATAATAATATATATTTTATTTTAATTCGATTTTAAAAAGTAACTTTTTCATTCGAACTCGAAACAAGACCCACCGCCTGTCGTCCATAGCGTATTACCCCCATTCCGAACACAATGGGATATATATATCGTAGGCTGATTCGGCGTTACAATCAGTTTCCGTTAAATTTACATTTAAATCACTATATTGAATTTTAAACGTACATTTCAAATTACCGGGGTCACATACTAACCAGAAAAATTCCAGAAAAATATTTTCTAGCTTCGTATTGACGATACGGTCCTAACAAAACTAGTTTCGTCGAATTCTGAGACCGTTAGAAAAATGGCCAATTTCCAGTCGATTAAAGTCAACTGAAACTGGTCAAACGCGTTTTCCTTTGCCACACTCACATATTGATTCGAAATATTATGAAATTTGGAATCTAGCAATAACTTTACATCCCGGACCCAACAAAACTGGTTTCGTCGAAATCCGAGGTCGTTTGCAAAATGTCCATTTTTAAGGGCCTGAATTCCATAGCGACTATTCAGAATTTTCAACTGGACATATCTTTTGATTCCCGATATGAAATCTTGATTTTTCGGATTCGTTGGAAAGATATTCACAATTAGATCCTATTATTTTTGGTTTCACTAAAATTCGGATTGTTTTGCACCCGGCACATTCAATTGAAGTTTGAAATCGAATTATCGAACTACCGCGCCATTTTCAATTCTATTTATAATTATATATAAATATTTGTATTCTAACGACGACGTATATAATATATACGTCGAATTATATTCAAACTAAATTTCTCGTCGATATTATTTAAAATAATTCATTTTAAATAATCAAAATTCGCTAAAATCGCTAAAATTAAAATTTTAAACTGGCCCAGATTTTCGGGTTATTACACACATGCATCTGTATATACCGTCATCTCTTCATTCCCTTTAGGAATGACTAACACTGGTGCACACGTTAACTTTTCCTTTAGGCTCTCGAATACATTTTCACACCTTTCGTCCCAAATGAAAGCTTCATTCTTCTTGGTCAACTGAGTCAACGGTGCCGCTATCTTGGAAAAGTCTTGGATAAACTCACGATAATATCCAGCTAACCCCAAGAAACTTCTTACGTCTGTTGCATCCTTGGGCATAGACCAATCTTGTACCGTAGCCACCTTTACAGGGTCCACGGAAATACCATTTTCTGAAACAACATGGCCCAAGAATCTCACTTCCCTCCTCCAGAAGTGACATTCAGAAAAATTTGCTTTCAATTGGCGTTTTCTCAACAGCTCCATCACTATCCTCAAATGTTCCTTGTGTTCTTCCTCTGTCCTCGAATAAACAAAGATATCGTCCACGAACACAAGAACAAACTTATTCAATTAATCCCTGAATACCCTATTCATAAGACCCACAAAATATGTTGGTGCATTGGTCAACCCTAATGGCATGACCAACCACTCAGAGAATCCAAACGGCGTCTGAAATGCCGTTTTAGCTATACTCTCAGCTTCCACCCTAAGCTGATGAAAACCTGTCGCAATATCCAATTGGGAGAACACTCTCGCGTCACTCAACTGATGAAACAAGTCATCTATCCGCGGTAGCGGATACTTATTCTTCCTTGTCACCTTATTCAACTCGTGGTAGTCCACATAAAATCGAAGGGAACCATCTGCCTTGGTAGCAAACAGAACTACTGCTCCCCACTCGGAGACACTTCTTCTGATAAATCCCTTCTTCAAAAGATCGCTCACTTGTACCCCGAGCTCTCGCTGCTCTTTTGGTGCCATACGATGAAGTGGCATCACTATAGGTCTGGCATCTTTTACTAAATCAATACAGAACTCAATCTCTCGATGTGGTGGAAGTCCGGTCATTTCCTCGTAGATATCCGGATACTGGCCAACAACGGGAATTCCTGCTAACTCATCTTGCGGGATATCGAGGGAGTTTAGAAAACTAGCCATCACCTAATCACTAGGTAGGCTACCAAGCAGCATCGTCCGCCCATCGTCTGCCCTAATAGTCACCGAAAATCCCTCATAGTCTACCACCACCCCACATCTTTGGAGCCAATCGACTCCCAAAATAATGCTAAACCCA
Source organism: Allium sativum (assembly GCA_030737875.1). Lineage (NCBI taxonomy): Eukaryota > Viridiplantae > Streptophyta > Magnoliopsida > Asparagales > Amaryllidaceae > Allium > Allium sativum. Next base: position 176,931,788 of record CM060913.1, on the reverse strand, counting down.
GTAAAGCCCAATACAAAGCAATCACAAGCAAACATACATCCATGACTCGATAAGACCAAATTTCAACAAATCATACTAGGGCTAGTCGAACCACCAATCGGGTTCATCACCGCTAAAGGTCTATCGACTATCTCGGGTTCCAATCCCAACTTACCTACCATGTCACTAGATATGAAGGAACTGGAAGCCCCAATATCAAACAGTACTCAAACAGGGACATCATAAACAGAAAGCATACCTTGGATAACGACATTCTTTCCTTTCTCCGCCGCAGTTGGGGCATTCGACAAAGAAGGAACAACATTGATGGCATATACTTTCCCAATCTGCTTCTCTTTAGGGGGCTGCGGACATTTATCCTTCTGATGTCCCACTTGGCCGCAGTTGAAGCACTTCCTGTCCACTGGCTTTGCATGACATTCTTTAGCATAATGGCCCTTCTTGCCACAGCTAAAGCACTCAACATCTTTTTTATTCTTCTTCTTCTGGCCATCCTTGGTCTGATTCTGCTTTCTCTTATTGTGAGAACCATTCTTACCTCCACCGCTTGCTTGCGGCTTTGGCTCTTCTACAGATGCAACCTCAGTCTTCGACTTAGGTTATATACTCTCTGGTCTCAAAGCTTTCCCCACAATCGGCTCAAACGTCTCATCGATGTGGTTAATAAGCCTTTCCCCCAAGTATCCATCCAAACCGGTTATAAACTTCTTGTTCTTCTTCTCGGCAGTATCTATAAGGGATAATCCATATTTCGATAAAGTATCAAACTCAATAATATATTCCAAGATTGCCCTACCCTTCTGCTTGAGCTCTAGGAACTTCCTAAACAATTCTGACTTCTGAGCAGCTGGGATAAACTTTTCACTGAATCGGGCCTTAAACCGATCCCATGCAACTTGATCCTCTGGAGTAGCTGCCTTAATAGCATTCCACCAATTCATCACCCATCCTTGCAGCTGACGGGATGCTAGCTTTCTCTTCATCGCATCCTTGATACCCAAGTCTTCGAAGATACGCTCGTAGCTATCCAACCAATCCTGAACATCCGTAGCCGACTCCGTTCCATGGAACGACTTTCCACCAAGAGTTTCCACCAAGACTTGGCGAAATCGGCCCTAGCCGCATGCACCGCTGCACCACCACTGTTAGCATCATTATGAACTGCTCCTTGCACTTTTCTAAGCATCTCTCTCATGAAGTCAGTGAACATCGTCCTCATATCAGGAGCATTCCCATTATTAGCTCCTTTACCAGTACCCCTCGTATGTCGTCTCATCGTTCAATCTGTAAGGAGAAAACAATTAACCATCTCTTTAGTCGTGCTAGTGCAGTGCGACTCCGTCCGTAGATATACTAATAGTATACATATACATATACATATATATATATATATATATGGCTTTTGCAAACCAAAATATCACAAATGCGCGCTCTCATATACTTATACTATCTCTCCCCAGTGTCTTTCGCTAGGTTAACTACGCAACCTTGAGCTCTGATACCAAATGTGACGGCCCGCCCCGCACCAGTTCGATATTTCCAATGAAAGTGCGTTGTGCCAATGTCCAACTAGGATGGGACGTTCGCCAAAGAAAGTAAAAGAAAGGAATTTTGAACTAACAAGGAACCTGTAGCATATCTCACAGCGTATGGAATAAAATATAATAATAACATACTTTGACATATAACAGGCGAGACAGTGCATAAACCGAAAACTAAACATCGTAGCAGCGGAAAATCCAAATACAGCTTATGTTCCACTTCATCATTATTACAACTTTAAAACTGTATCTAAAGCAAAAGAAAGGAAAGGTACACTACTAATGCCCAAAGTAGTGACTAGCAGCGATACAGGGAGAATATATAGAGAATAGTACGTGTAAGCCTCCTGCTCGTCTCCTGATAGCTACTTGTGCACAACCAGCTAACATGTCTCTAGTCAGCCCGTTTAAGAGCACACAGAGTAATAAGAAGGGACATAAAACTCTGGGTCAGACAAAAGTCTGGTATGAGCGATAAGCAGCAAAATAGAACAATAACAGGTATACTAAACCATACCTGAACCTGGACCTGCAGCCAATGAGTTAGCACACAAGATGTACAATACTCTAAGGTGACGCTAATATATGGGGTAAAGATACGGGGAAGGGGGTGTGCATGTCATAATGATGTCAAATAATCAAGCGTAGCAATCATCCTTATGTCTCTCACTCAGTGCGTAAAGCATACGATATCCACCACTTTGATAACCTAAATCCTTGCTATGATCACTCTGCCCCATGGAGTCATGGCGAGTCCACTGCACTGATCCATAGCCACTAGTCCTTGCTATGTCCACTCTGTCCCATAAAGTCATGACGACTCCACTGCACTGGCTCATAGCCATGCTACGATCACTCTGCCACATGGAGTAATAACTACCCTACTGCACTAATCCATAGCCTAACATCCGTCATAGTGGTGAATCAAAGTTATGGATGTCGATAACCCCTTTGCACACGTCCCGCATCAAGGCCCAACTCATGAATTCAACTCGTTGGTTCCCAATGAGTTATACTTCCTATTTGGACTACCTTTACATCTCGAGTTTTGGTCTTCTCTGGCTTCTCCATTTGGTTCGTGATCACCACCTGGGTTCGGTTCGGGTATCTCTTCGGTTAGGCTCGTGGCACACCCTGGCTCGGGCTCGTAGCAACATCTAGTCTGGTTCGTGGGACACCAGTTTGGCTCATGCAAGGTCATCTGGGTTAGGTCGGCTTCCCCCATCCAGATCGGTTCATGGAATACACTCCGAGTTGGGTCGAGCTCCCCCACAAATTTGGGTCGTGGTATCCCTCCTTCAGCAGTTCGGATAGTGAGCTCCAACGTTCTAATTAGTTAAGTTCATGATTCCTCTTCGTGGAGAACATCCGGGTCAGGGTCTTCCTGTGCTAGCAGTTCGGTTCGGTTCGTGTTACTGGCCACGCGTAGGGTGTCACGATCGGGTCGGGTCGTGCCTCCTTCCTCCGATCCGATCCGGTTCGGGTCAAATTCCTACAACTTTTCCAACGACTATTTTATGCCTATGATGGCGTTTTCGATCATTCTAACTGTTCTAAGCAATCACAAAGCATACCATACAGTCATAGCAACATGTATAATCAACCACAAACACCAAAACAACAATATGATATGTTAAAATGGACCAAACATACCAGAAGACCCATATTTCCCCCTTAATCCTACTTAACCATAACTAATGATAGGATTAGCAAAACATATTCAAATTAACCCAAATTTTGAACAGAGGCTTAAAATAATATTTAAGAATTTTACAAATTTTTCCAGATTTTTCTGAATTATAATTTCTTTAATTATCATTAATCACCTCTAATTAGCCGTAATTAGTGAAAAACAATGCAAATCACTCTCACCTTAGCCATAAATAAAACTTAGATCTGAAAGTATCTCTGATTTGGGTTGTATTATAATGCCTAGCAGTAGCTCCAACTCTGATTTGGTGCTACTTCTCCTTGATTTGACGTAGATTAGCTTAATCCTTGACTAGAGAGCAATTTGGGATGAAATTAGAAGGTAGAGGCCATGGCTAGGGTTAGGAAATGTTTTAGGCGGCTGAGAAATGAAATAGAATTAGTTCCCTAACTGTTCACAGCCTCCCCATACTCCTAATCCCAAAATGGGTTATGGGCCCTCTTGCTAATCACCCTAATTAGGTCCGATTAAGCTGTTTTTCACCTTCTAAACCGTGCATCCGCCATATCTCCCTAAGGTAAGTCCGTTTGGCTAATGTGACCACTCCACGGAAAGGTAAACCATCATTCGGATCCAGCTGAAGTGGTTTCAGGTCAAAATTCCTTACCAATCAAAGGTTATGACCGAAACAAAATCAGCTAGGGGCAAAACGGTCATTTAAAATTCGGTAAAAATCATGAACAGGGGAAATGACCTCAATAGTCGTCTCCCAAAGTTACATGGCTATGCGACTTCGCATGAGAAAGAAATAAATATTCTATGATCCCTTGATGCGTAGAATGCGGGTCGTTACATATTATCTATAATGGCTGTTTCAATAATAAACAAATAGGGAAATTTAAATGGTTCGTGAAAACTCGAAAATAGAATCTTTTAAGTATAATTGGTTTCATGATATAGTTTGCAAGTAAAATAGAATTTAACTTGAGGACTCGATTCTGGGGCTTTTGAAAATAGATTTGTCAAAATTTTTGAAGAAATTATAGTATTATAAGTATATTCGAAAAGAAATGGTTTTAAAAGATTTTAAACGAAATAAGTGTGAAATCTCTACTAAAACCTTAGAAATGACTTCAGAAATGAGTGCACACATTATCGACGTTTATTTTGAAGAGTCCGAGCAGGGGAGACCACTCAATGATTATTATTACTTGTTTGACAAAGGATTTTGGATTTAATTCCATATGGTATAAATTTTATATAAAGTATTATTAGTTTATGTTATATAAAGTTGCATTTAAATTAAACCAGAATCAAAATTCCTATGTTCTTTGTAAATTACGGATTTGGATTAAAAAATTTATATGGTATGGTTTTCTATAAATAGTATAAGTACATATATTATTTTAAACTTAGTTTAAATCCAGAATCAAAGCATTTAAGTTCATCTTAACTAATGATATTAGTTTATGTACCAAAGTAACTCGATTCATTAGAATTTGATTTTGGAAATTAGGAACTGGACTTAAGTATTAAGAGAAAGAAAAAATGTCATTTAAATGCTTAAGCGTGAGTAATTATAAAGTTTAAACAAATTCCAAAATATGTAGATAAGTCATAAGAGTGCTGGAGAAATAAAAATTTAGTATGAAACTACATTTAATTGAAGTCAGCTAAAATAAACTGGAAAGTTTTGTTGGGTAAATAAAATTGCAATAGCTTATGGCTTGGAATAATTTAATAAGCATATTAAGTTAGTTCGAGAAGGGACTGAAAGGAATTTATGTTAGTTGATAGAATATGAATGGTCGATAAATTAAAAATAAGGAATTAAATGGTAAGTTAGTGTACATGTGAAATGAAGGCAAAAAAATCTGAATAGGGTAAGCCTCATTAGGATAATATATCGAATGTAAATCTAGGTATGAATAATGAAAATGACTGGAATGTAAATACTTTTTTCAAATGGAACATAAGTTAAGTTGAGTAAATGAATTGAAATCAATAAATTTAACTTAGGAAATCAAATAATAATGGTTTGATAACTAAGTATAAATTTGAGTATGAAACGTCCTTAACTCAGTTCCTGGTTTGAGAGTGAAATAAATAAATAGAGTTAAAGGAATAAGATTTAGTTTAAAGTGAAATGGGAATAAGTGAACAGAAGTGCCAAAACAAGTTAAATGAGATGCAAATATAAAATTTGGCTTATTCGGAATAAGATGATAGTTAAATGAATTCTAACCTGGGAATTGAAGATATTGAAAATGAGATATGAATATAAACTTAACCTAAGTTGGATGGATTTAATAAAATGAAATCAACTTAGGAAATTCAATAAGTCGATTCAGAATTTGTATAGATGGTTGGGTTGAGTAAGTAAAAATTTGAACCACATTAATGATCAATGGAAAAGTAAGTAAATGAAAATTTGTAAACGAGATAAAATGGGATGGTTGTATAAAAACCATAACTTACCTTGACCCATGGTTATAGAATCAAAGTTAACTAAATAGAATGAGGAAATGAAATAAAATGGGAATTGGAAATATGAAATAGGGCATAAGAAATATAACCAAGGTCTAATTTATTAAATTAGGATATCGAAAGAATTTGGAACCAAGTGGATTCGATTAAGTCAAATGAATTAGAATAAATGGAAGTAAACTTGAAAAAAATTTAAATTGGTCGACTTTGAACCAAATATAATCAATGAAAGTGAAGTGAAGATGAACTTAAATAATTAGAATAAATCAAAGTGAAATTAATTCAAGTGAATAGCTAATCGAATATGGATAAATGGAACGACATTCAGTGTAATATGGATGAAATAAATGGGAATAAGTAATGAAATTTGGTGAGTTTATCCATGTTAATTAATTTGAGAATTTAATATAATCGAGTTCGTTGGAAAAATAAAATGAATTCAAGTTTTAATCGAAATTTAACGCTTGGAACGAAATGGGAAGACGAATAGGAAGTATATCGGAATGTAGTAAGCAATTTAATGCGAATCCGTTTCTCGAGTAATGAAGTGATAACCAATTTTAAGTGTTAAAGAGTTACGAAAAAAAATTTGGAATTCGAAAGTTGAAACTCCAAATAAAACAAATTGACGTTTATGCGGAAGTCTAGAATGTTCAGTAAGCTGAAGCAAAATAGCCATAACTTTTGAATGGATGATCGGAATTCGACGATTATGGTTTTTCGGAAACCTTAGAAACTGAACTAAAACTTTCACTAATGGTGCAATGTCGTAATTCTAGTGTTTACTAGGCTGAAATTCAAGTTTTAGTTGTAGTACTATGCGCACAAAATTTAAAACTGAAGCGTATGTTGATATTGTTTTGACCATAACTTCCTAAAGGAGCGTCGAATTTTGATGTGCTTATACAATTCGGAAAGCCCAGTATCTAAACTAAAACTTTTCCTTAATTTGCTAGGTAAAATTTTGCTGTTTAAAGGGTTAAAAACTGGGTTGAACAACTCAGGCCTGCATTTTTCATTGTGTGGGCTGAAGCGTTCTCTTTTGCTAAAACAGTCATAAGTTTTTCTGAATTATCCTAATTCGTCAAATCCAGACAATTCAGAAAGGCTGAAATGAATACAACAACTTTTTCCTAGTGTGCTTTTTTCAAATTCCAACATTCAAAGGGTGATAAACCTCATTTTGTTCGCTTTCCTGTTGTTAACATTTTGGTTTCATAGTTGAAATGATTAGTATATGTTGTGTAAGTTATATATATTTGCTATGTATTATATATATGTTTAATTCTTATGCATATGTGAGTATGTAGCAGGTGTAAAGAAGTCGCGCTACGTTTGGAGCTTGCTTGCGCTAAATACTAAGTGCTAAAGATAAATAAAATCAGCAAATAACGCTAAAAGAGTTACCTATTTTGTGCCATATGGTTGTATATATGGTCATATATATGTTGTTTTCCCCAACTTTGGGATGCCTCATCAAGTAATGGTATGTACATTTGGATATATATATATATATGTTGTGATTTTCTGGACCTCTCCGTATAGAGGAGATGCTGTCGAAATTTTCTGTGATTTCGGGAGTCAGAAATTTATGAGATTTTTTCTCTTGAAAACTTATTTTTATAAATGCTATTCTATAAATATGGATTTGAAAGTATGCAAGTGCTCAGTATTCTATTTCGCTCTCTTTTCGATGACGAAAAGATTTGAGTGGGGGAGAATGTAACAACCCATATTTTTCTAAATATTTAAAACTTGAGTTTAAGATAAAGAAATTGAATAATATTGGTTAAATTTAAGTTTGGTTGATTGTAATAAGGATGATGGCTTGGATTGTGTATAAACAAAGGTTAAACTGAGTTATGTTTAGAAATGTTATAATGCAAAATTCAATATCTTAATAGCTAATTTAATTTAAGTTGTTTAATTTATAAATGGGAATCTCAAATTTAAATTTAATGGTGGAATTGTAATAACCCGGAAATGCGAGCCAATTTAAAATTTTCATTTTCACAATTTTAGCGAATTTTGAATATTTAAAAGGAATTATCTTGAATAATATCGACGAGAAATTTATTTTGAATAGATTAGAACGTATATATTTATATAGATCATCGTTAGAATATAAATATTTTAATTTAATTATAAAAGGAATTGAAAATGGCGTGGTAGTTCGATAATTCGATTTCAAATTTCAAATGAATGTACAAGATTCAAAATAAACCGGATTTTAACGAAACAAAAAATAATAGAATCTAATTGAGAATATCTTTCTAACAAATCCCAAAAATCGAAGTTTCATAGCGGGAATTAGAAGATATGCTCAGTTGAAAATTCTGAATAGTCGCTATGGAATTTCGGCCCTTAAAAATAGCCATTTTGCAAACGACCACGGATTTCGACGAAACCACTTTTGTTGGATCCGTGATGTCAAATTATTGCTAGGTTTCAAATTTCGTAATTTTTTGAATCAATATGTGAGCGTGGCGAAGGAAAACGTGTTTGACCAGTTTTAGTTGATTTTAATCGACTGGAAAATGACCATTTTTCCAACGGTCTCAGAATTCGACGAAATTAGTTTTGTTAGGACCGTATCGTCAATACAAAGCTAGAAAATATTTTTCTATAATTTTTCTGGTTAGTATGTGGCCCCAGTAAATTGAAATGTGCGTTCAAATTCAATATATATAGTTATATGTTGATTTTGATGAAAACTGATCGAAACGATCGAATCAACTTGCGATACATATGCCATTGTGTTCGGAATTGGGGTAAAACGCTAGGGACGACAGTCGTTGGGTCCCGTTTCGAATTCAAATAGAAAGTCAACCTTTTGAAAATTAAAATAGAATAAAATATTAAATTATATAATATAATTTCAACCCTTATTCTCTCTCTACCCCTTACTCCCTCTCAGCTCCCCCTCCTCGTCGTTATTCTGCAAAGTAAAAAAAAACCCCCAAAAGGAATCGCGATCCGCTCCTCCGCCCACCTCGTCGATCAGCGACCTCCACCTCCGCTTCCCCATCTTCTTCCTCCGCTCCACCACCTCCCCCTCTCCGACCTCCCGAAAACTCGCCGCCACGCCTCGATTTCAGTGCCCTCCGTCAGTTCGAGTTTAACATAAAGGGGAGGCTCGGGTGCGGTTTTCCAAGCTCTACCCCGTGGTGCCATCCGATTGTCGTCCAACTCCTTGTTTCGCACGATAAAACCAACCCTAGTTTCAAGCTCTTCAAAACAGACGTCGGCCAGAATTGGTTAAGGGAAGAAAGGTGATTTTTTATAGATTAAAAATCATTATTTTCAAGATCTGTATTGTTTTAAAAATATATACATAGCATGCTTAAAATAAATATGTATATATATATATATGTGCATATATATAAAAACAAGATTTTTATAAATATGAATATGTTATACGAATATGATTTTTAAACCATATAGAACAGTTTTAAAAATATAAATTTACATTGCTTTTAAAATATAAATTTGCTATGGTTTTAAATAAAATCAGTTCTATTATATATGTGATGGCAATAGAAAAGTTTAGAACTTTAACATAGAGAAGTTTGAAATTTTAAAAGTAGAAAGATTATATTTTTAAAAGTGAAAAGAATGGATTTCTATGTATATGTTAGCAAAGGAAAGATGGGGTTTTTATATGCGAGAAGTAGGATTTTTAGAGATGGAATAGGTCGGGATTTTATACATATAAAGTGATGATTTTTATCACATAAAGATGTGATTTTTACAAAGAAAGATATGTTTAAAAATATGATTTTATATTAGGAGAAGAATAAAAATATGATTTTTATAATATATAGATAAAAAAAAAATTGATCTTAATATATCTGGCGAAATAAAAATCTGATTTTTATTATATATATGTTGAAATAAAAATGTGATTTTTATCCATGTAGTGGCTACGGACAATGAAATTGAAAAAAGGCTAGCGCGACGAAGATTTCTGCAAGTGGAGAGTCGTGGCGCTGGTTTACTAATCGGTGAGAAACTTCTCACTTTAAATTTTCTTTTCTAGTTAAAATTATATACTAGGATGCAGACGGTGCTTAGCAGCACCCGACACCCGTCGTCCACAGACCATGGACGGCTTGTATGCTTTCTTGTTTGATTTTGATGTGTAGTTGATTGTGTGATGTGATATGAAATAAAATATTTATATAGTTAAAAATATTTTATAGTTGAAAATAGAATTTTCAACGTGTATATAAAATGAAATATTTATAAACAAATCGGACGATTTGTTTATATACACACATTTGACTGATATGGATTAGGACGATAAATTTTACACATCGCCCAACTGCACAAATAAAATCTGTGTTTGATTGTTTGAAACCCTACACGGGTATTGGGATGATATTTGGCGTACACTAATCCCAATTATTTAGTTGTATGTCGATTGATTGGTCGACAGACTGTGTGAGCGTTAATTATTTATATTTGATGCTTATGTAGTTGCGTGGTGCACTTTGGATGATGGTTGATTATTTATCGTTGCTATTATATACATGTGTTGTATGGAATCCATATAATTAACATTATATGGTAATTGATTGGGCCTCATTCCAATTGGGAAAATAAAGAATATTATAAAATATAGATTCATGTGTTGACAATGCTCATCCGTTGAGATTAGTCATGTGTTGAACGAAATATTTTAACAATAAAATTTACATCTTTATCATATATAAAATTAGAAACTAACTGGAAAATAGATAAGATGAGCGATCTCCTGAATATTGATCTAATGTTGGTTTCGGCCTTCGGGGTTAATATTTAGGGAATCGTTCTCTTACTAATTTACGGTTGGGGTCTGATTAGAAATTAAACGATAGAAATCAAAATTTTGTAAAATATATTGAATAACAAAAATAGCCACATGTGGACAGTACTCATTTGTTGAGATTAGTCATGTGTAGAAAGAAATATAGATTCATGTGTTGAATAGAATAAATATTCATTTGTTGAATAGAATAACAGAATTATTGAAATATATAAAGTCGTGTTGATTAGTGATGCACTATTTTGACGCGAACGATATTTATATCGATTATATTCGTTTTTATAATGAATATTGAAAAGAGATTTAAAAATTCGAATTAAATTGAATATAAAATGAATTCGAATTGAATTGAATATAGAATGAATCGAATTGAATTGAATTGAAAAGAAAATGAATTCAAATTGAATTGAAATCGATTTGAATTGAAATCAAATAGAAATGAAAGTAAAAAGAATTTATAATGGAAAATTCAATTTTAATTTGAATTTGAAATGAAAGTTGAAGTTGTTTTTGAAACAAAATTGAAACGATTTATAAAATTCGTTTTAAAAGGAAATAGACGAAATATAATATATATATATATATATATATATATATATATATATAATGGTCTGAATAGAACGCGCCGCGCCGCAGTAGTTCGTGAGTTTCGACCATTGATTTCGAACGGACATTACGGGATGTCCGACCGTCGAATTCTCCTAAAACCGGACCATTGGGTTCATATCGAAAAGAGCTTTCTAACAAATATTAGAAATTTGAAATCTAATGGTTGGATTTGGAGATATGTCCAAATCAATTTCAGAAAAGGTCGCTGTAAGTGCAGTTCGATGACCGTTGATGGAAATCGACTGTACGGGCCTTGATAAAATTATTAAAAATATCAATAATTTGTGTAAAATCATAAGAAATGATTTGGGAAAAACTGGGATGAAAAACTCCATATTTGAAAAGATAAAAATAGATTTTTATCGAAATGAACTAGTTTTGAACTAGAATTAAAACCTATTATTTTTAAATAAATAAATTGGATTTGAAATGGGTTTTAAATAACCAGAATTTCTAATATATTTAATTGGAATTGAATTAGAATTTATTTGTGGGTTTATCGTGAACAGTGTTTTAAATAACACTTGTTCTTTAACCCGATAATAAATATAATGTAATTTGGGTTTATCGTGAACTGTGTTTTAAATGACATTAGTTCTTTAACCCAGTAAAAGGGGTTTTAATGAATCTGTAATTAGATTGAAATGTGAATTGATAAATTAAATTATCAAATTTGGAAAGTGAGCGAGAATGGAGTATCATCAGTTTTGCTCCAAAGCGATAGTTAAGTCTTTAATTAGATTTGAACGTGAAATGGTAATTAATTTTACCGATAACACCGTGGTGTTAGATATGGAGTATTACCAGTTTTGCTTCATGGGATAAATAGGTTGGGATTGGGAATTAAAATAAATAATTACTTCGGTGTGTTTCGCTAATGCCGACTAGTTTGAAAAACCATAATTTGGTTTGAAATGACATCTATATGAAGATTAAAGAATAAATTTTAAAGAATTTATCTTTGATAAAATTAATGGGAACCTTTCCCTAAGAATGTGAAATTTAGGAACTAACTGGGGATCAGTTAAGTTGAATGGTTTCCTGGGTATTGATCTGATTTTGGTTTCGGCCTTTGGTGTTAATATTTGGGAAATCGTTCTCTTGTAATTTACGGTTAGTGACTGCTGAATTGGAATGAGGCGTAGGTTGTGTTTGTGTAATATTTGTTTGTTACATACGCGGGTCATTCAGAAAGGCCGGGTTTATACCCATTCTGAATAACCGATTCGACGATATGTCGAAGATGAAGACGGTGGGTGAAGACCGGAAGTCTTCACATCGTTTGGATGGTTATTGATGATCTTGATTGGGCTTTACACCAAAGATGAGGGAATCAGTTGGTGGTCGTCCAGACGTACTTGGAGATCGATGGATATGCGAGGAAAGTGCCTCCGGTTTCATTCAGACCCAGAACGAACTTGTAAATGGACTGTGTGTCTGACATTGGATTTTATTCTGTGTTGATTGATCTCTATTAAATATACATCTATTTGGCGGCGGAGAATTTATTCTCTTGCTTAACGCCCTTCTCTGAGACATACGAGCTCAGAGGTTGTACATCGATGGACATCAGTCGCATGGCATGAATTGCCTATGTGGCACGCCTAAGTGGCAATTGATCAAGGCTTCTGTTGAAAAGCAAAGTCTTGTGGTTGATGATCAAAGCACGGCCTGTGTGGTGCAGCTTTGTGTATAACGTGAATTCGCGAGCCTCACACCTCGGTATGAGTCAAAAACGGGATAGTGACTGCAGGGATAGCACGAAGTTTCTTTCTAGCTAGTGGTGGTGTCAGTTCTTAAACTGGCTGACATTTATATACTTTTCACCTATGTGATTGTTGGATGCGAGGTGCCTCGGTTTTAGGTCTGAAAGGACCGGGAAACGTGTGTTCAGGAATTGCCAATCCTCAAACGTAAGAGAGGACCGACCCTGAAGATCCAGGGGTTACCCAGAATGTGTAGTTTCGAGGCATTTGCTAGAGTGTCTCGAAGCGGAGAGGAGCTTGCCCCTTGCCTCGACTCATGACAGAAATCCAATTTCCAATACGAGATATTTCAGTTTTATTTGTAGAGCCTAGTATGGCGACATGATATATGGTTCCCATGCCATCTATGATTGATATTTATGATGGAAATTGTTTTGACACTATACACTTATAATAGTATCAAATGATTTGTTTTAAATGTACCAAGCACGTTTGGCTATTATAAGGGAAAACCCTATCCTCTGGCTTGCGTTGCATTGTGTGATGGGACCTGGGTCTTATAAGAGCTTCATTTTTCGAAAAAGCATTGCGCTGTTTATTCTATGCACTGGTATTCTTGGGAGGAAACCCATTCCGTGTTATACGGCTTGGTCCTTTGAATTACTCTTTTTGAAAGTAAAGTTTTAAATACCTGTTTTAGTTCTCACACCTGTCACATGACTGACCTGGAGTTTATTGTTTTAACCTAAACTCTGGGTACCCCTATTTTTGACACGGGCAGCTAGTAGTTTTGGTTTTGCAGATTTATATTCACAGGATCCTGATTTACAGCTGGAACGATGCTCGGAAAGCTCTGTATCCGTGTATCACTTTCAGTTGTGTTTTGTAATGTTTTTCCGCTGCTATACTGTATTTAAATCTTTGATATTCTTTGTTGTATAATATTTATTCATACTCTGTATATTCTTGTATTCTGATGGAATTGTTGTAAATAACAATGAAATGTCCTTTTGTTTGTGTTCTATTTTGTCGTGTTCTCAAGGTAATCCGTGCTTTCCTCACCGTGGAAGATATGGGCTATCACAGTTGGTATCAGAGCTTGGGTTTACAGAGCTCGAGAACAAGACACATTAGAACCATACGAAGGAATTCATCATATATTGGATTAGTAATATCCAATTAGAATGACTCATTAGAGATAGGATCAGTAGTATCCTAGAACGAGTGTGAAGAGTATATTTTTCAAATGAAGACAAATTTTGTTTTGAAATTTAAATCGTATTATACGTATCTGAATTATTTATTTATTTTAATTTGGACAATCGAGTATATAAAGATTTTGCATATACGCGTCATGAACATATTTTCGAAGTTTTAATATACTGGATAGATATAGAATCGCACTCTAGTCGCCCGGAGATGATTCTGATGATTGTACCTACTTCATCAGGATTTATGTTCGATTTTCGAAGGTGTGATATCTGTATATTTCCAATAGACTGGTGTGAGAACCAAAACTTACATAGGATTATTTGTTGTGATTTGGCATCAAAAACATGATTTTCTGTATATATATATATCAAAATTATGAATTTGAAATTCTAATTCACTAATTGATTGATGGTTGTGTTGTTTGTTTATATGTTTGATAATTTTGAAGCATTTTGCCAAATTTAACCAAAAAGTGAACTGTATTGGAAAATGACTACAAATGCATGCATATACGTGTACTTACATTGAACAGGTCATAGCAAGGAGGCTAGAGCAGAGAATAAAATTGTTTGCCCGACAAATAGTACATGTTTACCATAATTTACTGTTTTGTTTGGGTGATGATGATTTTATGAGCCGATTGGCTTTTTCTTTTTCTTTTGGATTGAAGAAGGCCACGGGAGGCTATATGAAATATCCCGAAGTCCCCGGTGCAGGGGAGGTTATGGCGAAATTTTTCGGAAATTTAGGGAGTTAGCCAAATTTTTGAAAAATTAGAAAAGTTCTTAGAAACTGAAAAGTTGAAGAACTTAAGCCGTAATGAAAATAGTAAAAGTTGAGTTGATTAGTTAAACAACTTTCGGCTTCGTTCCTTTTCGGGGACGAAAAGTTTTAAGTGGGGGAGATTGTAATAACCCGGAAATGCGAGCCAATTTAAATTTTTTATTTTGGCAATTTTAGCGAATTTTGAATATTTAAAAGGAATTATCTTAAATAATATCGACGAGAAATTTATTTTGAATATATTAGAACGTATATATTTATATAGATCGTCCTTAGAATATAAATATTTTATTTTAATTATAAAAGGAATTGAAAATGGCGTGGTAGTTCGATAATTCGATTTCAAATTTCAAATGAATGTACAGGATTCAAAATAAACCGGATTTTACCGAAACCAAAAATAATAGAATCTAATTGAGAATATCTTTCTAACGAATCCGAAAAATCGAAATTTCATAGTGGGAATTAAAAGATATGCCCAGTTGAAAATTCTAAATAGTCACTATGGAATTTCGGCCCTTGAAAAGAGCCATTTTGCAAACGACCTCGGATTTCGACGAAACCACTTTTGTTGGATCCATGATGTCAAATTATTGCTAGGTTTCAAATTTCGTAATTTTTTGAATCAATATGTGAGCGTGGCAAAGGAAAACGCGTTTGACCAGTTTCAGTTGAATTTAATCAACTGGAAAATGGCCATTTTTCCAACGGTCTCAGAATTTGACGAAATTAGTTTTGTTAGCACTGTATCGTCAATACAAAGCTAGAAAATATTTTTCTGGAATTTTTCTAGTTAGTATGTGGCCCCGGTAAATTGAAATGTGCGTTCAAATTCAATATATAGAGTTATATGTTGATTTTGACGAAAACTGATCGAAACGATCGAATCAACTTGCGATACATATACCATTGTGTTCGGAATGGGGGTAAAACGCTGGGGACGACAGTCGTTGGGTCCCGTTTCGAATTCAAATAGAAAGTCAACCTTTTGAAAAATAAAATAGAATAAAATATTAAATTATATAATATAATCTCAACCCTTATTCTCTCTCTAACCCTTACTCCCTCTCAGCCCCCCCGATCGTTATTCTGAAAGAAAATAAAAAAAAAACAAACAAAAGGAACTCGCGATCCGATTCTCCGCCTGCCTCGTCGATCAGCGACCTCCACCTCCGCTTCTCCATCTTCTTCCTCCGCTCCACCACCTCCCCCTCTCCGACCTCCCGAAACCTCGCTGCCTCACCTCGATTTCAGCGCCCTCCATTAGTTCGAGTTCAACATAAAAGGGAGGCTCGGGTGCGGTTTTCCAAGCTCTACCCCGTAGTGCCATCCGATCGTCGTCCAGCTCCTTGTTTCGCGCGATAAAACCAACCCTAGTTTCGAGCTCTTCAAAACCGACGTCGGCCATAATTGGTTAAGGGAAGAAAGGTGATTTTTTATAGATTAAAAAATCATTATTTTCAAGATATGTTTTGTTTTAAAAATATATACATAGCATGCTTAAAATAAATATGTAAATATATATATATATGTATATATATAAAAACAAGATTTTTATAAATATGACTATGTTATAAAAATATGATTTTTAAACCATATAGAACAGTTTTAAAAATATAAATTTACATTGCTTTTAAAATATAAATTTGCTATGGTTTTAAATAAAATCAGTTCTATTATATATGTGATGGCAATAGAAAAGTTTAGAACTTTATCATAAAGAAGTTTGAATTTTTAAAAGTAGAAAGATTATATTTTTAATAGTGAAAAGAATGGATTTTTATATATATGTTAGCATAGGAAAGATGGGGTTTTTATATGCGAGAAGTAGGATTTTTAGAGATAGAATAGGTCGGTATTTTATACATATAAAGTGATGATTTTTATCACATAAAGATGTGATTTTTACAAAGAAAGATATGTTTAAAAATATGATTTTATATTAGGAGAAGAATAAAAATATGATTTTTATAATATATAGATAAAAAAAATTGATCTTTATATATGTGGCGAAATAAAAATCTAATTTTTATTATACATATGTTGAAATAAAAATGTGATTTTTATCCATGTAGTGGCTACGGACAATGAAATTGACAAAAGGCGAGCGTGATGAAGATTTCTTCAAGTGGAGATTCGTGGCGCTGGTTTAGCTAATCGGTGAGAACTTCTCACTTTAAATTTTCTTTAGTTAAAAATATATACTAGGATGCAGACGGTGCTTAGCAGCACCCGACACCCGTCGTCCATAGACCATGGACAGCTTGTATGCTTGTTTGTTTGATTTTGATGTGTAGTTGATTATGTGATGTGATATGAAATAAAATATTTATATAGTTAAAAATATTTTATAGTTGAAAATAGAATTTTCAACGTGTATATAAAATGAAATATTTATAAATAAATCGGACGACTTGTTTATATACACACATTTGACTGATATGGATTGGGACGATAAATTTTACACATCGCCCAACTGCACAAATAAAATATGTATTTGATTGTTTGAAATGCTACATGGGTATTGGGATGATATTTGGCATACACTAATCCCAATTATTTAGTTGTATGTCGATCGATTGGTCGACAGACTGTGCGAGCGTTAATTATTTATATTTGATGATTATGCAGTTGCGTGGTGCACTTTGGATGATGGTTGATTATTTATCGTTGCTATTATATACATGTGTTTTAAGGAATCCATATAATTAACATTATATGGTAATTGATTGGGCCTCATTCCAATTGGGAAAATAAAAATATTATAAAATATAGATTCATGTGTTGACAGTACTCATATGTTGAGATTAGTCATGTGTTGAACGAAATATTTTAACAATAAAATTTACATCTTTGTCATATATAAAATTAGAAACTAACTGGAAAATAGATAAGATGAGCAGTCTCCTGAATATTGATCTGATGTTGGTTTCGGCCTTTCGGGGTTAATATTTAGGGAATCGTTCTCTTACTAATTTACGGTTGGAGTCTGATTAGAAATTAAATGATAGAAATCAAAATTTTATAAAATATATTGAATAACAAAAATAGTCACATGTGGACAGTACTCATTTGTTGAGATTAGTCGTGTGTTGAAAGAAATATAGATTCATGTGTTGAATAGAATAAATATTCATTTGTTGAATAGAATAACGGAATTATTGAAATATATAAAGCCGTGTTGATTAGCGATGCGCTATTTTGACGCGAACAATATTTATATCGATTATATTCGTTTCTATAATGAATATTGAAAAGAGATTTAAAAATTCGAATTGAATTGAACATAAAACGAATTCGAATTGAATATAAAACGAATTCGAGTTGAATTGAATATAAAACAAATTCGAATTGAATTGAATATAAAATGAATTCGAATTGAATTGAATATAAAACGAATTCGAATTGAATTGAATATAAAATGAATCGAATTGAATTGAATTGAATAGAAAATGAATTCAAATTGAATTGAAATCGATTTGAATTTAAATCAAATAGAAATGAAATTAGAAAGAATTTATAATGGAAAATTCAATTTTGATTTGAATTTGAAATGAAAGTTGAAGTTGTTTTTGAAACAAAACTGAAACGATTTATAAAATTCGTTTTAAAAGGAAGCCGACGATATATATATATATATATATATATATATATATATATATATATATTATACAATGGTCTGAATAGAACGCGCCGCACCACGGTAGTTCGTGAATTTCGACCATTGATTTCGAACGAACTTTACGAGAGGTCCGACCGTCGGATTCTCCTAAAACCGGAACCGTTGGGTTCGTATCGAAAAGATCTTTCTAACAAATATTAGAAATTTAAAATCTGACGGTTGGATTTGGAGATATGTCCAAATCAATTTCAGAAAAGGTCGCTGTAAGTGCAGTTCAATGGCCTCTGATGGAAATCGACTGTACGGGCCTTGATAAAATTACTAAAAATTATCAATAATTTGTGTAAAATCATAAGAAATGATTTGGGAAAAACTGGGATGAAAAACTCCATATTTGAAAAGATAAAAATATATTTTTATCGAAATGAACTAGTTTTGAACTAGAATTAAAACCCAATTATTTTTAAATAAATAAATTGGATTTGAAATGGGTTTTAAATAACCAGAATTTCTAATATATTTAATTGGAATTGAATTAGAATTGATTTGTGGGTTTATCGTGAACGGTGTATTAAATAACACTTGTTATTTAACCCGATAATAAATAAAATGTGATTTGGGTTTATCGTGAAATGTGTTTTAAATGACATTAGTTCTTTAACCCAGTAAAAAGAGTTTTAATGGATCTGTAATTAGATTGAAATGTGAATTGATAATTTAAATTATCAAATTTGGAAAGTGAGCGAGAATGGAGTATCACCAGTTTTGCTCCAAAGCGATAGTTAAGTCTTTAATTAGATTTGAACGTGAAATGGTAATTAATTTTACCGATAACACCGTGGTGTTAGATATGGAGTATTACCAGTTTTGCTTCATGGGATAAATAGGTTGGGATTGGGAATTAAAATAAATAATTACTTCGGTGTGGTTCGCTAATCCCGACTAGTTTGAAAAACCATAATTTGGTTTGAAATGACATCTAAAGGAAGATTAAAGAATAAATTTTAAAGAATTTATCTTTGATAAAATTAATGGGAACCTTTCCCTAAGAATGTGAAATTTAGGAACTAACTGGGGATCAGTTAAGTTAAATGGTTTCTTGGGTATTGATCTGATGTTGGTTTCGGCCTTTGGGGTTAATATTTGGGAAATTGTTCTCTTGCAATTTACGGTTAGTGACTGCTGAATTGGAATGAGGCGTAGGTTGTGTTTATGTAACATTTGTTTATTACATATGCAGGTCATTCAGAAAGGTCGGGTTTATACCCATTCCGAATAACCGATTCGACGATATGTCGAAGATGAAGACGGTGGGTGAAGACCGGAAGTCTTCACATCGTTTGGATGGTTATTGATGATCTTGATTGGGCTGTACACCCAAGATGAGGGAATCAGTTGGTGGTCGTCCAGACGTACTTGGAGATCGATGGATATGCGAGGAAAGTGCCTCCGGTTTCGTTTAGACCCAGAACGAACTTGTAAATGGGCTGTGTGTCTGACATTGGATTTTATTCAGTGTTGATTGATCTCTATTAAATATACATCTGTTTGGCGGTGGAGAATTTATTCTCTTGCTTAACGCCCTTCTCGGAGACGTACGAGCTCAGAGGTTGTATATCGATGGACATTAGTCGCATGTCATGAATTGCCTGTGTGGCATGCCTAAGTGGCAATTGATCAAGGCTTCTGTTGACAAGCAAAGTCTTGTGGTTGATGATCAAAGCACGGCCTGTGTGGCGCAGCTTTGTGTATAACGTGAATTCGCGAGCCTCACACCTCGGTATGTGTAACGACCCAGATTTTTGCCAATTTATTTTGAATATTTAATATCGTTTTAAATACTGAGCTGATAATAGAATCAATTTTTATATTGAATTATCGACATAACTATCGCAATATGAGGATCTTAAGTAATTAAATTTGAAATGGAGTCAAATTGATTTATATGAAGTTTTATTTGAATTTAAACGATAACAAATAATAATTTATTTTCGAAGAATTCATTTGTTTAAATTTAAATTATATTATATTGATTTAAAATGGTTATTTTATATTACGTTCAAATTAAATTGTATAATCTGTTTCGTTGAATTCAAAATAGTGAATAATGTTGAGAACATCAGTTGTTTTGCTGAAATAGTGGTTCGTGGTTTCAAATTAAAGGACCGCAAGATATTTTATCTATTTAAAATAAAATCGAATATAAAAGAAAATAAAAGAGGAGAAGAGCCGACCTATATTTTTAAACGTTGAGCCTACTTTTAGCTTCAGCTCCTCTCATTTCGCAGACCTATATACTCTCCTCGAGCTGTAGAAAATGTCCCTAACCTTTAATATCAAGGAGACAACAGATTACTGGCAACGTACTTACTGTTTCCTCTCGCTCGCTCTATAAATGGATCCCTCACCTCCGTCCATTTCCATTCTGAAATCTTTATCTCATTTTCTTTCGATCTTCCTAGTCTTTCAAAATGGATTCACAGAAAAAAAAAAAGGGGAAATTTAAATCGAGATCGAATTGAAAAGCTTCAGAATCCCTTCGAAGTAAAACAGGACCGTTCCCCTTCCTTATAAAATCATAGTGATCTCGATTTTTCTGATTCTTTTCAAGGCGCACTGCATCCTTCCTCTCAGTGGAAATCGAGTCCACCGATTTAAATCAAAATTTGATTCAATCGAAGAAGAGAAAAGAAAAGAAAGGGGAGCGCAATTCAAATCCCTAGATCCTGTGTAGCTCGTCAACACATAGAAATCGGTCGCGACTAGGAGGAGGTGCGATGTTGGGCGATGGGTCAGTGGAGGTTCGTTGGGGAAGCACGATCTTGTTTGTTTTGAACTGGAGTGGTGCGATTTCAGTTTGGGGCGCGATCTTGATTTTTCTGAAACATCAATATCGCGAGAAGGATCGAATACCGTGAAGGCCAACATAAAGGGCGACGCTAGCATCAGTCTTCGAATGGTGCGATGATAGTTGAGAGGATCGATAGCAGGATATTGGAGAGGTTTTGGGGACTGCGACTTTATGAAGGGGATGAGGTCGATATCTGAATACAAGGATGGTGCGATGAGATGGGTATTCAAGTGGAGGCGAGATGATTACCAGGAAGTGCGATCCAGGAGGGAGGCCGTTCTCGAGTTGATGGCGACTGTTGAAGTGATGATCGAATTCGTCCTCTTCGGTGAAACTGCAGATGCGCTAGGGTTGCAAGAATATTAGGTATTTATTTATTATTTTATTTTCAATTCAATAATAGTTTAAAAACATAAAACCTGAGAAAATATAAATGAGTTCTTGTACATGATTATAATTTTAAAAACAGAAATTAAGGTAAATTCATTTATAATTAATCTAGTAATGACTTTTGACTAAATTAGACTAATCTAAATTTAGTTTGTTATTGATTAATTAAGTGATAAAAGGTAAGAATAGTTAATTATGAATTGGATATTCATAGGAGCTTGATAAATTTATTAAGAGAAGCCGAGTCAAATTCATGGACGCAGATATGGGATTAGATTGGGTATTCGGCAAAGGAAAAGTCATGGTGAGTAAATCTCACTCACCTTTAGAATTATTTTTATTTTATTAAAAATAATTGTTTGTTGCTTGTGTGCATGCTTTCTGGTCGCTTTATATATATTAGTTATTTAGGATATATATATATATTGGGTTGATTGATTGGTTGGATTCCCGCAGTCTCATTAGCGGATGCCCGCAGTTTCATAGCGGATGATTACCCTATACGCCCCACGCTATGATTAGTGGATGACCTTCTATACCGCGATATTCTGCCACGAAGCAGAATGGGTATTATTTATGTGCTAACATCTGTGGATGCAGGAAAACAGGTTGGAGGAATCCAACTGGATTCCTCAAAAATATATTACCTGTTTGTTTATTTGTTTGCATATATATTGTTATATATGATGTGTTAGAAAAATAAATAATTCGTTGCTTTGTGTGTTTAAATATCACTGGGCCAATTAAAAGGACATTTGAGATTTTAAAAAGGGGGAATTCTATTTTTAAATAGAATTTGAATTTTTAAATGGAATTAAAAATATAAAACTTGTTTTGAAAAATAAAACAAGTAGTTCCTTTTTAAACGGAGTATAAATAGTTCTTTTATAACGAAGTTATAAATGAAGTGAAAAGAATTATCATTTGATAATTCAAAATATAGAAATACAAGTGTTTTGAAATATGATTCAAAAGAGAATTTGGAATAGGATTTGAAATATAGAATTTCAAAGAATAATTAAATAGAATTTGAAATATAGTATTTCAAGGAAAAATTCAAATATGAAATTTGAATAGAGATTGAATGGAATTTAAATATAAAATTTGAATAGAGAAGTTGAAATAGCATTTCTAAATAGAATTTGAAATAGATTTTCCAAATAGAATTTTCAAAAGAGAATTTGAAATAGACTTTGAAATAAAATTTCAAAAATAGTATTGAAATGAAATTTGAATTCAAATATAATTGAAAGAGTATTTGACTATAGAAATTCAAAGGGAGTTCAAATAATAGAACTTGAATTCAAAGTAATGTAAATATGGGATTCGAATTCAAGGAAATTGAAATAGGATTTGAATTCAAAGGAATTCAAATGAGATTGGGATAAAGGAAATTCAAAAATGGAATTTCAAATAAAAGAAGTGTAATTTGAAATATTGAGAATTTCAAAGAAGAGTAAATGGAATTTGAAGCATTTAGAATTTCAAATAAGAATTTAACTGGAGTTTGAATAGTTGAATTTCAAATAGAATTTAAATATGGGATTTGAATATAGCAATTCAAGCAGAATTTGAATAAAGGAATTTGAATATAGAATTGTAAAGAAGAATTGGATATAAACTTCAAATGTAGTCGAAATGGAATTGGATATAAACTTCAAATATATTCGAAATAGAGTTGAATATATTATTTAAAGGGAATTGAACTAGGAAATGAATAGAGATTTCAAATGGAATTCAAATATGAAAAATGAATAGGGATTTGAAATGAAAATTCAAGTATTGGATTTCAAATAGAATTCAAAATAAAGTGAGATTGGAATTTGAATCAAGAAATTCAAATAGAGTTAAATGGAGTTGAATTCATTTAACGAAGTTTAAAAGTTTATATATATATATAATTAAAACGAACTCGCCGCAGCGCTGCAGTTCGTAAATTGGCGATTCGAACTTCAATTGAATATATAGAACGAAATTGAAGTCGAAATTCTTCGAAACAAGAAACGTCAGGACCGGTTTGATAATAGTTTTCTAATGAAGGAGAAAAATCTGAATTTCGTCGTATGGATTTTGAGTTATGTCAAAATCAAATTTTCAGAAAAACAGCGCCAGAACCATTTTAAAACCATTATGGTTTATTTAATATTATAAAAGGATTTTAAGCGAATAAAATCCGAAGTTTCTATTTAGAAAATTTCAGAGTTGAGTTGTAAAATATATGCGAATTCAAGTTGTGAGTTTTGAAACAGAAACCAGATTTTTGATTTATTGAATGGAATTAACTAAATTGAATAGAACTTAGTTAAGACGATTTCGAATGGATATTGGGGGTTGAATAATTTAATTCAATTTGAAAATTTATATTCGAAATCAAAAAGGGAACTAGAATTGAAATTGAAATTCAATTTGGTTGTGAGCAAATTAAACATTTTATTTGAAAGTGTTACGTTCAAACGAAGAAGTGAAATAGGCCAAATGGCCGATTTAAAGAATAAATGGGCGAAACTGAATTCAAATGATTAGATGATATTGAATTGAATTGAAAACAGGTGAGCAGGTGTTAGACAGGTAGGGGTTGAGGTATATGAAGTTTATAAACGTAATGCTCGACAAAAAGGTACATGTTTAAATTCATATATGGGTTTTATGCGCCGTATCGGCAAGCCGCTTGGCTTCTTCTTTTTCTTTTTGAGATTAGAAGATACCGGGATGCCATTTGAAATTTCCCGATGCTCCCGATACAGGGGAGGTTATGGCGAAATTTTCCGGAAATTTAAGGAGTTAGAATATTTTTAAGATATTTTGATAAATTTGAAATCATTGTAGCGACGTATTGAATTCGATAGTAAAGTGAATAATAAAATCGAATGTTGCAAACAAAAAGGGATAGAGATAAGTGATTGAAATTGTTCAATTGCAAATAGAGATATTTTCTAATATATAGAAAATAAAGGAAGTTAATATTTGGGAACGTTTTCCAAATGGCATAAGGGCCGAGATGATTATTGAAATATTTGGAAATATAGAAGTGGTTTAATTAATGAAATATTAATTAAAGAGCCCAGTGATTTGTTTGATATGTTGATTGAACACTTGTTTTTATTCGATAGTTAAATCACAGACTATCGAAGTTTTTGACCATCGTTGTCAATATGGAGAGACCGGTTGGATTATTATCCGTGAACCACTCCGTATCGGCATAAGCGTTGCGAACCAAGTATGCTGAATATATTGAAGACGGAGTGAAGTGCAAGGGCTTTTTCTATTTATAGAAATAGTGCCTTCGGTTTCGTTCAATCCCAGAACGAACGTAAATGGACGAATGTTTGACAGAGTATTTCCAATGATCAAATGGGTTGGTCTGTATGAATATATATGGTTGCAACGGATTTATCCCTTAGCATAATATCCAGAATATTTGTGCAAACTCAACTAGTGATTAACGGATCTGACAATGTGGCATTCAAAGTGATTGTGTTATCAAGGAATGGTAAGTATGCGTAGCCTCAGGCCTCAACAACCGGGAAAGGACAAAAATCGGGCAGGCAGCATGGCTATGTGGGTCGCACCCATTAGGGTGTATAATCACCTATCTAGAGAAATTCCTTTTGTTTCTAAATCTATCGATTCTGCCCATTCGGGAAACGGTGGTTTGAGTCCAACCGTTGGTGATATACATTCGATACACTCAAGTGAAATGAGTGGTCGGTCATGTGTGGGCCGGGTTACAAGATGTTCTTGTTGAACCCAGGTGTATTCGCCTCTAGAGATGCACTGTCGGAAGGTGGTCCCATACCTTGTCATGTTGGAAATCCAATCTCCAATAAGCGCCATGCGGTTTTGATTATATACTATATATGTGGAGCGTGAGATGCAAGCGTTCTGCTATTTGGTTATTTACTTGATGTAGACATTATTATAATATCACTGGATTGATATCAAAGTGTTTTGGGTTATAGTAAGGTAAAAACCGTCCGTGTTTATGTGTGGGCTGGTCTTACTATTATCTTTTCTTTCGAAAGGATTTCTAAAAATTAAGCAAGTGGTTGGAGTTTACTCACACCAGTCCCATGACTGACCCAGAGTTTATTTTGTTTTGTTTTCCCTAAACTCTTGGGTGCCCAAATTTGTACGGGCAGTCAAGTGTTTCAGGCTTTTACAGATACACTTGGAGGAGCTTGAAGCAGGGGGCTTCAACGTTAGTCATTTAGAGTTACTTCCGCTGAATCAAATGTTATGTGTACTCTGATGATGGTATGTATATATGTACAAAACAGATTTGTATTTCAAAGCTTATGTTATATAATATATTTTATTCGTTCCGCTGTGAGTTGTGATCTTCGTTTTTCTTCTATTCTAATATTTCTTTCTTTCTATTTCTCACCCTCTAACTTCTTTCTAAAAATGAGTCGTATTTCTGTGTTATTTGGGTTGGGCGTGTGTTGTATTTAGTCGACTCAGATAACACGGATTTGCGGGTCGTTTCAGGTGGTATCAGAGCTTAGGTTGAGTGAACACCTAGGCTTGTGTGGCATGTGCTCATTAGAGATAGGGTCAGCAGTGCCCTAGAATGAGTTGAGTGTATATATGAGAGAGCGTATTTGTGAGTTGATATAAAAATTTGTTTTATATTGTGTTGACTAGTCTGTTGAGTGGTTTATGAATTCTGGTCGAATCGTGGGACGCCACGAAGTCGATAGGGATTTCTAAACACTTGAACAGAAGATTGAACACGATATTGTTTTAAAGTGGGTGAAATTATTTTATCCAAAATTATGTTTTGATATAGAAAGAATAATTTTCTAGAATTATTATTATATGGATGTGTTGGATGTTGATTTTATAATCAAATGAGATTATAAAATTAGAATGGTTATTTATAACCAAATAGAATTTGTATGGAGATTAAATATACAAATGAGATAAATTAGAATAAAATTCAAACCAGAATGAAGAATTTAAAATCCTGGGAAGTTGAAATTTATTTTTTCAAAGTATATTAAAATAATATAGATTTGTTTTAAAAGGATTTGAAAGAAAATCATGGATTTTGAAATAATAAAGCACTGAACTCACTTCAGTGGCTGGAAAATAATTCTGATGATGATTGCAACATCATCAGTGTTCATTTCCGAGTTTCTAAGTGATGGATTGCTACCTTAGAAAGTTTTGACGGAAATTTGTTTTGAAAGAAAACAAGTAGATTGAAAATTCAAATGTTTTGAATTTGAAATGAAAATAAATATATGTATATATTTATGGGATTTCAAAAGAATTTGAAAAGAAAACCCAGGGATTTGAATTCTGGAATTTAAATTTAACTTTAACAAGTTAAATGGGTCGAAGTGAGTGAATTGATTAGAACCAATTTGAATAGGTTATTGGAATATAGATGGGATATAAATGGATTGATCGTAGATCATTCGAATCAAATGTGTGAAGACCAAGAGTTTTGGTTGGAGTTAATTTATTGAAATATGAGAAGTTGAGTTTCAACATAAGTGAGATGTGGGAAGGTAATGGATTTGTATCATTTTTCCTAACTTAGCAATTTCGAGGACGAAATTATTTTAAGGGGGGAAGAATGTAACGACCCAGATTTTTGCCAATTTATTTTGAATATTTAATATCGTTTTAAATACTGAGCTGATAATAGAATCAATTTTTATATTGAATTATCGACATAACTATCGCAATATGAGGATCTTAAGTAATTAAATTTGAAATGGAGTCAAATTGATTTATATGAAGTTTTATTTGAATTTAAACGATAACAAATAATAATTTATTTTCGAAGAATTCATTTGTTTAAATTTAAATTATATTATATTGATTTAAAATGGTTATTTTATATTACGTTCAAATTAAATTGTATAATCTGTTTCGTTGAATTCAAAATAGTGAATAATGTTGAGAACATCAGTTGTTTTGCTGAAATAGTGGTTCGTGGTTTCAAATTAAAGGACCGCAAGATATTTTATCTATTTAAAATAAAATCGAATATAAAAGAAAATAAAAGAGGAGAAGAGCCGACCTATATTTTTAAACGTTGAGCCTACTTTTAGCTTCAGCTCCTCTCATTTCGCAGACCTATATACTCTCCTCGAGCTGTAGAAAATGTCCCTAACCTTTAATATCAAGGAGACAACAGATTACTGGCAACGTACTTACTGTTTCCTCTCGCTCGCTCTATAAATGGATCCCTCACCTCCGTCCATTTCCATTCTGAAATCTTTATCTCATTTTCTTTCGATCTTCCTAGTCTTTCAAAATGGATTCACAGAAAAAAAAAAAAGGGGGAAATTTAAATCGAGATCGAATTGAAAAGCTTCAGAATCCCTTCGAAGTAAAACAGGACCGTTCCCCTTCCTTATAAAATCATAGTGATCTCGATTTTTCTGATTCTTTTCAAGGCGCACTGCATCCTTCCTCTCAGTGGAAATCGAGTCCACCGATTTAAATCAAAATTTGATTCAATCGAAGAAGAGAAAAGAAAAGAAAGGGGAGCGCAATTCAAATCCCTAGATCCTGTGTAGCTCGTCAACACATAGAAATCGGTCGCGACTAGGAGGAGGTGCGATGTTGGGCGATGGGTCAGTGGAGGTTCGTTGGGGAAGCACGATCTTGTTTGTTTTGAACTGGAGTGGTGCGATTTCAGTTTGGGGCGCGATCTTGATTTTTCTGAAACATCAATATCGCGAGAAGGATCGAATACCGTGAAGGCCAACATAAAGGGCGACGCTAGCATCAGTCTTCGAATGGTGCGATGATAGTTGAGAGGATCGATAGCAGGATATTGGAGAGGTTTTGGGGACTGCGACTTTATGAAGGGGATGAGGTCGATATCTGAATACAAGGATGGTGCGATGAGATGGGTATTCAAGTGGAGGCGAGATGATTACCAGGAAGTGCGATCCAGGAGGGAGGCCGTTCTCGAGTTGATGGCGACTGTTGAAGTGATGATCGAATTCGTCCTCTTCGGTGAAACTGCAGATGCGCTAGGGTTGCAAGAATATTAGGTATTTATTTATTATTTTATTTTCAATTCAATAATAGTTTAAAAACATAAAACCTGAGAAAATATAAATGAGTTCTTGTACATGATTATAATTTTAAAAACAGAAATTAAGGTAAATTCATTTATAATTAATCTAGTAATGACTTTTGACTAAATTAGACTAATCTAAATTTAGTTTGTTATTGATTAATTAAGTGATAAAAGGTAAGAATAGTTAATTATGAATTGGATATTCATAGGAGCTTGATAAATTTATTAAGAGAAGCCGAGTCAAATTCATGGACGCAGATATGGGATTAGATTGGGTATTCGGCAAAGGAAAAGTCATGGTGAGTAAATCTCACTCACCTTTAGAATTATTTTTATTTTATTAAAAATAATTGTTTGTTGCTTGTGTGCATGCTTTCTGGTCGCTTTATATATATTAGTTATTTAGGATATATATATATATTGGGTTGATTGATTGGTTGGATTCCCGCAGTCTCATTAGCGGATGCCCGCAGTTTCATAGCGGATGATTACCCTATACGCCCCACGCTATGATTAGTGGATGACCTTCTATACCGCGATATTCTGCCACGAAGCAGAATGGGTATTATTTATGTGCTAACATCTGTGGATGCAGGAAAACAGGTTGGAGGAATCCAACTGGATTCCTCAAAAATATATTACCTGTTTGTTTATTTGTTTGCATATATATTGTTATATATGATGTGTTAGAAAAATAAATAATTCGTTGCTTTGTGTGTTTAAATATCACTGGGCCAATTAAAAGGACATTTGAGATTTTAAAAAGGGGGAATTCTATTTTTTAAATAGAATTTGAATTTTTAAATGGAATTAAAAATATAAAACTTGTTTTGAAAAATAAAACAAGTAGTTCCTTTTTAAACGGAGTATAAATAGTTCTTTTATAACGAAGTTATAAATGAAGTGAAAAGAATTATCATTTGATAATTCAAAATATAGAAATACAAGTGTTTTGAAATATGATTCAAAAGAGAATTTGGAATAGGATTTGAAATATAGAATTTCAAAGAATAATTAAATAGAATTTGAAATATAGTATTTCAAGGAAAAATTCAAATATGAAATTTGAATAGAGATTGAATGGAATTTAAATATAAAATTTGAATAGAGAAGTTGAAATAGCATTTCTAAATAGAATTTGAAATAGATTTTCCAAATAGAATTTTCAAAAGAGAATTTGAAATAGACTTTGAAATAAAATTTCAAAAATAGTATTGAAATGAAATTTGAATTCAAATATAATTGAAAGAGTATTTGACTATAGAAATTCAAAGGGAGTTCAAATAATAGAACTTGAATTCAAAGTAATGTAAATATGGGATTCGAATTCAAGGAAATTGAAATAGGATTTGAATTCAAAGGAATTCAAATGAGATTGGGATAAAGGAAATTCAAAAATGGAATTTCAAATAAAAGAAGTGTAATTTGAAATATTGAGAATTTCAAAGAAGAGTAAATGGAATTTGAAGCATTTAGAATTTCAAATAAGAATTTAACTGGAGTTTGAATAGTTGAATTTCAAATAGAATTTAAATATGGGATTTGAATATAGCAATTCAAGCAGAATTTGAATAAAGGAATTTGAATATAGAATTGTAAAGAAGAATTGGATATAAACTTCAAATGTAGTCGAAATGGAATTGGATATAAACTTCAAATATATTCGAAATAGAGTTGAATATATTATTTAAAGGGAATTGAACTAGGAAATGAATAGAGATTTCAAATGGAATTCAAATATGAAAAATGAATAGGGATTTGAAATGAAAATTCAAGTATTGGATTTCAAATAGAATTCAAAATAAAGTGAGATTGGAATTTGAATCAAGAAATTCAAATAGAGTTAAATGGAGTTGAATTCATTTAACGAAGTTTAAAAGTTTATATATATATATAATTAAAACGAACTCGCCGCAGCGCTGCAGTTCGTAAATTGGCGATTCGAACTTCAATTGAATATATAGAACGAAATTGAAGTCGAAATTCTTCGAAACAAGAAACGTCAGGACCGGTTTGATAATAGTTTTCTAATGAAGGAGAAAAATCTGAATTTCGTCGTATGGATTTTGAGTTATGTCAAAATCAAATTTTCAGAAAAACAGCGCCAGAACCATTTTAAAACCATTATGGTTTATTTAATATTATAAAAGGATTTTAAGCGAATAAAATCCGAAGTTTCTATTTAGAAAATTTCAGAGTTGAGTTGTAAAATATATGCGAATTCAAGTTGTGAGTTTTGAAACAGAAACCAGATTTTTGATTTATTGAATGGAATTAACTAAATTGAATAGAACTTAGTTAAGACGATTTCGAATGGATATTGGGGGTTGAATAATTTAATTCAATTTGAAAATTTATATTCGAAATCAAAAAGGGAACTAGAATTGAAATTGAAATTCAATTTGGTTGTGAGCAAATTAAACATTTTATTTGAAAGTGTTACGTTCAAACGAAGAAGTGAAATAGGCCAAATGGCCGATTTAAAGAATAAATGGGCGAAACTGAATTCAAATGATTAGATGATATTGAATTGAATTGAAAACAGGTGAGCAGGTGTTAGACAGGTAGGGGTTGAGGTATATGAAGTTTATAAACGTAATGCTCGACAAAAAGGTACATGTTTAAATTCATATATGGGTTTTATGCGCCGTATCGGCAAGCCGCTTGGCTTCTTCTTTTTCTTTTTGAGATTAGAAGATACCGGGATGCCATTTGAAATTTCCCGATGCTCCCGATACAGGGGAGGTTATGGCGAAATTTTCCGGAAATTTAAGGAGTTAGAATATTTTTAAGATATTTTGATAAATTTGAAATCATTGTAGCGACGTATTGAATTCGATAGTAAAGTGAATAATAAAATCGAATGTTGCAAACAAAAAGGGATAGAGATAAGTGATTGAAATTGTTCAATTGCAAATAGAGATATTTTCTAATATATAGAAAATAAAGGAAGTTAATATTTGGGAACGTTTTCCAAATGGCATAAGGGCCGAGATGATTATTGAAATATTTGGAAATATAGAAGTGGTTTAATTAATGAAATATTAATTAAAGAGCCCAGTGATTTGTTTGATATGTTGATTGAACACTTGTTTTTATTCGATAGTTAAATCACAGACTATCGAAGTTTTTGACCATCGTTGTCAATATGGAGAGACCGGTTGGATTATTATCCGTGAACCACTCCGTATCGGCATAAGCGTTGCGAACCAAGTATGCTGAATATATTGAAGACGGAGTGAAGTGCAAGGGCTTTTTCTATTTATAGAAATAGTGCCTTCGGTTTCGTTCAATCCCAGAACGAACGTAAATGGACGAATGTTTGACAGAGTATTTCCAATGATCAAATGGGTTGGTCTGTATGAATATATATGGTTGCAACGGATTTATCCCTTAGCATAATATCCAGAATATTTGTGCAAACTCAACTAGTGATTAACGGATCTGACAATGTGGCATTCAAAGTGATTGTGTTATCAAGGAATGGTAAGTATGCGTAGCCTCAGGCCTCAACAACCGGGAAAGGACAAAAATCGGGCAGGCAGCATGGCTATGTGGGTCGCACCCATTAGGGTGTATAATCACCTATCTAGAGAAATTCCTTTTGTTTCTAAATCTATCGATTCTGCCCATTCGGGAAACGGTGGTTTGAGTCCAACCGTTGGTGATATACATTCGATACACTCAAGTGAAATGAGTGGTCGGTCATGTGTGGGCCGGGTTACAAGATGTTCTTGTTGAACCCAGGTGTATTCGCCTCTAGAGATGCACTGTCGGAAGGTGGTCCCATACCTTGTCATGTTGGAAATCCAATCTCCAATAAGCGCCATGCGGTTTTGATTATATACTATATATGTGGAGCGTGAGATGCAAGCGTTCTGCTATTTGGTTATTTACTTGATGTAGACATTATTATAATATCACTGGATTGATATCAAAGTGTTTTGGGTTATAGTAAGGTAAAAACCGTCCGTGTTTATGTGTGGGCTGGTCTTACTATTATCTTTTCTTTCGAAAGGATTTCTAAAAATTAAGCAAGTGGTTGGAGTTTACTCACACCAGTCCCATGACTGACCCAGAGTTTATTTTGTTTTGTTTTCCCTAAACTCTTGGGTGCCCAAATTTGTACGGGCAGTCAAGTGTTTCAGGCTTTTACAGATACACTTGGAGGAGCTTGAAGCAGGGGGCTTCAACGTTAGTCATTTAGAGTTACTTCCGCTGAATCAAATGTTATGTGTACTCTGATGATGGTATGTATATATGTACAAAACAGATTTGTATTTCAAAGCTTATGTTATATAATATATTTTATTCGTTCCGCTGTGAGTTGTGATCTTCGTTTTTCTTCTATTCTAATATTTCTTTCTTTCTATTTCTCACCCTCTAACTTCTTTCTAAAAATGAGTCGTATTTCTGTGTTATTTGGGTTGGGCGTGTGTTGTATTTAGTCGACTCAGATAACACGGATTTGCGGGTCGTTTCAGTATGAGTCAAAAACGGGATAGTGACTGCAGGGAGAGCATGACGTTTCCTTCTAGCTAGTGGTGGTGTCAGTGCTTAAACTGGCTGACATTTATGTACTTTTCACCTATGTGATTGTTGGATGCGAGGCGCCTCGATTTTAGGTCTTAAAGGACCGGGAAACTTGTGTTCAGGAATTGCCAATCCTCAAACGTAAGAGAGGACCGGCCCTGAAGATCCAGGGGTTACCCAGAGTGTGTAGTCCCGAGGCATTTGCTAGAGTGTCTCGAAGCGGAGAGGAGCTTGCCCCTTGCCTCGACTCATGACGGAAATCCAATTTCCAATACGAGATATTTCGGTTTTATTTGTAGAGCCTAGTATGGCGACATGATATATGGTACCCATGCCGTCTATGATTGATATTTATGATGGAAATTGTTTTGACTCTATACACTTATAATAGTATCAAATGAATTGTTTTAAACGTACCAAGCATGTTTGGCTATTATAAGGGAAAACCCTATCCTCCGGCTTGCGTTGCATTGTGTGATGGGACCTGGGTCTTATAATAGCTTCATTTTTCGAAAAAGCATTGCGCTGTTTATTCTTTGCACTGGTATTCTTGGGAGGAAACCCGTTCCGTGTTATACGGCGTAGTCCTTTGAATTACTCTTTTTTAAAGTAAAGTTTTAAATAACTGTTTTAGTTCTCACACCAGTCACATGACTGACCTGGAGTTTATTGTTTTAACCTAATCTCTGGGTGCCCCTATTTTCGACACGGGCAGCTAGTAGTTTTGGTTTTGCAGATTTATATTCACAGGATCCTGATTTACAACTGGAACGATGCTTGGAAAGCTCTGTATCCATGTATCACTTTCAGTTGTGTTTTGTAATGTTTTCCGCTGCTATACTGTATTTAAATCTTTGATATTCTTTATTGTATAATATTTATTCATACTCTGTATATTCTTGTATTCTGATGGAATTATTGTAAATAACAATGAAATATCCTTCTGTTTGTGTTCTATTTTATCGTGTTCTCAAGGTAATCCGTGCTTTCCTCATCGGGGAAGATACGGGCTATCACAGGAATTCTAGATTTAATAAAAGAATAATTGAGGAAAAAAAATTGAGTTCATTTATTTGAAATTGCAGTTCAAATTTAATTTGATAAATAATCAAATTTGCGAATTTAAAATTCATGAAATCGATTTATAGAATTTATTTAAGTTATAATTGGATTAATATGGAGTTTAATAAATATTTGAGTTGAATTAAAACAGTTAATCGAATAATTGGATATTTTATAATTAATTAACTGTGAAATTTAACTGATTTGGCGACTGTCTTGGAATCTGACGAAACCGGTTCCATCAGATCCGGAATGGTAAAATATTATAGAGTTTCAAATTTCATCGAAATCGGGTTTGTCATTTGATCATACGAAATAAAATGTAAATGGAATCATTGTAATAGGATAATTGTTTAATTCTTGTACTGGGCCTTTTATATATATATATAAATATATATATATATATATTTCCACCCATCAGCCCATCCTCATTTTACGTATATTTTCATCTGTTCGTTTTTATCTATAATGGTTGAGAAACAAATTCTCAAACCCTATTCCAAATAAAAATACCAGCTTCAAGTTCAAATCTCTCCAAACCATAGCAAATTATATATCAAATCGAAGCTCTCGACGATACGAAGCACCCCGTACCATTCGTTATGACATGCAGTGCTTCGTTTGGCTGGAATTCACAGTCAAAGTTGCTGATTTTCGAAGCCCTAAAGTTTAAATTGGGGGTTTTCGATTCGGAGGTTAATCAGAGATTTTGTGATATGGGTATTGTAGAGGAGGTTAATAAGAGTGTGTTGGTGGTGGTCTTTGCTTTATAAGCAAAGGGGTTGCCGGAAATTGGTGTTATAGGGTTTGAAAACCCTTCCGTTCTTTGACTCATCAGCAGCAAGGGGCTCGACCGGAGGTGGTCTTGTGGGTGCTGGATGGAGCGCTTCGATGGCAGGAAGAGAATGGAGGTGGTCTCGGGTTATGAAACGGCCGGAACGGGTGGCAATTGGCGGTCAAAGGTGGCGCATGGAATGGGTTTCACGATGGGGTACTGTAGTAGAACAGTTTTGGAGCGGGAAGAAAGCGTTGAGCATGATGACGTGGCAGATTCTGGTTGGGTGAGAATTTAATTTACTAAATTTTATATATTCGAAAGTCAAATGATAAACATGCTTATAACTTTTACATATGAACTCGGATTTCGATGCAGTTGGATGCGTTGGAGTCGTGGCGAGATTGCGGACGATCTAAGACTGGTTGGGCTGCATTTAGAGACTGTAAAATTTTGGGCTTTGATTTGACGTCTGATCAACTAAAAGACTGTAAAATTTTGGGCTTTGGTTTGACGTCCGATCAACTAAAGAACCAAAGGTGAGTGATTTTCTCGCTCACGATTAAGTGAATTATTCCCGTGTTTGTTAAATTAAATTATGAAATAAGCTTGGTTGCATGGTTGTGACTAATTGTTGATTTGGTTACCTAAATTGACATGTATGTGTTACTATGCAAATCTAAGTTGATAACTAGTTATTTTAGTTCAACTAAATTCCTAGTTAGAAATCCTGACCCTTGTTAACAAGTGAAGTAATTTAATATTTACAGTTTGAATAAAATGGTTATGATGGATGCCTTGGTTGATTTGGTTACTGAATTGATAGTGATATTAGAATGTTCCGTTATTCAGTACATGGATGTTGTATGCTTATTTTGGCGATTAATCCCATTTTCGCGCTAGATGTTGCGGCCATCCAATAAACCCAGGGATTATTCGATTTAAAATAAATTAAGAACACAGGTTGAAATGATAAATATATGTGACCCTGATTTGGATTGAAATCACTACAAGAAAATGTCATAATAATCGCAAGTAGGATTGCACTGAAATTTTTCTTGCTATTATTAAATCACTATTTTTTATTTAATTAAAAAGACAAGTTAATTTGCAATTATATTAACCAAAGTGCAATAATATTAATGCCGCGTACCTTAATCCCGTTGCGCTATTTCGTTTCCCTCCAATATTTTCTTTAGGCCGCCAAAATTTCCCACTTTCTTTTTCGCTTTTCCCTAGATACTAATATTCATCTGTTCGCATTTTTTGAATCTGTACTTTCCTACCACTTTATTCCTCAACCTATCCGTCTTCAACCTCAATCCTTCCCAAATTCACGAAGCTAGGTTATTCAATCCTATTTGAAGTTCCAGAAGTTCAACGACGACTGTTCCGCAAGTTCCGCAAGTTGAATCGGAGGAAGAGCAATTTGGTCCGAAGCAGTTCTTCAACTCGATTTGGTCTGAAGTACAATTCTTCAAGCGCGAGGTTTCGGTATATATTTCTGAACATTTTGATCCTGCGTATTTCAATTTTTGTGTTGTATTCGTGTAATTAGGGTTGAGCGCAGATGTGAATTTACATTCTGTTTCTATTCAAACTAAGTGACATGTATGTAGAAAATCATTCTTCCACCAAGGGCATTGATACTTCTCACCATTCACTTGTATTAATTTTATTGAGATTAATTAGAATACTTTATCTAGGTCAAAATTTTATTATATTTTCTTTGTTTACAATCCTTATTCACAATCATCATATACTCTATTAATAGTTGGTGATAATCATATCTGAGAGGAATATTTTAGTCCCTTTTTATTCTTACTGAGGCCTTTATGGAAAACATGAAAAGCACAAGAGTGGTGATATAAATAAATCTTACTGATTAACATTTCTGCAAAAAAATTCTGCATAGCAATTCAGATCTAATGTTTATGCCCCTCCAAATCAAAGGCCATTAGTTCTATCTCGAAATGATCACTTCAATCCGGTTTACTCTCCCTCCAGAATTTCTGAAAAAAATACAACTCAATCAAAAGACAATGCAAAGGTAAAAGTTAAGTTTAATTTTCCTATATTCATTTGAAATCGAGTGATAGATTGGCTGCGTCAAATAGAGAAATTTTTTGAGATATAATGACACTAACATACAACAGTGGGTACACATAGGCTCATATCATCTCAAGAAAGATGCTTTACAATGGTTTTATAGATATTCATATAATAACCTAGATTATAACCATTGGATAACTTTCTATAAGGCTATTCAAGTACAGTTTAACTCTGATGATCTTGATAGGCCTGATGATATTTTATCTTTCCTTATAAATCAACATTAGTCATGAATTATGTTAATCAATTTGAGCAGTTAGAGGGGATGATGGATCATATTACTACTCGTTTATTATAAAAAATTAGGTGGTTTAAGAGAAGAAATTAAATACCATGTCATTGCTGCAAAAGCACAAGATTTTGATAAGGTGGTTTCTTTTGCTAAAACTTTTATAGAAAAATAGATTCCAAAGAACAAAAATAAAAAGAAAAATACTTCTTCTACTTCTAAATCATCACAAATTATTCAAAATATTGCTACTCAAAGTAATGTTAAATTTTCAAAAATGAAGAAGCATTCTCCTCAAGAATTATTAGAAAAGAAAAAAATATATGTCATGGGTGCACTAAAAAATATTACTATGGTCATAAAAACAGGAACAAACAGGTGTTTATCATGGAAGTAGTTATAATCATAGACGGTAATTCAAATTTTGATGATTGAAGTACTAAAAGCCTGACTATATCTCCTGATGCTAAAAATATTTCAAACAATGTCCTACTTTCAATTTCCCTTAATGCTCTATTAGGAATGCCTACCCTTTATACAATTAAAATTAAGTGTTATATAAGTAATAAGGCTGCAATATTACTTATTGATTTTGGTTCAGCTCAGTAATGTTGTAACGACCCGCATTTTCAGCAACAGAATAATTAATTTATTTAATTATATGAATAGTGATTTAGATAATTAAAGGGTCGTTGAATTGAATTATAGTGAATATTTAATTGAATTAATAATAGGATAATATATTTATTTCTGAAATAGTCAGAAATAGTGGAATTCACAGTATGGTGTGAATGGGCAATATAATATATATATAATTCAGTCTATATAGAATTATATCGACGAATATATTTATAAACGCCATTTGAACGTATAATTTATATTATAATTATAATATAGCTCGAAATGGCGCTGCAGTTTGCTGTTTGGCGATTCGAACTTCAACTGGATATACAGGAGCCGTTTTAAGCCGGATTTCTGTGAAACAAGAAACGTGTGGAGCTGGTGGAGTATATCTTCCTAGTGGAAGGGAAAAATCGAGATTTCGTCGGGTAGATTTTGAGTTACGTCCAGATCAAATTTTCAGAAAAACAGCGCCCTAAAACCCAAATAGTTTATTTAATTTTATATAAGGATTTAAATATAAATCGCATATCGATATAACTCTGTTGGTGGAATATCGAATTGAAAACCCACATGTATTTCGCTGGAGCTGTATGGATAATTATTATGGATATATACGATAATATTTATTTTTAAATATTAAATTTTATTGTTTTTAAATATATTTTTATATTTAAAAGGGCTATTTAGGACTTTAAAAATAGC
Organism: Allium sativum; assembly: GCA_030737875.1. Lineage (NCBI taxonomy): Eukaryota > Viridiplantae > Streptophyta > Magnoliopsida > Asparagales > Amaryllidaceae > Allium > Allium sativum. Next base: position 176,893,044 of record CM060913.1, on the reverse strand, counting down.
CACTTTTGCAAACGAAGTCGGATTTCAACGAAACTAATTTTGTTGGATCCGCAGCGTCAAATTATTGTTAGATTCCAAGTTTGGTGATTTTTAGAAGCAGTGTGTGGCCGTACGGATTTTTAGAGTGAAAAATAGACAGTATTTCGACGGTTAAAAATACGCTGTGTGGGCATACGGAGTCGGAATTCGACGAAACAAGTTTCGTTGGGTTCGTAATGTCGAGATGTAGCTGCATGTCAATTTTCATGATTTATGGATATTGTATGTGATCACAGGAATTTTTAAACAGTGTGTACAAACAGCGATACGATAAAATAAATATAAAACTTGAATATAAAAATATTAAAACTACACTATAAATAATCCTAACATCTGTAACCCTAACTTCTCATTTTTCTGGTCAGTAAAAAAATATGCGCCGCCACTACCAAATAATACACAGCAAAAATCCTCTCTCAGAAAAATCAAAACAAATTGAATAAATTTCAATAAATCGCAACAAAAACATTTCTGAAATCCTTAGTGGATTTTCTTCAATTTGATATCCATCTCATAGGGTGCGACGGCCTGTTCTGGTTCGCCCTTCTTCTCAGCGCGGTTTAGGGTTCGGAATTTGAGGAATTTCAGGCGATTTGAGTTCGAATGGATGATGGTTTGGGTTTCATGGCGGAGAGTAGCGCGTCTTTGGAATTTTTGGTGAAGAACGGTACTGAAAAGTATCGATACTTTACTGTGTTGAACAAGGGGGGTCGTCGACGCAAGTACCAAGAAGGGAGCGGACGGGATAAAAATGGGATGGTGTTGCTGAGAATCTGGAGACGTGAATTTAGGTGATTTTTAATGGAATTTAAGAAGAGTGGTGGATGAGTTCTTAGAGGAGGAAAGCATGAAAATGGCCACTGTGAAGTAACTGGAGCACGGTGATTTCGGGAAGAAGAGGATGCGGGTCGGTCACGTTGGGGGGTTAGTGGGCCAGAAGTTTCATTAAGGGTAAAGGCCCATTTATTTATTTTAAGTCCGAGTTTAACTAATTTAAAAGCGTATTAACTTTAAGCCGTCATAACTTATTCATATGAAATCAGAATCACGAACCGTAAGTTTCGTTGGGACCGTATGGACGTTGGCTACACCATGGAACTGACCAGGAGCGAATTCGAGTTCGTTTGGATTTATGGCAAAATCAAACGCCAGAATCAAATCAATGACCAAATATCGTTATTCAACGATAAACCGTCCAAGGTGAGTAAATCTCACTAACTCTGAACACTTTATATTTTTATAAAGTATTTTTAGAATTGATAAATATTGGTTGAATTGCTATGTATTGGCTGTTTGATTGAACTGCTAGTCAGTTGATTGAATATTTCGATAACGATATATATAAATCGTATCGAAATATTGATTCTGTTTATCAGAATATTTTATACTCATGTTATTGACGTTGACTGACATCTGTGGATGCAGGGAAACAGGTCGGAGGGACCCAACTGGGTTCCTCAACATTTATTTACCGTTTTTCATATATTTTGATATATGATGTGATATATCATCCGTTATTGATTCTGTGTGTTTGGATGATGACCGATCATTTTGATTTGATATTTTTACACCATAAGTGATACGAGAAAATGAAAAGGGAGATTTTCAAAGTATATTTGAAAATAGATTACTTATATATATATATATATATATATATATATATATATATATAATCAATAGATTTTATGTATGAAAGGAAAACGGGTTTATAAAGAAAAATCATTTTGTAAATCAAAGAAATAGAGGAAAAATATTGGTAAAACCAATATAGAAGAATATTTGTAAAATAATTACAAAAGGAACAAAAAGAGAAACATCTGAGAGATAGTTACAAATGAAATTAGGAAGAAATATTTGTAAACATTTCAAATGGACTAAAAGGAAAAATGAATTTAGAAAATGAACTGAGTTATAAAAGGAATTATTTATTTTGGAATTAAATAGAATAATGAAATACTTGAAAATGGATAAAAGTGTAATAAAGGAGAATTTTACACTAAGGAGAGTTTAGACCCGTGCTTCGCACACGGGTAAGCAGAATATGAATTCAAAGAGGGAATTTAAGAGAGATCTATTTTAACAGATAAAGTGAGAAGGTTAATTTATAAATAAAGTTTTATAAATTAATTTAGTTATTTATCTCTGGGTAAATAGAGGATATAAGTCAAGACTTATATAGAGAAGAAAAAAATCGATTTCCACATCGATATTTGAAACTGAATATGTATGAAAGAGAATTTATCGAATAAGAGTTATTCGAAGTAAAGCTATCGAATATCAGTTTATTCGAAAGGGAGTTTATTGAATATTTGTTATTTGAAATGGGTTGAGCCAAGAGAGTTAAACTATTAGAGTTGAACTGTTAGAGTTAAATCGTTAGGGTTAAACCGTAGAGTTAAACTGTTGGAATAAACATTTAGAGTTAGTTAGTTAGAGCTAACCAATTAAAGTCAATCAGTTAGAGTTAATCGATTAGAGTCTTATCGAACTAGAGTTATCCAAATATAGTAATCGAATAAGGGATGATTGAATATTAGTTATTCAATTAGATTTGCTCGAATTTAGTTATTGAGATAGAGTTAAACCGAGGTAGTCATTAAAGATAAGTTATCAGTAAACACGACTGCTAGCGTAATTCGCAGGGCTGCAGATAGCCTAAGGCGGACGGATGTTTCCTGAGGGAATCAGGCGTAACCATTGTGATCGCTGCGATCTAGAGTCGAGCGAATGGTGTCAAGTCAAATATTAGATAATTGATAAAAGTGATTTAGTCGAGTTAATTAAGTTAAGTTAGTCAAATCGAACTAATCAAGTAAGTTGGTCAAAATGAGTTAATCAACCTGAGTTATCCGAATAAGAGTTAATCCAGTAAGAGTTAATAGAATAAAAGTTATAGATTAGAGTTAACCAAATAGGTGTCGATAATTAGTAGTTCGTTATATATTCGGGTTAGGAAGTAAAAGTAAAATTTAAGTTATCATATTTCGGATGCAGGGAATTATAACACCATTGTTATAATCAAGTGTTTTTCCGTACGAGAAGCGGATTTGTAAATAAAATCCGAGGATGTCGTAAAGAAGTGTTAAAGAGTTAGAAAAATGAACTTTTCCTATTTCGAAGTTAGAAATGTTGTTCAGTTAAGGTCTGAGAGGTAACTATACCCCAACTTGTTTGACTTCGTTTTAACTAAGAAATGGTTAAGATTCGATGGTGAAAAGTGGTTAAGTGGAAACCAAATGAAGGAGGTTTGGCATAGTGATGTTTATTCAAACATCTGTTTAATCAAATGAAGAAGGTTTGGGAATGTTTTCCAAATGAGAAGCAGAATTGTTTTCTGAATATAGAAACAAGAGATGGAAATGTTTTCCAATGATAATGATATATTATCTAAATATAGTGAATAAGAAACATTAAACAACAGGAATAGGGAAATGAACGAATGGATGAAATGATGATTGTTCGATAGAATTTCCTTCGGGAAATAATATCGTTGTTTGCACACCGACATGTTTTCATTTGATAGTTAAATCACCGACTATCAAAGTTTTGACCATTTTACGTTGTTAATATGGAGAGACCGGTTGGATTATTATCCAGAGAACCACTCCGTATTAGCATAAGCGTTGCGAATCAAGTATGTTGAATATATCGAAGACGGAGTTATGCAAGGGCTATCCTATTTACAGAATAGTGCCTTCGGTTTGTCTAGTCCCAGGATAAACGTGTATGGACGAGTGTCTGACAGAGTATATCCAACAGATCGCGTAAGTTGATCTCTTCAAACGTACTTACGTTTGGTGGCGGAGGAATTCGTTTCTCTTAGCTTTATACCCGTGGTATTTTTGGTGAAATCAATTTGTGATTTGGCGGGTATGACGATGTGGCATTCAAAGTAATGGAGGTGTGATCTGTCAAAAGATACGTTATGACCTCAAGCCTCATCAACCGGGAAATGACAAAAATCGGGCAGGCAGCATGGCTAAGTCGGTCGCTCCGAAGTAGGGTGTATGATCACCTATCTAGAGAAATTCCTTTTGTTCTTAAATCTATCGATGCTGTCCCATTTCGGGAGGCGGTTGCTGATCCCAACCGTCGGTGATATACATTCGATACACTCAAGCGAAATGAGTGGTCGGTCATGTGTGGGCCGGGTTGCAAGATGTTCTTGTTGAACCCAGTGTATTTGCCTCTAGAGATACACGTTCGGAAGGTGGTCCCATACCTTGTCAAGTTGGAATCCAATCTCCAATAAGCGCCCGCGGTTTTTGATTATATACTATATATGTAGAGCGTGAGATGCAAGCGTTCTACTATATTTTAATTACTTGTGATTAGACATTATTATAATATCAGATAATATATGGTTTCCAAAGTGTTTTGGGTTATCGTAAGGTAAAAGCCATCCGTATTTATGAGTGGATTGGTCTTACGATTATCTTTTCTTTTGAAAGGATTTTGAAAAGCTAAACCATATGATTTGAGTTTACTCACACCAGTCCCATGACTGACCCAGAGTTTATTTTGTTTTGTTTCCCTAAACTCTTGGGTGCCCAAATTTGTACGGGCAGTCAAGTAGTCAGGATTTTACAGATATACCTGGAGAGCTTGGAGTAGGAGGCTTCAGGATTTATGTAGCTATTGTTTATTCTGCTGTGATGTAAGTATTGTACTCTGATAATGGTATCGTATATATATATACTGCTTTTGACTTCAAGTTATGTTGTAGATTATATTTTATTCGTTCCGCTGTGAGATTCGTGTTACTCTGATGTTGTTGTCTTCTTCTTCTTCTTCTGTTCTAATTTTCTATCTTATCTATCCTCACCCTCTAATTTCTTTCTTGGACTATCCGGTAATTTCGACTTTTGATTGTTCGATAGGTGTTATATATCGGATAACCAAGGTCGCTTTTCCCCGGGTCGTTACAGTGGTATCAGAGCTGAAGGTTAAGTGATTACCTTGGCTCTGTGGCGTGATTCAGTAGAGATGGGGTTGGTAATACCCTAGACTGAGGTTGAGTGCATATATACGAGTGAACGTATTTGTTATTTGATGTAAAATGATTTTATATTGTGGAGATTTATTGGTTGAGTTGTTTATGAATTCTGGTCGATCAGTTTGATCCACTGTATCGATAAGGGTTACTAAACGCTTGAATACGATGGACCGACACAGTATGTTTTGAAAGAGGGTAAATGAAATAATTTTACCTAAAGTATATTTTAATTTTAAATAAAGATATATCATGGAATTATTATCATATATTGGATGTGTTGGTTGTTATTATAATCGAATAAGATTATAAAATGTGAAATGGTTATATAAATAACCAAATAGAATTCATATAAGTGAAATATATGAAATCAGATGAATTAAATTTGAATTTAAATCAGAAATGAAATTAAAACTCTGGAAATGTGAAGTGTGTAGAATGAATCTGGTTAAATATATGTGAATTTTAAAATCCTGGGAGATTTTAAATTTGTTACAGGCTTTGAAAGGGATATTTTGAAATAATTTTAAAATAAAAGTGTTTAGAATGGTTTTGAAAGTGGTATAGTATTGAACTCACTTCGATCGCTGGAAAATAGATTCCGATGATGATCCGGACATCATCGGTGTTCATTTTCGAGTTTGCAAGTGACGGATTGCTACCAAAAGATTTTCTTTTGAATTGTTTTGAGAAAACAAGTTGTTGTGAAATTCCAGAAAAAGATATTTGATTTTTGGAAAAGGCTGAACTATTTGAAACTCCCAGAAACAGATTATTTGAAAAATAAACACAAATTTAATAGAAATTTGTAAAAAGCAAATTTGAAATTGGATTGAACCCAGCTCAGTGGAAATTGAATTGAAATAGAATGCTATCAAGTAGAATTGGACTGGATTAGAGATAATCTGGAATAGTAATGAATTGTTGAGTAATAATTTCGAATTGAGATTGGGATTTGCAGTTTGATTGGAATTTGTCTTGGTTATAAGCAAATGGCTGTGTTGGAGATAAAAATGGATTGGGGACTGATTGGGGATACATTGGTATATGCTAAACTGATAGCAGAGTTGAATGCCCGACAAAAAGGTACACATTTATATTCATATGAGTTGATGAGGTTTAAGAGCCTATTTGGCAAGCCGCTTGGCTGTTTGATTTTCTTTTGGATTGGAGAGGCCTGTGTGGCGGTTTGGGGATTTTCCCGATGCTCCCGGTACAAAGGAGGTACTGGCGAAATTTTTCAGAAATTTCGAGATGTTAGAAAATTTTCAGGGGTTTTGAAATTTTCGTTTATAGAAATGAAGTAATAATTTAATTGAAATAAATAAATTCAGTTGAAACTGAAATTAAAGAAGTAAACGAATAATTCGAAACTAGTTAATAGGAGTGTTCTCTATCTTAGCAATTTCGAGGACGAAATTATTTTAAGGGGGGAAGAATGTAACGACCCGCATTTTCAGCAACAGAATAATTAATTTATTTAATTATATGAATAGTGATTTAGATAATTAAAGGGTCGTTGAATTGAATTATAGTGAATATTTAATTGAATTAATAATAGGATAATATATTTATTTCTGAAATAGTCAGAAATAGTGGAATTCACAGTATGGTGTGAATGGGCAATATAATATATATATAATTCAGTCTATATAGAATTATATCGACGAATATATTTATAAACGCCATTTGAACGTATAATCTATATTATAATTATAATATAGCTCGAAATGGCGCTGCAGTTTGCTGTTTGGCGATTCGAACTTCAACTGGATATACAGGAGCCGTTTTAAGCCGGATTTCTGTGAAACAAGAAACGTGTGGAGCTGGTGGAGTATATCTTCCTAGTGGAAGGGAAAAATCGAGATTTCGTCGGGTAGATTTTGAGTTACGTCGAAATCAAATTTTCAGAAAAACAGCGCCCTAAAACCCAAATAGTTTATTTAATTTTATATAAGGATTTAAATATAAATCGCATATCGATATAACTCTGTTGGTGGAATATCGAATTAAAAACCCACATGTATTTCGCTGGAGCTGTATGGATAATTATTATGGATATATACGATAATATTTATTTTTAAATATTAAATTTTATTGTTTTTAAATATATTTTTATATTTAAAAGGGCTATTTAGGACTTTAAAAATAGCCACTTTTGCAAACGAAGTCGGATTTCAACGAAACTAATTTTGTTGGATCCGCAGCGTCAAATTATTGTTAGATTCCAAGTTTGGTGATTTTTAGAAGCAGTGTGTGGCCGTACGGATTTTTAGAGTGAAAAATAGACAGTATTTCGACGGTTAAAAATACGCTGTGTGGGCATACGGAGTCGGAATTCGACGAAACAAGTTTCGTTGGGTTCGTAATGTCGAGATGTAGCTGCATGTCAATTTTCATGATTTATGGATATTGTATGTGATCACAGGAATTTTTAAACAGTGTGTACAAACAGCGATACGATAAAATAAATATAAAACTTGAATATAAAAATATTAAAACTACACTATAAATAATCCTAACATCTGTAACCCTAACTTCTCATTTTTCTGGTCAGTAAAAAAATATGCGCCGCCACTACCAAATAATACACAGCAAAAATCCTCTCTCAGAAAAATCAAAACAAATTGAATAAATTTCAATAAATCGCAACAAAAACATTTCTGAAATCCTTAGTGGATTTTCTTCAATTTGATATCCATCTCATAGGGTGCGACGGCCTGTTCTGGTTCGCCCTTCTTCTCAGCGCGGTTTAGGGTTCGGAATTTGAGGAATTTCAGGCGATTTGAGTTCGAATGGATGATGGTTTGGGTTTCATGGCGGAGAGTAGCGCGTCTTTGGAATTTTTGGTGAAGAACGGTACTGAAAAGTATCGATACTTTACTGTGTTGAACAAGGGGGGGTCGTCGACGCAAGTACCAAGAAGGGAGCGGACGGGATAAAAATGGGATGGTGTTGCTGAGAATCTGGAGACGTGAATTTAGGTGATTTTTAATGGAATTTAAGAAGAGTGGTGGATGAGTTCTTGGAGGAGGAAAGCATGAAAATGGCCACTGTGAAGTAACTGGAGCACGGTGATTTCGGGAAGAAGAGGATGCGGGTCGGTCACGTTGGGGGGTTAGTGGGCCAGAAGTTTCATTAAGGGTAAAGGCCCATTTATTTATTTTAAGTCCGAGTTTAACTAATTTAAAAGCGTATTAACTTTAAGCCGTCATAACTTATTCATATGAAATCAGAATCACGAACCGTAAGTTTCGTTGGGACCGTATGGACGTTGGCTACACCATGGAACTGACCAGGAGCGAATTCGAGTTCGTTTGGATTTATGGCAAAATCAAACGCCAGAATCAAATCAATGACCAAATATCGTTATTCAACGATAAACCGTCCAAGGTGAGTAAATCTCACTAACTCTGAACACTTTATATTTTTATAAAGTATTTTTAGAATTGATAAATATTGGTTGAATTGCTATGTATTGGCTGTTTGATTGAACTGCTAGTCAGTTGATTGAATATTTCGATAACGATATATATAAATCGTATCGAAATATTGATTCTGTTTATCAGAATATTTTATACTCATGTTGTTGACGTTGACTGACATCTGTGGATGCAGGGAAACAGGTCGGAGGGACCCAACTGGGTTCCTCAACATTTATTTACCGTTTTTCATATATTTTGATATATGATGTGATATATCATCCGTTATTGATTCTGTGTGTTTGGATGATGACCGATCATTTTGATTTGATATTTTTACACCATAAGTGATACGAGAAAATGAAAAGGGAGATTTTCAAAGTATATTTGAAAATAGATTACTTATATATATATATATATATATATATATATATATATATAATCAATAGATTTTATGTATGAAAGGAAAACGGGTTTATAAAGAAAAATCATTTTGTAAATCAAAGAAATAGAGGAAAAATATTGGTAAAACCAATATAGAAGAATATTTGTAAAATAATTACAAAAGGAACAAAAAGAGAAACATCTGAGAGATAGTTACAAATGAAATTAGGAAGAAATATTTGTAAACATTTCAAATGGACTAAAAGGAAAAATGAATTTAGAAAATGAACTGAGTTATAAAAGGAATTATTTATTTTGGAATTAAATAGAATAATGAAATACTTGAAAATGGATAAAAGTGTAATAAAGGAGAATTTTACACTAAGGAGAGTTTAGACCCGTGCTTCGCACACGGGTAAGCAGAATATGAATTCAAAGAGGGAATTTAAGAGAGATCTATTTTAACAGATAAAGTGAGAAGGTTAATTTATAAATAAAGTTTTATAAATTAATTTAGTTATTTATCTCTGGGTAAATAGAGGATATAAGTCAAGACTTATATAGAGAAGAAAAAAATCGATTTCCACATCGATATTTGAAACTGAATATGTATGAAAGAGAATTTATCGAATAAGAGTTATTCGAAGTAAAGCTATCGAATATCAGTTTATTCGAAAGGGAGTTTATTGAATATTTGTTATTTGAAATGGGTTGAGCCAAGAGAGTTAAACTATTAGAGTTGAACTGTTAGAGTTAAATCGTTAGGGTTAAACCGTAGAGTTAAACTGTTGGAATAAACATTTAGAGTTAGTTAGTTAGAGCTAACCAATTAAAGTCAATCAGTTAGAGTTAATCGATTAGAGTCTTATCGAACTAGAGTTATCCAAATATAGTAATCGAATAAGGGATGATTGAATATTAGTTATTCAATTAGATTTGCTCGAATTTAGTTATTGAGATAGAGTTAAACCGAGGTAGTCATTAAAGATAAGTTATCAGTAAACACGACTGCTAGCGTAATTCGCAGGGCTGCAGATAGCCTAAGGCGGACGGATGTTTCCTGAGGGAATCAGGCGTAACCATTGTGATCGCTGCGATCTAGAGTCGAGCGAATGGTGTCAAGTCAAATATTAGATAATTGATAAAAGTGATTTAGTCGAGTTAATTAAGTTAAGTTAGTCAAATCGAACTAATCAAGTAAGTTGGTCAAAATGAGTTAATCAACCTGAGTTATCCGAATAAGAGTTAATCCAGTAAGAGTTAATAGAATAAAAGTTATAGATTAGAGTTAACCAAATAGGTGTCGATAATTAGTAGTTCGTTATATATTCGGGTTAGGAAGTAAAAGTAAAATTTAAGTTATCATATTTCGGATGCAGGGAATTATAACACCATTGTTATAATCAAGTGTTTTTCCGTACGAGAAGCGGATTTGTAAATAAAATCCGAGGATGTCGTAAAGAAGTGTTAAAGAGTTAGAAAAATGAACTTTTCCTATTTCGAAGTTAGAAATGTTGTTCAGTTAAGGTCTGAGAGGTAACTATACCCCAACTTGTTTGACTTCGTTTTAACTAAGAAATGGTTAAGATTCGATGGTGAAAAGTGGTTAAGTGGAAACCAAATGAAGGAGGTTTGGCATAGTGATGTTTATTCAAACATCTGTTTAATCAAATGAAGAAGGTTTGGGAATGTTTTCCAAATGAGAAGCAGAATTGTTTTCTGAATATAGAAACAAGAGATGGAAATGTTTTCCAATGATAATGATATATTATCTAAATATAGTGAATAAGAAACATTAAACAACAGGAATAGGGAAATGAACGAATGGATGAAATGATGATTGTTCGATAGAATTTCCTTCGGGAAATAATATCGTTGTTTGCACACCGACATGTTTTCATTTGATAGTTAAATCACCGACTATCAAAGTTTTGACCATTTTACGTTGTTAATATGGAGAGACCGGTTGGATTATTATCCAGAGAACCACTCCGTATTAGCATAAGCGTTGCGAATCAAGTATGTTGAATATATCGAAGACGGAGTTATGCAAGGGCTATCCTATTTACAGAATAGTGCCTTCGGTTTGTCTAGTCCCAGGATAAACGTGTATGGACGAGTGTCTGACAGAGTATATCCAACAGATCGCGTAAGTTGATCTCTTCAAACGTACTTACGTTTGGTGGCGGAGGAATTCGTTTCTCTTAGCTTTATACCCGTGGTATTTTTGGTGAAATCAATTTGTGATTTGGCGGGTATGACGATGTGGCATTCAAAGTAATGGAGGTGTGATCTGTCAAAAGATACGTTATGACCTCAAGCCTCATCAACCGGGAAATGACAAAAATCGGGCAGGCAGCATGGCTAAGTCGGTCGCTCCGAAGTAGGGTGTATGATCACCTATCTAGAGAAATTCCTTTTGTTCTTAAATCTATCGATGCTGTCCCATTTCGGGAGGCGGTTGCTGATCCCAACCGTCGGTGATATACATTCGATACACTCAAGCGAAATGAGTGGTCGGTCATGTGTGGGCCGGGTTGCAAGATGTTCTTGTTGAACCCAGTGTATTTGCCTCTAGAGATACACGTTCGGAAGGTGGTCCCATACCTTGTCAAGTTGGAATCCAATCTCCAATAAGCGCCCGCGGTTTTTGATTATATACTATATATGTAGAGCGTTAGATGCAAGCGTTCTACTATATTTTAATTACTTGTGATTAGACATTATTATAATATCAGATAATATATGGTTTCCAAAGTGTTTTGGGTTATCGTAAGGTAAAAGCCATCTGTATTTATGAGTGGATTGGTCTTACGATTATCTTTTCTTTTGAAAGGATTTTGAAAAGCTAAACCATATGATTTGAGTTTACTCACACCAGTCCCATGACTGACCCAGAGTTTATTTTGTTTTGTTTCCCTAAACTCTTGGGTGCCCAAATTTGTACGGGCAGTCAAGTAGTCAGGATTTTACAGATATACCTGGAGAGCTTGGAGTAGGAGGCTTCAGGATTTATGTAGCTATTGTTTATTCTGCTGTGATGTAAGTATTGTACTCTGATAATGGTATCGTATATATATATACTGCTTTTGACTTCAAGTTATGTTGTAGATTATATTTTATTCGTTCCGCTGTGAGATTCGTGTTACTCTGATGTTGTTGTCTTCTTCTTCTTCTTCTGTTCTAATTTTCTATCTTATCTATCCTCACCCTCTAATTTCTTTCTTGGACTATCCAGTAATTTCGACTTTTGATTGTTCGATAGGTGTTATATATCGGATAACCAAGGTCGCTTTTCCCCGGGTCGTTACAAATGTGATCCAAAAAAAATCAAGTTTAGTCATATGAAGTTCAAGTGGAAAATGATCAAAAGCTACATGGTAATCAAATGTGCTTTCAAGTTTTACTTTCTTATCGAGGATGCAAAATGCCTATAAATTTTATTTTACTACCAATGGAAGGGTGTGATATTTTTTTTGGGAGCTTAGTGGATGAGAGATTTTAGTGAATTTTTTTAACTTTAACAGGTTGCAGGCTAGATTTAAATACAAGAGAAAAGAATCTTTGTGGCAAGGTTTAACCACATCTTCTTTTGAACATTCTGAATGGTAAAAATATTTCAAAAAGGTTAAATTCTTCAACACTAAATTCATGTTATTATTTTCCCCTTCGAAAACGAACATTAACTAGCATATTCATCTACAAATTAAAAATTTGCTTGACACGTTTCATTTGGTTACCATACCACGAAATCCCTTTCGGAAAAGGGGGTTATGATCATAAAATACAATTACTTCATGGTTGTAAACCAGTATTGTAACGACCCGGATTTCGCCTGACCCCAATCGATCGCAAGATCGATCAAGACCGTTCAAAACCCGCGTACGTTAACTTTGGGAATACAACACATCAGAACAACAACACAGACTTTTATAACAAAAATAATAAATGTTACATCAGAGTACAGAATATATCAGAGTACATCGATAATAATACAGCGGAATATACATTTACAATAAATTAAATACATTGCAGCGGAACTAATCTTAGCGGAAGGCCATCAATATTCTGGACCTAGCTTCAGACATTCTTTTGATATATAAAAAATGGACGAGAAAAATTGATCAGAGATATGCTTGACACTGGAATTATCAGCAATAGTACCAGTGCGTTTTCTACCATGTCGTAATGGTCAAAATAGAAGATGGGTCTTGGAGGGTTTGCATAGGTTTAAACAAATTTACTATTAAAAACAAGTTTCCTATACCTATAACTGATGATTTACCGGATGAACTCCATGGCTTTTTTTTTTACAAATTGGATCTTACCACTAGATATCATCAAATAAGAATGCTTTAAGATGATATTCATAGAACATCTTTTAGAACTCATGGAGATCATTATGAATTTTTAGTTATTCTAATTGGCTTATGCAATGCCCCATCAACCTTTCAATCTCTAAATAATCCAATATTCAAATCATTTTTAAGACAATTTATGCTTGTACTCTTTGATGACATATTGATTTATAGTAAATCGTAGGAAGACCATATTAAATATTATCTAATACCTTTCAGAATCTGCAAGGAAATAAATTAGTAATTATACTTTCCAAGTGTTCTTCTTAGAAAATAAATTACAGTACTTAGGGTATGTTATTTTTGAAAATTATATTGCTGTGAACATAGAGAAAATAAAAGATATTATAGAATGGCCACCACCACACAACATAAAAGTTTTAAGGGTATTTCTAGGATTATCTGGTTATTATAGAAAATTTATTAAGGGATATAGCATGATGGAAAAATCATTAACTTCAATGCTGAAAAAAAAAGATAATTTCTCTTTGATAGAAGAAGCTAAGGTGCTTTCTATAAATTAAGATCATGCTTGATTAATCCCCCTATCTTAGCAATGCCTAACTTTAACAAAAATTTTTTGGTTGAGTGTGGTTTTAACGGCTCAGGTATTGGTGCGGTCTTTACTTTAAGATGATAAGCCAATTACATAAGTCAAGTCTACATGGTAGAAATTTAAACTTATCAACTTATGAAAAGGAGTTGGTTTTCCTAGTTCATGCAATAAAAATGGCCTCAATATTTAATAGTTGGTGATAATCATATCTAAGAGGCTTATCATTATGAAGTTAGTTGTAACGAGTGAAATCGCTTAAATGCAATCATTAAATTTGTAAATATTCTTATCGGATCCTTATTAATTAGGTGTCTCAAAGTTGATACAGCAAGGTACCTAAGATTTGACTGAACAGAACAAATCTAACTCGTTATGTAACAAATAAAGAAACCAGCTAACAATAAACAAACAAGCAAATAGACATAGTGAGTACCTGTCTTAAAGAGAGGGTAGGAAGAAGGTTAAGCACATGAGTATGCACAGACATGGCTCGTGGAGCAAAAAGAACGAGTTGCTGAGTAAACCTAAACGATCTACAATATCAAAATCAAACATCAAATCTTGTCACTAATAACTTCTTAGCTGAAGCCTGTTGCACCAATTTCTCAGCCTTAAGATTATATGCATATTTACATTTTCTTTTGGTTCAATAATTCAATATTTTTGAATGAAATCTAACTTCATTTATAAATTATCAACATGACATTTATTTGAAATAGATGAAAGTGAACGATAAATGAGAATGTTGAGATGCCATCTTACTAATAACGATAAGTGTAAATGTTGAGATGTTCAATTAATTTTTAGTTTTGTTTTATTCCCACGAAATATCACTTCAATACTCAAGAATAGTTATTAGCGTGTTAATATGTGTATATATATATATATATTTATGTGTGTAAATATATATAAATTTAACACCTATTGAATTGTACTTCTGTTTTGTTTAGAAAATTGCTTGTTACAGTATCATATACGATGATGGAAAAAGATTGGGTGCATTTAAATAGGTAATAATACAATATTTAGCTTAAAATTTAACTTGGAGATTAAAATAAAAACTTTTTTTTAATTTTATCATAGAACTAGTAGCGAATATGAGCAAGAAGCATGGAATTTTGTGCATGCTGCAAAGAGAAACTTGGGAAACAGGAAAAAATATTTATGTCCTTTCTTAGATTGTCGAAATCTCAGCCATCAATATGGTGATATTGTTGTCAAGCATTTGATTATAAGAGGAATGGATCCTATATACAAGTGCAGTAAGTGGTACAGTCATGGTGAGCAAATGAATATAACTAAAAAGGTGGAGGTGGATGAGACATATGAACAACTTCAAGCCATTCACTTTGAAGATGAAGCGTTTGTCAATCATACTTTTTTCTCAGATGATAATAATAATGATGGTGCACAGAAGCGAGTGGGTGATTTTCTTAAAAATTAGGAAGATGCAAAACCTCCACTGTACCCTGATTGCGTAGATCAAACAAAATTATCTGCTATCACTACATTGTATAATCTTAAATGTGAAACTGGATTATCAGATACTGGTTTTGATAAGCTTCTAAATGTGCAACAATTGTTACCCAAAAATAATGTTCTTCCGAAAACTTTGTATGAACTGAAGAAGTTCCTCAAAGTATTTGACATGGGATTCGAGAAGATTCATGCATGCAAGAATGATTGCTGTCTTTTTAGGAAAGAGTACAATGATTTGAATAAATGTCCGAAATGCGGTTCTTCGAGATGGAAGATAAATGAGCGGACGAAAGAGATAATGCCAGGTATTCCGGTCAAAGTATTGAGATATTTTCCTATTATTCCAAGATTAAGAAGAATGTTTAGATCTCCACAGATGGCAGAAGATTTAAGATGGCATTTTAGTAATAAAAGTAATGATGGTAAAATGCGTCATCCTGTCGATTCTTTGACATGGAGCATGGTTGATGATAGATGGAAACTATTTTCAAATGATCCACGTAATCTTCGACCTGGTCTTGATACCGATGGTTTTACTCCATTTGACATTAAAGGTACCAAGTATAGTCGCTGGCCAGTGATGCTTGTGATATATAATCTTTCACCTATATTATGTATGAGAAAGGAGAATATTATGTTATCGTTATTGATTCCTGGTCCAAAGCAACCTGGGAATGATATTGATGTATATTTAGCTCCTTTGGTAAAAGATTTGCAACATTTATGGAGTAACGGGGTGGAGATTTATGATGCATTTAGCAATACACTTTTTAACTTAAAAGCAATCTTGTTATGGACTATAAATGATTTTCCAGCTTATGGAAATCTTGCTGGATGTTGTGTAAAAGGAAAAAAAGGTTGTCCATTATGTGGCGTGAATACTCACCATAGATGGCTAAATCATAGCAGAAAAAATGTCTATATGGGACATAGAAGATTCTTACCTCTTTCAGATCCACAAAGAAAACAAAAGACTTGGTTTGATAATACTGTGGAGAAAGGCAACAAACCTCGAATTCTTACAGGTAGAGATATTTCTGTAATTCTGAAAGATTTTCCAAATGATTTTGGAAAAGCTGAGAATGAAGAAATAAAAGCGGCCAAGAAGAGAAAGAATAAGAAGTTAAATAAGAAGCAAAGTATAAAGATTACATGTTGAAAGAGGAAGTGTACTGATAGCAGAGAAGATGAAAATGATCCTATAAAAATAGAGTTATCAAGGTAGAAAAAAAATCAATTTTCTTTGATTTACCATATTGGAAGGTTAATGTTCAACTTATATTTTATTCGCAATAATTAAATTATAAACTTATATAATGTTAAAGTGGTTGTATTGTTGATGTTTGAAGGAACTTCCACTCCGCCACAATTTAGACGTGAGGCATATTGAGAAAAACGTGGACGAAAGTTTACATAGCACAATGTTGCATGATAGCAAATCAAAAGATGGTCTTAATTCTAGGAAGGATTTAGAGGATTGGGGAATTCGACCTGCTTTATATGCGCAACCTCGTGGGAAGAAAACATATCTTCCACCGGCTCCATTTACCATGTCCAGTTCTGAAGAAAAAAACATTTTGCAAAAGATTGTATGACTTCAAAGGACCTGATGGTTACTGCTCAAATTTCAAAAGATGTGTGTCATTGGAGGATTGCAAAGTTAGTGGATTGAAGTCACATGATTACCATGTTTTAATGCAACAAATATTATCGGTTGCACTGAGTGGACTGCTTCCAAAAAGGGCAAGGAAAGTAACAACTCGTTTGTTTTTATTTTTTAATAAAATATGTCAGCGTGTTCTTGATAGAGAGAAGTTGCAACAAATCGATGATGAGATCGTTACAATTTTATGTGATCTTGAAAGGTATTTTCCACCTTCATTTTTTGACATAATGATACATCTAACAGTTCATCTTGGAAAAGAAGCTCGATTATGTGGACTAGTTCATTTTCGTTGGATGAACCCCTTCGAAAGGTATATGAAAACACTTAAAGATTATGTAAGCAATTATGCATGTCCCGAAGGATGCATTGCAGAAAACTATCTCGCAGAAGAATCTGTAAGATTCTTTGGCAAATTTCTGAAGAAATCATCACAATTTGAGGAGAAAGAAGGTAGAAACGAAGATTATGAGACTGATGATGCAATACTCGAAGGACGTCCGATATCAAAATGCAACACAATTATGTTGACAACTAATGAGAAGGAAGCTGCTCATCTTGCCGTGCTAATGAATATGGCTATAACTGAGCCATTTTAAGACTAAGCACATATTGTTTTAATATTTATCGTCGTAATATGTGTAATTATAATTGTAACTTAGTGTCTTTTGTACTATGGTAGTATGCATTTGGAAGAGTTACAAAGGTCGGATGGACGCATGGAAAGAAATGCTACATTGCTATGGAAAACTAACACAAAAAACTTTGCTGATTGGATTAAAAAGAAGGTTAGTCAATTTTTTTTAAATTTATATGTTTGAAAATAGTATTTTTGATTCTATGTTGAAATGATTAGTTTTTTTTTTCCAGATATCTATTAACTCAAGCGAACACGATGAATTATTAAAATGGGTTGCCTACGGTCCAAATAGTAATGCTTTGTCCTGCAAAGGATATATAATTAATGGGTTACGTTTTCATACAAAAGATGTTGAAAGAGAAACTCAAAATTCTGGAGTGACTTATGATGCTATTACCATGTGTAGAGAAAGTGCGAAAGATGTCTTTCAAGTAGTTAATTTGGTCACGTACAATGGGACTTTGACTGACATAATCTTGTTAGACTATCACAAATTTTATGTTCCAGTTTTTAAGTGTCATTGGGCCAACATTGGAAACGGGGTGAAGGTTGAAGATTGATTTACTCTTGTTAATTTGCATCAAAATCAAGCTTCGTTTTAGAGGGATCCATATATTCTAGCATCTCAAGCGAAGAATTTTTTTTATTCAAGAGTGAACGATTCTTCGAATTGGTATGTTGTAACGAAGGCACCACCAAGAGGTTTTCATGAATTGGAGACAGATGATTCTATTGAAGACACAAGCTATGTTATTCAAGATTGCGAAGAGAATATGATAAATGTGGATTATGTGGAGGATGTCAGCTTTGTTAGGGAAGATTGTGAAGGCATTTTGGAGAAAAGTTTTAGAAACCATCATTGATTTTGGTTGAATTAGTTTTTGTATCCATTTTCCTATTAACTATTAGAAACGAATGAAAATTTAGCTTTGACTGCCTTGTCGATAGATTACTTTACTTTGAGTGCTCTTGGTTATTTTATTGTCGATTTGGTTGATGCTATTTCAGTACACATATTTAATAATGTTAAAGGCAAATAAGTTTGATAATCAAAATTGAAGGGGCAATTTCCACCTTTACAAATGGTATGGAAAATTACAATGCTCCTACACATAAATTCTTTTTTCAGTTTTTTTATGATTTATAGAGTTTATCGGTTTCGGTTTTTGAGAATAGCAAAACCATGATTTTTTCATACTATGATGAATTTTGATTGCAACTAATGTTTAGATTTTTTTTTTCTCCTTCCTTAGTTTCCATAATATGAGAATAACAAAACCATCATTAATTTTTTTCCCTCTTTATTAAATCTTCTAATATTAGAGACAACAATTATTTTGATGTGTTGTTGGACCATCGATTCATTATTAACTAACACAGTTGTGTCAGCAGTTCATTAATATATTATACATTGATAACACATATACAAATTTGGATGAATTACATGATATATTGGGAAATGAAGGCTGCGTAAAAATATTGTGTGGTTTATTAGTTTTCAAAAATGGCATTTACTGATATGCTTCGTAAGTTACTTTATTTATTTTTTAGTTTTTTCCATTTACATAGTTTATTGAATTATTAGTCTATGGTAATGCAATGTACCTCTTGCATGGAACGTACGAAAAATGACAACAGTTATTGTTGAATATTTTATTCTTAACTAACATTGACGTAACATGCTGTGTGAGACATATTGAAGTCTATGCTTCATGCTTTTGTTGACAGTCGAACTGTTTATTTCAACAATTTTATGCTTCTGTTAACATCCAATTTTTTCTGTTATATGCAGCAAATGGGTAAAAAAAAGTCGGCTGCTCTAAAATGGATAAAACTAATGGATAAATCCATTACATCCAAAGCAAATGCAAAGCACAAAGACAATAGGGTCGATAGCGAATCACGTATTGAAGATAACTCGCAAGAAGTTAGAAACACGGACAACAATCATGATCAAAATCAAGACATAGCTGAAGTAGTTGGGGAAGATACAATGCAAGTTGAAGAAGATTTTGAAGCTGACATGAATGGGAGAACTACTCGAGATGCCACCACAAATCCAGTTATGAAGCGCAAACGTAGAGGTCCAACTAAAGTGAAAAGGCTTCCAATAAATCCATTGAATCGTATTGAAGTCGAATTTAATGCGAATGGCAAACCAATAGGGGATGGATCTGTCAAGCATTCTTCATATTTAGGTGTAACGACCCAGAAAATCTGAACCAATTTAAAATTTTTAAATTGGCTAAAATAATGGATTTTAAATATTTAAAATAAATATTTTAAATAATGGCGATGAAAACTGAGTTTGAATCGACAATTGAAAACGAATATAATTAATTATAATTATAAACAAGGCCTAAATTGGCGTGGTAGTTTCAAAAATTGAATTCAAACTTTGTCGGACTGTACTGGGTGCAAAACAATCCGAGTTTTAGCGAAACCAAAAACATTAGGATCTAATTGGTAATATCTTTCCAACGAATCTGACGAATCGAAATTTGATAACGGGAATCAAAAGATATGTCCAGTTGAAAATTCTGAATAGTCGCTATGGAATTCAGGCCCTTAAAAATGGACAATTTGCAAATGACCTCGGATTTCGACGAAACCACTTTTGTTGGATCCGCAGTGTCAAGTTATTGTTAGGTTTCAAATTTCATAATTTTTCGAATCAATATGTGAGTGTGGCGAAGGAAAACGCGTTTGACCGGTTTCAGTTGATTTTAATCGACTGGAAATTGGCCATTTTTCCAACGGTCTCAGAATTCGACGAAACTAGTTTTGTTAGGACCGTATCGTCAATACGAAGCTAGAAAATATTTTTCTGCAATTTTTTTAGTTAGTATGTGGCCCCGGTAATTTGAAATGTACGTTTAAAATTCAATATAGTGATTTAAATGTAAATTCAACGGAAACTGATTGTAACGATTAAATCAGCTTGCGATACATATCCCATTGTGTTCGGAATGAGGGTAAAACGCTATGGGCGACAGGCGGTGGGCCTCGTTTCGAGGTCGTATGTAAAAGTCAACTTTTTTTGAAAAATTAAATAATAAAATAATAAAAATAATTTTGATTTCCCCCCCCCCTTTATCTCCCTTTCTGCCCCCCCCCCCCCCCCCCGATTCATTTAAACAGAGAAAAAAAGGGGGGGAAACCCTAAAAAGTATCGATCGACGCCCTGAAGCATCGCCGCACCACCCGAGCTCCGAGCTCCGACGAAGACATCGCCGCCCCTCCGTCCGCTTCGCCTGCTCCTCCCTGTTCGAACCCTCCCATCGCGACGCGATTCGAGAGCCCTCCCAGCCGACGACCTCCCACCGCCGACCGCACCACTCCAGCACCTCCTGCCGCCGACATCTTCCTCAGTTCCCCCCCCCCTTTTTTTTTTCTTCGCAGGAATGTAAGTATTTATTTTATTTTTATTTTAATTCTGTAATGCTGTTTTTTTAAGGTTAATACTATTTTTTTTTTTTAAGTTTTAAAAACTGAATTTTAAAAAGATTTTTAAACTGAATTTTAAAAAGATTTTTAAACTGAATTTTAAAAAGAATTTTAAACTGAATTTTAAAAGAATTTTAAACTGATTTTTAAAAGATTTTAAATCTGATTTGTTTAAAAAGTAAAAACTGATTTTAAAGAAGTTAAAACTGATTTTCAAAAGCATATAAAAACTGATTTTCAAAAGCATGTAAAAACTGATTTTTAGGAAAAGGTTTGAACTTTAAATAGAAAAGGTTTAAGATTTAAAAGGAAAAGGTTTTAACTTCAAAGAGAAAAAGGTTTGAGCTTTAGAATGGAAAAAGATTTGAACTTTAAAAAGAAAAATCAGATTTTTATATATTGAAAGTCGAAGTAAAAATCATATTTTTATATATTGAATAGCGTAGTAAAAATTCGATTTTTATATATTGAATAGCATCGAAAAAAATTCGATTTTTACATATGTAGAGAATACGGGCGAAAGCGACAAAAAGGCGAGATTGGCGAAGATTTCTCTAAGTGAAGTGTCATGAAGTTGGATAGCTATTGGTGAGATTTCTGATTTAAAAATTATATATATGTGTTAAAAATGAAAGTGAATTGCTATATATAAATATATATATATATATACGCCCCTCGTCCACAAACCATGGACGATATTTATTGGTTGAAATTGTTGTGAAAATTGATTGATAGCGAATGATTGTTTGGGATTGTTTGTGATTGATATTGGTTGATTGTGGTTGAAAAATACCCGTTTGTGGTTGTGAAATATTTGGTTGAAACCACATAGGATTAGTTTGTGGAAATGAAATAAATATATACATGCCGCCTGCGTGCGAACTAGATGCATGATCCCCATTGTCAAAAACCGCGAGGTTTTAAGGTAGAGCGAGGAGCCGTACTAGGGACGGTGCCGGTTTTAACTACCCTGCCGTTATGCTGCCGAAATTTTGAATAATATTCGTGTGTTTGAATTATTTTCATATGCGTAAACTATACTTATTCATTGAATAGAGAACATTCATGTGTTGAATGGATATTCATTCGTTGATTAGAAATTCATGTGTTGAATGTTATTCATATTTTGAAATAAATTGTTTGATAATAAAAATCACCTTTTATCGACTATATGAACTGTGTAAAATAATCTCGTTTTTTTTAAAAAAAAAAAAAAAAGAAGAAGAAATTGTTTTATGATAAAAATCCTATTTTTATCACCAACTTGAACTATATAGAAAAATAGTGTCTTGAAATGAATTGTTTTACAATAAAAATCACATTTTTATTGTATGCATAAATCGTTGAAATGTGAAGTGTTAAAAATAGCCACTTGTTCAAAATAAACATATATGAGTTGAAATATTCATTAATTAGCTAATGAAATGATTTGCACCTATTCATGTAACATTAGAATGAATGGTGTTTTTAAACCAAATAGAAATCAAATATGAAGTTGAATAGAAAAGGATAAATGATAAGAACTGTATATATATGTATATGCATATTCATTGAACAGGTTATAGCAAAGGGGCTAGAGAAGAGGAATAAAATTTTGTGCCCGACAAATAGGTACACATTTACTGCTTTGTTTGGGTGATGATTTTATGAGCCTGTTGGCTAGCCGCTTGGCTTTTTCTTTTTCTTTTTGAGATTAGAAGGACCGGGAACGCTATTTGCGATTTCCCGATGCTCCCGGTGCAGGGGAGGTTATGGCGAAATTTTCCAAAATTTTAAGGTGTTAGAAAAATATTTGAAGTGAAAACGATATGGAAATCATTGAATGAACTATATTTATATAAATATATAAATATAAATAAAATTAAAACGAAACGAAGCCGTGCAGTTCGTATTTTGAAACCGTGATTTCAAATAACTAATGCGGGAAATCCGACCATTGGATTTTCCCGAAACCTCAACCGTCGGGTTCGCCTTGGAATAATCTTTCCAACGGCACCAACCTTGTAAAAATCCAACGGTTGGATTGTCTGGAATGTTTAATTCAAATCTGAAGAAAAACAGTGCCAGAAGCGATTATATTTATATATATATATATAATTATATATTTAATCGAATAACGACGCTGCAGTTCGTATTTTGAAATCGAAACTTCAAACGATTGTACCGGGAGATCCGACCGTCGGAATTTCCTGAAACTGGAACCGTTGGATTCGTTTTGAAAAGACCTTTCTAATGATATAAATTTGGGGAAGATCCAACGGTTAGATTTTCAGATATGTGTAAATCAAATTTGAAGAAAAACAGCGCCACGGCCGCTGTAGGGCCCGAAGCGTCGTCTTGAATAAATTAGCTATTTTAAAATAAATAAAAATGGCGATAAATAGTTATAAAATATCATAAGCGATATGGAATGGAAATAAACTGAATTTGCTTGATTTATGTTGCATTTGATGGTTGAATGTGTTTGGTGTGAAAATAACATTAAAGAACGAAATTGGTGTTGTCGAATAATTTAACCATTGAAATAAATTGATTTGAAATTCTAAATATACGTGAATTATTTGAAAAGGCCGAGTTAATTCTCATTTCAAATAATCGACCGACGATTGAAAGTCGAAGATGAAGACGGTGGTCGAAGACCGGAGATCTTCACCTCGTTTGGATGGTAACCGAGGTCCTGATTGGGAGGCATCCCGAAATATGGATAATGAGTGGTGATCGTCCAGACGTACGTGTCGATCGATGGGTTTGCGAGGTATTTAGTGCCTCCGGTTTCGTTCAGACCCAGAACGGACTTGTAAATGGACTGTGTGTCTGACATTGGATTTTATTCTGTGTTGATTGATCTCTATTAAATATACATCTGTTTGGCGGCGGAGAATTTATTCTTTCGCTTAACGCCCTTCTCTGAGACGCACGAGCTCAGAGGTTGTATATCGATGGACATCAGTCGCATGGCATGAACTGCCTGTGTGGCATGCTAAGATGTAGTGATCAGGGCTTCTGTTGAAAAGCAAAGTCTTGTGGTGATGATCAAAGCACCGCCTGTGTGGCGTAGCTTTGTGTATAACGTGAATTCGCGAGCCTCACACCCCGGTATGAACCTAAAACGGGAGGAAGGACCTCAGGGAGGACATGCGTTTCTTTCTAGCTAGGGTGGTGTTAGTGACCTACCAGCCCTGACATTTATATACTTTTCACCTATGTGGTTGTTGCTGTTGCGAGGCGCCTCGGTTTGATCGGACGATCCGGGTCCGATGGAGTCATTCGTTGGCTCGTTTACGCCCCAAAGGGCGGGGAAACGTATTGTTCAGGCATTTTAATCCACATCGGTGGACCGGCCCTGATGATCCAAGGGTCGATGCGTTCTGACCCTGTGGCTCGGGCTAGAGAGTCACGAAGTCGGTAAGGACTATCTTTTGCCTTGGTTCATGACGGAAATCCAATTTCCAAATACGCGACGATGCGATTTTGATTGTATACCTATATATGGCGACATAGTGGTATGGGGCATTAATGCCGTCTATGATTGATAGTTATGATTTGAAATTGTTTTCAAAACATATAAACACTAGCAATAATATCAAATGCCTTTGTTTTATTCGTATCAAGCATATTTTGGCCGTTATAAGGTAAAACTCTATCCTCCGGTTTGCGTTGCATTGTGTGATGGGAACTGAGTCTTATAACGGTTTCATTTTTATGAAAAGCATAGCGATGTTTAAAAGAAAGATTTGTTTTAAGGCACTGGCAATCCATTGGAGAAAACCCGTTCCACGAAAGTGGCGTGGTCCTGTGATTAGCCAATTATATATGTGTTGAGTGGATTTCTCATACCAGTCCCATGACTGACTTGTAGTTTGTTTCACTTTCAAACTCGGGTGCCCCTTTTTCTGCACGGGCAGCCTTGTATTCAGGTTTAGCTGGTTCTTTCTGGATAGCTGGAGCTGAAGATGGATTCTATCATTTACTTCTTTTTATGCTGTTCAGCTCCTATTATACATATTTTGTTTATTTCCGCTGTAGACATTTATGTATAGCTGAACTGTATTTGTACTAAGTAAGATCCTGTATACTGTGTAACTCTGATGATTACTTTTATCCAGTATATTTTGTTGTTCATTATCTGGTGTATTTACATAATTTTGTTCTGCTATTATCTGTTTCTGTGTTATATTCCAAAGATAACCTTGTTTCCGTCTGAACGGGAAATCGGGTCGTCTCATTAGGTCCTCTAGTAAGGGAACATGTTCCGGTTACACTTGATAGGTGGAAAGATCTAAGTGACACATTACAAGTAACTTTGTGTTGTAGTATTCAGGTATGTCTTACTTATTTTTCCAAATTTAATTATAATATATATGAAAATGATGCATTTTATATTACAAGTTCCTCCTCTCTTTTAATGTTGTCGAATTGAACCAGTGAACAACATCTATGTTCTATGATACAACACAAATTCAGTTTAGTTATAATTATGACTAGTAGATACAACATGTGTCTATAATGTCCCATTCAGTTTAGTTATAATTATAATTAGTAGATACAATACATAATTTCCTATGTTTGCTTGCTTTTAACTTGATCTTCAGACTATTATACAGTAAGCTTTTTTTAGTTACCTGTTGTAGTTTAATATTTTTCCTTTTTTTTTTGCTGTTATTTCCATTTCATTGGCTGATATCTTTTGTTTGTGTGAGACATGTACATTTAGTGATTTTTTTTTTGTTTTCAGAATAATTTTTAACTTCTCCTTATTTTTTTATGTTGTAACGTATTATTCAAATAAAATTTCTTTGCTAACCAAAGTTATGTTTATTCCTTGAATATAGATGGTATCACAGAAAATCATGAAATATAATAATTTTACTATAGGAAATGTAAATAAAGCTTAAGTAATAGTTGTAAATAAATTTTCCCTGTTACCGCATCAGGATACTCAAATCATGTATTGTATCATGGTATAAAAATAACTGTAAATGTCAAAATAAAACTAAATATTTAAGCAGTGAAGAAATGACAACTTATTTTTTATTTTAATATTATGCAAATCATCAACTTGGTTTATATAATTTCAAATTCATAAGAGGATACAACTGCAGATTTTGTTATATGAATTTTGATTTTGGAAAATAAATTAAATAATAAATTAGGCTGAAGAAGGAAAGAGAAAAAAATATGCAATAATCATCAACTATGTAGAGATTATTTGCCTGTTCTTTCCCCTTCTCGTCTTCCTTACGTTACCTTCCATTTAAGGTATACATCAGCCCCAACTTTTAAACAAATCGAATTTTATAGTGATTTCAATGTGCAAAAAGATACAGAGCTTTTGATATGCAGTGTTTTAGGTGTGTTATTTTTATCTTATGTCTTCGATTGCAGTTTCCTTCATTCCTATTTCAGGAGCTCTTTTTTACTTTTCGCCTATGTTCAAAAAGATACAATCGCCTATGTACATATATTTCATGATTTCATGATTTTCTCAGTTTAAAAATAGGATTTTCTCTGTTTAAAAATAATTAATTTTAATTTCCATATTAGATATATTACTCAATATTTAACTTTTTTAATTTGTTATATTGCAGGCTAGATTTAAATTGGACGAGGAATGGCAAAAAGCGAGCATATTTCAGCAAATGGGATGCATTTTTAGAGGTTCGAAAGCTAGATTAGTTCGCAAAATAGTAGACGCAAAGAACGAAGAGGAAATAATTCAGATGAAACCTGACAACCTAAACATGAATGAGTGGAAGAAGTTTGTCAAGTCCAAAACAAATTCAGAGTGTAAGGTATTTTAGTATTGATTTGATTGTTTAAAAGATACCCACAACTGATACTTAACTTTTTTTTAACTAATTCTTCAAATAAAAATGTTTATTTATTGTCGCATTGGCTGAAAGTTGTGAAGTTTGAATTAGTGAACGAACATAAATAATGCATTTTTTATTCTTAGAAAATGAGTCAGAAATTCAAAACTATTAGAAAGAATCAAATACCACACACATGTAGCCGTAAAGGAATGGCTCGAGTAGCTGAAGATTTTGTAAGAATTGTCAATTTATTTACTGCAATATTTATTAACTAGTTAGCTAATGTTCCGTGTTGTAATAAATATTTGTTAAATATAGAAAAATACGAGTCCTCATCAATCTTTGGTCTCTCGAACTAAAGTTTGGATCAAATCTCACACTCGGAAAAATGGCGAACAGGTAAATATGACTGCTGCAAATGCTATCGTAAGTACTCTGATATTTTATTAGACAACAATTTGTTTGCTATTTTGATATTTCAATTGTGTATAATATGCATATATGACAACATGTGTAGGAAAAAATTAAACAAATCGAGAATGGTTCAAATTCTGGCTCAACATGTAATTACAAAGAAGACGCGCTTGCACATGTGTTGGGACAAGACAGACCCGGACGATTAAGAGGCATGGGAAGGGGTATAACTTACACAAAGGCAGTATGGTCACACGTAAAGGATAAAGAGACAGTCAGCATGCAGATTTTTTTTTTCAGAATTAGATGGGCTGGTCCGCTTGCTTCTGAAAAATCAGGTAAACCTTGAATATGCATATGAATTTCAAAGGACATATTAGATGGCCACCTTTTATTACTCATACATGGCCTTCAAATGAAGAAGCGATGATTTGGGAAAAATAAAAGAGTGAACAACCTGATTGTATATTATGGATGTCAATTATTTAAACATCCATTCGCAAACAATGGGTCTGGGGTTTTCTTTAGTTTTAGTAATACCCAAAACTTTCTCAAAAGAATCAAATAGGTCATTGGTTCCAATCCTTAACAAGTATTAAATATATGATTGCATCCTTAGCATGCAAGTAAATTGCAATCAGTTTAACATAGTACTTCACCAATGAAAATTCATCGACGAAATACAAATATTTATTGAACATGCTACTGATATGTATCAAAAATCAACCAAGTGTAAGTAGTATTAAATATGGTTCTGTTTGACTGTACGTTGTTTGCCTATTTTTTTTGTTATTGTTTGGTAGAGAAAAGAAATCTTGGATGAAGCGAATGCATCTCAAGCGACAAATGAACCTCAAGTGGTAAAAGTTATTTATAGTACTAGAGTTATACCATTATATTTGAAATTTATTTTAATTATTAAAATAATTTATTTATGGTTAATTGTAGAATAAAAATAGTAAAAAAACATGACACATATGATCTATTGGATTGGAGTGAGACAGACGAAATTGTTGCGCAAGGAAGAGTTGTGTCAAGTGACCCAAAGGAGCTCGTTCAACAAATCCCTTTAGGGCCAGATGCGAAAAAAATTATAATAGACAATGTGAGGAAACCCGATGCTTTCTTGTGGAGGCCTTCACTTTATTTGACATGCATTGGACAAGTTGAAGGTGAGATGATAGCATGGCCAGCTAGTAAAGTTGTTTTGCACAACTTCGATAACTTCGGAAATGAAGATAATGCGGTAATCTGTAATCTTTATACTTACTAAAATTTCATTGCAATTGTTTAAAAATAAAAATCAACATGTTCTTTTTTAATAGAGTAAAAGCAGCAACACAGATAATAAATGCAAATTAATTGATTGGAGTGGGAATGAAGAATTAGTTGCAGAAGGGCGAATACATTCGAGTGATCCAAAACAACTTGTAAATGATCTTCCTCTTGGACCGGGCGCCATTGCAGTTTGGATAGATAATCCAAAAGTTGAAGATGCTTTTCTATGGAGACCCACCAACGGTTTGACACGAGTTGTTGATGCCATTGGTTTCAAAGTCGCATGGCCTGAATCAAAAGTAGTTATTACAACGGTTAGCACTGCATCATAGGATAATCATATGAGTGATGTCGGAGTTGTCGAAAAGGTGAACTTAATTATAATTAACACTACTTTATTTGTTTCGTCGTACAAATTGTTGATACACATAATAATATTACCTATTTGTTTAATTGATAGCGTCCAAATTTTATGCCAAATGATAAATGCAAGCTGATTGATTGGTTGGGAAATAGCGAAATAGTTGCACTTGGACGCGTGTCTTCGATCGATCCAACCGCAATGATTCATTGTGTTCCTTTGGGAAGAAATGCAATTAAAGTTTGGATAGATATTGTCAAAATTCCAAAAGCACGTCTATGGAGAACAACATCCGATTTAGAAGTCATTGAAGATGCTCTTGGTACTACGATAGCTTGGCCAGATGCGAACGTTATAATGGAATCAACTTCTAGTAAGTATAACTCAAATTTTGTTTACATTTGACACTATTTTTTTTCTTTTTCTCATTTGATCCTGATTTGTTCTTTCTGCTCGAGAACATCTTCTCAGCCAACATTTTCATTATACTGTTTAGTGTTAGATCAAATAGTTTTGACTTCACTTCTATATTGGTCATTCCTCTGAAATTTTTCCAAGGAATATGAAACTTGGTTAGAGTTTGAATTCTGGAAGTGTATTCTAATTGGGGATTATGGATATACTGTCCAATTGTAGCAAAACATATCTTAGTATCCTTCTAGGTATCAATCTAGTTGGTGTAGGTGCTAGGCAAGTACTATTGCCAAGAAACTGCTTAGGTTTGCCTAACCAAGACTTATCGTACCGCATCAGCTAAGAATCTATCTAGTGATGAAGCATAGTTTTTGGCTAAATGCCACGTGTAAAAACCTGTGTTAGTCGTAGGTAGCATTGCCTTGTGCATTTCTAAATCCTGTTCAAAACCTCAAAATTTCTATTGGAATCAATTAACGCACAGTGTATGTTAGCCTGTTGCATGTCCAGCCCGATCTTGATCGCTCCGGGCGGTTTCGTGGAGAGGACCGCGTCGATGCTATACTGCAGGCTTGTGTTGTCAGACATCCATCTTGTTTTCTCCTAACCGGCCAAGTTGAAGCAGTCCTTGCTGTCGTATGACTTTTTTTCCGATTTTCGGTTCACCTGTTTGTGTGTTTGTCAACTGATTTTGACCAACTGAAAAGAATGGTGAGTCAACTGATTCTTTTCAGTGATGTGATGTGATGAAATAGCTGAAAAGAATGGCGACTCAATATAGATTTTAACCAACTTATTCTTTTCAGTTCATATATGAAGTGAAAAGGAAGTGGAGAAGTTCCAATGCTGATACTTAAATATAAGGAAACAACAAATTTTCTCTTTTTCCAAATTACATTTTTTTAGATTTGTGCTAGTTAACTATTACTAAATGCATTGTGAGTCACATTACTTTATATGGTTTCTTCTTTAATATCAACTTGTAGCATAGTTATATAGTTTCTATCCTTTTGACCAAAGAGAAAGGAACACTAACAAGAAAAACAGAGCTAGCTGCCATAGTTCCTTGGAAATACTTTCCACTTATTATTATTTTTGTTGTCTTGTTGACCTAACTTGATCAGCTTTAGTAAGGCACATGAAACCAGACTTATAAGAATAAGATAATGAAGTCAAAGTCAAACCAAGTCTTTTGGTATATCCATGAAAAGTTTGTTTACAAGTTGATATATTGGTTTACATATAAGAGTACTCTCATGAAAGTTGTACGTAGCAACATCCAAGCTAATTAAAGATCGATTACAATATACAATAGCTTTGCAACACTAACATGCAGAAATCAAGCTATCCTGCTATATTTATCATTTATACAAGGTAGAAGCCCAATTAAATTTAAGAACATACATGATACTAAATTAGCTTTATTTTGTGTATATTTTGCCTTTGCTTATTATACATAGGTTTATACGATACATGCATGATTGCTAACAAACACTGTTAGATTGTATGCATGCACGTTTCTACCAGTTTAAATTTCAGACTTATTTATCTTATACATGCTTATTATTTATGAAAATCTTAGTAAAAGACAACCAAATTACAAATCACCAACGTTGGTGATGCTACCTTTACCATGAATTTTACAATTCCAGTGGTAGAATATTAGTATCCATAAGAGCATTCCTAGCAGTCAGCGGGAATTTGAGTGGGAGAATGGTGTTTAAAGCGGTAATTCCTCACACCATTCGAGCAGTGGGTGGTAGGCCGCTATAATTTAAAAAAAAATTAATACCTTAAACGATTTTCAGAAAACTGTTTAATGTTAAAATTTAAAATAAATTTACAGTAGGACCTTGCATTTGGAAGCGGCGATCCTTCCCGTTTGAGTTTGCTCCACACACGCTCATCTTGCTAATGCTGTAGCATGAGTCCACCTCAATCTCCCTATTTCTATGTTTTCTTCCACTGCTCGGAGTGCCCTGATACTGGATGTTGTCCATCATATTTGGTACACAAATTACTTGCTCATATCCACGGTAATTGATAAAGGGAGAAAAAAACATTTCTTCTCGTGATTCTGTTTCTAAACCATTGAAGATCAAATATTCTAAATTCAAAGTAAGTGGCAGCTGCTTAAATAAATAACCGATTTTAAAATTGTTCGCAGTAGGGACTTGAATTGGCTGTACAAAAAAGACTCAAAATTATACTAATATATACCCTATATTTTTGACGATTTATCGAACTAGCACCAGTGGTCTAGTGGCAGAACAGTACCACGGTACAGACCTGGGTTTGATTCTCGGTTGGTGCATTTGCTGTCATTTTCCCTATTTTACTCCCAGTTGGTACGTGGTTGCTTTTTGCTGATATATAAGCTTTGCTTGTTATATGTAATGTGTACAACTTGAAAGTTGGCTCCGTTTTTAAAATGCTTCATAACTCAAAGATACAAATGAAGATGATCTTACCCTAATTCCGATATCGCATGCGATAAAACTTGCAGATAGAAGTACAAAAATATAGATTTCAGGTCAATCCATACCATCAATAACATAAGATAGTTTGGCTTTAGAGACTTCTGTTGGCGAGGGCACATTGTAGCATTTCAGAATTTGAAGACAGCAATTTTTAATCTGTTATCTCCTATTTTTCGCACAAATTTGTACAGTGGAATACTAACAGTAACGTTGCATCTTTTTTTAGTAGGATAACTTGGAGAATTGGCAACAATGAAACTAAACATGACATAATGAAAATGACCAGTGCAGCTCACATCAAAGCCAAAGATTACAAAACAGAGCATCGACAAAGAAGCTCTCCAAATAAGGACAGCCATCACACTAGAACTCACAGCAAAACTAGCTTCAAACCAACCTGTGCCGACGTCACAACCAGCAACACCACTTACACAGCAACACCACCTATTATAGAGCAAAACTCTTACCTAGCGGTGGCAGGAGACCAGAAACCAGAAGTCCTCGGACCCTATGTTGTTGGTATAACCAAAGGGCAACTTATGAGGTCATACAGCGAGCTTCAGCTCACCTTCGAGCTCGTCCTTTCACCCGTCTAAGTCGTTTGACTTGGACCCATCGCCGTGAACCCGGCCGAGCTCTTACAGTAAAGTTTCGAGTAGCGAGTTCGAGGTGACGAGATGTCGATTTAAATCAGAAACTTGAGCTAGAGCGTGGTTGAGCTCGGTTTGGGTGGAGTTTAGGCTAGTGGTGTACTGTAAGGAGTTGTTTATAGGGGAGTATTTATGATCTGAAAAGAGGTATACAGATAAAATGTTGGTTGAAATTAGGGGTATGATTTTAAGTGTGGATCGAGTTTGGGGTTGTTTTTTCAGGTGGTCGTCGGAGCTTCCCATTGATGATGAAGTATGTGCAGATATTTGCAAGGGAGATGGGAAGGATAATATGGAGTTTGAGTCTGGATTTTGAAGTATATATAGGACTGTGTAAAGTTAACACATGCCTAACCCACTAAATTACGCTGATACTGGTATCGTAGTACTTGGTAATTGGTATTCTTCTTTGTTTTGTATTTTATGGGAAAATTATAGTAACCTAACCAAAAAGTTAGGTCGCACTGAATTACATCACATTCTATCCACGGTTTCTGATTTAAAGCCATGGAATAATAAGTCAGATTTAAGGTTGTATGGAATTACATCACATTATATCCACAGTTTCATGCA
Source organism: Allium sativum (assembly GCA_030737875.1). Lineage (NCBI taxonomy): Eukaryota > Viridiplantae > Streptophyta > Magnoliopsida > Asparagales > Amaryllidaceae > Allium > Allium sativum. The sequence continues at coordinate 176,860,080 of CM060913.1, read as the reverse complement.
TTCTGTTGCTTGCATTGTAGTCAAATGTTTCTGACTTTTGCGTGGATAAATGCCATTGCATAAGTACTTTACATAACCTTATTTAGAATCTGTAATTCCTATGTTCCATGCTTTTGTTTACAGATAAATAACAGGCATATGTTAAATGCTTTTGTTTACCTTTTTTTTTCTTTGGTAAATTAGGTGGATGAGATCATCATTAAGGCAACAGTGAGGTCTTTGTTATGTACAATGGAAGCTTGCTGTGGGATCCATTTATTACTTGTTTCAACTTGAATATCAGTAGTAAGGTAACACTGAATACCAGCAAATTTTTTTTGCCCTTTGTGTTATCCATTAAGTTCTACGGCAATGACACCTTTTCCAGCGATGGATCATTTATTTATGATTAAATCATATATAACGTCTTTGTTATGTAAAAGTACCATTCTCTGGCATTTGCTACCACTAGCAACCTGCTTGTTTCATGCAGAATAAGTTATCATTGTATTTGGTACCACAGTATCTGTACTTACATGCGAACATGGTCTGTTCTAAAATCTAGTTGAATGGGGAAATTGTGTTGGCAACAATATACATTATAATAACAACTCAGATGAAAACCTGGCATCCGTGTGTCCTATAACGTCTACATTCCTTACTCAAAGTTTCAAATAGTTATTGTCCTATCAATTACATAATATTCTTAGCACCAGAATAACAACAATGTTACTTTTACCAACTTAATCCCAGCATAATTCTTTACAGCTAACAAAAATAAGATGTTTTTTTTAATTGCATGCTAGGTATCTTTATTTGTTTTGCTGTGATTTTCTATGCTACTTGCTACGTATTTTAGTTCGTAATAGTTTCAAATGGCCAGTGTACTTTCTTATACTAAACATTAATCCTTGCATGTTCGGATTTTATGGCTAATAGACATTTTTTTTTGATAGGTTTATGCTATGGTCAAAGGCATGAAAAAAATACGTTCACTAGTATCGTTTTGGTTAGCTATGGTCAAAGGCACTCATTCTCCTTCAATTGTATTTTGCATCGATGTTCATTACATCTTTACTTTTACTAGTATCGTTTTGGTTAGCTACGGTTGTATGGATTGTTCTTTTAAGTATATGTATTGTTTTGGTTATATTGTACAAACGGTTACTTTTGATCACAAATATTAATATGCTCCAAATTTTGTATGGCATACTTTTAATCATAAATATTTATATGTTTAATATTGTGTATGAAATTCTTTTAATAATGGCTATACATACTATAGCATTATGCTAGTGCAATAAAAATATTATGCAATAATTTAACAGCTTTCATTGCAAGTAAATAATACTATAAAATACTATATTAAACTTTTTGTGATGTTTCTATAGCATTTCTAGTTGGTGTAATAACATGGCTACGAAATTTCTACAGCTTGTAAAGTTGGTATAATAATCAGGCTCTGGAATTTCTATAGCGTTTGTAGTTGCTATAATAATCAGGCTCTGGAATTTCTATGGCGTTTGTAGTTGCTATAATAATCAGGCTCTGGAATTCCTATGGCGTTTGTAGTTGCTATAATATTCAAGCAATATTTATCAATGGCGTTTATAGTTGATATAAATAGCAATTAAATGATGTCATAAATATTAGTAGTTTAAACCACAACTCTGCATTAAAGTTCTATAGCAAGCAAAAAAGGCTATAAATAGGATTTTTATGTTGCAAGTCGTCCATTTAATAGCAATTTTGAAACGCTATAGCAACATCATTTACAACACGCTTTTTATGGCGATTATTAGGTTGCTGTAATGACCCGCATTCTACGCACTGGGGGATCGTAGAATATTTATTTCTTTCCCATATGAAGTCATATGGTCATGTAACTTTGGGAAACATCTACTAGAGTCATTTCTCACGTTCATAATTTTTGTCGATTTTTAAATGACCATTTTGCCCCTAGTTGGTACTGTTTTGGCAATAACTTTTGATTGGAAAAGAATTTTGACCTGAAACCACTTCCATTAGATTCGTTTGATGGTTTACCTTTCCGTAGAGTGGTCATAATAGTCAAACGGACTTACCGTTTGGGAGATATGGCTGAAACAAGGTTTGGAGGGTGAAAAACTTCTTAACCGGGCCAAATCGGGGGATTAGTGAGTAGGCCCATAACCCATTTCGGGATTAGGGTTATGGGGAGGCTGAAATGAGATAGAGGATCATTCCATTTCAGTTTTCTAGCCTCCACTTATCACCAAGGAACCCTAAAAATGGCATCCAACCTCTAAATCACCTCCAAATCACCTTTTGGTCAAGGATTTGGCTTATCAACCCCTAATCAAGGAAGATCTACACTAAAGAAACATTGGTGCTGCTATTTAGCGTTGGGATTCATATCAAATCAGAGATTTATTTCAGATCTTAGTTTATTTTGTGGCTAAGGTGAGTTATTTGCATAGTTTTGCACTAATTATGGCTAATTAGGGGGTGATTAGTGTTAATTAGCGAATTTAAACATGATAAAATTCTGGAAAAATGTTTATAAAATTCGGAATGATGTTTTAGACCTCTAATATGAATTTGGGTTAATTTGGTTAAGTTTTGCTAATCTTACCATAAGTTCCACCTAAAAATGCTTAAGGGAAAATATGGGGTTTTGGCTATGTTGATCCATTTCAACCTCTCATATTGTTGTTTTGATGTTTGTGGTTGATTATATATGTTTCTATGACTGTATGGTATGCCTTGTGACTGATTAGAATTGTTGGAATGATCGAAACGCCGTCGAGGGGCGTGAACAACTCGCTGGACAAGGTGCAGGAGTTCGGATCGGATGGGGATTGAGGGTCGATCGGATCGCCCTATGGGATCGTGGGACCTCACCACGAGTCAAGTCATCTCCTCTGACCCGAACCATCTGCGCAAGGTCCACGAATCTTAACCGTGAACTGCTACCGGATCAGATCCACTCATGTTTCGTATCACGATCCGACTAGAGGAAAGCAGCATCCACGATCCGATGCACTACGAGACGCCGATCCGAACCAGGGGGAGCCACGAGCTAGAGGAGCGCGATTCGACCCGTATGGGGTATTCCAATCCGAACCAAGGGGAGGAGCACGATCTGAAGCAAAGAGAAAGAGGACCACGATGACGATCCGAACCGTGGCAAGCTGGAGACCCCGACCCGATCCGCTAGGGGTGATGGCGACCTGACCCGATCCAGTGAAGAAGAAGCGTTCTGATCCGACCCGACCCAGTATTAACCAATAACCCGAGATGCAAAGGTAGTCCAATATGGGAAGTTAAAGCTCAGGATCCAGTTGGGAACCAATGAGTTCACCTCATGGTTGGACTTTGCTGCGGGACGTGTGCTAAGGAGTTGTCGACGTTCATAACTTCGATTCACCACTAAAAATGAACGATGACTACTTATCAGTGCAGTAGGGTCATTATGACCTGAGGGGCAAGGTGATGGTAGCAAGACTACGTTATCAGTGTAGTGAAGCCATTTATGACTTCATGGGGCAGAGTGATCGTAGCAAGGTATATTGGGTGATCGAAGTGGTGAATATCGTATGCTTTACGCACTGAGTGAGAGATGTGAGGATGGATGCTATGTTTGATTGTTTGCCATCATTATGACATGCACACCTCCCCCACCTCCGTATCTTTGCACCGTTTGATATGGTACCTTAGAGTGTTGTACAGTACGTAGTGCTAACTCTTTGTTTGCAGGACCAGGTTCAGGTATGTTTCTAGTCTACCTGTTATTGTTCACTTTAGATGCTTATCGCTCATACCAGGCTTTATGTCTGACCCAGAGTTTTATATCTCCTCTTATTACTCTGAGTGCTCACATGAGCAGACTAGAGACAGGTTGCTGGTGGTGCGCGAGTAGCTGATTCGGAGGCGGGCAGGAGGCTTCCACGTATGATATATATATATATATATATACACACACACACACACAAACATTCTCCCTGTGTCGCTGGTGGTCGCTACTTGGGCATTAGTAGTGTACCTCCTTTATCTTACTTTTGCTTTGAGACAGTTGAAAGTTGTAATAAGCTTTATTTTGGATTTCCGCTGCTATGATGTTTAGTTCTGATTTTTAGCTTATACACTGTCTCACCTGTTTTATGTCAAATATGTTATTATTATATTTTATTCTATGCACTGTGAGACATTCTACCGATTCTTTGTATGTTCATTTCCTTCTTCCTTTTCCTTCTGACGATCCGTTCCGTGCTAACTGGACATGTGTACAGCGCACTTTTGGAGTAAATGTCAGTTGGTGCGGGGCGGGCCGTCACACTTGGTATCAGAGCTCTAGGTTGCGTAGTTAACCTAGGGAAAGACACTAGGGAGAGATAGTACGTATATGAGAGCGTGTATTTGTGATTACTTTGGTTTTCAAAAGCTATATATGTATTTACTATTAGTAGTATAAGAATGAAGTCGCACTGCACTAGCACCACTATGGGGTCGTTAATCGTTTCCCTTTTTCAGATTGACGATGAGCCGAGACACGAGGGGTGCTGGTAGAGCGACCAACCAAGGGAATGCCGCTAACATGAGGGCGATGTTTACTAACCTCATGAGAGATATGCTTAGAGAAGTGCAAGGGGCAATTCCCAATCCCGGAGTTGGTGTTGGCCCAGTAGTGCAGGCGCCTAGGGTCGATTTTGCCAAGTTGTGCAAAGATTACACTAATCTTGGTGGAAAGCCGTTCCACGGAACGGAGTCGGCCACAGATGTTCAGGACTGGATGGATAGCTGTGACTGTATCTTCGATGACTTGGGTCTTGAGGATGCGATGAAGAGAAGGCTAGCGTCTCGTCAGCTGCAAGGGCGAGCGATGAATTGGTGGAATGCCATTAGAACAGCTACTCCAGAAGATCAGGTTACGTGGGATCTGTTCAAGGCTCGCTTTAGCGAGAAGTTCATTCCAGCTGCCCAGAAGTCAGTGTTGTTTAAGAGGTTCTTGGAACTCAAGCAGAACGGAAGGGCAGTTTCTGACTATATTGCTGAGTTCGACACTTTGTCGAAGTATGGACTGTCTCTTATCGACACTCCTGAGAAGAAGAATGAGAAGTTTATTACTGGCCTGGATGGATACTTGGGGGAAAGGCTTATCAACCACATCGATGAGACTTTTGAATCGATTGTGGGGAAAGCTTTGAGATCAGAGAGTCTTTAACCTAAGTCAAAGACTGAGGCTGCATCTGCAGAAGGGCCAAAGCCGCAAGCAGGCGGTGGAGGCAAGAATAACTCTCAGAATAAGAGGAAGCAGGACCAATCTAAAGGTGGCCAGAAAAAGAGCAAGAAGGATGTTGAGTGCTTCAGCTGTGGTAAGAAGGGCCATTATGCTAAAGAATGTCGGGCCAAGCCAGCGGAAAGTAAGTGCTACAACTGTGGTCAAGTGGGACATCATAAGGATAAGTGTCCGCAACCTCTTAAGGAGAAGCAGATTGTGAAGGCATATGCTATTGATGCTGTTTCTTCTTCGTCGAATGCCCCAACTGCGGCGGAGAAAGGAAAGAAAGTTGTTATTCAAGGTATGCTTTCTATTTATGATATACCAGTTTGAGTTTTGTTTGATACTGGGGCTTCCCGTTTCTTCATATCTAGTGACTTGGTAGATAGGTTGGGGCTGGAACACGAGATAGTCGATAGACCATTGGTTGTGACGAACCCGATTGGTGGTTCGACTAGCCTTAGTATGATTTGCAGGAATTTGGTCTTATCGAGTCATGGATGTATGTTTGTTTGTGATTGATTTGTTTTGGGCTTTACTGGGTATGGCATTATATTGGGAGTCGATTGGCTCCAAAGATACGGGGTGGTGGTAGACTATGAGGGCTTTTTGGTGACAGTGAGGGCGGATGATGGGCGGAGGGTAGTGTTTGGTAGTCTACCTAGTGATGGGGTTATGGCTAGTTTTGTAAATTCCCTCGACATCCCGCAGGATGAGTTGTCAGATGTGCCCGTGGTTGGCCAGTATCCGGACGTCTTCGAGGAGGTGACCGGGCTTCCACCACACCGAGAGATTGAGTTCCGTATTGATTTAGTGAAGGATGCCAGACCTATAGTGATGCCACTTCGTCGTATGGCACCAAGGGAGCAGTGAGAGCTCGGGGTGCAAGTCAACAATCTTTTGAAGAAGGGATTTATTAGAAGGAGTGTCTCCGAGTGGGGAGCACCAGTTGTGTTTGCCACTAAGACAGATGGTTCCCTTCGTTTGTGTGTGGACTATCGCGAGTTGAATAAGGTAACGAGGAAGAATAAGTATCCTCTACCACGGATAGATGATTTGTTTGATCAGCTGGAAGGAGCTAGAGTGTTCTCCCAGTTGGACCTCGCGACGGGATTTCATCAGCTTCGAGTAGCTGATGAGAGTGTTCCGAAAACGGCATTTAGGACGCCGTCTGGATTTTATGAGTGGTTGGTCATGCCCTTTGGGTTGACCAATGCACCAGCCTACTTTGTGGATCTTATAAATCGAGTATTCAGAGATCAGTTGAATAAGTTTGTTCTTGTGTTCGTAGATGATATCCTTGTTTATTCAAGGACAGAGGAGGAACACAAGGGACACTTGAGGATAGTGATGGAGGTGTTGAGGAAACACCAATTGAAAGCGAAATTCTCTAAGTGTCATTTTTGGAGAAGGGAAGTGAGATTCTTGGGTCATGTTGTTTCAGAGAGTGGTATTGCCGTGGACCCTGCGAAGGTGGCTACGGTACAGGATTGGCCTACGCCGAAGAATGCAACAGATGTAAGAAGTTTCTTGGGATTAGCTGGATATTATCGTAAGTTTATCCAGGACTTCTCCAAGATAGCAGCACCGTTGACTCAGTTGACTAAGAAGAATCAGTCCTTCGTCTGGGACGGAGTGTGTGAGCATGCCTTCAAGAGTCTAAAGGAGAGGTTGACGTGTGCGCCAGTATTAGTCATTCCTAAAGGGAATGAAGAGATGATGGTATACACAGATGCTTGTGGTACCGGACTGGGTGCTGTATTGATGCAAGGAGGTAGGGTTATATCTTATGCTAATCGACAGCTAAAGCCGCATGAGAAGTATCCTACCCATGATTTGGAATTGGCAGCGATTGTATTTGCGCTGAAGATGTCGAGACATTATCTCTTGGGAGAAAGATTTGTGTTGTTTACCGATCATAAATCGTTAAAGTATCTCTTCTCTCAGAAAGATTTGAATCTCCGTCAGCAAAGATGGTTAGAGTTCTTGGCTTCGTATGATTTTGATATCGCATATACACCTGGAAAGGGTATTGCGGTAGCCGACGCCTTGAGTAGGAGACATGCCAGTTTAGGGGCAATGTTTCTTGAATGGAAGCAACTGGAGTATATCGCGGGGTTTGATTTCAGACCAAAGTGCGAATTGGATCCAGTCATGCTAGCTAGTTTGGCGATCAGACCCACTTTGATAGAGCGGATTGGTTCCAGCCAGAGGGACGATCCTAATCTATTGGAAATACTCTCCAAGTTAGAGATGGGTATCGATGAGGAGATGAATGTGTATGGGCTTGATCGAGATGGATGGCTTCGAAAGAATGGAAGACTAGTTGTGCCCAACGTGAATGGTTTGAGAGATGAAGTGCTTAGAGAATGTCATCACTCAAAACTGACTATACATCCCGGTGGTAATAAGATGTATCGAGACATGAAGCAGACTTACTACTGGGAAGGGATGAAAAGAGACGTTGGGAAGTTTATATCCAAATGCATGAATTGCCAGCTAGTTAAAGCCAAGCAAAAGAAACCTAGTGGTTAGAGATTCCCGGGTGGAAATGGGAGCAAGTCTCGATGGATTTCATCGATGGTTTACCAAGGACTAGATCGGGATATGATAGCATTTGGGTAATTGTGGACCGATTGACTAAAAGTGCAAGATTTATACCAGTCAAATCGACCAGAACAGCGCCCAAGTTGGCAGAATTGTAAATCAAGTGGGTAGTGAGATTTCATGGAGTACCCAAAAGCATTGTGAGTGACCGAGACCCGTTGTTCACTAGTGGGTTTTGGAAGAGCTTACAAGAGGCTCTAGGGTCATGATTACATCTTAGTACCGCATATCATCCTCAGACCGACGATCAGACGGAGAGGGTGAATCGTATATTGGAAGATCTTTTGAGAGCTTGTATCTTAGATTTTGGTGGATCATGGGATGACCATTTGCATCTAGTAGAGTTTGCATATAATAATAGCTACCAATACAGTATCGGTATGGCTCCATATGAAGCTTTGTACGGAAGATCGTGCAACTCACCATCATGTTGGATAGAGACTGGCGAGAAGTTTATGCTTGGACCAGATGTGGTGAGAGAAACCTCAAATAAGATTAAGATCATTCAGCAAAGAATGAAAGCTGCCCAAGACAGGCAGAAGAGTTATGCTGACAAGAGGAGAAGAGACTTGAAATTCTCCGTTGGTGACTTGGTGTTTGTCAAGATATCTCAGTTGAAGAGCGTGATACGATTTGGCAGGAGAGGCAAGTTGGCACCAAGATTTGTTGGCAATGCCCTATTCTTGAACTAGTCGGGAATTTGGCGTATAGAGTTGGCTTACCAGAGAAGATGGCAGGAGTTCACAATGTATTTCATGTTTCCCAACTAAGAAAGTTCATTCACGACTCAGATTTGACTATTTCACCTGATCAGTTAGAGGACTTCGAAGTAGAACCCGAGGCGGTTGGGAACCGCAAGCCGATTCGTATTGTGGGGCACGATACGAAGCAACTTCGAAGGAAGGTGGTGAAGCTAGTCAAGGGTCAGTGGGGCGAGGACGAGAATGATTGTACTTGGGAGACAGAGGAGAGCATTAGGAAGGCATATCCAGAACTCTTCGCCGGGTAAGATTTACTTTGCTGTTTAGTTTTCCGCATGCTAGGGTAGACTTGTCTTACTTGGTTGCATGTTTGATTGTTGTTTTATGATTGATAGGCATGCGGGACCTTGATGTGTGCTTTGTTTAGGGAATTTCGGGGGCGAAATTTCTTAAGGGGGGGGGGGCGAGAGTGTAATGACCAGCATTCCACGCATCGGGGGATCGTAGAATATTTATTTCTTTCCTATATGAAGTCGTATGGTCATGTAACTTTGGGAAACATCTATTAGAGTCATTTCCCATGTTCATAATTTTTGTCGATTTTTAAATGACCATTTTGCCCCTAGTTGGTACTGTTTTGGCCATAACTTTTGATTGGAAAGGAATTTTGACCTGAAACCACTTCCATTAGATTCGTTTGATGGTTTACCTTTCCGTAGAGTGGTCATAATAGTCAAACGGACTTACCGTTTGGGAGATTTGGCTGAAACAAGGTTTGGAGGGTGAAAAACTGCTTAACCGGGCCAAATCGGGGGGATTAGTGAGTAGGCCCATAACCCATTTCGGGATTAGGGTTATGTGGAGGCTGAAATGAGATAGAGGATCATTCCATTTCAGTTTTCTAGCCTCCACTTATCACCAAGGAACCCTAAAAATAGCCTCCAACCTCTAAATCACCTCCAATTCACCTTTTGGTCAAGGATTTGGCTTAGCAACCCCTAATCAAGGAAGATCTACACCAAAGCAACATTGGAACTGCTGTTTAGCATTAGGATTCACATCAAATCAGAGATTTATTTCAGATCTTAGTTTATTTTGTGGCTAAGGTGAGTTATTTGCATAGTTTTGCACTAATTATGGCTAATTAGGGGTGATTAGTGTTAATTAGCGAATTTAAACATGATAAAAATCTGGAAAAATGTTTATAAAATTCGGAATGATGTTTTAGACCTCTGATATGAATTTGGGTTAATTTGGTTAAGTTTTGCTAATCTTATCATAAGTTCCACCTAAACATGCTTAAGGGAAAATATGGGGTTTTGGCAATGTTGATCCATTTTAACCTCTCATATTGTTGTTTTGATGTTTGTGGTTGATTATATATGTTTCTATGACTGTATGGTATGCTTTGTGACTGATTAGAATTGTTGGAATGGTCGAAAAAGCCGTCGAGGGGCGTCAACAGCTCGCTGGACAAGGTGCAGGAGTTCGGATCGGATGGGGATTGAGGGTCGATCGGATCGCCCTATGGGATCGTGGGACCTCACCACGAGTCAAGTCATCTCCTCCGACCCGAACGATCTGCGCAAGGTCCACGAATCTTAACTGTGAATTGCTACCCGATCTGATCCACTCGTGTTTCGTATCAGGATCCGACTAGAGGAAAGCATCATCCACGATCCGATGCACTACGAGACGCCGATCCGAACCAGGGGGAGCCACGAGCTGGAGGAGCGCGATCCGACCCGTATAGGGTATTCCAATCCGAACCAAGGGGAGGAGCACGATCTGAAGCAAAGAGAAAGAGGACCGCGATGACGATCCGAACCGTGGCAAGCTGGAGACCCCGACCCGATCCGCTAGGGGTGATGGCGACCCGACCCGATCCAGTGAAGAAGAAGCGTTCTGATCCGACCCGACCCAGTATTGACCAATAACCCGAGATGCAAAGGTAGTCCAATATGAGAAGTTAGAGCTCAGGATCCAGTTGGGAACCAATGAGTTCACCTCATGGTTGGACTTTGCTACGGAACGTGTGCTAAGGAGTTGTCGACGTTCATAACTTCGATTCACCACTAAAAATGAACAATGGCTACTTATCAGTGCAGTAGGGTCATTATGACCTGAGGGGCAAGGTGATGGTAGCAAGACTACATTATCAGTGCTGTGAAGCCATTTATGACTTCATGGGGGCAGAGTGATCGTAGCAAGGTATGTTGGGTGATCGAAGTGGTGAATATCGTATGTTTTACGCACCGAGTGAGAGATGTGAGGATGGATGCTATGTTTGATTGTTTGCCATCATTATGACATGCACACCTCCCCTACCTCTGTATCTTTGCACCGTTTGATATGGTACCTTAGAGTGTTGTACAGTACGTAGTGCTAACTCTTTGGTTGCAGGACCAGGTTCAGGTATGTTTCTAGTCTACCTGTTATTGTTCACTTTAGATGCTTATCGCTCATACAAGGCTTTATGTCTAACCCAGAGTTTTATGTCTCCTCTTATTACTCTGGGTGCTCACACGAGCAGACTAGAGACAGGTTAGCTGGTGGTGCGCGAGTAGCTGATTCGGAGGCGGACAGGAGGCTTCCACGTATGATATATATATATATATATATATATATATATATATATATATATATATATATATATATATATATATATATATATATACACACATTCTCCTTGAGTCGCTGGTGGTCGCTACTTGGGCATTAGTAGTGTACCTCCTTTATCTTACTTTTGCTTTGAGACAGTTGAAAGTTGTAATAAGCTATATTTTGGATTTCCGCTGCTATGATGTTTAGTTCTGATTTTTAGCTTATACACTGTCCCACCTGTTTTATGTCAAGTATGTTATTATTATATTTTATTCTATGCGCTGTGAGACATTCTACAGGTTCTTTGTATGTTCATTTCCTTCTTCCTTTTCCTTCTGACGACCCGTTCCGTGCTAACTGGACATGTGTACAACGCACTTTTGGAGTAAATGTCGCTTGGTGCGGGGCGGGCCGTCACAGTTGCTATAATAGAACCCTGACATATTACAACAAGTAGATATATAGATTTCAGAGAAACGCCATAGTATCCTTTAATAGCGTTTTTTAAACGCTATAAAAAGGTATTTTTCCTGTAGTGAATGATATATATCCATTCTGAAATAGCAAAGAATTAAATTTAATATCACTTGGCCACAGGATAGAAAATTATATACAAACATTGGTTGGTTAAGTGATTTTTAAATATTCTAAATTCTATTCGATTGTATTTTTATTTAAAGGAAATGTGTTGATTTCGATGAATTTTATATTCCTTTAAAACATGAACCTTGAATGATTATGAAATTTTCAAGGGAAATATCCAAAACAAATTGACAATTTTAAAATGGGATTATATGTATGTCTTGTGGTTACAAATTTATGGTAAAATGTGAAATTGATAAATTCTCCATGAATTAAGTTTTGGAAATGAAAATTATATGAGTATATTCGGAATTACTTCGAATTTGATATGAATTTGGTGGAATCTTATAAATCGAATGGTTGGTTTGAATGGTGTTTGCAAGATATTAAAACTATGTAAACTCCATTAAGACCGGAGTATAGATTCAAGTATTTGAAATTTGGTAGAAAGGAACAATTACGGTTTAAAAAATAAAATTTTACAAAGATTTTATATATATATACACACACACATACATACACACACTACTTGATTTCAAATAAACTATTCCTTTTCTTAAAATTTATTTCTTAAAACTTTTAAACTATAAACTATTTTGTTATAAATGAATTTCTCTTATATTTTATTACTTCAAATTTTAGTAAACTTTTAATTTATGTATATACATAGCGATTTAAATTATCTTATTTTATTCTAACTACTATGTTCTATATATATTTTTTATATAAAGATTTTTCTTTATAAGCATCTATTTTTCATAATTATATTTTATAAATTGTAAATTTCCTTCGAATGGAAAGTGTTTGGATTTAAACCATTGATTCAAATGGAGTTGAGATAAAGTTACATTTTATTGAATATGAATCGATTGTAAAGTGATTGTAATATGGAATTGTAAATTTTATTCTGCTTGAATATAAATGGATTTCCTAAACGATTGAAATGAGTTGTTATGAACATATATTCTATTTGAATATGAATGGATTCCGAACAAAAATCGATTTGAAATAATTATGATCTTTGATATGAAGTATATTCTATTCGAATATTAATCAATTTTTGAAATATTATATGATTATAATATAATGAAATACATTCTAGTTTAGAATATAATCGATTTTGGAATGATTATGATATTTTGATATAGAATTATATTCTATTTGAATATAAATTGGGTTCGAAATGAACATGATATTTTGATATGAAGGCGAACCTTTGTGAAAAGTAAAAGAACCGACCGATGTGGAAAAATGTAAACGTTCGGTTGTTGAAGAGACCGGAGTCGGTAAGTGGAATACTCTCTGCCAGCACCGATACCACTTTAACAACTGTGTACGTTATGACGTACACAAAATGAAATATGATGACTTGAAGGCGATTACTGGATTTGAAGAAAGAGAACGATGATGGAATAGCCTTGACCTTCGAGTCATAATTAAAATGACTAAAACATGAGCTATACCGTGACTAGTTGAGGTAGCACCTCTTATCGGACGCACTTCTTCGATACTATTTCTATGATTATGATGATGATTTAGGCCCTTTTCTTTTTGATTTGGGAGTGTGTTACGAGGTGGGTGGTAGTGGCTGCTATGCGTTCCCACCGGTCTGGGAGTACAAATGGTAGAATCCTACCAATGGTATTGCCTCGAGGGCCTTGTCATGTTTATCCTTATCGAGCCCCATACGGTTTTGATTTAGTGTTGCTTTCTATGGAGTGCCCTCTGATGACACTAGTACGGTGAATTTACGGTACTGTATAGACTTAACCGGGCCTAATTAGGGTGATTAGCAAGAAGGCCCATGACCCATTTCGGGATTAGAGATGTATAGGGGCTGATTAGGGTTAGAAAACATTTCCTTCAGCTGCAACATTCATTCTTGGAACCCTAGCAATGACCTCCAACACCCAAATCAACTTCTAATTACTTTCTAATCAAGTTTTGTCTTAATTAACATCAGATCAAGGCGGAATAGCGCAAGGATCGAGATATAACTGCTGTATTGCATTGGTATTCGTGCCCAAACAGTAGAGTTTCAGTTCTAAAGGTTTTATTTGTAGCCAAGGTGAGTGATTAGCATTGTTTTGACACTAATTACAGTTAATTAAGGTGATTAGTGATAATTAGCGAATTTATACGCTAATAAATTCTGGAAAAATATTTATAAATTCTTAAATAATGTTTTAGACCTCTGTTGGAAATTTGGGTTAATTTGATTAAGTTTTTCTAATCATGTCACTAGTTTTGCTTAAGCACGCTAAAGGGAAAATATGGGTTTTTGGCTATGTTTGATCCATTTTAACCTATCATATTTTTGTTTTGATGTTTGTGGTTGATTCTACTTGTTGCTATGACTGTATGGTATGCTTTGTAATTGATTAGAATAGTTAAAATGGTCGAAAACGTCGTTGAGAGGCATACAAACTGTCGCTGGAAGTTGTAGGAAAATGTAGGAAACCAGACCGGATCGTATAGCCCGACCTGACCCGATTGGGGTTAGTCCCTCCGAACCGAACGGCCCATGGATGGTGACTACAAACCGTTTGTACTTTTCCAGGAGGAGTGTTCTCTCCGGCCCGAACCGCCTAGAGTTCTCCGACCCGATCCGCCAGAAGAACCACTGACCCGATCCGTCAACATTGTATGGCGACGCGACTTGGAGACTACGACCTAACCCATTGTGCTCTGATGGAGGCTGATCCGATCTGTCATCATATGAAGACCTTCGATCCGATCCGAAGAAGCTTGGCAACAATCGATCTAGTAGGGGATACTGAAGGCCGAACCGAACTAATGGCTGTGAGGAGATCCGAACCGATCCGGTGATGACCAATAACCCGAGATGCAAAGGTAGTCCAAATGGAAGTTAGAGCTCAGGATCCAGATGGGAACCAATGAGTTCACTTCATGATTGGACTTTGCTGCGGGACGTGTGCTAAGGAGTTGTCGACGTTAATAACTTCGATTCACCACTGAAAAGGAATGATGGGCTACATATCAGTGTAGTAGAGTCATCACGACTCGAGGGGCAAAGTGATCGTAGCAGGACTACGTATCAGTGCAGTAGAGTCATCATGACTCGAGGGGCAAAGTGATCGTAGTAAGACTATGAGCCAGTGCAGTGGAGCCATTGTGACTCCATGGGGCAGATTGGACATAGTAAAGGATTAGTAAGGCTATGAGCCAGAGCAGTGGGGTGTGTACGACTCCATGGGGCAAAGTGGACATAGCGAAGGATTAGTGGTTGTGGATCAGTGCAATGAAGTCGTTGTGACTTCATGGGGCAGAGTGATCATAGCAAAGTATTGGGTAATCGAAGTGGTGGATATCGTATGCTTTACACATTGAGTGAGAGATGTGAGGATGGTTGTTATGCTTGATTGTTTGCCATCACTATGACATGCACACCCCTACCCCCGTTATCTTTACACCATTTATTCAGTGGCACCTTAGAGTGTTGTACAGTATGTAGTGCTAACTCTTTGGTTGCAGGTCCAGGTTCAAGTATGGTTTAGTATACCTGTTATTGTTCTATTTAGCTGCTTATCGCTCACATCATACTTTTGTCTGACCCAGAGTTTTATGTCTCTTCTTGTTACTCTGGGTGCTCCTAAAAGAGCAGACTAGAGACAGGTTAGCTGGTGATGCACGAGTAGCTGATCCGGAGGCGAGCAGGAGGCTTCCACGTATGATTATATATAGATATTCTCCCTGTGTCGTTGGTGGTCACAACTTAGGCATTAGTAGTGTACCTCCCTTATCTTGCTTTTTCTTTTAGAGACAGTTTGAAAAGTTGTAATAATGATGATGTGGAACATAAGCTGTATTTGGATTTTCCGCTGCTATGATAGTTTGTTTTCAGCTTATGCACTGTCTCACCTGTTTTATGTCAAGTACGTTGTTATTATATTTTGTTCTATGCGTTGTAAGACATTCTACAGGTTCCTTGTTGATTCTTCGCCTTCTTCCTTTCCTTCTGACAATTATCCCGTGCTAACTGGACATGTGTACAACGCACTTTTGGAGTAAATGTTGGTTGGTGCGGGGCGGACTGTCACAGCATCCACGACACTTATGTTATTTCGTATGTTAATTTGACTAATATGAGAATGATTTAGTGCTGATCCGAGTGTTTGTTTTGTATTCTTTTTTTACGTAATACGCTCGAGTCAGCAGAAGATTGCAGTTAGCAAAGATTATGATGACTTGAAGAACGAAGACGGAGATTGGGTATATATTTATTATATATAAGTATTTTTCGCTGCACTTTGTTTCCTCTATTGTTATGTAGATATGTATATGTGTAACTATGATAACCTTTGTATGGTATAGACAAATGTATGTATTTCAACTGGTTTAAATTGTTAGTTAATTATTATATGTTGTCCTTCCGCTGTGAGAAATTTGTTATTGTTTTCTCTTCTTCCTTCTTTT
Source organism: Allium sativum (assembly GCA_030737875.1). Classification (NCBI taxonomy): domain Eukaryota; kingdom Viridiplantae; phylum Streptophyta; class Magnoliopsida; order Asparagales; family Amaryllidaceae; genus Allium; species Allium sativum. The sequence goes on along the minus strand of CM060913.1, from coordinate 176,843,910 downwards.
TCCCAATAACTACCTGTAACAACCCAGAAATTTAGAACCAATTTAAAATTTTATTTTAAGAAAATTTAAATAAAAAATGGGTCAGAATTTAAAAAAAATAAAATAATAATAATTAAAAGATTACATTTTTCATGTAAGATAGAATAATTAAAAAGGTTCATAATTTAACAGAAATGTGTTTACATGAAAAGTACATTTTTTCTGAAATATGATTCATTAAAAAGATTCTTGTTGTAATAAAAATGTAGTAACATAAGAAATCACACTTTTGATGAAATATGAAATTTAATTATGTGTTTTGAAATATAAAAAGATGCACAACTTAACAATCCGAGAAAATGAATCAAACATTCATTTTTCCTTTAATTCCATTTCTCTTTACTTTTGAAATTTGAATGAATAATAAGTGTGGTCCCATCATGCCTAGTCAGCTGATTAAATTACATTATAAACTATTATATGTGAAAAGACACATTAATGGGTTTATTTGCAAGATTAGAAATTAAATATTATTTTATTATAAATATACTAAGGAATTAGACAACCCAAATCTGTATACTAAAGGAGCCGCCGCTCTCATGAATGGATGGCAGAAACGCTCTCCACTTCTTCTCCTCCGATCTGTCTAGTCTCTCAATCAAATTCAATGCAACCAAAGGGAAAACCGTTCAGAGCTTCAAGATCCATTGTAACAACCCAGAAAATTAGAACCAATTTAAAAATTTTAATTTGGCTATTTTAGTGGATTTTGAATATTTAAAATAAATCATTTGTAAATAATAACGACCAAAAATTTGTTTTGATCGAAGTTATAGCGAGTATATTTATTTTAATTATAAAACAAGGCCTGAAATGGCGTGGTAGTTTGAAAATTTGAATTCATAATTCGACTGACTGTACAGGTTGCAAAATAAAATAGATTTTAGTGAAACCAAAAATATTTAAATCTGTTTAAGAATATCTTTCTAACAAATCTGAAAAATCAAAATTTCATAGCGGGAATCAAAAGTTATGGGCAAATGAATTTTCAGAAAGGTCGCTATGAAGTTTATATAGCCCTTGAAAATAGACATTTTGCAAACGACCTCCGTTTTCGACAAAACCGCTTTTGTTGGATCCGGGATGTCGAACTATTGCTAGATTCCATATTCTATAAATTTTGGAGTTAATATGTGAGCGTGGCAAAGGAAAATGTGTTTGGTTGAATTTAGTCAATTTGAATCGATCAGAAAATGGCCATTTTTCAAACGGTCTCCAAATTCGACGAAACTAGTTTTGTTGGGACCGTATCATCCAAACATAGCTAGGTTTATTTTTCTGGAATTTTTGGGATCAGTATGTGGCCCCGGCAAATTGAAATGTACGTTCAAATCCATATTGAATGTTTTATATTTTAATTTGAAGAATAACTGACTGAAATAGTTGAATGGGCCTACGAAACATATTCCGTCGTGTCCGGAATGGAGGTATTTAGCTAGGGATGATAGTCGTTGGGTTTGAATTGGAGTTCGTTTGGAAAAACAGATATTTTTAATTATAAATAGAATGGGCCAATCATATTTTTTTTACAAAAAAAGGAGAAAATCACTTTCTCTCTCCCCGTAAGCTGCTGTCGAACGGCGGAAGGGGCTTCCCACCTTCTCTCTTCGTTTTCTCCATCCACAAGTCGAATAAGCTTCCACTCCAGTTGATGATTTTATAGAGCTTCTCCAGATCTTCAAATCCATATAGGTAGCACCCCCTCTCGTCTCGTATTTCATGAGAATCACCTCCTCAAAGTCGAGGTCTTCAAGTCGCCGTCACCGCCGATTGGTGAAATCGAGTTAGGCCCAACAACCACGCGCGAGAAGCCCCTTCCTCCCTCTACGATGCTACACCACCCGATCATGCATCGCTTCGCGGTTTGAGTGAAAATCTCAAACCTAGTTTTGAACGGTGAAGAAAGGTATCAGCTTTATATAATTTAAACTGATTTCCACATTTAAAAGTGTTACAAACTTATAAAAATCATATCTTTTTTCTATATGGTTGAAATTTAGTGAAACAAGAGACATTGGACTCGTGTGGACGTCTTCTACATTCTAGAAGAGAACGGAGAATTTTTAGAGCTTCCTACGAATTTTGGAGGAGTGGAACCTAATGTGAGATTTCTAAATTATAAACGATATGGAATGACGATGTATAAATTATATAATCAATGTATGAGTTATATAAGCGTTGTACACCTCATGTATAAGCGTTGTATAAGTTGTATGTGCGATGTATAAGTTATATATACGTTGTGAAAATTATACATGCGTCGAATGGAAATGAAATTATATTGAAATGAAATCGAAATATATTTATATACATATATCTATATATATACTACCCTCGTCCACAGACCATGGATGATATATATTGGTTGTGATTGTTTGGATTTTGGTTGACATGAAATTTGGTGAATATTACGAATGGTTGGTTTGATTATGGTTGTTTGTAGTTGAAAAAAAATAGAATTAGTTTGTGGAAAAATTCGTCTGCGTACGAACTAGATTATTGAAATCACCATTGTCAAAAGCTGCGTGGCTTTAAGGTAGAGCGAGGAGCCGTACTCGGGACGGTGCCGGTTTTAACTACCCTGCTGTTATGCTGCTGAAATTTTCTGAAATATTCACATGTTTGATTAATATTCATGTGTTGAAATAGATTCATGTGTTGGAAAAATATTCATTTTTGAAATAAACGGTTTGAACGATAAAAATAACATTTATATTGTATGTACGAAGTATATAAAATATTCATGTTTGAAATAAATTATTTGAACAATAAAAATCATTTTTTTATATTATATATGAATCGCTAAAAATCTTCATTTTTGAAATAAATTGTTTTAACAATAAAAATCACATTTTATTATATATACGATGTGTTAAAAATAGTCATGTGTTGAAATAAATATTTGTTGGGTAAAAATATAATTTTAATCAAATATGAAAATAGTTTGGAAATCGAAGAATGAATTATATTTACTTACATATATATATATATATATATAATTAAATAAAAACGAATAACGAAGTTGTAGTTCGCATTTTGAAGTTGTGATTTTAAACAATTATTGCGGGAGATCTGACCGTCAGATTTTCCCGAAACCGAAACCGTTGGGTCCGCTTTGAAAATATCTTTCCAACGATACCAAATTTGTAAAGATCCAACGGTTAGATTTTGTGAAATTTTAAATTCAAATCTGAATGAAAACAGCACCAGAATGGATTATATTTATATATATAAATATAATTAAAATAAATCGAATAACAATGCTGCAGTTCGTATTTTGAAATCGTAACTTTAAACGATTGTATCGGGAGATCCGACCGTCGGATTTTCCCAAAACTGGAACCGTTGGTCCGCTTTGAAAAGATCTTTCCAATGATATAAGATTTGTAAAGATCCAACAGATAGATTTTCAGAAATGTGTAAAACAAATCTGAAGGAAAACAGCGCGATGGCCGCGTTATGGCCTGAAGCGTCGTTTGAATAAATTGGCCATTTTTAAATAAATAAAAATAGCGATAAATCGTTATAAAATATTATAAACGTTATGGAATGGAGATAAGCCGAATTTACTCGATTTATTGGATATTTGATGGTTGAATGTGTTTGACGTGAAAATTACATTAATGAATTGAATTATGGATGTCAAATAATTTAACCATGAAAATGAATTGATTTGAAATTCTAACTATACGTGAATTATTTGAAAAGGCCGAGTTAATTCTCATTTCAAATAATTGATCGACGGGTGGAAGTCGAAGATATGAAGATGGTGCAAGACCAATGATCATCACATCGAATGGATGACTACTGGTGCTTTTAATGGGAGTTGATGCCCTGAAGGGGTTACAGTGGTGGTTGTCCGGACGTACTTGTTGATTGTTCGGATGTGCGAGGGCCTCTCTCCTGTATTGGACATACAGAAGAGGAATAAGGTGCCTCCGGTTTCGTTCAGACCTAAAACGGACTTGTAAATGGATGTGTGTCTGATGTTGTAACTTGACAATGTGGCATGCAGAGATGCTGTGATCAAAGCTTTTGTTGAAAAGCAGAGCTTTGTGGTTGATGACCAAAGCATGGCTTTGAATAGCTAGCTTTGTGTTTAGCGTTGATTCGCGAGCCTCACACCTCGGTATGGACCAGAAACGGGAGAGGACTTCAGGATGGGCATGCGTTTCCTTCTAGTTAGGAGTGGTGTTTTGGATATTACACGCTCGGGCATTTTACTTATGTGGATGATGGATAGCGAGGAGTCTCGGTTATTTCGGTCCCTTCGGAGCCGATGGTTTGGTCGGATATGACCAGTTTACGCCCCACAGGGCGGGGAAACGCAGTGTTCAGGCATTCTAATCCACTCCGTGTGGACCGGCCCTGATGATCCAAGGGGCAGTTGCGGCTGTTCCTGAGACATGGGCTAGATTGTCTCGAAGCGTTAAGGACGATCCCTTGCCTTGGTTCATGATGGAAATCCAATTTCCAAATACGACATCGTGCGGTTTTGATTGTAAACCTATATATGGCGACATGATATATGGTACCCATGCCGTCTATGATTGATACTTATGATTGAAATTGTTTTTGAAACATATAAACACTAGTAATAATATCAAATGCTTTTGTTCTATTCGTATCAAGCATATTTTGGTCATTATAAGGTAAAACTCTATCCTCCGGTTTGCGTTGCATTGTGTGATGGGAACCAAATCTTATAATAGCTTCATTTTTAAGCATTGCGATGTTTAAATGATTTACTTGTTTTAAGCACTGGCAATCCAATGGAGTAAACCCGTTTCACGTTAGCGGCGTGGTCCTGTGATTGGCCTTATTATAAAATAAGTTAAGTAGATTTCTCATACCAATCCCATGACTTACTCGTAGTTTGTTTCACTTGCAAACTCAGGTTCCCCTATTTCTACATGGGCAATCTTGTATTCAGGTTTTAGCAGGTTCTCTCCGGATAGCTATGGAGTTGAAGATAGATTCTATCACTTCTTCCTTTTTATGCTGTTGAGCTCCTGTTGTACATATTATGTTTTGATTCCGCTGTAGACATTTTATGTAAAGCTGAACTGTATTTTGTACTAAGTATGGTCCTGTATACTGTGTAACTCTGATGATTATTATTTCCAGTATATTCTGTTGTACATTATCTGGTGTATTTATATATTTCTGTTCTGCTGTTATTTGTTTATGTGTTATATTCCAATGATTACCTTTGCCACCGTGGAACGGGGGTTTGGGGATGTCACACGTGGTATCAGAGCCTTGTATTTAATATCAAATTGGATTTTGGGTTTGTCGTGATTGGTGTCTTCATTAACACCGTTCTTAAACCCCATGTGAAAAGAATAAATCTTTTGATTAAGATTTAAAGAAGAATTACCAATTAATTAACATTTGATTGGAATTGAAAATGGAATGTGAATTGGGTTTGTCGTGAACTGTGTTCAAATGACATTAGTTCTTTAACCCGAGTAAAAGCAGGATTAATTTCCAGAAAGTTGAACAATCAATAAGAAATGATTTTAGGGACTGAAACCAATTGTAGTTTGAATATATCTTTAATTAGATTGTGAATGTATGGGTGATAATTAAATTACCAAAATATGAAATGTGATTAAACCAAATTTACTTGGTTTTTGATATTCATGATTGTGATTGATTGATTTTTGGATTGTGCTCGACCAGTTTATGAGCAAGATATGCTTTTACATTTAGCATTGGGTTGGCTAGAAATACTAGTATGCTAACGCCTTGTGAAACACTTCACGATTTGACTATAGGGTATTAGCGAAGTTGTTGAGTTTAGTTCAAATTTAATGAATGATTTTGAAATGATATTTTCTTAAGTGAAAATAAATGTATTCCTGATTTTGGACAGGGAATGTTTTATAAAAATGTTTTATAAAACAGAAAGGATTTCGAGGGCTAAAACCTGATGATTTCGAAATGATATGGAAATGTATTATGTTTTTACATTGTAGTTCATCACATATTCGATTAATTGCTATTAATGATGTATCTCTTTGGTGGCGAAGAATTTATTCTCTTCCTTAACACCCTTCTTTGAGACGTACAAGCTCAAAGGTTATGTGATTAATAGTGACTGATCATATGTGTGAATTGCTGATGTGAAGTACTATATTTTGAAAGTACTTGTGATTATTATGTCGTGAAATGATTTTCCCCACTTCTGGATATAAAAATGATTTAGTTTGTGGCTAAAGATTCTGGTAACCCGGACGACTAAATGTATGGGTGAGATGGGCGGTGTATGCTTCCATGCGTGGGAGATGCATCGTCGGTGTAGCCTGCTCCATGCGTGGGAGGTGCACATATACATATCGAGTTGCTTAGTTGCGTGCCCTTTGCCTTATCTAGGAGGAGCCCGATATTTGGTTGCATACTTGTTTGTATGCATTGTTATGTTTTGGAATTCATATTTCCAAACGATTTGATTTGAGATCCCGAAGTGAAATCTACTTTGATATAAAAGTTAGATATGTATTTCAAATGATTTGAAATAGGAAATCGGGAAATAAAGTCCAAAGGAATACTTTCTATAAATTGAATTGGATTTGAAAAATCTAAGTGTGGTGATTAATCTAAATTGATAGATTGGGATATTGCATGTTTATTGATGCATAGTAGATCCATATCTCTATTACTGAATATTGTTTATATACTGGCCTTCATAGTGGTAAACCCGTTCTGCGTTAGCGGCGTGGTCCTGTGATTTGCCTTATCATTTATATAAATTTATAACTGTTTATAGTTTCTCATACCAGTCCCATGACTGACCTGTAGTTTGCTTTCCCTTGCAAACTCGGGTGCCCTTATTTTCCACATGGGCAGTCGAGTAGTTTATTTTGCAGATATATAAGCAGGATTCCGGATTGAAGCTTAAAGCTGTGTCCCGAGTATTGATAGTCTTCCGCTGTAGTAACCCGTAACTTCCCCGTGAAGGAAAGCCCGGATTGTGTCGAGAACAAGACGAATCAGAACGCAAACAGAAGAACATTTTATTGTCTATTACTACAATTCCATCAGAATACAAAGAGTATACAGAGTATGAATAAATATTACACATTCGATAAATATCAAAGATCACAATAATTTACATAGCAGCAGAAAATAATACAAAACACAACTAGAAGTAATACACGGATACAAAGCTTTCCGAGTATCGTTCCAGCTGTAAATTAGGATCCTGTAAATATAAATCTGCAAAACCAAAACTACTAGCTTCCCGTGTCGAAAATAAGGGCACCTAGAGTTTAGGTTAAAACAATAAACTCCAGGTCAGTCATGTGACTTGTGTGAGAACTAAAACAGTTACTAATTTTATTTTAAAGTTCGGTAAATCAAGGGACCACGCCGTATAACACGGAACGGGTTTTTACCCCAAGAATACCAGTGCATATACCAACAGCGCAATGCTAAATAAAGAACAATGAAGCTGTTATAAGACCCAGGTCCCATCACACAATGCAACACAAGCCGGAGGATAGGGTTTTACCTTATAACAGCAAAAAATGCTTAGTACGTGAAATTTCATCTTTTATTATTACTATAAGTGAAGAAAACAACTTCAATCATAATGTATAAATCATAGACGGCATAAGCGCCCCATCCCACTATGTCGCCATACTAGGCTCAACAAATAAAACTGAAATATCACGTATTGGAAATTTGATTTCCGTCATGAGCCGAGGCCAGGGGCAAGCTCCTCTCCGCTTCGAGACACTCTAGCAAATGTCTCAGGACTACACTCTCTGGGTAACCCTTGGATCTTCAGGGCAAGTCCTCCCTTACGCTTGCGGATTAATTATTCCTGAACACATGTTTCTCGGTCATAACAGACCTATATCCGAGGAGCCTCACATTCCAACATCCACATAGGTAAAAATAATATAAATGTCCCTGAAATCTTCAAGTTAAGAAGAATGTGTCCTACCATCCACTCATCCATCTACTCAAACATCATCCATTGTCCTTAGAAAACTTCTAAAGTTGTATGAACATATGCAAAAGTGTGTGTATATGTTCCTTATCTAATGCAAAGATCCGGCGGTCCACTGATTCAGTTGACCTCCTTAATGCGAACTATTTCAGTGTTATGAGTCAAACATGCATGCAATTTTCCTATTTGATACATTTCTTTCTTATATGAGTGACAACCATTCATTCATCTGCAACATCCATGTGATGAGTCAATCATTTTGCATCCACAAAAATTGAAAATGCTCACACATCCATATGTAGTATGAGAGTGTTTTCGAGCTGATCTAGTGCCTAGTGTGTGTATATGCATCCACGAGCAAACACTAGCAACGATTTGCAGCCACTTGCAACCATCAAACATAACATGTCTCTAACACATGTTTACATCCATAGGATTCCTATCTAAAGGTCGAAGACTCAATCGATAGGATATAGTCGAATGATGGAAGCGAGCAAAAATAAAAACTTGGTTCCCATTAGACCTTGGTTGAGAAAATAATTTCCCTAAATATCGGCCCCGAAGACCGAAATCAACATCAGATTGATGCCCAGAGGATTACCCTCTTTAGACAATGTAAAAAGTGGAAATCTTAATCTTATCAGAAATATTCAGATACTTAAAGATTACTGGTACAGATCAGATCACTAAACGATTCTTAGGAAACTAAGCATGATAAAACCCAGAATGTATGCGTCCTACTTGACGTCTAACACATATATCTCTCAAACCCCAATCTATCACAAGCAGACGAGTCATAACCCTTACGGGTTTGAGCCTACAGTGGAATCAGAAACAATACTAGTATTAAAGTGCAGAGTATCGGTTACAGGATCAAAATGCAAGAATCAGAAAGAATTTCAACTCAACAATCAGATAAAGAAATTAAACTTCCCACAGAAAGTTTTCCTAATTCTATCCTATCCACTAGCCTCGAGAGTGTTCGCCTGGCCTCCAGAAGTTGGTCCTGCCCTCTGCCCTTGCCCTCTTTTTTTCGGGCAGTCCCTAGTGAAGTGTCCCATCTCACCACAGTTGAAGCAAGTGCCCTACCTTTTTCTGCAATCCTTGTTCAGAAGAGTTGAGCTTCCACAAGTAAAGCACTTTTTCTCCTTCTTATCTTCAGACTTCTCAATCTTCTTTTGTGTTTCCTTTTTAGGCCATGCTTTCTTGTTATGTGGTTCTTCCTTCTTTGCCTCTTTCTTGCCCTTGTCTTCCTCGTGCAGTAGTGCCATGTCCACCAGTCTCTCGTAAGTCGCTCCCATGGATATGGGTCATGGCTAGACTGTGCAGTGGCTCGTTCAGTACTTTAACAAAGCGGAGAGCCTTTTTATGTTGAGTGTTGACTAAATCCAGTCCGAACCTAGCCAGTTGGTTGAACTGGTTGACGTATTCCTTGACCGTCATACTTCCTTGCTTAAGAGATAAGAACTTTTCCAGTTGTTGACTTCGTTCAGCTTGCGAGAGGAATTTTGTTTCAAACCTTGTTCTGAAATCCATCCATGTTTCAACTGGCCTCTCGGCGTTAGTGACTTCCCACCAATAGGAAGCTTCGTCTTTGAGTAACCATACCGCCAATTGTACCTTCTGCCTATCGTCTACCTCGAAAATGACGAACAAATCTTCGGTCTCCTTCAGCCAGTTCCTTGCTGCCACGAAGGATTCAGTTCCACAGAAGTCTTTTCCACCCTTAGCCTTGAAGCCTCTACACGTCTTTGCGGAAGCATTTCCACAAGGAGGAGGAGGTGGTACCGCTGCCACTGGGGGAGGAATATCTGCTGGGCCTGTACCGTTGGCCCTAGCCTCTTAGTACCTCCTGAACTAGCCAGGTATTGGCACACCCTCTGGAAGGTTAAGATTCCCAGACATGTTGAAACGAAAGAAAAAGGATTCAAAACGGAGAACTGAAAAGATAGATATATATGGCTTTCGGGGATTATGTTTTTCAAAATAAGCTTTATTTTTGAAAATATTTCCTTTCAAAACCTTTTTGAAAATAGTTTTCAAAAACATTACCCAATCTGGTAACCTTCAGCTCTGATACCAAGTGTAACACCCTATCTCCTTAAAGGTCACTCACAAAGGGAATGCCTGAACTTTGATGGAGCGTTTTAGTAGACAGAACAGAAACTTACAAGACAGATAAAACAGTACTTGAAAAATTTATAGCTTTATTACAACAGAAACCGAAGTAAGTTTGGTTACATCCTTTCAAATCACAATATCAGAATTCAAGTACAAAATATCAGTCTTGTACAAAAGCCTTTAGAATGCATAGTTTTTAAAATCATAATCCCTAACATAAACTGCCATGCCAAAGCCAGACGATACTTCAAGCAGAGAAGATCTGAATCAAGCTCCTAGATTTCCACCCTACAAACCTGGGGGGGAAAAGGAAGAAAAGGGGGCGAAAACAAGCAAGGTTAGACATAAAGTCTGGCAAGTCCAATGACTTTCAGCATATGAACAGATAATAATAATTATGACATGAAAATAAAACTGGGTGCGAGATAGCAGTAACAGGAGTAGCAGATATACTTAGGTTAAACAGAAAAAGAACAGAATGATGTAAGCTACTACTTTTCACCTCTCTGCACTAATACTAGTATAACAGGATTAGGTGTCACCCCAATGTCTAAACTGAAACAGAAACAGGAATAAAATAATTTCCACAGAAGAGAATGCTAGTAATGAGCCTTTACCACCCCAACAGAAACAGACAGAAACAGACAGAAACAGAATGCTAATAATGGGCCTTCACCACCCGAACAGAAACAAACAGAAACAGAATGCTAATAATGGGCCTTTACCACCCGAACAGAAACAGACAGAAACAGAATGCTAATAATGGGCCTTTACCACCCGAACAGAAGGTACAAAAACAGTTTAATCCCTACGGAAACAGAACGTAGAATTAGGTGTACACTAGTAAATGGGCCTTTACCACCCGAACAGACGGTACTATGCAGACACAGACAGGTGTTACCACCCAACAGAAACAGACGGTACCAACAGAAGCAGACAGAACTTAGTGTAACCTAAAACTCTACCCCAAGCGATCGGCTCCCTAATACATAAATACCCTGTGCCAGCCCCACAAAAGGGTGTATCACTCCTCAAAGTGGCAACCTTTAAATGACACAGACCTATTTACAGATGTCACGGCGTCTTACATCCTCAGAGGCAGACCGGGATCCATGCATGCACATGACCCGGTTGGAATGCACCATCAACACCCCTCGCCATTATCAGAATGAACCGCTTATAATTAGTTCAGTAAGCGTGCCCAGACCCTACCTACTGTTGGGTCAAAGTTTTGATACCAAAAAGGGTTACTGACTAATATGGGTCCCAAACAGCAGATGACACAAGTAATTTCCCTCCTAACCTTGTCTCCCCAAACTAACAGATTTCTGATTAACTTGTTTACAAGTTCAGACATACAGAGTTCAGATCAACTAGTTCACAGATCGGACAAGTTTTCAGACTAACGGATCAGATATACGGATTTAACAGATTTACAGAATTGTCTAACTTTGTAATTGGGCCTATAGATTCACGAAATGGGTTTGTTAAATTCATTAGTCCAATTGGTTCAACCCTATCCACCCAACACGATTTAGACATCATATTTACCTTAGATTTGTATTTATTAAAAATTAATGCGCAGACCTCTCACATTAGACTGACAGTTGGCGGCCACTGGTTAGGTCGGTTTGTTCCGGGCAGATTTCTGCTGTAAACTGAGTCTAACATCGGGTTTCAAGCACGTTATGACTAACTTCTCACTTAGAACCTATTGGTTGCGGCCATTGGATGTGCCGGGCGGTTCCGGGCAGGATTACGCCGCAAACTCATTCTAACCTCGAGTTAGCCATATTTCATGTTTAGCCAATGCATTCATTCACAGACTATGCTAATATCAGACAAATCATGCTAATTTAACAAATTAACTTCTGTATAAGTTACAGCAGATTATTCGAGATTCTATTAACAAGTTTTGCTCAATTTAAATCGAGTCTACAGATTTACATACTTCAAATTTCAACATTTCAGTTCCAACAGATTACGCCATTCAACAGATTAAACAGATAACAGATTTTGCAGATTAGGCGATTTAGCAGATAAGACAATTTAACCTAATTAGCAGATTAGGCAATATAACAGAACTAGCAGATTAGGCAATATAACAGAACTAGCAGATTAGGCAATATAACAGATTTAATCATTCCTTAAAGTTTCATAGACATATCTCGCCTAATTTCAAATTTGGCCTAAGTTTGCATGCCTAAATAGTTGTCATGATTCACAATATGATCATATACCCCACGTTTGCATTGAATTTACATGGCACAGATTAGGGTCATAATTTACCATATAACACATGTCACAAATTTAGTTAAACTTGCCTAGTACAAAAGATTTACATATAGATTATATCAAATATAGCCATCGATTTCAATGCATGTCATATATTCAAAAATCTCCCACTTAGGTGTTATTCACATTTAATAGTTATCAAATCTTAATATAGATCTTCACACCTATGTCATATTTTCTTTTTATCTCAAGTCATGAATCGTTATACAAACAATATGCCCAACAATCTAGAACTTTAAATTATAGCAGATCTTAATTCAAAATATGCGTTATGTCCAATGTCTCAAGTCACATGTTAACATACAATGGTTCCTCTTCTCCCAATTCACAGAATATGCATAGATCTAAATCTAGTTTACAACATCAGTCACAGATTAGCCATGTCTAATTATGCCATCATTCATTATTTGTCCCAAAGTTTAGCGTTCGTGCGTTAATCTCTTATGAGATGTGGTGCAGGCTCGTGGTAGCCTGGCTATCGAGCAGAAAGAAGAAAGAGATACAGAATAATATATATTAGAACAGAACGTACACAACCTCAAATTCAGATTTACAATCATGTCACAATTATAATTAAAGTTTATATCGGAAAATAACTGTACTTGCCTTTCGTGGTTTTAAGAAAGGATAATAAACTGTTGTTGATGCACAAATGCTGAATTACTCCTCTTTAATTGTTGTTGTAGCTCTAAACTTTGATTTGAGATTTGATTTTGCTTTTAATTCTATTCAGGTTGGAAGAAGGTGCATCAGTCCAAGTTTTGATTCCAGTTGAGTAACGACGCCATTATTTTATTTATTTAGAACAGAGACAGAGTATAGACAGAATGAAATTGTGTAGAGAAAATGAGGCTAGAGGGCTATTTATATAGGATTAGACGGACGAATCTAGATAGCAAAATGAGACCGGATACATCAGAATGAACCAGGTTCAAAAACTGGGTTTCGGGAGCAGGTCGACCCCCAGGTCGACTCCCCAGTCAACCTGGCCATGGGGAGGTCGACACCCCAGTCGACCGGGTTGGGGAGGGGGTCGACTCCCCAGTCGACATGGGTATATGGGCGGGAATTTTCCCGCCTGCCTTCCCTGGGTTTGAATTTCGAATTTCTGGCTTTATTTTCGAGCTGTTTTATTTTATTCAAACTCCGGAAACTTCTGAGGGTCATAACTTGGTCATACGTACTCCGATTTTCGAAAACTCGGACTCGATTTCATGCAGAATTCTGAGACGAAAGCAATGGCGCAACCTGTTTCCCTTGATTCTTATTTTATAATTTAATTATTCTCTGATTTGTTACTTATACGATCACAGAAAATACGGCGTGTTACAACTTTTGTTGGGTCCGGGATGTCAAACCATTGCTAGGTTTCAAATTTCACAATTTTTGAAGCAAGTGTGTGAGCGTGGCAAAAGAAAATGTGTTTGGTGAATTTCTGTTAAATTGGATCGACCAGAAAATGGCCATTTTTCAAACAATCTCAGAATTCGACGAAACTAGTTTTGTTGGGACCGCAGCGTCAAAACATGGCTAGATTTATTTTTTTGGAATTTTTCGAATCAGTTTGTGGCCCTGGCAAATTGAAATGTACGTTCAAATTGAATATTAAATGTTTTATATTTTAATTTGAAGAATAACTGACTGTAACAGCCGAATTATCGTACGATACATATTCCATTGTGTCCTGGATGGGGGTAATTAGCTAGGGGCGACAATCGTTTGGTTTGAATTGGTGTCTGTGTAAAGAAACGCTATTTTAAAAATTAATAAAACCTTCGACCAATCAAATCTCTCCATTCATTAAAATAAAATAAAAAAACATCAGAAACCCCTCGACATCGACGACGCACATCGCTCCCCCCTTCCCAGGCGATTTCCGATCGCCACAGCCCCGCCCGACATCGCCACCACCCAGACTCGACAACGCCGCCTCCCCTCTTCAAATTCGACCAACCCTCGATCCCCCTCGTCGCCCCATCGACGAGAACGATGCCCTCAAAGTCGGCGACTTTCCAGTGCTGCCGCCGCTTCCTCCGACCACTGATCCCGACGAAACCCCCCTGCTCCTGAAGCCCTTTCCACCCCCTTCGACGTCATACAACCTGATCAGGACGAAGTGCTACGGATTTCACGAATTTTCAAAACCTAGTTTTGTATAATTTTGAAAGGTATCGGCTTTAGTTATTTTAAATAGAAATTAACGCTTTTAAGTGTTACCAACTTTGAAAAATCATATCTTTATGATGTGTTAACGAAATTCGATGAAACAGGAAACGTCGCTACCGTAGGAGGCTCTCTACATCCTAGAAGAGACGACGGATTTTTCTGAACTATCTACGATTTTTAGCATCACAAAAACCAAGGTGAGATTTCTAACTGAAATATGAATGGAAATGTCATGTATAAATTATATAAGCGAAATATAAATTATACACATGTTGTATACCTCATGTACATGCGCAGTGTAAGTTATATGAGCGAAGTATGAATTATACATGCATTGTTTAAATGATATGTGTGTTGGAATGGTAATATATATATACACACACACTCCTCTCGTCCACAAACCATGGACGATATTTATTGTTTGTGAATTGGTGTGAAAAATTTGGTGAATAATGCGAATGGTTGATAGAATTGTTTGTCGTTGATATTGTTTGATTGTGGCTGAAAAATACCCATTGGTGGTTGAAACAAATTTGAAATAATTATGGAAAAGAAAATCATACTCGCCTGCGTGCGAATTAGATGTATGAAATCCCCATTGTCAAAAACCGCGAGGTTTTAAGGTAGAGCGAGGAGCCGTACTCGGGACAGTGCCGGTTTTAACTACCTTGCCGTTATGCTACCGAAATTTTGAATAATATTCACGTGTTAGAATTATTTTCATATGTTGAAATCATTTTCATGTGTTGAAACCAAAGTCATGTGTTGAAACTATATCCATGTGTGGAAAATGCTCATGTGTTGAGAAGTCATGTGTTGAAAATTAAATTCATGTGTTGAATGAATAAAATGTTTAAACAATAAAAATCACATTTTTATAATATATAGGAAGTATGTGAAATATTCGCATTATAAATAAATTGTTTCAACAATAAAAATTACATCTTTCTAGTATGAACAAACTATATAAATTATTCATGTGTGGAAATGCTCATGTGTTGAGAAGTGCGTGTGTTGAAAGGGTTCATGTGTTGAAAAGGTTCATGTGTTGAATAAAAAGATCGAACAATAAAAATTACATTTTATTGAAAATATTAAGTGTTAAAAACATTCATGTGTTGAATAAATATTTTAGATGATAAAAATATCATTTTTATCATGTATGTGATTTGCTAAAAATATGCGAGTGTTGAAATAAATAATTGTTTGCTATGAATATTATTTTTAACATGTATAGGAACTAAATGAAGTAGTCATGTGTTGAAATATATTTTAGTTTGCCAAAAACATCATTTTTGAAATGTGAAGTGCTAAAAATAACCACTTGTTCAAATAAATATGCATGAGTTGAAATATTCATTAATTAGTTAATGATATGATTTTTACTCATGTATGCAACATTAGAATGAATGGCGACTTTAAACCAAATTGAATCAAATATGAAGTTGAATGGAAAATGATAAGTGATAGGAATTGCACATATGTACATGCATATTTATTGAACAGGTTATAGCAAAGAGGCTAGAGAAGAGGAATAAAATTGTGTGTCCGACAAATAGGTACACGTTTACTGTTTGCTTGGGTGATGATTTTATGAGCCTATTGGCTAGCCGCTTGGCTTTTTCTTTTTCTTTTTGATATGAGACGCCCGTGTGGCTATTTGGGAATTTTCCCAGCCCTTCCCGTACAAAGGAGGTTATGGCGAAATTTTTCAAAATTTAAAGCCATTAGTGAAATATTTGAAGTGAAAACGATATTGAAATCGTCGAATGAACTATAATTTTTTATATATATATATATAAATAAAATTAAAACGAATCGTGGCCGTGTAGTTCGTGTTTTGAAACCGAGATTTCAAACAATTAGTGCGGGAGATCCGACCATCGGATTTTCTCGAAACTGCAACCGTTGGGTTCGCCTTGGAAATATATTTCCAACGACACCGACTTTGTAAGATCCGACGGTTGGATTGTCTGGAATGTTTAATTCAAATCTGAAGAAAAACAGCGCCAGAATCGATTATATTTATATATAAATATAAATATAATTAAATTAAATCGAATAACGACGCTGTAGTTCATGTTTTGAAACCGTGTTTTCAAACGACTAGTGTGGGAAATCCGACCATCGAATTTTCCCAAAACTAAAACCGTTGGATTCGTTTTGAAATGATCTTTCTAATGATACAAAATTTGTGAAGATCCAACGGTTAGATTTTCAGATATGTGTAAAACAAATTTAGTGAAAAACAGCGCCAGTGCCCCGACACGACCTGAAACGTCGTTTAATTAAATATGGTCGTTTTTAAATAAATAAAAATGGCGATATATCGTTTTAAAATACTATAGACGATATAGAATGGAAATAAACCGATTTTGCTTGGTTTGCCTTATATGTCATGGTTGAATGTATTTAACATGAAGATTATACTAAGGAACTAAAATGTGAATGTTGAATAATTTAACCATGTGAAGAATTGATTTGAAAATCTAAATATATGTGGATTATTTGAAAAGGCCGAGTTCATTCTCATTTCAAATAATCGATCGGCGGTGAGAAGTCGAAGAGTTGAAGACGGCTGAAGGCCGACGATCTTCACATTGGTTGGATGGGTGCTACTGATGCTCGTGATTGGAGTAGCTACCTTGAAGGAGCTGAAGTAGTAGCCATCCGAACGTATTGTTGATTGTGCGGAAAAGCAAGGAATTTGGTGCCTCCGGCTTCGATCAAACCCAGAACAAACTTGTAAATGGACTGTGTGTCTGACATTGGATTTTGTTCTGTGCTGATTGATCTCTATTAAATATATATCTGTTTGGCGGCGGAGAATTTATTCTCTTGCTTAACGCCCTTCTCTGAGACGTACGAGCTCAGAGGTTATATATTGATAGGAATCAGTCGCATGGAGTGAATTGCCTGTTAGGCACGCCTGAGTGGCATATGATCAAGGCTTCTGTTGCAAAGCAAAGTCTTGTGGTTGATGATCAAAGCATGGTCTGTGTGGCATAGCTTTGTGTATAGCGTGGATTCGCGAGCCTCACACCTCGGTATGAGTCAAAAACGGGATAGTGACTGCAGGGAGAACACGACGTTTCTTTCTAGCTATGGTGGTGTCAGTGACTTACCAGCCCTGACATTTATATATACTTTTCACCTGTGTGGTTGTTTGAATGCGAGGTGCCTCGATTATAGGTCTGTAAGGACCGGGAAACGTGTGTTCAGGAACTGACAATCCTCAAAAGTAAGAGAGGACTGGCCCTGAAGATCCAAGGATTGCTGTGTGCGGTCCTGAGACATTTGCTAGAGTGTCTCGAATAGAGAGGAGCTTGCCCCTTGCCTCGACTCATGATGGAATCCAATTTCCGATACGAAATTGCGGATGTGATTGCATTACTAGTATGGCGACATAGTGGTATGGGTCATTTATGCCGTCTATGATTGATATTTAAGATTGAAATCGTTTTTGAAACATATATGCACTAGTAATAATATCAAACACTTTTGTTTTATTCGTATGAAGCATTATTGGCCATTATAAGGTAAAACTCTATCCTTCGGCTTGCGTTGCATTGTGTGATGGGACCTGGGTCTTATAATGGCTTCATTTTTATAAAAAGCATTGCGATGATTTAATCATTTACTTTATTTCATGCACTAGCACTCATTGGAGTAAACCCATTCCGCGAAAGTGGCGTGGTCCTTTGATTTGCCTTATTATTGTTGTTTACTAAGTTAAGTAGATTTCTCATACCAGTCCCATGACTGACTCGTAGTTTATTTCACCTTGCAAACTCGGGTGCCCTTATTTTCACATGGGCAGCCTAGTTACAGATTGCTGACATATTTTGGGCTTGGCACCGCAGTAGGGGTGCACTTTTGGGCTCATGCCGAGGCTTGACTACACCGTGATGACTATGACTTTTTTTGCCATTATTGTATATGTATTATGATCCCGCCGCAGGCGATGTAGACTGATGTTTAGTTTATGTACTCTCTATGTATGATTCTGCCACAGGCGATGTTGACTGATTATGTATTATTATGCACTAAGTAGTATCCTGCACTGTGCTCTCTGATGTTGTGATATATATGATTCCGCTGTCATATTTATGTAAATTATTCTATTTCTTGTTTATTCTATTATCTGAACTCTGCTAATGATGATTAATGTGTTATATTCCAATGATTATCCTTAACACCGTAGCACGGGGTTTCGGGATCGTCACAGGTGGTATCAGAGCTTTGGTTAACCTTAGTTCTGGAATTTAGCACATTAAACACTTCGTTAGAACAGAATCAGTAGTATTCTAAGGCGAATAGCTCATTAGAGATAGGACTAGTAATGTCCAAGAATGAGCTAAGCAGAATAGTAAAAATAATTTGATCAGTACATTGTTGTCTTTCCTTAAGTTCTTCTGCTTAACCATACAATAAAATTATCGTTTCTGTAGGCTGACTCTTTTCTTGCTTATACAGAACTTGAACAATGGCTACCCAAGCAGCCGCTGGTAGAGGAGGCCGAGCTAGCCGTGGTAGAGGACGAGGTGAAGTCCCAGCTGAAGATGGACCCTTAATACAACCCCCGGCCGCTCAACCATTCGAGCTCGACCGCGTGGCTAAAAGGTACAAGAACCTAGGAGGAAAAACCTTCTCTGGAACGGGCACTGTAATTGAGGCCCTTCCATGGCTGAAAACATGCGAGAAGATATTAGGAGGCCTAAGGCTGGGTGATCAAGACAAAGCTTTCATGGGTGCCTGGCTTGTGCAAGAAGAAGCCGAACTATGGTGGGAAGCTCTTACCGCAACAAACAGAAATGCTGGTAGGACATGGGACGAATTCAAAGAATTATTCAAAGAGAAGTATGTCCCAGAGCAAGCCCTTGAGCGCATGCACGACGAATTCGCAAACCTCCAGCAGGGGGATCTCTCGGTGCAAGACTATGTGAACAAATTTACACAATTATCCCGCTATGCTCATGAACTCATCGTCACTGCTAAGTCCAAGAATAAGAGGTTCATCCTCGGGCTAATGCGAAAGTACCAAGATAGGGCAATGGCCCATATCAAGCTGGGGTTCAATGAATAAGTGGAGATGGCGTGCAACTATGAAGACCTGGGTCAAATGCACCTGGATCAGGATCGTGCTAAAAGCCAGGCCGAGAATAAACGCAAGCCCGCTGCGAATCAAGCTGAGTCAAACCAAGCGGCATCCTCGAAGCCACAGACTAGCAGGCCGCCAAATGGAAGCTGCTACAATTGTGGCAAGTTGGGGCACTACTCAAATGTTTGCACAGCCCCGAAACGGCAGAAGACCAATTCTCAAGGTTCAAGCCAAGGCTCTCAGAACCCTCGCTCATGCTTTAACTGCCGCAGGACAGATCATCTTGTCAGAGATTGTCCTTTGCTTAAGAAGGCCGAGGTTGCTCACGTATATGACGGGACGAACCCCGCCAGCTGCTTCCGATGGAGCAGGTAAACCCGATGTTTTGGGAGGTACCCTTACAATTAAAAATATTCCCATTTCTGTATTATTTGACAGGGGTGCATCACGCAGTTTTATTGCTAGTAACACTGTTCACAAATTGAAGTTAAAACAAAGAAAGCTCAAAGGATCGGTTAAAGTTCATAATCCGATAGGAGGATATCTTATTCTCAATTCATATTGTAGAGTGCCAGTCTCTTATTCTTCCTACAAATTTTCTTTTGATTTGATTACCATGGACTTTCCTGAGTTCGACATCATTCTTGGGCTAGATTGGTTAACGAAATACGAAGCCGAAGTGAAATGTGCGGAAAGGATAGTAAAAATTTGAATGAAGCTTGGGTATATTACTGTACCATGCCATGGTTCAAATCCAGATAGAGAGGAATTTTGGTCTGCGTTAGAAGTTATCCCCACTTCCTTAGAAAAGATTGCTGTCGTTAGAAACTATGCGGATGTGTTTGAAGAAGTTGAAAACTTACCTCCACAAAGAGAAATAGAATTCAGAATCGACCTAATTCCCAATGCCAGACCAGTGGTACATCCAATAAGAAGAATGACTCCAAAGGAAAAGGAAGAATTGGGAGATCAAACTCGTCAACTGCTATGGAAGGGTCTGATCAGACCTAGCTTTTCTAGTTGGGGTGCAGCTGTAGTGTTTGTCCCAAATTCAGACGGTACTCTTCGATTATGTGTTGATTACCGAGACCTCAACAAACAAACGCTCATAAATAAATATCCATTACCCCGTATCGATGATCTGCTAGACCAATTAAATGGGGCGAGAGTATTTTCCCGAATGGACCTAGCTATAGGTTTCCATCAATTGAGAATTGCCAAAGAGTGCGTTCCTTTAACAGCTTTCAGAGGTCCAGACATATTTTATGAATGGTTAGCAATGTCGTTCGGCCTATGCAATGCTCCAGCATACTTTGTCGATCTAATGAATAGAGTGTTCAGGGGAGTTCTGAATAAATTTGTCCTCGTATTCATCGATGATATTTTAATCTACTCCAAATCAAAACCCGAGTATGAAAAACCCTTAGAACAAGTATTGGAGATTCTAAGAAAGAACGTCTTCAAAGCCAAATTCTCTAAATGTGTCTTCTGGCAAGAAGAAGTGAAGTTCCTTGGCAATGTCGTGTCAAAGCAAGGGATTTCTGTAGATCCAAGCAAAATTACAGCAATTCAAGACTGGAAACAGCCTACTACACCTACAGAGGTTAGAAGTTTTATGGGGTTTGCTAGTTATTATCGAAAGTTCATTAAGGATTTTTCGAGGATATCCGGTCCATTAACGAAGCTCACGAAGAAGCATAAGAAGTTTAAGTGGACTTCCAACTATGAAGAAGCTTTCCAGGAATTGAAATCTGTAACGAGTCAGATTTTGCCCGGCCTTAATCGTTCGCAAAATCGACCAAGACCGTTCAAACCCCGCCTACGTTAACTGTAACAACCCGGAAAATACTAACCAATTTAAAATTTTTAAATTGGTCATTTCAAAGGAATTTGAACAATTGAAAGAAAATATTTCAATAAAATAGTGAATTAGAAATAGTGAGTCAGTTTGAAAATTTGAATTCAAACTTTGACTGACTGTGCAGGGTGGAAAATATAACGGATTTTAGTGAAACCAAAAATATTTAAATCTGTTTATCAATACCTTTATAACGAATCTGAAAAATCGAAGTTTCATAACGGGAATCAAAAGTTATGGCTGAATGAATTTTCAGAAAGGTCGCTATATAAAATATATAGCCCTGGAAAATTGATATTTTGCAAATGACCTCAGAATTCGATGAAACCGCTTTTGTTGGGTCCGGGATGTCAAACTATTGCTAGGTTTCAAATTTCATAATTTTTGAAGCTAGTATGTCAGCGTGGCAAAAGAAAATGTGTTTGGTCAATTTCTGTTAAATTGGATTGACCAGAAAATGGCCATTTTTCAAACGATCTCAGAATTCGACGAAACTAGTTTTGTTGGGACCGTAGCGTCAAAACATAGCTAGATTTATTTTTCTGGAATTTTTCGAATCAGTTTGTGGCCCTGGCAAATTGAAATGTACGTTCAAAGTGGAAAATTAAATGTTTTATACCTTAATTTGAAGAATAACTGACTGTAACAGTCGAATTGGCCAACGAAACATTTCCCATTGTGTCCGGGATGGGGATATTGTAATGACCCGCATTGGCAGAGGTATTATGATTAATTTATTTAATTATATCAATGGTGGTTTAGTGAATCTAATGGTCGTGGAATTAAATAATGGTGAATATTTAATTAAAATAATAAATTAAATAATATATTTAATTCTGAAATAATCAGAATTGGCTGAAATGACGATATGGTGTGAACCGGATCATCTGTGATATATAATTCAGTTTAGAATTGAATTTGAATAACAAATATATTCAATCGTCGACAGTTGAACGTATAATTTATAATATAATTATAAACGAGCTCGAAATGGCGCTGCAGTTCGTTAATTGGCGATTCGAACTTCAACTGAATGTACAGGATTCGTTTTAAACCGGATTTCTGTGAAACAAGAAACGTGTGGAGCTGGTGGAGTATATCTTTCTAGTGGAAGAGAAAAATCGGGATTTCGTCGTGTAGATTTTGATTCATGTCCAAATCAAATTTTAGAAAAGTCGCTGTGGAATTCCTTTATAATTTATAAAGGAATTATTTATATTTTAAAACGGGATTTCAATATAAATCGAATATCGGGTTGACCCAGAAGTGAATATCGAGTTAGAAATTCATATAGGAATATTCTAGAGCTGTATGGTATTCCACTATGAATATAGACGATAATATTTATTTTTAAAATATTTAATTCAATTATATTTAAATATATTTAAATGGGTCATCCAAAGCTTTAAAAATAGCCAGTTTTGCAAACGAAGTCGGAATTCAACAAAACTAATTTTGTTAGATCCGGAATGTCAAATAGTTGTTAGATTTCCAGTTTCGTGATTTTTAGGGTCATTGTGTGACCGTACGGATTTTTAGAGTGAAAAACAGTCAGTATTTCTATAGTTAAAAATACGCTGTGTGAGTATACGGAGTCGGAATTCGACGAAACCAGTTTCGTTGGGACCGTAATGTCGAACTATAGCTGCATGTCCAGTTTCGAAATTTTTGGGTATCACGTGTGATCATAGGAATTTTAAGAAGACTAATACAAGAAGCAGTTCAATATAAAGGAATAAAATAATCAAAATAAAATATCTAGATATTTTGATCTGGCTATAAATACTCCTTGAAAATCCTAAAACCTAATTTACATTTCCTCAGGGTCAACTCTTTTTCCGCCGTTCACTTTTTCTCTTCACAGAAAAGTTCAAACAAAAGAAAATTCAAAAGGAAATAAAAAGAAAATCCTAAAATCACGAGTATTAGTTCAATGAATCCCTACTATGCTCTTCTTCGTTCTGGTACGCTTTTTACCAAACTCGAACAAGTTCTGGGTTCGATGCTTGTACAACGTGGGTACTAGGGTTCGGATTTTAGGATGATTGAGGGATTGATGCACGAAATGGAGTTCACCAGCGAACTCAGGAGGGTGAGGGGATCAGCTCGACATCGAAGGGATGGACTCAGGCAGGGTGCGGTGAAAAGCGACATCAGGGTTCGTTCGTTGAGCAGCAGGTCGAAGTTGGCCGATGACACCGGAGTTGGAGCAGAGATGGTGGCAGGTGCGGTTTTTGATGGTGAACCGGATGGTGGTGGTTGCGAGGTCGGTTGATGGCCGACGGGGAAGCGGTGGATGGTCAAAGAGGAGGTCAACCATTTACTGGAGCACGGTCATTGAAGGTAATAGGGGAGAAATGTTCGATGTTGGGCCTGACGGGTTAGTGGTGAACCCAAATTGAATAAGGAAATGAAATTTAACAAATTTGTTAAAGGATGATAATTGTTTGGTTAGTAATGGTGAGAAGTAGCGGATTAGAATTTTATCTGGGAGAGGATGTTGTTTCGGTGAAGAAGGATGATAGGGCGGGTCTGGGCTTTTAGAATTTGAGACGGGCCAAATTATAAAGGTGAGGCCCATATTAGTATAATTTAAGTTTTTATTTAAATTAAGAAATCGTATAACGTATAAATGACGTAACTCTTCCATACGATATCAGAATTGGACAAAACAAGATCCATCGGGATCATATGGACGGACACTACACGATGACACTGATTGGAAGTCCATCAGAGCTCGTTACAATTTATAGCAAAATAAATTGTCCGTCTGAATCAAGCGATGGTTATCGTTATTAACGATGATCGTCCAATGTGAGTAAATCTCACTAACTCTGAACAGTTTATAATTTCATGTTGTATTTTTAGAACTGTTAGATATTGGCTGATTTACTGTATGTCGACCGTTTGATTGAACTGCTAGTCAGTTAGTTAAATTTTCTATATTGATTCTGTTTAACAGAATGTATCATATAGAACTGAAAGTGATGTTATCTATATTGTTTAACATCTGTGATGCAGGGAGACAGGTTGGAGGAATCCGACTGGATTCCTCAACATTTATTTTACTGTTTCCATATATTGTGATATATGATGTGTTATATAATCTGTTATGGATTATGTGTGTTGGAATGATGTTGATCATTGTTATTCGATATTGTAAATATCATAAAAGACCCTGGGATGTAAAAAGAAGTATTTCAATGTATATTGAAATAAAGGAATTTTATAAAATCACAGGATTTTATAAAAGGAATTATTTATAAAACGAACACGGTTTTATAAAAGGGATATTTATTTAGAAAATAAATAGAAATAGAAAAGGGATATTTATTTAGAAAATAAATAGAAGTTATAAATGAGGAAATATTTGTAACGGTAAATAGAAGTTATAAATGAGAAATATTTGTAACGGTAAATAGAAGTTATAAATAGGAAATATTTGTAACGGTAAATAGAAGTTATAAATAGGATATATTTGTAACGGTAAGTAAACGTTATAAAAAGGAAATAGTTGTAACGGAAACCGTAGTTTATAAAAGGAAGTTTATCGATGTTAGTTAATCGATTAGTGTTAAAGTAAAAGAAGTTAATCGATGTTAGTTAATCGATTAGAGAATAAAGTAAAAGAAGTTAATCGATGTTAGTTAATCGATTAGAGAATAAAGTTAAAAAGAAGTTAATCGATTAGAGAATAAAGTTAAAAAGAAGTTAATCGATGTTAGTTAATCGATTAGAGAATAAAGTTGAAAGGAGATAATCGATGTTAGTTTAATCGATTAGAATAGAAGCAAGTGAGTTAAATCGAATATAGTTATTCGAATAGAAGCAAATGAGTAAATCGAATATAGTTATTCGAATAGAAAGTAAAAGGAATTATCGAATATATTTTATTCGAAAAGAGTAAGTGAAATGAGTAAATAAATAGCGTTAGTCAAATAGTGTTAGTCCAATAGAGTTAATTGATAGGGGTTAGTCCAATAGAGTTAAGTGAAAAGAGTCAATCGAATATAGCTATTCGAAGGAGGGTTAAGTAAGGAAGTTTGTAAAAGGAATAAAGTGAACTTTGCTAATTTAAAAGTTAGAAATGTTGTTCAGTTAAGGTCTGAGAGGTAGTTCTACCCCAACTTGATTGGCTTCGTTTTTAACTAAGGAATAGTTAAGGTTCGACAGTAAAGGAAATTGTTTGAGTTGGCATCACGATGGTTTGTTTAAACATCTGTCTAAGTCCAATGAAGAAGCTTTGGAAATGTTTTCCAAATAAGAAACCAGAAATGTTTTCTAATAAAGAAAACAAGAAATGGAAATGTTTTCCATTGTTAATAACGTATATTTTCTAAATTTAGAAAATAAGAAATATTGAATATAGGAAAACAGGAGATAAGTAAATTTATGAAATTAAGAGATAAATGTTGAATGATGTTTGATCAATATAAATTTCCATTTGGAAATAATATCGTTGTTTGCACACTTGTTTTTATTCGATAGTTAAATCACAGACTATCGAAGTTTTGACCATTTTAACGTTGTTAATATGGAGAGACCGGTTGGATTATTATCCAAAGAACCACTCTGTATTGGCATAAGCGTTGCGAATCATATATGCCAAAAGAAATTGAAGACGGAGTTATGCAAGGGCTATCCTGTTTACAGAATAGTGCCTTCGGTTCATCCTGTTCCTGGGTGACTTGTATGGATGAATGTCTGACAGAGTATTTCCAGACGATCACGTATATTGATTTCTCCAACCGTACTAAGAGTGGAAGCGAGGAAGGAAACTTCTTTTAGCTAACACATAATGTATTGTTGTAGACGTAAATCGGTGATTTGATGGATTTGACGATGTGACATTCAAAGTGAATCTGATGTGATGATAAGCGTAGCTTCTAGCCTCATCATCCGGTAAATGACAGAAATCGGGCAGGCAGCATGGCTAAGTCGGTCGCACCGAAGTAGGGTGTATAATCACCTGATCTAGAGTTTCATTTACTTCTAAAAATCTATTGTTGATGCTGTCCCATTCGGGAAACGGTTGCTGATCCCAACTGTTGGTGATATACATTCGATACACTCAAGCGAAATGAGTGGTCGGTCATGTGTGGCCGGGTTGCAAGATGTTCTTGTTGAACCCAGTGTATTCCTCTCTAGAGGTACACAAGCGAAAGGTGATTCCATACCTTGTCATAGTTGGAAACCCATTACCCAATACGTGCTTGCGGTTTTGATTGTATACTATATATGTAGAACGTGAGATGAAAGCGTTTCTGCTAAATGGTTATATATACTGTTATTGATAGGCATTATTATAATATCAAAAGGTTTTTGATATAAAGCTAATTTGGATTCTCATAAGGGAAAAACCCGTTCCGTTATGCGGCGTGGTCTTATGAGATATCATATACCTGTATAACTGTTTTAAACTGTTTTACTCACACCAGTCCCATGACTGACCCGGAGTTTTCTTTGTTGTTTTCCCTAAACTCTTGGGTGCCTAAATTTGTACGGGCAGTCAAGTAGTCGGGATTTTACAGATACACTTGAAGAGCTGGAGCAGGAGGCTTCAGGATGTTATAGCTATAGTTATTTCCGCTGTGTTGTAAGTGCTGTACTTTGATAATGATATGTATATTCAAGTACTGATTTGTATTTCAAAGTTATGTTATGAAATATATTTATTCGTTCCGCTGTGAGATTCGTGTTACTCTGATGTTGTGTTCTTCTTCTTCTTCTATTCTAAGTTTCTATCTTATCTTTCCTCACCCTCTAATTTCTTTCATTAATTACCAGGATTTTTCGACGTTTTGGTTATCGACATCGTGCTTACGTCGATAACCAAAGCCGCTCGAAATCCGGGTCGTTACAGATATTTAGTTAGGGGCGACAGTCATTGGGTTTGAATTGGGGTTCGTAAGTGAAAACCCTAATTTTTTGAATAATATATATATATATCGGCGAATCAGAAAATTCCTTTCATAAATTAAAAAAAAAACCCGCTTCCCTCGTTATCGACGGCGACGCAACTCCCATTCTTCCCAACCAAATCACTGCCGCCTCAGCCCCCTGCCGTCGCCGCCACCACCTGCAATCGACGTCGCCGCCTCGCCTCTTCAAATCCGACCCACCCTCGTCACCTCCCTCCTCCCCATCGACGAGAATGAGGCCCAGGAAGTTCCGACCTTCCCAGCGCCGCCTCTGCTGCTACAGGCGTTCGCTCCGGCCAAGACCACCACCGACCGACTGCCCTCTCTTCCCTCTTCCACGCTGTACCCTCTGATCATCCCATCGTGCCTCGGTTTTCGCGAAAACTGCAACCCTAGTTTCGAACCACTTAGAAAGGTGAGATCTTTTTGATGTTTGCACTTTGAAAAATCATATCTTTATGGTGTGTTGACGAAATTCGATGAAACAGGAAACATCGGGACCGCAAGGAAGCTCTCTACCACATAGAAGAGACCGCGGATTTTTCTGAGTCATCTACGATTTTTAGCACTCCAAAAACCAATGTGAGAAATCTAAATTATATGAATTTGAATGGAAAATGTCATGTATAAATTATATAAGCGAAATATAAATTGCACACGTATTGTATACTTCATGTACATGCATTGTGTAAGCTATATAAGCGAAGTATGAATTATACATGCATAAATAAAATAGTCATGTGTTGAAATGCAAGCGAAATATAATATATATATATATATATACATATATATATACACATACATACATACTCCCCTCGTCCACAAACCATGGACTATATATATTGTTGTGAATTGGTGTGAAATAGTGGATAAAAATGTGAATGGTTGAATAATTGTTTGTGGTTGATATTGTTTGGTTGTGGTTGAAAAATACCCATTGGTGATTGAAATGAATTGGAAATAATTGTGGAAATAAAATAAAACATGCCGCCTGCGTGCGAATTAGATTCATGAATCCCCATTGTCAAAAACCGCCAGGTTTTAAGGCAGAGCGAGGAGCCGTACTAGGGACGGTGCCGGTTTTAACTACCATGTCGTTATGCTGCCGAAATTTTGAATAATATTCATGTGTCAGAATTATTTTCATATGTTGAAATTATCTTCTTGCGTTGAAATTAAAGTCACATGTTGAAACTATATCCATGTGTGGAAATGCTCATGTGTCGAGAAGTGATGTGTGAAAATTAAATTCATGTGTGAGTGAATGAAGTGTTAAACAATAAAAATCACATTTTTATAATATATATGAAGTATGAAAAATATTCGCCTTATATATAAATATTTTCAACAATAAAAATTTCATCTATCTTATATGAACAACATATATAAAATATCTATGTGTGGAGGTGCTCATGTGTTGAGAAATGTGTGTATTGGAAAAGTTCATGTGTTGAATAAAAAGATTGAACAATAAAAATTACATTTTTATTGAAATTATAAAGTGTTGAAAACATTCCTGTGTTGAATAAATATTTTGAATGATAAAAATATCATTTTTATCATATATGTGATATGCTAAAGATATGCGAGCGTTGAAATAAATATTTGTGAAAGAAATATTATTTTTAACATGCATAGGAACTAAATAAAATAGCCATGTGTTGAGATATATTTTAGTTCGCTAAAATTATCATCTTTGAAATGTGAAGTGTTAAAAATAGACACTTGTTGAAACATATATGCATGAGTTGAAATATTCATTAATTAGCTAATGATATGATTTTTGCCTATGCATGCAACATTAGAATGAATAGTGTTTTTAAACCAAAGTGAATCAAATATGAAGTTGAATGGAAAATGATAAGTGATAAGAATTGCATATATGTACATGCATATTTATTGAACAGGTTATAGCAAAGAGGCTAGAGAAGAGGAATAAAATTTTGTGCCTGACAAATAGGTACACGTTCACTGTTTTGTTTGTGTGATGATTTTATGAGCCTATTGGCTAGCCGCTTGGCTTTTTCTTTTTCTTTTTGACATGAGACGCCCGTGTGGCTATTTGGGAATTTTCCCAGCCCCTCCCGTACAAAGGAGGTTATGGCGAAATTTTCCAAAATTTAAAGGCGTTAGTGAAATATTTGAAGTGAAAACGATATAGGAATTTTTGAATGAACTATATTTATATAAATATATAAATATAAATAAAATTAAAATGAAACGTGGCCGTGCAGTTCGTGTTTTGAAACCGTGATTTCAAACGACTAGTGGGGGAAATCCAACCATTGGATTTTCCCGAAACCGCAACCGTTGGGTTCGCCTTGGAAATATCTTTCCAAAGGCACCAACTTTGTAGAGATTCGACGGTTGGATTGTCTTGAATGTTTAATTCAAATCTGAAGAAAAACAGCGCCAGAAACTATTATATTTATAAATATATATATATATATATAATTAAATTAAATCGAATAACGACGCTGCAGTTCGTAAATTGAAATCGTAACTTCAAATGGCTAGGGTGGAAGATCCGACCATCGGATTTTCCCAAAACTGAAATCGTTGGATTCGTTTTGAAATGATCTTTCTAATGACATAAAATTTGTGAAGATC
Organism: Allium sativum; assembly: GCA_030737875.1. NCBI lineage: Eukaryota > Viridiplantae > Streptophyta > Magnoliopsida > Asparagales > Amaryllidaceae > Allium > Allium sativum. The sequence continues at coordinate 176,813,839 of CM060913.1, read as the reverse complement.
CAACAGTTAGATTTCTAAATATGTGTAAAACAAATTTAGTGAAAAACAGCGCCAGTGCATCGGCACGACCTGAATCGTCGTTTAATTAAATATGGCCGTTTTAAATAAATAAAAATGGCGATATATCGTTATAAAATACTATAGACAATATAGAGTGGAAATAAACCAATTTTGTTGTGTTTGCTTGATATGTGATGGTTGAATGTATTTAGCATGAAAAATATAACTAAAGAACTGAAATGTGAATGTTGAATAGTCCACCCATGTGATAAATTGATTTGAATATCTAAATATACGTGGGTTATTTGAAAAGGCCGAGTTCATCTCAATTCAAATAATTGATCGAAGTTGAGAAGTCGAAGAGTCGAAGACGGTTGAAGACCGACGATCTTCACATTGGATGGATGGGCGCTACTGATGCTCGTGATTGGAGTAGCTACCGTGAAGGGGCTGAAGTAGTAGCCGTACGAACATAATGTTGATTGTACGGATATGCGAGGAATTTGGTGCCTCCGGTTTCGTTCAAACCCAGAACGGACTAGTAAATGGACTGTGTGTCTGACATTGGATTTTGTTCTGTGCTGATTGATCTCTGTTATATATATATCTATTTAGCGGCGGAGAATTTATTCTCTTGCTTAACGCCCTTCTCTGAGACGTACGAGCTCAGAGGTTATGTATTGATAGAAATCAGTCGCATGGAGTGGATTGCCTGTGTGGCAAGCCTAAGTGGCATATGATCAAGGCCTTTGTTGCAAAGCAAAGTCTTGTGGTTGATGATCAAAGCATGGTCTGTGTGACGTAGCTTTGTGTATAACGTGAATTCGCGAGCCTCACACCCCGGTATGAGTCAAAAATGGGAGACGGGCCGCTGGGAGAGCACGATGTTTCTTTCTAGCTAAGGTCGTGTCAGTGACCTGCCAGCCCTGACATTATATATACTGGGAGAGCACGGTGTTTCTTTCTAGCTAAGGTGGTGTCAGTGACCTACCAGCCCTGACATTATATATACTTTTCACCTGTGTGGTTGTTGGAATGCGAGGCGCCTCGATCATAGGTCTGTAAGGACCGGGAAACGTGTGTTCAGGAATTGCCAATCCTCAAAAGTAAGAGAGGACCGGCCTTGGAGGATCCAGGGATTGCTGTGTGCGATCCTGGGGCATTTGCAAGAGTGTCTCGAACGGAGAGGAGCTTGCCCCTTGCCTCGACTCATGAAGAAATCCAATTTCCAATACGAAATATGCGGTCGTGATTGTACTACTAGTATGGCGACATAGTAGATGGTAGCTATGCCGCCTAGGATGGATATTTATGATTGAATTTTCTTTTGAAACATATATGCCCTAGTAATAATATCAAACACTTTTGTTTTATACGTATGAAGTATTTTTGGCCATTATAAGGTAAAACTCTATCCTCCGGCTTGCGTTGCATTGTGTGATGGGACCTGAGTCTTATAATGGCTTCATTTTATAAAAAGCATTGCGATGATTTAATCATTTACTTTATTTCATGCACTAGCACTCATTGGAGTAAACCCGTTCCGCGAAAGTGGCGTGGTCCTTTGATTTGCCTTATTATTGTTGTTAATAAGTTAAGTAGATTTCTCATACCAGTCCCATGACTAACTCGCAGTTTGTTTCACCTTGCAAACTCGGGTGCCCTCATTTTCACATGGGCAACCTAGTTACAGGTATCTGGTGCACTTTTGGCTCATGGCGAGGCTTGACTACACCGCGCTGACTTTGACTCTTCCCGCCATTATAGTATATGTATTATGATTCCGCCATTGGCGATGTAGACTGATATTTATTTTGTGTACTCTTTATGTATGATTCCGCCTCTGGCGATGGTGACTGATTGTAACGACCCAAAAAATCTGAACCAATTTAAAATTTTTAAATTGGCTAAAATAATGGAGTTTAAATATCTAAAATAAATATTTTAAATAATGGCGATGAAAACTGAGTTGAAATCGACAATTGAAAACGAATATAATTAATTATAATTATATATAGAATTGAAAATGGCGCGGTAGTTCGATAATTCGATTTCAAACTTCAATTGAATATACCGGGTGCAAAACAATCCGGATTTTAGTGAAACCAAAAATATTTAAATATGTTAGTGAATATCTTTCTAACGAATCCGACCAATCGAAATTTGATAGCGGGAATCAAAAGATATGTCCAGTTGAAAATTCTGAATAGTCGCTATGGAATTCAGGCCCTTAAAAATGGACATTTTGCAGATGACCTCGGATTTCGACGAAACCACTTTTGTTGGGTACGCAGTGTCAAGTTATTGCTAGATTTCAAATTTCATAATTTTTCGAATCAATATGTGAGCTTGGCAAAAGAAAACGCGTTTGACCAGTTTTCGTTGATTTTAATCGACTGGAAATTGGCCATTTTTCAAACGGTCTCAGAATTCGACGAAACTAGTTTTGTTAGGACCGTATCGTCAATACGAAGCTAGAAAATATTTTTCTAGAATTTTTCTAGTTAGTATGTGACCCCGGTAATTTGAAATGTGCGTTTAAAATTCAATATAGTGATTTAAATGAAAATTCAAAAGGAAACTGATTGTAACGATCAAATCAGCTTGCGATACATATCCCATTGTGTTCGGAATGGGGGTAAAATGCTATGGACGACAGGCGGTGGGCCTCGTTTCGAGGTCGTATGTAAAAGTCAACCCTTTTGCAAATTTAAATAATAAAATAATAAAAAAAATAATTTTTAATTTCTCCCCCCCCCTTTATCTTCATTGCCCCCCCCCCCGATTAATAAAATCAGAAAACGAAACGAAAAAAAAAAAAAAAACCTAAACAAATCGAGACCCGCCCCCCCCCCCCCCTCGTCTGGACGCCGACGAAGACCCGCCCCCCCCCCCCCCCTTGTCTGGACGCCGACGAAGACCCGCCCCCCCTCGTCTCGACGCCGACGAAGACCTGTCCCCCCTCCATCGATCGAAGCATCGCGACGCCCCCCCCCCCCCCGGAGCCTCGAAGACGCCGCCATCGACGAACAACACCACCTCGAAGCCCTCCGACGTCTGCGAAGATCTCCCCCCCCCCCCTCTCTGTAAGTATTTCTGTTTATTTTATTATTTTATTTTTATTTTATGAAAACCGAATTTAATAATGATTTTTGTTTTAAAGAAATAAAACTGATTTTGTTTTTAAAGTATTAAAAACTGGTTTTGTTTTAGAAATATAAACTGATTTTTAAAGGAAATATAAAAACTGAATTTTTTTTATAAAATTAAAACTGTTTATTTTAAAAAAAAGAATAAAACTGGATTTTAAAAAAGAATAAAACTGATTTTTTTATAAAATTAAAACTGTTTATTTTAAAAAGAATAAAACTGATTTTTTATATAAGTATTAAAAACTGATTTATAAAAATATAAAAACTGATTTTTCTGAGATTTTAAAAACTGATTTATAAAGGAATATAAAAACTGATTTTAAAATGATTTATAGACTAGAAGAAGATTAGAAATTTAAAAGTAAAAATCAGATTTTTATATATGGAAAGCCGAAGTAAAAATCATATTTTTATATTTCGAAAGTCAAAAGAAAAATCATATTTTTATATATCGAAAGTCAAAAGAAAAATCATATTTTTATATATCGAAAGTCAAAAGAAAAATCAGATTTTTATATATTAAATAGCATAGTAAAAATTCGATTTTTACATATGTAGAGAATACGGGTGAAAGCGACAAAAAGGCGAAGATTTCTCTAAAGGAAGTGTCGTGCAGTTGGATAACTATTGGTGAGATTTCTGATTTTAAAATATTATATATGTGTGAAAATGAAAGTGAATTGCTATATATATATATATATATATATATATATATATATATATATATATATATATATACGCCCCTCGTCCACAAACCATGGACGATATTTATTGGTTGAAATTGTTGTGAAAGTTGATTGATAGCGAATGATTGTTTGGGATTGTTTGTGATTGATATTGGTTGATTGTGGTTGAAAAATACCCATTTGTGGTTGTGAAATATTTGGTTGAAACCACATAGGATTAGTTTGTGGAAATGAAATAAATATATACATGCCGCCTGCGTGCGAACTAGATGCATGATCCCCATTGTAAAAAACCGCGAGGTTTTAATGTAGAGCGAGGAGCCGTACTAGGGACGGTGCCGGTGTAACTACCCTGCCGTTATGCTGCCGAAATTTTGAATAATATTTGTGTGTTTGAATTATTTTCATATGCTTAAACTATATTTATTCAAGGTATAGAAAACATTCATGTGTTGAATTGATATTCATTCGTTGTTTAGAAATTCATGTGTTGAATGGTATTCATATTTTGAAATAAATTGTTCGATAATAAAAATCACATTTTTATCTATATATAGAAACTATAGAAAACATTCATGTGTTGAATTGATATTCATTCGTTGTTTAGAAATTCATGTGTTGAATGGTATTCATATTTTGAAATAAATTGTTCGATAATAAAAATCACATTTTTATCTATATATAGAAACTATAGAAAACATTCATGTGTTGAATTGATATTCATTCGTTGTTTAGAAATTCATGTGTTGAATGGTATTCATATTTTGAAATAAATTGTTCGATAATAAAAATCACATTTTTATCTATATATAGAAACTATAGAAAACATTCATGTGTTGAATTGATATTCATTCGTTGTTTAGAAATTCATGTGTTGAATGGTATTCATATTTTGAAATAAATTGTTCGATAATAAAAATCACATTTTTATCTATATATAAAAACTATTGAAAACATTCATGTGTTGAATTGATATTCATTCGTTGTTTAGAAATTCATGTGTTGAATGGTATTCATATTTTGAAATCGGGTCGTCTCACTGATTATGTATTATTATGCACTAAGTTGTATCCTGCACTGTGCTCTCTGATGTGGTGATATCTATATGATTCCGCTGTCATATGTGTGTAAATTATTCTATTTTATGTTTATGCTATTATCTGTGATCTGCTAATGATGATTAATGTGTTATATTCCAATGATTATCCTTAACACCGTGTCACGGGGTTTTGGGATCGTCACAGCTGGTATCAGAGCTTTGGTTAACCTTAGTTTTGGAGTCTAACACATTAAACACTTCGTCAAAATAGAATCAGTAGTATTCTAAGGCGAGTAGCTCATTAGAGACAGGACTAGTAAAGTCCTAGAATGAGCCAAGCAGAATAGCAAAAACAATCTGATCAGTCCATCGTTATCTTTCCTTAAATTTTCTGCTTAACCATGCAATAAATTATCGTTTCTGTAAGCTGACTCTTTTCTTGCTTATACAGAATTTGAAAAATGGCTACCCGAGCAGCCACCGCTAGAGGAGGCCGTGCCGGCCGTGGCAGAGGACGGGGGAAGTCCCAGTTGAAGAAGGACCTTTGATACAACCCCCGGCCGCTCAATACTTCGAGCTGGACCGCGTAGCTAAGAGATACAAAAACCTGGGAGGCAAGACCTTCTCGGGAACTGGCACAGTAATAGAGGCCCTTGCATGGCTCAAAAAATGCGAGAAGGTACTAGAAGGCCTAAGGCTTTGAGATCAAGATAAAGCTATTATCGGCGCCTGGCTTATGCAGGAACAAGCTGAACTATGGTGGGAATCTCTCACCGCCGGGAATAGAGAAGCTGGAAAAACCTGGGACGGATTCAAAGAACTCTTCAAAGAGAAATATGTCCCAGAACAAGCCCTAGAACGCATGCACGATGACTTCGCCAATCTCCAGCAAGGGGATCTTTCAGTGCAGGATTATCTGAATAAATTTACACAGTTGTCACCCTATGCTCCGGAGCTCGTCGCCACTGCAAAGTCCAAGAATAAGAGGTTTATCCTCGGGCTAAAGCGACAGTATCATGATAGAGCCGTGGCCCTCGTCAAGCTGGAATTTAATGAATTGGTGGAAATGACATGCAACTACGAAGACCTTGACCAAAGGCATCTGGAGCAGGATCACGCTAAAAGCCAAGCCGGGAACAAACGCAAGCCTGCTGCGAATCAAGCTGAGTCAAGCCAAGCAGCATCCTCGAAACCACAGACTGGCAAGCTGCCAAGAGGAAGCTACTATAACTGTGGCAAGATGGGGCACTTCTCTAATGTGTGCACAGCCCCGAAGAGGCAAAAGACAAATTCACAAGGTTCAAGCCAGGGCTCTCAGAACCCTCGCTCCTGCTTTAATTGCCGCAAGACGGATCATCTTGTCAAAGACTGTCCTTTGCCGAAGAAGGCAGTAATAGCTCACGTGTATGACGGGTCGAGCCCGCCAGCTGCTTCCGAAGGAGCAGGAAACCCGATGTTTTGGGAGGTACCCTTACAATTAAAAATATTCCTGTTTCTGTATTGTTTGACACGGGTGCGTCGCGTAGTTTTATTGCTAGCAACACAGTGCACAAATTAAAGTTAAAACAGAGAAAGCTTAAAGATTCGATTGAAGTTCATAACCCGATAGGTGGATCTCTCATTCTCAGTTCATATTGTAAGGTACCTGCTTCTTTTTCTCGATACAAGTTTCCCTTTGATCTAATCGTCATGGATTTTCCCGAATTTGATATCATTCTCGGGCTTGATTGGTTAACGAAATACGAAGCCGAAATAAATTGTGAGGAAAGAATCGTTAAAATTCGAACGAAGCTTGGATATATTACTGTACCATGTTAATGTTCGAATCCAAATAGAGAAGAATTTTGGTCGGCATTAGAAGTTATCCCCACTTCCTTAGAAAAGATTCCTATTGTTAGAAACTATGCGGATGTGTTTGAAGAAGTAGAAAACTTACCTCCGCAAAGAGAAATAGAATTCAGAATCGATCTAATTCCTAATGCCAGACCAGTGGTACATCCAATTCACCGAATGACTCCCAAGGAAAAAGAGGAATTAGGCGATCAAACTCGTCAGCTGTTGTGAAAAGGTCTAATCAGACCTAGCTTTTCTAATTGGGGTGCAGCTGTTGTGTTTGTCCCAAAGTCAGACGGTACTCTTCGATTATGCGTTGATTACCGAGACCTCAACAAACAGACGCTCAAAAATAAATACCCATTACCCGCATCGACGATCTGCTAGACCAATTAAATGGGGCGAGAGTATTTTCCCGAATGGACCTAGCTATAGGTTTTCATCAATTGAGAATAGCAGAGGAGTGTGTTCCTTTGACAGCTTTCAGAGGTCCACACATATTATATGAATGGTTAGTAATGTCGTTCGGCCTGTGCAATGCTCCAGCATACTTTGTCGATCTAATGAATAGAGTGTTCAGGGGAGTTCTGAATAAATTTGTCCTCGTATTCATCGATGATATTTTAATCTACTCCAAATCAAAACACGAGCATGAAAAACACTTAGAACAAGTATTGGAGATTCTAAGAAAGAACGTCTTCAAAGCCAAATTCTCTAAATGTGTCTTCTGGCAAGAAGAAGTGAAGTTTCTTGGACATGTTGTGTCAAAGAAAGGGATTTCTGTAGATCCGAGCAAAATAACAGCGATTCAAGACTGGAAACAACCCACTACGCCCACAGAGGTTAGAAGTTTTATGGGGTTGGCTAGTTATTATCGAAAGTTCGTTAAGGATTTTTCGAAGATATCCGTTTCGTTAACGAAGCTCATGAAGAAGCATGAGAAATTTAAGTGGACTTCCGACTGTGAAGAAGCTTTCCAGGAATTGAAATCGAAACTAACAACTACTCCAGTGTTAACCATTATTGATGGCAATCAGGATTTGACGGTTTGGACAGATGCTTCTATTAGAGGTCTTGGTGCAGTGTTAATGCAAAGAGGCCAAGTAGCCGCTTATGTAAGCCGCCAACTGAAACCGCATGAGAAGAATTATGTAACTCATGATCTTGAGTTGCTATCCATCATTTTTGCTTTGAAAACCTGGAGGCATTATTTATTGGGCAAGAAATTTGTACTGTATACAGATCATCAACCATTGAAGTATTTATACACCCAGAATGATCTGAATTTGAGACAGCAGCGTTGGCTAGAATTTCTTGCAGCATATGATCTTGATATCCTATATACGCCGGGGAAGGCTAACGTTGTAGTGGATGCGCTTAGTAGAAAAACCGCAATCATTGCCAATCTTATAATTGCGCCTGGATTGATTGATAAGATTTCAGCCCTTCAAAAAGACGATGAATTCATCCAGAGAATCAGTCAGAGGGTTAAGGAAGGTGAAACCACAAGTTTTCGTATTGACGATAAGGGGGTTCTCAGGTTAAATGATAGGATTTGCATTCCAAATATTCCAGGCCTTCGAAGAGAGGTGCTAGACGAATGCCATAAATCCAAACTTTGCATTCATCCTGGTGTGAGTAAAATGTACAACGATATCAAACGCACTTTCTGGTGGAAGGCAATGAAGAGGGATATTTCTTTGTATGTTAGCAGATGCCCTACGTGTCAATTAGTCAAAAGTGACCAACATAAGCTAGCTGGATTGTTGCAACCGTTGGAAGTCACAGGTTGGAAATAAGAACAGATTTCCATGGATTTCATAGATGGTTTGCCGCAAACCAGGAAAGGTAAAGACAACATTTGGGTAATCGTAGATCGCTTCACGAAGACTGCCCATTTCATACCTGTTAGATCCAATAGAACCGCTCAAAGTCTAGCACAGATATATTTCAAAGAAATCGTTAAGCTGCATGGAATTCCCATCAACATAGTCAGTGATAGAGACCCAATATTTGCTAGCAAATTCTGGGAGGCATTCCAGACAGAATTGGGAATGAAACTGAATATGAGCACCGCTTATCACCCTCAAACAGATGGACAAACTGAGCGGGTGAATAGAATTCTAGAAGATTTATTGCGGGCTTGTATAATTGATTTTGGTGGGTCATGGGAAGATCACTTGCATTTGGCAGAATTCTCATATAACAATAGCTATCAAGCAAGTTTGGGAATGTCGCCATTTGAAGCATTATATGGTAGACCGTGCAGATCTCCAGCATGTTGGGTAGAACATGGCAATAGACTTGTGTTAGGACCCGATATGATTCGAGAAGCATCTAATAAAGTCGACTTCATCAAAAAGCGATTGAGAACCGCGCAAAGCCGACAGAAAAGTTATGTAGATTCTAGAGGAAGAGATTTGACATTTGCTGTTGGTGACCATGTTTATTTGAAAGTTTCTCCGATGAGAGGAGTAATCAGATTTGGCAAAACCGGGAAGTTAGCACCGAGATTTATTGGTCCCTTTCCTATACTCGAACGAATTGGAACTCTTACTTATAGGGTTCAATTACCAGATTGGTTGCCTGGAGTGCATGATGTATTTCACGTATCACAACTTAGAAGACATGTGCATGATCCAGATCTTGTTGTAGAATAAGCAGCGCAACAGGATATAGACATAAATCCAGAATTAGCAGTCAGAAGAGAGCCATTAAAGATTGTTGGCAAAGAAACTAGAGAACTAGGAAGCAAAAAGGTTCATTTAGTTAAAGTGCAGTGGAGTAGTGATCCTAGAGACTGTACTTGGGAGACTGAGGAAAGCATTAAGCAATCTTATCCCAAATGCAAAGTGGACATCTCTGACTAACTCCGGTGCAAGGTACCTTCACAATACTTTGCATTTACATTTTGTTTCCTGCTTTACTGTTGTTTCCTTTTCGAGGACAAAAAGTTTTAAGTGGGGGAGATTGTAACAACCCGGAAAATACGAGCCAATTTAAATTTTTTAAATTGGTCATTTCAAAGGAATTTGAACAATTGAAATAGAATATTTCAATAAAATAGTGAATTAGAAATAGTGAGTCAGTTTGAAAATTTGAATTTAAACTTTGACTGACTGTGCTGGGTGGAAAATATAATGGATTTTAGTGAAACCAAAAATATTTAAATCTGTTTATCAATACCTTTCTAACGAATCTGAAAAATCGAAGTTTCATAACGGGAATCAAAAGTTATGGCCGAATGAATTTTCAGAAAGGTCGCTATATAGAATATATAGCCCTGGAAAATTGATATTTTGCAAACGACCTCGGAATTCGACGAAACCACTTTTGTTGGGTCCGGAATGTCAAACTATTGCTAGGTTTCAAATTTCATAATTTTTGAAGCTATTATGCGAGCGTGGCAAAAGAAAATGTGTTTGGTCAATTTCTATTAAATTGGATCGACCAGAAAATGGTCATTTTTCAAACGATCTCAGAATTCGACGAAACTAGTTTTGTTGGGACCGTAGCGTCAAAACATAGCTAGATTTATTTTTTTGGAATTTTTCGAATTAGTTTGTGGCCCTGGCAAATTGAAATGTACGTTCAAAGTTAAAATTAAATGGTTTATACTTTAATTTGAAGAATAACTGACTGTAACAGTCGAAATGGCCAACAAAACATATCCTATTGTGTCCGGGATGGGGGTATTTAGCTAGGGCGACAGTCGTTGGGTTTGAATTGGGGTTCGTAAGTGAAAACCCTAATTTTCTGAATAATATATATATCGGCGAATCAGAAAATTCCTTTCATAAATTAAAAAAAAACCGCTTCCCTCGTTATCGACGGCGACGCAACTCCCATTCTTCCCAGCTAAATCGTCGCCGCCTCAGCCCCCTCCCGCCGCCGCCACCACCTCCAATCGACGCCGCCGCCTCCCCTCTTCAAATCCGACCCACCCTCATCACCTCCCTCCTCCCCATCGACGAGAACGAGGCCCAGGAAGTTCCGACCTTCCCAGTGCCGCCTCCGCCGCTACAGGCGTTCGCTCCTGCCAAGACCACCACCGACCGACTCCCCTCTCTTCCCTCTTCCACGTTGTACCCTCTGATCATCCCATCGTGCCTCGATTTTCGCGAAAACTGCAAAACTAGTTTTGAACCACTTAGAAAGGTGAGATCTTTTTGATGTTTGCACTTTGAAAAATATATCTTTATGGTGTGTTGACGAAATTCGATGAAACGGGAAACATCGGGACCGCAAGGAAGCTCTCTACCACATAGACGAGACCGCGGATTTTTCTGAGTCATCTACGATTTTTAGCACTCCAAAAACCATTGTGAGAAATCTAAATTATATGAATTTGAATGGAAAATGTCGTGTATAAATTATATAAGCGAAATATAAATTGCACACGTGTTGTATAATTCATGTACATCCGTTGTGTAAGCTATATAAGCGAAGTATGGATTATACATGCATAAATAAAATAGTCATGTGTTGAAATGCAAGTGAAATATAATATATATATATATATGTCTATATATACTCCCCTCGTCCACAAACCATGGACGATATATATTGTTGTGAATTGGTGTGAAATAGTGGATGAAAATGCGAATGGTTGAATAATTGTTTGTGGTTGATATTGTTTGGTTGTGGTTGAAAAATACCCATTGGTGATTGAAATGAATTGGAAATAATTGTGGAAATAAAATAAAACATGCCGCCTGCGTGCGAATTAGATGCATGAATCCCCATTGTCAAAAACCGCGAGATTTTAAGGTAGAGCGAGGAGCCGTACTAGGGACGGTGCCGGTTTTAACTACCCTGCCATTATGCTGCCGAAATTTTGAATAATATTTATGTGTCAGAATTATTTTCATATGTTGAAATTATCTTCTTGCGTTGAAATTAAAGTCATGTGTTGAAACTATATCCATGTGTGGAAATGCTCATGTGTCGAGAAGTGATGTGTGAAAATTAAATTCATGTGTGAGTGAATGAAGTGTTGAACAATAAAAATCACATTTTTATAATATATATGAAGTATGAAAAATATTCGCCTTATATATAAAAAGTTTCAACAATAAAAATTCCATCTTTCTTATATGAACAACATATATAAAATATCCATGTGTGGAGGTGCTCATGTGTTGAGAAGTGTCTGTATTGGAAAAGTTCATGTGTTGAATAAAAAGATTGAACAATAAAAATTACATTTTTATTGAAATTATAAAGTGTTGAAAACATTCATATGTTGAATAAATATTTTGAATGATAAAAATATCATTTTTATCATATATGTGATATGCTAAAGATATGCGAGCGTTGAAATAAATATTTGTGAAAGAAATATTATTTTTAACATGCATAGGAACTAAATAAAAGAGCCATGTGTTGAGATATATTTTAGTTCGCCAAAATTATCATCTTTTAAATGTGAAGTGTTAAAAATAGCCACTTGTTGAAACATATATGCATGAGTTGAAATATTCATTAATTAGCTAATGATATGATTTTTGCCTATGCATGCAACATTAGAATGAATAGTGTTTTTAAACTAAAGTGAATCAAATATGAAGTTGAATGGAAAATGATAAGTGATAAGAATTGCATATATGTACATGCATATTTATTGAACAGGTTATAGCAAAGAGGCTAGAGAAGAGGAATAAAATTTTGTGCCCGACAAATAGGTACACGTTTACTGTTTTGTTTGGGTGATGATTTTATGAGCCTATTGGCTAGCCACCTGGCTTTTTCTTTTTCTTTTTGACATGAGACGCCCGTGTGGCTATTTGGGAATTTTCCCAGCCCCTCCCGTACAAAGGAGGTTTGTAAAAACCCGAAAATCTGGGCCAGTTTAAAATTTTTATTTTGGCAATTTTAGCGAATTTTGATTATTTAAAATGAATTATTTTAAATAATATCGACGAGAAATTTATTTTGAATATAATTCAAACGTATATATTATACGCGTCGTCGTTAGAATATAAATAATTATATATAATTATAAATAGAATTGAAAATGGCGCGGTAGTTCGATAATTCGATTTCAAACTTCAATTGAATGTACCGGGTGCAAAACAATCCGGATTTTAATGAAACCAAAAACAATAGGATCTAATTGATAATATCTTTCCAACGAATCCGAAGAATCAAGATTTCATAGCAGGAATCAAAAGATATGTCCAGTTGAAAATTCTGAATAGTCGCTATGGAATTCAGGCCCTTAAAAATGGACATTTTGCAAACGACCTCGGATTTCGACGAAACCAGTTTTGTTGGGTCCGTGATGTAAAGTTATTGCTAGGTTTCAAATTTCATAATTTTTCGAATCAATATGTGAGCGTGGTAAAGGAAAACGCGTTTGACCGGTTTTAGTTAATTTTAATCGACTGGAAATTGGTCATTTTTCACACGGTCTCAGAATTCGACGAAACTAGTTTTGTTAGGACCGTATCGTCAATACGAAGCTAGAAAATATTTTTCAGGAATTTTTCTAGTTAGCATGTGACCCCGGTAATTTGAAATGTACGTTTAAAATTCAATATAGCGATTTAAATGTAAATCTAACGGAAACTGATCGAAACGACCGAATCAGCCTACGATACATATCCCATTGTGTTCGGAATGGGGGTAAAACGCTATGGACGACAGGCGGTGGACCTCGTTCAGGGATCGTATGTAAAAGTCAACTTTAGATTGAATTAAATAATTAAATAATAAAATTAAAAAAAAATTCCTTTCTCCCCCTTATTTCCCTCTGCCCCCCCCCCCCCCCCCCGTTCAATCGGCAGAATCAAAATCAAAAAAAAAAAAAGAAAAAAAAAAGGGGAAAGGCGACTGCGAAAACCGCCACCACCATCGTAGGACCACCGCGCCTCATCGATTAACCCCCCCCCCCTCTTCCCCTCTCGCCTGTGACACCGAGCCCCGCGCCCCCTTTTCCCCTACGCCGCCGCGAAGTCGAGACCCCACCCTGCTCCTCCTCCTGCCGCCGAAGTCGACGCCCGCCCTCCCCCGAAGCCAGCTCCGACGAAGTCGATGCCCCCCCTTTCTTCGATACAGTAAGGTTTTTTTTTTTTTTTTTACTTTACTTTACTTTATTTTTATTTTTATCTGAAAATTTCGATTTTTTTTTTGGGGTTTAAAACTAATTTCGATTTTAAAAGATTAGGACTTTAAAAAGAAAAAGATTAGACTTTTAAATAAGGAAAGTTAGGATCTTTAATTGTATAACGTTGGGTTTTTATATGATAGAAGTTGTGATTTTTTTAACTAGAAAAGATTCGATTTTTCGAATTAAAAATATGATTTTTATATTTTTAAAGTATTAAAAATATAATCTTTATAGGATGAAGAATATAAAAATATCATCTTTGTATATGTAGCGAAATAAAAATCTGATTTTTATTTTATATACGTTGAAATAAAGTGGTGATTTTCATAACGATGAAATCTATATTTTTGTAAGGGTGAAGTCTTTATAGTTGAAAAGGCGAGATCTTTATATAGAAAATAGAGAAGTAAAAATATGATTTTTATATATTAAATAACGGAATAAAAATTCGATTTTTAAATATATGAAGTGATTATAAAAATATGATTTTTAAATTGAAAGTGAATAAATAAAAATGTGATTTTTATTTTTAAGACATCGAAATATAAAAATGTGATTCTTGTGTATATAGTGACTACGGGCAACGAAGATGACGAAGATGGGATAACAAAAAAAGATTTCTATAATAGAAGTGCCGTGGAGCTAGGATAGCTATATGTGAGAATTTCTCACCTTTCAATTTCTTTTTCTAGTTATATATATATACTAGGATGCAGACGGTGCTTAGTAGCACCCGACACAATCGTCCACAGACCATGGACTTGTTTGTTTGGCTGTGTTGTTAGTTAGATTGTTTGGGTTGATTTGAATTGTTTGGTGAAATGAAATTGATAGGATTGAGGTGTGAATGGCGTGGGCCTTCACTAGACTGGGGATAAGGCTAGGCCTCGTCCCGTTTCTAGTATCGTGCCGTTATGTCGCCGAAATTTTCTAAAATATGTTAGAAAAATAAAAACATCATTTTATTTAAAGAATGAACTGAATAGAAATTCATAGGTTGAATAAAAGTTTTATCGTTAAAAATATAATTTTTAACGTGAATATGAATAAATAAATATTCATTTACAAACCCGACGGTTTGTTTATGTACACCTATTTGAAGGACATTGATTGGGTCGATAAATTTTACACATCGCCCAATTGCACAAATAAAACATTTGTTTGATTGTTTGAAAACCCCACACGGGTGTTAGGATGAAATATGCAGTTCACTCGTCCTGATTGATTAAAGATGTCGATCGATTGATTGACAGGCGGTTATAAGCGTTAGATATCTATATTTGATGCTTATACAGTGTAGTGCACTTTGGTTGATGGTTGATTATTTTTCAATGCTATTATATACGTGTGTTGTATGAAAATCCATATAATTAACTTTATATGGTAATTGATTGGGCCTCATTCCAGTTTGAAAAATAAAGAATATTATAAAATAAAGGTTCATGTGTTGACAGTACTCATCCGTTGAGATTGGTCATGTGTTGAACGAAATATTTTAGTATTGACAACTATTTTGAAAAAGAAATATTCGGAATAGAATATTTGAAAATAGAAATATATGAAGCCGTGTTGATTAGATTGACGCCATTTTGACGTGAATCGATATTTATATCGATTTTATTCATTTCGAAAGGAATTGAATTGAAAACGATTTCGAAATGAATTGAATTGAAAACGATTTCGAAATGAATTGAATTGAAAACGATTTCGAAATGAATTGAATTGAAAACGATTTCGAAATGAATTGAATTGAAAACGATTTCGAAATGAATAGAATTGAAAACGATTTCGAAATGAATTGAATTGAAAACGATTTCGAAATGAATTGAATTGAAAACGATTTCGAAATGAATTGAATTGAAATGAATTCAAATTGAATTGAAAGTGAATTGAAATGAATTCAAATTGAATAGAAATTTGAATTGAATAGAAATGAATTTTAAAATGAATTTATAAAGAAGAATTCAAATTTGATTTGAATTGAAAAGGAAGTTGAAATTGCTTTTGAAACGAATTTAAAACTATTTATATAATTCGTTTTAAAATAGAAATCGACGAAATATATATTATATATATTATATATATAATATAATGGCCTGAATAGAAAGCGCCGCGCCGCGGCAGTTCGTGAATTTCGACCATTTATTTCAAACGGACATTACGGGTGATCCGACCGTCGGATTCTCCTAAAACCGGAACCGTTGGGTTCGTATCGAAAAGAGCTTTCTAACGAATATTAGAAATTTGAAATCTAACGGTTGGATTTGGAATTATGTCCAAATCAAATTCGAAAAAGGTCGCTGTAAGTGCAGTTCGATGGCCATTGATGGAAATCGACTGTACGGGCCTTGATAAAATTATTAAAAATAGTAATAATTTGTGTAAAATCATAAGAAATGATTTGTGAAGAATTGGGATGAAAAACTCCATTTTTGAAAAGATAAAAATAGATTTTTATCGAAATGAACTAGTTTTGAACTAGGATTATAATTCTATTTATTTTTAAATAAATAAATTGAATTTGAAAAGGGTTTTAAAAAAAATAACCAAAATTTCCAATGATTGCATTGGAGTGGAATTGAATCGAAATTGTCTTCGGAATATTTCGATGTTGGAATTCGTGATTATACAGGTGTTGTTATGGAAATTTGAAAGATATATATTTATATCGTTATTTCCAATACGACATTTGTTTGTCGTAGGATTTGATATTGAATATAAGCCGATATATTTTCTATTCAGAGCCTTGTATTGAATATCAAATGTGATTTGGGTTTGTCGTGAATGGTGTCTTCACTAACACTGTTCTTGAACCCAATTGAGAAAAGATTAAATCTTTTTATTTAGATTTAATGAAGTGTACCAATTAAATAATATTGAATTGGAATTGAATTGATATTGATTTTTGGGTTTATCATGAACAATGTTTTAAATAACACTCGTTCTTTAACCCGATAATTAATGAATGTGATTTTGGGTTTATCGTGAACTGTGTTTTAAAAGACACTGATTCTTTAACCCAGTTAACGATTAAAACTAAGTGGAGTTTTAATGAATCTTTAAATAGATTGAAAAGATCGAGAATGGAGTATCACCAGTTTTACTCCAGGCGATAGTTAAATCTTTAATTAGATTTGAACGTGAAATGGTAATTGAATTACCGATAACACTGTGGTGTTAGATATGAAGTACTACCAGTTTTACTTCATGGGATGAATAGGTTGGGATTGGGAAATAAAATAAATGATTACTTCGGTGTGGTTCGCTAATCCCGACTAGTTTGAATTGATATTCAAAGGTGATTAAAGAATAAATTTAAAGAATTTATCTTGGATAAAATTAATGGGAACTTTTCCCAAAGTATAGGAATATTTGAATAAAAGAATATTCTGAATTGGAATGAGGCGTATGTTGTGTTTGTGTAACACTTTTATAATATATACGCGAGTTATTCAGAAAGACCGGGTTTATCCCATTCTGAATAACTGATTCGACGTGGTGTCGAAGATGAAGACGATGGTCGAAGACCGGAAGTCTTCACGTCGTTTGGTTGATAACTGATGATCTTGATTGGGCTGTACACCCAAGAAGATGGAAACAGTTGGTGATCGTCCAGACGTACTTGGAGATCGATGGATATGCGGGGTACTAGGTGCCTCCGGTTTCGTTCAGACCCAGAACGGACTTGTAAATGGACTGTGTGTCTGACATTGGATTTTAGTCTGTGTGATTGATCTCTATTAGATATATATCTGTTGGCGGCGGAGAATTTATTCTCTTGCTTAACGCCCTTCTCTGAGACGTACGAGCTCAGGGGTTATATATTGATGGATAACAAACGCATGGAGTGAATTGCCTGTGTGGCATGCCTAAGTGGCAATTGATCGAGGCTTCTGTTGAAAAGCAAAGTCTTGTGGTGATGATCAAAGCACGGCCTTTGTGGCGTAGCTTTGTGTAACGTTTTCTTCGCGAGTTTCACACCCGGTATGAACCAAAAACGGGAGGGGACATCAGGGAGGACTTGCGTTTCTTTCTAGCTAGAAGTGGCGTCAGTGGTTTTACACGCCCTGACGAGTTTGACTTATGTGGTTGTTGCTGTTGCGAGGCGCCTCGGATTGATCGGTCGTTCTCGAACCGATGGAGTCATTTAGTTGGCTCATTTACGCCCCATAGGGCAGAGTGACGTATTGTTCAGGCACTATAATCCACATCGGTGGACCGGCCCTGACGATCCAAGGGGCAGTTGCGGCTGTTCCGGAGACATGGGCTAGATTGTCTCGAATCGGTTGAGGACTATCTTTTGCCTCGGTTCATAGACGGAAATCCAATTTCCAAATACGTGACATTTGCGGTTTTAATTGTAGAACCTAGTATGGTGACATAGTGGGATGGGGCGCTCATGCCGCCTATGATTGATACTTATGATTTGAAGTTGTTTTATACACTATGCAATTAATATAGTATCAAATGATTTGTTTTAAACGTATCAAGCATTCTTTGGCTGTTATAAGGGAAAACCCTATCCCCCGGCTTGCGTTGCATTGTGTGATAGGACCTGGGTCTTATAACAGCTTCATTTTTCTTTATTTAGCATTGCGTTGTTTGTTTTATGCACAGGTATTCTTGGGAGGAAACCCGTTCCGTGTTATACGGCGTGGTCCCTTGATTTACCTAATGATTTAAAATAAAGATTAATAACTGTTTTAGTTCTCACACCAGTCACATGACTGACCTGGAGTTTATTCTTTTAACCTAAACTCTGGGTGCCCTTATTTTGACACGGGCAGCTAGTAGTTTTGGTTTTGCAGATTTATATTCACAGGATCCTGGTTTACAGCTGGAACGATATCCGGAAAGCTTTGTATCCGTATATCTCATTCTAGTTGTGTATTGTATTATTTTCCGCTGCTATGTATTTAAATGTAATTTAAATCTCTGATATTTCTGTGTAATATTTATTCATACTCTGTATATTCTTGTAATCTGATGCATTGTTGTAATATACAGTGAAATGTTCTTTTATATGCGTTCTGTTGTGGCTTGTTCTCGAACTATCCGACGCTTTCCTTTACGGGGAAGTTGCGGGTTTTTACACGTGGTATCAGAGCTTTGGTTTACAAAGCTAGAGAACAAGGCACATTAGAACCGTACGAAAGAATTCATCAGATATTGGATTAACAATATCCAATGAGAGTGACTCGTTAGAGATGGGATCAGTAGTATCCTAGAACGAGTGTGAAGAGTAGTGTTTTTGATAAATAAAAGTGAAAACAAATTTTGTTTTGAAAATTTAAATCAATTATTCGTATTTGGTTATTTATTTATATTGATATGGAAAATCCAGTATATATAGATTTTGCGTATACGTCTGATCCGCGTGTATTCGAAATTTTAATATACTGGATAGATACAGAATTACACTCTAATCGCCCGGAGATGATTTTGATGATGGAGCTCCATCATTAGAATTTATGTTCGAGTGACGAAAGTGGGCTTTCTATATATTTCCTATTGACTGGTGTGAGAACCAAAATTTGATAGGGCCTATTGTTGTGATTTGGCATCAAAAATCTGATTTTTGACTATGTATCAAAGTTATCCATTTCAAAAGCTAATCAACTAATTGATTGATGTTTGTGTTGTTTGTTTATTTGTTAGATAATTTTGAACCATTTAGCCTAATTGAATCAAATATTGAATTGTATTGAAAATTGGTCGCATCTGCTTGCATATACTTGTACTTACCTTGAACAGGTCATAGCAAGGAGGCTAGAGCAGAGAATAAAATTTGTTTGCCCGACAAATAGGTACATGTTTACTACATAATTTCCTGTTTTGTTTGGGTGATGATGATTTTATGAGCCTATTTGCTAGCCGCTTGGCTTTTTCTTTTTCTTTTTGAGATCTGAAGGACCGGGGAAGCTATTTGAAATTCCCCGATGCTCCCATTGCAGGGGAGGTTATGGCGAAATTTTTCGAAAATTTAGGGTGTTAGCCAAATTTTTGAAATTTTGAAAATTCTCAGAAACTGAAAAGTTGGAGAATGAAAGCCAGATCGAGCGTTGAGTTGATTAATCAAACCACTTTCGACTTTGTTCCTTTTCGGGGACGAAAAGTTTTAAGTGGGGGAGATTGAAATAACCCGAAAATCTGGGCCAGTTTAAAATTTTTATTTTGGCAATTTTAGCGAATTTTGATTATTTAAAATGAATTATTTTAAATAATATCGACGAGAAATTTACTTTGAATATAATTCGAACGTATATATTATACGCGTCGTCGTTAGAATATAAATAATTATATATAATTATAAATAGAATTGAAAATGGCGCGGTAGTTCGATAATTCGATTTCAAACTTCAATTGAATGTACCGGGTGCAAAACAATCCGGATTTTAATGAAACCAAAAACATTAGGATCTAATTGATAATATCTTTCCAACGAATCCAAAGAATCAAGATTTCATAGCAGGAATCAAAAGATATGTCCAGTTGAAAATTCTGAATAGTCGCTATGGAATTCAGGCCCTTAAAAATGGACATTTTGCAAACGACCTCGGATTTCGACGAAACCAGTTTTGTTGGGTCCGTGATGTAAAGTTATTGCTAGGTTTCAAATTTCATAATTTTTCGAATCAATATGTGAGCGTGGTAAAGGAAAACGCGTTTGACCGGTTTCAGTTAATTTTAATCGACTGGAAATTGGTCATTTTTCCCACGGTCTCAGAATTCGACGAAACTAGTTTTGTTAGGACCGTATCGTCAATACGAAGCTAGAAAATATTTTTCAGGAATTTTTCTAGTTAGCATGTGACCCCGGTAATTTGAAATGTACGTTTAAAATTCAATATAGCGATTTAAATGTAAATCTAACGGAAACTAATCGAAACGACCGAATCAGCCTACGATACATATCCCATTGTGTTCGGAATGGGGGTAAAACGCTATGGACGACAGGCGGTGGACCTCGTTCAGGGATCGTATGTAAAAGTCAACTTTAGATTGAATTAAATAATTAAATAATAAAAAAAAAATTCCTTTCTCCCCCTTATTTCCCTCTGCCCCCCCCCCACCCCCGTTCAATCGGCAGAATCAAAATCAAAAAAAAAAAAAAAAAAAAAAAGGGAAAGGCGACTGCGAAAACCGCCGCCACCATTGGAGGACCACCGCGCCTCATCGATTAACCCCCCCCCTCTTCCCCTCTCGCCTGTGACACCGAGCCCCGCGCCCCCTTTTCCCCTGCGCCGCCGCGAAGTCGAGACCCCACCCTGCTCCTCCTCCTGCCGCCGAAGTCGACGCCCGCCCTCCCCCGAAGCCAGCTCCGACGAAGTCGATGCCCCCCTTTCTTCGATACAGTAAGGTTTTTTTTTTACTTTACTTTATTTTATTTTTATTTTTATCTGAAAATTTCGATTTTTTTTTTTTTTTGGGTTTAAAACTAATTTCGATTTTAAAAGAAGGTTAAAACTAATTTTTTTCAGATTTAAAAACTGACTTTTAAATTTAAACTTTAAAAGGAAAAAAGATTAGGACTTTAAAAAGAAAAAGATTAGACTTTTAAATAAGGAAAGTTAGGATCTTTAATTGTATAACGTTGGGTTTTTATATGATAGAAGTTGTGATTTTTCTTAACTAGAAAAGATTCGATTTTTCGAATTAAAAATATGATTTTTATATTTTTAAAGTATTAAAAATATAATCTTTATAGGATGAAGAATATAAAAATATCATCTTTGTATATGTAGCGAAATAAAAATCTGATTTTTATTTTATATACGTTGAAATAAAGTGGTGATTTTCATAACGATGAAATCTATATTTTTGTAAGGGTGAAGTCTTTATAGTTGAAAAGGCGAGATCTTTATATAGAAAATAGAGAAGTAAAAATATGATTTTTATATATTAAATAACGGAATAAAAATTCGATTTTTAAATATATGAAGTGATTATAAAAATATGATTTTTAAATTGAAAGTGAATAAATAAAAATGTGATTTTTATTTTTAAGACATCGAAATATAAAAATGTGATTCTTGTGTATATAGTGACTACGGGCAACGAAGATGACGAAGATGGGATAACAAAAAAAGATTTCTATAATAGAAGTGCCATGGAGCTAGGATAGCTATATGTGAGAATTTCTCACCTTTCAATTTCTTTTTCTAGTTATATATATATATACTAGGATGCAGACGGTGCTTAGTAGCACCCGACACAATCGTCCACAGACCATGGACTTGTTTGTTTGGCTGTGTTGTTAGTTAGATTGTTTGGGTTGATTTGAATTGTTTGGTGAAATGAAATTGATATGATTGAGGTGTGAATGGCGTGGGCCTTCACTAGACCGGGGATAAGGCTAGGCCTCGTCCCGTTTCTAGTATCGTGCCGTTATGTCGCCGAAATTTTCTAAAATATGTTAGAAAAATAAAAACATCATTTTATTTAAAGAATGAACTGAATAGAAATTCATAGGTTGAATAAAAGTTTTATCGTTAAAAATATAATTTTTAACGTGAATATGAATAAATAAATATTCATTTACAAACCCGACGGTTTGTTTATGTACACCTATTTGAAGGACATTGATTGGGTCGATAAATTTTACACATCGCCCAATTGCACAAATAAAACATTTGTTTGATTGTTTGAAAACCCCACACGGGTGTTAGGATGAAATATGCAGTTCACTCATCCTGATTGATTAAAGATGTCGATCGATTGATTGACAGGCTGTTATAAGCGTTAGATATCTATATTTGATGCTTATACAGTGTAGTGCACTTTGGTTGATGGTTGATTATTTTTCAATGCTATTATATACGTGTGTTGTATGAAAATCCATATAATTAACTTTATATGGTAATTGATTGGGCCTCATTCCAGTTTGAAAAATAAAGAATATTATAAAATAAAGGTTCATGTGTTGACAGTACTCATCCGTTGAGATTGGTCATGTGTTGAACGAAATATTTTAGTATTGACAACTATTTTGAAAAAGAAATATTCGGAATAGAATATTTGAAAATAGAAATATATGAAGCCGTGTTGATTAGATTGACGCCATTTTGACGTGAATCGATATTTATATCGATTTTATTCATTTCGAAAGGAATTGAATTGAAAACGATTTCGAAATGAATTGAATTGAAAACGATTTCGAAATGAATTGAATTGAAAACGATTTCGAAATGAATTGAATTGAAAACGATTTCGAAATGAATTGAATTAAAAACGATTTCGAAAGGAATTGAATTAAAAACGATTTCGAAATGAATTGAATTGAAAACGATTTCGAAATGAATTGTATTGAAAACGATTTCGAAATGAATTGAATTGAAAACGATTTCGAAATGAATTGAATTGAAAACGATTTCGAAAGGAATTGAATTGAAAACGATTTCGAAATGAATTGAATTGAAAACGATTTCGAAATGAATTGAATTGAAAACGATTTCGAAATGAATTGAATTGAAATGAATTCAAATTGAATTGAAAGTGAATTGAAATGAATTCAAATTGAATAGAAATTTGAATTGAATAGAAATGAATTTTAAAACGAATTTATAAAGAAGAATTCAAATTTGATTTGAATTGAAAAGGAAGTTGAAATTGCTTTTGAAACGAATTTAAAACTATTTATATAATTCGTTTTAAAATAGAAATCGACGAAATATATATTATATATATAATATAATGGCCTGAATAGAACGCGCCGCGCCGCGGCAGTTCGTGAATTTCGACCATTTATTTCAAACGGACATTACGGGAGATCCGACCGTCGGATTCTCCTAAAACTGGAACCGTTGGGTTCGTATCGAAAAGAGCTTTCTAACGAATATTAGAAATTTGAAATCTAACGGTTGGATTTGGAATTATGTCCAAATCAAATTCGAAAAAGGTCGCTGTAAGTGCAGTTCGATGGCCATTGATGGAAATCGACTGTACGGGCCTTGATAAAATTATTAAAAATAGTAATAATTTGTGTAAAATCATAAGAAATGATTTGTGAAGAATTGGGATGAAAAACTCCATTTTTGAAAAGATAAAAATAGATTTTTATCGAAATGAACTAGTTTTGAACTAGGATTATAATTCTATTTATTTTTAAATAAATAAATTGAATTTGAAAAGGGTTTCAAAAAAAAATAACCAAAATTTCCAATGATTGCATTGGAGTGGAATTGAATCGAAATTGTCTTCGGAATATTTCGATGTTGGAATTCGTGATTATACAGGTGTTGTTATGGAAATTTGAAAGATATATATTTATATCGTTATTTCCAATACGACATTTGTTTGTCGTAGGATTTGATATTGAATATAAGCCGATATATTTTCTATTCAGAGCCTTGTATTGAATATCAAATGTGATTTGGGTTTGTCGTGAATGGTGTCTTCACTAACACTGTTCTTGAACCCAATTGAGAAAAGATTAAATCTTTTTATTTAGATTTAATGAAGTGTACCAATTAAATAATATTGAATTGGAATTGAATTGATATTGATTTTTGGGTTTATCGTGAACAGTGTTTTAAATAACACTCGTTCTTTAACCCGATAATTAATGATTGTGATTTTGGGTTTATCGTGAACTGTGTTTTAAAAGACACTGATTCTTTAACCCAGTTAACGATTAAAACTAAGTGGAGTTTTAATGAATCTTTAAATAGATTGAAAAGATCGAGAATGGAGTATCACCAGTTTTACTCCAGGCGATAGTTAAATCTTTAATTAGATTTGAACATGAAATGGTAATTGAATTACCGATAACACTGTGGTGTTAGATATGAAGTACTACCAGTTTTACTTCATGGGATGAATAGGTTGGGATTGGGAAATAAAATAAATGATTACTTCGGTGTGGTTCGCTAATCCCGACTAGTTTGAATTGATATTCAAAGGTGATTAAAGAATAAATTTAAAGAATTTATCTTGGATAAAATTAATGGGAACTTTTCCCAAAGTATAGGAATATTTGAATAAAAGAATATTCTGAATTGGAATGAGGCGTATGTTGTGTTTGTGTAACACTTTTATAATATATACGCGAGTTATTCAGAAAGACCGGGTTTATCCCATTCTGAATAACTGATTCGACGTGGTGTCGAAGATGAAGACGATGGTCGAAGACCGGAAGTCTTCACGTCGTTTGGGTGATAACTGATGATCTTGATTGGGCTGTACACCCAAGAAGATGGAAACAGTAGGTGATCGTCCAAACGTACTTGGAGATCGATGGATATGCGGGGTACTAGGTGCCTCCGGTTTCGTTCAGACCCAGAACGGACTTGTAAATGGACTGTGTGTCTGACATTGGATTTTAGTCTGTGTGATTGATCTCTATTAGATATATATCTGTTTGGCGGCGGAGAATTTATTCTCTTGCTTAACGCCCTTCTCTGAGACGTACGAGCTCAGCGGTTATATATTGATGGATAACAAACGCATGGAGTGAATTGCCTGTGTGGCATGCCTAAGTGGCAATTGATCGAGGCTTCTGTTGAAAAGCAAAGTCTTGTGGTGATGATCAAAGCACGGCCTTTGTGGCGTAGCTTTGTGTAACATTTGCTTCGCGAGTTTCACACCCGGTATGAACCAAAAACGGGAGGGGACATCAGGGAGGACTTGCGTTTCTTTCTAGCTAGAAGTGGCGTCAGTGGTTTTACACGCCCTAACGAGTTTGACTTATGTGGTTGTTGCTGTTGCGAGGCGCCTCGGATTGATCGGTCGTTCTCGAACCGATGGAGTCAATTAGTTGGCTCATTTACGCCCATAGGGCGGAGTGACGTATTGTTCAGGCACTATAATCCACATCGGTGGACCGGCCCTGACGATCCAAGGGGCAGTTGCGGCTGTTCCGGAGACATGGGCTAGATTGTCTCGAATCGGTTGAGGACTATCTTTTGCCTCGGTTCATAGACGGAAATCCAATTTCCAAATACGTGACATTTGCGGTTTTAATTGTAGAACCTAGTATGGTGACATAGTGGGATGGGGCGCTCATGCCGCCTATGATTGATACTTATGATTTGAAGTTGTTTTATACACTATGCACTTAATATAGTATCAAATGATTTGTTTTAAACGTATCAAGCATTCTTTGTCTGTTATAAGGGAAAACCCTATCCCCCGGCTTGCGTTGCATTGTGTGATAGGACCTGGGTCTTATAACAGCTTCATTTTTCTTTATTTAGCATTGCGTTGTTTGTTTTATGCACAGGTATTCTTGGGAGGAAACCCGTTCCGTGTTATACGGCGTGGTCCCTTGATTTACCTAATGATTTAAAATAAAGATTAATAACTGTTTTAGTTCTCACACCAGTCACATGACTGACCTGGAGTTCATTGTTTTAACCTAAACTCTGGGTGCCCTTATTTTGACACGGGCAGCTAGTAGTTTTGGTTTTGCAGATTTATATTCACAGGATCCTGGTTTACAGCTGGAACGATATCCGGAAAGCTTTGTATCCGTATATCTCATTCTAGTTGTGTATTGTATTATTTTCCGCTGCTATGTATTTAAATGTAATTTAAATCTCTGATATTTCTATGTAATATTTATTCATACTCTGTATATTCTTGTAATCTGATGCATTGTTGTAATATACAGTGAAATGTTCTGTAACACCCCGAATTTTAGTTAATACTAAAATTCACTAATTACAGGATAAATAATCTCAGACGTGGGAATTGGGGGTAACGGGCTGCGTTATTGCGTTCGTCTCGGAAAAATACGCGAAATAGAGTCCGAGTTTTCGAGAATCGGAGTCCGTATGGCCCGGTTATGGCTCAAAGAAGTTTGCAGAAAAATTAGAGCTAAAAACAGATTTAGGAATTTAAATTTAAATTTTAATTTAGAACCAGCGGGGCCAGGCGGGAAGATTCCCGCCCTAAGCATGTCGACAGGGCTGTCGACAGGCCTGTCGACAGGGGAGTCAACTTGCCTGTCGACATGGCGTGTCGAACCAGGGTGCTTGGGTGCACCAGATCTGGTTTTCGGGCTAGGGCTGGGCCTGGTTCTAGAGGTTTCCTAAATCTAACGGACCTAAATTAATCTAGGGTTAATCTAAGGGCCTAAAACACTCTCTTAATCTATAAATACACCCTAAACCTACCTTAATCCATACTAAAAATAGAAATGAAGGCCTCATGCCGCCAAATTAAATCCTAGAAGGAGTCTCCATTAATCTTAGAAGAAGTTTCAAGCTAATCCCTCTCAAATCATTCTCTAATCATCACCATCTTCATAATTAGCAACTAATTCCTCTTCATAAGTTGGTTAATTTTGGGTTTGGTGAGTTTCTATCACTTTAACATCAATTGTTAAAGTAAGTAGATTGGGTGTAATGAGACTTATGGTCTTAAATGCGGATTAGTGAGTTTGAATCATTTATAATGATATGTTACTCTATGTTGTTCTATGTTTATGCATATTTGATAAGTTGGTTTATGCATGCTTAATAAGTTGATTTATGCATGTTTAACAAGTTGGTTTATGCATGTTTAACAAGTGGATTTATGCATATTTAATAAGTGGAATTATGCATGTTTAGCAAAGTGATTTATGCAAGTTAAGTATATGTTTAAATGCAAGTTTTATGTGATATGCAAGTTATGCATGCTTATGCAAGTATATGGATGCTTATGCAAGTCATGTATATGTTTAAATGCAAGATTTATGTGATATGCAAGTTATGCATGCTTATGCGAGTATATGAATGCTTATGCAAGATATGTATATGCTTAAGTGACATGATATGCAAGTTATGCAAGTATGTGAATGCTTATGCAAGTTATGTGTATGCTTAAATGCATGTTTAACATGTTATGCAAGTTATGAGAATGCCTATATGCAAGTTCAACATGTTATGCAAGATATGTGTATGATAATATGCAAGCTCATATGCAACATGTTATGCAAATCATGTGTATGATAATATGCAAGTTTGGGTTAAATGTAGTTGGGTTAATATATGCTCATATATGCAAGTTGACATCCTCTTAACCCATGACAAAGTTTTATGCTAAACCCATGATATTTGTGATGGATCTTCCCCTTTATTATGTCATGTAACGAGAACGATTTACGTGGGGAACGATGGGGTTGGTAAATATGTTAATAAATGAATGATTGGGTATGATTAAGCATACCATAAAAATAAATTACCATAAGTGGGAATTTACCTATTGAGTTAGGTCTACCCCATGGGAATTTACCTATTGAGTTAGGTCTACCCATGTTTTGGAAAACTTGATATTAATTAGTGATAATTAATATGGGGGTGATTAATTAGGTGTAATTAAACGACTAAGACACGAGGTTGGACTCATTTGTAGTGTAAAACTGCCCGGACCCGACCGGCTTAACCAGTTGCTACAAATGTCAGCCCAATGTGAGAGGTCTTAGCCATAAATTAAATACGTGATTAAGGTAAAGACACGAGGTTAGACTCTGTTGTGACGTAAGACTGCCCGGATTCTACCGGCTTAACCAGGCGGTCATAACAGCCAGTCTAATGTGGGAGGTCTTTATGGGAGATCACGGTCTTAATTAATTAAGAAACACTTAACCATAGTAGCATGTAGTGGGACATGAGGGGTTAAGTGGGTGCCTTGGGTGGCATGAGGAAATTTTGTGGTTGCCTTGGGTGGCATGTGGAATCTAGTGGGTTGCCTTGGGTGGCAATAGAAAATACGATTAGAATACTTAACCATGAGAAACATGTAATTAAACATGATTAAAGGGTTAAGTGGGATACACTAGATATTTGACAAGCTTAAGTGGGTAGCTTGTGGGGGCCTATTTCAACCAATATCCCAAACGTATCTTTGTGGGCTCGACCCATGTCGAGTGACGGGACACGCATATTGGGCTTGATTATAAGAGGCCAAAACGGGTTAGCGGTGGCAACGTAAGTCCAACGGGTTTCATATGCGTGTGTGGGCCCGGGCTGGTAGATAAGCCGTTGTTGCATCGTGTAGATATAAAGCCGTGCACCGTTAGTATTGGGTAGCCACTTTAGGGGAGTGATACACCCCACTGTGGGACCAGCACGGGTATCTACGGTAGGGAGCCGATCGCTTGGGGAGTAGTTAGCACACCTAATGAAGATAGGGGCAGACGGCACCTATGTAGGGGTACACGAAACTACTGGGTAAGAATTACTGGGTACACCTAGTGGAGATAGGGGCAGACGGCACCTATGTAGTGGGCTAGGGGTACATGAAACTACTGGGGAAATTTTCTAAGTCCTTGGAAGGGATCAACCTTTAAGTAGGAATGACTGGTGTGGTGCAGTTAGTAATTATCCTTGGGTGGGTAGATGCGTCCTGACGGTTATCTTAGTTTATCCTAAGTCTACCAAGCTGCTTAGTGTAGCCATTCATCCCCAGGTATTACCGTAGGTCAAGTTTATGTCTTCTCTGGTTACCTTAATGATTGTATTGTTAAAGTTATAGGACTCACTCAGACTTATGTCTGACCCCATTGTTTTTATCTTTTTCCCAACCCTCAGGTCCTACGGTGGATCCTAGCGGTAGTAGAGCTTGATCGGATTGCTGTTCCAGTCTTTAGGAGCTTGGGTAGATGTAAAGCTCCAGTTATCCAGTTATCTTTTCTTTTGTTATGGCTATTGTATGAAAGAGTGGGATTATGTACTTCTTTATTTTGATGGATATTGTACTTGACTTTTATCGTGGTTTTATGATGTAACCAGACATGTTTATTTCCGCTGTTGTCAGATGATATTTTTAAATTTCAAGTACTAATTATATCTGTCTTGTTGTAATTTTTCTGTTCTATATTCACTAGAATACTCCACCGATGCTATGGCATTCCCTTGGTGAGTGACCATAGCGGGCGTGGGGTGTTACACGTGGTATCAGAGCAAAGGTTACCGGAACAGATAAAATTTTTAGAAAACTATTTTTCTAAAACATTTTTGGAAAAGATATTTTCAAAAACATGTCTATTAAGAGAAAAGTTTTTGAAAGAAAAGCATAATCCCCAATAGCCATATCTATATCCTTCGAATTCTCCGTTTTGAATCTTTCCTTTTTCGTTTCAGCATGGCCGAGAATCTTAATCTTCCGGAGGGTGTGACGGTACCAGTATGGTATAGGAGATTGATGGAGGCTAGGGCCACCACTGCGGGTCCAGCAAATATTCCTCCACCAACCGTAGCACCCGATCTTCCTCCTCCCCCTCCTCCTCGCACGGATACTTTTGCTAAGACTTGCAAGGAATTTAAAGCTATGGGAGGGAAACCTTTTCAAGGATCTGAAACCTTTGTGGAGGCTAGAGATTGGCTTAAAGAGGTGGAAGAGTCGATAGATATCTTTGAGATGGAAGAAGGGAAGAAAGTCAAGTTGGCTGCTTGGTTAATGAAGGGAGAGGCCTCATTCTGGTGGGAGGTCACTAATGGAGAACGCCCCGTTGACTCTTGGGCAGATTTTAGGCAAAGATTTGTGGCAAAGTTTCTCTCAAGGGCGGAGGAAAACTTGTATATGGAAAGATTCTTGACTCTAAAGCAAGGAAATCTTTCGGTGAAGGAATATGTTAACAAGTTTAATCAATTGGCAAGGTTTGGCCTAGACATGGTGAATACACCGGAGAAGAAGGCTTTGAGGTTCGTGAAAGGCTTGAATGAACCGATGCATGGGTTGGCTATGACTCACATCCCTATGGGGGCCACCTTTGAGAAGCTAGTTGACATGGCACTCATGTATGAGGAAGAGAAGGGTCCTAATGCTAATAAGGCACCCGAGAAGAAGGGAGATCAAAATAGACCTCAACAACAGCAAAGCAAAGGTGGGAAAGGCAACGGTGGCAAGGGCAAGAAGAAGAAGTGTTTCAATTGTGGGACACCTGGCCACCTAAGCAAGGATTGTCGCAAAAAGAAGAAGACTGGCTGCTTCCACTGTGGCGAAGCAGGGCATTTAGTGAAGGATTGCCCTAAGAAGGGGCAAAGGACGGGATCTACCTCAGGAGGACAGGTGCAAGCTCTTATGGCACCGAGTCAGGCTAGGGGGCAAGTACAGGCTCTCGCGGTTCCACCGATTCAGGAGAGAGGTAGAACTATTTCCGTTGAAAGTCTGGTTTTTCTATTTGACCATCCTGTCCGTACATTGTTTGATTCAGGCGCATCGCATTCGTTTATTTCATCATCATTAGTTGAGTTACTGCACTTAGACACCAGTCTGGTAGATGATCCCTTTGTTGTTTCAAACCCAATTGGGGGCTCCACTTATTTGTCCATGATATGTTTGGGTTTGAAGATTTCTATACTTAGCATTGAGTTTAGATGTGATGCTTTTGTATTGGGCTTCACGGGCTATGGGTTGATTTTGGGCATGGACTGGTTATCCAGTAATGGTGCCGTTCTTGATTGCGAAAGGAGAGTTGTTAGGCTCATGACCCGCTTGGGTAACACTCTCGAGATTTCTTGTAACCCCAGGGACTCTGTTATGCTAAGTTATCTTGAATCACTTGACGCTTCGGTCGAGAGTTTACAATCTGTTAGAGTGGTCCGGGAATATCCGGATGTGTTTGAGGAGGTGAAGGGCTTACCTCCGAAGCGGGAGATTGACTTCCGAATATATTTGGTGGATAATGCTAAACCGGTATCTTTACCAGTGCGCCACATGGCTCCTGGAACTCCATAAGCAAGTAGGGGAGTTGCTTGAGAAGGGGTTCATAAGACGGAGCATATCGGAGTGGGGTGCTCCAGTAGTATTTTCTACGAAGGCGGATGGGTCCCTCAGACTTTGTGTAGACTATAGAGAACTCAACAAGCTCACAAAGAAGAATAGACACCCATTGCCGAGAATAGATGATCTTTTCGATCAGTTGGTTGGCGCTTCAGTATTTTCTCAGTTGGACTTGGCCACGGGGTTTCATCAGTTGAGAGTGGCTGAGGATAGCATAGACAAGACTGCCTTTAGGACTCCAGATGGCTTCTATGAGTGGTTGGTGATGCCATTTGGGTTGACGAACGCCCCTGCATACTTTGTTGATTTGATGAGTAGGGTGTTCAGGGAGTTCCTTAATAAATTTGTGGTGGTCTTTGTGGATGATATCTTAGTATTTTCTAAGAGTGAAGAAGAGCATGCCCTACATCTTGGGGAAGTGTTGAAGACTCTTCGAGGACATAGCCTTAAGGCTAAATTCTCTAAATGTCACTTCTGGAGGAAGGAAGTACGATTCTTGGGGCACGTGGTCTCCAAGGAAGGGATAGCTGTGGATCCCGCGAAGGTAGTATCAATTCAGGATTGGAAGGTTCCGAAGAATGCTACCGAAGTAAGAAGTTTCTTGGGGTTGGCGGGTTATTATAGGAAGTTTATTAAAGACTTCGCGAAGATATCAGCCCCATTAACCCGCTTAACAAAGAAAAATCTTGTTTTCGCATGGGACGTAGATTGTGATGATGCGTTCCGACGGTTAAAGAGAGCTTTAACCACCGCTCCAGTTTTAGTATTGCCAGATGGGAGCAAGCCATTTGTTGTCTATACCGATGCCTGTGGGACAGGACTTGGCGCAGTCTTAATGCAAGAGGGAAGGGTAATAGCCTATGGTGGAAGGCAATTGAGGGCACATGAGAAAAATTACCCTACCCATGATCTAGAGCTGGCCGCTATTGTTTTTGCGCTTAAGATTTGGCGCCATTATCTTCTTGGTGAGAGATTCGAGTTGTTCACTGACCATAAATCATTGAAGTGCTTATTCTCTCAGAAAGATTTAAACTTGAGACAGCAAAGGTGGATGGAGTTTTTAGCATCCTATGATTTCGAGATAGCGTATACCCCTGGCAAGGGTAACGTGGTGGCGGACGCCTTGAGTAGGAAGAGGTTGTCCTTGAGTCCATTGTTCGTGGAACGACAAAGCTTGGAATTTATCTCGATGTTTGATTTCAGACCTTCCGTTGACTATGTACCCGGTTTGCTAGCTTCTTTTGAAGTTAGACCTACTCTTTTGGGGCGGATTGGAGAAGCACAGAGGGGCGACCCACAGTTGGTTGAGTTAGTAGAGAAGCTCATAAGGGGGGAGTCGTCCAGCCATTTGAGTAGGTACACCCTAGACGATAATGGGTACTTGCGTAGAGACGGTAGACTTTGTGTACCGCAAGACGAGGGTTTGAGGAAGGCTATTCTTGATGACGCACACCGTTCTAGGATGACCATTCATCCCGGTAGGGACAAGATGTACCAAGACATGAAGAGGGTTTTCTTCTGGGCCGGTATGAAGAAAGATGTGGCCGAGTATGTCGCTCGATGTTTGGTGTGCCAGCAAGTGAAGGCGGAGCAAAGGAAACCAGGTGGGTTGCTTCACCCATTGGAGGTTCCGCAATGGAAGTGGGATAGCGTCTCGATGGATTTTATTGACGGGTTACCCAGGTCGAGGAAGGGTAATACAGGAATTTGGGTGGTGGTAGATAGACTTACTAAGAGCGCCCATTTCATACCTGTGAAGAGCAAGAGGACTGCTCCATGGCTAGCTTCAGTATATCTTCGAGAGATAGTTCGATTACATGGGGTACCCTCTAGCATAGTAAGTGATCGAGATCCTATCTTCACTAGCGAGTTCTGGAGAAGTTTGTAAGAAGCAGTGGGGACTCAATTGTGTCTGAGCACTGCATATCATCCTCAGACGGACGGCCAGACTGAGAGGGTGAATCGTGTTCTAGAAGACCTTTTGAGGCTTTGTATCTTAGATTTTGGAGGTACATGGGAAGAGCATCTTCCATTGGTGGAGTTCGCATATAATAACAGCTTTCAGTCCAGTATTGGTATGGCTCCTTTCGAAGCTCTCTATGGAAGGCCTTGTTGATCACCTACATGTTGGTGGGAATCTACGGATAAGATCTTGCTTGGGCCTGATATGGTTAGGGAGACTTCTAAGAAGATTGACTTGATTCGAAGAAGGATGAAAGCAGCGCAGGATAGGCAAAAATCTTATGCGGACAAGAGAAGGACGGATCTTGAGTTTGAGGTTGGGGATATGGTTTTTGTTAAGGTATCTCCGTTGAGAAATGTTGTTCGCTTCGGATCCGTTGGGAAGTTAGCACGGAGGTTTGTTGGGCCGTTTCCTATCAAGGAAAGGATTGGACGGATGGCATATAGGGTGGAGTTGCCCGACAGACTTAGTGGTGTTCATGATGTATTCCATGTGTCCCATTTGAGGAAGTGCTTACATGAGACCGCAGAGGTGGTAGAGCCAAGCTTGCTTAGAGATGTAGAGGTAGAGCGTGATGCGACGATTCGACGAACTCCTACTCGCATCCTTGGGTCAGAGACTAGGAAATTGAGGAATCGAGAGGTTCAGCTAGTCAAAGTGCAATGGGGAGAAGATGAGAACAACGCGACTTGGGAGACGGTAGCGAAGATGCGTTCATTGTACCCGTTTCTTTTTGAGGGTACGTCTTTACTTTCTCCTTTATCGCTTGTCTAGTACTTATCTTATCTTTGGTATGTCCTCTCGTTAGTACCTTTGACCTTTAGATAGGGTAAACCTATGGTTGAAACATGTGTTTGAGACATGTTATGGTTGATGGATGCAAGTGGATGCAAGTGTTTGCTAGTGGTTGCTCGTGGATGCATATACACACACTCTAGGCACTAGATCGGCTCAGTCACTTCATATTGCATATTGCATAAAATTGTGTGTAGCAAAATATATTTATGGATGTATAATGGTTGTGTTATCACATGGATGATGCATTTTGGTGAATGATTGTGCACTCATGTAGATATTGTATGTGTCGATAGGGTTCTCTCGCATACATAATGGATGCATGGCACTATCATGGTTTGCATATGTTCATACATTAGATAGGGAACATATACACACACTTTTTGCATATGCTCATACATCATTAGAAACTGTTTAAGGACAATGGATGCCCGTGGTTGATGATTTGAGTAGATGGTTGTTTGGATGGTAGGATATGCATTCTCCTTAGCTTAGAGATTTCGGGGACGAAATCCTTTAAGGAGGGGAGAATGTAACACCCCGAATTTTAGTTAATACTAAAATTCACTAATTACAGGATAAATAATCTCAAACGTGGGAATTGGGGGTAACGGGCTGCGTTATTGCGTTCGTCTCGGAAAAATACGCGAAATAGAGTCCGAGTTTTCGAGAATCGGAGTCCGTATGGCCCGGTTATGGCTCAAAGAAGTTTGTAGAAAAATTAGAGCTAAAAACAGATTTAGGAATTTAAATTTAAATTTTAATTTAGAACCAGCGGGGCCAGGCGGGAAGATTCCCGCCCTAAGCATGTCGACAGGGCTGTCGACAGGCCTGTCGACAGGGGTGTCGACTTGCCTGTCGACATGGCGTGTCGAACCAGGGTGCTTGGGTGCACCAGATCTTGTTTTCTGGCTAGGGCTGGGCCTGGTTCTAGAGGTTTCCTAAATCTAACGGACCTAAATTAATCTAGGGTTAATCTAAGGGCCTAAAACACTCTCTTAATCTATAAATACACCCTAAACCTACCTTAATCCATACTAAAAATAGAAATGAAGGCCTCATGCCGCCAAATTAAATCCTAGAAGGAGTCTCCATTAATCTTAGAAGAAGTTTCAAGCTAATCCCTCTCAAATCATTCTCTAATCATCACCATCTTCATAATTAGCAACTAATTCCTCTTCATAAGTTGGTTAATTTTGGGTTTGGTGAGTTTCTATCACTTTAACATCAATTGTTAAAGTAAGTAGATTGGGTGTAATGAGACTTATGGTCTTAAATGCAGATTAGTGAGTTTGAATCATTTATAATGATATGTTACTCTATGTTGTTCTATGTTTATGCATATTTGATAAGTTGGTTTATGCATGCTTAATAAGTTGATTTATGCATGTTTAACAAGTTGGTTTATGCATGTTTAACAAGTGGATTTATGCATATTTAATAAGTGGAATTATGCATGTTTAGCAAAGTGATTTATGCAAGTTAAGTATATGTTTAAATGCAAGTTTTATGTGATATGCAAGTTATGCATGCTTATGCAAGTATATGGATGCTTATGCAAGTCATGTATATGTTTAAATGCAAGATTTATGTGATATGCAAGTTATGCATGCTTATGCGAGTATATGAATGCTTATGCAAGATATGTATATGCTTAAGTGACATGATATGCAAGTTATGCAAGTATGTGAATGCTTATGCAAGTTATGTGTATGCTTAAATGCATGTTTAACATGTTATGCAAGTTATGAGAATGCCTATATGCAAGTTCAACATGTTATGCAAGATATGTGTATGATAATATGCAAGCTCATATGCAACATGTTATGCAAATCATGTGTATGATAATATGCAAGTTTGGGTTAAATGTAGTTGGGTTAATATATGCTCATATATGCAAGTTGACATCCTCTTAACCCATGACAAAGTTTTATGCTAAACCCATGATATTTGTGATGGATCTTCCCCTTTATTATGTCATGTAACGAGAACGATTTACGTGGGGAACGATGGGGTTGGTAAATATGTTAATAAATGAATGATTGGGTATGATTAAGCATACCGTAAAAATAAATTACCATAAGTGGGAATTTACCTATTGAGTTAGGTCTACCCCATGGGAATTTACCTATTGAGTTAGGTCTACCCATGTTTTGGAAAACTTGATATTAATTAGGGATAATTAATATGGGGGTGATTAATTAGGTGTAATTAAACGACTAAGACACGAGGTTGGACTCATTTGTAGTGTAAAACTGCCCGGACCCGACCGGCTTAACCAGTTGCTACAAATGTCAGCCCAATGTGAGAGGTCTTAGCCATAAATTAAATACGTGATTAAGGTAAAGACACGAGGTTAGACTCTGTTGTGACGTAAGACTGCCCGGATTCTACCGGCTTAACCAGGCGGTCATAACAGCCAGTCTAATGTGGGAGGTCTTTATGGGAGATCACGGTCTTAATTAATTAAGAAACACTTAACCATAGTAGCATGTAGTGGGACATGAGGGGTTAAGTGGGTGCCTTGGGTGGCATGAGGAAATTTTGTGGTTGCCTTGGGTGGCATGTGGAATCTAGTGGGTTGCCTTGGGTGGCAATAGAAAATACGATTAGAATACT
This sequence comes from Allium sativum, assembly GCA_030737875.1. Classification (NCBI taxonomy): domain Eukaryota; kingdom Viridiplantae; phylum Streptophyta; class Magnoliopsida; order Asparagales; family Amaryllidaceae; genus Allium; species Allium sativum. Next base: position 176,776,932 of record CM060913.1, on the reverse strand, counting down.
TAACAAAGAGAAACATGTAATTAAACATGATTAAAGGGTTAAGTGGGATACACTAGATATTTGACAAGCTTAAGTGGGTAGCTTGTGGGGGCCCATTTCAACCAATATCCCAAACGTATCTTTGTGGGCTCGACCCATGTCGAGTGACGGGACACGCATATTGGGCTTGATTATAAGAGGCCAAAACGGGTTAGCGGTGGCAACGCAAGTCCAATGGGTTTCATATGCGTGTGTGGGCCCGGGCTGGTAGATAAGCCGTTGTTGCATCGTGTAGATATAAAGCCGTGCACCGTTAGTATTGGGTAGCCACTTTAGGGGAGTGATACACCCCACTGTGGGACCAACACGGGTATCTACGGTAGGGAGCCGATCGCTTGGGGAGTAGTGGGTACACCTAATGAAGATAGGGGCAGACGGCATCTATGTAGGGGTACACGAAACTACTGGGTAAGAATTACTGGGTACACCTAGTGGAGATAGGGGCAGACGACACCTATGTAGTGGGCTAGGGGTACATGAAACTACTGGGGAAATTTTCTAAGTCCTTGGAAGGGATCAACCTTTAAGTAGGAATGACTGGTGTGGTGCAGTTAGTAATTATCCTTGGGTGGGTAGATGCGTCCTGACGGTTATCTTAGTTTATCCTAAGTCTACCAAGCTGCTTAGTGTAGCCATTCATCCCCAGATATTACCGTAGGTCAAGTTTATGTCTTCTCTGGTTACCTTAATGATTGTATTGTTAAAGTTATAGGACTCACTCAGACTTATGTCTGACCCCGTTGTTTTTATCTTTTTCCCAACCCTCAGGTCCTACGGTGGATCCTAGCGGTAGTAGAGCTTGATCGGATTGCTGTTCCAGTCTTTACGAGCTTGGGTAGATGTAAAGCTCCAGTTATCCAGTTATCTTTTCTTTTGTTATGGCTATTGTATGAAAGAGTGGGATTATGTACTTCTTTATTTTGATGGATATTGTACTTGACTTTTATCGTGGTTTTATGATGTAACCAGACATGTTTATTTCCGCTGTTGTCAGATGATATTTTTAAATTTCAAGTACTAATTATATCTGTCTTGTTGTAATTTTTCTGTTCTATATTCACTAGAATACTCCACCGATGCTATGGCATTCCCTTGGTGAGTGACCATAGCGGGCGTGGGGTGTTACATGTTCTTTTATATGCGTTCTGTTGTGGCTTGTTCTCGAACTATCCGACGCTTTCCTTTACGGGGAAGTTGCGGGTTTTTACAAGGTTATGGCGAAATTTTCCAAAATTTAAAGGCGTTAGTGAAATATTTGAAGTGAAAACGATATAGGTATTTTTGAATGAACTATATTTATATAAATATATAAATAAAATTAAAACGAAACGTGGTCGTGCAGTTCGTGTTTTGAAACCGTGATTTCAAACAACTAGTGGGGGAAATTCGACCATTCGATTTTCCCGAAACCGCAACCGTTGGGTTCGCCTTGGAAATATCTTTCCAACGGCACCAACTTTGTAGAGAACCGACGGTTGGATTGTCTGGAATGTTTAATTCAAATCTGAAGAAAAAAAACAGCTCCAGGAACGATTATATATATATATATATAATTAAATTAAATCGAATAACGACGCTGTAGTTCGTAAATTGAAATCGTAACTTCAAATGGCTAGTGTGGAAGATCCGATCGTCGGATTTTCCCAAAACTAAAACCATTGGATTCGTTTTGAAATGATCTTTCTAATGACATAAAATTTGTGAAGATCCAACGATTAGATTTCCAGATATGTGTAAAACAAATTTAGTGAAAAACAGCGCCAGTGCATCGGCACGACCTGAATCGTCGATTAATTAAATATGGCCGTTTTAAATAAATAAAAATGGTGATATATCGTTATAAAATACTATAGACGATATAGAGTGGAAATAAACCAATTTTGTTGTGTTTGCTTGATATGTGATCGTTGAATGTATTTAGCATGAAAATTATAACTAAAGAACTGAAATGTGAATGTTGAATATCCCAACCATGTGATAAATTGATTTGAAAATCTAAATGTACGTGGGTTATTTGAAAAGGCCGAGTTCATCTCATTTCAAATAATTGATCGACGTTGAGAAGTCGAAGAGTCGAAGACGGTTGAAGACCGACGATCTTCACATTGGAAGGATGGGCGCTACTGATGCTCGTGATTGGAGTAGCTACCGTGAAGGGGCTAAAGTAGTAGCCGTCCAAACATATTGTTGATTGTACGAATATGCGAGGAATTTGGTGCCTCCGATTTCGTTCAGACCCAGAACGGACTAGTAAATGGACTGTGTGTCTGGCATTGGATTTTGTTCTGTGCTAATTGATCTCTATTAAATATATATCTGTTTGGCGGCGGAGAATTTATTCTCTTGCTTAACGCCCTTCTCTGAGACGTACGAGCTCAGAGGCTATGTATTGATAGAAATTAGTCGCATGGAGTGGATTGCCTGTGTGGCACGCCTAAGTGGCATATGGTCAAGGCTTTTGTTGCAAAGCAAAGTCTTGTGGTTGATGATCAAAGCATGGTCTGTGTGACGTAGCTTTGTGTATAATGTGAATTCGCGAGCCTCACACCCCAGTATGAGTAAAAAATGGGAGACGGACCGTTGGGAGAGCACGACGTTTCTTTCTAGCTAAGGTGGTGTCAGTGACCTACCAGCCCTGACATTATATATGCTTTTCACCTGTGTGGTTGTTGGAATGCGAGGCGCCTCGATTATAGGTCTGTAAGGACCGGGAAACATGTGTTCAGGAATTGCCAATCCTCAAAAGTAAGAGAGGACCGGCCCAGCCGATTCCAAGGACCGCTGTGTGCGATCCTGGGGCATTTGCTAGAGTGTCTCGAACGGAGAGGAGCTTGCCCCTTGCCTCGACTCATGAAGGAATCTAATTTCCAATACGAAATATGCGGACGTGATTGTACTACTAGTATGGCGACATAGTAGATGGTAGCTATGCCGCCTAGGATTGATATTTATGATTGAATTTGCTTTTGAAACATATATGCACTAGTAATAACATCAAACACTTTTGTTTTATACGTATGAAGCATTTTTGGCCATTATTAGGTAAAACTCTATCCTCCGGCTTGCGTTGCATTGTGTGATGGGACCTGAGTCTTATAATGGCTTCATTTTATAAAAAGCATTGCGATGATTTAATCATTTACTTTATTTCATGCACTAGCACTCATTGGAGTAAACTCGTTCCGCGAAAGTGACGTGGTCCTTTGATTTGCCTTATTATTGTTGTTAATAAGTTAAGTAGATTTCTCATACCAGTCCCATGACTGACTCGTAGTTTGTTTCACCTTGCAAACTCGGGTGCCCTCATTTTCACACGGGTAGCCTAGTTACAGGTATCTGGTGCACTTTTGGCTCATGGCGAGGCTTGATTACACCGTGCTGACTTTGACTCTTTCCGCCATTATAGTATATGTATTATGATTCCGCCATTGGCGATGTAGACTGATATTTATTTTGTGTACTCTTTATGTATGATTCCGCCTCTGGCGATGGTGACTGATTACGTATTATTATGCACTAAGTTGTATCCTGAACTGTGCTCTCTGATGTGGTGATATCTATATGATTCCACTGTCATATGTGTGTAAATTATTCTATTTTATGTTTATGCTATTATCTTTGATCTGCTAATGATGATTAATGTGTTATATTCCAATGATTATCCTTAACACCGTGTCACGGGGTTTTGGGATCGTTACATTAACTTTGGGAATACAACAACATCAGAACAATAACAGCAGACTTTGATAACATCATAATAACGTAACATCAGAGTAAAGAATATCAGAGTACATTGAATAAAATTACAGCGGAAGATAAATTACAATATTATAACACATTGCAGCGGAAACGAAATAACTAAGACAACGGAAGACTTCCAATGTTCTGGACACAACTTTATGCTTCAATCCAGGATCCTGCTAAAGAGATAAACCTGTAGACAAACTGCTCGACTGCCCGTGTGGAAAAGAGGGCACCCGAGTTTGCAAAGGTGGAAATAAACAACGGGTCAGTCATGGGACTGGGGTGAGAATTCCTAACTAATTTAACTAATAGTAATAAAGCAAATCCAAGGACCACGCCGCTAACGCGGAACGGGTTTACTCCAATGGATTGTCGTGCATAAAAGTGTCAGAACAAATAATAAGTGAATCGTACAACAACGTTATGCTTTTGAGAAAAATGGAATCACCATAAGACCCAGGTCCCATCACACAATGCAACACAAACCAGAGGATAGGGTTTTACCTTATAGTGATTAAACATGCTAAATACGGAAAATACGAGTTTAATATTATTATTAGTATATATCAAAACATTTCAAAGTAAATGTATAAATCCTAGGAAGAATAGTATCCTATACTACTATGCCTCCATACTAGTAATACAATCAAATTCGTAGGGTCGTATTTGGATTTTGGTCTCCATCATGAGTTAAGGCTAGGGAGGAGCTCCTACCGATTCGAGACACTCTAGCTAATGTCTCAGGATTTCCCGCAGTGAACCCTTGGATAGTTGCAGGGCCGGTCCACCATACGAGTTGCAGATTAGTTATTCCTGAACACACGTTTCCCGGTCCTATAGAACCTATCATCTGAGGCGCCTCATTCCATCATCCACATAAGTAAAATGTCGGGCCGTGTTAAAGCCCAGACACCACTTCTAGCTAGAAAGAAACATGCTGCTCTCCCTGCGTTCCCTTCTACCGTTTTAGACTCCGTCGGTGTGTAAGGCTCGCGAAGTCACGCTATACATAAAGCTATGCCTAAACAGGTCGTGCTTTGATCATCAACCACAAGGCCTGCTTCTCAACAAAAGCCTTGATCATATGCATCTTAGCATGCTACATCGTCACTCCATATCACACTACCAATCCTTTGCCGAAATATATGAACGGGTGTTAAGCAAGAGAATAAATTCTCCGCCACCAAACATCCATACATTCGACAGAAGATTAATAACATGATATTTAATGGAGTACGACGTCAGACACACAATCCATTTATAAGCTTATGCTCTGGGTCTGAGCGAAAGCCAAATCCGTACAAATCAACACTACGTCCGGACGGCCACCACTGTAGCCCCTTCAAGGTAGCTACTCCAATCACGGGCATCAGCAGTTGTCGTCCATTCGATATGAAGATCGTCGCTCTTCAATCGCCGTCTTCAACTCTTGAATTTTAAACGTCATTCAAATTATTTGGAATGAGATAAACTCGGACTTTCCAAATAATTCTCGTATATATATAAGTTGGAAATCATTTCATATCGTTATTAGTAATTTGTAACGATTTATCTTTATTTTTATATATATATATAAATAATTAAATTCCATTTCATTAACGTAATTACATAACAAGTAGTGAATGTTTCGCTTCACAACCTACCGAAATGTTTATAATGTGTAATGAAATTTATTTTATTCCATTACATTTTGCTAACGAAAACATTCCTATTCGTATATACAATATTAACGTACAATGTACACAACTTAATGTTTATTTTTATTTTCATATCCATACACATCTTATACATAACAATGTACATTTTCTTATTTCATCTTTCGAATTACACAAAATGTATTTTGCGTATCATACCAATTCCAACAACAATAGCATTTTTGTGTTTCATTTCAATTTAAACAAACGAATACTTTAGTTCATCCATTTTTACTTCTACAAGAATGAGTATTTTTGTTTCTTTATTCCAATGTAACAAAATTGATAATTTTATTATCTTTTCAATGCAAAACACAAAAATAATAAATTTACATTACAAACAAAACGATAATTTTGTGTACTAATCTATTTATTTGAAAATAAAATTTCCATATTTTACATCTTTTTAATGAAAATCTAATTCATTAACATATAAATTTCATCGTTAAAATCTTTACTGAAATTCTTTTACATGGTTATGTAAATTTCATACCGTTATCCTTTTTAATAAAAATTCAATTGATTAAAATGTAAATCTCTTACTTTAAGTTCTATTTACATGAAAATGTAATTTTCCTTATTTTGTTCACATTAAAATGCATACTTTTCTTTTTACATCAAAAATGTAACTTTCACCTTATTAAATATAAACAAAAGTTAAATCTTTTAATTTGACAAAAACGGTGATAAACAATATGACCTTTCATTTTTAACAAAAGAATATTAAAAATGTTCTTTTTAACTTTCACCAAAAATGAAAATTGTGTGTTAACTTTCAAAACACAAATAAAATGAATGTTTTCTTTTTATTACGAACAAAAATGAATGTGTTTTATTTCATTCTTTGCATTTGACAAAATAAATATTTTTGTCCTCCATTTACATTTGATAACAACGTATATTTTTATCATTCTTTCACATTTGGCAAAATGAATATTTTTGTCATTCTTTTACATTTGATAAAAATGTATATTTTATCATTCTTTATTAATTTTATATCATAGTTACATAGAAAAATGTAAATTTTGTTCGCATAGCAAATTCCATATCATAGTTACAAATAAAAATATAATTTTCATTTTCATCGCCAATTGCATATCATAGTTTCAAATAAAAATGTAATTTTTATTTGCATAGCAAATATTATATCTTTAGTTCAAATAAAAATGTAATTTTTATTTGCAATGCAAGTTCTCATTCCAAGTTACAAAATAAAAATGTAATCTTTATTATCAATGCACATTCCTACTTTTGTTTACATAATAAAAATGTAAATTTTATTTACAATGCAAGTTCATACTTTTGTTTACATAATAAAAATTTAATTTCATTTACTACCATTTTACATTGACAAAAATATGATTTTTATCACTACTACTTTATATTGGCAAAAATGTTCATTTTTACCTGACATAACGTGACGGTAAAAATATTATTTTTCTAATTAACACAACACAACGGTGAAAATATTCATTTCTAAATAATATAACATGACGGTGAAATTATTCATTTCTAAATAACATAACACGACGTTATTGTCTAATGCAACATTTTATATTAAAAATGTACTTTTTCTCTGCACAAAAATATTCTAACTAAATTGTGATTTTTGTGTTGACGGTTCTAACATAACATAAAATGAATATTTTACGTTGACGGTTCCAACATATCCTAAAATGAATATTTTATGTTGGCCTTTCATAAAATGATAATTCTATTATATCAACCTTAAAATGACAAATTCTACTATGTTAACATTAACATGATAATTCTAACATGTCGACATAAAAATGATATTCTAACATGTTGGCATAAAAATGATATTCTCATATGACGCTACCAACAAAATGTGCATTTTTATTCTCATATGACGTTACTAACAAAATGTGCATTTTTTTTCTCATATGACGTTACTAACAAAATGTGCATTTTTATTCTCATATCATATTTGCTAACAAAGCGGTTCTCTCTCTCTCTTTTTTTTTTTTTTAAACGTAAACAATATTACACAAAAATATGTATACATATTTTGTTGAAAAACTAGTTCAACAAAATGAGATAAAAATGTTCGCTCATATTTTTCTAGCAAATTTCTAATCAAAAATGTTGTTTTTATTGGCATAACACATTTCAAATAAAAATGTTGTTTTTATTTCATACGCAAGTTTTTGACAACATGAATATTGTATATTTTATACATACAACAAAATGTTGTTTCGTCGTACACACAAAGTCATGTCAAACATGATTACACACAATTCAGTTCAGTGATTCAAGCAATTACAACACAAATCAACATTTCAACGATTATACATACAACATAAACATGAAATAAATATAATTTCATATATGAAACAAATAATTAAATTTGATTTAAAAAAAATAGAAATCTCACTAGAACTGGTTATTTCTGATTTTCATTTCATATACAACAAAAATATTCTATCGAATAAACAGGTCAATGAACAACATCATATAGTTAAATTCAGATCACGAACATTCAAGCAGCATACGGTTAAAATATAACACGGTAATGATTAATTTATTTTTTTATTATTAAAGAGGAAATAGAATTCTCACCAATAGCTTTCCAATTTGCCAAAATTTAGACGAGCTTTAAATCAGTTCCCGTCAGTTCCATCGTGTAGCTAGATCGCGGAAATACGATTCCAACGCATCGAAAAACGCTCGATTTCGTCGCTGTGTGAATGAGTTATGCTTTAATTTGTATAAATAACCTTTTTAAAATAAATTATTAAAAGAATAAAAAGGGAATATACCCTCTTCTTCCCCAAATTGTATCAGTCGTTAGTATTCAGATAAGGTTCAACTCTAGGGTTCCTCTTTGCGATCAAAAGGTGCAGAGGTCTGACGATCGGAGAGTGGCACATCGGAGAGGGGAAGGAGGGGATCTTGCGCCTAGGATGGGGTAGCGTGCGGTGGGGCCTAAGGGGGCGCAGTGGGGCTGTTTGGTCGTGGGTTTGGGTGCGTGCGTCTCGGTCTTCGAGCCATGCGAAGATGATCCAACCGTATAGAAACGTAGAGGAGGAAGAGAGCTTCAATATGGTGTAGAGATTGGAGTTTAATTCAGGATGAAGAAGGAGATGTTATTGGAAGAAGGAGGGAGTATTTCGGCCATGGATTTCAATAGATGGCGGCTGGTTCAAAATGAGATTAGGGTTTAGAATTTGATTAAACTAGTATTTATAATATTATAATGTTCACTAATTACCCATTAAGGCCCGTTTTGGCCCGGACTCAGAATTAGACATGCTTACTGTCTATCTTAATGTTTTGACGTCTTCTGAATGCGATGGGACATGTTTCGAGGCCCAATTTCGAAGTTTACAGCGTTATTTATTTATTTTTATTATAAATCCTTTAATTTTTTTATTCAACCGTACATGAAAATTCACCGGGGTCACAAATTAATTCCAAAAATTCCCAACAAATATATTAAGCTATGTTTTGACGCTGCGGACCTAGAAAAATTAATTTCGTTCAGTTCTGAGCCCGTATGAATTTTTAATGAATTTTTAAATTCAAAAATTGTCCGTTTACACTGAAAAATCAATTATAATTATATATTAATTCTAAAAATTACTGAAAAATCATTTTTAGCTTTGTTTTGACGATACGAACCTGAAAAAATTATTTTCGTTGAATTCTGAGTCTATTTGAAAAATGGCTATTTTCAAGGCTCATATATTTAATATTAAAAATACATTTTTAAATAAATAATTTTCGAAACTCAAAATATATAAGTGTTTATACTTTTTCAATGCAGAAACATCATTCTGAACTCAATGGAAGTGGTTTCGTGTAACGACCCAGATTTTTGAATAATTTATTTTAAATATTTAATATTATTTTAAATATCTAGTTGATAATATAAATGACATTTTATATTGAATTATCAATTTAATATGGCCGTTTATATCTACATTCGAATTTAAATTTCAATATCAGTTCCGTTGAGTTCAGAAGAACATTATAATCTGGTATCGTCGGTCGTCACGGTTGAATAGTGGTTCGTGGTTTCAAATTAAAGGACCGCGATATAATTTAGTTTTTAATTAAAGTAAAAAAAAAAAAAAAAAAAAAATCAAATCAAAACTTTAAGAAGCCGACCTATCTTCTGTTAAACGCAGACCTAAAATTTTCTCGAGCCACAAATTCTGCTCCCTAGCTTCGTTGCAAAGTGAAACACCATTTTAATGTCGAAATACGAATTGTCTCCTTTCCCACTATTATATATATATCGCAACTTCCCTTTGGCCATTTCCATTCCTCGGCCAGAAAACCAAAATCGAAAGCTTTCAAAGAAAAAAAAAGGGGCGATCTTCTTCCTCACAGCCGATGCTCCTCCAGGCTACGCCTTCCTTATAAATCCCTCAAATCGAAATCGCTCGAACCATGGTGGAGTCTAGGGGGTTGCGAAGTCGCGCTCGAATCAGGGAAGCCTATCGCGAAAGGGGGTCAGTACGATGCTAGTCTTCGAGATAAGGAGGGGCTTCGACTGGTCATCGGTGACCGATTTTGGGGGTTGCGAATTCAACTCGACATGGTGTTCGGGGAGTCACGATGCAGCACAAAAGGGGGTAGTAGCGATGTGAGTAGGTGCGATGACTTGATAATGAGCGAGTGGCAGTCGATGTTTGGTTGGCAATGGAGGAGGAGTCGGTCTCTGTATTTCTGGTGACGATGAAGGCAGTTCCTGGATGCTGATGCGTGAAGGCCAATGTGACTGAAATGAAGAGAATGGATTTAGGTAATTTAATAAAATTTTTAGTTAATAATTTATTTATTTAGTTAGTCTAGTTTAGTTAAATAGTATGTCATAAATATAGAATTTATTTAATAGAGAATTAGTTTGTCATTTATGTAAAGAAAATCAATTTATAAAATCAGTTATATAAAGAAATAAATTGGTATAGAAATAAAATCCATAGACTAAAAGTTGAGTATGCAAATTAATGTTTAACTTGGTTAATTAAAATATATAGGAAAATTAGTTATTCGTTTGAATAGTAAATTTAAATGAATAGATGTTTAACCTGTAAATTTAAATAAAATTATCATAGGTACACGATAAAATTCATTCGAGGCGATTCGAAGCAGTAAGATTTGAATTTCACAGGATATTCGGCAAAGGAAAGTCACGGTGAGTAAATCTCACTCACCTTTAGAATTATTTTTATTTCATTAAAAATAATTGTTGTTGCTTGCTTGGATTTTACTGGTTGTTTTATATATATTAGTTATTTAGGCTATATATATATATATTGGGTTGATTGATTGGTTGGATTCCCGCAGTCTCATTAGCGGATGCCCGCAGTTTCATAGCGGATGATTACCCTATACGCCCCACGCTATGATTAGTGGATGACCTTCTATACCGCGATATTCTGCCACGAAGCAGAATAGGTATTATTTATGTGCTAACATCTGTGGATGCAGGAAAACAGGTTGGAGGAATCCAACTGGATTCCTCAAAAATATATTATCTGTTTGTTTATTTGTTTGCATATATATTGTTATATATGATGTGTTAGAAAAATAAACAATTGGTTGCTTTGTGTGTTTTATCACTGGGCTTAAGTAATGATATTTAAAAATATCGTAAAAAGGATATTGGCGATTTAAAAAGGAAAAATACTATTTTTAAATAGAATTTGAATTTTAAATGGAAATAAAACATAAACTTGTTTTGAAAAATAAAACAAGTAGTTTCTTATAAACGAAGTTATAAATAGTTCTTTTATAGCGAAGTTATAAATGAAGTGAAAAGAATTATCATTCGATAATTCAGAAATAGAAATACAAGTGTGAAATTGGGCTTTGAAAAGGAATTTCAAAATAGGATTTGAAATGTAATTTTTAAATATATAACTCAAATGGAATTTGAGTATAACATTTGAATTTTAAAAGTGGTTTAAATATTTGGAATTTAAGAGGAGATTGAGTATTAGAAATTCAAATAAGAAGTTCAAATAGAATTTGAATAGACGAGATTAGAATGAAAAGTAGAATTTGAATTCAAGGAATTAAAATAAAATTTGAATTCGAAGGAATTCAAATAAAGAAATTCAAATAGAGATTTGAATGTAGAATTTCAAAATAGAATTTGAAATATAGAATTTCAAAGAAGAATTGAATAGAATTTGAAATATAGTATTTCAAGAAAGAATTCAAATGTGAAATTTGAATAGAGATTTGAATAGAATTTAAATATGAGATTTGAATTGGGATTTTAAATAGAAATTCGGGTATTGAATTTGAACGTGGAATTGAATACAGAAATTCAAGTAGAAATTTGAATATGAGATTTCAAAATAGAATTTGAAATAAACTTTGAAAATAGGATTTCAAAGTAGAATGGGAAATGGAATTTCAAATAGGATTTCAAAATAGGAAATCCAAATAGTTTGAAATGGAATTTGAATTCAAGGGAATTCAAGTGAATTTGAATATTAGAAATTCAAATGGTATTGAAAATAAATTTGAATATTAGAAATTCAAATGGGGTCGGAAATGGAAAATGGAATTTGAATATAAGAGATTCAAATTGAATTCAAATGGAATTTAATCTATGGGATTTGAATATGAAATTCAAATGGGTTTAAACTATGGAATCTTGAATATAGAATTTAAAAAGGAATTTGAATATTTGAATTTCAATAGAATTCAAATATAGAAATTGGAATATAGAAGTTCAAATGGGATTTGAAACACTTAGAATTTCAAATAGAAATTTAAATGGAGTTTGGATATTTAAATTCAAGTATGAATTTCAAATATAGGAATTCGAAAAGGAGTTGGATTTGAAATGGGAATTCGAATAGAGGATTTGAAATGAAATTCGAATAAAGAATTTGCAATGAAATTCGAATAAAGGATTTCAAATGGGATTTGAATACAGGATTTAAAACTATGGAATTTGAAATGTAAAGATTCAAATGGAATTTGAAATATATATGAATATATATATATTGGACGAAGTTGAAATCACTTTTTAAGAAGTTTAAAAAGTTTATATTTATAAATATAATTAAAACGAACTCGCCGCAGCGCTGCAGTTCATAAATTGGCGATTCGAACTTCAATTGAATATATAGAACGCAATTGAAGTCGAAATTCTTCGAAACAAGAAACGTCAGGACCGGTTTGATAATAGTTTTCTAATGAAGGAGAAAAATCTGAATTTCGTCGTATGGATTTTGAGTTATGTCAAAATCAAATTTTCAGAAAAACAGCGCCAGAACCATTTTAAAACCATTATGGTTTATTTAATATTATAAAAGGTTTTTAAGAAATAAAATCCGAATTTCTATTTAGAAAATTTCAGAGTTGAGTTGCAAAATATATGCGAATTCAAGTTGTGTAAATGAATATGATTTTTGAAACAGAAACCAGATTTTGATTTATTGAATGGAATTAACTAAATTGAATAGAAATTAGTTAAGGAGCTTTTGAATGGATATTGGGGTTTGAATGAGTAAATTCGATTTGAAATTTATATTCAAATGGAAAAGGGAAAACTAGAATTGAGATTGAAATTGAAATTCAATTTGGTTATGAACAAGTTAAACATTTTGTTTGAGCATGTTATGCTCAACAAAGAAGTGAAATAGACAAGAAAGGGCTAATTAAAGAATAATTGAGCGAAACTGAATTCAAACGATTCAAAAATTGAATTCAAACGAATGGATTGAGTTGAATTGAATTGGAAACAGGTGAACAGGTGTTAAACAGATATGGGATGGAGTATATGAAGATTTTTATTTATGTGCCCGACAAGAAGGTACATGTTTAATTCAGATATGGGTTTTATGCGCCGTATCGGCAAGCCGCTTGGCTTTTCCTTTTTCTTTTGATTTAGGAAGATACCGGGAAGCTATTTGAAATTTCCCGATGCTCCCGATACAGGGGAGGTTATGGCGAAATTTTCCGGAAATTTAAGGAGTTAGAATATTTTTAAGATATTTTGATAATTTGAAATCATAGTATCGACGTATCGAATTCGATAGTAAAGTGAATATAAAAAATCGAATGTTGTAAACAAAAAGGGATAGGTGATAAGTGATTGGAATTGTTTCCAATTGCAAATAGAGATATTTTCTAATATATAGAAAATAAAAGGGAGTTGATATTTGGAAACGTTTTCCAAATGGCATAAGAGGCCGAGATGATTATTGAAAATATTTGGTTAACAAATATTGATAAGAGAATATAGAAGAGGTTTAATTAATGAAATATTAATTAAAGAGCCCAGTGATTTGTTTGATATGTTGGATGAACACTTGTTTTTATTCGATAGTTAAATCACAGACTATCGAAGTTTTTGACCATCGTTGTCAATATGGAGAGACCGGTTGGATTATTATCCTAAGAACCACTCCGTATCGGCATAAGCGTTGCGAACCAAGTATGCTGAATATATTGAAGACGGAGTGAAGTGCAAGGGCTTTTCTATTAATAGAAATGGTGCCTTCGGTTTCGTTCAGTCCCAGAACAAACGTAAATGGACGAATGTCTGACAGAGTATTTCCAATGATCAAATGGGTTGGTCTGTATGAATATGTGTGGTTGCAACGGATTTATCTCTTAGCATAATATCCAGAATATTTGTGCAAACTCAACTAGTGATTAACGGATCTGACAATGTGGCATTCAAAGTGATTGTGCTATCAAGGAATGGTAAGTATGCGTAGCCTCAGACCTCAACAACCGGGAAAGGACAAAAATCGGGCAGGCAGCATGGCTATGTGGGTCGCACCCATTAGGGTGTATAATCACCTATCTAGAGAAATTCCTTTTGTTTCTAAATCTATCGATTCTGCCATTCGGGAAACGGTGGTTTGAGTCCAACCGTTGGTGATATACATTCGATACACTCAAGCGAAATGAGTGGTCGGTCATGTGTGGGCCGGGTTACAAGATGTTCTTGATGAACCCAGGTGTATTCGCCTCTAGAGATACATCATCGGAAGGTGGTCCCATACCTTGTCATGTTGGAAATCCAATCTCCAATAAGCGCCATGCGGTTTTTGATTTTATACTATATGTGTGGAGCGTGAGATGCAAGCGTTCTGCTATTTGGTTATTTACTTGATGTAGACATTACTATAATATCACTGGATTTGATATTAAAGTGTTTTGGGTTATAGTAAGGTAAAAACCGTCCGTGTTTATGTGTGGGCTGGTCTTACTATTACCTTTTCTTTCGAAAAGAGTTTTGAAAGTTAAACAAGTGGTTGGAGTTTACTCACACCAGTCCCATGACTGACCCAGAGTTTGTTTTGTTTTGTTTTTCCTAAACTCTTGGGTGCCCAAATTTGTACGGGCAGTCAAGTGTTTCAGGCTTTTACAGATACACTTGGAGGAGCTTGAAGCAGGAGGCTTCAACGTTAGTTATTTAGAGTTACTTCCGCTGAATCCAATGTTATGTGTACTCTGATGATGGTATGTATATATGTACAAAACAGATTGTATTTCAAAGCTTATGTTATATAATATATTTTATTCGTTCCGCTGTGAGTTTGTGATCTTCGTTTTTCTTCTATTCTAAGTTTTCTATCTTATCTATTCTCACCCTCTATCTTCTTTCTATTAATGGTTCGTATTTCTGTGTTATTTGGGTTGGACGTGTGTTGTATTTAGTCAACTCAGATAGCACGGATTTGCGGGTCATTACAGTGGTATCAGAGCTTAGGTTGAGTGAATACCTAGGCTTGTGTGGCATGTGCTCATTAGAGATAGGGTCAGTAGTACCCTAGAATGAGTTGAGTGTATATATACGAGAGAGAGCGTATTTGTTATTTGATATAAAAGTTGTTTTATATTATGTTGGCTAGTCTGTTGAGTGGTTTGTGAATTCTGGTCGAATCGTGGGACGCCACGACGTCGATAGGAGTTTATAAATACTTGGACAGAAGAATCGACACGATATTGTTTTAAAGAGGGTAAATGAAATAACTTTACCCAAAACTATATTTTGATGTAGAAGGAATAATTTTCTGAAATTATTATATTTTGGATGTGTTGGTTGTTGTTCTTATAATCAAATGAGATTATAAAAATTGGAATGGTTACTTATAACCAAAATAGAATTTGTATAGGAATTAAATATATACAAATGAGACGAATTAGAATTAAATTCAAACCAGAATTAAGAATTCAAAAATCCTGGGAAATTGACAAATATTTTTCAAAGTAATATAGATTTGTTTTAGAAAGATTTGAAAGAAAATCGTTTTAGATGGATTTTGAAATAATAGAGCACTGAACTCACTTCAGTGGCTGGGAAATAATTCTGATGATGACTGCAGCCTCATCAGAGTTCATTTTCGAGTTTCTAAGTGATGGATTGCTACCTTAGAAAAAGTTTTTGATGGAAATTTGTTTGGAAGAAAACAAGTGGTTTGAAAATTCAAATGTTTTGAATTTGAAATGAAAATAAATATATGTGTATATTTAGGGAATTTCAAAAGAATTTGAAAAGAAAAACCCAGGGATTTGAATTCTGAAATTTAAATTTAACTTAAACAAGTTAAATGGGTCGAAGTGAATGAATTGATTAAAATCAATTTGAATTGGTTTAATAGAATATAGATTGGATATAAATGGATTGATCGTGGATCATTTGAATTAAATGTGTGAAAACCAAAAGTTTTGGTTGGAGCTAATTTGTTGAAATATGAAGAGGTAAGTTTCAGATGAAGGAGTTATGAAAGGTTAATCAGTTTGTGGTATTTTTCCTACCTTAGCAATTTCGAGGACGAAATTATTTTAAGGGGGGAAGAATGTAACGACCCAGATTTTTGAATAATTTATTTTAAATATTTAATATTATTTTAAATATCTAGTTGATAATATAAATGACATTTTATATTGAATTATCAATTTAATATGGCCGTTTATATCTACATTCGAATTTAAATTTCAATATCAGTTCCGTTGAGTTCAGAAGAACATTATAATCTGGTATCGTCGGTCGTCACGGTTGAATAGTGGTTCGTGGTTTCAAATTAAAGGACCGCGATATAATTTAGTTTTTAATTAAAGTAAAAAAAAAAAAAAAAAAAAATCAAATCAAAACTTTAAGAAGCCGACCTATCTTCTGTTAAACGCAGACCTAAAATTTTCTCGAGCCACAAATTCTGCTCCCCAGCTTCGTTGCAAAGTGAAACACCATTTTAATGTCGAAATACGAATTGTCTCCTTTCCCACTATTATATATATATATCGCAACTTCCCTTTGGCCATTTCCATTCCTCGGCCAGAAAACCAAAATCGAAAGCTTTCAAAGAAAAAAAAAGGGGCGATCTTCTTCCTCACAGCTGATGCTCCTCCAGGCTACGCCTTCCTTATAAATCCCTCAAATCGAAATCGCTCGAACCATGGTGGAGTCTAGGGGGTTGCGAAGTCGCGCTCGAATCAGGGAAGCCTATCGCGAAAGGGGGTCAGTACGATGCTAGTCTTCGAGATAAGGAGGGGCTTCGACTGGTCATCGGTGACCGATTTTGGGGGTTGCGAATTCAACTCGACATGGTGTTCGGGGAGTCACGATGCAGCACAAAAGGGGGTAGTAGCGATGTGAGTAGGTGCGATGACTTGATAATGAGCGAGTGGCAGTCGATGTTTGGTTGGCAATGGAGGAGGAGTCGGTCTCTGTATTTCTGGTGACGATGAAGGCAGTTCCTGGATGCTGATGCGTGAAGGCCAATGTGACTGAAATGAAGAGAATGGATTTAGGTAATTTAATAAAATTTTTAGTTAATAATTTATTTATTTAGTTAGTCTAGTTTAGTTAAATAGTATGTCATAAATATAGAATTTATTTAATAGAGAATTAGTTTGTCATTTATGTAAAGAAAATCAATTTATAAAATCAGTTATATAAAGAAATAAATTGGTATAGAAATAAAATCCATAGACTAAAAGTTGAGTATGCAAATTAATGTTTAACTTGGTTAATTAAAATATATAGGAAAATTAGTTATTCGTTTGAATAGTAAATTTAAATGAATAGATGTTTAACCTGTAAATTTAAATAAAATTATCATAGGTACACGATAAAATTCATTCGAGGCGATTCGAAGCAGTAAGATTTGAATTTCACAGGATATTCGGCAAAGGAAAGTCACGGTGAGTAAATCTCACTCACCTTTAGAATTATTTTTATTTCATTAAAAATAATTGTTGTTGCTTGCTTGGATTTTACTGGTTGTTTTATATATATTAGTTATTTAGGCTATATATATATATATTGGGTTGATTGATTGGTTGGATTCCCGCAGTCTCATTAGCGGATGCCCGCAGTTTCATAGCGGATGATTACCCTATACGCCCCACGCTATGATTAGTGGATGACCTTCTATACCGCGATATTCTGCCACGAAGCAGAATAGGTATTATTTATGTGCTAACATCTGTGGATGCAGGAAAACAGGTTGGAGGAATCCAACTGGATTCCTCAAAAATATATTATCTGTTTGTTTATTTGTTTGCATATATATTGTTATATATGATGTGTTAGAAAAATAAACAATTGGTTGCTTTGTGTGTTTTATCACTGGGCTTAAGTAATGATATTTAAAAATATCGTAAAAAGGATATTGGCGATTTAAAAAGGAAAAATACTATTTTTAAATAGAATTTGAATTTTAAATGGAAATAAAACATAAACTTGTTTTGAAAAATAAAACAAGTAGTTTCTTATAAACGAAGTTATAAATAGTTCTTTTATAGCGAAGTTATAAATGAAGTGAAAAGAATTATCATTCGATAATTCAGAAATAGAAATACAAGTGTGAAATTGGGCTTTGAAAAGGAATTTCAAAATAGGATTTGAAATGTAATTTTTAAATATATAACTCAAATGGAATTTGAGTATAACATTTGAATTTTAAAAGTGGTTTAAATATTTGGAATTTAAGAGGAGATTGAGTATTAGAAATTCAAATAAGAAGTTCAAATAGAATTTGAATAGACGAGATTAGAATGAAAAATAGAATTTGAATTCAAGGAATTAAAATAAAATTTGAATTCGAAGGAATTCAAATAAAGAAATTCAAATAAAGATTTGAATGTAGAATTTCAAAATAGAATTTGAAATATAGAATTTCAAAGAAGAATTGAATAGAATTTGAAATATAGTATTTCAAGAAAGAATTCAAATGTGAAATTTGAATAGAGATTTGAATAGAATTTAAATATGAGATTTGAATTGGGATTTTAAATAGAAATTCGGGTATTGAATTTGAACGTGGAATTGAATACAGAAATTCAAGTAGAAATTTGAATATGAGATTTCAAAATAGAATTTGAAATAAACTTTGAAAATAGGATTTCAAAGTAGAATGGGAAATGGAATTTCAAATAGGATTTCAAAATAGGAAATCCAAATAGTTTGAAATGGAATTTGAATTCAAGGGAATTCAAGTGAATTTGAATATTAGAAATTCAAATGGTATTGAAAATAAATTTGAATATTAGAAATTCAAATGGGGTCGGAAATGGAAAATGGAATTTGAATATAAGAGATTCAAATTGAATTCAAATGGAATTTAATCTATGGGATTTGAATATGAAATTCAAATGGGTTTAAACTATGGAATCTTGAATATAGAATTTAAAAAGGAATTTGAATATTTGAATTTCAATAGAATTCAAATATAGAAATTGGAATATAGAAGTTCAAATGGGATTTGAAACACTTAGAATTTCAAATAGAAATTTAAATGGAGTTTGGATATTTAAATTCAAGTATGAATTTCAAATATAGGAATTCGAAAAGGAGTTGGATTTGAAATGGGAATTCGAATAGAGGATTTGAAATGAAATTCGAATAAAGAATTTGCAATGAAATTCGAATAAAGGATTTCAAATGGGATTTGAATACAGGATTTAAAACTATGGAATTTGAAATGTAAAGATTCAAATGGAATTTGAAATATATATGAATATATATATATTGGACGAAGTTGAAATCACTTTTTAAGAAGTTTAAAAAGTTTATATTTATAAATATAATTAAAACGAACTCGCCGCAGCGCTGCAGTTCATAAATTGGCGATTCGAACTTCAATTGAATATATAGAACGCAATTGAAGTCGAAATTCTTCGAAACAAGAAACGTCAGGACCGGTTTGATAATAGTTTTCTAATGAAGGAGAAAAATCTGAATTTCGTCGTATGGATTTTGAGTTATGTCAAAATCAAATTTTCAGAAAAACAGCGCCAGAACCATTTTAAAACCATTATGGTTTATTTAATATTATAAAAGGTTTTTAAGAAATAAAATCCGAATTTCTATTTAGAAAATTTCAGAGTTGAGTTGCAAAATATATGCGAATTCAAGTTGTGTAAATGAATATGATTTTTGAAACAGAAACCAGATTTTGATTTATTGAATGGAATTAACTAAATTGAATAGAAATTAGTTAAGGAGCTTTTGAATGGATATTGGGGTTTGAATGAGTAAATTCGATTTGAAATTTATATTCAAATGGAAAAGGGAAAACTAGAATTGAGATTGAAATTGAAATTCAATTTGGTTATGAACAAGTTAAACATTTTGTTTGAGCATGTTATGCTCAACAAAGAAGTGAAATAGACAAGAAAGGGCTAATTAAAGAATAATTGAGCGAAACTGAATTCAAACGATTCAAAAATTGAATTCAAACGAATGGATTGAGTTGAATTGAATTGGAAACAGGTGAACAGGTGTTAAACAGATATGGGATGGAGTATATGAAGATTTTTATTTATGTGCCCGACAAGAAGGTACATGTTTAATTCAGATATGGGTTTTATGCGCCGTATCGGCAAGCCGCTTGGCTTTTCCTTTTTCTTTTGATTTAGGAAGATACCGGGAAGCTATTTGAAATTTCCCGATGCTCCCGATACAGGGGAGGTTATGGCGAAATTTTCCGGAAATTTAAGGAGTTAGAATATTTTTAAGATATTTTGATAATTTGAAATCATAGTATCGACGTATCGAATTCGATAGTAAAGTGAATATAAAAAATCGAATGTTGTAAACAAAAAGGGATAGGTGATAAGTGATTGGAATTGTTTCCAATTGCAAATAGAGATATTTTCTAATATATAGAAAATAAAAGGGAGTTGATATTTGGAAACGTTTTCCAAATGGCATAAGAGGCCGAGATGATTATTGAAAATATTTGGTTAACAAATATTGATAAGAGAATATAGAAGAGGTTTAATTAATGAAATATTAATTAAAGAGCCCAGTGATTTGTTTGATATGTTGGATGAACACTTGTTTTTATTCGATAGTTAAATCACAGACTATCGAAGTTTTTGACCATCGTTGTCAATATGGAGAGACCGGTTGGATTATTATCCTAAGAACCACTCCGTATCGGCATAAGCGTTGCGAACCAAGTATGCTGAATATATTGAAGACGGAGTGAAGTGCAAGGGCTTTTCTATTAATAGAAATGGTGCCTTCGGTTTCGTTCAGTCCCAGAACAAACGTAAATGGACGAATGTCTGACAGAGTATTTCCAATGATCAAATGGGTTGGTCTGTATGAATATGTGTGGTTGCAACGGATTTATCTCTTAGCATAATATCCAGAATATTTGTGCAAACTCAACTAGTGATTAACGGATCTGACAATGTGGCATTCAAAGTGATTGTGCTATCAAGGAATGGTAAGTATGCGTAGCCTCAGACCTCAACAACCGGGAAAGGACAAAAATCGGGCAGGCAGCATGGCTATGTGGGTCGCACCCATTAGGGTGTATAATCACCTATCTAGAGAAATTCCTTTTGTTTCTAAATCTATCGATTCTGCCATTCGGGAAACGGTGGTTTGAGTCCAACCGTTGGTGATATACATTCGATACACTCAAGCGAAATGAGTGGTCGGTCATGTGTGGGCCGGGTTACAAGATGTTCTTGATGAACCCAGGTGTATTCGCCTCTAGAGATACATCATCGGAAGGTGGTCCCATACCTTGTCATGTTGGAAATCCAATCTCCAATAAGCGCCATGCGGTTTTTGATTTTATACTATATGTGTGGAGCGTGAGATGCAAGCGTTCTGCTATTTGGTTATTTACTTGATGTAGACATTACTATAATATCACTGGATTTGATATTAAAGTGTTTTGGGTTATAGTAAGGTAAAAACCGTCCGTGTTTATGTGTGGGCTGGTCTTACTATTACCTTTTCTTTCGAAAAGAGTTTTGAAAGTTAAACAAGTGGTTGGAGTTTACTCACACCAGTCCCATGACTGACCCAGAGTTTGTTTTGTTTTGTTTTTCCTAAACTCTTGGGTGCCCAAATTTGTACGGGCAGTCAAGTGTTTCAGGCTTTTACAGATACACTTGGAGGAGCTTGAAGCAGGAGGCTTCAACGTTAGTTATTTAGAGTTACTTCCGCTGAATCCAATGTTATGTGTACTCTGATGATGGTATGTATATATGTACAAAACAGATTGTATTTCAAAGCTTATGTTATATAATATATTTTATTCGTTCCGCTGTGAGTTTGTGATCTTCGTTTTTCTTCTATTCTAAGTTTTCTATCTTATCTATTCTCACCCTCTATCTTCTTTCTATTAATGGTTCGTATTTCTGTGTTATTTGGGTTGGACGTGTGTTGTATTTAGTCAACTCAGATAGCACGGATTTGCGGGTCATTACATTTCGAGTTCAAAATCCTTTGTGTAAAGACCCGGAAATTCCCACTCTTTGAATCGACCATAAACCACACAGGTCTGACCCAAAGGTTGGAAATCTTCGAATACTTTAACTTTGGGAATACAATACATCAGAACAATAACAACAGACTTTTATTACATTATAATAATGTTACATCAGAGTACAGAATATATCAGAGTACATTGAAATAAAATTACAGCGGAAGATAAAATTACAATACTTTTAATACATTAAACAACGGAAGACTACAAAGCTCTGGACACAGCTTTAGGCTTCAATCCAGGGTCCTGCTAAAGAGAAAGATATCTGCAAAAAGCTACTCGACTGCCCATGTGGAAAACAGGGCACCCGAGTTTGCCAGTGAACAAACTACAGGTCAGTCATGGGACTGGTGTGAGAATTCTAAACTAATATAACTAATAAGACAAATCCAAGGACCACGCCACTTTCGCGGAACGAGTTTACTCCTATGGATTGTCAGTGCATAAACCAAAGTAAATCGAGGAATAACGCAATGTCTTTTTGGAAAAATGAAACCATTATAAGACCCAAGTCCCATCACACAATGCAACGCACACCAGAGGATAGGGTTTTACCTTATAATGGTCAAAAGATGCTTGATACGTATAAAACGGATTTGATATTATTATTAGTGTATATATGTTTTAATAAAAGGATTTGAATCATAAGTATCAATCCTAGACGGCATGGTTACCATATAGCATGTCGCCAATACTAGTTCTACAATCAAAACCGCAAGGGCGTATTGGAAATTTGGATTCCATCATGAGTCGAGGCTAGGGGCAAGCTCCTCTCCGATTCGAGACACTCTAGCAAATGCCTCAGGATCCCCCGCAGTGAACCCTTGGATCTTCAGGGCCGGTCCCCGCCTATGGGCAGTGGATTAGTTATGCCTGAACACACGCTTCCCGGTCCCTTTGGACCTATAGTATGACCACCAACGGCCTATAAAAATAACGAGGCGCCTCAAAATCCATCATCCACATAAGTAAAATGTCAGGGCTGGTAGGTCACTGACACCACTCTAGCTAGAAAGAAACGTGTGCACTCCCTGCAGTCCGTATCCCGTTTTTGACTCATACCGCGGTGTGAGGCTCGCGAAGTCACGCTATACACAAAGCTACGCCTAAACAGGCCGTGCTTTGATCATCAACCACAAGGCCTGCTTTTCAACAAAAGCCTTGATCAATGCATCTTAGCATGCCACATTGTCAGTCCATACTATACCATTAATTTCTACCAATATATAACCTCTAAGCTCGTATGTCTCAGAGAAGGGTGTTAACCACCAAACAGATATATATTAAGAGAGATCAACGAATGTAGTATAAAGGACTACAACGTCAGACATACATTCCATTTATAAACTTATGCCCTGGGTCTGGACGAAAGTCAAATCCGTACAAATCAACACTACGTCCGGATAACTACCATCTTAGCCCCGTCTTGGGAGCAAATCAATCAAGGACCTCAACACTAGTTACCCATTCGATGTGAAGATCGTCGGTCTTCAATCGCCGTCTTCAACTCTTAGATTTAGAACGTCGTGTAATCATTTGAAATGAGATTGAACTCGGTCTTTTCAAATGATTCTCGCATATATATATGTATATAATTTGAAAACATTTCATATCGTTATTAATATTTGATAACGACCTATCGCTATTTTTATTTATATAAAAATAGCCTAAATTAATTTAACGACGCTTCGGGTAAATGGGCGACCCTGGCGTTGTCTTCAACCAAATTTGATTTACACATATCTTGAAATCTAACCGTTGGATTTTGGCGAAATTTATGTCATTGGAAAGATCTTCCCAAAGCGGTCCAAACGACTCCAGTTTTGGGAAAATCCGACGGTCGGATCTCTCTGTATATCCGTTTAAAGTTACGATCGCCGATACACGAACTGTCACGCGCGTTCCGTTTAATTTATAATTTATATTTATATATAAATATAAATCGTTTGACTATTCCAATTTCAAAAGTCTATTCATTTTATCGCATCTAAAATGACGATAAAAATATCACTTTTAATAACTCTGTTTTGTTTACACTAAATGTAAATAAATTATACTTTTTCCTATATTTTGTTTTATTTACCTAAATGTAAATAAATTATATTCTTTCTATGTTTTAATTTATTTACCTTAAATGTAAATAAATTACATTCTTTTTCTTACCCTATTTATTACCTAAATGTAAATAAATGTATTCTTATCTTTTTCTTACTTATTTACCTAAATGTAAATAAATGTTTTACTTTTACTTTTGTTATATTTACTTACATTAATTGTAAATAAATGTACCTAATTTCTTATTCATATTTATTTACACTATTTGTAAATAAATGGTTTCAATTTCCTTTGCAAATCCTATTTACATAGCAAATGTAAATAATTGTATTTCTTTAATTCCTTTCTAATATTCCCTTTTAACATAAAAAGAATATCTTATGTAAGTTCTTTTCTAACCTTTCTTTTTATTATTTACATAAGAAAATGTAAATAATTACCATTTACAAATTGATTCTTTTTGTTTACATAAGAAAAATGTAAATAAATACTTATTCACATAATTATTATTTTTAATCTTTTTATTTACATAGGAAAATGTAAATAAATTTTAATTCACATATTTGTTCTATAATTTCTATTTATTCTTAATTACATAAAATGTAATTTTATTTCTTATAATCATAATTACATAAAATGTAATTTTCTTTACAGTGTAAAATATATTCTTTTAATTACATATAAAAAATGTAATTTATTCAATCTCTTATTTACCTAATGTAAATATATATGTTTTCCTTTGTCTACATTTTATTTATTTATCATAAATATTTTGAAGTAATTTACATATATAAAATGTAAATTTAGAAAATTAATATATATGCTTTAACCTCTCACATTGGATAGGTATTGTTGTGACTACTTGTAACGACCCGTGTTTTTCGACCATTTGAATATGAATATTTAAATTAGTTTTAAATATTATGTTGGAAATATTAATGGAATTTTATATTGAATTCGTTATTTAAACGAAGTTGAACGTTATAATTTATATATAATATAAATTCGAGCTCAAAAATGGCGTGTAGTTCGTGAAATGAAGTTTTGAACTTCAACTGAGAATACAGAGTCCGATATAAGTCGGATTTCTATGAAACAAGACACGTTGGAACCGTATTGACGATAATTTTCATATGAAAGAGAAAAATCCAGATTCCATGTTATAGATAGCAAGTTATGGCCAAATCAAAATTTGAAATAGTCGCTATGGAAAATCGTTATTAAATTATAGGCCTTTAAAATAGCCGTTTTGCAAACGGACTCTGTTTTCGACGAAACCAGTTTCATTAGAACCGTATCGTTAAATTATTGTCAGAAAATCAAACTGCGTGGAAAACCGATATCGTATGTGACCACGGTAGCCGTAAACGCCCGTTCAATTTCTATAGCGCGTATTTAAATAAATAAAGGGGTATTTGAGTGTAACTTGAGAAGACGATCGAATTAGGCCACGAAACCAGTTCCGTTGAGTTCGTATCGTCGATTAGAGTCAGAATAAGTATATAGTTTGTTATTTTTGAAGACTGTGAAATTTGGCGTTAAAAAGGGTAGGGCGGTTCGGGGTAAAAACAGCCTATCGGGCAAACAGTCTCAGAATGCGACGAAACTAGTGCCGTTGGGTTCGTATCGAAAAGTTATTGCAAGATATCAAGGTTTCAAGTTGATTCGATTTATCTAGTGATCGTGGAAAAATTAAACGCGTGTTTATTTCTGGTTTTATAAAGGAATTTTTTTCATACGATGTCGGAATTCGACGAAACTTGTCCCATTGGGTCCGGAATATTTTTTTTACATTAGGATTAGCCTTTTTATCAGAAGACCGAAATCGTTTGTGGTAGTTTTTATCAACTACTTTAGGACGAAGTTTCGTTAATATTATTTTATTCGTTGTCCACACTATATATACCCTCTAAAACCCTAATGTTCTGTCACAAACTTTGTTCGCCGCCACATACATTAATGAACGGACCAAACACTCTTCCCTTTCCACCGATTTTCTTCCAATCCCGTCACCAATTCAAGAATTCATCCACTGAAAAGCTGTTGAGCTGGGTGAGATCTATAGATCTACCCGTGATGATCAATTTTCACACCGTCCATTCGCCGGAATCAAACCTTAAACTCGCCGGCGTTCATGTCATTTTCTAGAGAGGGGGCGACTTCGAGGTGCTTGGGGGTTTGAGGATTTGGTTGTCGAAGCGGAGGCGCTGCTGGTGACTCGGCTTGATGATGGTCAGATCGGTAGGACGGTGGCCGCAGCTCAGGGTTTGGTCCGTGTTTTGTGGTGAGTTTGGGATGGAGTAGTTGGGTTGGAAGGAAGGCAAAAGGACAAAGACGTATATGAGTTTAAAGAGAAGGCCAGTAGAAGGAAGTATTGGCGTGTGTGGTAGCGTGAGGGGCAGAAAGTAAGGAGGGAAGGTCGGTGTAAAATTTAAAACGAGGAGCAGTATAGTTTGGATTCAAAGGAAAAGTGGTCTTGGCAACGAAAAACTTGAATTGGCCTAATTCTATTTTAACCGAAAGAGGGGCTGAAACATAAGTAAGGGAAGCTTCTGTGAGGAAGAAGAGTGAAACAACAGTTCAGCGTAAAGGAAAGCAAAGCGTGAACGAAAGGAGTAAGAACAGTTCCCACCAAGTTCAACCGTGATTTCATAGTAAAATTTTTGGTATTAAACGATAATTTGGATCATTGGTAAATAAATTGACAACTGTTGTTTCAGGTTGAAAGAAAAGTTTAGAAACGAAAGTGAAAGAATGGGACCAAAATAAACAACATGAAGGGTGGGTTGAGTAGCACTATGAAACACAATCGGTTTCAGGAAATGCTGAAACGAAAACAGAAGTAGAAGAAGCCTAGCCGTATCCTTTTGGGCTAAACCCAGAAATTTAAAGTAATTAAATTCTAATTTAATCTCTAATTAGTATATGTTAATTTTAATTTAACATACGAATGGTTTAGTAAACAAAATTGTATTCTTTTGAACTGTGCAGGCAGCATACTAAACAAATCATGAGTAGTACTGGGAAAGCTTCATTCGGCACCTGATTTAATTTGAAAGTAATTTACTATGAATTATTTAATTAATGAAATAAATTGTTTAAATATGAGTCGTATCATTTATAATGATGTATCTTGTGCTACGTGATCAGAATTGGACCAAGTGAGTTGCGTTGAAACCATGGTTTCAAACACTACTGTCTGAAACAACTTGGACGGTGTGGAAAGCAGCTGGAGCTTTTAATTGAATTAAACTCATGTTTAATTTAATTAAACTCAACCGTTTCAACAATGAATGAAATCAGGTGAGTTAAACTCACTCAGTTACCCTTTTTATATTTTATATAAATTGGGTGTTTTTATTTTGTGTGCTCTGCTTGCCAACGGTTGACTGTTTTGCTAGTTATCTGCTTATCTGTTGATTTAACCGATGAAATTAAACTGTGTTTAATTTCAGTGAAATTCCAAATCGTTATTTTAACGATTGGTTCCAATAAAGGTAACTTACCTTATTGGTCACGTTTATAAAATAAACGTGTTTTAAATTGTTGAATTGGTTGAAACCGAATGAACTGTTTTGAGATAACCATTTGAATACAGGGAAGAACAGGTTGGAGGGATCCAACCGGATTCCTCAAATGTATTATTTATTTTCATATGATCATATATGAACTGATCTGTTTGTGTGATTGATTTGATGGTTGATTATTGACTGGATATTCAACATCTGTTTGGTTTAAACCAATGAGCGATATTGGTTAAGTATTTGGCAGAGTATGGCCTTTAAAAATCAATCGGGTTACAGATATTGATTCACCGTCAGGTGAATCGATAGAGATGCAGTTATAAAATTTATTTTATAACTAGAAATAGAATTTTGGAATATACTATTTTGAATAAAAGTTATATAAAGGGAAATAAATGAATAGTTTACTTATTTAAGACTTTGATTTATTATGAAGTGATTTTAGAAAGTTAATCAGATTGATAAATACAGAAATAAGAAATAAGCCAAATGGTTTAGCTTGGGTAATTATTTGATCAAGCAATTATTAGTCTGATTAATGATAATTTAGAAAAGTACCTTTTAAATGGAAAGGCATTTAAAAGTAATCAAATTGAAGTGAAATACAACTGAATGGCGAAAGGAATTCATGAATAGGTTTTATTTTAAACCTAAGTTTTATAACGAAGTTATAAAAGGAATTTTAAGCGAGGATGAGAGCTTGAATTAAATATTACTTAATCAATTGAATTAAGTTGAAGGAGATTTTGATAAAAGGGTTTAAGATAAACCAAAACATATAAATGAGTTTCAAAGTGTTAAGACGTTAATTTTACATTAACGTTATTTGAAAATGAGATCAAGTAACAAGAGAGTTTTGAAAGGAGATTTCAAAAGTGGGGAATGGTTAAATATATTTAAAGGAAGATTGGGAAAGGTGAAATTGGGTTAAGGAACTAGGTCATGGGGTGGTATAACCAAATCCGAGTTGAAATAGAATTGGTTTTGAGATTTGAATAGAATATTGGGTTTTGATTACAACTATTATTTATCTGAAGATATAAATGCTGTTGATCAAGGTCTGAGAGGTAATTAAAATACCCCAACTTGAACAACATCGGGATGATCTGAAGATAGTATTAGTTGGTAATCGTAAGAGACGTTAGTGGATATGCTTTGAAAATCTAAACAGCGATTTTAGCGCTGTTGTTATAATATATGTTTTGTAAATCTAATATAGCAATTGTAGCGCTTTTGCTATAGTAAATGGGTTGTAAACCTAAACAGCGATTATAGCGCTGTTATTTTAAATAGTAATTATAACGCTATTGTTATAACCTATGTGTTATAAATTTCTTTGTTAAAACTAATGGATTTCCGAATTTAAAGGATGATTTGAAAGAAGATTTAAGTGGGTAATTGAATATAGTTATTCGAGCTAGAGTTAGTCAAACATAGTATTCAAGATAAGTTGCCATTGCATACGACTGCTAGCGTAATTCGCAGGGCTGCAGATAGCCTACGGCGGTCGGATGTTTCCTGAGGGAATCAGGCGTAACCATTGTGATCGCTGTGATCTAGAGTCAAGCGAATGGAGTTAAGACGAATGTTAATTAATCAATTAGAGTTATTCAAATATCGTATTTTTGAATATTAAAAGAATTAGAAGTTTAAATTTAACAAAAAGGAAATTAGTTTGTTAAAGGCCAAGTGATGCTGAATGCTGAATCAGTGAACTCATTGGAGTGTCATGATTGAAACACTGTATATTTTGATAGTTAAAACACCGACTATCAAATCTGTCCAATACGATTGTTGGTATGGGAAGACCGGAATCGAATTTATATTCGAAAACCATTCCGACCAACAAATACGTGAAGATATCAGAAGATGGTCGAGATGGTGCTGTGAAGACCGTAGGTTTTCACAAACGGAAGAACCACTAATATTCTCTGCCTGGCAAGCAGAGATAAACTGTGATTCTGTCGTGGTTAGAATCTACGGGTTGCAAGGACTACTCGCTACTGATCCATGGGGTGATTCCTATATGGATGTGGTAGGAGAGTGCCTTCGGTTCATCCTGTTCCTGGGTGACGTGTATGGACGAATGTCTGACAGAGTATTTCCAAAGGGTCACGTACGTTGATTTCTTCAAACGTACGATAGTTGTTGGCAGGGAATCGCCATTCTCTAGCTTTCAGCTAGAGTATTTTTGTGGACGTCAATTAGTGATATCTGACGGATCTGACGATGTGGCATTCAAAGTGAATGACGACCAGATGATCAGAAGTTAATTCTGGCCTCAAGCCTCATCAACCGGGAAATGACAAAAAATCGGGTAGGCAGCATGGCTATGTGGGTCGCTCCCATTAGGGTGTATAATCACCTATCTAGAGGAAATCCTATTTGTTTCTTAAATCTATGTTTCGATGCTGTCCCTTGTCGGGAGACGGTTGCTGATCCCAACCGTCGGTGATATACATTCGATACACTCAAGCGAAATGAGTGGTCGGTCATGTGAGGGCCGGGTTGCAAGAAGTTCTTGTTGAACCCAGTGTATTCGTCTCTAGAGATACACTATCGGCAGGTGGACCCATACCTTGTCAAGTTGAAATCCAATCCCCAATAAGCACCTGCGGTTTTGATTGTATACTATATATATGGAGCGTGAGATGCAAGCGTTCCACTAGATTGTTATTTACTTGTACTTAGACATTATTATAATATCAGACAAGATATTGGTTTTCAAAATGTTTTGGGTTATCGTAAGGTAAAAACCGTCCGTGTTTATGTGTGGATTTGGTCTTACGATTATCCTTTTCTTTTGAAAAGGTTTTGAACTTTAAAAATCAAGTTGGATGATTTACCCTTATTACTGTGCGAGTTTATCTCACTCTGGTTCACCAGACTGACCCGGTGTTTTGTAAATGCTCGGGTTAGGCCGGGTTGTACAGGTTCAGGTTATCGACTGCTGTGAAGAGACGAGCTGGAAGAGTCCAGACGTGTGATATTACTATTCCGCTGTGTGTTATATGAGGACAGATTTTTATCACTGTCCAGATGTGTACTCTGATATTGTAAGTATTTTAAAAGTTCTCAATAAAGATTTATTTATGTATTATATTTTGTTCCGCTGCGATGTGAGACTCTGTGTTGTGTTGTGTTCTTCTTCTTCTTCTATTCTAATATTTCTTTCTTTCTTATCTCACCCTCTAAATTCTTTCTATTAATGATCTGGAATGTTCGATGTCTGAATGGTCAACATGGTAGTTTGATGTTGATTCTCGGAATCGAAAATCCCGGTTCGTTACAGTGGTATCAGAGCTATTGGTTAAGTAATTACCTTGGCTCTGTGGCGTGACTCAGTAGAGATGGGGTTAGTAATACCCTAGATTGAGTTTGAGTGTATATATATGAGCGCGTATTTGTAAATTGATATAAAAACTATTTATATTGTGTTGATTGGTTTGTCGAGTAGTTTAAAAATTCTGGTCGATACAGTAATGCAAACTGTGTCGATAAGTGTTTCTAAACTCTTGAACAGAATAATTCGACACAATATGTTTTTGAAAGAGGGTAAATGAAATAATTTTACCCAAAATATATTTTGATATAAAAGAATGATTAATATTTGGAGTATTATAGTATATTGGATGTGTTATAATTGAATGGTTATGTAAGTAACCAATCAGAATTCCTATGGATATAATATATGGAATCAGATGAATTAAATTTGAAGATAAATCAGAATTTAGATTGAAATTGTGGAAACTTAGAAAAGTGTGAAGAAGAATTTTGGATTAAATATATGGAAATTTTAAGATCCTGGGAGATTTTAAAATGTTTTACCAGCATTGTGTTTGGTATTTTGAAATAGATTTCAAAATGAAAATGTTTAAATATGGTTTTGATACGTGATATAGTATTGAACTCACTTTGATAGCTGGGGAATAACTCTGAGGATGCTGGCCACATCATTAGTGTTCATTCCCGAGTTCTAAGTGACGGATTACTACCAAAGATTTTGTTTTGAATTGCTTTGAGAAAAACAAGTTGTTTTGAATCCTGAAAAGGGAATATTTGATTTTTGAAGGAGTTGAACTGTTTAAAACTCCCAGGGGAATTGTTGAACCAAAACAAAATTTAAATAGAAATTGGAAAAACGAATATGAATTTAATTAAAACCATTTTAACTGGAAGTTGAATTGGGATATAATATATCAAGTTGAATTAGATTTTGAATTGGGAGACAGGAATCTGAAATGGTGTTGGATTGGTAATTTAAGAGTTGAAATCAATGATGGATGGAAGTTGAGTTAAGAATGAGATTTGGCTTGGACGCGTAAAGGATTTAGTTCAGAGGATAAAAGTGGAATTTTGTTTGGGGTTGAAATTCTATATGCTGACAGGGCAGCAGATGGAAAGGGTATAATGGTATGCCCGACAAAAAGGTACACGTTTATTTTTATATGGGTTTGGTGATTTATGAGCCTATTTGGCAAGCCACTTGGCTGTTTGATTTTCTTTTGGGTTGAAGAAGGCCGAGAAAGGCGAGTTGGAGTTTGACCGATTGACCGGTATAGAGGAGGTGCTGGCGAAATTTTTCGAAATTTTAATGTGTTAGAAAATTTTCAATATTTTTGATAATATTTATTTATAGTATTGAATTGGTTTCTAATTTAATATAAAATTAGATTTGAAATTAATGAGTTATAACGTTCTTTCTTACCTTAGCAATTTCGAGGACGAAATTATTTTAAGGGGGGAAGAATGTAACGACCCGTGTTTTTCGACCATTTGAATATGAATATTTAAATTAGTTTTAAATATTATGTTGGAAATATTAATGGAATTTTATATTGAATTCGTTATTTAAACGAAGTTGAACGTTATAATTTATATATAATATAAATTCGAGCTCAAAAATGGCGTGCAGTTCGTGAAATGAAGTTTTGAACTTCAACTGAGAATACAGAGTCCGATATAAGTCGGATTTCTATGAAACAAGACACGTTGGAACCGTATTGACGATAATTTTCATATGAAAGAGAAAAATCCAGATTCCATGTTATAGATAGCAAGTTATGGCCAAATCAAAATTTGAAATAGTCGCTATGGAAAATCGTTATTAAATTATAGGCCTTTAAAATAGCCGTTTTGCAAACGGACTCTATTTTCGACGAAACCAGTTTCATTAGAACCGTATCGTTAAATTATTGTCAGAAAATCAAACTGCGTGGAAAACCGATATCGTATGTGACCACGGTAGCCGTAAACGCCCGTTCAATTTCTATAGCGCGTATTTAAATAAATAAAGGGGTATTTGAGTGTAACTTGAGAAGACGATCGAATTAGGCCACGAAACCAGTTCCGTTGAGTTCGTATCGTCGATTAGAGTCAGAATAAGTATATAGTTTGTTATTTTTGAAGACTGTGAAATTTGGCGGTAAAAAGGGTAGGGCGGTTCGGGGTAAAAACAGCCTATCGGGCAAACAGTCTCAGAATGCGACGAAACTAGTGCCGTTGGGTTCGTATCGAAAAGTTATTGCAAGATATCAAGGTTTCAAGTTGATTCGATTTATCTAGTGATCGTGGAAAAATTAAACGCGTGTTTATTTCTGGTTTTATAAAGGAATTTTTTTCATACGATGTCGGAATTCGACGAAACTTGTCCCATTGGGTCCGGAATATTTTTTTACATTAGGATTAGCCTTTTTATCAGAAGACCGAAATCGTTTGTGGTAGTTTTTATCAACTACTTTAGGACGAAGTTTCGTTAATATTATTTTATTCGTTGTCCACACTATATATACCCTCTAAAACCCTAATGTTCTGTCACAAACTTTGTTCGCCACCACATACATTAATGAACGGACCAAACACTCTTCCCTTTCCACCGATTTTCTTCCAATCCCGTCACCAATTCAAGAATTCATCCACTGAAAAGCTGTTGAGCTGGGTGAGATCTATAGATCTACCCGTGATGATCAATTTTCACACCGTCCATTCGCCGGAATCAAACCTTAAACTCGCCGGCGTTCATGTCATTTTCTAGAGAGGGGGCGACTTCGAGGTGCTTTGGGGTTTGAGGATTTGGTTGTCGAAGCGGAGGCGCTGCTGGTGACTCGGCTTGATGATGGTCAGATCGGTAGGACGGTGGCAGCAGCTCAGGGTTTGGTCTGTGTTTTGTGGTGAGTTTGGGATGGAGTAGTTGGGTTGGAAGGAAGGCAAAAGGACAAAGACGTATATGAGTTTAAAGAGAAGGCCAGTAGAAGGAAGTATTGGCGTGTGTGGTAGCGTGAGGGGCAGAAAGTAAGGAGGGAAGGTCGGTGTAAAATTTAAAACGAGGAGCAGTATAGTTTGGATTCAAAGGAGAAGTGGTCTTGGCAACGAAAAACTTGAATTGGCCTAATTCTATTTTAACCGAAAGAGGGGCTGAAACATAAGTAAGGGAAGCTTCTGTGAGTAAGAAGAGTGAAACAACAGTTCAGCGTAAAGGAAAGCAAAGCGTGAACGAAAGGAGTAAGAACAGTTCCCACCAAGTTCAACCGTGATTTCATAGTAAAATTTTTGGTATTAAACGATAATTTGGATCATTGGTAAATAAATTGACAACTGTTGTTTCAGGTTGAAAGAAAAGTTTAGAAACGAAAGTGAAAGAATGGGACCAAAATAAACAACATGAAGGGTGGGTTGAGTAGCACTATGAAACACAATCGGTTTCAGGAAATGCTGAAACGAAAACAGAAGTAGAAGAAGCCTAGCCGTATCCTTTTGGGCTAAACCCAGAAATTTAAAGTAATTAAATTCTAATTTAATCTCTAATTAGTATATGTTAATTTTAATTTAACATACGAATGGTTTAGTAAACAAAATTGTATTCTTTTGAACTGTGCAGGCAGCATACTAAACAAATCATGAGTAGTACTGGGAAAGCTTCATTCGGCACCTGATTTAATTTGAAAGTAATTTACTATGAATTATTTAATTAATGAAATAAATTGTTTAAATATGAGTCGTATCATTTATAATGATGTATCTTGTGCTACGTGATCAGAATTGGACCAAGTGAGTTGCGTTGAAACCATGGTTTCAAACACTACTGTCTGAAACAACTTGGACGGTGTGGAAAGCAGCTGGAGCTTTTAATTGAATTAAACTCATGTTTAATTTAATTAAACTCAACCGTTTCAACAATGAATGAAATCAGGTGAGTTAAACTCACTCAGTTACCCTTTTTATATTTTATATAAATTGGGTGTTTTTATTTTGTGTGCTCTGCTTGCCAACGGTTGACTGTTTTGCTAGTTATCTGCTTATCTGTTGATTTAACCGATGAAATTAAACTGTGTTTAATTTCAGTGAAATTCCAAATCGTTATTTTAACGATTGGTTCCAATAAAGGTAACTTACCTTATTGGTCACGTTTATAAAATAAACGTGTTTTAAATTGTTGAATTGGTTGAAACCGAATGAACTGTTTTGAGATAACCATTTGAATACAGGGAAGAACAGGTTGGAGGGATCCAACCGGATTCCTCAAATGTATTATTTATTTTCATATGATCATATATGAACTGATCTGTTTGTGTGATTGATTTGATGGTTGATTATTGACTGGATATTCAACATCTGTTTGGTTTAAACCAATGAGCGATATTGGTTAAGTATTTGGCAGAGTATGGCCTTTAAAAATCAATCGGGTTACAGATATTGATTCACCGTCAGGTGAATCGATAGAGATGCAGTTATAAAATTTATTTTATAACTAGAAATAGAATTTTGGAATATACTATTTTGAATAAAAGTTATATAAAGAGAAATAAATGAATAGTTTACTTATTTAAGACTTTGATTTATTATGAAGTGATTTTAGAAAGTTAATCAGATTGATAAATACAGAAATAAGAAATAAGCCAAATGGTTTAGCTTGGGTAATTATTTGATCAAGCAATTATTAGTCTGATTAATGATAATTTAGAAAAGTACCTTTTAAATGGAAAGGCATTTAAAAGTAATCAAATTGAAGTGAAATACAACTGAATGGCGAAAGGAATTCATGAATAGGTTTTATTTTAAACCTAAGTTTTATAACGAAGTTATAAAAGGAATTTTAAGCGAGGATGAGAGCTTGAATTAAATATTACTTAATCAATTGAATTAAGTTGAAGGAGATTTTGATAAAAGGGTTTAAGATAAACCAAAACATATAAATGAGTTTCAAAGTGTTAAGACGTTAATTTTACATTAACGTTATTTGAAAATGAGATCAAGTAACAAGAGAGTTTTGAAAGGAGATTTCAAAAGTGGGGAATGGTTAAATATATTTAAAGGAAGATTGGGAAAGGTGAAATTGGGTTAAGGAACTAGGTCATGGGGTGGTATAACCAAATCCGAGTTGAAATAGAATTGGTTTTGAGATTTGAATAGAATATTGGGTTTTGATTACAACTATTATTTATCTGAAGATATAAATGCTGTTGATCAAGGTCTGAGAGGTAATTAAAATACCCCAACTTGAACAACATCGGGATGATCTGAAGATAGTATTAGTTGGTAATCGTAAGAGACGTTAGTGGATATGCTTTGAAAATCTAAACAGCGATTTTAGCGCTGTTGTTATAATATATGTTTTGTAAATCTAATATAGCAATTGTAGCGCTTTTGCTATAGTAAATGGGTTGTAAACCTAAACAGCGATTATAGCGCTGTTATTTTAAATAGTAATTATAACGCTATTGTTATAACCTATGTGTTATAAATTTCTTTGTTAAAACTAATGGATTTCCGAATTTAAAGGATGATTTGAAAGAAGATTTAAGTGGGTAATTGAATATAGTTATTCGAGCTAGAATTAGTCAAACATAGTATTCAAGATAAGTTGCCATTGCATACGACTGCTAGCGTAATTCGCAGGGCTGCAGATAGCCTACGGCGGTCGGATGTTTCCTGAGGGAATCAGGCGTAACCATTGTGATCGCTGTGATCTAGAGTCAAGCGAATGGAGTTAAGACGAATGTTAATTAATCAATTAGAGTTATTCAAATATCGTATTTTTGAATATTAAAAGAATTAGAAGTTTAAATTTAACAAAAAGGAAATTAGTTTGTTAAAGGCCAAGTGATGCTGAATGCTGAATCAGTGAACTCATTGGAGTGTCATGATTGAAACACTGTATATTTTGATAGTTAAAACACCGACTATCAAATCTGTCCAATACGATTGTTGGTATGGGAAGACCGGAATCGAATTTATATTCGAAAACCATTCCGACCAACAAATACGTGAAGATATCAGAAGATGGTCGAGATGGTGCTGTGAAGACCGTAGGTTTTCACAAACGGAAGAACCACTAATATTCTCTGCCTGGCAAGCATAGATAAACTGTGATTCTGTCGTGGTTAGAATCTACGGGTTGCAAGGACTACTCGCTACTGATCCATGGGGTGATTCCTATATGGATGTGGTAGGAGAGTGCCTTCGGTTCATCCTGTTCCTGGGTGACGTGTATGGACGAATGTCTGACAGAGTATTTCCAAAGGGTCACGTACGTTGATTTCTTCAAACGTACGATAGTTGTTGGCAGGGAATTGCCATTCTCTAGCTTTCAGCTAGAGTATTTTTGTGGACGTCAATTAGTGACATCTGACGGATCTGACGATGTGGCATTCAAAGTGAATGACGACCAGATGATCAGAAGTTAATTCTGGCCTCAAGCCTCATCAACCGGGAAATGACAAAAAATCGGGTAGGCAGCATGGCTATGTGGGTCGCTCCCATTAGGGTGTATAATCACCTATCTAGAGGAAATCCTATTTGTTTCTTAAATCTATGTTTCGATGCTGTCCCTTGTCGGGAGACGGTTGCTGATCCCAACCGTCGGTGATATTCATTCGATACACTCAAGCGAAATGAGTGGTCGGTCATGTGAGGGCCGGGTTGCAAGAAGTTCTTGTTGAACCCAGTGTATTCGTCTCTAGAGATACACTATCGGCAGGTGGACCCATACCTTGTCAAGTTGAAATCCAATCCCCAATAAGCACCTGCGGTTTTGATTGTATACTATATATATGGAGCGTGAGATGCAAGCGTTCCACTAGATTGTTATTTACTTGTACTTAGACATTATTATAATATCAGACAAGATATTGGTTTCAAAATGTTTTGGGTTATCGTAAGGTAAAAACCGTCCGTGTTTATGTGTGGATTTGGTCTTACGATTATCCTTTTCTTTTGAAAAGGTTTTGAACTTTAAAAATCAAGTTGGATGATTTACCCTTATTACTGTGCGAGTTTATCTCACTCTGGTTCACCAGACTGACCCGGTGTTTTGTAAATGCTCGGGTTAGGCCGGGTTGTACAGGTTCAGGTTATCGACTGCTGTGAAGAGACGAGCTGGAAGAGTCCAGACGTGTGATATTACTATTCCGCTGTGTGTTATATGAGGACAGATTTTTATCACTGTCCAGATGTGTACTCTGATATTGTAAGTATTTTAAAAGTTCTCAATAAAGATTTATTTATGTATTATATTTTGTTCCGCTGCGATGTGAGACTCTGTGTTGTGTTGTGTTCTTCTTCTTCTTCTATTCTAATATTTCTTTCTTTCTTATCTCACCCTCTAAATTCTTTCTATTAATGATCTGGAATGTTCGATGTCTGAATGGTCAACATGGTAGTTTGATGTTGATTCTCGGAATCGAAAATCCCGGTTCGTTACACTACTGGACAGCCGGGCGGGTCCGGGCAGATTTACATCACAACTCAATCCAACCTCGGGTTTAAGCATTCTTTTTCTTCATATTGAATAATGTAATTCTTTTTATTCCTTTCTAATTACATTGAAAAATATAATTCTTAAATTCTTATCTTACTATTTCATTAATTCTATTTAAACAAAATGGATATTTTGTTTCTCACATTTCTATTTACCTAAATGTTTATTTTTACATAAAGCATATTTTTGTCCGCAAACTCTAATGCGACAAAAGTAATAATTTAACTAATGTATGTTATTGCATAAAGCATATTTTTGTCCGCAAGTTCTAATGCGACAAAATTTATGGTTTAACTATGTATACATTTTAAAAAGTATATTTTTAAACCATGTATATTCTTATATAAGAAATTATACATTCAATTTTAATTTTCCTTTACATAAGGAAATATACATTTAACTTTATTTTCTTTACATTAGAAAATAATATTCATTTTCTTTATTTTCTTCACATTAGAAAAATAATATAACTTTTACCTCTTTTACTTTACATTGGAAAAATGTAACTTTTATTCTCTTTTACCTTACATTAGAAAATGTACATGTTTTCCTTTTCTTTATAATAAAGAAAAAAAAATGTTTTCTTTCTTTTATTTTGACAAAGAAAATGTTTTACCTTCGTATTTTCTTTCCTTTTCTTTTAACAAAGAAAATGTTTACTTTCTTATTTTCTTTTAACAAAGAAAATGTTTACATTTGATTCTTTTTCTTTAACAAAGAAAATTGTATATATTTGATTTTTTCTTTAACAAAGAAAAATGTATATATAACTTTACTTACATTTAAATAACAAAAATGTACCTTTAACTTTTATTACATTTTTAATACATAAAAATGTATTTTAACTTTTATTACATTTTTAATACATAAAAATGTATTTTATCCTTTATTATATTTTTAATACATAAAAACGTATTTTAACTTCTATTTTCCTTTACATTATAAAATGTACTTATTCGCTTTCATTTTCTTTTAAATAAGAAAATATTCACGTTTGCTTTTATTCTCTTTCACATAAGAAAATATTCACGTTTGTATCATAATTCTTAACGGTGAACAATTTGGGTTTCACCACAACAATATTAACACAACCACATAAATTTTGTGTCGTTAACATAATAGTGAAATTTTGGGTGTCACTACAAGTACATCAACATGACGATGGTATTTGGCGTCGTTAATCATGACAATAATATTTGGTGTATAATTTGGGTGTCATTACAGTAATATCAACATGATGATAGCATTTGGCTTATACTTTTGATGAATCACAAATAAAGGCCTCATCTTTATTTTATTTGTAAATCAAATAAAATATTTTATCTTTGTTTTATTTTGTAAATGAAAATAAAGGTGTAAACTAACGTTTGATTTTGTCCATAAAATGAGGGTAAAATTTGTCTTTCACTTTGTTTACAAAATAGATGTAAAAACTTTGCCTCTTTATTTTGTTTACAGAGTGTGTTAAAAATTATGTCTTTTGTTTTAACAACAAAATTTGAGTAAAAATGTCTTTTTGTTTTAACAACAAAATTGAGTAAAAATGCCTTTTTGTTTTAATAAACAAATTAAGTAAAAATGTCTTTTTGTTTACCAAACAAATTTAAAAAAAATGTCCTTTTGTTTTGTAAACAAAATCATATGTTAAAATAGTCTTTTTATTATGTCAACAAAGATTTGTCTTTTATTATGTAAAAAAACAATTCTTTTTATTATGTAGAAATAATTCTTTTTGTTTACAAAAATTCGTCTTTTCTTATGTACACAAAATAACATGAAAATAATTCTTTTTTTTCTATGTTTACAAAATACCCATCAAATAATCCTTTTTACTATGTTTACAAAATAAACATAAAATATGAAATAAATTGGTACTTTATTTTGTTTACCAACATAAAAATAAAATTTGTCATTTTATTTTTTTTACAAAAAGAAAAGTAAAATTATTCATTTTATCTTGTTTACAAAATGAAGGTAAAAATTTGTGTTTCTTTTGTAGACAAAATTATGGTAGAAACTGCTTTTGATTTGTAACAAGAATAACCAAAATACAAATTTAATGTTTTTATTTTTATGTAAGAAATAAAAAAAAAAAAGTAATAATAATAATAACGATGAGAATTTTATTGGGAATACATCAAGAAGTACAGATCTAAACAGACAAGCTATATCATGTCATCATAGCATTACAAATCACAATCAATCATACATTACAGTCACAGCACAATCAACATCCAAATGAATATATACAACATAAATTTCATGCTGAGTGGGTACAATAAAATAAATAAATAAATAATTTTAATTTTAAAAATAGGAATCTCACTGTGATTTGGAATTCCTCAGAAATTATCGATCGATCTAAATTACCCTGCTCGCTTCTAGAATGCCGTGTATGATTCCATGAGTCCAATGTTTCCTCTTCTTCCTCCCGACACTTTTCGGCTCCGAATCGCTTCAACTCATACCAATCGAAGCTCATACTCATATGAGTTCAAAGAACTCAGCTTTGCAATTTATAGATTTTTCCTTGAATTGTTTTTTTTTTTTTAGAAGTTTTACATAATGGAGGCGGAGAATAGGGAATGGAGTTGTGAGATTTGGTGTTGGATAGAAAGTGTATTCATAAGGGAGGCAGAGTAATTTATGCCCTTAAATTTTAGAGATTTTTTTTTTTAAAATATATTGATTGGCTGATATGTCAATCAATGCCTAACTAATTTCTAAACGTGCGTAATTAATGGTATATTAACCTAAAGACTTCTCTTTATATGCACATAGTTAGGGAAATTCAAAATCATGTTAATTAATTACTAGAATGTTCTTACTATATATATAAAAAAAATATAGAAACCTTTAAATGTCTAATAAATCAAAACTTTAAATATTGAATTTGAACATTAATTGTATTTTGTCAAAAAGACATGTCGTCAATGCATAATTAATACACACACGCGCGCACACACACATATATACCTATCATACATATATATATGCATATATATCTAGAATTTGAAAACCATGTTAATTAGTGGGCAATTAACCCGCGCAATTATATTCCTTGTTTGCTCACACGGTTAAGGGAACAAAAGTTAAATTTCTTCTTATTTGTTTATTTATTTATTTCTTTTGTTTATTATTATACGGTCTAAATTGGTGTTCACACTGTAAATTTTCTACTGTTACTTCATGGTTCAAAATTGCGTTAATTATTTATTTTCTTCCTTATTTGGCTAACACGGTTAAAGGAATAAAAATTAATTCTTTCTCATTTATTATTTTTGATTATTTATTCGTATGAACAGACAACGCAGCGAACGTGCGAACCCTAATTCGTTTTACGCACATTTTAACTACGCGTGCTACGTTTATGCAACGCTAAATAGACTAATGCAAAATATTGGACGATAAATTCAGAAATTTAATTAAAGAAAAGTTTTATTTAAAAATTTTAAATTTTACTAAATTTGTGAAATTGTCACTAGTGAACGACACATGATGATATTGGACACATTGTTTACTCGTCTTGAACATGTCATGAATTCCAAAATTTATTAACAATGAAATAATTTAATCTCTTTGTTTTGTCAACCGATATATATTGAAATCTTAAATTTATATTTACCAAATTAATATCAAATCCATATTAAAATAAATTAGCTTCTTTAATTGTAAACAACTTGAAATAGTATTCAAAATAAATTACATTGCGAAACAAATCTCTTAACACTTTGCTTTCAAACAAACTTTAAAATAAGTTAGCTTCTTTAAATTTGTAAATATATATCAATATATACTTTTCGAAGAAATTCAATAAATTAACAGCAGTAGTAACGCTGGTTTCTATAACATTCATATCAACACAACAAAAGGATTACAACATTCCATCTTAGTTAATAATGTAAATCGCGCTTGCTTGATCAACATCAATAGTCAAAAGTTAATTATTACAAATATACAATAATTTCCATTGTTATAAATCAACGTTTATCTAATTACAAGTTTCCTCCACAAATAACATCATAAAATTTATTTTAAGAAAACCCCGTTAAATTTAATAATTTAATTTAAAAAAAGAAAACTTTAAATTCTAACGCATTTCCCTAAAAAAATAATACATATATATTAAAATTGGTTCCAAAATTTCGGGTTGTCACACTTTGTATGCAAAAAGTAGCATTTTTGGCCTATGTAAATTTCATAGCTACCTTTCTAAATTTTAATTTGGGCATAACTTTTGATTCCCACTATGAAATTTTGATTTTTCGGATTCGTTAGAAAGATATTTTTAAATAGATTCTAATATTTTTGGTTTCACTAAAATCCGTTAAATTTTGCATCCTGTATGGTCAGTCAAAGTTCAAGTTTGACTTTTCAAACTACCGCGTTATTTCTAATTCCTTTTTATAATTAAAATTAAATTATTCATTCTAACTTCGATTTAAATCAATTTCCAATCATTTTTATTTTAAATATCGAAAACTCATTAAAATCACTTAAAATAAAATTTTAAATTGGCCCCCAAAAATCAGGGTTGTTACAGTCTCCCCCACTTAAAAACTTTTCGTCCTCGAAAAGGAACGAAGCTAAAAGTTGATTAATTAACTAACTAATTTATATACATATTTTCTCCATTGGTTTAAATAATTTTATTAGTTGATTAACTTTGGAATATATAACTTTTTATATATTCACAAATCATATTTTCCAAAATAGAGTATAATTACAAATACGTATATTATAGGCTTGCTACTCTCAACTCATTCTAGGGCATTACTAACCCCATCTCTAATGAGTTTTCTCATTCTAGGATACTGTTGATCTTATCTCTAATGAGTATTCTAATTGGATATTACTAATCCAATCTCTGATGAGCCTTTTGTTCAGTTCTAACGAGTCGTACCCCAAAGATTTGAGCTAACCAAAGCTCTGATACCAACTGTAACGAGTCGGATTTTGCCCGGCCTTAATCGACCAAGACCGTTCAAACCCCGTCTACGTTAATTTTGGGAATACAAAAACATCAGAACAATAACAACAGACTTTTATAACATCATAATAACGTAACATCAGAGTACAGAATATCAGAGTACATTGAATAAAATTACAGCAGAAGATAAATTACAATATTATAACACATTGCAGCGGAAACAAAATAACTAAGGCAGCAGAAGACTTCCAATGTTCTAGACACAGCTTTAAGCTTCAATCCAGGATCCTGCTAAAGAGATAAACCTGTAGACAAACTGCTCGACTGCCCGTGTAGAAAAGAGGGCACCCGAGTTTGCAAAGGTGGAAACAAACAACGGGTCAGTCATGGGACTGGTGTGAGAATTCCAACTAATTTAACTAATAGTAATAAAGCAAATCCAAGGACCACGCCGCTAACGCGGAACGGGTTTACTCCAGTGGATTGCCGTGCATAAAAGTGTCAGAACAAATAATAAGTGAATCATACAAAAACGTTATGCTTTTGAGAAAAAATGGAATCACCATAAGACCCAGGTCCCATCACACAATGCAACACAAACCATGGGATAGGGTTTTACCTTATAGTGATTAAACATGCTAAATACGGCAAATACGAGTTTAATATTATTATTAGTATATATCAAAACATTTCAAAGTAAATGTATAAATCCTAGGAAGAATAGTATCCCATACTATTATGCCTCCATACTAGTAATACAATCAAATTCGTAGGGTCGTATTTGGATTTTGGTCTCCATCATGAGTCAAGGCTACGGAGGAGCTCCTACCGATTCGAGACACTTTAGCTAATGTCTCAGGATTCCCCGCAGTGAACCCTTGGATAGCTGCAGGGCCGGTCCACCATACGAGTTGCGGATTAGTTATTCCTGAACACACTTTTACCGGTCCTATAGAACCTATCATCCGAGGCGCCTCATTACATCATCCACATAAGTAAAATGTCGGGCCGTGTTAAAGCCCAAACACCACTTCTAACTAGAAAGAAACGTGCGGCTCTCCCGGCGTTCCCTTCTCCCGTTTTAAACTCCCTCGGTGTTTGAGG
The DNA here is from genome assembly GCA_030737875.1 of Allium sativum. Classification (NCBI taxonomy): domain Eukaryota; kingdom Viridiplantae; phylum Streptophyta; class Magnoliopsida; order Asparagales; family Amaryllidaceae; genus Allium; species Allium sativum. The sequence goes on along the minus strand of CM060913.1, from coordinate 176,732,344 downwards.
CTCGCGAAGTCACGCTATACACAAAGCTATGCCTAAACAGGCCGTGCTTTGATCGTCAACCACAAGGCCTGCTTTTCAACAAAAGCCTTGATCATATGCATCTTAGCATGCTACATCGTCACTCCATATCACACTACCAATCCTTTGCCGAAATATATGAACGGGTGTTAAGCAAGAGAATAAATTCTCCGCCACCAAACATCCATACATTTGACAGAAGATTAATAACATGATATTTAATGGAGTACGACGTCAGACACACAATCCATTTATAAGCTTATGCTCTGGGTCTGAGCGAAAGCCAAATCCGTACAAATCAACGCTACGTCCGGACGGCCACCGCTGTAGCCCCTTCAAGGTAGCTACTCAAATCACGGGCATCAGCAGTCGTCGTCCATTCGATATGAAGATCGTCGGTTTTCAATCGCCGTCTTCAACTCTTGAATTTTAAACGTTGTTCAAATTATTTGGAATGAGATAGACTCGGACTTTCCAAATAATTCTCGTATATATATAAGTTGGAAATCATTTCATATCGTTATATATATAAAAATAATTAAATTCCATTTCATTAACGTAATTACATAACAAGTAGTGAATGTTATGCTTCACAACCTACCGAAATGTTTATAATGTGTAATGAAATTTATTTTATTCCATTGCATTTTGCAAACGAAAACATTCCTATTCGTATATACAATATTAACGTACAATATACACACCATAATGTTTATTTTTATTTTCATACCCATACACATCTTATACATAACAATGTACATTTTCTTGTTTCTTCTTTCGAATTACACAAAATGTATTTTTCGTATCATACCAATTCCAACAACAATAGCATTTTTGTGTTTCATTTCAATTTAAACAAACGAATATTTTAGTTCATCCATTTTTACTTCCACAAGAATGAGTATTTTTGTTTCTTCATTCCAATGTAACAAAATTGATAATTTTATTATCTTTTCAATGCAAAACACAAAAATAATAATTTTACATTACAAACAAAACGATAATTTTGTGTACTAATCTATTTACATGAAAATGAAATTTCCATATCTTACATCTTTTTAATGAAAATCTAATTCATTAACATATAAATTTCATCGTTAAAATCTTTACTGAAATTCTTTTACATGGGTATGTAAATTTCATACCGTTATCCTTTTTAATAAAAATTCAATTGATTAAAATGTAAATCTCTTACTTTAAGTTCTATTTATATGAAAATGTAATTTTCCTTATTTTGTTCACACTAAAATGCATACTTTTCTTTTTACATCAAAAATGTAACTTTCACCTTTTTAAGTATAAACAAAAGTTAAATCTTTTAATTTGACAAAAACGGTGATAAACAATATGACCTTTCATTTTTAACAAAAGAATATTAAAAATATTCTTTTTAACTTTCACCAAAAATGAAAATTGTGTGTTAACTTTCAAAACACAAATAAAATGAATGTTTTCTTTTTATTATGAACAAAAATGAATGTGTTTTATTTCATTCTTTGCATTTAACAAAATAAATATTTTTGTCCTCCATTTACATTTGATAACAATGTATATTTTTATCATTCTTTCACATTTGACAAAATGAATATTTTTGTCATTCTTTTACATTCGATAAAAATGTATATTTTATCATTCTTTATTAATTTTATATCATAGTTACATAGAAAAATGTAAATTTTGTCCGCATAGCAAATTCCATATCATAGTTACAAATAAAAATATAATTTTCATTTTCATCGCCAATTGCATATCATATTTTCAAATAAAAATGTAATTTTTATTTGCATAGCAAATATTATATCTTTAGTTCAAATAAAAATGTAATTTTTATTTGCAATGCAAGTTCTCATTCCAAGTTAAAAAATAAAAATGTAATATTTATTATCAATGCACATTCCTACTTTTGTTTACATAATAAAAATGTAATTTTTTTTTACAATGCAAGTTCATACTTTTGTTTACATAATAAAAATGTAATTTCATTTATTACCATTTTACATTGACAAAAATATGATTTTTGTCGCTACTACTTTACATTGGCAAAAATGTTCATTTCTACCTAACATAACGTGACGGTAAAAATATTGTTTTTCTAATTAACACAACACAACGGTGAAAATATTCATTTCTAAATAATATAACATGACGGTGAAATTATTCATTTCTGAATAACATAACACGACGTTATTATCTAGTGCAACATTTTATATTAAAAATGTACTTTTTCTCTACACAAAAATATTCTAACTAAATTGGGATTTTTGTGTTGACGGTTCTAACATAACATAAAATGAATATTTTACGTTGACGGTTCCAACATAACCAAAAATGAATATTTTATGTTGGCCTTTCATAAAATGATAATTCTATTATATCAATCTTAAAATGACAAATTCTGCTATGTTAACATTAACATGATAATTCTAACATGTCGACATAAAAATGATATTCTAACATGTTGACATAAAAATGATATTCTCATATGAAGCTACCAACAAAATGTGCATTTTTATTCTCATATGACGTTACTAACAAAATGTGCATTTTTTTTCTCATATGACGTTACTAACAAAATGTGCATTTTTATTCTCATATCATATTTGCTAACAAAGCGGTTCTCTTTTTTTTTAACGTAAACAATATTACACAAAAATATGTATACATATTTTGTTGAAAAACTAGTTCAACAAAATGAGATAAAAATGTTCGCTCATATTTTTCTAGCAAATTTCTAATCAAAAATGTTGTTTTGATTGGCATAACACATTTTAAATAAAAATGTTGTTTTTATTTCATACGCAAATTTTTGACAACATGAATATTGTATATTTTATACATACAATAAAATGTTGTTTCGTCGTACACACAAAGTCATGTCAAACATGATTACACACAATTCAGTTCAGCGATTCAAGCAATTACAACACAAATCAACATTTCAACGATTATACATACAACATAAACATGAAATAAATATAATTTTATATCTGAAATAAATTATTAAATTTGATTTAAAAAAAATAGAAATCTCACTAGATCTGGTTATTTCTGATTTTCATTTCATATACAACAAAAATATTCTATCGAATAAACAGGTCAATGAACAACATCATATAGTTAAATTCAGATCACGAACATTCAAGCAGCATACAGTTAAAAAATAACACGGTAATAATTTATTTATTATTAAAGAGGAAATAGAATTCTCACCAATAGCTTTCCAATTTGCCAAAATTTAGACGAGCTTTAAATCAGTTCCCGTCAGTTCCATCGTGTAGCTAGATCGCGGAAATACGATTCCAACGCATCGAAAAACGCTCGATTTCGTCGATGTGTGAATGAGTTATGCTTTAATTTGTATAAATAACCTTTTAAAATAAATTATTAAAAGAATAAAAAGGGAATATAGCCTCTTCTTCCCCAAATTGTATCAGCCGTTAGTATCCCGATAAGGTTCAACTTTAGGGTTCCTCTTTGCGATCAAAAGGTGCAGAGGTATGACGATCGGAGAGTGGCACATCGGAGAGGGGAAGGAGGGGATCTTGCGCCTAGGATGGGGTAGGGTGCGGTGGGGCCTAGGGGGCGCGGTGGGGCCTGTTTGGTCGTGGGTTTGGGTGCGTGCGTCTCTGTAATAACCCGGAAAATACGAGCCAATTTAAAATTTTTAAATTGGTTATTTCAAAGGAATTTGAACAATTGAAATAGAATATTTCAATAAAATATTGAATTAGGAATAGTGAGTCAGTTTGAAAATTTGAATTCAAACTTTGACCGACTATGCAGGGTGGAAAGTATAACGGATTTTAGCGAAACCAAAAATATTTAAATCTGTTAGTCAATACCTTTCTAACGAATCTGAAAAATCGAAGTTTCATAACGGTAACTAAAAGTTATGGCCGAATGTATTTTCAGAAGAGTCGGTATATAGAATATATAGCCCTGGAAAATTGATATTTTGCATACGACCTCGGAATTTGACGAAACCACTTTTGTTGGGTCCGGGATGTCAAACTATTGCTAGGTTTCAAATTTCATAATTTTTGAAGCTAGTATGTGAGTGTGGCAAAAGAAAATGTGTTTGGTCGATTTCTGTTAAATTGGATCGACCAGAAAATGACCATTTTTCAAACGACCTCAGAATTCGACGAAACTCATTTTGTTGGGACCGTAGCGTCAAAACATAGCTAGATTTATTTTTCTGGAATTTTTCGAATCAGTTTGTGGCTCTGGCAAATTGAAATGATCGTTCAGAGTTAAAAATTAAATGTTTCATACTTTAATTTGAAAATTAACTGACTGTAACAGTCGAATTGGCCTACGAAACATATCCCATTGTGTCCGGAATGGGGGTATTTAGCTAGGGGCGACAGTCGTTGGGTTTAAAAAGGAGTTCGTTTGAGAAAACACTATTTAAAAATTTAATATAATCCTCGGCCAATCAGAATTTTCCTTTCATAAATTTATAAAAAAAAAAAGAACCCCCCCCCGATCAATGGCTAAACCGCTCCCTACCTTCTCCCCCAAATCGCCGCCGCCACAGGCGATTTCCGCCTGCGACACCTGTAACGACCCGGGAAAAGACGACCTTGATTATCCGATATACAACACATATCGAACATCAAGGGTCGACAATTACCGAATAGTTAATGAAAGAATTTAGAGGGTGAGGATAGATAAGATAGAAAATTAGAATAGAAGAAGAAAAAGAACACAACATCAGAGTAACACGATTCTCACAGCGGAATGAATAAAATATAATATATCACATAACTTGAAATCAAAAGCAGTATATGCATACAATACCATTATCAGAGTACAACCCTTGCATCACAGCGGAAATAAACAATAGCTATATAAGTCCTGAAGCCTCCTGCTCCAAGCTCTCCAAGTCTATCTGTAAAATCCTGACTACTTGACTGCCCGTACAAATTTGGGCACCCAAGAGTTTAGGGGAAACAAAACAAAATAAAACTCTCGGTCAGTCATGGGATTGGTGTGAGTAAACTCAAATCATTTGGTTTAACTTTTCAAAATCCTTTTCAAAAGAAAAGATAATCGTAAGACCAATCCACACATAAATACGGATGGTTTTTACCTTACGATAACCCAAAACACTTTGGAAATCATATATTATCTGATATTATAATAATGTCTAATCACAAGTAATTAAAATCTAGTAGAACGCTTGCATCTCACGCTCTACATATATATTATACAAATCAAACTCGCAGGCACTTATTGGAGATTGGATTCCGACTTTGACAAGGTATGGGACCACCTGCCGATAGTGTATCTCTAGAGGCGAATACACTGGGTTCAACAAGAACATCTTGCAACCCGGCCCTCACATGACCGACCACTCATTTCGCTTGAGTGTATCGAATGTATATCACCAACGGTTGGGATCAGCAACCGTCTCCCGAATGGGGCAGCATTGATAGATTTAAGAAGCAATTGTAATTTCTCTAGATAGGTGATCATACATCCTAATGGGTGCGACCCACATAGCCATGCTGCCTGCCCGATTTTTGTCATTTCCCGGTTGATGAGGCTAGAGGACATAACGTATCTTTTGACAGATCACACCTTCATTTCTTTGAATGCCACATCGTCATACCCGCCAAATCATAAATTGATTTCACCAAAAATACCACGGGTATACAGCTAAGAGAAACGAATTCCTCCGCCACCAAACGTAAGTACGTTTGAAGAGATCAACTTACGCGATCCTTTAAATATACTCTGTCAGACATTCGTCCATTCACGTTTGTCCTGGGACTGGACAAACCGAAGGCACTATTCTGTAAATAGGATAGCCCTTGCATAACTCCCTCTTCAATATATTCAGCATACTTGATTCGCAACGCTTATGCCAATACGGAGTGGTTCCCTGGATAATAATCCAACCGGTCTCTACATATTAACAACGTAAAATGGTCAAAAACTTTGATAGTCGGTGATTTAACTATCAAATGAAAACATGTCTGTGTGCAAACAACGATATTATTTCCAGATGGAAATTCTATCGATCAATCATCATCAAATTATCATAAATTTACCCTTTTCCTTATTCTCGTTTTCCTATATTTCTTATTTACTATATTTAGAAAATATACGTTATTAACAATGGAAAACAATTCCATTTCTCATTTTCTATATTCAGAAAACATTTTTGATTTTTCATTTGGAAGACATTTCCAAATCTCCTTCATTGGGTTTAAACTGATGTTTGAATAAACATCTCTATGCCAACACCAACCATTTCGCTCATTAACTAAATTCACTTAACCACTTTCACTCTCGAACCTTATCCACTTCTTAGTTAAAACGAAGTAAATCAAGTTGGAGTATAATTACCTCTCAGACCTTAACCGAACAACATTTCTAACTTCGAAATAGACAAAGTACAAACTTCACTCTTTAAGAAACTTCCTTGCGAACTCTCGGATTCTATTTATGAACCCACTTCCTTTACTAAATCATTTGATTATAACTATAAATGTTATAATTCCATGCTTTCAAAATATGTTAACTTAAATATATTCCCATATCTTAATTTGGATAAATTAACAACCAACTACTTTATTAACAGATAATTAAAACTTGATTTGAAATGGAAAGTAAACATTACTTCCCTTGATTCGATATAATCGAATTTCCATGTATGATTCACTCTCGAATAATCACTATCCGATAATTCTCTTTCGAATAAACTATATTCGATTCCCCTGTTCGAATAACTAATATTCGATAATCCTTTTCTTCGAATAACTAATATTCGAAAAATCTCACTTCGAATAAACCATATTCGATAATTCTCCCCTTCGAATAACTATATTCGATTTAACACACTTCGAACGAACTATATTTGATTACTTTTCTCGAATAAACTATATTCGATAACTCTACTTCGAATAGGTGATATTCGATTAATTCCCTTTTTGACTAACCCTACTTAATTTACTAATACTCGACTAACTCGACTTAATTAACTTCTATTGATTCATTACTATTTGATTTAACACCATTTGCTTGACTCTAGATCGCAGCGATCACAATGGTTACGCCTGATTCCCCCAGGAAACATCCGACCGCCGTAGGTTATCTGCAGCCCTGCGAATTACGCTAGCAGTCGTGCTAAATGGAAATTCATCCTTAAATAACTTTGTCTATTTTTAACTCTATCTCGAATAATTAGATTCGATCAATTCTAATTGAATAACTAATATTCAATTAACCCGTATTCGATTACTATATTTGAATAACTCTAGTTCGATTTGACTCAAAACGATTAACTCTAACTGATTAACTCTAACTGGTTAATTCTAACTGAATAACTCTAACTGGATAACTCTAACTGAATAACTCTAACTGGTTAACTCTAACTAACTAACTCTAACTGTTTAACTTTACGGTTTAACTCTGACAGTTTAACTTCAACGGTTTAACTCTAACAGTTTAACTCCAACTGTTTAACTCTAACAGTTTAACTCCAACTGTTTAACTCTAACAGTTTAACTCCAACGGTTTAACTCTAGTTGATTAACTCTTTTGAATTAATCCCTTTGACTCTTCTCTTTTGAATAATTCCTTTGGAATAATTCCTTTGAATTACTTCCCTTGAATAGATTCTTTTTCTATTCGTTTACTCAACAAATAACTATTCTCTTTTCGCTTCTATTTATTTAACAAATAAATATTCCCTTTAACTTTTCTATTTATTCAACAAATAAATATTTCTTTTAACTTTTCTATTTATTTAACAAATAAGTACTTCTTTCAACTTTTCTTTATTCCCTACATGAATACTCCCATTTCAATTCCATTTGTAAATACTTTTACGAATGTTTCCCTTTTTATTTCTATTTGTAATCGTTTCACAAATATTTCCCTTCTATTTGATTTCACCAAACCAATATTTTCCCTTCTATTTGATTTCACCAATATTTGTTTTTTTTACAAATGCTTTGATTCTATAATCATTTTCTCTTATGAAATTCTCTTCCTTTTATATATAAAATCTATTGATTTTATATAAATAATTTATTTTCAAAATAAACTTTGAAAATCCCTTTTCACTTTCTAGTATCACTTATGGTATAAAAATACCAAATCAAAAGTGTAACAACCCGTAAAATGCGAGCCAGTTTGAAATTTTTATTTTGGCAATTTTCGCGAATTTTGAATATTTAAAATGAATTATTTTAAATAATATCGACGAGAAATTTATTTTGAATATAATTCGAACGTATATATTATACGCGTCGTCGTTAGAATATAAATATTTATATATAATTATAAATAGAATTGAAAATGGCGCGGTAGTTCGATAATTCGATTTCAAACTTCAATTGAATGTACCGGGTGCAAAACAATCCGGATTTTAGTGAAACCAAAAACAATAGGATCTAATTGATAATATCTTTCTAACGGATGTAAGAAACTGAGATTTCACTTTAAAAATTGAAAGATATGTCCAGTTGAAAATTTGAAATAGTCGCTGTGGAATTTATATATATTTTTATATATATAAGGCCCTTAAAAATAGCAATTTTGCAAACGACCTCGGATTTCGACGAAACCAGTTTTGTTGGGTCCGTGATGTTAAGCTATTGCTAGATTCCAAATTTCATAATTTTTCGAATCAATATGTGGGCGCGGCAAAGGAAAACGCGTTGACCAGTTTCAGTTGATTTTAATCGACTGGAAATTGGCCATTTTTCTAACGGTCTCAGAATTCGACGAAACTAGTTTTGTTAGGACCGTATCGTCAATACGAAGCTAGAAAATATTTTTATAGAATTTTTCTAGTTAGTATGTGGCCCCGGTAATTTGAAATGTACGTTTAAAATTCAATATAGTGATTTAAATGTAAATTTAACGGAAACTGATTCAAACAGTCGAATCAGCCTGCGATACATATCCCATTGTGTTCGGAATGGGGGTATTACGTTAGGGATGACAGTCGTTGGACACGGTTCGGTGTTCGTATGTAAAAGTCAACGTAAATTGAAAAAAAATATAAATAATAATAAAATATATATCTCCCCCCCCCTTTTTATCTCTGGCCCCCCCCCCCCCCCCCCCGTTACATTCGATTCACAAATCAAAAGAAAAAAAAAAAAAAAAAACCGCAGATCGGAATCGAGGAGCCCCTCCCCCTCTTCATCGCTCCGCCGCCGATCAGGCGAGCTCCGCCCACCTCGCCCCCTCTCCGCCTGGCCGCCCTCCTTCCTGCTCCTCCTTTCCCTTCGGACCCTCAAGCCCGACCCCCCCCTCCAGGCGCCAGGCGCCGCGAAACCCACAACCGCCCCCCCCAGCGACTGCCTCCGGCCACCCCTATTCCCCAAGCGCCCCAGGTAATTTATAATTTATTTATTTTATTTTTATTTTGCTTTGTTTAAGAAAAATGAAAAAAAACTGAAAAAAAACTGATTTTTTATTATGTATGTTAAAACTGTTTTTTTTATTTACATAGTAAAACTGTTTTTTTATTTACAAAGTAAAACTGATTTTATAAAATTTTAAAACTGATTTTTAACAAAAGAAAAACTGATTTTTATATAGTTTAAAAAAAACTGAAAAAGTTTGATTTTTTTTAAAAACAGAAAAAGATGTGATTTTCAACAGCAACAAGATTTGATTTTTAGTAAATAAAATATGGATTTTCTTTATATGAAAGAAGCGATTAAAAATAGAATTTTTGTATGTTGAACTTCGATTAAAAATAGAATTTTTGTATGTTGAACTTCGATTAAAAATAGAATTTTTGTATGTTGAACTTCGATTAAAAATAGAATTTTTGTATGTTGAACTTCGATTAAAAATAGAATTTTTGTATGTTGAACTTCGATTAAAAATAGAATTTTTGTATGTTGAACTTAGAAATAAAAATTCGATTTTTATATATTGAACTTTGAAATAAAAATTCGATTTTTATATATTGAACTTAGAAATAAAAATTCGATTTTTATATATTGAACTTAGAAATAAAAATTCGATTTTTATATATTGAACTTAGAAATAAAAATTCGATTTTTATATATTGAACTTAGAAATAAAAATTCGATTTTTATATATTGAACTTTGAAATAAAAATTCGATTTTTATATATTGAACTTTGAAATAAAAATTCGATTTTTATATATTGAATAGCGAAGTAAAAATGTGATTTTTACGTATGTAGTGGAAGCAACAACGAAGGTGACAAAAAGGCGAAACGACGAAGACTTCTGCAAATGAAGTGCCGTGGAGCTAGGATAGCTATAGGTGAGAATTTCTCACCTTTCTATTTCTTTTCTAGTTATATATTTATACTAGGATGCAGACGGTGCTTAGTAGCACCCGACACAACCGTCCACAGACCATGGACTTGTTTGTTTGACTGTTTGGTGATTGATTGCGATATTGGTTTGAATGTGGTTTGTGGTGTGAAAAATCGAATCGATAAATTGGTTAGGATTAGACGTGCGCCGTTATAAGGCGTAGGAGTAAGGCTAGGTTAGACCCTTACTCCAAATTTTGTGGTTTGAAAAACGAAATTGATTTGATTGATGAGTGAATGGCGTGGGCCTTCACTAGACCGGGGATAAGGCTAGGCCTCGTCCCGTTTCTAGTATCGTGCCGTTATGCCGTCGAAATTTTCTAAAATAAGTTAGAAAAATAAAAATATCATTTTATTTGAAGAATGAACTGAATAGAAATTCATAGGTTGAAATAAAATGTTTTATCGTTAAAAATATAATTTTTAACGTGAATACGAAAATGGTGAAGTGAATAAATAAATATTCATTTACAAACCAGATGGTTTGTTTATGTACACTTATTTGAATGACATTGATTGGGACGATAAATTTTACACATCGCCCAACTGCACAACTAAAATCTGTGTTTGATTGTTTGAAACCCCACACGGGTGTTGGGATGAAATATGAATTTCACTCATCCTGATTGATTAAATATGTCGATCGATTGATTGACAGGCTGTTATGAGCGTTGAATATCTATATTTGATGCTTATACAGTGTAGTGCACTTTGGTTGATGGTTGATTATTTTCAATGTTATTATATACATGTGTTGTATGAAAATCCATATAATTAATTTTATATGGTAATTGATTGGGCCTCATTCCAATCGTGAAAATAAAGAATATTTTGATAATAACAAATCTTTTGATGATAGGAAATATTTGAAATAGAATATTTGAAAATAGAAATTTATGAAGCCGTGTTGATTAGTTTGACGCCATTTTGACGTGAACGATATTTATATCGATTTTATTCATTTAGAATTGAATTGAAAACGATTTCGAAATGAATTGAATTGAAAACGATTTCGAAATGAATTGAATTGAAAACGATTTCGGAATGAATTGAATTGAAAACGATTTCGAAATGAATTGAATTGAAAACGATTTCGAAATGAATTGAATTGAAAACGATTTCGAAATGAATTGAATTGAAAACGATTTCGAAATGAATTGAATTGAAAACGAATTCAAAGTGAATTGAATTGAAAATGAATTCAAATTGAATTGAAATTTGAATTGAATTGAAATTTGAATTGAATAGAAATGAATTTTAAAACGAATTTATAAAGAAGAATTCAATTTTGCTTTGAATTGAAATGGAAGTTGAAATAGGTTTTGAAACGATTTTAAAACTATTTATATTATTCGTTTTGAATAGAAATCGACGAAATATATATTATATATATTATATATATATAATATAATGGCCTGAATAGAACGCGCCGCGCCGCGGCAGTTCGCGAATTTCGACCATTTATTTCAAACGGACATTACGGGAGATCCGACCGTCGGATTCTCCTAAAACCGGAACCGTTGGGTTCGTATCGAAAAGAGCTTTCTAAAGAATATTAGAAATTAGAAATCTGACGGTTGGATTTGGAATTATGTCCAAATCAAATTCGAAAAAGGTCGCTGTAAGTGCAGTTCGATGGCCATTGTTGGAAATTGACTGAACGGGCCTTGATAAAATTATTAAAAATAGTAATAATTTGTGTAAAATCATAAGAAATGATTTGTGAAAGTTTGGGATGAAAAACTCCATATTTGAAAAGATAAAAATAGATTTTTATCGAAATGAACTAGTTTTGAACTAGAATTATAATTCTATTTATTTTTAAATAAATAAATTGAATTTGAAATGGTTTTGAAAATAACCAAAATTTCCAATGAATGCATTGGAGTGGATTTGAATCGAAATTGTCTTCGGAATATTTCGATGTTGGAATTCGTGATTATACATGTGTTGTTATGGAAATTTGAAAGATATATATTTATATCGTTATTTCCAATACGACATTTGTTAGTCGTAGAATTCGATATTGAATATAAGCCGATATATTTTCTATTCAGAACCTTGTATTGAATATCGAATGTGATTTGGGTTTGTCGTGAATGGTGTCTTCACTAACACTGTTCTTGAACCCAGTTGAGAAAAGATTAAATCTTTTTATTTAGATTTAATGAAGTGTACCAATTAAATGATATTTAATTGGAATTGAATTGGTATTGATTTTTGGGTTTATCGTGAACAGTGTTTTAAATAACACTTGTTCTTTAACCCGATAATTAATGGAATGTGATTTGGGTTTGTCGTGAATGGTGTCTTCACTAACACTGTTCTTGAACCCAGTTGAGAAAAGATTAAATCTTTTTATTTAGATTTAATGAAGTGTACCAATTAAATGATATTTAATTGGAATTGAATTGGTATTGATTTTTGGGTTTATCGTGAACAGTGTTTTAAATAACACTTGTTCTTTAACCCGATAATTAATGGAATGTGATTTGGGTTTGTCGTGAATGGTGTCTTCACTAACACTGTTCTTGAACCCAGTTGAGAAAAGATTAAATCTTTTTATTTAGATTTAATGAAGTGTACCAATTAAATGATATTTAATTGGAATTGAATTGGTATTGATTTTTGGGTTTATCGTGAACAGTGTTTTAAATAACACTTGTTCTTTAACCCGATAATTAATGGAATGTGATTTTGGGTTTATCGTGAATCGTGTTTTAAATGACACTGATTCTTTAACCCAGATAATGATTAAAACTAAGTGGAGTTTTAATGAATCTTTAATTAGATTGAAAAGATCGAGAATGGAGTATCACCAGTTTTGCTCCAGGCGATAGTTAAATCTTTAATTAGATTTGAACGTGAAATTTAGAAACTAACTGTCGGTTAGCTAAGTAGAATGGTTTTCTGGATATTGATCTGATGTTGGTTTCGGCCTTCGGGGTTAATATTTGGGGAATTATTCTCTTGATTAATTTACGGTTAATGACTAATGAGTTGGAATGAGGCGTATGTTGTGTTTGTGTAACACTTTTATAATATATACGCGAGTTATTCGGAAAGACCGGGTTTATCCCATTCTGAATAACTGATACGACGATAAGTCGAAGATGAAGACGATGGTCGAAGACCGGAAGTCTTCACGTCGTTTGGGTGATAACTGATGATCTTGATTGGGCTGTACACCCAAGAAGATGGAAACAGTTAGTGATCGTCCAGACGTACTTGGAGATCGATGGATATGCGGGGTACTAGGTGCCTCCGGTTTCGTTCAGACCCAGAACGGACTTGTAAATGGACTGTGTGTCTGCCATCGGATTTCATTCTGTGTGACTGATATCGGTTGCATAGGATGGTTTGCCTGTGGGGCATGCTAAGATGCAAATGATCAAGGCTTCTGTTGAAAAGCAAAGTCTTGTGGTGATGATCAAAGCACGGCCTTTGTGGCGTAGCTTTGTGTAACGTTTACCTCGCGTGTTTCACACCAGGTATGAACCAAAAACGGGAGAGGACGTCAGGGAGGGCATGCGTTTCTTCCTAGCTAGAAGTGGCGTCAGTGGTTTTACACGCCCTGACGAGTTTGACTTATGTGGTTGTTGCTGTTGCGAGGCGCCTCGGATTGATCGGTCGTTCTCGAACCGATGGAGTCATTTAATTGGCTCGTTTACGCCCCATAGGGCGGAGAAACGCATGTTCAGGCATTTTAATCCACTCCGTGTGGACCGGCCCTGAGGATCCAAGGGTCACTCGAGCTCTGATCCTGAGACTCGGGCTAGGCAGTCTCGAATCGGTTGAGGACTATCTTTTGCCTCGGTTCATAGACGGAAATCCAATTTCCAAATACGTAACTTTGCGGTTTTATTTGTAAACCTATATATGGCGACATAGTGGCATGGGACGCTCATGTCGCCTATGATTGATACTTATGATTTGAAGTTGTTTTATGCACTATGCACTTATTATAGTATCAAATGATTTGTTTTAAACGTATCAAGCATTCTTTGGCTGTTATAAGGGAAAACCCTATCCCCCGGCTTGCGTTTGCATTGTGTGATAGGACCTGGGTCTTATAACAGCTTCATTTTTCTTTATTTAGCATGGCGCTGTTTGTTTATGCACTGGTATTCTTGGGAGGAAACCCGTTCCGTGTTATACGGCGTGGTCCTTTGATTTACCTAATGATTTAAAATAAAGATTAACTGTTTTAGTTCTCACACCAGTCACATGACTGACCTGGAGTTTATTGTTTTAACCTAAACTCTGGGTGCCCCTATTTTTGACACGGGCAGCTAGTAGTTTCGGTTTTGCAGATTTATATTCACAGGATCCTGGTTTACAGCTGGAACGATATCCGGAAAGCTTTGTATCCGTATATCTACTTCTAGTTGTGTATTGTATTATTTTCCGCTGCTATGTATTTAAATGTAATTTAAATCTCTGATATTTCTGTGTAATATTCCTTTATACTCTGTATATCCTTGTAATCTGATGCATTGTTGTAATATTCAATGAAATGTTCTTCTGTATGCGTTCTGTTGTGGCTTGTTCTCGAACTATCCGACGCTTTCCCTTACGGGGAGGTTGCGGGTCTTTACACGTGGTATCAGAGCTTTGGTTTACAAAGCTCAGAGAACAAGGCACATTAGAACCATACGAAAGAATTCATCAGATAATTGGATTAGTAATATCCAATGGGATGACTCGTTAGAGATAGGATCAGTAGTATCCTAGAACGAGTGTGAAGAGTATATTTTTGAAAATGAAAACAAATTTTTGTTTTGAAAATTTAAATCACTTATTCGTATTTGATTATTTAATTATATTGATGTGGACAATCCAGTATATATAGATTTTGCGTATACGTCTGATCCGCGTGTATTTGAAATTTTAATATACTGGATAGATATAGAATCACACTCTAGTCGCCCGGAGATGATTCAGATGATGAGGCATCATCATCAGTGTTTATATTCGAGCGACGAAAGTGAGATTTCTATATATTTCCTATTGGCTGGTGTGAGAACCAAAACTAATATAGTTAGAATACATTGTTGTGATTTGGCATCAAAAATCTGATTTTTGTATATATATCAAATTATGAATTTGAGACTCTAATTCACTAATTGATTGATGTTTGTGTTGTTTGTTTAATTGTTTGGTAATTTTGAACCATTATGCCTAATTTGATCAAATATTGAACTGTATTGAAAATTGGTCGCGTTTGCTTGCATATACATATATAACATTGAACAGGTCATAGCAAGGAGGCTAGAGCAGAGAATAAAATTTGTTTGCCCGACAAATAGGTACATGTTTACTACATAATTTCCTGTTTTGTTTGGGTGATGATGATTTTGTGAGCCTATTGGCTAGCCGCTTGGCTTTTTCTTTTTCTTTTTGAGATCTGAAGGACCGGGGAAGCTATTTGAAATTCCCCGATGCTCCCGGTGCAGGGGAGGTTATGGCGAAATTTTTCAAAAATTTAGGGTGTTAGCCAAATTTTTGAAATTTTGAAAATTCTCAGAAACTAAAGAGTTGGAGAATGGAAGCCAGATCGAATATAGTGTTGAATAATCAAACCACTTTCGACTTTGTTCCTTTTCGGGGACGAAAAGTTTTAAGTGGGGGAGATTGTAACAACCCGTAAAATGCGAGCCAGTTTGAAATTTTTATTTTGGCAATTTTCGCGAATTTTGAATATTTAAAATGAATTATTTTAAATAATATCGACGAGAAATTTATTTTGAATATAATTCGAACGTATATATTATACGCGTCGTCGTTAGAATATAAATATTTATATATAATTATAAATAGAATTGAAAATGGCGCGGTAGTTCGATAATTCGATTTCAAACTTCAATTGAATGTACCGGGTGCAAAACAATCCGGATTTTAGTGAAACCAAAAACAATAGGATCTAATTGATAATATCTTTCTAACGGATGTAAGAAACTGAGATTTCACTTTAAAAATTGAAAGATATGTCCAGTTGAAAATTTGAAATAGTCGCTGTGGAATTTATATATATTTTTATATATATAAGGCCCTTAAAAATAGCAATTTTGCAAACGACCTCGGATTTCGACGAAACCAGTTTTGTTGGGTCCGTGATGTTAAGCTATTGCTAGATTCCAAATTTCATAATTTTTCGAATCAATATGTGGGCGCGGCAAAGGAAAACGCGTTGACCAGTTTCAGTTGATTTTAATCGACTGGAAATTGGCCATTTTTCTAACGGTCTCAGAATTCGACGAAACTAGTTTTGTTAGGACCGTATCGTCAATACGAAGCTAGAAAATATTTTTATAGAATTTTTCTAGTTAGTATGTGGCCCCGGTAATTTGAAATGTACGTTTAAAATTCAATATAGTGATTTAAATGTAAATTTAACGGAAACTGATTCAAACAGTCGAATCAGCCTGCGATACATATCCCATTGTGTTCGGAATGGGGGTATTACGTTAGGGATGACAGTCGTTGGACACGGTTCGGTGTTCGTATGTAAAAGTCAACGTAAATTGAAAAAAAATATAAATAATAATAAAATATATATCTCCCCCCCCCTTTTTATCTCTGCCCCCCCCCCCCCCCCCGTTACATTCGATTCACAAATCAAAAGAAAAAAAAAAAAAAAAAACCGCAGATCGGAATCGAGGAGCCCCTCCCCCTCTTCATCGCTCCGCCGCCGATCAGGCGAGCTCCGCCCACCTCGCCCCCTCTCCGCCTGGCCGCCCTCCTTCCTGCTCCTCCTTTCCCTTCGGACCCTCAAGCCCGACCCCCCCCCTCCAGGCGCCAGGCGCCGCGAAACCCACAACCGCCCCCCCCAGCGACTGCCTCCGGCCACCCCTATTCCCCAAGCGCCCCAGGTAATTTATAATTTATTTATTTTATTTTTATTTTGCTTTGTTTAAGAAAAATGAAAAAAAACTGAAAAAAAACTGATTTTTTATTATGTATGTTAAAACTGTTTTTTTTATTTACATAGTAAAACTGTTTTTTTATTTACAAAGTAAAACTGATTTTATAAAATTTTAAAACTGATTTTTAACAAAAGAAAAACTGATTTTTATATAGTTTAAAAAAAACTGAAAAAGTTTGATTTTTTTTAAAAACAGAAAAAGATGTGATTTTCAACAGCAACAAGATTTGATTTTTAGTAAATAAAATATGGATTTTCTTTATATGAAAGAAGCGATTAAAAATAGAATTTTTGTATGTTGAACTTCGATTAAAAATAGAATTTTTGTATGTTGAACTTCGATTAAAAATAGAATTTTTGTATGTTGAACTTCGATTAAAAATAGAATTTTTGTATGTTGAACTTCGATTAAAAATAGAATTTTTGTATGTTGAACTTCGATTAAAAATAGAATTTTTGTATGTTGAACTTAGAAATAAAAATTCGATTTTTATATATTGAACTTTGAAATAAAAATTCGATTTTTATATATTGAACTTAGAAATAAAAATTCGATTTTTATATATTGAACTTAGAAATAAAAATTCGATTTTTATATATTGAACTTAGAAATAAAAATTCGATTTTTATATATTGAACTTAGAAATAAAAATTCGATTTTTATATATTGAACTTTGAAATAAAAATTCGATTTTTATATATTGAACTTTGAAATAAAAATTCGATTTTTATATATTGAATAGCGAAGTAAAAATGTGATTTTTACGTATGTAGTGGAAGCAACAACGAAGGTGACAAAAAGGCGAAACGACGAAGACTTCTGCAAATGAAGTGCCGTGGAGCTAGGATAGCTATAGGTGAGAATTTCTCACCTTTCTATTTCTTTTCTAGTTATATATTTATACTAGGATGCAGACGGTGCTTAGTAGCACCCGACACAACCGTCCACAGACCATGGACTTGTTTGTTTGACTGTTTGGTGATTGATTGCGATATTGGTTTGAATGTGGTTTGTGGTGTGAAAAATCGAATCGATAAATTGGTTAGGATTAGACGTGCGCCGTTATAAGGCGTAGGAGTAAGGCTAGGTTAGACCCTTACTCCAAATTTTGTGGTTTGAAAAACGAAATTGATTTGATTGATGAGTGAATGGCGTGGGCCTTCACTAGACCGGGGATAAGGCTAGGCCTCGTCCCGTTTCTAGTATCGTGCCGTTATGCCGTCGAAATTTTCTAAAATAAGTTAGAAAAATAAAAATATCATTTTATTTGAAGAATGAACTGAATAGAAATTCATAGGTTGAAATAAAATGTTTTATCGTTAAAAATATAATTTTTAACGTGAATACGAAAATGGTGAAGTGAATAAATAAATATTCATTTACAAACCAGATGGTTTGTTTATGTACACTTATTTGAATGACATTGATTGGGACGATAAATTTTACACATCGCCCAACTGCACAACTAAAATCTGTGTTTGATTGTTTGAAACCCCACACGGGTGTTGGGATGAAATATGAATTTCACTCATCCTGATTGATTAAATATGTCGATCGATTGATTGACAGGCTGTTATGAGCGTTGAATATCTATATTTGATGCTTATACAGTGTAGTGCACTTTGGTTGATGGTTGATTATTTTCAATGTTATTATATACATGTGTTGTATGAAAATCCATATAATTAATTTTATATGGTAATTGATTGGGCCTCATTCCAATCGTGAAAATAAAGAATATTTTGATAATAACAAATCTTTTGATGATAGGAAATATTTGAAATAGAATATTTGAAAATAGAAATTTATGAAGCCGTGTTGATTAGTTTGACGCCATTTTGACGTGAACGATATTTATATCGATTTTATTCATTTAGAATTGAATTGAAAACGATTTCGAAATGAATTGAATTGAAAACGATTTCGAAATGAATTGAATTGAAAACGATTTCGGAATGAATTGAATTGAAAACGATTTCGAAATGAATTGAATTGAAAACGATTTCGAAATGAATTGAATTGAAAACGATTTCGAAATGAATTGAATTGAAAACGATTTCGAAATGAATTGAATTGAAAACGAATTCAAAGTGAATTGAATTGAAAATGAATTCAAATTGAATTGAAATTTGAATTGAATTGAAATTTGAATTGAATAGAAATGAATTTTAAAACGAATTTATAAAGAAGAATTCAATTTTGCTTTGAATTGAAATGGAAGTTGAAATAGGTTTTGAAACGATTTTAAAACTATTTATATTATTCGTTTTGAATAGAAATCGACGAAATATATATTATATATATTATATATATATAATATAATGGCCTGAATAGAACGCGCCGCGCCGCGGCAGTTCGCGAATTTCGACCATTTATTTCAAACGGACATTACGGGAGATCCGACCGTCGGATTCTCCTAAAACCGGAACCGTTGGGTTCGTATCGAAAAGAGCTTTCTAAAGAATATTAGAAATTAGAAATCTGACGGTTGGATTTGGAATTATGTCCAAATCAAATTCGAAAAAGGTCGCTGTAAGTGCAGTTCGATGGCCATTGTTGGAAATTGACTGAACGGGCCTTGATAAAATTATTAAAAATAGTAATAATTTGTGTAAAATCATAAGAAATGATTTGTGAAAGTTTGGGATGAAAAACTCCATATTTGAAAAGATAAAAATAGATTTTTATCGAAATGAACTAGTTTTGAACTAGAATTATAATTCTATTTATTTTTAAATAAATAAATTGAATTTGAAATGGTTTTGAAAATAACCAAAATTTCCAATGAATGCATTGGAGTGGATTTGAATCGAAATTGTCTTCGGAATATTTCGATGTTGGAATTCGTGATTATACATGTGTTGTTATGGAAATTTGAAAGATATATATTTATATCGTTATTTCCAATACGACATTTGTTAGTCGTAGAATTCGATATTGAATATAAGCCGATATATTTTCTATTCAGAACCTTGTATTGAATATCGAATGTGATTTGGGTTTGTCGTGAATGGTGTCTTCACTAACACTGTTCTTGAACCCAGTTGAGAAAAGATTAAATCTTTTTATTTAGATTTAATGAAGTGTACCAATTAAATGATATTTAATTGGAATTGAATTGGTATTGATTTTTGGGTTTATCGTGAACAGTGTTTTAAATAACACTTGTTCTTTAACCCGATAATTAATGGAATGTGATTTGGGTTTGTCGTGAATGGTGTCTTCACTAACACTGTTCTTGAACCCAGTTGAGAAAAGATTAAATCTTTTTATTTAGATTTAATGAAGTGTACCAATTAAATGATATTTAATTGGAATTGAATTGGTATTGATTTTTGGGTTTATCGTGAACAGTGTTTTAAATAACACTTGTTCTTTAACCCGATAATTAATGGAATGTGATTTGGGTTTGTCGTGAATGGTGTCTTCACTAACACTGTTCTTGAACCCAGTTGAGAAAAGATTAAATCTTTTTATTTAGATTTAATGAAGTGTACCAATTAAATGATATTTAATTGGAATTGAATTGGTATTGATTTTTGGGTTTATCGTGAACAGTGTTTTAAATAACACTTGTTCTTTAACCCGATAATTAATGGAATGTGATTTTGGGTTTATCGTGAATCGTGTTTTAAATGACACTGATTCTTTAACCCAGATAATGATTAAAACTAAGTGGAGTTTTAATGAATCTTTAATTAGATTGAAAAGATCGAGAATGGAGTATCACCAGTTTTGCTCCAGGCGATAGTTAAATCTTTAATTAGATTTGAACGTGAAATTTAGAAACTAACTGTCGGTTAGCTAAGTAGAATGGTTTTCTGGATATTGATCTGATGTTGGTTTCGGCCTTCGGGGTTAATATTTGGGGAATTATTCTCTTGATTAATTTACGGTTAATGACTAATGAGTTGGAATGAGGCGTATGTTGTGTTTGTGTAACACTTTTATAATATATACGCGAGTTATTCGGAAAGACCGGGTTTATCCCATTCTGAATAACTGATACGACGATAAGTCGAAGATGAAGACGATGGTCGAAGACCGGAAGTCTTCACGTCGTTTGGGTGATAACTGATGATCTTGATTGGGCTGTACACCCAAGAAGATGGAAACAGTTAGTGATCGTCCAGACGTACTTGGAGATCGATGGATATGCGGGGTACTAGGTGCCTCCGGTTTCGTTCAGACCCAGAACGGACTTGTAAATGGACTGTGTGTCTGCCATCGGATTTCATTCTGTGTGACTGATATCGGTTGCATAGGATGGTTTGCCTGTGGGGCATGCTAAGATGCAAATGATCAAGGCTTCTGTTGAAAAGCAAAGTCTTGTGGTGATGATCAAAGCACGGCCTTTGTGGCGTAGCTTTGTGTAACGTTTACCTCGCGTGTTTCACACCAGGTATGAACCAAAAACGGGAGAGGACGTCAGGGAGGGCATGCGTTTCTTCCTAGCTAGAAGTGGCGTCAGTGGTTTTACACGCCCTGACGAGTTTGACTTATGTGGTTGTTGCTGTTGCGAGGCGCCTCGGATTGATCGGTCGTTCTCGAACCGATGGAGTCATTTAATTGGCTCGTTTACGCCCCATAGGGCGGAGAAACGCATGTTCAGGCATTTTAATCCACTCCGTGTGGACCGGCCCTGAGGATCCAAGGGTCACTCGAGCTCTGATCCTGAGACTCGGGCTAGGCAGTCTCGAATCGGTTGAGGACTATCTTTTGCCTCGGTTCATAGACGGAAATCCAATTTCCAAATACGTAACTTTGCGGTTTTATTTGTAAACCTATATATGGCGACATAGTGGCATGGGACGCTCATGTCGCCTATGATTGATACTTATGATTTGAAGTTGTTTTATGCACTATGCACTTATTATAGTATCAAATGATTTGTTTTAAACGTATCAAGCATTCTTTGGCTGTTATAAGGGAAAACCCTATCCCCCGGCTTGCGTTTGCATTGTGTGATAGGACCTGGGTCTTATAACAGCTTCATTTTTCTTTATTTAGCATGGCGCTGTTTGTTTATGCACTGGTATTCTTGGGAGGAAACCCGTTCCGTGTTATACGGCGTGGTCCTTTGATTTACCTAATGATTTAAAATAAAGATTAACTGTTTTAGTTCTCACACCAGTCACATGACTGACCTGGAGTTTATTGTTTTAACCTAAACTCTGGGTGCCCCTATTTTTGACACGGGCAGCTAGTAGTTTCGGTTTTGCAGATTTATATTCACAGGATCCTGGTTTACAGCTGGAACGATATCCGGAAAGCTTTGTATCCGTATATCTACTTCTAGTTGTGTATTGTATTATTTTCCGCTGCTATGTATTTAAATGTAATTTAAATCTCTGATATTTCTGTGTAATATTCCTTTATACTCTGTATATCCTTGTAATCTGATGCATTGTTGTAATATTCAATGAAATGTTCTTCTGTATGCGTTCTGTTGTGGCTTGTTCTCGAACTATCCGACGCTTTCCCTTACGGGGAGGTTGCGGGTCTTTACAAAAAGGTTCAATCATCATCCAAACACACAGGTTCAACAACAGATGATATAACACATCATATATCAGAATATATGAAAAACGGTAAATAAATGTTGAGAAATCCAGTTGGATTCCTCTGACCTGTTTCTCTGCATCCACAGATGTCAGTCAACATAAATAACATGGAGGTAAAATATTCTGATAAACAGAATCAATATTTCGATACGATTTATATTTATCGTTATCGATATTTTCAATCAACTGACTAGCAGTTCAACCAAACAGCGAATACACAGCAAATCAACCAATATTTATCAATTCTAAAAATACTTTAGAGAAATATAAAGTGTTCAGAGTTAGTGAGGTTTACTCACATTGGACGGTTTATCGTTGAATAACGATAATCGGTCATTGATTTGGTTCAGACATTAAATTTCACCATAAATCAAAACGAGCTCCAATCCACTTGCGGTCAGTTCCATTGCGTAGTGCTTGTCCATACGATCCCAACGGATCCTGTTTCGTTAAATTTCGTTAATGTATGCAAAAGTTATGCTATTTACAATATTTACCTAAATTAAATGAATATATATTTAATTAAATTAATTAAATTATTTTTATCTTAATTAATTTCTAATTGCGTTATTAGCCAAATTACCTTCCCTGCCCTTCTAAAAAATCCTACTTTCCCATCTCTAGCCATATCCAATTTTTTTTTTAAAATTGAAAAACCATTTTAATATAAATTAAATTTAATTTTCAAATAAAATATTTAAAAATATTCATTAAATTATAACTTAAAAATTTTAACCGGGATCAAAAATCTGCTTCCACTCATTTTAAAGTATTTTTCGATAAGAATCCAACGGTTCTTGTTTCGTGGAAATCCGACTTGTTTTGAAAAAGTTATAAGCTTTTAAAGTTTATGGTTAAAAATTACGAAAATGCCCCTGGTCTGTTTTAAATTCAAATTAAATTCAAATTAGATTTTAAATTTAAATTTAAATTAATCATCCCATCCGTCGGATCAGTTAGGGATAGCCAGGGAGAGCAGGAAACTATATTTTCCAAACTCAAGCCTTAGACACTATCCTCTCTGTCACCCTTAGAATGTTCCGATATTTATTTTTTTTCAAAATTCTATTTTAATTATAATATATATATATATATATATATATATATATATTACAAAAATAAATAAATAAATAAATATTATTTAAAAACTTAACCCGTGAAGCCCAAGCCTCTGCCTAAGAGTCCCTAGCTCCCCGTCTTGCCCTCCTTTCTCCCTTCCTTCCCTTTTCCCTATTTCCTAATATTTTATTATTATTTCTGCCATTGCCAAAGCTTGAAAGAGGAGGAGGAGGAGTGAGTTTTAAAATGAAAGAGGGGGGGGGCTATTTATAGCCGAAGGAGTCACATGGATTGCTGAGGTGGCGCGAATCTAACGGTCGAAAATGGATGGCTAGGATTAATCCTTAAATTAATTAAATTATAAATAAATTTAATAATTTATTAATAGTAAAGTGTGTTTTCTCAACCCTATTCGGATGTTAATTTGACTTACTTATTGATAACTTATCCGAAATCTTTTTCAACCATATTGTTCGATTTTTCTTGCTCTTCAATACTATATAAAAATATATAAATTTTGAATTTGTTTGAACTTTCAAATAATTTAAATTCAAATTCAAAATAGTGTTTTGTGTTAGTTTCAACACCTTCCGGTCTCATGTTGGAGTATCAAACGATAACGGTTTTCAGAAATTCTTCCACCATCTGGTCCGGTTTTTAACGTACTTCAATCCTATGTGTTCAAATCAAAAATCGGAGTTCGTTTAGATTTTCAAATAATTTATTTAAATTTTGTTTCCTTAATAACTTTCTATATCCGTTATAGGATTTTCCCAGATTTCGTATATAGGTAATATCCTATGTTTAGAATTTTCCTGGATAGGCCTCAGGTTCCAGTTTTGTCGTTAGCATTAGCAAATTCCAATTACCGTCAAAATTTAGTTCAAATTTTGGCCTTTTATTTTTCCTTTTCCACATACGGATGCCATTTTTGACGTAACTTGGTTGGTTATCTAATTTCATCATTTCGGATTTAATGAAACTGATTTCATCGAAATCCGAGTTCGTTAGCTACTACTTCCTTTGTAAACGTACTATTTTTAATTAAAAATTTATCCTTTTATACTGCCAGTTCACATTATATTGCAGATCCACTAAATTTCTACCATTTCGGAATAACATAAAATATTCAAAATTATTGAAATTAAACCATTTAAACTTCCAAAACAATAAAAAAACATTTTTAAATAATAACTAAATGGTCAAAAAATCTGGGCCGTTACGTTCCTTCCCCCTTAAAATAATTTCGTCCTCGAAATTGCTAAGGTAGAAAAATGAACTTTATAACTAGGTTAAAATTATTTATTTACTCCGGTTTCACTAAACCAATTAATTCTAATTAATTTATTAATTTATTTCTATAAACGAAATTTTCAAAAATTCTGAAAATTTTCTATCATTCGAAATTTCTGAAAAATTTCGCCAGCATCTCCTTTGTATTGGTCAATAGCTCAAACTCCAACTCGCCTCTCTAGGCCTTCTTCAACCCAAAAGAAAATCAAACAGCCAAGTGGCTTGCCAAACAGGCTCATAAATCTCATCCAACTCATATGAATATGTACGTGTACCTTTTTGTCGGCATTCAATTCTGCTATCAATTTAGCATATACCACTATCATCCCAATCAAACTCTCAATCACTTTTATCTTCAACACGACCATCCGCTTATAACCAAGCCAAATTTCAATCAAACTGCAATTCCAATCTCAATTCAAATTTCTTGCTCGACCATCCATTTGTATCCCAGATTTATCTCTAATCCAGTCCAATTCTACTTGATACCATTTTATTTCAATTCAACTCAATTTCCACTGAACTGGCTTCAATTCAATTTCAAATTTACTTTCACAAATTTCTATTTAATTTGTGTTTATTTCAAACAATCTTACCTGGGAGTTTCAAATAGCTTTGCCTTTTCCAAAAATCAAATATCCCTTTGGAATATCAAAACAACTTGGTTTCTCAAAACAATTCAAAAACAAAATCTTTGGTAGTAATCTGTCACTTACAAACTCGAAAATGAACACCGATGGTGTCCGGATCATCATCGGAATCTATTTTCCAGCTATCGAAGTGAGTTCAATACTATATCACTTTCAAAATCATTTCTAAACACTTTCATTTTGAAATCCATTTCAAAATATCCCTTTCAATGCTTGTAACAAATTTAAAATCTCGCAGGATCTTAAAATTCACATATATTCAATTTAATTCCATTTACAACGCTTATTCAAATTTTAGCAATTATAATTCCAATTCTGAACTTAAATTCAGATTTAATTCATCTGATTTCATATATTTCACTTATATGAATTTTGATTTGTTATTTACATAACCATTTCACATTTTATAATCTTATTCGATTATAATCACAACCAACACATTCAATATACTATAATAATTTCAAATATCTATACTTTGCTTATATCAAAATATAATTTGGGTAAAATTATTTCATTTACCCTTTTTTTTTAAAATATATCATGTCGACCCATCGTATTCAAGTGTTTATAAACTCCTATCGATACAGTGGATCAAACTGATCGACTAGAACTCATAAACAACTCAACCAATAAATCTCCACAATATAAAACCATTTGTATATCAAATAACAAATACGTTCACTCGTATATATACACTCAAACTCAGTCTAGGGCATTACTAACCCCATCTCTACTGAGTCACGCCACAGAGCCAAGGTAAATCACTAAACCTTCAGCTCTGATACCAACTGTAACGACCCGGGAAAAGAAGACCTTGATTATCCGATATACAACACATATCGAACATCAAGGGTCGACAATTACCGAATAGTTAATGAAAGAATTTAGAGGGTGAGGATAGATAAGATAGAAAATTAGAATAGAAGAAGAAAAAGAAGAACACAACATAAGAGTAACACGAATCTCACAGCGAAACGAATAAAATATAATATATCACATAACTTGAAATCAAAAGCAGTATATGCATACAATACCATTATCAGAGTACAACCCTTGCATCACAGCGGAAATAAACAATAGCTATATAAGTCCTGAAGCCTCTTGCTCCAAGCTCTCCAAGTCTATCTGTAAAATCCTGACTACTTGACTGCCCGTACAAATTTGGGCACCCAAGAGTTTAGGGGAAACAAAACAAAATAAAACTCTCGGTCAGTCATGGGATTGGTGTGAGTAAACTCAAATCATTTGGTTTAACTTTTCAAAATCCTTTTCAAAAGAAAAGATAATCGTAAGACCAATCCACACATAAATACGGATGGTTTTTACCTTACGATAACCCAAAACACTTTGGAAATCATATATTATCTGATATTATAATAATGTCTAATCACAAGTAATTAAAATCTAGTAGAACGCTTGCATCTCACGCTCTACATATATATTATACAAATCAAACTCGCAGGCACTTATTGGAGATTGGATTCCGACTTTGACAAGGTATGGGACCACCTGCCGATAGTGTATCTCTAGAGGCGAATACACTGGGTTCAACAAGAACATCTTGCAACCCGGCCCTCACATGACCGACCACTCATTTCGCTTGAGTGTATCGAATGTATATCACCAACGGTTGGGATCAGCAACCGTCTCCCGAATGGGGCAGCATCGATAGATTTAAGAAGCAATTGTAATTTCTCTAGATAGGTGATCATACATCCTAATGGGTGCGACCCACATAGCCATGCTGCCTGCCCGATTTTTGTCATTTCCCGGTTGATGAGGCTAGAGGTCATAACGTATCTTTTGACAGATCACACCTTCATTTCTTTGAATGCCACATCGTCATACCCGCCAAATCATAAATTGATTTCACCAAAAATACCACGGGTATACAGCTAAGAGAAACGAATTCCTCCGCCACCAAACGTAAGTACGTTTGAAGAGATCAACTTACGCGATCCTTTGAATATACTCTGTCAGACATTCTTCCATTCACGTTTGTCCTGGGACTGGACAAACCGAAGGCACTATTCTGTAAATAGGATAGCCCTTGCATAACTCCCTCTTCAATATATTCAGCATACTTGATTCGCAACGCTTATGCCAATACGGAGTGGTTCCCTGGATAATAATCCAACCGGTCTCTCCATATTAACAACGTAAAATGGTCAAAAACTTTGATAGTCGGTGATTTAACTATCAAATGAAAACATGTCTGTGTGCAAACAACGATATTATTTCCAGATGGAAATTCTATCGATCAATCATCAATCATCATCAAATTATCATAAATTTACCCTTTTCCTTATTCTCGTTTTCCTATATTTCTTATTTACTATATTTAGAAAATATACGTTATTAACAATGGAAAACAATTCCATTTCTCATTTTCTATATTCAGAAAACATTTCTGATTTTTCATTTGGAAGACATTTCCAAATCTCCTTCATTGGGTTTAAACTGATGTTTGAATAAACATCGCTATGCCAACACCAACCATTTCGCTCATTAACTAAATTCACTTAACCACTTTCACTCTCGAACCTTATCCACTTCTTAGTTAAAACGAAGTAAATCAAGTTGGGGTATAATTACCTCTCAGACCTTAACCGAACAACATTTCTAACTTCGAAATAGACAAAGTACAAACTTCACTCTTTAAGAAACTTCCTTGCGAACTCTCGGATTCTATTTATGAACCCACTTCCTTTACTAAATCATTTGATTATAACTATAAATGTTATAATTCCATGCTTTCAAAATATGTTAACTTAAATATATTCCCATATCTTAATTTGGATAAATTAACAACCAACTACTTTATTAACAGATAATTAAAACTTGATTTGAAATGGAAAGTAAACATTACTTCCCTTGATTCGATATAATCGAATTTCCATGTATGATTCACTCTCGAATAATCACTATCCGATAATTCTCTTTCGAATAAACTATATTCGATTCCCCTGTTCGAATAACTAATATTCGATAATCCTTTTCTTCGAATAACTAATATTCGAAAAATCTCACTTCGAATAAACCATATTCGATAATTCTCCCCTTCGAATAACTATATTCGATTTAACACACTTCGAACGAACTATATTCGATTACTTTTCTCGAATAAACTATATTCGATAACTCTACTTCGAATAGGTGATATTCGATTAATTCCCTTTTTGACTAACCCTACTTAATTTACTAATACTCGACTAACTCGACTTAATTAACTTCTATTGATTCATTACTATTTGATTTAACACCATTTGCTTGACTTTAGATCGCAGCGATCACAATGGTTACGCCTGATTCCCCCAGGAAACATCCGACCGCCGTAGGCTATCTGCAGCCCTGCGAATTACGCTAGCAGTCGTGCTAAATGGAAATTCATCCTTAAATAACTTTGTCTATTTTTAACCCTATCTCGAATAATTAGATTCGATCAATTCTAATTGAATAACTAATATTCAATTAACCCTTATTCGATTACTATATTTGAATAACTCTAGTTCGATTTGACTCAAAACGATTAACTCTAACTGATTAACTCTAACTGGTTAATTCTAACTGAATAACTCTAACTGGATAACTCTAACTGAATAACTCTAACTGGTTAACTCTAACTAACTAACTCAAACTGTTTAACTTTACGGTTTAACTCTGACAGTTTAACTTCAACGGTTTAACTCTAACAGTTTAACTCCAACTGTTTAACTCTAACAGTTTAACTCCAACTGTTTAACTCTAACAGTTTAATTCCAACGGTTTAACTCTAGTTGATTAACTCTTTTGAATTAATCCCTTTGACTTTTCTCTTTTGAATAATTCCTTTGGAATAATTCCTTTGAATTACTTCCCTTGAATAGATTCTTTTTCTATTCGTTTACTCAACAAATAACTATTCTCTTTTCGCTTCTATTTATTTAACAAATAAATATTCCCTTTAACTTTTCTATTTATTCAACAAATAAATATTTCTTTTAACTTTTCTATTTATTTAACAAATAAGTACTTCTTTCAACTTTTCTTTATTCCCTACATGAATACTCCCATTTCAATTCCATTTGTAAATACTTTTACGAATGTTTCCCTTTTTATTTCTATTTGTAATCGTTTCACAAATATTTCCCTTCTATTTGATTTCACCAATATTTTCCCTTCTATTTGATTTCACCAATATTTTCCCTTCTATTTGATTTCACCAATATTTATTTTTTTACAAATGCTTTGATTCTATAATCATTTTCTCTTATGAAATTCTCTTCCTTTTATATATAAAATCTATTGATTTTATATAAATAATTTATTTTCAAAATAAACTTTGAAAATCCCTTTTCACTTTCTAGTATCACTTATGGTATAAAAATACCAAATCAAAAGGTTCAATCATCATCCAAACACACAGGTTCAACAACAGATGATATAACACATCATATATCAGAATATATGAAAAACGGTAAATAAATGTTGAGAAATCCAGTTGGATTCCTCTGACCCGTTTCCCTGCATCCACAGATGTCAGTCAACATAAATAACATGGAGGTAAAATATTCTGATAAACAGAATCAATATTTCGATACGATTTATATATATCGTTATCGATATATTCAATCAACTGACTAGCAGTTCAACCAAACAGCCAATACACAGCAAATCAACCAATATTTATCAATTCTAAAATACTTTAGAGAAATATAAAGTGTTCAGAGTTAGTGAGGTTTACTCACATTGGATGGTTTATCGTTGAATAACGATAATCGGTCATTGATTTGGTTCAGACGTTAAATTACACCATAAATCAAAACGAGCTCCAATCCACTTGCGGTCAGTTCCATTGCGTAGTGCTCGTCCATACGATCCCAACGGATCCTGTTTCGTTAAATTTCGTTAATGTATGCAAAAGTTATGCTATTTACAATATTTACCTAAATTAAATGAATATATATTTAATTAAATTAATTAAATTATTTTTATTTTAATTAATTTCTAATTGCGTTATTAGCCAAATTACCTTCCCTGCCCTTCTAAAAAATCCTACTTTCCCATCTCTAGCCATATCCAATTTTTTTTTTTAAAATTGAAAAACCATTTTAATATAAATTAAATTTAATTTTCAAATAAAATATTTAAAAATATTCATTAAATTATAACTTAAAAATTTTAACCCGGATCAAAAATCTGCTTCCACTCATTTTAAAGTATTTTTCGATAAGAATCCAACGGTTCTTGTTTCGTGGAAATCCGACTTGTTTTGAAAAAGTTATAAGCTTTTAAAGTTTATGGTTAAAAATTACGAAAATGCCCCTGGTCTGTTTTAAATTCAAATTAAATTCAAATTAGATTTTAAATTTAAATTTAAATTAATCATCCCATCCGTCGGATCAGTTAGGGATAGCCAGGGAGAGCAGGAAACTATATTTTCCAAACTCAAGCCTTATACACTATCCTCTCTGTCACCCTTAGAATGTTCCGATATTTATTTTTTTTCAAAATTCTATTTTAATTATAATATATATATATATATATTACAAAAATAAATAAATAAATAAATATTATTTAAAAACTTACCCCGTGAAGCCCAAGCCTCTGCCTAAGAGTCCCTAGCTCCCCGTCTTGCCCTCCTTTCTCCCTTCCTTCCCTTTTCCATATTTCCTAATATTTTATTATTATTTCTGCCATTGCCAAAGCTTGAAAGAGGAGGAGGAGGAGTGAGTTTTAAAATGAAAGAGGGGGGAGGGGGGGTATTTATAGCCGAAGGAGTCACATGGATTGCTGAGGTGGCGCGAATCTAACGGTCGAAAATGGATGGCTAGGATTAATCCTTAAATTAATTAAATTATAAATAAATTTAATAATTTATTAATAGTAAAGTGTGTTTTCTCAACCCTATTCGGATGTTAATTTGACTTACTTATTGATAACTTATCCGAAATCTTTTTCAACCATATTGTTCGATTTTTCTTGCTCTTCAATACTATATAAAAATATATAAATTTTGAATTTGTTTGAACTTTCAAATAATTTAAATTCAAATTCAAAATAGTGTTTTGTGTTAGTTTCAACACCTTCCGGTCTCATGTTGGAGTATCAAACGATAACGGTTTTCAGAAATTCTTCCACCATCTGGTCCGGTTTTTAACGTACTTCAATCCTATGTGTTCAAATCAAAAATCGGAGTTCGTTTAGATTTTCAAATAATTTATTTAAATTTTGATTCCTTAATAACTTTCTATATCCGTTATAGGATTTTCCCAGATTTCATATATAGGTAATATCCTATGTTTAGAATTTTCCTGGATAGGTCTCAGGTTCCAGTTTTGTCGTTAGCATTAGCAAATTCCAATTACCGTCAAAATTTAGTTCAAATTTTGGCCTTTTATTTTTCCTTTTCCACATACGGATGCCATTTTTGACGTAACTTGGTTGGTTATCTAATTTCATCATTTCGGATTTAATGAAACTGATTTCATCGAAATCCGAGTTCGTTAGCTACTACTTCCTTTGTAAACGTACTATTTTTAATTAAAAATTTATCCTTTTATACTGCCAGTTCACATTATTTTGCAGATCCACTAAATTTCTACCATTTCGGAATAACATAAAATATTCAAAATTATTGAAATTAAACCATTTAAACTTCCAAAACAATAAAAAAAATTTAAATAATAACTAAATGGTCAAAAAATCTGGGCCGTTACAACACCCCCTACCTCGACGCGCCTCCTCCTCCCCTTCAAATCTGACCCCACCGGCGCCGCCACAGTCGCCTCCTCCACCCGTATCGAAGCCAGGAAGTCGAGCACTTCCCGCCGCCGCCCTAAACGCCACCGACCACCGAACGTCACCAAACCACCACCGACTTGAAGCCCTCTCTTCCCTCTTCCACGTCCAACTCCCCGATCGTCCCCACGTGCCACTGATTTCGCGAAAACTGTAAACCTAGTTTTGAAGCTTCGTGAAAGTGATTTTCTTTGATCTTTACACTTTGAAAAATCATATCTTTTTGGTGTGTTGACGAAATTCGATGAAACAGGAAACATCGAGACCGCAAGGAAGCTCTCTCCCCAATAGAAGAAGCCGCGGATTTTTCTGACATCGTATCGATTTTTAGCGCTCAGAAAACCAAGGTGAGAAATCTAAATTAACGTGAAATTGAATGGAAAATGTCGTGTATAATTTATATAAGCGAAATATAAATTACATACGTGTTGTATACCTCATGTACATACGTAGTGTAAGCTATATAAGCGAAGTATAAATTTTTTTTACATGCATAGAATAAGTGATATATGTGTTGAAATGCTAGTGAAATATAGCAAATATATATTATATATATACACTCCCCTCGTCCACAAACCATGGACGATATTTATTGTGGTGAATTGGTGTGAAATATTGGATGGAAAATACGAATGGTTGAATAATTGGTCGTGGTTGATATTGTTTGGTTGTGGTTGAAAAATACCCATTGGTGATTGAAATGAATTGGAAATATTTGTGGAAATAAAAATAAACATGCCGCCTGCGTGCGAATTAGATGCATGAATCCCCATTGTCAAAAACCGCGAGGTTTTAAGGTAGAGCGAGGAGCCGTACTAGGGACGGTGCCGGTTTTAACTACCCTGCCGTTATGCTGCCGAAATTTTGAATAATCTTTGTGTGTTAGGATTATTTTCATATGTTGAAATTATTTTCTTGCGTTGAAATTAAAGTCATATATTGAAACTATATCCATGTGTGGAAATATTCATGTGTTGAAAAGTGTTGTGTGAAAATTAAATTCATTTGTGAATGAGTGAAGTGTTTAAACAATAAAAATCACATTTTTATATGTATATGAAGTATGAAAAATATTCGCCTTATATAAATAATTTCAACAATAAAAATCCCATCTTTCTAATATGAACAACATAAATAAAATGTCCATGTGTGGAGATGCTCATTTGTTGAGAAGTGTGAGTAGTGGAAAAGTTCATGTGTTGAATAAAAAGATCGAACGATAAAAATTACATTTTTATTGAAACTATGAAGTGCAGAAACATCTATTTGTCGAATAAATATTTTAAATGATAAAAATATCATTTTTATCATATGTGTGATATGCTAAAGATATGCGGACGTTGAAATTAATATTTGTGATAGAAATATTATTTTTAACATGAATAGGAACTAAATAAAATAGTCATGTGTTGAAATCTATTTTAGTTCGCCAAAATTATCATCTTTGAAATGTGAAGTGTTAAAAATAGCCACTTGTTCAAATAAACGTGCATGAGTTGAAATATACATTAACTAGCTAATGATATGATTTTAGCCTATGCATGCAACATTAGAATGAATGGTGTTTTTAAACCAAAGCAAATCAAATATGAAATTGAATGGAAATTGATAAATGTTAGAAATTGTATATATGTACATGCATATCTATTGAACAGGTTAAAGCAAAAGGGGCTAGAGAAGAGAAATAAAATTTTTGTGCCCGACAAATAGGTACACATTTACCGCTTTGTTTGGGTGATGATTTTATGAGCCTGTTGGCTAGCCGCTTGGCTTTTTCTTTTTCTTTTTGATATGAGACGCCCGTGTGGCTATTTGGGAATTTTCCCAGACCCTCCCGTACAAAGGAGGTTATGGCGAATTTTTCCAAAATTTAAAGGCGTTAGTGAAATAATTGAAGTGGAAACGATATAGGAATTTTTGAATGAACTATATTTATATAAATATAAAAATATAAATAGAATTAAAACGAAACGTGGCCGTGCAGTTCATGTTTTGAAACCGTGATTTCAAACGACTAGTGCGGGAAATCCGACCATTGGATTTTCCCGAAACCGCAACCGTTGGGTTCGCCTTGGAAATATCTTTCCAACGGCACCAACTTTGTGAAGATCCGACGGTTGGATTGTCTGGAATGTTTAATTCAAAACTGAAGAAAAACAGCGCCAGAAACGATTATATTTATATATATATATAAATATAATTAAATTAAATCGAATAACGACGCTGTAGTTCGTAAATTGAAATCGTAACTTCAAATAGTTAGTGTGGAAGATCCGACCGTCGGATTTTCCCAAAACTGAAACCGTTGGATTCGTTTTGAAATGACCTTCCTAATGATGTAAAATTTGTGAAGATCCAACGGTTAGATTTTCATATATGTGTAAAACAAAATTAATGAAAAGCAGCGCCAGTGCATCGACACGACCTGAAACGTCGTTTAATTAAATATGGCCGTTTTAAATTAAATAAAAATGGCGATATATCGTTATAAAGTACTATAGACGATATAGAGTGAAAATAAACCGATTTTGTTGTGTTTGCTTGATATGTGATGGTTGAATGTATTTGACATGAAAATTATAACTAAATAACTGAAATGTGAATGTTGAATAGTCCAACCATGTGATTAATTGATTTGAAAATCTAAATATACGTGGGTTATTTGAAAAGGCCGAGTTTATCTCATTTCAAATAATCGATCGACGTTGAGAAGTCGAAGAGTCGAAGACGACTGAAGACCAACGATCTCCACATTGGATGGATGGACACTACTGATGCTCGTGATTGGAATAGCTACCATGAAGGAATTGAAGTAGTAGCCGTCCACACATACTGTTGATTGTACGGATATGCGAGGAATTGGTGCCTCCGGTTTCGTTCAGACCCAGAACGGACTTGTAAATGGACTGTGTGTCTGACATTGGGTTTTGTTCTGTGTTGATTGAGCTCTGTTAAATATATATATCCGTTTGGCGGAGGAGAATTTATTCTCTTGCTTAACGCCCTTCTCTGAGACATACGAGCTCAGAGGTTATGTATTGACAGAAATCAGTCGCATAAAGTGGATTGCCTGTGTGGCACGCCTAAGTGGCATATGATCAAGGCTTCTGTTGCAAAGCAAAGTCTTGTGGTTGATGATCAAAGCATGGTCTGTGTGACGTAGCTTTGTGTATAACGTGAATTCGCGAGCCTCACACCCCGGTATGAGTCAAAAATGGGAGAAGGACCCAAGGAGTGCACGACGTTTCTTTCTAGCTATGGTGGTGTCAGCGACCTCCCAGCCCTGACATTTATATCTACTTTTAACCTGTGTGGTTGTTGGAATACGAGGCGCCTCGATTATAGGTCTGTAAGGACCGGGAAACGTGTGTTCAGGAATAACTAATCCTCAAAAGTAAGAGAGGACCGGCCTTGGAGGATCCAGGGGATGGCTGTGTGCGGTCCCGAGGCATTTGCTAGAGTGTCTCGAACGGAGAGGAGCTTGCCCCTTGCCTCGACTCATGAAGGAATCCAAATTCCAATACGAAATATGCGGACGTGATTGTATTACTAGTATGGCGACATAGTGGTATGGGTCATTTATGCCGCCTATGATTGATATTTATGATTGAAATCGCTTTTGAAACATATATGCACTAGTAATAATATCAAATACCTTTGTTTTATTCGTATGAAGCATTTTTGGCCATTATAAGGGAAAACTCTATCCTCCGGCTTGCGTTGCATTGTGTGATGGGACCTAAGTCTTATAATGGCTTCATTTTATAAAAAGCATTGCGATGATTTAATCATTTACTTTATTTCATGCACTAGCACTCATTGGAGTAAACCCGTTCCGCGAAAGTGGCGTGGTCCTTTGATTTGCCTCAATATTGTTATTAATAAGTTGAGTAGATTTCTCATACCAGTCCCATGACTGACTCGTAGTTTGTTTCACCTTGCGAACTCGGATGCCCTCATTTTCACACGGGCAGCCTAGTTACAGGTTTCTAACGCATCTTTTGGCTCATGGCGAGGCTTGACTACACCGTGCTGACTTGGATTTTCTCCGCCATTATTGTATCTATATTATGATTCCGCCATTGGCGATGTAGACTGATATTCATTTTGTGTACTCTTTATGTATGATTCCGCCTCAGGCGATGGTGACTGATTATGTATCATTATGCACTAAGTTGTATCTTGTACTATGCTTCTCTGATGTGATGATATCTATATGATTCTGCTGTCATATATGTGTAAATTATTCTTGTACTATGCTTCTCTGATGTGATGATATCTATATGATTCTGCCCTCATTTTCAAACGGGCAGCCTAGTTACAGTTTCTGACGCATCTTTTGGCTCATGGCGAGGCTTGACTACACCGTGCTGACTTGGATTTTCTCCGCCATTATTGTATCTATATTATGATTCCGCCATTGGCGATGTAGACTGATATTCATTTTGTGTACTCTTTATGTATGATTCCGCCTCAGGCGATGGTGATTGATTATGTATCATTATGCACTAAGTTGTATCCTGTACTGTGCTTCTCTGATGTGATGATATCTATATGATTCCGCTGTCATATATGTGTAAATTATTCTATTTTCTGTTTATGCTATTATCTGTGATCTGCTAATGATGATTAATGTGTTATATTCCAATGATTATCCTTAACACCGTGTCACGGGGTTTTGGGATCGTCACAGTCTCGGTCTTCGAGCCATGCGAAGATGATCCAACCGTATAGAAACGTAGAGGAGGAAGAGAGCTTCAATATGGTGTAGAGATTGGAGTTTAATTCAGGATGAAGAAGGAGATGTTATTGGAAGAAGGAGGGAGTATTTCGGCCATGGATTTCAATAGATGGCGGCTGGTTCAAAATGAGATTAGGGTTTAGGATTTGATTAAACTAGTATTTATAATATTATAATGTTCACTAATTACCCATTAAGGCCCGTTTTGGCCCGGACTCAGAATTAGACATGCTTATTGTCTATCTTAATGTTTTGACGTCTTTTGAATGCGATGGGACATGTTTCGAGGCCCAATTTCGAAGTTTACAGCGTTTTTTATTTATTTTTATTATAAATCCTTTAATTTTTTTATTCAACCGTACATGAAAATTCACCAGGGTCATAAATTAATTCCAAAAATTCCCGACAAATATATTCAGCTATGTTTTGATGCTGCAGACCTAGAAAAATTAATTTTGTTCAGTTCTGAGCCCGTATGAATTTTTAATGAATTTTTAAAGTCAAAAATTGTCCGTTTACACTGAAAAATCAATTATAATTATATATTAATTCTAAAAATTACCGAAAAATCATTTTTAGCTTTGTTTTGACGATACAAACCCGACAAAATTATTTTCGTTGAATTCTGAGTCTATTTGAAAAATGGCTATTTTCAAGGCTTATATATTTAATATTAAAAATACATTTTTAAACAAATAATTTTCGAAACTCGAAATATATAAGTGTTTATACTTTTTCAATGCAGAAACATCATTCTGAACTCAATGGAAGTGGTTTCGAGTTCAAATTCCTTCGTATGCAAAAAGTAGCATTTTTGGCCTTTGTAAATTTCATAGCGACCTTTCTAAATTTTAATTTGGGCATAACTTTTGATTCCCACTATGAAATTTCAATTTTTCAGATTCCTTAGAAAGATATTTTTAAATAGATTCTAATATTTTTGGTTTCACTAAAATCCGTTAAATTTTGCATCTTGTATGGTCAGTCAAAGTTCAAGTTTGACTTTTCAAACTACCGCGTTATTTCTACTTCCTTTTCATAATTAAAATTAAATTATTCATTCTAACTTCTATTTAAATCAATTTACAATCTTTTTTATTTTAAATAAATTATTTTAAATATCGAAAACTCATTAAAATCACTTAAAATAAAATTTTAAATTGGTCCCCAAAAATCAGGGTTGTTACAAAATCGAAATTGACAACTTCTCCAGTGTTAACCATTATCGATGGCAATCAAGATTTGACGGTTTGGACAGATGCTTCTATTAGAGGTCTTGGTGCAATGTTAATGCAAAGAGGCCAAGTAGTCGCTTATGCGAGCCGGCAGCTAAAACCGCATGAGAAGAATTACGTAACTCATGATCTTGAGTTACTAGCTATCGTTTTTGCTTTGAAAATCTGGAGGCATTACTTGCTGGTGAGAAATTTGAACTGTTTACAGATCATCAATCATTGAAATATTTGTTCACCCAAAAAGATCAGAACTTGAGGCAGCAGCGTTGGCTAGAATTTCTTGCAGCGTACGAGCTAGATATCCTGTATACGCCGGGAAAGGCTAATGAAGTAGTTGATGCACTCAGTAGAAAGAACGAAATCATCGCCAGTTTTATCGTTATGTCTTTGTTGAATGGCAAGATCTCTGTTCTTCAGAAAAACGACAATTTTGTTAAAGAGATGATTAAAAGAATTCAAAGGGCGAAAGCTCCAGTTTCCAAGTGGATAGGGAGGGAGTTCTGAGATTAAATGGAAGAATTTGTGTTCCCGACATCCCTGAGCTCAAAAGAGAGGTGCTCGATGAATGCCATAAATCCAAGCATTGCATTCATCCCGGTGTGAGCAAAATGTATAATGATATTAAGCGCACCTTCTGGTGGTGGGCAATGAAGAGGGACATTTCTTTATATGTTAGCAGATGCCCTACTTGTCAATTAGTCAAGAGCGACCAACAAAAGCTAGCAGGATTGTTGCAACCGTTGGAAGTCCCAGGTTGGAAATGGGAACAGATTTCCGTGGATTTCATAGATGGTTTGCCCCGAACCAAGTAAGGTAATGACAGTATTTGGGTGATCGTAGATCACTTCATAAAGACCGCCCATTTCATACCTGTCAGATCCAATAGAACCTCTCAAAGTCTAACACAGATATATTTCAAAGAAATTGTTAAGCTGCATGGAATTCCCATCAGCATAGTCAGTGATAGAGACCCAATATTTGCTAGCAAATTCTGGGAGGCATTCCAGACAGAATTGGGAATGAAACTGGATATGAGCACCGCTAATCACCCTCAGACAGATGGCCAAACTGAGCGGGTGAACAGAATTCTAGAAGATTTACTACAGGCTTGTATTATTGATTTTGGTGGGTCATGGGAAGATCACTTACATTTGGCAGAATTCTCATATAAAAATAGCTATCAAGCAAGTTTGGGAATGTCGTCATTTGAAGCATTATATGGCAGACCGTGCAGATCTCCAGCATGTTGGGAAGAACCTGGCAACAGACTTGTGTTGGGACCCGATATGATTAGAAGCATCTGATAAAGTAGATTTCATCAAGAAGCGGTTGAAAACCGCACAAAGCCGACATAAAAGTTATGCGGATTCTAGAAGAAGAGATTTGACATTTGCTGTTGGTGATCATGTGTATTTGAAATTTCTCCGATGAGAGGAGTAATCAGATTCGATAAAACTGGGAAGTTAGCACCCAGGTTTATTGGTCCCTTTCCTATACTTGAATGAATTGGAACTCTTGTTTATAGGGTTTAATTACC
This sequence comes from Allium sativum, assembly GCA_030737875.1. Classification (NCBI taxonomy): domain Eukaryota; kingdom Viridiplantae; phylum Streptophyta; class Magnoliopsida; order Asparagales; family Amaryllidaceae; genus Allium; species Allium sativum. Next base: position 176,692,217 of record CM060913.1, on the reverse strand, counting down.
TGATTGGTTGCCTGGAGTGCATGATGTGTTTCACGTATCTCACCTTAGAAGACATGTGCATGATCCGAATTTTGTTGTAAAAGAAGCAGCGCAACAGGACTTGGAAATTACTCTAGAATTAGTAGTCAGAAGAGAGCCATTAAAAATTGTTGGTAAAGAAACTAAAGAGCTAATGAGCAAGATGGTTCATTTAGTTAAAGTGCAGTGGAGTAGTGATCCTAGAGACTGTACTTGGGAGACTGAGGAAAGCATTAAGCAAGCTTACCCCAAATGCAGAGTGGACCACTCTGACTAACTCCGGTGCAAGGTACCTTTGCAATACTTTGCATTTACATTTTGTTTCCTACTTTACTGTTGTTTCCTTTTCGGGGACGAAAAGTTTTAAGTGGGGGAGATTGTAACAACCCGGAAAATCCGAGCTAATTTAAAATTTTTAAATTGGTTATTTCAAAGAAATTTAAACAATTGAAATAGAAGATTTCAATAAAATAGTGAATTATAAATAGTGTGGCAGTTTGAAAATTTGAATTCAAACTTTGACTTACTGTGCCGGGTGCAAAATATGATGGATTTCAGTGAAACCAAAAATATTTAAATATGTTTATGAATACCTTTTTAACGAATCTGAAAACTCGAAGTTTCATAGCGGGAATCAAAAGTTATGGCCAAATGAATTTTCAGAAAGGTCACTATATAGAATATATAGCCCTTGAAAATAGACATTTTGCAAATGACCTCAGAATTCGACGAAACAACTTTTGTTGGGTTTGGGATGTCACACCATTGCTAGGTTTCAAATTCCATAATTTTTGAAGCTAGTGTGTGAGCGTGGCAAAAGAAAATGTGTTTGGTCAATTTCTGTTAAATTGGATCGACCAGAAAATGGCCATTTTTCAGACGATCTCAGAATTCGACGAAACTAGTTTTGTTGGGACCGCAGCGTCAAAACATAGCTAGATTTATTTTTCTGGAATTTTTCGAATCAGTTTGTGGCCCTGGCAAATTAAAATGTACGTTCAAATTGAATATTAAATGTTTTATATTTTAATTTGAAGAATAACTGACTGTAACAGCCGAATTAGCCTACGAAACATATACCATTGTGTCCGGGATGGGGGTAATTAGCTAGAGGCGACAGTTGTTGGGTTTGAATTGGTGTCTATGTGAAGAAACGCTATTTAAAATTTAATAAAACCTTCGACCAATCAAATCTCTCCATTCATTAAAATAAAAAAAACATCAGAATCCCCCTCGACATCGATGACGCACGTCGCTCCTCCCTTCCCAGGCGATTTCTGATTGCCACAGCCCTCGCCCGACATTGTCACCACCCAGACTCGACAACGCCGCCTCCCCTCTTCAAATCCGACCAACCCTCGACCCCCCTCGTCGCCCCATCGACGAGAACGAAACCCTCAAAGTCGGCGACTTTCCAGCGTCGCCGCCGCTTCCTCCGACCACCGATCCCGACGAAACCCCCCTGCGCTTGAAGCCCTTTCTACCCCCTTTGACGTCATACAACCTGATCGGGACGAAGTGCTACGGATTTCACGAATTTTCAAAACCTAGTTTTGAATAATTTTGAAACGTATCGGCTTTAGTTATTTTAAATAGAAATTAACGCTTTTAAGTGTTACCAACTTTGAAAAATCATATCTTTATGATGTGTCAACGAAATTCGATGAAACAGGAAACATCACGACCGCAAGGAGGCTCTCTACATCCTAGAAGAGACCGCGGATTTTTCTGAACTATCTACGATTTTTAGCATCACAAAAACCAAGGTGAGATTTCTAACTGAAATGTGAATGGAAATGTCATGTATAAATTATATAAGCGAAATATAAATTATACACGTGTTTTATACCTCATGTACATGCATAGTGTAAGTTATATGAGCGAAGTATGAATTATACATGCATTGTTTAAATGATATGTGTGTTGGAATGGTAATATAATATATATACTCCCCTCGTCCACAAACCATGGACAATATTTATTGTTTGTGAATTGGTGTGAAAAATTTGGTGAATAAGGCGAATGGTTGATAGAATTGTTTGTGGTTGATATTGTTTGGTTGTGGTTGAAAAATACCCATTGGTGATTGAAACAAATTTGAAATAATTGTGGAAAAGAAAATCATACTCGCCTGCGTGAGAATTAGATGTATGAAATCCCCATTGTCAAAAACCGCGAGGTTTTAAGGTGGAGCGAGGAGCCGTACTCGGGACGGTGCCGGTTTTAACTACCCTATCATTATGCTGCCGAAATTTTGAATAATATTCATGTGTTAGAATTATTTTCATATGTTGAAATCATTTTCAAGTGTTGAAACCAAAGTCATGTGTTGAAACTATATCCATGTGTGGAAAATACTCATGTGTTTAGAAGTCATGTATTGAAAATTAAATTCATGTGTTGAATGAATAAAATGTTTAAACAATAAAAATCACATTTTTATGATATATAGGAAGTATGTGAAATATTCGCGTTATAAATAAATTATTTCAACAATAAAAATTACATTTTTCTAATATGAACAAACTATATAAACTATCCATGTGTGGAAATGCTCATGTGTTGAGAAGTGCATGTATTGAAAAGGTTCATGTGTTGAATAAAAAAATCGAATAACAAAAATTACATTTTATTGAAAATATGAAGTGTTAAAAACATTCATGTGTTGAATAAATAATTTAGATGATAAAAATATCATTTTTATCATGTATGTGATTTGCTAAAAATATGCGAGTGTTGAAATAAATATTTGTTTGCTATGAATATTATTTTTAACATGTATAGGAACTAAATGAAGTAGTCATGTGTTGAAATATATTTTAGTTCGCCAAAAACATCATTTTTTGAAATGTGAAGTGTTAAAAATAACCACTTGTTCAAATAAATATGCATGAGTTGAAATATTCATTAATTAGCTAATGATATGATTTTTGCTCATGTATGCAACATTAGAATGAATGGTGACTTTAAACCAAATTGAATCAAATATGAAGTTGAATGGAAAATGATAAGTGATAGGAATTGTACATATGTACATGCATATTTATTGAACAGGTTATAGCAAAGAGGCTAGAGAAGAGGAATAAAATTGTGTGTCCGACAAATAGGTACACGTTTACTGTTTGCTTGGGTGATGATTTTATGAGCCTATTGGCTAGCCGCTTGGCTTTTTCTTTTTCTTTTTGAGATGAGACGCCCATGTGGCTATTTCGGAATTTTTCCAGCCCTTCCCGTACAAAGGAGGGTAGGGCGAAATTTTCCAAAATTTAAAGGCGTTAGTGAAATATTTGAAGTGAAAACGATATTGAAATCGTCGAATGAACTATAATTACATATATATATATATATATATATAATTAAAACGAATCGTGGCCGTGCAGTTCGTGTTTTGAAACCGAGATTTAAAACGATTTGTGCGGGAGATCCGACCATCGGATTTTCCCGAAACCGCAACCGTTGGGTTCGCCTTGGAAATATCTTTCCAAAGGCACCGACTTTGTAAAGATCCGACGGTTGGATTGTCTGGAATGTTTAATTCAAATCTGAAGAAAAACAGAGCCAGAATTAATTATATTTATATATAAATATAAATATAATTAAATTAAATCGAATAACGACGCTGCAGTTCGTGTTTTGAAACCGTGATTTCAAACGACTAGTGTGGGAAATCCGACTGTCGGATTTTCCCAAAACTGAAATCGTTGGATTCGTTTTGAAATGATCTCTCTAATGATATAAAATTTGTCAAGATCCAACTGTTATATTTCCAAATATGTGTAAAACAAATTTAGTGAAAAACAGCGCCAATGCCCCGGCACGACCTGAAACGTCGTTTAATTAAATATGGTCGTTTTTAAATAAATAAAAATGGCGATATATCGTTATAAAATATTATAGACGATATAGAATGGAAATAAACCAATTTTGCTTGGTATGATTGATATGTGAAGGTTGAATGTATTTAACATGAAAATTATACTAAGGAACTGAAATGTGAATGTTGAATAATTTAACCATGTGAAGAATTGATTTGAAAATCTAAATATACATAGATTATTTGAAAAGGCCGAGTTCATTCTCATTTCAAATAATCGATCGGCGGTGATAAGTCGAAGAGTTGAAGACGGTTGAAGGTTGACGATCTTCACATTGGTTGGATGGGCGCTACTGATGCTCGTGATTGGAGTAGCTACCTTGAAGGAGCTGAAGTAGTAGCCGTCCGAATGTATTGTTGATTGTGCGAATAAGCGAGGAATTTGGTGCCTCTGGCTTTGTTCAAACCCAGAACGAACTTGTAAATGGACTGTGTGTCTGACATTGAATTTTGTTCTGTGTTGATTGATCTCTATTAAATATATATCTGTTTGGCGGCGGAGAATTTATTCTCTTGCTTAACGCCCTTCTCTGAGACGTATGAGCTCAGAGGTTATATATCGATAGGAATCCGTCGCATGGAGTGAATTGCCTGTGTGGCACGCCTGAGTGGCATATGATCAAGGCTTCTGTTGCAAAGCAAAGTCTTGTGGTTGATGATCAAAGCATGGTCTGTGTGGCGTAGCTTTGTGTATAGCGTGGATTCGCGAGCCTCACACCTCGGTATGAGTCAAAAACGAGATAGTGACTGCAGGGAGAACACGACGTTTCTTTCAAGCTATGGTGGTGTCAGTGACTTACCAGTCCTGACATTTATATATACTTTTCACCTGTTTGGTTGTTGGAATGCGAGGCGCCTCAATTATAGGTCTGTAAGGACTGGGAAATGTGTGTTCAGGAATTGCCAATCCTCAAAAGTAAGAGAGGATCGGCCCGGAAGATCAAGGATTGATGTGTGCGGTCCTGGGACATTTGCTAGAGTGTCTCGAACGGAGAGGAGCTTGCCCCTTGCCTCGACTCATGATGGAATCCAATTTCCGATTCGAAATTGCGGATGTGATTGTATTACTAGTATGGCGACATAGTGGTATGGGTCATTTATGTCGTCTATGATTGATATTTATGATTGAAATCGTTTTTGAAACATATATGCACTAGTAATAATATCAAACACTTTTGTTTTATTCATATGAAGCATTTTTGGCTATTATAAGGTAAAACTCTATCCTCCGGCTTGCGCTGCATTGTGTGATGGGACCTGGGTATTATAATGTCTTCATTTTTATAAAAAGCATTGCGATGATTTAATCATTTATTTTATTTCATGCACTAGCACTCATTGGAGTAAACCCGTTCCGCGAAAGTGGCATGGTCCTTTGATTTGCCTTATTATTGTTGTTTACTAAGTTAAGTAGATTTCTCATACCAGTCCCATGACTGACTCGTAGTTTGTTTCACTTTGCAAACTCGGGTGCCCTTATTTTCACATGGGCAGCCTAGTTACAGGTAGCTGACATATTTTGGGCTTGGCCTCGCAGTAGGTGTGCACTTTTGGACTCATGGCGAGGCTTGACTACACCGTGATGACTATGACTTTTTCCGCCATTATTGTATATGTATTATGATCCCGCCACAGGCGATGTAGACTGATGTTTAGTTTATGTACTCTCTATGTATGATTCCGCCACAGGCGATGTTGACTGATTATGTATTATTATGCACTAAGTAGTATCCTGCACTTTGCTCTCTGATGTGGTGATATATATGATTCCGCTGTCATATTTCTGTAAATTATTCTATTTCTTGTTTCTGCTATTATCTGAACTCTGCTAATGATGATTAATGTGTTATATTCCAATGATTATCCTTAACACCGTAGCACGGGGTTTCGGGATCGTCACACAACATTTCATACAAAATGTTATTTCTTACCTAATATCACATTTCTAATGAAAGGACAATTTAAATATAACTAAACCTTTTTTTTTTTACAAAATTGACCTTTTCATTCTAACGTAACATCTATAGAAAAGTGATGTTATTATATTACAAATAAAAGAGTATTGTAATCGCATACAATTTCTATAACTCTAATGACAAGCAAAAGAATTATTTTATATTTGCTTTCCTTTTCTTTAGCTATCATTTCCTATAATTACAATGACAATATAAAAAGGAAATCTTTTGTCCACTTACATGTTTTACAATTCTAATGACAAACAATAGGTTCATGTTAACGATCAAAGTGAATTTTATCGTTAATCCAATTTTAACAAACATGATACCATTTATTTCAACAATCATATTCTGACAAATATGAGACACACCAATCAATTCAATAATTCATCACAATCATAACGAACACTGAATAAACATACACACAACATCAACATGAACTTTATATGAAATAAATAAAATTTCACATTTCAATAATAATTTATTTTATATTCTAAAACAGAAATCTCACTAATTTATCGAATTATTGATCAGTGAAGGAAACACTGGCCGTCTTCGTCCTTCTCCTTGGATCATTCGAAATAAACCCAAAATGCACGCTCAAGTTACCCCCACCGCACGCCCCAAGACCACCGAGTCCACCATCCAACCCCGCCACTTCGAAGCCTTGCTCGTCGCCTTCCTTCCCCCACCATAGCGTGAAACTCGAAGCTCCCTTGAGCCCTAGAAACGCCGGCTAACGGCTGAGCTTGATTTCCATGCTGAATACTTCTTGAAATTTAATCATCCCCGTAGGAAGAAAGATCTTGCTTTGCTCTTGATTATTTGTCTTGATTTCATATTTTAATTTGTGGTAAACTTGGAGGAATCAACGAATTGTTTTTGTGCGTTTTCAGCCATTGAAAATGTAAAGGGCGGCGGCTACGTATTCTAGAATAGGGTTTTCTGTTTTGACCGTAAACTTATCCTAACTAGAATATATATGAAAAAAAAAACTTTAAGTTTCTTTCCCTTAAAGAAGCAATTAACTAAATACATAAATTACACAAAATGGAGAAAGAAACCTTTTATATTTTTCTTTAATTTGTATTGACTGATTCATAAATGCTATTAATCAAAATTATTCATGGTATAAATTGATACTGTATTAGCATGCAGGAAAGTGTAATAAGAAGGCATATCACATAAGTAAACGAAATAAATAAAGGACAACATGTATATTGATTTAATTGAAAACTTGAATGAATCTTAATTTATGGTATTATAAAGGTGCATCAAATACATCCATTTGTGTGAATATATAAACAGTGCCGAGATATGGAAAAAAAACTTTTTTATTTTATTTTATTTTATTTTATTTATATATATAGCACATAGGTTCATTCCTCAATTGTGTGACATAATAGTTAATAGTATGCAAGTATGGTTAATTGATAACTCTGTACATATGAATGAATTAGAATCAATTTATAGGAAATTTTGAAATATGAAAAATGAGAAAACTACTAATAAATACAAAAGGTAAAACAGTCAAATCTTATAATATATATGTCACGGTATTAAATTCATTAGCCTCCATATATTAACATTGTTCTCATTAGTTTCATTAATACACAATTAAAAGAAACATAATGTGACTGCTATTACATAGCGTACAGATAAATGTGGATTCTAAATCCACACGCTAAAAATCATGTGTTTCCTTAGTTCATGGTTTCAAATTTAAATCAATTAATTTTATTAGAATATTCTTTTTAAGATAAATGCAAGTTTTCTATAAACAATGCATTGATTTCAATTAACACATAATTATTCTTAGATAGCAATATTTTAATTAAGTTAATACAATTAATGGCAATATTACAATTAATGTCAATACTAAATTTAAAATAGACATAATTTATTTCATACATACATTTAATAGGTTCAATGTTAAATCAAATTAATATATATATATATATAACGTGTATATATAAACTATCCAGTCTAGTGTTACACTTAATTAGGAAAGATAAAACATGGACCACCAATTTAACATTTAACTAATTGAGCATAAAGTTCAAATAAATCTTTAAGATAAAATTTTATTTATTAAAATGAACACAGAATCTTGGATCTATAAGTTAGACTCCAAATTAAACTTATAAAACCAATGGTCTAAAATAAATCATTGCGATATTACTTATACAGATTTAGTTTCAATTTAACAAAATGAAGAAAACAATATGTTACTTGAAACAGAAATTCAAGCGCAAAACTTCCTAATAAATTTTTAAACTGGTTCTAATTTTCCGGGTTGTTACAATCTCCCCCACTTAAAATATTTTCGTCCTCGAAAAGGAACGGAAGTAAAAGTTTTTAATTATCCTACTATTTTTTTTTTATTCTTTATTATTCATTCATTGGTTTATATAATTTTATTAGTTGATTAACTTTTAAAATATGTAACTTTTATCCCCAAAATTCATATTTTCTAAAATAGATTATATATATAATAACAAATACGTTAATTATAAGCTTGGCACTCTCAACTCATTCTAGGGCATTACTAACCCCATCTCTAATGAGTTTTCTCATTCTAGGATACTGCTGATCCTATCTCTAATGAGTATTCTTATTGGATATTACTAATCCAATCTCTTATGAGTCTTTTGTTCCGTTCTAACGAGTTGCATCCCAAGGATTTGAGCTAACCAGAGCTCTGATACCAACTGTAACGGCCCGGGTTTCGCCCGTCCCGATCGATCACAAAATCAACCAAGACCGTTCAAAACCCGAACACGTTAACTTTGGGAATACAACAATATCAGAACAATAACAGCAGATTTTTATAAACATGTCAATAATGTTACATCAGAGTACAAAATATCAGAGTACATCGAATAAAATTACAGCGGAAGATAAATTACAATATTATAGTGCAATACAGAGGAAACAATAAAATAGATACAGCGGAAGACTTTCTATGCTCTGGACACAGCTTTAGGCTTCGATCTAGAATCCTGCTCGAGATAAAGCCCTGTAGACAAACTACTCGACTGCCCGTGTGGTGAAGAGGGCACCTGAGTTTAAGGTGGAAACAAACAACGGATTAGTCATGGGACTGGTGTGAGAATTCTAAACTAATTTAGCTAATAGTAATAAGGCAAATCCAAGGACCACGCCGCTAACGCGGAACGGGTTTACTCCAATGGGTTGTCGTGCATAAATGAAAGTAAATCGTTAACAACGCAATGCCTTTTGGAAGAATGAAACCATCATAAGACCCAAGTCCCATCACACAATGCAACGCAAACCGGAGGATAGGGTTTTACCTTATAATGAATAAAAATGCTTGATACGTTAAAAACGAATTTGATATTATTATTAGTGTGTATATGTTTCAAAAACATTTCAAAGTAAATGTATCAATCCTAGGAAGCATAACTACCATGTACTATGCCTCCGTACTAATAATACAATCAAATCTGCATGAGGTCGTATTGGAAATTGGTTTTCCATCATGAGTAAAGGCTAGGGAGGAGCTCCTTACCGATTCGAGACACTCTAGCTAATGTCTCAGGATTCCCCGTAGAGAACCCTTGGATCTGTAGGGCCGGTCCACACTTGCGGTTTGTGGATTGGCAATTCCTGAACACACGTTTCCCGGTCCTATAGGACCTATCATCCGAGGCGCGCCACTGTAACAACCCGTAAAATGCGAGCCAGTTTGAAAATTTTATTTTGGCAATTTTAGCGAATTCTGATTATTTAATATGAATTATTTTAAATAATATCGACGAGAAATTTAGTTTGAATATAATTCGAACGTATATATTATACGCCTCGTGGTTAGAATATAAATATTTATATATAATTATAAATAGAATTGAAAATGGCGCGGTAGTTCGATAATTCGATTTCAAACTTCAATTGAATGTACCGGGTGCAAAACAGTCCGGATTTTAGTGAAACCAAAAATCATAGGATCTATTTGTGAATATCTTTCCAACGAATCCGAACAATCAAGATTTCATAGCGGGAATCAAAAGATATGTCCAGTTGAAAATTCTGAATAGTCGCTATGGAATTCAGGCCCTTAAAAATGGACATTTTGCAAACGACCTCGGATTTCGACGAAACCAGTTTTGTTGGGTCCGTGATGTTGAATTATTGCTAGATTCCAAATTTCATAATTTTTCGAATCAATATGTGAGCGTGGCAAAGGAAAACGTGTTTGACCAGTTTCAGTTGATTTTAATCGACTGAAAATTGGCCATTTTTCAAACGGTCTCAGAATTTGACGAAACTAGTTTTGTTAGGACCGTATCGTCAATACGAAGCTAGAAAATATTTTTCTGGAATTTTTCTAGTTAGTATGTGACCCCGGTAATTTGAAATGTGCGTTTAAAATTCAATATAGTAATTTAAATGTAAATATTAACGGAGACTGATTCAAACAGTCGAATCAACATACGATACATATCCCATTGTGTTCGGAATGGGGGTGAAACGCTATGGACGACAGGCGGTGGACCTCGTTTAGAGGTCGTTTGAAAAAGTTGACTTTTTGAATTAAAATAAAATAATTAAATTAATAAAAAAAAATATATAATCCCTCTTCCCTCCCTATACCTCCAGGCCCCCCCCCCCCCGATAATTCAGAATCGAAAAAGAAAAAAAAAAAAGAAAAAAAAAGGGAGATCGAAATCGCGTCGAAGCCCCCCCCCACGCCGCCGCCGGTGGCAGAGCCACCACCACCTCGCGCGCCCCCCCCAGAGCCGTCGCGCAGCGCCCCTCCTCTTCCCTCTCCACTCTCCTCCTCCAACGTGAAGAACCCTAATTCCGCACCCCCTTGCTCACCTGAACCCTAGCCGCCGCAACCAGACCCCCTCCACCTCGCCTCGCAGCTCCGCTGCTCCCTCCTACTCGCGAACCCCCAAAGCGACGGAAGCCACAGCCCCCCCTGGACCCAAAACCGATGATGAACCCCCCCCCCTGTAAGTATTTTCTGATTTTATTTATTTTATTTACTGATTTTATTTGTTTTATTAACTGAATTTTATTTGCTTATTAATCTGAATTTTTAAATTTTAAAAACTGATTTTATTTATTTTAAAACTGATTTTATTTATTTTAAAACAGATTTTATTTATTTATTTTAAGACGTGACTTTTAAAACAGAAAAGATTTGATTTTTAAAAGTAATATAATACGATCTTTATATTTTTAAAGTGATAAAAATATAGTTTTTATATTTTTAAAGAATTAAAAATATAATCTTTATAGGATAGAGAATATTAAAATATCATCTTTGTATATGTAGCAAAATAAAAATCTGATTTTTATTTTATATACGTTGAAATCAAGTGATGTCTTTAAATTTAAAAAGGTGAAATCTTTAAATTTAAAAAGGTGAAATCTTTAAATTTAAAAAGGTGAAATCTTTAAATTTAAAAAGGTGAGATCTTTAAATTTAAAAAGGTGAAATCTTTAAATTCAAAAAGGCGAAATCTTTATATGGAAAATAGCGGGATAAAAATATAATTTTTTATCTATATAACATAGAAGTAAAAATTCGATTTTTATATTGAATAGCAAAGTAAAAACTCGATTTTTATATTGAATAGCAAAGTAAAAATTCGATTTTTATAATGAATAGCAAAGTAAAATTTCGATTTTTATATATTGAATAGCATAGTAAAAATTCGATTTTTAAATATATGAAGTGATTATAAAAGTATGATTTTTAAATTGAAAGTGAATAAATAAAAATGTGATTTTTATTTTAAAGACATCGAAATATAAAAATGTGATTTTTATATATATAGTGACTACGGGCAACGAAGACGATGAAGATGAAGATTTCTATCAAATGAAGTGCCGTGGAGCTAGGATAGCTATAAGTGAGAATTTCTCACCTTCCTATTTCTTTTCTAGTTATATATATATACTAGGATGCAGACGGTGCTTAGTAGCACCCGACACAATCGTCCACAGACCATGGACTTGTTTGTTTGGCTGTTTGGTTATTGATTGTGATATTGGTTTGAATGTGGTTTGTGGTGTGAAAAATCGAATCGATAAATTGGTTAGGATTAGACGTGCGCCGTTATAAGGCGAAGGAGTAAGGCTAGGTTAGACTCTTACTCCAAAAATAGTGGTTTGCATAATAAAATTGATATGATTGATGTGTGAATGGCGTGGGCCTTCACTAGACCGGGGATAAGGCTAGGCCTTGTCCCGTTTCTAGTATCGTGCCGTTATGCCGCCGAAATTTTCTAAAATAAGTTAGAAAAATAAAAATAGCATTTTATTTAACGAATGAACTGAATAGAAATTCATATGTTAAAATAAAATGTGTTATCGTTAAAAATATAATTTTTAACGTGAATGTGAATAAATAAATATTCATTTACAAACCAGACGGTTTGTTTATGTACACCTATTTGAATGACGTTGATTGGGTCGATAAATTTTACACATCGCCTAACTGCACAAATAAAATATGTGTTTGATTGTTTGAAACCCCACACGGGTGTTAGGATGAAATTTGAAGTTCACTCATCCTGATTGATTAAATATGTCGATCGATTGATTGACAAGCTGCTGTAAGCGTTAAATGTCTATATTTGATGCTTATACAGTGTAGTGCACTTTGGTTGATGATTGATTATTCATCGTTGTTGATATATACATGTGTTGTAGAAAATCCATATAATTAACATTATATGGTAATTGATTGGGCCTCATTCCAGTTTCGAAAAAAGAAATATTTGAAATAGAAATATTTGAAATAGAAATATTTGAAATAGAATATTTGAAAATAGAAATATGTGAAGCCGTGAGGATTAGATTGACGCCATTTTGACGTGAACGATATTTATATCGATTTTATTCATCTTAAAAATGAATATTGAAAAGTGATTTCGAAATCGAATATTTTGAATTGAATTGAAAACGATTTCGAAATGAATTGAATTGAAAACGATTTCGAAATGAATTGAATTGAAAACGATTTCGAAATGAATTGAATTGAAAACGACTTCGAATTGAATTGAAAACGATTTCGAAATGAATTGAATTGAAAACGATTTCGAAATGAATTGAATTGAAAACGATTTCGAAATGAATTGAATTGAAAACGATTTCGAAATGAATTGAATTGAAAACGAATTGAAATGAATTCAAAATTGAATTGAAATTTGAATTGAATAGAAATGAATTTTAAAACGAATTTATAAAGAAGAATTCAATTTTGCTTTGAATTGAAATAGAAGTTGAAATAGAATTTGAAACGAATTTAAAACTATTTATATAATTCGTTATAAATAGAAATCGACGAAATATATATTATATATATTATATATATAATATAATGGCCTGAATAGAACGCGCCGCGCCGCGGCAGTTCGCGAATTTCGACCATTTGTTTCAAACGGACATTACGGGAGATCCGACCGTCGGATTCTCCTAAAACCGGAACCATTGGGTTCGTATCGAAAAGAGCTTTCTAAAGAATATTAGAAATTAGAAATCTAACGGTTGGATTTGGAATTATGTCCAAATCAAATTCGAAAAAGGTCGCTGTAAGTGCAGTTCGATGGCCATTGTTGGAAATCGACTGAACGGGCCTTGATAAAATTATTAAAAATAGTAATAATTTGTGTAAAATCATAAGAAATGATTTAGAAAGAATTGGGATGAAAAACTCCATATTTGAAAAGATAAAAATAGATTTTTATCGAAATAAACTAGTTTTGAACTAGAATTATAATTCTATTTATTTTATTTTTTTTAATAAATAAATTGAATTCGAAATGGGTTTGAAAATAACCAAAATTTCCAATGAATGCATTGGAGTGGATTTGAATCGAAATTGTCTTCGGAATATTTCGATGTTGGAATTCGTGATTATACAGGTGTTGTTATGGAAATTTGAAAGATATATATTTATATCGCTATTTCCAATACGACATTTGTTAGTCGTAGAATTCGATATTGAATATAAGCCGATATATTTTCTATTCAGAGCCTTGTATTGAATATCGAATGTGATTTGGGTTTGTCGTGAATGGTGTCTTCACTAACACTGTTCTTGAGCCCTGTTGAGAAAAGATTAAATCTTTTTATTTAGATTTAATGAAGTGTACCAATTAAATGATATTTAATTGGAATTGATATTGATTTTTGGGTTTATCGTGAACAGTGTTTTAAATAACACTTGTTCTTTAACCCGATAATTAATGAATGTGATTTGGGTTTGTCGTGAATGGTGTCTTCACTAACACTGTTCTTGAACCCAGTTGAGAAAAGATTAAATCTTTTTATTTAGATTTAATGAAGTGTACCAATTAAATAATATTTAATTGGAATTGAATTGATATTGATTTTTGGGTTTATCGTGAACAGTGTTTTAAATAACACTTGTTCTTTAACCCGATAATTAATGAATGTGATTTGGGTTTGTCGTGAATGGTGTCTTCACTAACACTGTTCTTGAACCCAGTTGAGAAAAGATTAAATCTTTTTATTTAGATTTAATGAAGTGTACCAATTAAATAATATTTAATTGGAATTGAATTGATATTGATTTTTGGGTTTATCGTGAGCAGTGTTTTAAATAACACTTGTTCTTTAACCCGATAATTAATGGGATATGACTTTGGGTTTATCGTGGACCGTGTTTTAAATGACACTGATTCTTTAACCCAGTCACAGATTAAAACTAAGTGGAGTTTTAATGAATCTTTAATTAGATTGAAAAGATCGAGAATGGAGTATCACCAGTTTTGCTCCAGGCGATAGTTAAATCTTTAATTAGATTTGAACGTGAAATTTAGAAACTAACTGTCGGTTAGCTAAGTAGAATGGTTTTCTGGATATTGATCTGATGTTGGTTTCGGCCTTCGGGGTTAATATTTGGGGAATTATTCTCTTGATTAATTTACGGTTAATGACTAATGAGTTGGAATGAGGCGTATGTTGTGTTTGTGTAACACTTTTATAATATATACGCGAGTTATTCGGAAAGGCCGGGTTTATCCCATTCTGAGTAACTGATACGACGATAAGTCGAAGAAGAAGACGATGGTCGAAGACCGGAGGTCTTCACGTCGTTTGGGTGATAACTGATGATCTTGATTGGGCTGTACACCCAAGAAGATGGAAACAGTTAGTGATCGTCCAGACGTACTTGGAGATCGATGGATATGCGGGGTACTAGGTGCCTCCGGTTTCGTTCAGACCCAGAACGGACTTGTAAATGGACTGTGTGTCTGACATCGGATTTCATTCTGTGTGACTGATATCGGTTGCATAGGATGGTTTGCCTGTGTGGCATGCTAAGATGCAAATGATCAAGGCTTCTGTTGAAAAGCAAAGTCTTGTGGTTGATGATCAAAGCACGGCCTTTGTGGCGTAGCTTTGTGTAACGTTTACCTCGCGTGTTTCACACCAGGTATGAACCAAAAACGGGAGACGGACCTCAGGGAGGACTTGCGTTTCTTTCTAGTTAGAAGTGGCGTCAGTGGTTTTACACGCCCTGACGAGTTTGACTTATGTGGTTGTTGCGGTTGCGAGGCGCCTCGGTTATATCGGTTTCGGCCGAATGCATTCTGGTCGGCTGACGGACCAGACTTACACCCCATAGGGTGGGGAGACGTATTGTTCAGGTATAATAATCCACTCCGTGTGGACCGGCCCTGACGATCCAAGGGGCAGTTGCGGCTGTTCCTGTGGCTCGGGCTAGAGAGTCACGAATCGGTTGAGGACTATCCCTGGCCTCGGTTCATAGACGGAAATCCAATTTCCAAATACGTGACTTTGCGGTTTTATTTGTAAACCTATATATGGTGACATAGTGGGATGGGGCGCTCATGCCGCCTATGATTGATACTTATGATTTGAAGTTGTTTTATACACTATGCACTTATTATAGTATCAAATGATTTGTTTTAAACGTATCAAGCATTCTTTGGCTGTTATAAGGGAAAACCCTATCCCCCGGCTTGCGTTTGCATTGTGTGATAGGACCTGGGTCTTATAACAGCTTCATTTTTCTTTATTTAGCATTGCGCTGTTTGTTTTATGCACTGGTATTCTTGGGAGGAAACCCGTTCCGTGTTATACGGCGTGGTCCCTTGATTTACCTAATGATTTAAAATAAAGATTAATAACTATTTTAGTTCTCACACCAGTCACATGACTGACCTGGAGTTTATTGTTTTTAACCTAAACTCTGGGTGCCCTTATTTTCGACACGGGCAGCTAGTAGTTTTGGTTTTGCAGATTTATATTCACAGGATCCTGGTTTACAGCTGGAACGATATCCGGAGAGCTTTGTATCCGTATATCTCTTCTAGTTGTGTATTGTATTATTTTCCGCTGCTATGTATTTAAATGTAATTTAAATCTCTGATATTTCTGTGTAAGATGCATTTATGCTCTGTATATTCTTGTAATCTGATGCATTGTTGTAATAAGCAATGAAATGTTCTTCTGTATGCGTTCTGCTGTGGTTTGTTCTCGAACTATCCGACGCTTTCCTTTACGGGGAGGTTGCGGGTCTTCACTCGTGGTATCAGAGCTTTGGTTTACAAAGCTCAGAGAACAAGGCACATTAGAACCTTATGAAAGAATTCATCAGATAATGGATTAGTAATATCCAACGGGAATGACTCGTTAGAGATAGGATTAGTAGTATCCTAGAACGAGTGTGAAGAGTATATTTTTAAAGTGAAAACAAATTTTGTTTTGAAAATTTAAATCAATTATTCGTATTTGATTAGTTATTTATATTGATTTTGGACAATTCAGTATATAAAGAATTTGCATATACGCCTTGCAAACGTATATTCAAAGTTTTAATATATTGGGTAGATATAGAATCACATTCTAGTTGCCCGAGGATGATTCTGATAATGCTGCAGCGTTACCAGTATTTATTTTCGAGTGACGAAGGTGTGATATCTATATATTTCCATTAGGCTGGTGTGAGAACCAAAATTAGATAGGGCCTATTGTTGTGATTTGGCATCAAAAATCTGATTTTTGTATATGTATCAAAATTATGAATTTGAAACGTTAATTCACTAATTGATTGATGTTTGTGCTGTTTATTTATTTGTTTGATAACTTTTAACCATTTAGCCAATTGAACCAAATAGTAAACTGTATTGAAATTTGGTTGCAAATGCATGCATATACTTGCACTTACATTGAACAGGTCATAGCAAGGAGGCTAGAGCCGAAGAATAAAATTTGTTTGCCCGACAAATAGGTACATGTTTACTACATAATTCCCTGTTTTTTTTGGGTGATGATGATTTTGTGAGCCTATTGGCTAGCCGCTTGGCTTTTTCTTTTTCTTTTTGAGATCTGAAGGACCGGGGAAGCTATTTGAAATTCCCCGATGCTCCCGGTGCAGGGGAGGTTATGGCGAAATTTTTCAAAAATTTAGGGTGTTAGCCAAATTTTTGAAATTTTGAAAATTCTCAGAAACTAAAGAGTTGGAGAATGGAAGCCAGATCGAACGTAGAGTTGAATAATCAAACCACTTTCGACTTTGTTCCTTTTCGGGGACGAAAAGTTTTAAGTGGGGGAGATTGTAACAACCCGTAAAATGCGAGCCAGTTTGAAAATTTTATTTTGGCAATTTTAGCGAATTCTGATTATTTAATATGAATTATTTTAAATAATATCGACGAGAAATTTAGTTTGAATATAATTCGAACGTATATATTATACGCCTCGTGGTTAGAATATAAATATTTATATATAATTATAAATAGAATTGAAAATGGCGCGGTAGTTCGATAATTCGATTTCAAACTTCAATTGAATGTACCGGGTGCAAAACAGTCCGGATTTTAGTGAAACCAAAAATCATAGGATCTATTTGTGAATATCTTTCCAACGAATCCGAACAATCAAGATTTCATAGCGGGAATCAAAAGATATGTCCAGTTGAAAATTCTGAATAGTCGCTATGGAATTCAGGCCCTTAAAAATGGACATTTTGCAAACGACCTCGGATTTCGACGAAACCAGTTTTGTTGGGTCCGTGATGTTGAATTATTGCTAGATTCCAAATTTCATAATTTTTCGAATCAATATGTGAGCGTGGCAAAGGAAAACGTGTTTGACCAGTTTCAGTTGATTTTAATCGACTGAAAATTGGCCATTTTTCAAACGGTCTCAGAATTTGACGAAACTAGTTTTGTTAGGACCGTATCGTCAATACGAAGCTAGAAAATATTTTTCTGGAATTTTTCTAGTTAGTATGTGACCCCGGTAATTTGAAATGTGCGTTTAAAATTCAATATAGTAATTTAAATGTAAATATTAACGGAGACTGATTCAAACAGTCGAATCAACATACGATACATATCCCATTGTGTTCGGAATGGGGGTGAAACGCTATGGACGACAGGCGGTGGACCTCGTTTAGAGGTCGTTTGAAAAAGTTGACTTTTTGAATTAAAATAAAATAATTAAATTAATAAAAAAAAATATATAATCCCTCTTCCCTCCCTATACCTCCAGGCCCCCCCCCCCCCGATAATTCAGAATCGAAAAAGAAAAAAAAAAAAGAAAAAAAAAGGGAGATCGAAATCGCGTCGAAGCCCCCCCCCACGCCGCCGCCGGTGGCAGAGCCACCACCACCTCGCGCGCCCCCCCCAGAGCCGTCGCGCAGCGCCCCTCCTCTTCCCTCTCCACTCTCCTCCTCCAACGTGAAGAACCCTAATTCCGCACCCCCTTGCTCACCTGAACCCTAGCCGCCGCAACCAGACCCCCTCCACCTCGCCTCGCAGCTCCGCTGCTCCCTCCTACTCGCGAACCCCCAAAGCGACGGAAGCCACAGCCCCCCCTGGACCCAAAACCGATGATGAACCCCCCCCCCTGTAAGTATTTTCTGATTTTATTTATTTTATTTACTGATTTTATTTGTTTTATTAACTGAATTTTATTTGCTTATTAATCTGAATTTTTAAATTTTAAAAACTGATTTTATTTATTTTAAAACTGATTTTATTTATTTTAAAACAGATTTTATTTATTTATTTTAAGACGTGACTTTTAAAACAGAAAAGATTTGATTTTTAAAAGTAATATAATACGATCTTTATATTTTTAAAGTGATAAAAATATAGTTTTTATATTTTTAAAGAATTAAAAATATAATCTTTATAGGATAGAGAATATTAAAATATCATCTTTGTATATGTAGCAAAATAAAAATCTGATTTTTATTTTATATACGTTGAAATCAAGTGATGTCTTTAAATTTAAAAAGGTGAAATCTTTAAATTTAAAAAGGTGAAATCTTTAAATTTAAAAAGGTGAAATCTTTAAATTTAAAAAGGTGAGATCTTTAAATTTAAAAAGGTGAAATCTTTAAATTCAAAAAGGCGAAATCTTTATATGGAAAATAGCGGGATAAAAATATAATTTTTTATCTATATAACATAGAAGTAAAAATTCGATTTTTATATTGAATAGCAAAGTAAAAACTCGATTTTTATATTGAATAGCAAAGTAAAAATTCGATTTTTATAATGAATAGCAAAGTAAAATTTCGATTTTTATATATTGAATAGCATAGTAAAAATTCGATTTTTAAATATATGAAGTGATTATAAAAGTATGATTTTTAAATTGAAAGTGAATAAATAAAAATGTGATTTTTATTTTAAAGACATCGAAATATAAAAATGTGATTTTTATATATATAGTGACTACGGGCAACGAAGACGATGAAGATGAAGATTTCTATCAAATGAAGTGCCGTGGAGCTAGGATAGCTATAAGTGAGAATTTCTCACCTTCCTATTTCTTTTCTAGTTATATATATATACTAGGATGCAGACGGTGCTTAGTAGCACCCGACACAATCGTCCACAGACCATGGACTTGTTTGTTTGGCTGTTTGGTTATTGATTGTGATATTGGTTTGAATGTGGTTTGTGGTGTGAAAAATCGAATCGATAAATTGGTTAGGATTAGACGTGCGCCGTTATAAGGCGAAGGAGTAAGGCTAGGTTAGACTCTTACTCCAAAAATAGTGGTTTGCATAATAAAATTGATATGATTGATGTGTGAATGGCGTGGGCCTTCACTAGACCGGGGATAAGGCTAGGCCTTGTCCCGTTTCTAGTATCGTGCCGTTATGCCGCCGAAATTTTCTAAAATAAGTTAGAAAAATAAAAATAGCATTTTATTTAACGAATGAACTGAATAGAAATTCATATGTTAAAATAAAATGTGTTATCGTTAAAAATATAATTTTTAACGTGAATGTGAATAAATAAATATTCATTTACAAACCAGACGGTTTGTTTATGTACACCTATTTGAATGACGTTGAT
Source organism: Allium sativum (assembly GCA_030737875.1). NCBI lineage: Eukaryota > Viridiplantae > Streptophyta > Magnoliopsida > Asparagales > Amaryllidaceae > Allium > Allium sativum. The sequence continues at coordinate 176,672,022 of CM060913.1, read as the reverse complement.
TGGGTCGATAAATTTTACACATCGCCTAACTGCACAAATAAAATATGTGTTTGATTGTTTGAAACCCCACACGGGTGTTAGGATGAAATTTGAAGTTCACTCATCCTGATTGATTAAATATGTCGATCGATTGATTGACAAGCTGCTGTAAGCGTTAAATGTCTATATTTGATGCTTATACAGTGTAGTGCACTTTGGTTGATGATTGATTATTCATCGTTGTTGATATATACATGTGTTGTAGAAAATCCATATAATTAACATTATATGGTAATTGATTGGGCCTCATTCCAGTTTCGAAAAAAGAAATATTTGAAATAGAAATATTTGAAATAGAAATATTTGAAATAGAATATTTGAAAATAGAAATATGTGAAGCCGTGAGGATTAGATTGACGCCATTTTGACGTGAACGATATTTATATCGATTTTATTCATCTTAAAAATGAATATTGAAAAGTGATTTCGAAATCGAATATTTTGAATTGAATTGAAAACGATTTCGAAATGAATTGAATTGAAAACGATTTCGAAATGAATTGAATTGAAAACGATTTCGAAATGAATTGAATTGAAAACGACTTCGAATTGAATTGAAAACGATTTCGAAATGAATTGAATTGAAAACGATTTCGAAATGAATTGAATTGAAAACGATTTCGAAATGAATTGAATTGAAAACGATTTCGAAATGAATTGAATTGAAAACGAATTGAAATGAATTCAAAATTGAATTGAAATTTGAATTGAATAGAAATGAATTTTAAAACGAATTTATAAAGAAGAATTCAATTTTGCTTTGAATTGAAATAGAAGTTGAAATAGAATTTGAAACGAATTTAAAACTATTTATATAATTCGTTATAAATAGAAATCGACGAAATATATATTATATATATTATATATATAATATAATGGCCTGAATAGAACGCGCCGCGCCGCGGCAGTTCGCGAATTTCGACCATTTGTTTCAAACGGACATTACGGGAGATCCGACCGTCGGATTCTCCTAAAACCGGAACCATTGGGTTCGTATCGAAAAGAGCTTTCTAAAGAATATTAGAAATTAGAAATCTAACGGTTGGATTTGGAATTATGTCCAAATCAAATTCGAAAAAGGTCGCTGTAAGTGCAGTTCGATGGCCATTGTTGGAAATCGACTGAACGGGCCTTGATAAAATTATTAAAAATAGTAATAATTTGTGTAAAATCATAAGAAATGATTTAGAAAGAATTGGGATGAAAAACTCCATATTTGAAAAGATAAAAATAGATTTTTATCGAAATAAACTAGTTTTGAACTAGAATTATAATTCTATTTATTTTATTTTTTTTAATAAATAAATTGAATTCGAAATGGGTTTGAAAATAACCAAAATTTCCAATGAATGCATTGGAGTGGATTTGAATCGAAATTGTCTTCGGAATATTTCGATGTTGGAATTCGTGATTATACAGGTGTTGTTATGGAAATTTGAAAGATATATATTTATATCGCTATTTCCAATACGACATTTGTTAGTCGTAGAATTCGATATTGAATATAAGCCGATATATTTTCTATTCAGAGCCTTGTATTGAATATCGAATGTGATTTGGGTTTGTCGTGAATGGTGTCTTCACTAACACTGTTCTTGAGCCCTGTTGAGAAAAGATTAAATCTTTTTATTTAGATTTAATGAAGTGTACCAATTAAATGATATTTAATTGGAATTGATATTGATTTTTGGGTTTATCGTGAACAGTGTTTTAAATAACACTTGTTCTTTAACCCGATAATTAATGAATGTGATTTGGGTTTGTCGTGAATGGTGTCTTCACTAACACTGTTCTTGAACCCAGTTGAGAAAAGATTAAATCTTTTTATTTAGATTTAATGAAGTGTACCAATTAAATAATATTTAATTGGAATTGAATTGATATTGATTTTTGGGTTTATCGTGAACAGTGTTTTAAATAACACTTGTTCTTTAACCCGATAATTAATGAATGTGATTTGGGTTTGTCGTGAATGGTGTCTTCACTAACACTGTTCTTGAACCCAGTTGAGAAAAGATTAAATCTTTTTATTTAGATTTAATGAAGTGTACCAATTAAATAATATTTAATTGGAATTGAATTGATATTGATTTTTGGGTTTATCGTGAGCAGTGTTTTAAATAACACTTGTTCTTTAACCCGATAATTAATGGGATATGACTTTGGGTTTATCGTGGACCGTGTTTTAAATGACACTGATTCTTTAACCCAGTCACAGATTAAAACTAAGTGGAGTTTTAATGAATCTTTAATTAGATTGAAAAGATCGAGAATGGAGTATCACCAGTTTTGCTCCAGGCGATAGTTAAATCTTTAATTAGATTTGAACGTGAAATTTAGAAACTAACTGTCGGTTAGCTAAGTAGAATGGTTTTCTGGATATTGATCTGATGTTGGTTTCGGCCTTCGGGGTTAATATTTGGGGAATTATTCTCTTGATTAATTTACGGTTAATGACTAATGAGTTGGAATGAGGCGTATGTTGTGTTTGTGTAACACTTTTATAATATATACGCGAGTTATTCGGAAAGGCCGGGTTTATCCCATTCTGAGTAACTGATACGACGATAAGTCGAAGAAGAAGACGATGGTCGAAGACCGGAGGTCTTCACGTCGTTTGGGTGATAACTGATGATCTTGATTGGGCTGTACACCCAAGAAGATGGAAACAGTTAGTGATCGTCCAGACGTACTTGGAGATCGATGGATATGCGGGGTACTAGGTGCCTCCGGTTTCGTTCAGACCCAGAACGGACTTGTAAATGGACTGTGTGTCTGACATCGGATTTCATTCTGTGTGACTGATATCGGTTGCATAGGATGGTTTGCCTGTGTGGCATGCTAAGATGCAAATGATCAAGGCTTCTGTTGAAAAGCAAAGTCTTGTGGTTGATGATCAAAGCACGGCCTTTGTGGCGTAGCTTTGTGTAACGTTTACCTCGCGTGTTTCACACCAGGTATGAACCAAAAACGGGAGACGGACCTCAGGGAGGACTTGCGTTTCTTTCTAGTTAGAAGTGGCGTCAGTGGTTTTACACGCCCTGACGAGTTTGACTTATGTGGTTGTTGCGGTTGCGAGGCGCCTCGGTTATATCGGTTTCGGCCGAATGCATTCTGGTCGGCTGACGGACCAGACTTACACCCCATAGGGTGGGGAGACGTATTGTTCAGGTATAATAATCCACTCCGTGTGGACCGGCCCTGACGATCCAAGGGGCAGTTGCGGCTGTTCCTGTGGCTCGGGCTAGAGAGTCACGAATCGGTTGAGGACTATCCCTGGCCTCGGTTCATAGACGGAAATCCAATTTCCAAATACGTGACTTTGCGGTTTTATTTGTAAACCTATATATGGTGACATAGTGGGATGGGGCGCTCATGCCGCCTATGATTGATACTTATGATTTGAAGTTGTTTTATACACTATGCACTTATTATAGTATCAAATGATTTGTTTTAAACGTATCAAGCATTCTTTGGCTGTTATAAGGGAAAACCCTATCCCCCGGCTTGCGTTTGCATTGTGTGATAGGACCTGGGTCTTATAACAGCTTCATTTTTCTTTATTTAGCATTGCGCTGTTTGTTTTATGCACTGGTATTCTTGGGAGGAAACCCGTTCCGTGTTATACGGCGTGGTCCCTTGATTTACCTAATGATTTAAAATAAAGATTAATAACTATTTTAGTTCTCACACCAGTCACATGACTGACCTGGAGTTTATTGTTTTTAACCTAAACTCTGGGTGCCCTTATTTTCGACACGGGCAGCTAGTAGTTTTGGTTTTGCAGATTTATATTCACAGGATCCTGGTTTACAGCTGGAACGATATCCGGAGAGCTTTGTATCCGTATATCTCTTCTAGTTGTGTATTGTATTATTTTCCGCTGCTATGTATTTAAATGTAATTTAAATCTCTGATATTTCTGTGTAAGATGCATTTATGCTCTGTATATTCTTGTAATCTGATGCATTGTTGTAATAAGCAATGAAATGTTCTTCTGTATGCGTTCTGCTGTGGTTTGTTCTCGAACTATCCGACGCTTTCCTTTACGGGGAGGTTGCGGGTCTTCACTCGCCACATTCCATCATCCACATAAGTAAATATCAGCCAGTTTAAGCACCGACACCACTTCTAGCTAGAAAGAAACGTGTTACTCTCCCTACATTCCCTTCTCCCGTTTTAGACTCAACCGGGTTGTGAGGCTCGCGAAGTAACGTTATAAACACAAGGCCTACTTTTCAACAAAACCTTGATCATCTTCATCTTAGCGTGCCACGTTGACGATTCACGCTATGCGATTGATAACTATTAATACGCAACCTCTAAGGGTGTTGAGCAAGAGAATAAATTCTCCGCCACCAACGGTCGTATATTAATAGAAATCAATTTACATAGAACAAAATTCAACGTCAGACACACATCCATTTATAAGCTTATGCTCTGGGTCTGAACGAAAGTCAAATCCTTACAAATCAACACTACGTCCGGATAACTACCATCTTAGCCCCATCTTGGGAGCAAATCAATCAAAGGCCTCAACACTAGTTACCCATTTGATGTGAAGATCGTTGGTCTTCAATCGTCGTCTTCAATTCTTCCATTTAAAACGTCGTATGATTATTTGAAATGAGTATAACTCGGCCTTTTCAAATAATCTTCGCATAATTATCGTTTAAATTATTTCATAACGTTATTACTTATCACTATTTTTATTTTGATAAGAGTAGTTCATTTGCATTCCAACGACATTACAAGTCATTAACCTATAAGGGTAATAAATCAACCAAACCAATAGGGCACAATCATGTTCCTATCATACAATGATGTAATGTGACATGTTTATATCAAGATATCATGTTATATAAACATTTCAATTCCCTTTCCTCATTTTATTTATTAATAAACAACAACTAAAATGTAACTTTCAATTCATTTAATGCATAGAAAATGTCATTTAAAAACATTCCTTTTTCTTATTTGTTTACACCATATGTATGACAACAAAGAATTTCGCTCGATCCGAATCAGTCGCTAAACCGACCAAGACCGTTCGAAACCCCTGATTGTTTTGAGAACACGACAAACAGAACGCAGACGGAAGAATATTTCATTGTTAATTACAACAACTTCATCAGAATACAAGAATATACATAGTATAAACGAATAAATATTACACAGAAAATATCAGAGATTTAAATTATATTTAAATACATCGCAGCGGGAAAATAATACAATACACAACTAGAAGTAATACACGGATACAAAGCTTTCCGGATATCATTCCAGCTGTAAACCAGGATCCTGTGAATATAAATCTGCAAAACCAAAACTACTGGCTGCCCATGCGGAAAATAGGGGCACCCAGGGTTTAGGTTAAAACAATAAACTCCAGGTCAGTCATGGGACTGGTGTGAGAACTAAAACAGTTATTTAAACTTTACTTTAAATAAGATATATCAAGGTACCACGCCGTATAACACGGAACGGGTTTCCACCCAAGAATACCAGTGCATATAACAAAACAACGCAATGCTTTTTGGAAAAATGAAGCTGTTATAAGACCCATGTCCTATCACACAATGCAACGCAAGCCGGGGGATAGGGTTTCCCTTATAATAGCCAAACATGCTTAGTATGTTTTAAAACAAATCATTTGATACTATTATAAGTGTATAGTGTCAAAACAATTTCAATCATAAATTTCAATCATAGACAGCATGGGTACCATATCATCATGTCGCCATACTAGGCTCTACAATCAAAACCGCAAAGTCACATATTTGGAAGTTAGATTTCCATCTATGAACCGAGGCAAAAGATAGTCCTCAACCGATTCGAGACTGTCTAGCCCGAGTCTCAGGCAAGCGCACAGGCAAGCCTTGGATCGTCAGGGCCAGTCCACCGATGTGGATTATTATGCCTGAACACTATGTTTCCCCGCCCTTTGGGCCGTAAACGAGCCAACGAATGACTCCATCAGACCCGGATCGTCCGATCAAACCGAGGCGCCTCGCAACAGCAGCAACCACATAAGTCAAACTCGTCAGGGCGTGTAAAACCACTAACGCCACTTCTAACTAGAAAGAAACGCATGCCCTCCCTGAGGTCCGTCTCCCGTTTTTAGTTCACAACCAGGGTGTGAGGCTCGCGAATTCACGTTACACAAAGCTATGCCACACAGGTAGTGCTTTGATCATCAACTACAAGACTTTGCTTTTCAAAAGAGGCCTCGATCAATTGCCACTTAGGCATTCCACACAGGCAATTCACCCCATGCGTTTGCTATCCATCAATATATAACCTCTGAGCTCATACGTCTCAGAGAAGGGGGTTAAGCAAGAGAATAAATTCTCCGCCGCCAAACAGATATATATTTAATAGAAATCAATCACACAGACTGAAATCCAATGTCAGACACACAGTCCATTTACAAGTTCGTTCTGGTTTTGAACGAAACTAGAGGCACCTAGTACCCCGCATATCCATCGATCTCCAAATATGTCTGGACGATCACTAACTGATTCCCTCCTCTTGGGTGTGCGGCTCAATCAAGATCATCAGTAATCACGGTAAGTCGAAGGTGAAGACGGTGGTTGAAGACCTCCGGTCTTCAACCACCGTCTTCACCTTCGACTTACCGTCGTCTCAGTTATTCAGAATGGGATAAACCCGGTCTTTCCGAATAACTCGCGTATATAATAAACGAGTGTTACACAAACACAACATACGACTCATTCCAATTCAGAATATTCTTTTATTCAAATATTCTTATACTTTGGGAAAGGTTCCCTTTAATTTTATCAAAAATAAATTCTCTAAATTTATTCTTTAATCTTCTTTTGATTATCACTTCAAACTAGTCAGGATTAGTGAACCACACTGAAGTAATTATTTGTTTTATTTCCTAATCCCAACCTATTTATCCCATGAAGTAAAACTGGTAATACTTCAAATCTAACACCATGGTGTTAACGGTAAATTCGATTACCATTTCACGTTCAAATCTAATTAAAGATTTAACTATCGCTTGGAGCAAAACTAGTGATACTCCATTCTCGATCTTTTCAATCTAATTAAAGATTCATTAAAACTCCACTTAGTTTTAATCTTTAACTAGGTTAAAGAATCAGTGTCACTTAAAACATGGTTCACGATAAACACCAAAATCACATTTGATATTAAATACAAGGCTTTTAATAGAAAATATATCGGCTTAAATTCAATATCAAATTCTACGACCAACAAATATCGTATTGGAAATAACGATATAAATATATATTTCAAATTCCCATAACTATACCTGTATCATCACGAAATCCAACATCGAAATATTCCAAAGACAATTTCGATTCAAATCCATTCCAATTCAATTATTGGAAATTCTGGTTATTTTAAAAACCCTTTTCAAATCCAATTTATTTATTTTAAAAATAAATAAATTATTATTCTAGTTTAAATCCAGTTCATTTCGATAAAAATCTATTTTTATCTTTTCAAATATGGGGTTTTTCGTCCCAATTCTTCCCAAATCATTTCTTATGATTTTACACAAATTATTACAATTTTTAATAATTTTATCAAGGCCCGTACAGTCGATTTCCATCAACGGCCATCGAACTGCACTTACAACGACCTTTTCCAAATTTGATTTGGACATAATTCAAAATCGAACCGTTAGATTTCTAATTTGTAATACTCGTTAGAAAGCTCTTTCCGATACGAACCCAACGGTTCCAGTTTTAGGAGAATCCGACGGTCGGATCTCCCGCAATATCCATTCGAAGTCAATGGTCGAAATTCACGAACTACCGCAGCGCGGCTCGTTCTATTCAGGCCATTATATTATATATATAATATATATCGTATACTTCGTCGATTTCCTTTTAAAACGTATTATATAAATCGTTTTAAATTCGTTTTCAAAACGATTTCAACTTCCTTTCCAATTTCAAATCAAAATTGAATTTTTCCTTATAAATTCATTTTAAATTAATTTCAAATTGATTTCAATTCAAATCGATTTTTAATTCAATTTCAGTTCGTTTTCAATTCAATTCAATTTCAATTCGAATTCATTTCTATTCAATTTCAATTCTATTCAATTTCAATTCTATTCAGTTCTATTCAATTTCAATTCTATTCAGTTCAATTCAATTTCAATTCTATTCAATTTCAGTTCTATTCAATTCCAATTCTATTCAATTCTATTCAATTCCAATTCTATTCAATTTCAATTCGAATCGAATTCATTTTCAAAATATTCGATTTTGAAATCACTTTTCCATATTCATTTTCAAAATTTTCATAATCGATATAAATATCGTTTGCGCCAAAATGGCGTCAACCTAATCAACACGGCTTCATATATTTCTATCTTCAAATATTCTATTTCAAATATTTCTTTTTCAAATATTTCTAATCAAAACTGGAATGAGGCCCAATCAATTACCATAGATTTTATTTCTATGGATTTCCATACAAGCATGTATATATCAACAATGACAAATAACCAACCACCATCCAAAGTGCATTCTACACTGTATAAGCATCAAATATAAATATCCAACGCTTATAACAGTCTGTCAATCAATCGATCGACATACAACTAATTATTGGGATTAGTGTATGTCATATATCACCCCAATACCCGTGTGGGGTTTCAATCAATCAAACACAGATTTTATTTATGTAGTTGGGCGATGTGTAAAATTTATCGTCCCAATCAATATCAGTCAAATCAGTGTATATAAACAAATCGTCCGATTTGTTTATAAATATTTATTTTATATACACGTTAAAAATTATACTTTTAACTATAAAATATTTTCCACTATAAAATATTTTATTTCATTCTACATCACACAATCAAATTTCACAACATAGCAACCAAACAAACAAGTCATCCATGGTCTGTGGACGACGGGTGTCGGGTGCTACTAAGCACCATCTGCATCCTAGCATATATTTTTAACTAGAAAAGGAAATTTAAAGTGAGAAGTTCTCGCCGATTAGCTAAACCAGCGCCACGACACTCCATTTGCAGAAATCTTCGTCGCGCTCGCCTTTTGTCACTTTCGTTGCCCGTAGCCACTACATATATAAAAATCACATTTTTATACTGATATTATATAGATAAAAATTCTATTTTTACACCGCTACTATATAGATAAAAATTCTATTTTTAAACCGCTGTTCATATAATAAAGATTATATTTTTATATTGCCACTCATATAAAAATCAGATCTTTGCTTCTTCTGCATAATAAAAATCATATTTTATACCTCCAACATAATAAAGATCTAATTTTTATATCATCACTATAAAAATCACATTTTTTATTTCAACGTATATATTATAAAAAATCAGATTTTTATTTCGCCACATATATAAAGATCAAATTTTTTCTATCTATATATTATAAAAATCATATTTTTATTCTTCTCATTATATAAAAATCGTATTTTTAATACTTCTACTTTATAAAAATTATATTTCTATTCTTTCTAAAATATAAAAATTTCAACTTTCCTTATATAAAAATCGAAATTTTCTTCTAAACCATTTCATATAAAAAGATTATATTTTCTTTATGAACACCCTATAAAAATCCTTTCTTTATGGATCCGCTCACACGATAAAAATCCTATTTTTATTCCTATGGTATTCATATAAAAATGATAACTTTTCAAATCTAAAAATATAGTCTTTTCTAATAAAAATCCAAAATTTAAACCAATTAAAAATCATAACTTTCTTGGAGTAAAAATTATTACTTTATATGCTAAAAATTATATTTTTACATGAATAAAAATCCTATGTTTTCAGTTTTTTTTAAATCATATATTTTCAGTTTTGATTCATATAATAAAAACACTGAATTTTAAAACAATGTACATAATTAAAATAAAAGCAAATAAATAAATAAAAAAACTAAACTTACAGCAAATCGGAGAGGGGCACGCGGATCGATGGAGAGGGAGGGGAGCAGTCGGCGGTGGGCAGCTCTGGTGGGGCTCGGCTGTCGAGCGCGGCGGATTTCGGGGGTGCTCGAGGGTTTGGGGTAAGGCTTTGGCCGTGGGGCTTCGGGGAGGGGGGTTTCGCGAGAAGGCTTAGGGAGAGGGGGCTGGCGATCTAGCGACGGAGGTGTGGGGAAAATCGATGGCAATGGCGTCGAGGTAGGGAGGGTGACGGGGCTGAAGTCGACAAGGCTTTTCTTCTTTTAGGGATTTAAAACTGATTGGGGAAAAATGAAAATAAAAAGGAAGGGGGGTGTATGTAAAGGTATATAAAAATATATATTATATTTTAATTTATTTCCACAAAGGGTTGACTTTTTATTCGATCCCCAAACAAGGCCCAACGACTGCCGCCCCTAACTAATTACCCCCATTTCGAACACAATGGGATATGTCACGTATGCTGATTCGACCGTTTCGATCAGTTTTCGTCAAAATAAAAATATAACTCTATATATTGAATTTGAACGCGCATTTCAATATACTTGGGTCACATACTAACTCTAAAAATTCCCGAAAAATATTTTCTGGCTTCGTATTGACGATACGGTCCTTACAAAACTAGTTTCATCGAATTCTGAGACCGTTTAAAAAATGGTCATTTTCTAGTTGATTAAAATCAACTGAAACTGGTCAAAAGTGTTTTCCTTTGCCACGCTCACATATGGATTCGAAAAATTACGAATTTTGAAATCTAGCAATAATTTGACATCGCGGATCCAACAAAAGTGGTTTCGTCGAAATCCGAGGTTGTTTGCAAAATTCCCATTTTTAAGGGCCGAAATTCCATAACGACTATTCTGAATTTCCAACTGGACATATCTTTTGAACCCCGCTATGAAATTTCGATTTTTCGGATTCGTTGGAAAGATATTATCAAATAGTTTCTAATATTTTTGGTTTTGTTAAAATTCGGTTTATTTTGCACCCGGTACGTTCAATTGAAATTTGAAATCGAATTATCGAACTACCGCTCCATTTTCAATTCATTTTGTAATTATATATAATTATTTATATTCTAACGAAGATCTATATAAATATATACGTTCGAATTCTATTCAAAATAAATTTTTCGTTGATATTATTTAAAGTAATTCATTTTAAATGTTCAAAATTCATCGAAATTGCCAAAATAAAAATTTTAAACTAGTTCGCATTTCCGGGTTGTTACAATCTCCCCTACTTAAAACTTTTCGTCCCCGAAAAGGAACGAAGTCGAAAGTTGTTTAACTAATCAACTCAATTTCCATTATTTTCTTTACGGCTTAAGTTCTTCAGCTTTTCAGTTTCTAAGAACCTTTCAAATTTTTCAAAAATTTGGCTAACACCCTAAATTTTCGAAAAATTTCGCCATAACCTCCCCTGCACCAGGGACTTCGGGATATTTCATATAGCCTCCCATGGCCTTCTTCAATCAAAAAGAAAAAGAAAAGGCCAAGCGGCTAGCCAATCGGCTCATAAAATCATCATCACCCAAACAAAACAGTAAATTATGGTAAACATGTACATATTTGTCGGGCAAACAATTTTATTCTTCTGCTCTAGCCTCCTTGCTATGACCTGTTCAATGTAAGTACATGTATATGTAAGCAGATGCGACTAATTTTCAAACAATTCAATATTTGATTCTATTAGGCGTAATGGTTCAAAATTTCAAATAAATAGACAAACAACACAAACATCAATCAATTAGTGAATTAACATTTCAAATTCATAATTTTGATATATATAGAGAAAATCATGTTTTTGATGCCAAATCACAACAATATATTCTAGCTATATTTCGGTTCTCACACCAGTCTAATGGAAATATATAGAAATCACACCTTCGAAACACGAAAATAAACCACCGATGCCGTACGTCATCAGTGGTATCATCCCCGTGCTACTAGAGTGTGATTCTATATCTATCCAGTATATTAAAACTTCGAATATACGTTTGCAAGGCGTATAGGTAAAATCTTTATATATTGGACTGTCCAAATTCAATATAAAATAAATAATAAAATACGAATAAGTGATTTAAATTTCAAAACAAAACTTGTTTTTACTTTCAAAAATATACTCTTCACACTCGTTCTAGGATACTACTGATCCCATCTCTAACGAGTCATTCCCATTGGATATTACTAATCCAATTTCGGATGAATCCTTTCGTATGGTTCTAATGTGCCTTGTTCTCTGAGCTTTGTAAACCAAAGCTCTGATACCAACTATAACAACAAAGAATTTCGCTCGATCCGAATCAGTCGCTAAACCGACCAAGACCATTCGAAACCCCTGATTGTTTTGAGAACACAACAAACAAAACACAGACGGAAGAACATTTCATTGTTAATTACAACAACTTCATCAGAATACAAGAATATACATAGTATAAACGAATAAATATTACACAGAAAATATCAGAGATTTAAATTATATTTAAATACATCGTAGCAGGAAAATAATACAATACACAATTAGAAGTAATACACGGATACAAAGCTTTCCGGATAACATTCCAGTTGTAAACCAGGATCCTGTGAATATAAATCTGTAAAACCAAAACTACTAGCTGCACATGCGGAAAATAGGAGCACCCAGAGTTTAGGTTAAAAAAATAAACTCCAGGTCAGTCATGGGACAGGTGTGAGAACTAAAACAGTTATTTAAACTTTACTTTAAATCAGATATATCAAGGGACCACGCCATATAACACGGAACGGGTTTCCTTCCAAGAATACCAGTGCATATAACAAAACAACGCAATGCTTTTTGGAAAACTGATGCAATTATAAGACCCAGGTCCTATCACACAATGCAACGCAAGCCGGGGGATAGGGATTTCCCTTATAATAGCCAAACATGCTTAGTACGTTTTAAAACAAATCATTTGATACTATTATAAGTGTATAGTGTCAAAACAATTTCAATCATAAATATCAATCATAGACGGCATGGGTACCATATCATCATGTCGCCATACTAGGCTCTACAATCAAAACCGCAAAGTCACATATTTGGAAGTTGGATTTCCATCTGTGAACCGAGGCAAAAGAAAATCCTCAACTGATTCGAGACTGTCTAGCCCGAGTCTCAGGCAAGCGCGCAGGCAAGCCTTGGATCGTCAGGGCCGGTCCACCGATTTGGATTATTATGCCTGAACACTACGTTTCCATGCCCTTTGGGGCGTAAACGAGCCAACAAATGACTCCATCGGACCTGGATCGTCCGATCAAACCGAGGCGCCTCGCAACAGCGACAGCCACATAAGTCAAACTCGTCAGGGCGTGTAAAACCACTGACGCCACTTCTAACTAGAAAGAAACGCATGCCCTCCCTGAGGTCCGTCTCCCGTTTTTAGTTCACAACCGGGGTGTGAGGCTTGCGAATTCATGTTACACAAAGCTATGCCACATAGGCAGTGCTTTGATCATCAAATACAAGACTTTGCTTTTCAACAGAAGCCTCGATCAATTGCCACTTAGGCATGCCACACAGGAAATTCACCCCATGTGTTTGATATCCATCAATATATAACCTCTGAGCTCGTACGTCTCAGAGAAAGGCGTTAAGCAAGAGAATAAATTCTCCGCCGCCAAACAGATATATATTTAATAGAAATCAATCACACAGACTGAAATCCAATGTCAGACACACAGTCCATTTACAAGTTCGTTCTGGGTCTGAACGAAACCTGAGGCACGTAGTACCCCGCATATCCATCGATCTCCAAATACGTCTGGACGATCACTAACTGATTCCCTCCTCTTTGGTGTACGACCCAATCAAGATCATCAGTAATCACCCAAACGACGTGAAGACCTCCGGTCTTCAACCACCGTCTTCACCTTCGACTTATCGTCGTCTCAGTTATTCAGAATGGGATAAACCCGGTCTTTCCGAATAACTCGCGTATATAATAAACGAGTGTTACACAAACACAACATACGCGTCATTCCAATTCAGAATATTCTTTTATTCAAATATTCTTATACTTTGGGAAAGGTTCCCATTAATTTTATCAAAGATAAATTCTTTAAATTTATTCTTTAATCTTCTTTTGAATATCACTTCAAACTAGTCAGGATTAGCGAACCACACAGAAGTAATATTTTTTTTATTTCCTAATCCCAACCTATTTATCCCATGAAGTAAAACTGGTAATACTTCATATCTAACACCACGGTGTTAACGGTAAATTCGATTTCCATTTCACGTTCAAATCTAATTAAAGATTTAACTATCGCTTGGAGCAAAACTGGTGATACTCCATTCTCGATCTTTTCAATCTAATTAAAGATTCATTAGAACTCCACTTAGTTTTAATCTTTAACTGAGTTAAAGAATCAGTGTCATTTAAAACAAGTTCACGATAAACCCCAAAATCACATTTGATATTAAATACAAGGCTCTAAATAGAAAATATATCGGCTTAAATTCAATATCAAATTCAACGACCAACAAATATCGTATTGGAAATAATGATATAAATATATATTTCAAATTCCCATAACAATACCTGTATCATCACGAAATCCAACATCGAAATATTCCAAAGACAATTTCGATTCAAATCCATTTCAATTCAATTATTGGAAATTCTGGTTATTTTAAAAACCCTTTTCAAATCCAATTTATTTATTTTAAAAATAAATAAATTATTATTCTAGTTTAAATCCAGTTCATTTCGATAAAAATCTATTTTTATCTTTTCAAATATGGAGTTTTTCGTCCCAATTCTTCCCAAATCATTTCTTATGACTTTACACAAATTAATACTATTTTTAATGATTTTATCAAGGCCCGTACAGTCGATTTCCATCAACGGCCATCGAACTGCACTTACAACGACCTTTTCCAAATTTGATTTGGATATAATTCCAAATCCAACCGTTAGATTTCTACTTTGTAATATTCGTTAGAAATCTCTTTCCGATACGAACCTAAAGGTTCTAGTTTTAGGATAATCCGACGGTCGGATCTCCCGCAATATCCATTCGAAGTCAATGGTCGAAATTCACGAACTACCGCAGCGCGGCATGTTCTATTCAGGCCATTATATTATATGTAATATATACTTCGTCGATTTCCTTTTAAAACGTATTATATAAATCGTTTTAAATTCGTTTTCAAAACGATTTCAACTTCCTTTCCAATTTCAAATCAAAATTGAATTTTTCCTTATAAATTCGTTTTAAATTCATTTCAAATTGATTTCAATTCAAATCGATTTTTAATTCAATTTCAGTTCGTTTTCAATTCAATTCAATTTCAATTCGAATTCATTTCTATTCCATTTCAATTCTATTCAATTCTATTCAATTTCAATTCTATTCAGTTCTATTCAATTTCAATTCTATTCAGTTCTATTCAATTTCAATTCTATTCAATTTCAATTCTATTCAATTCCAATTCTATTAAATTCTATTCAATTCCAATTCTATTCAATTCTATTCAATTTCAATTCGAATCGAATTCATTTTCAAAATATTCGATTTTGAAATCACTTTTCCATATTCATTATAAAAACGAATATAATCGATATAAATATCGTTTGCGTTAAAATGGCGTCAACCTAATCAACACGGCTTCATATATTTCTATCTTCAAATATTCTATTTCAAATATTTCTTTTTCAAATATTTCTATTCAAAACTGGAATGAGGCCCAATCAATTACCATAGATTTTATTTCTATGGATTTCCATACAAGCATGGATATATCAACAATGAAAAATAATCAACCACCATCCAAAGTGCATTCTACACTGTATAAGCATCAAATATAAATATCCAACGCTTATAACAGTCTGTCAATCAATCGATCGACATACAACTAATTATCGGGATTAGTGTATGTCATATATCACCCCAATAACCCGTGTGGGATTTCAATCAATCAAACACAGATTTTATTTGTGTAGTTGGGCGATGCGTAAAATTTATTGTCCCAATCAATATCGGTCAAATCAGTGTATATAAACAAATCGTCCGATTTGTTTATAAATATTTATTTTATATACACGTTAAAAATTATACTTTTAACTATAAAATATTTTCCACTATAAAATATTTTATTTCATTCTACATCACACAATCAAATTTCACAACATAGCAACCAAACAAATAAGTCATTCATGGTCTGTGGACGATGGGTGTCGGGTGCTACTAAGCACCGTCTGCATCCTAACATATATTTTTAACTAGAAAAGGAAATTTAAAGTGAGAAGTTCTCACCGATTAGCTAAACCAGCTCCACGACTCTCCATTTGCAGAAATCTTCGTCGCGCTCGCCTTTTGTCACTTTCGTTGCCCGTAGCCACTACATATATAAAAATCACATTTTTATACTGATATTATATAGATAAAAATTCTATTTTTACACCGCTACTATATAGATAAAAATTCTATTTATATACCGCTGTTCATATAATAAAGATTATATTTTTATATTGCCACTCATATAAAAATAACATCTTTGCTACCTCCTACATAATAAAGATCTAATTTTTATATCATCGTTATAAAAATCACATTTTTATTTCAACATGTATATAATAAAAAATCAGATTTTTATTTCGCCACATATATAAAGATCAAATTTTTTCTATCTATATATTATAAAAATCATATTTTTATTCTTCTCATTATATAAAAATCATATTTTTAATACTTCTACTTTATAAAAATTATATTTCTATTCTTTCTAAAATATAAAAATTTCAACTCTCCTTATATAAAAATCGAAATTTTCTTCTAAACCATTTCATATAAAAAGATTATATTTTCTTTATGAACACCCTATAAAAATCCTTTCTTTATGGATCCGCTCATACGATAAAAATCCTATTTTTATTCCTATGCTATTCATATAAAAATGATAACTTTTCAAATCTAAAAATATAGTAATTTCTAAAAAAAATCCAAAGTTTAAACCAATTAAAAATCATAACTTTCTTGGAGTAAAAATTATTACTTTATATGCTAAAAATTATTTTTTACATGAATAAAAATCCTATGTTTTCATTTTTTTTTTAAATCATATATTTTCAGTTTTGATTCATATAATAAAAAAACTGAATTTTAAAACAATGTACATAATTAAATTAAAAACAAATAAAAAAAACTAAACTTACAGCATATCAGAGAGGGGCACGCGGATCGATGGAGAAGGAGGGGAGTAGTCGACGGTGGGCGGCTCTGGTGGGGCTCAGTGGTCGAGCACGGGGGATTTCGGGGGTGCTCGAGGGTTTGGGATAAGGCTTTGGCCGTGGGGCTTCGGGGGGGGGGGGGGTTTGCAAGAAGGCTGAGGGAGAGGGGGTTGGCGATCGAGCGATGGAGGTGGGGGGAAAATCGATGGCGATGGCGTCGAGGTAGGGAGGGCGACGGGGTTGAAGTCGATGAGGCTTTTCTTCATTTAGGGATTTAAAACTGATCGGGGAAAAATGAAAATAAAAAGGAAGGGGGGTGTATGTAAAGGTATATAAAAATATATATTATATTTTAATTTATTTCCACAAAGGGTTGACTTTTTATTCGATCCCCAAACGAGGCCCAATGACTGCCGCCCCAAGCTAATTACCCCCATTACGAACACAATGGGATATTTCACGTAGGCTGATTCGACCGTTTCGATCAGTTTTCGTCAAAGTCAAAATATAACTCTATATATTGAATTTGAACGCGCATTTCAATATACTGAGGTCACATACTAACTCTAAAAATTCCCAAAAAATATTTTCTAGCTTCGTATTGATCATATGGTCCTAACAAAACTAGTTTCATCAAATTCTGAGACCTTTTGAAAAATGGCCATTTTCCAGTTGATTAAAATCAACTGAAACTGGTCAAACGTGTTTTCCTTTGCCACGCTCATATATGGATTCGAAAAATTACGAATTTTGAAATCTAGCAATAATTTGACATCGCGGATCCAACAAAAGTGGTTTCGTCGAAATCCGAGGTTGTTTACAAAATTCCCATTTTTAAGGGCCGAAATTCCATAGCGACTATTCTGAATTTTCAACTAGACATATCTTTTGACCCCCGCTATGAAATTTCAATTTTTCGGATTCGTTGGAAAGTTATTATCAAATAAATTCTAGTATTTTTGGTTTTGTTAAAATACAGTTTATTTTGCACCCGGTACGTTCAATTGAAATTTGAAATCGAATTATCGAACTACCGCGCCATTTTCAATTCCTTTTATTATTATATATATAATTATTTATATTCTAACGAAGATCTATATAAATATATACATTCGAATTCTATTCAAAATAAATTTTTCGTTGATATTATTTAAAATAATTCATTTTAAATGTTCAAAATTCATCGAAATTGCCAAAATAAAAATTTTAAACTGGTTCGCATTTCTAGGTTGTTACAATATGTGAATAAGTTTACTTTTCCTTATTCTTATTATTTACCTAAATGTAAATAAATGTTATCTTTTACTTCTACATATCCTATTTACATGAAAATGTAAATGAAAGTGTCATCTAAAATAATTCTTTTTATTTACATAAGCAATTGTAAATTTCTATTTCATATTTTATTTACATTCTTTAATTACATTGAAAATGTAATATTTTATTTCTTTCTCTCATTTTATTGAAAATGTAATATTGTAACGACCCAGAAAATCTGAACCAATTTAAAAATTTTAAATTGGCTAAAATAATGGATTTTAAATATTTAAAATAAATATTTTAAATAATGGCGATGAAAACTGAGTTGAAATCGACAATTGAAAACGAATATAATTAATTATAATTATATATAGAATTGAAAATGGCGCGGTAGTTCGATAATTCGATTTCAAACTTCAATTGAATATACCGGGTGCAAAACAATCCGGATTTTAGTGAAACCAAAAATATTTAAATATGTTAGTGAATATCTTTCTAACGAATCCGACCAATCGAAATTTGATAGCGGGAATCAAAAGATATGTCCAGTTGAAAATTCTGAATAGTCGCTATGGAATTCAGGCCCTTAAAAATGGACATTTTGCAGATGACCTCGGATTTCGACGAAACCACTTTTGTTGGATCCGCAGTGTCAAGTTATTGCTAGGTTTCAAATTTCATAATTTTTCGAATCAATATGTGGGCGTGGCGAAAGAAAACGCGTTTGACCAGTTTCAGTTGATTTTAATCGAATGGAAATTGGCCATTTTTCAAACGGTCTCAGAATTCGACGAAACTAGTTTTGTTAGGACCGTATCGTCAATACGAAGCTAGAAAATATTTTTCTGGAATTTTTCTAGTTAGTATGTGGCCCCGGTAATTTGAAATGTGCGTTTAAAATTCAATATAGTGATTTAAAGGTAAATTCAAAAGGAAACTGATTGTAACAATCGAATCAGCTTGCGATACATATCCCATTGTGTTCGGAATGGGGGTTAAACGCTATGGACGACAGGCGGTGGGCCTCGTTTCGAGGTCGTATGTAAAAGTCAACCTTTTTGCAAAATTAAATAATAAAATAATAAAAATAATTTTAATCTCCCTCCCTTATCCTTCTTTCTGCCCCCCCCCCCCCCCCGTTCATTTTTATTTCAAACGAAAAGAGAAAAAAGAAAAAAAAAAACCTAAGTTCTGAATCGCGTCGCCGACCAGGAAGCACCACCATCGTAGTCCCCTTCGAAGCTATCGCCCCCCGTCCAATCAAATCGCGACCCCCCGAAGCATCGACGCCACCAGACCCAAGCCACCGCCTGCTCCTTCTTCTGCCGCCGACGAAGACGAGCCCCCCCCCTTCTTCGCAGGAAGGTAAATTGCTTTTATCTTATTTTATTTTCATTTTAAAATTCTGATTCGAAAAAGATTTTAAAACAGAAAAAAACTGATTTGTTAAAAAATTAAAAACTGATTTTATTTTAGCTAATTAAAAACTGATTTTATTTTAGATAAGTAAAAACTGATTTTTTTTTTATAAGGTGAAAACTGTTTTTTTAAAGTATAAAACTGATTTTTTTATAAGGTGAAAACTGTTTTTTTAAAAAAAGTATAAAACTGATTTTTTTTTAAAAGAATATAAAACTGTTTTTTTATAAGGGTTAAAACAGATTTTTTAAAGAATTTTAAACTGATTTTAAAAGATTTAAAAACTGATTTGAAAAGCATTTTTTTTAACTGATTTGAAAAGCATTTTAAACTGATTTTAAAAGATTTAAAAACTGATTTGAAAAGCATTTTAAAACTGATTTTAAAAGATTTAAAAACTGATTTGAAAAGCATTTTTTTTAACTGATTTGAAAAGCATTTTAAAACTGATTTTAAAAGCAAAGAAAACAGATTTTTGAAGAATGGAAAAACTGATTTTTGATAAAAAGAAAAACTGATTTTAAAAGCAATTAAAAACTGATTTTTAATTGGAAGTAAAAATCAGATTTTTAGATATTGAAAGTCGAAGTAAAAATCATATTTTTATAGATTGAATAGGGTGGAAAAAATCATATTTTTATAGATTGAATAGCGTGGAAAAAAAATCATATTTTTATATATTGAATAGCATCGTAAAAATTCGATTTTTACATATGTAGAGAATACGGGCGAAAGCGACAAAAGGCGAAGATTTATATAAAGGAGGAGTCGTGAGGTTGGGTAGCTATTGGTGAGATTTCTGATTTTAAAAATATATATATGTGTGAAATGAAAGTCAATTGCTATCTATAAATATATATCTATATATATATATATACGCCCCTCGTCCACAAACCATGGACGATATTTATTGGTTGAAATTGTTGTGAAAATTGAATGATTGTTTGGGATTGGTTGTGATTGATATTGGTTGATTGCGGTTGAAAAATACCCATTGGTGGTTGTGAAATATTTGGTTGAAACCACATAGGATTAGTTTGTGGAAATGAAATAAATATATACATGCCGCCTGCGTGCGAACTAGATGCATGATCCCCATTGTCAAAAACCGCGAGGTTTTAAGGTAGAGCGAGGAGCCGTACTAGGGACGGTGCCGGTGTAACTACCCTGCCGTTATGCTGCCGAAATTTTGAATAATATTTGTGTGTTTGAATTATTTTCATATGCTTGAACTATATTTATTCATTGTATAGAAAACATTCATGTGTTGAATTGATATTCATTCGTTGTTTAGAAATTCATGTGTTGAATGGTATTCATATTTTGAAATAAATTGTTCGAT
The DNA here is from genome assembly GCA_030737875.1 of Allium sativum. Lineage (NCBI taxonomy): Eukaryota > Viridiplantae > Streptophyta > Magnoliopsida > Asparagales > Amaryllidaceae > Allium > Allium sativum. The sequence continues at coordinate 176,650,810 of CM060913.1, read as the reverse complement.
AACAAAAATCACATTTTTATCTATATATAGAAACTATAGAAAACATTCATGTGTTGAATTGATATTCATTCGTTGTTTAGAAATTCATGTGTTGAATGGTATCCATATTTTGAAATAAATTGTTCGATAATAAAAATCACATTTTTATCTATATATAGAAACCATTGAAAACATTCATGTGTTGAATTGATATTCATTCGTTGTTTAGAAATTCATGTGTTGAATGGTATTCATATTTTGAAATAAATTGTTCGATAATAAAAATCACATTTTTATCTATATATAGAAACTATAGAAAACATTCATGTGTTGAATTGATATTCATTCGTTGTTTAGAAATTCATGTGTTGAATGGTATTCATATTTTGAAATAAATTGTTCGATAATAAAAAATCACATTTTTATCTATATATAGAAACTATAGAAAACATTCATGTGTTGAATTGATATTCATTCGTTGCTTAGAAATTCATGTGTTGAATGGTATTCATATTTTGAAATAAATTGTTTGATAATAAAAATCACCTTTTATCGACTATATGAACTATATAGAAAAGTAGTGTTTTGAAATGAATTGTTTTACAATAAAAACCATATTTTTATTGTATGCATAAATCGTTGAAATGTGAAGTGTTAAAAATAACCACTTGTTCAAAATAAACATATATGAGTTGAAATATTCATTAATTAGCTAATGAAATGATTTGCACCTATTTATGTAACATTAGAACGAATGGTGTCTTTAAACCGAATAGAAATCAAATATGAAGTCGAATAGAAAATGATAAATGATAAGAACTGTATATATATGTACATACATATTCATTGAACAGGTTATAGCAAAGGGGCTAGAGAAGAGGAATAAAATTTTGTGCCCGACAAATAGGTACACATTTACTGATTTGTTTGGGTGATGATTTTGAACCTGTTGGCTAGCCGCTTGGCTTTTTCTTTTTCTTTTTGAGATTAGAAGGACCGGGACGCTATTTGCGATTTCCCAATGCTCCCGGTGCAGGGGAGGTTATGGCGAAATTTTTCCAAAATTTAAGGCGTTAGAAAAATATTTGAAGTGAAAACGATATTGAAATTGTTGAATGAACTATATTTATATAAATATATAAATATAAATAAAATTAAAATGAAACGAGGCAGTGCAGTTCGTATTTCGAAACCGTGATTTCAAACGACTAGTACGGGAGATCCGACCATTGGATTTTCCCGAAACCTCAACCGTCGGGTTCGCCTTGGAATGATCTTTCCAACGGCACCAACTTTGTAAAAATCCAACGGTTGGATTGTCTGGAATGTTTAAATCAAATTTGATGAAAAACAGCGCCAGAAGCGATTATATTTATATATATATATATATAATTATATATTTAATCGAATAACGACGCTGCAGTTCGTATTTTGAAATCGAAACTTCAAACGATTGTACCGGGAGATCTGACCGTCGGATTTTCCCGAAACTGGAACCGTTGGATTCGTTTTGAAAAGACCTTTCTAATGATGTAAATTTTGCGAAGATCCAACGGTTAGATTTTCAGATATGTGTAAATCAAATCTGAAGGAAAACAGCGCCACGACCACCTTATGGCCCGAAGCGTCGTTTTGAATAAAATGGCTATTTTAAAATAAATAAAAATAGCGATAAATAGTTATAAAATACCATAAACGATATGGAATGGAAATAAACTGAATTTGCTTGATTTGTGTGGCTTTTGATGGTTGAATGTGTTTGGTGTGAAAATTACATTAAAGAACACAATTGGTGTTGTCGAATAATTTAACCATTGAAATAAATCGATTTGAAATTCTAAATATACGTGAATTATTTGAAAAGGCCGAGTTAATTCTCATTTCAAATAATTGGCCGACGATTGAATGTCGAAGATGAAGACGATGGTCGAAGACCGGAGATCTTCACCTCGTTTGGATGGTAACCGAGGTCCTAATTGGGAGGCATCCCGAAATATGGATAATGAGTGGTTATCGTCCAGACGTACGTGGTGATCGATGGGTTTGCGAGGTATTTAGTGCCTCCGGTTTCGTTCAGACCCAGAACGGACTCGTAAATGGACTGTGTGTCCGACATTGGATTTTCTTCTGTGTTGATTGATCTCTGTTAAATATACATCTGTTTGGCGGCGGAGAATTTATTCTTTTGCTTAACGCCCTTCTCTGAGATGTACGAGCTCAGAGGTTGTATATCGATGGACATCAATCGCATGGCGTGAATTGCCTGTGTGGCATGCTAAGATGCAGTGATCAGGGCTTCTGTTGAAAAGCAAAGTCTTGTGGTGATGACCAAAGCACCGCCTGTGTGGCGTAACTTTGTGTATAACGTGAATTCGCGAGCCTCACACCCCGGTATGAACCTAAAACGGGAGAAGGACCTCAGGGAGGGCATGCGTTTCTTTCTACCTAGGGTGGTGTCAGTGACCTACCAGCCCTGACATTTATATACTTTTCACCTATGTGGTTGTTGCTGTTGCGAGGCGCCTCGGTTTGATCGGGCAATTCGGGTCCGATGGAGTCATTCGTTGGCTCATTTACACCCCAAAGGGTGGGGAAACGTAGTGTTCAGGCATTCTTAATCCACATCGGTGGACCGACCCTGTCGCTCCAAGGGTCGATGCGTTCTGATCTTGAGACACGGGCTAGAGCGTCTCGAATTCGGTAAGGACTATCTTTTGCCTTGGTTCATGACGGAAATCCAATTTCCAAATACGACATCGTGCGGTTTTGATTGTATATATATATGGCGACATGATATATGGTACCCATGCCGTCTATGATTGATAGTTATGATTTGAAATTGTTTTCAAACCATATAAACACTAGCAATAATATCAAATGCCTTTGTTTTATTCGTATCAATCATATCTTGGCCATTATAAGGTAAAACTCTATCCTCCGGTTTGCGTTGCATTGTGTGATGGGAACCGAGTCTTATAATGGCTTCATTTTTATAAAAAGCATAGCGATGTTTAAAAGAAAGATTTGTTTTAAAGCACTGGCAATCCAATGGAGTAAACCCGTTCCACGAAAGTGGCGTGGTCCTGTGATTAGCCAATTATATATGTGTTGAATGGATTTCTCATACCAGTCCCATGACTGACTCGTAGTTTGTTTCACTCTCAAACTCGGGTGCCCCTTTTTCCACACGGGCAGCCTTGTATTCAGGTTTAGCTGGTTCTTTCTGGATAGCTGGAGCTGAAGATGGATTCTATCATTTATTTCTTTTTATGCTGTTCAGCTCCTATTGTACATATTTTGTTTATTTCCGCTGTAGACATTTATGTATAGCTGAACTGTATTTGTACTAAGTAAGATCCGGTATACTGTGTAACTCTGGTGATTACTTTTATCCAGTATATTTTGTTGTTCATTCTGGTGTATTTATTTAATTCTGTTCTGTTATTATATGTTTCTGTGTTATATTCCAAAGATAGCCCTGTTTCCGTCTGAACGGGAATTCGGGTCGTCTCATCGTGGTATCAGAGCTTTGGTTAAGCTTAGTTCTGGAATATAACATTTGAACGAACTCGTCAGAAATAGAACCAGTAGTGTTCTAGGACGGGTAACTCTATACAGATAGGATCAGCAATATCCTAGTATGAGTAAAGCAGAATAAATTACACCTCGATAGACACATTTACATTTGAAGTATATGTTTCTATGTTTGAAAATTTTCTTTTCTGTGACCTGACACTTGATCTGCTAATTGCAGAAGTACTAGAAAAATGTGTGCCAGAAACAGAAGGAATACAGAACCCGATCTAGAGGCTCTATTAAAGAAATATCGAAATCTGAACGGAGCGCAATTCTCGGGCAATGAATCTATTATTCAAACTCAAGCTTGGTTGAGTTCTGTCGAAAGAATCTTTAAGCATATCCAGCTGAGAGATGACCAGAAACGGTTAGTAGCATCTTGGGTGCTCAAAGAGGAAGCTTTAATCTGGTGGGAAACAATCGTCAAAAATAATCCAGAAGGTGATATCACCTGGGACAGATTCAAAGTGATTTTCTTAGAAAGATTTACTCCTCCCGAAGCAACTGAGAGATTATGTGATGAATTTTCTTATCTAATACAAGGAGACATGACAATTCCCGAATATCATAAGAAATTCAATGAACTTTCTCACTTTGCCCCTCATCTAATTGAAAATCCGAAGAGGAAAAATCTGAGGTTTATTCACGGACTTCAAAGGAAATACCAGAATAAAGTATTGGGGCATGTGAAGCTTCCTTTTTCTGAAATGATATATATGGCCTATCAGTATGAAGATCTCCATAAGAAAGGAATGTTACGCGACGAAGAAGAAGTCAGTTCTAATGACATGGAAAAGTCAGAAATTGATATTCCTTAAGCCAGTAAGAAGCCCAGTGTCAATAGAAAAAGAGCTAAATCTGAAAAGGAACCGGCAACGACTACCACTTGCTCTAACTGCCATCTGAAGGGGCATTTGTCGATAAACTGCGGGCCCTTAAGGAAGCGATTAAAAGGTGGACTTAAATCCAAAGAGGGATTTCAAGAGAATAGAAAGTGCGTTCAATGCCGTCGGACTGGCCATCTTGAGAAGGACTGCAGGCAATTTAAGAAGTCCAAAGCAGCGCAAGTAAATGAAGTGGTAGAAGTGCCTTCATCTTCGTCTGCTCAGGAAAGGTCTGATGTTTTAGAAGGCACGCTCAATGTCAAAAACATTCCAGTCAAAGTTCTGTTTGACACAGGCGCGTCACGAAGCTTTGTCGCGAAGAGTGTAGTCAAGAAGTTGGATCTGAGGCTGAAAAAGCTCAAAGAACCAATAACGGTGCAAAATCCAGTTTGGGGTTCCATCAATCTCAGTTGGGTTTGTGCCGTACCAGTCTCTTTTTCTTGCTATAAATTCCCTATTATCTGTATCGTCATGAATTTTAATGAATTCGATCTTATTCTGGATTGGATTGGCTAACTCGATATGAAGCTGAAGTTAAATGCGCCGAGAGAGTGGTTAAAGCAAAGGCCCAATCGGGGAATTATATAACCATACCATGTGAAGGCCCGACTTCAAATAGAAAAGATTTCTGGTCAGCTCTCGATGTTTCTCCAGCCCAAATAGAAAATGTCCCTGAAATCACTGAGAATATTCCTGACCTCATTAAAGATATTCCTGTCGTCAAGAATTACGCGGATGTGTTTGAGGAAGTCGTTCGCTTACCTCCGCAGAGAGAAATAGATTTTAAGATTGCTTTAATTCCCAATGCAAGGCCGGTAGTTCACGCTATTCGAAGAATGTCCTTGAAAGAGAAGGAAGAATTAGACAATCAAACACGACAACTGGTATGGAAAGGTCTGATCAGGCCTAGTTTCTCTGATTGGGGTGCAGCAGTGGTGTTTGTCCCAAAATCTGACGGTACTCTACGGCTATGCGTGGATTATCGTGATCTGAACAAACAGACAATAAAGAACAAATATCCATTGCCGCGGATTGATGATTTATTGGATCGATTAAATGGAGCACAAGTATTCTCAAGAATGGACCTAGCTACCGGATTCCATCAACTTCGAATTGCCGAAGAGTGTGTTCCAATGACAGCGTTCAGAGGCCCCGACTTATTCTACGAGTGGTTAGTAATGCCGTTCGGCTTATGTAACGCTCCAGCTTATTTCGTCGATCTGATGAACAGAGTATTTAGGGGAGTATTGAATAAATTTGTTCTGGTTTTTATTGACGATATTCTAATCTTCTCTAAATCGAAAGCCGAACATGAAAAGCATCTGGAACAGGTTCTAGAAATCCTCAGAAGGAATGTATTGAAAGCAAAGTTTTCCAAATGTATATTCTGGCAAGACGAAGTGAAATTTCTGGGCCATGTCGTATCGAAAGATGGAATCGCTGTGGATCCAAGCAAAATCACAGCTATTCAGAATTGGAAACAGCCCAGTACTCCCACTGAAGTCCGCAGTTTTCTTGGATTGGCTAGCTATTACCGAAAGTTCGTTAAAGACTTTTCGAAGATATCTGGTCACTTAACGAAGCTTACAAAGAAGCATTCTAAGTTCAAATGGACTCAAGAGAGTGAGGAGGCTTTCGAAGAGCTAAAGTTAAGATTGACGACAGCTCCAGTGTTAACCATCATTGATGGCAACCAAGATCTAAAAGTCTAGACTGATGCGTCTAGAGAAGGCCTTGGAGCAGTGTTAATGCAAAGAGGCCAAGTTATTGCTTATGCTAGCCGTCAACTGAAGCCGCACGAGAAAAACTATGTAACTCATGATCTTGAGTTATTGGCTATCATATTCTCTTTGAAAATCTGGAGACACTATCTTCTGGGCGAGAGATTTGAACTGTTTACAGATCACCAGTCGTTAAAGTATCTGTTCACTCAGAAGGACCTGAATCTGAGACAGCAACGTTGGCTGGAGTTTCTTGCAGCATATGACTTTGAAATTATATATACTCCAGGAAAAGCCAATGTCGTGGCCGATGCATTAAGCAGAAAGAATGTAATGATCGCCAGTTTTATTATCACGACTTCATTACTAGATAAGATATCTGCTCTTCAGGAGGATGATCACTTCATTCAGAAGATCAGAGGGATAATTCAACAAGGTGAGCCCTCGAGTTTTCAAGTAGACAATGAGGGGATTCTAAGGCTCAAAGGTCGAATATGCGTTCCTAACATTCCTGAACTTCGAAAGGAAGTACTGGATGAATGCCACAAGTCGAAACTCAGTATCCATCCGGGGGTAAGCAAAATGTATAATGACATCAAACGCACTTTCTGGTGGAAGTCGATGAAAAGGGACATTTCTTTATATGTCAGCCGATGCCCTACTTGCCAGCTAGTCAAAAGTGACCAACAGAAATTGGCTGGATTGTTACAACAACAAGAAGTTCCTGGTTGGACGTGGGAACATATTTCTATGGATTTCATCGATGGTTTGCCCAGAACCAGGAAAGGAAATGACAGTATTTGGGTGATCGTAGATCGTTTCACGTAGACCGCCCATTTTATACCTGTCAAATCAAATAGAACCGCTCAGAGTCTGGCGCAGATTTACTTCAGGGAAATAGTTAGACTGCATGGAGTGTCGCTCAGTATAGTAAGTGATAGAGATACAATATTCACTAGCAAATTCTGGGAAGCATTTCAAGTCGAGCTCGGAACGAAGTTAAACTTGAGCACCGCTTATCATCCTCAGACAGACGGTCAGACTGAGAGGGTGAATCGCATTTTAGAAGATCTATTGCGGGCTTGTGTTATAGATTTCGGTGGATCATGGGAAGACCATCTGCATTTGGCTGAATTCTCTTATAACAACAGCTACCAGGCGAGTCTGACAATGTCGCCATTCGAAGCATTATATGGTAGACCGTGTCGATCTCCTGCTTGTTGGGTCGAACCAGGAAATAGACTTGTGTGGGTCCGGATATGATTCGAGAAGCGGCCGACAAAGTTGATTTTATTAAGAAGCGATTACTCGCCGCTCAAAGCCGACAAAAGAGCTATGCCGATAGAAGAAGAAGAGATATATCCTTTGAAGTTGGCGACTATGTATATTTGAAAGTATCGCCGATGAGAGGAGTTATCCGGTTCGGTAAAACTGGAAAGTTAGCACCTAAATTTATTGGTCCGTTTCCTATTCTGGAACGGATTGGAACTCTCGCTTATAGGGTCAAACTGCCTGACTGGTTGCCTGGAGTGCATGATGTATTTCATATATCTCAACTTCGAAAGCACGTTCATGATCCAGACTTGATCGTGGAAGAAGCAGCTCAGCAGGATATTGAAATTACTCTAGAATTAGCTGTGAGGCGTGAGCCGCTAAAGATTATCGGCAAAGAAACCAAAGAGCTGAGAAACAAGAAGGTTCACTTAGTCAAAGTGCAATGGAGTGGAGATCCGCGAGATTGTACTTGGGAAACTGAGGAGAGCATTCAGAAAGCTTATCCTAGGTGCCGAGTAGATATCTCTGATTGACTCCGGTGCAAGGTACATTTACCCTACTTTGCATTACCATTCAATTCTCTACTCTATTGTTATTTTCTTTTCATGGATGTGCACTATTTATTCTGTACTCTGAATGATTTTTAAAGGAATATAAAATAGAGTAGTATATTTTTGAAAGGTTAGAAACAAATGGGTTGTTGTATTGTATGATTGTAGATTTATCAAACCACTTTCGACTTTGTTCCTTTTCGGGGACGAAAAGTTTTAAGTGGGGGAGATTGTAACGACCCAGAAAATCTGAACCAATTTAAAATTTTTAAATTGGCTAAAATAATGGATTTTAAATATTTAAAATAAATATTTTAAATAATGGCGATGAAAACTGAGTTGAAATCGACAATTGAAAACAAATATAATTAATTATAATTATATATAGAATCGAAAATGGCGCGGTAGTTCGATAATTCGATTTCAAACTTCAATTGAATATACCGGGTGCAAAACAATCCGGATTTTAGTGAAACCAAAAATATTTAAATATGTTAGTGAATATCTTTCTAACGAATCCGACCAATCGAAATTTGATAGCGGGAATCAAAAGATATGTCCAGTTGAAAATTCTGAATAGTCGCTATGGAATTCCGGCCCTTAAAAATGGACATTTTGCAGATGACCTCGGATTTCGACGAAACCACTTTTGTTGGATCCGCAGTGTCAAGTTATTGCTAGGTTTCAAATTTCATAATTTTTCGAATCAATATGTGGGCGTGGCAAAAGAAAACGCGTTTGACCAGTTTCAGTTGATTTTAATCGACTGGAAATTGGCCATTTTTCAAACGGTCTCAGAATTCGACGAAACTAGTTTTGTTAGGACCGTATCGTCAATACGAAGCTAGAAAATATTTTTCTGGAATTTTTCTAGTTAGTATGTGGCCCCGGTAATTTGAAATGTGCGTTTAAAATTCAATATAGTGATTTAAATGTAAATTCAAAAGGAAACTGATTGTAACAATCGAATCAGCTTGCGATACATATCCTATTGTGTTCGGAATGGGGGTTAAACGCTATGGACGACAGGTGGTGGGCCTCGTTTCGAGGTCGTATGTAAAAGTCAACCTTTTTGCAAAATTAAATAATAAAATAATAAAAATAATTTTAATCTCCCTCCCTTATCCTTCTTTCTGCCCCCCCCCCTCCCCGTTCATTTTTATTTCAAACGAAAAGAGAAAAAAGAAAAAAAAAACCAAGTTCTGAATCGCGTCGCCGACCAGGAAGCACTACCACCGCAGTCCCCTTCGAAGCTATCGGCCCCCGTCCAATCAAATCGCGACCCCCCGAAGCATCGACGCCACCAGACCCAAGCCGCCGCCTGCTCCTTCTTCTGCCGCCGACGAAGACGAGCCCCCCTTCTTCGTAGGAAGGTAAATTGCTTTTATCTTATTTTATTTTCATTTTAAAATTCTGATTTGAAAAAGATTTTAAAACAGAAAAAAACTGATTTGTTAAAAAATTAAAAACTGATTTTATTTTAGCTAATTAAAAACTGATTTTATTTTAGATAAGTAAAAACTGATTTTGTTTTTAAAGTATAAAACTGATTTTTTTTTATAAGGTGAAAACTGTTTTTTTTAAAGTATAAAACTGATTTTTTTATAAGGTGAAAACTGTTTTTTTTTAAAAAAGTATAAAACTGATTTTTTTTAAAAGAATATAAAACTGTTTTTTTATAAGGGTTAAAACAGATTTTTTAAAGAATTTTAAACTGATTTTAAAAGATTTAAAAACTGATTTGAAAAGCATTTTTTTTAACTGATTTGAAAAGCATTTTAAAACTGATTTTAAAAGATTTAAAAACTGATTTGAAAAGCATTTTAAAACTGATTTTAAAAGATTTAAAAACTGATTTGAAAAGCATTTTAAAACTGATTTTAAAAGATTTAAAAACTGATTTGAAAAGCATTTTTTTTAACTGATTTGAAAAGCATTTTAAAACTGATTTTAAAAGCAAAGAAAACTGATTTTTGAAGAAAGGAAAAACTGATTTTTGATAAAAAGAAAAACTGATTTTAAAAGCAATTAAAAACTGATTTTTAATAAGAAGTAAAAATCAGATTTTTAGATATTGAAAGTCGAAGTAAAAATCATATTTTTATAGATTGAATAGCGTGGAAAAAATCATATTTTTATAGATTGAATAGCATGGAAAAAATCATATTTTTATATATTGAATAGCATCGTAAAAATTCGATTTTTACATATGTAGAGAATACGGGCGAAAGCGACAAAAGGCGAAGATTTCTATAAAGGAGGAGTCGTGAGGTTGGGTAGCTATTGGTGAGATTTCTGATTTTAAAAATATATATATATGTGTGAAATGAAAGTGAACTGCTATCTATAAATATATATCTATATATATATATACGCCCCTCGTCCACAAACCATGGACGATATTTATTGGTTGAAATTGTTGTGAAAATTGAATGATTGTTTGGGATTGGTTGTGATTGATATTGGTTGATTGCGGTTGAAAAATACCCATTGGTGGTTGTGAAATATTTGGTTGAAACCACATAGGATTGGTTTGTGGAAATGAAATAAATATATACATACCGCCTGCGTGCGAACTAGATGCATGATCCCCATTGTCAAAAACCGCGAGGTTTTAAGGTAGAGCGAGGAGCCGTACTAGGGACGGTGCCGGTGTAACTACCCTGCCGTTATGCTGCCGAAATTTTGAATAATATTTGTGTGTTTGAATTATTTTCATATTCTTGAACTATATTTATTCGTTGTATAGAAAACATTCATGTGTTGAATTGATATTCATTCGTTGTTTAGAAATTCATGTGTTGAATGGTATTCATATTTTGAAATAAATTGTTCGATAACAAAATCACATTTTTATCTATATATAGAAACTATAGAAAACATTCATGTGTTGAATTGATATTCATTCGTTGTTTAGAAATTCATGTGTTGAATGGTATCCATATTTTGAAATAAATTGTTCGATAATAAAAATCACATTTTTATCTATATATAGAAACCATTGAAAACATTCATGTGTTGAATTGATATTCATTCGTTGTTTAGAAATTCATGTGTTGAATGGTATTCATATTTTGAAATAAATTGTTCGATAATAAAAATCACATTTTTATCTATATATAGAAACTATAGAAAACATTCATGTGTTGAATTGATATTCATTCGTTGTTTAGAAATTCATGTGTTGAATGGTATTCATATTTTGAAATAAATTGTTCGATAATAAAAAATCACATTTTTATCTATATATAGAAACTATAGAAAACATTCATGTGTTGAATTGATATTCATTCATTGTTTAGAAATTCATGTGTTGAATGGTATTCATATTTTGAAATAAATTGTTTGATAATAAAAATCACCTTTTATCGACTATATGAACTATATAGAAAAGTAGTATTTTGAAATGAATTGTTTTACAATAAAAACCATATTTTTATTGTATGCATAAATCGTTGAAATGTGAAGTGTTAAAAATAGCCACTTGTTCAAAATAAACATATATGAGTTGAAATATTCATTAATTAGCTAATGAAATGATTTGCACCTATTTATGTAACATTAGAACAAATGGTGTCTTTAAACCGAATAGAAATCAAATATGAAGTCGAATAGAAAATGATAAATGATAAGAACTGTATATATATGTACATACATATTCATTGAACATGTTATAGCAAAGGGGCTAGAGAAGAGGAATAAAATTTTGTGCCCGACAAATAGGTACACATTTACTGATTTGTTTGGGTCATGATTATGAGCCTGTTGGCTAGCCGCTTGGCTTTTTCTTTTTCTTTTTGAGATTAGAAGGACCGGGACGCTATTTGCGATTTCCCGATGCTCCCGGTGTAGGGGAGGTTATGGCGAAATTTTTCCAAAATTTAAGGCGTTAGAAAAATATTTGAAGTGAAAATGATATTGAAATTGTTGAATGAACTATATTTATATAAATATATAAATATAAATAAAATTAAAGCGAAACGAGGCCGTGCAGTTCGTATTTCGAAACCGTGATTTCAAACGACTAGTACGGGAGATCCGACCATTGGATTTTCCCGAAACCTCAACCGTCGGGTTCGCCTTGGAATGATCTTTCCAACGGCACCAACTTTGTAAAAATCCAACGGTTGGATTGTCTGGAATGTTTAAATCAAATTTGATGAAAAACAGCGCCAGAAGCGATTATATTTATATATATATATATATAAATATAATTATATATTTAATCGAATAACGACGCTATAGTTCGTATTTTGAAATCGAAACTTCAAACGATTGTACCGGGAGATCCGACCGTCGGATTTTCCCGAAACTGGAACCGTTGGATTCGTTTTGAAAAGACCTTTCTAATGATGTAAATTTTGCGAAGATCCAACGGTTAGATTTTCAGATATGTGTAAATCAAATCTGAAGGAAAACAGCGCCACGACCGCCTTATGGCCCGAAGCGTCGTTTTGAATAAAATGGCTATTTTAAAATAAATAAAAATAGCGATAAATAGTTATAAAATACCATAAACGATATGGAATGGAAATAAACTGAATTTGCTTGATTTGTGTGGCTTTTGATGGTTGAATGTGTTTGGTGTGAAAATTACATTAAAGAACACAATTGGTGTTGTCGAATAATTTAACCATTGAAATAAATCGATTTGAAATTCTAAATATACGTGAATTATTTGAAAAGGCCGAGTTAATTCTCTTTTCAAATAATTGGCCGACGATTGAATGTCGAAGATGAAGACGATGGTCGAAGACCGGAGATCTTCACCTCGTTTGGATGGTAACCGAGGTCCTGATTGGGAGGCATCCCGAAATATGGATAATGAGTGGTGATCGTCCAGACGTACGTGGTGATCGATGGGTTTGCGAGGTATTTAGTGCCTCCGGTTTCGTTCAGACCCAGAACGGATTCGTAAATGGACTGTGTGTCGAACATTGGATTTTATTCTGTGTTGATTGATCTCTGTTAAATATACATCTGTTTGGCGGCGGAGAATTTATTCTTTTGCTTAACGCCCTTCTCTGAGACGTACGAGCTCAGAGGTTGTATATCGATGGACATCAATCGCATGGCGTGGATTGCCTGTGTGGCGTGCTAAGATGCAGTGATCAGGGCTTCTGTTGAAAAGCAAAGTCTTGTGGTGATGATCAAAGCACCGCCTGTGTGGCGTAGCTTTGTGTATAACGTGAATTCGCGAGCCTCACACCCCGGTATGAACCTAAAACGGGAGAAGGACCTCAGGGAGGGCATGCGTTTCTTTCTAGCTAGGGTGGTGTCAGTGACCTACCAGCCCTGACATTTATATACTTTTCACCTATGTTGTTGTTGCTGTTGCGAGGCGCCTCGGTTTGATCAGGCAATTCGGGTCCGATGGAGTCATTCGTTGGCTCATTTACACCCCAAAGGGTGGGGAAACGTAGTGTTCAGGCATTCTTAATCCACATCGGTGGACCGGCCCTGTCGCTCCAAGGGTCGATGCGTTCTGATCCTGAGACACGGGCTAGAGCGTCTCGAATTCGGTAAGGACTATCTTTTGCCTTGGTTCATGACGGAAATCCAATTTCCAAATACGACATCGTGCGGTTTTGATTGTATATATATATGGCGACGTGATATATGGTACCCATGCCGTCTATGATTGATAGTTATGATTTGAAATTGTTTTCAAACCATATAAACACTAGCAATAATATCAAATGCCTTTGTTTTATTCGTATCAATCATATCTTGGCCATTATAAGGTAAAACTCTATCCTCCGGTTTGCGTTGCATTGTGTGATGGGAACTGAGTCTTATAATGGCTTCATTTTTATAAAAAGCATAGCGATGTTTAAAAGAAAGATTTGTTTTAAAGCACTGGCAATCCAATGGAGTAAACCCGTTCCACGAAAGTGGCGTGGTCCTGTGATTAGCCAATTATATATGTGTTGAATGGATTTCTCATACCAGTCCCATGACTGACTCGTAGTTTGTTTCACTCTCAAACTCGGGTGCCCCTTTTTCCACACGGGCAGCCTTGTATTCAGGTTTAGCTGGTTCTTTCTGGATAGCTGGAGTTGAAGATGGATTCTATCATTTATTTCTTTTTATGCTGTTCAGCTCCTATTGTACATATTTTGTTTATTTCCGCTGTAGACATTTATGTATAGCTGAACTGTATTTGTACTAAGTAAGATCCTGTATACTGTGTAACTCTGGTGATTACTTTTATCCAGTATATTTTGTTGTTCATTCTGGTGTATTTATTTAATTCTGTTCTGTTATTATATGTTTCTGTGTTATATTCCAAAGATAGCCCTGTTTCCGTCTGAACGGGAATTCGGGTCGTCTCAAATATTTTCTTCTTTATAAAAATGAACACTTTCCTAGTTTCTGTAACAACCCGAAAATCTGGGCCTGTTTAAAATTTTTATTTCGGCAATTTTAGCGAATTTTGATTATTTAAAATGAATTATTTTAAATAATATCGACGAGAAATTTATTTTGAATATAAATCGAACGTATATATTTATACGCGTCGTCGTTTGAATATAAATATTTATATATAATTATAAATAGAATTGAAAATGGCGCGGTAGTTCGATAATTCGATTTCAAACTTCAATTGAATTTACCGGGTGCAAAACAATTCGGATTTTAGTGAAACCAAAAATAATAGAATCTAATAGTGAATATCTTTCCAACGAATCCGACAAATCGAAATTTCATAGCGGGAATCAAAAGATATGTCCAGTTGGAAATTCTGAATAGTCGCTATGGAATTCAGGCCCTTAAAAATGGACATTTTGCAAACGACCTCGGGTTCCGACGAAACCAGTTTTGTTGGGTCCGCAGAGTCAAGTTATTGCTAGATTCCAAATTTCATAATTTTCCGAATCAGTATGTGAGCGTGGCAAAGGAAAACGCGTTTGACCAGTTTCAGTTGATTTTAATCGACTGGAAAATGGCCATTTTTTCTAACGGTCTCAGAATTCGACGAAACTAGTTTTGTTAAGACCGTATCGTCAATACGAAGCTAGAAAATATTTTTCGGGATTTTTTCTAGTTAGTATGTGGCCCCGGTAAATTGAAATGCACATTCAAATTCAATATATAGAGTTATATGTTGATTTTGACGAAAACTGATCGAAACAGTCGAACCAGCTTGCGATACATATCTCATTGTGTTCGGAATGGGGGTATAACGCTTGGGGCGACCGTCGTTGGGTTTCGTTAGGAGCTCGAATAAAAATCCACCTATTAGAGAAAATTAATTAAATATATATATATATATATATATATAATTTTACCTATAAACCCCCCCCCCCTTTTATTTAGCTTTCTCCCTCCACCTTACCAGATCGACGAAAGCGAAAAAAAAAAAACAACGCTCCTCTAAAACCTAGCCGCCTTCCCCGAGCTCGCACCCCGCCCTCCTCCGCTTCCTCCCCTCCCCCCTTCTTCTTCCCTGACTGACCCGTCCTCACACACGCGAGCCCCAATTCCCCTTACCCGAACCCTGTGCCACCACCGCGCCTGGCCAGACCCTCCCCTCCTCCGTCGATTAACCTCGCTCAACCCCCTCTCCTACGCAACCCCCATTTCCCCCTGGCCGACCGCAGCTCCCCCGATTCCACCCAAAACCGCCTCCGCAAATCCCTAGCCAGAAGCCGCCACCACAGACCCACGCAGCGCCCCCCCGACGCCCTCTAACACGGCATTCTTTTCCCCACCCTAAAACGATGCTGTAAGTTTTAATTCACAATATTATTTCAGTTTTTTTTTCTTTTCTATGTAATTGGTTTCATAGATTTAAAATTCAGTTTTAAGCAGTTTTAAAAAAAATTCAGTTTTAAGCAGTTTTAAAAATTCAGTTTTAAGCAGTTTTAAAAATCGGTTTTAAGCAATTTTAAAAATCGGTTTTAAGCAATTTTAAAAATCAGTTTTAAGCAGTTTTAAAAAAATCAGTTTTTAACAGTCTAAATACAGTTTAAAATTCAGTTTAAATTCAGTTTAAAATTGTTTTGAAAATAGGAAAATATACTTTGTTTTGAAAAAAAATAAGAATATAGTTTTTATATATTGAACTTCGAAATAAAAATATAGTTTTTATATATTGAACTTCGAAATAAAAATATAGTTTTTATATATTGAACTTCGAAATAAAAATATGATTTTTATATATTGAATAGCAAAGTAAAAATTCGATTTTTACATAGGTAGTGAAAGCGAGCAACGAAGGTAACAAAAAGGCGAGAGCGACGAAGATTTCTATCAATGAAGAGTCAAGATGGTTGGATAGCTATATGTGAGAATTTCTCACCTTTCAATTTCATTTCTATTTATATATATGTACTCGGATGCAGACGGTGTTTAGTAGCACCCGACACAATCGTCCACAGACCATGGACTTGTTTGTTTGGTTGCATAGATTAGATAGATGATTTGATTTGAAATTGAATTGTTTGGTGAGATGAATGGATTTGATTGATGTGTGAAAGGCGTGGGCCTTCACTAGACCGAGGATAAGGCTAGGCCTTGTCCCGTTTCTAGTATCGTGCCGTTATGCCGCCGAAATTTTCTAAAATAAGTTAGAAAAACAAAAATATCATTTTATTTAAAGAATGAATTGAATAGAAATTCATATGTTGAAATAAAATGTTTTATCGTTAAAAATATAATTTTTAACGTGAAGTGAATAAAATAGAATATTCATTTACAAACCAGACGGTTTGTTTATGTACACCTATTTGAATGACATTGATTGGGACGATAAATTTTACACATCGCCCAACAGCACAAATAAAATATGTGTTTGATTGTTTGAAACCCCACACGGGTGTTGGGATGAAATTTGAAGTTCACTCATCCTGATTGATTAAATATGTCGATCGGTTGATTGACAGGCTGTTATAAGCGTTGAATATCTGTATTTGATGCTTTTACAGTGTAGTGCACTTTGGTGGATGGTTGATTATTTTCAATGTTATTATATACATGTGTTGTATGAAAATCCATATAATTAACTTTATATGGTAATTGATTGGGCCTCATTCCAATTTGAAAAATAAAGAATATTATAAAATAAAAGTTCATGTGTTGACAGTACTCATCCATTGAGATTGGTCATGTGTTGAACGAAATATTTTGATAACAACTATTTTGAAAAAGAAATATTTGAAATAGAATATTTGAAAATAGAAATTTATGAAGCCGTGTTGATTAGATTGACGCCATTTTGACGTGAACGATAACTATATCGATTTTAAACGATTTCGAAATGAATTGAATTGAAAACGATTTCGAAATGAATTGAATTGAAAACGATTTCGAAATGAATTGAATTGAAAACGATTTCGAAATGAATTGAATTGAAAACGATTTCGAAATGAATTGAATTGAAAACGATTTCGAAATGAATTGAATTGAAAACAATTTCGAAATGAATTGAATTGAAAACGATTTCAAATTGAATTGAAAGCAAATTGAAACGAATTCAAATTGAATTGAAATTTGAATTGAATAGAAATGAATTTTAAAACGAATTTATAGAGAAGAATTCAATTTTGATTTGAATTGAAACGGAAGTTGAAATTGCTTTTGAATCGAATTTAAAACTATTTATATAATTCGTTTTAAATAGAAATCGACGAAATATATAATATATATATTATATATATAATATAATGGCCTGAATAGAACGCGCCGCGCCGCGGCAGTTCGTGAATTTCGACCATTTATTTCAAACGGACATTGCGGGAGATCCGACCGTCGGATTCTCCTAAAACCGGAACCGTTGGGTTCATATCGAAAAGAGCTTTCCAATGAATATGAGAAATTTGAAATCTAACGGTTGGATTTGGAATTATGTCCAAATCAAATTTGAAAAAGGTCGCTGTAAGTGCAGTTCGATAGCCGTTTATGGAAATCGACTGTACGGGCCTTGATAAAATTATTAAAAATATTAATAATTTGTGTAAAATCATAAGAATGATTAGGGAAGAATTGGGCTGGAAAATTCCACATTTGAAAGGATAAAAATGAATTTTGTCGAAATGAACTAGTTTTGAACTAGAATTAAAATCAATTTATTATTGAAATAAATAAATTGAATTTGAAAGTGATTTTGAAAATAATCAATATTTCCAATACGTGAATTGGACTGGAGTTGAATCGAAATTATCTTCGGAATATTTCGATGTTAGATTTCGTGACTATACAGATATTGTTATGGGAATTTGAAAGATATATTTTATATCGTTATTCCCAATACGATATTTGTTGGTTTCAGAATTTGATATTGAATATAAGCCGGTATATTTTCTATTCAGAGCCTTGTATTTAATATCAAATGTGATTTGGGTTTATCGTGAATCGTGTTTTAGATAACATTGTTTCTTTAACCCAGTTAAAGGCAAGATATCGATTTCTGAAAAGATTAAAACTAAGTGGAGTTTTAATAAATCTTTAATTAGATTAAAATGTGAATTGATAAATTAAATTATCAAATCTGAAAAGTGATCGAGAGTGGAGTATCACCAGTTTTGCTCCAAAGCGATAGTTAAATCTTTAATTAGGTTTGAACGTGAAATGGTAATTAATTTTACCGATAACACCGTGGTGTTAGGAATGGAGTATCACCAGTTTTGCTCCCTGGGATATATAGGTTGGGATTGGGAAATAAAATAAATAATTACTTCGGTGTGGTTCGTTAATCCCGACTAGTTAGAAATGATATCCAAAGGAGGATTGAAGAATAAATTTAGAAGAATTTATCTTTGATAAAATTAATGGGAACTTTTCCCAAAGTATAGGAATATTCGAATAAAAGAATATTCTGAATTGGAATGAGGCGTATGTTGTGTTTGTGTAACACTTTTATAATATATACGCGAGTTATTCAGAAAGACCGGGTTTATCCCATTCTGAATAACTGATTCGACGTGGTGTCGAAGATGAAGACGGTGGTCGAAGACCGGAAGTCTTCACGTCGTTTGGGTGGTTACTGATGATCTTGATTGGGCTGTACACCCAAGAAGATGGAAACAGTTAGTGATCGTCCAGACGTGCTTGGAGATCGATGGATATGCGAGGTACTAGGTGCCTCCGGTTTCGTTCAGACCCAGAACGGACTTGTAAATGGACTGTGTGTCTGATATTGGATTTTAGTCCGTGTGATTGATCTCTATTAAATATATATCTGTTTGGCGGCGGAGAATTTATTCTCTTGCTTAACGCCCTTCTCTGAGACGTACGAGCTCAGGGGTTATATATTGATGGATATCAAACGCATGGAGTGAATTGCCTGTGTGGCATGCCTAAGTGGCAATTGATCGAGGCTTCTGTTGAAAAGCAAAGTCTTGTGGTGATGATCAAAGCAAGGCCTGTGTGGCGTAGCTTTGTGTAACGTTGATTCGCGAGTATCACACCCGGTATGAACCAAAAACGGGAGACGGACCTCAGGGAGGACTTGCGTTTCTTTCTAGCTAAAAAATGGCGTCAGTGGTTTTACACGCCCTGACGAGTTTGACTTATGTGGTTGTTGCTGTTGCGAGGCGCCTCGGTTTGATCGGACGATCCGGGTCCGATGGAGTCATTCGTTGGCTCATTTACGCCCCAAAGGGCGGGGAGACGTATTGTTCAGGCATAATAATCCACGTCGGTGGACCGGCCCTGTCGCTCCAAGGCTTGCCTGCGCGCTTGCCGGAGACATGGGCTAGATTGTCTCGAATCGGTTGAGGACTATCTTTTGCCTCGGTTCATAGACGGAAATCCAATTTCCAAATACGTGACTTTGCGGTTTTATTTGTAGAGCCTAGTATGGCGACATAGTGGGATGGGGCGCTCATGCCGCCTATGATTGA
This sequence comes from Allium sativum, assembly GCA_030737875.1. NCBI lineage: Eukaryota > Viridiplantae > Streptophyta > Magnoliopsida > Asparagales > Amaryllidaceae > Allium > Allium sativum. The sequence goes on along the minus strand of CM060913.1, from coordinate 176,630,978 downwards.
TACTTATGATTTGAAGTTGTTTTATACACTATGCACTTATAATAGTATCAAACGATTTGTTTTAACCGTATCAAGCATTCTTTGGCTGTTATAAGGGAAAACCCTATCCTCGGCTGTGTTGCATTGTGTGATGGGTCCTGGGTCTTATAACAGCTTCATTTTTCTTTATTTAGCATTGCGCTGTTTGTTTTATGCACTGGTATTCTTGGGAGGAAACCCGTTCCGTGTTATACGGCGTGGTCCCTTGATTTACCTAGCTTTAAAAATAAAGATTAACTGTTTTAGTTCTCACACCAGTCACATGACTGACCTGGAGTTTATTGTTTTAACCTAAACTCTGGGTGCCCCTATTTTGACACGAGCAGCTAGTAGTTTCGGTTTTGCAGATTTATATTCACAGGATCCTGGTTTACAGCTGGAACGATATCCGGAAAGCTTTGTATCCGTATATCTCCTTCTAGTTGTGTATTGTATTATTTTCCGCTGCGATGTATTTAAATGTAATTTAAATCTCTGATATTTCTGTGTAATATTCATTTATACTCTGCTTATTCTTGTAATCTGATGCATTGTTGTAATATACAGAGAAATGTTCTTCTGTATGAGTTCTGCTGTGGCTTGTTCTCGAACTATCCGACGCTTTCCTTAACGGGGAAGTTACGGGTTTTCACAGTTGGTATCAGAGCTTTGGTTTACAAAGCTAGAGAACAAGACACATTAGAACCATACGAAAGAATTCATCAGATATTGGGTTAGTAATATCCAATGGAATGACTCGTTAGAGATAGGATCAGTAGTATCCTAGAACGAGTGTGAAGAGTAAATTTTTAAAAATAAAAGTGAAAACAAATTTTTGTTTTGAAAATTTAAATCAATTATCCGTATTTGATTATTTATTTATATTGATATGGACAGTCCAGTATATAAATATTTTGCGTATACGTCTGATCCACGTGTATTAGAAATTTTAATATATTGGATAGATATAACATCACACTCTAGTCGCCCGAAGATGATATTGATGATGGTGCATCATCATCAGCATTTATATTCGAGTGTCGAAGGTGTGATATCTATATATTTCCTATTGACTGGTGTGAGAACCAAAAACTATATAGGATCTATTGTTGTGATTTGGCACCAAAAATCTGATTTTTGTATATGTATCAAAATTATGAATTTGAAACTCTAATTCACTAATTGATTGATGTTTGTGTTGTTTGTTCATTTGTTTGCTAATTTTGAACCATTATGCCTAATTTGATCGAATAATGAATTGTATTGAAATTGGTCGCGTTTGCTTGCATATACATATACTTGCATTGAACAGGTCATAGCAAGGAGGCTAGAGCCGAAGAATAAAATTTGTTTGCCCGACAAATAGGTACATGTTTACTACATAATTTCCTGTTTTGTTTGGGTGATGATGATTTTGTGAGCCTATTGGCTAGCCGCTTGGCTTTTTCTTTTTCTTTTTGAGATCTGAAGGACCGGGGAAGCTATTTGAAATTCCCCGATGCTCCCGGTGCAGGGGAGGTTATGGCGAAATTTTTCAAAAATTTAGGGTGTTAGCCAAATTTTTGAAAATTTGAAAATTCTCAGAAACTGAAAAGTTGGAGAATGGAAACAAGATCGAACGTAGAGTTGATTAATCAAACCACTTTCGACTTTGTTCCTTTTCGGGGACGAAAAGTTTTAAGTGGGGGAGATTGTAACAACCCGAAAATCTGGGCCAGTTTAAAATTTTTATTTCGGCAATTTTAGCGAATTTTGATTATTTAAAATGAATAATTTTAAATAATATCGACGAGAAATTTATTTTGAATATAAATCGAACGTATATATTTATACGCGTCGTCGTTAGAATATAAATATTTATATATAATTATAAATAGAATTGAAAATGGCGCGGTAGTTCGATAATTCGATTTCAAACTTCAATTGAATGTACCGGGTGCAAAACAATTCGGATTTTAGTGAAACCAAAAACAATAGAATCTAATAGTGAATATCTTTCCAATGAATCCGACAAATCGAAATTTCATAGCGGGAATCAAAAGATATGTCCAGTTGGAAATTCTGAATAGTCGCTATGGAATTCAGGCCCTTAAAAATGGACATTTTGCAAACGACCTCGGGTTCCGACGAAACCAGTTTTGTTGGGTCCGCAGAGTCAAGTTATTGCTAGATTCCAAATTTCATAATTTTCCGAATCAGTATGTGAGCGTGGCAAAGGAAAACGCGTTTGACCAGTTTCAGTTGATTTTAATCGACTGGAAAATGGCCATTTTTTCTAACGGTCTCAGAATTCGATGAAACTAGTTTTGTTAAGAACGTATCGTCAATACGAAGCTAGAAAATATTTTTCGGGATTTTTTCTAGTTAGTATGTGGCCCCGGTAAATTGAAATGCGCATTCAAATTCAATATATAGAGTTATATGTTGATTTTGACGAAAACTAATCGAAACAGTCGAACCAGCTTGCGATACATATCTCATTGTGTTCGGAATGGGGGTATAACGCTAGGGGCGACAATCGTTGGGTTTCGTTAGGAGCTCGAATAAAAATCCACCTTTTAGAGAAAATTAATTATATATATATATATATATATAATTTTACCTATAAACCCCCCCCCCCCCTTTTATTTAGCTTTCTCCCTCCACCTTACCAGATCGACGAAAGCGAAAAAAAAAAACAACAACGCTCCTCTAAAGCCTAGCCGCCTTCCCCGAGCTCGCACCCCGCCCTCCTCCGCTTCCTCCCCTCCCCCCTTCTTCTTCCCTGACTGACCCGTCCTCACCCACGCGAGCCCCAATTCCTCTTACCCGAACCCTGTGCCACCACCGCGCCTGGCCAGACCCTCCCCTCCTCCGTCGATCAACCTCGCTCAACCCCCTCTCCTACGCAACCCCCATTTCCCCCTGGCCGACCGCAGCTCCCCCGATTCCACCCAAAACCGCCTCCGCAAATCCCTAGCCAGAAGCCGCCACCACAGACCCGCGCAGCGCCCCCCCGACGCCCTCTAACACGGCATTCTTTTCCCCACCCTAAAACGATGCTGTAAGTTTTAATTCACAATATTATTTCAGTTTTTTTTTTCTTTTCTATGTAATTGGTTTCATAGATTTAAAATTCAGTTTTAAGCAGTTTTAAAAAAATTCAGTTTTAAGCAGTTTTAAAAATTCAGTTTTAAGCAGTTTTAAAAATCGGTTTTAAGCAATTTTAAAAATCGGTTTTAAGCAATTTTAAAAATCAGTTTTAAGCAGTTTTTAAAAAATCAGTTTTTAATAGTTTAAATACAGTTTAAAATTCAGTTTAAATTCAGTTTAAAATTGTTTTGAAAATAGGAAAATATACTTTGTTTTGAAAAAAAATAAGAATATAGTTTTTATATATTGAACTTCGAAATAAAAATATAGTTTTTATATATTGAACTTCGAAATAAAAATATAGTTTTTATATATTGAACTTCGAAATAAAAATATGATTTTTATATATTGAATAGCAAAGTATAAATTCGATTTTTACATAGGTAGTGAAAGCGGGCAACGAAGGTAACAAAAAGGCGAGAGCGACGAAGATTTCTATCAATGAAGAGTCAAGATGGTTGGATAGCTATATGTGAGAATTTCTCACCTTTCAATTTCATTTCTATTTATATATATGTACTAGGATGCAGACGGTGTTTAGTAGCACCCGACACAATCGTCCACAGACCATGGACTTGTTTGTTTGGTTGCATAGATTAGATAGATGATTTGATTTGAAATTGAATTGTTTGGTGAAATTGAATTGTTTGGTGAGATGAATGGATTTGATTGATGTGTGAATGGCGTGGGCCTTCACTAGACCGGGGATAAGGCTAGGCCTTGTCCCGTTTCTAGTATCGTGCCATTATGCCGCCGAAATTTTCTAAAATAAGTTAGAAAAACAAAAATATAATTTTATTTAAAGAATGAATTGAATAGAAATTCATAGGTTGAAATAAAATGTTTTATCGTTAAAAATATAATTTTTAACGTGAAGTGAATAAAATAGAATATTCATTTACAAACAAGACGGTTTGTTTATGTACACCTATTTGAATGACATTGATTGGGACGATAAATTTTACACATCGCCCAACAGCACAAATAAAATATGTGTTTGATTGTTTGAAACCCCACACGGGTGTTGGGATGAAATTTGAAGTTCACTCATCCTGATTGATTAAATATGTCGATCGATTGATTGACAGGCTGTTATAAGCGTTGAATATCTGTATTTGATGCTTTTACAGTGTAGTGCACTTTGGTTGATGGTTGATTATTTTCAATGTTATTATATACATGTGTTGTATGAAAATCCATATAATTAACTTTATATGGTAATTGATTGGGCCTCATTCCAATTTGAAAAATAAAGAATATTATAAAATAAAAGTTCATGTGTTGACAGTACTCATCCATTGAGATTGGTCATGTGTTGAACGAAATATTTTGATAACAACTATTTTGAAAAAGAAATATTTGAAATAGAATATTTGAAAATAGAAATTTATGAAGCCGTGTTGATTAGATTGACGCCATTTTGACGTGAACGATATCTATATCGATTTTAAACGATTTCGAAATGAATTGAATTGAAAACGATTTCGAAATGAATTGAATTGAAAACGATTTCGAAATGAATTGAATTGAAAACGATTTCGAAATGAATTGAATTGAAAACGATTTCGAAATGAATTGAAAGCAAATTGAAACGAATTCAAATTGAATTGAAATTTGAATTGAATAGAAATGAATTTTAAAACGAATTTATAGAGAAGAATTCAATTTTGATTTGAATTGAAACGGAAGTTGAAATTGCTTTTGAATCGAATTTAAAACTATTTATATAATTCGTTTTAAATAGAAATCGACGAAATATATTATATATATATATAATATAATGGCCTGAATAGAACGCGCCGCGCCGCGGCAGTTCGTGAATTTCGACCATTTATTTCAAACGGACATTGCGGGAGATCCGACCGTCGGATTCTCCTAAAACCGGAACCGTTGGGTTCGTATCGAAAAGATCTTTCCAATGAATATGAGAAATTTGAAATCTAACGGTTGGATTTGGAATTATGTCCAAATCAAATTTGAAAAAGGTCGCTGTAAGTGCAGTTCGATAGCCGTTTATGGAAATCGACTGTACGGGCCTTGATAAAATTATTAAAAATATTAATAATTTGTGTAAAATCATAAGAAATGATTAGGGAAGAATTGGGCTGGAAAATTCCACATTTGAAAGGATAAAAATGAATTTTGTCGAAATGAACTAGTTTTGAACTAGAATTAAAATCAATTTATTATTGAAATAAATAAATTGAATTTGAAAGTGATTTTGAAAATAATCAATATTTCCAATACGTGAATTGGACTGGAGTTGAATCGAAATTATCTTCGGAATATTTCGATGTTAGATTTCGTGACTATACAGATATTGTTATGGGAATTTGAAAGATATATTTTATATCGTTATTCCCAATACGATATTTGTTGGTTTCAGAATTTGATATTGAATATAAGCCGGTATATTTTCTATTCAGAGCCTTGTATTTAATATCAAATGTGATTTGGGTTTATCGTGAATCGTGTTTTAGATAACATTGTTTCTTTAACCCAGTTAAAGGCAAGATATCGATTTCTGAAAAGATTAAAACTAAGTGGAGTTTTAATAAATCTTTAATTAGATTAAAATGTGAATTGATAAATTAAATTATCAAATCTGAAAAGTGATCGAGAGTGGAGTATCACCAGTTTTGCTCCAAAGCGATAGTTAAATCTTTAATTAGGTTTGAACGTGAAATGGTAATTAATTTTACCGATAACACCGTGGTGTTAGGAATGGAGTATCACCAGTTTTGCTCCCTGGGATATATAGGTTGGGATTGGGAAATAAAATAAATAATTACTTCGGTGTGGTTCGTTAATCCCGACTAGTTAGAAATGATATCCAAAGGAGGATTGAAGAATAAATTTAGAAGAATTTATCTTTGATAAAATTAATGGGAACTTTTCCCAAAGTATAGGAATATTCGAATAAAAGAATATTCTGAATTGGAATGAGGCGTATGTTGTGTTTGTGTAACACTTTTATAATATATACGCGAGTTATTCAGAAAGACCGGGTTTATCCCATTCTGAATAACTGATTCGACGTGGTGTCGAAGATGAAGACGGTGGTCGAAGACCGGAAGTCTTCACGTCGTTTGGGTGGTTACTGATGATCTTGATTGGGCTGTACACCCAAGAAGATGGAAACAGTTAGTGATCGTCCAGACGTGCTTGGAGATCGATGGATATGCGAGGTACTAGGTGCCTCCGGTTTCGTTCAGACCCAGAACGGACTTGTAAATGGACTGTGTGTCTGACATTGGATTTTAGTCCGTGTGATTGATCTCTATTAAATATATATCTGTTTGGCGACGGAGAATTTATTCTCTTGCTTAACGCCCTTCTCTGAGACGTACGAGCTCAGGGGTTATATATTGATGGATATCAAACGCATGGAGTGAATTGCCTGTGTGGCATGCCTAAGTGGCAATTGATCGAGGCTTCTGTTGAAAAGCAAAGTCTTGTGGTGATGATCAAAGCAAGGCCTGCGTGACGTAACTTTGTGTAACGTTGATTCGCGAGTATCACACCCGGTATGAACCAAAAACGGGAGACGGACCTCAGGGAGGACTTGCGTTTCTTTCTAGCTAAAAAGTGGTGTCAGTGGTTTTACACGCCCTGACGAGTTTGACTTATGTGGTTGTTGCTGTTGCGAGGCGCCTCGGTTTGATCGGACGATCCGGGTCCGATGGAGTCATTCGTTGGCTCATTTACGCCCCAAAGGGCGGGGAGACGTATTGTTCAGGCATAATAATCCACGACGGTGGACCGGCCCTGTCGCTCCAAGGCTTGCCTGCGCGCTTGCCGGAGACATAGGCTAGATTGTCTCGAATCTGTTGAGGACTATCTTTTGCCTCGGTTCATAGACGGAAATCCAATTTCCAAATACGTGACTTTGCGGTTTTATTTGTAGAGCCTAGTATGGCGACATAGTGGGATGGGGCGCTCATGCCGCCTATGATTGATACTTATGATTTGAAGTTGTTTTATACACTATGCACTTATAATAGTATCAAACGATTTGTTTTAACCGTATCAAGCATTCTTTGGCTGTTATAAGGGAAAACCCTATCCTCGGCTGCGTTGCATTGTGTGATGGGACCTGGGTCTTATAACAGCTTCATTTTTCTTTATTTAGCATTGCGCTGTTTGTTTTATGCACTGGTATTCTTGGGAGGAAACCCGTTCCGTGTTATACGGCGTGGTCCCTTGATTTACCTAGCTTTAAAAATAAAGATTAACTGTTTTAGTTCTCACACCAGTCACATGACTGACCTGGAGTTTATTGTTTTAACCTAAACTCTGGGTGCCCCTATTTTGACACGGGCAGCTAGTAGTTTCGGTTTTGCAGATTTATATTCACAGGATCCTGGTTTACAGCTGGAACGATATCCGGAAAGCTTTGTATCCGTATATCTCCTTCTAGTTGTGTATTGTATTATTTTCTGCTGCGATGTATTTAAATGTAATTTAAATCTCTGATATTTCTGTGTAATATTCATTTATACTCTGCTTATTCTTGTAATCTGATGCATTGTTGTAATATACAGTGAAATGTTCTTCTGTATGAGTTCTGCTGTGGCTTGTTCTCGAACTATCCGACGCTTTCCTTAACGGGGAAGTTACGGGTTTTCACAGTTTCCTATTTTCCATTAAAAAAATGGGATTTTAATGTCAACATATTTTATTTCAAAAATATGGTCATTTATCTATTTAACTTTACATTAAAAATGAGATTCTTAATGTTAACATATTTAAAAAAAATAAGATCATTTTCTTATACATTAAAAATGAGATTTTTAATGTCGGCATATTTTTATTTTAAAAGTATGATCTTTTCCCTTCATTTAAGACTTTTATTAAAAATATATTTTTTTCTACCTAAAAAGAAGGTATTCTTTACTTTATTCTCTTTTATTGCATGACAAGGAAATTTTCTTCTCTAATTCTTTTTCCATGGAAATGTGATTTTATCTTTAAATCTTAATTACATGAAAATGTGATTTTTCACTTAAATCTTAATTCTTATTCATATTAAAAGTGTAAACTTTTCTTTTTAATCTAATTTACATTGAAAAATGTAAATTATTGCTATAATCTAATTACATTAAGAATGTAAACTTCTTCCTACTCTAACTTGATTAGATAAAGATGTAATTTTTCTCCTTTATCTTAATTTACATGATAAATGTAAATTTTCCACTTTCAATCTAATTCACATGCAATTTGACTTAATTACACAAAAATGTAATTTTTATGTTCACTAACTTAATTATAGAAACAAAATGTAATTTTCTTCTAATTCTCATTTACATTAAAGAAAATGTAAAACTTTACTAATCCTTATCTTATTACATTAAAAATGTAACTTTCTTTTATAACAAACTTGGAGGTGAAAATATTCATTTCTAACACATAACGGTGTGAAAATAATGTCAATTTCTAATTTATCCAATTATATTTTAATATGAGCCAGACCTCTCACATTAGGCCTGCAACTTGTGGATGCTGGATAGGTCGGTTGGTGCCGGGCAGACTTATCCGATAAGTTGGGCTTAACCTCGTGTCTTGGCCCAATTTGTATTTGTGCACTTGGACCTCTCACATTAGGCCCAACATTTGTGGCTGCTGGATATGCCGGTCGGGTCCGGGCAAACTTCCACCACAAATGTGACCTAACCTCGTGTCCAAGCACAATTATAATTTATAAGTATAATTAATTTTTCCAAAACATATTATTTGAAATTATCCTTTCCATTGAACTCTAATGACATATATAAGAGAGTTTTATTTACATACATAATACTATGTATTCTAAAGACCATTTTAGTCTAGTGACGTTCTAGTTTTAATAACATTCTAATTTAATGACACTTTAATCTAGTGATATCCTTGTTTTAATAACATTCTAATTAACATTTTCTAATAAAAATGTAATTCTCATTCTAATTAACATTTTCTTTGGTCACTTCTAAAATAAACACGATCCTCTATTTTCTAATTATCTTAACAAACATGGGATATTTATTTTAATTCTAGTGTCACATAAAGTAATATTTTATGTGTAAACCTTTCTTAATAAATGGCGTTTCCAATATGACATTTCACTTCTTAATAAATGTCATTTACTATATAACATTACATTTCCTACTAATTTGCATTTACTATTCAAGGTGGTACTAACATGACAATTTCCTATTCAACAAAATAAGTGATTTTGTTTTTCATACTTTTCTATGTTCATTTCCTAACAAAAATTGTTATTTCTTTCATAGTGCAACATTTTATAACAAGGAGTGTTTTCTTTATACTAAGGCAACATTTTATACAAAAGGTTATTTCTTACCTAATATCACATTTCTAATGAAATGACATTTTAAATATAACTAAACTTTTTTTTTTACAAAAATTGACCTTTTCATCTAACGTAACATCTATAGCAAAGTGATGTTATTATATTACAAATAAAAGAGTATTGTAATCGCATACAATTTCTATAACTCTAATGACAAGCAAAAGAATTATTTTATATTTGTTTTCCTTTTCTTCAGCTATCATTTCCTATAATTATAATGACAATATAAAAAGGAAATCTTTTGTCCACTTACATGTTTTACAATTCTAATGACAAACAATAGCTTCATGCTAACGATAAAAGTGAATTTTATCGTTAATCTAATATTAACAAACATGATACCATTCATTTCAACAATCATATTCTGACAAATACGAGACACGCCAATCAATTCAATAATTCATCACAATCATAACGAACACTGAACCAACATACACACAACATCAGCATGAACTTTATATGAAATAAATAAAATTTCACATTTCAATAATAATTTATTTTATATTATAAAATAGAAATCTCACCAATTTATCGAATTATTGATTAGGGAAGGAAACACCGGCGTCTTCGTCCTTCTCCTTGGATCGTTCGAAATAAACCCAAAACGCACGCTCAAGTTACCCCCATCGCACGCCCCAAGACCACCGAGTCCACCATCCAACCCCGCCACTTCGAAGCCTTGCTCGTCGCCTTCCTTCCTTCACCATAGCGTGAAACTCAAAGCTCCCTTGAGCCCTAGAAACGCCGGCTAACGACTGAGCTTGATTTCCATGCTGAATACTTCTTGAAATTTAATCATCCCCGTAGGAAGAAAGATCTTGCTTTTCTCTTGATTATTTGTCTTGATTTCATATTTTAATTTGTGGTAGACTAGGAGGAATTAACGAATTGTTTTTGTGCGTTTTCAGCCAGTGAAAATGTAAAGGGCGGCGACTACGTATTCTAGAATAGGGTTTTGTGTAAACTTATCCTAACTAGTATATATATGAAAAAAAAACTTTAAGTTTCTTTCCCTTAAAGAAGCAATTAACTGAATACATAGATTACACAAAATGGGGAAAGAAACCTTTTATATTTTGCTTTAATTTGTATTGATTGATTCATAAATGTTATTAATCAAAATTATTCATGGTATAAATTGATATCGTATTAGCATGCAGGCAAGTGTAATAAGAAGGCATATCACATAAGTAAACGAAATAAATAAAGGACAACATGTATATTGATTTAATTGAAAACTTGAATGAAACTTAATTTATGGTATTATAAAGGTGCATCAAATACATCCATTTGTGTGAATATATAAACAGTGCTGAGATATGAAAAAACAAAACTTTTTTTTATTTTTTTTATTTAATTTATATATATACATGTATAGCAAATAGGTTCATTCCTCAATTGTGTGACATAATAGTTAATAGTATGCAAGTATGGTTAATTGATAACTCTATACATATGAATGAATTAGAATCAATTTATAGGCAATTTTGTAATATGACAAATGAGAAAACTACTAATAAATACCAAAGGTAAAACAGTCAAATCTTATAATATATGTGTCACATTATTAAATTCATTAGCCTCCATATATTAACATTATTCTCATTAGTTTCATTAATACACAACTAAAGGAAACATAATGTGACTGCTATTACAAAGCATACAGATAAATGTGGATTCTAAATCCACACGCTAAAAATCATGTGTTTCCTTAGTTCATGGTTTCAAATTTAGATCAATTAATTTTATTAGAATATTCTTTTTAAGATAAATGCAAGTTTTCTATAAACAACGCATTGATTTCAATTAACACATAATTATTCTTAGATAGAAATATTTTAATTAAGTTAATACAATTAATGTCAATTCTAAATTTAAAATAGACATAATTTATTTCATACATACATTTAATAGGTTCAATGTTAAATCAAATTAATATATATATATATATATGTATATAAATATATATAACGTATATATATAAACTATCCAGTCTAGTGTTGCACTTAATTAGGAAAGATAAAACATGGACCACCAATTTAACATTTAACTAATTGAGCATAAAGTTCAAATAAATCTTTAAGATAAAATTTTATTTATTAAAATGAACACAGAATCTTTGATCTATAAGTTAGACTCCAAATTAAACTTATAAAACCAATGGTCTAAAATAAATCATTGCGATATAACTTATACAGATTTAGTTTCAATTTAACAAAATGAAGAAAACAATATGTTACTTGAAACAGAAATTCAGGCGCAAAACTTCCTAATAAATTTTTAAACTGGTTCTAATTTTCCGGGTTGTTACATTTCCAGAGCAAGAGATGGAGCGCTTGCATGATGAGTTTGCCAATCTCCAGCAGGGAGATCGCACCATCCATGACTACCTCAATAAGTTCACTCAGCTATCCCGCTACGCTCCAGAGCTCGTTCAGACTGTAAAGGCAAAGAATAAGAGGTTGATCCATCGACTTCAACGCAAATATCAGGATAGGGCGATGAGCCATGTTAACCTTACATTCGCCGAGATGGTGGATATGGCTTGCAATTATTAGTGTCTGGATCAGTGTAATAACCCGGAAATTCTGAGCCAATTTAAAATTTTTATTTTGGCAATTTTAACAAATTTTGAATATTTAAAATGAATTATTTTAAACAATATCGACGAGAAATTTAATTTAAATAGAATTCAAATGTATATATTTATTCAATCGTCGTTAGAATATAAATATTTATTTTAAATTATAAAAGGAATTGAAAATGGCGCGGTAGTTCGATAATTTGATTTCAAAGTTTAAATGAATACAACGGGTGCAAAATAAACCAGATTTTAATGAAACCAAAAACAATAGAATCTAATTGAGAATATCTTTCCAACGAATCCGAAAAATTGAAATTTCATAGCAGGAATCAAAAGTTATGTCCAGTTAAAAATTCAGAATAGTCGCTATGGAATTCTGGCCCTTAAAAAAATGGAAATTTTGCAAACTACCTCGATTTTCGATGAAACCACTTTTGTTGGATCCGTGATTTGAAGTTATTGCTAGAATCCAAAATTCGTAATTTTTCGAATCAATATGTGAGCGTGGCAAGGGAAAACACGTTTGACCATTTTCAGTTGATTTTAATCGACTGGAAAATGACCATTTTTGAAACGTTCTTAGAATTGGACGAAATTAGTTTTGTTAGAACCGTATCGTCAATATGAAGCTAGAAAATATTTTTCGAGAATTTTTAGAGTCAGTATGTGGCCTTGGTAAATTGAAATGTGCATTCAAATTCAATATACGTTGATTTATATTTTAATTTGAACGAAAACTGATCGTAACAAGTGAATTGGGTTACGAAACATGTCCCATTATGTTCGGAATGGGGGTAGTTAGCTAAGGACGACAGTCATTGGGCTCGATTTGGAGTTCAAATAAAAAAATAACTTTTTGGGAGAAAATTTAATAAATAAATATTATTATTTTTTATATATAAGCCCCTTACTTTTCTCTCTCACCTCAGCCTCTCCCTTCCCGTCGCTCAGAAATAATAATAAAAAAAAAAGAAACGCGATTCCCAAACCCGTCACCTTCCTCCTGCCGCGACGCCGCCGTGCAACCCCCCTTCTACGATCCTCCTCCTCCACCTTCTCTTCTCTCCCCTCTCTCCAAAGCTCGCCTAAAACCCCACAGCCCCAAATTGAAACCCTAGCCGCCACCGAGACCCCCATTCGACGCAGCCCCCCTGAAGCCGACGCTCCACCAACTCGCCATTGCCACTTCGATGCCGAACCCCCCTCTTCCTCCCTCATTGAACTTAAGTTTTATTTATTTTTGTGTGTAAAAAAGAAAAAAAAACTGATTTTTCCTATGTGATTAGCTAAGAAAAAACTGATTTTTCCTATGTGATTAGCTTAGAAAAAAACTGATTTTTCCTATATGATTAGCTTAGAAAAAAACTGATTTTTCCTATGTTATTAGCTTAGAAAAAAACTGATTTTTCCTTTGTGATTAGCTTTAAAAAAACTTGTTTTTCCAATGTGATTAGCTAGGAGAAAAAAACTGATTTTTCATATGTTTTTAGGCTTAGAAAAATCCGATTTTTCATATATGTTTTAGCTTATAATAATATGATTTTTTTTATATGAATAGCTTTGAAAAAAAATTAATTTTTAGTGAAAGAACATATTTTTATATAGTAAATGAACATATTTTTATATAGTAAAAGATCATATTTTTATATAGTGAAAGATCATATTTTTATATAGTGAAAGATCGTATTTTTATATAGTGAAAGATCGAATTTTTATATAGAAGAAAGCGTTTTAAAAATATAATCTTCACATTATATGAAGTGGAATAAAAATATAATTTTCATATAGGAAGGAGCGCTATAAAAATAATCTTTATTGGAAGAAGAGCGATATAAAAATGTAAATTTTTATATAGAGAATAGCATGATAAAAATATAATCTTTATTATATGAACACTTTATAAAAATAAAAAATTTATCTATATAGTAGCTGTGTGAAAATAGAATTTTTATCTATATAGTAGCGGTAAAAAATTGTGATTTTTATATACCTAGCAACAATATAAAAATGTGATTTTTATATATGAAGTGGCTACGGGTAAGGAAATAGACAAAAGGCGAGCGCGACAAAGATTTCTACACAAGAAGAGTCGTGGCGTTTGGTATAGCTAGTCGGTGAGAACTTCTCACCTTTAATTTTCTTTTTCTAGTTAATAATATATACTAGGATGAAGACGGTGTTTAGTAGCACCCGACACCCGTCGTCCACAGACCATGGATGGCTTGTATGTTTGATTGTTTGTTGTGATGAAAATTAATTGTGTGATGTGAAATAAACTAAAATATTTATATAGTAAAAAATATTTTATCGTTAAAAATATTATTTTTAACGTGAATGTGAATAAATAAATATTCATTTACAAACATGACGGTTTGTTTATGTACACCTATTTGAAGGATATTGATTGGGACGATAAATTTTTACACATCGCCCAACTGCACAAATAATATTCAGTGTTTGTGGATTGAAACCCCACACGAGTGTTGGGATGATATTTGATGTACACTGATCCCAATTATTTAGTTGTATGTCGATCGATTGGTCGACAGACTGTGTGAGCGTTGATTATTTATATTTGATGCTTATGCAGTTGTGTGGGGCTCTTTGGATGATGGTTGATTATTTATCGTTGATATTATATACATGTGTTTTATGGAATCCATATAATTAACATTATATGGTAATTGATTGTGCCTCATTTCAATTGGGAAAATAAAGAATATTATAAAATAAAGATTCATGTGTTGACAGTACTCGTTTGTTGAGATTAGTCATGTGTTGAAAGGAATATATATTCATGTGTTGAGTAAAATATTTTAACTATAAAATTTACATCTTTATCATATATAAAATTAGAACTAACTGGAAAATAGATATGATGAGTGGTCTCTTGGATATTGATCTGATGTTGGTTTCGGCCTTCGGGGTTAATATTTAGGGAATTGCTCTCTTGCAAATTTACGGTTAGAGTTTGATTAAAAATTTAACGATAGAAATCATAATTTTATAAAATATATTAAATAACAAAAATAGTCATGTTTTGACAGTACTCATTTGTTGAGATTAGTCATGTGTTGAAACTAATATAGATTCATGTGTTGAATAGAGTGAATATTCGTTTGTTGAATAGAATAACAAAGTTATTAAAAATATAAAGCCGTGTTGATTAGAGATGCGCTATTTTGACGCGAACGGTATTTAAATCGATTATATTCGTTTTTATAATGAATATTGAAAAGAGATTTAAAAATCGAATATAAAGAAAATGAATTCGAATTGAATTGAAAAGAAAATGAATTCGAATTGAATTGAATATAAAATGAATTCGAATTGAATTGAATATAAAATGAATTCGAATTGAATTGAATATAAAATGAATTCGAATTGAATTGAATATAAAATGAATTGATATAAAATGAATTCGAATTGAAATGAATTCAAATCGAATTGAAAACGAACTGAAATTGAATTGAAATCGATTTGAATTGAAATCAAATAGAAATGAATGTAAAACGAATTTATAAGGAAATATTCAATTTTGATTCGAAATTGAATATGAAGTTGAAATCGTTTCGAAAACAAATTTAAAACGATTTATAAAATACATTTTAAAAGGAAATCGATGAAATATTTATAACATATATATATATATATATATTATATATATATATATGTAATGGCCTGAATAGAATGCACCACGCCGCAGCAGTTCGTGAATTTTGACCATTGACTTCGAATGGACATTACGGCAGATCCGACCATCGGATTCTCCTAAAACTGGAACCGTTGGGTTCGTATCGAAAAGAGCTTTCCAATGAATGTTAGAAATTTGAAATCTAACAGTAAGATTTGGAATTATGTCCAAATCAAATTTGGAAAAGGTCGTTGTAAGTGCAGTTCGATGGCCATTGGGTGAAATCGACTGTACGGGCCTTGATAAAATTATTAAAAAATAGTAATAATTTGTGTAAAATCATAAGAAATGATTTGGGAAAAATTGGGATGAAAAACTTCATATTTGAAAAGATAAAAATAGTTTTTTATCGAAATGAACTAGTTTTAAACTTGAATTATAATTCTAATTATTTTTAAAATAAATAAAGTGGATTTGAAATGGTTTTGAAAATAAACAGAATTTCTAATAATTGAATTGGAAGGGATTTGAATCGAAATTATCTTCAGAATATTTCGATGTTGGATTTCGTGATTATACAGATATGGTTGTGGAAATTTAAAAGATATATTTATATCGTTATTTCCAATACGATATTTGTTGGTCGTAGAATTTGATATTGAATATAAGCCGATATATTTTCTATTCAGAGCCTTGTATTTAATATCAAATGTGATTTGGGGTTTGTCGTGAATGGTGTCTTTATTAACACTGTTCTTAAACCCAGTTGAGAAAGAGATTAAATATTTCTATTTAGATTTAATGAAGTGTACCAATTAAATAATATTCAATTGGAATTGAATTTGAATTGGTTTTTGGGGTTTATCGTGAGCGGTGTTTTGAATAACACCTGTTCTTTATCCCGATTAACAATAGAAACTGATTTTGGATTTATCGTGAACCGCGTTTTAAATGACATTAATTCTTTAACCCAGTTAAAGATTAAAACTAAGTGGAGTTTTAATGAATCTTTAATTAGATTGAAATGATCGAAAATGGAGTATCACCAGTTTTGCTCCAAAGCGATAGTTAAATCTTTAATTAGATTTGAACGTGAAAAAGGTAATTAATTTTACTGATAACACCGTGGTGTTAGGTATGGAGTATTACCGGTTTTGCTTCATGGGATGAATAGGTTGGGATTGGGAAATAAAATAAAATAAATATTTACTTCGGTGTGGTTCGCTAATCCCGACTAGTTTGGAAAACCACAACATGATTTGAAATGACATCCAAAGGAAGATTAAGGAATAAATTTAAAAGAATTTATCTTTGATAAAATTAATGGGAACCTTTCCCTAAGAATGTGAAATTTAGAAACTAACTGTAGGTTAGCTAAGAAGAATGGTTTCCTGGGTATTGATCTGATGTTGGTTTCGGCCTTCGGGGTTAATATTTGGGGAATTGTTCTCTTGCTAATTTACGGTTAGTGACTGATGAATTGGAATGAGGCGTATGTTGTGTTTGTGTAAAATTTGTTTATTATATACGCGGGTTATTCAGAAAGGCCGGGTTTATACCCATTCTGAATAACCGATTCGACGATATGTCGAAGATGAAGACGGTGGTTGAAGACCGGAAGTCTTCACATCGATTGGATGATTATTGACGATCTTGATTGGGCTGTACACCCAAGAGGAGGGAATCAGTTGGTGATCGTCCAGACGTACGTGGAGATCGATGGATATGCGAGGAAAGTGCCTCCGGTTTCATTAAGACCCAGAACGAACTTGTAAATGGACTGTGTGTCTGACATTAGATTTTATTCTGTGTTGATTGATCTCTATTAAATATACATCTGTTTGGCGATGGAGAATTTATTTTCTTGCTTAACGCCCTTCTCTGAGACGTACGAGCTCAGAGGTTGTATATCGATGGACATAATCGCATGGAGTGAATTGCCTGTGTGGCATACCTAAGTGGCAAATGATCAAGGCTTCTGTTGAAAAGCAAAGTCTTGTGGTTGATGATCAAAGCACGACCTACGTGGCATAGCTTTGTGTATAACGTGAATTCGCGAGCCTCACACCTCTGTATGAGTCAAGAATGGGATAGTGACCGCTGGGAGAACACGACGTTTCTTTCTAGCTACGGTGGTGTCAGTGCTTAAACTGGCTGACATTTATATTATTTTCACCTTTGTGGTTGTTGGATTGCGAGGCGCCTCAATTATAGGTTTGTAAGGACCGGGAAACGTGTGTTCAGGAATTGCCAATCCTCAAACGTAAGAGAGGACCGGCCCAGCCGATTCCAAGGGTTACCCAGAGTGTATAGTCCTGAGGCGTTTGCTAGAGTGTCTTGAAGCGGAGAGGAACTTGCCCTTTGCCTCGACTCATGATGGAATCCAATTTCCAATACGAGATATTTCGGTTTTATTTGTAGAGCCTAGTATGTCGACATAGTGGGATGGGGCGCTCATGCCGTCTATGGTTGATATTTATGATTGAAATTGTTTTGACACTATACACTTATAATAGTATCGAATGATTTGTTTTAAACGTACCAAGCATGTTTGGCTATTATAAGGGAAAACCCTATCCTCCGGCTTGCGTTACATTGTGTGATGGGACCTAGGTCTTATAATAGCTTCATTTTTCGAAAAAGCATTGCGTTGTTTATTCTATGCACTGGTATTCTTGGGAGGAAACCCGTTCCATGTTATACGGCGGGGTCCCTTGAATTACTCTCTTTTAAAGTAAAGTTTTAAATGACTGTTTTAGTTCTCACACCAGTCACACGACTGCCCTGGAGTTTATTGTTTTAACCTAAACTCTAGGTGCCCTTATTTTCGACACGGACAGCTAGCAGTTTTGGTTTTTCGGATTTTATATTCACAGGATCCTGATTTACAGCTGGTACGATGCTTGGAAAGCTCTGTATCCGTGTATTACTTTCAGTTGTGTTTTGTATTATTTTTCCGCTGCTTTGTAATTCATTGTAATCTCTGATGTGTAATATTTATTCATACTTTGTATATTCTTGTATTCTGATGGCATTGTTGTAATTACAATGAAATGTTCTTCTGTTTGCGTTCTATTTCATCTTGTCCTCAATTCTATCCGCGCTTTCCTTACCAGGGGAAGTTCAGGTCGTCTCAGTTTGGTATCAGAGCTTTGTTTTACAGAGCTCGATGACATGACACATTAGAACCATACGAAAGAATTCATCAGATATTGGATTAGTAATATCCAATTAGAATGACTCGTTAGAGATAGGATCAGTAGCGTCCTAGAATGAGTGTGAAGAGTATATTTTTCAAATGAAAACAAATTTTGTTTTGAAATTTAAATCGTTTTATATGTATTTGAATATTTATTTATATTGAATTTTGACAATCCAATATATAAAGGTTTTGCATATACGCGTCATGAACGTATATTCGAAGTTTTAATATATTGGATAGATATATAATCACACTCTAGTCGCTCGGGGATAATTCTGGTGATGTCCGGACATCATCAGTATTTATGTTCGTGTTTCGAAGGTGTGATATCTATATATTTCCATTAGACTGGTGTGACAACCAAAATTAGATAGATTTATTGTTGTGAATTGGCATCAAAAACATGATTTTCTGTATATATATCAAAATTATGAATTTGAAAAGCTAATCAACTAATTGATTGATAGTTGTGTTGTTTGATTATTAGTTTGACAATTTTGAACCATTATGCCTAATTGAATCAAATATTGAACTATTTTGAAAATTGTTTGAAAATGCATGCATATACATGTACTTACATTGAACAGGTCATAGCAAGGAGGCTAGAGCTAAGAATAAAATTGTTTGCCCGACAAATAGGTACATATTTATTGTATTTCTTTGGGTTTTGATGATTTTATGAGCCGATTGGCTAGCCGCTTGGCTTTTTCTTTTGGATTGAAGAAGGCCATGGGAGGCTATATGAAATATCCCGAAGTCCCCGGTGCAGGGGAGGTTATGGCGAAATTTTTCGAAAATTTAGGGTGTTAGCCAAATTTTTGAAAAATTTGAAAAGTTCTTAGAAACTGAAAAGTTGAAGAACTTAAGCCGTAAATAAAATAATGAAAGTTGAGTTGATTAGTTAAACAACTTTCAGTTTCGTTCCTTTTCGGGGACGAAAAGTTTTAAGTGGGGGAGAGTGTAATAAACCGGAAATTCTAAGCCAATTTAAATTTTTTATTTTGGCAATTTTAACAAATTTTGAATATTTAAAATGAATTATTTTAAACAATATCAACGAGAAATTTAATTGTAATAGAATTCAAACGTATATATTTATTCAATCGTCATTAGAATATAAATATTTATTTTAAATTATAAAAGGAATTGAAAATGGCGCGGTAGTTCGATAATTCGATTTCAAAGTTTAAATGAATGTGCCGGGTGCAAAATAAACCGGATTTTAGCAAAACCAAAAATAATAGAATCTAATTGAGAATATCTTTCCAACGAATCTAAAAAATTGAAATTTCATAGCAGGAATCAAATGTTATGTCCAGTTGAAAATTCAGAATAGTCGCTATGGAATTCTGGCCCTTAAAAAAATGAAAATTTTGCAAACGACCTCGGTTTTCGACGAAACCCCTTTTGTTGGATCCGTGATGTCAAGTTATTGCTAGATTCCAAAATTCGTAATTTTTTGAATCAATATGTGAGCGTGGCAAGGGAAAACGCGTTTGACCAGTTTCAGTTGATTTTAATCGACAGGAAAATGGCCATATTTCAAACGGTCTTAGAGTTGGACGAAATTAGTTTTGTTAGAACCATTTCGCTAATACGAAGCTAGAAAATATTTTTAGGGAATTTTTAGAGTCAGTATGTGGCCTTGGTAAATTGAAATGTGCGTTCAAATTCAATATACATTGATTTATATTTTAATTTGAACGGAAACTGATCGTAACAAGCGAATCGGGTTACGTAACATGTCCCATTGTGTTCGGAATGGGGGTAATTAGCTAAGGACGACAGTCATTGGGCTTGATTTGGAGTTCAAAAAAAAATTAACTTTTTGGGAGGAAATTTAATAAATAATTATATATATATATATATAGCCCCTTAGTTTTCTCTCTCACCTCACCCTCTCCATTCCCGTCGCTTAGAAAGAATAATAATAAAAAAAACGTGATTCCCAAACCCGTCGCCACCTTCCTCCTGCCGCGACGCCGCCGTGCAACCCCCCTTCTCCGATCCTCCACCTTCCCTTCTCTCCCCTCTCTCCAAAGCTCGCCTAAAACCCCACAGCCCCAAATTGAAACCCTAGCCGCCACCAAGACCCCATTCGACGCAGCCCCCCTGAAGCCGACGCTCCACCAACCTGCCATCGCCACTTCGATGCCGAACCCCCCTCTTCCTCCCTCATTGAACAGTATGTTTTATTTATTTATGTGTGTACAAAAGAAAAAAAAACTGATTTTTCCTATGTGATTAGCTTAGAAAAAAAATGATTTTTCCTATGTGATTAGCTTAGAAAAAAAACTGATTTTTCCTATGTGATTAGCTTAAAAAAACTGATTTTTCCTAAGTGATTAGCTAGGAAAAAAAAACTGATTTTTCATATGTTTTTAGGCTTAGAAAAATTCGATTTTTCATATATGTTTTAGCTTATAAAAATATGATTTTTTTTTATATGAATAGCTTTGAAAAAAAAAATTTAGTGAAAGATCATATTTTTATATTGTGAAAGAACATATTTTTATATAGTAAAAGAACATATTTTTATATAGTGAAAGATCATATTTTTATATAGTGAAAGATCGTATTTTTATATAATGAAAGATCGAATTTTTATATAGAAGAAAGCGTTTTAAAAATATAATCTTCACAATATATGAAGTGAAATAAAAATATAATTTTTATATAGAAAGGAGCGTTATAAAAATAATCTTTATTGGAAGAAGAGCGATGTAAAAATGTAAATTTTTATATAGAGAATAGCGTGATAAAAATATAATCTTTATTATATGAACACTATTATAAAAATAAAAAATTTATCTATATAGTAGCGGTGTGAAAATAATTTTTTTATCTATATAGTAGCGGTATAAAAATGTGATTTTTATATACCTAGCAACAATATAAAAATGTGATTTTTATATATGTAGTGGCTACGGGCAAGGAAATAGACAAAAGGCGAGCGTGACGAAGATTTCTACACAAGAAGAGTCGTGGCGTTTGGTATAGTTAGTCGGTGAGAACTTCTCACCTTTAATTTTCTTTTTCTAGTTAATAATATATACTAGGATGAAGACGGTGTTTAGTAGTACCCGACACCCGTCGTCCACAGACCATGGATGACTTGTATGTTTGACTGTTTGTTGTGATGAAAATTGATTGTGTGACATGAAATAAAATATTTATATAGTTAAAAATATATTTTTTAACGTGAATGTGAATAAATAAATATTCATTTACAAACCATGCGGTTTGTTTATGTACACCTATTTGAAGGATATTGATTGGGACGATAAATTTTACACATCGCCCAACTGCACAAATAATATTCAGTGTTTGTGGATTGGAACCCCACACGGGTGTTGGGATGATATTTGACGTACACTGATCCCAATTATTTAGTTGTATGTCGATCGATTGGTCGACAGACTGTGTAAGCGTTAATTATTTATATTTGATGCTTATGCAGTTGTGTGGTGCACTTTAGATGATGGTTGATTATTTATCGTTGCCATTATATACATGTGTTGTATGGAATCCGTATAATTAACATTATATGGTAATTGATTGGGCCTCATTCCAATTGGGAAAATAAAGAATATTATAAAATAAAGATTCATGTGTTGACAGTACTCATTTGTTGAGATTAGTCATGTGTTGAAAGGAATATATATTCATTTGTTGAGTAAAATATTTTAAAAATAAAATTTACATCTTTATCATATATAAAATTAGAACTAACTGGAAAATAGATAAGGTGAGTGGTCTCTTGGATATTGATCATGTTGGTTTCGGCCTTCGGGGTTAATATTTAGGGAATTGCTCTCTTGCTAATTTACGGTTAGAGTTTGATTAAATATTAAACGATAGAATTCATAATTTTATGAAATATATTAAATAACAAAAATAGTCATGTTTTGATAGTACTCATTTGTTGAGATTAGTCATGTGTTGAAAGTAATATAGATTCATGTGTTGAATAGAGTGAATATTCATTTGTTCAATAGAATAACGAAGTTATTGAAAAATATAAAGCCATGTTGATTAGAGAAGCGCTATTTTGACGCGAACGATATTTATATCAATTATATTCGTTTTTATAATGAATATTGAAAAGAGATTTAAAACTCGAATATAAAAAAAATGAATTCGAATTGAATTGAATATAAAATGAATTCGAATTGAAATGAATTCAAATCGAATTGAAAACGAACTGAAATTGAATTGAAATTGATTTGAATTGAAATCAAATAGAAATGAATGTAAAACGAATTTATAAGGGAATATTCAATTTTGATTCGAAATTGAATATGAAGTTGAAATCGTTTCGAAAACGAATTTAAAACGATTTATAAAATACGTTTTAAAAGGAAATCGATGAAATATATATAACGTATATATATATATATATATATTATATATAATGGTCTGAATAGAATGCACTGCGCCGCAGTAGTTCATGAATTTCGACTATTGACTTCGAGTGGACATTACGGGAGATCCGACCGTCGGATTCTCCTAAAACCAGAACCGTTGGGTTCGTATCGAAAAGAGATTTCCAATGAATATTAGAAATTTGAAATCTAACGGTTGGATTTGGAATTATGTCCAAATCAAATTTGGAAAAAGTCGATGTAAGTGCAGTTCGATGGCCATTTTGGAAATCGACTGTACGGGCCTTGATAAAATTGTTAAAAATAGTAATATGTAAAATCATAAGAAATGATTTGGGAAAAATTGGGATGAAAAATCCATATTTGAAAAGATAAAAATAGTTTTTTATCGAAATGAACTAGTTTTGAACTAGAATTATAATTCTATTTATTTTTAAAATAAATAAAGTGGATTTGAAATGGTTTTGAAAATAACCAGAATTTCCAATAATTGAATTGGAAGGGATTTGAATCGAAATTATCTTCAGAATATTTCGATGTTGGATTTCGTGATTATACAGATATGGTTGTGGAAATTTGAAAGATATATTTATATCGTTATTTCCAATACGATATTTGTTGGTCGTAAAATTTGATATTGAATATAAGCCGATATATTTTCTATTTAGAGCCTTGATTTAATATCAAATGTGATTTGGGGATTGTCGTGAATGGTGTCTTTATTAACACTGTTCTTAAACCCAGTTGAGAAAGAGATTAAATCTTTCTATTTAGATTTAATGAAGTGTACCGATTAAATAATATTCAATTGGAATTGAATTTGAATTGGTTTTTGGGGTTTATCGTGAGCGGTGTTTTGAATAACACCTGTTCTTTAACCCGATTAACAATAGAAAGTGATTCTGGGTTTATCGTGAACCATGTTTTAAATGACATTGATTCTTTAACCCAGTTAAAGATTAAAACTAAGGGGAGTTTTAATGAATCTTTAATTAGATTGAAATGATCGAAAATGGAGTATCACCAGTTTTGCTCCAAAGTGATAGTTAAATCTTTAATTAGATTTGAACGTGAAAAAGGTAATTAAATTTACCGATAACACCGTGGTGTTAGGTATGGTGTATTACCAGTTTTACTTCATGGGATGAATAAGTTGGGATTGGGAAATAAAATAAAATAAATAATTACTTCGGTGTGGTTCGCTAATCCAGACTAGTTTGCAAAACCTCAACATGATTTGAAATGACATCCAAAGGAAGATTAAGGAATAAATTTAAAAGAATTTATCTTTGATAAAATTAATGGGAACCTTTCCCTAAGAATGTGAAATTTAGAAACTAACTGTAGGTTAGCTAAGAAGAATGGTTTCCTGGGTATTGATCTGATGTTGGTTTCGGCCTTCGGGGTTAATATTTGGGGAATTGTTCTCTTGCTAATTTACGGTTAGTGACTGATGAATTAGAATGAGGCGTATGTTGTGTTTGTGTAACATTTTTTTATTATATACGCGGGTTATTCGGAAAGGTCGGGTTTATACCCATTCTGAATAACCGATTCGACGATATGTCGAAGATGAAGACGGTGGTTGAAGACCGGAAGTCTTCACATCGTTTGGGTGATTACTGATGATCTTGATTGGGCTGTACACCCAAGAGGAGGGAATCCGTTGGTGATCGTCCAGACGTACTTGGTGATCAATGGATATGCACGGAAAGTGCCTCCAGTTTCGTTCAGACCTAGAACGAACTTGTAAATGGACTGTATGTCTGACATTGGATTTTATTCTGTGTTGATTGATCTCTATTAAATATACATCTGTTTGGCGGCGGAGAATTTATTCTCTTGCTTAACGCCCTTCTCTGAGACGTACGAGCTCAGAGATTGTATATCGATGGACATCAGTCGCATGGAGTGAATTGCCTGTGTGGCATGCCAAAGTGGCAAATGATCAAGGCTTATGTTGAAAAGCAAAGTCTTATGGTTGATGATCAAAGCACGGCCTACGTGGCATAACTTTGTGTATAACGTGAATTCGCGAGCCTCACACCTCGGTATGAGTCAAAAATGGGATAGTGACCGCTGGGAGAACACGACGTTTCTTTCTAGCTACGGTTGTGTCAGTGCTTAAACTGGCTGACATTTATATTATTTTCACCTTTGTGGTTGTTGGATTGCGAGGCACCTCGATTATAGGTTTGTAAGGACCAGGAAATGTGTGTTCAGGAATTTCCAATCCTCAAACGTAAGAGAGGACCGGCCCAGCCGATTCCAAGGGTTACCCAAAGTGTGTAGTCCTGAGGCATTTGCTAGAGTGTCTCGAAGCGGAGAGGAGCTTGCCCCTTGCCTCGACTCATGATGAAATCCAGTTTCCAATACGAGATATTTCGGTTTTATTTGTAGAGCCTAGTATATCGACATAGTGGGATGGGGCGCTCACGCCGTCTATGATTGATATTTATGATTGAAATTGTTTTGACACTATACACTTATAATAGTATCAAATGAATTGTTTTAAACGTACCAAGCATGTTTGGCTATTATAAGGGAAAACCCTATCCTCCGGCTTGCGTTTCATTGTGTGATGGGACCTGGGTCTTATAATAGCTTCATTTTTCGAAAAAGCATTGCGTTGTTTATTCTATGCACTAGTATTCTTGGGATGAAACCTGTTCCGTGTTATACGGCGTGATCCCTTGAATTACTCTCTTTTAAAGTAAAGTTTTAAATAACTATTTTAGTTCTCACACCGGTCACATGACTGCCCTGGAGTTTATTGTTTTAACCTAAACTCTGGGTGCCCTTATTTTCGATACGGGAAGCTAGTAGTTTTGGTTTTGCAGATTTTATATTCACAAGATCCTGATTTACAGCAGGAACGATGCTCGGAAAGCTTTGTATCCGTGGATTACTTTCAGTTGTGTTTTGTATTGTTTTTCCGCTGCTTCGTAATTTATTGTAATCTCTGATGTGAAATATTTATTCATACTCTGTATATTCTTGTATTCTGATGGCATTGTTGTAATTACAATGAAATGTTCTTCTGTTTGCGTTCTATTTCATCTTGTCCTCAATTCTATCCGTGCTTTCCGTACAGGGGAAGTTTGGGCCGTCTCAATCAGAGAAACATGCAAATTGATCGCACAAAGAATCAGGCGGGAAACAAGCGTAAGACTTTAGAAAGTCAGCCCGAATCCAGCAACATAGCAGCTAATGCCAAGCCTCAAACGAATAGGCAGCCCAGAGGAAGCTGCTACAACTGCGGTCAAGCTAGCCATTACTCCAATGTGTGCACCGCTCCAAAGCGACAGAAGACCAACCAACCCAGCTCGAGCCAGAACCCCCGCAAACCAGTTGAGTGTTTCAACTGCCACCAGACTGGGCACATCATAAGGAACTGATCTTTGTTGAAGAATTCACAGGTTGTGCATGTATACGAAGGGGCGAATCCACCCGCTATTACAGATAGGACAGGTAAACTTGATGTTTTGGGAGGTTCCCTTACTATTAAAAATATTTGAAACACCCCACCCTCCATTAAGGTCACTCACAAAGGGAATGCCTTAACTTTGGTGGAGGTTTTTAAGTAAAAGTCACAGATAAAACACAAGACAGATATAAACACATATACATAAGCAGCGGAAGACAAAAGACTTTTTATTTCATAAATATGTGTTCAAACATTACATTTCCATAACTGTCACATTATAACTTCCAAAACATTACAACATCATCTCTGTCTTTGTTATTAAATAAAGAAGCATAAAAACATAATTAAAACTGCATAAATCCCCATAGAGTGTGTCCAACAGCCATAGCCAAAGATAGTCCAAACCGTACATTTACTATCTTGAAGCTTGCATAGAGTCTGACTAAGCTGGATTGTTTCCTCCCTTTGGACCTAGGGGGGGGGACGGAAGAAAAGAAGACGAAAGAAAATAGGATCAGACATAAAGCCTGGTAAGTCTAGTGACTCTTCAGTATGAGAATAAGAAAAAGGCCATGACAAGTATAAACTGGAAATAGGAAAGTGTCATAAACTAAGGTAAAGCAGTTTGAATTGAATATACTATCGCACCCCACACTATATCCCTGCACCTACTTGTATTGTCTTAACTGGCACCCCATGCTGGAGGTGAAGTGATCCCCTTTCTCTAAAGATCGGCTCCTACTCGCATAATCATCTGTGTCTTAAGGCCCCCAAATATTGTAGATACCTATGCTGGCCCCACCATGGGGTGTATCAAGTCCCATGGTGGCGACCCGACACAATCCTTAGAATGCATAGGTTATACTACTGGTGCCCCTAGTGCCATGTTTGTCTGCTACAAAGTGTGTGCACGCCCGCACTCTGTTAGAACCCACACTGTTGCACCCACCGCCGTCGCTTTTGACCGCTTACAATCAGCCCAGTAATCGTGTCCCACCCTGCTTAGTTTCAGGGTACCATGATACCTAATTGGGTTACTACTGAAATGGGTCCCCGTTACTAGGGTTTTCTAGTCAAACATATTAAGTGGTTAAGTGTCTGTTTTTACCTAAGCCCACCCATTGGTTTAATTAACATGTTGAGTTGGTTAAGTGTTTTAGTTAACTTAACCCTACCATCCTGATTGTTTGTCCTTAGCTTTTAAAGCACTGACCACTCACATTAAACAGATATTGTTACGGTTACTGGATGTGCCGGTCGGTTCCGGGCAGGTTTACACCGTAACTCAGTCTAACCTCGGGTCCTTATCGAGCTCCATGCTTAACCACCCACATTGGATAGGTATTGTTGTGACTACTGGACAGCTGGGCGGGTCCGGGCAGGTTTACATCACAACTTAATCCAACCTCGTGTTAAGCATATTCATATTTTTTCTAAATTTACATATTTGTCTTTATCACTTAATATATGTAAATTTGTCAACAATTAACTGTTGTGGCCTACTTTCCAAGTTTAACATTTTTGGTATAAAGAATTTATACCATTAAAATGCCACCAATTTTTGCATGTGACAAATATGCCAATTTGATATGTTTTTACCAATTTTATGTCAAGTTTTACTAATATTCCCAACGTTACCCCATTTAAATATTAGGCTAACAATCTTAGCCTAAATCTCGTTCGCATGGTTTTTAACATATAATATTAGGCTAAAAACTTAGCCTAATTTAGCGCACACAAATTGTCATAAGGGAATTCATAAACATAAACATGACGTAGGTGTAAACTTGGCATTTTTGGCATAGTCAATATGAACATCATAGGTGTGAACTTGCAAAATAGCCAACATACATATATGTGAACATAGACTAAATCAACATACATGTGAATTTGCAACATAGCCTAGTTCAACTTACGTATATGTGAACTTGCGTTGAAATAGGGATCTAACCAAATAAGTATCACATAAATTAGTATATCATTTAAACAACATAAGCCTAAACATGTTTTGAATCTTGGCATAACATCGAACATCACTAGCATATGACAAGGATATGGCATTTTCATAAGTATGTATAATTTTATGACAAGGGTGTGAACTAGATCCAATCATATATCTGATTACAACATGAAACATATATTAAAGTGGATCTTGTCATGGATCCAAATTAAGTTGCAACTTTCTTACAAACATACTAGCATGTATGTGAACATAATCGTTTAGGCATAAAGGTTCTAGCATATATATATATACATGAAATCTTAATCACATACAACCTATATAATCAAATAAACATATAGGTATCGAATACAACATGAACTATATAACTTGCATGTGATTCTACATGTACAGTAGGAACAACATAAACTCAATTATACCACAAACATCACAATATCACAATCATTACAACGCATATGAATCAACATCGTTTATACAATTTCATTCCCAATTTACATCGAATCAAGTCTTAATTTTATTCTCATCGGAAGAATCACTATACTTACAACGAACGACGAACTTGAATTCTAGATTCTGAGTTCTGAATTTGAAATGCTTTCCTTTGGGTAGACTAACGTTGTTTTGATTATTGTTTTAACTTTAATTTGGCTCGTCTCTAAGCTTTTCTACAAGTGGAGGCTCCTCCTAGTTTTCTCCCGACAGCATGGCGGCCTCGTCTCTAATTTCTTATGTGAATTTAGGTTTTAGTCTTAAGTTGTTTATATAGAGTTTCAGATTGATTTGAGCTGTCAAATGATCATAGACGAATCTAGACCATTCACTTCGAAAGGAGCCAACCAAAATGCGACATGTCAGCCTTAGTGACACAGCCAAGCCTCAGAAATCGACCAGAACCCGATCGGGCCAGCCAGGGCCAAACCAGGTCGACTGGGCAGGTCGACCACCAGGTCGACCCTATGGTCGACCTGGTCACCCAGGTCGACCTGGTGCCTAGGCAGGAATTTTCCCGCCCAGCCAAGTTTGGGTCAGATTTTCGAAATTTGAACTTTGTTATGAACTGTTTGAATTTTAATTTGAATTCTGAAACTTCCGGAGGTCATAACTCCTTCATACGGAGTCCGATTCACGCAAACACAGACTCTATCTCAAGCAGAATTCCAAGACGAGTGCAATGGCATAACCCGTTTCCCTTAATTCTTTCATTAAGGATTAATTATACTTAAATTTGTAAATTTACAGTTAACAGAAAATTCGAGGTGTTACATTCTCCCCACCTTAAAGTATTTCGTCCCCGAAATCTTCAAGTCTAGAGAACGTAAGTCCTAACATCCAATCGTCCATCTACTCAACCATCAAACACAGGCGTCCATTGTCCTTAAAAGACTTCTAATGCTTCATGATCATATGCATAGTGTGTGTATATGTTCTTATCTTATGCAAAATCAGGCGGTTTACTGATTCAGTTGACCTCCTTAATGCAAATCATGTAAGTGCCATGAATCCATATGTATGCAAATTATTCCTACTCATAATTCTACATGAGTTTGCAATCATTCATACAAATGCGACATCCATATGACGACATATCAAGTTTCAACCACATACAAGTATGAATACATATATGCATATGCAATATGAAATGATTGAGCCGATCTAAAACCTAGGTTGTGTGTGTATATGCATCTACGAGCAACCACTAGCAACCACTTGCAGCCATCAACCATAACATGTTTCAAATACATGTTTACAACCAAAGGGGTTTCTACCTAAGGATAAAGGATAATATCGAGGAGATCATGCCTAAAAAGATAGATATAAGCACAACTTAAGGAAAAAGAAAGGTGAAAGATGTACCCTCGAAAAGAAAAGGATAGGCCGCACGCATTCTATCTTCAGTTTCCAAAGTTGCGTCTTCCTCGGCGTCGCTCCACTGAACTTTAACGAGTTTAACTTCGCGGTTGCGTAGCTTTTTCACTTCAGTTCCTACGATTGGAGTTGGAACTCTCCTTACAGTTGCTTCGCGTTCTACTTCGGCTTCTTCTAGAATGTCTGGCTCCACCACTTCCGCAGATTCATGTAGACATTTTCGGAGATGAGAAACGTTAAAGACATTGTGAATTCCAGCCAATCTTTCAGGCAACTCTAATTTATAAGCCACTTTCCCAATCTTCTCGATGACAGGGAACGGTCCTACAAATCTTGGTGCTAGCTTTCCTGTGGATCCAAAGCGAACGACGTTCCTTAAAGGGGATACCTTAAGGAAAACCCTGTCCCCAACCTCAAACTCAAGGTCGGTCCTTCTTTTGTCGGCGTAGGATTTCTGTCTATCTTGGGCAGTCTTCATTCTCCTTCGTATCAAGTCTATTTTTTCTGAAGTCTCTCTAATCATGTCTGGCCCAAGTATAATCTTGTCAGTAGACTCCCACCAACAATTTGGTGATCGGCAAGGTCTTCCATACAAAGCTTCGAAGGGCGTCATACCGATGGTGGCTTGGTAACTATTGTCGTAAGCGAATTCCACTAAAGGAAGGTGATCCTCCCAAGTCCCTCCAAAGTCAAGAATGCAAAGTCTCAGAAGATCTTCTAGTACTCTATTCACCCTTTCTGTCTGACCATCAGTTTGGGGGTGATAGGCCATGCTCAAGCATAACTGTGAGACTATAGCTCCTTACAGACTCTGCAAAATTCGCTCGTAAAGATGGGATCTCCGTCACTCACAATGCTGGAGGGTATTCCATGGAGTCGAACTATTTCCTTGAGATAGAGAGAAGCTAGAGACAAAGCAGTCCTTCTACTCTTGATAGGTATAAAGTGGTCGCTTTTAGTAAGCCTGACCACTATTACCCAAATGTTAGTATTGCCTCTTCTTGATCTAGGCAACCCGTCATTGAAGTCCATTGAAATGCTATCCCACTTCCATTGCGGGACTTCTAGAGGATGAAGCAGTCCTCCCAGCTTCTTTTGTTCTGCCTTGACCTGTTGGCATGTCACGCACTTAGAAACGAAATCTTCCACGTCCTTCTTCATGCCGCTCCAATAGAAAACTCTCTTTACGTCTTTGTACGTCTTGTCTCCAACTGGATGTATTGTCATCTTGGAATGATGTGCTTCCTCGAGAACCTTCTTTACTAAATCCCTTTCTTGAGGGACGCATAGTCTCCCATCCCGTCTCAGCCAACGCTTATCATTGATGGAGTACCTATTGAGGTGACTGGAAGTTTCACCCCTAATTAGTTTATCAATCACATCCACAAGCTGAGGGTCTTCGCGTTGTGCGACCCCTATTGAGTCTAAAAGAGTTGGCCGTACTTCTAGGGATGCCAATAAACCAGGTATAAAATCCGAGGAAGGCCTAATGTCGAAAGTGGCTATATACTCCAAGCTTTGCCATTCTACAAAGAGAGGGCTTAGGGTCAGTTTCTTTCTGCTCAACGCGTCTGCTACTACGTTGCCTTTGCTAGGAGTATAGGAAATTTCAAAGTCATAAGAGGCAAGGAACTCCATCCACCTTTGCTGCCTCAAGTTAAGATCTTTCTACGAGAAAAGATACTTCAACCAATTGTTTAACTTTCAAAATCCTTTCGAAAGGAAAGATAATAGTAATACCAGCCCACACATAAACATGGACGGTTTTTACCTTACTATAACCCAAAACACTTTGATATGAAAATCCAGTGATAATATAATGATGTCTACATCAAATAAATAGAATCTAGTGGAACGCTTGCATCTCACACTCCATATACATAGTATAAAATCAAAAAACTGCATGGCGCTTATTGGAGATTGGATTTCCAACATGACAAGGTATGGAACCACCTTCCGCTAGTGTATCTCTAGAGAGGAATACACTGGGTTCAACAAGAACATCTTGCAACCCGGCCCACACATGACCGACAACTCATTTCGCTTGAGTGTATCGAATGTATATCACCAACGGTTGGGATCAGCAACCATTTCCCAATTGGGACAGCATCGAACAGAAAAAGGAATTAAATGAGTATCTAGATAGGTGATAATACACCCTAATGGGAGCGACCCATATAGCCATGCTGCCTGCCCGATTTTTGTCATTTCCCGTTTGTTGAGGCCTGAGGCTACGATTACTTGCCATTCATTTATAACACAATCACTTTGGATGCCACATCGTCAGATCCGTTAATCACTAATTGATTTGCACAAATATTAATAAATCCATTGCAAAGATATATATTTATACAGACCAACCCATTCTATCATTGGAAATACTTTGTCAGACATTCGTCCATATACGTTCGTTCTGGGATTGAACAAAACCGAAGTCATAATTTCTATTAATAGAAAAAGCCCTTGCACTTTACACCGTCTTCGATTACCTTCGTATAGTCTGATTCGCAACACTACTGCCAATACAGAGTGGTTCTTTGGATAATAATCCAGCTGGTCTCTCTATATCGACAACGATGGTCAAAACTTCGATAGTCTGTGATTTAACTATCGAATAAAAACAAGTGTACATTCAACATATCAAACAAATCACTGGGCTCTTTAATAAATATTTCATTAATTAAATCTCTTCTCCATTTCCTTATTAATATTTGTTAACCAAATATTTTCGATAATCATCTCGGTCTCTTACATTCTTTGGAAAACATTTCTATATCTCGCCTTCTTTTATTTTCTACACTTAGAAAATATATTCTATTTGAAATTGAAACAATTTCAATCACTTATCTTTTTCTCGACTACTTTAATTATACTCAGGAAATATTTACTTTCATATTTCCAAAATTCCATCACTTGGGTTAAAACGAATGTTGTGTAAAACATCGTTACAACAACCCCAAAATATTTTATTCAACTAACTATTATTCAACACTACTCTTCGAGATTGGATCTTGCTATTTATCAATTAAAAATGAAATCAATCAAGTCGGGGTAAAATTACCTCTCAGACCTTGACTGAAAACATCATTAACTTCAAAACAGACAAAACCACTTACCTCGAATAAACACACTATGCAACCCAATTATTCATTTTTAAAGCATGTATATGGTCCGCTTTCTATTTCTAATTTATAGATTTCCCTTTTTGTTTACAATGTTCTATATTTTATTTCGTTCCATTATCGAATTCTATATATATCGATACATTGATTTCTAACTATCAATTTATCTTAAAAATAGCCTCCCATGGCCCTCACCAATCCAAAAGAAAAAGAAACAGCCAAGCGGCTTGCCGATACGGCGCACAAAATCTCATATATGAATTTAAACATGCACCTTTTTGTCGGGCACATAAATTAAAATCTTCATATACACCATCCCGTACCTGTCTAACACATGCCCACCTGTTTTCAATTCAATTCAACTCAATTCAATCGTTTGAATTTAGTTTCGCTCATTTATTCTTTAACTAGGTATTTTGCCTATTTCACTTCTTTGTTTGAACATAACATATTCAAACAAAATATTTAACTCGCTCATAATCAAATTGAATTTCAATTTCAATTCTAGTTTCCTTTTCCATTTCGAATATAAATTTTCAAATCGAATTTACTTGTTCAAAGCCCAATATCAATTCAAAATCTCATTAACTAATTACTATTCAAATTAGTTAATTCAATAATCAAAAATCTGATTTCTATTTCAAAAAAATCAACTCATTACTCTATGTGAGTTTCGATATATTTTATAACTCAAATCTGGATTTTTCTAAATAAAAATTTGGATTTTATTTACTTAAAATCCTTTAATTTGTTTAATTAAACCGTTATGGTTTTATAATGGTTCTGGCGCTGCTTTTCTGAAAATTTGATTTTGACATAACTCAAAATCTATTCGACGAAATCCGGATTTTTCTCCTCCATTAGAAAACTATTATCAAATCGGTCCTGACGTTTCTTGTTTCAAAGAATTCCGACTTCAATTGAGTTTTTTATACTCAATTGAAGTTCGAAACGCCAATTTTCGAACTACCGCGCTGCGGCGAGTTTGTTTTAATTATATTTATATATATAAACTTTTAAACTTCGTTAAAATGAATTCAACTCCATTTTAACTCTATTTGAATTTTCTTGATTCAAACTGCATTTTCACTTTCATTCGAATTCTATATTAAAATTCCAATTTCTCTTCTATTTGAATCCTATATTCAAATTCCATATTTTAAATTCCATTTGAATTATATATTTAAATCCCATAGTTTAAAATTCCATTTGAATGCTATATTCAAATTCTTTAGTTTAAATTCCATTTGAATTCTTTTTGAATTCTACATTCAAATTCCCTATTTAATTCTCTTTGAATTCAAATTCCATTTTTATTCTATTTAATTTCAAATATTCAAACTCCGATTTAATTCTATTTGAAATTTCAAATATTCAAACTCCTTTTTAATTCTATTATTCAAATTCTATTTAAATCCTCTTATTCAAATTCTATTTCAAATTCCCTTATTCAAATTCTATTTACATTCCTATATTCAAATTCTATATTTGAATTTCCTTTAAATTTTCTATATTCAACATCTATTTAAATTTCTATATTTGAATCCTTTTTGAATTTCTACATTCAAATTCTATATCTAAATTCTCTATTCAAATCCCATTTGAATTTCTATATTCAAACTCCATTCAAATTCTATATTCAATTTCTATTTGAATTTCTCATATTCAAATTCTATTTGAATTTCTATATTCAAATTCTATTTGAATTTTCTTTTCAAATTCTATAGTTAAACTTCATTCAAATCTCTATTTGACTTTCCTTTATTCAAATCCATTTGAATTCCCTTTTTAAATCTGCAAAATTCCTTTTCATGATATTTTTAAATATCAATATTTGGGTCCAAGGATATTTAAACACCAAACAACCAATTATTTATTTGTAATAACCCGGAAATTCTGAGCCAATTTAAAATTTTTATTTTAGCTACTTTTATGAATTTTGATTATTTAAAATGAATTATTTTAAATAACAACGACGGAAAATTTATTTTCGACGAAGTTAAAACGAATAAATTTATTTTAATTATATAACGAGCCTGAAATGGCGTGGTAGTTTGAAATTTCGATTTCGAATTTCAAATGAATATATAGAATTCGTTTTAAGTCGGAATTGAACGACACAAGAAATATCTAAATCTGTTTGACGATATCTTTCTAACGGATATAAGAAACTGAGATTTCACTTTAGAAATTGAAAGATATGTCCAGTTTAAAATTCAGAAAAGTCGCTGTGGAATTTATATATTTTTTAATATATATAAAGGCCTTTGAAAATTAAAATTTTGCAAACGACCTCTGTTTTCGATGAAACCACTTTTGTTGGATTCATGATTTCAAATTATTGCTAGGTTTCGAAATTCATAATTTTTTAATCAATATGTGAGCGTGGCGAAGGAAAACGCGTTTGACCAGTTTCAGTTGATTTTAATCGACTGGAAAATGGCCATTTTTCAAACGGTCTCGGAATTTGACGAAATTAGTTTTGTTAGGACCGTATCATCAATATGAAGCTAGAAAATATTTTTCTGGAATTTTTCGAGTTAGTATGTGGCCTTGGTAAATTGAAATGTGCGTTCAAATTCAATATATAGAGTTATATTTTGATTTTGACAAAAACCGATCGAAAGGATCGAATCAGCCTACGATACATATCCCATTATGTTCGGAATGGGGGTAATTAGCTATGAACGACAATTGTTGGACATCGTTTGGGATTCGAATTAAAAACTTGCTTTTCATAGAAATTTAAAATAATATAAAATATTAAAAAACCCCTCCTATACATTCTCTCTCCACCCTCCTTCCTCTTTGACCGATTCAGACAAAAGAAAAAAAAATCCTGACTGAAATCACGCTTGCCCCTTCTCGTCGCGCCGCCGCGCTGAAGGCAACCCCCGACGATCCTCCCCTCCACCTCTGATCTTCTCGCTCCTCTCGCACCCACTTCGAGAGATCCTCCAGACCTTGAACCCGAACCCCTCTTCACCTAGAACCACCGCGACCTCCGCCCCGAAGCCCCGCCGCCTGTAAAACCTCCGACGTCCTCCTCGAGCTGAGCAGCAGACCCCCCACCACCTCCTCTTCTTCCCTCTCTCCGGACCCGAACCCCAAAAGAAACCCCTCCCCAATTCGAACGAAATCAGCCCCAAACTCCCTTTTTTCTTCCATCATCGCCCAGAGCAACACCTTCCTCCACCTCGGAACCATGACGCTGACATCTCAGCACTTCACCGCTGGCATGGACCCCCTCTAGCAACCGAGACTCGATTTTTACATAAGAAAATTGTGAGTTTTATTTATTTTTTTATTTATTTTAGTCATTGTTTAAATTCCCAATTTTTATATAAATAACATTAGGAGAAAATTTGATTTTTATTTATATGAAAACATAGAAAAAGAAGTGATTTTTATTTCGGAAAAGAAGAGATCTTGGTTTAGAAAAAAATTTGATTTTTAATAAGAAGAAAGATCATAGTTTTAATAAAAGAAAGATCATAGTTTTAATAAAGGAAAGATATGAATTTTAATTATATAAAGATATGATTTTATAGTACGAAGGAAATATTTTTGATAAGTTAAAAATATGATTTTTAACTAGTGTGTGGCATGAAAATATTTTTAGAAGTATAAAAATTTGATCTTTATGTATGTAGCGAAATAAAAATCTGATTTTCATTATATATATGTTGAAATAAAAATGTGATTTTTACAGAGATGATATAAAAATTCGATCTTTATATATGAAGTAGAAAAGTAAAAATATAATTTTTATATAGAAAGAAGCATTAGAAATATATATGAAGTAGAAATAAAAATATGATTTTTATTTATTAAAATGAAGTGATAAAAATGTGATTTTTATGTATGTAGTGGCTACGGACAACGAAATTGACGAATGGCGAGCACGATGCAGATTTCCTACATATGAAGAGCGTGGTATTGAATTAGCTAGTCGGTGAGAACTCCTCACTTTTATTTTGATTTCTATTTGTAATATATACTAGGATGCGTACGGTGCTTGGTAGCACCTGACACTAGTCGTCCACAGACCATGGATGGCTTGTTTGTTTGGTTGTTGTGTTGTGAAATTTGATTGTGTGATGTGGAATGAAATAAAATATTTTATAGTAGAAAATATTTTATAGTTAAAAATATGATTTTTAACGTGTATATAAAATAAATATTTATAAACAAATCGGACGATTTGTTTATATACACACATTTGACTGATATTGATTGGGACGATAAATTTTACACATCGCCCAACTGCACAAATAGAACCTGTGTTTGTTGTTTGAAAACCCTACACGGGTATTGGGATGAAACATGACATACACTAATCCCAATAATTAGTGGTATGTCGATCGATTGATTGATAAGCTGTGTAAGCGTTGAATATTTATATTCAATGCTTATACAGTGTAGAATGCACTCTGGATGTTGGATTGCTGATTTCATTATTGTTATACACATTTGTTGTGTGAAATCCATATAATCACATTATATGGTAATTGACTATGTCTGATTCCAGTTCAGAATTATCGAATATTTTAAAATAATATTCTGTGAATATTGAAATGTGAAGCCGTGTTAATTAGTTAAACGCCATTTTAACACGAACGGGAATTTTGTCGATTTTGTACATTCTACAATGAATATCGAAAGTGATTTCAAAATCTGATATTTTGAATTGAATTGAAATTC
Source organism: Allium sativum (assembly GCA_030737875.1). NCBI lineage: Eukaryota > Viridiplantae > Streptophyta > Magnoliopsida > Asparagales > Amaryllidaceae > Allium > Allium sativum. Next base: position 176,592,595 of record CM060913.1, on the reverse strand, counting down.
GAATTAAGTTGAAATAAATTGAAATTCAAATTAAGTTGAAATAAATTGAAATTCGAATTAAATTGAATTGAAATTCGAACAAAAATGAAATGAATTGAAATTCGAATTAAATTGAAAAGAATTGAAATTCGAATTAGATTGAAATAGAATTGAAATCGTTTTGAATTGAATTTAAAACGTATTGAAATTGAACTGAAATCGATTTGAATTGAAAACGATTTGGATTGAAATTGATTTGAATTGAAACCGATTTGAATTGAAATGGATTTGAATTGAAATCGAGTTGAAATGAATTTAAAACGAATTTATATTCGAAAGATTCAATTTTGATTTGAATTTGAGATGGAAGTTGAAATCGTTTTGAAAACGAATTTAAAACGATTTATAAAATACGTTTAAAAAAGAAATCGACGAAATATATATAATATATATCTTATATAGAATGGCCTGAATAGAACGCGTCGCGCCGCGGTAGTTCACGAATTTCGACTATTGACTTCGAATGGATATTACGGGAGATCCTACAGTCGGATTCTCGTAAAACCGGAATCGTTGGGTTCGTATCGAAAAGGGCTTTCTAATGAATATTAGAGATTTGAAATCTAACGGTTGGATTTGGAATTATGTCCAAATTAAATTTGGAAAAGGTCGCTGTAAGTGCAGTTCTATGGCCATTGGTGGAAATCGACTGTACGGGCCTTGATAAAATTATTAAAAATAGTAATAATTTTATTAAAATCATAAGAAATGATTTGTGAAGAATTGGGATGAAAAACACCATATTTGAAAAGATAAAAATAGATTTTTATCGAAATGAACTAGTTTTGAACTAGAATTATAATTCTATTTATTTTTAAAATAAATAAAATGGATTGAAATGGTTTTGAAAATAACCAGAATTTCCAATAATTGAATTGGGATGGATTTGAATCGAAATTATCTTTGGAATATTTCGATGTTGGATTTCGTGATTATACAGATATGGTTGTGGAAATTTGAAAGATATATTTATATCGTTATTTCCAATACGATATTTGTTGGTCGTAGAATTTGATATTGAATATAAGCCGATATATTTTCTATTCAGAGCCTTGTATTTAATATCAAATGTGATTTGGGTTTGTCGTGAATGGTGTCTTCATTAATACTGTTCTTAAACCCAATTGAGGAAATGATTAAATCTTTTTATTTAGATTTAATAAAGTGTACCAATTAAATGGTATTTAATTGGAATTGAATTTGAATTGAATTTGAATTGAATTTTGGGTTTATCGTGAACGGTGTTTTAAATAACACTTGTTCTTTAACCCGATAGTTAATGGAATGTGATTTCGGGATGTCGTGAATGGTATCTTCAATAATACTGTTCATAGACCCAACTGAGTTAAGAAAATCAAAAACTAACTGGAGATTAGTTAAGTTGAATGGTTTCTTGGGTATTGATCTGATGTTGGTTTCGGCCTTCGGGGTTAATACTTAGGGAATTGCTCACTTGCTATTTTACGGTTAAAAGATGATAAAATGGAATGTGATTTTGGGTTTATCGTGAACCGTGTTTTAAATGACATTGATTCTTTATCCCAGTTAAAGATTAAAACTGAGTGGAGTTTTAATGAATCTTTAATTAGATTGAAATGACAGAGAATGGAGTATCACCAGTTTTGCTCCAAGCGATAGTTAAATCTTTAATTAGATTTGAATGTGAAATGGTAATTGAATTTACCAATAACACCGTGGTGTTAGATATGGAGTATTACCAGTTTTGCTCCATGGGATGAATAGGTTGGGATTGGGAAATAAAATAAATGATTACTTCGGTGTGGTTCGCTAATCCAGACTAGTTTGAAGTGATATTCAAATGAAGATTAAAGAATAAATTTAAAAGAATTTATCTTTGATAAAATTAATGGGAACCTTTCCCTAAGAATGTGAAATTTAGAAACTAACTGTAGGTTAGCTAAGAAGAATGGTTTCCTGGGTATTGATCTGATGTTGGTTCCAGCCTTCGGGGTTAATGTTTGGGGAATTATTCTCTTGCAAATTTACGGTTAGTGACTGATGAATTGGAATGAGGCGTATGTTGTGTTTGTGTAACACTTATTTATTTTATACGCGAGTTATTCAGAAAGACCGGGTTTATCCCATTTTGAATAACTGATTCGACGTGATGTCGAGGATGAAGACGGTGGTTGTAACGACCCGAAAAATCTGAACCAATTAATAAATTTTAAATTGGCTAACATAGTGGATTTTAAATAATTAAAATAAATATTTTAAATAATAGCAATGAAAACTGAGTTTGAATCGACGTTTGAAAACGAATATAATTAATTCTAATTATAAACAAGGCCTGAAATGGCGCGGTAGTTTCAAAATTTGAATTCAAACTTTGACTGACTATACCGGGTGCAAAACAAAACGGATTTGAGTGAAAACCAAAAATATTTAAATCTGTTAGTGAATTCCTTTCTAACGAATCTGAAAAATCGAAGTTTCATAGCGGAAAGCAAAAGTTATGGCCAAATGAATTTTCAGAAAGGTCGCTATGGAATTTATATCGCCCGTGAAATTAGCCATTTTGCAAACGACCTCGGAATTCGACGAAACCACTTTTGTTGGATTCGGGATGTGAAGTTATTGCTAGGTTTCAAATTTCATAATTTTTGAAGCTAGTATGTGAGCGTGGCGAAGGAAAATGAGTTTTGGTCAATTACAATTAAATTGATCGACCAGAAATGGGCCATTTTTCAAACGGTCTCAGAATTCAACGAAACTAGTTTTATTGGGACCGCATCGTCAAAACATAGCTAGATTTATTTTTCGGGAATTTTTCGAATAAGTTTGTGGCCCTGGCTAATTGAAATGTACCTTCAAATCAAATATTGAATGTTTTATATTTTAATTTGAAGAAAAACTGACTGAAACCTTCGAATGGGCCTACGAAATATATCCCATTGTGTTCGGAATGGGGGTAGAACGCTAGGGACGACAGTCGTTGGGTTTGGATTGGTGTTAGTACGTGAAGAGGGGTATTTTTGGATTTTAAAATTTTATAAATATAAAAAAATTCATTGGTCAAACTATTTTCTCACTCCCCGATATCCTTCAGCGACGAACGGCGGAAATAGTTCGAAACATTCCCCTTCATTTTCCGATCAATCCAAGAAGAATTAGCCCCACCTCAAGTTGAGGATTTTGTAGAGCTTCGAATTCTCTTCAAATCCATATAAGTATTGGATTTTTTCGTTGCGCGTGTGTCGAGATCTACCACCAAGAAGTCGCGCCGTTCATTGCGCCGCCACCCGTTCATCTGGGCGTCGAACTGGCCACCAGTGGTGGCGCTGGAAAGCCCTCTCCAAGCTCGAGATCGTGGCATAGGCCGATCGTCATATAGTTGCACGGATTGAACGAAAATCGAAAACCTAGTTTCGAACCAAACTGTGAAGGTACGACTTTGTTTAATTTCAACTGTTTTAACACATTTAAACCATTGCAAACTTTGAAAAATCATATCCTTTTCGTTTCTTGACGAAATTCGATGAAACGGAAAACATCGTGACCGTGTGGACGTCTTCTACATTTTAGAAGAGACCGCATATTTTTCTGAGCCTTCTTCTATTTTTGGTGGAGTGGAACCTAATGTGAGATTTTTAGTTTATAAACGATATGGAAAACGACGATGTATAAATTATATAGTCGATGTATGAGTTATATAAGCGTTGTACACCTCTTGTATAAGCGTTGTATAAGTTGTACGTTTGATGTATAAGTTGTATATGCGTTGTAAAAATTATATATGTGTTGAAATAAAAGTGAAATGCTATATATATATATATATATGCCCCTCGTCCACAAACCATGGACGATATTTATTGGTTGTAATTGGTGTGAAAATTGATTGTGGTTGATATTGATTGATTGTGGTTGAAAAATACCCATTTGTGGTTGAGAAATATTTGGTTGAAACCATATAGGATAAGTTTGTGGAAATGAAAAAAATATGCATGCCGCCTACGTGCGAACTAGATGCATGATTCCCCATTGTCAAAAGCTGTGAGGCTTTAAGGTAGAGCGAGGAGCCGTACTAGGGACGGTCCCGGTTTTAACTACCCTGTCGTTATGCTGCCGAAATTTAGAATAATATTCATGTGTTAGAATTATTTTCCTATGTTGAAATCATATTCGTCTGTTGAATAGAAAACCTTCATGTGTTGAATAGAAATTCATTCGTTGAATAGAAATTCATTCGTTGAATAGAAAATCGTGATTTAAATATAAAAATCACATTTTTATCTATATATATAAACTATAGAAAACCTTCATGTATTGAATTGAAATTCATTCGTTGAATAGAATTCATGTGTTGAAAGGTATTCGTGTTTTTAAATATAAAAATCACCTTTTTTCTATATATATAAACTATAGAAAACCTTCATGTGTTGAATAGAAATTCATTCGTTGAGTGCAAATTCATTTGTTGAATGGTATTCGTGTTTTAAATATAAAAATCACATTTTTATCTATATATATAAACTATAGAAAACCTTCATGTGTTGAATCGAAATTCATTCGTTGAATAGAAATTCATGTGTTTAATGGTATTCGTGTTTTAACAATAAAAATCACATTTTACCTATATATATAAACTATAGAAAACCTTCATGTGTTGAATCGAAATTCATTCGTTGAATTGAAATTCATGTGTTGAATGGTATTCATATTTTAAAATAAATTGTTTTATAATAAAAATCTCATTTTTATCATCAACAAGAACTATATAAAATAATCTGGTTTTGAAATAAATTGTTTTACATTAAAAATCACATTTTTACTATATACATGAATTGTTAAAAATAGTGAAGTGTTGAAATAGAAAACAGTTAGATAAAAATATCATTTTTATCGAAAGTATGAAACTTATATAGTTTTGAAATCGAAGAATCGATATATATATATAAATAGAGTTGAAATATATCGAAAAACGAAGATGCATTTCGTATTTTGAAACCGTGATTTCAAACGATTAGTGCGGGAGATCCGACCATCGGATTTTCCCGAAACCGCAACCGTTGGGTTAGCTTTGGAAATATCTTTCCAACGGCACCAACTTTGTAAAAATCCAACGGTTGGATTGTCTGGAATGTTTAATTCAAATCTGAAGACAAACAGCGCTAGAATCGGTTATATTTATATATATATATATATATATATATATATATATATAATTAAATTTAATCGAATAACGACGCTGCAGTTCGTATTTTGAAATCAAAACTTCAAACGATTATACCGGGAGATCCGACCGTCGGAATTTCCCGAAACTGGAACCATTGGATTCGTTTTGAAAAGATCTTTCTAGTGATGTAAATTTTGTGAAGATCCAACGGTTAGATTTTCAGATATGTGTAAATCAAATCTGAAGAAAAACAGTGCCACGACCGCGTTATGGCCCGAAGCGTCGTTTTGAATAAATTGGCTATTTTAAAATAAATAAAAATAGCGATAAATCGTTTTAAAATATTATAAACGATATGGATGTGAAATTTAGAAATTAACTGAAGGCTAGCTAAGTCGAATGGTTTCCTGGATTTTGATCTGATGTTGGTTTCGGCCTTCGGGGTTAATATTTGGGAAATCGTTCTCTTACTGATTAACGGTTAGTGACTAATGAATTGAAATGATGCGTATGTATGTTTGTGTTGCACTTGTTTATTATATACGCGAGTTGCTCAGAAAGACCGGGTTTATCCCATTCTGAATAACTGAATCGACGATAAGAAGTCGAAGATGAAGACGGGGGTTGAAGACCGATCTTCACCTCGTTTGGATGGTCACTGAGCTCCTGATTGGGAGGCATCCCGACATTTGGATAATTAGTGGTGATCGTCCAGACGTATGTGGGAATCGATGGATATGCGAGGTATTTAGTGCCTCCGGTTTCGCTCAGACCCAGAACGGACTTGCAAATGGACTATGTGTCTGACATTGGAATTCATTCTATGCGATTGATAACCATCAGTTGCGTGGTGTGAATTGCCTTTGTGGCATGCTAAGATGCAGTGATCGGGCTTCTGTTGAAAAGCGAAGTCTTGTGGTGATGATCAAAGCACCACCTGTGTGGCGTAGCTTTGTGTATAACGTGAATTCGCGAGCCTCACACCCCGGTATGAACCAGAAACGGGAGAAGGACCTCAGGGAGGGCATGCGTTTCTTTCTAGCTAGGAGTTGTGTCGGTGTTTTTACACGGCCTGACATTTTACTTATGTGGATGATGGATAGCGAGGCGCCTCGGATATATCGGTCGATCCGGGACCGATAGAGTCATTCGCTGGCTCATTTACGCCCCATAGGGCGGAGAAATGTAGGGTTCATAATAATCCACATCGGTGGACCGGCCCTGACGATACAAGGGCCCACCTGAGTCTGGGACCTGAGACATAGACTAGATTGTCTCGAAGTCGGTAAGGACCTTCTTTTGCCTTGGTTTATTACGGAAATCCAATTTCCAAATACGTGACTGTGCGGTTTTGATTGTATACCTATATATGGCGACATAGTGGCATGGGACGCTCATGTCGTCTATGATTGATAGTTATGATTTGAAATTGTTTTTGAAACATATAAACACTAGTAGTAATATCAAATGCTTTTGTTTTATTCGTATCAAGCATATTTTGGCCATTATAAGGTAAAACTCTATCCTCCAGTTTGCGTTGCATTGTGTGATGGGAACTGAGTCTTATAATGGCTTCATTTTTATAAAAAGCATTGCGATGTTTAAAAGAAAGATTTGTTTTAAACCAATGGCAATCCAATGGAGTAAACCCGTTCCGCGAAAGTAGCGTGGTCCTGTGATTTGCCATATTATAAATGTGTTGAGTAGATTTCTCATACCAGTCCCATGACTGACTCGTAGTTTGTTTCACTTTCAAACTTGGGTGCCCCTTTTTCTACACGGGCAGCCTTGTATTCAGGTTTAGCTGGTTCTTTCTGGATAGCTGGAGCCGAAGATGGATTCTATTATTTATCTCTTTTTATGTTGTTCAGCTCCTATTGTACATTATGTTTGTTTTCCGCTGTAAACATTTATGTATAGCTGAACTGTATTTGTACTAAATATGATCCTGTATAATGTGTAACTCTGATGATTACGTTTATCCAGTGTATTCTATAGTACATTATCTGGTGTATTTATTTATTTCTGTTCTGCTATTATCTGTTTATGTGCTATATTCCAAAGATTACCCTTGCCACCGTCAGTATGGGGTTTGGCGTCGTCACAACGTGGTATCAGAGCAAGGTTAAGCTTAGTTCTGGAATATAACATATCAACGAACTCGTTAGAAATAGAACCAGTAGTGTTCTAGGACGGGTAACTCTATACAAATAGGATCAGTAATATCCTAGTATAGGTAAAGCAGAACGAAATACACCCCAGTAGACACATTTACATTTGAAGTATATGTTTCTATGTTTTAAAATATCTTTACTGTGACCTGACAGTTGATCTGCTATTTGCAGAAGTACTAGAAAATGAGTGTCAGAAACAGAAGGAATGCAGAACCGGATATTGAGGCCCTATTAATCAAGTATCAAAATGTGGGTGGAAAACCTTTCTCTGGTGAAGAATGTAAAGACCCGGAAATTCCCGCTCTTTGAATCGACCATAAACCACACAGGTCTGACCCAAAGGTTGGAAATCTTCGAATACTTTAACTTTGGGAATACAATACATCAGAACAATAACAGCAGACTTTTATTACATTATAATAATGTTACATCAGAGTACAGAATATATCAGAGTACAAATAAAGTAAACTACAGCAGAAGATAAAATTACAATACCTTTAATACATTAAACAGCGGAAGACTACAAAGCTCTGGACACAGCTTTAGGCTTCAATCCAGGATCCTGCTAAAGAGAAAGATGTCTGCAAAAAGCTACTCGACTGCCCGTGTGGAAAAGAGGGCACCCGAGTTTGCAAAGTGAAACAAACTACGAGTCAGTCATGGGACTGGTGTGAGAATTCTTAACTAGTTTAACTAATAGTAATAAGGCAAATCCAAGGACCACGCCGCTAACGCGGAACGGGTTTACTCTAATGGATTGCCGGTGCATAAACCTAAGTAAATCGAGAAATAACGCAATGTCTTTTTGGAAAAATGAAACCATTATAAGACCCAGGTCCCATCACACAATGCAACGCACACCAGAGGATAGGGTTTTACCTTATAATGGTCAAAAGATGCTTGATACGTATAAAACGGATTTGATATTATTATTAGTGTATATATGTTTTAATAAAAAAGATTTGAATCATAAGTATCAATCCTAGACGGCATGGTTACCATATAGCATGTCGCCAATACTAGTTCTACAATCAAAACCGCAAGGGCGTATTGGAAATTTGGATTCCATCATGAGTCGAGGCTAGGGGCAAGCTCCTCTCCGATTCGAGACACTCTAGCAAATGCCTCAGGATCCCCCGCAGTGAACCCTTGGATCTTCAGGGCCGGTCCCCGCCTATGGGCAGTGGATTAGTTATGCCTGAGCACACGCTTCCCGGTCCCTTTGGACCTATAGTATGACCACCAACGGCCTATAAAAATAACGAGGCGCCTCAAAATCCATCATCCACATAAGTAAAATGTCAGGGCTGGTAGGTCACTGACACCACTCTAGCTAGAAAGAAACGTGTGCACTCCCTGCAGTCCATATCCCGTTTTTGACTCATACCGGGGTGTGAGGCTCGCGAAGTCACGCTATACACAAAGCTACGCCTAAACAGGCCGTGCTTTGGTCATCAACCACAAGGCCTGCTTTTCAACAAAGCCTTGATCAATGCATCTTAGCATGCCACGTTGTCAGTCCATACCATACCATTGATTTCTACCAATATATAACCTCTAAGCTCGTGCGTCTCAGAGAAGGGTGTGAACCACCAAGCAGATATGTATTAACAAAGATCAACGAATGTAGTATAAAGGACTACAACGTCAGACATACATTCCATTTATAAACTTATGCCCTGGGTCTGGACGAAAGTCAAATCCGTACAAATCATCACTACGTCCGGATAACTACCATCTTAGCCCCATCTTGGGAGCAAATCAATCAAGGACCTCAACGCTAGTTACCCATTTGATGTGAAGATCGTCGGTCTTCAATCGCCGTCTTCAACTCTTAGATTTAAAACGTCGTATAATCATTTGAAATGAGATTGAACTCGGTCTTTTCAAATGATTCTCGCATATATATATATATAATTTGAAAACATTTCATATCGTTATTGATATTTGATAACGATCTATCGCTATTTTTATTTATATAAAAATAGCCTAAATTAATTTAACGACGCTTCGGGTAAATGGGCGACCCTGGCGTTGTCTTCAACCAAATTTGATTTACACATATCTTGAAATCTAACCGTTGGATTTTGGCGAAATTTATGTCATTGAAAAGATCTTCCCAAAGCGGTCCAAACGGCTCCAATTTTGGGAAAATCGGACGGTCGGATCTCTCTGTATAACCGTTTAAAGTTACGATTGCCGATACGCGAACTGCCGCGCGCGTTCCGTTTAATTTATAATTTATATTTATATATATATAAATATAAATCGTTTGACTATTCCAATTTCAAAAGTCTATTCTTTTTATCGCATCTAAAATGACGATAAAAATATCATTTTTAATAACTCTGTTTCGTTTACACTAAATGTAAATAAATTATACTTTTTTCTATATTTTGTTTTATTTACCTAAATGTAAATAAATTATATTTTCTATGTTTTAATTTATTTACCCTAAATGTAAATTATGCTTTATCTATCATTTGTCTTATTTACTGAATGTAAATAAATTATATTCCTTTCTTATTCTATTTAGTTACCTAAATGTAAATAAATATATTCTTATCCTTTTCTTATTTATTTACCTAAATGTAGATAAATGTTTTACTTTTACTTTTGTTATATTTATTTACATTAATTGTAAATAAATGTATCTAATTTCTTATTCATATTTATTTACACTATTCGTAAATAAATAGTTTCAATTTCCTTTGCCAATCCTATTTACATAGCAAATGTAAATAATTGTATTTCTTTAATTCTTTTCTAATATTTCTTTTTAACATAAAAAGAATATCTTATGTTAATTCTTTTCTAACCTTTCTTTTTTTATTATATACATAAGAAAATGTAAATAATTACTATTTACAAATTGGTTCTTTTTATTTACATAAGAAAATGTAAATAAATCCTATTCATATAATTATTCTTATTATTCTTTTTATTTACATAAGAAAATGTAAATAAATTCTTCTTCACATATTTGTTCTATAATTTCTATTTATTCTTAATTACATAAATGTAATTTTCTTCCTTATAATCTTAATTACATAAAAATGTAATTTTATTTCTTATAATCTTAATTACATATAAATGTAAATTTCTTTACAGTGTAAAATATATTCTTTTAATTACATATAAAAATGTAATTTATTTAATCTCTTCTTTACCTAATGTAAATATATATGTTTTCCTTTGTCTACATTTTATTTATTTATCATAAATATTTTGAAGTAATTTACATATATAAAATGTAAATTTAGAAAATTAATATATATGCTTTAACCTCTCACATTGGATAGGTATTGTTGTGATTACTGGACAGCCGGGCGGGTCCGGGCAGATTTACATCACAACTCAATCCAACCTCGGATTAAGCATACTTTTCTTATTATGTATTCATACTAAACATATTTTATATAAATATTCTTTTTCTAATCCTTGTTTATTCACACTAATTGTAAATAAATGTTTTTCTTTTATATTCCTTTTACATTGAGAATGTAAGTCTTCTGTCTATATTCCTTTTAACAAAAATGTCTATTTTTGGTCTTTTTAACTTCAACAAAAATGACATTGTAATGTGTCAATTCTAATTTAGACAAAAGTGGTGTTGTACTTCATTTTGTTGACAAAATGCTATTTGTGTTTTTGGCACCAATTTACTTAAAAAGTGCTATTTAGTTTTTATCTAACATAATTTTTTTTTTTTTTTTCTTAGTCAACAAAACATGAAGTAGCATGTTTTGATTTTCATAATAAAATGGTCTGTTTAATTAACATAACATGTTTCTAACAAATTTCACCCTTTTTACTCTAATGTAACTTTTCTAACAAAGGTGACAATTTATTTCTAATGTGACTTTTCTAACAAAAGTGACAATTTATTTCTAATGTAACTCTTCTAACAAAAGTGACAATTTATTTCTCATGTAACTCTTTTATTTTTCATTGAAGAAAAAATGCAACTCTTTTATTTTACATTGAAGAAAAAATGCAACTCTTTACTAAAACAAAATGTGAGATTTTGTTCTTTTCCTAATCTCATTAACAAAAATGTCCATTTCTTCTAATTCATATAAAAATGTCCATTTTTGTTTATCCTTTTCTAATGTAAACAAAAATGTCCTTTTTCCTATATTAACATTTTTAAACAAAAATGTCCTTTCTGTTCTTTGTAATCTAATTAACCCAAAATGTTAATTTTGTCTAATCTTTCAAAGTAAACAAAACGACAAATTTGTTTTGTCCTTTCATTGTAAACAAAATGACAAATTTGTTTTGTCCTTTCATTGTAAACAAAAGTGAATTTTGTTTATTTCTTTCATTGTAAACAAAAGTAAAGTTTGTTTATTTTTTTCATTGTAAATTAACCAATGAATTTCAAACAAAATTGACATTGAAAAATGAGTCCTTTATTTTCAACAAAAATTGACAATGAAAAATGAATCTTTTAATTTCAACAAAAATTAATGTTAATTTAGTCTTCAACTCTGTTATTTCAATTAACATGATATTTTAGTTTAACTAATTTATTATAACAAAAAGGATAAAATTGTCTACAACAATTTTATAATAACAAAAGAACATATTACGATTCTCAACATAATATCAAAGTGATATGTTCATATTTCAATTCAACTAATTTAATGAGCAAAAATGTAACGTTCGATTCAACTATAATCTAATTTAACAAAAATGTTAATATTTGTTTAATCATAATCTAATTAACAAAATTGTTAATTTTAACACAACGTACACTGTCAAAATGACAGTTTGATTTTAACACATCAACAAGCAGCATCAAACAAATTTAAATCCAATCACGAACATTCAGCAAAATTTTACAGCACATGTATAGCACAGAAATTATGATTAACAAAATTAAATTATATAAATAAAGGGATAGAATTTCTCACATTGCTTATTTCAGATCAGGATTTTCCCTGAATTTTCAACATGCTCTAAACCAGGTTCTGTCCGTTCCATAGTGTAGATCTCGGAGAAACAATTCCAACGCAATTTGTTTCATCTCATTTCGTGTTCATATGAAGGAGTTATACTGTTTTAAACATTTGATTTTATTAATTAATTAACCAATTAGAATTTACACTAATTAATTACACAGTCATCAACCTTTCTCCTTCGTCACTTCTGTACAACCGAGAAACCCACTCCTTCGCGTCAAACATCCTCTCACCGCACCCCCAACGATCGCCTTGGCCACCATCCAACGCCACCGCCCCGTAGCCCTAGCCGCCACCTCCCATCGCGCCAAGAACGAGCCAACTCGGTGGTCCCCCCCTCACGAAATCCGAACCCGAAGTTCGCCCCTTTGCCACGACGCCACGACCACCAGCGAACACCAGAATCGATCACAACCGTCCATCTTGAAGACCTCGATCTCCTCTTCAGTTTGATATAAAGAACTCTGAATTTCGTTGAGTGGATTGGGAGAAAAGAGGGTTTGAATTTGGGATTATTTCGGCCATTGAGAACGTGTATACGGCGGCTGTAGTTAGGCTAAGGTTATACGTATTTGACCGTATTTATAGTGGTATATTTTCTATTTATTTAATTCTTTTAATTCAATTAAATTTGTATATCATCCGGAACACCAAATTAAATCCAACGAAAAATGTTCCTAGGCAAATACCCCCATCCCGGACGCAATGGAATAGGCCTCGTAACCTAATTCGGCTGTTACGATATATTTTTATTTAATTTAAAATATAGATCTTTTAATTATTTAATTCTGACGCACAATTAAATTTACCGGGCCCACATACTGCCTCTAAAAATTACAGAAAAATTATATTTGGCTATGTTTTGATGATACGGTCTTAACGAGACTAATTTCGTCGAATTCTGAGACTGTTTGAAAAATGGCTATTTCTAAGTCGATTAAATTTGACCGAAATTGACAAAACACAATTTCTTTTGCCACGCTCACATATGAATTCAGAAAATTCTAAAAATTGAAACCTAGCAATAACTTGACATTCCGGTTCCAACAAAAGTGGTTTCGTCGAAAACAGAGGTCGTTTGAAAATTGACTATTTTCAGTGGCTTTAAATATTATTAAAAATTGAAAATTTTAAATTCTGGCACATTTTCCAACAAAATTCTTTAAAATAAAAATTTTAAATTGGCCCCAAAAATTCCGGGTTGTTACAGTCGCCCCCACTTAAAAACCTTTTCGTCCTCGAAAAGGAACGTAGCTAAAAGTTGTTTAATTAACTAACTAAATTTTAATTTTAATATTATTAATTTCATTTGTTTGCTAACTTATCAAATATATATATACCTTTATATATTTAAAAATCTTATCTTCTGAAATAGGATTATATATATAATCAAAATACTTTAATTATAAGCTTATCACTCTGAACTCATTCTAGGGCATTACTAACCCCATCTCTAATGAGTATTCTCATTCTAGGATATTGTTGATCCTATCTCTAATGAGTATTCTTATTGGATATTACTAATCCAATCTCTGATGAGTCTTTGTTTAGTTCTAACGAGTTGTATCCCAAAGATTTGAGCTAACCAGAGCTCTGATACCACCTGTAAAGACCCGGAAATTCCCGCTCTTTGAATCGACCATAAACCACACAGGTCTGACCCAAAGGTTGGAAATCTTCGAATACTTTAACTTTGGGAATACAATACATCAGAACAATAACAGCAGACTTTTATTACATTATAATAATGTTACATCAGAGTACAGAATATATCAGAGTACAAATAAAGTAAACTACAGCAGAAGATAAAATTACAATACCTTTAATACATTAAACAGCGGAAGACTACAAAGCTCTGGACACAGCTTTAGGCTTCAATCCAGGATCCTGCTAAAGAGAAAGATGTCTGCAAAAAGCTACTCGACTGCCCGTGTGGAAAAGAGGGCACCCGAGTTTGCAAAGTGAAACAAACTACGAGTCAGTCATGGGACTGGTGTGAGAATTCTTAACTAGTTTAACTAATAGTAATAAGGCAAATCCAAGGACCACGCCGCTAACGCGGAACGGGTTTACTCTAATGGATTGCCGGTGCATAAACCTAAGTAAATCGAGAAATAACGCAATGTCTTTTTGGAAAAATGAAACCATTATAAGACCCAGGTCCCATCACACAATGCAACGCACACCAGAGGATAGGGTTTTACCTTATAATGGTCAAAAGATGCTTGATACGTATAAAACGGATTTGATATTATTATTAGTGTATATATGTTTTAATAAAAAAGATTTGAATCATAAGTATCAATCCTAGACGGCATGGTTACCATATAGCATGTCGCCAATACTAGTTCTACAATCAAAACCGCAAGGGCGTATTGGAAATTTGGATTCCATCATGAGTCGAGGCTAGGGGCAAGCTCCTCTCCGATTCGAGACACTCTAGCAAATGCCTCAGGATCCCCCGCAGTGAACCCTTGGATCTTCAGGGCCGGTCCCCGCCTATGGGCAGTGGATTAGTTATGCCTGAGCACACGCTTCCCGGTCCCTTTGGACCTATAGTATGACCACCAACGGCCTATAAAAATAACGAGGTGCCTCAAAATCCATCATCCACATAAGTAAAATGTCAGGGCTGGTAGGTCACTGACACCACTCTAGCTAGAAAGAAACGTGTGCACTCCCTGCAGTCCATATCCCGTTTTTGACTCATACCGGGGTGTGAGGCTCGCGAAGTCACGCTATACACAAAGCTACACCTAAACAGGCCGTGCTTTGGTCATCAACCACAAGGCCTGCTTTTCAACAAAGCCTTGATCAATGCATCTTAGCATGCCACGTTGTCAGTCCATACTGTAACGACCCAGGTTTTTGAACGATTAATTTTAAATATTTGATATCGTTTTAAATATTGTGTTGATAATATAAAAGAATTTTTATATTGAATTTATCGATTAAATAATCGATATAGGATATAATTTAGATTTAAAACTGAATCGAACGATACAGTCGATTAATATAAATTCTGTTTGAAATGGAACGATAATAATAATTTATTATCGATGAATTTAATTGTTTGAATCAATTTATATTTTAAATTGAATTTAATTTTAATCGTCAATTTAAGCTGTTATCTCTTCTATACGATCAGATTAGATTTCGAAACCTGTCCCAGGGTATTTAGAATAGTGTTATAACACTAAGGATGTCAAGTGCTACGCTAAAATCAGAATTTAGATCAGAAAGATATTTTAAATTTAAAGTGGAATCATATTAACATTTATAAATATATAATAATAATAATATATGGTACAAGGAGGCCGACCTACTTCTGTTACAACGCAAACCCATCTATAGCTTCTGCCTTTTTTTTAAATTTCCTATGCATTCTGTCTCCTTTCTTCCTACTGAAGTGAACAACAATTTAATGGATCGTCCATTTTGTCTCCCACATTCACGTCTAAGGTAAACAAGAAAATTAATGGTGCAGACCTAAAAAAGCTATACACGCAGACCTCCATTTACTTCGAGCCGATAATATTGTTCCCCTTCCTCCATTATAAATCGTGAGTCCCCATCCTCAATTCCCTCAGCAAATGAAATTAGAATGGCCGATTTCCCCTTTCTTTCGAAAATCAATTTGAAAAACCTAATCCTTATAAAAAAAAAAAAGGAAGAGCAACGAAATCAAATTCGCGATGGAAGCTGTCGTATCTCCTGAAGTTCGATGGTCGCAAAGAGGTTCATCTCGAACTGGAAGCTCGCGATTTCTGAAAGGGGTTCGATCAATACAAGGAGGTCGCGATGGGTCGAGGAGGTGGCTGTGTTCGTGGTGTTCGGAAGCGCCTGTGGATAGAGTACTAGGTGGTGCGACGCTTTGAACTAGCGCAACCGAGTTCAATTTTTGTGGCGACTGGGGAGTTGATTGATCGAGGCAGAGGATCACCTGGAGTAGGCGACGGTGGAGAGTTCGAATTGGGATTCTCATGGGGTTAGGATTGTTCGCAACTTTTATGTTATTCGCGAAAGGAGGAAGTCGCATTTCCATTGCAGCGTTGTCTGAAGTTTTGCTGAGAGGGGGTTTGGATGCAAGTGGGCGATGAAGTGGTTCAAACGATGCTGGAGAAGTTGTTGCCGACACCGGGAAGATCGGAGTCGGTCTCATTTTAGATGACTGAGTGGAGTTGAAGTCACTGAAGTTGAACAATGTAATTAAGGTAATTTTTTTTATTTTTCCCAAGTTCAAGTTTTAAAAAGGGAGTTAGTTAGAAAAAGAATAAATTTGTAGACTAATCATTTAAGTGAAGTTAAAGTGGAATGGGAATTTAGATAACACATGAGTAATTAATTTAAATTAAAGTAAGTTAAAAATCAAATTTAGTTTACCTTTAATCCTATTAGTCGATATAATCCGTATATCTGATAAATGCAAAATTCAAGCTTATACAAGGTAATTAAATCGAGAAGCCAGTTCCGTAGAGCTGTAGTTGCAGAAAATACAATCAGATGTTAGATTGGAAATTTTCTGAAATCAATTGGGAACAGAACGGATCGAACCACAAAATCCTGGTGAGTAAACCTCACTCACCTTTAGAATTATTTTTATTTCATTAAAATAATTGTCTGTTGCTTGTGTGCATGTTTTATGGTTGTTGTATATATATTAGTTATTTAGGCTATATATATATATATATTGGGTTGATTGATTGGTTGGATTCCCGCAGTCTCATTAGCGGATGCCCGCAGTTTCATAGCGGATGATTACCCTATACGCCCCACGCTATGATTAGTGGATGACCTTCTATACCGCGATATTCTGCCACGAAGCAGAATGGGTATTATTTATGTGCTAACATCTGTGGATGCAGGAAAACAGGTTGGAGGAATCCAACTGGATTCCTCAAAAATATATTATCTGTTTGTTTATTTGTTTGCATATATATATTGTTATATATGATGTGTTAGAAAAATAAACAATTCGTTGCTTTGGGTGTTTAAATATCACTGGGCCAATTAAAAGGATATTGGAGATTTAAAAAGGAAAAATTCTATTTTTAAATAGAATTTGAATTTTAAATGGAATAAGAATATAAACTTGTTTTGAAAAATAAAACAAGTAGTTCTTTTTAAACGAAGTTAGAAATAGTTCTTTTATAACGAAGTTATAAGTGAAGTGGAAGAATTATCATTTGATAATTCAAAAATAGAAATACCAGTGTGAATTTTGAAATAAAATTTCAAAATAAGATGTGAAAAGGAAATTTTAATATATAACTCAAATGAAATTTGAGTATAACCTTTGAATTTTAAAGAAGAGTTTGAATGTTTGCATTCTAGAAGGAGATTGAATATTTGAAATTCAAATAGTAGTTCCAATAGAATTTGAATAGACGAAATTAGAATGGAAAAATAGAATTTGAATTCAAGGAATAAAAATAAAATTTGAATTCAAAGGAATTCGAATAAAGAAATTCAAATAGAGATTTGAATGTAGAATTTCAAAATAGAATTTGAAATATAATATTTCAAAGAAGAATTTAAATATGAAGTTTGAATAGAAATTTGAAATAGAAATTCGAGTATTGAAATTGAACATGGAATTGAATACAGAAATTCAAGTAGAATTTTAATATGAGATTTCAAAATAGAAGTTGAAATAAACTTTGAAATAGGATCTTCAAAGTAGAATTGGAAATAGAATTTTCAAATAGGATTTCAAAATAGGAAATCCAAATGATTTTGAAATGGAATTTGAATTCAAGGGAATTCAAATGGCTTTGAGTGAAGAAATTCAAACGGCGTTGAAAATAAGTTTGAATATTAGAATTCAAATGGGATTGGAATAAAAGAAATTCAAAAATGGAATTTCAAATAAAAAGAAGAATGTAATTTGAAATTTTGGGAATTTCAAATAAGAGAAATGGAATCTGAAACATTTAGAATTTCAGAATAGAAATTTAAATGGTGTTTGGATATTTGAATTCAAGTATGAATTTCAAGTATGAATTTGAAATGGAATTTCAAGTATGAATTTCAAATATAGAAATTCAAAAGGAATTGAATTAAAGTGAAAATTAAATAAAGGATTTGAAATAGAATTCGAATGAATGATTTGAAATGGAATTCGAATAAAGGGTTTCAAATGGGATTTGAATACAGGATTTAAAACTATGGAATTTGAAATGTAAAGATTCAAATGGAATTTGAAATATATATATGAATATATATATAAAGGTGGAGTTGAATTCATTTAAAACGAAGTTTAAAGGGTTTTATATATATAAATATAATTAAAACGAATTCGCCGCAGCGCTGCAGTTCGTAAATTGGCGATTCGAACTTCAATTGAATATATAGAACTCGATTGAAGTCGGAATTCTTCGAAACAAGAAACGTCAGGACCGGTTAGATAATAGTTTTCTAATGAAGGAGAAAAATCTGAATTTCGTCGTATAGATTTTGAGTTATGTCAAAATCAAATTTTCAGAAAAGCAGCGCCAGAATCGTTTTAAAACCATAATGGTTTATTTAATTTTATAAAAGGATTTTAAGCGAGAAAATCCGAAGTTTCTATTTTAGAAAATTTCAGAGTGAGTTGTAAAATATATGCGAATTCAAGTTGTGTAAATGAATATGATTTTTGAAATAGAAATCAGATTTTTGATTTATTGAATAGAGTTAACTAATTCGAATAGAAATTAGTTAATGAGATTTCGAATGAATATTGAGCTTCAAATAAGTGAATTCGATTTGAGAATTTATATTCGAAATAGAAAAGAGAATTAAAATTGAAATTCAATTTGGTTATGAACGAGTTAAATATTTTGTTTGAACATGTTATGTTCAACAAAGAAGTGAAATAGACAAAAAGGGCTAATTAAGGAATAATTGAGCGAAACTGAATTCAAACGATTCAAAATTGAATTCAAACGAATGGGTTAAGTTAAATTGAATTGGAAACAGGTGAACAGGTGTTAAACAGATATGGGATGGAGTATATGAAGATTTAAATTTATGTGCTCGACAAAAGGTACATGTTTAATTCATATATGAGTTTTATGCGCCGTATCGGCAAGCCGCTTGGCTTTTTCTTTTTTTTCTTTTGAGATTAGAAGATACCGGGATGCTATTTGAAATTTCCCGATGCTCCCGATACAGGGGAGGTTATGGCGAATTGTTCCGGGAATTTAAGGAGTTAGAATATTTTTAAGAAATTTGACAATTAGAAATCTATATATCGATATATATAGAATTCGATAAGGAAACGAAATCAAAAATAGCGTAAAGGGCCAAGATGATTATTGGAAATATTTGAGTAACAAATATTGATAGAGGAAATAGAGAAGTGGTTTAATTAATGAAATATTAATTAAAGAGCCCAGTGATTTGTTTGTTATGTTGATTGAACACTTGTGTTTATTCGATAGTTAAATCACAGACTATCGAAGTTTTTGACCGTCGTTGTCAATATGGAGAGACCGGTTGGATTATTATCCGAGAACCACTCCGTATTGGCATAAGCGTTGCGAACCAAGTATGCTGAATATATTGAAGACGGAGTAAAGTGCAAGGGCTTTTCTAGTAATAGAAATAGTGCCTTCGGTTTCGTTCAATCCCAGAACGAACGTATATGGACGAATGTCTGACAGAGTATTTCTAATGATCAAATGGGTTGGTCTGTATGAATATATATGGTTGCAACGGATTTATCCCTTAGCATAATATCCAGAATATTTGTGCAAACTCAACTAGTGGTTAACGGATCTGACAATGTGGCATTCAAAGTGATTGTGCTATCAAGGAATGGTAAGTAATCGTAGCCTCAGGCCTCAACAACCGGGAAAGGACAAAAATCGGGCAGGCAGCATGGCTATGTGGGTCGCACCCATTAGGGTGTATAATCACCTATCTAGAGAAATTCCTTTTGTTTCTAAATCTATCGATTCTGCCCATTCGGGAAACGGTGGTTTGAGTCCAACCGTTGGTGATATACATTCGATACACTCAAGCGAAATGAGTGGTCGGTCATGTGTGGGCCGGGTTGCAAGACGTTCTTGTTGAACCCAGGTGTATTTGCCTCTAGAGATACATCATCGGAAGGTGGTTCCATACCTTGTCATGTTGGAAATCCAATCTCCAATAAGCGCCATGCGGTTTTTGGATTTTATATTATATATGTAGAGCGTGAGATGCAAGCGTTCTACTATTTGGTTATTTATTTGATGTAGACATTATTATAATATCATTGGATTTGATATCAAAGTGTTTTGGGTTATAGTAAGGTAAAAACCGTCCGTGTTTATGTGTGGGCTGGTCTTACTATTATCTTTTCTTTTGAAAGGATTTTTAAAGTTAAACAATTGGTTGGAGTTTACTCACACCAGTCCCATGACTGACCCAGAGTTTGTTTTGTTTTGTTTTCCCTAAACTCTTGGGTGCCCAAATTTGTACGGGCAGTCAAGTGTTTCAGGCTTTTACAGATACACTTGGAGGAGCTTGAAGCAGGAGGCTTCAACGTTAGTTATTTCGAGTTACTTCCGCTGGATCAAATGTTATGTGTACTCTGATGATGGTATGTATATATGTACAAAACAGATTTGTATTTCAAAGCTTATGTTATATAATATATTTTATTCGTTCCGCTGTGAGTTGTGATCTTCGTTTTTCTTCTATTCTAATATTTCTTTCTTTCTATTTCTCATCCTCTAACTTCTTTCTAATAATGAGTCGTATTTCTGTGTTATTTGGGTTGGACGTGTGGGGTATTTAGTCAACTCAGATAGCTCGGATTTGCGGGCCTTTACAGGTGGTATCAGAGCTTAGGTTGAGCGAACACCTAGGCTTGTGTGACATGTGCTCATTAGAGATAGGGTCAGTAGTACCCTAGAATGAGATGAGTGTATAATACGAGAGAGCGTATTTGTTAGTTGATATAAAAATTGTTTTATATTGTGTTGGCTAGTCTGTTGAGTGGTTTATGAATTCTGGTCGAATCGTGGGACGCCACGAAGTCGATAGGAATTTCTAAACACTTGAACAGAAAATACGACATGATATTGTTTTCAAGAGGGTAAATGAAATAATTTTACCCAAAATTCTATTTTGATATAGAAAGAATAATTTTCTAGAATTATTATTATATGGATGTGATGATTGTTAGGATTATAATCAAACGAGATTATAAAATTAAAATGGTTATTTATAACCAAATAGAATTGGTAGAAGGATTAAATATACAAATGAGATGAATTAGAATTTAATTCAAAACAGAACTGGGAATTTAAAATCCTGGGAGGTTTGGAAAATATTTTTCAAAGTATATTAAAGTAATATAGCTTTGTTTTAAAAGGATTTGAAAGAAAATCATGGATTTTGAAATAATAAGGCACTGAACTCACTTCAGTGGCTGGGAAATAATTCTGATGATGATTGCAACATCATCGGTGTTCATTTCCGAGTTTCTAAGTGATGGATTGCTACCTTAGAAAAGTTTTTGATGGAAATTTGTTTTGAAAGAAAACAAGTAGATTGAAAATTTAAATATTTTGAATTGAGATGAAAATAAATATATGTATATATTTATGGGATTTCAAAAGAATTTGAAAAGAAAAACCCAGGGATTTGGATTCTGGAATTAAAATTTAACTGAAGCATGTTAAATGGTTCGAGGTGAATAAATTGACTAGAATCAATTTGAAAAATAAATGGAAATGAATATGAATTAGAATGTATATGAATGGAAACCAAAAGTTTTGGTTGAAAATTAAGTCATAGAAATATGAGGAGTTGAGTTTCAACAAAAGTGAGATGTTGAAAAGAAATGGATTTGTACCCTTTTTCCTACCTTAGCAATTTCGAGGACGAAATTATTTTAAGGGGGGAAGAATGTAACGACCCAGGTTTTTGAACGATTAATTTTAAATATTTGATATCGTTTTAAATATTGTGTTGATAATATAAAAGAATTTTTATATTGAATTTATCGATTAAATAATCGATATAGGATATAATTTAGATTTAAAACTGAATCGAACGATACAGTCGATTAATATAAATTCTGTTTGAAATGGAACGATAATAATAATTTATTATCGATGAATTTAATTGTTTGAATCAATTTATATTTTAAATTGAATTTAATTTTAATCGTCAATTTAAGCTGTTATCTCTTCTATACGATCAGATTAGATTTCGAAACCTGTCCCAGGGTATTTAGAATAGTGTTATAACACTAAGGATGTCAAGTGCTACGCTAAAATCAGAATTTAGATCAGAAAGATATTTTAAATTTAAAGTGGAATCATATTAACATTTATATATATATAATAATAATAATATATGGTACAAGGAGGCCGACCTACTTCTGTTACAACGCAAACCCATCTATAGCTTCTGCCTTTTTTTTAAATTTCCTATGCATTCTGTCTCCTTTCTTCCTACTGAAGTGAACAACAATTTAATGGATCGTCCATTTTGTCTCCCACATTCACGTCTAAGGTAAACAAGAAAATTAATGGTGCAGACCTAAAAAAGCTATACACGCAGACCTCCATTTACTTCGAGCCGATAATATTGTTCCCGTTCCTCCATTATAAATCGTGAGTCCCCATCCTCAATTCCCTCAGCAAATGAAATTAGAATGGCCGATTTCCCCTTTCTTTCGAAAATCAATTTGAAAAACCTAATCCTTATAAAAAAAAAAAAAAAAGGAAGAGCAACGAAATCAAATTCGCGATGGAAGCTGTCGTATCTCCTGAAGTTCGATGGTCGCAAAGAGGTTCATCTCGAACTGGAAGCTCGCGATTTCTGAAAGGGGTTCGATCAATACAAGGAGGTCGCGATGGGTCGAGGAGGTGGCTGTGTTCGTGGTGTTCGGAAGCGCCTGTGGATAGAGTACTAGGTGGTGCGATGCTTTGAACTAGCGCAACCGAGTTCAATTTTTGTGGCGACTGGGGAGTTGATTGATCGAGGCAGAGGATCACCTGGAGTAGGCGACGGTGGACAGTTCGAATTGGGATTCTCATGGGGTTAGGATTGTTCGCAACTTTTATGTTATTCGCGAAAGGAGGAAGTCGCATTTCCATTGCAGCGTTGTCTGAAGTTTTGCTGAGAGGGGGTTTGGATGCAAGTGGGCGATGAAGTGGTTCAAACGATGCTGGAGAAGTTGTTGCCGACACCGGGAAGATCGGAGTCGGTCTCATTTTAGATGACTGAGTGGAGTTGAAGTCACTGAAGTTGAACAATGTAATTAAGGTAATTTTTTTTATTTTTCCCAAGTTCAAGTTTTAAAAAGGGAGTTAGTTAGAAAAAGAATAAATTTGTAGACTAATCATTTAAGTGAAGTTAAAGTGGAATGGGAATTTAGATAACACATGAGTAATTAATTTAAATTAAAGTAAGTTAAAAATCAAATTTAGTTTACCTTTAATCCTATTAGTCGATATAATCCGTATATCTGATAAATGCAAAATTCAAGCTTATACAAGGTAATTAAATCGAGAAGCCAGTTCCGTAGAGCTGTAGTTGCAGAAAATACAATCAGATGTTAGATTGGAAATTTTCTGAAATCAATTGGGAACAGAACGGATCGAACCACAAAATCCTGGTGAGTAAACCTCACTCACCTTTAGAATTATTTTTATTTCATTAAAATAATTGTCTGTTGCTTGTGTGCATGTTTTATGGTTGTTGTATATATATTAGTTATTTAGGCTATATATATATATATATATATTGGGTTGATTGATTGGTTGGATTCCCGCAGTCTCATTAGCGGATGCCCGCAGTTTCATAGTGGATGATTACCCTATACGCCCCACGCTATGATTAGTGGATGACCTTCTATACCGCGATATTCTGCCACGAAGCAGAATGGGTATTATTTATGTGCTAACATCTGTGGATGCAGGAAAACAGGTTGGAGGAATCCAACTGGATTCCTCAAAAATATATTATCTGTTTGTTTATTTGTTTGCATATATATATTGTTATATATGATGTGTTAGAAAAATAAACAATTCGTTGCTTTGGGTGTTTAAATATCACTGGGCCAATTAAAAGGATATTGGAGATTTAAAAAGGAAAAATTCTATTTTTAAATAGAATTTGAATTTTAAATGGAATAAGAATATAAACTTGTTTTGAAAAATAAAACAAGTAGTTCTTTTTAAACGAAGTTAGAAATAGTTCTTTTATAACGAAGTTATAAGTGAAGTGGAAGAATTATCATTTGATAATTCAAAAATAGAAATACCAGTGTGAATTTTGAAATAAAATTTCAAAATAAGATGTGAAAAGGAAATTTTAATATATAACTCAAATGAAATTTGAGTATAACCTTTGAATTTTAAAGAAGAGTTTGAATGTTTGCATTCTAGAAGGAGATTGAATATTTGAAATTCAAATAGTAGTTCCAATAGAATTTGAATAGACGAAATTAGAATGGAAAAATAGAATTTGAATTCAAGGAATAAAAATAAAATTTGAATTCAAAGGAATTCGAATAAAGAAATTCAAATAGAGATTTGAATGTAGAATTTCAAAATAGAATTTGAAATATAATATTTCAAAGAAGAATTTAAATATGAAGTTTGAATAGAAATTTGAAATAGAAATTCGAGTATTGAAATTGAACATGGAATTGAATACAGAAATTCAAGTAGAATTTTAATATGAGATTTCAAAATAGAAGTTGAAATAAACTTTGAAATAGGATCTTCAAAGTAGAATTGGAAATAGAATTTTCAAATAGGATTTCAAAATAGGAAATCCAAATGATTTTGAAATGGAATTTGAATTCAAGGGAATTCAAATGGCTTTGAGTGAAGAAATTCAAACGGCGTTGAAAATAAGTTTGAATATTAGAATTCAAATGGGATTGGAATAAAAGAAATTCAAAAATGGAATTTCAAATAAAAAGAAGAATGTAATTTGAAATTTTGGGAATTTCAAATAAGAGAAATGGAATCTGAAACATTTAGAATTTCAGAATAGAAATTTAAATGGTGTTTGGATATTTGAATTCAAGTATGAATTTCAAGTATGAATTTGAAATGGAATTTCAAGTATGAATTTCAAATATAGAAATTCAAAAGGAATTGAATTAAAGTGAAAATTAAATAAAGGATTTGAAATAGAATTCGAATGAATGATTTGAAATGGAATTCGAATAAAGGGTTTCAAATGGGATTTGAATACAGGATTTAAAACTATGGAATTTGAAATGTAAAGATTCAAATGGAATTTGAAATATATATATGAATATATATATAACGGTGGAGTTGAAT
Source organism: Allium sativum (assembly GCA_030737875.1). Classification (NCBI taxonomy): domain Eukaryota; kingdom Viridiplantae; phylum Streptophyta; class Magnoliopsida; order Asparagales; family Amaryllidaceae; genus Allium; species Allium sativum. The sequence continues at coordinate 176,566,995 of CM060913.1, read as the reverse complement.
TCATTTAAAACGAAGTTTAAAGGGTTTTATATATATAAATATAATTAAAACGAATTCGCCGCAGCGCTGCAGTTCGTAAATTGGCGATTCGAACTTCAATTGAATATATAGAACTCGATTGAAGTCGGAATTCTTCGAAACAAGAAACGTCAGGACCGGTTAGATAATAGTTTTCTAATGAAGGAGAAAAATCTGAATTTCGTCGTATAGATTTTGAGTTATGTCAAAATCAAATTTTCAGAAAAGCAGCGCCAGAATCGTTTTAAAACCATAATGGTTTATTTAATTTTATAAAAGGATTTTAAGCGAGAAAATCCGAAGTTTCTATTTTAGAAAATTTCAGAGTGAGTTGTAAAATATATGCGAATTCAAGTTGTGTAAATGAATATGATTTTTGAAATAGAAATCAGATTTTTGATTTATTGAATAGAGTTAACTAATTCGAATAGAAATTAGTTAATGAGATTTCGAATGAATATTGAGCTTCAAATAAGTGAATTCGATTTGAGAATTTATATTCGAAATAGAAAAGAGAATTAAAATTGAAATTCAATTTGGTTATGAACGAGTTAAATATTTTGTTTGAACATGTTATGTTCAACAAAGAAGTGAAATAGACAAAAAGGGCTAATTAAGGAATAATTGAGCGAAACTGAATTCAAACGATTCAAAATTGAATTCAAACGAATGGGTTAAGTTAAATTGAATTGGAAACAGGTGAACAGGTGTTAAACAGATATGGGATGGAGTATATGAAGATTTAAATTTATGTGCTCGACAAAAGGTACATGTTTAATTCATATATGAGTTTTATGCGCCGTATCGGCAAGCCGCTTGGCTTTTTCTTTTTTTTCTTTTGAGATTAGAAGATACCGGGATGCTATTTGAAATTTCCCGATTCTCCCGATACAGGGGAGGTTATGGCGAATTGTTCCGGGAATTTAAGGAGTTAGAATATTTTTAAGAAATTTGACAATTAGAAATCTATATATCGATATATATAGAATTCGATAAGGAAACGAAATCAAAAATAGCGTAAAGGGCCAAGATGATTATTGGAAATATTTGAGTAACAAATATTGATAGAGGAAATAGAGAAGTGGTTTAATTAATGAAATATTAATTAAAGAGCCCAGTGATTTGTTTGTTATGTTGATTGAACACTTGTGTTTATTCGATAGTTAAATCACAGACTATCGAAGTTTTTGACCATCGTTGTCAATATGGAGAGACCGGTTGGATTATTATCCGAGAACCACTCCGTATTGGCATAAGCGTTGCGAACCAAGTATGCTGAATATATTGAAGACGGAGTAAAGTGCAAGGGCTTTTCTAGTAATAGAAATAGTGCCTTCGGTTTCGTTCAATCCCAGAACGAACGTATATGGACGAATGTCTGACAGAGTATTTCTAATGATCAAATGGGTTGGTCTGTATGAATATATATGGTTGCAACGGATTTATCCCTTAGCATAATATCCAGAATATTTGTGCAAACTCAACTAGTGGTTAACGGATCTGACAATGTGGCATTCAAAGTGATTGTGCTATCAAGGAATGGTAAGTAATCGTAGCCTCAGGCCTCAACAACCGGGAAAGGACAAAAATCGGGCAGGCAGCATGGCTATGTGGGTCGCACCCATTAGGGTGTATAATCACCTATCTAGAGAAATTCCTTTTGTTTCTAAATCTATCGATTCTGCCCATTCGGGAAACGGTGGTTTGAGTCCAACCGTTGGTGATATACATTCGATACACTCAAGCGAAATGAGTGGTCGGTCATGTGTGGGCCGGGTTGCAAGACGTTCTTGTTGAACCCAGGTGTATTTGCCTCTAGAGATACATCATCGGAAGGTGGTTCCATACCTTGTCATGTTGGAAATCCAATCTCCAATAAGCGCCATGCGGTTTTTGGATTTTATATTATATATGTAGAGCGTGAGATGCAAGCGTTCTACTATTTGGTTATTTATTTGATGTAGACATTATTATAATATCATTGGATTTGATATCAAAGTGTTTTGGGTTATAGTAAGGTAAAAACCGTCTGTGTTTATGTGTGGGCTGGTCTTACTATTATCTTTTCTTTTGAAAGGATTTTTAAAGTTAAACAATTGGTTGGAGTTTACTCACACCAGTCCCATGACTGACCCAGAGTTTGTTTTGTTTTGTTTTCCCTAAACTCTTGGGTGCCCAAATTTGTACGGGCAGTCAAGTGTTTCAGGCTTTTATAGATACACTTGGAGGAGCTTGAAGCAGGAGGCTTCAACGTTAGTTATTTCGAGTTACTTCCGCTGGATCAAATGTTATGTGTACTCTGATGATGGTATGTATATATGTACAAAACAGATTTGTATTTCAAAGCTTATGTTATATAATATATTTTATTCGTTCCGCTGTGAGTTGTGATCTTCGTTTTTCTTCTATTCTAATATTTCTTTCTTTCTATTTCTCATCCTCTAACTTCTTTCTAATAATGAGTCGTATTTCTGTGTTATTTGGGTTGGACGTGTGGGGTATTTAGTCAACTCAGATAGCTCGGATTTGCGGGCCTTTACACATACCATACCATTGATTTCTACCAATATATAACCTCTAAGCTCGTGCGTCTCAGAGAAGGGTGTTAACCACCAAGCAGATATGTATTAACAGAGATCAACGAATGTAGTATAAAGGACTACAACGTCAGACATACATTCCATTTATAAACTTATGCCCTGGGTCTGGACGAAAGTCAAATCCGTACAAATCATCACTACGTCCGGATAACTACCATCTTAGCCCCATCTTGGGAGCAAATCAATCAAGGACCTCAACGCTAGTTACCCATTCGATGTGAAGATCGTCGGTCTTCAATCGCCGTCTTCAACTCTTAGATTTAAAACGTCGTATAATCATTTGAAATGAGATTGAACTCGGTCTTTTCAAATGATTCTCGCATATATATATATATATATAATTTGAAAACATTTCATATCGTTATTGATATTTGATAACGATCTATCGCTATTTTTATTTATATAAAAATAGCCTAAATTAATTTAACGACGCTTCGGGTAAATGGGCGACCCTGGCGTTGTCTTCAACCAAATTTGATTTACACATATCTTGAAATCTAACCGTTGGATTTTGGCGAAATTTATGTCATTGAAAAGATCTTCCCAAAGCGGTCCAAACGGCTCCAATTTTGGGAAAATCGGACGGTCGGATCTCTCTGTATAACCGTTTAAAGTTACGATTGCCGATACGCGAACTGCCGCGCGCGTTCCGTTTAATTTATAATTTATATTTATATATATATAAATATAAATCGTTTGACTATTCCAATTTCAAAAGTCTATTCTTTTTATCGCATCTAAAATGACGATAAAAATATCATTTTTAATAACTCTGTTTCGTTTACACTAAATGTAAATAAATTATACTTTTTTCTATATTTTGTTTTATTTACCTAAATGTAAATAAATTATATTTTCTATGTTTTAATTTATTTACCCTAAATGTAAATTATGCTTTATCTATCATTTGTCTTATTTACTGAATGTAAATAAATTATATTCCTTTCTTATTCTATTTAGTTACCTAAATGTAAATAAATATATTCTTATCCTTTTCTTATTTATTTACCTAAATGTAGATAAATGTTTTACTTTTACTTTTGTTATATTTATTTACATTAATTGTAAATAAATGTATCTAATTTCTTATTCATATTTATTTACACTATTCGTAAATAAATAGTTTCAATTTCCTTTGCCAATCCTATTTACATAGCAAATGTAAATAATTGTATTTCTTTAATTCTTTTCTAATATTTCTTTTTAACATAAAAAGAATATCTTATGTTAATTCTTTTCTAACCTTTCTTTTTTTATTATATACATAAGAAAATGTAAATAATTACTATTTACAAATTGGTTCTTTTTATTTACATAAGAAAATGTAAATAAATCCTATTCATATAATTATTCTTATTATTCTTTTTATTTACATAAGAAAATGTAAATAAATTCTTATTCACATATTTGTTCTATAATTTCTATTTATTCTTAATTACATAAATGTAATTTTCTTCCTTATAATCTTAATTACATAAAAATGTAATTTTATTTCTTATAATCTTAATTACATATAAATGTAAATTTCTTTACAGTGTAAAACATATTCTTTTAATTACATATAAAAATGTAATTTATTTAATCTCTTCTTTACCTAATGTAAATATATATGTTTTCCTTTGTCTACATTTTATTTATTTATCATAAATATTTTGAAGTAATTTACATATATAAAATGTAAATTTAGAAAATTAATATATATGCTTTAACCTCTCACATTGGATAGGTATTGTTGTGATTACTGGACAGCCGGGCGGGTCCGGGCAGATTTACATCACAACTCAATCCAACCTCGGATTAAGCATACTTTTCTTATTATGTATTCATACTAAACATATTTTATATAAATATTCTTTTTCTAATCCTTGTTTATTCACACTAATTGTAAATAAATGTTTTTCTTTTATATTCCTTTTACATTGAGAATGTAAGTCTTCTGTCTATATTCCTTTTAACAAAAATGTCTATTTTTGGTCTTTTTAACTTCAACAAAAATGACATTGTAATGTGTCAATTCTAATTTAGACAAAAGTGGTGTTTTACTTCATTTTGTTGACAAAATGCTATTTGTGTTTTTGGCACCAATTTACTTAAAAAGTGCTATTTAGTTTTTATCTAACATAAATTTTTTTTTTTTTTTTCTTAGTCAACAAAACATGAAGTAGCATGTTTTGATTTTCATAATAAAATGGTCTGTTTAATTAACATAACATGTTTCTAACAAATTTCACCCTTTTTACTCTAATGTAACTTTTCTAACAAAGGTGACAATTTATTTCTAATGTGACTTTTCTAACAAAAGTGACAATTTATTTCTAATGTAACTCTTCTAACAAAAGTGACAATTTATTTCTCATGTAACTCTTTTATTTTTCATTGAAGAAAAAATGCAACTCTTTTATTTTACATTGAAGAAAAAATGCAACTCTTTACTAAAACAAAATGTGAGATTTTGTTCTTTTCCTAATCTCATTAACAAAAATGTCCATTTCTTCTAATTCATATAAAAATGTCCATTTTTGTTTATCCTTTTCTAATGTAAACAAAAATGTCCTTTTTCCTATATTAACATTTTTAAACAAAAATGTCCTTTCTGTTCTTTGTAATCTAATTAACCCAAAATGTTAATTTTGTCTAATCTTTCAAAGTAAACAAAACGACAAATTTGTTTTGTCCTTTCATTGTAAACAAAATGACAAATTTGTTTTGTCCTTTCATTGTAAACAAAAGTGAATTTTGTTTATTTCTTTCATTGTAAACAAAAGTAAAGTTTGTTTATTTTTTTCATTGTAAATTAACCAATGAATTTCAAACAAAATTGACATTGAAAAATGAGTCCTTTATTTTCAACAAAAATTGACAATGAAAAATGAATCTTTTAATTTCAACAAAAATTAATGTTAATTTAGTCTTCAACTCTGTTATTTCAATTAACATGATATTTTAGTTTAACTAATTTATTATAACAAAAAGGATAAAATTGTCTACAACAATTTTATAATAACAAAAGAACATATTACGATTCTCAACATAATATCAAAGTGATATGTTCATATTTCAATTCAACTAATTTAATGAGCAAAAATGTAACGTTCGATTCAACTATAATCTAATTTAACAAAAATGTTAATATTTGTTTAATCATAATCTAATTAACAAAATTGTTAATTTTAACACAACGTACACTGTCAAAATGACAGTTTGATTTTAACACATCAACAAGCAGCATCAAACAAATTTAAATCCAATCACGAACATTCAGCAAAATTTTACAGCACATGTATAGCACAGAAATTATGATTAACAAAATTAAATTATATAAATAAAGGGATAGAATTTCTCACATTGCTTATTTCAGATCAGGATTTTCCCTGAATTTTCAACATGCTCTAAACCAGGTTCTGTCCGTTCCATAGTGTAGATCTCGGAGAAACAATTCCAACGCAATTTGTTTCATCTCATTTCGTGTTCATATGAAGGAGTTATACTGTTTTAAACATTTGATTTTATTAATTAATTAACCAATTAGAATTTACACTAATTAATTACACAGTCATCAACCTTTCTCCTTCGTCACTTCTGTACAACCGAGAAACCCACTCCTTCGCGTCAAACATCCTCTCACCGCACCCCCAACGATCGCCTTGGCCACCATCCAACGCCACCGCCCCGTAGCCCTAGCCGCCACCTCCCATCGCGCCAAGAACGAGCCAACTCGGTGGTCCCCCCCTCACGAAATCCGAACCCGAAGTTCGCCCCTTTGCCACGACGCCACGACCACCAGCGAACACCAGAATCGATCACAACCGTCCATCTTGAAGCCCTCGATCTCCTCTTCAGTTTGATATAAAGAACTCTGAATTTCGTTGAGTGGATTGGGAGAAAAGAGGGTTTGAATTTGGGATTATTTCGGCTATTGAGAATGTGTATACGGCGGCTGTAGTTAGGCTAGGGTTATACGTATTTGACCGTATTTATAGTGGTATATTTTCTATCTATTTAATTCTTTTAATTCAATTAAATTTGTATATCATCCGGAACACCAAATTAAATCCAACGAAAAATGTTCCTAGGCAAATACCCCCATCCCGGACGCAATGGAATAGGCCTCGTAACCTAATTCGGCTGTTACGATATATTTTTATTTAATTTAAAATATAGATCTTTTAATTATTTAATTCTGACGCACAATTAAATTTACCGGGCCCACATACTGCCTCTAAAAATTACAGAAAAATTATATTTGGCTATGTTTTGATGATACGGTCTTAACGAGACTAATTTCGTCGAATTCTGAGACTGTTTGAAAAATGGCTATTTTTAAGTCGATTAAATTTGACCGAAACTGACAAAACACAATTTCTTTTGCCACGCTCACATATGAATTCAGAAAATTCTAAAAATTGAAACCTAGCAATAACTTGACATTCCGGTTCCAACAAAAGTGGTTTCGTCGAAAACAGAGGTCGTTTGAAAATTGACTATTTTCAGTGGCTTTAAATATTATTAAAAATTGAAAATTTTAAATTCTGGCACATTTTCCAACAAAATTCTTTAAAATAAAAATTTTAAATTGGCCCCAAAAATTCCGGGTTGTTACAAAGAATCTATCATGAAGACATAGGCTTGGATTCGTTCTGCTGAAAAGATCTTTGAGGGTTTAAAGCTAAGGGATGACCAGAAAAGGTTACTGGCATCCTGGGCACTCAAAGATGAAGCTTTGTTCTGACGGGATTCGGTAATTGAGAATAATCCAGAAGGTGATATCACCTGGGATAGATTTAAAGTGATTTTCCTGGAAAGATTTACTCCTCCCGAAGCGACTGAGCGATTATGTGATGTATTTTCTTATCTGATACAAGGAGACATGACCATTCCATAATACCATAAGAAATTCAACGAACTTTCTCACTTTGCTCCCCATCTATTTCAAAATACAAAGAGAAGGAATCTGAGATTTATTAACGGTATTCAAAGGAAATACCAGAATAAAGTAATGGGGCACGTAAAGCTTCCTTTTTCAGAAATGATTTATATGGCTTATCAGTATGAAGATCTCCATAAGAAAGGCATGTTGCGCGACGAAGAGGAAGTCAGCTCTAGCAATAAAATTGAGTCTGAAACTGATCGTCATGAGGCCAGTACGATGTCTAAGGTGAGCAAGAAGCCCAAGGACAATCGGAAAAGGGCCAGATCTGAGAAAGAACCAGTAACAACTGCCATATGCAATAACTGCCATAAGCAGGGGCATTTGCAAGGAAAATGCAAATCTTTAAAGTAGCAAAGAAAGGAAGGATCTAAATCTAATAAAAGGGTTCATGAGGGCAGAGGATGCCATAAGTGCCACCAGGCCGGTCATATTGCGAAAAATTGCTGGCTGTTAAAAAAGACCCAAGAGGCTCAGGTAAATGAATTGGCAGAAACTTCTGAGCCCTCAGCTACTCAGGAAAGGACAGATGTATTAGAAGGCACGCTTACTGTCAAAGATATTCCAGTTAAAGTACTGTTTGACACTGGCGCGTCGCGAAGCTTTGTTGCAAAGAATGCAGCTAAGAAGCTGGATTTGAATTTGAAGAAGCTCAAGGAACCAATGACTGTCCAGAATCCGGTAGGGGGTTCCATTGATCTCAGTTGGATTTGTGGAGTGCCGGTTTCTTTTTCTCGTTTTCGGTTCCCTACCATTGTAGTCGTCATGAATTTTAAAGAGTTTGATCTTATCTTGGGGTTAGACTGGTTGACCAAATATGAAGCTGAGGTTAAATGCGCCGACAGAGTCGTTAAGGCGAAGATTAAATCAGGTAATTATATAACCATTCCCTGTGAAGGTCAGAATTCTAATAGAAAAGATTTCTGGGCAGCTTTGGATGTTTCTCCAGCTCAAATAGAAAATATCCTTGAAGCCACAGAGAATATTCCTGACCTCATCAAAGACATTCCAGTCGTCAAGAACTATGCGGATGTGTTTGAAGAAGTTGTTCGCTTACCTCCGCAGAGAGAAATAGATTTCAAAATTGCTTTAATTCCGAATGCAAGGCCTGTAGTTCACGCTATTCGAAGAATGTCCTTAAAAGAGAAAGAGGAATTAGACAATCAAACACGACAGCTCGTATAGAAGGGTCTGATCAGGCCCAGTTTCTCTGATTGGGGTGCAGCAGTGGTGTTTGTCCCAAAGTCTGACGGTACTCTACGGATATGTGTGGATTATCGTGATTTGAACAAGCAGACCATAAAGAACACATATCCATTGCCGCGAATCGATGACTTATTGGATCGTCTGAATGGAGCACACGTATTTTCAAGGATGGACCTAGCTACAGGCTTCCATCAACTTCGAATTGCCAAAGAGTGTGTTCCAATGACAGCATTCAGAGGTCCTGACTTATTCTACGAATGGTTAGTAACGCCGTTCGGCTTATGTAACGCTTCAGCATACTTCGTCGATTTGATGAATAGAGTGTTCAGAGGAGTTTTGAATAAATTTGTTCTGGTTTTTATTGATGATAGTCCAATCTTCTCTAAATCAAAGGCCGAACATGAAAAGCATTTGAAACAGGTTCTAGAAATTCTGAGAAGGAATGTATTGAAAGCCAAACTGTCCAGATGTATATTCTGGCAAGAGGAAGTGAAATTTCTGGGCCACGTCGTATCGAAAGAAGGAATTGCTGTGGATCCAAGTAAAATCACAACTATTCAGAATTGGAAACAGCCCAGTACCCCTACAGAAGTCCGCAGTTTTCTCGTATTGGCTAGTTATTACCGGAAGTTCGTTAAAAACTTTTCGAAGATATTTGATCACTTAACGAAGCTTATAAAAAAGCACTCAAAATTCAAATGGACTCCAGAAAGTGAAGAGGCTTTTGAAGAGCTAAAGTTAAGATTAACGACAGCTGCAGTGTTAACCATCATAGATGGCAATCAGGATTTGAAAGTCTGGACAGATGCTTCTAGAGAAGGCCTTGGCGCAGTGTTAATGCAAAGAGGCCAAGTGATTGCTTATGCTAGCCGTCAACTGAAGCCGCACGAGAAGAACTACGTAACTCAAGATCTTGGGTTATTGGCTATAGTATTCTCTTTGAAAATCTGGAGACATTATCTTCTGGGTGAGAGATTCGAACTGTTTACAGATCACCAGTCGTTAAAGTATCTGTTCACCCAGAAAGACTTGAATCTGAGGCAGTAACGTTGGCTAGAGTTCCTTGCAGCATACGATTTTGAGATTATATACACTCCAGGGAAAGCCAATGTCGTGGTCGATGCGTTAAGCCGAAAGAATAAAATGATCGCCAGTTTTATCATTGCGACTTCGTTGATTGACAAGATATCGGCTCTCCAAAAAGACTACCAATTTATTAAAGGAATGAGTCAGCGAATTCGTGAAGGCAATGCTTCGGATTTCCAGCTCGACAGTGAAGGGATTCTGAGGTTAGAAGGACGAATTTGTATTCCAGAAATTCCTGAACTCAGAAGAGATGTGCTTGATGAATGCCACAAATCTAAGCTCAGTATCCATCCGGGTGTGAGTAAAATGTATAACGATATCAAGTGAACATTCTGGTGGAAGTCATTAAAAAGAGACATCTCGATATATGTTAGTCGATGCCCTACTTGCCAGCTAGTCAAAAGCGACCAACAGAAACTGGCTGGATTGTTGCAACTGTTAGACGTTCTAGGCTGGAAGTGGGAACATATTTCCATGGACTTCATAGATGGTTTTCCCAGAACCAGAAAGGTAAATGACAGTATTTGGGTGATCGTAGATCGCTTCATGAAGACCGCCCATTTCATACCTGTCAGATCAAACAGAACTGATCAGAGTCAGGCGCAAATATATTTCAAGGAAATTGTTAGACTACATGGAGTGCCGCTCGGTATAGTCAGTGACAGAGATACAACATTTACTAGAAAATTCTGGGAGGCGTTTCAAGTAGAACTGGGAACAAAGCTGAATCTTAGCACCGCTTATCATCCTCAGACAGATGGTAAAACTGAGAGGGTGAACCGTATACTAGAAGATCTATTGCGGGCTTGTGTTCTAGATTTCGGTGGATCATGGGAAGACCATCAGCATTTGGCTGAATTCTCATATAACAACAGCTACCAAGCGAGTCTGACAATGTCACCATTCGAAGCGTTGTATGGTAAACCGTGCCGATCTCCTGCTTGTTGGGTAAAACCCGGTAATAGACTTGTGTTGGGGCCAGATATGATCCGAGAAGCTGCCGACAAGGTCGACTTATTAAGAAGCGATTACTCGCCGCTCAAAGCCGACAGAAGAGCTATGCCAACAAGAGAAGAAGAGATATATCATTTGCTGTTGGCGACTATGTATATCTGAAAGTGTCGCCGTTGAGAGGAGTTATCCGGTTCGGTAAAACAGGGAAGTTGGCGCCCAAATTCATTGGTCCGTTTCCTATTATGGAACGGATCGGTACTCTCGCTTATAGGGTTAAATTGCCTGATTGGTTGCGTGGAGTTCATGATGTATTTCACATATCTCAACTTCGAAAGCACGTTCATGATCCAAACTTGATCGTGGAAGAAGCAGCTCAACAGGATATTGAAATTACTCCAGAATTAGTTGTGAGAAGAGAGCCGCTAAAGATTATCGGCAAAGAAACCAAAGAGCTGAGGAACAAGAAGGTTCACTTAGTCAAAGTGCAATGGAGTGGAGATCCGCGAGATTGTACTTGGGAAACTGAGGAGAGCATTCAGAAAGCCTATCCTAGATGCCGAGTGGATATCTCTGATTGACTCCGGTGCAAGGTACATTTACCATACTTTGCATTACCAATTAGTTCTCTACTCTTTTGTTATTTTCTTTCCATGGATGTGCACTTTTAATTCTATAGTCTGAATGATTTTAAAAGAGTTTAGAAACTAATTAGTATGTTTTTGAAAAGTTAAAAACAATTTGATTGTTGTTTGTGTTGTGTGATAGTAGAATTGGATTAATCAAATTATTGAAACGATAGTTAGTTTAATCAATAATAGAATAAATGGTAGAATTTATTCGATTAAATCACACATTGAACTGATTTAAAAATAGATAGAAATATATACGTGTGCATATATATGTTTGAACAGGTAATTGGATAGCTGTTGAGTAAAGATTTTATTTGCGTGCCCGACAAATAGGTAAACCGTAATGAGTTGGATGCGAAATATTATTATATCAACTCCTGTGAATGCCATTGGATGCGGAGTGCTGGTTATTATGTGTGTAATAATAAACATCGCCATAGGATAGTAACAATTAATTTTCAACTACATTACATGGCATACTTCTGAAGATAGGCATACTTCATCATATACCACATAAGCATTTGGAGCATGTGTAACGAGTTGGAAGATTTACCATACGAGCGAGAGGCTTGTATGGCGATGACTATATTTTACAGGTTGCACTGATGAATGATATGGACAATATAAATTGTAACGATAAATTGCCAGATTAATAAAAACCCCACACGGGTCTGGAGTTGACAATAATCACGTCTCTCTAGTCATTAGATACGGCACATGGACTATTTATCTCCCACACGGGACGAGGTGACGAGGATTTATCCTTTGGAGCAATTAAAATACACACTCCCTCTGGCTTTGACAGGGTGACGAGAATTTATTCTCTGGAGTTATTATCTATACACTCTCCCCTATAACCACCAGATTATATCACTATAAATTTGTGTATGCTTTATAGGATTTATTGGGTACCTAATACGGCCCAATAAATTTCCAAACCTCTCCCCGTACAAAGGAGCTTATGGCGAATTTTTTCGAAAATTCCGGGTGTTATCCAAATTTTTGTAGAATTTGAAAATTCTCAGAAACTGAAAAGTTGGAGAATGGAAGCCAGATTGAACGTAGAGTTGGTTAATCAAACCACTTTCGACTATGTTCCTTTTCGGGGACGAAAAGTTTTAAGTGGGGGAGATTGTAACGACCCGGAAAATCTGAACCAATTTAAAATTTTTAAATTGGCTAAAATAGTGGATTTTAAATAATTAAAATAAATATTTTAAATAATAGCAATGAAAACTGAGTTTGAATCGATGTTTGAAAATGAATATAATTAATTCTAATTATAAACAAGGCCTGAAATGGCGCGGTAGTTTCAAAATTTGAATTCAAACTTTGACTGACTTTACCGGGTGCAAAACAAAATGGATTTGAGTGAAACAAAAAATATTTAAATCTGTTAGTGAATGTCTTTCTAACAAATCTGAAAAATCGAAGTTTCATAGCGGAAAGCAAAAGTTATGGCCAAATGAATTTTCAGAAAGGTCGCTATGGAATTTATATAGCCCGTGAAATTAGCCATTTTGCAAACGACCTCGGAATTCGACGAAACCACTTTTGTTGGATCCGGGATGTGAAGTTATTGCTAGGTTTCAAATTTCATAATTTTTGAAGCTAGTATGTGAGCGTGGCAAAGGAAAATGAGTTTTGGTCAATTACAGTTAAATTGGATCGACTAGAAATGGGCCATTTTTCAAACGGTCTCAGAAGTCAACGAAACTAGTTTTGTTGGGACCGTATCGTTAAAACATAGCTAGATTTATTTTTTGGAAATTTTTCGAATTTGTTTGTGGCCCTAGCAAATTGAAATGTACGTTCAAATCAAATATTGAATGTTTTATATTTTAATTTGAAGAAAAACTAACTGAAACAGTCGAATGGGCCTACGAAACATATCCCATTGTGTTCGAAATGGGGGTAAAACGCTAGGGACGACAGTCGTTGGGTTTGGATTGGTGTTAGTACGTGAAGAGGGGTATTTTTGGATTTTAAAAATTTATAAATATAAAAAAACAATCATTGGTCAAACTATTTTCTCTCTCCCCGATATCCTTCAGCGACGAACGGCAGAAATAGTTCGGAACCTTCCCCCTCATTTTCCGATCAATCCAAGAAGAATTAGCCCTACCTGAGGATTTAGTAGAGCTTCGAATTCTCTTCAAATCCATATAAGTATTGGATTTTTTCGTTGTGCGTGTGTCGAGATCTACCACCAAGAAGTCGCGCCGTTCATTGCGCCACCGCCCGTTCATCTGGGCGTCGAACTGGCCACCAGTGGTGGCGTTGGAAAGCCCTCTCGAAGCTCGAGATCGTGGCACAGGCCGATCGTCATATAGTTGCACGGATGGAACGAAAATCGAAAACCTAGTTTCGAACCAAACTGTGAAGGTACGACTTTGTTTAATTTCAACTGTTTTAACACCTTTAAACCGTTGCAAACTTTGAAAAATCATATCTTTTTCATTTCTTGATGAAATTCGATGAAACAGGAAACATCGTAACCGTGTGGACGTCTTCTACATTCTAGAAGAGACCGCATATTTTTCTGAGCCTTCTGCTATTTTTGGTGGAGTGGAACCCAATGTGAGATTTCTAATTTATAAACGATATGGAAAACGATGATGTATAAATTATATAGTCGATGTATGAGTTATATAAGCGTTGTACACCTCTTGTATAAGCGTTGTATAAGTTGTACGTTCGATGTATAAGTTGTATATGTGTTGTAAAAATTATATATGTGTTGAAATAAAAGTGAAATGCTATATATAAATATATAAATATATATATACGCCCCTCGTCAATAAACCATGGACGATATTTATTGGTTGTGATTGGTGTGAAAATTGATTGATAGCGAATGGTTGATTGGAATTGTTGGTGGTTGATATTGATTGATTGTGGTTGAAAAATACCCGTTTGTGGTTGAGAAATATTTGGTTGAAACCACATAGGATTAGTTTGTGGAAATGAAAAAAATACACATGCCGCCTACGTGCGAACTAGATGCATGATTCCCCATTGTCGAAAGCTGCGAGGCTTTAAGGTAGAGCGAGGAGCCGTACTAGGGACGGTCCCGGTTTTAACTACCCTGCCGTTATGCTGCCGAAATTTTGAATAACATTCATGTGTTAGAATTATTTTCCTGTGTTGAAATTATATTCGTCTGTTGAATAGAAAACCTTCATGTGTTGAATAGAAATTCATTCGTTGAATAGAAATTCATGTGTTAAATGGTATTCGTGTTTTAAATATAAAAATCACATTTTTATCTATATATATAAACTGTAGAAAACCTTTATGTATTGAATTGAAATTCATTCGTTGAATAGAATTCATGTGTTGAAAGGTATTCGTGTTTTTAAATATAAAAATCACCTTTTTATCTATATATATAAACTATAGAAAACCTTCATGTGTTGAATAGAAATTCATTTGTTGAATGGAATTCATGTGTTGAATGGTATTCGTGTTTTAAATATAAAAATCACATTTTTATCTATATATATAAACTATAGAAAACCTTCATGTGTTGAATCGAAATTCATTCGTTGAATAGAAATTCATGTGTTGAATGGTATTCGTGTTTTAACAATAAAAATCACATTTTTATCTATATATATAAACTATAGAAAACCTTCATGTGTTGAATCGAAATTCATTCGTTGAATTGAAATTCATGTGTTGAATGGTATTCATATTTTGAAATAAATTGTTTTATAATAAAAATCCCATTTTTATCATCTATATGAATTATATAAAATAATCTGGTTTTGAAATAAATTGTTTTACATTAAAAATCACATTTTTACTATATACATGAATTGTTAAAATAGTGAAGTGTTGAAATAGAAAACAGTTAGATAAAAATATCATTTTTATCGAAAGTATGAAAGTTATATAATTTTGAAATCGAAGAATCGATACATATATATATTTTGAAACCGTGATTTCAAAAGATTAGTGCGGGAGATCCGACCATCGGATTTTCCCGAAACCGCAATCGTTGGGTTCGCTTTGGAAATATCTTTCCAACGGCACCAACTTTGTAAAAATCCAACGGTTGGATTGTCTGGAATGTTTAATTCAAATCTGAAGAAAAACAGCGCCAGAATCGATTATATATATATATAGTGTGTTCGGTTGGCACCCCACTGGTTGCTAGAGGCTACCAGCAGGGTGTTCGGTTGGCAGTTAACTACCGACCAAACATAGGTTTGGTCGGTGGTTATCCACCGACCGAGCCTTGGTCGGTAGACAACCGCCGACCAAACCCATATTTGATCGGCGGTTAACCGCCGACCGAAGAACACCGCGGTAGCCCCTAGCAGAAACCGCGGTGCCCTTAGCAACACACTATATATAAATATAATTATATTTAATCGAATAACGACGCTGCAGTTCGCATTTTGAAATCGAAACTTCAAACGATTATACCGGGAGATCCGACCGTCGGAATTTCCCGAAACTGGATTCATTGGATTCGTTTTGAAAAGATCTTTCTAATGATGTAAATTTTGTGAAGATCCAACGGTTAGATTTTCAGATATGTGTAAGTCAAATCTGAAGAAAAACAGCGCCACGGCCGCGTTATGGCCCGAAGTGTCGTTTTGAATAAATTGGCTATTTTAAAATAAATAAAAATAGCGATAAATCGTTTTAAAATATTATAAACGATATGGATGTGAAATTTAGAAATTAACTGAAGGTTAGCTAAGTCGAATGGTTTCCTGGATTTTGATCTGATGTTGGTTTCGGCCTTCGGGGTTAATATTTGGGAAATCGTTCTCTTACTGATTGACGGTTAGTGACTAATGAATTGAAATGATGCGTATGTATGTTTGTGTTGCACTTGTTTATTATATACGTGAGTTGCTCAGAAAGACCGGGTTTATCCCATTCTGAATAACTGAATCGACGATAAGAAGTCGAAGATGAAGACGAGGGTTAAGACCGATCTTCACCTCGTTTGGATGGTCACTGAGGTCCTGATTGGGAGGCATCCTAAAATATGGATAATTAGTGGTGATCGTCCAGACGTACGTGGCAATCGATGGATATGCGAGGTATTTAGTGCCTCCGGTTTCGTTCAGACCGAGAACGGACTTGCAAATGGACTGTGTGTCTGACATTGGAATTCGTTCTGTGCGATTGATAACCATCAGTTGCGTGATGTGAATTGCCCTTGTGGCATGCTAAGATGCAGTGATCAGGGCTTCTGTTGAAAGCAAAGTCTTGTGGTGATGATCAAGGTACCTCATGTGTGGCGTAGCTTTGTGTATAACGTGAATTCGTGAGCCTCACACCCCGGTTTGAACCAGAAACGAGAGAAGGACCTCAGGGAGGGCATGCGTTTCTTTCTAGCTAGGAGTTGTGTCGGTGTTTTTACATGGCCTGACATTTTACTTATGTGGATGATGGATAGCGAGGCGCCTCAGATATATCGGTCGATCCGGGACCGATGGAGTCATTCGTTGGCTCATTTACGCCCCATAGGGCGGAGAAACGTAGTGTTCAGGCATAATAATCCACATCGGTGGACCGGCCCTGACGATCCAAGGGCCCACCTGAGTCTGGGCCCTGAGACATGGGCTAGATTGTCTCGAAGTCGGTAAGGACTATCTTTTGCCTTGGTTCATGACGGAAATCCAATTTCCAAATACGTGACTGCGTGGTTTTGATTGTATACCTATATATGGCAACATAGTGGCATGGGATGCTCATGTCGTCTAGATTGATAGTTAGGATTTGAAATTGTTTTTAAAACATATAAACACTAGTAGTAATATCAAATGCTTTTGTTTTATTCGTATCAAGCATATTTTGGCCATAATAAGGTAAAACTCTATCCTCCGGTTTGCGTTGCATTGTGTTATGGGAACTGAGTCTTATAATGGCTTCATTTTTATAAAAAGCATTGCGATGTTTAAAAGAAAGATTTGTTTTAAAGCACTGGCAATCCAATGGAGTAAACCCGTTCCACGAAAGTGGCGTGGTCCTGTGATTTGCCATATTATAAATGTGTTGAGTAGATTTCTCATACCAGTCCCATGACTGACTCGTAGTTTGTTTCACTTTCAAACTCGGGTGCCCCTTTTTCTACACGGGCAGCCTTGTATTCAGGTTTAACTGGTTCTTTCTGGATAGCTGGAGCTGAAGATGGATTCTATTATTTATCTCTTTTTATGTTGTTCAGCTCCTATTGTACATTATGTTTGTTTTCCGCTGTAGACATTTATGTGTAGCTGAACTGTATTTGTACTAAGTATGATCCTGTATACTGTGTAACTCTGATGATTACGTTTATCCAGTGTATTCTATAGTACATTATCTGGTGTATTTATTTATTTCTGTTTTGCTATTATCTGTATATGTGTTATATTCCAAAGATTTCCCTTGCCACCGTCAGTACGGGGTTTGGGGTCGTCACAGTGGTCGAAGACCGGAGGTCTTCACGTCATCTGGTTGATTACTGATGATCTTGATTGGGCTGTACACCAAAGAGGAGGGAATCTGTTGGTGATCGCCCAGACGTACTCGGAGATCGATGGATATGCAAGGTACAAGGTGCCGTTCAGACCCAGAACGAACTTGTAAATGGACTGTGTGTCTGACATTGGATTTTAGTCTGTGTGATTAATTTCTATTAAATATATATCTATTTGGCGACGGAGAATTTATTCTCTTGCTTAATGCCCTTCTCTGAGACATACGAGCTCACGGGTTATATATTGATAGATATCAATCGCATAGAGCGAATTGCCTGTGTGGCATGGCTAAGTGGCAAATGATCAAGACTTCTGTTGAAAAGCAAAGTCTTGTGGTCGATGATCAAAACACGGCCTGTGTGGCATAGCTTTGTGCAACGTGAATTTACGGGCCGACACCCCGGTTGTGAACCAGAAACTGGAGAGGACGTCAGGGCGGGCATGCGTTTCCTCCTAGCTAGGGTGATGTCAGTGCTTAAACTGGCTGACATTTATATACTTTTCACCTGTGTGGTTGTTGCTATTGCGAGGCGCCTCGGTTTGATCGGACGATCCGGGTCCAATGGAGTCATTCGTTAGCTCATTTACGCCCCAAAGGGCGGGGAAACGTAGTGTTCAGGCATTTTAATCCACATCGGGTGGACCGGCCCTGTGGGTCCAAGGGCTTGACTGAGTACTTGTCCTGAGGCTCGGGCTAGAGAGTCTCGAAATCGGTAGAGGACTATCTTTTGCCTCGTTTCACAGATGGAAATCCAATTTCCAATACGTGACATATGCGGTTTTGATTGTAGAGCCTAATATGGCGACATAGTGGGATGGGGCGCTCATGTCGTCTATGATTGATACTTATGATTTGAAATTGTTTTGACACTATACACTTATAGTTATAAAAAAAATGAATTTGTTTTTAGTGTATCAAGCATCCTATGGCTATTATAAGGTAAAAACCCTATCTTCCGGCTTGCGTTGCATTGTGTGATGGGACCTGGGTCTTATAATAGCTTCATTTTTCTTTATTTAGCATTGCGCTGTTTGTTTTATGCACTGGTATTCTTGGGAGGAAACCCGTTCCAAGTTATACGGCGTGGTCCCTTGATTTACCTAACTTTAAAATAAAGATTAATAACTGTTTTAGTTCTCACACCAGTCACATGACTGACCTGGAGTTTATTGTTTTAACCTAAACTCTGGGTGCCCTTATTTTCGACACGGGCAGCTAGTAGTTTTGGTTTTGCAGATTTATATTCACAGGATCCTGGTTTACAGTTGGAATGATATCCGGAAAGCTTTGTATCTGTATATCTCCTTCAGTTGTGTTTTGTATTATTTTCCGCTGCTTTGTAATTTATTGTAATCTCTGATATTTTCTGTTGTATAATATTTGTTTATACTCTATATATTCTTGTATTCTGATGAAATTGTTGTAATATACAATGAAATGTTCTTTTGTCTGCGTTCTTTTGTGTGTTGTTCTCGAAGTATCTGCTCTTTCCTTGCCGGGGAAGTTACGGGTCCTCACATTATTTTTCTAACTCCTCATACATAACAGTATATATGCAAACAGATGATATTTTTTTGAGGAATCCAGTTGGATTCCTCCAACCTGTTTTCCAGCATCCACAGACGTTAGTCTACATAAATAATACACATCCTGCTTCAAGGCCGGATATCGTGGTATAAAAGGGGATCCACTTATATACGTGGGCGTAGTGTCATCCGCTAATGATACTGCGGGCATCCGCTAATGAGACTGCGGGAATCCAACCAATCATCAACCCAATATATATATATATATATATAATATAAATATATATATAATAGTCAACCTAAATAACCAATATATTTAAATCAACCAAACAACATTCAAACAAACAACAACAATTATTTTTAACTAATAAAAATAATTTTAAATGAAAGGTGAGTGAGATTTACTCACCATGATTTTCTTTGTCGAACATCCAATCTAGTTCAAACCAAGTTATTTCAAAGTATCCGTCGTTCCGGTCCCAACGTACTTCGTCTTGCTCAAAACTAATATAAAAATAATTTATGATTTTTATAAGCTATTGAATGAATAAATTTAAATAATTCAATCCATTAATTACCTTACTAAGCTTTTATTATCGTTATTTAAATAAGCTAATTATGGTGATTAGCTAATCCAAATCCATTCCTTTTCAAATTTCATATTCAACTGGTTAGCTTACAAATTGATTACAACACTAACTAACTACTTAGGTTCACATCATTTAATCGGTTGCTAATTTATATAAACTATTTTATTTTTGTTATCAATTATTTGAAATTAACTTTGTATCTACCCATTTGATTTTCAGTAATCATAAAGTAATTACTCAACACAAACCAGAGAACCCTATTTCATACCTCGTTCAACTATCGAAGACTAAACCCCTTTGCCAGTCGTGAATTTCAGGGCTTGCTTCTGATTCCAAGCGACGTACTTCACCTTCGATCATCCGGGCACCCCTAAACCGCCACCGAAGTCGAGTTCTAGTCGGCTATTGAAGCCATCGATCACCCCAAGTTCTAGTTCGAACGCCTCCAAAATCGCAAGCTTCATCAAATAGCACCTGGTCACCATCCCTAACCCGCAACCTCTAATTCACCATCCTCGAAGTCATGATTCCCCAAATCGAAATCGCATAGTGACCACAACACCCCCAAATTGAATCGCATCTTCGAGTAATGATGTCCGCGCCTCCGTAAACTACTTCAAATCTCGATGACAACCCTACTTCCTCCTGAATACGCGAAATTCTCCAGTTGTTGCCAAGCTTTAGCGAGGTCCTGGACTTTGACTCGCGGTGCTCCCATTCAACTCGCAATGCCATAATTGATTCAAACCCCCTTTTTTATATAATCGGTGGTATTAGATTTTAAGTGACAAGAAGGAAAAAGGGATGACAAGAATGGGTTTTGATTTTCCATTCTATTGAAATGAAATTAAGGGTAGCGGTCCATCTTAAGGACTTAGGAATAACTTTCTATTCAGAGGAATGAAAAAGAAGATAAACAGAGAGGGGTATTGCGGTTTTATAAACGATGAAAACTTAGTGCTTAAGGAATAGGCCTGCGCTATATATAGGTTAAGTACACTTCATTTAATTCGTTTTGAAATAAAAGCGATTTTAATTTAATTTAAATAGATTCTGATTTGATTTCTGATCCGACTTTGAGCTTATCCGTTTAAAATATATCGGGGTTCATAATAAAAATCGTGAACCGCTATTCTAGTGTACCGACCATCGTTTCAATATTATAATGCTATTCTGAACTGAATTGAATATATTTTAATATTTAATTTGAACTTATATACTGTATTAAATTAATATAATATAATTTAAATTAAAAACTAATCAATTCGCTCGTAATACAATATTTTTATTATCGTCCATATCCAACCACAATTAGTATTGATCATCCGTATTGCTTTAATTCAGTTTTTTTTACTTCGATTTGAATTATTTTTCGTATTACAATGATTATATGTATTCAAAATAAATTGTATATCGATTATAAATAGATAATTCAATATAAAAATTCTTTTATATTATTAATTCAATATTAAAACGATACTAAATATTTAAAATAAATCGACCAAAAATACGGGTCGTTACATTCTTTCCCCCTTAAAATATTTTCGTCCTCGAAATTGCTAAGGTAGAAAAAATGGTACAAATCCATTATTTTTCAAAATCTCACTTATGTTGAAACTCAACTTTTCGTATTACTAAGTCCTACCAAAATTTTTGGTTTTCATTCATTTGAATGATTTTCAATCAACATATTTCCATTCAATTCAAATTCATTCGAATTGAATTAGATCAATTTATTCACTTCGATCCATTTTACTTGTCTGAGTTAAATTTAATTCCAGAACTCAAATTCCCGGGTTTCTATTTCAAATCCTTTTGAAATCACATAAATATATACATATATTTATTTCCATCACAAATTCAAAACACTTGAATTTTCAAACCACTGGTTTTCTTTCAAAACAAATTTCCATCAAAACTTTTCTAAGGTAACATTCCATCACTTAGAAACTCGAAAATGAACACTGATGATGCTGCAGTCATCATCGCAATTATTTCCCAGTCACTGAGGTGAGTTCAGTGCTTTACCACTTTCAAAATCCATCCAAAATGATTTTTATTCAAAAATCCCTTTAAACAAAGCTATATTATTTTAATATACTTTGAAAATATTTTCCAAATCCCCCAGGATTTAAATTCTTACTTCAAATTCTGAACCCAATTTTAATTCATCCCGTTTGAATATTTCATTCTTATACAAATTCTATTTGGTTACATATAACTATTCAAATTTTATAATCTTATTTGATTATAATAATAACAACCAACACATCCATATATTATAATAATTTCAAAAATTATTCTTTCTATAGAATTTTGGGTAAAATAATTTCATTCACCCACTTTAAAACAATATCGTGTTCAATCTTCTATTCAAGTGTTTAGAAATTCCTATCGACTTTGTGGCGTCCCATTATTCTATCAGAATTCATAAACCACTCAACAAAAAAACCAACACAATATAAAACAACTTTTATATCAATTTACAAGTACGCACTCTCATATATATACACTCAACTCATTCTAGTGTACTACTGACCCTATCTCTAATGAGCACATAACACACAAGCCTAGGTATTCTCTCAACCTAAGCTCTGATACCAACTGTAAAGGCCCGCAAATCCGTACTATCCGAGTTGACTAATAATACCACACGTCCAAATCAATTGCACAGAAATACGAATCATTAATAGAAAGAAGTTAGAGGATGAGAAATAGAAAGAAAGAAATATTAGAGTAGAATAAAATGTAGATCACAAACTCACAACGGAACGAAAAAATATATATTAAATAACATAACTTTTGAAATACAAATCAGTAACTTTATATACATACCATCATCAGAGCACAACAGTTATTCCTGGAACAGTTATAAACACCTGTTTCCAGATACAAGCATAGTACACAGCGAAAATATGATATTCTATAGCTAACCGGTGAAGCCTCCTGCTTCCAGCTCCTCCAAATAAATCTGTAAAATCCCGACTACTTGACTACCCGTACAAATTTGGAAACCCAAGAGTTTAGGGGAAAACAAACAAAATAAACTCTGGGTCAGTCACGGGACTGGTGTGAGTAAACTCCAACCAATTGTTTAACTTTCAAAATCCTTTCGAAAGGAAAGATAATAGTAAGACCGGGCCACACATAAACATGGACGGTTTTTACCTTACTATAACCCAAAACACTTTGATATGAAAATCCAGTGATAATATAATGATGTCTACGTCAAATAAATAGAATCTAGTGGAACGCTTGCATCTCACACTCCACATACATAGTATAAAATCAAAAAACCGCATGGCGCTTATTGGAGATTGGATTTCCAACATGACAAGGTATGGAACCACATTCCGCTAGTGTATCTCTAGAGAGGAATACACTGTCTTCAATAAGAACACCTTGCAACCCGGCCCACACATGACCGACCACTCATTTCGCTTGAGTGTATCGAAGGTATATCACCAACGGTTGGGATCAGCAATCGTTTCCCGATTGGGACAACATCGAACAGAATAAGAAATTAAATGAATCTCTATATAGGTGATAATACACCCTAATGGGAGCGACCCAAATAACCATGCTGCACGCCCGATTATTGTCATTTCCCAGTTGTTGAGGCCTGGGGCTGCGATTACTTGCCATTCATTTATAACACAATCACTTTGTATGCCACATCGTCAGATCCGTTAATCACTAATTGATTTGCACAAATATTCTGGATATTATGCTAAGGGAATAAATCCATTGCAACGATATATATTTATACAGACCAACCCATTCGATCATTGGAAATAATTTGTCAGACATTCGTCCATACACGTTCGTTCTGGGGTTAAACAAAACCAAAGTCACAATTTCTATTAATAGAAAAAGCCCTTGCACTTTACACCATCTTCGATTACCTTCGTATAATCTGATTCGCAATGCTACTGCTAATACAGAGTGGTTCTTTGGATAATAATCCCACCGGTCTCTCTATATCGACAACGATGGTCAAAACTTCGATAGTCGTGATTTAACTATCGAATAAAAACAAGTGTACATTCAACATATCAAACAAATCACCGGGCTCTTTAATTAATATTTCATGAATTAAATCTCTTCTCCATTTCCTTATCAATATTTGTTAACCAAATATTTTCGATAATCACTCGGTCTCTTACATTCTTTGGAAAACATTTCTATATCTCGCCTTCTTTTATTTTCTACACTTAGAAAATATATTCTATTTGAAATTGAAACAATTTCAATCACTTATCTTTTTCTCGACACTTTAATTATACTTAGGAAATATTTACTTTTATATTTCCAAAATTCCATCACTTGGGTTAAAATGAATGTTTTGTAAAACATCGTTATAGCAACCCCAAAATATTTTATTCAACTAACTATTATTCAACACTACTCTTTGAGATTGGATCTTGCTATTTATCAATTAAAAATGAAATCAATCAAGTTGGGGTAAAATTGCCTCTCAGACCTTGACTGAAAACATCATTAACTTCAAAACAGACAAAACCACTTACCTCGAATAAACACACTATACAACCCAATTATTCATTTTTAAAACATGTATATGGTTCGCTTTCTATTTCTAAATTATAGATTTCCCTTTTTGTTTACAATATTCTATATTTTATTTCGTTCCCTTATTGAATTTTATATATATCGATACATTGATTTCTAACTATCAATTTATCTTAAAAATATTCAAACTCCTTAAATTTCCAGAAAATTTCTGAATCGACCCGAACTTCCCCGGTAAGGAAGGCCCGGATTGAGTTGAGGACAAGACCAATTAGAACGCAAACAGAAGAACATTTCATTGTTTATTACAACAATTCCATTAGAATAAAAGAATATACAGAGTATGAATAAATATACATTCGACAAATTTCAGAGATTTAAATATAGTGATGTAGCGGAAAAATAATACAATACACAACTGAAAGTAATACATGGATACAGAGCTTTCCGAGCATCTTTCCAACTGTAAATCAGGATCTTGTGAATATAAATCTGCAAAAACCCAACTACTAGCTGCCCGTGTGGAAAATAGGGGCACCCAGAGTTTAGGTTAAAACAATAAACTCCAGGTCAGTAATGTGACAGGTGTGAGAACTAAAACAGTTATTTAGAAACTTTACTTTAAAAGAGAGTAATTCAAGGGACCACGCCGTATAAAACGGAACGGGTTTCCTCCCAAGAATACTAGTGTATATAACAAAACAGCGCAATGCTTTTTGGAAAAATGAAGCTATTTTAAGAACCAGGTCCCATCACACAATGCAACGCAAGCCGGAGGATAGGGTTTTCCCTTATAATAGCCAAACATGCTTGATACGTTTAAAACAAATCATTTGATACTATTATAAGTGTATAGTGTCAAAACAATTCACATCCCAAATATCAATCATAGGCGGCATGGGTACCATCTATCATGTCGCCATACTAGGCTCTACAAGTAAAACCGAAATATCTCGTATTGGAAATTGGATTTCTGTCATGAGTCGATGCAAGGGGCAAGATCCTCTCCGTTCGAGACACTCTAGCAAATGTTTCAGGACCCCACCATGATCCTTGGAATCGGTTGGGCCAGTCCTCACCTAACTTTGGAAGATTAATTATTCCTGAACACACGTTTCCCTGTCCTAACAGACCTATATCCGAGGCGCCTCGCATTCCAACATCCACACAGGTAAAAAGTATATAAATGTCAGGGCTGGTAGGTCACTGACATCACCCATAGCTAGAAAGAAATGTCGTGTTCTCCCGATGGTCCGTATCCCGTTTTTGGCTCATCCCGAGGAGTAAGGCTCGCGAATTCATTCTATACACAAAGCTATGCCACACAGGCCGTGCTTTGATCATCAACCACAAGACTTTGCTTTTCAACAGAAGCCTTGATCATTTGCCACTTAGGCGTGCCACACAGGCAATTCACTCCATGCGACTGATGTCCATCGATATACAACCTCTGAGCTCGTACGTCTCAGAGAAGGCCGTTAAGCAAGAGAATAAATTCTCCGCCGCCAAACAGATGTATATTTAATAAAAATCAATCAATACATAATAAAATCCAATGTCAGACACACAATCCATTTACAAGTTCGTTCTGGGTCTGAACGAAACCGGAGGCACTTTCCTCGCATATCCATCCATCTCTAAGTACGTCTGGACGATCACCAACTGATTCCCTCTTCTTGGGTGTACAGTCCAATCAAGATCATCAGTAATCACCCAAACGATGTGAAGACTTCCGGTCTTCAACCACCGTCTTCATCTTCGACATCTCGTCGAATCGGTTATTCAGAATGGGTATAAACCCGGCCTTTCCGAATAACCCGCGTATATAATAAACACTTGTTACACAATCACAACATACGACTCATTCCCTTTTAGAATATTCTTTTATTCAAATTTTCACATTCTTAGGGAAAGGTTCCCATTAATTTTATCAAAGATACATTCTTCTAAATTTATTCTTTAATCTCCCTTTGAATATCATTTCAAACCATATCATGGTTTTCCAAACTAGTCGGGATTAGCGAACCACACCGAAGTAATATTTATTTTATTTCCCAATCCCAACCTATTCATCCCATGAAGTAAAATTGGTCATACTTCATATCTAACACCATGGTGCTATCGGTAAAATTAATTACCATTTCACGTTCAAATCTAATTAAAGATTTAACTTTCGCTTTGGAGCAAAACTGGTGATACTCCATTCTCGATCACTTTTCAGATTTGATAATTTAAATAATCAATTCACTTTCAATCTAATTAAAGATTCATTAAAACTCAACTTAGTTTTAATCTTCCCAAAAATCAATATCCTGACTTTAACTGGGTTAAAGAACCCATGTTATCTAAAACACGGTTCACGATAAACCCAAAATCACATTCTATTGTTAATCGGGTTAAAGACCAGGTGTTATTCAAAACACCGCTCACGATAAACCCAAAAACCAATTTAAATTCAATTCCAATTAATACTATTTAATTGGTACTCTTCATTAAATCTAAATAGAAGGATTTAATCTTTTTCTCTATTGGGTTTAAGAACAGTGTTAATGAAGACACCATTCACGACAAACCCAAATCACATTTGAAATTAAATACAAGACTCTGAATAGAAAATATATCGGCTTATATTCAATGTCAAATTCTACGACCAACAAATATCGTATTGGAAATAACGATATAAATATATCTTTCAAATTTCCATAACCATATCTGTAGAATCACGAAATCCAACATCGAAATATTCCAAAGATAATTTCGATTCAAAGCTATTTCCACTTCAAGTATTGGAATTCTGATTATTTTTAAAACCACTTCAAATTCAATTTATTTATTTCAAAAATAAATTGATTTTAATTCTAGTTCAAAACTAGTTCATTTTGATAAAAATCTATTTTTATCTTTTCAAATATGGAGTTTTTCAGCCCAATTTTTCTCAAATCATTTCTTATGTTTTTGCACAAATTATTGATATTTTTAATAATTTAATCAAGGCTCGTACAGTCGATTTCCATCAACGGCCATCGAACTGCACTAACAGCGACCTTTTCCAAATTTTATTTGGAAATAATTCCAAATCCAACCGTTAGATTTCAAATTTCTAATATTCATTTGAAAACTCTTTTTGATACGAACCCAATGGTTCCAGTTTTAGGAGAATCCGACGGTCGGATCTCCCGCAATGTCCATTCGAAGTCAATGGTCGAAACTCACGAACTGCCGCAGCGCGGCGCGTTCTATTCAGGCCATTATATATAATATATATATATATATATATATATATATATATATATATATTATATTTCTTCGACTTACTTTTAAAACGTATTTTATAAATCGTTTTAAATTCGTTTTCGAAACGATTTCAACTTCATATTCAATTTCGAATCAAAATTGAATATTCCACATCATCGATATATAAATGATAATATTTTCAAAACGTTATATTTTGAAATCACTTCTTTTTCTATAATTATTTTAAAAACGAATATAATCGATATAAATATCGCTCACGTCAAAATAGCGCATTTGTAATCAACATGGCTTTATATATTTCAATAAATTCGTTATTCTATTCAACAAATGAATATTTATTCTATTCAACATATGAATCTACATTTCTTTCAACACATGAATCTTTATTTTATTTTATTCTATTCTTTATTTTCCCAATTGGAATGAGGCCCAATCAATTACCATATGATGTTAATTATATGGTTTCCACACAACACATGTATATAATAGCACTGACAAATAATCGACCATCATCCAAAGTGCACTACACTGTATAAGCATCAAATATAGATATCTAACGCTTATAACAGACTGTCAATCAATCGATCGACATACAACTAATTATTGGGATTAGTGTATGCCGTATTCTATCCCAATACCCGTGTGGGGTTTCAAATCAACAAACACAGATTTTTATTTATTCACATACCCGTTATAAATTATATTTTTAACGATAAAATATTTTTTTAATTGTATAAATATTTTATTTCACATCACACAACCAATAAATTTTCACCACAACAAACAATCGAACATACAAGCCATCCATGGTCTGTGGACGACGGGTGTTAGGTGCTACTAAGCACCATCTGCATCCTAGTATATATTTTAACTAGAAAACAAAATTAAAAGGTGAGAAGTTCTCACCCAAGCTAAATCCATTCACCGCGACTCTTCTTACGTAGGAAATCTTCACCTTTTCGTCTTTTATCACTTTCGTTGCCCGTATTCACTACATATATAAAAATCACATTTTTATATTCTCTCTACTTCACGATAAAATAAAGTTCAGATTTTTATTTCACTTCCTATATTTACCACACTTCTTTCTATATAGAAATTAAATTTTTATATTTCTACTTCTTATATAAAGATTGAATTTTTATTATCATATCTATATAAAAATTATATTTTTATATTACTACTTTGATAAAAACCATATTTTTAAAACTCTACCTAAGTAAAAATCATATTTTTATTATGCCACTAGTATAAAAATTATATTTTTAACTTTTCTATATTATAAAAATTATATTTTTAACCCTTCTATATTATAAAAATTATATTTTTAACCTTTCTATATTATAAAAAATATATTTTTTCAAAGCAAAGAATTCATATTTCTTTAAGAAATAAAAATCATATTTTTAAACAAATAAAAATCTAATCTTTCCTATGAACAAAATATATTCTTTTTATATGAAAACATTATAAAAATCTATTCTTTTTGTTTATGAAAACCCCATAAAAATCTATTCTTTTTGTTTATGAAAACACCATAAAAATCTATTCTTTTTGTTTATGAAAACACCATAAAAATCTATTCTTTTTATTTACAAAAATCATAATTTTCCCTAAACAGAAATCTAAACTTTTCGCTTCTAAAAATATAATCTTTTCATATAGAAAAATATAATCTTTCCTAAACTAAAAGTCATATTTTTACGTCCCTATACATATAATAAAAGTCGAATTTTATTTCAAATTCATATACATAAAAAAAATCGAACTTTTCATATGTAAAATACAAGCTTTTCATTGAATTAAAACCAAAGAACAAAACTTACATCGATTGGGTTTTTTTCTTCAATCGAGGGGGGGTTTCCCTTTGCTGCGTTCGGATTGGAAAGAGGGGGGAGGAGGAAGAAAGTGGGGGGAAGCTGGGGTGGAGGCGTTTGGGGATTTCGAGGTGGACAAGGGTAAGGAGGAAGACGCGTAGAAGGAGGGAAGGGATCGGAGGGGGTGCGGCTATCGCCTGAACGACGGCTAGGGGAGGGTGGCGGGGAAGGCTGGAACGGTGGATTGGGGGGCGGAGTGTTTTCAATTGGAGGAGGGGAGAATGGAGCGAGAGTGAGGGAGTCGGTGGGGGAGGGCTCCTCGCCGGAGGCGGCGCTGGTAGGGGGGCCTGCGTTGGAGGCCAGGCGACGGCTTCCGCCTTCCTCGATCTTTCTTCTCCTTTTTTTTATTTCGATTGAATCTGAGAGGAGAGAGAGTATAGAGGGGGAGGGACTTTATATATTGTTATTTTATTTATTTATTTTTCCACCAAAAAGTTGACTATTCATATGATCTCTAAACGAGGCCCAACGACTGTCGCCCCTAGCTAATTACCCCCATTCTGAACACAATGGGATATGTATCGTAAGAGGATTTGATCGTTTCGGCCAGTTTTCGTCAAAATCAACATATAACTCTATATATTGAATTTGAACGTGCATTTCATTTTACCGGGGCCACATACTAACCCTAAAAATTTTAGAAAAATATTTTCTAGCTTCGTATTGACGATACGGTCCTAACAAAACTTGTTTCATCGAATTTTGAGACCGTTTGAAAAATGGCCATTTTCCAGTCGATTAAAATCAACTAAAACTGGTCAAACGCGTTTTCCTTTGCCACGCTCACATACTGATTCGAAAAATTATGAAATTTGGAATTTAGCAGTAATTTGACATCGCAGATCCAACAAAAGTGGTTTCGTCGAAATCCGAGGTCGTTTGCAAAATGGCTATTTTTAAGGGCCTGAATTCCATAGGGACTATTCTGAATTTTCAACTGGACATAACTTCTGATCCCCGCTATGAAATTTTGATTTTTCGGATTCGTTGGAATGATATCCTCAATTAGATTCCATTATTTTTTGTTTTGCTAAAATCCGGTTTATTTTGCACCCGGTACATTCATTTGAAATTTGAAATCGAATTATCGAACTACCGCGCCATTTTCAATTCCTTTTATAATTAAAATAAAATTTTATATTCTAATGACGATGCATATAAATATATACGTTCGAATTCTATTCAAAATAAATTTATCGTCGATATTATTTAAAATAATTCATTTAAAATGTAGAAAATTCATCAAAATTGGCAAAATAAAAATTTTAAATTGCCTCGCATTTCCGGGTTATTACAATCTCCCCCACTTAAAACTTTTCGTCCTCGAAAAGGAACGAAGCCGAAAGTTGTTTAACAATTCAACTCAACTTTCCATATTTTCATTACGGCTTAAGTTCTTCTACTTTTCAGTTTCTAAGAACTTTTCAATTTTTTTTCAAAAATTTGGCTAACACCCTAAATTTTCGAAATATTTCGCCATAACCTCCCCTGCACCGGGGACTTCGGGATATTTCATATAGCCTCCCATGGTCTTCTTCAATCCAAAAGAAAAAGAAAAAGCCAAGCGGCTAGCCAATCGGCTCATAAAATCATCATCACCCAAGCAAAACAGTAAGTTATGGTAAACATGTACCTATTTGTCGGGCAAACAATTTTATTCTTCTGCTCTAGCCTCCTTGCTATGTCCTGTTCAATGTAAGTACATGTATATGCAAGCAAATGCGACCAATTTTCAATACACTCACTATTTGGTTCAGATTGGCATAATGATTCAAAATTTCAAACAAATAAACAACCAACACAACCATCAATCAATTAGTTGACTATCATTTCAAATTCATAACTTTGATATATATATACAGAAAATCATGTTTTAGATGCCAAATCACAACAATAAATCTATATAGTTTCGGTTCTCACACCAGTCTATTGGAAATATATAGATATCACACCTTCGTCACTCGAAAATAAATACTGGTGATGGTATACTTCATCATCAGGACCATGTCCGGGCGACTAGAGTGTGATTCTATATCTATCCTGTATATTAAAATTTCGAATATACATTCATGACGCGTATATGCAAAATCTTTATATATTGGATTGTCCAAATCAATATAAATAAAATATTCAAATACGTATAAACTGGTTTAAATTTTCAAAATAATATTGTTTTCATTTGAAAAATATACTCTTCACACTCGTTCTAGGATATTACTGATCCCATCTCTAACGAGTCATTCTAATTGGATATTACTAATCCAATATCTGATGAATTCTTTCGTTTGGTTCTAATCTGTCTTGTTCTCGAGCTCTGTAAACCAAAGCTCTGATACCAAACTGAAACGACCCGAACTTCCCCGGTAAGGAAAGCCCGGATTGAGTTGAGGACAAGACCAATCAGAACGCAAACAGAAGAACATTTCATTGTTTATTACAACAATTCCATCAGAATACAAGAATATACAGAGTATGAATAAATATATCGACAAATATCAGAGATTTAAATACAGTACTGTAGTGGAAAAATAATACAATACACAACTGAAAGTAATACACGGATACAGAGCTTTCCGAGCATCGTTCCAGCTGTAAATCAGGATCCTGCGAATATAAATCTGCAAAAACCCAACTACTAGCTGCCCGTGTGGAAAATAGGGGCACCCAGAGTTTAGGTCAAAACAATAAACTCCAGGTCAGTCATGTGACTGGTGTGAGAACTAAAACAGTTATTTAAAAACTTTAATTTAAAAGAGAGTAATTCAAGGGACCACGCCGTATAACACGGAACGGGTTTCCGCCCAAGAATACTAGCGCATATAACAAAACAGCGCAATGCTTTTTGGAAAAATGAAGCTATTATAAGACCCAGGCCCCATCACACAATGCAACGCAAGCCGGAGGATAGGGTTTTCCCTTATAATAGCCAAACATGCTTGATACGTTTAAAACAAATCATTTGATACTATTATAAGTGTATAGTGTCAAAACAATTCAAATCATAAATATCAATCATAGGCGGCATGGGTACCATCTATCATGTCGCCGTACTAGGCTCTACAAGTAAAACCGAAATATCACGTATTAGAAATTGGATTTCCTTCATGAGTCGAGGCAATGGGCAAGCTCCTCTCCGTTCAAGACACTCTAGCAAATGTCTCAGGACCCCACTATGATCCTTAGAATCGGTTGGGCTGGTCCTCACCTAACTTTGGAGGATTAGTTATTCCTGAGCACACGTTTCCTGGTCCTAACAGACCTATATCCAAGGCGCCTCGCATTACAACGTTCACACAGGTAAAAAGTATATAAATGTCAGGGCTGGTAGGTCACTGACATCACCTATAACTAGAAAGAAACGTCGTGTCCTCCCAACGGTCCGTATCCCGTTTTTGACTCATCCCGAGGTGTGAGGCTCGACATTCACTCTATACACAAAGCTACGCCACACAGGTCGTGCTTTGATCATCAACCACAAGACTTTGCTTTTCAACAGAAGCCTTGATCATTTGCCACTTAGGCGTGCCACACGGGCAATTCACTTCATGCGACTGATGTCCATCGATATACAACCTCTGAGCTCGTACGTCTCAGAGAAGGGCGTTAAGCAAGAGAATAAATTCTCCGCCGCCAAACAGATGTATATTTAATAGAGATAAATCAACACAGAATAAAATCCAATGTCAGATACACAGTCCATTTACAAGTTCGTTCTGGGTCTGAACGAAACCAGAGGCACTTTCCTCGCATATCCATTGATCTCCAAGTACGTCTGGACGATCACCAACTGATTCCCTCATCTTGGGTGTACAGCCCAACCAAGATCATCAGTAATCACCCAAACGATGTGAAGACTTCTGGTCTTCAACCACCGTCTTCATCTTCGACATATCGTCGAATCGGTTACTCAGAATGGGTATAAACCCGGCCTTTCCGAATAACCCGCGTATATAATAAGCACGTGTTACACAATCACAACATACGCCTCATTCCAATTCAGAATATTCTTTTATTCAAATTTTCACATTCTTAGGGAAAGGTTCACATTAATTTTATCAAAGATACATTCTTCTAAATTTATTCTTCAATCTTCCTTTGAATATCATTACAAACAATATCATGGTTTTCCAAACTAGTCGGGATTAGCGAACCACACCGAAGTAATTACTTATTTTACTTCCCAATCCCAACCAATTCATCGCATGAAGTAAAACTGGTCATACTTCATATCTAACACCACGGTGCTATCGGTAAAATTAATTACCATTTCACGTTCAAATCTAATTAAAGATTTAACTATCGCTTTGGAGCAAAACTGGTGATACTCCATTCTCGATCACTTCTCAGATTTGATAATTTAAATAATCGATTCACTTTCAATCTAATTAAAGATTCATTAAAACTCCACTTAGTTTTAATCTTCCCAAAAATCAATATCCTGAATTTAACTAGGTTAAAGAACCCATGTCATCTAAAACACGGATCACGATAAACCCAAAATCACATTCTATTGTTAATCGGGTTAAAGAACAGGTGTTATTCAAAATACCGCTCACGATAAACCCAAAAACCAATTTAAATTCAATTCCAATTAATACTATTTAATTGGTACTCTTCATTAAATCTAAATAGAAGGATTTAATATTTTTCTCTATTGGGTTTAAGAACAGTGTTAATGAAGACACCATTCACGACAAACCCAAATCACATTTGAAATTAAATACAAGACTCTGAATAGAAAATAATATATCGGCTTATATTCAATGTCAAATTCTACGACCAACAAATATCGTATTGGAAATAACAATATAAATATATCTTTCGAATTTCCACAACCATATATGTAGAATCACGAAATCCAGCATCGAAATATTCCAAAGATAATTTCGATTCAAATCTATTTCCACTTCATGTATTGGAATTCTGATTATTTTTAAAACCACTTCAAATTCAATTTATTTATTTCAAAAATAAATTGATTTTAATTCTAGTTCAAAACTAGTTCATTTTGATAAAAATCTATTTTTATCTTTTCAAATACGGAGTTTTTCAGCCCAAATTTTCCCAAATCATTTCTTATCATTTTACACAAATTATTGATATTTTTAATAATTTAATCAAGGCCCGTACAGTCGATTTCCATCAACGGCCATCGAACTGCACTTACAGCGACCTTTTCCAAATTTGATTTGGACATAATTCCAAATCCAACCGTTAGATTTCAAATTTCTAATATTCATTGGAAAGATCTTTTCGATACGAACCCAACGGTTCTGGTTGTAGGAGAATCCGACGGTCGGATCTCCTGCAATGTCCATTCGAAATCAATGGTCGAAATTCACGAACTGCCACAGCGCGGTGCGTTCTATTCAGGCCACTATATTATATATATATATATATATATATATATATATATATATATATATATATATATATATCGTCGATTTCCTTTAAAACATATTTTATAAGTCGTTTTAAATTCGTTTTCGAAACGGTTTCAACTTCATATTCAATTTCGAGTCAAAAATGAATATTTCACATTATCGATATACAAATGATAATATTTTCAAAATGTTATATTTTGAAATCGCTTCTTTTTCTATAATTATTTTAAAAACGAATATAATCGATATAAATATCGCTCACGTCAAAATAGCGCATTTTTAATCAACTTGGCTTTATATATTTCTGAAACGACCCGAACTTCCCCGGTCTCCGAAGAGATGAGAAAGAACGAATTACTGTGAGGACAAGACAAAATAGGACGCAGACGGAAGAACATTTCATTGTTATTACAACAATTCCATCAGATACAAGAATATACAGAGTATGAATGAATAAATTACATTCGATAAATATCAGAGATTACAATAAATTACATAGCAACGGAAAATAATACAAAAGCACAACTAGAAGTGATACACGGATACAGAGCTTTCCGAGCATCGTTCCAGCTGTAAATCAGGATCCTGTGAATATAAATCTGCAAAACCAAAACTACTAGCTGCCCGTGCGGAAAATAAGGGCACCCAGAGTTTAGGTTAAAACAATAAACTCCAGGTCAGTCATGTGACTGGTGTGAGAACTAAAACAGTTATTAATATTGGTTTTAAAGTTAGGTAAATCAAGGGACCACGCCGTATAACCCGGAACGGGTTTCCTCCCAAGAATACCAGTGCATAGAATAAACAGCGCAATGCTAAATAAAGAAAAATGAAGCTGTTATAAGACCCAGGTCCCATCACACAATGCAACGCAAGCCGGAGGATAGGGTTTTCCCTTATAACAGCCAAAGCATGCTTGATACGTTTAAATCACATTATTTGATACTATTATAAGTGTATAGTGTCAAAACAATTCAAATCATAAATATCAATCATAGGCGGCATGGGTACCATCTATCATGTCGCCATACTAGTTCTACAATTAAAACCACAATACACGTATTGGAAATTGGATTCCGTCATGAGCTGAGGCAAGGGGCAAGCTCCTATCCGCGTTCGAGACACTCTAGCAATGCCTCAGGACCCCACTCTGATCCTTTGGAACCTCCAAGGCCGGTCCTCTCTTACTTTTGAGGATTAGTTATTCCTGAACACACGTTTCCCGGTCCTTACAGACCTATATCCGAGGCGCCTCATATCCAACAACCACACAGGTGAAAAGTATATAAATGTCAGGGCTGGTAGGTCACTGACACCACTCTAGCTAGAAAGAAACGTCGTGCACTCCTTGGGTCCGTATCCCATTTTTGACTCATACCGAGGTGTGAGGCTCGCGAATTCACGTTATACACAAAGCTATGCCACACAGGCCGTGCTTTGATCATCAACCACAAGACTTTGCTTTTCAACAGAAGCCTTGATCAATTGCCACTTACACATGCCACACTGGCAATTCACTCCATGCGACTGATGTCCATCGATATACAACCTCTGAGCTCGTACGTCTCAGAGAAGGGCGTTAAGCAAGAGAATAAATTCTCCGCCGCCAAACAGATGTATATTTAATAGAGATCAATCAACACAGAATAAAATCCAGTGTCAGACACACTATCCATTTACAAGTTCGTTCTGGGTCTGAACAAAACCGGAGGCACTTTCCTCGCATATCCATCCATCTCCAGGTACGTCTGGACGATCACCAACTGATTCCCTCATCCTGGGTGTACAGCCCAATCAAGATCATCAGTATTCACCCAAACGATGTGAAGACTTCCGGTCTTCAACCACCGTCTTCATCTTCGACATCTCGTCGAATCGGTTATTCAGAATGGGTATAACCCGGCCTTCCTGAATAACCCACGTATATGATAAACAAATGTTACACAAACACAACGAACGCCTCATTCCAATTCAGAATATTCTTTTATTCACAAAAATCACATTCTTAGGGAAATGTTCCCATTAATTTTATCCAAGATAAATTCTTCTAAATTTATCCTATAATCTTTCTTTGGATATCATTTCAAACTAGTCGGGATTAGCGAACCACACCGAAGTAATTATTTGTTTTATTTCCCAATCCCAACCTATATATCCCATGGAGCAAAACGGGTGATACTCCATATCTAACACCACGGTGTTATCGGTAAAATTAATTACCATTTCACGTTCAAATCTAATTAAAGATTTAACTATCGCTTTGGAGCAAAACTGGTGATACTCCACTCTCGATCACTTTTCAAATTTGATAATTAAAATTATCAATTCACATTTTTAATCTAATTAAAGATTCATTAAAACTCCACTTAGTTTTAATCTTCTCAGAAATCGATATCTTGCCTTTAACTGGGTTAAAGAACCAATGTCATCTAAAACACGATTCACGATAAACCCAAATCACATTTGATATTAAATACAAGGCTCTGAATAGAAAATATACCGGCTTATATTCAATATCAAATTCTGAAACCAACAAATATCGTATTGGAAATAACGATATAAAATATATCTTTCAAATTCCCATAAAAATATCTGTATAGTCACGAAATCCAACATCGAAATATCTCGAAGATAATTTCGATTCATCTCCAGTCCAATCCACGTATTGGAAATATTGATTATTTTCAAAATCACTTTCAAATTCAATTTATTTATTTAAAAATAAATTGATTTTAATTCTAGTTCAAAACTAGTTCATTTCGATAAAAATCTATTTTTATCTTTTCAAATATGGAGTTTTTCACCCCAATTTTTCTCAAATCACTTCTTATGATTTTACACAAATTATTGATATTTTTAATAATTTTATCAAGGCCCGTACAGTCGATTTCCAACAATGGCCATCGAACTGCACTTACACCGACCTTTTTCGAATTTTATTTGGACATAATTCCAAATCCAACCGTTAGATTTCAAATTTCTAATATTCGTTGGAAAGCTCTTTTCGATACGAACCCAACGGTTCCGGTTTTAGGAGAATCCGACGGTCGGATCTCCCGCAATGTCCGTTTGAAATAAATGGTCGAAATTCACGAACTGCCGCGGCGCGGCGCGCTCTATTCAGGCCATTATATTATATATATAATATATATTTCGTCGATTTCTATTTAAAACGAATTTTATAAATCGTTTCAAAAGCAATTTCAACTTTCTTTTCAATTCAAATCAAAATTGAATTCTTCTTTATAAATTCGTTTTAAAATTCATTTCTATTCAATTCAAATTTTAATTCAATTTGAATTCATTTCAATTCACTTTCAATTCAATTTGAATTCGTTTTCAATTCAATTCATTTCGAAATCGTTTTCAATTCAATTCATTTCGAAATCGTTTTCAATTCAATTCATTTCATAATCGTTTTCAATTCAATTCATTTCGAAATCGTTTTCAATTCAATTCATTTCGAAATCGTTTTCAATTCAATTCATTTCGAAATCGCTTTCAATTCATTTCGAAATCGTTTTCAATTCAATTCATTTCGAAATCGTTTTCAATTCAATTCATTTCGAAATCGTTTTCAATTCAATTCATTTCGAAATCGTTTTCAATTCAATTCATTTCGAAATCGTTTTCAATTCAATTCATTTCGAATTTCAATTTCAAAATATTTAATTTCGAAATCACTTTTCAATATTCATTATACAACGAATAAAATCGATATAAATATCGTTCACGTTAAAATGGCGCAAAACTAATCAACACGGCTTTATATTTTTCACAACTTCTTTATTTTATTTAACAAATGAATATTTATCCCATTCAACACATGAATCTATATTTTTTTCAACCCACGACTAATCTCAACACATGAGTACTGTCAACACATCACTATTTTTGTTATGTGAAATATTTTATAAAACTATGGTATCTATCGTTTGATTTTTAATTAGACTTCTACTGGGAAGTAGTTCTAATTTTAAATATGATAAAGATGTAATTTTTCTTATTTAAAATATTTCACTCAACACATGAATAGTTTCAACCCATAATCATCGTCAACACATGACTATTTTTATATTCAACACATGAATTTTCTTTTATAATATTCATTATTTTCCCGATTGGAATGAGGCCCAATCAATCACCATATAACGTTAATTATATGGATTCCATACAACACATGTATATAGTAGCATTGAAAAATAATCAACCATCAACCAAAGTGCAGTACACTGTATAAGCATCAAATATAGATATCTGACGCTTATAACAGCCTGTCAATCGACCGATCGACATATTTAATCAATCAGGATGAGTGAACTTCAAATTTCATCCCAACACCCGTGTGGGGTTTCAAACAATCAAACACAGATTTTATTTGTGCAGTTGGGCGATGTGTAAAATTTATCGACCCAATCAATATCAGTCAAATCAGTGTATATAAACAAATCGGCCGATTTGTTTATAAATATTTATTTATTCACTTTCACGTTAAAAATTATATTTTTAACGATAATATATTTTATTTTAACACATGAATTTCTATTCATGTCATTTACACAATAAAAATGATATTTTTATTTTTCTAACATATTTTAGAAAATTTCGGCGGCATAACGGCACGATACTAGAAACGGGACGAGGCCTAGCCTTATCCCCGGTCTAGTGAAGGCCCACGCCATTCACACATCAATCAAATCAATTTCAATTCACCAAACAATTCAATTCAAACCAATTAGACTAACCAACTACACAACCAAACTATTTAACAAACAAGCCATCCATGGTCTGTGGATGACGGGTGTCGGGTGCTACTAAGCACCGTCTGCATCCTAGTATATATAAATATAAACTAGAAAAAGAGAATTTAGAGTGAGAAGTTCTCACCGACTAGCTAATCCTATACCACGACTCTTCATTTATAGAAATCTTCTTTGTTATCCCATCTTCGTCATCTTCGTTGCCCGTAGTCACTATATACATAAAAATCACATTTTTATATGTTGATGTCTTTAAAATAAAAATCACATTTTTATTTGTTCGTTTTCAATTTAAAATCATATTTTTATAATCACTTCATATATTTAAAAATCGAATTTTTACTATGCTATTCAATATATAAAAAACATATTTCTACTATCACGCTCTATGGATAAAAATTCTATTTCTACATTGCTACTATATAGATAAAAATTCCATTTCAAAAATATAGATTTTGCCCTTATAAAAATATAGGTTTCGCCTTTATAAAAATAAAGTTTTCGCCTTTATAAAAAATAAAGTTTTCGCCTTTATAAAAATAAAGACTTCATCCTTTTAAAAATATAGATTTCATCATTATAAAAATTACCACTTTATCTCAACGTATATAAAATAAAAATCAAATTTTTATTTCGCTACATATACAAAGATGATATTTTTATATTCCCTATCCTATAAAGATTATATTTTTAATACTTTAAAAATATAAAAATCATATTTTTAATATTTCTATATAGTAAAGATTATATTTTTAATACTTTAAAAATATAAAAATCATATTTTTACTTCTTCTACTCAATAAAAATTCAACCTTGTTACTTTATAAAATTAAAAATCTATTCTATTCACAATGAAAAATCAATTCTTTTTATAGTGAAAAATCAATTCTTTTGGTATGTAAAGATCTTGTCTTTTCCATTGTAAAAATCTCATTTTTACCCCTCTTTCATATGAATAAAAAATCTAATTTTTCTATACTATATATATATATATATATATATATATATAAATCCGATCTTTTCACTTTGAGAAATCTTGCTTTTACACTTTTAAAAATCTCACCTTTACGCTTTTAAAAAATCTCACTTATATTACCATGTATACTAATAAATAAATTAATAAAAAAAAACCAATTTTTATTTGTTATTTATATACAAAACTAATTTTTCTAACTTTAAAACTAATTACCCTAAGTAAAATGAAAAATAAAAATAAACTCTTACTGTTTTCACGCTTCAGGAGGTGGTGGAAGTTGTCAGCGTGGACTGGAGATGGCGGAGGAGCTAGGTTTCGGTCTGGAGAGAGAAGGAGGGCTGGAGACGAGGGCTAGGGGGGAAAAGGCGGCTGCGGTCTTCGGTGGTGGCTCACATTTG
The DNA here is from genome assembly GCA_030737875.1 of Allium sativum. Taxonomy (NCBI): domain Eukaryota; kingdom Viridiplantae; phylum Streptophyta; class Magnoliopsida; order Asparagales; family Amaryllidaceae; genus Allium; species Allium sativum. Next base: position 176,525,793 of record CM060913.1, on the reverse strand, counting down.
GGTTCGAGAGCAAGGGGGTGGAGGCTGTTGACTGCGGCGAGGTTAGGACGTGGGGGTGGTAGCAGGGGGCTGTCGCGATCGTTGCGCCACCGGGGGGGGCTCTCGCGATCGGCTCTGGCGCCTGGGGGCTTCGCGTGGCGGCGATCGACTGGAGGAGGGACGCCTGCCTCTGGCGGCGGCGACAGGGGTTCCCCCCCCCTTTTCCGTCGCCTCCCTTTTTTTTTTTTTTTTTTTTTCTGTAGAATGAAATCGGGGGGGGGCCTGGGTAGTTAAGGAGAAGGGTTATATTATTTTTTTTATTTTATTTAATTATTTAATTCAATTTAAAGTTGACTTTCCGTTTTAACTCGAAATCAAGCCCACCGACTGTCGCCTCTAGCTAATTACCCCCATTACGAACACAATGGGATATGTATCGCAAGCTGATTCGACTGTTTGAATCAGTTTTCGTTGAATTTACATTTAAATCACTATATTGAATTTTAAACGTACATTTCAAATTACCGGGGTCACATACTAACTCTAAAAATTCCAGAAAAATATTTTCTAGCTTCGTATTGACGATACGGTCCTAACAAAACTAGTTTCGTCGAATTCTGAGACCGTATGAAAAATGGCCAATTTCCAGTCGATTAAAATCAACTGAAACTGGTCAAACGCGTTTTCCTTTGCCACGCTCACATATTGATTCGAAAAATTATGAAATTTGGAATCTAACAATAATTTGACATCACGGACCCAACAAAAGTGGTTTCGTCGAAATCCGAGGTCGTTTGCAAAATGTCCATTTTTAAGGGCCTGAATTCCATAGCGACTATTCAGAATTTTCAACTGGACATATCTTATCATTCCCGCCATGTAATTTCGATTTTTCAGATTCGTTGGAAACATATCATCAATTAGATCCTAATGTTTTTGGTTTCACTAAAATCCGGATTGTTTTGCACCCGGTATGTTCAATTGAAGTTTGAAATCGAATTATCGAACTACCGCGCCATTTTCAATTCTATTTATAATTATATATAAATATTTATATTCTAACGACGGCGTATATAATATATACGTCGAATTCTATTCAAAATAAATTTCTCGTCGATTTTATTTAAAATAATCTATTTTAAATATTCAAAATTCACTAAAATTGCCAAAATAAAAATTTTAAACTGGCCCAGATTTTCGGGTTATTACAATCTCCCCCACTTAAAACTTTTCGTCCCCGAAAAGGAACAAAAGTCGAAAGTGGTTTGATTAATCAACACTATGTTCGATCTGGCTTCCATTCTCCAACTCTTTAGTTTCTGAGAATTTCCAAAATTTGACTAACACCCTAAATTTTCGAAAAATTTCGCCATAACCTCCCCTGCACCGGGAGCATCGGGGAATTTCAAATAGCTTCCCCGGTCCTTCAGATCTCAAAAAGAAAAGGAAAAAGCCAAGCGGCTAGCCAATAGGCTCATAAAATCATCATCACCCAAACAAAACAGTAAATTATGTAGTAAACATGTACCTATTTGTCGGGCAAACAAATTTTATTCTCTGCTCTAGCCTCCTTGCTATGACCTGTTCAATGTAAGTATATGTATATGCAAGCAAACGCGACCAATTTTCAATATAAGTCAATATGTGATTCAATTAGGCTAAATAGTTCAAAATTAGCAAACAAATAAACAAACAACACAAACATCAATCAATTAGTGAATTAGAGTTTCAAATTCATAATTTTGATACATATATACAAAAATCATGTTTTGATGCCAATTCACAACAATGTGTTCTAACTATATAAGCTTTGGTTCTCACACCAGTCTAATGGAAATATATAGAAAATCACACCTTCGAAACTCGAATATGAATACTGATGATGATGCACCATCATCAGAATCATCCCCGGATATCTAGAATGTGATTCTATATCTACCCAGTATATTAAAATTTCGAATATACGTTCATGACGCGTATACGCGAAATCTATATATACTCGATTGTCCATATTCAAAATAAATAAATATTCAAATACGTATAAAGTGATTTAAATTTCTAAACAAAATTGTTTTCATTTGAAAAATATACTCTTCACACTCGTTCTAGGATACTACTGATCCTATCTATAACGAGTCATTCTAATTGGATATTACTAATCCAATATCTGATGAATTCTTTCGTATGGTTCTAATGTGTCTTGTTCTCGAGCTCTGTAAACCAAAGCTCTGATACCAACTGAAACGACCCGAACTTCCCCGGTCTCCGAAGAGATGAGAAAGAACGAATTACTGTGAGGACAAGACAAAATAGGACGCAGACGGAAGAACATTTCATTGTTATTACAACAATTCCATCAGATACAAGAATATACAGAGTATGAATGAATAAATTACATTCAATAAATATCAGAGATTACAATAAATTACATAGCAACGGAAAATAATACAAAAGCACAACTAGAAGTGATACACGGATACAGAGCTTTCCGAGCATCGTTCCAGCTGTAAATCAGGATCCTGTGAATATAAATCTGCAAAACCAAAACTACTAGCTGCCCGTGCGGAAAATAAGGGCACCCAGAGTTTAGGTTAAAACAATAAACTCCAGGTCAGTCATGTGACTGGTGTGAGAACTAAAACAGTTATTAATATTGGTTTTAAAGTTAGGTAATTCAAGGGACCACGCCGTATAACACGGAACGGGTTTCCTCCCAAGAATACCAGTGCATAGAATAAACAGCGCAATGCTAAATAAAGAAAAATGAAGCTGTTATAAGACCCAGGTCCCATCACACAATGCAACGCAAGCCGGAGGATAGGGTTTTCCCTTATAACAGCCAAAGCATGCTTGATACGTTTAAATCACATTATTTGATACTATTATAAGTGTATAGTGTCAAAACAATTCAAATCATAAATATCAATCATAGGCGGCATGGGTACCATCTATCATGTCGCCATACTAGTTCTACAATTAAAACCGCAATACACGTATTGGAAATTGGATTCCGTCATGAGCCGAGGCAAGGGGCAAGCTCCTCTCCGCGTTCGAGACACTCTAGCAATGCCTCAGGACCCCACTCTGATCCTTTGGAACCTCCAAGGCCGGTCCTCTCTTACTTTTGAGGATTAGTTATTCCTGAACACACGTTTCCCGGTCCTTACAGACCTATATCCGAGGCGCCTCATATCCAACAACCACACAGGTGAAAAGTATATAAATGTCAGGGCTGGTAGGTCACTGACACCACCCTAGCTAGAAAGAAACGTCGTGCACTCCTTGGGTCCGTATCCTGTTTTTGACTCATACCGAGGTGTGAGGCTCGCGAATTCACGTTATACACAAAGCTACGCCACACAGTCCGTGCTTTGATCATCAACCACAAGACTTTGCTTTTCAACAGAAGCCTTGATCAATTGCCACTTACGCATGCCACACTGGCAATTCACTCCATGCGACTGATGTCCATCGATATACAACCTCTGAGCTCGTACGTCTCAGAGAAGGGCGTTAAGCAAGAGAATAAATTCTCCGCCGCCAAACAGATGTATATTTAATAGAGATCAATCAACACAGAATAAAATCCAGTGTCAGACACACTATCCATTTACAAGTTCGTTCTGGGTCTGAACGAAACCGGAGGCACTTTCCTCGCATATCCATCCATCTCCAGGTACGTCTGGACGATCACCAACTGATTCCCTCATCCTGGGTGTACAGCCCAATCAAGATCATCAGTAATCACCCAAACGATGTGAAGACTTCCGGTCTTCAACCACCGTCTTCATCTTCGACATCTCGTCGAATCGGTTATTCAGAATGGGTATAACCCGGCCTTCCTGAATAACCCACGTATATGATAAACAAATGTTACACAAACACAACGAACGCCTCATTCCAATTCAGAATATTCTTTTATTCACAAAAATCACATTCTTAGGGAAATGTTCCCATTAATTTTATCCAAGATAAATTCTTCTAAATTTATCCTATAATCTTTCTTTGGATATCATTTCAAACTAGTCGGGATTAGCGAACCACACCGAAGTAATTATTTGTTTTATTTCCCAATCCCAACCTATATATCCCATGGAGCAAAACTGGTGATACTCCATATCTAACACCACGGTGTTATCGGTAAAATTAATTACCATTTCACGTTCAAATCTAATTAAAGATTTAACTATCGCTTTGGAGCAAAACTGGTGATACTCCACTCTCGATCACTTTTCAAATTTGATAATTAAAATTATCAATTCACATTTTTAATCTAATTAAAGATTCATTAAAACTCCACTTAGTTTTAATCTTCTCAGAAATCGATATCTTGCCTTTAACTGGGTTAAAGAACCAATGTCATCTAAAACACGATTCACGATAAACCCAAATCACATTTGATATTAAATACAAGGCTCTGAATAGAAAATATACCGGCTTATATTCAATATCAAATTCTGAAACCAACAAATATCGTATTGGAAATAACGATATAAAATATATCTTTCAAATTCCCATAAAAATATCTGTATAGTCACGAAATCCAACATCGAAATATCCCGAAGATAATTTCGATTCATCTCCAGTCCAATCCACGTATTGGAAATATTGATTATTTTCAAAATCACTTTCAAATTCAATTTATTTATTTAAAAATAAATTGATTTTAATTCTAGTTCAAAACTAGTTCATTTCGATAAAAATCTATTTTTATCTTTTCAAATATGGAGTTTTTCACCCCAATTTTTCTCAAATCACTTCTTATGATTTTACACAAATTATTGATATTTTTAATAATTTTATCAAGGCCCGTACAGTCGATTTCCAACAATGGCCATCGAACTGCACTTACAACGACCTTTTTCGAATTTGATTTGGACATAATTCCAAATCCAACCGTTAGATTTCAAATTTCTAATATTCGTTGGAAAGCTCTTTTCGATACGAACCCAACGATTCCGGTTTTAGGAGAATCCGACGGTCGGATCTCCCGCAATGTCCGTTTGAAATAAATGGTCGAAATTCACGAACTGCCGCGGCGCGGTGCGTTCTATTCAGGCCATTATATTATATATATAATATATATTTCGTCGATTTCTATTTAAAACGAATTTTATAAATCGTTTCAAAAGCAATTTCAACTTTCTTTTCAATTCAAATCAAAATTGAATTCTTCTTTATAAATTCGTTTTAAAATTCATTTCTATTCAATTCAAATTTTAATTCAATTTGAATTCATTTCAATTCACTTTCAATTCAATTTGAATTCGTTTTCAATTCAATTCATTTCGAAATCGTTTTCAATTCAATTCATTTCGAAATCGTTTTCAATTCAATTCATTTCATAATCGTTTTCAATTCAATTCATTTCGAAATCGTTTTCAATTCAATTCATTTCGAAATCGCTTTCAATTCAATTCATTTCGAAATCATTTTCAATTCAATTCATTTCGAAATCGCTTTCAATTCAATTCATTTCGAAATCGTTTTCAATTCAATTCATTTCGAAATCGTTTTCAATTCAATTCATTTCGAATTTCAATTTCAAAATATTTAATTTCGAAATCACTTTTCAATATTCATTATACAACGAATAAAATCGATATAAATATCGTTCATGTTAAAATGGCGCAAAACTAATCAACACGGCTTTATATTTTTCACAACTTCTTTATTTTATTCAACGAATGAATATTTATCCCATTCAACACATGAACCTATATTTTTTTCAACCCACGACTAATCTCAACACATGAGTACTGTCAACACAACACTATTTTTGTTATGTGAAATATTTTATAAAACTGTGGTATCTATCGTTTGATTTTTAATTAGACTTCTACTGGGAAGTAGTTCTAATTTTAAATATGATAAAGATGTAATTTTTCTTATTTAAAATATTTCACTCAACACATGAATAGTTTCAACCCATAATCATCGTCAACACATGACTATTTTTATATTCAACACATGAATTTTCTTTTATAATATTCATTATTTTCCCGATTGGAATGAGGCCCAATCAATCACCATATAACGTTAATTATATGGATTCCATACAACACATGTATATAATAGCATTGAAAAATAATCAACCATCAACCAAAGTGCACTACACTGTATAAGCATCAAATATAGATATCTGACGCTTATAACAGCCTGTCAATCGACCGATCGACATATTTAATCAATCAGGATGAGTGAACTTCAAATTTCATCCCAACACCCGTGTGGGGTTTCAAACAATCAAACACAGATTTTATTTGTGCAGTTGGGCGATGTGTAAAATTTATCGACCCAATCAATATCAGTCAAATCAGTGTATATAAACAAATCGGCCGATTTGTTTATAAATATTTATTTATTCACTTTCACGTTAAAAATTATATTTTTAACGATAATATATTTTATTTTAACACATGAATTTCTATTCATGTCATTTACACAATAAAAATGATATTTTTATTTTTCTAACATATTTTAGAAAATTTCGGCGGCATAACGGCACGATACTAGAAACGGGACGAGGCCTGGCCTTATCCCCGGTCTAGTGAAGGCCCACGCCATTCACACATCAATCAAATCAATTTCAATTCACCAAACAATTCAATTCAAACCAATTAGACTAACCAACTACACAACCAAACTATTTAACAAACAAGCCATCCATGGTCTGTGGATGACGGGTGTCGGGTGCTACTAAGCACCGTCTGCATCCTAGTATATATAAATATAAACTAGAAAAAGAGAATTTAGAGTGAGAAGTTCTCACCGACTAGCTAATCCTATACCACGACTCTTCATTTATAGAAATCTTCTTTGTTATCCCATCTTCGTCATCTTCGTTGCCCGTAGTCACTATATACATAAAAATCACATTTTTATATTTTGATGTCTTTAAAATAAAAATCACATTTTTATTTGTTCGTTTTCAATTTAAAATCATATTTTTATAATCACTTCATATATTTAAAAATCGAATTTTTACTATGCTATTCAATATATAAAAAACATATTTCTACTATCACGCTCTATGGATAAAAATTCTATTTCTACATTGCTACTATATAGATAAAAATTCCATTTCAAAAATATAGATTTTGCCCTTATAAAAATATAGGTTTCACCTTTATAAAAATAAAGTTTTCGCCTTTATAAAAAATAAAGTTTTCGCCTTTATAAAAATAAAGACTTCATCCTTTTAAAAATATAGATTTCATCATTATAAAAATTACCACTTTATCTCAACGTATATAAAATAAAAATCAGATTTTTATTTCGCTACATATACAAAGATGATATTTTTATATTCCCTATCCTATAAAGATTATATTTTTAATACTTTAAAAATATAAAAATCATATTTTTAATATTTCTATATAGTAAAGATTATATTTTTAATACTTTAAAAATATAAAAATCATATTTTTACTTCTTCTACTCAATAAAAATTCAACCTTGTTACTTTATAAAATTAAAAATATATTCTATTCACAATGAAAAATCAATTCTTTTTATAGTGAAAAATCAATTCTTTTGGTATGTAAAGATCTTGTCTTTTCCATTGTAAAAATCTCATTTTTACCCCTCTTTCATATGAATAAAAAAATCTAATTTTTCTATACTATATATATATATATAAATCCGATCTTTTCACTTTGAGAAATCTTGCTTTTACACTTTTAAAAATCTCACCTTTACGCTTTTAAAAAATCTCACTTATATTACCATGTATACTAATAAATAAATTAATAATAAAAAACCAATTTTTATTTGTTATTTATATACAAAACTAATTTTTCTAACTTTAAAACTAATTACCCTAAGTAAAATGAAAAATAAAAATAAACTCTTACTGTTTTCACGCTTCATGAGGTGGTGGAAGTTGTCAGCGTGGACTGGAGATGGCGGAGGAGCTAGGGTTCGGTCTGGAGAGAGAAGGAGGGCTGGAGACGAGGGCTAGGGGGGAAAAGGCGGCTGCGGTCTTCGGTGGTGGCTCACATTTGGGTTCGAGAGCAAGGGGGTGGAGGATGTTGACTGCGGCGAGGTTAGGACGTGGGGGTGGTAGCAGGGGGCTGTCGCGATCGTTGCGCCACCGGGGGGGCTCTCGCGATCGGCTCTGGCGCCTGGGGGCTTCGCGTGGCGGCGATCGACTGGAGGAGGGACGCCTGCCTCTGGCGGCGGCGACAGGGGTTCCCCCCCCCCTTTTCCGTCGCCTCCCTTTTTCTTTTTCTTTTTTATTTTTTTTATTTTTCTGTAGAATGAAATCGGGGGGGGGGGCTGGGTAGTTAAGGAGAAGGGTTATATTTTTTTTTATTTTTTTTTATTTAATTATTTAATTCAATTTAAAGTTGACTTTCCGTTTTAACTCGAAATCAAGCCCACCGACTGTCGCCCCTAGCTAATTACCCCCATTCCGAACACAATGGGATATGTATCGCAAGCTGATTCGACTGTTTGAATCAGTTTTCGTTGAATTTACATTTAAATCACTATATTGAATTTTAAACGTACATTTCAAATTACCGGGGTCACATACTAACTCTAAAAATTCCAGAAAAATATTTTCTAGCTTCGTATTGACGATACGGTCCTAACAAAACTAGTTTCGTCGAATTCTGAGACCGTATGAAAAATGGCCAATTTCCAGTCGATTAAAATCAACTGAAACTGGTCAAACGCGTTTTCCTTTGCCACGCTCACATATTGATTCGAAAATTATGAAATTTGGAATCTAACAATAATTTGACATCACGGACCCAACAAAAGTGGTTTCGTCGAAATCCGAGGTCGTTTGCAAAATGTCCATTTTTAAGGGCCTGAATTCCATAGCGACTATTCAGAATTTTCAACTGGACATATCTTATCATTCCCGCCATGTAATTTCGATTTTTCGGATTCGTTGGAAACATATCATCAATTAGATCCTAATGTTTTTGGTTTCACTAAAATCCGGATTGTTTTGCACCCGGTATGTCCAATTGAAGTTTGAAATCGAATTATCGAACTACCGCGCCATTTTCAATTCTATTTATAATTATATATAAATATTTATATTCTAACGACGGCGTATATAATATATACGTCGAATTCTATTCAAAATAAATTTCTCGTCGATTTTATTTAAAATAATCTATTTTAAATATTCAAAATTCACTAAAATTGCCAAAATAAAAATTTTAAACTGGCCCAGATTTTCGGGTTATTACAATTTCAATAAATTCGTTATTCTATTCAACAAATGAATATTTATTCTATTCAACACATGAATCTTTATTTTATTCTATTCTTTATTTTCTCAATTGGAACGAGGCCCAATCAATTACCATATAATGTTAATTATATGGTTTCAACACAACACATGTATATAATAGCACTGACAAATAATCGACCATCATCCAAAGTGCACTACACTTTATGTGACGACCCAAACTTCCCAGTAAAGGAAAGACTGGATTGCTTTGAGAACAACACATATCAGAACACAAACTGAAGAACATTTTATTGCTGATTACAACAATTACACCAGAGTACAAGAATATAACCGAGTATGAATACTTATTACATGATAGAAATACAATAATATCAGAGATTTAAATTACATTTAAATAGCAGCGGAAAATACTACAAATATACAACCGAAAGGAATACACGGATACAGAGCTTTCCGAATACCGCTTCAGCTGTAAACCAGGATCCTTTAAATATATCTGCAAAAGCTACTCGACTGCCCGTGTGGAAAAATATGGGCACCCGAGTTTGCCAGTGAAACAAACTACAGGTCAGTCATGGGACTGGTATGAGAAATCTTAAGTAGACTTATCTAATAATAAGGAGAATCACAGGACCACGCCGCAAACGCGGAACGGGTTTACTCCATTGGATTGCCAGTGCATAAAATAAAGTAAATCGTTAAACAACGCAATGCCTTTTTAGAAAAATGAAACCATTATAAGACCCAAGTCCCATCACACAATGCAACGCAAACCGGAGGATAGGGTTTTACCTTATAATGGTCAAAAGATGCTTGATACGATAAAACGGATTTAATATTAGTGTGTATATATATGGGTATATATATATATTTCAAAAACAATTTCAATCACAATGTATCAATCATAGACGACATAGTACCCCATCCTACTATGTCGCCCTACTAGTTCTACAATCAAAACCGCAAGGTCGTATTGGAAATTGGATTTCCATCATGAGTCGAGGCTAGGGGCAAGCTCCTCTCCGATTAGAGACACTCTAGCAAATGCCTCAGGATCCCCCGCAGTGAACCGTTGGATGCGGTAGGGCCGGTCCCCGCCTATCGGCAGTGGATTGGTTATGCCTGAACACACGTTTCCCGGTTCCTTTGAACCTATAATATGACCACTATCGGCCTATAAAAATCCGAGGCGCCTCAAAATCCATCATCCACATAAGTAAAATGTCAGGGCTGGTAGGTCGCTGACATCACTCTAGCTAGAAAGAAACGTTTGCACTCCCTACGGTCCGTATCCCGTTTTTGACTCATACCGGGGTGTGAGGCTCGCGAAGTCACGATATACACAAAGGTATGCCGTAATAGGCTATACTTTGATCATCCCACAAGGCCCTGCTTTTCAACAAAAGCCTTGATCAATTGCATCTTGGCGTGCCACACTGACAATTCACGCCATGCGATCAATCACTATTAACATATACCAGGGTGTTAAGTAGAGAATAAATCCTCCACCACCAAACAGACATACATTAACAGAAATCGATTTAATTCACATGGAACGAAATCCAATGTCAGACACGCATCCATTTACTAGCTTATGCTCTGGGTCTGAGCGAAAACCAAATCCGAACAAATCAACAATAGTCCGAACGGCTACCACTGAAGCCCCTTCAAGGTAGCTACTCCCATCAGGGTCTCTGTAGCAACACATCCATTCGATGTGAAGATCGTTGGGCTTCAACACCGTACTCATCTTCGACTCCTCATCGTCGTAGTAATTATTCGGAATGGGTTAAACCCGGTCTTTCCGAATAACTCACGTATTTTTATAATTAAAAATCAAGTACTATAAAAACACATCCAACGCCACATTCCAATTCAGAATTATTCTTCTAATAAAATATTCGCATTAATTTGTCAAAGGTAAATTCTTTAAATTATTCTTAAATCTTTCTTTTAAAGATTTATTTAAAAACCCAATTTGGTTTTATATATCAAAAATCATTATTCAATTATTATTTAAATCTAAGGAATACATCTTATCTTTAACTGGGTTAAAGAACTAATGTCATTTTAAAACACCGTTCACGATAAACCCAAAATCGACTTCCATAAAATAGGGAATCTTCACAGAAATCAGATCAATATATAATCATTATAAATTTTTGTATTCGACCAATAATATAAATGGAATAACGACAAAGCCTTTTAAATTCCATATGTAGTATCGGTCTTCTTTTACAGAAACTTATCTCGGTTATTATTAATTCGAATTCCATTCAATTCCAATTTAATATATTAAATTGGAAAACTCTACTTTGGAAAAAATCTTCATTAAATCTTAATAAAAGATTTATAAATTCCAGTCATATATTCACTGTCAGTTGTGTTAAAGAACAAATGTCGCTTAAAAACACAGTTCACAATAAACCCAACTAACATTTCTTATTTCAATTACTAAATATAATTGAAAACTTTAATGATCTAAATTAAAAGATTATTCTCGACATACGGGGTTTAAGAACAGTGTTATTTAAGACACTATTCACGACAAACCCAAAATCCCTTTTATTTAATTTAGCTTCAATTAAATATTACCGAATTGGAAGACTTCATTAAATCCAAATTTAATGATTAATTCTAGTTGATAACGGGTTCATTTAAATAAAAATATATTTTTCTAAAATATATTCTTCTTTTAAAATATATTCTAAATTCTTCCTTTCTAGAATATTCTGAATTGGAATGTGACTCAATCAACATCTGTATACTGCATGTAATCAATAAGCATGATAAATACTTATCAAACATCCAAATAATCAGCCAAAGTGGATTCTACACTAAATATTGGGACTAGTGTAGATCAAATATCACCCCAACACCCGTGTGGGGTTTCATCCAGCAATCAAATAATAAATTATTTGTGCACTTGGGCGATGTGTAAAAATTATCGTCCCAATCACATAAACAAGTTGGGTAACTTGTATATGGGAGTGTAATATTCAGTTTGAATATACTAATCATTAGGTCAAGCATTTCAACTTTAACAGACATATATTTCAATTCTTTTTATTGTGAGCAAATGACAATAAAAATCTAATCTCTTATTTCTTTTGTGCAATTCTTATCAGTGCCCAAAAATTTTATATTTTGGTTTAATAATTTTAATTACCAAAAATGTATATTTTTATCTAACTATTTTCAATGTACAAAAATAATATAAAAAAAAAATTTGTCCCTTTCTTTTAATGTAAACAATTATGACAAATTGTCTAATTCTTTTAAATAAACAAACATGTAAACTTTGCCTAATCCTTTTAAATAAACAAATATATATATATATAATTCTTTTTTTTTTGGTTGATCTCCTTTTTAATGACCAAGCATGATTATTTTGTTTAATTCTTTTTAATACACAAAGATGTTTGTTTTTATTTCATCCTTTGTAATGTGACGAAATGAATGTTTCCTAATTCATTTTTCTAAGGTGACAGAAATGAGAATTTTGTTTATTAACTTTTCAATGTAAACAAAATGAGGTTTCTGTTTAATCCTTCTTTTGTAAACAAAATGTGCTATTTTTCTTAATCTCTTTTGAATGCCCAAAATAATTATTTTGGTTAAACCTTTTTAATATATAAAAATGTTCATTTTTATGTAATCCTTTTCAAAGTATAAAAATGCTCATTCTTATCTAATCCTTTTTTTTTATGATCAAACATGAATATATTTACTTCATTCTTTTACATATGACAAAAATGAATCCTTTTTATTCATTCTTTTATATTTGACAAGAATGAATCTTTTTATTCATTCTTTTATATTTTACAAAAATGCATATTTTTCTCATCCTCTTACATTTAAAAAAAAAGTAAGTTTTTCTAATTCTTTTACATTTAATAAAAATGTAAGTTTTGCTCTTTATAATCTAGAAAAAATATGATAATTGTCCAATCCTTTTTAATGTAATCAAAATGTTCATTTTCTATTTCACTAACATGTTCTAATTACCAAAATGTTAATTTTGTCTAACATAATCTAATTAACATAAATGTTAATTTCTTCGCTAATATTTCTTTTGACCAAACATGTTAATTTCTTCGCTAATATTTCTTTTGACCAAAACATGTTAATTCCTTCGCTAATATTTATTTTGACCAAAACATGTTAATTTCTTAGCTAATATTTCTTTTGACCAAAACATGTTAATTTCTTATTCAATCATTTTAATGACACAAAATTACATAAAGAATGCAATTTTGGAATCAGTTCTTTTTTATTGTCTCAAATTTGACAATAAAAATGCATCTTTAAAAATCTATTTCTTTTTTTTTTTTTATGTAGACAATACTGCAATAAAATATGTATTCTATTTTTGTTGAAAATCTAGTTCAACAAATAACATAAAAATGGGTGTTCTAAATTTCGGTGAAAAACTAGTTCAACAAACAACATAAAAATGTTTCCTCTATTTTTGTTGGAAAACTAGTTCCACAAAATAACACAAAAATATGTATTCATGTTTTATTCCAAAATTTGACTCCATAAAAATAAGTAAAATGTTTGATCCATTTTAATGTTAAAATTTCTGATTTAACAAATTAACAAGCTTCTGTGTTTCATGTATGGTGAAAAATTATAATTTAACAAATTTGCAAAATTCGTTGTTCTATACATTGGATCCTTTTATATAAACAAAAATTATACATATTTTGTTTAAATCAAATTTTAATTAACAACAATGTTAATTTTAAACAATCAAGTGGACAAAATGAAAATTTGGGTTTAACCCAACTCTAATTAACATAAATGTTAATTTTTCAACGGTATGATAAACAAAATAATAATTTTGTTTAATCTAAATAGCAGAAATGTAAATTTAACAATTCTATCGCCACAAAGCATAATCAAACAAGCAAATGTATATTTCACATTTAACACAGAACAATAACAACATGAATTAGCTGTGGATTAATAATAATTTCAGAATTTATTTCTAATTTTAAAAGAAGGAAATAAATAGATTTCTCACTTTGCTTTATTTCAGATCTGAAATTCTCCTGAAATCCCAAAGTGACCCTTTTCTGTTCTAATCTTTTTCGTTGTGTAGATCTCATCACTACGGTTCTAACGGACTCAGTCTCGTCCATTTCTGATAAGTTTTGAATAAGATACAAAGCTTTAAATTTTGATTACGTTAATAAATAAATAACATTATAATTGACTTTAATCACATCCTTAATCACCTAGGATTAGGCCGCTACTCTTTCTTCTTCGTTCGTGTTGCCTGGAACCCCGAAACCCATGTACCGATTTGCAAAGCCACCATCGCACCTCACCACAGGCCGCCATCGGCCGATCCGTTGCGCCCACGTCGAAGCCCCTTCAACCACCTCCTCGCGCCTGGCTCCTGGTCAAACTCGCTACCCCTTGCTCGCCTAAAAACGTACACGAGCGTGCTGAGTTTGAGGACGAAATTCGAGAACCACCGATCGTTGTTTTAGATCTCGTCCGTATCAAAATGAAGATCACCCTCCGCTCTTTGATTTTTGTTTTGGATCATACATTATTTCGTGATAATTAGAGAGGAATTAGAAAATGAATTTTAGAGGATTCTGGCCATTGAAGAAGAATACGGCGGCTGTACGTATTGGGCTAGGGTTTAGTATTCCTAGGTGTATTTATACTGTGTATTTCCTATTATTTAATTATTTAATTCAAGAAAATATTTGTTGTTTGATACTAACTCTGAATCGAACCCAATGAATGTCGCCCCTAGCTAATAATCCCCGTCCCGGACACACTGGAATATGTTTCGTAACCCCGTTCGGCTGTTACGATATGTTTTTCTTTAATTTTAATTATAAATCATTTAATTATTAAATCCAAACGTACATTTTAAATTACCGGGGCCACATACGACCTCTAAAAATTACAGAAAAATTATTTCTAGCTTTGTTTTGACAATACGGTTCTAAAGAGACTAATTTCGTTAAATTCTGAGACTGTTTGAAAAATGGCCATTTTCTAGTCGATTAAAATTGACTAAAACTGACAAAACACGTTTTCCTTTGCCACGCTCACATATTAATTCGGAAAATTATGAAGATTGAAATTTAGCAATAATTTGACATTCCGGTTCCAACAAAAGTGATTTCGTTGAAAACCGAGGTAGTTTGAAAAATGACTATTTTTAAGGCCAATAAATTTAATATTAAAAATACATTTTTAAATATATAAGTGTTTACTGTTTTTCAATGCAGAAACGTCATTCCAAACTCAATGGAAGTGGTTTCGAGTCGAAATTCCTTCATATGTGAAAAGTAGCCTTTCCGGCCCTATATAATATATATATATATATATATATATATATATTCTACAGCGACTTTTCTAAAAATTGAATTAGCCATAACTTTTGATTTTCGCTATGAAATTTCAATTTTTCAGAATCGTTAGAAAGATATGATTAAACAGATTTTAAATATATTTGTTTCGCTCAGTTCTGACTTATTATGAATCCTGTACATCCAGTCAAAGTTCGAATTAAAATTTTCAAACTGCAGCGCTGTTTCTAACTCCTTTTATAATTAAATTAAATTTATTCATTTCAAAATAAATTTTTAGTCGTTCTTATTTAAAATAAATTATTTTTAAACATTAAAATCCATTAAAATTTCTAAAATAAAAATTTTAAATTGGCCCCAAATTCCGGGTCGTTACACTGTATAAGCATCAAATATAGATATCTAACGCTTATAACAGCCTGTCAATCAATCGATCGACATACAACTAATTATTGGGATTAGTGTATGCCGTATTCTATCCCAATACCCGTGTGGGGTTTCAAATCAACAAACACAGATTTTTATTTATTCACATACCCGTTAAAATTTATATTTTTAACAATAAAATATTTGTTTAACTGTATAAATATTTTATTTCACATCACACAATCAATAAATTTTCACCACAACAAACAATCAAAAATACAAGCCATCCATGGTCTGTGGACGACGGGTGTCGGGTGCTACTAAGCACCGTCTGCATCCTAGTATATATTTTAACTAGAAAACAAAATTAAAAGGTGAGAAGTTCTCACCCAAGCTAAATCCATTCACCGTGACTCTTCTTATGTAGGAAATCTTCACCTTTTCGTCTTTTGTCACTTTCGTTGCCCGTATTCACTACATATATAAAAATCACATTTTTATATTCTCTCTGCTTCACGATAAAATAAAGTTCAGATTTTTATTTCACTTCCTATTTACCACGCTACTTTCTATACAAAAATTATATTTTTATATTTATACTTCTTATATAAAGATTGAATTTTTATTATCATAACTATATAAAAATTATATTTTTATATTTCTACTTTGATAAAAACCATATTTTTAATATTCTACCTAAGTAAAAATCATATTTTTATTATGCCACTAGTATAAAAATTATATTTTTAACTTTTCTATATTATAAAAATTATATTTTTAACCTTTCTATATTATAAAAATTATATTTTTAACCTTTCTATATTATAAAAATTACATTTTTTTCAAAGCAAAGAATTCATATTTCTTTAACAAACAAAAATCAAATTTTTAAACAAATAAAAATCTAATCTTTCCTATGAACAAAATATATTCTTTTTCTATGAAAACACTATAAAAATCTATTCTTTTTGTTTATGAAAACACCATAAAAATCTATTCTTTTTGTTTATGAAAACACCATAAAAATCTATTCTTTTTTTTAATGAAAACACCATAAAAATCTATTCTTTTTGTTTATAAAAATCATAATTTTGCCTAAACAGAAATCTAAACTTTTCGCTTCTAAAAATATAATCTTTTCATATTGAAAAAATTATCTTTCCTAAACTAAAAGTCATATTTTTACGTCCCTATACATATAATAAAAATTGAATTTTATTTCAAATTCATATACATAAAAAAAATATCGAACTTTTCATATGTAAAATCCTAGCTTTTCATTGAATTAAAACCAAAGAACAAAACTTACATCGATTGGGTTTTTTTCTTCAATCGAGGGGGGGTTCCCTTTGCAACGTTCGGATTGGAAAGAGGGGGGAGGAGGAAGAAAGGGGGGAAGCTGCAGCGGTGGAGGCGTTTGGGGATTTCGAGGTGGACAAGGGGAAGGAGGAGGACGCGTAGAAGGAGGGAAGGGATCGGAGGGGGGTGCGGCTATCGCTTGAACGGCGGCTAGGGGAGGGTGGCGCGGAAGGCTGGAACGGTGGATTGGGGGGCAGCGTTTTCAATTGGAGTGGAGAATGGAGCGAGTGGGAGGGAGTTGGTGGGGGAGGGCTCCTTGCCGGGGGCGGCGCTAGTAGGGGGCCCGCGTCCGAGGCCAGGCGACGGCTTCCGCCTTCCTCGATCTTTCTTCTCCTTTTTTTTATTTTGATTGAATCTGAGAGGAGAGAGAGTATGGAGGGGGGAGGGACTTTATATATTATTATTTTATTTAATTATTTTTCCACCAAAAAGTTGACTTTTCATATGATCTCTAAACGAGGCCCAACGACTGTCGCCCTTAGCTAATTACCCCCATTCCGAACACAATGGGATATGTATCGTAAGCGGATTCGATCGTTTCGGTCAGTTTTCATCAAAATCAACATATAACTCTAAATATTGAATTTGAACGTGCATTTCATTTTACCGGGGCCACATACTAACCCTAAAAATTCCAGAAAAATATTTTCATGTTTCGTATTGACGATACGGTCCTAACAAAACTAGTTTCATCGAATTCTGAGACCGTTTGAAAAATTGCCATTTTCCAGTCGATTAAAATCAACTAAAATTGGTTATACGCGTTTTCCTTTGCCACGCTCACATATTGATTCGAAAAATTATGAAATTCGGAATTTAGGAATAATTTGGCATCGCGGATCCAACAAAAGTGGTTTCGTCGAAATTCGAGGTCGTTTGCAAAATGGCTATTTTTAACGGCCTGAATTCCATAGCGACTATTCTGAAATTTCAACTGGACATAACTTCTGATCCCTGCTATGAAATTTTGATTTTTCGGATTCGTTGGAAAGATATCCTCAATTAGATTCCAATATTTTTGGTTTCGCTAAAATCCGGTTTATTTTGCACCCGGTACATTCATTTGAAATTTGAAATCGAATTATCGAACTACCCCGCCTTTTTCAATTCCTTTTATAATTAAAATAAAATTTTATATCCTAACGACGACGCATATAAATATATACATTCGA
This sequence comes from Allium sativum, assembly GCA_030737875.1. Classification (NCBI taxonomy): domain Eukaryota; kingdom Viridiplantae; phylum Streptophyta; class Magnoliopsida; order Asparagales; family Amaryllidaceae; genus Allium; species Allium sativum. Next base: position 176,507,362 of record CM060913.1, on the reverse strand, counting down.
ATTCTATTCAAAATAAATTTCTCGTCGATATTATTTAAAATAATTCATTTTAAATGTAGAAAATTCATCAAAATTGCCAAAATAAAAATTTTAAATTGGCTCGCATTTCCAGGTTATTACAATTTCGCCATAACCTCCCTTGTACCGGGAGCATCGGGATATTTCAAATAGCCTCCCATGGCCCTCACCAACCCAAAAGAAAAAGAAACAGCCAAGCGGCTTGCCGATACGGCGCATAAAATCTCATATATGAATTTAAACATGTACCTTTTTGTCGGGCATATAAATTAAAATCTTCATATACTCCATCCCATACCTGTCTAACACATGCTCACCTGTTTTCAATTCAATTCAACTCAATTCAATCGTTTGAATTCAGTTTCGCTCATTTATTCTTTAATTAGCTATTTTGCCTATTTCACTTCTTTGTTTGAACATAACTTATTCAAACAAAATATTTAACTCGCTCATAACCAAATTGAATTTCAATTTCAATTCTAGTTTCCTTTTCAATTTCGAATATAAATTTTTAAATTGAATTCACTTGTTCAAAGCCCAATATCAGTTCAAAATCTCATTAACTATTCAAATTAGTTAATTCAATAATCAAAAATATGATTTCTGTTTCAAAAAAATCAACTCATTACTCTACCTGAGTTCCGATATATTTTATAACTCAAATCTGGATTTTTCTAAATAGAAATTTGGATTTTTATTTGCTTAAAATCCTTTAATTTATTTAAATAAACCGTTGTGGTTTTATAATGGTTCTGGCGCTGCTTTTCTGAAAATTTGATTTTGACATAACCCAAAATCTATTCGACGAAATCCATATTTTTCTCCTCCATTAGAAAACTATTATCAAATCGGTCCTGACGTTTCTTGTTTCAAAGAATTCCGACTTCAGTTGAGTTCTGTATACTCAATTGAAGTTCGAAACGCCAATTTTCGAACTATCGTGCTGTGGCGAGTTCGTTTTAATTATATTTATGTATATAAACTTTTAAACTTCGTTAAAATGAATTCAACTCCATTTTAACTCTATTTGAATTTTCCTAATTCAAACTCCATTTTCACTTTCATTTGAATTCTATATTCAAATTCCAATTTCTCTTCTATTTGAATCCTATATTCAAATTCCATATTTTAAATTCCATTTGAATTATATATTTAAATCCCATAGTTTAAAATTCCATTTGAATGCTATATTCAAATTCTTTAGTTTAAATTCCATTTGAATTCTTTTTGAATTCTACATTCAAATTCCCAATTTAATTCTCTTTGAATTCAAATTCCATTTTTATTCTATTTGAATTTCAAATATTCAAACTCTGATTTAATTCTATTTGAAATTTCAAATATTCAAACTCCTTTTTAATTCTATTATTCAAATTCTATTTAAATCCTCTTATTCAAATTCTATTTCAAATTCCCTTATTCAAATTCTATTTACATTCCTATATTCAAATTCTATATTTGAATTTCCTTTAAATTTTCTATATTCAACATCTATTTAAATTTCTATATTAAAATTCTATATTTGAATCCTCTTTGAATTTCTAGATTCAAATTCTATATTTAAATTCTCTATTCAAATCCCATTTGAATTTCAATATTCAAACTCCATTCAAATTCTATATTCAATTTCTATTTGAATTTCTCATATTCAAAATCTATTTGAATTTCTATATTCAAATTATATTTGAATTTTCTTTTCAAATTCTATAGTTAAACTTCATTCAAATCTCTATTTAACTTTCCTTTATTCAAATCCATTTGAATTCCTTTGAATTCAAATTCTATTTCAATTCCTTTGAATTCTATATTCAAAATCTATATCTAATTCTCTTTGAATTCTACATTCAAAGTCCATTTTAATTTCTCTTATATTCAAATTCTATTTGAATTTCTCTTATTCAAACTTCAAATTCTATTTTAGAAAAAATAGAATTTCCTTTTTAAATATGCAAAATTCCTTTTCATGACATTTTTAAATATCAATATTAGGGTCCAATGATATTTAAACACCAAACAACCAATTATTTATTTTTCTAACTCCTTATATATAACAGTATATATGCAAACAAATAAACAAACAGATGATATATTTTTGAGGAATCCAGTTAGATTCCTCCAACCTGTTTTCCTACATCCATAGACATTAGTCAACATAAATAATACCCATCCTGCTTCAAGGCCGGATATCGCGGTATAAAAGTGGATCCACTTATATACGAGGGCGTAGTGTCATCCGCTAATGATACTGCAGGCATCCGCTAATGAGACTGCGGGAATCTAACCAATCATCAACCCAATATATATATAATAGTCAATCCTAAATAACTAATATATTTAAATAAACCAAACAACATTCAAACAAACAACAACAATTATTTTTAACTAATAAAAATAATTTTAAATGAAAGGTGAGTGAGATCTACTCACCGTGATTTTCTTTGTCGAACACCCAATCTAGTTCAAACCAAGTTATTTCAAGGTATCTGTCGTTCTGGTCCCAATGTACTTAGCCTTGCTCAAATCTAATATAAAAATAATTTATGATTTTTATAAGCTATTGAATGAATAAATTTAAATAATTCAATCCATTAATTACCTTACTAAGCTTTTATTACCGTTATTTAAATAAGCTAATTATGGTGAATAGCTAATCCAAATCCTTTCCTTTTCAAATTTCATATTCAACTGGTTAGTTTACAAATTGATTACAACATTAACTAACAACTTAGGTTCACATCATTTAATTGGTTGCTAATTTATATAAACTATTTTATTTTTGTGATCAATTATTTGAACTTAACTTTGTATCTACCCATTTGATTTTCAGTAATCATAAAATAATTACTCAACACAAACCAGAGAACCCTATTTCATACCTCGTTCAACTATCGAAGACTAAAGCCCTCTGTCAGTCGTGAATTTAAGGGCTTGCTTCTGATTCCAGGCGACGTACTTCACCTTCGATCATCCGGGCACCCCTAAACTGCAACCGAAGTCGAGATCTAGTCGGCTGTTGAAGCCATCGACCACCCCAAGTCCTAGTTCGAACGCCTCCAAAATCGCGAGCTTCATCAAGTAGCACCTGGTCACCATCCCTAACCCGCAACCTCTAATTCACCATCCTCGAAGTCATGATTCCCCAAATCGAAATCTCGGTGACAACCCTACTTCCTCCTTAAATCGCGAAATTCTCCAGTTGCTGCCAAGCTTTAGCGAGGTCCTGGACCTTGACTCGCGGTGCTCCCATTCAACTCGCGATGCCCCAATTGATTCAAACCCTTTTTTTTTTATATAATCGGTGGTATTAGATTTTAAGTGACAGGAAGGAAAAAGGGACGACAAGGATGGGTTTTGATTTTCCATTCTGTTGAAATGAAATAAAGGGTAGCGGTCCATTCTAAGGACTTAGGAATAGCTTTCTATTCAGAGGAATGGAAAAGAAGATAAACAGAGAGGGGTATAGCGGTTTTATAAACGATGAAAACTTAGTGCTTAAGGAATAAGCCTGCGCTATATACAGGTTAAGTACACCTCATTTAATTCGATTTGAAATAAAGCGATTTTTATTTAATTTAAATAGATTCTGATTTGATTTCTGATCCGACTTCGAGCTTGTCCGTTTAAAATATATCGGGGTTCATAATAAAAATCATGATTCGTTATTCTAGCGTACCGACCGTCGTTTCAATATTGTGACGCTATTCTGAACTGAATTTAATATATTTTAATATTTAATTTGAACGTATATACCGTATTAAATTAATATAATATAATTTAAATTCAAAACTAATCAATTCGCTTGTAATACAATATTTTTATTATCGTCCATATTCAACCACAATTAGTATTGATCATCTGAATTGCTTTAATTCAGTTTTTTTTACTTCGATTTGAATTATTTTTCGTATTACAATGATTATATGTATTCAAAATAAACTTTATATCGATTATAAATCGCTAATTCAATATAAAAATTCTTTTATATTATTAATTCAATATTTAAACGATATTAAATATTTAAAATAAACCGACCAAAAATACGGGTTGTTACATTCTTTCCCCTTTAAAATAATTTCATCCTCGAAATTGCTAAGGTAGGAAAAATGGTACAAATCCATTATTTTTCAAAATCTCACTTATGTTGAAACTCAACTTTTCGTATTTCTAAGTCCTACAAATTTTTTTTGTTTTCATTCATTTGAATGATTTTCAATCAACATATTTCCATTCAATTCAAATTCATTTGAATTGAATTAGATCAATTTATTCACTTCGATCCATTTTACTTGTCTGAGTTAAATTTAATTCCAGAATTCAGATTCCCGGGTTTCTATTTCAAATCCTTTTGAAATCACATAAATATATACATATATTTATTTCCATCACAAATTCAAAACATTTAAATTTTCAAACCACTGGTTTTCTTTCAAAACAAATTTCAATCAAAACTTTTCTAAGGTAGCATTCCATCACTTAGAAACTCGAAAATGAACACTGATGATGCTGCAGTCATCATCACAATTATTTCCCAGTCACTGAGGTGAGTTCAGTGCTTTACCACTTTCAAAATCCATCCAAAATGATTTTTATTCAAAAAAATCCCTTCGAACAAAGCTATATTATTTTAATATACTTCGAAAATATTTTCCAAATCCCCCAATATTTAAATTCTTACTCCAATTTTAATTCATCTCATTTGAATATTTCATTCTTGTACAAATTCTATTTGGTTATATATAACTATTCAAATTTTATAATCTTATTTGATTATAATAATAACAACCAACACATCCATATATTATAATAATTTCAAAAATTATTCTTTCTATAGAATTTTGGGTAAAATAATTTCATTCACCCACTTTAAAACAATATCGTGTTCAATCTTCTGTTCAAGTATTTAGAAATTCCTATCGACTTTATGGTGTCCCACTATTCGATCAGAATTCATAAACTACTCAACAGACTAACCAACACAATATAAAACAACTTTTATATCAATTTACAAATATGCACTCTCATATATATACACTCAACTCATTCTAGGGTACTACTAACCCTATCTCTAATGAGCACATGACACACAAGCCTAGGGATTCGCTCAACCTAAGCTCTGATACCAACTGTAAAGGCCCGCAAATCTGTACTATCTGAGTTGACTAATAATACCACACGTCCAACCCAAATTGCACAGAAATACGAATCATTAATAGAAAGAAGTTAGAGGATGAGAAATAGAAAGAAAGAAATATTAGAATAGAAGAAAATGAAGATCACAAACTCACAGCGGAACGAATAAAATATATTAAATATCATAACTTTTGAAATACAAATCAATAACTTTATATACATACCATCATCAGAGCACAACAGTTATTCCTGGAACGGTTATAAACACCTGTTTCCAGACACAAACATAGTATACATCGGAAGTATGATATTCTATAGCTAACTGGTGAAGCCTCTTGTTTCCAGCTCCTCCAAATAAATCTGTAAAATCCCGACTACTTGACTGCCCGTACAAATTTGGGCACCCAAGAGTTTAGGGAAAAACAAACAAAATAAACTCTGGGTCAGTCATGGGACTGGTGTGAGTAAACTCCAACCAATTGTTTAACTTTCAAAATCCTTTCGAAAGGAAAGATAATAGTAAGACCAACCCACACATAAACATGGACGGTTTTTACTTTACTATAACCCAAAACACTTTGATATGAAAATCCAGTGATGATATAATAATGTCTACATCAAATAAATAGAATCTAGTGGAATGCTTGCATCTCATGCTCCACATACATAGTATAAAATCAAAAAACTGCATGGAGCTTATTGGAGATTGGATTTCCAACATGACAAGGTATGGAACGTGTATCTCTAGAGAGGAATACACTGGGTTCAACAAGAACGTCTTGCAACCCGGCCCAAACATGACCGACCACTCATTTCGCTTGAGTGTATCGAATGTATATCACCAACGTTTGGGATCAGCAACCGTTCCCTGATTGGGACAACACCGAACAGAATAAGGAATTAAATGAATCTCTAGATATGTGATAATACACCCTAATGGGAGCGACCCACATAGCCATGCTGCCTGGCCGATTTTTGTCATTTCCCGGTTGTTGAGGCCTGAGGCTACGATTACTTGCCATTCATTTATAATACAATTACTTTGAATGCCACATCGTCAGATCCGTTAATCACTAATTGATTTGCATAAATATTCTGGATATTATGCTAAGGAAATAAATCCGTTGCAACCATATATATTTATACAGACCAACCCATTCAATCATCGGAAATACTTTGTCAGACATTCGTCCATATACGTTCGTTCTGGGATTGAACGAAACCGAAGTTACAATTTCTATTAATAGAAAAAGCCCTTGCACTTTACACCGTCTTCGATTACCTTCGTATAATCTGATTTGAAACGCTACTGCCAATACAGAGTGGTTCTTTGGATAATAATCCAACCGGTCTCTCTATATCGACAACGATGGTCAAAACTTCGATAGTCTGTGATTTAACTATCAAATAAAAACAAGTCTACATTCAAAATATCAAACAAATCACTGGGCTCTTTAATTAATATTTTATTAATTAAATCTCTTCTCCATTTCCTTATCAATATTTGTTAACCAAATATTTTTTATAATCATCTCGGTCTCTTACATTCTTTGGAAAACATTTCTATATCTCGCCTTCTTTTATTTTCTACACTTAGAAAATATACTCTATTTGAAATCGAAACAATTTCAATCACTTATCTTTTTCTCAACTACTTTAATTATACTCAGTAAATATTTATTATATTTCCAAAATTCCATCACTTGGGTTAAAACGAATGTTGTGTAAAACATCGTTAAAACAACCCCAAAATATTTTATTCAACTAACTATTATTCAACACTACTCTTCGAGATTGGATCTTGCTATTTATCAATTAAAAATGAAATCAATCAAGTTGGGGAAAAAATTACCTTTCAGACCTTGACTGAAAACATCATTAACTTCAAAATAGACAAAACCACTAACCTCGAATAAACACACTACACAACCCAATTATTCATTTTTAAAACATGTATATGGTTCGCTTTCTATTTCTAATTTATAGATTTCCCTTTTTGTTTACAATATTCTATATTTTATTTCGTTCCCTTATTAAATTCTATATATATCGATACATTGATTTCTAACTATCAATTTATCTTAAAAATATTCTAACTCCCTAAATTTCCTGAAAATTTCGCCCTAACCTCCCTTGTACCGGGAGCATCGGGATATTTCAAATAGCCTCCCATTTCCCTCAACAATCCAAAAGAAAAAGAAACAGCCAATCGGCTTGCCGATACGGCGCATAAAATCTCATATATGAATTTAAACATGTACCTTTTTGTCGGGCACATAAATTAAAATCTTCATATACACCATCCCATACCTGTCTAACACATGCTCACCTGTTTTCAATTCAGTTCAACTCAATTCAATTGTTTGAATTCAGTTTCGCTCATTTATTCTTTAGTTAGCTATTTTGCCTATTTCGCTTCTTTGTTTGAACAAAACATATTCAAACAAAACATTTAACTCGCTCATAACCAAATTGAATTTCAATTTCAATTCTAGTTTCCTTTTCGATTTCGAATATAAATTTTTAAATCGAATTCACTTGTTCAAAGCACATATCAATTCAAAATTTCATTAACTAATTACTATTCAAATTAGTTAATTAAATAATCAAAAATCTGATTTCTGTTTCAAAAAAATCAACTCATTACTCTACGTGTAATAACCCAGAAATTCTGTGCCAGTTTAAAATTTTTATTTTGGCGATTTTAGCGAATTTTGATTATTTAAAATGAATTATTTTAAATAAAATCGACGTGAAATTTATTTTGAATGGAATTCGACGTATATATTGTATACGTCGTCGTTAGAATATAAATATTTATATATAATTATAAATAGAATGGAAAATGGCGCGATAGTTCGATAATTCGATTTCAAACTTCAATTGAATGTACCGGGTGCAAAACAATCCGGATTTTAGTGAAACCAAAAATAATGGAATCTAATTGATAATATCTTTCCAACGAATCCGAAAAATCGAAATTTCATAGCGGGAATCAAAAGTTATGCCCAGTTGAAAATTCAGAATAGTCGCTATGTAAATTATACATGGCCCAAAAAGTCAAACTTTGCATATGGATGAATTTGGACTCGAAACCACTTCCATTGAGTTTAAAATGCCGTTTAGAACTCCGAAAAGTATAAGCTTCGATATATTCCGATATCCGGAATAGTGGCTATGGACTGGAGTTGTTCGGTTAACAATACATAGCCCTTAAAAAGTGAAATTTTGCATACGAGCTCAGAATTCGACGAGATAATTTTTTATGGATTCACAATGACAAATCATTATTGAGTTCCAAATGGCGCGTCGAACGGAAGTAATATGTGGCTGTGCGAGCTGAAACAGTTCAGGGTAAAGCGAGCAGTCATTTTACAAAGGAACATTATTGATATGACCTCGGAATTCAATTCTACTTTTTTTTCTAGATTCATATCTTTTAATAATGGTTAAATCCAAGAGGGCTTGATTTTTTGAGTTAGCATGTGAGCGTGCGAGAAGAAAAGGTGCGCCAAAATCGCATTTTTAGAGCTTATCTGAGCATTTTTGTGATTTTTTTTGAATGGTCAAACGAACTCGGAATTCGACGAAACTTGTTTCGTTGGACTCGTCTTCACGTCTACTATCTCGTGTCCGAAATCCGCGGCCATCGGAGATCGTTTGTGTTCGGACGATACGCGAGAAACTAGCATATAAACACTTTTACTTCCTTTTCTTCTTCACTTTCTTCCTCTTCCTCTTTCTTCACAAAAACTCAAAAATGGAGTCCCACCCCAAACCGCCGCTGCCCTCCTGCACCACCGCCACCACCGGCCTCCCTCCAGGCGCCGCACCCCCTCCTCCTCTTCCCCTCCTCCTCCTCTTCCTCCTCCTCTCTCTCCTCTCTCCATTTGCAAATCCCTAAACCTCAAGCCACCACCGCCACCACCACGGGCCCCACCACCACCGCCGCCGGCCCCTAGCCACCTCCCCACGCCACCTCAGGCCCCACGCCCCCCTCCAGCCCCCTCAATTCCGGCCGTGGGCCCCGCTACACCCAAAAACACATTTTCACCAAAATCGCCCGTTTTGCAAATAAGTCCCTGACCGTATTTCGCGAATAACTCCCAAACCGTGCGTTTCTAGCCAAAGTTTCTCAACACCAAAGTTGTAGAGCACGAAATTCTCTTCGATTTGGTATATGATAAGTCCTATTTTTCATTGCGGAGTTATCGGGAAAACGTGTCCGAAGTCTGCTGATCAAACACTGTCAAAATGCTGTCTTTTCGCGATTTCCGGCGAAATGGCACATTTTCGGCAAGAAGACCACTAGGCAAAAGTTGTTCAGAATGGCGTGCTTGTGCTAGAGAAAAAGTTGGTGTGAAGATTGAAGCTCGTTTGCAAATTCTAGGACCCAAACAGCTAATCCGGGCGTTAGAAAAAAGTGAGTTTTCTCCAATTTAAAACTTCTACAGTTTTGACATATGAAATAAATAAAAATATGATCTTTATATTATAGAGTGGATAAAAATCCGATTTTTAGCTTATAGAAGATATAAAGATGAGATTTTTATATAATGTAGATAATAAAAATGTGATTTTTATACATGTAGCGGCTACGGGCAACGAAAGTGACAAAAGGCGAGAACGACAAGATTTTCTACATAAGAAGAGTCGAGATGATTGGATTAGCTAGTCGGTGAGAACTTCTCACTCAAAATCTCTTTTTCTAATTATATATATATACTAGGATGCAGACGGTGCTTAGTAGCACCCGACACAATCGTCCACAAACCATGGACTTGTTTGTTTGGTTGCATAAATTGATTTGATGATTTGGTTTGAATTTGTTTGTTTGGTGAATTTGATTGATGTGTGAATGGCGTGGGCCTTCACTAGACCGGGGATAAGGCTAGGCCTCGTCCCGTTTCTAGTATCGTGCCGTTATGCCGCCGAAATTTTCTAAAATAAGTTAGAAAAATAAAACTATCATTTTTATTGCGTAAATGAAATGAATAGAAATTCATGTGTTGAAATAAAATATTTTATCGTTAAAAATATAATTTTTAACGTGGAAGTGAATAAAATAAAATATTCATTTACAAACCGGACGGTTTGTTTATGTACACCTATCTGAAGGACATTGATTGGGACGATAAATTTTACACATCGCCCAACTGCACAAACAAAAATATGTGTTTGTTGATTTGAAACCCCACACGGGTGTTGGGATGATATTTGGTGTACACTAATCCCAATTATTTAATTATTGTCGATCGATTGGTCGACAGACTGTGTAAGCGTCGATTATTTATATTTGATGCTTATGCAGTTGTGTGGTGCACTTTGGATGATGGTTGATTGTTTATTATTGTTATTATATACATGTGTTGTATGGAATCCATATAATTAACGTTATATGGTGATTGATTGGGCCTCATTCCAATCGGGAAAATAATGAATATTATAAAAGAAAATTCATGTGTTGAATATAAAAATAGTCATGTGTTGACGATGATCATGTGTTGAAACTATTCATGTGTTGAGTGAAATATTTTATACAATGAAATTTACATCTTTATCATATTTAAAATTAGAACTACTTTACGGTTGAAGTCTAATTGAAAATCAAACGATAGATACCATAGTTTTATAAAATATTTTACATAACAAAAATAGTGATGTGTTGACAGTACTCATGTGTTGAGATTAGTCAGGTGTTGGAAGAAATATAGATTCATGTGTTGAATGGAATAAATATTCATTTGTTGAATAGAATAACGGATTTATTGAAATATATAAAGCCGTGTTGATTAGAGTTGCGCTATTTTGACGTGAACGATATTTGTATCGATTATATTCATTTTTATAACGAATATAGAAAAGAGGTGATTTCAAAATATAACGTTTTGAAAATATTATCTTTTATATAGTAATGATATAAAATATTCAATTTTGATTAGAAATTGAATATAGAGTTGAAATGGTTTTGAAAACGAATTTAAAACGATTTATAAAATACGTTTTAAAAGGAAATCGACGAAATATATATAATATATATATATATATTATATATATAATGGCTTGAATAGAACGCGCCGCTCCGCGACAGTTCGTGAATTTCGACCATTGACTTCGAATTGACGTTGCGGGAGATCCGACCGTCGGATTCTCCTAAAACCGGAACCGTTGGGTTCGTCTCGAAAAGAGCTTTGCAATGAATATTAGAAATTTGAAATCTAACGGTTGGATTTGGAATTATGTCCAAATCAAATTTGAAAAAGGTCGATGTAAGTGCAGTCCGATGGCCGTTGTTGGAAATCGACTGTACGGGCCTTGATAAAATTAATAAAAATATTGATAATTTGTGTAAAATCATAATATGTGAATTGGAAAGAACTGGGATGAAGAATTCCACATTTGAAATGATAAAAATAGATTTTTATCGAAATGAACTAGTTTTGAACTAGAATTAAAATCAATTTATTTATGAAATAAATAAATTGAATTTGAAAGTGATTTTAAAAATAATCAATATTCCCAATACGTGAATTGGGCTGGAGAAGAATCGAAATTATCTTCGGGATATTTCGATGTTGGATTTCGTGACTATGCAAATATTGTTATGGGGATTTGAAAGATATATTTTATATCGTTATTTCCAATACGATATTTGTTGGTTTCAGAATTTGATATTGAATATAAGCCGATATATTTTCTATTCAGAGCCTTGTATTTAATATCAAATGTGATTTGGGTTTGTCGTGAATCGTGTTTTAGAAGACATTGGTTCTTTAACCCAGTTAAAGACATAATATTGATTTTTGAGAAGATTAAAACTAAGTGGAGTTTTAATGAATCTTTAATTAGATTAAAAAGTGAATTGATAATTTAAATTATCAAATCTGAAAAGTGATCGAGAGTGGAGTATCACCAGTTTTGCTCCAAAGCGGTAGTTAAATCTTTAATTAGATTTGAACATGAAATGGTAATCAATTTTACCGATAACACCGTGGTGTTAGATATGGAGTATCACCAGTTCTTGTTGCAGTCGTGATGGGGGGTTCTCGCTTCGCGGTTTGGTGGCGAACGGGAGACTCTTACCCCCACATGTCCCTTGTGGTGGGGGTTGGTTCGCCAGTGAGCGCGAGACTCGAGAGGGTTGCCGTAAAACAAGTAACTGGGGGACCATGTGAGAGCCACGGTGGGTTTTACCTGCTGCTTGGGGGATGAAGGGATGGTTGCAAAGCCTACCGGATTTCGTCGGCTATCTTACAGTTGGTATCAGAGCTTTGGTTTACAGAGCTCGAGAACAAGACACATTAGAACCATACGAAAGAATTCATCAGATATTGGATTAGTAATATCCAATTAGAATGACTCGTTAGAGATAGGATCAGTAGTATCCTAGAACGAGTGTGAAGAGTATATTTTACAAATGAAAACAATTTTGTTTTAAAATTTAAATCGCTTTATACGTATTTGATTATTTATTTATTTTGAATATGGACAATCGAGTATATAAAGATTTTTCATATACGCGTCATGAATGTATATTCGAAGTTTTAATATATTGGATAGATATAGAATCACATTCTAGACACCCGGGGATAATTCTGATGATGTGGCCACATCATCAGTATTTATATTCGTGTTTCGAAGGTGTGATATCTATATATTTCCATTAGACTGGTGTGAGAACCAAAACTTATATAGCTAGAACACATTGTTGTGAATTGGCATCAAAACATGATTTTTTATATATCTATCAAAAATTATGAATTTGAAACTCTAATTCACTAATTGATTGATGTTTGTGTTGTTTGTTTATTTGTTTGCTAATTTTTAACCATTTAGCCTAATTGAACCAAATATTGAATTGTAACGAAAATTGGTCGCATTTGCTTGCATATACATATACTTACATTGAACAGGTCATAGCAAGGAGGCTAGAGCCGAAGAATAAAATTTGTTTGCCCGACAAATAGGTACATGTTTACTACATAATTTACTGTTTTGTTTGGGTGATGATGATTTTATGAGCCTATTGGCTTTTTCTTTTTCTTTTTGAGATTAGAAGGACCGGGGAAGCTATTTGAAATTCCCCGATGCTCCCGGTGCAGGGGAGGTTATGGCGAAATTTTTCGAAAATTTAGTGTGTTAGCCAAATTTTTGAAAATTCTTAGAAGCTGAAAAGTTGGAGAATGGAAGCCAGATCGAACGTAGTGTTGAATAATCAAACCATTTTCGACTTTGTTCCTTTTCGGGGACGAAAAGTTTTAAGTGGGGGAGATTGTAATAACCCGGAAATTCTGAGCCAGTTTAAAATTTTTATTTTGGCGATTTTAGCGAATTTTGATTATTTAAAATGAATTATTTTAAATAAAATCGACGTGAAATTTATTTTGAATGGAATTCGACGTATATATTATATACGTCGTCGTTAGAATATAAATATTTATATATAATTATAAATAGAATTGAAAATGGCGCGGTAGTTCGATAATTCGATTTCAAACTTCAATTGAATGTACCGGGTGCAAAACAATCCAGATTTTAGTGAAACCAAAAATAATGGAATCTAATTGATAATATCTTTCCAACGAATCCGAAAAATCGAAATTTCATAGCGGGAATCAAAAGTTATGCCCAGTTGAAAATTCAGAATAGTCGCTATGTAAATTATACATGGCCCAAAAAGTCAAACTTTGCATACGGATGAATTTGAACTCGAAACCACTTCCATTGAGTTTAAAATGCCGTTTAGAACTCCGAAAAGTATAAGCTTCGATATATTCCGATATCCGGAATAGTGGCTATGGGCTGGAGTTGTTCGGTTAACAATACATAGCCCTTAAAAAGTGAAATTTTGCATACGAGCTCAAAATTCGACGAGATAAATTTTTATGGATTCACAATGACAAATCATTGTTGAGTTCCAAATGGCGCGTCGAACGGAGTTAATATGTGGCTGTGCGAGCTGAAACAGTTCAGGGTAAAGCGAGCAGTCATTTTACAAAGGAACATTATTGATATGACCTCGGAATTCAATTCTACTTTTTTTTCTAGATTCATATCATCTAATAATGGTTAAATCCAAGAGGGCTTGATTTTTTGAGTTAGCATGTGAGCGTGCGAGAAGAAAAGGTGCGCCAAAATCGCATTTTTAGAGCTTATCTGAGCATTTTTGTGATTTTTTTTGAATGGTCAAACGAACTCGGAATTCGACGAAACTTGTTTCGTTGGACTCGTCTTCACGTCTACTATCTCGTGCCCGAAATCCGCGGCCATCGGAGATCGTTTGTGTTCGGACGATACGCGAGAAACTAGCATATAAACACTTTTACTTCCTTTTCTTCTTCACTTTCTTCCTCTTCCTCTTTCTTCACAAAAACTCAAAAATGGAGTCCCACCCCAAAACCGCCGCTGCCCTCCTCCACCACCGCCACCACCGGCCTCCCTCCAGGCGCCGCACCCCCTCCTCCTCTTCCCCTCCTCCTCCTCTTCCTCCTCCTCTCTCTCCTCTCTCCATTTGCAAATCCCTAAACCTCAAGCCACCACCACCACCACCACGGGCCCCACCACCACCGCCGCCGGCCCCTAGCCACCTCCCCACGCCACCTCAGGCCCCACGCCCCCCTCCAGCCCCCTCAATTCCGGCCGTGGGCCCCGCTACACCCAAAAACCCATTTTCACCAAAATCGCCCGTTTTGCAAATAAGTCCCTGACCGTATTTCGCGAATAACTCCCAAACCGTGCGTTTCTAGCCAAAGTTCCTCAAGACCAAAGTTGTAGAGCACGAAATTCTCTTCGATTTGGTATATGATAAGTCCTATTTTTCATTGCGGAGTTATCGGGAAAACGCGTCCGAAGTCTGCTGATCAAACACTGTCAAAATGCTGTCTTTTCGCGATTTCCGGCAAAATGGCACATTTTCGGCAAGAAGACCACTAGGCAAAAGTTGTTCAGAATGGCGTGCTTGTGCTAGAGAAAAAGATGGTGTGAAGATTGAAGCTCGTTTGCAAATTCTAGGACCCAAACAGCGAATCCGGGCGTTAGAAAAAAGTGAGTTTTCTCCGTTTTAAAACTTCTACAGTTTTGACATATGAAATAAATAAAAATATGATCTTTATATTATAGAGAGGATAAAAATCCGATTTTTAGCTTATAGAAGATATAAAGATGAGATTTTTATATAATGTAGATAATAAAAATGTGATTTTTATACATGTAGCGGCTACGGGCAACGAAAGTGACAAAAGGCGAGAACGACAAGATTTTCTACATAAGAAGAGTCGAGATGATTGGATTAGCTAGTCGGTGAGAACTTCTCACTCAAAATCTCTTTTTCTAGTTATATATATATACTAGGATGCAGACGGTGCTTAGTAGCACCCGACACAATCGTCCACAAACCATGGACTTGTTTGTTTGGTTGCATAAATTAATTTGATGATTTGATTTGAATTTGGTTGTTTGGTGAATTTGATTGATGTGTGAATGGCGTGGGCCTTCACTAGACCGGGGATAAGGCTAGGCCTCGTCCCGTTTCTAGTATCGTGCCGTTATGCCGCCGAAATTTTCTAAAATAAGTTAGAAAAATAAAAATATCATTTTTATTGCGTAAATGAAATGAATAGAAATTCATGTGTTGAAATAAAATATTTTATCGTTAAAAATATAATTTTTAACGTGGAAGTGAATAAAATAAAATATTCATTTACAAACCGGACGGTTTGTTTATGTACACCTATCTGAAGGACATTGATTGGGACGATAAATTTTACACATCGCCCAACTGCACAAACAAAAATATGTGTTTGTTGATTTGAAACCCCACACGGGTGTTGGGATGATATTTGGTGTACACTAATCCCAATTATTTAATTATTGTCGATCGATTGGTCGACAGACTGTGTAAGCGTCGATTATTTATATTTGATGCTTATGCAGTTGTGTGGTGCACTTTGGATGATGGTTGATTGTTTATCATTGCTATTATATACATGTGTTGTATGGAATCCATATAATTAACGTTATATGGTGATTGATTGGGCCTCATTCCAATCGGGAAAATAATGAATATTATAAAAGAAAATTCATGTGTTGAATATAAAAATAGTCATGTGTTGACGATGATCATGTGTTGAAACTATTCATGTGTTGAGTGAAATATTTTATACAATGAAATTTACATCTTTATCATATTTAAAATTAGAACTACTTTACGGTTGAAGTCTAATTGAAAATCAAACGATAGATACCATAGTTTTATAAAATATTTTACATAACAAAAATAGTGATGTGTTGATAGTACTCATGTGTTGAGATTAGTCAGGTGTTGGAAGAAATATAGATTCATGTGTTGAATGGAATAAATATTCATTTGTTGAATAGAATAACAGATTTATTGAAATATATAAAGCCGTGTTGATTAGAGTTGCGCTATTTTGACGTGAACGATATTTGTATCGATTATATTCATTTTTATAACGAATATAGAAAAGAGGTGATTTCAAAATATAACGTTTTGAAAATATTATCATTTATATAGTAATGATATAAAATATTCAATTTTGATTAGAAATTGAATATAGAGTTGAAATGGTTTTGAAAACGAATTTAAAACGATTTATAAAATACGTTTTAAAAGGAAATCGATGAAATATATATAATATATATATATATTATATATATAATGGCTTGAATAGAACGCGCCGCTCCGCGGCAGTTCGTGAATTTCGACCATTGACTTCGAATTGACGTTGCGGGAGATCCGACCGTCGGATTCTCCTAAAACCGGAACCGTTGGGTTCGTATCGAAAAGAGCTTTCCAATGAATATTAGAAATTTGAAATCTAACAGTTGGATTTGGAATTATGTCCAAATCAAATTTGAAAAAGGTCGATGTAAGTGCAGTCCGATGGCCGTTGTTGGAAATCGACTGTACGGGCCTTGATAAAATTAATAAAAATATTGATAATTTGTGTAAAATCATAATATGTGAATTGGAAAGAACTGGGATGAAGAATTCCACATTTGAAATGATAAAAATAGATTTTTATCGAAATGAACTAGTTTTGAACTAGAATTAAAATCAATTTATTTATGAAATAAATAAATTGAATTTGAAAGTGATTTTAAAAATAATCAATATTCCCAATACGTGAATTGGGCTGGAGAAGAATCGAAATTATCTTCGGGATATTTCGATGTTGGATTTCGTGACTATGCAAATATTGTTATGGGGATTTGAAAGATATATTTTATATCGTTATTTCCAATACGATATTTGTTGGTTTCAGAATTTGATATTGAATATAAGCCGATATATTCTCTATTCAGAGCCTTGTATTTAATATCAAATGTGATTTGGGTTTGTCGTGAATCGTGTTTTAGAAGACATTGGTTCTTTAACCCAGTTAAAGACATAATATTGATTTTTGAGAAGATTAAAACTAAGTGGAGTTTTAATGAATCTTTAATTAGATTAAAAAGTGAATTGATAATTTAAATTATCAAATCTGAAAAGTGATCGAGAGTGGAGTATCACCAGTTTTGCTCCAAAGCGATAGTTAAATCTTTAATTAGATTTGAACGTGAAATGGTAATCAATTTTACCGATAACACCGTGGTGTTAGATATGGAGTATCACCAGTTCTTGTTGCAGTCGTGATGGGGGGTTCTCGCTTCGCGGTTTGGTGGCGAACGGGAGACTCTTACCCCCACATGTCCCTTGTGGTGGGGGTTGGTTCGCCAGTGGGCGCGAGACTCGAGAGGGTTGTCGTAAAACAAGTAACTGGGGGACCATGTGAGAGCCACGGTGGGTTTTACCTGCTGCTTGGGGGATGAAGGGATGGTTGCAAAGCCTACCGGATTTCGTCGGCTATCTTACAGTTGGTATCAGAGCTTTGGTTTACAGAGCTCGAGAACAAGACACATTAGAACCATACGAAAGAATTCATCAAATATTGGATTAGTAATATCCAATTAGAACGACTCGTTAGAGATAGGATCAGTAGTATCCTAGAACGAGTGTGAAGAGTATATTTTTCAAATGAAAACAATTTTGTTTTAAAATTTAAATCGCTTTATACGTATTTGATTATTTATTTATTTTGAATATGGACAATCGAGTATATAAAGATTTTGCATATACGCGTCATGAATGTATATTCGAAGTTTTAATATATTGGATAGATATAGAATCACATTCTAGACACCCGGGGATAATTCTGATGATGTGGCCACATCATCAGTATTTATATTCGTGTTTCGAAGGTGTGATATCTATATATTTCCATTAGACTGGTGTGAGAACCAAAACTTATATAGCTAGAACACATTGTTGTGAATTGGCATCAAAACATGATTTTTTATATATCTATCAAAAATTATGAATTTGAAACTCTAATTCACTAATTGATTGATGTTTGTGTTGTTTGTTTATTTGTTTGCTAATTTTTAACCATTTAGCCTAATTGAACCAAATATTGAATTGTAACGAAAATTGGTCGCATTTGCTTGCATATACATATACTTACATTGAGCAGGTCATAGCAAGGAGGCTAGAGCCGAAGAATAAAATTTGTTTGCCCGACAAATAGGTACATGTTTACTACATAATTTACTGTTTTGTTTGGGTGATGATGATTTTATGAGCCTATTGGCCTTTTCTTTTTCTTTTTGAGATTAGAAGGACCGGGGAAGCTATTTGAAATTCCCCGATGCTCCCGGTGCAGGGGAGGTTATGGCGAAATTTTTCGAAAATTTAGGGTGTTAGCCAAATTTTTGAAATTTTTGAAAATTCTTAGAAACTGAAAAGTTGGAGAATGGAAGCCAGATCGAACGTAGTGTTGAATAATCAAACCATTTTCGACTTTGTTCCTTTTCGGGGACGAAAAGTTTTAAGTGGGGGAGATTGTAATAACCCGGAAATTCTGAGCCAGTTTAAAAATTTTATTTTGGCGATTTTAGCGAATTTTGATTATTTAAAATGAATTATTTTAAATAAAATCGACGTGAAATTTATTTTGAATGGAATTCGACGTATATATTATATACGTCGTCGTTAGAATATAAATATTTATATATAATTATAAATAGAATTGAAAATGGCGCGGTAGTTCGATAATTCGATTTCAAACTTTAATTGAATGTACCGGGGGCAAAACAATCCAGATTTTAGTGAAACCACAAATCATGGAATCTAATTGATAATATCTTTCCAACGAATCCGAAAAATCGAAATTTCATAGCGGGAATCAAAAGTTATGCCCAGTTGAAAATTCAGAATAGTCGCTATGTAAATTATACATGGCCCAAAAAGTCAAACTTTGCATACGGATGAATTTGGACTCGAAACCACTTCCATTGAGTTTAAAATGCCGTTTAGAACTCCGAAAAGTATAAGCTTCGATATATTCCGATATCCGGAATAGTGGCTATGGGCTGGAGTTGTTCGGTTAACAATACATAGCCCTTAAAAAGTGAAATTTTGCATACGAGCTCAAAATTCGACGAGATAAATTTTTATGGATTCACAATGACAAATCATTGTTGAGTTCCAAATGGCGCGTCGAACGGAGTTAATATGTGGCTGTGCGAGCTGAAACAGTTCAGGGTAAAGCGAGCAGTCATTTTACAAAGGAACATTATTGATATGACCTCGGAATTCAATTCTACTTTTTTTTTCTAGATTCATATCATCTAATAATGGTTAAATCCAAGAGGGCTTGATTTTTTGAGTTAGCATGTGAGCGTGCGAGAAGAAAAGGTGCGCCAAAATCGCATTTTTAGAGCTTATCTGAGCATTTTTGTGATTTTTTTTGAATGGTCAAACGAACTCGGAATTTGACGAAACTTGTTTCGTTGGACTCGTCTTCACGTCTACTATCTCGTGCCCGAAATCCGCGGCCATCGGAGATCGTTTGTGTTCGGACGATACGCGAGAAACTAGCATATAAACACTTTTACTTCCTTTTCTTCTTCACTTTCTTCCTCTTCCTCTTTCTTCACAAAAACTCAAAAATGGAGTCCCACCCCAAAACCGCCGCTGCCCTCCTCCACCACCGCCACCACCGGCCTCCCTCCAGGCGCCGCACCCCCTCCTCCTCTTCCCCTCCTCCTCCTCTTCCTCCTCCTCTCTCTCCTCTCTCCATTTGCAAATCCCTAAACCTCAAGCCACCACCGCCACCACCACGGGCCCCACCACCACCGCCGCCGGCCCCTAGCCACCTCCCCACGCCACCTCAGGCCCCACGCCCCCCTCCAGCCCCCTCAATTCCGGCCGTGGGCCCCGCTACACCCAAAAACCCATTTTCACCAAAATCGCCCGTTTTGCAAATAAGTCCCTGACCGTATTTCGCGAATAACTCCCAAACCGTGCGTTTCTAGCCAAAGTTCCTCAAGACCAAAGTTGTAGAGCACGAAATTCTCTTCGATTTGGTATATGATAAGTCCTATTTTTCATTGCGGAGTTATCGGGAAAACGCGTCCGAAGTCTGCTGATCAAACACTGTCAAAATGCTGTCTTTTCGCGATTTCCGGCAAAATGGCACATTTTCGGCAAGAAGACCACTAGGCAAAAGTTGTTCAGAATGGCGTGCTTGTGCTAGAGAAAAAGATGGTGTGAAGATTGAAGCTCGTTTGCAAATTCTAGGACCCAAACAGCGAATCCGGGCATTAGAAAAAAGTGAGTTTTCTCCGTTTTAAAACTTCTACAGTTTTGACATATGAAATAAATAAAAATATGATCTTTATATTATAGAGAGGATAAAAATCCGATTTTTAGCTTATAGAAGATATAAAGATGAGATTTTTATATAATGTAGATAATAAAAATGTGATTTTTATACATGTAGCGGCTACGGGCAACGAAAGTGACAAAAGGCGAGAACGACAAGATTTTCTACATAAGAAGAGTCGAGATGATTGGATTAGCTAGTCGGTGAGAACTTCTCACTCAAAATCTCTTTTTCTAGTTATATATATATACTAGGATGCAGACGGTGCTTAGTAGCACCCGACACAATCGTCCACAAACCATGGACTTGTTTGTTTGGTTGCATAAATTAATTTGATGATTTGATTTGAATTTGGTTGTTTGGTGAATTTGATTGATGTGTGAATGGCGTGGGCCTTCACTAGACCGGGGATAAGGCTAGGCCTCGTCCCGTTTCTAGTATCGTGCCGTTATGCCGCCGAAATTTTCTAAAATAAGTTAGAAAAATAAAAATATCATTTTTATTGCGTAAATGAAATGAATAGAAATTCATGTGTTGAAATAAAATATTTTATCGTTAAAAATATAATTTTTAACGTGGAAGTGAATAAAATAAAATATTCATTTACAAACCGGACGGTTTGTTTATGTACACCTATCTGAAGGACATTGATTGGGACGATAAATTTTACACATCGCCCAACTGCACAAACAAAAATATGTGTTTGTTGATTTGAAACCCCACACGGGTGTTGGGATGATATTTGGTGTACACTAATCCCAATTATTTAATTATTGTCGATCGATTGGTCGACAGACTGTGTAAGCGTCGATTATTTATATTTGATGCTTATGCAGTTGTGTGGTGCACTTTGGATGATGGTTGATTGTTTATCATTGCTATTATATACATGTGTTGTATGGAATCCATATAATTAACGTTATATGGTGATTGATTGGGCCTCATTCCAATCGGGAAAATAATGAATATTATAAAAGAAAATTCATGTGTTGAATATAAAAATAGTCATGTGTTGACGATGATCATGTGTTGAAACTATTCATGTGTTGAGTGAAATATTTTATACAATGAAATTTACATCTTTATCATATTTAAAATTAGAACTACTTTACGGTTGAAGTCTAATTGAAAATCAAACGATAGATACCATAGTTTTATAAAATATTTTACATAACAAAAATAGTGATGTGTTGACAGTACTCATGTGTTGAGATTAGTCAGGTGTTGGAAGAAATATAGATTCATGTGTTGAATGGAATAAATATTCATTTGTTGAATAGAATAGCAGATTTATTGAAATATATAAAGCCGTGTTGATTAGAGTTGCGCTATTTTGACGTGAACGGTATTTGTATCGATTATATTCATTTTTATAACGAATATAGAAAAGAGGTGATTTCAAAATATAACGTTTTGAAAATATTATCATTTATATAGTAATGATATAAAATATTCAATTTTGATTAGAAATTGAATATAGAGTTGAAATGGCTTTGAAAACGAATTTAAAACGATTTATAAAATACGTTTTAAAAGGAAATCGACGAAATATATATAATATATATATATTATATATATAATGGCTTGAATAGAACGCGCCGCTCCGCGGCAGTTCGTGAATTTCGACCATTGACTTCGAATTGACGTTGCGGGAGATCCGACCGTCGGATTCTCCTAAAACCGGAACCGTTGGGTTCGTATCGAAAAGAGCTTTCCAATGAATATTAGAAATTTGAAATCTAACGGTTGGATTTGGAATTATGTCCAAATCAAATTTGAAAAAGGTCGATGTAAGTGCAGTCCGATGGCCGTTGTTGGAAATCGACTGTACGGGCCTTGATAAAATTAATAAAAATATTGATAATTTGTGTAAAATCATAATATGTGAATTGGAAAGAACTGGGATGAAGAATTCCACATTTGAAATGATAAAAATAGATTTTTATCGAAATGAACTAGTTTTGAACTAGAATTAAAATCAATTTATTTATGAAATAAATAAATTGAATTTGAAAGTGATTTTAAAAATAATCAATATTCCCAATACGTGAATTGGGCTGGAGAAGAATCGAAATTATCTTCGGGATATTTCGATGTTGGATTTCGTGACTATGCAAATATTGTTATGGGGATTTGAAAGATATATTTTATATCGTTATTTCCAATACGATATTTGTTGGTTTCAGAATTTGATATTGAATATAAGCCGATATATTCTCTATTCAGAGCCTTGTATTTAATATCAAATGTGATTTGGGTTTGTCGTGAATCGTGTTTTAGAAGACATTGGTTCTTTAACCCAGTTAAAGACATAATATTGATTTTTGAGAAGATTAAAACTAAGTGGAGTTTTAATGAATCTTTAATTAGATTAAAAAGTGAATTGATAATTTAAATTATCAAAACTGAAAAGTGATCGAGAGTGGAGTATCACTAGTTTTGCTCCAAAGCGATAGTTAAATCTTTAATTAGATTTGAACGTGAAATGGTAATCAATTTTACCGATAACACCGTGGTGTTAGATATGGAGTATCACCAGTTCTTGTTGCAGTCGTGATGGGGGGTTCTCGCTTCGCGGTTTGGTGGCGAACGGGAGACTCTTACCCCCACATGTCCCTTGTGGTGGGGGTTGGTTCGCCAGTGGGCGCGAGACTCGAGAGGGTTGCCGTAAAACAAGTAACTGGGGGACCATGTGAGAGCCACGGTGGGTTTTACCTGCTGCTTGGGGGATGAAGGGATGGTTGCAAAGCCTACCGGATTTCGTCGGCTATCTTACAGTTGGTATCAGAGCTTTGGTTTACAGAGCTCGAGAACAAGACACATTAGAACCATACGAAAGAATTCATCAGATATTGGATTAGTAATATCCAATTAGAACGACTCGTTAGAGATAGGATCAGTAGTATCCTAGAACGAGTGTGAAGAGTATATTTTTCAAATGAAAACAATTTTGTTTTAAAATTTAAATCGCTTTATACGTATTTGATTATTTATTTATTTTGAATATGGACAATCGAGTATATAAAGATTTTGCATATACGCGTCATGAATGTATATTCGAAGTTTTAATATATTGGATAGATATAGAATCACATTCTAGACACCCGGGGATAATTCTGATGATGTGGCCACATCATCAGTATTTATATTCGTGTTTCGAAGGTGTGATATCTATATATTTCCATTAGACTGGTGTGAGAACCAAAACTTATATAGCTAGAACACATTGTTGTGAATTGGCATCAAAACATGATTTTTTATATATCTATCAAAAATTATGAATTTGAAACTCTAATTCACTAATTGATTGATGTTTGTGTTGTTTGTTTATTTGTTTGCTAATTTTTAACCATTTAGCCTAATTGAACCAAATATTGAATTGTAACGAAAATTGGTCGCATTTGCTTGCATATACATATACTTACATTGAGCAGGTCATAGCAAGGAGGCTAGAGCCGAAGAATAAAATTTGTTTGCCCGACAAATAGGTACATGTTTACTACATAATTTACTGTTTTGTTTGGGTGATGATGATTTTATGAGCCTATTGGCCTTTTCTTTTTCTTTTTGAGATTAGAAGGACCGGGGAAGCTATTTGAAATTTCCCGATGCTCCCGGTGCAGGGGAGGTTATGGCGAAATTTTTCGAAAATTTAGGGTGTTAGCCAAATTTTTGAAATTTTTGAAAATTCTTAGAAATTGAAAAGTTGGAGAATGGAAGCCAGATCGAACGTAGTGTTGAATAATCAAACCATTTTCGACTTTGTTCCTTTTCGGGGACGAAAAGTTTTAAGTGGGGGAGATTGTAATAACCCGGAAATTCTGAGCCAGTTTAAAAATTTTATTTTGGCGATTTTAGCGAATTTTGATTATTTAAAATGAATTATTTTAAATAAAATCGACGTGAAATTTATTTTGAATGGAATTCGACGTATATATTATATACGTCGTCGTTAGAATATAAATATTTATATATAATTATAAATAGAATTGAAAATGGCGCGGTAGTTCGATAATTTGATTTCAAACTTTAATTGAATGTACCGGGGGCAAAACAATCCAGATTTTAGTGAAACCACAAATCATGGAATCTAATTGATAATATCTTTCCAACGAATCCGAAAAATCGAAATTTCATAGCGGGAATCAAAAGTTATGCCCAGTTGAAAATTCAGAATAGTCGCTATGTAAATTATACATGGCCCAAAAAGTCAAACTTTGCATACGGATGAATTTGGACTCGAAACCACTTCCATTGAGTTTAAAATGCCGTTTAGAACTCCGAAAAGTATAAGCTTCGATATATTCCGATATCCGGAATAGTGGCTATGGGCTGGAGTTGTTCGGTTAACAATACATAGCCCTTAAAAAGTGAAATTTTGCATACGAGCTCAAAATTCGACGAGATAAATTTTTATGGATTCACAATGACAAATCATTGTTGAGTTCCAAATGGCGCGTCGAACGGAGTTAATATGTGGCTGTGCGAGCTGAAACAGTTCAGGGTAAAGCGAGCAGTCATTTTACAAAGGAACATTATTGATATGACCTCGGAATTCAATTCTACTTTTTTTTTCTAGATTCATATCATCTAATAATGGTTAAATCCAAGAGGGCTTGATTTTTTGAGTTAGCATGTGAGCGTGCGAGAAGAAAAGGTGCGCCAAAATCGCATTTTTAGAGCTTATCTGAGCATTTTTGTGATTTTTTTTGAATGGTCAAACGAACTCGGAATTCGACGAAACTTGTTTCGTTGGACTCGTCTTCACGTCTACTATCTCGTGCCCGAAATCCGCGGCCATCGGAGATCGTTTGTGTTCGGACGATACGCGAGAAACTAGCATATAAACACTTTTACTTCCTTTTCTTCTTCACTTTCTTCCTCTTCCTCTTTCTTCACAAAAACTCAAAAATGGAGTCCCACCCCAAAACCGCCGCTGCCCTCCTCCACCACCGCCACCACCGGCCTCCCTCCAGGCGCCGCACCCCCTCCTCCTCTTCCCCTCCTCCTCCTCTTCCTCCTCCTCTCTCTCCTCTCTCCATTTGCAAATCCCTAAACCTCAAGCCACCACCGCCACCACCACGGGCCCCACCACCACCGCCGCCGGCCCCTAGCCACCTCCCCACGCCACCTCAGGCCCCACGCCCCCCTCCAGCCCCCTCAATTCCGGCCGTGGGCCCCGCTACACCCAAAAACCCATTTTCACCAAAATCGCCCGTTTTGCAAATAAGTCCCTGACCGTATTTCGCGAATAACTCCCAAACCGTGCGTTTCTAGCCAAAGTTCCTCAAGACCAAAGTTGTAGAGCACGAAATTCTCTTCGATTTGGTATATGATTAGTCCTATTTTTCATTGCGGAGTTATCGGGAAAACGCGTCCGAAGTCTGCTGATCAAACACTGTCAAAATGCTGTCTTTTCGCGATTTCCGGCAAAATGGCACATTTTCGGCAAGAAGACCACTAGGCAAAAGTTGTTCAGAATGGCGTGCTTGTGCTAGAGAAAAAGATGGTGTGAAGATTGAAGCTCGTTTGCAAATTCTAGGACCCAAACAGCGAATCCGGGCGTTAGAAAAAAGTGAGTTTTCTCCGTTTTAAAACTTCTACAGTTTTGACATATGAAATAAATAAAAATATGATCTTTATATTATAGAGAGGATTATAGAGAGGATAAAAATCCGATTTTTAGCTTATAGAAGATATAAAGATGAGATTTTTATATAATGTAGATAATAAAAATGTGATTTTTATACATGTAGCGGCTACGGGCAACGAAAGTGACAAAAGGCGAGAACGACAAGATTTTCTACATAAGAAGAGTCGAGATGATTGGATTAGCTAGTCGGTGAGAACTTCTCACTCAAAATCTCTTTTTCTAGTTATATATATATACTAGGATGCAGACGGTGCTTAGTAGCACCCGACACAATCGTCCACAAACCATGGACTTGTTTGTTTGGTTGCATAAATTAATTTGATGATTTGATTTGAATTTGGTTGTTTGGTGAATTTGATTGATGTGTGAATGGCGTGGGCCTTCACTAGACCGGGGATAAGGCTAGGCCTCGTCCCGTTTCTAGTATCGTGCCGTTATGCCGCCGAAATTTTCTAAAATAAGTTAGAAAAATAAAAATATCATTTTTATTGCGTAAATGAAATGAATAGAAATTCATGTGTTGAAATAAAATATTTTATCGTTAAAAATATAATTTTTAACGTGGAAGTGAATAAAATAAAATATTCATTTACAAACCGGACGGTTTGTTTATGTACACCTATCTGAAGGACATTGATTGGGACGATAAATTTTACACATCGCCCAACTGCACAAACAAAAATATGTGTTTGTTGATTTGAAACCCCACACGGGTGTTGGGATGATATTTGGTGTACACTAATCCCAATTATTTAATTATTGTCGATCGATTGGTCGACAGACTGTGTAAGCGTCGATTATTTATATTTGATGCTTATGCAGTTGTGTGGTGCACTTTGGATGATGGTTGATTGTTTATCATTGCTATTATATACATGTGTTGTATGGAATCCATATAATTAACGTTATATGGTGATTGATTGGGCCTCATTCCAATCGGGAAAATAATGAATATTATAAAAGAAAATTCATGTGTTGAATATAAAAATAGTCATGTGTTGACGATGATCATGTGTTGAAACTATTCATGTGTTGAGTGAAATATTTTATACAATGAAATTTACATCTTTATCATATTTAAAATTAGAACTACTTTACGGTTGAAGTCTAATTGAAAATCAAACGATAGATACCATAGTTTTATAAAATATTTTACATAACAAAAATAGTGATGTGTTGACAGTACTCATGTGTTGAGATTAGTCAGGTGTTGGAAGAAATATAGATTCATGTGTTGAATGGAATAAATATTCATTTGTTGAATAGAATAGCAGATTTATTGAAATATATAAAGCCGTGTTGATTAGAGTTGCGCTATTTTGACGTGAACGGTATTTGTATCGATTATATTCATTTTTATAACGAATATAGAAAAGAGGTGATTTCAAAATATAACGTTTTGAAAATATTATCATTTATATAGTAATGATATAAAATATTCAATTTTGATTAGAAATTGAATATAGAGTTGAAATGGCTTTGAAAACGAATTTAAAACGATTTATAAAATACGTTTTAAAAGGAAATCGACGAAATATATATAATATATATATATTATATATATAATGGCTTGAATAGAACGCGCCGCTCCGCGGCAGTTCGTGAATTTCGACCATTGACTTCGAATTGACGTTGCGGGAGATCCGACCGTCGGATTCTCCTAAAACCGGAACCGTTGGGTTCGTATCGAAAAGAGCTTTCCAATGAATATTAGAAATTTGAAATCTAACGGTTGGATTTGGAATTATGTCCAAATCAAATTTGAAAAAGGTCGATGTAAGTGCAGTCCGATGGCCGTTGTTGGAAATCGACTGTACGGGCCTTGATAAAATTAATAAAAATATTGATAATTTGTGTAAAATCATAATATGTGAATTGGAAAGAACTGGGATGAAGAATTCCACATTTGAAATGATAAAAATAGATTTTTATCGAAATGAACTAGTTTTGAACTAGAATTAAAATCAATTTATTTATGAAATAAATAAATTGAATTTGAAAGTGATTTTAAAAATAATCAATATTCCCAATACGTGAATTGGGCTGGAGAAGAATCGAAATTATCTTCGGGATATTTCGATGTTGGATTTCGTGACTATGCAAATATTGTTATGGGGATTTGAAAGATATATTTTATATCGTTATTTCCAATACGATATTTGTTGGTTTCAGAATTTGATATTGAATATAAGCCGATATATTCTCTATTCAGAGCCTTGTATTTAATATCAAATGTGATTTGGGTTTGTCGTGAATCGTGTTTTAGAAGACATTGGTTCTTTAACCCAGTTAAAGACATAATATTGATTTTTGAGAAGATTAAAACTAAGTGGAGTTTTAATGAATCTTTAATTAGATTAAAAAGTGAATTGATAATTTAAATTATCAAATCTGAAAAGTGATCGAGAGTGGAGTATCACCAGTTTTGCTCCAAAGCGATAGTTAAATCTTTAATTAGATTTGAACGTGAAATGGTAATCAATTTTACCGATAACACCGTGGTGTTAGATATGGAGTATCACCAGTTCTTGTTGCAGTCGTGATGGGGGGTTCTCGCTTCGCGGTTTGGTGGCGAACGGGAGACTCTTACCCCCACATGTCCCTTGTGGTGGGGGTTGGTTCGCCAGTGGGCGCGAGACTCGAGAGGGTTGCCGTAAAACAAGTAACTGGGGGACCATGTGAGAGCCACGGTGGGTATTACCTGCTGCTTGGGGGATGAAGGGATGGTTGCAAAGCCTACCGGATTTCGTCGGCTATCTTACAGTTGGTATCAGAGCTTTGGTTTACAGAGCTCGAGAACAAGACACATTAGAACCATACGAAAGAATTCATCAGATATTGGATTAGTAATATCCAATTAGAACGACTCGTTAGAGATAGGATCAGTAGTATCCTAGAACGAGTGTGAAGAGTATATTTTTCAAATGAAAACAATTTTGTTTTAAAATTTAAATCGCTTTATACGTATTTGATTATTTATTTATTTTGAATATGGACAATCGAGTATATAAAGATTTTTCATATACGCGTCATGAATGTATATTCGAAGTTTTAATATATTGGATAGATATAGAATCACATTCTAGACACCCGGGGATAATTCTGATGATGTGGCCACATCATCAGTATTTATATTCGTGTTTCGAAGGTGTGATATCTATATATTTCCATTAGACTGGTGTGAGAACCAAAACTTATATAGCTAGAACACATTGTTGTGAATTGGCATCAAAACATGATTTTTTATATATCTATCAAAAATTATGAATTTGAAACTCTAATTCACTAATTGATTGATGTTTGTGTTGTTTGTTTATTTGTTTGCTAATTTTTAACCATTTAGCCTAATTGAACCAAATATTGAATTGTAACGAAAATTGGTCGCATTTGCTTGCATATACATATACTTACATTGAACAGGTCATAGCAAGGAGGCTAGAGCCGAAGAATAAAATTTGTTTGCCCGACAAATAGGTACATGTTTACTACATAATTTACTGTTTTGCTTGGGTGATGATGATTTTATGAGCCTATTGGCTTTTTCTTTTTCTTTTTGAGATTAGAAGGACCGGGGAAGCTATTTGAAATTCCCCGATGCTCCCGGTGCAGGGGAGGTTATGGCGAAATTTTTCGAAAATTTAGGGTGTTAGCCAAATTTTTGAAATTTTTGAAAATTCTTAGAAGCTGAAAAGTTGGAGAATGGAAGCCAGATCGAACGTAGTGTTGAATAATCAAACCATTTTCGACTTTGTTCCTTTTCGGGGACGAAAAGTTTTAAGTGGGGGAGATTGTAATAACCCGGAAATTCTGAGCCAGTTTAAAATTTTTATTTTGGCGATTTTAGCGAATTTTGATTATTTAAAATGAATTATTTTAAATAAAATCGACGTGAAATTTATTTTGAATGGAATTCGACGTATATATTATATACGTCGTCGTTAGAATATAAATATTTATATATAATTATAAATAGAATTGAAAATGACGCGGTAGTTCGATAATTCGATTTCAAACTTCAATTGAATGTACCGGGTGCAAAACAATCCAGATTTTAGTGAAACCAAAAATAATGGAATCTAATTGATAATATCTTTCCAACGAATCCGAAAAATCGAAATTTCATGGCGGGAATCAAAAGTTATGCCCAGTTGAAAATTCAGAATAGTCGCTATGTAAATTATACATGGCCCAAAAAGTCAAACTTTGCATACGGATGAATTTGGACTCGAAACCACTTCCATTGAGTTTAAAATGCCGTTTAGAACTCCGAAAAGTATAAGCTTCGATATATTCCGATATCCGGAATAGTGGCTATGGGCAGGAGTTGTTCGGTTAACAATACATAGCCCTTAAAAAGTGAAATTTTGCATACGAGCTCAGAATTCGACGAGATAAATTTTTATGGATTCACAATGACAAATCATTGTTGAGTTCCAAATGGCGCGTCGAACGGAGTTAATATGTGGCTGTGCGAGCTGAAACAGTTCAGGGTAAAGCGAGCAGTCATTTTACAAAGGAACATTATTGATATGACCTCGGAATTCAATTCTACTTTTTTTTCTAGATTCATATCATCTAATAATGGTTAAATCCAAGAGGGCTTGATTTTTTGAGTTAGCATGTGAGCGTGCGAGAAGAAAAGGTGCGCTAAAATCGCATTTTTAGAGCTTATCTGAGCATTTTTGTGATTTTTTTTGAATGGTCAAATGAACTCGGAATTCGACGAAACTTGTTTCGTTGGACTCGTCTTCACGTCTACTATCTCGTGTCCGAAATCCACGGCCATCGGAGATCGTTTGTGTTCGGACGATACGCGAGAAACTAGCATATAAACACTTTTACTTCCTTTTCTTCTTCACTTTCTTCCTCTTCCTCTTTCTTCACAAAAACTCAAAAATGGAGTCCCACCCCAAACCGCCGCTGCCCTCCTCCACCACCGCCACCACCGGCCTCCCTCCAGGCGCCGCACCCCCTCCTCCTCTTCCCCTCCTCCTCCTCCTCCTCCTCTCTCTCCTCTCTCCATTTGCAAATCCCTAAACCTCAAGCCACCACCGCCACCACAACGGGCCCCACCACCACCGCCGCCGGCCCCTAGCCACCTCCCCATGCCACCTCAGGCCCCACGCCCCCCTCCAGCCCCCTCAATTCCGGCCGTGGGCCCCGCTACACCCAAAAACCCATTTTCACCAAAATCGCCCGTTTTGCAAATAAGTCCCTGACCGTATTTCGCGAATAACTCCCAAACCGTGCGTTTCTAGCCAAAGTTCCTCAAAACCAAAGTTGTAGAGCACGAAATTCTCTTCGATTTGGTATATGATAAGTCCTATTTTTCGTTGCGGAGTTATCGGGAAAACGCGTCCGAAATCTGCTGATCAAACACTGTCAAAATGTTGTCTTTTCGCGATTTCCGGCGAAATGGCACATTTTCGGCAAGAAGACCACTAGGCAAAAGTTGTTCAGAATGGCGTGCTTGTGCTGGAGTAAAAGATGGTGTGAAGATTGAAGCTCGTTTGCAAATTCTAGGACCCAAACAGCGAATCCGGGCGTTAGAAAAAAGTGAGCTTTCTCCGTTTTAAAACTTCTACAGTTTTGACATATGAAATAAATAAAAATATGATCTTTATATTATAGAGAGGATAAAAATCCGATTTTTAGCTTATAGAAGATATAAAGATGAGATTTTTATATAATGTAGATAATAAAAATGTGATTTTTATACATGTAGCGGCTACGGGCAACGAAAGTGACAAAAGGCGAGAACGACAAGATTTTCTACATAAGAAGAGTCGAGATGATTGGATTAGCTAGTCGGTGAGAACTTCTCACTCAAAATCTCTTTTTCTAGTTATATATATATATACTAGGATGCAGACGGTGCTTAGTAGCACCCGACACAATCGTCCACAAACCATGGACTTGTTTGTTTGGTTGCATAAATTAATTTGATGATTTGATTTGAATTTGGTTGTTTGGTGAATTTGATTGATGTGTGAATGGCGTGGGCCTTCACTAGACCGGGGATAAGGCTAGGCCTCGTCCCGTTTCTAGTATCGTGCCGTTATGCCGCCGAAATTTTCTAAAATAAGTTAGAAAAATAAAAATATCATTTTTATTGCGTAAATGAAATGAATAGAAATTCATGTGTTGAAATAAAATATTTTATCGTTAAAAATATAATTTTTTAACGTGGAAGTGAATAAAATAAAATATTCATTTACAAACCGGACGGTTTGTTTATGTACACCTATCTGAAGGACATTGATTGGGACGATAAATTTTACACATCGCCCAACTGCACAAACAAAAATATGTGTTTGTTGATTTGAAACCCCACACGGGTGTTGGGATGATATTTGGTGTACACTAATCCCAATTATTTAATTATTGTCGATCGATTGGTCGACAGACTGTGTAAGCGTCGATTATTTATATTTGATGCTTATGCAGTTGTGTGGTGCACTTTGGATGATGGTTGATTGTTTATCATTGCTATTATATACATGTGTTGTATGGAATCCATATAATTAACGTTATATGGTGATTGATTGGGCCTCATTCCAATCGGGAAAATAATGAATATTATAAAAGAAAATTCATGTGTTGAATATAAAAATAGTCATGTGTTGACGATGATCATGTGTTGAAACTATTCATGTGTTGAGTGAAATATTTTATACAATGAAATTTACATCTTTATCATATTTAAAATTAGAACTACTTTACGGTTGAAGTCTAATTGAAAATCAAACGATAGATACCATAGTTTTATAAAATATTTTACATAACAAAAATAGTGATGTGTTGACAGTACTCATGTGTTGAGATTAGTCAGGTGTTGGAAGAAATATAGATTCATGTGTTGAATGGAATAAATATTCATTTGTTGAATAGAATAACGGATTTATTGAAATATATAAAGCCGTGTTGATTAGAGTTGCGCTATTTTGACGTGAACGATATTTGTATCGATTATATTCATTTTTATAACGAATATAGAAAAGAGGTGATTTCAAAATATAACGTTTTGAAAATATTATCATTTATATAGTAATGATATAAAATATTCAATTTTGATTAGAAATTGAATATAGAGTTGAAATGGTTTTGAAAACGAATTTAAAACGATTTATAAAATATGTTTTAAAAGGAAATCGACGAAATATATATAATATATATATATATTATATATATAATGGCTTGAATAGAACGCGCCGCTCCGCGGCAGTTCGTGAATTTCGACCATTGACTTCGAATTGACGTTGCGGGAGTTCTGACCGTCGGATTCTCCTAAAACCGGAACCGTTGGGTTCGTATCGAAAAGAGCTTTCCAATGAATATTAGAAATTTGAAATCTAACGGTTGGATTTGGAATTATGTCCAAATCAAATTTGAAAAAGGTCGATGTAAGTGCAGTTCGATGGCCGTTGTTGGAAATCGACTGTACGGGCCTTGATAAAATTAATAAAAATATTGATAATTTGTGTAAAATCATAATATGTGAATTGGAAAGAACTGGGATGAAGAATTCCACATTTGAAATGATAAAAATAGTTTTTTATCGAAATGAACTAGTTTTGAACTAGAATTAAAATCAATTTATTTATGAAATAAATAAATTGAATTTGAAAGTGATTTTAAAAATAATCAATATTCCCAATACGTGAATTGGGCTGGAGAAGAATCGAAATTATCTTCGGGATATTTCGATGTTGGATTTCGTGACTATGCAAATATTGTTATGGGGATTTGAAAGATATATTTTATATCGTTATTTCCAATACGATATTTGTTGGTTTCAGAATTTGATATTGAATATAAGCCGATATATTTTCTATTCAGAGCCTTGTATTTAATATCAAATGTGATTTGGGTTTGTCGTGAATCGTGTTTTAGAAGACATTGGTTCTTTAACCCAGTTAAAGACATAATATTGATTTTTGAGAAGATTAAAACTAAGTGGAGTTTTAATGAATCTTTAATTAGATTAAAAAGTGAATTGATAATTTAAATTATCAAATCTGAAAAGTGATCGAGAGTGGAGTATCACCAGTTTTGCTCCAAAGCGATAGTTAAATCTTTAATTAGATTTGAACGTGAAATGGTAATCAATTTTACCGATAACACCGTGGTGTTAGATATGGAGTATCACCAGTTTTGCTCCATGGGATATATAGGTTGGGATTGGGAAATAAAACAAATAATTACTTCGGTGTGGTTCGCTAATCCCGACTAGTTTGAAATGATATCCAAAGGAAGATTATAGGATAAATTTAGAAGAATTTATCTTGGATAAAATTAATGGGATCATTTCCCTAAGAATGTGATTTTGTGAATAAAAGAATATTCTGAATTGGAATGAGGCGTTCGTTGTGTTTGTGTAACATTTGTTTATCATATACGTGGGTTATTCAGAAAGGCCGGGTTTATACCCATTCTGAATAATCGATTCGACGAGATGTCGAAGATGAAGACGGTGGTTGAAGACCGGAAGTCTTCACATCGTTTGGGTGATTACTGATGATCTTGATTGGGCTGTACACCCTAGATGAGGGAATCAGTTGGTGATCGTCCAGACGTACTTGGAGATGGATGGATATGCGAGGAAAGTGCCTCCGGTTTCGTTCAGACCCAGAACGAACTTGTAAATGGATTGTGTGTCTGACATTGGATTTTATTCTGCGTTGATTGATCTCTATTAAATATACATCTGTTTGGCGGCGGAGAATTTATTCTCTTGCTTAACGCCCTTCTCTGAGACATACGAGCTCAGAGGTTGTATATCGATGGACATCAGTCGCATGGAGTGAATTGCCAATGTGGCATGCGTAAGTGGCAATTGATCAAGGATTCTGTTGAAAAGCAAAGTCTTGTGGTTGATGATCAAAGCACGGCCTGTGTGGCGTAGCTTTGTGTATAACGTGAATTCGCGAGCCTCACACCTCGGTATGAGTCAAAAACGGGAGACGGACCGCTGGGAGAGCACGACGTTTCTTTCTAGCTAGGGTGGTGTCAGTGACCTACCAGCCCTGACATTTATATACTTTTCACCTGTGTGGTTGTTGGATATGAGGCGCCTCGGATATAGGTCTGTAAGGACCGGGAAACGTGTGTTCAGGAATAACTAATCCTCAAAAGTAAGAGAGGACCGGCCCAGCCGATTCCAAGGATCAAAGTGGGGTCCTGGGACATTTGCTAGAGTGTCTCGAACGCGGAGAGGAGCTTGCCCCTTGCCTCGACTCATGATGGAATCCAATTTCCAATAAGTGTGTTTCGGTTTTATTTGTAGAACCTAGTATGGCGACATAGTGGTATGGGTCATTCATGCCGCCTATGATTGATATTTATGATTGAAATTGTTTTGACACTATACACCTATAATAGTATCAAATAATGTGTTTTAAACGTATCAAGCATGCTTTGGCTGTTATAAGGTAAAAACCCTATCCTCCGGCTTGCGTTGCATTGTGTGATGGGACCTGGGTCTTATAACAGCTTCATTTTTCTTTATTTAGCATTGCGCTGTTTGTTTTATGCGCTGGTATTCTTGGGAGGAAACCCGTTCCGTGTTATATGGCGTGGTCCCTTGATTTACCTAACTTTAAAACCAATATTAATAACTGTTTTAGTTCTCACACCAGTCACATGACTGACCTGGAGTTTATTGTTTTAACCTAAACTCTGGGTGCCCCTATTTTCCGCACGGGCAGCTAGTAGTTTTGGTTTTGCAGATTTATATTCACAAGGTCCTGATTAACAGCTGGAACGATGCTCGGAAAGCTCTGTATCCGTGTATCACTTCTGGTTGTGTTTTGTATATTTTTCCGTTGCTATGTAATTTATTGTAATCTCTGATATTTGTTGAAGGTAATTTATTCATTTATACTCTGTATATTCTTGTATCTGATGGAATTGTTGTAATAACAATGAAATGTTCTTCCGTCTGCGTCCTTTTGTGTGTTGTTCTCAAAGTATTCGTGCTTTCCTTCACGGGGAAGTTACGGGTCCTTACACTACGTGAGTTCCGATATATTTTATAACTCAAATCTGGATTTTTCTAAATAGAAATTTGGATTTTATTTGCTTAATATCCTTTAATTTATTTAAATAAACCGTTATGGTTTTATAATGGTTCTAGCACTGCTTTTCTGAAAATTTGATTTTGACATAACTCAAAATCTATTCGACGAAATCTAGATTTTTCTCCTCCATTAGAAAACTATTATCAAATCGGTCCTGGCGTTACTTGCTTTAAAGAATTCCGACTTCAATTGAGTTCTGTATACTCTGTTGAAGTTCGAAACGCCAATTTTTGAACTACCGCGCGGCGGCGAGTTCGTCTTAATTATATTTATATATAAAAACTTTTAAACTTCGTTAAAATGAATTCAACTCCATTTTAACTCTATTTGAATTTTCTTGATTCAAACTCCATTTTCACTTTCATTTGAATTCTATATTCAAGTTCCAATTTCTCTTCTATTTGAATCCTATATCCAAATTCCATATTTCAAATTCCATTTGAATTATATATTTAAATCCCATAGTTTAAAATTCCATTTGAATGCTATATTCAAATTCTTTAGTTTAAATTCCATTTGAATTCTTTTTGAATTCTACATTCAAATTCCCTACTTAATTCTCTTTGAACTCAAACTCCATATTTATTCTATTTGAATTTCAAATATTCAAACTCCGATTTAATTCTATTTGAAATTTCAAATATTCAAACTCCTTTTTAATTCTATTATTCAAATTCTATTTAAATCCTCTTATTCAAATTCTATTTCAAATTCCCTTATTCAAATTCTATTTACATTCCTATATTCAAATTCTATATTTAAATTTCCTTTAAATTTTCTGTATTCAACATCTATTTAAATTTCTATATTCAAATTCTATATTTGAATCCTCTTTGAATTACTACATTCAAAATTTATATTTAAATTCTCTATTCAAATCCCGTTTGAACTTCTATATTCAAACTCCATTCAAATTCTATATTCAATTTCTATTTGAAATTCTCATATTCAAATTCTATTTGAATTTCTATATTCAAATTCTATTTGAATTTCTATATTCAAATTCTATAGTTAAACTTCTTTCAAATCTTTATTTGAATATCCTTTATTCAAATCCATTTGAATTCCTTTGAATTCAAATTATATTTCAATTCCTTTGAATTCTATATTCAAAGTCTATATCTAATTCTCTTTGAATTCTACATTCAAAGTCCATTTCAATTTCTCTTATATTCAAATTCTATTTGAATTTCTCTTATTCAAACTTCAAATTATATTTTAGAAAAAAAAATAGAATTTCCTTTTTAAATCTGCAAAGTTCCTTTTCATGATATTTTTAAATATCAATATTTGGGTCCAATGATATTTAAACACCAAA
Organism: Allium sativum; assembly: GCA_030737875.1. Taxonomy (NCBI): domain Eukaryota; kingdom Viridiplantae; phylum Streptophyta; class Magnoliopsida; order Asparagales; family Amaryllidaceae; genus Allium; species Allium sativum. The sequence goes on along the minus strand of CM060913.1, from coordinate 176,469,439 downwards.
CAACAAATTATTTATTTTTCTAACTCCTCATATATAATAGTATATACGCAAACAAATAAACAAACAGATGATATATTTTTGAGGAATCCATTTGGATTCCTCCAACCTGTTTTCCTGCATCCATAGACGTTAGTCAACATAAATAATACCCATCCTGCTTCAAGGCCGGATATCACGGTATAAAAGGGGATCCACTTATATACGTGGGCGTAGTGTCATCTGCTAATGATACTGCGGGCATCCGCTAATGAGACTGCGGGAATCCAGCCAATCATCAACCTAATATATATATAATAGTCAAAGCTAAATAACTAATATATTTAAATTAACCAAACAGCATCCAGACAAAAAACAACAATTATTTTTATCTAATAAAAATAATTTTAAATGAAAGGTGAGTGAGATTTACTCACCGTGATTTTCTTCGTCGAACATCCAATCTAGTTCAAACCAAGTTATTTCAAAGTATCTGTCGTTCTGGTCCCGACGTACTTCGTCTTGCTCAAATCTAATATAAAAATAATTTATGATTTTTATAAGCTATTGAATGAATAAATTTAAATAATTCAATCCATTAATTACCTTACTAAGCTTTTATTACCGCTATTTAAATAAGCTAATTATGGTGATTAGCTAATCCAAATCCTTTCCTTTTCAAATTTCATATTCAACTGGTTAGCTTACAAATTGATTACAACACTAACTAACTACTTAGGTTCACATCATTTAATCAGTTGCTAATTTATATAAACTATTTTATTTTTGTGATCAATTATTTGAAATTAACTTTGTATCTACCCATTTGATTTTCAGTAATCATAAAGTAATTACTCAACACAAACCAGAGAACCCTATTTCATACCTCGTTCAACTATCAAAGACTAAAGCCCTCTGTCAGTCGTGAATTTCAGGGCTTGCTTCAGATTTTAGGCGACGTACTTCACCTTCGATCATCTGAGCACCCCTAAACCTCCACCAAAGTCGAGATCTAGTCGGCTGTTGAAGCCATCGATCACCCCAAGTCCTAGTTCGAAAGCCTCCAAAATCGCGAGCTTCATCAAATAGCACCTGGTCACCATCCCTAACCCGCAACCTCTAATTCACCATCCTCGAAGTCATGATTCCCCAAATCGAAATAACATAGTGACCTCAACACCCCCAAATTGAATCGCATCTTCCAGAAATGATGTCCGCGCCTCCGTACCCTACTTCAAATCTCGATGACAACCCTGAAATCGCGAAATTCTCCAGTTGTTGCCAAGCTTTAGCGAGGTCCTGGACTTTGACTCGCGGTGCTCCCATTCAACTCGAGATGCCCCAATTGATTCAAACCCCCTTTTTTATATAATCGGTGGTATTAGATTTTAAGTGACAGGAAGGAAAAAGGGACGACAAGAATGGGTTTTGATTTTCCATTCTGTTGAAATGAAATAAAGGGTAGCGGTCCATTTTAAGGTCTTAGGAATAGCTTTCTATTCAGAGGAATGAAAAAAAGATAAACAGAGAGGGGTATTGTGGTTTTATAAACGATGAAAACTTAGTGCTTAAGGAATAGGCCTGCGCTACATACAGGTTAGGTACACTTCATTTAATTTGATTTGAAATAAAGCGATTTTTATTTAATTTAAATAGATTTTGATTTGATTTCTGATCCGACTTCGAGCTTATCCGTTTAATATATATCGGGGTTCATAATAAAATATATCGTTATTCTGAACTGAATTGAATTGAATATATTTTAATATTTAATTTGAACGTATATACCGTATTAAATTAATATTATATAATTTAAATTCAAAACTAATTAATTCGCTCATAATACAATATTTTTATTATCGTCCGTATTCAACCATAATTAGTATTGATCATCTGAATTACTTTAATTAAGTTTTTTTTACTTCGATTTCAATTATTTTTCGTATTACAATGATTATATGTATTCAAAATAAATTGTATATCAATTATAAATTGATAATTCAATATAAAAATTCTTTAATATTATTAATTCAATATTTAAACGATACTAAATATTTAAGATAAACCGACCAAAAATACGGGTCGTTACATTCATGAACTTTCAATTGTCTTCCAACATAAGCTACTACCCTCCCTTCTTGCATAAGAATAGCGCCTAGTCCTGTACCACAAGCATCCGTGTATACGGTGAACATCTTGCTTCCATCTGGCAAAATCAGAACTGGGGATGTTGCGAGAGCCCTTTTTAATCGTTGGAAAGCAAATTCGCAATTCAAATCCCAAGTGAATGCCAGATTCTTCTTTGTTAGCTTTGTGAGTGGAGCTGAGATTTTCGCGAAATCCCTAATGAACTTTCGGTAAAAACCGGCTAGCCCAAGAAAGCTTCGGACTTCAGTTGCATTTCTTGGTGTCTTCCAATCTTGACTGCCACCACATTCGCGGGGTCCACAGCTAACCCCTCTTTAGACACTATATGTCCAAGAAATCTTACTTCTTCTCTCCAAAAGTGGCACTTGGAGAATTTTGCTTTTAGCTGATGAACTCGAAGTGTTTCCATGATCTCCTTCTGATGATGAGCATGTTCTTCCTCATTCTTTGAGAAGACCAAGATATCGTCTACGAAGACCACCACGAACTTATTGAGGAATTCCCTGAACACCCCGCTCATTAGGTCCATGAAATAAGCGGGTGCGTTTGTCAAACCGAAAGGCATAACAAGGCACTCGTAGAAACCGTCTGGGGTTCTGAACGTCGTTTTATCAATGCTATCTTCAGCTACCCTTAGCTGATTGAAACTAGTAGCCAGGTCAAGTTGGGAGAAAACCGACACACCTACAAGCTGATCAAACAAATCGTCGATTCTGGGAAGCGGGTGTCTATTCTTTTTGGTCCGCTTATTTAGCTCCCTATAGTCCACACAGAGATGTAGTGAACCATCTGCTTTGGTGGCGAACACCACTGGAGCACCCCATTCCGAGATACTTCGCCTTATAAACCCCTTCTCGAGAAGCTCCTTAACTAGCTTACTGAGCTCCTTTCTCTCCTTTGGAGCCATGTGTCTAACAGGTAGAGCTACGGGTTTTGCATTATCAACAGATATATGCGAAAGTCTATTTCCGCTTCGGATGTAAGCCTTTCACCTCTTCAAAGACATCCAGATATTCCCGGACCACTCTAACTGACTGCAAATTCTCAACAGAAGCGTCAAGCGACTCTAGATATCTAAGCATAACAGCATTCAAGGGATTACAAGAAATTTCTAGAGTTTTACCGAGCCGAGTCAAGAGTCTAACCACTCTTTTCTCACAATCAAGAATGGCACCATTACTGGATAACCAGTCCATGCCTAAGATCAGTCCATATCCTAAGAAGCCCAAAACAAAGGCACAACATCTAAATTCAATACTTAGAATAGAGATTTTCAAATCCAAGCAAACCATCGACAAATAAGCCGAGGCCCCAATTGGATTCGAAACAACCAAGGGATCCTCTACCATACTAGTGTCTAGGTGCAGAGATTCTACTAAAGCAGATGAAATAAAGGAGTGTGATGCACCAGAATCAAAGAGAGTGCGACCTGGATAATCATAAAGATAAACTAAGCTTTCTACAGAAATAATTCTACCTCGTTCCTATAGAGGTGCCACCAGCGCGTGAACCTGTCCCCCTGAGGTGGATCCAGTCCTCTGTCCCTGCCCCCGCTTCTTTGTGCAGTCCTTAGCCAAATGTCCAGTCTCTCCACAATGGAAACAACCCCCATTCATCTTTGCCTTCTTCTTCCTGCAGTCTTTCGCTATATGTCCCACAATGCCACATAAATTGCACTTTCTCTTTTCGCGGGGTTTGTTGTTTTTCCCGCCTTTCTTAAAGCCTGTTTTCTTTGCCTGTAAACCCTCTTTCTTTTCCTGAGGCACTTCCACCTTTGCCTCTTTCTTGCCTTTATCTTCCTCGTGTAGCAGCGCCATGTCCACCAAGCTTTCATAAGTTGCTCCCATGGGTAAATGGGCCATCGCAAGGTTGTGTACATGCTCATTCAGACCTTTGACGAAGCGAAGGGCCTTCTTGTGTTAGGTATTTACTAAATCCAGCCCAAATCCGGCCAGCCGATTAAACTAGTTGACGTACTCCTTGATTGTCATATTTCCTTGTTTCAAAGTTAGGAACTTCTCCATTTGCAGGCTTCTTTTAGCTTGGGAGAGGAATTTCATCTCAAACCTCATCCTGAAATCTTCCCAAGTCTCCACTGGCCTCTCAGCATGGGTAACTTCCCACCAATATGAAGCTTCATCTTTAAGCAACCACACTGCTAGTTGTATCTTTTGCCTGTCGTCAACTTTGAAGATGACGAACAAGTCCTCGGTCTCCTTCAGCCAGTTCCTTGCTACCACAAAGGATTCAGTTCCATAAAAGTCCTTTCCACCCATAGCCTAGAAGTCTCTACAAGTCTTAGCGAAAGTATTTCCATGAGGAGGAGGAGGAGGAGGTGGAGGAACCGCTACCACTGTTGGAGGAGGAATGTCTGCTGGGCCCGCACCATTGGCCCTAGCCTCTAGGTACCTTTGGAACCAGCCGGGTATCGGTACTCCTTCTGGATGGTTAAGATCTCCAGACATGCTGGAACAAAAAGGAAAGTATTCAAGACAAAGGATAGAGAGATAGTAGTGCATATGGCTTTGGGGGAATTATGACTTTTTAAAAATAACTCTTTTTCTTGAAAACAGTGCTTCTTTAAACTTTTTTTTGAAAATAGTTTCAAAAACTTTTATCTAGTCTAGTAAAACTGTGCTCTGATACCAACTGAAACACTCCACCCTCCATTAAGGTCACTCACAAAGGGAATGCCTTAACTTTGGTGGAGGTTTGTAAGTAAAAGTCACAGATAAAACACAAGACATATATAAACACATATACATAAGCAGCGGAAAACAACAGACTTTTTATTTCATAAATATGTGTTCAAACAAAACATTTCCATAACTATCACATAATAACTTCCAAAACATTACAACATCATCTCTGTCTTGGTTATTAAATAAAGAAGCATAAAAACATAAGTAAAACTGCATAAATCCCCATAAAGTGTGTCCAACAGCCATAGCCAAAGAGAGTCCAAACCGTACATCTACTATCTTAAAGCTTGCAAAGAGTCTAACTAAGCTGGATTGTTTCCACCTTGTGGACCTGGGGGTGGGGGAATGGAAGAAAAGAAGATGAAAGAAAATAGGGTCAGACATAAAGCCTGGTAAGTCTAGTGACTCTTCAGTATGAGAGTAAGAAAAAGGGCATGACAGGTATAAACTGGAAATAGGAAAATGTCATAAACTAAGGTAAGGCAGTTTGAATCGAATATACTATCGCACCCCACACTATATCCCTGCACCTACTTGTATTGTCCTGACTGGCACCCCATGCTGGAGGTGAAGTGATCCCCTTCCTCTAAAGATCGGCTCCTACTCGCATAATCATTTGTGTCTTACGGCCCCCAAAATATTGTAGATGCTGGCCCCACCATGGGGTGTATCAAGTCCCATGGTGGCGACCCGACACAATCCTTAAATTGCATAGGTTATACTACTAGTGCCCCTAGTGTCGTGTTTGTCTGCTCCGAAGTGTGTGCATGTCCGCACTCCGTTAGAATCCACACTGTTGCACCCACCGCCGTCACTTTTGACCGCTTACAATCAGCCCAGTAATCGTGCCCCACCCTGCCTAGTTTCAGGGTACCATGATACCTACTTGGGTTACTGCTGAAATGGTCCCCGTTACTTGGGTTTTCTAATCAAACACGTAAAGTGGTTAAGTTTCTGTATTTACCTAACCCCGACCATCAGTTTAGTTAACATGTTGAATTGGTTAAGTGTTTTAGTTAACTTAACCTTACCATCCTGACTGTCTGTCCTTAGCTTTTTAAAGCACCGACCACTCACGTTAGACAGATATTGTTACGGTTACTGGATGTGCCGGTCGGTTCCGGACATGTTTACACCGTAACTCAGTCTAACCTCGGGTCCTTATCGGGCTCCATGCTTAACCACCCACATTAGATAGGTATTGTTGTGACTACTGGACAGCCGGGCGGGTCCGGGCAGGTTTACATCACAACTCAATCCAACCTCGTGTTAAGCATATTCGTATTTTTTTTCTAAATTTACATATTTGTCTTTATCACCTAATATATGTAAATTTGTAAACAATTAATTGTTGTGGCCCACTTTCCAAGTTTAACATTTTTGGTATAAAGAATTTATACCATTTAAACGCCACCAATTTTGGCATGTGACAAACATGCCAATTTCATATATTTTTACCAATTTTATGTCAAGTTTTACTAATATTCCCCACGTTACCCCGTTTAAATATTAGGCTAACAATCTTAGCCTAATTCTCGTTCGCATGGTTTTTAACATATAATATTAGGCTAAAAACTTAGCCTAATTTAGCGCACACAAATTGGTATAGGTGAATTAATAAACATAAACATGACATAGGTGTAAAGTTGGCATTTTTGGCATAGTCAATATGAACATCAAAGGTGTGAACTTGCAAAATAGCCAACATACATATATGTGAACATAGACTAAATCAACATACATTTGAATTTGCAACATAGCCTAGTTCAACTTACATATTTGTGAACTTGCATTGAAATAGGGATCTAACCAAATAGGTATCACATAAATTAGCATATGATTTAGACAACATAAGCCTAAACATGTTTTGGATCTAGGCATTACATCGAACATCACTAGCATATGATAAGTATATGACATTTCCATAAGTATGTATAATTTTATGACAAGGGTGTGAACTAGATTCAATCATATATCTAATTACAACATGAAACATATATTAAAGTGGAACTTGTCATGGATCCAAATTAACTTGCAACTTTCTTAAAAACATACTAGCTTGTATGTGGGCATAATCGTTTAGGCATAAAGGTTCTAGCATATATATATATATATATATATATATATATATATATACACACATGAAATCTTAATCACATACAACCTATATAATCACATAAACATATAGGTGTCGATTACAACATGAACTATATAACTTGCATGTGATTCTACATGTACAATAGGATCAACATAAACTCAATTATACCACAAACATCACAATACCACAATCATTACATCACATATGAACCAACATCGTTTATACAATTACACAATTTCATTCCCAATTTACATCGAATCAAGTCTTAATTTTATTCACGTCGGAAGAATCACTATACTTACAACGAACGACGAACTTGAATTCTGGATTCTGAGTTCTGAATTTGAAATGCTTTCCTTTGGGTAGACTAACGCTGTTTTTATTATTGTTTTATCTTTAATTTGGCTCGTCTCTAAGCTTTTCTACAAGTGGAGGCTTCTCTTAGTTTTCTCCCGACAACATGGCGGATCCGTCTCTAATTTCTTATGTGAATTTAGGTTGGAGTCTTAAGTTGTTTATATAGAGTTTCAGATTGATTTGAGCCGTCAGATGATCATAGACGAATCTAGACTATTCACTTCGAAAGGAGCCAACCAAAATGCGACATGTCAGCCCTAATGACACAGCCAAGCCTTAGAAATCGACCAGAACCCGATCAGGCCAGCTAGGGCCAAACCAGGTCGACCCCCAGGTTGACCTGGTGCCTGGGCGGGAATTTTCCCGCCCAACCCAGTTTGGGTTTGATTTTCGAAATTTGAACTTCGTTATGAACTGTTTGAATTTTAATTTGAATTCTGAAACTTCCGGAGGTCGTAACTCCTTCATACGGAGTCCGATTCATGCAAACTCGGACTCTATCTCAAGAAGAACTCCGAGACGAGCGCAATGGCGTAACCTGTTTCCCTTATTTCTTTTATTAAGGATTAATTATACTTAAATTTGTTAATTTATAGTTAATAGAAAATTCGGGGTGTTACAATATTCCTGTTTCCGTATTATTTGACACTGGTGCATCACAAAGTTTTATTGCCAGTAACACTGTTAAAAAGTTAAAGTTAAATCTAAAGAACCATAAAGAATCAACAAGAGTTCACAATCCGATAGGAGGTTCTATTGTTCTCAGTTCATATTTTAAAGTGCCTATCTCTTTTTCTCGATACCAATTCCCTTTCAAATTGGTTGTCCTAAAATTTTCTGAATTCGATATTATACTTGGACTGGATTGGTTAACCAAATACGAGGCCAAAGTGAAATGTGCCGAGAGGATAATAACAATTAAAACGAAGCTTGGGGATATATTTATACCGTGTCATAGCCAGACTCAGATAGAAAAGAGTTTTGGTCGGCACTGGAAGTTATTCCCACTTTGTTGGAAAACATTCCGGTCGTTAAACATTATGGGGATGTGTTTGAAGAAGTCGAAAGCTTACCTCCGCAAAGAGAAATTGAATTTCGGATCGATCTAATTCCGAATTCCAGGCCAGTAGTGCATTCAATTCGAAGAATGACTCTAAAAGAAAAAGAAGAATTAGGCGATCAAACTCAACAACTATTATGGAAGGGTCTGATCAGACCTAGCTTTTCTAATTGGGGAGCAGTTGTAGTGTTTGTTCCTAAGTCAGACGATACTCTCCGATTGTGTGTTGATTACCGAGACCTCAACAAGCAGACACTCAAGAACAAATATCCATTACCCCGCATCGATGATTTGTTGGATCAATTAAATGGAGCGAGAGTATTTTCTAGAATGGACCTAGCTACGAGTGTCCATCAACTGAGAATTGCCGAAGAGTGTGTTCCTTTGACAACTTTCAGGGGTCCAGACATATTTTATGAGTGGTTAGTAATGCTGTTCGGCTTGTGTAATGCTTCAGCATACTTCGTTGATCTAATGAATAAAGTGTTCAGAGAAGTCTTGAATAAATTTGTTTTGGTATTCATCGATAATATTTTAATCTACTCCAAGTCCGAAAGCAAGCATGAAAAACACTTGGAACAAGTGTTGGGGATTCTGAGAAAGAACGTCTTCAGAGCTAAATTCTCTAAATGTATCTTTTGGCAAGAGGAAGTGAAGTTCCTGGGCCATGTCGTGTCAAAGGAAGGAATTTCTTTAGATCCAAGCAAAATTACAGTAATTCAAGAATGGAAGTAGCCTACTACACCCATGGAAGTCCGAAGTTTTCTGGGATTGGCTAGTTATTATCGGAAATTCGTTAATGGTTTTTCGAAGATATCTGGTTCATTACCAAGCTTACGAAGAAGCATGAAAGATTTAAGTGGACTCCCGAATGTGAGGAAGCTTTCCAGGAACTGAAATTAAAATTGACAACTGCTCCAGTATTAACCATTATCGATGGCAATCAGGATTTGACGGTCTGGACAGATGCTTCGATTAGAGGTCTTGGTGCAGTATTGATGCAAAGAGACCAAGTAGTCGCTTATGCTAGCCGTCAGGTGAAGCCGCATGAGAAGAATCATGCAACTCATGATCTGGAATTATTAGCCATCGTGTTTGCCATGAAAATATGGAGGCACTATCTACTGGGTGAGAAATTTGAATTGTATACGGATCAAAAATCATTGAAGTATTTGTTCACCCAGAAAGACCTGAATATGAGACAACAACGTTAGCTAGAATTTCTTGTAGCGTATGATCTAGATATCTTGTATACGCCGGGAAAAGCCAATGTGGTAGCGGATGCGCTTAGCAGAAAAACCGCAATCATTGCCAATCTTATAATCACGCCATCGTTAATTGATAAGATCTCTGTACTTCAAAAAGATGATGAATTTATTCAGAGGATTGGCAAAAAGATCAAGGAAGGTGAACCCTCGAGTTTCCAGATTGATAACCAAGGAGTCCTGATGTTGAAAGGCCGAATTTGTATCCCCAATATTTCTGAGCTCCGAAAGGAAGTGATGGATGAATACTACAATTCCAAAATGAATATCCATCCGGGTGTGAGAAAAATGTATAATGACCTCAAACGAACATTCTAGTGGAGGGCAATGAAAGGGCCATTTCTACATATGTTAGCAGGTGCTCTACTTGCCAACTAGTCAAAAGCGACCAACAAAAACTTGCCGGATTGTTGCAACCGTTGGAAGTTCCAAATTGGAAGTGGGAACAAATTTCTATGGACTTCATAGATGGTTTGCCCCGAACCAGGAAAGGAAATGACAGTATTTGGGTGATCGTAGATCGTTTCACGAAGACCGCCCATTTATACCTGTCAGATCCAATAGAACCGCTCAAAGTCTAGCACAGATTTATTTCAAAGAAATTGTTAAGCTACATGGAGTGCCGATCAGCATAGTCAGTGATAGAGAACCATTATTTACATGCAAATTCTGGGAGGCATTTCAAGTAGAACTGGGGAAAAAGATGAACCTAAGCACCGCATATCACGCTCAGGCAGATGTCCAAACTGAGAGGGTGAACCGTATTCTAGAAGATTTACTGTGGGCTTGTATTTGGCGGATAATGTGAAGACCACCTACATTTGGCTGAGTTCTCATATAACAACAATTATCAAGTAAGCTTGAAAATGTCGCCATTTGAAGCATTATACGGTATACTATGCAGATCTCCCGCATGTTGGGTAGAACCTAGCAATAGACTTGTGTTGGGACCCGATATGATTCGTAAATCTTCAGACAAAGTCGATTTCATCAAGAAACGATTACAAACAGCTCAAAGCCGACAGAAAAGTTATGCAGATTCTAGAAGAAGAGATTTAGCATTTATTGTTGGTGACTATGTTTATTTGAGAGTTTCTCTGATGAATGGAGTAATCTGATTCGGTAAAACTGGGAAATTGGCACCCAGATTTGTTGGTCCCGTTCCAATACTTGAACGAATTGGAATTCTTACTTATAGGGTACAGTTACCTGATTGATTGCCTGGAGTACATGATGTGTTTCACGTATCTCAACTTCGAAAGCATGTTCATGATCCAGATCTTGTTGTAGAAGATGAAGCGCAACAGGACTTGGAAATTACTCCAGAATTAGTAGTTAGAAGAGAGTCGGTAAAGATTATTCGCAAAGAAACTAAAGAGCTAAGGAACAAGAAGGTTCATTAAGTTAAAGTACAGTGGAGCGGAGGTCCTAGAGACTATACTTAGGAGATAGAAGAAAGCATTAAGCAAGCTTATCCCAATTGCAGAGTGGACATCTCTGACTAACTCTGGTGCAAGGTACATTTACAATAATTTGCGTTTCCGTTTTGTTTCCTACTTTACTGTTATTTCCTTTTTGGGGACGAAAAGTTTTAAGTGGGGGAGATTGTAACAACCCGGAAAATACGAGCCAATTTAAAATTTTTAATTTGGTTATTTTAATGAATTTGGAGGAATTGAAATAAAATATTTCAATTAAATAACGAGTTAGAAATAGTACGACAGTTTAAAATTTTGAATTCGAATTTTGACTGAACGTACAAGATGCAAAATAAAACGGATTTTGGCAAAACCAAAAATATTTAAATCTGCTTAAGGATATCTTTCTAACTAATCTGAAAAATCAAAATTTCATAGCGGGAATCAAAAGTTATGGCCAGTTGAATATTCAGAATGGTCGTTATAGAATAAATATAGCCCTTGAAAATAGACATTTTGCAAACGACCTTTGCTTCGATGAAACCACTTTTGTTGGATCCGGGATGTCAATTAATTGCTATGTTTCAAATTCCATAATTTTTTGAATTAATATGTGAGCGTGGCAAAAGAAAATGTGTTTGGTTGATTTCAGTCAAATTGGAACGACCAGAAAATGGCCATTTTTCAAACGGTCTCAGAATTCGACGAAATCAGTTTTGTTGTGACCGAATCGTCCAAATATAGCTAGATAAAATTTTCGGGAATTTTTAGAATCAGTATGTGGTCCCGGCAAATTAAAATGTACGTTCAAAATAGAATTTGAATGTTTTATATTTTAATTTGAAGAATAACTGACTGTAACAGTCGAATGGGCCTACGATACATATTCCATTATGTTCGGAATGGGGTTATTTAGCTAGGGGCAACAGTCGTTGGGTTTGAAATGGAGTTCGTATGGATAAACACTAGTTTTTGAAACTATATATATATATATATCGACCAATAGAATTAATTAATTAATTAATTAAAAATATAAAAAAAATCAAAAACCTTCGTTATCTCTCCGGACCGACGGCGAAACCTACTTCTTCCCTTCCCGTTCATTTTCCGGCCAAACCGCTTAGAATTAGACTCGCCCCAGTTCAACTTTTTCAAGCTCATCTCCTCCTCTTCAAATCCATATAAAGTATACCACCTATCGTCGCTCCTACCTCGAGTTTCACTCCTCCAAACATCTGGCGTTCAACTCGTCGCCGCCGCTTATTCTGGCCAACGAAGTGGGGCCCCCCTTCAGGCGAACGTGTGCCTCTCGATCCTCTTCCAGGTGGAGTAGCCCGATCTTGATATCGTGCAACGAATTAAATGAAAACTGAAAACCTAGTTTTGAAGATTCTGCAGAGGTAACTGCCTTTGTTTTTGTAGTAGAAAATAACACTTCTAAGTGTTGCAAATCGTGATTTTCAAATAAAAATCGTATCTTTAACTCATGTTGACGAAATTCGATGAAACAGGAAACATTGGACTTGTAGCGACATCATCTACATTCTAGAAGAAGCTAGAACGTGTTCCGAGCTCGCTACAAATTTCAGAAGGATTAAAATCAAAGTGGGACAACTAAATTCCTTATGGAATGGAAACGCATTGTATAAATTATATGAGCGAAATATAAATTATATATGCGTTGTACACCACATGTTTGAGCGTTGTATAAGTTATATGAGCGATGTATAAATTATGCATGCATTGTAAAAATCATATATGTGTTGAAAAGAAAATGAAATACATACATATATATATATATATATATATATATATATATATATATATACTACCCTCGTCCACAGACCATGGACGATATGAATTGATTGTGATTGACGTGAAATTGATTGATAATGCGAATGGTTGAAATTTAGTTGAAATGCGAATGGTTGGAAATAATTGTTTGTAGTTGGAAGGAATTGTTTGTGGTTGAGAAAATGGAAATTATTGTGGAAAATTCATATGATATGAAATTGATCTTAGATCATTTAGATAAGCCCCTTATGAAAAGCCGCGAGGCCTAAGGTAGTGCGAGGAGCCGTACTCGGGATGGTGCCGGTTTTTAACCCCCTACTGTTATGCTGCCGAAATTTTTAGTAATATCTATGTGTTTGAATTATTTTCATGTATTGAATTATATTCATGTGTTGAATAAATTGTTTAGATAATAAAAATCACATTTTTATTATGCGTGTGAAGTATATGAAGTGTGCATGTATGAGATATTCATGTGTTGAGATAATCATATGTTGAAGGACATTCATGTGTGGAATAAATTATTTGAAAAGTAAAAATCACATTTTTATCATATATATGAAGTAAATAAAATATTCATGTTTCAAATAAATGGTTTTAACGATAAAAATATCATTTTTATTATATCTATGAACTAATTAAAATATTAATGTGTTGAAAAGAATTCATGTGTTGAGTAAAAGGATTGAACAATAAAATTAACATTTTATTGTGGATATGAAGTGCCAAAAACATTCATGTGTGGAATAAATATTTTGAACGATAAAAATATCATTTTTATCATGTATATGACCCGCTAAAAATACACATGTATTGAAACATATTTTTATTCACAGAAGATATCATTTTTATCCTATGTATGAAGTGTTAAAAATAACCATGTGTTGAAACAAACATTTGTTCGCTAAAAATATTACTTTTAGTTTAGTTCTACATATATATACATGTGTTGAAATAAACATTTGTCCGCTAAAATTAACCGTGTGTTGAATATGGATTAGCTGTTGAGTAAAGAATATATTTGCTTGCCCAACAAATAGGTAAGGCTTAATGAGTTGGCCGCGCAATTTTATTAATTATATAAACTCCTGTGAATGCCATTGGATGCGGAGTGCTTGTTGTTCTGTGTGAAGTAATAAACGTCGCCATAGGATAGTAACAATTAATTTTGAACTACACTACATGGCATACTTCTAGAAGATAGCATACCCTATCATATACCACATAAGCATTTGGAGCTTATGTGACGAGGTGGAAGATTTACCATACAAGCGAGAGGCTTGTATGGCTATGACTATATTTCAGGTTGAATTGAAGGCTGATATGGACTATATAAAATATAACGATAAACTGCCAAGTAATAAAAACTCCACACGGGTCTGGAGATGACAATAAACACGTCTCTCTAGTCATTAAGGCACAAAAACCATTTATAGGGTGATGAGAATTTATTCTCTGGAGTTATAATCTATACCCACTCCACTATGGACACCGGAATATACCACTATAAATATGAAAACTATATGTCAACAACAGTAGCAAATATGAAAACATAAGGTCATTAATTATTAACTAGTTAGGTCCTAAAGTCAAAATATTAAACTGGAAACAAAACAAGCAACCGAGCTAACATGTCCACATACGTCGGAATCATAATCGTGGAATTTATGCAAACAAATAGCAGTCATGTCTCCCAAATGTTTCCACCTCCAAAACAAAACAGTCGACAAAAAAAAAGCAACTGATTTGCTACTGTCTCAGGCATGAGAACACAAATTTGGTAAACAATGTAAGTTGTACAGGGAATCTTGCTTGCAAAAATTACACAAAGATACCAAAGTGCGTGGTATAAGCACTTTGGCACTAAACATGCAGGACTCGACAGATTAAGAGGGTCAAAGGAATAAGAGCAAAAGTGACTCAGGTTACCAGTGATGACCTGAAAATTCAAAACAAACATGCAAAATCAACACAACATCGCGGTCTAAACAAATATAGAGTATACTACGGCATGGTTCCAGACAATAAAAGTCAGGGTAGGAATAGTGTATAGATACCAAGCATAGGTGACATGCCAACATATACTACACCAAACACGGCATTTTGTAACATATTTTCGGATCCTAGTAGTAACGATTATATCTGTTACTAATATATAACATTTATTACCATTATATTCGTCAATAATAGTTATTACCGTTACAACATAGACTAATTTTTAACCCAAGGGTCCGGATGGTAATTTTACGTTGAGTATATTGTCTAACCCTACCTTTCCTTTTTCGTTGTTACCATAACGCTTACAATCCCCAAATTCTCATCGTCGCTACCTAGGTTTACCTCCTTCGCTTTTGACCGATTTCGATCGCCTCTGCCACTATATCGCCTCTGCCACGCCGATCCCCTCTGGTATTATTACTTCTTCAATCTTATATTGGGTTCTTGCTTTGGTAAATTGGTGTTTTCAAAGAAATATTTTGTCTTAAAATTCCATGTTTACCGATTCAATATGTGGGTTAAGATTTCTCAGTTTAATGGGTTTATTCATGTAGTTTTTTTGTTTAAATTACCCATCGCACTTATAATTCTGGGAATTGAATACACATTGAGGCTTGAGTTTTCTGTTTGTGTTCCGCATGTTCTGTTTGTGGGACTAGTTTGTCAAAAAAAGCTTTGCTAGAACTGGTAGAAAAATTGTTAATCCACGCTTCAACGTTCAATTTATGCTTTTTTTTAGACTAGCTGAATATCATCACCTCGTGCATTGACGCTATAAGTTGTTAATTAACTATATTGCTTTTTTTTATAACAAAGATGGTTAATATGATAAATTAAAACTTAAAAATAATAGACATGTTGTAGTTATGTTAATTTAGGCTAATCGAAAAAAACAGTGTGAATTTTTTTGGCTATTTAAAACACATTAAAAATGGAGAAACTGTAGTTTTTGGCAGTGCAAATATGTTATTGGTAATAAATCTATATGTATACATAACATGCTATTGACAGAAGATGCCCATGTATTAATATTAAATAAGGACATATTGCTATTTTCCAGATTTATACATCCCCATTTAAATGAAATGACGTGGACAACACTATTACTAGCTGAGTAATCTCCTTAATTTGTCAATGGATAATAAATTACCTCTTATACAACTTAATGAGTTAATGATATACATGTAAACAATGTTTTCTACTAATTTTCCCTATGCTTGCTTATTACTTGAAAGCAGCACTAAATTCCAAGTATACTGTAAGAACTTAATAGTGTTTGATAAGCAACCGTGTTGTCATGTACTGTTCTTTACATACAATTTCTTTTTTAAAAATAAATTTTCTCTTTCACCTGCAGATCGTGGTTTACGTTTAGCTTTTAAGCATTGGTTTGCATAATTTCATCCAGTCAAGGTCAGTTTGGTTCTCTACCTCTTGCTATTATTTTGCACTACCCCGATATTGCTGTTTGAAATTCCACTAATTCTCTTCCGCATCGCATTTCATGCACCAACTTAATCACAAGCTGATTTCATGCACTCCATGCAAGTCAGCAATACCTACGGGTTTCAAATTTATACAAAAGTTACCAAATTTTGGACATTGCAAATGTGGTTGAAAATAAGTAAACCGATATTTACTTAATATTATTCTTATTATTTTCATCCATTCGACTTCTATTTTCAAAATTCCTATGAGAAGAAATGTTCTTGATATTGAACTGTTTTAGTTACCATAGAATGGAAAGATGGCAAGATAATAATTACATGTTTTTCTTTCACAATTACACACTGGTTTATTTTCTTAGATATTATATTTGTTGTCCTAATGATGCAATTATAATTTTGAATTTCTAATCATTTTTAACATGTTCCAATTAAATTATTGTATATGTAGTAATTAGTAACCAATTTCCTGCTTGAGAATTATATTTCATAATTGCTATAAATTTATATTAAGCATAACATTTTACCTTATACAAATTTATGATACATAATACTAAATGAAAAAATTATGGTTATATATCATAAACATGCAAATTTGCAATGTCGTTGGTACTAACCAACCAAATCTTCCCTTCGGTAACTGCTTTTGAATTGGTCAGTTACCCTATTAGAGTAGTAGAAGCAATATAAATTGAGTACATAGTGAAATGCTGATGCAATGAAGTTAGAAAATCAATAGAATGCAATACAATAAACTGATTGAATAAAAATAAAGTGAACAGTTTACAGTTGTACAGTAGATAGTCTGCTTTGATTCTGGATGAATAAAAATAAGTTTCACACAGAAGAACGGCCAGATTTGCATCTGTAAAGATTGCTCAATACTTACAAAGTGAAGTACATGTTTTTTCTTTGTTGATTACTTAATTTATAGAAAAATCCATACTATTCAAATCTCCTACTAGCTTGTGAACCTGACATGCCATAATTGGCTGAGAACCACCTTAATTTTACTTGTGTCCAAGTGTGGTAAACAATGTCTGCAAAAATAGTAAAGTTCAACAGTTAGTCATGTCCGGCCAGTCCACATAATTTAAGAAGGTAAACACTTTGTTAAATGCACAATTGGCTTTTAAAATATTTTCATGCAAACACTTTGTTAAATGCACCTCATATTGAACTCTTGTACGCCGGTTTTGTATTTATGATTTGCAATTCCTACTCTAGTAAAAACATGTCTGCTTAGTGAATTCTTATGTACTTGATCACAAGCTTAGGATCTTGCATCTTGCGCTTGGTCTAAAACAAATTTGAATGGGTCCTAAAAGCAGCATGAGTCATCTTGCGCTTAGTCCTTAAGATCAGTTTTAAATTTTAAACAACATTTATTTTGCCATCGCTGCGTTTTTCTCAAGAGTATTGCAGTAGTAGTTCTGGCTAAATCTCAACAATTTTACTAGGACAATCATTATTTTGGCTAAATCTTCAGAATCTTACAACTTTAAAAGTTATTTATGATAAACATGCATAGATGTTAAGAATTGATATACTTGACGATGTATTGATATTTATAATATAGTGGATGACACTATTTAATGTCATATATGTTAGTACTGACATATCATATAAACCATGATTGAGAACATTATACTACCTCATCGAATATGCTAGCTTTTGGTTTGGACTCTCATAATTTTTTTCCGCTTCTCACTCTGATTGGTTATTAATAAGTAGTACATGGTGTATTATAGAAACTCGCAACAGACAAATGGAGCCAAGATAAAGACTGAAGTAAAATTCTGGCATTATTGTACTGTATACAAGAAACTGATATTATTAGGAGGTATGTTTTAAACCTTTAACCAATATATACACACACACACACACACACACACACACACACTATTAATTAAGTAGTCTTAATACTTGCATGCATTATGACTGCTAACTAATCAAGGAATACATGACCATGGCGGTGTTGTATATCAAAGATATCTGGTTTTTATAATTTTTAATCATACTAATAGATAACTAGTGCAGAAATAAATGTTTTCACTATTATTTCCATGAAAAAAATAACAAGAAAAATGATACGAAAAACGTAAGCCTTCTTTAGATGATAACTATAATTTTCTTAACAGAAGTACGATGAATGGCATGTCATTTTTTTTTTACAAAATTAGTAAGTCATGAAATTGCTTGTTTATGAATTGGAATTATACGAGAGGAATTTTAGGGAGGGGTTTAGTCGTGATGTTCATTCACAACGGCGAAGAGAGCAGACGTTGGTGGATGCAAGATGCTCAACAATGGCCATAATTGAGGGGAATACGCTTTTGATGGTAATACATAGACAGGGTTGTATATTTTTCTTACTGTCTATTTCTTTCTTTAACCGATGAGAATATGGTGGTTATTTTTATTTAATAAATAATCAATTAAAATATTATCTTCTGACCATAAGAATTAAAAAGAAAGACCCTTGGTTTTCTCAATTTTACTTGCATTAAATAGGAGATTTTTAAGCATTTTGAAATTAATAATCAAGTACCATATTTGCTTGATGTTGTATCTTTAACTAATATGTAGCTTAATATAATTACCTGGAAAAATATGTTTATATTTTGTGGATAGTATGTTTATAGTAGAGAAAATAAATGGGAAGGTAACACACCCAGCTCTGCGTAAAAATGAAGCAATGTCTGTAGTCCTAGGATGCATGAACCAATCTTCTTTGTAGAACCATGTCATTAAACTATGAACAAGAGAGTGTACGGAGAAAGCTATGGCTGGTCTTGATGCTACTGTATTTGGTCTTCACAATGTCATATTCACTCTAGATCCAGCGTTACACTCCGGACGTCAACTTTTTCTTTTCCTCTACTGTCCATACTAAGAATCCAAGAATGTCACGTTGAACCTTCTGCTTAAGCTCATCTTCCAGCTCTTGCTTCACGTAGTACATCCACACCACAATGGCTAAAACCTATCAAAGCACTGAGCTATTCTCAACTGCTCTCCCCATTAGGACAAGCTCCTTTATTTTGAAAAATGTAGACGATTTGAAGATTGCTCGATACTTCATTTGGTGTGGAGCCGTTAATTTGTAGAGACTAGTCGTGTTATGATCGCAATTTTTTTTCGAATTTAAAGGGATTTCAAAATTTATAATTATATTTGTATTTGAATTTCAGGCTCCAGTATTAAATATTAGATATTAAATAAAATTACTGAGGAAAGATTTTTATTTTATAATCTTTAAGTTACTTTTATACAACATTTTCTAATCTTATCCAATCTTTGATTAAAAAAGCTGTGATAAACGTTTTAAACTCAAAGCTCTAATTTTTAATCCAATTTGTTTGCGAATATGCCTCCAGCTTCTAGTATCTGAATCAGTGGAGCTGCTTAAATTCCTTGTACTTTTCTTTTTTCTCTCCACCAACTTTCGCAAATATGTAGACCTTTATCTTGGTTTCAAAGATTGAGAAATCAATGCAAGTCTTGCCGAACCTCATCCCTGCATGGAAAAATTTAGTTTGAATATTGCATTCTTAGAAAAAGGAGAAAAAGAAAAGGTTTTGCGTGTTTTGAACTATAATCACCATTGTATATGTTCAAATATTATTAATATTTGCATCGTTTATTATCTCTTCGTTCCTTAAATGATACATGACTTTAAGGTAGGCTTCGGCGTTTTGTTCATCGATTGTTTGGTTTTGTGAAAGAAAGGTGTAATGAATTTTATTTTATTTTAAAAAAGAGGAGTAGAACAGATGAGATAGATTTCTAGCTGTTATTTTACCATCATGCAGACCATTTAGGGGCCCTAAAGCCTAAACATTGGTTTTACAAGATTATAAGGTATTGGGCAAATTTTAAGCAGTCTTACCCTTATTCAATTCATTTTGGTGATTGGTTGTTTCAACTTTTTTTGCAGCGGGATGTAGAGGTACATTAATCCTGCAAGTTCTTTAGCAGCCGAATTGGATTTCGAAGCAAAAAGTTAGATGTTCATATAATTTGGGTTAATCAGTAAAATAACTAACTTTTGTTATTTTCCGATCACTACAGTCTGGTCCGAAGAGGTAGGCTGTAGGGTGGAGCTGTTGCTACCAGTGGCTATGATGATTAGGAGGCGGAGGAATGAGCTGGAGGGTGGTCAGGCTGCTACCGTGCAGAGGAGGAAAAAGCTGCATTTGATGTCGGCATGCGGGCGAACTAGAGGGCAGAGACATGGTGGGCGGGGAGGCATAGAGGGGTGGCTTGCGTGAGTGGTCGGGTAAAGACGAGGGTAGGAACAAGGTTCAAGTTTCAGGTTAGCTTGGTTCTGAATTTTTTTTCCAACACTGATGCACCAAATAAAAGATATGACTTGAACTTCACTACATCGTTCCATGATAAATGCTGCCGTTTACGCATACTTTGTTTATCATTTAGTTGTATGATATTAGGTGGATTGGCATTTTCCTATTTTAAGCAGCCTTTGCTGAAAATGAAAGTTATTTGACCATCTTCACCAAAGAACAAAACTAAAACCAGTTGAAGGATTCATTTGTTTACAGCTATTCTTGGTTCAAAATTATTTCGATAAATCATTATAAAGTTTATCAGATTATGTATAAGTGCAATGTGAAGTCATGAAATCAAAATAAGAATATATATTGCATAACTGAAAGTTAAATCTTTTGCATGGAAAATCTGACATGCATGGAGAAAACAGTATGCTTAGGAGTCGAAAATTTTAATAGTAGAAACGATGAAGGAAAAATAAACAGAAAAGTATATCATTATAAAATAATGAGCTGCCGTTTCTTATGTTAACCGTCTGTTAACAGTTTGGTCTTGGGTCGATAACATTTCTCAGATGCATTTATTTGCTATGTTTTACTCCGATCAGTTAACATTTCTCAAATACACACTCGCTACACTAATCAGTCATTAACTAATTGAAAAAATATTACATGTTTGGACCAAGCGTAAGTATATGCCTTCATTTTTATTCAGCTGTACAGACTAGGTATAATTTAGCTTTACAAAAGAATTATTTGTTCAAAGAGATTTCAAGTGGCCGAAAAAAATACATGCTTAGCATTAAAAAACTTTACAAAATCCAAATTCCAGAAACTGATCGTTGCATTGCTTGTAAACAGGAAAAGAAACTGATCGTTGCATTGTTTAAGAAATCTTGAAGGCTGGAAGCATGAGATGTAGAAAATACAAGCAATTATTAGACTAAAAGTGCATTCAGTTAGAATAAATCATCAAATACAAGCAAAATTATTGTTGCATAATAAGAGTACAGCTGCAGTATTCAAATGAAACCAAGCATAATTCAAAATATGTTGTTAAATTATAGCTGCTATTTTTTAAATGCAGCTAAATTATAACTGAATTATGATTGAATAAAATTATCAAATGTAGTCATAATTATTATTACATGACAAAAAATTAGTTAAATTCTTCAAATGCAATTAAATTAATTCAAAACATGCTGTTAAATTGTAACTGCATTTTCTTAGTGTAGTTAATTTATGAATTGAATAAAATTATCAAATGCTAGCTAAAATTATTACTGCATCACATAATGCAGTTAAAATATTCATTTGCAGTTAAATCATTTCAAAATATGCAGCAACTCTTCTTTATAATTTTGCTGTCATTGACCTGAACGTATTGCCTTACTTCGTGAATGGTCAATGTCACAGCCATGCCATTGACCTGAAATAGAAGTATTCCCTTACTGTGAATTATGAATTGTAAACTGAGCCAATACTGACCGAGCCAATTGGCTCAGTTAATACTGAGCCATCATGGATCAGTTAATACCGACTGAGCCAATTTGGCTCAGTCAGTACTAACTGAGCCAATTGGCTCAGTTTAAACTGAGCCGTGGCTCAGTTTTTACAACTGAGACATGGGTCAAACTGAGCCATGTAAGCTCAGTTTAAAACTGAGCCAAGCGATGTTTCATTTACTATTGATGTCCTCATCATGTTATTTTATGTTTGTTTCTAACTATGAGATATTTGTTAGAAGGGGTCATATGCATTGTTTTCATGTCTTGACTCATATTATTATTTTGTTGAACTTCGCAGACGTTGAAGCAACGGAAGCAAGACAATGAGCAGAAGATTGAGCCATCTGGGTGGAGCAAGTTCTGGATTCGGATGCGTTATGCACCCCAAAATGGTATGATCCACTATCTGTTCTTGTTGATGGTGGATTTGTAATTTGGCTCATTTATCATTTGCGTTTTGTGTAATGGTTGTATGTTAAATTATGATACTTAGATGTCATTTGATATTTGTTATGAATGATGAATAGTTGTACGTTAAATTGTGATGTTTGTCGAAATTGAATTTGCTTTAGGATATAAATTGTGATGTTGTATTTGCTTTGAGATATTGTTATATTATATGTTGTATATTCTTATTGGTGTATGCTTTATGAAATTAGTTGGAGCATATTAAGATTGTTATTTGTTTAAGCGAATTACCTACTGTAGGCCTGGTATAATATTCACGTTTGTAATAGTTATAACTATTAGTAAATTATTATTGTGTGGAATAGTCAGTTTTACGTACTAACAGTAATAACTGTTATATATTTCATATTTGTAACAGTAATTACTGTTATAAAAATATATTGTGTAACGGTTATAAGTGTTATAAACTTTTCAGTGCCAACGGTTATAATTGTTACAAAATAATAATTTTGTAACGGTAATAACCGTTACAATATGCACACTTTATAACGGTTATAACCGTTACAATATTCGTGACAATAGTTTGTCACGTATGTTGTTGTAACGGTTATAACTGTTACGAAGTTAATTCGTAATAGTAATAACTGTTAGAAATACCATTTTCTGGTGTTGTATAAACAAAATAAAATAGATAAAAGAATTGCAATTGGATATGGCTCCAGCATAGCAGTACGCGTTCAAGGCATGGCAACAAGTTTTCTACTCATGGAAACAATATATATTTATATCTCCATAGCAATGGCCAACTTATTCGTACAAGTGACATTAAATATATAGATATTTTTCTCAAAAATTTACAAGAGGCCACTGTATAGTCTCAGTTCTTTTTTTTTACCGTAATACATATAAATACCCGAGACTATATATATACATATATATATATATAACAATATACAAACTGGAATTATTTTTAACTATAATATGATGTAAACAAGCAACTTTTATGAAGCGCTCATACACCATAATCCATTGGAGATTTAGTTATGAAATTCTAAGGTGGCGGTAAGTAAGTTTTCACAATCCAGTTTTGACATACATGCATGATTTAAATGGTTATGTGTGTTTATACCCAACCTCAGATTACTATAAATAGGTTATGGTGAAGTGATACATACACTAACAAACAAGTATACATAGTTAACCAACTATCATTCACTAACAATCTAAGAAAGGTTTAAACAGTCTTAAACTGAGTCTACTCACATACAAATAAGTGGACCAGAGAGGTCCAAATTCACTCCTGCATTTTGGGTAGACATATAGTGAAACATTTTTTCTATATATATATATATATATATATATATATATATATATATATTATGGCAATGTCAAATACATACCACTATGGTTATATGTGAGCCAATACTTCCTTAGACATGTAGGAGCAACAACATACGTTGAATTCACATACACACTTAGTAAGTTAGTAAACAGATCATATAATTTGGAATCACTTATTAAGAAATTTCCACATATTAGCTTGCGAAAATGGGATCCATTTATTACCTCACATTGCTGCACACAGAATTAAACAGTTCCTTTTTTTACTTTACATCTTTATACTCATATTTAATTTATTATATCTTCGTTCCATAGTACTAACATGGTACTACATCCCACAACTGACATTAGTTTGTTAAAAAAAACATGCATTGCAAAAACGAACATAATGAGCATCTATACATTCAATGACACTAACTAGCATAAAAATCCCATCCTTAATTTGTTTAAAACTTCTCTTCCCATTATCTTTACTTGAAATCAGAAAATAGACCTAACTCTGAGCTCGTAGACCCAAAGTATATTTAACTGGCATATTTAGGTAAAATGCCACCATTAGCTGGTCCAATACACTTAATGTAGTCTGTAGATAGCCATTAACTAGCATCATTAACCCATTATTATTATTATTCCTTCATGACACTTTAGCTTCAGTAAACATGAGTTTAGAGGTACCAACTATCCACAATTACATGTACCGAGGCGCATGAATATACATATAAATATGTATACTCACCCGTTGGCACGCAATATGCATTCATATTTTTATATTCGAGTTACTCAGTCCAACACACCATGCAATGGCAACACTGTAAGATCTAACAACCATTTCATGTTACCGGCAACAACAAATTCAGGTAACGGACTATTATGCAATTACAAGCCACTTCTGCCATACTATATATACATATATATATAAACATAATATATACACACATATACATATATATATATATATATTTCGTTACACATGTGTACGCACAAACAATCTATATATATACACATGTTATCCTGATGTGTATACATTTTAAATTAACATGGCAGCCGAGGACCCAATAATCATTACAGGTATGTCACGGTCACAGACGAAGTCCTAGGGTCAACTAAGTCCATAAAACAAACAGGAACAAGGCAACATATACATTCGAATCTGGCATGGCAGTAAAAATCTAACAAACTTCAAATGAAATTTTATGTGTAATGAGTTTAAACACTTTAGAATATCCAAGTAACAAGGTCAAAACATCCTTCTGACACAGCCAAGGTTTAACTATCATATTAGTTTTTTATTGAAATTAGGACACTTGAAAAATGATGTAAACCGTGAGTCGAAACTCACCTTAAATAGTCGCAGGGGTTCGATTTTCGTTTGCTGGAGGAGAAAGCACAGGCGGCTATGATGGTGACGCACGGTGGCTCCAAATTACAATTGAAACTTGAAAGGCAGCGCTTTGACGTCTTCGGCGCAGGCATTAGAGAGTATTTGGTGATTTAGGGCTAAGGTGATGGAGCAGCTTCAATTGGAAGTGGCGGTTTCGATCAGGTGTGGTAATAGCTTACGGTCAGTGGTGTCTCTTGCTATATAGGGTGCTCGAGTTTGCTAGGGCGAAGCTGACTTGGGGAAAAACTCCAATTGCGACAGTGACGAATAGTAGGGAGTTTCAATTTTAGGGAAAAGAATCTCTTTTGAAGGAGAGTAAAGCTAACGGCTATCAGAGAAAATGGAGGGAGGAAATGATTTAGTACGAGGCCATGGACGTGAGATTGAGGCCATAAAAAAAGAAGGGAAATCGATTCTCTTTATTGAAGAAATTGGGAAAGGTGATTTCTGCTTAAGGAAAGGAGACAAGCGTGTTATTTATAGAAGTAAATTTAGCGATAAGAAGAATGTAAAATCATAGGGTTGTAAAGGAGGCAGCGCGTGATAGACATAGGTCGGTGTGATTTGTCCGAGGGAAGTAATATATGTTTAAATTAAATATTAATCCCTAGCGCTTTGTATTTGTACCGTTAACACCAGCTTCGAACGCGACGAAATCTGACGTACCTCCCTATTTAAACTTCTGAATCTACTAAAATTAATTCAGTTGTAATCTGACTTCCTTTAAATTTTAAATTATTTATCGTTTTACTGATTTTAATCTGTTTGTTTACCAACAACTCTGTTTCATTCTAAATGTGAAACGTTAAATTCAGTTTCCATATACACACGA
Organism: Allium sativum; assembly: GCA_030737875.1. Classification (NCBI taxonomy): domain Eukaryota; kingdom Viridiplantae; phylum Streptophyta; class Magnoliopsida; order Asparagales; family Amaryllidaceae; genus Allium; species Allium sativum. Next base: position 176,443,416 of record CM060913.1, on the reverse strand, counting down.
ATACATACAGACCAAAGCCAAATTTTCATATATTTCAACAAATAAAATTCCCAATTTATTAAATGTTAATAATGTTCTATTTTTAAATCCAAACATTTATATTTTTCTACCGAAAATCAAATCTGATTCAAATATTCCATCAGATTTTATTTAAATATTCAACATCAAATATTCGGTTTCCAACTGATCATTCTGAATAAAATATTTAGTTCATTTCATACCCAACCGGCTATATTTGATTTTGAATTTCTAACTCCAACATCAATAAAAATTGATTATTAATAGTTAAATCTTTAGATTTATTCCACTTCGAACTGTCCAAATTTCTGGGATGTTACAAACTGTATAAGCATTAAGTATAAATAATTAATGCTTACAATAGTCTGTCAACCAATCGATTGACATGTGACTAAATATTGGGATCAGTGTATGTCAAATATTATCACAATACCCCTGTGGCGTTTTCAAACAACAAATACTGTTTATTATTTGTGTAGTCGGGTGATGTGTAAAATTTATTGTCCCAATCAATAATCAGATAAATAGGTGTACATAAACAAACCATCCGGTTGTAAATGAATATTTTATTGATTCACATATACAATAAAAATATGATTTCTATTGTATAATCATACTTTATTAAACATGAACATATTTATTAAACAAGAACAATTTTCTATTATCGTCGTTAATCATGAAAACGTTTTAATCTAACCTACATACACAATGCAAATGATAACATTTATTGTTTTAGTTCAAACAATGAATGTTTTTTATGATTTAAAACATACAATAAAGGTGTGATTTTTATTGTAAAAATTCTTATCTTTTAAACATAAATACTTTATTTTATTTCTTTACTAACATGATAAAAATGAAATTTTTTATCAACAAAACATATATTAATAAATAATTCTTTTATTCTAAAATAATAGGATAAAGGTGACATTTTGGTTACGTAAACATATGATTAACACATAATTGTCTTCTTCTAAACTAATATGTTAAAAAGACATTTTGGTCAACATTAAATCTTTTAAATGGTTCATCCTATACCTTAAAAATGTAATTTTAATGTTAAACATATTTTATCAACATTTTACACAATAAAAATGAATCTTTTTACTATGTTAACATTTATAAAATAAAAATGAAGTTTTCTACGTTAACATCAATACGATAAAAATGAAGTTTCCTATGTTAACATCAATACGATTGACAATTTCTATAATGTTTACAATTCATACAAATGATGATTCTAAAGTGTTTACATTTCATACAAATGATAATTCTAAAATGTTTACATTTCATACAATGAAAATGGTCTTTTTATTTGATAACTTTTTATACAACAAAAATGGACTTTTTGTTTTGATAACTTTTTATACAACAAAAATGGCGATTTTATTATGCTAACATTTTATTGTTTAACCATTTTATTTTCATTTCATGATAATATATATTTTATACAATAACTTTATTTTTATAAAACAACATCAAACAATAACAATCCAAATCATAATCCAAACAGACAACCATGGTTTGTACAATCAGTGGTGTCGGGTGCTGCTAAGCACCGTCTACACCCTAGTACAAATTTAACTGTAAAATAGTTAGAGTGAAAGGAATTCTCACCGTAGTCAGTTTTGAAATCGATGAACATCAATTATTTTAATAAAATTAAACCGGTGTTTAATTTACTCAAAATCCAAATGGTCTCTGTCCCAAATCTGATCTGCGTCATGTTGTAGTGTTCTCCAAGACGGATCCAATGCATTTCGTTTTGTTCGATTCTATTGATGTGTGAAGAAGTTACACGATTTTGAACTTATATAATTTAATTTCATAATTAATTAAATAATTAAGATTTTATTTAATTAACCTTTCCCTGTTAAACTGTTGTCCTCATTCTTCTAATACTGTTAGCATACGAACCCATTTGCTCAATTCTTGAATCCGCCGCCGCACCACCAGAAGACAAGCGGACCTAGATCTGACCCCACCTCATCGACGACCATGGCATCACCTTCCACCGCCGGGAACGCGACTGAGTTCAGCCTTCCCCTACGTCGCGAAATCACCTACAACGTCGACACTTTTAGGCCCAAAATCTAAACGAATTCCACAATGGAATTAGATCGCCACCATATGATTTCGAAGAGCACAGGATTCTCTTCGATATTTGATGTGGACTTTGATCTAATTTGGAGTAATTTGAAAATGATTGACGAAATAAAAAGGTGCGATTCTGGCCCTTGATGGAAGCGAACGACGGCTGTACCTTTTGAGTTAGGGTTACCCGTATACATACCGTATTTTTATAGTGTATACTATATTATTTAATTATTTAATAAATTAGTTAATTCAAAAATAGCTTGTTAAACCATCTGGACTCCAAATCCAACCCAAATCCATCTAGATATGATAAAAATGATATTTTTATTAAAAAGATCTAATTTGGAATAATTTGAAAATGATTGACGAACTAAAAAGGTGCGATTCTGGCCCTTGATGGAAGCGAACGGCGGCTGTACCTTTTGAGTTAGGGTTAGCCGTATACATACCGTATTTATATAGTATATACTATATTATTTAATTATTTAATAAATTGGTTAACTCAAAAATAGCTTGTTAAACCATCTGGACTCCAAATCCAGCCAAACGAGTGTCGCCCCAAGCCAAAAACCCCCGTTCCGGATACAATGGGATGTGTCGGGTAAGCTAATTCTACTGTTTCGATAGCTTTTCTTAAAAATTAAAATATAAATCAATGTATATTTAATTTAAACGAACATTTTGAATTACCGGGGCCACATACTACCTCTAAAAATTCCAGAAAAATTATTTCTTGCTATGTTTTGACGATATGGTCCTAACAAGACTAATTTCATCGAATTCCGGGACATTTTGAAAAATGGCCATTTTCTTAAAAATAGCTTGTTAAACCATCTGGACTCCAAATCCAACCCAACAAGTGTCGCCCCTAGCCAAAAACCACCGTTCCGGATACAATGGGATGTGTCGGGTAAGCTAATTCTACTGTTTCGATAGCTTTTCTTAAAAATTAAAATATAAATCAATGTATATTTAATTTAAACGAACATTTTGAATTACCGGTGCCACATACTACCTCTAAAAATTCCAGAAAAATTATTTCTTGTTATGTTTTGACGATATGGTCCATTTAGCATAACACACATATGATAAAAATGATATTTTTATCATTTAAAATATTTATACGACAAATGGATGTTTTAACACTTCATAGTTTCAATAAAAATGTAATTTTTATTGTTCGATCTTTTTAACATCTAGATGGATTTGGAGTCCAGATGGTTTAACAAGCTAAATGGAATTCGTTTAGATTTTGGGCCTAAATGGAATTCGTTTAGATTTTGGGCCTAAATGGAATTCGTTTAGATTTTGGGCCTAAATTTAATTATTTAATAAATTAGTTAATTCAAAAATAGCTTGTTAAACCATCTGGACTCCAAATCCAACCCAACGAGTGTCGCCCCTAGCCAAAAACCCCCATTCCGGATACAATGGGATGTGTCGGGTAAGCTAATTCTACTATTTCGATAGCTTTTCTTAAAAATTAAAATATAAATCAATGTATATTTAATTTAAACGAACATTTTGAATTACCGGGGCCACATACTACCTATAAAAATTCCAGAAAAATTATTTCTTGCTATGTTTTGACGAAATGGTCCTAACAAGACTAATTTCATCGAATTCCGGGACCTTTTGAAAAATGGCCATTTTCTGGTCGATCCAAATTGACTTAAACAGTCAAAACATGTTTTCTTTTGCCACGCTCACATATTAATTCTAAAAAAAATGAAAATTGAAACCTAGAAATAATTTTACATTCTGGTTCCAACAAAAGTGGTTTTGTCAAAAACGGAGGTCGTTTGAAAAATGGCTATTTTTAAGGGCCATATATTATTTAAAATATATAGAAATTCTACAGCGACTATTTTCAATTTTAAACTGGACATAACTTTAATTCCTGTTATGAAAATTCAATTTTTCAGATTCGTTGGAAAGATATAATCAAACAGATTTAAATATTTCTCGTCTCACTGAAATCCGATTTATTTTGAATCCTGTACAGTCAATTGAAATTTGAAATCGAATTTTCAAGCTGCCGTGCCATTTTAAACTCCTATTATAATTAAATTAAAATTTTCTGTTCTAACTTCAATTTAAATAAATTTTTCGATTGTTATTATTTAAAATAAATTATTTTAAACATTCAAAATCTGTTAAATTAGCTAAAATAAAATTTTTAAATTGGTTCAGAATTTGCGGGTTGTTACACACGGTATGGTCCCTTGATTTACCTGATTTGAAAGTAAAGTTTTAAATAACTGTTTTAGTTCTTACACCAGTCACATGACTGACCTGGAGTTTATTGTTTTAACCTAAACTCTGGGTGCCCCTATTTTCCACACGGGCAGCTAGTAGTTTTGGTTTTGTAGATTTATATTCACAGGATCCTGGTTTACAGCTGGAACGATATTCAGAAAGCTCTGTATCCGTTTATCTCTTTCAGTTGTGTTTTGTATTATTTTTCACTGCTATGTAATGTATTTTAATCTCTGACATTTTGCAATGCATATTATTTGTTCATACTCCGTATATTCTTGTACTGTGATGTAAATTGTTGTAATAAGCAATGAAATGTTCTTCTGTTTGTGTTCTGATTTGTCGTGTTCTCAGACAATCCGCTCCTTCTCTTCTCTTCGGAGACCGGGGAAGTTCGGGTCATTACAAGGTCATTACAAATATATATAATTCAAATCATTTCTTATCGTTAATAATATTTTATAATGATTTATCGCTATTTTTATTTATATAAAAATAGCCCATTTAATTCGAGCGATGCTTCAGGTCATTACGTGGCCTTGGCGCTGTTTTTATCCAAATTTGAATTACATATTTCTCGAAATTTAAACATCGGATCTTAACAAATTCAATATTGTTGGAAAGATCTTTCCAAAGCGAACCCACGGTTATAGTTTTGGAAAAATCCCACGGTCGGATCTTTCGGTATAATCGTTTAAAGTTATGATTCCAAAACACGAACTACCATGCGCGATTCGTTTAATTTTAATTTTATTATATATATATATATATATATATATATATTAAATATTTATACATATATATAATTATTTCAACGATTTCAAAACCGTTTATTCCATTACTTGTAAATTTATACCATTCATATTCATGTTAAAAATTATATTTTTAACATACAAACATATATTTCAAAACATGACTATTTAACTACACTACATGTTAAAATAATGTTTTAACACATAATTCTTTTTAAATACACTACATGTTAAAATAATGTTTTAAAACATAATTCTTTTTAACTACCCTTACATGTTAAAATATTGTTTTAACACATAATTCTTTTTAACTACACTACATGTTAAAATAATGTTTTAACACATATTTTTTTTAACTACACTACGTGTTAAAATAATGTTTTAATCAAACAAGATTATATTCTAACATATGATTCTTTTATTCTACTTTAACATGATTAAAATGTCATTTTTAATGACAAAACATGTTTAACATATCATTCTTCTTATTCTAACATACATGATAAAAATGTCTTTTTTAATGACATTACATGTTAATCATATATTTCTTTTTTTTCTAACTAACATGATAAAATGTCATTTCTAATAACAAAGCAAGTTTAATATGTTTTTCTTTTTATTCTAATTTAACAAATTAAAATGTCCTTTTCTAATAACATAACATGTTTTACATAAAATCCTTTTTATTCTAATCTAACATATTAAAATGTACTTTCAAAATGACAAAACATGATGAACATGTAATTTTTTTTATTCTACTTTGGCATATTAAAATGTCCTTTTCTAATAACATAACATGTTTTACATAAAATCCTTTTTAGTCTAATCTAACATATTAAAATGTTCTTTTAAAATGACAAAACATGATTAAAATGTTATTTATTTTATTTTACTCTAACATATTAAAATGTCCCTTTAAATGACAAAACATGATTAACATGTAATTCTTTTTATATCCTAACCAGCATTTATTCATTTTTCTACTTTACTAGCATGCAAATAACATTTTGATCAACAAAATTTCTTTAATGAATAAATCACACAGTAAAAATATAATTTTTTGAAATGACCCGAAATCCCCCTTACGGGAAATCACGGATTGTACTGAGAATAAGCCACGTCGGGACACAAACAGAAGAACATTTCATTGCTTATTACAACAATTCATCAGAATACAAGAATATACAGAGTATGAATAAATATTACACATTCGATAAATATCAGAGATTTACAAATTACAATGCAATGGAAAAATAATACAAAACACAACTGAAAGAGATACACGGATACAGAGCTTTCCGAGCATCGTTCCAGCGGAAAACCAGGGTCCTGTGAATATAAATCTGCAAAACCAAAACTACTAGGTGCCCGTGTCGAAAATAGGGGCACCCAGAGTTTAGGTTAAAACAATAAACTCCAAGTCAGTCATGTGACTGGTGTGTGAGAACTAAAACAGTTATTAATCTTTATTTTAAAGTTCGGTAAATCAAGGGACCACGCCGTATAACACGGAACGGGTTTCCTCCCAAGAATACCAGTGCATAAAACAACAGCGCAATGCTAAATAAAGAACAATGAAGCAATTATAAGACTCAGGTCCCATCACACAATGCAATGCAAGCCGAAGGATAGAGTTTTAACCTTATAATAGCCAAGAATGCTTAGTACGCAAAATTTCATCTTTTATTATTACTATAAGTGTATACTGTCAAAACAATTTCAATCAGAAGTATCAATCATAGACGGCATAAGTGCCCATACCAATATGTCACCATATATAGGTTCTACAATCAAAACCGCAAGGTTACATATTGGAAGTTGGATTTCCATCTGTGAATCAAGGCAAGGGATCATCCTCAATCGATTCGAGAGCCTCTAGCCCGCCCCTCAGGAAAGTACTCTATCAGGCCTTTGGATCGTCAGGGTCGGTCCATCGATGTGGATTAAAATGCTTGAACAAAACGTTTCCCCGCCCTTTGGGGTGTAAATGTGTAAGAACTCGTTACTTCCCCGTGAAGGAAAGCACGAATACTTTGAGAACAACACACAAAAGGACGCATACGGAAGAACATTTCATTGTTATTACAACAATTCCATCAGATACAAGAATATACAGAGTATAAATGAATAAATTACATTCGATAAATATCAGAGATTACAATAAATTACATAGCAGCGGAAAATAATACAAAACACAACTGAAGGTGATATACGGATACAGAGCTTTCCGGATATCATTCCAGCTGTAAACCAGGATCCTGTGGATATAAATCTGCAAAACCAAAACTACTAGCTGCCCGTGCGGAAAATAGGGGCACCCAGAGTTTAGGTTAAAACAATAAACTCCAGGTCAGTCATGTGACTGGTGTGAGAACTAAAACAGTTATTAATATTGGTTTTAAAGTTTGGTAAATCAAGGGACCACACCGTATAACACGGAACGGGTTTCTCCCAAGAATACCAGTGCATAGAACAAACAACGCAATGCTAAATAAAGAAAAATGAAGCTGTTATAAGACCCAGGTCCCATCACACAATGCAACGCAAGCCGGAGGATAGGGTTTTTACCTTATAACAGCCAAAGCATGCTTGGTACGTTTAAAACAAATCATCTGATACTATTATAAGTGTATAGTGTCAAAACATTTTTCAATCATAAATATCAATCATAGGCGGCATGGGTACCATCTATCATGTCGCCAAACTAGTTCTACAATTAAATCCGCAATATCACGTATTGGAAATTGGATTCCGTCATGAGCCGAGGCAAGGGGCAAGCTCCTCTCCGCGTTCGAGACACTCTAGCAATGCCTCAGGACCCCACTATGATCCTTTGGAACCTCCAAGGGCGATCCTCTCTTACTTTTGAGGATTAGTTATTCCTGAACACACGTTTCCCGGTCCTTACATACCTATATCCGAGGCGCCTCGTATCCAACAACCACACAGGTGAAAAGTATATAAATGTCAGGGTTGGTAGGTCACTGACACCACCCTAGCTAGAAAGAAACGTCGTGCACTCCTTGGGTCCGTATCCCGTTTTTGACTCATACCGAGATGTGAGGCTCGCGAATTCACGTTATACACAAAGCTACACCACACAGGCCATGCTTTGATCATCAACCACAAGTCTTTGCTTTTCAACAGAAGCCTTGATCAATTGCCACTTACGCGTGCCACACTGGCAATTCACTCCATGCGACTGATGTCCATCGATATACAACCTCTGAGCTCGTACGTCTCAGAGAAGGGCGTTAAGCAAGAGAATAAATTCTCCGCCGCCAAACAGATGTATATTTAATAGAGATCAATCAACACAGAATAAAATCCAATGTCAGACACACAATCCATTTACAAGTTCGTTCTGGGTCTGAACGAAACCGGAGGCACTTTCCTCGCATATCCATCCATCTCCAAGTACGTCTGGACGATCACCAACTGATTCCCTCATCTCGGGTGTACAGCCCAATCAAGATCATCAGTAATCACCCAAACGATGTGAAGACTTCCGGTCTTCAACCACCGTCTTCATCTTCGACATCTCGTCGAATCGGTTATTCAGAATGGGTATAACCCGGCCTTTCTGAATAACCCATGTATATAATAAACAAATGTTACACAAACACAACAAACGCCTCATTCCAATTCAGAATATTCTTTTATTCACAAAATCACAATCTTAGGGAAAGGTTCCCATTAATTTTATCCAAGATAAAATCTTCTAAATTTATCCTATAATCTTCCTTTGGATATCATTTCTAACTAGTCGGGATTAGCGAACCACACCGAAGTAATTATTTATTTTATTTCCCAATCCCAATCTATACATCCCATGGAGCAAAACTGGTGATACTCCATTCCTAACACCACGGTGTTATCGATAAAATTAATTACCATTTCACGTTCAAATCTAATTAAAGATTTAACTATCGCTTTGGAGCAAAACTGGTGATACTCCACTCTCGATCACTTTTCAGATTTGATAATTTAAATTATCAATTCACATTTTTAATCTAATTAAAGATTCATTAAAACCCCACTTAGTTTTAATCTTCTCAAAAATCGATATCTTGCCTTTAACTGGGTTGAAGAACCAATGTCATTTAAAACACGATTCACGATAAACCCAAATCACATTTGATATTAAATACAAGGCTCTGAATAGAAAATATATCGGCTTATATTCAATATCAAATTCTGAAACCAACATATATCGTATTGGAAATAACGATATAAAATATATCTTTCAAATTCCCATAACAATATCTGTATAATCACGAAATCCAACATCGAAATATTCCGAAGATATTTTCGATTCAACTCCAGTCCAATCCACGTATTGGGAATATGGATTATTTTTAAAATCACTTTCAAATTCAATTTATTTATTTCAAAAATAAATTGATTTTAATTCCAGTTCAAAACTAGTTCATTTCGATAAAAATCTATTTTTATCCTTTCAAATGTGGAATTCTTCAGCCCAGTTCTTTCCAATTCACATATTATGATTTTACACAAATTATAGATATTTTTAATAATTTTACCAAGGCCTGTACGGTCGATTTCCATCAACGGCCATCGAACTGCACTTATAGCAACCTTTTTCGAATTTGATTTGGACATAATTCCAAATCCAACCGTTAGATTTCAAATTTCTAATATTCATTGGAAAGCTTTTTTCGATACGAACCCAACGGTTCCGGTTTTAGGAGAATCCAACGGTCGGATCTCCCGCAACGTCAATTTGAAGTCAATGGTTGAAATTCACGAACTACCGCGGCGCGGCGCGTTCTATTCAGGCCATTATATATATATATATATATATATATATATATATATATATATTATATATTTCGTCGATTTCCATTTAAAACGTATTTTATAAATCATTTTAAATTTGTTTCAAACCCATTTCAACACTATATTCAATTTCAAATCGATTTGATTTCAATTCAATTCGAATTCATTTCAATTTTATTTAATTCGAATTCAAATTCGTTTCAATTCAATTCAAATTCTAATTCGTTTCAATTCAATTCAATTTGAGTTCATTTTCTATTCAATTCGAATCGAATTCATTTTCTATTCGATTAGAATTCATTTCAAATTGATTCAATAAAATTTCAATTTCAATTTTTATCTAATTCAATTTGAATTTCATTTCAAAATATTAGATTTTGAAATCACTTTTCAATATTCATTGTAAAACGGATAAAATCGATATAAATATCGTTCACGTCAAAATAGCGCATCTCTAATCCACACGGCTTTATATTTTTCAAAAACTTCTTTATTCTATTCAACAAATGAATATTTATTCTATTCAACACATGAATATATATTTCTTTCAACACACGACTATTTTTGTTATGTAAAATATTTTATAAAACTATGGTATCTATCGTTTGATTTTAATTAGACTCCACCGTGAAGTAGATTCTAATTGTAAATATGATGAAGATGTAATTTTTTATTATTTAAAATATTTTACTCAACACGTGAATATTTTCAACACATGAACATCGTCAACACATGACTATTTTTATATTCAACACTTGAATCTTCTTTTATAATATTCATTATTTTGCCGATTGGAATGAGGCCCAATCAATCACCATATAATGTTAATTATATGGATTCCATACAACACATGTATATAATAGCATTGAAAAATAATCAACCATCAACCAAAGTGCACTACACTGTATACGCATCCAATATAGATATCTAACGCTTATAACAGCCTGTCAATCAATCGATCGACATATTTAATCAATCTGGATGAGTGAACTTCAAATTTCATCCCAACACCCGTGTGGGGTTTCAAACAATCAAACACAGATTTTATTCGTGCAGTTGGGCGATGTGTAAAATTTATCGACCCAATCAATATCAGTCAAATCAGTGTATATAAACAAATCGGTCGATTTGTTTATAAATATTTATTTATTCACATTCACGCTAAAAATTATATTTTTAACGACAAAACATTTTATTTTAACACATGAATTTCTATTCAGTTCATTTATTCAATAAAATTGATATTTTTATTTTTCTAACATATTTTAGAAAATTTCGGCGGCATAACGGCACGATACTAGAAGCGGGACAAGGCCTAGCCTTATCCCCGGTCTAGTGAAGGCCCACGCCATTCACACATCAATCAAATCCATTCAATTCACCAAATAATTCAATTCAAACCAAATAATCTAACCAACTACACAACCAAACAATTTAACAAACAAGTCATCCATGGTCTGTGGATGACGGGTGTCGGGTGCTGCTAAGCACCGTCTGCATCCTAGTACATATATATACATATATATATATATATATATATATAACTAGAAAAAGAAGTTTAGAGTGAGAAGTTCTCACCGATAGTTATCCTAACTCCATGGCTCTTCTTTTGCAGAAACCTTCGTTGTTCTCGCCTTTTTGTCTCCTTCGTTGCCCGTAGCCACTACATATATAAAAGTCGAATTTTTACTTCGCTATTCAATATATAAAAATGGAATTTTTACTATGCTATTCAATATATAAAAATCGAATTTTTACTATGCTATTCAATATATAAAAATCGAATTTTTACTATGCTATTCAATATATAAAAATCGAATTTTTACTATGCTATTCAATATATAAAAATCGAATTTTTACTTCGATGTCATATAGATAAAAGTTCCATTTCTATCCCGCTATTCTTCATATAAAGATTTCGCCTTTTCAAAAATATAGATTTCATCATTATAGAAAAAATCACATTTTTATTTCAACGTATATATAATAAAGATCAGATTTTTATTTCTCTACATATATAAGGATGATATTTTTATATTCTCTATCCTATAAAGATTATATTTTTAATACTTTAAAAATATAAAAATCATATTTTTACTTCACTACTCCTCTCAAAATATCGTCTTTTCTATTTTAAAAATCACGTCTTTTCTAATTTTCAAATGAATAAAAATCGAATCTTTATGAATCATTACCCTATATAAAAACCGTATTTTTATAAATAAAAATATAACCTTTAAATAGATAAAAAATCAAATCTTTTATTGGCTAAACCCTAGTTTTTTTCTCGCCTAGAATCAAAATCAGAAAAAGGGAAGAAAGGAAAGGAAATACTCACGATGATCAAAGGAAGAGGGGGTCCGTCGCGTCGGGTTGGTTGGGGGGCTTGCGGCCTGGGACAGAAGAGGGGAGGAGGAGCGCGAGGTCAGATGGGGGGGCCTGCGAGTTGGTCAGAGGGTGGTGGAGGGTGGCTGGCGGTCCAGCAGAGTGGCGCGCGTGGGGGTTTCGTGCTTGGACGGGGATGGAGAGGTTAGAGGAGGAGAAGGGGAGGTGGAGGAAGAGGGGCGCCGCGAGGTGGGGGGTCTGGCCTTGGAGGTTGCGCAAGAGGCCCGACGGCTCTGGTGGGCGGCGGTGGCGAATCGCGTCCCCCGTTTTCTCTTCTTTTTTTTTATTTTACTGAATCGATTTAAAGAAAATAAACGGGGGGGGGGGGGGTTAAAGAGATAAGGGTTTTATTTTTTTATTATTAAATTAATTTATTTTTCACCAAAAAGCAACCTTTATTTTCGACCTATAAACAAGGCCCACCGCCTGTCGTCCATAGCGTTTTACCCCCATTCCGAAAACAATGGGATATGTATCGTAGGTTGATTTGATCGTTACAATCAGTTTCCGTTAAATTTACATTTAAATCACTATATTGAATTTTAAACGTACATTTCAAATTACCGGGGTCACATACTAACTCTAAAAATTCTTGAAAAATATTTTCTAGGTTCGTATTGATGATACGGTCCTAACAAAACTAGTTTCGTCGAATTCTGAGACCGTTTGAAAAATGGCCATTTTCCAGTCGATTAAAATCAACTGAAACTGGTCAAACACGTTTTCCTTTGCCACGCTCACATATTGATTCAGAAAATTATGAAGTTTGGAATCTAGCAATAACTTGACACTGCGGATCCAACAAAAGTGGTTTCGTCGAAATCCGAGATCGTTTGCAAAATTTCCATTTTTAAGGGCCTGAATTCCATAGCGACTATTTAGAATTTTTAACTGGACATATCTTTTGACTCCCGCTATGAAAATTTGATTATTCGGATTCGTTGGAAAGATACTATCAATTAGGTCCTAATGTTTTTGTTTTCACTAAAATCCGGATTGTTTTGCACCCGGTACATTCAATTGAAATTTGAAATCGAATTATCGAACTACCGCGCCATTTTCAATTCCATTATAATTATATATAATTATTTATATTCTAACGACGACGTATATAATATATACGTCGAATTATATTCAAAATAAATTTCTCGTCGATATTATTTAAAATAATCCATTTTAAATGTTCAAAATCCGTTAAAATTGCCAAAATAAAAATTTGAAACTGGCCCAGATTTTCGGGTTATTACAGAATGAGTCTTATGACTCCATTGGCTCCACATAGTCACCGATATATCCGAGGTGCCTCGCAAAAGCAACAACCACACAGGTGAAAATAATATAAATGTCAGGGCTGGTAGGTCACTGACACCACCCTAGCTAGAAAGAAACGCATGTACTCCCTCAGGTCCTTCTCCCGTATCTGGTTCACAACCAGGGTGTGAAGCTCTCGAACTAACGCCACACAAAGCTATGCGACATTGGTTTTGCTTTGATCATCAACCATAAGACTCTGCTTTTCAACAGAAGCCTTGATCATTTGCATCTTAGCATGCCACACAGGCAAACCACTCCATGCAACCGATATTCATCAATCACACAGAATGATATCCAATGTCAGACACACAGTCCATTTACAAGTCTGTTCTGGGTCTGAAAGAAACTGGAGGCACCTTGTACCTCGCATATCCATCAATCTCCAAGTACGTCTGGACGATCACCAACTGATTCCCTCCTCTTGGGTGTACAGCCCAATCAAGATCATCAGTAATTATCCAAACGATGTGAAGACCTCCGGTCCTCGACCACCGTCTTCATCCTCGACACCACGTCGAATCAGTTGTTTAGAATGGGATAAACCCGGTCCTTCTGAATAACTCGCGTGTATAATAAACAAGTGTTACACAAACACAACATACGCCTCATTCCAATTAAGAATATTCTTTTATTCAAATATTCTTATACTGTGGGAAAGGTTCCCATTAATTTTATCGAAGATAAATTCTTTAGATTTATTCTTTAATCTTCTTTTGAATATCAATTCAAACCAAATTATGGTTTATCCAAACTAGTCGGGATTAACGAACCTTACCGAAGTAATCATTTGTTTTAATTTCCAAATCCCAACCTATTCATCCCATGAAGTAAAACTGGTATTATTTAATATCTAACACAACAGTGTTATCGGTAAATTCAATTACAATTTCACGTTCAAATCTAATTAAAGATTTAACTATCGCTTGGAGCAAAACTAGTGATACTCCATTCTCGATCATTTCAATCTAATTAAAGATTCATTAAAACTCCACTTGGTTTTAATCTTCCCAAAAATCAATATTAATGATCGTTTAACTTGGGAAATCGTATCCGATCTTTAACTGGGTTAAAGAACCAATGTCATTTAAAACAAGGTTCATTATAAACCCAAAATCACATTCTATTCCATCAGCCTTTAACCGTAAATTAGCAAGTGAACAATTCCCTAAGTAATAACCCCGATGGCCGAAACCAACCTCAGATCAATACCCAGGAAACCATTCGACTTAACTAATTTTCAGTTAGTTTCTGATTTTCTTAACTCCGTTGGGTCTAAGAACAGTATTATTAAAGACACCGTTCACGACAACCCAAAATCACATTCCATTTACAATGGAATCTTCATGGAAAACAAATCGATATATATAATCGATATAAACTTCCATATCCGACTAATAATATAAATGGAATAATGGCAAAGCCTTTTAAATTCCAGATATATTAGTTATCTTCCTCCACAGAAATTCACTTCGATTATTACCAAATTGAATTCCATTCCATTCCAATTTATTTTATTAAATTGGAAAATTTTACTTTGGAAAATTTCCTTTAAGTCTTAACAAAAGATTTATAAATTCCAAATCACATTTCACTGTAAATCGGGTTAAAGAACGAATGTCGTTAAAACATAGCTCACGATAAACCCAATTCACATTTGATATTAAAAACAAGGCTCTAAATAGAAAATATATCGGCTTCTATTCAATATCAAATTCTACGACCAACAAATATCGTATTGGAAATAACGATATAAATATGTCTTTCAAAATTCCATAACAATATCTGTATAATCATGAAATCCAACATCGAAATATTCCAAAGACAATTTTGATTGAAATCCATTCCAATTCAGTTATTGGAAATTCTGGTCACTTTTAAAACTCTTTCAAATCCAATTTATTTATTTCAAAAGTAAATGGATTATAATTCTAGTTCAAAACTAGTTGATTTCAATAAAAATCTATTTTTATCTTTTCTACTATGGAGTTTTTCATCCCAATTCTTTCCACATCATTTCTTATGATTTTACACAAATTATTACAATTTTTAATAATTTTATCAAGGCCCGTACAGTCGATTTCCATCAACGGCCATCGAACTGCACTTACAACGACCTTTTCCAAATTTGATTTGGACATAATTCCAAATCCATCCGTTAGATTTCAAATCTCTAATATTCATTAGAAAGCTCTTTTCGATACGAACCCAACGGTTCCGGTTTTAGGAGAATCCAACGGTTGGATCTCCCGTAATGTCCATTCGAAGTCAATGGTCGAAATTCGCGAACTGCCGTAGCGCGGCGCGTTCTATTCGGGCCATTATGTTATGTATATAATATATATTTCGTCGATTTCCTTTTAAAACGTATTTTATAAATCATTTTAAATTCATTTTCAAAATGACTTCAACTTCATAATCAATTTCTAATCAAAGTTGAATATTCCATATCATCAATATATAAATGATAATATTTTCAAAACATTATATTTTGAAATCACTTCCTTTTCTATATTCATTATAAAAACGAATATAATCGATGTAAATATCGTTCACGTCAAAATGGCGCATATCTAATCAACACGGCTTTATATTTTTCAATAACTTCATTATTCTATTCAATAAATGAATATTTTCTTTAACACATGAATTTTCTTTTATTCAACACATGAATATATATTTTATTCAACACATGAATTTTCTTTTGTTCAACACATGAATATTATTTATTTTCTAAATTGGAATGAGACCCACTCAATTACCATATAATATTATTTATATGGATTCTATACAGCACATGTATATAATAGCAACGATAAATAATCAACCATCATCCAGAGTGCATTCTACACTGTATAAGCATCAAATATAAATATTCAATGCTTATAACAGCCTGTCAATCAATCGATCGACATACAGCTAATTATCGGGATCAATGTAGGTCCAATTTCATCCCAACACCCGTGTGGGGTTTCAAACAATCAAACACAGATTTTATTTGTGTAGGTGAGTGATATGTAAAATTTATCATCCCAATCAATATCAGTCAAATCGGTGTACAAAAACAAATCGTTCGATTTGTAAATGAATATTTATTTTATTTCAACACATGAATATATATTTGATTTCAACACATGAATATATATTTTATTTCAATACATGAATATATATTTTATTTCAACACATGAATATATATTATATTACATCACAACCAATAGTCAATTTTCACAACACAAACAATCAGACAAGTCGTCCATGGTCTGTGGACGACGGGGAGCAGTTTATATATGTAGTTATAAAATAAATAACTGAACAGAAAATTTTAGTGAGGAGTTCTCACCTTTGGGACCACTCCTCCATTCTCTATTTCTGAATTTCAGAACAGTGCCGACTTGCCTGAAATCCCAACTTTATTTTCACGCTGTTCATATTAAAATCACCTATTTAATATGATGATCATGTATTCAAAAATCGCATTTTCATATCGCTAGAACTCATATTCTTATCGCTTCATTCAAACAAATAAAAATCGTGTTTTTTTAATTCGCTACTTATATGAAAACTATATTTTTTCTTCAAATTTCTTCATATAAAAATCACATTTTTATATTATGAAAATCAAATCTTTTCCTTATATAAAAATATAATCTTTTCACATATAAAACCACTTCTTTAATCCGCCACTTCATAATACAAAAATCACAATTTTAATTCACTTCATATATAAAAGATCATATTTTTATTACGCTACCTAAATAAAATTCATATTTTTATTATTCTAAAAATATAAAAATCATATTTTTATTATCTACATTATATAAAAATCTTATATTTTTATTTCAAACTATATATATAAATATCTCATTCTTTCGTCAACGCTAGGTAGATAAATAAATATCACATCTTGCTATGGTTTTCATATGAATAAAAAACACATCTTGCTATGGTTTAAAAATCTAAACCTTTCTATAATAAAAAACTATTATTTTCTATTATAAAAATCTATCCTTTTTATTCATATAAAAATCTTAGCTTCTACAATATATAAAAATACTATTTTTAAAAACTTAAAACCCTATTTTTATTAACATAATCCTGTAGAAATTAAATAAATTAAATTAAAATGAAAATGAAAATAAAAACTTACTTTTCTTTCAGCGAAGGGGGGTGGGGACTTTTTGGCTTGAATCGGAGGAAGGGATTGGGGAAGGGGATCGTGGTGGCGGCCAGTGGTGGATGGCGGCTAGGGCTTGCTCGATTTGGGGACTTAGGGCTCGAACTGGAGGGGAGGTGGGGGCTCGACGTGTTGAGGAAGCGGGGGAGGGAAGGAGGAGGTCGGATATCGCGATGGGGTGAGGTTCAACGGAGAGATGCGGCGACGGTGGCCCCAGGGCGGCGCCTGCGCGAGATGAACGGAGGGGGGAAGATTGGCTGAATCGATTTGAAGAGGGGGTGAGGTAACGGTTTTTTTTTCTCTGAAGGGGCTGTGACTGTATTGTGAAGGAAGAGGGGGTTAATAAGGTTATATATAATATTTTAATTATTTTATTAATTAATTATCCACTTAAAGTTGACTTTTCTTTCGAATCCCAAATCGAACCCAGTGACTGTAGCCCCTAGCTAATTACCCCCATTCCGAACACAATGGGATATGCTGGGTAAGCCATTCGGCCGTTACGATTAGTTTTCGTTAAAATCAAAATATAAATCAGTATATATTCACTTTGAACGCACATTTCAATTTTCCGGGGCCAAATACTAACTCTAAAAATTCCAGAAAAATTATTTCTAGCTTCGTATTGACGATACGGTCCTAACAAAACTAATTTCGTCAAATTCTAAGACCGTTAGAAAAATGGCCAATTTCTGGTTGATCGAAATTGACTAAAACTGACAAAACACGTTTAACTTCGCCATGCTCACACATTGATTCAGAAAATTACGAATTTTGGAATCTAGCAATAACTTAACATCCCAGATCCAATAAAAGTGGTTTCGTCGAAAACCGAGGTCATTTGCAAAATTTCCATTTTTAAGGGCTAGAATTCCATAGCGACTATTTTGAATTTTCAACTAGGCAATAAAAATATGATTTTTATTGTATAAACAATTTCTTATCAAACATGAATATTTTATTGATTCGCCTGTACAATAAAAATATGATTTTTATTATATAAACAATTTCTTATCAAACATGAATATTTTATTTTCATACATACAATAAAAATATGATTTTTATTACATAAACAATTTCTTATCAAACATGAATATTTTATTTTCATTCATACAATAAAAATATGATTATTATGGCATAAACAAATTTTTATCAAACATGAACAATTTACTAACATACACCATTCAATCCAGCCATTCGTCGCAATCACAAACAATCAATTCAAATTTTATACAATCATAATATGAATTTTAATAGTGTACATATAAATTTCACATCGAAATCAACAATTAATTTTATTTTAAATTAGAGATCTCACATTGGTTTTGACTTCGCTAAATTCGTAGCTAGCTCCGTTTCTGTTCTGGTCTTTTCCATGTTGTAGATCTCGAATTTACGGTTCCAACGGATCCAGATTTGTTGAATTCTGATTTCGTTTCAGAGAGATATCATTGTTTATCCATTAATGACATAAGTTAAATAATTAAATAAATAAATAAATTTAATTGCATTTCTTTTAACATGTCTTTTGTAACAACCCAGAAAATCAGAACCAAATTACAATTTTTATTTTGGCTATTTTAATGAATTTAGAATATTTTAAATGATTTACTTTAAATAATAACGACTAAGAATTTATTTAAATCGAAGTTAGAACGAATAAATTTATTTTAATATATAACGAGCCTGAAATGGCACAGTTGTTTGAAAATTCAACTTTGAACTTTGACTGAATGTACATGATTCAAAATAAACCGGATTTTAGTGAAACCAAAAATATTTAAATCTATTTAAAAATATCTTTCTAACGAATCTAAAAATTTGAAATTTCATAGCGGGAATCAAAAGTTATGGCAAGTTGAATATTCGGAATAGCCGCTATGAAATTTAATATAAATATAGCCCTTAAAAATAGATATTTTGTGAAGCGACCCAAACTTCCCCGTGAAGGAAAGCCCGGATTGACTTTGAGAAAAAGACGAATCAGAACACAAACAGAAGAATATTTCGTTGCTTATTACAACAATTTCATCAGAATACCAGAATATGCAGAGTATTTATGAATATTATACATCAAAGAAATATCAGAGATTTAAATTATATTACATAGCAGTGGAAAATAATACAAAACTCAACTGAAAGTGATAAACGGATACAAAGCTTTTGGGATATCGTTTGAAACGACCCAAACTTCCCAGTATAGGAAAGGCTGGATTGCTTTGAGAACAACACACATCAAAACACAAACTGAAGAACATTTTATTGCTGATTACAACAATTACATCAGAGTACAAGAATGTAATAGAGCATGAATACTTATTACATAATAGGAATACAATAATATCAGAGTTTTAAATTACATTTAAATAGCAGCGGAAAATAA
Source organism: Allium sativum (assembly GCA_030737875.1). Classification (NCBI taxonomy): domain Eukaryota; kingdom Viridiplantae; phylum Streptophyta; class Magnoliopsida; order Asparagales; family Amaryllidaceae; genus Allium; species Allium sativum. The sequence continues at coordinate 176,423,237 of CM060913.1, read as the reverse complement.
TACAATTATACAACTGGAAGAAATATACGGATACAGAGCTTTCCGAATACCGCTTCAGCTGTAAGCCAGGATCCTGTAAATATATCTGCAAAAAGACTACTCTACTGCCCGTGTGGAAAATATGGGCACCCGAGTTTGCCAGTGAAACAAACTACAGGTCAGTCATGGGACTGGTATGAGAAATCTTAACTTAACTTATCTAATAATAAGGCTAATCACAGGACCACGCCGCAAACGCGGAACGGGTTTAGTCCATTGGATTGTCAGTGCATAAAATAAGTTAAATCATTAAAAAACGCAATGCTTTTTAGAAAAATGAAACCATTATAAGACCCAAGTGCCATGACACAATGCAACGCAAACCGGAGGATAGGGTTTTACCTTATAATGGTCAAGAGATACTTGATACGAAAAAACGGATTTAGTAATAGTGTGTATATCTATGGGTATATATATATTTCAAAAATAATTTCAATCATAATATATTAATCATAGACGGCATAGTACCCCATCCTACTATATCGCCATACTAGTTCTACAATCAAAACCGCAAGGTCGTATTGGAAATTGGATTTCCATCATGAGTCGAGGCTAGGGGCATGCTCCTCTCCGATTCGAGACACTCTAGCAAATGCCTCAGGATCTCCCGCAGTGAACCCTTGGATCTTCAGGGTCGGTCCATACCTAAGGGTAGTGGATTAATTATGACTGAACAAACGCTTCCCGATCCCTTTGAACCTATAATATGACCACTAACGGCCCATAAAAATCTGAGGCACCTCAAAATCCATCATCCACATAAGTAAAATGTCAGCCAGTTTAAGCACTAACACCACTCCTAGCTAGAAAGAAACGTGTGCACTCCCTGCAGTCCTAATCCCGTTTTTGACTCATACCGGGGTGTGAGGCTCGCGAAGTCACGATATACACAAAGTTATGCCGAAATAGGCTATACTTTGATCATTCGACAAGGCCCTGCTTTTCAACAAAAGCCTTGATCATTTGCATCTTGGCATGCCACATTGACAATTCACGCCATGCGATCAATCACTATTAATATATACCAAGGTGTTAAGTAGAGAATAAATCTTCCACCACCAAACATACATACATTAACAGAAATTGATTTAATTCACATGGAACGAAATCCAATGTCAGACATGCATCCATTTACTAGCTTATGCTCTGGGTCTGAGCGAAAACCAAATCCGAACAATCAACAATGGTCCGGACGGCCACCACTAAAGCCCCTTCAAGGTAGCTACTCCCATCAAGGGTCTCTGTAGCAACACATCCATTCGATGTGAAGATCGTCAGTCTTCAACCACCGTTTTCATCTTCGACTCTTCATCGTCGTAGTAATTATTCGGAATGGGTTAAACCCGGTCTTTCCGAATAATTAGCGTATTTTATAATTAAAAATCAAGTACTATAAAACAAATCCAACGCCACATTCCAGTTAAGAATATTCTTTTAACAAAATATTCGCATTTTTTTATCAAAGATAAACTCTTTAAATTATTCTTAAATCATACTTTTAAAGATTTATTAAGAACCCAATTTGGTTTTAAATATCACAATTCATTATTCAATGATTAATTAAATTTAAGAAATTAATCTTATCTTCAACTTGGTTAAAGAACTAATGTCCTTTAAAACAAAGTTCACGGTAAACCCGAAATCATCTTCCGTAAAATATGGAATCTTCACAGAAATCAAATCAACATATATAATCGTTATAAATTCCTGTATCCAACCAATAATATAAATGGAATAACGGCAAAGCCTCTTAAATTCCATATGTAGTATCGGTTTTCTTTTACAGAAGCTTATCTCAGTTATTATTAATTCGAATTCCATTCAACTCCAAATTTAATATATTAAATTGGAATACTTGGCTTTTGGAAAATTCCCATTTAAATCTTAATAAAAGATTCATAAATTCCAAATCATATTTTCACTGTCAGTTGGGTTAAAGAACACATGTCACTTAAAAACATAGTTCACAATAAACCCAACTCACATTTCATCTTATTTCAATTACTAAATATAACTGAAAACTTTAATAATCTAAATAAAAGATTATTCTTTTCATACGGGGTTTAAGAACATTGTTATTTAAGACACTATTCACGACAAACCCAAAATCCAATTTATTTAGTTTCAATTAAATATTGACAAGTTGGAAAACTTCATTAAATCTTAATTTAATGATTAATTCTAGTTGATAACTGGTTCATTTAGATAAAAATATATTCTTCCAAAATATATTCTTTTTCTAAAATATATCTTTTCCGAAGAATATTCTTCATTGGAATGTGACTCAATCAACAACCATATATTGCACAAATCAACAAGCATGATAAATAATTATCAAACATCCAGTAAATCAACCAAAGTGGATTCTACACTAAATATTGGGACTAGTGTAGATCAGATATCATCCCAACACCCGTGTGGGGTCTCACCCAGCAATCAAATAATAAATTATTTGTGCACTTGGGCGATGTGTGAAAATTATCGACCCAATCACATAAACAAATCGGATGACTTGCAGATGGAAGTGTAATATTAAATTTGAATATACTAACAATATATTTAACACATCAAAAATTTCCACATCTTAGACATACATCTCAATTCTTTTTATTGTGAACAATTGACAATAAAAATATAGTCTTTTATTTCTTTTGTGTAATCCTTATCAGTGACCAAAAATTGTATATTTTGGTTTAATCATCTTAATGTACAAAAATGGTTAAAAAAATCCCTTTCTTTTAATGTAAACAAAAATGTAAATTTTGTCTAATCCTTTTAAATAAACAAAAATGTAAACTTTTTCCTTTAATCCTTCTTAATGATCAAAATTGTAATCTTCCTTATAAATGACAAAATGTGTATTTTTACTTCATTCTTTTCAATGTGACAAAAATGTCCATTTCTAATTCATTCCCTTTAATGTATAAAAAAAATACATTTCTAATTCATTCTCTTTAATGTATAAAAATATACATTACTAATTCATTCTCTTTAATGTATAAAAATATACATTTCTAATTCATTCTCTTTTATGTATAAAAATAGTGATTTGTTTATTAGCTTTTAAAGCAAACGAAATGATGATTTTGTTTATTTACTTCTAATGCAAACAAAATGAGAATTTCGTTTATTAACTTTACAATGTAAACAAAATGAGAATTTTGTTTATTAACTTTTCAATGTAAACAAAATGAGAATTTTGCCTTCATTCTTTTCAAATAAACAAAAATGTGATTTTGTCTTCATTCCTTTCAAATAAACAAAAATGTGATTTTTATACTACATTAAAAAAAAATTGATATTCTTTTTCTAAGTTTCTAAGACTAACATTAAAAATGTGTTTTTAATGTGAAACATATTTCACATTAAAATATGTAAATTCTTCTACTCTTTATAATATTAACATTAAAAATGGTTTTTTTTAATGTGAAACATATTTCATAATGAAATATGTAAATTTTTCATTACATGATTTATTTTCAACAAGGGAATACAAATAAAAACATAACTTTTTATTTCATGCTTTACTTGCAACAAGGAATGCAAATAAAGATTTATTTTTTATTTTTTTTAGTTTTATTTACATCAAGGAATGTAAATAAAAGAAAAATGTAACTTTTTAATTCAATGTATATTTGAGTGAATGTAAAAAGGAACAAACTTAATTTCAATGAATATTTACATTAGTGAATGCAAATAAAAGGATAAATCTTATTTTCAATGTATATTTGCATTTGTGGATACAAATACAAGAACAGATTTTACTTTCAATGTATATTTGCATTTAAGAATGCAAATAAAAGAACAAACTTTATTTTTAATATGCATTTACATTTGTGAATGCAAATAAAAGAACAAATTTTATTTTGAATACATATTTGCATCTCTAATCAAATTTAACCAAAAATGTATATTTATTTCACTGATTCAAGTTTTGATAAAAATGTGAATTTTCTGTTCACTAATCAATTCTTGATAAAAGTGATATTTTCAATTCAAAAATCAAGTTTTGATAAAAGTGATATTTCAATTCAAAAATCAATTTTTGGTAAGAATGATATTTTCATTTCAAAAATCAAGTTTTGGTAAGAGTGATATTTATTCTTAATATACATTTTTCACTAAAAATGATAATATTTTATTTATATTGAATTGACAATATAGTTCAATTCAACAAAAGTGATCAAAATAATATTTTATTTATATTGAATTGACAATATAGTTCAATTCAACAAAAGTGATCAAAATAATATTTCATTTATATTGAATTGACAATATAGTTCAATTCAACAAATATGGAAATCCATTTTTATTTAATATATATTATTGAACAAAATATGAACAACCATTATTTATTTTAACCAACGCATACAGATCTATATTTTAACGAACAAATCTATCTATGTTCGTACATCACCAACAAACAGACAATCATCCACAATATCATCACATAACATATCTGAATTATACACATTAAATCATCACTTAGCAAATAAATTAAATAATTAATTAATTATTAAAAAGAAGAAATCTCACATTGGAATTTATCTGAATTTCCAACAGTCTCTGTTTCATCTCTAGTCAGTTTCATGCTGTAGTGCTCGTTGTCACGGTTCTAATGAATCTGAAATCGTTCGATTCTGTTATCATTTGAGAAAGCTATGGAGTTTCAAACCTTTGTTTCTTTAATTACATAATTAAACTAAATTAAAATAATTAATAAAAACGGATTTTTTTTTAAGATTTAAAAATTGAATTTTTTAAGATTTAAAAACGGATTTTTTTTAAGATTTAAAAACTGTTTAAGATTTAAAAACGGATTTTTTTTTAAGAATTTTAAAAACTGAATTTTTAAGAATATTAAAAACTGATTTTTTAGAAATTATAAACTGATTTTTTTTTAAGAAATTATAAACTGATTTTTATGAATTTTTAAAACTGATTTTTTTAAGATTTATAAACTGATTTGAAAAGAATTTTAAAAACTGATTTTTAAAATAAATAAAAACTGATTTTATTTTAAGGTTTAAAATAGAAAAAAAGGTTTAAACTTTGAAATAGAAAAAGGTTTAATCTTTTAAAAGAAAAAGATTTGAACTTGCAAAAATAAAGATCATATTTTTAAAAAAGAGAAAAAGATGGAATTTTTATTAGGTAAAAGGAGTAAGATATAATTCTTATATTTTTAAAGCAATAAAAATATAATTTTTACATCATAGGAATATTAAAAATATAATCTTTGTTTTTAAAATATGATCTTTATATATTGAATAACATAGTAAAAATTCGATTTTTACCTATGTAGAGAATACGGGCAACGAAAGCGACAAGAAGACGAAATAGGCGAAGATTTCCATAAAGGAAGAGTCGTGTTATTGGATAGCTATTGGTGAGAATTTCTCACTCTTCAATTTCTTTATATATATATATATATATATGTGTGTGTGTGGAAATAAAAGTGAATTGCTATATATAAATATTTATATATATATATATATATATATATATATATACGCCCCCTCGTCCACAAACCATGGACGATATTTATTGGTTGAAATTGTTGTGAAAATTGGTTGATGGCAAATTGTTGTTTGGGATTGTTTGTGGTTGATATTGAATTGATTGTGGTTGAAAAATACCCGTTTGTGATTGGAAAATATTTGATTGAAACCACATAGGATTAGTTTGTGGAAATGAAATAAATATAAACATGCCGCCTGCGTGCGAATTAGATGCATGATCCCCATTGTCAAAAACCGCGAGGTTTTAAGGTAGAGCGAGGAGCCGTACTAGGGACGGTGCCGGTTTAACTACCCTGCCGTTATGCTGCCGAAATTTTGAATAATCTTTGTGTGTTAGAATTATTTTCATATGTTGAAATTATTTGCATGCATAGAAATTAAAGCCATATATTGAAACTATGTCCATGTGTGGAAATATTCATGTGTTGAAAAGTGTTGTGTGAAAATAAAATTCATTTGTGAATGAATGAAGTGTATAAACAATAAAAATCATATTTTTATATATATGAAGTATGAAAAATATTCGCCTTATATAAATAATTTCAATCATAAAAATCCCATCTTTCTAATATGAACAACATAAATAAATTGTCCATGTGTGGAAATACTCATTTGTTGAGAAGTGTGTGTAGTGGAAAGGTTCATGTGTTGAATAAAAAGATTGAATGATAAAAATTACGTTTTTATTGAAACTATGAAGTGTTGAAACCATACATTGGTTGAATAAATATTTTAAACGATAAAAATATCATTTTTATCATATGTGTGACATGCTAAAGAGATGCGGACGTTGAAACAAATATTTGTGATAGAAATATTATTTTTAACATGCATAGGAACTAAATAAAATAGTCATGTGTTGAAATCTACTTTAGTTCGCCAAAATTATCATCTTTGAAATGTGAAGTGTTAAAAATAGCCACTGGTTCGAATAAACGTGCATGAGTTGAAATATACATTAACTAGCTAATGATATGATTTTAGCCTATGCATGCGATATTAGAATGAATGGTGTTTTTAAACCAAAGCAAATCAAATATGAAGTTGAATAGAAAATGATAAATGTTAGAAATTGTATATATGTGCATGCATATCTATTGAACAGGTTAAAGCAAAAAGGGGCTAGAGAAGAGGAATAAAATTTTGTGCCCGACAAATAGGTACACATTTACTGTTTTGTTTGGGTGATGATTTTATGAGCCTGTTGGCTAGCCGCTTGGCTTTTTCTTTTTCTTTTTGAGATTAGAAGGACCGGGAACGCTATTTGCGATTTCCCGATGCTCCCGGTGCAGGGGAGGTTATGGCGAAATTTTCCAAAATTTTAAGGTGTTAGAAAAATATTTGAAGTGAAAACGATATGGAAATCATAGAATGAACTATATTTATATAAATATATAAATATAAATATAATTAAAATGAAACGTGGCCGTGCAGTTCATATTTTGAAACCGTGATTTCAAATGATTAGTGCGGAAGATCCGACCATTGGATTTTCCCGAAACCTCAACCGTTGGGTTCGCCTTGGAGATATCTTTCCAACGGCACCAACTTTGTGAAGATCCGACGGTTGGATTGTCTGGAATGTTTAATTCAAAATTAGGGAAAAACAGCGCCAAAAACGATTATATATATATATATATATATATATATATATAAATATAATTAAATTAAATCGAATAACGACGCTGCAGTTCGTAAATTGAAATCGTAACTTCAAATGGTTAGTGTGGAAGATCCGACCGTCGGATTTTCCCAAAACTGGAACCGTTGGGTTCGTTTTGAAAAGACCTTCCTAATGATTTTAAATTTGTGAAGATCCAACGGTTAGATTTTCCTATATGTGTAAAACAAAATTAGTGGAAAGCAGCGCCAGTGCATCGACACGACCTGAAACGTCGTTTAATTAAATATGGCCATTTTAAATTAAATAAAAATTGCGATATATCGTTATTAAGTGCTATAGACGATATAGAGTGGAAATAAACCAATTTTGTTGTGTTTGCTTGATGTGTGGTGGTTGAATGTATTTGACGTGAAAATTATAACTAAATAACTGAAATGTGAATGTTGAATAGTTCAACCATGTGATTAATTGGTTTAAAAATCTAAATATACGTGGATTATTTGAAAAGGCCGAGTTTATCTCATTTCAAATAATCGATCGACGTTGAGAAGTCGAAGAGTCGAAGACGACTGAAGACCGACGATCTCCACGTTGGATGGATGGGCGCTACTGATGCTCGTGATTGGAGTAGCTACCATGAAGGAATTGAAGTAGTAGCCGTCCAAACATAGTGTTGATTGTACGGATATGCGAGGAATTGGTGCCTCCGGTTTCGTTCAGACCCAGAACGGACTTGTAAATGGATTGTGTGTCTGACATTGGATTTTTTTCTGTGTTGATTGATCTCTGTTAAATATATATCTGTTTGGCGGCGGAGAATTTATTCTCTTGCTTAACGCCCTTCTCTGAGACGTACGAGCTTAGAGGTTATGTATTGACAGAAATCAGTCGCATGGAGTGGATTGCATGTGTGGCACGCCTAAGTGGCATGTGATCAAGGCTTCTGTTGCAAAGCAAAGTCTTGTGGTTGATGATCCAAGCATGGTCTGTGTGACGTAGCTTGGTGTATAACGTGAATTCGTGAGCCTCACACCTCGGTATGAGTCAAAAACGGGAGACGGACCGCTGGGAGTGCCCGACGTTTCTTTCTAGCTATGGTGGTGTCAGTGACCTACCAGCCCTGACATTATATATACTTTTCACCTGTGTGGTTGTTGGAATGCGAGGCGCCTCGATTATAGGTCTGTAAGGACCGGGAAACGTGTGTTCAGGAATAACTAATCCTCAAAAGTAAGAGAGGACCGGCCCAACCGATTCCAAGGATCATAGTGGGGTCCTGAGGCATTTGCTAGAGTGTCTCGAACGGAGAGGAGCTTGCCCCTTGCCTCGACTCATGAAGGAATCCAATTTCCAATACGATATGTGCGGTTGTGATTGTATTACTAGTATGGCGACATGATATATGGTACCCATGCCGTCTAGGATTGATATTTATGATTGAATTTGCTTTTGAAACATATATGTACTAGTAATAATATCAAACACCCTTGTTTATTCGTATGAAGCATCTTTGGCCATTATAAGGGAAAACTCTATCCTCCGGCTTGCGTTGCATTGTGTGATGGGACCTGAGTCTTATAATGGCTTCATTTTATAAAAAGCATTGCGTTGATTTAATCGTTTACTTTATTTCATGCACGAGCACTCATTGGAGTAAACCCGTTCCGCGAAAGTGGCGTGGTCCTTTGATTTGCCTTATTATTGTTGTTAATAAGTTGAATAGATTTCTCATACTAGTCCCATGACTGACTCGTAGTTTGTTTCACCTTGCAAACTCGGGTGCCCTCATTTTCACACGGGCAGCCTAGTTACAGGTTTCTGACGCACCTTTTGGCTCATGGCGAGGCTTGACTACACCGTGCTGACTTGGATTTTCTCCGCCATTATTGTATCTATATTATGATTCCGCCACTGGCGATGTAGACTGATATTCCTTTTGTGTACTCTTTCTGTATGATTCCGCCTCAGGCGATGGTGACTGATTATGTATCATTATGCACTAAGTTGTATCCTGTACTGTGCTTCTCTGATGTGATGATATCTATATGATTCCGCTGTCATATGTGTGTAAATTATTCTATTTTCTGTTTATGCTATTATCTGTGATCTGCTAATGATGATTAATGTGTTATATTCCAATGATTATCCTTAACACCGTGTCACGGGGTTTTGGGATCGTCACAATTAATTACTCATCATACAAATTAGGGCCGCTCCTTATCTCCTCTTCTTCACCGTTGCTGTACAAAAACGAACCCAACTGTCGACTTTGAAACCCCCTGTGCGGACGCACACCAAGGCACCGGAATCCGATCAGGTCACACCACTCCGACCGCCGATGGACCTCCTTCCCTTGCCCCTGCCCTGGTTGAACTCGGTGGGCCCACCTGTGCCAGAAGACGGCATGAAGTTGGCCGCTTAAGGCCTCAAATCCGAACGAGTTTCACAATGGAATTTGATCATCGCCGTATAGAATTGTAGAGCAAGAGTTTCTCTTCAATTTGGTTTTAGATTTGTGAATTAATTCTGAGTAGATTAAAAGAAATTAAGGGATGAAGGGTCGACAATTTCGGCCATTGGTTCTTTGAAGTGGCGGCTGGGAATGTGGTAATTAGGTTTAGCGTATCTTACTGTATATGGGCCGTATTTATACCTTATTTTCCTTTTTATTTAATTCTTTTATTAAAATAAAACCTGTTAATATATACGAACTCCAAATCAATCCCAACAAGTGTCGCCCCTACCTAATAACCCCCATCCCGGTCACAATGGAACATGTTTCATGAGCCAATTCGGCTGTTACGATAAGTTTTTCTTTATATTAAATTATAAATCATTTAATTATTAAATTCAAACGTACATTTTAAATTACCGGGGCCACATACGGACTCTAAAAATAACAGAAAAAATATTTCTAGCTATGTTTTGACAATACGGTTCTAGTAGGACTAATTTCGTCGAATTCAGAGATTGTTTGAAAAATGGCCATTTTCAAGTCGATTAAATTTGACTAAAACTGACAAAACACGTTTTTCCTTGCCACGCTCACATATTAATTCGAAAAATTATGAAAATTGAAACTTATTAGTAATTTGACATTCCAGTTCCAACAAAAGTGGTTTCGTCGAAAACTGAGGTCGTTTGCAAAACGGCTATTTTTAAGGCCAATATATTATATTAAAAAATATATATATAAATTCTGCAGCGACTTTTCTGAATTTTAAACTGGACATAACTTTTTATTTTTAAAGTGAAATATTAGTTTTTCAGATTCTCAGAAAGATATGATTAAATAGATTTAAATATTTCTGGTTTCGCTCAATTCTGATTTATTTTGAATCCTATACATTCAGTCAAAGTTCAAATTCAAATTTTCAAACTACAGTGCCGTTTTAAACTCCTTTTATAAATAAATTAATTTTTTTTAAAAAGAATTTTTTTAGTCGTTCTTATTTAAAATAAATTATTTTAAATATTAAAATCCATTAATATTTCTAAAATAAAAATTTTAAATTGGCTCCAAAATTCCGGATCGTTACAATCGCCCCCACTTAAAATCTTTTCGTCCTCGAAAAGGAACGAAGCAAAAGTTGTTTAATTAACTAGCTCAATTTTAAATTTTTATTTATTGCTTTAATAAATTTTTTAGTTAAATTAATTATCATTTCTATACTTTTATTAGCCAAACTAATAATCAAACATCGCAACCATCAATAAATTAGGTAATTAACTTTTCAAATATATATAACTTTTATATATAGCCAAAAATCATAATTTTAGTGCAAATCACAACAATGTGTACTAACTAAGTTTTGGTTCTCATACCAGTCAATGGAAATATATAGATATCCCACTTTCGAAACTCGAACATAAATCCTGATGACGCTAGCAATCATCAGAATCATCTCCAGGCGACTAGAGTGTGATTCTATATCTATCCAATATATTAAATCTTCGAATATTCGTTAATTACTCGTATATTCGAAATCTTTATATACTCGATTGTCCATATTAAAATATAATAAAATCAAATACGTATACTTAGATAAAATTTTCAAAACTAAATTTGTTTTCATTCTTATTTTTAAAGAAAATAATATGCCTTTTCATGCTTATTTTTAAAGAAAATAATACTCCCCACACTCGTTCTAGGATGCTACTGATCCCATCTCTATCGATTTATTCTTATTGGATATTACTAATCCAATCTTTGTTGAATTCTTTCGTTCGGTTCTAATGTGTCTTGTTCTCGAGCTCTGTAAACCAAAGCTCTGATACCAAATGAAACGACCCAAACTTCCCAGTATAGGAAAGGCTGGATTGCTTTGAGAACAATACACATCAGAACACAAACTGAAGAACATTTTATTGCTGATTACAACAATTACATCAGAGTACAAGAATGTAATAGAGCATGAATACTTATTACATAATAGGAATACAATAATATCAGAGTTTTAAATTACATTTAAATAGTAGTGGAAAATAATACAAATATACAACTGGAAGAAATACACGGATACAGAGCTTTCCGAATACCGCTTCAGCTGTAAGCCAGGATCCTGTAAATATATCTGCAAAAAGACTACTCGACTGCCCATGTGGAAAATATGGGCACCCGAGTTTGCCAGTGAAACAAACTGCAGGTCAGTCATGGGACTGGTATGAGAAATCTTAACTTAACTTATATAATAATAAGGCTAATCACAGGACCACGCCGCTAACATGGAACGGGTTTAGTCCATTGGATTGCCAGTGCATAAAATAAGGTAAATCGTTAAACAACGCAATGCTTTTTAGAAAAATGAAACCATTATAAGACCCAAGTCCCATCACACAATGCAACGCAAACCGGAGGATAGGGTTTTACCTTATAATGGTCAAGAGATGCTTGATACGATAAAACGGATTTAGTAATAGTGTATATATCTATGGGTATATATATATATATATATTTCAAAAACAATTTCAATCATAATGTATTAATCATAGACGGCATAGTACCCCATCCTACTATGTCGCCATACTAGTTCTACAATCAAAACCGCAAGGTCGTATTGGAAATTGGATTTCCATCATGAGTCGAGGCTAGGGGCAAGCTCCTCTCCAATTCGAGACACTCTAGCAAATGCCTCAGGATCTCCCGTAGTGAACCCTTGGATCTTCAGCGTCGGTCCCAACCTAAGGGTAGTGGATTAATTATGCCTGAACACACGCTTCCCGGTCCCTTTGGACCTATAATATGACCACTAACGGCCTATAAAAATCTGAGGCGCCTCAAATTCCATCATCCACTTAAGTAAAATGTCAGCCGGTTTAAGCACCGACACCACTCCAAGCTAGAAAGAAACGTGTGCACTCCCTGCAGTCTTAATCCCGTTTTTGACTCATACCGGGGTGTGAGGCTCGCGAAGTCACGATATACACAAAGTTATGCCGTAATAGGCTATATGTAATAACCCGCAAAATCTGGGCCAGTTTAAAATTTTTATTTTGGCAATTTTAGCGAATTTTGAATATTTAAAATGGATTATTTTAAATAATATCGACGAGAAATTTATTTTGAATAGAATTCGACGTATATATTTTATACGTCGTCGTTAGAATATAAATATTTATATATAATTATAAATAGAATTGAAAATGGCGCGGTAGTTCGATAATTCGATTTCAAACTTCAATTGAATGTACCGGGAGCAAAACAAACCGGATTTTAGTGAAACAAAAAAAACATTAGGATCTAATTGATGATATCTTTCTAACGGATGTAAGAAACTGAGATTTCACTTTATAAATGATAAGATATGTCCAGTTGAAAATTCTGAATAGTCGCTATGGAATTCAGGCCCTTAAAAATGGACATTTTGCAAATGACCTCGGATTTCGACGAAACCACTTTTGTTGGGTCCGTGATGTCAAGTTATTGCTAGGTTTCAAGTTTCATAATTTTTCGAATCAATATGTGAGCGTGGCGAAGGAAAACGCGTTTGACCATTTCAGTTGATTTTAATCGACTGGAAATTGGCCATTTTTCCAACGGTCTCAGAATTCGACGAAACTAGTTTTGTTAGGACCGTATCGTCAATACGAAGCTAGAAAATATTTTTCTGGAAATTTTCTAGTTAGTATGTGGCCCCGGTAATTTGAAATGTACGTTTAAAATTCAGTAAGTGATTTAAATGTAAATTCAACGGAAACTAATTGAAAAGATCGAATCAGCTTGCGATACATATCCCATTGTGTTCTGAATGGGGGTGAAACGCTATGGACGACAGGCGGTGGACCTCGTTTAGTGGTCGTTTGAAAAAGTTGACTTTTTGAATTAAAATTAAATAATTAAATTAATAAAAAATTTCTATCTCCCCCTATACCCTGCCCCCCCCCCCCCCGATTAATTCAGTAGAATCAAAATAAAAAAAAAATAAAAAAAAAGAGAAGAAAAGGGGGCGCGAGACCCCAAACCGCCGCCGACAGCGGCACTGCTGCCACCGCCGCTGGTGGCGTGAGCCACCGCCTACCTCTCCACCCTCGCCCCGCTCTCGCCATCCTCCTCCCTCCTCCACGCGAAGACAGCGAGCGCCCCCCCCATCTCGAACGAAGAAACCCTAGCCGCCATCCCCTGAACCCCCGACCACCGCCACAGCCTGGACCCGACGCCGACCGCCTGAAGCCCACCTCCCCCTTAGCCTGCGAACGCCAAGAAACCCCCCCCTGTAAGTAACTGTTTTTTTTTATTATTTATTTATAAAACTGAATTTTATTTGTTTTAAAAACTGATTTAAAAAGGAATTTTAAAATTGATTTTTATTTTAAAGGTTTGAATTTTAAAGGTGAAAAGTTAGGATTTTTATAAATAGAAAAGGTATGATTTTTATATTTTTAAAGTAGTAAAAATAGGATTTTTATATTTTTAAAGTATTAAAAATATAATCTTTACTATATAGAAATATTAAAAATAGGATTTTTATATTTTTAAAGTATTAAAAATATAATCTTTACTATATAGAAATATTAAAAATAGGATTTTTATATTTTTAAAGTATTAAAAATATAATCTTTATAGGATAGAAAATATAAAAATATCATCTTTGTGTATGTGGCGAAATAAAAATCTGATTTTTATTTTATATACGTTGAGATAAAGTGATGATTTTTAAAAAGGTGGAATCTTTAAATTTAAAAAGGCGAGATCTTTATATATAGAATAACGATGTAAAAATAGAATTTTTATCTATATAGTAGCGGTGTAAAAATAGCATCTTTATCCATATAGCGTGAAAATAAAAATGTGATTTTTATATATTGAACTTCGAAATAAAAATTCGATTTTTATATATTGAATAGCATAGTAAAAATTCGAATTTAAATATATGAAGTGATTATAAAAATATGATTTTTGAAATTGAAAGTGAATAAATAAAATGTGAATTTTATTTTAAAGTCATCGAAATATAAAAATGTGATTTTTATATATATAGTGACTACGGGCAACGAAGATGACGAAGATACGATGAAGATGAAGATTTCTATCAAAATGAAGAGTCGTGGTATTGGATAGCTTTCGGTGAGAACTCCTCACTCAAAATTCTTATTCTAGTTATATATATATATATATATATATATTAGGATGCAGACGGTGCTTAGTAGCACCCGACACCCGTCCACAGACCATGGACTTGTTTGTTTGATTGTGTAGTTGGTTAGGTTGTTGGTTTGAATTGAAATTGAATTGTTGGGGGAATTGAAATTGATTTGATTGATGTGTGAATGGCGTGGGCCTTCACTAGACCGGGGATAAGGCTAGGCCTTGTCCCGTTTCTAGTATCGTGCCGTTATGCCGCCGAAATTTTCTAAAATATGTTAGAAAAATAAAAATATCTTTTTTATTGTGTAAATGAACTGAATAGAAATTCAAGTGTTGAAATAAATATTTTTGACGTTAAAAATATAATTTTTAACGTGAAAGTGAATAAATAAATATTTATAAACAAATCGGCCGATTTGTTTATTTACACTGATTTGACTGATATTGATTGGGTTGATAAATTTTACACATCGCCCAACTGCACAAACAAAAATCTGTGTTTGATTGTTTGAAACCCCACACGGGTGTCGGGATGAAATTTGAAGTTCACTCATCCTGATTGATTAAATATGTCGATCGGTGGATTGACAGGCTGTTATAAGCGTCGGATATCTATATTTGATGCTTATACAGTGTAGTGCACTTTGGTTGATGGTTGATTATTTTTCAAAGCTATTATATACATGTGTTGTATGGAATCCATATAATTAACACTATATGGTGATTGATTGGGCCTCATTCCAATCGGGAAAACGATGAATATTATAAAAGAAAATTCATGTGTTGAATATAAAAATAGTCATGTGTTGACGATGATCATGTGTTGAAACTATTCATGTGTTGAGTAGAATATTTTAAATAAAATAAATTACATCTTTATCATATTTACGATTAGAATCTACTTTACGGTGGAGCCTAATTAAAATCAAACGATAGATACCATAGTTTTATAAAATATTTTACATAACAAAAATAGTGAGGTGTTGACAGTACTCATGTGTTGAGATTAGTCGTGTGCTGAAAGAAATATAGGTTCATGTGTTGAATTGAATAGAAGTTTTTGAAATATATAAAGCCGTGTGGATTAGAGATGCGCTATTTTGACGTGAACGATATCTATATCGATTTTATTCGTTTTACAACGAATATTGAAAAGTGATTTCAAAACTAAATATTTTGAAATGAAATTCAATTGAATTAGATTAAAATTCGAATTGAATAGGAAGTGAATTTGAATTTGAATAAAATAGGAATGAATTGAATTGAAAACGATTTCGAAATGAATTGAATTGAAAACGATTTCGAAATGAATTGAATTGAAAACGATTTCGAAATGAATGGAGTTGAAAACGAATTCAAATTGAATTGAAAGTGAATTGAAATGAATTCAAATTGAATTAAAATTTGAATTGAATAGAAATAAATTTTAAAACGGATTTATAAAGAAGAATTCAATTTTGATTTGAATTGAATATAGAAGTTGAATTGTTTCAGAAACGAATTTAAAACGATTTATAAAATTCGTTTTAAAAGGAAATCGACGAAATATATAATATATATATATTATATATATATAATGGCCTGAATAGAACGCGCCGCGCCGCGGTAGTTCGTGAATTTCGACCATTTATTTCAAACGGACATTGCGGGAGATCCGACCGTCGGATCCTCCTAAAACCGGAACCGTTGGGTTCGTATCGAAAAGAGCTTTCCAATGAATATGAGAAATTTGAAATCTAACGGTTGGATTTGGAATTATGTCCAAATCAAATTCGAAAAAGGTCGCTATAGGTGCAGTTCGATGGCCGTTGTTGGAAATCGACTGTACGGGCCTTGATAAAATTATTAAAAATATCTATAATTTGTGTAAAATTATAATATGTGAATTGGAAAGAACTGGAGTGAAAAATTCCACATTTGAAAAGATAAAAATAGATTTTTATCGAAATGAACTAGTTTTGAACTAGAATTGAAATCAATTTATTTCTAAAATAAATAAATTGAATTTGAAAGTGATTTTGAAAATAATCGATAATTTCCAATACGTGGATTGGACTGGAGCTGAATCGAAATTATCTTCGGGATATTTCGATGTTGGATTTCGTGACTATACAAATATTGTTATGGGGATTTGAAAGATATTTTATATCGTTATTTCCAATACGATATTTGTTGGTTTCAGAATTTGATATTGAATATAAGCCGATATATTTTCTATTCAGAGCCTTGTATTTAATATCAAATGTGATTTGGTTTGTCGTGAATCGTGTTTTTGATGACATTGGTTCTTTAACCCAGTTAAAGGCAGAATATTGATTTTTGAAAAGATTAAAACTAAGTGGAGTTTTAATGAATCTTTAATTAGATTGAAAAGTGAATTGATAATTTAAATTATCCAATCTGAAAAGTGATCGAGAGTGGAGTATCACCAGTTTTGCTCCAAAGCGATAGTTAAATCTTTAATTAGATTTGAACGTGAAATGGTAATTAATTTTACCGATAACACCGGGGTGTTAGATGTGGAGTATTACCAGTTTTCTCCATGGGATATATAGGTTGGGATTGGGAAATAAACTAAATAATTACTTCGGTGTGGTTCGTTAATCCCGACTAGTTGAAATGATATCCAAAGGAGGATTAAAGAATAAATTTAGAAGAATTTATCTTGGATAAAATTAATGGGAACCTTTCCCTAAGAATGTGATTCGGTGAATAAAGGAATATTCTGAATTGGAATGAGGCGTTTGTTGTGTTTGTGTAACATTTGTTTATTATATACGTGGGTTATTCAGAAAGGCCGGGTTATACCCATTCTGAATAACCGATTCGACGAGATGTCGAAGATGAAGACGGTGGTTGAAGACCGGAAGTCTTCACATCGTTTGGGTGATTACTGATGATCTTGATTGGGCTGTACACCCAAGATGAGGGAAACAGTCGGTGATCGTCCAGACGTACTTGGAGATCGATGGATATGCGAGGAAAGTGCCTCCGGTTTCGTTCAGACCCAGAACGGACTAGTAAATGGACTGTGTGTCTGACATTGGATTTTAGTCCGTGTGATTGATCTCTATTAAATATATATCTGTTTGGCGGCGGAGAATTTATTCTCTTGCTTAACGCCCTTCTCTGAGACGTACGAGCTCAGGGGTTATATATTGATGGATATCAAGCGCATGGAGTGAATTGCCTGTGTGGCATGCGTAAGTGGCAATTGATCAAGGCTTCTGTTGAAAAGCAAAGTCTTGTGGTTGATGATCAAAGCACGGCCTGTGTGGCATAGCTTTGTGTATAACGTGAATTCGCGAGCCTCACACCTCGGTATGAGTCAAAAACGGGATAGTGACTGCAGGGAGAGCACGACGTTTCTTTCTAGCTAGGGTGGTGTCAGTGACCTACCAGCCCTGACATTTATATACTTTTCACCTGTGTGGTTGTTGGAATGCGAGGCGCCTCGGATATAGGTCTGTAAGGACCGGGAAACGTGTGTTCAGGAATTGCCAATCCTCAAAAGTAAGAGAGGACCGGCCCTGAAGATCCAAGGATCATAGTGGGGTCCTGGGACATTTGCTAGAGTGTCTTGAACGCGGAGAGGAGCTTGCCCCTTGCCTCGGCTCATGACGGAAATCCAATTTCCAATACGTGTATTGCGGTTTTAATTGTAGAACTAGTATGGCGACATGATATATGGTACCCATGCCGTCTATGATTGATATTTATGATTGAAACTGTTTTGACACTATACACTTATTATAGTATCAAATGATTTGTTTTAAACGTATCAAGCATGCTTTGGCTGTTATAAGGGAAAACCCTATCCTCCGGCTTGCGTTGCATTGTGTGATGGGACCTGGGTCTTATAACAGCTTCATTTTCCTTTATTTAGCATTGCGCTGTTGTTTTATGCACTGGTATTCTTGGGAGGAAACCCGTTCCGTGTTATACGGCGTGGTCCCTTGATTTACCTAACTTTAAGAATAAAGATTAATAACTGCTTTAGTTCTCACACCAGTCACGTGACTGACCTGGAGTTTATTGTTTTAACCTAAACTCTGGGTGCCCCTATTTTCCGCACGGGCAGCTAGTAGTTTTGGTTTTGCAGATTTATATTCACAGGTTCCTGATATACAGCTGGAACGATGCTCGGAAAGCTCTGTATCCGTGTATCACTTCTAGTTGTGCTTTTGTATATTTTCCGCTGCTATGTAATTTATTGTAATCTCTGATATTTATCGAATGTAATTTATTCATTTATACTCTGTATATTCTTGTATCTGATGGAATTGTTGTAATAACAATGAAATGTTCTTCCGTATGCGTTCATTTGTGTGTTGTTCTCAATTCTATCCGTGCTTTCCTTCACGGGGAAGTTCAGGTCGTTTCAGTTGGTATCAGAGCTTTGGTTTACAGAGCTCGAGAACAAGACACATTAGAACCATACGAAAGAATTCATCAGATATTGGATTAGTAATATCCAATTAGAATGACTCGTTAGAGATAGGATCAGTAGTATCCTAGAACGAGTGTGAAGAGTATATTTTTCAAATGAAAACAATTTTGTTTTGAAATTTAAATCGTCTTACACGTATTTGAATATTTGTTTATTTTGAATATGGACAATCGAGTATATATAGATTTCGCGTATACGCGTCATGAACGTATATTCGAAGTTTTAATATACTGGGTAGATATAGAATCACATTCTAGACACCCGGAGATGGTTCTGATGATTGATATATCATCATCAGAATTTATGTTCGTGTTTCGAAGGTGTGATTTCTATATATTTCCATTAGACTGGTGTGAGAACCAAACTTATATAGTTAGAACACTTTGTTGTGAATTGGCATCAAAACATGATTTTTGTATATGTATCAAATTTATGAATTTGAAACTCTAATTCACTAATTGATTGATGTTTGTGTTGTTTGTTTAATTGTTTGCTAATTTTAACCATTTAGCCTAATTGAATCACATATTGGCTTATATTGAAAATTGGTCGCGTTTGCTTGCATATACATATACTTACATTGAACAGGTCATAGCAAAGAGGCTAGAGCCGAAGAATAAAATTTGTTTGCCCGACAAATAGGTACATGTTTACTACATAATTTCCTGTTTTGTTTGGGTGATGATGATTTTGTGAGCCTATTGGCTAGCCGCTTGGCTTTTTCTTTTTCTTTTTGAGATCTGAAGGACCTGGGAAGCTATTTGAAATTCCCCGATGCTCCCATTGCAGGGGAGGTTATGGCGAAATTTTTCGAAAATTTAGGGTGTTAGCCAAATTTTTGAAATTTTGAAAATTCTCAAAAACTGAAAAGTTGGAGAATGGAAGCCAGATCGAACGTAGAATTAAATAATCAAACCACTTTCGACTTTGTTCCTTTTCGGGGACGAAAAGTTTTAAGTGGGGGAGATTGTAATAACCCGCAAAATCTGGGCCAGTTTAAAATTTTTATTTTGGCAATTTTAGCGAATTTTGAATATTTAAAATGGATTATTTTAAATAATATCGACGAGAAATTTATTTTGAATAGAATTCGACGTATATATTTTATACGTCGTCGTTAGAATATAAATATTTATATATAATTATAAATAGAATTGAAAATGGCGCGGTAGTTCGATAATTCGATTTCAAACTTCAATTGAATGTACCGGGAGCAAAACAAACCGGATTTTAGTGAAACAAAAAAAACATTAGGATCTAATTGATGATATCTTTCTAACGGATGTAAGAAACTGAGATTTCACTTTATAAATGATAAGATATGTCCAGTTGAAAATTCTGAATAGTCGCTATGGAATTCAGGCCCTTAAAAATGGACATTTTGCAAATGACCTCGGATTTCGACGGAACCACTTTTGTTGGGTCCGTGATGTCAAGTTATTGCTAGGTTTCAAGTTTCATAATTTTTCGAATCAATATGTGAGCGTGGCGAAGGAAAACGCGTTTGACCATTTCAGTTGATTTTAATCGACTGGAAATTGGCCATTTTTCCAACGGTCTCAGAATTCGACGAAACTAGTTTTGTTAGGACCGTATCGTCAATACGAAGCTAGAAAATATTTTTCTGGAATTTTTCTAGTTAGTATGTGGCCCCGGTAATTTGAAATGTACGTTTAAAATTTAGTATAGTGATTTAAATGTAAATTCAACGGAAACTAATTGAAAAGATCGAATCAGCTTGCGATACATATCCCATTGTGTTCTGAATGGGGGTGAAACGCTATGGACGACAGGCGGTGGACCTCGTTTAGTGGTCGTTTGAAAAAGTTGACTTTTTGAATTAAAATTAAATAATTAAATTAATAAAAAATTTCTATCTCCCCCTATACCCTGCCCCCCCCCCCCCCCCGATTAATTCAGTAGAATCAAAATAAAAAAAAAAAAAAAAAAAAAAGAGAAGAAAAGGGGGCGCGAGACCCCAAACCGCCGCCGACAGCGGCACTGCTGCCACCGCCGCTGGTGGCGTGAGCCACCGCCTACCTCTCCACCCTCGCCCCGCTCTCGCCATCCTCCTCCCTCCTCCACGCGAAGACAGCGAGCGCCCCCCCCCATCTCGAACGAAGAAACCCTAGCCGCCATCCCCTGAACCCCCGACCACCGCCACAGCCTGGACCCGACGCCGACCGCCTGAAGCCCACCTCCCCCTTAGCCTGCGAACGCCAAGAAACCCCCCCCTGTAAGTAACTGTTTTTTTTTATTATTTATTTATAAAACTGAATTTTATTTGTTTTAAAAACTGATTTAAAAAGGAATTTTAAAATTGATTTTTATTTTAAAGGTTTGAATTTTAAAGGTGAAAAGTTAGGATTTTTATAAATAGAAAAGGTATGATTTTTATATTTTTAAAGTAGTAAAAATAGGATTTTTATATTTTTAAAGTATTAAAAATATAATCTTTACTATATAGAAATATTAAAAATAGGATTTTTATATTTTTAAAGTATTAAAAATATAATCTTTACTATATAGAAATATTAAAAATAGGATTTTTATATTTTTAAAGTATTAAAAATATAATCTTTATAGGATAGAAAATATAAAAATATCATCTTTGTGTATGTGGCGAAATAAAAATCTGATTTTTATTTTATATACGTTGAGATAAAGTGATGATTTTTAAAAAGGTGGAATCTTTAAATTTAAAAAGGCGAGATCTTTATATATAGAATAACGATGTAAAAATAGAATTTTTATCTATATAGTAGCGGTGTAAAAATAGCATCTTTATCCATATAGCGTGAAAATAAAAATGTGATTTTTATATATTGAACTTCGAAATAAAAATTCGATTTTTATATATTGAATAGCATAGTAAAAATTCGAATTTAAATATATGAAGTGATTATAAAAATATGATTTTTGAAATTGAAAGTGAATAAATAAAATGTGAATTTTATTTTAAAGTCATCGAAATATAAAAATGTGATTTTTATATATATAGTGACTACGGGCAACGAAGATGACGAAGATACGATGAAGATGAAGATTTCTATCAAAATGAAGAGTCGTGGTATTGGATAGCTTTCGGTGAGAACTCCTCACTCAAAATTCTTATTCTAGTTATATATATATATATATATATTAGGATGCAGACGGTGCTTAGTAGCACCCGACACCCGTCCACAGACCATGGACTTGTTTGTTTGATTGTGTAGTTGGTTAGGTTATTGGTTTGAATTGAAATTGAATTGTTGGGGGAATTGAAATTGATTTGATTGATGTGTGAATGGCGTGGGCCTTCACTAGACCGGGGATAAGGCTAGGCCTTGTCCCGTTTCTAGTATCGTGCCGTTATGCCGCCGAAATTTTCTAAAATATGTTAGAAAAATAAAAATATCTTTTTTATTGTGTAAATGAACTGAATAGAAATTCAAGTGTTGAAATAAATATTTTTGACGTTAAAAATATAATTTTTAACGTGAAAGTGAATAAATAAATATTTATAAACAAATCGGCCGATTTGTTTATTTACACTGATTTGACTGATATTGATTGGGTTGATAAATTTTACACATCGCCCAACTGCACAAACAAAAATCTGTGTTTGATTGTTTGAAACCCCACACGGGTGTCGGGATGAAATTTGAAGTTCACTCATCCTGATTGATTAAATATGTCGATCGGTGGATTGACAGGCTGTTATATATTATATATTTCGTCGATTTCCTTTTAAAACGAATTTTATAAATCGTTTTAAATTTGTTTCAGAAACGAATTTAAAACGATTTATAAAATTCGTTTTAAAAGGAAATCGACGAAATATATAATATATATATATTATATATATATAATGGCCTGAATAGAACGCGCCGCGCCGCGGTAGTTCGTGAATTTCGACCATTTATTTCAAACGGACATTGCGGGAGATCCGACCGTCGGATCCTCCTAAAACCGGAACCGTTGGGTTCGTATCGAAAAGAGCTTTCCAATGAATATGAGAAATTTGAAATCTAACGGTTGGATTTGGAATTATGTCCAAATCAAATTCGAAAAAGGTCGCTATAAGTGCAGTTCGATGGCCGTTGTTGGAAATCGACTGTACGGGCCTTGATAAAATTATTAAAAATATCTATAATTTGTGTAAAATTATAATATGTGAATTGGAAAGAACTGGAGTGAAAAATTCCACATTTGAAAAGATAAAAATAGATTTTTATCGAAATGAACTAGTTTTGAACTAGAATTGAAATCAATTTATTTCTAAAATAAATAAATTGAATTTGAAAGTGATTTTGAAAATAATCGATAATTTCCAATACGTGGATTGGACTGGAGCTGAATCGAAATTATCTTCGGGATATTTCGATGTTGGATTTCGTGACTATACAAATATTGTTACGGGGATTTGAAAGATATTTTATATCGTTATTTCCAATACGATATTTGTTGGTTTCAGAATTTGATATTGAATATAAGCCGATATATTTTCTATTCAGAGCCTTGTATTTAATATCAAATGTGATTTGGTTTGTCGTGAATCGTGTTTTTGATGACATTGGTTCTTTAACCCAGTTAAAGGCAGAATATTGATTTTTGAAAAGATTAAAACTAAGTGGAGTTTTAATGAATCTTTAATTAGATTGAAAAGTGAATTGATAATTTAAATTATCCAATCTGAAAAGTGATCGAGAGTGGAGTATCACCAGTTTTGCTCCAAAGCGATAGTTAAATCTTTAATTAGATTTGAACGTGAAATGGTAATTAATTTTACCGATAACACCGGGGTGTTAGATGTGGAGTATTACCAGTTTTCTCCATGCGATATATAGGTTGGGATTGGGAAATAAACTAAATAATTACTTCGGTGTGGTTCGTTAATCCCGACTAGTTGAAATGATATCCAAAGGAGGATTAAAGAATAAATTTAGAAGAATTTATCTTGGATAAAATTAATGGGAAC
Source organism: Allium sativum (assembly GCA_030737875.1). Classification (NCBI taxonomy): domain Eukaryota; kingdom Viridiplantae; phylum Streptophyta; class Magnoliopsida; order Asparagales; family Amaryllidaceae; genus Allium; species Allium sativum. Next base: position 176,399,057 of record CM060913.1, on the reverse strand, counting down.
CTTTCCCTAAGAATGTGATTCGGTGAATAAAGGAATATTCTGAATTGGAATGAGGCGTTTGTTGTGTTTGTGTAACATTTGTTTATTATATACGTGGGTTATTCAGAAAGGCCGGGTTATACCCATTCTGAATAACCGATTCGACGAGATGTCGAAGATGAAGACGGTGGTTGAAGACCGGAAGTCTTCACATCGTTTGGGTGATTACTGATGATCTTGATTGGGCTGTACACCCAAGATGAGGGAAACAGTCGGTGATCGTCCAGACGTACTTGGAGATCGATGGATATGCGAGGAAAGTGCCTCCGGTTTCGTTCAGACCCAGAACGGACTAGTAAATGGACTGTGTGTCTGACATTGTATTTTAGTCCGTGTGATTGATCTCTATTAAATATATATCTGTTTGGCGGCGGAGAATTTATTCTCTTGCTTAACGCCCTTCTCTGAGACGTACGAGCTCAGGGGTTATATATTGATGGATATCAAGCGCATGGAGTGAATTGCCTGTGTGGCATGCGTAAGTGGCAATTGATCAAGGCTTCTGTTGAAAAGCAAAGTCTTGTGGTTGATGATCAAAGCACGGCCTGTGTGGCATAGCTTTGTGTATAACGTGAATTCGCGAGCCTCACACCTCGGTATGAGTCAAAAACGGGATAGTGACTGCAGGGAGAGCACGACGTTTCTTTCTAGCTAGGGTGGTGTCAGTGACCTACCAGCCCTGACATTTATATACTTTTCACCTGTGTGGTTGTTGGAATGCGAGGCGCCTCGGATATAGGTCTGTAAGGACCGGGAAACGTGTGTTCAGGAATTGCCAATCCTCAAAAGTAAGAGAGGACCGGCCCTGAAGATCCAAGGATCATAGTGGGGTCCTGGGACATTTGCTAGAGTGTCTCGAACGCGGAGAGGAGCTTGCCCCTTGCCTCGGCTCATGACGGAAATCCAATTTCCAATACGTGTATTGCGGTTTTAATTGTAGAACTAGTATGGCGACATGATATATGGTACCCATGCCGTCTATGATTGATATTTATGATTGAAACTGTTTTGACACTATACACTTATTATAGTATCAAATGATTTGTTTTAAACGTATCAAGCATGCTTTGGCTGTTATAAGGGAAAACCCTATCCTCCGGCTTGCGTTGCATTGTGTGATGGGACCTGGGTCTTATAACAGCTTCATTTTCCTTTATTTAGCATTGCGCTGTTGTTTTATGCACTGGTATTCTTGGGAGGAAACCCGTTCCGTGTTATACGGCGTGGTCCCTTGATTTACCTAACTTTAAGAATAAAGATTAATAACTGCTTTAGTTCTCACACCAGTCACATGACTGACCTGGAGTTTATTGTTTTAACCTAAACTCTGGGTGCCCCTATTTTCCGCACGGGCAGCTAGTAGTTTTGGTTTTGCAGATTTATATTCACAGGTTCCTGATATACAGCTGGAACGATGCTCGGAAAGCTCTGTATCCGTGTATCACTTCTAGTTGTGCTTTTGTATATTTTCCGCTGCTATGTAATTTATTGTAATCTCTGATATTTATCGAATGTAATTTATTCATTTATACTCTGTATATTCTTGTATCTGATGGAATTGTTGTAATAACAATGAAATGTTCTTCCGTATGTGTTCATTTGTGTGTTGTTCTCAATTCTATCCGTGCTTTCCTTCACGGGGAAGTTCGGGTCGTTTCACTATACTTTGATCATCCCACAAGGCCCTGCTTTTCAACAAAAGCCTTGATCATTTGCATCTTGGCTTGCCACATTGACAATTCACGCCATGCGATCAATCACTATTAATATATACCAGGGTGTTAAGTAGAGAATAAATCCTCCACCACCAAACATACATACATTAACAGAAATTAATTTAATTCACATGGAACGAAATCCAATGTCAGACATGCATCCATTTACTAGCTTATGCTCTGGGTCTGAGCGAAAACCAAATCCGAACAATCAACAATGGTCTGGACTGCCACCACTGAAGCCCCTTCAAGGTAGCTACTCCCATCAAGGGTCTCTGTAACGACCCAGAAAATCTGAACCAATTTAAAATTTTTAAATTGGCTAAAATAATGGATTTTAAATATTTAAAATAAATATTTTAAATAATGGCGATGAAAACTGAGTTGAAATCGACATTTGAAAACCAATATAATTAATTATAATTATATATAGAATTGAAAATGGCGCGGTAGTTCGATAATTCGATTTCAAACTTCAATTGAATGTACCGGATGCAAAACAATCCGGATTTTAGTGAAACCAAAAATAATGGAATCTAATTGATAATATCTTTCCAACGAATCAGACCAATCGAAATTTGATAGCGGGAATCAAAAGATATGTCCAGTTGAAAATTCTGAATAGTCGCTATAGAATTCAGGCCCTTAAAAATGGACATTTTGCAAATGACCTCGGATTTCGATGAAACCACTTTTGTTGGATCCGCAATGTCAAGTTATTGTTAGATTCCAAATTTCATAATTTTTCGAATCAATATGTGAGCGTGGCAAAGGAAAACGCGTTTGACCAGTTTCTGTTGAATTTAATCGACTGGAAATTGGCCATTTTGCAAACGGTCTCAGAATTCGACGAAACTAGTTTTGTTAGGACCGTATCGTCAATACAAAGCTAGAAAATATTTTTCGAGAATTTTTCTAGTTAGTATGTGACCCCGGTAAATCGAAATGTACGTTTAAAATTCAATATAGTGATTTAAATGAAAATTCAAAAGGAAACTGATTGTAACAATCGAATCAGCTTGCGATACATATCCCATTGTGTTCGGAATGGGGGTGAAACGCTATGGGCGACAGGCGGTGGGCCTCGTTTCGAGGTCGTATGTAAAAGTCAACCCTTTTTACCAAAATTAAATAATTAATTAATAATATATATATATATATATTTTAATTTTCTCTCCCTCCTTTTCTTCATTGGCCCCTCACCGTTCATTTCATTTAAACAGAATAAAAAAAAAACCCTAAGCAAATCGCCGCCGCCCCCAGACATCGACGCCACCGCCCTGTCCTCCTCCAAGCACCACCTCCGGCTGAGCACCCCTCCGATCGCTCGAGCTCCGTTGAAGCCCCCCCTCGCTCGCGAAGCTGAAGCCGCCGACCACCACCAGGAAACCCCCAGCCGACGATCCTTCCACCGCCGACCGCCACCAGAAACCCCCCCCTCTCTGTAAGTGTTACTTTATTTATTTATTTTATTTTAATTCTGAATTTTTAAAAGCATTTTAAAAACTGAATTTTTAAGAAAAATAAAAACTGAATTTTTAAGAAAAATAAAAACTGGTTTTGTTTTAGGAATATAAAACTGTTTTGTTTTAAAAGTTAAAAACTGATTTTTGTTAAAAATATAAAACTGAATTTTTAAAAGTTTAAAACTGAATTTTTAAAAAGTTTAAAACTGAAATTTTTAAAAAAGTTTAAAACTGAAATTTTTAAAAAAATATAAAACTGAAAGTTTTAAAAGTATAAAACAGATTTTTATAAAAGAATTTTTAAAACTGGATTTTTTGTAAAGAAAGTAAAAACTGATTTCTTTTAAAAGAATTTTAAAACCTGATTTTTAAAAAGGAAATAAAAACTGAACTTTAAAAAGTAAAAATCATATTTTTATATATCGAAAGTCGAAAGTAAAAATCATATTTTTATATATCGAAAGTCAAAGTAAAAATCATATTTTTAAATATTGAAAGTCAAAGTAAAAATCATATTTTTAAATATTAAAAGTCAAAGTAAAAATCATATTTTTATATATCGAAAGTCAAAAGTAAAAATCATATTTTTATATATCGAAAGTCGAAAGAAAAATCATATTTTTATATATTGAGTAGCATAGTAAAAATTCGATTTTTACATGTGTAGAGAATACGGGCGAAAGCGACAAAAGGCGAAGATTTCTATAAAAGAAGAGTCGTGGTACTGGATAGCTATTGGTGAGATTTCTGATTTAAAATTTATATATATGTGTGTGAAGTAAAAGTGAATTGCTATATATAAATATATATATATACGCCCCTCGTCCACAAACCATGGACGATATTTATTGATTGAAATTGTTGTGATAATTGGTTGATAGTGAATGATTGTTTGGGATTGTTTGTGATTGATATTGGTTGATTGTGGTTGAAAAATACCCATTGGTGGTTGTGAAATATTTGGTTGAAACCACATAGGATTAGTTTGTGGAAATGAAATAAATATATACATGCCGCCTGCGTGCGAACTAGATGCATGATCCCCATTGTCAAAAACCGCGAGGTTTTAAGGTAGAGCGAGGAGCCGTACTAGGGACGGTGCCGGTGTAACTACCCTGCCGTTATGCTGCCGAAATTTTGAATAATATTTGTGTGTTTGAATTATTTTCATATGCTTAAACTATATTTATTCATTGTATAGAAAACATTCATGTGTTGAATTGATATTCATTCGTTGTTTAGAAATTCATGTGTTGAATGGTATTCATATTTTGAAATAAATCGTTCGATAATAAAAATCACATTTTTATCTATATATAAAAACTATTGAAAACATTCATGTGTTGGATTGATATTCATTCGTTGTTTAGAAATTCATGTGTTGAATGGTATTCATATTTTGAAATAAATCGTTCGATAATAAAAATCACATTTTTATCTATATATAAAAACTATTGAAAACATTCATGTGTTGGATTGATATTCATTTGTTGTTTAGAAATTCATGTGTTGAATGGTAATCATATTTTGAAATAAATCGTTTGATGATAAAAATCACATTTTTATCTATATATAAAAACTATAGAAAACATTCATGTGTTGAATTGATATTCATTCGTTGTTTAGAAATTCATGTGTTGAATGGTATTCATATTTTAAAATAAATTGTTCGATAATAAAAATCACATTTTTATCTATATATAAAAACTATTGAAAACATTCATGTGTTGAATTGATATTCATTCGTTGTTTAGAAATTCATGTGTTGAATGGTATTCATATTTTGAAATAAATCGTTTGATAATAAAAATCACCTTTTATCGACTATATGAACTATATAGAAAAGTAGTGTTTTGAAATGAATCGTTTTACAATAAAAGTCGCATTTTTATTGTATGCATAAATCATTGAAATGTGAAGTGTTAAAAATAGCCACTTGTTCGAAATAAACATATATGAGATGAAATATTCATTAATTAGCTAATGAAATGATTTGCACCTATTTATGTAACATTAGAATGAATGGTGTTTTTAAACCAAATTGAAATCAAATATGAAGTCGAATAGAAAATGATAAATGATAAGAACTGTATATATATGTACATGCATATTCATTGAACAGTTTATAGCAAAGGGGCTAGAGAAGAGGAATTAAATTTTGTGCCCGACAAATAGGTACACATTTACTGATTTGTTTGGGTGATGATTTTGAGCCTGTTGGCTTGCCGCTTGGCTTCTTCTTTTTCTTTTTGAGATTAGAAGGACCGGGAACGCTATTGGCGATTTCCCGATGCTCCCGGTGCAGGGGAGGTTATGGCGAAATTTTTCCAAAATTTAAGGCGTTAGAAAAATATTTGAAGTGAAAACGATATGGAAATCATTGAATGAACTATATTTATATAAATATATAAATATAAATAAAATTAAAACGAAACGAGGCCGTGCAGTTCGTATTTTGAAACCGTGATTTCAAACGACTAGTACGGGAAATCCGACCATTGGATTTTCCCGAAACCTCAACCGTCGGGTTCGCCTTGGAATAATCTTTCCAACGGCACCAACCTTGTAAAAATCCAACGGTTGGATTGTCTGGAATGTTTAATTCAAATTTGAAGAAAAACAGCGCCAGAATCGATTTTATTTATATATAAATATAAATAGAATTATATTTAATCGAATAACGACGCTGCAGTTCGTATTTTGAAATCGAAATTTCAAACGATTGTACCGGGAGATCCGACCGTCGGATTTTCCCGAAACTGGAACCGTTGGATTCGTTTTGAAAAGACCTTTCTAATGATGTAAATTTTGTGAAGATCCAACAGTTAGATTTTCAGATATGTGTAAATCAAATCTGAAGAAAAACAGCGCCACGGCCGCCTTATGGCCCGAAGCGTCGTTTTGAATAAAATGGCTATTTTAAAATAAAGAAAAATAGCGATAAATCGTTATAAAATATTGGAAACGATATGGAATGGAAATAAACTGAATTTGCTTGATTTGTGTGGCTTTTGATGGTTGAATGTGTTTGGTGTGAAAATTACATTAAAGAACACAATTGGTGTTGTCGAATAATTTAACCATTGAAATAAATCGATTTGAAATTCTAAATATACGTGAATTATTTGGAAAGGCTGAGTTAATTCTCATTTCGAATAATCGACCGATGATTGAAATTCGAAGATGAAGACGATGGTCGAAGACCGGAGATCTTCACCTCGTTTGGATGGTAACCGAGGTCCTGATTGGGAGGCATCCCGAAATATGGATAATGAGTGGTGATCGTCCAGACGTACGTGTTGATCGAAGGGTTTGCGAGGTATTTAGTGCCTCCGGTTTCGTTCAGACCCAGAACGGACTTGTAAATGGACTGTGTGTCCGACATTGGAATTTGTTCTGTGTGATTGATAGCTATCAGTTGCACGGTATGAATTGCCTGTGTGGCATGCTAAGATGCAGTGATCAGGGCTTCTGTTGAAAAGCAAAGTCTTGTGGTGATGATCAAAGCACCGCCTGTGTGGCGTAGCTTTGTGTATAACGTAAATTCGCGAGCCTCACACCCCGGTATGAGCCTAAAACGGGAGAGGACATCAGGGAGGGCCTGCGTTTCTTTCTAGCTAGGGTGGTGTCAGTGACCTACCAGCCCTGACATTTATATACTTTTCACCTATGTGGTTGTTGCTGTTGCGAGGCGCCTCGGTTTGATCGGATGATCCGGGTCCGATGGAGTCATTCGTTGGCTCGTTTACGCCCCAAAGGGCGGGGAGACGTAGTGTTCAGGCATAATAATCCACATCGGTGGACCGGCCCTGACGATCTAAAGGGTTGATGCGTTCTGATCCTGTGACTCGGGCTAGAGAGTCACGAATTCAGTAAGGACTATCTTTTGCCTTGGTTCATGACGGAAATCCAATTTCCAAATACGACATCGTGCGGTTTTGATTGTATACCTATATATGGCGATATAGTGGTATGGGGCATTAATGCCGTCTATGATTGATAGTTATGATTTGAAATTGTTTTCAAAACATATAAACACTAGCAATAATATCAAATGCCTTTGTTTTATTCGTATCAAGCATATCTTGGCCGTTATAAGGTAAAAACTCTATCCTCCGGTTTGCGTTGCATTGTGTGATGGGAACTGAGTCTTATAACGGCTTCATTTTAAAAAAAAAGCATAGCGATGTTTAAAAGAAAGATTTGTTTTAAAGTACTGGCAATCCAATGGAGTAAACCCGTTCCACGAAAGTGGCGTGGTCCTGTGATTAGCCAATTATATATGTGTTGAGTGGATTTCTCATACCAGTCCCATGACTGACTCGTAGTTTGTTTCACTCTCAAACTCGGGTGCCCCCTTTTTCTACACGGGCAGCCTTGTATTCAGGTTTAGCTGGTTCTTTCTGGATAGCTGGAGCTGAAGATGGATTCTATCATTTATTTCTTTTTATGCTATTCAGCTCCTATTGTACATACTTTGTTTATTTCCGCTGTAGACATTTATGTATAGCTGAACTGTATTTGTACTAAGTAAGATCCTGTATACTGTGTAACTCTGATGATTACTTTTATCCAGTATATTTTGTTGTTCATTCTGGTGTATTTATTTAATTCTGTTCTGCTATTATATGTTTCTGTGTTATATTCCAAAGATAACCTTGTTTCCGTGAGAACGGGAAATCGGGTCGTCTCATCATGGTATCAGAGCTTTGGTTAAGCTTAGTTCTGGAATATAACATTTGAACGAACTCGTCAGAAATAGAACCAGTAGTGTTCTAGGACGGGTAACTCTATACAGATAGGATCAGCAATATCCTAGTATGAGTATAGCAGAATCAGAACAACTCGTTAGAGATGGGGTCAGAAGTGCCTCAGAACGAGTCGAGAGTAATATGTTTTTAAATAACGTATTTGTGATTATATATATAGTCTGGTTTTAGAAATATAATTTTTGAATATATAAAAGATATATATTTGAAAGGTTAAAAACAATTGGATTGGTTGCTGTGCTGTGTGATTGTAGATTTATCAAACCACTTTCGACTTTATTCCTTTTCGGGGACGAAAAGTTTTAAGTGGGGGAGATTGTAACGACCCAGAAAATCTGAACCAATTTAAAATTTTTAAATTGGCTAAAATAATGGATTTTAAATATTTAAAATAAATATTTTAAATAATGGCGATGAAAACTGAGTTGAAATCGACATTTGAAAACCAATATAATTAATTATAATTATATATAGAATTGAAAATGGCGCGGTAGTTCGATAATTCGATTTCAAACTTCAATTGAATGTACCGGATGCAAAACAATCCGGATTTTAGTGAAACCAAAAATAATGGAATCTAATTGATAATATCTTTCCAACGAATCAGACCAATCGAAATTTGATAGCGGGAATCAAAAGATATGTCCAGTTGAAAATTCTGAATAGTCGCTATAGAATTCAGGCCCTTAAAAATGGACATTTTGCAAATGACCTCGGATTTCGATGAAACCACTTTTGTTGGATCCGCAATGTCAAGTTATTGTTAGATTCCAAATTTCATAATTTTTCGAATCAATATGTGAGCGTGGCAAAGGAAAACGCGTTTGACCAGTTTCTGTTGAATTTAATCGACTGGAAATTGGCCATTTTGCAAACGGTCTCAGAATTCGACGAAACTAGTTTTGTTAGGACCGTATCGTCAATACAAAGCTAGAAAATATTTTTCGAGAATTTTTCTAGTTAGTATGTGACCCCGGTAAATCGAAATGTACGTTTAAAATTCAATATAGTGATTTAAATGAAAATTCAAAAGGAAACTGATTGTAACAATCGAATCAGCTTGCGATACATATCCCATTGTGTTCGGAATGGGGGTGAAACGCTATGGGCGACAGGCGGTGGGCCTCGTTTCGAGGTCGTATGTAAAAGTCAACCCTTTTTACCAAAATTAAATAATTAATTAATAAAAAAAATATATATATTTTAATTTTCTCTCCCTCCTTTTCTTCATTGGCCCCTCCCCGTTCATTTCATTTAAACAGAATAAAAAAAAAAGAAACCCTAAGCAAATCGCCGCCGCCCCCAGACATCGACGCCACCGCCCTGTCCTCCTCCAAGCCCCGCCTCCGCCTGAGCACCCCCCCCCCCGATCGCTCGAGCTCCGTTGAAGCCCCCCCTCGCTCGCGAAGCTGAAGCCGCCGACCACCACCAGGAAACCCCCAGCCGATGATCCTTCCACCGCCGACCGCCACCAGAAACCCCCCCCCCTCTCTGTAAGTGTTACTTTATTTATTTATTTTATTTTAATTCTGAATTTTTAAAAGCATTTTAAAAACTGAATTTTTAAGAAAAATAAAAACTGAATTTTTAAGAAAAATAAAAACTGAATTTTTAAGAAAAATAAAAACTGGTTTTGTTTTAGGAATATAAAACTGTTTTGTTTTAAAAGTTAAAAACTGATTTTTGTTAAAAATATAAAACTGAATTTTTAAAAGTTTAAAACTGAATTTTTAAAAAGTTTAAAACTGAAATTTTTAAAAAAGTTTAAAACTGAAATTTTTAAAAAAGTTTAAAATTGAAATTTAAAAAAAAAGTTTAAAACTGAAATTTTTAAAAAAATATAAAACTGAAAGTTTTAAAAGTATAAAACAGATTTTTATAAAAGAATTTTTAAAACTGGATTTTTTGTAAAGAAAGTAAAAACTGATTTCTTTTAAAAGAATTTTAAAACCTGATTTTTAAAAAGGAAATAAAAACTGAACTTTAAAAAGTAAAAATCATATTTTTATATATCGAAAGTCGAAAGTAAAAATCATATTTTTATATATCGAAAGTCAAAGTAAAAATCATATTTTTAAATATTGAAAGTCAAAGTAAAAATCATATTTTTAAATATTGAAAGTCAAAGTAAAAATCATATTTTTATATATCGAAAGTCGAAAGTAAAAATCATATTTTTATATATCGAAAGTCGAAAGAAAAATCATATTTTTATATATTGAGTAGCATAGTAAAAATTCGATTTTTACATGTGTAGAGAATACGGGCGAAAGCGACAAAAGGCGAAGATTTCTATAAAAGAAGAGTCGTGGTACTGGATAGCTATTGGTGAGATTTCTGATTTAAAATTTATATATATATGTGTGAAGTAAAAGTGAATTGCTATATATAAATATATATATATATATATATATATATATATATATATACGCCCCTCGTCCACAAACCATGGACGATATTTATTGATTGAAATTGTTGTGATAACTGGTTGATAGCGAATGATTGTTTGGGATTGTTTGTGATTGATATTGGTTGATTGTGGTTGAAAAATACCCATTGGTGGTTGTGAAATATTTGGTTGAAACCACATAGGATTAGTTTGTGGAAATGAAATAAATATATACATGCCGCCTGCGTGCGAACTAGATGCATGATCCCCATTGTCAAAAACCGCGAGGTTTTAAGGTAGAGCGAGGAGCCGTACTAGGGACGGTGCCGGTGTAACTACCCTGCCGTTATGCTGCCGAAATTTTGAATAATATTTGTGTGTTTGAATTATTTTCATATGCTTAAACTATATTTATTCATTGTATAGAAAACATTCATGTGTTGAATTGATATTCATTCGTTGTTTAGAAATTCATGTGTTGAATGGTATTCATATTTTGAAATAAATCGTTCGATAATAAAAATCACATTTTTATCTATATATAAAAACTATTGAAAACATTCATGTGTTGGATTGATATTCATTCGTTGTTTAGAAATTCATGTGTTGAATGGTATTCATATTTTGAAATAAATCGTTCGATAATAAAAATCACATTTTTATCTATATATAAAAACTATAGAAAACATTCATGTGTTGGATTGATATTCATTCGTTGTTTAGAAATTCATGTGTTGAATGGTATTCATATTTTGAAATAAATCGTTTGATGATAAAAATCACATTTTTATCTATATATAAAAACTATAGAAAACATTCATGTGTTGAATTGATATTCATTCGTTGTTTAGAAATTCATGTGTTGAATGGTATTCATATTTTGAAATAAATTGTTCGATAATAAAAATCACATTTTTATCTATATATAAAAACTATTGAAAACATTCATGTGTTGAATTGATATTCATTCGTTGTTTAGAAATTCATGTGTTGAATGGTATTCATATTTTGAAATAAATCGTTTGATAATAAAAATCACCTTTTATCGACTATATGAACTATATAGAAAAGTAGTGTTTTGAAATGAATCGTTTTACAATAAAAGTCGCATTTTTATTGTATGCATAAATCGTTGAAATGTGAAGTATTAAAAATAGCCACTTGTTCGAAATAAACATATATGAGATGAAATATTCATTAATTAGCTAATGAAATGATTTGCACCTATTTATGTAACATTAGAATGAATGGTGTTTTTAAACCAAATTGAAATCAAATACGAAGTCGAATAGAAAATGATAAATGATAAGAACTGTATATATATGTACATGCATATTCATTGAACAGGTTATAGCAAAGGGGCTAGAGAAGAGGAATTAAATTTTGTGCCCGACAAATAGGTACACATTTACTGATTTGTTTGGGTGATGATTTTGAGCCTGTTGGCTAGCCGCTTGGCTTCTTCTTTTTCTTTTTGAGATTAGAAGGACCGGGAACGCTATTTGCGATTTCCCGATGCTCCCGGTGCAGGGGAGGTTATGGCGAAATTTTTCCAAAATTTAAGGCGTTAGAAAAATATTTGAAGTGAAAACGATATGGAAATCATTGAATGAACTATATTTATATAAATATATAAATATAAATAAAATTAAAACGAAACAAGGCCGTGCAGTTCGTATTTTGAAACCGTGATTTCAAACGACTAGTACGGGAAATCCGACCATTGGATTTTCCCGAAACCTCAACCGTCGGGTTCGCCTTGGAATAATCTTTCCAACGGCACCAACCTTGTAAAAATCCAACGGTTGGATTGTCTGGAATGTTTAATTCAAATTTGAAGAAAAACAGCGCCAGAATCGATTTTATTTATATATAAATATAAATAGAATTATATTTAATCGAATAACGACGCTGCAATTCGTATTTTGAAATCGAAATTTCAAACGATTGTACCGGGAGATCCGACCGTCGGATTTTCCCGAAACTGGAACCGTTGGATTCGTTTTGAAAAGACCTTTCTAATGATGTAAATTTTGTGAAGATCCAACGGTTAGATTTTCAGATATGTGTAAATCAAATCTGAAGAAAAACAGCGCCACGGCCGCCTTATGGCCCGAAGCGTCGTTTTGAATAAAATGGCTATTTTAAAATAAAGAAAAATAGCGATAAATCGTTATAAAATATTGGAAACGATATGGAATGGAAATAAACTGAATTTGCTTGATTTGTGTGGCTTTTGATGGTTGAATGTGTTTGGTGTGAAAATTACATTAAAGAACACAATTGGTGTTGTCGAATAATTTAACCATTGAAATAAATCGATTTGAAATTCTAATTATACGTGAATTATTTGGAAAGGCCGAGTTAATTCTCATTTCGAATAATCGATCGACGATTGAAATTCGAAGATGAAGACGATGGTCGAAGACCGGAGATCTTCACCTCGTTTGGATGGTAACCGAGGTCCTGATTGGGAGGCATCCCGAAATATGGATAATGAGTGGTGATCGTCCAGACGTACGTGTTGATCGAAGGGTTTGCGAGGTATTTAGTGCCTCCGGTTTCGTTCAGACCCAGAACGGACTTGTAAATGGACTGTGTGTCCGACATTGGAATTTGTTCTGTGTGATTGATAGCTATCAGTTGCACGGTATGAATTGCCTGTGTGGCATGCTAAGATGCAGTGATCAGGGCTTCTGTTGAAAAGCAAAGTCTTGTGGTGATGATCAAAGCACCGCCTGTGTGGCGTAGCTTTGTGTATAACGTAAATTCGGGAGCCTCACACCCCGGTATGAGCCTAAAACGGGAGAGGACATCAGGGAGGGCCTGCGTTTCTTTCTAGCTAGGGTGGTGTCAGTGACCTACCAGCCCTGACATTTATATACTTTTCACCTATGTGGTTGTTGCTGTTGCGAGGCGCCTCGGTTTGATCGGACGATCCGGGTCCGATGGAGTCATTCGTTGGCTCGTTTACGCCCCAAAGGGCGGGGAGACGTAGTGTTTAGGCATAATAATCCACATCGGTGGACCGGCCCTGACGATCTAAAGGGTTGATGCGTTCTGATCCTGTGGCTCGGGCTAGAGAGTCACGAATTCGGTAAGGACTATCTTTTGCCTTGGTTCATGACGGAAATCCAATTTCCAAATACGACATCGTGCGGTTTTGATTGTATACCTATATATGGCGACATAGTGGTATGGGGCATTAATGTCGTCTATGATTGATAGTTATGATTTGAAATTGTTTTCAAAACATATAAACACTAGCAATAATATCAAATGCCTTTGTTTTATTTGTATCAAGCATATCTTGGCCGTTATAAGGTAAAAACTCTATCCTCCGGTTTGCGTTGCATTGTGTGATGGGAACTGAGTCTTATAACGGCTTCATTTTTAAAAAAAAGCATAGCGATGTTTAAAAGAAAGATTTGTTTTAAAGCAATGGCAATCCAATGGAGTAAACCCGTTCCACGAAAGTGGCGTGGTCCTGTGATTAGCCAATTATATATGTGTTGAGTGGATTTCTCATACCAGTCCCATGACTGACTCGTAGTTTGTTTCACTCTCAAACTCGGGTGCCCCCTTTTTCTACACGGGCAGCCTTGTATTCAGGTTTAGCTGGTTCTTTCTAGATAGCTGGAGCTGAAGATGGATTCTATCATTTATTTCTTTTTATGCTGTTCAGCTCCTATTGTACATACTTTGTTTATTTCCGCTGTAGACATTTATGTATAGCTGAACTGTATTTGTACTAAGTAAGATCCTGTATACTATGTAACTCTGATGATTACTTTTATCCAGTATATTTTGTTGTTCATTCTGGTGTATTTATTTAATTCTGTTCTGCTATTATATGTTTCTGTGTTATATTCCAAAGATAACCTTGTTTCCGTGAGAACGGGAAATCGGGTCGTCTCAGTCTCTGTAGCAACACATCCATTCGATGTGAAGATCGTCGGTCTTCAACCACCGTATTCATCTTCGACTCTTCATCGTCGTAGTAATTATTCGGAATGGGTTAAACTCGGTCTTTACAAATAACTAGCGTATTTTATAATTAAAAATCAAGTACTATAAAACACATCCAACGCCACATTCCAATTCAGAATATTCTTCTAACAAAATATTCGCATTTTTTATCAAAGATAAACTCTTTAAATTATTCTTAAATCTTACTTTTAACGATTTATTAAGAACCCAATTTGGTTTTAAATATCACAATTCATTATTCAATGATTAATTATGTAATAACCCAGAAAATGTGAGCCAGTTTAAAATTTTTAAATTAGGTTATTAACAAGAAACTGGAATAATTTAAATAGCCTATTTCAATAAAATATAGAATTTGGTATAATATTGCAGTTTGAAATTTTGATTACAAAATTTGTCTGACTGTACCGGGTGGAAAATATAACAGATTTTAACGAAACTGAAAATATTTAAATCTGTTTATCAATACCTTTCTAACGAATCTGAAAAATCGAAATTTCATAACGGAAATCAAAAGTTATGGCCAAATGAATTTTCAGAAAGGTCGCTATATAGTATATATAGCCCTTGAAAATTGAGATTTTGCATACGACCACGGATTTCGACGAAACCACTTTTGTTGGGTCTGGGATGTCAAATTATTGCTAAATTTCAAATTTCATAATATTTGAAGCTAGTATGTGAGCGGGGCAAAAGATAACGTGTTTGGTCAAATTCTGTTAAAATGGGTCGACCTAAAAATGGCCGTTTTGCAAACGAGCTCAGAATTCGACGAAACTGGTTTTGTTAGGACCGTATCGTCAAAACAAAGCTAGATTTATTTTTCTGTAATTTTTAGATTCAGTTTGTGGCCCTGGCAAATTGAAATGTACATTTAAATTAAATATCGAATGTTTTATATTTTAATTTGAAAAATAACTGACTGTAACAGTCGAAATGGCCAACGAAACATATCCCATTGTGTTCGGAATGGGGGTATTTAGCTAGGGGCGACAGTCGTTGGGTTTGATTTCGAGGTCGTTTGAAGAAGGGGTATTTTTGGAATTAAATAAATTAAAAATTAAAATAAAAAGGGCATCAACCAATCAGAATTCATCTTCTTCCTCGAAACCTCTGTCGCGACGCGGAAACCCATCCGAATCTTCTCTCTTCAATTTCTCCGCATCCACTCAACGAAATCAAGCAAACCCAGTTCCAATTTGAAGAGCGTTCAGAGATCTTCAAATCCATAGTAATTTCACGAATTATCATTGAGTATTGGGAGAGATATCGAGTCGGGAAGCTCTGACCTTTGCTCCGCCGCCGTGCCCTCTAGGAGGCGCCGAGTTGAACATCTCAGGTAGCTTTGGAAAGCTCTCTCCTTCCTCTTCGACGTGGCGCTGGCCGTTCGTCCTAAAGCTTCGTGGTTTTGCCGAAAAATTCAACCCTAGCTTTCGAATCAAAAAGGGGTATACGGCTGAAACTGATTTTTACACTTTAAAGCATTGCAAACTTGTAAAAATCATATCTTTTTGCTATGTTAACGAAATTCGATGAAACAGGAGACACCGTGACCGCAAGGAGGCTCTCTACATTCTAGAAGAAGCCACGGATTTTTCTGACCTTCCTACGATTTTTAGCACCGCAATAACCAATGTGAGGAATCTAAATTATCTGTGTGAATGAAATCGCGTTGTATAAATTATATAAGCGAAGTGTAAATTATATACGCATTGTATACCTCATGTACATGTGTTGTATAAGTTATATTAGCGATGTATAAATTATACAAGCGTTGTTTGAAACATATATGCTTTGAATTGTGATGAAATGCAAGTGAATTATTATATATATATATATATATATGTATATGTATATATACTCCACTCGTCCATAGACCATGGATGATATTTATTGCTTGTGATTGACGTGATATCATATGGTTTGACGAATGGTTGGAAATAATTGTTTGTGGTTGATATTATGGTTGAAAAATACCTTTATGGTTGAAAAATACCTTTGTGGTTGAAAAATACCCTCTTGTGGTTGAAACAAAATAGAATAGGATTGTGGAATTGAAAATAAAACATGCCGCCTGCGTGCAAACTAGATGCATGATCCCCATTGTCAAAAACCGCGAGGTTTTAAGGTAGAGCGAGGTGCCGTACTAGGGACGGTCCCGGTTTTAACTACCCTGCCGTTATGCTGCCGAAATTTTCTGAAATAATTATGTGTTAGAATAACTTTCATTCATTGAAATTATTTACATATGCTATATCGAATATTCATGTGTTGAGTTGCAATTCCTTCGTTGAGTTGAAATTCATGTGTTGAATATTATTCGAATTTAAACAAATGGCTTTAACAATAAAAATCACATTTTTATATATATACAAACTATATCGAATATTCATGTGTTGAGTTGCAATTCATTCGTTGAGTTGAAATTCATGTGTTGAATATTATTTGAATTTAAACAAATGGCTTTAGCAATAAAAATCACATTTTTATATATATACAAACTATATTGAATATTCTTGTGTTGAGTTGCAATTCATTCGTTGAGTTGAAATTCATGTGGTGAATATTATTTGAATTTAAACAAATGGCTTTAGCAATAAAAATCACATTTTTATATATATACAAACTATATCGAATATTCATGTGTTGAGTTGCAATTCATTCGTTGAGTTGAAATTCATGTGTTGAATATTATTTGAATTTAAACAAATGGCTTTAGCAATAAAAATCACATTTTTATATATATATATATATATACAAACTATATTGAATATTCATGTGTTGAGTTGCAATTCATTCGTTGAGTTGAAATTCATGTGTTGAATATTATTTGAATTTAAACAAATGGCTTTAGCAATAAAAATCACATTTTTATATATATACAAACGATATGGAATATTCATGTGTTGAGTTGCAATTCATTCGTTGAGTTGAAATTCATGTGTTGAATATTATTTGAATTTAAACAAATGGCTTAAGCAATAAAAATCACATTTTTATATATATACAAACGATATGGAATATTCATGTGTTGAGTTGCAATTCATTCTTTGAGTTGAAATTCATGTGTTGAATATTATTTGAATTTAAACAAATGGCTTTAGCAATAAAAATCACATTTTTATATATACAAACGATATAGAATATTCATGTGTTGAATTGCAATTTGTTCGTCGAGTTGAAATTCATGTGTTGAATGTTTTCGTCGTCTAAAAATAAAGTGAATCGACAATGAAAACTATATTTTTATAGTGAATATGAAGTGTTAAAAATACACATGTGTCGAATAAATATTTCTGATGATAAAAATATTCCTTTTATCATGTATACGCTTAGTTAAAAATACACATGTGTCGAATAAATATTTTTGATGATAAAAATATTCCTTTTATCATGTATACGCTTAGTTAAAAATACACATGTGTCGAATAAATATTTTTGATGATAAAAATATTCCTTTTATCATGTATACGCTTAGTAAAAAAATACACATTTGTCGAATAAATATTTTTGATGATAAAAATATTCCTTTTATCATGTATACGCTTAGTTAAAAATACACACGTGTTGAAATAAATAATAGTTTGCTAGAAATATTATTATTAGCTTTGTTCTGCATATATATACATGTGTTGAACAGGAAAAATGGATTAGCTGTAGAGTAAAGAAATTATCTGCGTGCCCGACAAATAGGTAAACCTTGATGAGTTGGCTGCGCAATTTTATTTATATATCAACTCCTGTGAATGCCATTGGATGCGGAGTGCTGGTTTTTCTATGTGAAATAATAAAAAACGCCATAGGATAGTAACAATTAATTTTGAACTACACTACATGGCATACTTCTTGACGATAGGCATACTTCATCATATTCCACATAAGCAATTGGAGCTTGTGTGACGAGGTGGAAGATTTACCATACGAGCAAGAGGCTTGTATGGCGATGACTATATACTACAGGTTGAACTGATGACTGATATGGACTATATAAATTATAACGATAAATTGCCAGATTAATAAAAACCCCACACGGGTCTGGAGTTGACAATAATCACGTCGCTCTAGTTATTAGATACGGCACATGGACTATTTATTTCCACACGGAAACGGGGTGACGGGAATTTATTCTCTGGAGTGATTATCAGTACATGCTCCCCCGTAAACACCAAAATATATCACTAAAAATATGTGAATGCTTTTTAGGATTTATTGAGTACCTAATACGACCCAATAAATTTCCAAACCCCTCCCCGTACAAAGGAGGTTATGGCGAAATTTTTCGAAATATTAAGGTGTTAGTGAAATATTTGAAGTGAAAACGAAGTTGAAAATATAAAATGAACTATAGTTGAAACTATGGAATGAACTATATTTATATATATATATATATATATATAATTAAAAGGAATAGAGGCCGTGCAGTTCGCGTTTCGGAATCGTAATTTGAAACGATTAGTATGAGAAATCCGACCATCGGATTTTCCCGAAACCGCAACCGCTGGGTTCGCCTTGGAAATATCTTTCCAACGGCACCAACCTTGTAAAAATCCAACGGTTGGATTGTCCGGAATGTTTAATTCAAATCTGAAGAAAAACAGCGCCAGAATCGTTTATATTTATATATAAATATAAATATAATTAAATTTAATCGAATAACGACGCTGTAGTTCGAATTTTGAAACTGTAACTTCAAACGACTAGTGTGGAAGATCCAACCGTCGGATTCTCACGAAACTGGAACCGTTGGGTTCGCTTTGGGAATATCTTCCCACTGATATAGACTTTGTAGAAATCCAACGGTTAGATTTTCCCATATGGGTAAAACAAATTAGGAGAAAAGCAGCGCCAGTGCCACAGCACGACCTGAAACGTCGTTTAATTGAATATGGCCATTTTTAAATAAATAAAAATGGCGAAAAATCGCTATAAATGTTATAAGCAACATAGGTTGCAGATAAACGAATTGTGCTTGAATTGTTTGATATTTGATGGTTGTATGTGTATGACATGAAAATAACACTAAAGAACCCAAAAGATGGATGTCGAATAACATAACCATAAAATGAATCGATTTAAATTCTAATGACGTGGATTATTTGAAAAGGCCGAGCTAACCCTCATTTCAAATAATTTATCGAGCGATTCGAATTGGAAAATGCAAAGACGATTCAAGACCGACGATCTTCGTATCGGTTGGATGGGTGCTACTGAGGTTCCTGACCGGAGTAGCTACCGGAAGGGGACGGAAGTAGTAGCCGTCTGAACGTTTGTGTTGATTGGACGGATATACGAGGAATTGACGCCTCCTGTTTCATTCAGACCCAGGACGGACTTGAAAATGGACAGTGTGTCTGACATTGGATTTTGTTCTATACTGATTGATCTCTGTTAAATATATATCTGTTTGGCGGTGGAGAATTTATTCTTTTGCTTAACGCCCTTCTCTGAGACATACG
Organism: Allium sativum; assembly: GCA_030737875.1. Classification (NCBI taxonomy): domain Eukaryota; kingdom Viridiplantae; phylum Streptophyta; class Magnoliopsida; order Asparagales; family Amaryllidaceae; genus Allium; species Allium sativum. The sequence continues at coordinate 176,379,233 of CM060913.1, read as the reverse complement.
AGCTCAGAGGTTATATATCGATGGAAATTAATCGTATGGAGTGGACTGCCTATGTGGCATGCCAAGATGCTGTGATCAAGGCTTCTGTTGCAAAGCTAAGTCTTGTGGATAATGATCAAAGCAAGGTCTACGTGGCCTAGCTTTGTGTATTTCGTAGATTCGCGAACCTCACACCCCGGTATGAGTTAAAAACGTGATACGGACTGCTGGGAGAGCACGACGTTTCTTTCTAGCTATGGTGGTGTCAGTGACTTACCAGCCCTGACATATATATCTACTTTTCACCTTTGTGGTTGTTGGAATGCGAGGCGCCTCGATTATAGGTCTGTAAGGACCGGGAAACGTGTGTTCAGGAATAACTAATCCTCTAATGTAAGTGAGGACCGGCCCAGCCGCATCCAGGGGTTGCCCAGAGTGTGTAGTCCCGAGGCATTTGCTAGAGTGTCTCGAAGCGGAGAGGAGCTTGCCCCTTGCCTCGACTCATGACGGAAATCCAATTTCCAATACGAAATAACGGACTTGATTGTAGTACTAGTATGGTGACATAGTATATGGTAGCTATGCCGCCTAAGATTGATTTTTATGATGCTATTCATTTTTGAAACATATATGCACTAGTAATAATATCAAATGATTTTGCTTTATACGTATCAAGCATATTTGGCTATTATAAGGTAAAACTCTATCCTCCGGCTTGCGTTGCATTGTGTGATGGGACCCGCGTCTTATAATGGCTTCATTCTTTCTAAAAGCATTGCGTTGTTTTAAAAGAATTTACTTTGTTTTAAATGCACTAGCAATCACTGGAGTAAACCCGTTCCGCGAAAGTGGCGTGGTCCTATGATTAGCTATTTACTGTAGTTTAACTGTTAAATAGATTCCTCATACCAGTCCCCATGACTGACTCGTTGTTTGTTTCACTTTGCAAACGCGGGTGCCCTTATTTTCACACGGGCAGCCTAGTACACAGGTGACAGGTGGTTTTTGGTTCTGCACTGCTGCATAGAGTGCACTTTTGGCTCATGGCGAGGCTGACTTCATAGAGATGACTTTGATATTTTCCGCCATTACTGTATTTACATTATGATTCCGCCACTGGAGATGCAGACTGATTTACCTTCCGTATTTCTCACTATATGTATATGTATTCCGCCACTGGCGATGTAGACTGATACCCTTATTATGTCTCACTACATGTATGTATTCCGCCTCTGGCGATGATGACTGATCGCTTTCCTTTTATTTACTAAGTATATCCCACGTTATGCTATTCTGATATTCCTACATGTTGTGATTCCGCTGTCATATCCATGTAAAATTGTTTTATTTATTGTTTCTGCTATTATCTGTACTCTGCTATGATGATTAATGTGTTATTTCCTAATGATTATCCTTAATACCGCCCCTCGGATTTTGGGATCGTCACAGTTGGTATCAGAGCTTTGGTTAACCTTAGTTCCGGGATCTAACACGTTAAACACCTCGTCAGAATAGAATCAGTAGTGTTCTAATGCGAGTAGCTCATTAGAGATAGGATTAGCAATGTCCTAGAATAAGCTAAGCCGATTAGCAAAACAATTTGATCAGTACATCATCATTATCTTTCCTTGTATTCCCTTGCTTTATCATTTATGAAAATTATCAAATCTGTGAGCTTGACTCTTTTCTTGCTTATACAGTGCTCTTAGATGGCTACACGTGGAGCAGCAACTAGAGGAGGCCGTGGAGGCCGAGGAGATGCAACAGGAGGACGGGGGAATATCCCCGTAGTAGTGGAAGGTCCTATTATTCCGCCACCAGCACCAGAAGACTTTGAGCTCGACAAAGTAGCAAAGAGGTACAGAAATCTTGGAGGGAAACCTTTTATTGGCACTGGCACAGTGACCGAAGCTATCGCTTGGCTGAAAACCTGTGAGAAAATCTTCGAAGGCATGGGTATGGGAACTAACAACAAAGCCCGACTTGGCATTTGGCTCCTTCAGGAAGAGGCAGAGCTGTGGTGGGATGCCATTACTTCTGGGGATGCAGCTGGTACTATCCGGACTTGGGAGCAGTTCAAGACTTTGTTCAATGAGAAGTTTGTACTGGAACAGGCTCTAGAGAGGATGAGAGAGCAGTTTGCTAATCTCCAGCAAGGAGACCTCTCTATTCAGGACTATCTAAATAAGTTCACCCAGCTATCGCGCTATGCTCCAGAACTGTTTTTAACCAACAAAGCCAAGAATAAGAGATTCATATTTGGGCTGAAGCGCAAGTACCACGATAGAGCTATGAGCAACATCAAACTCTCTTTTACAGAACTCGTAGAGATGGATTGCAACTACGAAGACATGGATGAGAGACATGCTAGCCAAGACCGCACTAAAAGCCAAGCAGGGAATAAGCGCAAGGCTTCAACAGACCAACCCGAAACTAGCATTACCGCGGCCGCTACTCAAAAACCCGCAAAGATCCCGAAAGGAAACTGCTACAATTGCGGGAAGCCCGGTCATTTCTCTAATGTATGCAAGGCCCCAAAGAAGCCGAAGGAAAATGACTCAGCCGAATGCTACAACTGCCACAAGAAGGGGCACTACAGCAGGAACTGCCCTCTGAAGCAGAATGCACAGGTGGCCCATGTCTATGACGGGAAGACCCCGACAGCTACCACCGATGGATCAGGTAAACCCGATGTCTTGGGAGGTACCCTTACCATTAAAAATATTCCTGTTTCTGTACTTTTTGATACTGGTGCATCATGTAGCTTCATTTCTGGTAAAATTGTTCACAAGTTAAAATTGAATCAAAGAATTCTAAAGGAACCAATTAAAGTTCAAAATCCGATAGGAGGTTCTGTTAGTCTCAGTATATGTTGTAGATTACCTATTTCCTTTTCTCGATACCAATTTCCTTTTGATTCGATTGTCATGGACCTTTCCGAATTTGATGTTATACTGGGGCTGGACTGGTTGACAAAATATAAGGCCGAAGTTCGATGTGCCGAAAGAATCGTTAAAGTCGAAACGAAGCTTGGACCTATATATATACCATGCCATGGCTCAGAAATAAATAGAACAGAATTTTGGTCTTCTTTAGAAGTTATTCCCCCTTCGATAGAAAAGATACCGGTCATTAAAAACTATGCGGATGTGTTTGAAGAAGTAGAAAGCTTACCACCGCAAAGAGAAATTGAATTTAGAATCGATCTAATGCCGAATGCCCGACCAGTAGTGCATCCAATAAGAAGAATGGCCCCAAAAGAAAAGGAAGAGCTAAGTAGTCAAACCCGAGAATTACTTTGGAAAGGTCTGATCAGACCAAGCTTTTCAGCATGGGGAGCCGCAGTAGTATTTGTCCCGAAATCAGACGGTACTCTAAGACTTTGCGTTGATTACCGAGATCTCAATAAACAAACACTAAAGAACAAATATCCTTTGCCCCAAATAGACGATCTGTTAGATCAATTAAATGGAGCAACAGTATTCTCCAGAATGGACCTAGCTACAGGTTTCCACCAATTGTGTATAGCCGAAGACTGTGTTCCTTTGACAGCCTTCAGGGGTCCCGATTTATTCTACGAATGGTTGGTAATCTCGTTCGGTTTGTGCAACGCTCCGGCATACTTCGTTGATCTTATGAACAGAGTGTTCTGTGGTGTATTGAATAAATTTGTTCTAGTCTTCATCGATGACATTTTAATCTACTCTAAGTCGGAAGAAGAGCATGCAAAACATTTAGAACAAGTGTTGAAAATTCTAAGGAGAAACGTCTTAAAAGCTAAATTTTCTAAGTGTGTCTTCTGGCAGAATGAAGTTAAATTCCTTAGCCATGTCGTGTCAAAAGAAGGAATTGCTGTAGACCCAAGCAAAATTACAGCGATTCAAAACTGGAAACAACCTACTACACCCACAGAAGTTCGAAGTTTCCTTGGATTGGCTAGTTACTATCGGAAATTCGTTCAGGATTTTTCAAAGATATCAGGAGTATTGACAAAGCTTACAAAGAAGCATGAGAAATTCAAATGGACTCCCGAATGTGAAGAAGCTTTCCAGGAGCTGAAACTGAATTTGACAACCACTCCAGTGTTGACCATAATAGAAGGTAACCAGGACTTGACTGTATGGACTGATGCTTCTATTAGAGGGCTAGGCGCAGTGTTAATGCAAAAAGGCCAAGTGATCGCTTATGCCAGCCGTCAACTAAAGCCGCATGAAAGAAACTATGCTACTCATGATCTTGAGTTATTAGCTATCATGTTTGCTTTAAGAATCTGGAGGCATTATTTACTGGGCGAGAAATTCGAACTATTCACCGATCATCAATCCTTGAAATATCTGTTCACTCAGAAAGATTTAAACCTGAGGCAACAACGTTGGTTAGAATTCCTTGCAGCATACGATTTTGAAATTATATACACTCCAGGGAAAGCCAATGTTGTAGTAGATGCGCTCAGCAGAAAGAATGAAATCATCGCCAGTTTTGTCATCACGTCTTCATTAATAGACAGGATCTCGACTCTTCAAAAAGACGATGAGTTTATTCAAAGAATCAGTCAAAGAATCAAAGGAGGTGAATCCACAAGTTTTCGACTCGATGACAAAGGGGTTCTAAGATTGAAGGGTAGGATTTGCATCCCAAACCTTCCCGAGCTCAGAAGAGAAATACTTGATGAGTGCCACAAATCCAAATTAAGTATCCATCCGGGTGTGAGCAAAATGTATAACGATATCAAACGCGCATTCTGGTGGAGGTCAATGAAGAGAGATATCTCATTATATGTTAGCAGATGCTCCACTTGTCAGCTAGTTAAGAGTGATCAGCAGAAATTGGCTTGATTATTACAACCATTAGAAAATCCAGGATGGAAGTGGGAACAAATTTCGATGGACTTCATCGATGGCTTGCCTCGAACTAGAAAAGGAAACGACAGTATATGGGTAATCGTAGATCGCTTCACGAAGACTGCCCATTTCATACTTGTCCGATCCAACAGAACGGCTCAAAGTCTAGCACAGATTTACTTCAGAGAAATAGTTAAACTACATGGAGTGCCGCTCAGTATAGTCAGCGATAGAGATCCCCTATTTAATAGCAAATTCTGGGAAGCATTCCAGGAAGAATTGGGGACCAAATTGAATCTAAGCACCGCTTATCACCCTCAGACAGACGACCAAACTGAGCGGGTGAATAGAATTTTAGAAGATCTACTACGGGCTTGCGTTATCGATTTTGGAGGCTCATGGGAAGATCAATTACATTTAGCCGAATTCTCTTACAACAATAGTTATCAAGCAAGTTTGGGAATGTCTCCATTTGAAGCATTATACGGTAGACCGTGCAGATCTCCCGCTTGTTGGGTAGAACCTCGCAACAGACTTGTGTTAGGGCCCGATATGATTCAAGAAGCATCGGATAAAGTCGATTTCATTAAGAAGTGATTAAAAACCGCACAGAGCCGACAGAAAAGTTATGCAGATGCGAGAAGAAGGGATATATCGTTTGCCGTTGGCGATTATTTATATTTAAGAGTTTCTCCAATGCGAGGAGTAATCAGATTTGGCAAGACTGGGAAGTTGGCACCGAGATTTATTGGTCCCTTTCCTATACTTAAACGGATTGGAACTCTTGCATATAGGGTTTCATTACCTAATTGGTTGCCTGGTGTACATGATGTGTTCCACGTGTCTCAACTCAGAAAACATGTTCATGATCCCGACCTTATTGTGGAAGAAGCAGCGCAACAGGATATTGACATAACTCCAGAATTAGCGCTCAAGAGGGAGCCATTGAAGATAGTTGGCAAAGAAACTAGAGAGCTAAGGAGGAAAAAGATTCATTTAGTCAAAGTGCAGTGGAGTAGTGATCCTAGAGACTGTACTTGGGAGACGGAGGAAAGCATTAAACAAGCCTATCCCAAATGCAGAGTGGACATCTCTGACTAACTCCGGTGCAAGGTACCTTTACAATACTTTGCATTTACATTTTATTTCCTGCTTAACTGTTATTTCCTTTTCGAGGACGAAAAGTTTTAAGTGGGGGAGATTGTAATAACCCGGAAAATGTGAACCAGTTTAAAAATTTTAAATTAGGTTATTAACAAGAAATTGGAATAATTTAAATAGCCTATTTCAATAAAATATAGAATTTGGTATAATATTGCAGTTTGAAATTTTGATTACAAACTTTGTCTGACTGTACCGGGTGGAAAATATAACAGATTTTAACGAAACTGAAAATATTTAAATCTGTTTATTAATACCTTTCTAACAAATCTGAAAAATCGAAATTTCATAATGGAAATCAAAAGTTATGGCCAAATGAATTTTCAGAAAGGTCGCCATATAGTATATATAGCCCTTGAAAATTGAGATTTTGCATACGACCTCGGAATTCGACGAAACCACTTTTGTTGGGTCCGGGATGTCAAATTATTGCTAAATTTCAAATTTCATAATTTTTGAAGCTAGTATGTGAGCGGGGCAAAAGATAACATGTTTGGTCAAATTCTGTTAAAATGGGTCGACCTAAAAATGGCCGTTTTGCAAACGAGCTCAGAATTCGACGAAACTGGTTTTGTTAGGACCGTATCGTCAAAACAAAGCTAGATTTATTTTTCTGGAATTTTTAGATTCAGTTTGTGGCCCTGGCAAATTGAAATGTACGTTTAAATTAAATATCGAATGTTTTATATTTTAATTTGAAAAATAACTGACTGTAATAGTCGAAATGGTCAACGAAACATATCCCATTGTGTCCGGAATGGGGGTATTTAGCTGGGGGCGACAGTCGTTGGGTTTGATTTCGAGGTCGTTTGAAGAAGGGGTATTTTTGGAATTAAATAAATTAAAAATTAAAATAAAAAGGGCATCAACCAATCAGAATTCATCTTCTTCCTCGAAACCTCTGTCGCGACGCGGAAACCCATTCGAATCTTCTCTCTTCAATTTCTCCGCATCCACTCAACGAAATCAAGCAAACCCAGTTCCAATTTGAAGAGCGTTTAGAGATCTTCAAATCCATAGTAATTTCACGAATTATCATTGAGTATTGGGAGAGATATCGAGTCGGGAAGCTCCGACCTTTGCGCCGCCGCCGTTCCCTCTAGGAGGCGCCGAGTTGAACATCTCAGGTAGCTTTGGAAAGCTCTCTCCTTCCTCTTCGACGTGGCGCTGGCCGTTCGTCCTAAAGCTTCGTGGTTTTGCCGAAAAATTCAACCCTAGCTTTCGAATCAAAAAGGGGTATACGGCTGAAACTGATTTTTACACTTTAAAGCATTGCAAACTTGTAAAAATCGTATCTTTTTGCTATTTTAACGAAATTCGATGAAACAGGAGACACCGTGACCGCAAGGAGGCTCTCTACATTCTAGAAGAAGCCGCGAATTTTTCTGACCTTCCTACGATTTTTAGCACCGCAATAACCAATGTGAGGAATCTAAATTATCTGTGTGAATGAAATCGCGTTGTATAAATTATATAAGCGAAGTGTAAATTATATACGCATTGTATACCTCATGTACATGTGTTGTATAAGTTATATTAACGATGTATAAATTATACAAGCGTTGTTTGAAACATATATGCTTTGAATTGTGATGAAATGCAAGTGAATTATTATATTATATATATATATACACACTCCCCTCGTCCACAGACCGTGGACGATATTTATTGCTTGTGATTGACGTGATATCATATGGTTTGACGAATGGTTGGAAATAATTGTTTGTGGTTGATATTATGGTTGAAAAATACCTTTATGGTTGAAAAATACCTTTGTGGTTGAAAAATACCCTCTTATGGTTGAAACAAAATAGAATAGGATTGTGGAATTGAAAATAAAACATGCCGCTTGCGTGCGAACTAGATGCATGATCCCCATTGTCAAAAACCGCGAGGTTTTAAGGTAGAGCGAGGAGCCGTACTAGGGACGGTCCCGGTTTTAACTACCCTGCCGTTATGCTGCCGAAATTTTCTGAAATAATTATGCGTTAGAATAATTTTCATTCATTGAAATTATTTACATATGATATATCGAATATTCATGTGTTGAGTTGCAATTCCTTCGTTGAGTTGAAATTCATGTGTTGAATATTATTCGAATTTAAACAAATGGCTTTAACAATAAAAATCACATTTTTATATATATACAAACTATATCGAATATTCATGTGTTGAGTTGCAATTCATTCGTTGAGTTGAAATTCATGTGTTGAATAATATTTGAATTTAAACAAATGGCTTTAGCAATAAAAATCACATTTTTATATATATACAAACTATATTGAATATTCATGTGTTGAGTTGCAATTCATTCGTTGAGTTGAAATTCATGTGTTGAATATTATTTGAATTTAAACAAATGGCTTTAGCAATAAAAATCACATTTTTATATATATACAAACTATATCGAATATTCATGTGTTGAGTTGCAATTCCTTCGTTGAGTTGAAATTCATGTGTTGAATATTATTCGAATTTAAACAAATGGCTTTAACAATAAAAATCACATTTTTATATATATACAAACTATATCGAATATTCATGTGTTGAGTTGCAATTCATTCGTTGAGTTGAAATTCATGTGTTGAATATTATTTGAATTTAAACAAATGGCTTTAGCAATAAAAATCACATTTTTATATATACACAAACTATATTGAATATTCATGTGTTGAGTTGCAATTCATTCGTTGAGTTGAAATTCATGTTTTGAATATTATTTGAATTTAAACAAATGGCTTTAGCAATAAAAATCACATTTTTATATATATACAAACGATATGGAATATTCATGTGTTGAGTTGCAATTCATTCGTTGAGTTGAAATTCATGTGTTGAATATTATTTGAATTTAAACAAATGGCTTAAGCAATAAAAATCACATTTTTATATATATACAAACGATATGGAATATTCATGTGTTGAGTTGCAATTCATTCTTTGAGTTGAAATTCATGTGTTGAATATTATTTGAATTTAAACAAATGGCTTTAGCAATAAAAATCACATTTTTATATATACAAACGATATAGAATATTCATGTGTTGAATTGCAATTTGTTCGTCGAGTTGAAATTCATGTGTTGAATGTTATCGTCGTCTAAAAATTAAATGAATCGACAATGAAAACTATATTTTTATAGTAAATATGAAGTGTTAAAAATACACATGTGTCGAATAAATATTTCTGATGATAAAAATATTCCTTTTATCATGTATACGCTTAGTTAAAAATACACATGTGTCGAATAAATATTTTTGATGATAAAAATATTCCTTTTATCATGTATACGCTTAGTTAAAAATACACATGTGTCGAATAAATATTTTTGATGATAAAAATATTCCTTTTATCATGTATACGCTTAGTAAAAAAATACACATGTGTCGAATAAATATTTTTGATGATAAAAATATTCCTTTATCATGTATACGCTTAGTTAAAAATACACACGTGTTGAAATAAATAATAGTTTGCTAGAAATATTATTATTAGCTTTGTTCTGCATATATATACATGTGTTGAACAGGAAAAATGGATTAGCTGTAGAGTAAAGAAATTATCTGCGTGCCCGACAAATAGGTAAACCTTGATGAGTTGGCTGCGCAATTTTATTTATATATCAACTCCTGTGAATGCCATTGGATGCGGAGTGCTGGTTTTTCTATGTGAAATAATAAAAAACGCCATAGGATAGTAACAATTAATTTTGAACTACACTACATGGCATACTTCTTGACGATAGGCATACTTCATCATATTCCACATAAGCAATTGGAGCTTGTGTGACGAGGTGGAAGATTTACCATACGAGCAAGAGGCTTGTATGGCGATGACTATATACTACAGGTTGAACTGATGACTGAAATGGACTATATAAATTATAACGATAAATTGCCAGATTAATAAAAACCCCACACGGGTCTGGAGTTGACAATAATCACGTCGCTCTAGTTATTAGATACGGCACATGGACTATTTATTTCCATACGGAAACGGGGTGACGGGAATTTATTCTCTAGAGTGATTATCAGTACATGATCCCCCGTAAACACCAAAATATATCACTAAAAATATGTGAATGCTTTTTAGGATTTATTGGGTACCTAATACGGCCCAATAAATTTCCAAACCCCTCCCCGTACAAAGGAGGTTATGGCGAAATTTTTCGAAATATTAAGGCGTTAGTGAAATATTTGAAGTGAAAACGAAGTTGAAAATATAAAATGAACTATAGTTGAAACTATGGAATGAACTATATTTATATATATAAATATAAATATAATTAAAAGGAATAGAGGCCGTGCAGTTCGCGTTTCGGAATCGTAATTTGAAACGAATAGTATGAGAAATCCGACCATCGGATTTTCCCAAAACCGCAACCGCTGGGTTCGCCTTGGAAATATCTTTCCAACGGCACCAACCTTGTAAAAATCCAACGGTTGGATTGTCCGGAATGTTTAATCCAAATCTGAAGAAAAACAGCGCCAGAATCGTTTATATTTATATATAAATATAAATATAATTAAATTTAATCGAATAACGACGCTGTAGTTCGAATTTTGAAACCGTAACTTCAAACGACTAGTGTGGAAGATCCAACCGTCGGATTCTCACGAAACTGGAACCGTTGGGTTCGCTTTGGGAATATCTTCCCACTGATATAGACTTTGTAGAAATCCAACAGTTAGATTTTCCGATATGGGTAAAACAAATTAGGAGAAAAGCAGCGCCAGTGCCACAGCACGACCTGAAACCTCGTTTAATTGAATATGGCCATTTTTAAATAAATAAAAATGGCGAAAAATCGCTATAAAATGTTATAAGCAACATAGGTTGCAAATAAACGAATTGTGCTTGAATTGTTTGATATTTGATGGTTGTATGTATATGACATGAAAATAACACTAAAGAACCCAAAAGATGGATGTCGAATAACATAACCATAAAATGAATCGATTTAAATTCTAATGACGTGGATTATTTGAAAAGGCCGAGCTAACCCTCATTTCAAATAATTTATCGAGCGATTCGAATTGGAAAATGCAAAGATGATTCAAGACCGACGATCTTCGTATCGGTTGGATGAGTGCTACAGAGGTTCCTGACCGGAGTAGCTACCGGAAGGGGACGGAAGTAGTAGCCGTCTGAACGTATGTGTTGATTGGACGGATATACGAGGAATTTGACGCCTCCGGTTTCGTTCAGACCCAGGACGGACTTGTAAATGGACTGTGTGTCTGACATTGGATTTTGTTCTATACTGATTGATCTCTGTTAAATATATATCTGTTTGGCGGCGGAGAATTTATTCTTTTGCTTAACGCCCTTCTCTGAGACATACGAGCTCATAGGTTATATATCGATGGAAATCAATCGTATGGAGTGGACTGCCTATGTGGCATGCCAAGAAGCTGTGATCAAGGCTTCTGTTGCAAAGCAAAGTCTTGTGGATGATGATCAAAGCAAGGTCTATGTGGCCTAGCTTTGTGTATTTCGTAGATTCGCGAACCTCACACCCCGGTATGAGTTAAAAACGGGATACGGACCGCTGGGAGAGCACGACGTTTCTTTCTAGCTATGGTTGTGTTAGTGACTTACCAGCCCTGACATATATATCTACTTTTCACCTTTGTGGTTGTTGGAATGCGAGGCGCCTCGATTATAGGTCTTTAAGGACTGGGAAACGTGTGTTCAGGAATAACCAATCCTCTAACGTAAGTGAGGACCGGCCCAGCCGCATCCAGGGGTTGCCCAGAGTGTGTAGTCCCGAGGCATTTGCTAGAGTGTCTCGAAGTGGAGAGGAGCTTGCCCCTTGCCTCGACTCATGACGGAAATCCAATTTCCAATACGAAATAACGGACTTGATTGTAGTACTAGTATGGTGACATAGTATATGGTAGCTATGCCGCCTATGATTGATATTTATGATGCTATTCATTTTTGAAACATATATGCACTAGTAATAATATCAAATGATTTTGCTTTATACGTATCAAGCATATTTGGCTATTATAAGGTAAAACTCTATCCTCCGTCTTGCGTTGCATTGTGTGATGGGACCTGAGTCTTATAATGGCTTCATTCTTTCTAAAAGCATTGCGTTGTTTTAAAAGAATTTACTTTGTTTTAAATGCACTAGCAATCACTGGAGTAAACCCGTTCCGCGAAAGTGGCGTGGTCCTATGATTAGCTATTTACTGTTGTTTAACTGTTAAATAGATTCCTCATACCAGTCCCCATGACTGACTCGTTGTTTGTTTCACTTTGCAAACGCGGGTGCCCTTATTTTCACATGGGCAGCCTAGTACACAGGTGACAGGTGGTTTTTGGTTCTGCACTGCTGCATAGAGTGCACTTTTGGCTCATGGCGAGGCTGACTTCATAGAGATGACTTTGATATTTTCCGCCATTACTGTATTTACATTATGATTCTGCCACTGGCGATGCAGACTGATTTACCTTCCGTATTTCTCACTATATGTATATGTATTCCGCCACTGGCGATGTAGACTGATACCCTTATTATGTCTCACTGCATGTATGTATTCCGCCTCTGGCGATGATGACTGATCACTTTCCTTTTATTTACTAAGTATATCCCACGTTATGCTATTCTAATATTCCTACATGTTGTGATTCCGCTGTCATATCCATGTAAATTTGTTTTATTTATTGTTTCTGCTATTATCTGTACTCTGCTATGATGATTAATGTGTTATTTCCTAATGATTATCCTTAATACCGCCCCTCGGATTTTGGGATCGTCACAAATTAAATTTAAAAAATTAATCTTATCTTCAACTTGGTTAAAGAACTATTGTCCTTTAAAACAAAGATCACGGTAAACCCGAAATCATCTTCCATAAAATATGAAATCTTCACAGAAATCAAATCAACATATATAATCGTTATAAATTCCTGTATCCAACCAATAATATAAATGGAATAACGGCAAAGCCTCTTAAATTCCATATGTAGTATCGGTTTTCTTTTACAGAAGCTTATCTCGGTTATTATTAATTCGAATTCCATTCAACTCCAAAATTAATATATTAAATTGGAAAACTTGGCTTTTGGAAAATTCCCATTTAAATCTTAATAAAAGATTCATAAATTCCAAATCATATTTTCACTGTCAGTTGGGTTAAAGAACACATGTCACTTAAAAACATAGTTCACAATAAACCCAACTCACATTTCATCTTATTTCAATTACTAAATATAATTGAAAACTTTAATAATCTAAATAAAAGATTATTCTTTTCATACGGGGTTTAAGAATAGTGTTATTTAAGACACTATTCACGACAAACCCAAAATCCAATTTATTTAATTTCAATTAAATATTGACAAGTTGGAAAACTTCATTAAATCTTAATTTAATGATTAATTCTAGTTGATAACTGGTTCATTTAGATAAAAATATATTCTTCCAAAATATATTCTTTTTCTAAAATATATCTTTTCCTAAGAATGTTCTTCATTGGAATGTGACTCAATCAACAACCATATATTGCACAAATCAACAAGCATGATAAATAATTATCAAACATCCAGTAAATCAACCAAAGTGGATTCTACACTAAATAATGGGACTAGTGTAGATCAGATATCATCCGAACACCCATGTGGGGTCTCACCCAGCTATCAAATAATTAATTATTTGTGCACTTGGGCGATGTGTGAAAATTATCGACCCAATCACATAAACAAGTCGAATGACTTGTAAATGGAAGTGTAATATTAAATTTGAATATACTAACAATATATTTAACACATCAAACATTTCCACATCTTAGACATACATCTCAATTCTTTTTATTGTGAACAATTGACAATAAAAATCTAGTCTTTTATTTCTTTTGTGTAATCCTTATCAGTGACCAAAAATTGTATATTTTGGTTTAATCATTTTAATGTACAAAAATGGTAATTTTTTCCCTTTCTTTTAATGTAAACAAGTAAATTTTGTCCAATCCTTTTAAATAAACAAAAATGTAAACTTTTTCCTTTAATCCTTCTTAATGATCAAAATTGTAATCTTCCTTATAAATGACAAAATGTGTATTTTTACTTCATTCTTTTTAATGTGACAAAAATGTCCATTTCTAATTCATTCCCTTTAATGTATAAAAAAAATACATTTCTAATTCGTTCTCTTTAATGTATAAAAATATACATTTCTAATTCATTCTCTTTAATGTATAAAAATAATGATTTGTTTGTTAGCTTTTAAAGCAAACGAAATGATGATTTTGTTTATTTACTTCTAATGCAAATAAAATGATAATTTCGTTTATTAACTTTACAATGTAAACAAAATGAGAATTTTGTTTATTAACTTTTCAATGTAAACAAAATGAGAATTTTGCCTTCATTCTTCTCAAATAAACAAAAATGTGATTTTGTCTTCATTCCTTTCAAATAAACAAAAATGTGATTTTTATACTACATAAAAAAAAAATGATATTCTTTTTCTAAGTTTCTTAGACTAACATTAAAAATGTGTTTTTAATGTGAAACATATTTCACATTGAAATATGTAAATTCTTCTACTCTTTATAATATTAACATTAAAAATGTGTTTTTTTTAAGGTGAAACATATTTCATAATGAAATATGTAAAATTTTCATTACATGATTTATTTTCAACAAGGGAATACAAATAAAAACACAACTTTTTATTTCATGCTTTACTTGCAACAAGGAATGCAAATAAAGATTTAACTTTTTTTTTTAGTTTTATTTACATCAAGGAATGTAAATAAAAGAAAATTGTAACTTTTTAATTCAATGTATATTTGAGTGAATGTAAAAAGGAACAAACTTAATTTCAATGAATATTTACATTAGTGAATGCAAATAAAAGGATAAATCTTATTTTCAATGTATATTTGCATTTGTGAATACAAATACAAGAACAAATTTTACTTTCAATGTATATTTGCATTTAAGAATGCAAATAAAAGAACAAACTTTATTTTTAATATGCATTTATATTTGTGAATGCAAATAAAAGAACAAATTTTATTTTGAATACGTATTTGCATCTCTAATCAAGTTTGACCAAAAATGTATATTTATTTCACTGGTTCAAGTTTTGATAAAAATGTGAATTTTCTATTCACTAATCAAGTTTTGATAAAAGTGATATTTCAATTCAAAAATCAAGTTTTGATAAAAGTGATATTTCAATTCAAAAATCAAGTTTTGGTAAGAGTGATATTTTCATTTCAAAAATCAAGTTTTGGTAAGAGTGATATTTATTTTTAATATACATTTTTCACTAAAAATGATCAAAATAATATTTTATTTATATTGAATTGACAATATAGTTCAATTCAACAAAAGTGATCAAAATAATATATTATTTATATTGAATTGACAATATAGTTCAATTCAACAAAAGTGATCAAAATAATATTTCATTTATATTGAATTGACAATATAGTTCAATTCAACAAATATGGAAAATCCATTTTTGTTTAATATATTGTGATGACCCCAAACCTCCACTAGGTGAAAGTAAGGAATAATCATATGGAATACAACATAAATATAACAATACATATCACTGATACAATATAGCAGAGGAAAACCATAGCATAATAACATCATAGCAGCGGAAATATAATGTCATAAACCACAAAATCCCAACAGTCACAGAATCCAGATTATTACATCAAGTTTGCAGAAATGAAAATAAGTTCCAACTCCCAAATTAAGCAATACGAAATGAAACAAGTCTAATGACTGAACTTAAAGATAGAAAAATGCAATAGAAGTAAATGATAGCTGTCCTCAAAGCTCCAAGTCATCACCTCTCCGCAAAAGCAAATCCAAGCAAAGATAAGGAGCAACTCCAAGAAGACTCCAAGCAAAGAATGAACCTGTTTACTTGGCTGCCCGTGTAGAAAAGAGGGCACCCGAGTTTGCAAAAAGGTGAAACAAACTACGGGTCAGTCGTGGGACTGGTATGAGAATTCATAACTAGTTTAGTAATAATAATATGACAAATCCAAAGACCACGCCGCTAACGCGGAACGGGTTTACTCAATGGATTGTCGTGCATAATTTAAAGTGTCAGAACGTACAACATCGCAATGCTTTTTAGAAAAAATGGAATCACCATAAGACTCAAGTCCCATCACACAATGCAATGCACACCAGAGGATAGAGTTTTCCCTTATGGTGATTAAACATGCTAAATACGGCAAATACGAGTTTAATATTATTATTAGTGTATAATAAAAACATTTCAAAATAAATGTATCAATCCTAGGAAACATAGTACCCCATCCTACTATATCTCCATACTAGTAATACAATCAAAACTGTAGGGTCGTATTTGGAATTTGGATTTCCATCTGAGTCAAGGCTAGGGAGTAGATCCTTACCGATTCGAGACACTCTAGCAATGCCCCAGGATTGGTACTCTGTCCAACCCTTGGATAGCTGCAGGGTCGGTCCACACTTACTTTTGTGGATTAGTTATGCCTGAACACACGCTTCCCGGTCCCTTTGGACCTATAATACGGCCAGTGGCGACTGCATAAACCGAGGCCTCGAACAATCCAACAACCACAATGAATAAATGCCAGCGCTGGTAGGTCCCTGGCACCACTCTAGCTAGAAAGAAACGTGTGCACTCCCTGCGTTCCCTTCTCCCGTTTTAGACTTCGCCGGTGTGTGAGGACTGTGAAGTCACGTCATACACAAAGCTATGCCTAAACAGGCTATGCTTTGATCATCCCACAAGGCCTGCTTTTCAACAAGAAACCTTGATCATTGCATCTTAGTATGCCACATTGTCACTCCATACCATACCATCGCTTCTCCATCAATACATAAATGGGTGTTAAGTAGAGAATAAATTCTCCACCACCAATATTTATATATTAACAGAAAATCAACAATATGATATATAACGAAGTACGATGTCAGACACACCATCCATTTAAACTTATGCTCTGGGTCTGAACGAAAGTCAAATCCGTGAAACCAACATGTACGTCTGGGCAATGACCTTGACCCATGAATTGGTAGCAAGTCAATTTAGGGTCTCGATTGCTGTCCATTCGAGGGAAGATTTACGGTCTTCATGCGTCGTCTTCTTACTTCAATCTTCATTGTCGTTTTGATTATTTGGAATGAGATTAACTCGGCCTTTCCAAATAATCTTCGTGTATATATATATATATATATATATATATATATATATATATTGAAAACTTTTCCTTATCGTTATTTCTAATTTATAACGATTATTTCCTATTTTATTTAATTAAAAATAATTAAATCTTTAATCAACGACGATTCAGGTCAATGTCGATTTTGGTGCTATTTCAATCAATTTTGATTTTCACATATCTCAAAATCTAACCGTTGGATTTTGACGTATTATATATCGTTGGAAAGATTTTTCCAAGACGGTCCTAGCGGTTTCAGTTTCAAGAAAATCCGACGGTTGGATCTTCTTGTATTGTCATTTAAAGATATAATTTTAAAACGCGAAATACCGCGCTCGATTCGTTTAATTTTAATTATATATATATATATATATATATATATATATATATATATATATATATATATATATATATATATATATAGACGTAACCCGTTAACTCTTTATTCTTAAGTATATTTTCCTTCTTTATCCTTTTATCCCTTCATTTACAGAGAAATGCAAATCATACTTGAATGATGAATTCTTCCTTTTTGATTCTTTTAATTTCTTTAATTGTAACGACCCAGAAAATCTGAACCAATTTAAAATTTTTAAATTGGCTAAAATAATGGATTTTAAATATTTAAAATAAATATTTTAAATAATGGCGATGAAAACTGAGTTCGAATCGACATTTGAAAACGAATATAATTAATTATAATTATATATAGAATTGAAAATGGCGCGGTAGTTCGATAATTCGATTTCAAACTTCAATTGAATATACCGGGTGCAAAACAATCCGGATTTTAGTGAAACCAAAAACATTAGGATCTAATTGATGATATCTTTCCAACGAATCTGACCAATCGAAATTTGATAGCGGGAATCAAAAGATATGTCCAGTTGAAAATTCTGAATAGTCGCTATGGAATTCAGGCCCTTAAAAATGGACAATTTGCAAATGACCTCGGATTTCGACGAAACCACTTTTGTTGGATCCGCAGTGTCAAGTTATTGCTAGGGTTCAAATTTCATAATTTTTCGAATCAATATGTGAGCGGTTTCAGTTGATTTTAATCGACTGGAAATTGGCCATTTTTCAAACGGTCTCAGAATTCAACGAAACTAGTTTTGTGTAACAACCCGAAAATCTGGGCCAGTTTAAAATTTTTATTTTGGCAATTTTAACGAATTTTGATTATTTAAAATAGATTATTTTAAATAATATCGACGAGAAAATTTATTTTTAATATAATTCGAACGTATATATTATATACATCGTCGTTAGAATATAAATATTTATATATAAATTATAAATAGAATTGAAAATGGCGCGGTAGTTCGATAATTCGATTTCAAACTTCAATTGAATGTACCGGGTGCAAAACAATCCGGATTTTAGTGAAACAAAAAATAATGGAATCTAATAGTGAATATCTTTCCAACGAATCCGAAAAATCAAAAGTTCGTAGCGGGAATCAAAAGATATGTCCAGTTGAAAATTCTGAATAGTCGCTATGGAATTCAGGCCCTTAAAAATGGACATTTTGCAAATGACCTCGGATTTCGACGAAACCAGTTTTGTTGGGTCCGTGATGTCAAGTTATTGCTAGGTTTCAGATTTCATAATTTTTTGAATCAATTTGTGAGCGTGGCAAAGGAAAACGCGTTTGACCAGTTTCAGTTGATTTTAATCGACTGGAAATTGGCCATTTTTCCAGCGGTCTCAGAATTCGACGAAACTAGTTTTGTTAGGACCGTATCGTTAATACGAAGCTAGAAAATATTTTTCTGGAATTTTTCTAGTTAGTATGTGACCCCGGTAATTTGAAATGTACGTTTAAAATTCAATATAGCGATTTAAATGTAAATTTAACGGAAACTGATTCAAATAGTCGAATCAGCCTACGACACATATCCCATTGTGCTCGGAATGGGGGTGAAACGCTATGGGCGACAGGCGGTGGGCCTCGTTTCGAGGTCGTTTGTAAAAGTCAACTTTTTTAGAAAAATAAATAATTAAATAATAAAATAAAATAAAAACCTTCTTCCCCTTAAATCACTCTGGCCCCCCCACTATTTCAAAACCGAAATCGAACCAGAAAAAAAAACAAGAAAAAACCCTAACCACCATCCACCTCGTCGCGATCCGCCACCCTCCTCCACCTTCATCCGCCCTCCGCCTCGATCCGATCTCCCTCCTCCTCTTCTCCTTTCCGCATCGATCCTCTTCCCTTCTGCCATGAGACCGACGCGCGCCATCTCTTTGTCGAAGTCGCACCTCCAGGCCACCGCGGATCGAAGTCCGCTCTTCCCTCTGTCGCTCAGCTCGACGCCGCCCACCCGAAGCTCGCCTGCGCCGCCTCCTCCTGGGTAGCCGCACCCCTCCCTCTTTAAAAAAAAAAAAAGAAAGAAAACACTGTAAGCATTTCCCTTTATATTTTTTTTAGCCAATATGAATTTTTAAAGAATTTCAAAACTGTTTTTTTCTAGTTTTATAAACTGAATTTTTAAAGAATTTCAAAACTGTTTTTTTCTAGTTTTATAAACTGAATTTTTAAAGAATTTCAAAACTGTTTTTTTCTAGTTTTATAAACTGAATTTTTAAAGAATTTCAAAACTGTTTTTTTCTAGTTTTATAAACTGAATTTTTAAAGATTTGTAAACTGTTTTTTTTAAAGAATACATAAACTGATTTTTTTTTCTTAATTTATAAAAGTTTAGATTTTTAATTTATGAAAGTTTAGATTTTTGTATTAGGAAAGATAAGATTTTTAATGTGTAAAAGATAAGATTTTTAATGTGTAAAAGGTCGGATTTCATAATATGGAAGAAGTGGAAAAAAATCGAATTTATATATATTGAAAGTCGAAATAAAAAATATGATTTTTATATATAGAACTTCGAGATAAAAATAAGATTTTTATATATAGAACTTCGAGATAAAAATATGATTTTTATATATAGAACTTCGAGAAAAATATGATTTTTATATAGTGAACTTCGAAATAAAAATTCGATTTTTATATATTGAACTTTGAAATAAAAATTCGATTTTTATATATGGAATAGCGAAGTAAAAATTCGATTTTTACATATGTAGTGGCTACGGGCAACGAAGATGACGAAGATGCGATAGCGATGAAGATTTCTATCAATGAAGTGCCGTGGAGCTTGGATAGCTTTCTGTGAGAATTTCTCACCTTTCAATTTATTTTTCTAGTTATATATATATACTAGGATGCAGACGGTGCTTAGTAGCACCCGACACCCGTCCACAGACAATGGACTTGTTTGATTGGTTGTGTAGTTGGTTAGATTATTTGATTTGGATTGGATTGTTTTGGTGAAATGGAAATTGATATGATTGATGTGTGAATGGCGTGGGCCTTCACTAGACCGGGGATAAGGCTAGGCCTCGTCCCGTTTCTAGTATCGTGCCGTTATGCCGCCGAAATTTTCTAAAATGTGTTAGAAAAATAAAAATATCATTTTATTTAAAGAATGAACTGAATAGAAATTCATATGTTGGAATAAAATGTTTTATCGTTAAAAATATAATTTTTAACGTGAAGTGAATAAAATAGAATATTCATTTACAAACCACACGGTTTGTTTATGTACACCTATTTGAATGACATTGATTGGGACGATAAATTTTACACATCGCCCAACAGCACAAATAAAATATGTGTTTGATTGTTTGAAACCCCACACGGGTGTTGGGATGAAATTTGAAGTTCACTCATCCTGATTGATTAAATATGTCGATCGATTGATTGACAGGCTGTTATAAGCGTTGAATATCTATATTTGATGCTTTTACAGTGTAGTGCACTTTGGTTGATGGTTGATTATTTTCAATGTTATTATATACATGTGTTGTATGAAAATCCATATAATTAACTTTATATGGTAATTGATTGGGCCTCATTCCAATCGTGAAAATAAAGAATATTTTGATAATAGAGAATATTTGAAATAGAATATTTGAAAATAGAAATATGTGAAGCCGTGATGATTAGATTGACGCCATTTTGACGTGAACGATATTTATATCGATTTTAAAACGATTTCGAAATGAATTGAATTGAAAACGATTTCGAAATGAATTGAATTGAAAATGATTTCGAAATGAATTGAATTGAAAACGATTTCGAAATGAATTGAATTGAAAACGATTTCGAAATGAATTGAATTGAAAACGATTTCGAAATGAATTGAATTGAAAACGATTTCGAAATGAATTGAATTGAAAACGATTTCAAAATGAATTGAATTGAAAACGATTTCGAAATGAATTGAATTGAAAACGATTTCGAAATGAATTGAATTGAAAACGATTTCGAAATGAATTGAATTTAAAACGATTTCGAAATGAATTGAATTGAAAACGATTTCGAAATGAATTGAATTGAATATGAATTCAAATTGAATTGAAATTTGAATTGAATAGAAATGAATTTTAAAACGAATTTATAAAGAAGAATTCAATTTTGAATTGAATTGAAATGGAAGTTGAAATTGCTTTTGAAACGAATTTTAAAACTATTCATATAAATCGTTTTAAATAGAAATCGACGAAATATATATTATATATATTATATATATAATATAATGGCCTGAATAGAACGCGCCGCGCCGCGGCAGTTAGTGAATTTCGACCATTTATTTCAAACGGACATTGCGGGAGATCCGACCGTCGGATTCTCCTAAAACCGGAACCGTTGGGTTCGTATCGAAAAGAGCTTTCTAATGGATGTTAGAAATTTGAAATCTAACGGTTGGATTTGGAGTTACGTCCAAATCAAATTCGAAAAAGGTCGTTGTAAGTGCAGTTCGATGGCCATTGTTGGAAATCGACTGTACGGGCCTTGATAAAATTATTAAAAATAGTAATAATTTGTGTAAAATCATAAGAAATGATTTACAAAGAATTGGGATGAAAAACTCCATATTTGAAAAGATAAAAATAGATTTTTATCGAAATGAACTAGTTTTGAACTAGAATTATAATTCTATTTATTTTTAAATAAATAAATTGAATTCGAAAAGGGTTTTAAAAGTAACAAAAATTCCAATGATTGCATTGGAGTGGATTTGAATCGAAATTGTCTTCGGAATATTTCGATGTTGGAATTCGTGATTATACAGGTGTTGTTATGGAAATTTGAAAGATATATATGTATATCGTTATTTCCAATACGACATTTGTTAGTCGTAGAATTCGATATTGAATATAAGCCGATATATTTTCTATTCAGAGCCTTGTATTGAATATCGAATGTGATTTGGGTTTGTCGTGAATGGTGTCTTCACTAACACTGTTCTTGAACCCAGTTGAGAAAAGATTAAATCTTTTTATTTAGATTTAATGAAATTTACCAATTAAATAATATTTAATTGGAATTGAATTGATATTGATTTTTGGGTTTATCGTGAACAGTGTTTTTAAATAGCACTCGTTCTTTAACCCGATAATTAATGAATGAGATTTTGGGTTTATCGTGAACCGTGTTTTAAATGACACTGATTCTTTAACCCAGTCGAAGATTAAAACTAAGTGGAGTTTAATTGAATCTTTAATTAGATTGAAATGATTGAAAATGGAGTATCACCAGTTTTGCTCCAGGCGATAGTTAAATCTTTAATTAGATTTGAACGTGAAATGGTAATTGAATTTACCGATAACACTGTGGTGTTAGATATGAAGTATTACCAGTTTTACTTCATGGGATGAATAGGTTGGGATTGGGAAATTAAAACAAATGATTACTTCGGTAAGGTTCGCTAATCCCGACTAGTTTGAATTGATATTCAAAAGTAGATTAAAGAATAAATTCAAGAATTTATCTTTGATAAAATTAATGGGAACCTTTCCCTATGAATGTGAAAATTTAGAAACTAACTGTCGGTTAGCTAAGCAGAAGGGTTTCCTGGATATTGATCTGATGTTGGTTTCGGCCTTCGGGGTTAATGTTTGGGAAATTATTCTCTTGATTAATTTATGGTTAGTGACTAATGGATTGGAATGAGGCGTATGTTGTGTTTGTGTAACACTTATTTAAAATATACGCGAGTTATTCGGAAAGACCGGGTTTATCCCATTCTGAATAACTGATGCGACGATAAGTCGAAGATGAAGACGATGGTCGAAGACCGGAGGTCTTCACGTCGTTTGGGTGATAACTGATGATCTTGATTGGGCTGTACACCGAAGAAGATGGAAACAGTTAGTGATCGTCCAGACGTACTTCGAGATCGATGGATATGCGGGGTACTAGGTGCCTCCGGTTTCGTTCAGACCCAGAACGGACTTGTAAATGGACTGTGTGTCTGACATTGGATTTTAGTCCGTGTGATTGATCTCTATTAAATATATATCTGTTTGGCGGCGGAGAATTTATTCTCTTGCTTAACGCCCTTCTCTGAGACGTACGAGCTCAGGGGTTATATATTGATGGATATCAAACGCATGGAGTGAATTGCCTGTGTGGCATGCCTAAGTGGCAATTGATCGAGGCTTCTGTTGAAAAGCAAAGTCTTGTGGTGATGATCAAAGCACGGCCTTTGTGGCGTAGCTTTGTGTAACGTTTACCTCGCGTGTTTCACACCCGGTATGAACCAAAAACGGGAGACGGACCTCAGGGAGGGCATGCGTTTCTTTCTAGTTAGAAGTGGCGTCAGTGGTTTTACACGCCCTGACGAGTTTGACATATGTGGTTGTTGCTGTTGCGAGGCGCCTCGGATTGATCGGTCGTTCTCGAACCGATGGAGTCATTTAGTTGGCTCGTTTACGCCCCAAAGGGCGGGGAAACGTAGTGTTCAGGCATTTTAATCCACATCGGTGGACCGGCCCTGTCGCTCCAAGGCTTGACTGAGTACTTGCCTGAGACATGGGCTAGATTGTCTCGAATCGGTTGAGGACTATCTTTTGCCTCGGTTCATAGACGGAAATCCAATTTCCAAATACGTGACTTTGCGGTTTTATTTGTAAACCTATATATGGCGACATAGTGGCATGGGACGCTCATGTCGCCTATGATTGATACTTATGATTTGAAGTTGCTTTATGCACTATGCACTTATAATAGTATCAAATGATCTGTTTTAAACGTATCAAGCATTCTTTGGCTGTTATAAGGGAAAACCCTATCCCCCGGCTTGCGTTGCATTGTGTGATAGGACCTGGGTCTTATAACAGCTTCATTTTTCTTTACTTAGCATTGCGCTGTTTGTTTTATGCACTGGTATTCTTGGGAGGAAACCCGTTCCGTGTTATACGGCGTGGTCCCTTGATTTACCTAGCTTTAAAAATAAAGATTAACTGTTTTAGTTCTCACACCAGTCACATGACTGACCTGGAGTTTATTGTTTTAACCTAAACTCTGGGTGCCCCTATTTTGACACGGGCAGCTAGTAGTTTTGGTTTTGCAGATTTATATTCACAGGATCCTGGTTTACAGCTGGAACGATATCCGGAAAGCTTTGTATCCGTATATCTCTTCTAGTTGTGTATTGTATTATTTTCCGCTGCTATGTATTTAAAATGTAATTTAAATCTCTGATATTTCTGTGTAATATTTATTCATTAATACTCTGTATATTCTTGTAATCTGATGCATTGTTGTAATACACAATGAAATGTTCTTCTGTATGTGTTCTGTTTTGTCGTGTTCTCAAACGATAGGGCGTTTCGAACGGCCTGGGCCGGTTTAGCGACTGGTTCGGACCGAGCGAAATTATTTGCCGTCACAGTTGGTATCAGAGCTTTGGTTTACAAAGCAGAGAACAAGGCACATTAGAACCGTACGAAATAATTCATCAGATATTGGATTAGTAATATCCAATTAGAATGACTCGTTAGAGATGGGATCAGTAGTATCCTAGAACGAGTGTAAAGAGTATATTTTTGAAAATGAAAACAAATTTTGTTTTGAAAATTTAAATCAACTATTCGTATTTGATTAATTAATATATTGATTTTGGACAGTCCAGTATATATAGACTTTGCGTATACGTCTGATCCACGTGTATTTGAAATTTTAATATACTGGATAGATATAGAGTCACACTCTAGTCGCCCGGAGACGATTCTGATGATAGTCTAGACATCATCAGAATTGGCATTCGAGTTTCAAAGGTGTGATTTTCTATATATTTCCATTAGACTGGTGTGAGAACCAAAATTAGATAGGGCTTATTGTTGTGATTTGGCATCAAAACATGATTTTCTGTATATGTATCAAAATTATGAATTTGAAAAGCTAATCAACTAATTGATTGATGTTTGTGTTGTTTGTTTATTTGTTTGCTAATTTTTAGCCATTTAGCCTAACAGAACCAAATATTGAATTATATCGAAAATTGGTTGCGTTTGCTAGCATATACATATATATCATTGAACAGGTCATAGCAAGGAGGCTAGAGCCGGAGAATAAAATTTGTTTGCCCGACAAATAGGTACATGTTTACTACATAATTTACTGTTTTGTTTGGGTGATGATGATTTTGTGAGCCTATTGGCTAGCCGCTTGGCTTTTTCTTTTTCTTTTTGAGATCTGAAGGACCGGGGAAGCTATTTGAAATTCCCCGATGCTCCCGGTGCAGGGGAGGTTATGGCGAAATTTTTCAAAAATTTAGGTTGTTAGCCAAATTTTTTAAGTTTTGAAAATTCTCAGAAACTAAAGAGTTGGAGAATGGAAACCAGATCGAATGTAGAGTTGAATGATCAAACCACTTTCGACTTTGTTCCTTTTCGGGGACGAAAAGTTTTAAGTGGGGGAGATTGTAACAACCCGAAAATCTGGGCCAATTTAAATTTTTTATTTTGGCAATTTTAACGAATTTTGATTATTTAAAATAGATTATTTTAAATAATATCGACGAGAAAATTTATTTTTAATATAATTCGAACGTATATATTATATACGTCGTCGTTAGAATATAAATATTTATATATAAATTATAAATAGAATTGAAAATGGCGCGGTAGTTCGATAATTCGATTTCAAACTTCAATTGAATGTACCGGGTGCAAAACAATCCGGATTTTAGTGAAACCAAAAATAATGGAATCTAATAGTGAATATCTTTCCAACGAATCCGAAAAATCAAAAGTTCGTAGCGGGAATCAAAAGATATGTCCAGTTGAAAATTCTGAATAGTCGCTATGGAATTCAGGCCCTTAAAAATGGACATTTTGCAAATGACCTCGGATTTCGACGAAACCAGTTTTGTTGGGTCCGTGATGTCAAGTTATTGCTAGGTTTCAGATTTCATAATTTTTCGAATCAATTTGTGAGCGTGGCAAAGGAAAACGCGTTTGACCAGTTTCAGTTGATTTTAATCGACTGGAAATTGGCCATTTTTCCAGCGGTCTCAGAATTCGACGAAACTAGTTTTGTTAGGACCGTATCGTTAATACGAAGCTAGAAAATATTTTTCTGGAATTTTTCTAGTTAGTATGTGACCCCGGTAATTTGAAATGTACGTTTAAAATTCAATATAACGATTTAAATGTAAATTTAACGGAAACTGATTCAAATAGTCGAATCAGCCTACAACACATATCCCATTGTGCTCGGAATGGGGGCGAAACGCTATGGGCGACAGGCGGTGGGCCTCGTTTCGAGGTCGTTTGTAAAAGTCAACTTTTTTAGAAAAATAAATAATTAAATAATAAAATAAAATAAAAACCTTCTTCCCCTTAAATCACTCTGCCCCCCCCCCCACTATTTCAAAACCGAAATCGAACCAGAAAAAAAAACAAGAAAAAACCCTAACCACCATCTACCTCGTCGCGATCCGCCACCCTCCTCCACCTTCATCCGCCCTCCGCCTCGATCCGATCTCCCTCCTCCTCTTCTCCTTTCCGCATCGATCCTCTTCCCTTCTGCCACGAGACCGACGCGCGCCATCCCTCTGTCGAAGCCGCACCTCCAGGCCACCGCGGATCGAAGTCCGCTCTTCCCTCTGTCGCTCAGCTCGACGCCGCCCACCCGAAGCTCACCTGCGCCGCCTCCTCCTGGGTAGCCGCACCCCTCCCTCTTTAAAAAAAAAAAAAGAAAGAAAACACTGTAAGCATTTCCCTTTATATTTTTTTTAGCCAATATGAATTTTTAAAGAATTTCAAAACTGTTTTTTTCTAGTTTTATAAACTGAATTTTTAAAGAATTTCAAAACTGTTTTTTTCTAGTTTTATAAACTGAATTTTTAAAGAATTTCAAAACTGTTTTTTTCTAGTTTTATAAACTGAATTTTTAAAGAATTTCAAAACTGTTTTTTTCTAGTTTTATAAACTGAATTTTTAAAGATTTGTAAACTGTTTTTTTTTAAAGAATACATAAACTGATTTTGTTTTCTTAATTTATAAAAGTTTAGATTTTTAATTTATGAAAGTTTAGATTTTTGTATTAGGAAAGATAAGATTTTTAATGTGTAAAAGATAAGATTTTTAATGTGTAAAAGGTCGGATTTCATAATATGGAAGAAGTGGAAAAAAATCGAATTTATATATATTGAAAGTCGAAATAAAAAATATGATTTTTATATATAGAACATCGAGATAAAAATAAGATTTTTATATATAGAACTTCGAGATAAAAATATGATTTTTATATATAGAACTTCGAGAAAAATATGATTTTTATATAGTGAACTTCGAAATAAAAATTCGATTTTTATATATTGAACTTTGAAATAAAAATTCGATTTTTATATATGGAATAGCGAAGTAAAAATTCGATTTTTACATATGTAGTGGCTACGGGCAACGAAGATGACGAAGATGCGATAGCGATGAAGATTTCTATCAATGAAGTGCCGTGGAGCTTGGATAGCTTTCTGTGAGAATTTCTCACCTTTCAATTTATTTTTCTAGTTATATATATATACTAGGATGCAGACGGTGCTTAGTAGCACCCGACACCCGTCCACAGACCATGGACTTGTTTGATTGGTTGTGTAGTTGGTTAGATTATTTGATTTGGATTGGATTGTTTTGGTGAAATGGAAATTGATATGATTGATGTGTGAATGGCGTGGGCCTTCACTAGACCGGGGATAAGGCTAGGCCTCGTCCCGTTTCTAGTATCGTGCCGTTATGCCGCCGAAATTTTCTAAAATGTGTTAGAAAAATAAAAATATCATTTTATTTAAAGAATGAACTGAATAGAAATTCATATGTTGGAATAAAATGTTTTATCGTTAAAAATATAATTTTTAACGTGAAGTGAATAAAATAGAATATTCATTTACAAACCAGACGGTTTGTTTATGTACACCTATTTGAATGACATTGATTGGGACGATAAATTTTACACATCGCCCAACAGCACAAATAAAATATGTGTTTGATTGTTTGAAACCCCACACGGGTGTTGGGATGAAATTTGAAGTTCACTCATCCTGATTGATTAAATATGTCGATCGATTGATTGACAGGCTGTTATAAGCATTGAATATCTATATTTGATGCTTTTACAGTGTAGTGCACTTTGGTTGATGGTTGATTATTTTCAATGTTATTATATACATGTGTTGTATGAAAATCCATATAATTAACTTTATATGGTAATTGATTGGGCCTCATTCCAATCGTGAAAATAAAGAATATTTTGATAATAGAGAATATTTGAAATAGAATATTTGAAAATAGAAATATGTGAAGCCGTGATGATTAGATTGACGCCATTTTGACGTGAACGATATTTATATCGATTTTAAAACGATTTCGAAATGAATTGAATTGAAAACGATTTCGAAATGAATTGAATTGAAAACGATTTCGAAATGAATTGAATTGAAAACGATTTCGAAATGAATTGAATTGAAAACGATTTCGAAATGAATTGAATTGAAAACGATTTCGAAATGAATTGAATTGAAAACGATTTCGAAATGAATTGAATATGAATTCAAATTGAATTGAAATTTGAATTGAATAGAAATGAATTTTAAAACGAATTTATAAAGAAGAATTCAATTTTGAATTGAATTGAAATGGAAGTTGAAATTGCTTTTGAAACGAATTTTAAAACTATTCATATAAATCGTTTTAAATAGAAATCGACGAAATATATATTATATATATTATATATATATATAATATAATGGCCTGAATAGAACGCGCCGCGCCGCGGCAGTTAGTGAATTTCGACCATTTATTTCAAACGGACATTGCGGGAGATCCGACCGTCGGATTCTCCTAAAACTAGAACCGTTGGGTTCGTATCGAAAAGAGCTTTCTAATGGATGTTAGAAATTTGAAATCTAACGGTTGGATTTGGAGTTACGTCCAAATCAAATTCGAAAAAGGTCGCTGTAAGTGCAGTTCGATGGCCATTGTTGGAAATCGACTGTACGGGCCTTGATAAAATTATTAAAAATAGTAATAATTTGTGTAAAATCATAAGAAATGATTTAGAAAGAATTGGGATGAAAAACTCCATATTTGAAAAGATAAAAATAGATTTTTATCGAAATGAACTAGTTTTGAACTAGAATTATAATTCTATTTATTTTTAAATAAATAAATTGAATTCGAAAAGGGTTTTAAAAGTAACCAAAATTCCAATGATTGCATTGGAGTGGATTTGAATCGAAATTGTCTTCGGAATATTTCGATGTTGGAATTCGTGATTATACAGGTGTTGTTATGGAAATTTGAAAGATATATATGTATATCGTTATTTCCAATACGACATTTGTTAGTCGTAGAATTCGATATTGAATATAAGCCGATATATTTTCTATTCAGAGCCTTGTATTGAATATCGAATGTGATTTGGGTTTGTCGTGAATGGTGTCTTCACTAACACTGTTCTTGAACCCAGTTGAGAAAAGATTAAATCTTTTTATTTAGATTTAATGAAATTTACCAATTAAATAATATTTAATTGGAATTGAATTGATATTGATTTTTGGGTTTATCGTGAACAGTGTTTTTAAATAGCACTCGTTCTTTAACCCGATAATTAATGAATGAGATTTTGGGTTTATCGTGAACCGTGTTTTAAATGACACTGATTCTTTAACCCAGTCGAAGATTAAAACTAAGTAGAGTTTTAATGAATCTTTAATTAGATTGAAATGATCGAAAATGGAGTATCACCAGTTTTGCTCCAGGCGATAGTTAAATCTTTAATTAGATTTGAACGTGAAATGGTAATTGAATTTACCGATAACACTGTGGTGTTAGATATGAAGTATTACCAGTTTTACTTCATGGGATGAATAGGTTGGGATTGGGAAATTAAAACAAATGATTACTTCGGTAAGGTTCGGTAATCCCGACTAGTTTGAATTGATATTCAAAAGTAGATTAAAGAATAAATTCAAGAATTTATCTTTGATAAAATTAATGGGAACCTTTCCCTATGAATGTGAAAATTTAGAAACTAACTGTCGGTTAGCTAAGCAGAAGGGTTTCCTGGATATTGATCTGATGTTGGTTTCGGCCTTCGGGGTTAATGTTTGGGAAATTATTCTCTTGATTAATTTATGGTTAGTGACTAATGGATTGGAATGAGGCGTATGTTGTGTTTGTGTAACACTTATTTAAAATATACGCGAGTTATTCGGAAAGACCGGGTTTATCCCATTCTGAATAACTGATGCGACGATAAGTCGAAGATGAAGACGATGGTCGAAGACCGGAGGTCTTCACGTCGTTTGGGTGATAACTGATGATCTTGATTGGGTTGTACACCCAAGAAGATGGAAACAGTTAGTGATCGTCCAGACGTACTTGGAGATCGATGGATATGCGGGGTACTAGGTGCCTCCGGTTTCGTTCAGACCCAGAACGGACTTGTAAATGGACTGTGTGTCTAACATTGGATTTTAGTCCGTGTGATTGATCTCTATTAAATATATATCTGTTTGGCGGTGGAGAATTTATTCTCTTGCTTAACGCCCTTCTCTGAGACGTACGAGCTCAAGGGTTATATATTGATGGATATCAAACGCATGGAGTGAATTTCCTGTGTGGCATGCCTAAGTGGCAATTGATCGAGGCTTCTGTTGAAAAGCAAAGTCTTGTGGTGATGATCAAAGCACGGCCTTTGTGGCGTAGCTTTGTGTAACGTTTACCTCGCGTGTTTCACACCCGGTATGAACCAAAAACGGGAGACGGACCTCAGGGAGGGCATGCGTTTCTTTCTAGTTAGAAGTGGCGTCAGTGGTTTTACACGCCTTGACGAGTTTGACTTATGTGGTTGTTGCTGTTGCGAGGCGCCTCGGATTGATCGGTCGTTCTCGAACCGATGGAGTCATTTAGTTGGCTCGTTTACGCCCCAAAGGGCAGGGAAACGTAGTGTTCAGGCATTTTAATCCACATCGGTGGACCGGCCCTGTCGATCCAAGGCTTGACTGAGTACTTGCCTGAGACATGGGCTAGATTTTCTCGAATCGGTTGAGGACTATCTTTTGCCTCGGTTCATAGATGGAAATCCAATTTCCAAATACGTGACTTTGCGGTTTTATTTGTAAACCTATATATGGCGACATAGTGGCATGGGACGCTCATGTCGCCTATGATTGATACTTATGATTTGAAGTTGCTTTATGCACTATGCACTTATAATAGTATCAAATGATCTGTTTTAAACGTATCAAGCATTCTTTGGCTGTTATAAGGGAAAACCCTATCCCCCGGCTTGCGTTGCATTGTGTGATAGGACCTGGGTCTTATAACAGCTTCATTTTTCTTTACTTAGCATTGCGCTGTTTGTTTTATGCACTGGTATTCTTGGGAGGAAACCCGTTCCGTGTTATACGGCGTGGTCCCTTGATTTACCTAGCTTTAAAAATAAAGATTAACTGTTTTAGTTCTCACACCAGTCACATGACTGACCTGGAGTTTATTGTTTTAACCTAAACTCTGGGTGCCCCTATTTTGACACGGGCAGCTAGTAGTTTTGGTTTTGCAGATTTATATTCACAGGATCCTGGTTTACAGCTGGAACGATATCCGGAAAGCTTTGTATCCGTATATCTCTTCTAGTTGTGTATTGTATTATTTTCCGCTGCTATGTATTTAAAATGTAATTTAAATCTCTGATATTTCTGTGTAATATTTATTCATTAATACTCTGTATATTCTTGTAATCTGATGCATTGTTGTAATACACAATGAAATGTTCTTCTATATGCGTTCTGTTTTGTCGTGTTCTCAAACGATAGGGCGTTTCGAACGGCCTGGGCCGGTTTAGCGACTGGTTCGGACCGAGCGAAATTATTTGCCGTCACATTTTGTTAGGACCGTATCGGCAATACGAGGCTGGAAAATATTTTTCTGGAATTTTTCTAGTTAGTATGGGACCCCGGTAATTTGAAATATACGTTTAAATTCAATATAGTGATTTAAATGAAAATTCAAAAGGAAACTGATTGTAACGATCAAATCAGCTTGCGATACATATCCCATTGTGTTCGGAATGGGGGTGAGACGCTATGGGCGACAGGCGGTGGGCCTCGTTTCGAGGTCGTATGTAAAAGTCAACATTTAGGAATTAAAATAAAAAAAAATAAAAAAAATTAAAAAAAAAGAAAGGAAGATCATCTCCTCTGGCCCCCCCCCCCCCCCCCCCGTTCATTTCAGTTTCAAAACGAGAAAAAAAAGAAAAAAAAAACCCTAGCGCTATCGCCCGCCCCAACTCGAGCGAACGCCGCCGACGAAGATCAACGACCCCAACCCTCTCCGTCCAGCCTCCTCCTCCCATCGCGCAACCCCCGAAGACCCCCTCCCCTCGTACGTCGAACCCCAGTACGATTCGCAGCGACCCAAGCCCAACCGCCTGCCACCACCGTTCGAAACCCCGAGCGCCACCCTCGAGAAGCCTCCGTCGATGTGCGAACCCCCCCCCCCTCTGTAAGTTTTTTTTTGTTTTATTAATTTATTTTTATGTATTTAAATAGTAAAAACTGATGTATTTAAATAGTAAAAACTGTTTTTTTTTTTAAAGATTTTTAAACTGATTTTAGAAGATTTTAAAACTGATTTTAAAGGATTTAAAAACTGTTTTTTTTAAAAGATTTTTAAAACTGATTTTAAAAGATTTAAAAACTGTTTTTTTTTAAAAGATGATAAAACTGATTTTGAAAAGGTTTTAAAAACTGATTTTGAAAAGGATTTTAAAACTGATTTGAAAATGATTTTAAAACTGATTTGAAAATGAAATTAAAACTGATTTGTTTAAAAATTAAAACTGATTTGAAAAAAAAATTAAAACTGATTTGAAAATGATTTTAAAACTGATTTGAAAATGACTTTAAAACTGATTTGTTTAAAAGTTAAAACAGATTTTTTGAAAGATTTAAAAACTGATTTTTAAAAAAGGTTTTAAAAGATTTGAATTTTGAAAAGTAAAAGATTTGAATTTTGAAAAGTAAAAGATTTAAACATTAAAAAGTAAAAGAAAAGATTTGATCTTTGAAATGGAAAAGGCGGAATCTATATTTTTGAAATTCGATTTTTATATATTGAATAGCGACGTCAAAATTCGATTTTTATATATTGAATAGAGAAGTCAAAATTCGATTTTTATATATTGAATAGCGACGTCAAAACTCGATTTTTATATATTGAATAACATAGTAAAAATTCGATTTTTACATATGTAGAGAATACAGGCAACGAAGCGACAAAAGGAGAGATTTTATGCAAGGAAGTGTCGTGCAGTTGGATAGCTATTGGTGAGATTTCTGATTTAAAAATTATATATATGTGATTGAAAATGAAAGTGAATTGCTATATATAAATATATATCTATATATATATACGCCCCTCGTCCACAAACCATGGACGATATTTATTGGTTGAAATTGTTGTGAAAATTGATTGATAGCGAATGATTGTTTGGGATTGTTTGTGATTGATATTGGTTGATTGCGGTTGAAAAATACCCGTTTGTGGTTGAAAAATATTTGGTTGAAACCACATAGGATTAGTTTGTGGAAATGAAATAGATATATACATGCCGCCTGCGTGCGAACTAGATGCATGATCCCCATTGTCAAAAACCGCGAGGTTTTAAGGTAGAGCGAGGAGCCATACTAGGGACGGT
Source organism: Allium sativum (assembly GCA_030737875.1). Classification (NCBI taxonomy): domain Eukaryota; kingdom Viridiplantae; phylum Streptophyta; class Magnoliopsida; order Asparagales; family Amaryllidaceae; genus Allium; species Allium sativum. Next base: position 176,345,007 of record CM060913.1, on the reverse strand, counting down.
GCCGGTTTTAACTACCCTGCCGTTATGCTGCCGAAATTTTGAATAATATTTGTGTGTTTGAATTATTTTCATCTGCTTACACTATATTTATTCATTGAATAGAAAACATTCATGTGTTGAATTGATATTCATTCGTTGATTAGAAATTCATGTGTTGAATGGTATTCATATTTTGAAATAAATTGTTTGATAATAAAAATCAACTTTTATCGACTATATGAACTGTGTAAAATAATCTCGTTTTAAAAGAAATTGTTTTATGATAAAAATCCTATTTTTATCACCTATATGAACTATATAGAAAAATAGTGTTTTGAAATGAATTGTTTTACAATAAAAATCACATTTTTATTGTATGCATAAATCGTTGAAATGTGAAGTGTTAAAAATAGCCACTTGTTCAAAATAAACATATATGAGTTGAAATATTCATCAATTAGCTAATGAAATGAATTGCGCCTATTTATGTAACATTAGAACGAATGGTGTTTTTAAACCAAATAGAAACCAAATATGAAGTTGAATAGAAAATGATAAATGATAAGAACTGTGTATATGTGTACATACATATTCATTGAACAGGTTATAGCAAAGGGGCTAGAGAAGAGGAATAAAATTTTGTGCCCGACAAATAGGTACACATTTACTGCTTTGTTTGGGTGATGATTTTATGAGCCTGTTGGCTAGCCGCTTGGCTTTTTCTTTTTCTTTTGGAGATTAGAAGGACCGGGAACGCTATTTGCGATTTCTCGATGCTCCCGGTGCAGGGGAGGTTATGGCGAAATTTTCCAAAATTTTAAGGTGTTAGAAATTTTTTTGAAGTGAAAACGATATGGAAATCACTGAAAGAACTATATTTATATAAATATATAAATATAAATAAAATTAAAATGAAACGAAGCCGTGCAGTTCGTATTTTGAAACCGTGATTTCAAACGACTAGTGCGGGAAATCCGACCATTGGATTTTCCCGAAATCTCAACCGTCGGGTTCGCCTTGGAATAATCTTTCCAACGGCACCAACCTTGTAAAAATCCAACGGTTGGATTGTCTGGAATGTTTAATTCAAATCTGAAGAAAAACAGCGCCAGAAGCGATTATATTTATATATATAAATATAATTATATATTTAATCGAATAACGACGCTGCAGTTTGTATTTTGAAATCGAAAATTCAAACGATTGTACCGGGATATCCGACCGTCGGATTTTCCCGAAAATGAAACCGTTGGGTTTGTTTTGAAAAGACCTTTCTAATGATGTAAATTTTGTGAAGATCCAACGGTTAGATTTTCAGATATGTGTAAATCAAATCTGAAGAAAAACAGTGCCACGGCCGCCTTATGGCCCGAAGCGTCGTTTTGAATAAAATGGCTATTTTAAAATAAATAAAAATAGCGATAAATAGTTATAAAATATCATAAGCGATATGGGATAGAAATAAACTGAATTTGTTCGATTTATGTGGCTTTTGATGGTTGAATGTGTTTGGTGTGAAAATTACATTAAAAGAACACAATTGGTGTTGTCGAATAATTTAACCATTGAAATAAATTGATTTGAAATTCTAAATATACGTGAATTATTTGAGAAGGCCGAGTTAATTCTCATTTCAAATAATTGACCGACGATTGAAAGTCGAAGATGAAGACGATGGTCGAAGACCGGAGATCTTCACCTCGTTTGGATGGTAACCGAGGTCCTGATTGGGAGGCATCCCGAAATATGGATAATGAGTGGTGATCGTCCAGACGTACGTGGTGGTCGAAGGGTTTGCGAGGTATTTAGTGCCTCCGGTTTCGTTAAGACCCAGAACGGACTTGTAAATGGACTGTGTGTCTGACATTGGATTTTATTCTATGTCGATTGATCTCTATTAAATATACATCTGTTTGGCGGCGGAGAATTTATTCTTTTGCTTAACGCCCTTCTCTGAGACGTACGAGCCCAGAGGTTGTATATCGATGGACATCAATCGCATGGCGTGAATTGCCTGTGTGGCATGCTAAGATGCAGTGATCAGGGCTTCTGTTGAAAAGCAAAGTCTTGTGGTGATGATCAAAGCACCGCCTGTGTGGCGTAGCTTTGTGTGAACGTGAATTCGCGAGCCTCACACCCCGATATGAACCTAAAACGGGAGAAGGACCTCAGGGTGGGCCTGCGTTTCTTTCTAGCTAGGGTGGTGTTAGTGACCTACCAGCCCTGACATTTATATACTTTTCACCTATGTGGTTGTTGCTGTTGCGAGGCGCCTCGATTTGATCGGACGATCCGGGTCCGATGGAGTCATTCGTTGGCTCGTTTACGCCCCAAAGGGCGGAGAAACGTAGTGCTCAGGCATAATAATCCACATCGGTGGACCGGCCCTGACGATCCAAGGGCCCACCTGAGTCTGGGCCTGAGACATGGGCTAGATTGTCTCGAATTCGGTAAGGACTCTCTTTTGCCTTGGTTCATGACGGAAATCCAATTTCCAAATACGTGATCGTGCGGTTTTGATTGTATATATATGGCGATATGATATATGGTACCCATGCCGTCTATGATTGATAGTTATGATTTGAAATTGTTTTCAAAACATATAAACACTAGCAATAATATCAAATGCCTTTGTTTTATTCGTATCAAGCATATTTTAGCCGTTATAAGGTAAAACTCTATCCTCCGGTTTGCGTTGCATTGTGTGATGGGAACTGAGTCTTATAACGGCTCCATTTTTATAAAAAGCATAGCGATGTTTAAAAGAAAGATTTGTTTTAAAGCACTGGCGATCCAATGGAGTAAACCCGTTCCACGAAAGTGGCGTGGTCCTGTGATAGGCCAAATTATATATGTGTTGAGTAGATTTCTCATACCAGTCCTTGTTGCTGGCCCTGTGTGGGCTGGGTACGCGTGATAGGGGGTTCTCGCTTCGCAGTTTGGTGGCGAACGGGAGACTCTTACCCCTACATGTCCCTGTTGAGGGTTGGTTCGCCAGTGGGCGCGAGACTCGAGAGGGTCGCCGTAAAACAAGTGGTTGGGGTACCATTGGGAGCCACGGTGGGTTTTACCTGCTGTACTGGAGGATGAAGGGATGGTTGCAAAGCCTACCGGATTTCGCGGGGTCGTCTCATCGTGGTATCAGAGCTTTGGTTAAGCTTAGTTCTGGAATATAACATTTGAATGAACTCGTCAGAAATAGAACCAGTAGTGTTCTAGGACGGGTAACTCAATACAGATAGGATCAACAATATCCTAGTATGAGTATAGCAGAATCAGAACAACTCGTTAGAGATGGGGTCAGAAGTGCCTCAGAACGAGTCGAGAGTAATATGTTTTTAAATAACGTATTTGTGATTATATATATATAGTCTGGTTTTAGAAATATAATTTTTGAATATATAAAAGATATATATTTTAAAAGTTAAAAAGGTTAAAAACAATTGGATTGGTTGTTGTGTTGTGTGATTGTAGATTTATCAAACCACTTTCGACTTTATTCCTTTTCGGGGACGAAAAGTTTTAAGTGGGGGAGATTGTAACGACCCAGAAAATCTGAACCAATTTAAAAATTTTAAATTGGCTAAAATAATGGATTTTAAATATTTAAAATAAATATTTTAAATAATGGCGATGAAAACTGAGTTCGAATCGACATTTGAAAACGAATATAATTAATTATAATTATATATAGAATTGAAAATGGCGCGGTAGTTCGATAATTCGATTTCAAACTTCAATTGAATATACCGGGTGCAAAACCAACCGGATTTTAGTGAAACCAAAAACATTAGGATCTAATTGATGATATCTTTCCAACGAATCTGACCAATCGAAATTTGATAGCGGGAATCAAAAGATACGTCCAGTTGAAAATTCTGAATAGTCGCTATGGAATTCAGGCCCTTAAAAATGGACAATTTGCAAATGACCTCGGATTTCGACGAAACCACTTTTGTTGGATCCGCAGTGTCAAGTTATTGCTAGGGTTCAAATTTCATAATTTTTCGAATCAATATGTGAGCGTGGCAAAGGAAAACGCGTTTGACCGGTTTCAGTTGATTTTAATCGACTGGAAATTGGCCATTTTTCAAACGGTCTCAGAATTCAACGAAACTAGTTTTGTTAGGACCGTATCGGCAATACGAAGCTGGAAAATATTTTTCTGGAATTTTTCTAGTTAGTATGGGACCCCAGTAATTTGAAATGTACGTTTAAATTCAATATAGTGATTTAAATGAAAATTCAAAAGGAAACTGATTGTAACGATCAAATCAGCTTGCGATACATATCCCATTGTGTTCGGAATGGGGGTGAAACGCTATGGGCGACAGGCGGTGGGCCTCGTTTCGAGGTCGTATGTAAAAGTCAACATTTAGGAATTAAAATAAAAAAAAAGAAAGGAAGATCATCTCCTCTGCCCCCCCCCCCCCCCCCCCCGTTCATTTCAGTTTCAAAACGAGAAAAAAAAACCCTAGCGCTATCGCCAGCCCCCCCTCGAGCGAACGCCGCCGACGAAGATCAACGACCCCAACCCTCTCCGTCCAGCCTCCTCCTCCCATCGCGCAACCCCCGAAGACCCCCTCCCCTCGTACGTCGAACCCCAGTACGATTCGCAGCGACCCAAGCCCAACCGCCTGCCACCACCGTTCGAAACCCCGAGCGCCACCCTCGAGAAGCCTCCGTCGATCTGCAAACCCCCCCCCCCTCTGTAAGTTTTTTTTTGTTTTATTAATTTATTTTTATGTATTTAAATAGTAAAAACTGATGTATTTAAATAGTAAAAACTGTTTTTTTTTAAAAAGATTTTTAAACTGATTTTAGAAGATTTTAAAACTGATTTTAAAGGATTTAAAAACTGTTTTTTTTTAAAAGATTTTTAAAACTGATTTTAAAAGATTTAAAAACTGTTTTTTTAAAAAAGATGATAAAACTGATTTTGAAAAGGTTTTAAAAACTGATTTTGAAAAGGATTTTAAAACTGATTTGAAAATGATTTTAAAACTGATTTGAAAATGAAATTAAAACTGATTTGTTTAAAAATTAAAACTGATTTGAAAAAAAAATTAAAACTGATTTGAAAATGATTTTAAAACTGATTTGAAAATGACTTTAAAACTGATTTGTTTAAAAGTTAAAACAGATTTTTTGAAAGATTTAAATACTGATTTTTAAAAAAGGTTTTAAAAGATTTGAATTTTGAAAAGTAAAAGATTTGAATTTTGAAAAGTAAAAGATTTAAACTTTAAAAAGTAAAAGAAAAGGTTTGATCTTTGAAATGGAAAAGGTGGAATCTATATTTTTGAAATTCGATTTTTATATATTGAATAGTGACGTAAAAATTCGATTTTTATATATTGAATAGCGAAGTCAAAATTCGATTTTTATATATTGAATAGCGACGTCAAAACTCAATTTTTATATATTGAATAACATAGTAAAAATTCGATTTTTACATATGTAGAGAATACAGGCAACGAAGCGACAAAAGGAGAGATTTTATGCAAGGAAGTGTCGTGCAGTTGGATAGCTATTGGTGAGATTTCTGATTTAAAAATTATATATATGTGATTGAAAATGAAAGTGAATTGCTATATATAAATATATATCTATATATCTATATATATATATATATATATATACGCCCCTCGTCCACAAACCATGGACGATATTTATTGGTTGAAATTGTTGTGAAAATTGATTGATAGCGAATGATTGTTTGGGATTGTTTGTGATTGATATTGGTTGATTGCGGTTGAAAAATAACCGTTTGTGGTTGAAAAATATTTGGTTGAAACCACATAGGATTAGTTTGTGGAAATGAAATAGATATATACATGCCGCCTGCGTGCGAACTAGATGCATGATCCCCATTGTCAAAAACCGCGAGGTTTTAAGGTAGAGCGAGGAGCCGTACTAGGGACGGTGCCGGTTTTAACTACCCTGCCGTTATGCTGCCGAAATTTTGAATAATATTTGTGTGCTTGAATTATTTTCATCTGCTTAAACTATATTTATTCATTGAATAGAAAACATTCATGTGTTGAATTGATATTCATTCGTTGATTAGAAATTCATGTGTTGAATGGTATTCATATTTTGAAATAAATTGTTTGATAATAAAAATACCTTTTATCGACTATATGAACTGTGTAAAATAATCTCGTTTTAAAAGAAATTGTTTTATGATAAAAATCCTATTTTTATCACCTATATGAACTATATAGAAAAATAGTGTTTTGAAATGAATTGTTTTACAATAAAAATCACATTTTTATTGTATGCATAAATCGTTGAAATGTGAAGTGTTAAAAATAGCCACTTGTTCAAAATAAACATATATGAGTTGAAATATTCATCAATTAGCTAATGAAATGAATTGCGCCTATTTGTGTAACATTAGAACGAATGGTGTTTTTAAACCAAATAGAAACCAAATATGAAGTTGAATAGAAAATGATAAATGATAAGAACTGTGTATATGTGTACATACATATTCATTGAACAGGTTATAGCAAAGGGGCTAGAGAAGAGGAATAAAATTTTGTGCCCGACAAATAGGTACACATTTACTGCTTTGTTTGGGTGATGATTTTATGAGCATGTTGGCTAGCCGCTTGGCTTTTCTTTTTCTTTTTGAGATTAGAAGGACCGGGAACGCTATTTGCGATTTCCCGATGCTCCCGGTGCAGGGGAGGTTATGGCGAAATTTTCCAAAATTTTAAGGTGTTAGAAAATTTTTTGAAGTGAAAACGATATGGAAATCACTGATAGAACTATATTTATATAAATATATAAATATAAATAAAATTAAAACGAAACGAAGCCGTGCAGTTCGTATTTTGAAACCGTGATTTCAAACGACTAGTGCGGGAAATCCGACCATTGGATTTTCCTGAAATTTCAACCGTCGGGTTCGCCTTGGAATAATCTTTCCAACGGCACCAACCTTGTAAAAATCCAACGGTTGGATTGTCTGGAATGTTTAATTCAAATCTGAAGAAAAACAGCGCCAGAAGCGATTATATTTATATATATAAATATAATTATATATTTAATCGAATAACGACGCTGCAGTTCGTATTTTGAAATCGAAAATTCAAACGATTGTACCGGGAGATCCGACCGTCGGATTTTCCCGAAACTGGAACCGTTGGGTTTGTTTTGAAAAGACCTTTCTAATGATGTAAATTTTGTGAAGATCCAACGGTTAGATTTTCAGATATGTGTAAATCAAATCTGAAGAAAAACAGCGCCACGGCCGCCTTATGGCCCGAAGCGTCGTTTTGAATAAAATGGCTATTTTAAAATAAATAAAAATAGCGATAAATAGTTATAAAATATCATAAGCGATATGGGATAGAAATAAACTGAATTTGTTCGATTTATGTGGCTTTTGATGGTTGAATGTGTTTGGTGTGAAAATTACATTAAAAGAACACAATTGGTGTTGTCGAATAATTTAACCATTGAAATAAATTGATTTGAAATTCTAAATATACGTGAATTATTTGAGAAGGCCGAGTTAATTCTCATTTCAAATAATTGACCGACGATTGAAAGTCGAAGATGAAGACGATGGTCGAAGACCGGAGATCTTCACCTCGTTTGGATGGTAACCGAGGTCATGATTGGGAGGCATCCCGAAATATGGATAATGAGTGGTGATCATCCAGACGTACGTGGTGGTCGAAGGGTTTGCGAGGTATTTAGTGCCTCCGGTTTCGTTCAGACCCAGAACGGACTTGTAAATGGACTGTGTGTCTGACATTGGATTTTATTCTGTGTTGATTGATCTCTATTAAATATACATCTGTTTGGCGGCGGAGAATTTATTCTTTTGCTTAACGCCCTTCTCTGAGATGTACGAGCCCAGAGGTTGTATATCGATGGACATCAATCGCATGGCGTGAATTGCCTGTGTGGCATGCTAAGATGCAGTGATCAGGGCTTATGTTGAAAAGCAAAGTCTTGTGGTGATGATCAAAGCACCGCCTGTGTGGCATAGCTTTGTGTGAACGTGAATTCGCGAGCCTCACACCCCGATATGAACCTAAAACGGGAGAAGGACCTCAGGGAGGGCCTGCGTTTCTTTCTAGCTAGGGTGGTGTTAGTGACCTACCAGCCCTGACATTTATATACTTTTCACCTATGTGGTTATTGCTGTTGCGAGGCGCCTCGGTTTGATCGGACGATCCGGGTCCGATGGAGTCATTCGTTGGCTCGTTTACGCCCCAAAGGGCGAAGAAACGTAGTGTTCAGGCATAATAATCCACATCGGTGGACCGGCCCTGACGATCCAAGGGCCCACCTGAGTCTGAGCCTGAGACATGGGCTAGATTGTCTCGAATTCGGTAAGGACTATCTTTTTCCTTGGTTCATGACGGAAATCCAATTTCCAAATACGTGATCGTGCGGTTTTGATTGTATATATATATGGCGATATGATATATGGTACCCATGCCGTCTATGATTGATAGTTATGATTTGAAATTGTTTTCAAAACATATAAACACTAGCAATAATATCAAATGTCTTTGTTTTATTCGTATCAAGCATATTTTAGCCGTTATAAGGTAAAACTCTATCCTCCGGTTTGCGTTGCATTGTGTGATGGGAACTGAGTCTTATAACGGCTCCATTTTTATAAAAAGCATAGCGATGTTTAAAAGAAAGATTTGTTTTAAAGCACTGGCGATCCAATGGAGTAAACCCGTTCCACGAAAGTGGCGTGGTCCTGTGATTGGCCAAATTATATATGTGTTGAGTAGATTTCTCATACCAGTCCCATGACTGACTCGTAGTTTGTTTCACTCTCAAACTCGGGTGCCTCTTTTTCTACACAGGCAGCCTTGTTTTCAGGTTTAGCTGGTTCTTTCTGGATAGCTGGAGCTGAAGATGGATTCTATCATTTATCTCTTTTTATGCTGTTCAGCTCCTATTGTACATATTTTGTTTATTTCCGCTGTAGACATTTATGTATAGCTGAACTGTATTTGTACTAAGTAAGATCCTGTATACTGTGTAACTCTGATGATTACTTTTATCCAGTATATTTTGTTGTTCATTCTGGTGTATTTATTTAATTCTGTTCTGCTACTATATGTTTCTGTGTTATATTCCAAAGATAACCTTGTTTCCGTGAGAACGGGAATTCGGGTCGTCTCACTAATTTACGGTAAAATGTAAATTATATTTCATCATCCAATTCCTTCTTACATGTAAAATGTAATTTATAATTCATCGTTCTTAAGTACATATAAAAATATAAATTTTATTTACAATGTGAATCCTACTTCTTGTTTACATTATAAAAATGTAATCTTTATTTACAAAGTAAACCCATACATTCATTTCATAGAAAAAATGAAATTTCATTCATGTGGGTTAAATTCATTCATAATTTACATAATAATATGTAATTTATTTCATACGATGAAAATTCATTCATAAATTACATATAAAATGTAATTTACTTTATGCGGACTAATTTCATTCATAAAATAAAATGTGATTTATTTCATGCAATCTTAACTCATTCATAAAATGCATATTCAAATGTATTTTATTTCATGCGATGTTAACTCATTCATAAAATGCATATTCAAATGTATTTTATTTCATGCGATGTTAATTCATTCATAAAATACATATAAAAATGTAATTTATTTTATGAGGTCTTAATTCATTCATAAAATACATATAAAAATGTATTTTATATTATGCGGGCTTCATTCATTCATAAATTACATAAATAAATGTAATTTATGTCGTGTGGTCTAATTTCATTATAAATTACATAAATAATGTAATTCATGTCATGTAGTCTAATTTTATTTATAAATTACATAAATAAATGTAATTCATGTCATGCGGTCTAATTTCTTCATAAAATATATATAAAAATGTATTTTATCTCATGCAGTCTAAATTTCTTTAAATTACATTATAAAATAATGTAACTTATCCTACGGTCCATTTTCTTTTTATTAACATCATAAATAATGTCACTTATACTACGGTCAATTCTCTTTTTATTAACATTATAAATAATGTCACTTATCCTACGGTAAATTTTCTTTTGTATTAACATTATAAATAATGTTATTTTTCTACAGTGTAAATCCCCTTTTATATACATTATAAAATAATGCAAAATCATCCTACGTTGTAATTACTAAAAATTTTACATTAAAAATAATGTAAAATGGGCATATGGTGAAACTCATGTATATTTACATTAAAGGAAATGTAAATTTTCATTCTCTAATTACAATGTGAAATCCGTTCTTTCTTTACAATGTAAAATTGACTTTTTAATTACAATGTAAAGTCCATTCTTTTTATTTCATAAAAAAAATGTAAATCTTCCTACAATTAAATTCCTTTTTATTTACATTTATAAACATGTAAATTTTAACATACGATGGATTTCTATATATCTTACCTTATAAAATAAAATGTAAATTTTATTTCACCATGTACATTCTACTTCTTTATAATAAAAGTAATCTTTAATCTACATGCAAACTCTACTCTATATTTACATGTAAAATAATGTCAAATTTTACATACGGGTGAGGTTTCTATTTCATTTACATTTAGAATAATGTAACTTTACATATAATGCAAACTCATATTTCATTTACATAGAAAAATGAAACTTTTTTTTCATGCAGTGAAATTCACATCTTTAATTACAAAGAAAAATGTAATTCCAATCATGCGGTGAAATTCCCCTTTTTATGTACAGTAAAAATAATGTACATTTATCCTACGGTTAAAATATTCATTTTAATATGCATTAAAAGTATGTAACTATATCCTACGGTGTAAATCCCTTTTTATAATTACATTATAAAATAATGTAATATGTACATACAGTGCCATTTCCCTTATATTAACTTTAATAAAAATGTGAAATTTTCCTACGGTGTAATTATTCTGTTATTAACATTAAAATAATGTTAATTAACATACGATGAATTTTCTTTTAAATTAACACTAAAAATAATGTTAATTAACACACGGTGTATTTTCTTATTTTTACATCAACGAAAATGTAAACTTTAACTATGGTGAATATTCTATTTATTTACATTAATAAAAATGTATATTTATATTCCATGTCACATTCTTATTTTATTTATTAAATAAAAGGTGGACTTTTCCCTATGGTGAAATTCTTATACATATTACATTAATAATAAATGTAAATTTTAACATACAGTATAATTTCACTTCATAATTTACATAATAAAAATGAAAATTTCATGTTATCGTTAAATTCTAACTTTAATTTACATAATAAAATGTAAATTTTATGTCAACGCCAAATTCTACTTTTAATTTACAAAGTAAAATGTAAATTTCATGTCAACGCCAAATCTTAATATTGAATTTACAAAATAAAATGTAAATTCATGTCAACGCCAAATCTAACATTTAATTTACATACTAAAATGTATATCATCGCAAATTCTAATATTTTGATTTACATACTAAATTGTAAATCATCGTAAATGCTAAATCTTTGGTTTACATAGTAAAATGTAAATCATCGCAAATTCTAAATGTTTGATTTGCATACTAAAATATAAATCATCACAATCAACAACAGAAAAAGAAAATCAAATAAATCAACCAGCATAGATCTAACATTTTACATCCAAATTTTACACAAGGTGATATTTTTGATGGCATATGATAAATCAACGAAGGATGATGTAAATGAATTAACAAATAATCATTTTAATTAGTCAATGAATTCAGATCTAATATCTAGGTTCATAGATCTAACATCATACGGACATAAACAACTTAGATCCGTATTCAAAATATTAATACATAGCGGATTTATCAAGAGATATTCTTTAATCACTAAGAATTAATAATTAAATAAATTAAATTAAATTAAAAATAAATTCTCACATATCTAATCACTTAAAGTTTCAGATCTAGCATCCTAACATCGCAAAGCAATCCAAATCTATAATCCATAATAACATCCATTATTGATTTTCAACTTCTCATAACGCAAGCATAACAATTAAACTAATTAAATTTAACTTAAAATGAATTCTCACCTTGATTGGATAAGAATTTAAAATGCCAAATAAATTCAGAATTCACTCTAATCAGTCTCAGCAAAGCCTACTCGTCGCCACGGTCCTGTCGGATCTGAAATTTTCAGATTCGGGGTTCATACGCATTAGTTATCAATGTTTGAATAATTCTGACTTTTAACAACTGCTGCAGCAACGCTTAAAAGCGTCGCAAAATCTGAAGCAACCTTATTTTCAGAATTTGTTCAAAATTTTGGATCAAGATATCTCAGGGTACGGTTGACGGTGTTAGGTGCCGTTTGTTGGAGAATGACCGCCTTGGAGAGAGCTGTCGGCGCCAGGAATTGGAGGAGGTGCGCACGCACGTGGTGGGCCCGGTTTGCAGCGAACGGCGGCGGCTTCTCCGCCCTGATGGCGGCGCTACGATGCACGAGAGGTGCTGGGACTTGTCGGAGATCGAAGAGCTCGGGAAGAGCTTCGAAACGAGTACTCACACGCTAAATTCCGTTAAGAAATGAGGGAGAAATCAAGGATTGAATTTTTGAAGGGTAATGGGTTTTGGTGGCTGCAGAAAATGACGGGAAGGAGACGATGAACAGTGAATTCGGGTTTAAATAATATTATATTAGGTTTTCCTAATCATTAGTTAATAATTTAATTAGCCCGTTAAAGCCCGTTTTGGTCCGAACCCCGATTTAAGCCTGCTTACTGTCGTTCTTAAGGTTTTGAGGCCTTCTGAACGCAATGGAACATGTTACAGGACCCAATTCCGAAATTTATTATGAGTTTTGGAATAATTATATTATTTTATTAATATTTTAATGTATACCTTACATGAAAATTCACCGAGGTCACAAATTAACTTCAAAAATTCTCGAAAATTATATTTAGCTATGATTTGATGCTGTGGACCTATGAAAATTAATTTCGTTCAATTATGAGCCCGTATGAATTTTTAATGAATTTTAAAGTCAAAATTTTGCCCGTTTACACTGAAAAAATCAATTATAATTATATTTTAATTCTAAAAATTACCAAAAAATCATTTTTAGCTTTGTTTTGATGATACGAATCCAACAAAATTTATTTCGTTGAATTCTGAGACATTTTGGAAAATGACTATTTTTCAGTCAATTAATTTTGACCGAAACTGACTAAATACTGTTTCTTTTGCCACGCTCACGTACTAGCTTGGAAAATTCTAAAATTTGAAACCTAGCAATAATTTAATATTCCGAATCCAACAAAAGTGGTTTCGTCAGAAACGGACACTGTTGGAAAAAATCACTACTTTCTATGGCTATATATTTTATATTAGAAATACATTTTTAAACAAATAATTTTCAAAACTCCAAATATATAAGTGTTTATACTTTTTAAATGCAGAAACGCCATTCCGGACTCAATGGAAGTGGTTTCGAGTTCAATTTCCTTTATATGCAAAAAGTAGCATTATTGACCTATGCAAATTACCTAGCGACCTTCTAAAAATTGAATTGGCCATAACTTTTGATTTCCGCTATGAAATTTCGATTTTTCGGATTCGTTGGAAATATATTTTTAAATAGATTCTAATATTTTTGGTTTCACTAAAATCCGTTGAATTTTGCGTCCTGTACGGTCAGTCAAAGTTCAAGTTTGACTTTTCAAATTACCGCGCTATTTCTAACTCTTTTTATAATTAAAATTAATTTATTCATTCTAACTTCGATTTGAACAAAATTTGTGATCATTATTATTTAAAATAGATTATTCTAAATATCAAAACTCATTTAAAATTACTTCAAATAAATTTTAAATTGGCCCCAAAATTCAGGGTTGTTACATATATATTGTTGAACAAAATATGAATATAACCATGATTTATTTTAACCAACACATACAGATCTATTTTTAATGAACAAATCTATGTTCGTACATCACCAACAAACAAACAATCATCCACAATATCATCACATAACAGATCTGAATTATACACATTAAAACATCACTTAGCAAATAAATTAAATAATTAGTTAATTATTAAAAAGAAGAAATCTCACATTCGAATTTATCTGAATTTCCAACAGTCTCTGTTTCATCTCTAGTCAGTTTCATGTTGTAGTGCTCGTTGTCACGGTTCTAATGAATCTGAAATCGTTCGATTCTGTTTTCATTTGAGAAAGATATGGAGTTTTAAACCTTTGTTTCTTTAATTACATAATTAAAATAAATTAAAATAATTAATTACTCATCATACAAATTAGGGTCGCTCCTTATCTCCTCTTCTTCACCGTTGCTGTACAAAAACGAACCCAACTGCCGACTTTGAAACCCCCTGCGCGCACGCACTCCAAGCACCGGAATCCGATCAGGTCACACCACTCCGACCACCGACAGACCTCCTTCCCACGCCCCAGCCCCGGTTGAACTCGGTGGGCCCACCTGTGCCAGAAGACGACATGAAGTTGGCCGCTTAAGGCCTCAAATCCGAACGAGTTTCACAATGGAATTTGATCATCGCCGTATAGAATCGTAGAGCAAGAGTTTCTCTTAAATTTGGTTTTAGATTTGTGAATTAATTCTGAGTAGATTAAAAGAAATTAAGGGATGAAGGGTTGACAATTTCGTCCATTAGTTCTTTGAAGTGGCGGCTGGGAATGTGGTAATTAGGGTTAGCGTATCTTACTGTATAGGGGCCGTATTTATACCGTATTTTCCTTTTATTTAATTCTTTAATTAAAATAAAACCTGTTAATCTATACGAACTCCTAATCAATCCCAACAAGTGTCGCCCCTAGCTAATAACCCCCATCCCGGACATAATGGAACATGTTTCGTGAGCCAATTCGGCTGTTATGATAAGTTTTTCTTTAAATTAAATTATAAATCATTTAATTATTAAATTCAAACGTACATTTTAAATTACCGGGGCCACATACGGACACTAAAAATAACAGAAAAAATATTTCTATCTATGTTTTGACAATACAGTTCTAACAGGACTAATTTCGTCGAATTCTGAGACTTTGAAAAATGGCCATTTTCAAGTCGATTAAATTTGACCGAAATTGACAAAACACGTTTTCCTTTGTCACGCTCACATATTAATTCGAAAAACTATGAAAATTGAAACTTAGCAATAATTTGACAATCCGGTTCCAACAAAAGTGGTTTCGTCAAAAACCGAGGTCGTTTGCAAAATGGCTATTTTTAAGGCCAATATATTATATTAAAATATATATATAAATTCTACAGCGACTTTTCTGAATTTTAAACTAGACATAACATTTTATTTTTAATGTGAAATTTCAGTTTTTCAGATTCGTTAGAAAGATATGATTAAACAGAATTAAATATTTCTGGTTTCGCTCAATTCTGATTTATTTTGAATCTTGTACATTCAGTCAAAGTTCAAATTCAAATTTTCAAACTGCAGCGCTGTTTTAAACTCCTTTTTAATTAAATTAAATTTATTTTTTTTAAAAGAAATTTTTTAGTCGTTCTTATTTAAAATAAATTATTTTAAATATTAAAATCCATTAAAATTTCTAAAATAAAATTTTTAAATTGGCCCCAAAATTCCGGGTCGTTACAATCGCCCCCACTTAAAATCTTTTCGTCCTCGAAAAGGAACGAAGCTAAAAGTTGTTTAATTAACTAGCTCAATTTTATATTTTTATTTATTTCTTTAATAATTTTGTTAGTTAAATTAATTATCATTTCTATACTTTTGTTAGCCAAACTAATAATCAAACATCGCAACCATCAATCAATTAGGTAATTAACTTTTCAAATATATATAACTTTTATTTATAGCCAAAAATCATAATTTTTGTGCAAATCACAGCAATATGTACTAACTAAGTTTTGGTTCTCATACCAGTCAATGGAAATATATAGATATCCCACTTTCGAAACTCGAACATAAATCCTGATGACGCTAGCAATCATCAGAATCATCTCCGGGCGACTAGAGTGTGATTTTATATATATCCAATATATTAAATCTTCGAATATTCGTTAATTACTCGTATATTCGAAATCTTTATATACTCGATTGTCCATATTAAAATATAATAAAATCAAATACGTATACTTAGATAAAATTTTCAAAACTAAATTTGTTTTCATTCATATTTTTAAAGAATATAATACTCCTTTTCTTTCTTATTTTTAAAGAAAATAATACTCCTCACACTCGTTCTAGGATGCTACTGATCTCATCTCTAACGATTTATTCTTATTGGATATTACTAATCCAATCTCTGATGAATTCTTTCGTTCGGTTTTAATGTGTCTTGTTCTCGAAACTGGTGTGAGAACTAAAACAGTTATTTATAACTTTACTTTAAAAGAGAGTAAATCAAGGGACCACGCCGTATAACACGGAACGGGTTTTCTCCCAAGAATACTAGTGCATGGAATAAACAACGCAATGCTTTTTGGAAAAATGAAGCTATTATATGACCTAGGTCCCATCACACAATGCTTAATACGTGCAAAGCAAAATCATTTGATATTATTACTAGTGCATATATGTTTCAGAAGCAAATTCAATCATAAATATCAATCCTAGATGGCATAGCTACCATCTACTATGTCGCCATATATAAGTTACAATCAAATCCGTGATTTCATGATGGAAATTGGGATTCCATCATGAGTCGAGGCAAGGGGCAAGCTCCTCACCGCTTCGAGATACTCTAGCAAATGCCTCAGGACTCCCCGCAGAGAACCCTTGGAACTTCAGGGCCGGTCCTCCCTTACGTTTGAGGATTAGTTATTCATGAACGCACGTTTCCCGGTCCTATCGGACCTATCCACTGGCTCCGTAGAAACCGATATATCCGAGGCGCCTCCATTCCAACATCCACAAGGGTATATATAACAAACAATGATGTCAAGGCTAGTAAAACGCTGACCCCACCCATTGCTAGAAAGAAACGTCGTGCACTCCCTGTAGTCACAATCCCGTTTTTGACTTATTCCTGTGTGTGAGGCTCGTGAATCAACATCATACACAAAGCTACGCTATATTAAAGTCGTGCTTTGATCATCAACCACAAGATTCTGTTTTTCAACAAAAGCCTTGATCACTGCATCTCAGCATGCCACACAGGCAATTCAGGCCATGCGACTATATAACCTCTGAGCTCGTACGTCTCGGAGAAGGGCGTTAAGCTAGAGAATAAATTCTCCACTGCCAAACAGATATATATTTAATAGAAATCAATCAACACAGAATAAAATCCAATGTCAGACACACAATCCATTTACAAGTCCGTTTTGGGTCTGAACGAAACTGGAGGCACCTTATTCCTCTCCCGTATGTCCAATACAGGAGAGATGTCCTCGCTTATCCGTCGATCTCCAAGTACGTCTGGACGATCACCACTTATTACCTCATCTTGGGTGTACCACCCAATCAAGACATCAGTAATCATCCAAACGATGTGAAGACCTCCGGTCTTCAACCACCGTCCTCATCGTCGACTTATCGTCGAATCAGTTATTCAGAATGGGCATAACCCGGCCTTTCCGAATAACTCGCATATATAATTAAACAAGTGCTATAAAAACACAACATACGCCTTATTCCAATTCTGAATATTCTTTTATTCAAATATTTACATTCTTTGGGAAAGGTTCCCATTAATTTTATCAAAGATAAATTGTTTTAAATTTATTCTTTAATCTTCCTTTAGATGTCAATTCAAACAATGTTATGGTTTTCCAAACTAGTCGGGATTAGCGAACCACACCGAAGTAATCATTTATTTAATTTCCCAATCCCAACCTATTCATCCCATGGAGTAAAACTATTATCACTCCATAACTAACATCATGGTGTTATCGGTAAATTTAATTACCATTTCGTGTTCAAATCTAATTAAAGATTCAACTATCGCTTGGAGCAAAACTGGTGATACTCCATTCTCGATCATTTCAATCTAATTAAAGATTCATCAAAACTCCACTTAGTTTTAATCTTCCTAAAAATCAATATTAATGATTATTTAACTTGGGAAATCATATCCTGTCTTTAACTGGGTTAAAGAACCAATGTCATTTAAAACACGGTTCACGATAAACCCAAAATCACGTTCCATTCCATCAGCTTCTAACCGTAAATTAGCAAGTGAACAATTCCCTAAGTATTAACCCCGAAGGCCGAAACCAACATCAGATCAATACCCAGGAAACCAATCAACTCAACTAATCTCCGGTTAGTTTCTGATTTTCTTAACTCCATTGAGTCTAAGAATAGTATTATTAAAGATACCATTCACGACAACCCAAAATCTCATTCCGTTGTTAATCGGGTTAAAGAACAAGTGTTATTTAAAACACCGTTCATGATAAACCCAAAGACCAATTTCAATTCATCTCCAATTAAATATAATAAATTGGAAAACTTTACTTTGGAAAATTCCCGTTAAATCTTAATAAAAACATTTATAAATTCCAAATCTCATTTCACTGTAAGTCGGGTTAAAGAACGAATGTCGTTTAAGACACAGTACACAACAAACCCAAAATCCCATCAGTCTCTAACCGTAAACTAGTAAGAGAACAATTCCCTAAGTATTAACCCCGAAGGCCGAAACCAACATCAGATCAATACCCAGGAAACCATTCAACTTAGCTAATCTCCTGTCAGTTTCTAATTTTCTTAACTCCATTTGGTTTAAGAACAGTATTATTAAAGATACCATTCACGACAAACTCAAAATCCAATTTGATATTAAATACAAGGCTTTGAATAGAAAATATTGGCTTATATTCAATATCGAATTCTGAAACCAACAAATATCGTATTGGAATAACGATATATTATCTTCCAAATTCCTGCACAATATCCCTATAATCACGAAATTCAATATCGAAATATTCCGAAGATAATTTCGATTCAAATCCATATAATGGAAATTCTGGTTATTTTTAAAACCATTTCAAATCCAATTTATTTATTTCTAAAAATAAATAAATTATAATTCTAGTTCATTTTGATAAAAATATATTTTTATCTTTTCAAATATGGAATTTTTTATCCCAATTCTTTCCAAATCATTTATTATGATTTTACAAAAATTATTGACATTTTTAATAATTTTATCAAGGCCCGTACAGTCGATTCCCATAAACGGCCATCGAATTGCACTTACAACGACCTTTTCCAAATTTGATTTGGACATAATTCCAAATCCAACTATTAGATTTCAAATCTCTAATATTCTTTGGAAAGCTCTTTTCGATACGAACCCAACGGTTCTGGTTTTAGGAGAATCCGACGGTCGGATCTCTTGTAATGTCCATTCGAAGTCAATGGTTGAAATTCGCGAACTGCCGCAGCGCGGCGCGTTCTATTCAGGCCATTATAGATTAATATATATTATATATATTTTGTTGATTTCCTTTCAAAACGTATTGTATAAATCATTTTAAATTCGTTTTCAAAACGATTTCAACTTCATATTCAATTTCGAATCAAAATTGAATATTCTATATCATCGATATATAAATGACAATATTTTCAAAAAAAATATATTTTGAAATCAATTCCCTTTTGATGTTCCTTACAAAAATGAACAAAATCGATATAAATATCGTTCACGTCAAAATGGAGTATATCTAATCAACACGGCTTTATATTTTTAAATATATTCATGTCCATCCCAAATCGGACGTCAAAATCCAATTTTGATCTTTTACTGAATATTATTTTAAAATATTCGTTATTTCAAAATATTTATTCTTTCTGAACTAGAATCATACACAGTCAATTACCATATAATTTGATTTATATGGATTTCATACACACATGTACACAACAACAAAGATAAACAATCAACCATTATCCAAAGTGCATTCTACACTGCATAAGCATTAAATATAAATATTCAACGCTTATACGGCCTGTCAATCAATCGATCGACATACAGTTAATTATCGGGACTAGTGTATATCGTATATCATCCCAATACCCGTGTGGTGTTTCAATTAACAAATAATGAAATTTATTTGTGCAGTTGGGCGATGTGAAAAATTTATCGTCCCAGTCAATATCAATCAGATGTATGTACATAAACAAATCGTTTGATTTGTTTATAAATATTTATTTTTTTCATATACACATTAAAAATTATATTTTTAACTATAAAATATTTTATTCCATTCCACATCACAAAATCAATTTTCACCACACAATCAATAAAACAAACAAGCCGTCCATGGTCTGTGGACGACGGATGTCGGGTGCTGCTAAGCACCGTCTGCATCCTAGCATATAATTTAGCTAGAAAATAAAATAAAAGTGATAAGTTCTTACCTTTGGGTTCCACTCCGCCATTCTCTATTTCTGAACGGTTTGGATTTGCCCAAAATTCCAATGCGACCTTTTCCTGCTGCTCATAGTAAAAATCATATTTTTATTTCACTATATATATAATAAAAATCAGATTTTTATTTCGCTACATATATAAAAATTGAATCTTTATTTTCACTATTTCATAATATATAAAAACCGAATTTTTAATTATTAAATACACACGATAAAATTTACATTTTTATCTAACTAAAAGTAATATTTTCATATCGCTATTCAAGTTATAAAAATCATATTTTTATCATCCCTATAATATAAAAATCAAAATTTTAATACTCTACCAATATAAAAATCATATTTTTATATTTTTTATTATATAAAAATTCTATTTTTAATCTGCTACCTTTAACATAAAAATCACATCTTTAATCCTCTACTTCATAATATAAAAACCAAACCTTTAACACCATAAAAATCATGTCTTTATTTTAAATCTTCACACATAAAAAACCGTATATTATTCGCTACTCAAACAAAGAAAAATCATATTTTTTATAATTAAAAACCTAATATTTCCTATTTGAAATTCACTTCTTTTCTAAATTAAAAATCACTTCCTTTCTCATGTTAAAAATCTCATCTTTATACATATGCAAGATAGTTTCTTTTGTAACTAATTAAAAATCAGTGTTCATAAAAACAAAATAAACAAATAAATAAAATTATAAAAATCAGAGGACTTACAGTTAATCGGAGGAGTGTGTGGGGGGGGGGGTGGGGGGGGTTAGGCGCACAACATGTGGTCGGTGAAGCTAGGGTGGTCGAGGCGTTAGAGTGGGGCAGACCTCGGCGGTGGGGCCCCCTTCTGGCGTGGCGACAGTCTCATTTCGATTAGAAGAGGAGGGAGAGCGAGAATATAGAGAGGACGAAGAAGGAGGGGGATCGGAGGGGTGAGGCGGAGGGGGCATGGCGGCGCGTCAGTGGTGGCAGTGAAGGGGAAAGACTGCGATGGGTTTCAGAAGGAGGGGGGTGCGGTTTTCTACTTTGACCGTGGACTGATTTATTTTGACCTAGGGTGTATATATATTTTATATTATTTAAATTCAAAAAGGAACTTTTTTATTTGAACTCCAAATCGAACTCACCGACTGTCGCCTATAGCTTAATACCCCCATTCTGAACACAATGGGATATGTTTCATAAGCTATTTAAGCTGTTTCGATCAGTTTTCGTTTAAATTAAAATATAAATCTACATATCCAATTTTAAACGTACATTTCAATTTACCGAGGCCACATACGAACTCTAAAAATTCTCGAAAAATATTTTCTAGCTTCGTATTAACGATACGGGTTTAACTAAACTAATTTTGTCAAATTTTGAGACCGTTTGAAAATTGGCCATTTTCTGGTCGATCCAAATTGACTGAAACTGTCAAAACACGTTTTATTTCGCCATGCTCACATATTAATCCCAAAAATTATAAATTTTGGAATCTAGCAATAACTAGACATCCCGGATCCAACAAAAATAGTTTTGTTGAAAACGGAGGTCGTCTGCAAAATTCCCATTTTTAAGGGCTAAAATTCCATAGCGACTATTCTGAATTTTCAACTGGGCATAACTTTTTATTCCCGCTATGAAATTTTGATTTTTCGGATTCGTTGGAAAGATATTCTCAAATAGATTCTAATATTTTTGGTTTCGCTAAAACCCGCTATATTTTGAATCCTGTACATTCATTTGGAATTTGAAAACGAATTTTCAAACTACCGCGCCATTTCCAATTCCTTTTGTAATTAAAAATAAATATTTATATTCTACTGTCGATTCAAATAAATATATATGTTCTAATTCTACTCAAAACAAATTTCTCGTCGTTATTATTTAAAAGAAATCATTTTAAATATTCAAAATTCACTAAAATTGCCAAAATAAAAATTTTAAATTTGTTCGGATTTTCCGGGTTATTACATTTTGCAAACGACCACCTTTTTTGACGAGACCACTTTGGTGGATCCGGAATGTCAAATTATTGCTAGGTTTCAAATTCTATAATTTTTGGAATTAGTATGTGAGCGTGGCAAAGGAAAACGCGTTTGGTAATTTTAGTTTGAATTGGATCCACCAGAAAATCTCCATTTTTCAAACGGTCCCCAAATTCAACGAAATTAACTTTTTGGGACCGTATCGTCCCGACATAGCTAGATTTATTTTTCGGAAATTTTTGGAATCAGTATGTGGCCCCAGCAAATTAAAATGTACGTTTAACTCCAAATTTAAATGTTTTATATTTTAATTTGAAGAAAAACTGACTGTAACTGTTGAATGGGCTTACGAAACATATTCATTGTGTCTGGAATAGGGGTATTTAGTTAGGGGCATCAGTGGTTGGGTTTGATTTGGAGTTCGGATGAGGAAACACTATTTTTCGAATAAATATATATATCGACTAATTATAATTTTCCTTTTATAATTTAATTTTCCAAAAAAATCAGAAACCCCCTCGACACCCTCTCGTGGACGGCGGGAAAGAGCTCCGACCTTCTCTCCTCTTTATCTCTGTAACAACCCGTAAATGCGAGCCAATTTAAAATTTTTATTTTGGCAATTTTAGCGAATTTTGAACATTTAAAATGAACTATTTTTGATATTAATGACGAGAAATTTATTTTGAATAGAATTAGAACGTATATATTTATATACGTCGTCGTTAGAATATAAATATTTATTTATAATTATAAAAGGAATTAAAAATGGCGCGGTAGTTCGATAATTCGATTTCAAACTTCAATTGAACATACCGGGTGCAAAATAAACCAGATTTTAGTGAAACCAAAAATATTTGAATCTATCTGATAATATCTTTCCAACGAATCCGAAAAATCAAAATTTTATAGCGGGAATCAAAAGATATGTCCAGATGAAAATTCAGAATAGTCGCTATGGAATTCAAGCCCTTAAAAATAGCCATTTTGCAAATGACCTCGGATTTCGACGAAACCACTTTTGTTGGATCTGCGATGTCAAGTTGTTGCTAGTTTCAAATTTCATAATTTTTCGAATCAATATGTGAGCGTGGCAAAAGAAAACGCGTTTGACCAGTTTCAGTTGATTTTAATCGACTGGAAAATGGCCATTTTTCAAATGGTCTCAGAATTCGATGAAATTAGTTTTGTTAGGACCGTATCGTCAATACAAAGCTAGAAAATATTTTCTGCTATTTATAGAGTTAGTATGTGGCCCCAATAAATTGAAATGCGCGTTCAAATTCAATATATAGAGTTATATTTTGAATTTGGCGAAAACTGATCGAAACAGTCGAATCAGCTTGCAATACATATCCCATTGTGTTCGGAATGGGGGTAATTAGCTATGGACGACAGGCGGTGGGCCTCGTTTAGAGGTCAAATGAAAAAGTCAACTTTTTGAAACTAAATAAATTAAAAAAATAAAACTCTCTTCCCTCTCTCCCCTTATTTGCCCTCAGCCCCCCCCCCCCCCCCCCGGATTCATTTTCAAATCAAAAAAAAAAAGGAAGAAGGAGGAGCTATCGCTCCTCCGACCGAGCCGCCACTCAGGGCGGGCCCACCGCCCGCCTCCACCTCCTCTCGCCTTCCCTCTCTCCTCTATGTCGACGGGAAGCTCCCCCTCAACAATGATCGACGCGCCCAGCCCTGAACGGGCCCCACCATCGCCAGAAGGCCGCCCGACCACCTGGAAGGCGCCGCACATCCTCCCCCCCTTCTCGCTGACCCTCCATCGCCTGCTTCCCCTTCCCCCTCGATTTCCACTGTAAGTTTTTATTTAATTTATTTTTATTTATTTATATAAAATAATTCGTTATATAAAAACGAAAACCAGTTCTATTTAGGATGTTAGTGGACAAAGATTTGGGTTTTAATCGAACAAAGGTTTGATTTTTAATGTGAGGAAAGATTAGGTTTTTATACGTGAAAAGATTAAATTTTTAAACATGAAAAGATTTGATTTTTGGACCATTAAAAATGTAATCTTTATTATGTAGAAGACGTAAAAATATGATTTTTATCATATGTGAAATATAAAAATATAATTTTTATAAAGTAGAAGTATTAAAAATATGATTTTTATTCATGTAGAGTAATAAAAATATAATTTTTATTATATTGATAGCAAGATAAAAATATAATTTTTATCATGGAAGTAGCGTTGTAAAGGAGTGATTTTTACACATGTAGCCATGATATAAAAATACGATTTTTATAATATAGTAAATGGATAAAGTTTAGATTTTTGTCGTTCAAAGATATGATTTTTATTATATATATTTGAAAAGGCGATATCTTTATATATGAAAAGGCGATATCTTTATATATGAAAAGTGTAACGACCCAGATTTTTGAACGATTAATTTTTAATATTTAATATGATTTTAAATATTAAATTGATAATATAAACGAATTTTTCTATTAAAGTTATCGATTAAAGAAAAAAAAAAAATTGATTTCGATCGAATATATTGAATTATCAATTGGTGATCGATATATGATTTATTTCGTATATATATAATTTTCGAAATACGAGAACTGAAAAAAAAAATCAATTTGAATTTAAAATGGATTCAGAGTGATTCAAATGGTTAATATGAATTTTATTTGAATTTGAACGATAATAATAGAAATTTATTGTTGAGGAATTTATTTGTTTTGAATTTAAATTGATTTAATATGGCTACTTTAAATATACGTTCAAATTAAATTGTATAATCTATTTTGTTGAATTCAGAATAGTGAATAACGTTGGGAACATCAGTCATTACAATTAAATAACGGTTCAGAATTTTGAGTAAAGGACCATGAGATATTTTTGTAGAATGTATTAATTAAAATCATATCAAAAATAAAAAAGGTTTACATCAACCGACCTATTTCTTCTGTAATGTCACCCCTAATCAAAACATCGCAGACCTAAGGAGTAAAATCAAGCAGCTCCATTTTTCTCGAGCTGTAGAAAATGCTCCCTACCTTCACCATGAAGTTAAACATCGAATTAATGGCCTCTCGTACGAATGTTCCCCAGTTCGCTCCTATAAATCAACCGAGCCTTCGTATAATTTCAGATTCTCAAGTCCGAAACAATTCATCCCCTTTGTTCTTCCTTTTTCCCAGTTAAACCCAAATCGAGCCGCTGATAAAAAGAAATGTCGATCCTCTTGTATTAAAAACAAGTTTGCCTTTTTCCCAAACTCAATTCCCACCCTGTTCATTTCTTTCTAATCAAAGTGAAGCTGCTTTTCCCAAAATCAAATCCGCCCTTTTCAACTCATTGAAAATCAAAATAAATTCAGAATGAAATCGAAATCGAGAGGCTCGAATAGCAAGGTTTTGCCTTATCGAATCAAGGTGAAGGGTCAATTGTGAGTCACGGATGGTGCGATGTCACACTACTGCAACGATAAGGCAAACCAAAGACCCGTTCGAATCACTGAGGCACTCGCGATTTGTTTTTTTTTGTGTTTGAACTGCTGGTGCACCCTGTACAGTGTTGAGTCGAAGTCGTCGTTTCCAGGGTTGCTCTTCCACGTCGTAATGGTGATTAATAGATGGAGCATGGAAATGGGAGGCGAACAATGTTCTAGTGGTTCGAATCCGTGAGTACGAGAGGAAAGGAGGACGGTCTATGTATTTAGTTGAGGCAGGTGATGATTGTGTAGGCAAGAGTAAAAAGGAAGGTTGGTTTTTTTTAAGAGAGGCAGTTTTGTTTAGTTTGGTTTGGGGTTCTAGTTCTTGGGATTGGAGTCTCTGTTCGGCAGTGATGTATTGAGGAAGAAGAAAGAATTTAACAGGATTAAGGTATTTTTCTTTTTTTAGACTTAGTTTTTATTTATTTGAAAAATAAATATGGCAGTTAGGAATTTATTATGAGGGATTAGTTATATAAAGAGCAAATAAATTTATATAATTAGTTTATAGAAAATAAATTAGTTAGTTTTGATTCCTTTATTTTTACCATATTAGTTTGATTCAGATTTCAAACTCAAGATAAATAAAAGAAGTTGGATATTTAATTAAAACAATTTGATGATTTAATTAAATGAGAAAATGGATATATATATATATATATATAAGACATTTATTTATGCGTTAATTGAAATGTTGATCGTTAAATAAATATTCATAGGAGCACGATAAAACTCATTCGAGGCGATTCGAAGCCGTAAGATTTGAATTTCCACGAGACATTCAGCAAAGGAAATCACGGTGAGTAAATCTCACTCACCTTTTATTTATAATTATTTTTACTTCGTTAAAAATAATTGTTGTTGCTTGTTTGGATTTTTCTGCTTGTTTTATATATATTAGTTATTTAGGCTATATATATATATATTGGGTTGATTGGTTGGTTGGATTCCCGCAGTCTCATTAGCGGATGCCCGCAGTTTCATAGCGGATGATTACCTTTACGCCCCACGCTATGATTAGTGGATGACCTTCTATACCGCGATATTCTGCCACGAAGCAGAATGGGTATTATTTATGTGCTAACATCTGTGGATGCAGGAAACAGGTTGGAGGGATCCAACTGGATTCCTCAAAAATATATTATCTGTTTGTTGTTTGCTGATTTCATATATTCATATATGATGTGTTAAAAATAAAATGATTGAAAATTGGGTGATTTGATTGTTTTAAATATCTCTGGGCTAAGTGTTAATTTATTTGAAATATCGTGGAAGGATATTTGAGATTTAAAAAGCAGAAAATTCTATTTTTAAATAGAATTTGAATTTTTAAATGGAAATAAAAATATAAACTTGTTTTTGAAAAATAAAACAAGTAGTTTCTTCATAAACGAAGTTTATAAATAGTTCTTTTATAACGAAGTTATAAAAGAAGTGAAAAGAATTATCATTTGATAATTCAGAAATAGAAATACAAGTGTGAAATTGGAATTTGAAATGAAATTTCAAAATAGGATGTGAAATGAAATTTTTAAATATATAACTCAAATGAATTTTGAGTATAACATTTGAATAGTAGAAAAGGAGTTTAAATATTTGAATTTTAAATAAAAGAAAAAGGAGATTGAATATTAGAAATTCAAATAGAAGTTCAAATAGAATTTGAATAGACGAAATTAGAATGAAAAATAGAATTTGAATTCAAAGGGATAAAAATAGAATTTGAATTCGAAGGAATTCAAATAAAGAAAATTCAAATAGAGACTTTGATATAAAATTTGAATAAAGGATTTCAAATAGAGATTTGAATGTAGAATTTCAAAATAGAATTTGAAGTAAACTTTGGAAATAGGATTTTCAAAGTAGAATTGGAAATAGAATTTCAAAATAGGATTTCAAAATGGGGAATCCAAATGATTTTGAATGGAATTTGAATTCAAGGGAATTCAAATGGATTTGAGTGAAGAAATTCAAATGGGATTTAAATAATGGGTTTTAAATAAAGAGGATTCAAATATAAGAATTTAAATAGAATTTAAATGGAGTTAAATATAAGAATATAAACAAACTCAAATGGGGTTTAAATATAGGATTCAAATAGAATTTGAATAGAATTTGAATAAGAGGAATTCATAGAAATTTGAAACATGGTATTTGAATTCAAAGAAACTAAAATGTGGTATTTGAAGCTCAAGTAGATTAAAAATGGAGTTTAAATATCTGAAGTTCAAATAGATTAAGAATGGAATTTGAATTCAAATAGTTTTGAAATAAAATTTGAATATAGGATTTCAATTAGAATAGAATTGGAATTTGAATATAGATTTCAACTACAAGTGAAATAGAAGATCGGAAATATTTGTTGAATTGGGAAAATTGGTTAAATATATCAGAATAGAGTTGGAAATTTTATATAAACGAAGTTTAAACGTATATATATTAAATATAATTAAATGAACTCGCCGCAGCGCTGCAGTTCGTAAATTGACGGTTCGAACTTCAATTGGATATACAGAACTCAATTGAAGTCGAAATTCTTTAAAACAAGAAACGTCAGGACCAATTTGATAACAGTTTTCTGATGGAGGAGAAAAATCTGGATTTTGTCGTATAAATTTTGAGATATGTCAAAATCAAATTTTTTAAAAAGAGCAGCGCCAAAACCATTTAAAAACCATAACGGTTTATATAATTTTATAGAAGGATTTTAAGGAAATAAAATCCGCATTTTTTAAGAAAATCCCAGGTTTTTAGAGGTGAAATATATCTGTACTCTAGTGAAGTAATGAGTTGATTTTTGAAACAGGAATCAGATTTTTTATTTATTGAATAGAATTAACTAATTTGAATAATAATTAGTTAATGGGATTTTGAATTGATATAGGACTTTGAATAAGGGAATTTGATTTGGAAATTTATCTTTGAAGTCAAAAAGGGAAATAAAATGAAATTGAAATGAAATTTGGTTATGAGCAAGATAAATATTTTGTTTGAAAATGCTATGTTAAAACAAAGGAGTAAAATAGGCAAAATGGCCGATTTAAAGAATAAATGGGCGGAACTGAATTCAAACGATTAGATAGTGTTGAATTGAATTGAAAACAGGTGAACATGTGTTAGACAGGTACATGATGAAGTATATGAAGATTTTAATTTGTGTGCCCAACAAAAAGGTACATGTTTAATTCATATATGAGATTTTATACGCCGTATCGGCAAGCCGCTTGGCTTTTCCTTTTTCTTTTGATTGAGGAAGATACCAGGAAGCTATTTGAAATTTCCCGATGCTCCCGATACAGGGGAGGTTATGGCGAAATTTTCCGGAAATTTAAGGAGTTAGAATATTTTTAAGATATTTTGATAGTTAGAAATCATTGTATCGACGTATATAATTCGATAGGTAAGTGAATATAAAAATCGAATATTGTAAACAAAAAGGGAAATCTATAAATTAGAAATAGAAAGCGAACTTTATACATGTTTTAAAAATGAACAATTGGATTGTATAGTGTGTTATTCGAGGTAAGTGGTTTGCCGTTTTGAAGTTGAGGATGTTTTCAGTTAAGGTCTGAGAGGTAATTTTACCCCAACTTGATTGATTTCATTTTTAATGGATAAATAGCAAGATCCAGTCTCGAAGAGAAGTGTTTGAAAAAGAGTTAGTTGAATAAAATATATTTGGGTTGTTGTAACGATGTTTTACACAACATTCGTTTTAAACCAAAGTGATGGAATTTTGGAAATATAACAAGTAAATATTTCCTGAGTATAATTAAAATAGTCGGGACAGAGATAAGTGATTGGAATTGTTTCCAATTGCAAATAGAGACATTTTCTAATATATAGAAAATAAAAGAAGTTGATATTGGGAAATGCTTTCCAAATAGCGTAAAGGGCCAATATGGTTATTGAAATATTTGGTTAACAAATATTGATAAAGAATTGGAGGAGTAATTTAATTAATGAAATATTAATTAAAGAGCCCAGTGATTTGTTTGATATGTTGGATGAACACTTGTTTTATTCGATAGTTAAATCACAGACTATCGAAGTTTTGACCATCGTTGTCAATATGGAGAGACCGGTTGGATTATTATCCGAAGAACCACTCCGTATCGGCATAAGCGTTGCGAACCAAGTATGCTGAATATATTGAAGACGGAGTAAAGTGCAAGGACTCTTTCTATTAAATAGAAATAGTGCCTTCGGTTTCGTTCAATCCCAGAACGAACGTAAATGGACGGATGTCTGACAGAGTATTTCCAATGATCAAATGGGTTGGTCTGTATAAATCATATATGGTTGCAACGGATTTATTCGCTTAGCATAACATCCAGAATATTTGTGCAAACTCAACTAGTGATTAACGGATCTGACAATGTGGCATTCAAAGTGATTGTGCTATCAATGAATGGTAAGTATTCGTAGCCTCAGGCCTCAACAACCGGGAAAGGACAAAAATCGGGCAGGCAGCATGGCTATGTGGGTCGCACCCATTAGGATGTATAATCACCTATCTAGAGGTTCATTTAATTTCTTATTCTATTCGATGCTGTCCCAGTCGGGAGACGGTTGCTGATCCCAACCGTTGGTGATATACATTCGATACACTCAAGCGAAATGAGTGGTCGGTCATGTGTGGGCCGGGTTACAAGATGTTATTGTTGAACCCAGTGTATTCCTCTCTAGAGATACACTAGCGGAAGGTGGTTCCATACCTTGTCATGTTGGAAATCCAATCTCCAATAAGCGCCATGCGGTTTTTGATTTTATAATATATGTGGAGCGTGAGATGCAAGCGTTCTGCTATTTGGTTATTTACTTGATGTAGACATTATTATAATATCACTGGATTTCCGTATCAAAGTGTTTTGGGTTATAGTAAGGTAAAAACCGTCCGTGTTTATGTGTGGGCTGGTCTTACTATTATCTTTTCTTTTGAAAGGATTTTTAAAGTTAAACAAATGGTTGGAGTTTACTCACACCAGTCCCATGACTGACCCAGAGTTTATTTTGTTTTGTTTTCCCTAAACTCTTGGGTGCCCAAATTTGTACGGGCAGTCAAGTAGTCGGGATTTCACAGATTTATTTGAAGGAGCTGGAAGCAGGAGGCTTCACCGGTTAGCTATAGGCTATCATATATTCCGCTGTGGACCATGTTTATATCTGGAAACAGGTGTTTATAACTATTCCAGAAATGACTGTTGTGCTCTGATGATGGTATGTATATAAAGTTACTGATTTGTATTTCAAAAGTCATGTTATATAATATATTTTATTCGTTCCGCTGTGAGTTTGTGATCTTCGTTTTTCTACTATTTTAATATTTCTTTCATTCTATTTCTCATCTTCTAACTTCTTTCTATTAATGGTTCGTATTTCTGTGTTATTTGGGTTGGACGTGTGGTGTATTTATTCAACTCAGATAGCTCAGATTTGCGGGTCGTTACAGTTGGTATCAGAGCTTAGGTTGAGTGAATACCTAGGCTTTGTTGGGATTGTGCTCATTAGAGATAGGGCCAGCAGTACCCTAGAATGAGTTGAGTGTGTAAAGACCCGCAAATCCGTGCTATCTGAGTTGACTAATTACACTACACGTCCAACCCAAATAACACAGAAATACGAACCATAAATAGAAAGAAGTTAGAAGATGAGAAATAGGAAGAAAGAAATATTAGAATAGGAGAAGTAGAATACACAACATCAGGGTAAAACATGAACCTCACAGCGGAATGAATAAAATATATAATATATCATATACTTTTGTAATACAAAATTTCTGTATACATGTACATTCAACATCAGAGTTCAACACTTACAATACAGCGGAAATAACACTAGGTAACTAACGCTGAAGCCTCCTGCTCCAAGCTCCTCCAACGGTATCTGTAAACACCTGAACTACTTGACTGCCCGTACAAATTTGGGCACCCAAGAGTTTAGGGAAAACAAACAAAATAAACTCTGGGTCAGTCATGGGACTGGTGTGAGTAAACTCCAACCACTTGTTTAACTTTAAAAATCCTTTTAAAAGAAAAGGTAATAGAAAGACCAACCCACACATAAACACGGACGGTTTTTACCTTACTATAACCCAAAACACTTTGATACAAAAATCCAGTGATATTATAATAATGTCTACATCAAGTAAATAACCAAATAGCAGAACGCTTGCATCTCACGCTCCACATACATAGTATAAAATCAAAACCCGCATGGCACTTATTGGAGATTGGATTTCCAACATGACAAGGTATGGGACCACCTTCCGACAGTGCATCTCTAGAGGCGAATACACCTGGGTTCAACAAGAACGTCTTGCAACCCGGCCCACATGTAACGACCCGAATTTTTGGCCAAATTATTTTAAATATTTATCATGGTTTTAAATATTGAATTTATAATATAAATGGTATTCTTTTGGGTTATCGATTAAATAATCAAAATTCGAGGAACTGAAATAATTCAATTCAAAGATAAAACTGAATCGAAATTGTAACGACCCGTATTTTTCTACCAATTTAATTGGATTATTTTAAATATTTTAATAATTTAAAATATTTGTTTGAGGTTGAATAATCGAATTTAACGATTATATTGTGGATATATTATTTAAAATAAATAATAAATATTATTTTAATTTCCAAAATATGGGAAATTATCGAAATTGAAATATACTGTGATCCGACAGTTTAAAGTGGTCAAATATTGTTTATGGGGGAATATTGGTGACAATTCGTTTTGAAAACGACGACGAATATATATAGTTTATAATTTAATTAAATAACGAGCTGCAGCGGCGCGGTAGTTCGCGATTTGGCGTTTTGAACTTCAATTGGTCGTATCGGGTTCAAAATAAGTCGGATTTCATCGAAACAAGAAACGTTGGGACCAGTTTGACAATATCTTCCCAACGGCAGAGGAAAATCCAGTTTTCGTCGTGTAGATTTTGTTTTATGTCCAAATCAAATTTTGGGAAAAGCAGCGCCAGAATTCCTTTTATATATATAGCGCTGCAGTTATATAAAATAATGGTTTTTAAATATTTTAAACATCGAATTGGCTTGGAATTCAACCCGGGATATTTTTCCTTGATAAAACATCAAATTCTGGTCGGGTATGGCCAATTTCAATATTTTGATATTCTTATATTGAAGTATTTTAAAATTGGGTTATTTTATTCAAAATTGGCCAGTTCAAAAGGGACATTTTTCAAACGACCTCTGTTTTCGACGAAACAAATTTTGTTGGGACCGTATAAGTAAATTATTGCCAGATTTTCTGACGGTGCGTCAATCGGTGTTATTCTGTGAGCGTGGCAAAATAAAATATAAAATAAATCGATCAAATTGGACGTGTACAAGCACTATTTGAGCATACGAGCACGGAATTCGACGAAACAAGATTCATTAGGACCGTATCGTCAAATTATACTATGCCGTCCAGTTACGTCTCGAACGAGGTTCGTATGTGAGCGCAGCAGCGAATAAACGATGTTCGAAAATGCGATAGACACGAAATAAAATATCGTCAGTCACATCGTCGGAATTAAAATATATTTTTCCTAACTTTTTCCCCCTATATAAAGCCTCAAACCAGCAAAACCCTAGCCACCAAATCCATTTTCTTCAACACATTTTGCAGAAAAGTCCCTAGAACTAAAATAATTTATATCTCAAAAATCCGGCAGTGTTTTGTGGTGGCGGCCAAAGGGAAAGTCGTAGATCGTGTCGAGGGGGAGGTACTGTCAAAAACCTGGGGTCAACGGAGGTCCGTGGTGGTGGGAATTTCACGAAAACCGAGAAAAGTGGGTTTCGGTTTTTGGCAAAATTGGCGAGCTACGGCTGATTTCAGACAATGGGACCAAGGGGATTTGGAAGAGGAGGAGTCCAGCTTCGTTTTGGTACCAGCCGAAGGTCGTATAGTGGTCTGTGGTGGCGGTGGTGGCGAGTCAAACTTGGGGGAGTTTTTCTGGCCATCGGTTTTGTGCTCGACGGGGTTTGGCCGGATTTTGGTGGCTGTGGTCACCAGGGTTGTCGCGGCCGGAGGGGAAACGATGCTGGGTGGCGAGGCCGAGCGAATGGGGGTGGTCCAGCTCTCAATGGTGGGCCGTGGCGGTCAGGAGGCGGGGATGAACGGAATTAGGGCGAGGCAGTTTTTATGGCGGACGTGGGGGCTTTGGGGGCCGTCGCCTCTGGCGAAGGGAGCTGGGGGTCTGGCGGTTCCGGCAGGGTCCTGGTGGCGGTCTCCGGTGAAGAGATGGTGGCGCTGCGAGGCCAAGAAGGTGGTGAACTTTGGTGGTTTGGGTAATGTCGGGTTTCAGATGGGTAAAGAAAGGAAACGCGTCCTTTGTTTAAACGATGATGAGGTGGCTTAAACCGTTAATGAAGGTAATTATTGAGGTAATGATTAGTTAATTAAGTTTTAATTATTTATTTAATTAATTAGTTAGTTTAAAATCGTATAATCTATTCAAACGTAAATCGGCCATAACTTTCGCATACATTGACGGATTTCAGCGAAACTGGATCCGTTGGAATCGCAGGGACGAGACCTACGCGATGACACTGACTAGGAGTCAATCCGACACCGTTGAAAATTCAGCTATTTTTGGACGAATGGTTCAAATTAAAAGCGACAAACACGTCAACGGGTGACCAGAACAAACTCTGGTGAGTTAATTCTCACACCTTCTGGAATACTGTGATGTGGTAAAGTCACAGTTAAATATAATTTACAGTTAACCGTTTAAATTGGCTGATTGGATGCGATGGATGCAAGTTGCTTGTTATTAGTTGATGGTTGCAGTTATTTATATTATGCAAATTGTTTAATTCGCATATTGTTATCAACTGACATCTGTGATGCAGAGAAGGACAGGTTGGAGGGATCCAACCGGATTCCTCAAATTTACTGTATTTTTATTTGTTTGTATAGATATGAATTGTTCACCTCGACCGACGCCAAAACCTGTCTGTATGTGGATGGTTGAATAGATATGCACCTGTGTTGTGTTTAAAATCAACCGACAGTGTTGATTGGAAAATTGGCAGTGAATGGCCAAATTGTGTTGTGCCAGACGTCAGTTGACCTTCCGGTGAATTGACGCAGTTTTAAAATTTTTAATTATTTTAAAACCGAGTTTAAGTTTAAATTAGATTATATAAGGATTTAAATGGGAATTTATAAATATATATATCAATCGAGTCTAAAAGGATTATTTAAAAGAATTATACCAGTTTGAAAGCAGAGGAAAAACCCAAGAATTTACCTACGGGTTGGTAAAATTTAAATAATTGTTTTAGACAATTAAATAGCGATTTAAATCAATTAAGTTATTTAAACTAATTTAAAAGGGGAAATGACAAATGTAATTCAGTTAACTGTTGACGGACATGTACAGTTAGTAGAATCAACCGTGGTTAGTTAAATTGAGTAGTTGATAAATTTGATTGGATATTCATTTAGTTTAATGAATAGTGGAAATACTAGATAATCTTTGACCAATTGTAAATGTAAAGGGGGTTATTGAATAGTTGGGGATTAGTGAAGTTAACTTTTAGTTACGAAGATTTTAAAACGATGGTTATACTATACTTAGTCAACGCCATCTTGAGTATAGTGAATTTTGCCTTTTGGTTATAATTAAAATAATGTCCTTAGTTATAATTCAACTAAGGGGAGGTTAAGTAGCGATAAAGCAAAATAGAAAGGCGATGAGAGTTTTGTGAGAGATTTGATTTTAAATAAAAATGTACAAGCGAAATGCTGATTTAAGTTAAAGATGGTTTTAGTGGATATTTACTTAATTAAAGAAGTTAAGTAAGATGATTTTTGAGCAAGGATTTCAAATGTAAGAAACAGTTATGGAAACCCAGATTTGAAATCAAGGTTTGAAATGAGATTTAGTATCGCTGTTTAAGTGACAAACTAATATTTTTCTGAGTTAAGAACGAGTTGATCAAGGTCTGAGAGGTAACTAAAATACCCCAACTTGGTTGGCTTCACTATTATCAAGGAATGGTATTAGTTTGGTGTGAGTGGAAGTGTTGAATTTGGATTTATCTTATACGAGGAATATCAAACTCCAATGTAAGATTTTGGGAATTAAATAATACTACCATATTAGTTTCAAAGAAAATAAGAATATTGATTTCAAGTTATATTAAACATTTGTTATTCAATTAGAGTTGATCGAATATAGTTAAAGTTAGTCAAACAAAGTTATCTAGGAAAAAGTTCCATCGTGTACGACTGCTAGCGTAATTTGCAGGGCAGCAGATAGCCTATGGCGGTCGGATGTTTCCTGAGGGAATCAGGCGTAACCATTGTGATCGCTGCGATCTAGAGTCGAGCGAATGGAGTTAAATCGAGTATTAGTTAATAGAAGCAATCAAGTCAAGTTTGTCGAGTTAAATAAGTCGAGTTAGTCAAGTTAGAGTTAATCAATCAAAGTAAATCAATTAAAGTTAGTAAAAAGGGAATTTGGTTAAATATATTTTTTTAAAGGAGGTCGAGTTGTGCCAAGTACTGAATCAGAAAACTTGTTGTGTTCACACTATTGTTATTTGATAGTTAAAACACCGACTATCAAACCAGACCAATACGATTGTTGGTTCGGAAAGTCCGGGATCGAATTATATTCGAAAACCATTCCGACCATCAAATACGTGAAGACGTCGATTGAAGACGGAGCAAGTGAAGACCGGGGATCTTCATAAGCGGAAGGACTACTTGTCGAATTTCTATGGCCTGCAGCCAGAGTTATTTTGATTTGTGATTCTGTCGTGGTTGAAATCCACGGGTTGCAAAGACTTCTCGCTACTGATTCATGGGGTGATTCCTATATGAGATGCAGTAGGAGAGTGCCTTCGGTTCATCCTGTTCCTGGATGACTTGTATGGACGGATGTCTGACAGAGTATTTCCAAAGGAATTACATGCGTTGATTTCTCCAAACGTACGATAGTTGACGGCGGAGAAATGGTTATTCTCTAGCCAGATAGCTAGAGTATGTTTGTGGACGTCAATCAAGTGTGATCTGGCGGATCTGATGATGTGGCATTCAAAGTGAATGATGACCAGATGTTCTAGAGATAAAGTTCTAGCCTCAAGCCTCATCAACCGGGAAATGACAAAAATCGGGCAGGCAGCATGGCTATGTGGGTCGCTCCCATTAGGGTGTATGATCACCTATCTAGAGAAATTCCTTTTGCTTCTTTAATCTATGTTTCGATGCTGACCCTATTCGGGTGGCGGTTGCTGATCCCAACCGTCGGTGATATACATTCGATACACTCAAGCGAAATGAGTGGTCGGTCATGTGAGGGCCGGGTTGCAAGACGTTCTTGTTGAATCCAGTGTATTCGCCTCTAGAGATACACGTGCGGAAGGTGGACCCATACCTTGTCAAGTTGGAATCCAATATCCAATAAGCGCCCACGGGTTTCGATTGTATACTATATATGGGAGCGTGAGATGCAAGCGTTCCTCTAGATTGCTAATTACTTGTAATTAGACATTATGATAATATCAGATCAAAGTATGATTTCAAACAAAATGGTTTGGGTCATAGTAAGGTAAAAACCGTCCGTGTTTATGTGTGGGCTGGTCTTACTATTATCCTTTTGTTTCGAAAAGGATTTCCAAAGTTAAACAGGTGTGTGTGTAAACAAGTGTGTGTTATGTGAATTTATCACTGATAGTATTCCAGACTGACCCGGTGTATTTTGTTTTAAATCAAATGTGCTCGGGTCAGACCGAGTATGTTCCAGGTTAGGTTTCACTTGGAGTTCCAGGAGCTGGAAGCAGGAGGCTTCATCGCTAGTTATTTAAAGATATTTCCGCTGTGCAGTTATATGTGTGCTCTGATGATTTGGTATGTATACAAAGTCTTTTGTATAAAGGTATTTGATAATATATTTTATTCGTTCCGCTGTGAGATTCTGATGTGTTCTTCTTCTTTCTTCTATTCCAATACTTCTTTCTTTCTATCCTCACCCTCTAAATTCTTTCTCATGACAATCTGGGGGTTCGATACTTGGGTTTTTGGCAAGTGATACGGGTTTATGTATTGTTGTCGAGAACCCGATTGTCGTTCTTTTTCCCTGGGTCGTTACAGTGGTATCAGAGCTATTGGTTTAATGATTAACCTTGGCTCTGTGGTGTGACTCAATAGAGATGGGGTTAGCAGTACCCTAGATTGAGTTTGAGTAGATATACGAGAGAGCGTATTTGTGATTCGATATAAAATTATTTTTAATGATTATTTTTGCCCAATTTTATTTTATAATAAAATAAAGGTAAAAATTTATTATAGTATGGGCAATCATCTTGAGTGGTTAATATTGGTTGTATGATATGTTTGTAGTGTATGGTTGATTGCTTGAATATAACCTGAACTTGAAATAGATAGACTTGGTTGAAAAACCAAAGATGAAATAAACAAGTTGGGTAATCAATCCAAATTTAACAGATCTGAATGGATAATTTAAGAAATAAGCGAAGTGATATAAATAATTATAATCTCGTGTGGGTTGAACTGTGTATATAATTGGTTGGTGTGGAATGATATGGATGTATCGAACATAATTGACATTTGTTGATAACTGATGAGTTTGTTTGAGTTGAGAACAGGTGTAAGGTGCCAGTTCAGCTTTAAACCCAACCAAAGGAGAAAATCTGGAGTTATTTGAATCCAGTTGAGTAAAGTTGCAAAATCAATTAAGCAGGCTCGAATAAATATATCGCTTATTGCATAATAACGCTCGCCAAAAGGTACGCTTACGAAAATATGAAATTTTGGATTTTGTTTGGATTTTGGGTTTGAAATTTTTATTTTTCGACCATGAGAGTCGATGTATACATATTTCTTGAACCTGCGATATTGCAGATGGTCCTCCATACAGGGGAGACTCTGCCGAAATTTTTCTAAAATTTAAGGAGTTAGAAAATTATTGAAAATTTTGGGAAATTATTTTATTTGAAATAAATTAGTTTTAAAACCAATAGGGTCAGTTTGAAAATAAATTCGAGTTTTAAATTTTATTATTTTTGAAAAGATAATAATAGACGACATTTCTTCTACTTAGCAATTTCGAGGACGAAATTATTTTAAGGGGGAAGGAATGTAACGACCCGTATTTTTCTACCAATTTAATTGGATTATTTTAAATATTTTAATAATTTAAAATATTTGTTTGAGGTTGAATAATCGAATTTAACGATTATATTGTGGATATATTATTTAAAATAAATAATAAATATTATTTTAATTTCCAAAATATGGGAAATTATCGAAATTGAAATATACTGTGATCCGACAGTTTAAAGTGGTCAAATATTGTTTATGGGGGAATATTGGTGACAATTCGTTTTGAAAACGACGACGAATATATATAGTTTATAATTTAATTAAATAACGAGCTGCAGCGGCGCGGTAGTTCGCGATTTGGCGTTTTGAACTTCAATTGGTCGTATCGGGTTCAAAATAAGTCGGATTTCATCGAAACAAGAAACGTTGGGACCAGTTTGACAATATCTTCCCAACGGCAGAGGAAAATCCAGTTTTCGTCGTGTAGATTTTGTTTTATGTCCAAATCAAATTTTGGGAAAAGCAGCGCCAGAATTCCTTTTATATATATAGCGCTGCAGTTATATAAAATAATGGTTTTTAAATATTTTAAACATCGAATTGGCTTGGAATTCAACCCGGGATATTTTTCCTTGATAAAACATCAAATTCTGGTCGGGTATGGCCAATTTCAATATTTTGATATTCTTATATTGAAGTATTTTAAAATTGGGTTATTTTATTCAAAATTGGCCAGTTCAAAAGGGACATTTTTCAAACGACCTCTGTTTTCGACGAAACAAATTTTGTTGGGACCGTATAAGTAAATTATTGCCAGATTTTCTGACGGTGCGTCAATCGGTGTTATTCTGTGAGCGTGGCAAAATAAAATATAAAATAAATCGATCAAATTGGACGTGTACAAGCACTATTTGAGCATACGAGCACGGAATTCGACGAAACAAGATTCATTAGGACCGTATCGTCAAATTATACTATGCCGTCCAGTTACGTCTCGAACGAGGTTCGTATGTGAGCGCAGCAGCGAATAAACGATGTTCGAAAATGCGATAGACACGAAATAAAATATCGTCAGTCACATCGTCGGAATTAAAATATATTTTTCCTAACTTTTTCCCCCTATATAAAGCCTCAAACCAGCAAAACCCTAGCCACCAAATCCATTTTCTTCAACACATTTTGCAGAAAAGTCCCTAGAACTAAAATAATTTATATCTCAAAAATCCGGCAGTGTTTTGTGGTGGCGGCCAAAGGGAAAGTCGTAGATCGTGTCGAGGGGGAGGTACTGTCAAAAACCTGGGGTCAACGGAGGTCCGTGGTGGTGGGAATTTCACGAAAACCGAGAAAAGTGGGTTTCGGTTTTTGGCAAAATTGGCGAGCTACGGCTGATTTCAGACAATGGGACCAAGGGGATTTGGAAGAGGAGGAGTCCAGCTTCGTTTTGGTACCAGCCGAAGGTCGTATAGTGGTCTGTGGTGGCGGTGGTGGCGAGTCAAACATGGGGGAGTTTTTCTGGCCATCGGTTTTGTGCTCGACGGGGTTTGGCCGGATTTTGGTGGCTGTGGTCACCAGGGTTGTCGCGGCCGGAGGGGAAACGATGCTGGGTGGCGAGGCCGAGCGAATGGGGGTGGTCCAGCTCTCAATGGTGGGCCGTGGCGGTCAGGAGGCGGGGATGAACGGAATTAGGGCGAGGCAGTTTTTATGGCGGACGTGGGGGCTTTGGGGGCCGTCGCCTCTGGCGAAGGGAGCTGGGGGTCTGGCGGTTCCGGCAGGGTCCTGGTGGCGGTCTCCGGTGAAGAGATGGTGGCGCTGCGAGGCCAAGAAGGCGGTGAACTTTGGTGGTTTGGGTAATGTCGGGTTTCAGATGGGTAAAGAAAGGAAACGCGTCCTTTGTTTAAACGATGATGAGGTGGCTTAAACCGTTAATGAAGGTAATTATTGAGGTAATGATTAGTTAATTAAGTTTTAATTATTTATTTAATTAATTAGTTAGTTTAAAATCGTAT
Source organism: Allium sativum (assembly GCA_030737875.1). Lineage (NCBI taxonomy): Eukaryota > Viridiplantae > Streptophyta > Magnoliopsida > Asparagales > Amaryllidaceae > Allium > Allium sativum. Next base: position 176,304,114 of record CM060913.1, on the reverse strand, counting down.
AATCTATTCAAACGTAAATCGGCCATAACTTTCGCATACATTGACGGATTTCAGCGAAACTGGATCCGTTGGAATCGCAGGGACGAGACCTACGCGATGACACTGACTAGGAGTCAATCCGACACCGTTGAAAATTCAGCTATTTTTGGACGAATGGTTCAAATTAAAAGCGACAAACACGTCAACCGGTGACCAGAACAAACTCTGGTGAGTTAATTCTCACACCTTCTGGAATACTGTGATGTGGTAAAGTCACAGTTAAATATAATTTACAGTTAACCGTTTAAATTGGCTGATTGGATACGATGGATGCAAGTTGCTTGTTATTAGTTGATGGTTGCAGTTATTTATATTATGCAAATTGTTTAATTCGCATATTGTTATCAACTGACATCTGTGATGCAGAGAAGGACAGGTTGGAGGGATCCAACCGGATTCCTCAAATTTACTGTATTTTTATTTGTTTGTATAGATATGAATTGTTCACCTCGACCGACGCCAAAACCTGTCTGTATGTGGATGGTTGAATAGATATGCACCTGTGTTGTGTTTAAAATCAACCGACAGTGTTGATTGGAAAATTGGCAGTGAATGGCCAAATTGTGTTGTGCCAGACGTCAGTTGACCTTCCGGTGAATTGACGCAGTTTTAAAATTTTTAATTATTTTAAAACCGAGTTTAAGTTTAAATTAGATTATATAAGGATTTAAATGGGAATTTATAAATATATATATCAATCGAGTCTAAAAGGATTATTTAAAAGAATTATACCAGTTTGAAAGCAGAGGAAAAACCCAAGAATTTACCTACGGGTTGGTAAAATTTAAATAATTGTTTTAGACAATTAAATAGCGATTTAAATCAATTAAGTTATTTAAACTAATTTAAAAGGGGAAATGACAAATGTAATTCAGTTAACTGTTGACGGACATGTACAGTTAGTAGAATCAACCGTGGTTAGTTAAATTGAGTAGTTGATAAATTTGATTGGATATTCATTTAGTTTAATGAATAGTGGAAATACTAGATAATCTTTGACCAATTGTAAATGTAAAGGGGGTTATTGAATAGTTGGGGATTAGTGAAGTTAACTTTTAGTTACGAAGATTTTAAAACGATGGTTATACTATACTTAGTCAACGCCATCTTGAGTATAGTGAATTTTGCCTTTTGGTTATAATTAAAATAATGTCCTTAGTTATAATTCAACTAAGGGAAGGTTAAGTAGCGATAAAGCAAAATAGAAAGGCGATGAGAGTTTTGTGAGAGATTTGATTTTAAATAAAAATGTACAAGCGAAATGCTGATTTAAGTTAAAGATGGTTTTAGTGGATATTTACTTAATTAAAGAAGTTAAGTAAGATGATTTTTGAGCAAGGATTTCAAATGTAAGAAACAGTTATGGAAACCCAGATTTGAAATCAAGGTTTGAAATGAGATTTAGTATCGCTGTTTAAGTGACAAACTAATATTTTTCTGAGTTAAGAACGAGTTGATCAAGGTCTGAGAGGTAACTAAAATACCCCAACTTGGTTGGCTTCACTATTATCAAGGAATGGTATTAGTTTGGTGTGAGTGGAAGTGTTGAATTTGGATTTATCTTATACGAGGAATATCAAACTCCAATGTAAGATTTTGGGAATTAAATAATACTACCATATTAGTTTCAAAGAAAATAAGAATATTGATTTCAAGTTATATTAAACATTTGTTATTCAATTAGAGTTGATCGAATATAGTTAAAGTTAGTCAAACAAAGTTATCTAGGAAAAAGTTCCATCGTGTACGACTGCTAGCGTAATTTGCAGGGCAGCAGATAGCCTATGGCGGTCGGATGTTTCCTGAGGGAATCAGGCGTAACCATTGTGATCGCTGCGATCTAGAGTCGAGCGAATGGAGTTAAATCGAGTATTAGTTAATAGAAGCAATCAAGTCAAGTTTGTCGAGTTAAATAAGTCGAGTTAGTCAAGTTAGAGTTAATCAATCAAAGTAAATCAATTAAAGTTAGTAAAAAGGGAATTTGGTTAAATATATTTTTTTAAAGGAGGTCGAGTTGTGCCAAGTACTGAATCAGAAAACTTGTTGTGTTCACACTATTGTTATTTGATAGTTAAAACACCGACTATCAAACCAGACCAATACGATTGTTGGTTCGGAAAGTCCGGGATCGAATTATATTCGAAAACCATTCCGACCATCAAATACGTGAAGACGTCGATTGAAGACGGAGCAAGTGAAGACCGGGGATCTTCATAAGCGGAAGGACTACTTGTCGAATTTCTATGGCCTGCAGCCAGAGTTATTTTGATTTGTGATTCTGTCGTGGTTGAAATCCACGGGTTGCAAAGACTTCTCGCTACTGATTCATGGGGTGATTCCTATATGAGATGCAGTAGGAGAGTGCCTTCGGTTCATCCTGTTCCTGGATGACTTGTATGGACGGATGTCTGACAGAGTATTTCCAAAGGAATTACATGCGTTGATTTCTCCAAACGTACGATAGTTGACGGCGGAGAAATGGTTATTCTCTAGCCAGATAGCTAGAGTATGTTTGTGGACGTCAATCAAGTGTGATCTGGCGGATCTGATGATGTGGCATTCAAAGTGAATGATGACCAGATGTTCTAGAGATAAAGTTCTAGCCTCAAGCCTCATCAACCGGGAAATGACAAAAATCGGGCAGGCAGCATGGCTATGTGGGTCGCTCCCATTAGGGTGTATGATCACCTATCTAGAGAAATTCCTTTTGCTTCTTTAATCTATGTTTCGATGCTGACCCTATTCGGGTGGCGGTTGCTGATCCCAACCGTCGGTGATATACATTCGATACACTCAAGCGAAATGAGTGGTCGGTCATGTGAGGGCCGGGTTGCAAGACGTTCTTGTTGAATCCAGTGTATTCGCCTCTAGAGATACACGTGCGGAAGGTGGACCCATACCTTGTCAAGTTGGAATCCAATATCCAATAAGCGCCCACGGGTTTCGATTGTATACTATATATGGGAGCGTGAGATGCAAGCGTTCCTCTAGATTGCTAATTACTTGTAATTAGACATTATGATAATATCAGATCAAAGTATGATTTCAAACAAAATGGTTTGGGTCATAGTAAGGTAAAAACCGTCCGTGTTTATGTGTGGGCTGGTCTTACTATTATCCTTTTGTTTCGAAAAGGATTTCCAAAGTTAAACAGGTGTGTGTGTAAACAAGTGTGTGTTATGTGAATTTATCACTGATAGTATTCCAGACTGACCCGGTGTATTTTGTTTTAAATCAAATGTGCTCGGGTCAGACCGAGTATGTTCCAGGTTAGGTTTCACTTGGAGTTCCAGGAGCTGGAAGCAGGAGGCTTCATCGCTAGTTATTTAAAGATATTTCCGCTGTGCAGTTATATGTGTGCTCTGATGATTTGGTATGTATACAAAGTCTTTTGTATAAAGGTATTTGATAATATATTTTATTCGTTCCGCTGTGAGATTCTGATGTGTTCTTCTTCTTTCTTCTATTCCAATACTTCTTTCTTTCTATCCTCACCCTCTAAATTCTTTCTCATGACAATCTGGGGGTTCGATACTTGGGTTTTTGGCAAGTGATACGGGTTTATGTATTGTTGTCGAGAACCCGATTGTCGTTCTTTTTCCCCGGGTCGTTACAGAAATGGTTCAGATGATCAATATATATCCTATTTAAATATAAACGATGATAATAGGAATTTATTGTTAAAGAATTTATTTGTTTTTGAATTTTAATTATATTATATTAATTTATTCTGGTTATTTATACTTACGTTCGAATTAAATATCAATATATATTCAGTTCAGTTCAGAATAACGCAATAAGATTGAAATGTCGGTCGGTCATTACATTAAAATAACGGTTCACGGATTTTAAATTAAGGAGTCGTGATATATTTTAGTATTTAATTAAAACAATATATATCCTATCAGCTGTTTTTTTTCCCAAACCAAGCCGACATATCCATCTTTCACGTACAACTATTTACATCGAGCAGAAATTATTGTCTTCTGCCTTAGATATCAAAGGGACAAGTTTTAATGGCTTGTCTGTTGTTCGCATATATATAAAATCACCCAGGCCCCTTTTATCTTTCATTCTTTTCTTCCATCCGAACTACTCAGTAAAATTCAAAGGTTTCAAATTGGAAAATGGCTTTTCCCGATTCTGTTCGAATAACCGCTCCTCTAAAATCGATCAAAACAAATCGATATAAAAACTCAAATAAAATTATAAAGCTTGTTCGTGGACTTCGGTGAGGTCTAGTCTCCAAGCTGAGCTATTCGAAGATTGCGATGGGTTATTGGGGGTAATGATCGTTGTGAACTGTTCTTTTTGAAAGCCGAAATTAGGGTTGACGAGATTGCGGCGAGGCTCGAGAGGGCGTTTCGAACGATGGTGTTGGGTTCAAGCTGCTTTGAGTCGCAACCTTCCAGAAGTGTCGAGTTCACTATGGAAGGTAATTTTGAGTTCGAATTGACAATTTTGGGGATATTGAGGTTCATGGCTTGGTGAGGGTTATTCAAGCGAGTTGACTGTGTCGATGGCAAGCGATGGACTGACAACGACCGTGGTTTCTCGTTTTTGCGATGGATATCAGGGGTGCGAGTTCGATGAACGCGGTGATGGGAAAATGGGTTTTGTTTGCCTTTGCTGTAGGCAGGAAGGAAGCAGGACAGTGGTTCGAATGGAGGGACCGAGGTGGAATTTGCATGTACTGATGAAGTTGGCAGTGAGGTTTGAATATGAAGTGTTCGTTGAAATGTCGAAGTAGGGTTGATTTCAGTTTTGGGATATTCAGAGATTAGTTCATCTTTTGGTCGAGTAAAATGCGGTAATCATAAGGTAATGGATTCATAGTCAAGACGGTACGAGATTTTAAATAGATATTCGGCAAACGAAAAATCCCAGGTGAGTAAATCTCACTCACCTTTAGAATTATTTTTATTTCATTAAAAATAATTGTTTGTTGCTTGTGTGAATGCTTTCTGCTTGCTTTATATATATTAGTTATTTAGGCTATATATATATATTGGGTTGATTGATTGGTTGGATTCCCGCAGTCTCATTAGCGGATGCCCGCGGTACCATAGCGGATGATTACCCTATACGCCCCACGCTATGATTAGTGGATGACCTTCTATACCGCGATATTCCGCCACGAAGCAGAATGGGTATTATTTATGTGCTAACATCTGTGGATGCAGGAAAACAGGTTGGAGGAATCCAACTGGATTCCTCAAAAATATATTATCTGTTTGTTGTTTGCTGATTTCACATATATTCATATATGATGTGTTAAAACCAAATGATTGAAAATTGGGTGATTTGATTGTTTTAAATATCACTGGGCCAATCGTTAATTTATTAAAATATCATGGGAATGATATTTGAAGTTTAAAAAGGGAAATTCTGTTTTTCTCAAATAGAATTTGAAATTCAAGTAGAATTTAAAAATATAGGATTTCAAAATGGAATTTTGAAATAAAATTTCAAAATAGAACTTGAAATAGAATTTTTAAGTAGAAATTTAAATATTAGAAAGGAGTTGAAATATTTGAAATACAAAAAGAAATTTCAAATGGGATTTGGAATGGAATTTTTAAATATATAATTCAAATGAAATTTGAGTATAACATTTGAATATAGAATTTGAATAAAGAAATTCCAAAATTTGAAATTGAATATAGAAATTCAAATAGAGTTTGAATAAAGGAAATTCAAAAGGGCATTTAAATAGTAGAATTTGAATAATAGGAATCAAGTGGGATTTGAATAGTAGAATTAGAAAAGGAGTTTAAATATTTGAATTTTTATAGAAAGAAAAGGAGTTTGAATATTAGAAATTCAAAGCGAAGTTCAAATAGAATTTGAATATGCGAAATTAGCATGAAATATAGAATTTGAATTCAAATAAAGAAAATGCAAATAGAGATTTGAATATGAAAATTCAAATGGAGTTTGAAATGGGAAATTGAAAATAGTAAATTCAAATAGAGATTTGAATATTGAATTTCAAAATAGAATTTGGAATAAACTTTGAAAATAGGACTTCAAAGTAAGAAGTGGAATAGGATTTCAAAATAGGAAATCCAAATAAATTTTGAAATGGAATTTGAATTTAAAGAGGTTCAAATGGATTTGAAATAAGGAAAATTCAAATGGGATTTAAATAATGGGTTTTAATAAAAAGGATTTAAATATAAGAATTCAAATAGAATTCAAACGGTGTTAAATATAAGGATTCAAACAAAACTCAAATGGAGTTTAATTAGAAAGAATTTGAATAAGAGGGATTCAAAGAGATTTGAAACATGATATTTGGATTCAAAGGAATATAAATGTGGTATTTGAAGTTCAAGTAGAAATGGAGTTTAAATATTTGAAGTTCAAATAGATTAAAAATGGAATTTGAATTCAAATAGTTGAAATAGAATTTGAATTAGAATCGAATTGGAATTTGAATATAGACTTCAAATATAAATGAAATAGAAGATCAGAAATATTTGTTGAGTTGGAAAATAATGGTTTGATATATATTTAAAATATATCAGAATGGAGTTGAATTTATATAAACGAAGTTTTAAAAAGTTTATATATATAAATATAATTAAAACGAACTCGCCGCAGCGCTGCAGTTCGTAAATTGGCGATTCGAACTTCAATCGAGTATACAGAACCCAATTGAAGTCGAAATTCTTTGAAACAAGAAACGTCAGGACCAGTTTGATAATAGTTTTCTAATGAAAGAGAAAAATCTGAATTTCGTCGTATAGATTTTGAGTTATGTCAAAATCAAATTTTCAGAAAAACAGCGCCAGAACCATTATAAAACCATAACGGTTTATTTAATGATATTAAAGGATTTTAAGCAAATAAAAATCGAAATTTCTATTTAGAAAAATCCAGATTTGAGTTATAAAATATATGTGAACTCCAGTGGAGTAATGAGTTGATTTCTGAAATAGAAATCAGATTTTTGATTTATTGAATAGAGTTAACTAATTCGAATAGAAATTAGTTAATGAGATTTCGAATGAATATTGAGCTTTAAATAAGTGAATTCGATTTGAAAATTTATATTCGAAATCAAAAAGGAAACTAGAATTGAAATTGAAATTCAATTTGGTTATGAACGAGTTAAAATATTTTGTTTGAAAATGCTATGTTCAACAAAGAAGCAAAATAGGCAAAATGGACGATTTAAAGAATAAATGGCGAAACTGAATTCAAACGATTAGATAGTGTTGAATTGAATTGAAAACAGGTGAACAGGTGTTAGACAGGTATGGGATGGAATATATGAAGATTTAAATTTATGTGCTCGACAAAAAGGTACATGTTTAATTCATATATGAGATTTATGCGCCGTATCGGCAAGCCGCTTGGCTTTTTCTTTTTCTTTCCGATTGGAGAAGATACCGGGAAGCTATTTGAAATTTCCCGATGCTCCCGATACAGGGGAGGTTATGGCGAAATTTTCCGGAAATTTAAGGAGTTGGAATATTTTTAAGATATTTTGATGATTAGAAATCATTGTATCGACGTATTGAATTCGATAGTAAAGTGAATATAAAAATCGAATGTTGTAAACAAAAAGGAATAGAGATAAGTAATTGGAATTGTTTCCAATTGCAAATAGAGATATTTTCTAATATATAGAAAATAAAAGAAGTTGATATTTGGAAACGTTTTCCAAATGGCATCAGAGGCCGATATGATTATTGAAATATTTGGTTAACAAATATTGATAAGAGAATATAGAAGAGATTTAATTAATGAATATTAATTAAAGGGCCCAGTGATTTGTTTGACATGTTTGGATGAACACTTGTTTTATTCGATAGTTAAATCACAGACTATCGAAGTTTTGACTATCGTTGTCAATATGGAGAGACCGGTTGGATTATTATCCGAAGAACCACTCCGTATCGGCATAAGCATTGCGAACCAAGTATGCTGAATATATTGAAGACGGAGTAAAGTGCAAGGGCTTTTCTATTTATAGAAATGGTGCCTTCGGTTTCGTTCAATCCCAGAACGAACGTAAATGGACGAATGTCTGACAGAGTATTTCCAATGATCAAATGGGTTGGTCTGTATGAATATATATGGTTGCAACGGATTTATCCCTTAGCATAATATCCAGAATATTTGTGCAAACTCAACTAGTGATTAACGGATCTGACAATGTGGCATTCAAAGTGATTGTGCCATCAATGGATGGTAAGTATGCGTAGCCTCAGGCCTCAACAACCGGGAAAGGACAAAAATCGGGCAGGCAGCATGGCTATGTGGGTCGCACCCATTAGGGTGTATAATCACCTATCTAGAGAAATTCCTTTTGTTTCTAAATCTATCGATTCTGCCCATTCGGGAAACGGTGGTTTGAGTCCAACCGTTGGTGATATACATTCGATACACTCAAGCGAAATGAGTGGTCGGTCATGTGTGGGCCGGGTTGCAAGATGTTCTTGTTGAACCCAGTGTATTCCTCTCTAGAGATACACAGTCGGAAGGTGGTTCCATACCTTGTCATGTTGGAAATCCAATCTCCAATAAGCGCCATGCGGTTTTTTTTGATTTTATACTATATATGTGGAGCGTGAGATGCAAGCGTTCTGCTATTTGGTTATTTACTTGATGTAGACATTATTATAATATCACTGGATTTTCGTATCAAAGTGTTTTGGGTTATAGTAAGGTAAAAACCATCCGTGTTTATGTGTGGGCTGGTCTTACTATTATCTTTTCTTTTGAAAGGATTTTTTTAAGTTAAACAAGTGGTTGGAGTTTACTCACACCAGTCCCATGACTGACCCAGAGTTTATTTTGTTTTGTTTTCCCTAAACTCTTGGGTGCCCAAATTTGTACGGGCAGTCAAGTAGTCGGGATTTCACAGATTCACTTGAAGAAGCTGGAAGCAGGAGGCTTCACCAGTTAGCTATAGACTATCATGTATTCCGCTGTGGACCTTGTTTGTATCTGGAAACAGGTGTTTATAACTGTTCCAGAAATGACTGTTGTGCTCTGATGATGGTATGTATATAAAGTTACTGATTTGTATTTCAAAAGTTATGTTATATAATATATTTTTCTTCGTTCCGCTGTGAGTTGTGATCTTCGTTTTTCTTCTATTCTAATATTTCTTTCTATTTCTCATCCTCTAACTTCTTTCTAATAATGAGTCGTATTTCTATGTTATTTGGGTTGGACGTGTGGTGTATTTAGTCAACTCAGATAGCTCGGATTTGCGGGTCGTTTCAGTTGGTATCAGAGCTTAGGTTGAGCGAATACCTAGGCTTGTGTGGCATGTGCTCATTAGAGATAGGGTCAGTAGAATCCTAGAATGAGTTGAGTATATATACGAGAGAGCGTATTTGTTATTTGATATAAAAATTGTTTATATTGTGTTGACTTGTCTGTTGAGTGGATTATGAATTCTGATCGAATCGTGGGACGCCACGAAGTCGATAGGGATTTCTAAACACTTGAACAGAGAAATTCGACACAGTATTGTTTTAAAGAGGGTAAATGAAATAATTTTACCCAAAAATTTCTATTTTGATATAAAAAGAATAATTTTCTGAAATTATTATATTATATGGATGTGTTGATTGTTAGGATTATAATCAAATGAGATTATAAAATTAGAATGGTTATTTATAACCAAAATAGAATTTGTATAGAAATTAAATATACAAATGAGATGAATTAGAATTAAATTCAAACCAGAATTAAGAATTCAAAATCCTGGGAAGTTGAAATATTTTTCAAAGTATATTAAAATAATATAGATTTGTTTTAGAAGGATTTGAAAGAAAATCATTTTAGATGGATTTTGAAATAATAAAGCACTGAACTCACTTCAGTGGCTGGGAAATAATTCTGATAATGATTGCAACATCATCAGTGTTCATTTCCGAGTTTCTAAGTGATGGATTGCTACCTTAGAAAAAGTTTTTGTTGGAAATTTGTTTGAAAGAAAACAAATTGGTTTGAATATTCAAATGTTTTGAATTTGAAATGGAAATAAATATATATATGTATATATTTAAGTGATTTCAAAAGGATTTGAAATGAAACCCCTAGGATTTGAATTCTGGAATTAAAATTTAACTTAAGCAAGTTAAATGAGTTGAAGTAAATCAATTGACTAAAATCAATTTGAATAGGTTTAATGGAATATGGATTGGATATAAATGGATTGATCGTAGATCATTCGAATCAAATGTGTAAAGACCAAAAGTTTTGGTTGTAGTGAATTTATTGAAATATGAGGAGTTGGGTTTCAACATAAGTGAGATGTTGAAAAGAAATAGATTTGTACCATTTTTCCTACCTTAGCAATTTCGAGGACGAAATTATTTTAAGGGGGAAAGAATGTAACGACCCGAATTTTTGGCCAAATTATTTTAAATATTTATCATGGTTTTAAATATTGAATTTATAATATAAATGGTATTCTTTTGGGTTATCGATTAAATAATCAAAATTCGAGGAACTGAAATAATTCAATTCAAAGATAAAACTGAATCGAAATGGTTCAGATGATCAATATATATCCTATTTAAATATAAACGATGATAATAGGAATTTATTGTTAAAGAATTTATTTGTTTTTGAATTTTAATTATATTATATTAATTTATTCTGGTTATTTATACTTACGTTCGAATTAAATATCAATATATATTCAGTTCAGTTCAGAATAACGCAATAAGATTGAAATGTCGGTCGGTCATTACATTAAAATAACGGTTCATGGATTTTAAATTAAGGAGTCGTGATATATTTTAGTATTTAATTAAAACAATATATATCCTATCAGCTGTTTTTTTTTCCAAACCAAGCCGACATATCCATCTTTCACGTACAACTATTTACATCGAGCAGAAATTATTGTCTTCTGCCTTAGATATCAAAGGGACAAGTTTTAATGGCTTGTCTGTTGTTCGCATATATATAAAATCACCCAGGCCCCTTTTATCTTTCATTCTTTTCTTCCATCCGAACTACCCAGTAAAATTCAAAGGTTTCAAATTGGAAAATGGCTTTTCCCGATTCTGTTCGAATAACCGCTCCTCTAAAATCGATCAAAACAAATCGATATAAAAACTCAAATAAAATTATAAAGCTTGTTCGTGGACTTCGGTGAGGTCTAGTCTCCAAGCTGAGCTATTCGAAGATTGCGATGGGTTATTGGGGGTAATGATCGTTGTGAACTGTTCTTTTTGAAAGCCGAAATTAGGGTTGACGAGATTGCGGCGAGGCTCGAGAGGGCGTTTCGAACGATGGTGTTGGGTTCAAGCTGCTTTGAGTCGCAACCTTCCAGAAGTGTCGAGTTCACTATGGAAGGTAATTTTGAGTTCGAATTGACAATTTTGGGGATATTGAGGTTCATGGCTTGGTGAGGGTTATTCAAGCGAGTTGACTGTGTCGATGGCAAGCGATGGACTGACAACGACCGTGGTTTCTCGTTTTTGCGATGGATATCAGGGGTGCGAGTTCGATGAACGCGGTGATGGGAAAATGGGTTTTGTTTGCCTTTGCTGTAGGCAGGAAGGAAGCAGGACAGTGGTTCGAATGGAGGGACCGAGGTGGAATTTGCATGTACTGATGAAGTTGGCAGTGAGGTTTGAATATGAAGTGTTCGTTGAAATGTCGAAGTAGGGTTGATTTCAGTTTTGGGATATTCAGAGATTCGTTCATCTTTTGGTCGAGTAAAATGCGGTAATCATAAGGTAATGGATTCATAGTCAAGACGGTACGAGATTTTAAATAGATATTCGGCAAACGAAAAATCCCAGGTGAGTAAATCTCACTCACCTTTAGAATTATTTTTATTTCATTAAAAATAATTGTTTGTTGCTTGTGTGAATGCTTTCTGCTTGCTTTATATATATTAGTTATTTAGGCTATATATATATATATTGGGTTGATTGATTGGTTGGATTCCCGCAGTCTCATTAGCGGATGCCCGCGGTACCATAGCGGATGATTACCCTATACGCCCCACGCTATGATTAGTGGATGACCTTCTATACCGCGATATTCTGCCACGAAGCAGAATGGGTATTATTTATGTGCTAACATCTGTGGATGCAGGAAAACAGGTTGGAGGAATCCAACTGGATTCCTCAAAAATATATTATCTGTTTGTTGTTTGCTGATTTCACATATATTCATATATGATGTGTTAAAACCAAATGATTGAAAATTGGGTGATTTGATTGTTTTAAATATCACTGGGCCAATCGTTAATTTATTAAAATATCATGGGAATGATATTTGAAGTTTAAAAAGGGAAATTCTGTTTTTCTCAAATAGAATTTGAAATTCAAGTAGAATTTAAAAATATAGGATTTCAAAATGGAATTTTGAAATAAAATTTTGAAATAGAACTTGAAATAGAATTTTTAAGTAGAAATTTAAATATTAGAAAGGAGTTGAAATATTTGAAATACAAAAAGAAATTTCAAATGGGATTTGGAATGGAATTTTTAAATATATAATTCAAATGAAATTTGAGTATAACATTTGAATATAGAATTTGAATAAAGAAATTCCAAAATTTGAAATTGAATATAGAAATTCAAATAGAGTTTGAATAAAGGAAATTCAAAAGGGCATTTAAATAGTAGAATTTGAATAATAGGAATCAAGTGGGATTTGAATAGTAGAATTAGAAAAGGAGTTTAAATATTTGAATTTTTATAGAAAGAAAAGGAGTTTGAATATTAGAAATTCAAAGCGAAGTTCAAATAGAATTTGAATATGCGAAATTAGCATGAAATATAGAATTTGAATTCAAATAAAGAAAATGCAAATAGAGATTTGAATATGAAAATTCAAATGGAGTTTGAAATGGGAAATTGAAAATAGTAAATTCAAATAGAGATTTGAATATTGAATTTCAAAATAGAATTTGGAATAAACTTTGAAAATAGGACTTCAAAGTAAGAAGTGGAATAGGATTTCAAAATAGGAAATCCAAATAAATTTTGAAATGGAATTTGAATTTAAAGAGGTTCAAATGGATTTGAAATAAGGAAAATTCAAATGGGATTTAAATAATGGGTTTTAATAAAAAGGATTTAAATATAAGAATTCAAATAGAATTCAAACGGTGTTAAATATAAGGATTCAAACAAAACTCAAATGGAGTTTAATTAGAAAGAATTTGAATAAGAGGGATTCAAAGAGATTTGAAACATGATATTTGGATTCAAAGGAATATAAATGTGGTATTTGAAGTTCAAGTAGAAATGGAGTTTAAATATTTGAAGTTCAAATAGATTAAAAATGGAATTTGAATTCAAATAGTTAAAATAGAATTTGAATATAGAATTTGAATTAGAATCGAATTGGAATTTGAATATAGACTTCAAATATAAATGAAATAGAAGATCAGAAATATTTGTTGAGTTGGAAAATAATGGTTTGATATATATTTAAAATATATCAGAATGGAGTTGAATTTATATAAACGAAGTTTTAAAAAGTTTATATATATAAATATAATTAAAACGAACTCGCCGCAGCGCTGCAGTTCGTAAATTGGCGATTCGAACTTCAATCGAGTATACAGAACCCAATTGAAGTCGAAATTCTTTGAAACAAGAAACGTCAGGACCAGTTTGATAATAGTTTTCTAATGAAAGAGAAAAATCTGAATTTCGTCGTATAGATTTTGAGTTATGTCAAAATCAAATTTTCAGAAAAACAGCGCCAGAACCATTATAAAACCATAACGGTTTATTTAATGATATTAAAGGATTTTAAGCAAATAAAAATCGAAATTTCTATTTAGAAAAATCCAGATTTGAGTTATAAAATATATGTGAACTCCAGTGGAGTAATGAGTTGATTTCTGAAATAGAAATCAGATTTTTGATTTATTGAATAGAGTTAACTAATTCGAATAGAAATTAGTTAATGAGATTTCGAATGAATATTGAGCTTTAAATAAGTGAATTCGATTTGAAAATTTATATTCGAAATCAAAAAGGAAACTAGAATTGAAATTGAAATTCAATTTGGTTATGAACGAGTTAAAATATTTTGTTTGAAAATGCTATGTTCAACAAAGAAGCAAAATAGGCAAAATGGCCGATTTAAAGAATAAATGGCGAAACTGAATTCAAACGATTAGATAGTGTTGAATTGAATTGAAAACAGGTGAACAGGTGTTAGACAGGTATGGGATGGAATATATGAAGATTTAAATTTATGTGCTCGACAAAAAGGTACATGTTTAATTCATATATGAGATTTATGCGCCGTATCGGCAAGCCGCTTGGCTTTTTCTTTTTCTTTCCGATTGGAGAAGATACCGGGAAGCTATTTGAAATTTCCCGATGCTCCCGATACAGGGGAGGTTATGGCGAAATTTTCCGGAAATTTAAGGAGTTGGAATATTTTTAAGATATTTTGATGATTAGAAATCATTGTATCGACGTATTGAATTCGATAGTAAAGTGAATATAAAAATCGAATGTTGTAAACAAAAAGGAATAGAGATAAGTAATTGGAATTGTTTCCAATTGCAAATAGAGATATTTTCTAATATATATAAAATAAAAGAAGTTGATATTTGGAAACGTTTTCCAAATGGCATCAGAGGCCGATATGATTATTGAAATATTTGGTTAACAAATATTGATAAGAGAATATAAAAGAGATTTAATTAATGAATATTAATTAAAGGGCCCAGTGATTTGTTTGACATGTTTGGATGAACACTTGTTTTATTCGATAGTTAAATCACAGACTATCGAAGTTTTGACCATCGTTGTCAATATGGAGAGACCGGTTGGATTATTATCCGAAGAACCACTCCGTATCGGCATAAGCGTTGCGAACCAAGTATGCTGAATATATTGAAGACGGAGTAAAGTGCAAGGGCTTTTCTATTTATAGAAATGGTGCCTTCGGTTTCGTTCAATCCCAGAACGAACGTAAATGGACGAATGTCTGACAGAGTATTTCCAATGATCAAATGGGTTGGTCTGTATGAATATATATGGTTGCAACGGATTTATCCCTTAGCATAATATCCAGAATATTTGTGCAAACTCAACTAGTGATTAACGGATCTGACAATGTGGCATTCAAAGTGATTGTGCAATCAGTGGATGGTAAGTATGCGTAGCCTCAGGCCTCAACAACCGGGAAAGGACAAAAATCGGGCAGGCAGCATGGCTATGTGGGTCGCACCAGGGTGTATAATCACCTATCTAGAGAAATTCCTTTTGTTTCTAAATCTATCGATTCTGCCCATTCGGGAAACGGTGGTTTGAGTCCAACCGTTGGTGATATACATTCGATACACTCAAGCGAAATGAGTGGTCGGTCATGTGTGGGCCGGGTTGCAAGATGTTCTTGTTGAACCCAGTGTATTCCTCTCTAGAGATACACAATCGGAAGGTGGTTCCATACCTTGTCATGTTGGAAATCCAATCTCCAATAAGCGCCATGCGGTTTTTTTTTATTTTATACTATATATGTGGAGCGTGAGATGCAAGCGTTCTGCTATTTGGTTATTTACTTGATGTAGACATTATTATAATATCACTGGATTTTCGTATCAAAGTGTTTTGGGTTATAGTAAGGTAAAAACCGTCCGTGTTTATGTGTGGGCTGGTCTTACTATTATCTTTTCTTTTGAAAGGATTTTTTTAAGTTAAACAAGTGGTTGGAGTTTACTCACACCAGTCCCATGACTGACCCAGAGTTTATTTTGTTTTGTTTTCCCTAAACTCTTGGGTGCCCAAATTTGTACGGGCAGTCAAGTAGTCGGGATTTCACAGATTCACTTGAAGAAGCTGGAAGCAGGAGGCTTCACTAGTTAGCTATAGACTATCATGTATTCCGCTGTGGACCTTGTTTGTATCTGGAAACAGGTGTTTATAACTGTTCCAGAAATGACTGTTGTGCTCTGATGATGGTATGTATATAAAGTTACTGATTTGTATTTCAAAAGTTATGTTATATAATATATTTTTCCTCGTTCCGCTGTGAGTTGTGATCTTCGTTTTTCTTCTATTCTAATATTTCTTTCTTTCTATTTCTCATCCTCTAACTTCTTTCTAATAATGAGTCGTATTTCTGTGTTATTTGGGTTGGACGTGTGGTGTATTTAGTCAACTCAGATAGCTCGGATTTGCGGGTCGTTTCACCACACATGACCGACCACTCATTTCGCTTGAGTGTATCGAATGTATATCACCAACGGTTGGACTCAAACCACCGTTTCCCGAATGGGCAGAATCGATAGATTTAGAAACAAAAGGGATTTCTCTAGATAGGTGATTATACACCCTAATGGGTGCGACCCACATAGCCATGCTGCCTGCCCGATTTTTGTCCTTTCCCGGTTGTTGAGGCCTGAGGCTACGAATACTTACCATTCATTGATAACACAATCACTTTGAATGCCACATTGTCAGATCCGTTAATCATTAGTTGAGTTTGCACAAATATTCTGGATATTATGCTAAGGGATAAATCCGTTGCAACCATATATATTCATACAGACCAACCCATTTGATCATTGGAAATACTCTGTCAGACATTCGTCCATATACATTCGTTCTGGGACTGAACGAAACCGAAGGTACTATTTCTATTAATAGAAAAAGCCCTTGCACTTTACTCCGTCTTCAATATATTCAGCATACTTGGTTCGCAACGCTTATGCCGATACGGAGTGGTTCTTCGGATAATAATCCAACCGGTCTCTCCATATTGACAACGATGGTCAAAAACTTCAATAGTCTGTGATTTAACTATCGAATAAAAACAAGTGTTCATCCAACATATCAAACAAATCACTGGGCTCTTTAATTAATATTCATTAATTAAATCTCTTCTCCATTTCCTTATCAATATTTGTTAACCAAATATTTTCAATAATCATCTTGCCTCTTATGCCATTTGGAAAACGTTTCCAAATATTAACTTCTTTTATTTTCTATATATTAGAAAATGTCTCTATTTGCAATTGAAAACAATTTCAATCACTTATCTTTATCCCTTTTTGTTTACAACAATCGATTTTTATATTCATTTTACTATCGAATTCAATACGTCGATATAATGATTTCAAATTATCAAAATATCTTAAAAATATTCTAACTCCTTAAATTTCCGGAAAAATTCGCCATAACCTCCCCTGTATCGGGAGCATCGGGAAATTTCAAATAGCTTTCCCGGTCCTTCTAATCTCAAAAAGAAAAAGAAGAAGCCAAGCGGCTAGCCGATACGGCGCATAAAATCTCATATATGAATTAAAAATGTACCTTTTGTCGAGCACATAAATTTATAAACTTCATATACTTCATATCAAACCTGCTTACACCTGTTCACCTGTTTTCAATTCAATTCAATACCATCTAATCGTTTGAATTCAGTTTCGCCCATTTATTCTTTAATTAGTCATTTTGCCTATTTCACTTCTTTGTTGGACATAACATGTTCAAACAAAATATTTAACTCGTACATAACCAAATTGAATTTCAATCTCAATTCTAGTTCTCTTTTCTATTTCGAATATAAATTTTCAAGTCGAATTCACTTATTTAAAGCTCAATATCCATTCAACATCTCATTTACTAATTACTATTCGAATTAGTTAATTCTATTCAATAATCAAAAATCTGATTTCTGTTTTCAAAAATCATATTCATTTACACAACTTGAATTCACATATATTTTACAACTCAACTCGGAGATTTTCTAAATAGAAACTTCGGATTTTCTTGCTTAAAATCCTTTTATAATATTAAATAAACCATTATGGTTTTAAAACTATTCTGGCGCTGCTTTTCTGAAAATTTGATTTTGATATAACTCAAAATATGTACGACGAAATCCAGATTTTTCTCCTTCATTAGAAAACTATTATCAAATCGGTCCTGACGTTCCTTGTTTCAAAGAATTTCGACCTCAATTGAGTTCTGTATACTCGATTGAAGTTCGAATCACCAATTCACGAACTGCAGCGCTGTGGCGAGTTCGTTTAATTATATTTATATATATAAACTTTTAAACTTCTAAACTTCTTTAAAATGAATTCAACTCCATTTAACTCTGCTTGATTCAAATTCAAATCTCACTTTTATTTGAATTCTAAATTCAAATTCCAATTCCTTTTCTATTTGATATTCAAATTCAATATTTGAATTTCTATTTGAATTCCCTTATTCAAACTCTATATTTAAATTCCATTTGAACTTTCTATATTCCAATTTCTATATTTGAATTCCATTGGAATTCAAATATTCAACTCCTTTTAAATTCTATATTCAAAATTCCATAGTTTAAAACCCATTTGAATTTCATATTCAGATCCCATAGATTAAATCCTATTTGAATTCAATTTGAATCTCTTACATTCAAATTCCATTTTTCATTTCCGACCCCATTTGAATTTCTAATATTCAAATTCATTTTCAACACCATTTGAATTTCTAATATTCAAATTCATTTTCAACACCATTTGAATTTCTATTATTCAAATTCATTTGAATTCCCTTGAATTCAAATTCCATTTCAAAACTATTTGGATTTCCTATTTTGAAATCCTATTTGAAATTCTATTTCCAATTCTACTTTGAAATCCTATTTTCAAAGTTTATTTCAAATTCTATTTTTGAAATCTCATATTCAAATTTCTACTTGAATTTTCTGTATTCAATTCCATGTTCAAATTCAACACTTGAATTTCTATTTCAAATCTCAATTCAAATTTCATATTTAAACTCCATTCTAATCTCTATTCAAATTTCACATTTGAATTCTTCTTTGAAATACTATATTTCAAATTCTATTTTGAAATTCTACATTCAAATCTCTATTTGAATTTCTTTATTCGAATTCCTTTGAATTCAAATTTTATTTTAATTTCTTCAATTCAAATTCTATTTTCCATTCTAATTTCTTCTATTCAAATTCTATTTGAACTTCTATTTGAATTTCTAATATTCAATCTCCTTTTTAAAATTCAAATATTTAAACTCCTTGTCTAATTCTACTATTCAAACGTTATACTCAAATTTCATTTGAGTTATATATTTGAAAATTTCATTTCACATCCTATTTGAAATTTCATTTCAAATTCCAATTTCGCACTTGTATTTCAATTTCTGAATTATCAAATGATAATTCTTTTCACTTCATTTATAACTTCGTTATAAAAGAACTATTTATAAACTTCGTTTAAAAAGAAACTTCTTGTTTTATTTTTCAAAAACAAGTTTATATTTTTATTTCCATTTAAAATTCAAATTCTATTTGAAAATAGAATATTTCCTTTTTAAATCTCAAATATCCTTTCAATTGGCCCAGTGATATTTAAAACAATCAAATCACTCAATTTTCAATCATTTGGTTTTTAACACATCATATATGAATATATATGAAATCAAATAGAACAAACAAACAAATAGATAATATATTTTTGAGGAATCCAGTTGGATTCCTCCAACCTGTTTCCCTGCATCCACAGACGTTAGCACATAAATAATACCCATTCTGCTTCGTGGCAGAATATCGTGGTATAGAAGGTCATCCACTAATCATAGCGTGGGGCGTATAGGGTAATCATCCGCTATGAAACTGCGGGCATCCGCAAATGAGACTGCGGGAATCCAACCAATCAATCAACCCAATATATATATATATAATAGCCTAAATAACTAATATATATAGAACAAGCAGAAAAATCCAAACAGGCAACAACAATTATTTTTATCGAAATAAAAATAATTATAAATAAAAGGTAAGTGAGATTTACTCACCAGATTTTTGCTTATCGAATATCCATTTTGATTCTGATATTTTTGAATAAACTTCCAGATGGTATGATACGTAATTACGAATCCAACTTTATGATTTTCCTGCCTTGCATAAATTAAATATATTGCATATAAAATTTCTGATTATATAAAAATTATTCGATTTAACTAAAATTAAATATTTAATTATACCTTAATTCATGTTTTACCACCCTCCTCGTTTGAAAATTTCCAATGTCTCATCTTTGTAGCTAAACGAACTATAGCCGAACCCCATCCTTTGCCACTCTTGCCTCCTCACTTCTGTAAAAAGCTCAAGTTCCTTCTCCTAATGGTGATGCTAGATTTTGCTTACTGTTTCGAGCAACGCTCATCTTATACTGCCCTGAGTTGCTCCAAAACTTCGATTATCACTAACCATCCGAAATTCACTATCAAACCAAACGCAGTCCCCAAAGAACAGATCCAACTCCCACCATCTCCCCACTGTCGAACCCAATAACACTGCTCCAGTCACCTTCCACATTGCGACCTTTTCCCTTCTCTCTAACTCGACTTCCACCTTCATTGGTAGTTCGGCTCTCAACTGGTACCATGAAATAGGGCGCTTCAACTGTCATCGCTCAACCAAATGATTGGTATAAACTTCCGTTGAAACCCACTTCTACCATGGTAACATTAGTCGCGGCTTCCTCAATCGCGATCCTCGATGTCTTCGAATGCTGCCAATTTCGCGACAACCAACTTTAGCCCTAAATCGCAAATTCGCGATTTCCAGTCACGAACTCGATAGACCCTACTGCTCATGAATCTTGCTTTAAAATTGGATTCGAAATCGATCCTGCTCTTTTTTTTTTATTATTATTAAATGTTGGACTCGAGTTGGCTTTCGAAATAAATGGAAGGAGAACGAAAGGTCAAGGACTTGGGTAGGTTTCGGAAATGGGAGGAACTGATTTCGAATCGAAGAATTTAAGGAAAAGGGAAGAACAGTCTTCGATTTTAAATTGAAAGAAAGAAGGGTAGAGGCCTTTTTTCATTGTATTGGAGTCTCCGATTTTTTTGCTGAAGAAAATAGCAGAGGATGTCGCGTTTAAATAGATGGAGGGGAAACCGACGTACACAACAATTAAATGTTTGTGTAGGCTAAAGTACATAACAAATCTTTTATTTATTTTAAAAAGATTTTGGATTTGATTTGTATTAAATTCGATTTGATATAAATAGATTTTTCTATTTTTTTAAAAGATATCGATTTGATTTTCGATTCGATTTCGATCTTATCCATTATAAATATCTCGGAGTTCACAATTAAATATCGTGAACCACTATTTTAGCGCACCGACCGTCGTTCCAATGTAACAACGTTATTCTGAATTGAACAGTATATATTCTGAAAATTTAATTTGAACGTATATACCATATTAAATTAATATAATATAATTTAAATTCAAAAACCGTTAATTCTCTAATAATAAATTATTTATTATTATCTATATTCAAATATAATTACTACTGATCATCTGAATTTTTTTGATTCAGTTTTAAAATCCAGAATTGAATTATTTTTCGTATTACGATAGTTTAATATATTCGATATTAATTTGATAACTCAATATAAAAATCGATTTAAAATATCAACTCAATATTTAAACTATATTAAATATTTCAATTAAATCAATCACAAATTCTGGGTCGTTACATTCTTCCCCCCTTAAGATAATTTCGTCCTCGAAATTGCTAAGGTAGGAAAAATAGTACGAACTCACTACTTTTCAATAATTCACTTATGTTGAAACTCAACTCCTCATATTTCTATGACTTTAATTTCAACCAAAACTTTTGGTTTCCATTCATATGCATTCTAATTCATATTCATTTCAATTTATTTCAAATTGATTCTAGTCCATTTATTCTCCTCGAACCATTTAACTTGCTTAAGTTAAATTTTAATTCCAGAATCCAAATCCCCGGGTTTCTATTTCAAATCCTTCTGAAATCACCTAAATATATATACATATATTTATTTCCATCTCAAATTCAAAACACTTGAATTCTTCCCAAAATAACTTGTTTTCTTTCAAACAAATTTCCAACAAAACTTTTTCTAAGGTAGCAATTCATCACTTAGACACTCGAAAATGAACACTGATGATGTTGCAACCATCATCAGAATTATTTCCCAGCCACTGAAGTGAGTTCAGTGCTTTATTATTTCTAAATCCATCTAAAATGATTTTCTTTCAAATCCTTCTAAAACAAATCTATATTATTTTAATATACTTTGAAAAATAAATTTCAACTTCCCAGGATTAAAATTCCAAATTCTGGTTTGGATTTAATTCTAATTCATCTCATTTGTATATTTAATCCCTATACAAATTCTATTTGCTTATAAATAACCATTCTAATTTTATAATCTCATTTGATTATAAAACCAACATCCAACACATCCATATAATAATAATTCTAGAAAATTATTCTTTCTATATCAAAATAGAATTTTTGGGTAAAATTATTTCATCTACCCACTTAAAAACAATATCGTGTCGATTCTTCTGTCCAAGTGTTTATAAACTCCTATCGACGTCGTGGCGTCCCACGATTCGACCAGAATTCATAAACCACTCAACAGACTAGCCAACACAATATAAAACAATTTTTATATCAAATTACAAATACGCTCTCTCGTATATATTTGCTCATCTCATTCTAAGGTACTACTGACCCTATCTCTAATGAGTACATGCCACACAAGCCTAGGTATTCGCTCAACCTAAGCTCTGATACCAACTGTAACGACCCGCAAATCCGTGCTATCTGAGTTGACTAATTACACCACACGTCCAACCCAAATAACACAGAAATACGAACCATAAATAGAAAGAAGTTAGAAGATGAGAAATAGGAAGAAAGAAATATTAGAATAGGAGAAGAAGAATACACAACATCAGGGTAAAACATGAACCTCACAGCGGAATGAATAAAATATATAACATATCATATACTTTTGTAATACAAAATTTCTGTATACATGTACATTCAAAATCAGAGTTCAACACTTACAATACAGCGGAAATAACACTAGGTAACTAATGCTGAAGCCTCCTGCTCCAAGCTCCTCCAATGGTATCTGTAAACACCTGAACTACTTGACTGCCCGTACAAATTTGGGCACCCAAGAGTTTAGGGAAAACAAACAAAATAAACTCTGGGTCAGTCATGGGACTGGTGTGAGTAAACTCCAACCACTTGTTTAACTTTAAAAATCCTTTCAAAAGAAAAGGTAATAGTAAGACCAACCCACACATAAACACGGACGGTTTTTACCTTACTATAACCCAAAACACTTTGATACAAAAATCCAGTGATATTATAATAATGTCAACATCAAGTAAATAACCAAATAGCAGAACGCTTGCATCTCACGCTCCACATACATAGTATAAAATCAAAACCCGCATGGCGCTTATTGGAGATTGGATTTCCAACATGACAAGGTATGGGACCACCTTCCGACAGTGCATCTCCAGAGGCGAATACACCTGGGTTCAACAAGAACGTCTTGCAACCCGGCCCACACATGACCGACCACTCATTTCGCTTGAGTGTATCGAATGTATATCACCAACGGTTGGACTCAAACCACCGTTTCCCGAATGGGCAGAATCGATAGATTTAGAAACAAAAGGGATTTCTCTAGATAGGTGATTATACACCCTAATGGGTGCGACCCACATTGCCATGCTGCCTGCCCGATTTTTGTCCTTTCCCGGTTGTTGAGGCCTGAGGCTACGAATACTTACCATTCATTGATAACACAATCACTTTGAATGCCACATTGTCAGATCCGTTAATCACTAGTTGAGTTTGCACAAATATTCTGGATATTATGCTAAGGGATAAATCCGTTGCAACCATATATATTCATACAGACCAACCCATTTGATCATTGGAAATACTCTGTCAGACATTCGTCCATATACATTCGTTCTGGGACTGAACGAAACCGAAGGTACTATTTCTATTAATAGAAAAAGCCCTTGCACTTTACTCCGTCTTCAATATATTCAGCATACTTGGTTCGCAACGCTTATGCCGATACGGAGTGGTTCTTCGGATAATAATCCAACCGGTCTCTCCATATTGACAACGATGGTCAAAAACTTCGATAGTCTGTGATTTAACTATCGAATAAAAACTAGTGTTCATCCAATATATCAAACAAATCACTGGGCTCTTTAATTAATATTCATTAATTAAATCTCTTCTCCATTTCCTTATCAGTATTTGTTAACCAAATATTTTCAATAATCATCTTGCCTCTTATGCCATTTGGAAAACGTTTCCAAATATTAACTTCTTTTATTTTCTATATATTAGAAAATGTCTCTATTTGCAATTGAAAACAATTTCAATCACTTATCTTTATCCCTTTTTGTTTACAACATTCGATTTTTATATTCATTTTACTATCGAATTCAATACGTCGATATAATGATTTCAAATTATCAAAATATCTTAAAAATATTCTAACTCCTTAAATTTCCGGAAAAATTCGCCATAACCTTCCCTGTATCGGGAGCATCGGGAAATTTCAAATAGCTTTCCCGGTCCTTCTAATCTCAAAAAGAAAAAGAAGAAGTCAAGCTGCTAGCCGATACGGCGCATAAAATCTCATATATGAATTAAACATGTACCTTTTGTCGAGCACATAAATTTATAAACTTCATATACTTCATATCAAACCTGCTTACACCTGTTCACCTGTTTTCAATTCAATTCAATACCATCTAATCGTTTGAATTCAGTTTCGCCCATTTATTCTTTCATTAGTCATTTTGCCTATTTCACTTCTTTGTTGAACATAACATGTTCAAACAAAATATTTAACTCGTACATAACCAAATTGAATTTCAATCTCAATTCTAGTTCTCTTTTCTATTTCGAATATAAATTTTCAAGTCGAATTCACTTATTTAAAGCTCAATATCCATTCAACATCTCATTTACTAATTACTATTCGAATTAGTTAATTCTATTCAATAATAAAAAATCTGATTTCTGTTTTCAAAAATCATATTCATTTACACAACTTGAATTCGCATATATTTTACAACTCAACTCGGAGATTTTCTAAATAGAAACTTCGGATTTTCTTGCTTAAAATCCTTTTATAATATTAAATAAACCATTATGGTTTTAAAACTATTCTGGCGTTGCTTTTCTGAAAATTTGATTTTGATATAACTCAAAATATGTACGATGAAATCCAAATTTTTCTCCTTCATTAGAAAACTATTATCAAATCGGTCCTGACGTTCCTTGTTTCAAAGAATTTCGACCTCAATTGAGTTCTGTATACTCGATTGAAGTTCGAATCGCCAATTCACGAACTGCAGCGCTGTGGCGAGTTCGTTTAATTATATTTATATATATAAACTTTTAAACTTCTAAACTTCTTTAAAATGAATTCAACTCCATTTAACTCTGCTTGATTCAAATTCAAATCTCACTTTTATTTGAATTCTAAATTCGAATTCCAATTCCTTTTCTATTTGATATTCAAATTCAATATTTGAATTTCTATTTGAATTCCCTTATTCAAGCTCTATATTTAAATTCCATTTGAACTTTCTATATTCCAATTTCTATATTTGAATTCCATTGGAATTCAAATATTCAACTCCTTTTAAATTCTATATTCAAAATTCCATAGTTTAAAACCCATTTGAATTTCATATTCAAATCCCAAAGATTAAATCCTATTTGAATTCAATTTGAATCTCTTACATTCAAATTCCATTTTTCATTTCCGACCCCATTTGAATTTCTAATATTCAAATTCATTTTCAACACCATTTGAATTTCTAATATTCAAATTCATTTTCAACACCATTTGAATTTCTATTATTCAAATTCATTTGAATTCCCTTGAATTCAAATTCCATTTCAAAACTATTTGGATTTCCTATTTTGAAATCCTATTTGAAAATCTATTTCCAATTCTACTTTGAAATCCTATTTTCAAAGTTTATTTCAAATTCTATTTTTGAAATCTCATATTCAAATTTCTACTTGAATTTTCTGTATTCAATTCCATGTTCAAATTCAACACTTGAATTTCTATTTCAAATCTCAATTCAAATTTCATATTTAAACTCCATTCAAATCTCTATTCAAATTTCACATTTGAATTCTTCTTTGAAATACTATATTTCAAATTCTATTTTGAAATTCTACATTCAAATCTCTATTTGAATTTCTTTATTCGAATTCCTTTGAATTCAAATTTTATTTTAATTTCTTGAATTCAAATTCTATTTTCCATTCTAATTTCTTCTATTCAAATTCTATTTGAACTTCTATTTGAATTTCTAATATTCAATCTCCTTTTTAAAATTCAAATATTTAAACTCCTTGTCTAATTCTACTATTCAAACGTTATACTCAAATTTCATTTGAGTTATATATTTGAAAATTTCATTTCACATCCTATTTGAAATTTCATTTCAAATTCCAATTTCGCACTTGTATTTCTATTTCTGAATTATCAAATGATAATTCTTTTCACTTCATTTATAACTTCGTTATAAAAGAACTATTTATAAACTTCGTTTAAAAAGAAACTTCTTGTTTTATTTTTCAAAAACAAGTTTATATTTTTATTTCCATTTAAAATTCAAATTCTATTTGAAAATAGAATATTTCCTTTTTAAATCTCAAATATCCTTTCAATTGGCCCAGTGATATTTAAAACAATCAAATCACTCAATTTTCAATCATTTGGTTTTTAACACATCATATATGAATATATATGAAATCAAACAGAACAAACAAACAAATAGATAATATATTTTTGAGGAATCCAGTTGGATTCCTACAACCTGTTTCCCTGCATCCACAGACGTTAGCACATAAATAATACCCATTCTGCTTCGTGGCAGAATATCGTGGTATAGAAGGTCATCCACTAATCATAGCGTGGGGCGTATAGGGTAATCATCCGCTATGAAACTGCGGGCATCCGCTAATGAGACTACGGGAATCCAACTAATCAATCAACCCAATATATATATATAATAGCCTAAATAACTAATATATATAGAACAAGCAAAAAAATCCAAACAGGCAACAACAATTATTTTTATCGAAATAAAAATAATTATAAATAAAAGGTAAGTGAGATTTACTCACCAGATTTTTGCTTATCGAATATCCATTTGGATTCTGATATTTTTGAATAAACTTCCAGATGGTATGATACGTAATTACGAATCCAAATTTATGATTTTCCTGCCTTGCATAAATTAAATATATTGCATATAAAATTTCTGATTATATAAAAATTATTCGATTTAACTAAAATTAAATATTTAATTATACCTTAATTCATGTTTTACCACCCTCCTCGTTTGAAAATTTCCAATGTCTCATCTTTGTAGCTAAACGAACTATAGCCGAACCCCATCCTTTGCCACTCTTGCCTCCTCACTTCTGTAAAAAGCTCAAGTTCCTTCTCCTAATGGTGATGCTAGATTTTGCTTACTGTTTCGAGCAACGCTCATCTTATACTGCCCTGAGTTGCTCCAAAACTTCGATTATCACTAACCATCCGAAATTCACTATCAAACCAAACGCAGTCCCCAAAGAACAGATCCAACTCCCACCATCTCCCCACTGTCGAACCCAATAATACTGCTCCAGTCACCTTCCACATTGCGACCTTTTCCCTTCTCTCTAACTCGACTTCCACCTTCATTGGTAGTTCGGCTCTCAACTGGTACCATGAAATAGGGCGCTTCAACTGTCATCGCTCAACCAAATGATTGGTATAAACTTCCGTTGAAACCCACTTCTACCATGGTAACATTAGTCGCGGCTTCCTCAATCGCGATCCTCGATGTCTTCGAATGCTGCCAATTTCGCGACAACCAACTTTAGCCCTAAATCGCAAATTCGCGATTTCCAGTCACGAACTCGATAGACCCTACTGCTCATGAATCTTGCTTTAAAATTGGATTCGAATTCGATCCTGCTCTTTTTTTTTATTATTATTAAATGTTGGACTCGAGTTGGCTTTCGAAATAAATGGAAGGAGAACGGAAGGTCAAGGACTTGGGTAGGTTTCGGAAATGGGAGGAACTGATTTCGAATCAAAGAATTTAAGGAAAAGGGAAGAACAGTCTTCGATTTTAAATTGAAAGAAAGAAGGGTAGAGGCCTTTTTTCATTGTATTGGAGTCTCCGATTTTTTTGCTGAAGAAAATAGCAGAGGATGTCGCGTTTAAATAGATGGAGGGGAAACCGACGTACACAACAATTAAATGTTTGTGTAGGCTAAAGTACATAACAAATCTTTTATTTATTTTAAAAAGATTTTGGATTTGATTTGTATTAAATTCGATTTGATATAAATAGATTTTTCTATTTTTTTAAAAGATATCGATTTGATTTTCGATTCGATTTCGATCTTATCCATTATAAATATCTCGGAGTTCACAATTAAAAATCGTGAACCACTATTTTAGCGCACCGACCGTCGTTCCAATGTAACAACGTTATTCTGAATTGAACAGTATATATTCTGAAAATTTAATTTGAACGAATATACCATATTAAATTAATATAATATAATTTAAATTCAAAAACCGTTAATTCTCTAATAATAAATTATTTATTATTATCTATATTCAAATATAATTACTACTGATCATCTGAATTTTTTTGATTCTGTTTTAAAATCCAGAATTGAATTATTTTTCGTATTACGATAGTTTAATATATTCGATATTAATTTGATAACTCAATATAAAAATCGATTTAAAATATCAACTCAATATTTAAACTATATTAAATATTTCAATTAAATCAATCACAAATTCTGGGTCGTTACGGAGCGTATATATACGAGAGAGCGTATTTTTTAATTGATATAAAAATTGTTTTATATTGTGTTGGCTAGTCTGTTGAGTGGTTTATGATTTCTGGTCGAATCGTGGGACGCCACGAAGTCGATAGGGATTTCTAAACACTTGAACAGAAAAATACGACATGATATTGTTTTTAAATGGGTAAATGAAATAATTTTACCCAAAATTTCTATTTTTGATATAGAAAGAATAATTTTTTGGAATTATTATTATATGGATGTGTTGGGTGTTGATTTTATAATCAAATGAGATTATAAACTTAGAATGGTTATTTATAACCAAATAGAATTTGTATAGGAATTAAATATACAAGTAAGATGAATTAGAATTAAGTTCAAACCAGAATTGGAATTTAAATCCTGGGAAGTTTGGAAATATTTTTCAAAGTATATTAAAGTAATATAGCTTTGTTTTGAAAGGATTTTTGATTTAAAAATCATTTTAGATGGATTTTGAAATAATAAAGCACTGAACTCACTTCAGTAGCTGGAAAATAATTCTGA
The DNA here is from genome assembly GCA_030737875.1 of Allium sativum. Lineage (NCBI taxonomy): Eukaryota > Viridiplantae > Streptophyta > Magnoliopsida > Asparagales > Amaryllidaceae > Allium > Allium sativum. The sequence goes on along the minus strand of CM060913.1, from coordinate 176,274,865 downwards.
TGATGATTGCAACATCATCAGTGTTCATTTTCAAGTTTCTAAGTGATGGATTGCTACCTTAGAAAATTTTTGATGGAAATTTGTTGGAAGAAAACAAATAGTTTGGAAATATTCAAATGTTTTGAATTTGAATTAGTTATAAATATATGTGATTTCAAAAAGGATTTGAAATGAAAACCCTGGGATTTGGATTCTGGAATTAAAATTTAACTTAAGCAAGTTAAATGGTCTAGGGTGAATCAATTGACTAGAATCAATTTGAATTAGTTTAATAGAACATAGATTGGATATAAATGGATTGATCGTAGATCATTCAAATTAAATGAAGGAAGACCAAAAGTTTTGGTAGAACTAAAAGTTGTTGAATTATGTAGAGTTGAGTTTCAACAAGGAGATTTTTGAAAAGTAATGGATTTGTATCATTTTTCCTACCTTAGCAATTTCGAGGACGAAATTATTTTAAGGGGGAAAGAATGTAACGACCCGGATTTTTGAACGATTAATTTTTAATATTTAATATGATTTTAAATATTAAATTGATAATATAAATGAATTTTTCTATTAAAGTTATCGATTAAAGAAAAAAATAATAATTTTGATTTCGATCGAATATATTGAATTATCAATTGGTGATCGATATATGATTTATTTCGTATATATATAATTTTCGAAATACGAGAACTGAAAAAAAAAATCAATTTGAATTTAAAATGGATTCAGAGTGATTCAAATGGTTAATATGAATTTTATTTGAATTTGAACGATAATAATAGAAATTTATTGTTGAGGAATTTATTTGTTTTGAATTTAAATTGATTTAATATGGCTACTTTAAATATACGTTCAAATTAAATTGTATAATCTATTTTGTTGAATTCAGAATAGTGAATAACGTTGGGAACATCAGCCATTACAATTAAATAACGGTTCAGAATTTTGAGTAAAGGACCATGAGATATTTTTGTAGAATGTATTAATTAAAATCATATCAAAAATAAAATTGGTTTACATCAATCGACCTATTTCTTCTGTAATGTCACCCCTAATTAAAACATCGCAGACCTAAGGAGTAAAATCAAGCAGCTCCATTTTTCTCGAGCTGTAGAAAATGCTCCCTACCTTCACCATGAAGTTAAACATCGAATTAATGGCCTCTCGTATGAATGTTCCCCAGTTCGCTCCTATAAATCAACCGATCCTTTGTATAATTTCAGATTCTCAAGTCCGAAACAATTCATCCCCTTTGTTCTTCCTTTTTCCCAGTTAAACCCAAATCGAGCCGCTGATAAAAAGAAATGTCGATCCTCTTGTATTAAAAACAAGTTTGCCTTTTTCCCAAACTCAATTCCCACCCTGTTCATTTCTTTCTAATCAAAGTGAAGCTGTTTTTCCCAAAATCAAATCCGCCCTTTTCAACTCATTGAAAATCAAAATAAATTCAGAATGAAATCGAAATCGAGAGGCTCGAATAGCAAGGTTTTGCCTTATCGAATCAAGTTGAAGGGTCAATTGTGAGTCATGGATGGTGCGATGTCACACTACTGCCACGATAAGGCAAACCAAAGACCCGTTCGAATCGCTGAGGCACTCGCGATTTGTTTTTTTTGTGTTCTAACTGCTGGTGCACCCTGTACAGTGTTGAGTCGAAGTCGTGGTTTCCAGGGTTGCTCTTCCACGTCGTAATGGTGATTAATAGATGGAGCATGGAAATGGGAGGCGAACAATGTTCTAGTGGTTCGAATCCGTGAGTACGAGAGGAAAGGAGGATGGTCTATGTATTTAGTTGAGGCAGGTGATGATTGTGTAGGCAAGAGTAAAAAGGAAGGTTGGTTTTTTTTAAGAGAGGCAGTTTTGTTTAGTTTGGTTTGGGGTTCTAGTTCTTGGGATGGGAGTCTCTATTCGGCAGTGATGTATTAAGGAAGAAGAAAGAATTTAACAGGATTAAGGTATTTTTCTTTTTTTAGATTTACTTTTTATTTATTTGAAAAATAAATATGGCAGTTAGGAATTTATTATGAGGGATTAGTTATATAAAGAGCAAATAAATTTATATAATTAGTTTATAGAAAATAAATTAGTTAGTTTTGATTCCTTTATTTTTACATATTAGTTTGATTCAGATTTCAAACTCAAGATAAATAAAAGAAGTTGGATATTTAATTAAAACAATTTGATGATTTAATTAAATGAGAAAATGGATATATATATATAAGACATTTATTTATGCGTTAATTGAAATGTTGATCGTTAAATAAATATTCATAGGAGCACGATAAAACTCATTCGAGGCGATTCGAAGCCGTAAGATTTGAATTTCCACGAGACATTCAGCAAAGGAAATCACGGTGAGTAAATCTCACTCACCTTTTATTTATAATTATTTTTACTTCGTTAAAAATAATTGTTGTTGCTTGTTTGGATTTTTCTGCTTGTTTTATATATATTAGTTATTTAGGCTATATATATATATTGGGTTGATTGATTGGTTGGATTCCCGCAGTCTCATTAGCGGATGCCCGCAGTTTCATAGCGGATGATTACCCTATACGCCCCACGCTATGATTAGTGGATGACCTTCTATACCGCGATATTCTGTCACGAAGCAGAATGGGTATTATTTATGTGCTAACATATGTGGATGCAGGAAACAGGTTGGAGGGATCCAACTGGATTCCTCAAAAATATATTATCTGTTTGTTGTTTGTTGATTTCATATATTCATATATGATGTGTTAAAAATAAAATGATTGAAAATTGGGTGATTTGATTGTTTTAAATATCTCTGGGCTAAGTGTTAATTTATTTGAAATATCGTGGAAGGATATTTGAGATTTAAAAAGGAAAAAATTCTATTTTTAAATAGAATTTGAATTTTTAAATGGAAATAAAAATATAAACTTGTTTTTGAAAAATAAAACAAGTAGTTTCTTCATAAACGAAGTTTATAAATAGTTCTTTTATAACGAAGTTATAAAAGAAGTGAAAAGAATTATCATTTGATAATTCAGAAATAGAAATACAAGTGTGAAATTGGAATTTGAAATGAAATTTCAAAATAGGATGTGAAATGAAATTTTTAAATATATAACTCAAATGAATTTTGAGTATAACATTTGAGTAGTAGAAAAGGAGTTTAAATATTTGAATTTTAAATAAAAGAAAAAGGAGATTGAATATTAGAAATTCAAATAGAAGTTCAAATAGAATTTGAATAGACGAAATTAGAATGAAAAATAGAATTTGAATTCAAAGGGATAAAAATAGAATTTGAATTCGAAGGTATTCAAATAAAGAAAATTCAAATAGAGACTTTGATATAAAATTTGAATAAAGGAATTCAAATAGAGATTTGAATGTAGAATTTCAAAATAGAATTTGAAGTAAACTTTGGAAATAGGATTTTCAAAGTAGAATTGGAAATAGAATTTCAAAATAGGATTTCAAAATGGGGAATCCAAATGATTTTGAATGGAATTTGAATTCAAGGGAATTCAAATGGATTTGAGTGAAGAAATTCAAATGGGATTTAAATAATGGGTTTTAAATAAAGAGGATTCAAATATAAGAATTTAAATAGAATTTAAATGGAGTTAAATATAAGAATATAAGCAAACTCAAATGGGGTTTAAATATAGGATTCAAATAGAATTTGAATAGAATTTGAATAAGAGGAATTCATAGAAATTTGAAACATGGTATTTGAATTCAAAGAAACTAAAATGTGGTATTTGAAGCTCAAGTAGATTAAAAATGGAGTTTAAATATCTGAAGTTCAAATAGATTAAGAATGGAATTTGAATTCAAATAGTTTTGAAATAAAATTTGAATATAGGATTTCAATTAGAATAGAATTGGAATTTGAATATAGATTTCAACTACAAGTGAAATAGAAGATCGGAAATATTTGTTGAATTGGGAAAATTGGTTAAATATATCAGAATAGAGTTGGAAATTTTATATAAACGAAGTTTAAACGTATATATATTAAATATAGTTAAATGAACTCGCCGCAGCGCTGCAGTTCGTAAATTGACGGTTCGAACTTCAATTGGATATACAGAACTCAATTGAAGTCGAAATTCTTTAAAACAAGAAACGTCGGGACCAATTTGATAACAGTTTTCTGATGGAGGAGAAAAATCTGGATTTCGTTGTATAAATTTTGAGATATGTCAAAATCAAATTTTTTAAAAAGAGCAGCGCCAAAACCATTTAAAAACCATAACGGTTTATTTAATTTTATAGAAGGATTTTAAGGAAATAAAATCCGCATTTTTTTAAGAAAATCCCAGGTTTTTAGAGGTGAAATATATCTGTACTCAAGTGAAGTAATGAGTTGATTTTTGAAACAGGAATCAGATTTTTGATTTATTGAATAGAATTAACTAATTTGAATAATAATTAGTTAATGGGATTTTGAATTGATATAGGACTTTGAATAAGGGAATTTGATTTGGAAATTTATCTTTGAAGTCAAAAAGGGAAATAAAATGAAATTGAAATGAAATTTGGTTATGAGCAAGATAAATATTTTGTTTGAAAATGCTATGTTAAAACAAAGGAGTAAAATAGGCAAAATGGCCGATTTAAAGAATAAATGGGCGGAACTGAATTCAAACGATTAGATAGTGTTGAATTGAATTGAAAACAGGTGAACATTGTTAGACAGGTACATGATGAAGTATATGAAGATTTTAATTTGTGTGCCCAACAAAAAGGTACATGTTTAATTCATATATGAGATTTTATACGCCGTATCGGCAAGCCGCTTGGCTTTTCCTTTTTCTTTTGATTGAGGAAGATACCAGGAAGCTATTTGAAATTTCCCGATGCTCCCGATACAGGGGAGGTTATGGCGAAATTTTCCGGAAATTTAAGGAGTTAGAATATTTTTAAGATATTTTGATAGTTAGAAATCATTGTATCGACGTATAGAATTCGATAGGTAAGTGAATATAAAAATCGAATATTGTAAACAAAAAGGGAAATCTATAAATTAGAAATAGAAAGCGAACTTTATACATGTTTTAAAAATGAACAATTGGATTGTATAGTTTGTTATTCGAGGTAAGTGGTTTGCCGTTTTGAAGTTGAGGATGTTTTCAGTTAAGGTCTGAGAGGTAATTTTACCCCAACTTGATTGATTTCATTTTTAATGGATAAATAGCAAGATCCAGTCTCGAAGAGAAGTGTTTGAAAAAGAGTTAGTTGAATAAAATATATTTGGGTTGTTGTAACGATGTTTTACACAACATTCGTTTTAAACCAAAGTGATGGAATTTTGGAAATATAACAAGTAAATATTTCCTGAGTATAATTAAAATAGTCGGGATAGAGATAAGTGATTGGAATTGTTTCCAATTGTAAATAGAGACATTTTCTAATATATAGAAAATAAAAGAAGTTGATATTGGGAAATGCTTTCCAAATAGCGTAAAGGGCCAATATGGTTATTGAAATATTTGGTTAACAAATATTGATAAAGAATTGGAGGAGTAATTTAATTAATGAAATATTAATTAAAGAGCCCAGTGATTTGTTTGATATGTTGGATGAACACTTGTTTTATTCGATAGTTAAATCACAGACTATCGAAGTTTTGACCATCGTTGTCAATATGGAGAGACCGGTTGGATTATTATCCGAAGAACCACTCCGTATCGGCATAAGCGTTGCGAACCAAGTATGCTGAATATATTGAAGACGGAGTAAAGTGCAAGGACTCTTTCTATTAAATAGAAATAGTGCCTTCGGTTTCGTTCAATCCCAGAACGAACGTAAATGGACGGATGTCTGACAGAGTATTTCCAATGATCAAATGGGTTGGTCTGTATAAATATATATGGTTGCAACGGATTTATTCCTTTAGCATAACATCCAGAATATTTGTGCAAACTCAACTAGTGATTAACGGATCTGACAATGTGGCATTCAAAGTGATTGTGCTATCAATGAATGGTAAGTATTCGTAGCCTCAGGCCTCAACAACCGGGAAAGGACAAAAATCGGGCAGGCAGCATGGCTATGTGGGTCGCACCCATTAGGATGTATAATCACCTATCTAGAGGTTCATTTAATTTCTTATTCTATTCGATGCTGTCCCAGTCGGGAGACTGTTGCTGATCCCAACCGTTGGTGATATACATTCGATACACTCAAGCGAAATGAGTGGTCGGTCATGTGTGGGCCAGGTTACAAGATGTTCTTGTTGAACCCAGTGTATTCCTCTCTAGAGATACACTAGCGGAAGGTGGTTCCATACCTTGTCATGTTGGAAATCCAATCTCCAATAAGCGCCATGCGGTTTTTGATTTTATAGTATATGTGGAGCGTGAGATGCAAGCGTTCTGCTATTTGGTTTTTTACTTGATGTAGACATTATTATAATATCACTGGATTTCCGTATCAAAGTGTTTTGGGTTATAGTAAGGTAAAAACCGTCCGTGTTTATGTCTGGGTTGGTCTTACTATTATCTTTTCTTTTGAAAGGATTTTTAAAGTTAAACAAATGGTTGGAGTTTACTCACACCAGTCCCATGACTGACCCAGAGTTTATTTTGTTTTGTTTTCCCTAAACTCTTGGGTGCCCAAATTTGTACGGGCAGTCAAGTAGTCGGGATTTCACAGATTTATTTGAAGGAGCTGGAAGCAGGAGGCTTCACCGGTTAGCTATAGGCTATCATATATTCCGCTGTGGACCATGTTTATATCTGGAAACAGGTGTTTATAACTGTTCCAGAAATGACTGTTGTGCTCTGATGATGGTATGTATATAAAGTTACTGATTTGTATTTCAAAAGTCATGTTATATAATATATTTTATTCGTTCCGCTGTGAGTTTGTGATCTTCGTTTTTCTACTATTCTAATATTTCTTTCTTTCTATTTCTCATCTTCTAACTTCTTTCTATTAATGGTTCGTATTTCTGTGTTATTTGGGTTGGACGTGTGGTGTATTTAGTCAACTCCGATAGCTCAGATTTGCGGGTCGTTACAAAAAGGCGAAATCTTTATATTTGAAAAGGCGATATCTTTATATATGAAAAGGCGATATCTTTATATTTGAAAAGGCGATATCTTTAAATATGAAAAGGCGATATCTTTATATTTGAAAAGGCGAAATCTTTATATATGAAAAGGCGAAATCTTTATATTTGAAAAGGCGATATCTTTATATTTGAAAAGGCGAAATCTTTATATAGAGAATAACGTGGTAAAACTATAATTTTTATCTATATAGTAGTGATGTAAAAATATAATTTTTATCTATATAGTAGCAATGTAAAAATATAATTTTTATCTATATAGTAGCGAAGTAAAAATATAATTTTTATCTATATAGTAGCGATGTAAAAATAGAATTTTTATCCATATGGAGAGATTATAAAAATATGGATTTTTCATATACATAGCAAGAATATAAAAATGTGATTTTTATATATGTAGTGGCTACGGGTAACGAAAGTGACGAAAGGCGAGAACGGCGAAGACATCTACATTTGAAGTGTCGTGGAGTTGTGTAACAACCCGTAAAATGCGGGCCAGTTTGAAATTTTTATTTTGGCAATTTTAGCGAATTTTGAATATTTAAAATAGATTATTTTAAATAATATCGACGAGAAATTTATTTTGAATATAATTCGATCGTATATATTATATACGTCGTCGTTAGAATATAAATAATTATATATAATTATAATTAGAATTGAAAATGGCGCGGTAGTTCGATAATTCGATTTCAAACTTCAATTGAATGTACCGGGTGCAAAACCATCCGGATTTTAGTGAAACCAAAAATAATGGAATCTAATAGTGAATATCTTTCCAACGAAAAAAAAAATCAAAAGTTCGTGGCGGGAATCAAAAGATATGTCCAGTTGAAAATTCTGAATAGTCGCTATGGAATTCAGGCCCTTAAAAATGGACATTTTACAAATGACCTCGGATTTCGACGAAACCACTTTTGTTGGATCCGCAGTGTCAAATTATTGTTAGATTCCAAATTTCATAATTTTTCGAATCAATATGTGAGCGTGGCAAAGGAAAACGCGTTTGACCAGTTTCAGTTGATTTTAATCGACTGGAAATTGGCCATTTTTCAAACGGTCTCAGAATTCGACGAAACTAGTTTTGTTAGGACCGTATCGTCAATACGAAGCTAGAAAATATTTTTCGAGAATTTTTAGAGTTCGTATGTGACCCCGGTAAATTGAAATGCACGTTCAAATTCAATATATAGAGTTATATGTTGATTTTAACGGAAACTGATCGAAATGGCCGAATCAGCTTGCGATACATATTCCATTGTGTTCAGAATAGGGGTAATTAGCTAGAGGCGACGGTCGTTGGGCCTCGTTTGGTGTTCGAATTAAAAGTCAACCTTCAAGGATTTAAAAATTAAAAATAAATAAAATAATATATACTTTTACATACACCCCCCTCCTTTTCTATATCGTTCAGAACAGAAAAAAAAAAAAGAAGACCAAAATCGCTCGAGCCCGTCGCTGCCTTTCTTCCAGGCGAGACGCGCCGCCGCTGGAGGCGCACCACCTCGTCGACGATCATCCCTGCCCCCTGGCCTCCTCCGCAGCCCCTCTCCTCTTTCCCTTTCCCCAATTCAATGCCCAACCCGAAACGCTAGCTGACCGCGCCACCAACGCACACCCCCGACCACCGCAACCCTCTGCGCCCCACCTCTGATTTCCGCGACTGCCAAAGGCTCCCCCCCTCTCTTGACAATGGCGCCTCGATTTGGCCGCAATCCTAAACCCTGAGTTCGTAGGGTGGTTGTGAGCAACGGCCAGTACCTGATGAAGAGGAAACACAACAGTTTTTAAGCGTTATTTAAAAGGTAATCTTTTTATTTTTGTTTTATAAATTTTCTTAGATTTAAAACAGAATTTTTATAATGATTTAAAACAGAATTTTTAAAAGATTTAAAAACAGGATTTTTAAAATGAAAATAAAAACTGGATTTTTAAAAGAATATAGAAAACTGATTTTGTTAGGGTTTAAAACTGATTTTGTTTAAAAAGAAAAAAAACTGATTTGTTTAAAATAGTAAAAACTGTTTTTTTAGAAATAGTAAAAACTGATTTTGTTTTAAAGTAAAAATCATATTGTTATGTATTGAATAGCGAACTAAAAATATGATTTTTATTTATTGAACTTCGAACTAAAAATATGATTTTTATTTATTGAACTTCGAACTAAAAATATGATTTTTATTTATTGAACTTCGAACTAAAAATATGATTTTTATTTATTGAACTTCGAACTAAAAATATGATTTTTATTTATTGAACTTCGAACTAAAAATATGATTTTTATTTATTGAACTTCGAACTAAAAATAGAATTTTTATATATTGAACTTCGAAATAAAAATAGAATTTTTATATGTTGAACTTCGAAATAAAAATAGGATTTTTATATGTTGAACTTCGAAATAAAAATATGATTTTTATATATGAAATAGCGAAGTAAAAATTCGATTTTTACATAGGTAGTGAAAGCGGGCAACGAAGATGACGAAGATGCGATAGCAATGAAGATTTCTATCAATGAAGTGCCGTGGAGCTAGGATAGCTATCGGTGAGAACTTCTCACCTTTCAATTTAATTATTCTAGTTATATATATATACTAGGATGCAGACGGTGTTTAGTAGCACCCGACACCCGTCCACAGACCATGGACTTGTTTGATTGGTTGTGTAGTTGGTTAGATTATTTGATTTGGATTGGATTGTTTTGGTGAAACTGAAATTGATATGATTGATGTGTGAATGGCGTGGGCCTTCACTAGACCGGGGATAAGGCTAGGCCTTGTCCCGTTTCTAGTATCGTGCCGTTATGCCGCCGAAATTTTCTAAAATGTGCTAGAAAAATAAAAATATCATTTTATTTAAAGAATGAACTTAATAGAAATTCATATGTTGGAATAAAATGTTTTATCGTTAAAAATATAATTTTTAACGTGAATGTGAATAAATAAATATTCATTTACAAACCAGACGGTTTGTTTATGTACACCTATTTGAAGGACATTGATTGGGACGATAAATTTTACACATCGCCCAACTGCACAAATAAAATATGCGTTTGATTGTTTGAAACCCCACACGGGTGTTGGGATGAAATTTGAAGTTCACTCATCCTGATTGATTAAATATGTCGATCGATTGATTGACAGGCTGTTATAAGCGTTAGATATCTTTATTTGATGCTTATACAGTGTAGTGCACTTTGGTTGATGGTTGATCATTTTTCAATGTTATTATATACATGTGTTGTGTGAAAACCCATATAATTAATTTTATATGGTAATTGATTGGGCCTCATTCCAGTTTAGAAATGGAAATATTTGAAATAGAAATATTTGAAATAGAATATTTGAAAATAGAAATTTATGAAGTCGTGTTGATTAGTTTGACGCCATTTTGACGTGAACGATATTTATATTGATTTTAAACGATTTCGAAATGAATTGAATTGAAAACGATTTCGAAATGAATTGAATTGAAAACGAATTCAAAGTGAATTGAAAACGATTTCAAAGTGAATTGAAAACGATTTCGAAATGAAGTGAATTGAAAACGATTTCGAAATGAATTAAATTGAAAACGATTTCGAAATGAATTGAATTGAAAACGATTTCGAAATGAATTGAATTGAAAACGATTTCGAAATGAAGTGAATTGAAAACGATTTCGAAATGAATTGAATTGAAAACGAATTCAAATTGAATTGAAATTTGAATTGAATAGAAATGAATTTTAAAACGAATCTATAAAGAAGAATTCAATTGTGATTTGAATTGAAAAGGAAGTTGAAAATGTTTTTGAAACGAATTCAAAACTATTTATATAATTCGTTTTAAATAGAAATCGACGAAGTATATATTATATATATAATATAATGGCCTGAATAGAACGCGCCGCGCCGCGGCAGTTCGTGAATTTCGACCATTTATTTCAAACGGACATTACGGGAGATCCGACCGTCGGATTCTCCTAAAACCGGAACCGTTGGGTTCGTATCGAAAAGAGCTTTCTAACGAATATTAGAAATTAGAAATCTAACGGTTGGATTTCGAATTATGTCCAAATCAAATTTGAAAAAGGTCGCTATAAGTGCAGTTCGATGGCCATTGATGGAAATCGACTGTACGGGCCTTGATAAAATTATTAAAAATAGTAATAATTTGTGTAAAATCATAAGAAATGATTTGTGAAGATTTGGGATGAAAAAATCCATATTTGAAAAGATAAAAATAGATTTTTATCGAAATGATCTAGTTTTGAACTAGAAATATAATTCTATTTATTTTCAAATAAATAAATTGAATTTAAAAAGGGTTTTGAAAATAACCAGAATATCCAATGATTGCATTGGAGTGGATTTGAATCGAAATTGTCTTCGGAATATTTCGATGTTGGAGTTCGTGATTATACAGGGGTTGTTATGGAAATTTGAAAGATATATATTTATATCGTTATTTCCAATACGACGTTTGTTAGTCGTAGAATTCGATATTGAATATAAGCCGATATATTTTCTATTCAGAGCCTTGTATTGAATGTCGAATGTGATTTGGGTTTGTCGTGAATGGTGTCTTCACTAACACTGTTCTTGAACCCAGTTGAGAAAAGATTAAATCTTTTTATTTGGATTTAATGAAGTGTACCAATTAAATGAGATTTAATTGGAATTGAATTGATATTGATTTTTGGGTTTATCATGAACAGTGTTTTAAATAACACTCGTTCTTTAACCCGATAATTAATGAATGTGCTTTTGGGTTTATCGTGAACTGTGTTTTTAAATCACACTGATTCTTTAACCCAGTCGCAGATTAAAACTAAGTAGAGTTTTAATGAATCTTTAATTAGATTGAAATGATCGAGAATGGAGTATCACCAGTTTTGCTCCAGGCGATAGTTAAATCTTTAATTAGATTTGAACGTGAAATGGTAATTGAATTTACCGATAACACTGTGGTGTTAGATATGAAGTATTACCAGTTTTACTTCATGGGATGAATAGGTTGGGATTGGGAAATAAAATAAATGATTACTTCGGTGTGGTTCGCTAATCCCGACTAGTTTGAATTGATATTCAAAGGAGATTAAAGAATAAATTTAAAGAATTTATCTTGGATAAAATTAATGGGAACTTTTCCCAAAGTATAGGAATATTTGAATAAAAGAATATTCTAAATTGGAATGAGGCGTATGTTGTGTTTGTGTAACACTTTTATAATATATACGCGAGTTATTCAGAAAGACCGGGTTTATCCCATTCTGAATAACTGATTCGACGTGGTGTCGAAGATGAAGATGGTGGTCGAAGACCGGAAGTCTTCACGTCGTTTGGGTGATTACCGATGATCTTGATTGGGCTGTACACCCAAGAAGATGGAAAAAGTTAGTGATCGTCCAGACGTACTTGGAGATCGATGGATATGCGGGGTACTAGGTGCCTCCGGTTTCGTTCAGACCCAGAACGGACTTGTAAATGGACTGTGTGTCTGACATTGGATTTTAGTCCGTGCGATTGATCTCTATTAAATATATATCTGTTTGGCGGCGGAGGATTTATTCTCTTGCTTAACGCCCTTCTCTGAGACGTACGAGCTCAGGGGTTATATATTGATGGATATCAAACGCATGGAGTGAATTGCCTGTGTGGCATGCCTAAGTGGCAATTGATCGAGGCTTCTGTTCAAAAGCAAAGTCTTGTGGTGATGATCAAAGCACAGCCTGTGTGGCACAGCTTTGTGTAACGTGAATTCGCGAGCCTCGCACCCCGGTTGTGAACCAAAAACGGGAGAGGACGTCAGGGAGGGCATGCGTTTCTTTCTAGCTAGAAGTGGCGTCAGTGGTTTTACACGCCCTGACGAGTTTGACTTATGTGGTTGTTGCTGTTGCGAGGCGCCTCGGTTATATCAGTTTCGGCCGATGCATTCTGGTCGGCAGACGGACCAGACTTACACCCCATAGGGTGGGGAGATGCATGTTCAGGGTTTAAGTTTAATCCACATCGGTGGACTGGCCTTGAGGATCCAAGGCTTGACTGAGTACTTGCCTGAGGCTCGGGCTAGAGAGTCTCGAAGTCGGTGAGGACTATCTTTTGCCTCGGTTCATAGATGGAAACCCAATTTCCAAATACGTGACATGTGCGGTTTTAATTGTAGAACTAGTATGGCGACATGATATATGGTACCCATGCCGCCTATGATTGATTCTTATGATTTGAAGTTGTTTTATACACTATGCACTTATAATATTATCAAATGATTTGTTTTAAACGTATCAAGCATACTTTGGCTGTTATAAGGGAAAACCCTATCCTCGACTGCGTTGCATTGTGTGATGGGACCTGGGTCTTATAACACCTTCATTTTTCTTTATTTAGCATTGCGTTGTTTGTATATGCACTGGTATTCTTGGGAGGAAACCCGTTCCGTGTTATACGGCGTGGTCCCTTGATTTACCTAACTTTTAAAATAAAGAATAATAACTGTTTAGTTCTCACACCAGTCACATGACTGACCTGGAGTTTATTGTTTTAACCTAAACTCTGGGTGCCCTTATTTTGACACGGGCAGCTAGTAGTTTTGGTTTTGCAGATTTATATTCACAGGATCCTGGTTTACAGCTGGAACGATATCCGGAAAGCTTTGTATCCGTATATCTCTTCTAGTTGTGTATTGTATTATTTTCCGCTGCTATGTATTTAAATGTAATTTAAATCTCTGATATTTCTGTGTAATATTCATTTATACTCTGTATACTCTTGTAATCTGATGCATTGTTGTAATATACAATGAAACGTTCTTTTGTATGCGTTCTGTTGTGGCTTGTTCTCGAACTATCCGACGCTTTCCTTTACGGGGAAGTTACGGGTCGTTTCATTTGGTATCAGAGCTTTGGTTTACAAAGCAGAGAACAAGGCACATTAGAACCATACGAAAGAATTCATCAGATATTGGATTAGTAACATCCAATTAGGATGACTCGTTAGAGATGGGATCAGTAGTATCCTAAAACGAGTGTGAAGAGTAAATTTTTAAAGTGAAAACAAATTTTGTTTTGAAAATTTAAATCAATTATTCGTATTTGATTATTTATTTATATTGATGTGGACAATCCAGTATATATAGATTTTGCGTATACGTCTGATCCGCGTGTATTCGAAGTTTTAATATATTGGATAGATATAGAATCACACTCTAGTCGCCCGGAGAAGGTACTGATGATAGCACGTGCATCATCAGTATTTATGTTCGTGTTTCGAAGGTGTGATTTTCTATATATTTCCATTGGACTGGTATGAGAACCAAATCTTATATAGCTAGAACACTTTGTTGTGAATTGGCATCAAAAACAAGATTTTCAGTATATATATCAAAATTATGAATTTGAAACGTTAAATTCACTAATTGATTGATGTTTGTGTTGTTTGTTTATTTGTTTGCTAATTTTTAGCCATTTAGCCTGATTGAACCGAATATTGAATTATATTGAAAATTGGTTGCAATTGCATGCATATACTTGTACTTACATTGAACAGGTCATAGCAAGGAGGCTAGAGCAGAGAATAAAATTTGTTTGCCCGACAAATAGGTACATGTTTACTACATAATTTCCTGTTTTGTTTGGGTGATGATGATTTTGTGAGCCAATTGGCTAGCCGCTTGGCTTTTTCTTTTTCTTTTTGAGATCTGAAGGACCGGGGAAGCTATTTGAAATTCCCCGATGCTCCCGGTGCAGGGGAGGTTATGGCGAAATTTTTCAAAAATTTATGGTGTTAGCCAAATTTTTGAAATTTTGAAAATTCTCAAAAACTGAAAAGTTGGAGAATGGAAGCCTGATCGATCGTAGAGCTGAATAATCAAACCACTTTCGACTTTGTTCCTTTTCGGGGACGAAAAGTTTTAAGTGGGGGAGATTGTAACAACCCGTAAAATGCGGGCCAGTTTGAAATTTTTATTTTGGCAATTTTAGCGAATTTTGAATATTTAAAATAGATTATTTTAAATAATATCGACGAGAAATTTATTTTGAATATAATTCGATCGTATATATTATATACGTCGTCGTTAGAATATAAATAATTATATATAATTATAATTAGAATTGAAAATGGCGCGGTAGTTCGATAATTCGATTTCAAACTTCAATTGAATGTACCGGGTGCAAAACCATCCGGATTTTAGTGAAACCAAAAATAATGGAATCTAATAGTGAATATCTTTCCAACGAAAAAAAAAAATCAAAAGTTCGTGGCGGGAATCAAAAGATATGTCCAGTTGAAAATTCTGAATAGTCGCTATGGAATTCAGGCCCTTAAAAATGGACATTTTACAAATGACCTCGGATTTCGACGAAACCACTTTTGTTGGATCCGCAGTGTCAAATTATTGTTAGATTCCAAATTTCATAATTTTTTGAATCAATATGTGAGCGTGGCAAAGGAAAACGCGTTTGACCAGTTTCAGTTGATTTTAATCGACTGGAAATTGGCCATTTTTCAAACGGTCTCAGAATTCGACGAAACTAGTTTTGTTAGGACCGTATCGTCAATACGAAGCTAGAAAATATTTTTCGAGAATTTTTAGAGTTCGTATGTGACCCCGGTAAATTGAAATGCACGTTCAAATTCAATATACAGAGTTATATGTTGATTTTAACGGAAACTGATCGAAATGGCCGAATCAGCTTGCGATACATATTCCATTGTGTTCAAAATAGGGGTAATTAGCTAGAGGCGACGGTCGTTGGGCCTCGTTTGGTGTTCGAATTAAAAGTCAACCTTCAAGGATTTAAAAATTAAAAATAAATAAAATAATATATACTTTTACATACACCACCCTCCTTTTCTATATCGTTCAGAACAGAAAAAAAAAAAAAAGAAGACCAAAATCGCTCGAGCCCGTCGCTGCCTTTCTTCCAGGCGAGACGCGCCGCCGCTGGAGGCGCACCACCTCGTCGACGATCATCCCTGCCCCCTGGCCTCCTCCGCAGCCCCTCTCCTCTTTCCCTTTCCCCAATTCAATGCCCAACACGAAACCCTAGCTGACCGCGCCACCAACGCACACCCCCGACCACCGCAACCCTCTGCGCCCCACCTCTGATTTCCGCGACTGCCAAAGGCTCCCCCCCTCTCTTGACAATGGCGCCTCGATTTGGCCGCAATCCTAAACCCTGAGTTCGAAGGGTGGTTGTGAGCAACGGCCAGTACCTGATGAAGAGGAAACACAACAGTTTTTAAGCGTTATTTAAAAGGTAATCTTTTTATTTTTGTTTTATAAATTTTCTTAGATTTAAAACAGAATTTTTATAATGATTTAAAACAGAATTTTTAAAAGATTTAAAAACAGAATTTTTAAAAAGAAAATAAAAACTGGATTTTTAAAAGAATATAGAAAACTGATTTTGTTAGGGTTTAAAACTGATTTTGTTTAAAAAGAAAAAAAACTGATTTGTTTAAAATAGTAAAAACTGTTTTTTTAGAAATAGTAAAAACTGATTTTGTTTTAAAGTAAAAATCATATTGTTATGTATTGAATAGCGAACTAAAAATATGATTTTTATTTATTGAACTTCGAACTAAAAATATGATTTTTATTTATTGAACTTCGAACTAAAAATATGATTTTTATTTATTGAACTTCGAACTAAAAATATGATTTTTATTTATTGAACTTCGAACTAAAAATATGATTTTTATTTATTGAACTTCGAACTAAAAATATGATTTTTATTTATTGAACTTCGAACTAAAAATATGATTTTTATTTATTGAACTTCGAACTAAAAATATGATTTTTATTTATTGAACTTCGAACTAAAAATATGATTTTTATTTATTGAACTTCGAACTAAAAATATGATTTTTATATATTGAACTTCGAAATAAAAATAGGATTTTTATATATTGAACTTCGAAATAAAAATAGGATTTTTATATATTGAACTTTGAAATAAAAATAGGATTTTTATATGTTGAACTTCGAAATAAAAATATGATTTTTATATATGAAATAGCGAAGTAAAAATTCGATTTTTACATAGGTAGTGAAAGTGGGCAACGAAGATGACGAAGATGCGATAGCAATGAAGATTTCTATCAATGAAGTGCCGTGGAGCTAGGATAGCTATCGGTGAGAACTTCTCACCTTTCAATTTAATTATTCTAGTTATATATATATATACTAGGATGCAGACGGTGTTTAGTAGCACCCGACACCCGTCCACAGACCATGGACTTGTTTGATTGGTTGTGTAGTTGGTTAGATTATTTGATTTGGATTGGATTGTTTTGTTGAAATTGAAATTGATATGATTGATGTGTGAATGGCGTGGGCCTTCACTAGACCGGGGATAAGGCTAGGCCTTGTCCCGTTTCTAGTATCGTGCCGTTATGCCGCCGAAATTTTCTAAAATGTGTTAGAAAAATAAAAATATCATTTTATTTAAAGAATGAACTTAATTGAAATTCATATGTTGGAATAAAATGTTTTATCGTTAAAAATATAATTTTTAACGTGAATGTGAATAAATAAATATTTATTTACAAACCAGACGGTTTGTTTATGTACACCTATTTGAAGGACATTGATTGGGACGATAAATTTTACACATCGCCCAACTGCACAAATAAAATATGCGTTTGATTGTTTGAAACCCCACACGAAAGTTGGGATGAAATTTGAAGTTCACTCATCCTGATTGATTAAATATGTCGATCGATTGATTGACAGGCTGTTATAAGCATTAGATATCTTTATTTGATGCTTATACAGTGTAGTGCACTTTGGTTGATGGTTGATCATTTTTCAATGTTATTATATACATGTGTTGTGTGAAAATCCATATAATTAATTTTATATGTTAATTGATTGGGCCTCATTCCAGTTTAGAAATGGAAATATTTGAAATAGAAATATTTGAAATAGAATATTTGAAAATAGAAATTTATGAAGTCGTGTTGATTAGTTTGACGCCATTTTGACGTAAACGATATTTATATTGATTTTAAACGATTTCGAAATGAATTGAATTGAAAACGATTTCGAAATGAATTGAATTGAAAACGAATTCAAAGTGAATTGAAAACGATTTCAAAGTGAATTGAAAACGATTTCGAAATGAAGTGAATTGAAAACGATTTCGAAATGAATTGAATTGAAAACGATTTCGAAATGAATTGAATTGAAAACGATTTCGAAATGAAGTGAATTGAAAACGATTTCGAAATGAATTGAATTGAAAACGAATTCAAATTGAATTGAAATTTGAATTGAATAGAAATGAATTTTAAAACGAATCTATAAAGAAGAATTCAATTGTGATTTGAATTGAAAAGGAAGTTGAAAATGTTTTTGAAACGAATTCAAAACTATTTATATAATTCGTTTTAAATAGAAATCGACGAAGTATATATTATATATATTATATATATAATATAATGGCCTGAATAGAACGCGCCGCGCCGCGGCAGTTCGTGAATTTCGACCATTTATTTCAAACGGACATTACGTGAGATCCGACCGTCGGATTCTCCTAAAACCGGAACCGTTGGGTTCGTATCGAAAAGAGCTTTCTAACGAATATTAGAAATTAGAAATCTAACGGTTGGATTTGGAATTATGTCCAAATCAAATTTGAAAAAGGTCGCTATAAGTGCAGTTCGATGGCCATTGATGGAAATCGACTGTACGGGCCTTGATAAAATTATTAAAAATAGTAATAATTTGTGTAAAATCATAAGAAATGATTTGTGAAGATTTGGGATGAAAAACTCCATATTTGAAAAGATAAAAATAGATTTTTATCGAAATGAACTAGTTTTGAACTAGAAATATAATTCTGTTTATTTTCAAATAAATAAATTGAATTTAAAAAGGGTTTTGAAAATAACCAGAATATCCAATGATTGCATTGGAGTGGATTTGAATCGAAATTGTCTTCGGAATATTTCGATGTTGGAGTTCGTGATTATACAGGGTTTGTTATGGAAATTTGAAAGATATATATTTATATCGTTATTTCCAATACGACGTTTGTTAGTCGTAGAATTCGATATTGAATATAAGCCGATATATTTTCTATTCAGAGCCTTGTATTGAATGTCGAATGTGATTTGGGTTTGTCGTGAATGGTGTCTTCACTAACACTGTTCTTGAACCCAGTTGAGAAAAGATTAAATCTTTTTATTTGGATTTAATGAAGTGTACCAATTAAATGAGATTTAATTGGAATTGAATTGATATTGATTTTTGGGTTTATCGTGAACAGTGTTTTAAATAACACTCGTTCTTTAACCCGATAATTAATGAATGTGCTTTTGGGTTTATCGTGAACTGTGTTTTTAAATCACACTGATTCTTTAACCCAGTCGCAGATTAAAACTAAGTAGAGTTTTAATGAATCTTTAATTAGATTGAAATGATCGAGAATGGAGTATCACCAGTTTTGCTCCAGGCGATAGTTAAATCTTTAATTAGATTTGAACGTGAAATGGTAATTGAATTTACCAATAACACTGTGGTGTTAGATATGAAGTATTACCAGTTTTACTTCATGGGATGAATAGGTTGGGATTGGGAAATAAAATAAATGATTACTTCGGTGTGGTTCGCTAATCCCGACTAGTTTGAATTGATATTCAAAGGAGATTAAAGAATAAATTTAAAGAATTTATCTTGGATAAAATTAATGGGAACTTTTCCCAAAGTATAGGAATATTTGAATAAAAGAATATTCTGAATTGGAATGAGGCGTATGTTATGTTTGTGTAACACTTTTATAATATATACGCGAGTTATTCAGAAAGACCGGGTTTATCCCATTCTGAATAACTGATTCGACGTGGTGTCGAAGATGAAGACGGTGGTCGAAGACCGGAAGTCTTCACGTCGTTTGGGTGATTACCGATGATCTTGATTGGGCTGTACACCCAAGAAGATGGAAAAAGTTAGTGATCGTCCAGACGTACTTGGAGATCGATGGATATGCGGGGTACTAGGTGCCTCCGGTTTCGTTCAGACCCAGAACGGACTTGTAAATGGACTGTGTGTCTGACATTGGATTTTAGTCCGTGCGATTGATCTCTATTAAATATATATCTGTTTGGCGGCGGAGGATTTATTCTCTTGCTTAACCCCCTTCTCTGAGACGTACGAGCTTAGGGGTTATATATTGATGGATATCAAACGCATGGAGTGAATTGCCTGTGTGGCATGCCTAAGTGGCAATTGATCGAGGCTTCCGTTGAAAAGCAAAAGTCTTGTGGTGATGATCAAAGCACAGCCTGTGTGGCACAGCTTTGTGTAACGTGAATTCGCGAGCCTCGCACCCCGGTTGTGAACCAAAAACGGGAGAGGACGTCAGGGAGGGCATGCGTTTCTTTCTAGCTAGAAGTGGCGTCAGTGGTTTTACACGCCCTGACGAGTTTGACTTATGTGGTTGTTGCTGTTGCGAGGCGCCTCGGTTATATCGGTTTCGGCCGATGCATTCTGGTTGGCAGACGGACCAGACTTACACCCCATAGGGTGGGGAGATGCATGTTCAGGGTTTAAGTTTAATCCACATCGGTGGACTGGCCCTGAGGATCCAAGGCTTGACTGAGTACTTGCCTGAGGCTCGGGCTAGAGAGTCTCGAAGTCGGTGAGGACTATCTTTTGCCTCGGTTCATAGATGGAAACCCAATTTCCAAATACGTGACATGTGCGGTTTTAATTGTAGAACTAGTATGGCGACATGATATATGGTACCCATGCCGCCTATGATTGATACTTATGATTTGAAGTTGTTTTATACACTATGCACTTATAATAGTATCAAATGATTTGTTTTAAACGTATCAAGCATACTTTGGCTGTTATAAGGGAAAACCCTATCCTCGACTGCGTTGCATTGTGTGATGGGACCTGGGTCTTATAACAGCTTCATTTTTCTTTATTTAGCATTGCGTTGTTTGTTATATGCACTGGTATTCTTGGGAGGAAACCCGTTCCGTGTTATACGGCGTGGTCCCTTGATTTACCTAACTTTTAAAATAAAGAATAATAACTGTTTTAGTTCTCACACCAGTCACATGACTGACCTGGAGTTTATTGTTTTAACCTAAACTCTGGGTGCCCTTATTTTGACACGGGCAGCTAGTAGTTTTGGTTTTGCAGATTTATATTCACAGGATCCTGGTTTACAGCTGGAACGATATCCGGAAAGCTTTGTATCCGTATATCTCTTCTAGTTGTGTATTGTATTATTTTCCGCTGCTATGTATTTAAATGTAATTTAAATCTCTGATATTTCTATGTAATATTCATTTATACTCTGTATACTCTTGTAATCTGATGCATTGTTGTAATATACAATGAAACGTTCTTCTGTATGCGTTCTGTTGTGGCTTGTTCTCGAACTATCCGACGCTTTCCTTTACGGGGAAGTTACGGGTCGTTTCAAGTTGGGATAACTTTGGTGAGAACTCCTCACTTTAAATTTCTTTTTCTAGTTATAAATATATATACTAGGATGCAGACGGTGCTTAGCAGCACCCGATACCCGTCGTCCATAGACCATGGACGACTTGTATGCTTGTTTGATGTGTTGTGAAATTTGTTTGTGATGTTGATGTGAAATCGATAATAAATTATAGATGGTTGAAATAAATTAATTATCGTTAAAAACATAATTTTTAACGTGAATGTGAATAAATAAATATTTATATACAAATCGGCCGATTTGTTTATATACACTGATTTGACTGATATTGATTGGGTCGATAAATTTTACACATCGCCCAACAGCACAAATAAAAATCTGTGTTTGTTGATTTGAAACCCCACACGGGTGTTGGGATGATATTTGGCGTACACTAATCCCAATTATTTAATTGTATGTCGATCGATTGGTTGGCAGGCTATGTAAGCGTTAATTATTTATATTTAATGCTTATGCAGTTGTGTGGTGCACGTTGGATGATGGTTGATTATTTATCGTTGCTATTTATATATTTGTGTTGTATGGAAACCATATACTTAACATTATATGGTGATTGATTGGGCCTCATTCCAATCGGGAAAATAATAAATATTATAAAAGAAAATTCATGTGTTGAATATAAAAATAGTCATGTGTTGACGATGTTCATGTGTTGAAACTATTTATGTGTTGAGTAAAATATTTTAACAATAAAATTTACATCCTTATCATATTTAAAATTAGAAGCTACTTCACGGTGGAGTCTGATTAAAAATCAAACGATAGATACCATAATTTTATAAAATATATTACATGACAAAATAATCATGTGTTGACAGTACTCATGTGTTGAGATTAGTCAGGAGTTGAAAGAAATATAGATTCATGTGTTGAATAGAATAAATATTCATTTGTTGAATAGAATAACGAATTTATTGAAATATATAGAGCCGTGTTGATTAGAGTTGCGCTATTTTGACGTGAACGATATTTATATCGATTTTATTCGCTTTTATTGTGAATATATAAAAGGTAGTGATTTAAAAATATAATGTTTTGAAAATATTATCATTTATATAGTAATGATATGAAATATTCAATTTTGATTTGAAACTGAATATAGAGTTGAAATGGTTTTGAAAACGAATTTAGAACGAATTATAAAATACGTTTTAAAAAGGAAATCGATGAAATATATATAATATATATATTATATATATTGAATGGCCTAAACAGAACGCGCCGCGCCGCGGCAGTTCGCGAATTTGGACCATTGACTTCGAATTGACGTTACGGGAGATCCGACCGTCGGATTCTCCTAAAACCGTAACCGTTGGGTTCATATCGAAAAGAGATTTCCAATGAATATTAGAAATTCAAAATCTAACGGTTGGATTTGGAATTATGTCCAAATCAAATTTGGAAAAGGTCGCTGTAAGTGCAGTTCGATGGCCGTTGATGGAAATCGACTGTACGGGCCTTGATAAAATTATTAAAAATATTAATAATTTGTGTAAAATCATAATATGTGAATTGGAAAGAACTGGGATGAAAAATTCCACATTTGAAAAGATAAAAATGTTTTTTATCGAAATGAACTAGTTTTGAACTAGAATTAAAATCAATTTATTTTCGAAATAAATAAATTGAATTTGAATTGGTTTTGAAAATAACCAGAATTTCCAGTATATATGAAATGGAAGTGGATTTGAATCGAAATTGTCTTTAGAATATTTCGATGTTGGATTCCATGATTATACAGATATTGTTGTGGGAATTTGAAAGATATATTTATATCGTTATTTCCAATAAGATATTTGTTAGTTTCATAATTTGATATCGAATATAAGCCGATATATTTTCTATTCAGAGCCCTGTATTTAATATCAAATGTGATTTGGGTTTATCGTGAACCGTGTTTTAGATGACATTGGTTCTTTAACCCAGTTAAAGGCAGGATATTGATTTTTGAAAAGATTAAAACTAAGTGGAGTTTTATTGAATCTTTAATTAAATTAAAATGTGAATTGACAATTTAAATTATCAAATCTGAAAGGTGATCGAGAATGGAGTACCACCAGTTTTGCTCCAAAGCGATAGTTAAATCTTTAATTATATTTGAACGTGAAATAGTAATTAACTTTACCGATAACACCGTGGTGTTAGGTATGGAGTATTGCCAATTTTTCTCCATGGGATGAATAGGTTGGGATTGGGAAATAAAATAAATAATTACTTCGGTGTGGTTCGCTAATCCCGACTAGTTTGGAAAACCATAAAATGGTTTGAAATGATATTCAAAGGAAGATTAAAGAATAAATTTAGAAGAATTTATCTTTGATAAAATTAATGGGAACCTATTCCCTAAGAATGTGATTTTGTGAATAAAAGTTGGTGTAGGTGCTAGGGAAGTACTATTGCCAAGAAACTGCTTAGGTTTGCCTAACCAAGACTTGTCGTTCCGCATCAGCTAAGAATCTATCTAGTGATGAAGCATAGTTTTTGGCTAAATGCCACGTGTAAAAACATGTGTTAGTCGTATGTAGCATTGCCTTGTGCACTTCTAAATCCTGTTCAAAACCTCAAAATTTCAATTGGAATCAATTAACGCACAGTGTATGTTAGCCTGTTGCATGTCCAGCCTGATCTTGATCGCTCCGGGCGGTTTCGTGGAGAGGACCGCGTCGATGCCGTACTACAGGCTTGTGTTGTCGGACATCCATCTTGTTTTCTCCTAACCGGTGTAACAACCCGGAATTTGGGGGCCAATTTAAAATTTTTAATTTAGAAATTTTAATGAATTTTAAATATTTAACATGATTTATTTTAAATAATAAACCATGCAATTTAATTTAATCTTAAACAAGGATTTTATTTGTGTAGTGACATATCATAAAAACTAATTTATCAAATTATATGTATAAATGGCGTAATAAACGTTAATTAATCTCAAATATATGTTGAAGCTTTAATGGTGATTAATTTTTGTAGACTAATAAGTTTAATTTTATTACCATATTATTCATGGTACAATGAATGTAATATGGACACTCTAACTTTATATGTAATTTAAACCTTGAATTGAAGAGAGTAATATATTAAGGAAGGAAGATTTTATCATTGGAAATTTCAAATTGAAATTTAATATATATAGTAATTTAGTTCGTTTAAAAAAAAGAACAACGAATGTAACTTTGTAAATACAAGCTATAAAAGCTATTCCATATTTATGTGAACACCCGCAACTTCCCCGTAAAGGAAAGTGTCGGATAGTTCGAGAACAAGCCACAAAATAGAACGCATACAAGAGAACTTTTCATTGTATATTACAACAATGCATCAGAATACAAGAATATACAGAGTATAAATGAATATTACACAGAAATATCAGAGATTTAAATTACATTTAAATACATAGCAGCGGAAAATAATACAATACACAACTAGAAGGAGATATACGGATATAAAGCATTCCGGATATCGTTCCAGCTGTAAACCAGGATCCTGTGAATATAAATCTGCAAAACCAAAACCACTAGCTGCCCGTGTCAAAATAGGGGCACCCAGAGTTTAGGTTAAAACAATAAACTCCAGGTCAGTCATGTGACTGGTGTGAGAACTAAAACATTTATTATTCTTCATTTTAAAAGTTAGGTAAATCAAGGGACCACGCCGTATAACACGGAACGGGTTTCCTCCCAAGAATACTAGTGCATAAAACAAACAGCGCAATGCTAAATAAAGATAAATGAAGCCGTTATAAGACCCAGGTCCCATCACACAATGCAACGCAGCCGAGGATAGGGTTTTCCCTTATAACAGCCAAAGAATGCTTGATACGTTTAAAACAGATTATTTGATACCATAATAAGTGCATAGTGTATAGAACAACTTCAAATCATAAGTATCAATCATAGGCGGCATGAATGCCCCATACCACTATGTCGCCATATATAGGTTATACAATCAAAATCGCAAAGTCACGTATTTGGAAATTGGGTTCCCATCTATGAACCGAGGCAAAAGATAGTCCTCAACCGATTCGTGACTCTCTAGCCCGAGCCACAGGGTCAGAGCGCATCGACCCTTGGATCGTCAGGGCCGGTCCACCGATGTGGATTAAACTTAAACCCTGAACATGCGTTCCCCCGCCCTATGGGGCGTAAATGAGCCAACGAATGACTCCATTGGACCCGGATCGTCCGATCAAACCGAGGCGCCTCGCAACAGCAACAACCACATAAGTCAAACTCGTCAGGGCGTGTAAAACCACTGACGCCACTTCTAACTAGAAAGAAACACATGCCCTCCCTGAGGTCCGTCTCCCGTTTTTGGTTCATACCGGGTGTGAAACTCGCGAAGTAAACGTTACACAAAGCTACGCCACAAAGGCCGTGCTTTGATCATCACCACAAGACTTTGCTTTTCAACAGAAGCCTTGATCAATTGCCACTTAGGCATGCCACACAGGCAATTCACTCCATGCGTTTGATATCCATCAATATATAACCCCTGAGCTCGTACGTCTCAGAGAAGGGCGTTAAGCAAGAGAATAAATTCTCCGCCGCCAAACAGATATATATTTAATAGAGATCAATCACACGGACTAAAATCCAATGTCAGACACACAGTCCATTTACAAGTCCGTTCTGGGTCTGAACGAAACCGGAGGCACCTAGTACCCCGCATATCCATCGATCTCCAAGTACGTCTGGACGATCACTAACTGTTTCCATCTTCTTGGGTGTACAGCCCAATCAAGATCATCAGTAGTCACCCAAACGACGTGAAGACTTCTGGCCTTCGACCACCGTCTTCATCTTCGACACCACGTCGAATCAGTTATTCAGAATGGGATAAACCCGGTCTTTCTGAATAACTCGCGTATATATTATAAAAGTGTTACACAAACACAACCTACGCCTCATTCCAATTCAGAATATTCTTTTATTCAAAATTTCCTATACTTTGGGAAAAGTTCCCATTAATTTTATCCAAGATAAATTCTTTAAATTTATTCTTTAATCTCCTTTGAATATCAATTCAAACTAGTCGGGATTAGCGAACCACACCGAAGTAATCATTTATTTTATTTCCCAATCCCAACCTATTCATCCCATGAAGTAAAACTGGTTATACTTCATATCTAACACCACGGTGTTATCGGTAAATTCAATTACCATTTCACGTTCAAATCTAATTAAAGATTTAACTATCGCCTGGAGTAAAACTGGTGATACTCCATTCTCGATCTTTTCAATCTAATTAAAGATTCATTAAAACTCCACTTAGTTTTAATCGTTAACTGGGTTAAAGAATCAGTGTCATTTAAAACACTGTCCACGATAAACCCAAAAATCAATATCAATTCAATTCTAATTAAATATTATTTAATTGGCATACTTCACTAAATCTAAATAAAAAGATTTAACCTTTTCTCAGCTGGGTTCAAGAACAGTGTTAGTGAAGACACCATTCACGACAAACCCAAAATCACATTTGATATTCAATACAAGGCTCTGAATAGAAAATATCCCGGCTTATATTCAATATCAAATTCTACGATTAACAAATGTCATATTGGAAATAACGATATAAATATGTATCTTTCAAATTTCCATAACACATCTGTATGATCACGAATTCCAACATCGAAATATTCCGAAGACAATTTCGATTCAAATCCACTCCGATGCAATCATTGGAAATTCTGGTCATTTTTAAAACCCTTTTCAAATTCAATTTATTTATTTAAAAATAAATAGAATTATATTTCTAGTTCAAAACTAGTTCATTTCGATAAAAATCTATTTTTATCTTTTCAAACATGAAGTTTTTCATCCCAATTTTTCCCAAATCATTTCTTATGATTTTACACAAATTATTACTATTTTTAATAATTTTATCTGGGCCCGTACAGTCGATTTCCATCAATGGCCATCGAACTGCACTTACAGCGACCTTTTTCGAATTTGATTTGGACATAATTCCAAATCCAACCGTTAGATTTCTAATTTCTAATATTCGTTAGAAAGCTCTTTTCGATACGAACCCAACGGTTCCGGTTTTAGGAGAATCCGACGGTCGGATCTCCCGTAATGTCCGTTTGAAATAAATGGTCGAAATTCACGAACTGTCGCGGCGCGGCGCGTTCTATTCAGGCCATTATATTATATATATATAATATATATAATATATATTTCGTCGATTTCTATTTAAAACGAATTATATAAATAGTTTTTAAATTCGTTTCAAAATCTATTTCAACTTCCATTTCAATTCAAAGCAAAATTGAATTCTTCTTTATAAATTCGTTTCAAAATTCATTTCTATTCAATTTGATTTCATTTCAATTCACTTTCAATTCAATTTGAATTCGTTTTCAATTCAATTCCTTTCGAAATCGTTTTCAATTCAATTCATTTCGAAATCGCTTTCAATTCAATTCATTTGAAATCGCTTTCAATTCAATTCATTTCGAAATCGTTTTCAATTCAATTCATTTCGAAATCGTTTTCAATTCAATTCAATTCATTTCGAAATCGTTTTCAATTCAATTCATTTCGAAATCGTTTTCAATTCAATTCATTTCGAAATCGTTTTCAATTCAATTCACTTCGAAATCGTTTTCAATTCAATTCACTTCGAAATCGTTTTCAATTCAATTCATTTCGAAATCGTTTTCAATTCAATTCATTTCGAAATCGTTTTCAATTCAATTCATTTTGAAATCGTTTTCAATTCAATTCATTTCGAAATCGTTTTCAATTCAATTCATTTCGAAATCGTTTTCAATTCAATTCATTTCGAAATCGTTTTCAATTCAATTCACTTCGAAATCGTTTTCAATTCAATTCATTTCGAAATCGTTTTCAATTCAATTCATTTCGAAATCGTTTTCAATTCAATTCATTTCGAAATCGTTTTCAATTCAATTCATTTCAAATCGTTTTCAATTCAATTCATTTCGAAATCGTTTTCAATTCAATTTATTTCGAAATCGTTTTCAATTCAATTCATTTTGAAATCGTTTTCAATTCAATTCATTTCGAAATCGTTTTCAATCCAATTCACTTCGAAATCGTTTTCAATTCAATTCACTTCGAAATCGTTTTCAATTCAATTCATTTCGAAATCGTTTTCAATTCAATTCATTTCGAAATCGTTTTCAATTCAATTCATTTCGAAATCGTTTTCAATTCAATTCATTTCGAAATCGTTTTCAATTCAATTCATTTCGAAATCGTTTTAAATATCGTTCACGTCAAAATGGCGTCAAACTAATCAACACGGCTTCATGAATTTCTATTTTCAAATATTCTATTTCAAATATTTCTTTTTCAAAATAGTTGTTATTATCAAAATATTTCGTTCAACACATGACCAATCTCAATGGATGAGTACTGTCAACACATGAACCTTTATTTTATAATATTCTTTATTTTTCAAATTGGAATGAGGCCCAATCAATTATCGTATAAAGTTAATTATATGGATTTTCATACACTACACACATATAATAGCATTGAAAAATAATCAACCATCAACCAAAGTGCACTACACTGTATAAGCATCAAATATAGATATCTAACGCTTATAACAGCCTGTCAATCGATCGATCGACATATTTAATCAATCAGGATGAGTGAACTTCAAATTTCACCCTAACACCCGTGTGGGGTTTCAAACAAACAAACACAGGTTTTATTTGTGCAGTTGGGCGATGTGTAAAATTTATCGACCCAATCAATGTCCTTCAAATAGGCGTACATAAACAAACCGTCTGGTTTGTAAATGAATATTTATTTTATTCACTTCACGTTAAAAATTATATTTTTAACGATAAAAACATTTTATTCCAACATATGAATTTCTATTCAGTTCATTCTTTAAATAAAATGATATTTTTATTTTTCTAACATATTTTAGAAAATTTCGGCGGCATAACGGCACGATACTAGAAATGGGACAAGGCCTAGCCTTATCCCCGGTCTTGTGAAGGCCCACGCCATTCACACATCAATCAAATCACCAAACAACCAAATTCAAATCAAATCATATAACTAATCTATGCAACCAAACAAACAAGTCCATGGTCTGTGGACGATTGTGTCGGGTGCTACTAAGCACCGTCTGCATCCTAGTATATATATATAACTAGAAATAGAAATTGAAGAGTGAGAAATTCTCACCGATAGCTATCCAAACAACTTGACTCTTCTTTGATATAAAGCTTCTTCGTTCTCGCCTTTTTGTTACCTTCGTTATCCGCTTTCACTACATATGTAAAAATCGAATTTTTACTTCGCTTTTCAATATATAAAAATCACATTTTTATTTCGATGTTCAATATATAAAAATCATATTTTTAATTCGAAGTTCAATATATAAAAATCATATTTTTAATTTGAAGTTCAATATATAAAAATCATATTTTTAATTCGAAGTTCAATACATAAAAATCATATTTTTAATTCGAAGTTCAATATATAAAAATCATATTTTTAATTCGAAGTTCAATATATAAAAATCATATTTTTAATTCGAAGTTCAATATATAAAAATCATATTTTTAATTCGAAGTCCAATATATAAAAATCATATTTTTAATTCGAAGTTCGATATATAAAAATCATATATTTAATTCGAAGTCCAATATATAAAAATCATATTTTTAATTTGAAAGAAAAATTATATTTTCATTTCTAAAGCAAAATTATACATCTTTTCTTTCTGTAAGTAAAAACCACGCCTTTAGCAAAGTAAAAATCTACTCTTTAGCCAATTAGAAATCGAGTCTTCCTATGACTAAAAATCCTATTTTCTTTCTAAGTAAAAAAAAACAAACTTTTCTACCTTGATAAAACTAATTTTATAAACGTTAACTAATTATTTAAATTAAATAATTGAAAAAAAAAACTTACTGTTTCAATTTACTGCGAAGGGGGGGGGGGGGAGGTCGGACCTCTGACCGTCGGCGAGGTGGCAGGTCGGAGAGGGTGGTCGGGCGGCGCCAGGCGCGGTGGGGTCCAAGGCAGCGAGCTAGGGCTTTCAGGGAGTTTTTGGGTCTCGATTCTGGCTCGGGGTCTCGATCGACGAGGGGATGGCTGAGGGGGAAGAAGGAGGTGCGGGGGAGAAGAAGAGGGGACGGCGGCTGCTAGGTCGTCGCGATTTCTTGTGTTTCTCTCTTTTTTTTTTTCTGAACGATTTGAAGATGGATTATAACGGGGGGGGGGGGGGGGGCAACGTGAAATAAGGGGGGAAAGAGATATATTTATTATTATTATTATTATTAATTAATTTAATTGCATAAAGTTGACTTTTACCTACGACCGCTAAACGAGGCCCACCGCTTGTCGTCCATAGCGTTTTACCCCCATTCCGAACACAATGGGATATGTATCGCAAGCTGATCCGATAGTTACAACCAGTTTCCGTTAAATTTACATTTAAATCACTATATTGAATTTTAAACGTACATTTCAAATTACCGGGGTCATATACGAACTTTAAAAATTCCAGAAAAATATTTTCTAGCTTCGTATTGACGATACGGTCCTAACAAAACTAGTTTCGTCAAATTCTGAGATCGTTTGAAAAATGGCCATTTTCCAGTCGATTAAAATCAACTGAAACTGGTCAAACGCGTTTTCCTTTTCCACGCTCACATATTGGTTCGAAAAATAATGAAATTTGGAATCTAGCAATAATTCGACACTGCGGATCAAACAAAAGTGGTTTCGTCGAATTCCGAGGTCATTTGCAAAATTCCCATTTTTAAGGGCCTGAATTCCATAGCGACTATTCAGAATTTTCAACTGGACATATCTTTTGATTCCCGCTATGAAATTTTGATTTTTCGGATTCGTTGGAAAGATATTATCAATTAGACCACATTATTTTTGGTTTCACTAAAATCCGGATTGTTTTGCACCCGGTACATTCAATTGAAGTTTGAAATCGAATTATCGAACTACCGCGCCATTTTCAATTCCTTATATAATTATATATAATTATTTATATTCTAACGACGACGTATATAATATATACATTCTAATTCCATTCAAAAATAATTTTCTCGTCGATATTATTTAAAATAATCTATTTTAGATAGTCAAAATTCGCTAAAATTGCCAAAATAAAAATTTTAAACTGGCCCAGATTTTGCGGGTTATTACAATCTCCCCCACTTAAAACTTTTCGTCTCCGAAAAGGAACAAAGTCGAAAGTTGTTTAACAATTCAACTCAACTTCCATTGTTTCGATTACGGCTTAAGTTCTTCAACTTTTCAGTTTCTAAGAACTTTTCAAAGGTTTCAAAATTTTGGCTAGCACCCTAAATTTTCGAAAAATTTCGCCATAACCTCCCCTGCACCGGGAGCATCGGGGAATTTCAAATAGCTTCCCCGGTCCTTCAGATCTCAAAAAGAAAAAGAAAAAGCCAAGCGGCTAGCCAATAGGCTCATAAAATCATCATCACCCAAACAAAACAGTAAATTATGTAGTAAACATGTACCTATTTGTCGGGCAAACAAATTTTATTCTCTGCTCTAGCCTCCTTGCTATGACCTGTTCAATGTAAGTACAAGTATATGCAAGCAAGTGCGACAAATTTTCAATATCGTTCAATATTTGATACAATTAGACTAAATGGTTCAAAATTATCAAACAATTAAACAAGCAACACAAACATCAATCAATTAGTTGATTAGCTTTTCAAATTCATAACTTTGATACATAGTGTAACGACCTGCCATTTTGACCGCTCAAAGTCGGTATTTAAACCAACTCGGAACGTCCAAAAACGACAGATTGTTTTGGCTTATACGGTTTAAAACAGAACAGACACAGAATCACAGAGTACAATAATTGCAGCGGAATAAATTTTTGTATAAATATCAGAGTTGTGTACAATATTTGCACAGTGGAAAAATATATATAATGTATACATGATTTTTTTTTTTACTAAATAAAATTTTACACTTTGTTGTCGAGCTTAGCGCGCGCGAGCGTCTCCACGTTTTCACCTCCTCTCCAGTTTGCGAGCTGATATCTATAACCTGGAACGCTTGGAGCCTGACCCGAGTGTCCCATGCAAAATACACAAAACACCCGAGTCAGGATTAAACTTATTTCAAGTTAGCACACTTCGGTAAACACTAAATATAATTTGTTCAACCCAACAAATTTATTTTTATTTAAATAATTCGAGTATGACAGTCCATGACAGCCCAAACGGTACCCAATTGAACCAAATAGTTGCATGCATTACCAATAGGACGGAACGGTATGAGAACATCAAGTAGCAATGGTCCAATAATATGCGGCAATACATACATGGATTTAAACAAACTGTATGCATGAATTGTTGGCATAAACAAAAAGGACTAACACCAGGAATGTAAATCCGAGTAGATGACACAGCAATATAAAAGTATGTAAGACATGTGGGATTGTATTGCAAAATAAAAGGTGTAAACTTAAATGCAGCAGGATATGCAGTGACAAGGTGGATTCACAGAAAAACTGGCGCCAACTAGGACCGTCCCAGCGTGAGCAGGTCTGTCCGGACATGCTAAATCGTGTATGCATGAAAAAAAACAACCTTTCTAAGACACTTATCTATTCGGGTATACATTCTCACTAATTTATACACACGCTGCACACATATGTGAATCACATATATAAACACACGCCACGCACAACACTCTCACCTAGCTGCATGCACACTTATTTACACCCACATAAGAACATGAATATATGCACTAAACACCAATATATATGTACACTAACTCATACACTCGACACACACATGCAGCTCACACACCGGTTAGACATATGCCTTATCTGGGAATATAGACAGTACAACAAAATGTATGCCACGATATCGGAATGTGTAGCGTAAGGGGAATTTGCCAAATCAAAGTGAAAATAGCAAAATAGGCTACTACAGCACACATGACATCAAAGGGGAGATTCCACACCAATGAAAATGCTGTAAATCTCATGTTGCATACGTCCAGGAGGCACGACCAATAAAACAAATCTTGGGTTTACTAAAGAACATGCAACTGTGACTTAATTCAAACCCAAAATATCTAAGTGGGTATTCTAGTTTATGTAGAAAGTAAACAGTCCGTCAAAATGAGGATTCATTTAAAACTAGTGGGACCCTAGGCACGTAAAAGTAAACTCAGGCCAAAAGTGGTATGGCAGCCTTATAAATGAATACACACAAATTGTTTTCAACAATGAAAAAGGGTAAAGCAACATATAAACTTAGTGAAACCCGGAGTAGCGAACTTGAAATACTTTAATCGTAAGGTAAACTTACGATCGTTGATAGCGTGGCGGTGGACTGCTGCGGTGGCCGGAGATGACATGGTTTGAGCGATGTCGGGTGGACTGAAACACGAGGCGGAGCGGATCTGACTTCGGTTGAGGAGCCACTTGTTTTCAGCCGGCTTTTGATTTTTTTTTTTTTTAGATCGCTGGCCTCGTTTTGATTTGCTGGTGGGGTTAAACTACGGTAGAGGAGCTCCACGCGGCGAACACTGGAGATGGACTGGATGTTGGCTCGGCGGCGATAACCACGGCAGCTTCGGTCTTGGCTTCATGTAAGACGGAGAAGGCGGGCAACGTCAGTTAATGGGAGAGGTCGGTGGAACGATGGGTCTCAGTTCAGCGGAGAGGGGCATCGAATGGTGAAGGAGCTGCGGTTTAGGTCAGAGGAGGTTTCACGGAGGCCATGAAAAATTGATTCCAAGGATTTGGGGAAAAAATGATTTGGCTGATAACAAAATAAAAGAGAGGACGGACAAATAAATAAAGGGGCACGGGGAGAAAAAGGCAACGAACGCGTGTAACAAGCAGGACACGCGGTGAAAAATTCAACTGACACTTGTTCCCTGAATTAAAACGGTGCTTACAAGTGTTAAAATTTCTCCCTAATTTAAACAAGTGGCAACTTAATTAAACAAATATATTTTAAAGAATGAATCCTATTTATAATACAATATTATGAATATACAAACATACTAATCTATTGTACTAAGTACATACAACAAAATGTATTATATTTTTAAAACATTACTAATGTTTATTTATACAAGATTTATATTAAATTTACAAAAGTATTTCCATTACACTCAAAACAAATAAAAGTATTATTTAACCAAACATAAATATTAATTTTTTTTATCGTCAAATCTAAATTTAATTATATTTTAAATATCGAAATCTCTGGGCCGTTACAATTGGGCAGAATGGAAGTGTTAGTGGTGGAGTGGTGGTTGCCTGACTGCGAAAAGAGACGGTGAAGGCTCGCTGAGAGTATTTTTTTTTTCTTCCGCTGTAAAGTATATATGTATGTGTAACTCTGATATTCATGTAACTCTGATGTAATATTGTTCTTGAGCAATGAAAAGTTCTGTTATTTTGTTCAATATATGTATGACCCTATCTCTAACGAGATATTTTAACTCCGATGAGTCCATCTTCATTTACATGGAAGGAGATTTTAATCGATTACCTGCATGATTCCACAACCATAGTGTTGTGTGTGCATCATGCAAAATAAATCAACCATATAAATCGGATGATCATAAAATTATAATCATCACCCGTACACATACAATTCAGTTGTGCACAAGCGTTACGGTCAACAACGCTTCAGTGTTCAGTGTCATCTAATTACATGCACATCCATTCACACAAGAACATCCATATCCAACCAACAATTAACTATAATTAATCTCAACTAATTATAATTATTCAATAACAACTAATTATTTAATCACTACTAATTTAAATAAATAATTTAATTAGAAGAAAACAGTTGTGTTTTAAATCCAAATAATTTGAAAAGTCAATTTAAATGATTTATATAAGTTTATAATGATTTTTAAGGTAATTTGAAGTATTTAAGAATAATGATTATTTTGGTCAAAATTAGAGCTCAGGTTTATATAAACTCGGCTTATTCGGTTGAGCAGAATTGATGCTAGAATCAGCGGAATTCGAAAAATAAATTATTTTTGAAAGAGATTTTT
Organism: Allium sativum; assembly: GCA_030737875.1. NCBI lineage: Eukaryota > Viridiplantae > Streptophyta > Magnoliopsida > Asparagales > Amaryllidaceae > Allium > Allium sativum. The sequence goes on along the minus strand of CM060913.1, from coordinate 176,239,322 downwards.
GAAATAAAATATTTTTGAAGAAGATATTTTCGAAAATAAAAAGGCTTTTGCGATAAGAACTTCGGAAATCCAGCGGCGAACAGTTCGGAGTCATCGAGTGAGAAGCGGTTAATGAATTGGTTTTAACAAGAGTTTTGAAAAGAATCAAAACTTCAAGATTGGAATGTGAAATTCAAAATATTTTGCAACTTATATATATGAGATTTATATAAGAAGACCGTTAATTCAAAGTTGTAAATTTAAGGATAATCAGCGTGTAATAAAAACGGTTGCGAGTATTTATTTGACGTCAAGGTTGGACGATCAAGTATGTAAGGATTTTGCATATACGCCTAGCTAACGTATATATGAAGTCCAATATATACTAGATGGGATATAGAATCACATTCTAGGCGCTTGAGGATAATTCTGTTGATGATCGCGACATCACAGATATTTATTTTCGAGTTTCGAAAATGAGATTACTATATATTCTGATTAAGACGTCGAGAGGTACTTAAAGCTGTATAAATAGACATTTAAAATGTGTTATGCGCGATGTCTTCATGGTTATATAATATAAATTGTTTTGGCTAATAAATATTGAAGTTTTGATAATACTTTGTTAATAAAACGTACGCCAAATCAGAGTAGCGTAACGGAAGCGTGGTGGTATTTTGTATAAACCGTTTCGAGAGATTTCCGTCTAGTTGAATAATGAAACCTTTTCAGATAAAATTTGATATTGTGTAAAGAATTTTCAAATGGGATGTGTCTTGAAATATGTCGAAGCAAATGTTTGAAAGGGAAAGTATTCGATGATATGACTTGTATTGTTTTTCCTAAGCTTTTTGTTTGGAAATTTGAAAGCTTACTTGATTTGAAAAGCTATTGTTGATTGAATTTGATTTCCAAGTTATTTTGGATATGGGAAAGTGGTTTATAAACAAAAGAAGTTTCGACGACTTGAATCCCGATATTTGAAAATGTTTGAAAACAACAATATTATGATTAGAAGTATTTGCGAATTATTGTTGCGAAAAGATTTATACCTTCGGGATATGAAATGATTTGATATGAACCATGGAATTGGGTAACCCGTGACTAAAGAAAGGGTGTGTGTGATTTGGGATTCTTGAGTCCTTATGATGGTCGGCTCCGGGGAAAGGAGAGACGTCATATCTATAATATTTCTTGCGATAGGTCGTCCCTAGTGACCTTGTCATAGGGGGAAAACTTCTTGAGGAAATGGAACATATTTGTTGATATGATTTTTATCATAACATGCTTGAAGTTTTGAAAAGTGATTTTAGTTTTAAAATCCCGAAGTGAAGTATAATTCGATATAAAAGAAAGTGTAGTATTTCGAATGATTTGAAATGGAAACGGGATCTTGAGTCGAAGAAATTATTCCATGCTTTAAATTCATTTTTTTCGATCTCTCCTTTTCGCGGACGAAAAGTTCTAAGTGGGGGAGATTGTAACGGCCCAGAGATTTCGATATTTAAAATATAATTAAATTTAGATTTGACGATAAAAAAAATTAATATTTATGTTTGGTTAAATAATACTTTTATTTGTTTTGAGTGTAATGGAAATACTTTTGTAAATTTAATATAAATCTTGTATAAATAAACATTAGTAATGTTTTAAAAATATAATACATTTTGTTGTATGTACTTAGTACAATAGATTAGTATGTTTGTATATTCATAATATTGTATTATAAATAGGATTCATTCTTTAAAATATATTTGTTTAATTAAGTTGCCACTTGTTTAAATTAGGGAGAAATTTTAACACTTGTAAGCACCGTTTTAATTCAGGGAACAAGTGTCAGTTGAATTTTTCACCGCGTGTCCTGCTTGTTACACGCGTTCGTTGCCTTTTTCTCCCCGTGCCCCTTTATTTATTTGTCCGTCCTCTCTTTTATTTTGTTATCAGCCAAATCATTTTTTCCCCAAATCCTTGGAATCAATTTTTCATGGCCTCCGTGAAACCTCCTCTGACCTAAACCGCAGCTCCTTCACCATTCGATGCCCCTCTCCGCTGAACTGAGACCCATCGTTCCACCGACCTCTCCCATTAACTGACGTTGCCCGCCTTCTCCGTCTTACATGAAGCCAAGACCGAAGCTGCCGTGGTTATCGCCGCCGAGCCAACATCCAGTCCATCTCCAGTGTTCGCCGCGTGGAGCTCCTCTACCGTAGTTTAACCCCACCAGCAAATCAAAACGAGGCCAGCGATCTAAAAAAAAAAAATCAAAAGCCGGCTGAAAACAAGTGGCTCCTCAACCGAAGTCAGATCCGCTCCACCTCGTGTTTCAGTCCACCCGACATCGCTCAAACCATGTCATCTCCGGCCACCGCAGCAGTCCACCGCCACGCTATCAACGATCGTAAGTTTACCTTACGATTAAAGTATTTCAAGTTCGCTACTCCGGGTTTCACTAAGTTTATATGTTGCTTTACCCTTTTTCATTGTTGAAAACAATTTGTGTGTATTCATTTATAAGGCTGCCATACCACTTTTGGCCTGAGTTTACTTTTACGTGCCTAGGGTCCCACTAGTTTTAAATGAATCCTCATTTTGACGGACTGTTTACTTTCTACATAAACTAGAATACCCACTTAGATATTTTGGGTTTGAATTAAGTCACAGTTGCATGTTCTTTAGTAAACCCAAGATTTGTTTTATTGGTCGTGCCTCCTGGACGTATGCAACATGAGATTTACAGCATTTTCATTGGTGTGGAATCTCCCCTTTGATGTCATGTGTGCTGTAGTAGCCTATTTTGCTATTTTCACTTTGATTTGGCAAATTCCCCTTACGCTACACATTCCGATATCGTGGCATACATTTTGTTGTACTGTCTATATTCCCAGATAAGGCATATGTCTAACCGGTGTGTGAGCTGCATGTGTGTGTCGAGTGTATGAGTTAGTGTACATATATATTGGTGTTTAGTGCATATATTCATGTTCTTATGTGGGTGTAAATAAGTGTGCATGTAGCTAGGTGAGAGTGTTGTGCGTGGCGTGTGTTTATATATGTGATTCACATATGTGTGCAGCGTGTGTATAAATTAGTGAGAATGTATACCCGAATAGATAAGTGTCTTAGAAAGGTTGTTTTTTTTCATGCATACACGATTTAGCATGTCCGGACAGACCTGCTCACGCTGGGACGGTCCTAGTTGGCGCCAGTTTTTCTGTGAATCCACCTTGTCACTGCATATCCTGCTGCATTTAAGTTTACACCTTTTATTTTGCAATACAATCCCACATGTCTTACATACTTTTATATTGCTGTGTCATCTACTCGGATTTACATTCCTGGTGTTAGTCCTTTTTGTTTATGCCAACAATTCATGCATACAGTTTGTTTAAATCCATGTATGTATTGCCGCATATTATTGGACCATTGCTACTTGATGTTCTCATACCGTTCCGTCCTATTAGTAATGCATGCAACTATTTGGTTCAATTGGGTACCGTTTGGGCTGTCATGGACTGTCATACTCGAATTATTTAAATAAAAATAAATTTGTTGGGTTGAACAAATTATATTTAGTGTTTACCGAAGTGTGCTAACTTGAAATAAGTTTAATCCTGACTCGGGTGTTTTGTGTATTTTGCATGGGACACTCGGGTCAGGCTCCAAGCGTTCCAGGTTATAGATATCAGCTCGCAAACTGGAGAGGAGGTGAAAACGTGGAGACGCTCGCGCGCGCTAAGCTCGACAACAAAGTGTAAAATTTTATTTAGTAAAAAAAAAAATCATGTATACATTATATATATTTTTCCACTGTGCAAATATTGTACACAACTCTGATATTTATACAAAAATTTATTCCGCTGCAATTATTGTACTCTGTGATTCTGTGTCTGTTCTGTTTTAAACCGTATAAGCCAAAACAATCTGTCGTTTTTGGACGTTCCGAGTTGGTTTAAATACCGACTTTGAGCGGTCAAAATGGCAGGTCGTTACACATAGTCAAAAATCAGATTTTTGATGCCAAATCACAACAATAGGCCCTATCTAATTTTGGTTCTCACACCAGTCAATAGGACGTATATAGATATTACACGTTCGTCACTCGAATATCAATTCTAATGATGGAGCTCCATCATCAAAATCATCTTCGGGCGATTAGAGTGTAATTCTATATCTATCCAATATATCAAAACTTCGAATACACGCTAGCTAGGCGCATACGCAAAATCTTTATATTTTGGATTGTCCTAATCAATATAAAAAGATAATCAAATACGAATAATTGATTTAAATTTGCAAAACAGACTTGTTTTCATTAGAAAAATATACTCTTCCCACTCGTTCTAGGATACTACTGATCCCATCTCTAACGAGTCATTCTAATTGGATATTACTAATCCAATATCTGATGAATTCTTTCGTACGGTTCTAATTTGTCTTGTTCTCTAGCTTTGCAAACCAAAGCTCTGATACCAACTGTGAAACACCCGCAACTTCCCCGTAAAGGAAAGTTTCGGATAGTTCGAGAACAAGCCACAAAATAGAACGCATACAAGAGAACTTTTCATTGTATATTACAACAACGCATCAGAATACAAGAATATACAGAGTATAAATGAATATTACACAGAAATATCAGAGATTTAAATTACATTTAAATACATAGCAGCGGAAAATAATACAATACACAACTAGAAGGAGATATACGGATATAAAGCTTTCCGGATATCGTTCCAGCTGTAAACCAGGATGCTGTGAATATAAATATGCAAAACCAAAACTACTAGCTGCCCGTGTCAAAATAGGGGCACCCAGAGTTTAGGTTAAAACAATAAACTCCAGGTCAGTCATGTGACTGGTGTGAGAACTAAAACAGTTATTATTCTTCATTTTAAAAGTTAGGTAAATCAAGGGACCACGCCGTATAACACGGAACGGGTTTCCTCCCAAGAATACCAGTGCATAAAACAAACAGCGCAATGCTAAATAAAGAAAAATGAAGCCGTTATAAGACCCAGGTCCCATCACACAATGCAACGCAGCCGAGGATAGGGTTTTCCCTTATAACAGCCAAAGAATGCTTGATACGTTTAAAACAGATTATTTGATACCATAATAAGTGCATAGTGTATAGAACAACTTCAAATCATAAGTATCAATCATAGGCGGCATGAATGCCCCATACCACTATGTCGCCATATATAGGTTATACAATCAAAATCGCAAAGTCACGTATTTGGAAATTGGGTTCCCATCTATGAACCGAGGAAAAAGATAGTCCTCAACCGATTCGTGACTCTATAGCCCGAGCCATAGGGTCAGAGCGCATCGACCCTTGGATCGTCAGGGCCGGTCCACCGATGTGGATTAAACTTAAACCCTGAACATGCGTTCCCCCGCCCTATGGGGCGTAAATGAGCCAACGAATGACTCCATCGGACCCGGATCGTACGATCAAACCGAGGCGCCTCGCAACAGCAACAACCACATAAGTCAAACTCGTCAGGGCGTGTAAAACCACTGACGCCACTTCTAACTAGAAAGAAACACATGCCCTCCCTGAGGTCCGTCTCCCGTTTTTGGTTCATACCGGGTGTGAAACTCGCGAAGTAAACGTTAGACAAAGCTACGCCACAAAGGTCGTGCTTTGATCATCACCACAAGACTTTGCTTTTCAACAGAAGCCTTGATCAATTGCCACTTAGGCATGCCACACAGGCAATTCACTCCATGCGTTTGATATCCATCAATATATAACCCCTGAGCTCGTACGTCTCAGAGAAGGGCGTTAAGCAAGAGAATAAATTCTCCGCCGCCAAACAGATATATATTTAATAGAGATCAATCACACGGACTAAAATCCAATGTCAGACACACAGTCCATTTACAAGTCCGTTCTGGGTCTGAACGAAACCGGAGGCACCTAGTACCCCGCATATCCATCGATCTCCAAGTACGTCTGGGCGATCACTAACTGTTTCTATCTTCTTGGGTGTACAGCCCAATCAAGATCATCAGTAGTCACCCAAACGACGTGAAGACTTCTGGCCTTCGACCACCGTCTTCATCTTCGACACCACATCGAATCAGTTATTCAGAATGGGATAAACCCGGTCTTTCTGAATAACTCGCGTATATATTATAAAAGTGTTACACAAACACAACCTACGCCTCATTCCAATTCAGAATATTCTTTTATTCAAAATTTCCTATACTTTGGGAAAAGTTCCCATTAATTTTATCCAAGATAAATTCTTTAAATTTATTCTTTAACCTCCTTTGAATATCAATTCAAACTAGTCGGGATTAGCGAACCACACCGAAGTAATCATTTATTTTATTTCCCAATCCCAACCTATTCATCCCATGAAGTAAAACTGGTTATACTTCATATCTAACACCACGGTGTTATCGGTAAATTCAATTACCATTTCACATTCAAATCTAATTAAAGATTTAACTATCGCCTGGAGTAAAACTGGTGATACTCCATTCTCGATCTTTTCAATCTAATTAAAGATTCATTAAAACTCCACTTAGTTTTAATCGTTAACTGGGTTAAAGAATCAGTGTCATTTAAAACACTGTCCACGATAAACCCAAAAATCAATATCAATTCAATTCCAATTAAATATTATTTAATTGGCATACTTCACTAAATCTAAATAAAAAGATTTAACCTTTTCTCAGCTGGGTTCAAGAACAGTGTTTGTGAAGACACCATTCACGACAAACCCAAAATCACATTTGATATTCAATACAAGGCTCTGAATAGAAAATATCCCGGCTTATATTCAATATCAAATTCTACGATTAACAAATGTCATATTGGAAATAACGATATAAATATGTATCTTTCAAATTTCCATAACACATCTGTATGATCACGAATTCCAACATCGAAATATTCCGAAGACAATTTCGATTCAAATCCACTCCAATGCAATCATTGGAAATTCTGGTCATTTTTAAAACCCTTTTCAAATTCAATTTATTTATTTAAAAATAAATAGAATTATATTTCTAGTTCAAAACTAGTTCATTTCGATAAAAATCTATTTTTATCTTTTCAAACATGAAGTTTTTCATCCCAATTTTTCCCAAATCATTTCTTATGATTTTACACAAATTATTACTATTTTTAATAATTTTATCAAGGCCCGTACAGTCGATTTCCATCAATGGCCATCGAACTGCACTTACAGCGACCTTTTTCGAATTTGATTTGGACATAATTCCAAATCCAACCGTTAGATTTCTAATTTCTAATATTCGTTAGAAAGCTCTTTTCGATACGAACCCAACGGTTCCGGTTTTAGGAGAATCCGACGGTCGGATCTCCCGTAATGTCCGTTTGAAATAAATGGTCGAAATTCACGAACTGCTGCGGCGCGGCGCGTTCTATTCAGGCCATTATATTATATATATAATATATATAATATATATTTCGTCGATTTCTATTTAAAACGAATTATATAAATAGTTTTTAAATTCGTTTCAAAATCTATTTCAACTTCCATTTCAATTCAAAGCAAAATTGAATTCTTCTTTATAAATTCGTTTCAAAATTCATTTCTATTCAATTCAATTTGATTTCATTTCAATTCACTTTCAATTCAATTTGAATTCGTTTTCAATTCAATTCCTTTCGAAATCGTTTTCAATTCAATTCATTTCGAAATCGTTTTCAATTCATTTTGAAATCGTTTTCAATTCAATTCATTTCGAAATCGTTTTCAATTCAATTCATTTCGAAATCGTTTTCAATTCAATTCATTTCGAAATCGTTTTCAATTCAATTCATTTCGAAATCCTTTTCAATTCAATTCACTTCGAAATCGTTTTCAATTCAATTCATTTCGAAATCGTTTTCAATTCAATTCATTTCGAAATCGTTTTCAATTCATGTAACGAACCAGAATTTTCTAGATTTGAATTTGAATTTTTTAACACATTTTGAGATTGTCTGAATATTTTTTTTTTGAATTTGATAAGGTTTAAATTATTTGAAACCTCTTTTTATTTAGTTTAAATAAATAATTTTATTTTGTATAAGACTTATTTTTAAGATTTTGTATAAGAATGATTTTTGTAATTTTACATAATGGTTTTTATATTTATAGATAGTAATATTTTGTATTTATATATATATATATATGTTTTATAATGTGAATTTTATAATTTGAAGATTTATTTTAAGGAAATATTTAATATATAAAGATTTAAACAATTTTATATATGGATTTATATGGATTTTTAATTTTAAAAAGTAGTTTGACTTGAAAAAAATTATAATTAAATATCAGTTAAAAATATTCATCCGATTTCTGTACGCGCTGTTTTAAAATAATTTTTAGAATTTTTCTGTAATTTTTATTTTGAAAAATAAGCAGATAATTTTTCAACGCATTTTGGGTATAAATGTGGTCCTTTAGACGCTTTACAGAATTGATCAATCAGACCGGTTTTATTGCTGTTTCTAAATCAGAGCGTGTTGTTGTTTACGATGATGGTTTTATTCCAGTGCAACTCTCGGTAAATAACTCTAAAAATCAAAAATTGGAGATGTACAAATGAATACACTATGAAGTATGGATGGATACATTCAAAGTACATGCATGGCAAATGGTTGAGTGGCGTTATGCATGAATAAGTAGAGAAGGACATGTGTACGCCTAGGTGTATGAATACATGCAATTGTTATTTATTTATTTATTTATTTGGACAAGTGTCCTTGAGGTGGCTTATTGCATGCATAAGTTTGTAGAGGGGGAGACACGTGTGGACTTAGGTGTAAGGATGCATGAGAATTGGTTTTTCCTTTGGACGTGTGTCCTTTGATATTTCCAAAGCTACCCTTATATTAGATTATAAAGAAGACTTGCACCATATTCCTCCATTCTCTCTCTCGCACCTCCCTTCAGTTCACCCACGTCCGCATCCCCTCTCTCTCTCTTCCCTCTCTTCCTACCTTCCCCGCGTGTGAAGCCAGTCCACTCCAAAAACACCAACAGCCGAAACCTTTGCACCAAACACTTGTCCACCTTCCACCCTACATGCATCCGCACCATTCCCCTTTGCACCCACATCCGTGCCAAATATCTCCCCCACGTCTTGTTTTTCCGGTCCAAGAAAACTCCACTTCTCACATTTAAACCCAGTCCACATCCCTCACTAAACCTGCCTTCCTCCTCCCTGATGATAGCGCACCCTATTTTATCCGCACCTCCGCTACTTCCAACCGTCAGTCCAAGCACCCAGTCACCGAACCCCACATCCGCGCAGTCCGCCATCGCATGCAAGTCCGCTCGTCAACCCTTGGTCCGCAACCATCCAGTTCGGCCTTCTTAAAAAAAAAAAGGAGAAAAAAAAAGAAATACAAAATGATGTACGGTGCATGAAGACGCGTTGCGAAGAACGGTGCGCGCTTGTCAATTATAATGTTCGTGAACCGATATGCAGTTGATACCGGGTTCGTCAGTGAAACCAGAGCGCAGCGCAGGTGAGAACTCCACTTTAATTATTTCATTTTGGGTAGAAATAATTTGTTATAAATTATTTATAATTATAATAATTGATGGAAAATCAGTGGTTGTGGATGCTTGAAATGTTATGGTGGTATGTCGCTGATTGATCGATGGATATGTGTGCTGTAGTAACACCGTAAAACACCGAGCGTTACTGACAATAACGCTTCGTACACACTTGATTTATTTTGTGGTTGTGATGAATGGATGGTGCATGTTTGTTTAGTTAAGATATTGCATTTGTTCTGTTTGAGTGAAGTCGCATGCACCATAGTTACGGATCTTACGGGTGACCGATTTTAAATACTCCTTTTAGTTAAATAAATATTTTCATTTTAATAAAAATTTTAAATTTGTTGAAACTGTTTGAAATCCAAATTTAAGATGAATAAATTTTGGAAAAAAAAATTCCAATGAATTATTATGCTTTGTTTGGCCTTTAAAAATGATCTGAGTTTTAGCATCGATTTTTATCGATAATACTAAAATGATTGTTTAATTAAAAGAAAAGAGATTGAACGAATTATTTTATCGATATCAGGCGTATAAATATGTTTTTATATTTGAATTATTTAAATTTAGAATAAATTGGTATTTTAAATTTTATCGCATCAAGTAATATATATTCTTGGATATCAATTGTTAATTTTCAAGTAAAGGTTTTGAAAATAATCTTCAAATTCTCATATATGATTTAGGGATTTAAATTTCGAAATTGAATTTGGAAATGATTCAAATATGGGTTTAATATGGATTTTTGATGCGAAAAAAAATTTGAACGATTATTTGAAATGAAACAAGTTTTGAAAAGCATGAGAATCCATATTTTATTTGAAATGAAGATTTGAGCAATATGAAGTGATTTCGGACAAACTTGATTTTTGAGAAATATAAATTTGGTTTTAAACTAAAGTTATGAAATAAATTTGTTTTGAAAATGGATTGAACAAATCATATAAAACATTTTATAGCGGAATCGAATTCGTTGTTAAGAGACAGTTCGACGATATCGGTTTCGAATTTCAAATCGTTATAACTTGAACATATGAAATCGAATTGACGTGAAACAGAAAACAACGGATTTATAATAATAATGGGTTTCGTATAAAAGAGGAATTTTTAAATTCCATCGGATGATTTTCGAGTTAGGTTTAAATTTAAATCTGGAAAGGTCGCCATACATGCCGTTCGCCGACCGCAATGAAAATCGAATAGTATGAATTTATATTATATTATTTGAAAGTGATTTATGGTTTAAATTTTTGAATTTAGAATGATTGGATTTAATTAATTTAATAACAAATTCCCAACGCTTTCAGTAACGCTTTAACGTTATTTGAAATGATTTGAAATTTGAAGAATTCAAACATGAATTATTATGGAAAGGACTTGATTCTTCCATATGATATGAATTTGAGATGAGTTTGAATAGAATTGGTCGTCTGATATTCGGTATGGGTTTATAGGAGCAGACAAATACGATCAGGAATATCAACATATCCATATCCTGATTCTGATCGTGTTGCCAGAATTTGTGAATCAATATCGAGTACAAGTCGATTGATTCTATACGAACTGATATTTGAAATATAGGTGTTTAAATGGAAATCCAAATCCAAATAAAGATTTGGTTACTCAAGTGTCGACGGATTAATTAAGTTGTTTTGAAAATGAAGTTTGGAAACAAACGTTGAATTTGAAAGGGGTTAAGGATAATGGGTTTCCGGGGAATTAAATCCAACATTTAATTCAAAGTAAATTGGAAATGTTTGGAAAGGAGATTTGAATTGGGAAACCCGTGTGATTTGTAACTATTGTTTTAAGATACGTTTGTTACTTGGAAAGTCCGGGATCGGATATAGGTCCGAAAACCATTCCAAGTAATATTACGATGTTATGAAGTAATTCAAGATTTGAAATCGATAAATGAAGACCGGAAATGTCCAGATTATTTGGATCGATTGCTGACATCTCGGATCGGGCCGTACACCCGATACGAGGGTGGCAGGAGATTTGAGTATATTTGGAAATTTTCGGATTGTGTTTCGTTCAGACCCAGAACGAACCTGTATGGATGGTGTGTCTGACATTGTAATTGACCACGTAGCACTGATTCGTGTGAATATATATCAGATTTGTGGCAATTGAATATCTCCGTCTCTAAGTTACGTTCTTAGAGAATATGTATTAATTCGAATCAGTGATATGTGGAGATATTGACAATGTGGCATACCCAAGTATGATATGAGCTAATGATGATCAAAGCATGGCTTATCGAAGCGTAGCTTTGTGCATGACGTGACATCGACAAACCTCACACACCGGATGATGAGAAACTGGCGGTTTGGTCTGTATATATATATATATGATTTGATGATGAGTGCTGCAGCAGTGGGAAACCACTTGTGAACTGGGGATGGGGTATGTTCGGGGGGCCGCGTCTGGTCGAAAACCGTTGATCTGCCCTGACGATGTGTATTCGGTGTCCGCGTATGGTCGAAAAAGCCGTTGAGGCACTTCGTTTTGTATTCCTGGTTGATCTTTCGTGCCAGGAATCATCAAGTTGGAAATCCAAATCCCAATACGAGCCATACGATTTTGATTTTATTTATATATGGCGACATAGTGGTATGGGACACTCATGCCGTCTAGGATTAATACATTTATTTGTGAACTTGTTTTTCCACACTATATGATAATATTAAAAGAGGATTTTCACGTATGAAATCATGTTTGGTTATCAAAAGACAAAACTCGCCCATCTGGTGTGCGCTTGCATTGTGTGATGTGGGACGAGCTTATGATAGTTTCATTTTTCAAAAGTCATTGCGTATTTCTATGCATGGGAATTCATATGGAGTAGAACCCGTTCCGCATTAGCGGCATGGTCCATTGAATTACCCAACTTTAAAATGAAACCTAAATGATAACTGTTTTGAGTTCTCACACCAGTCCCACGACTGACCTGGAGTTTATTGTTCCTTCCTAAACTCTGGGTGCCCACTAATTTCCACACGGGCAGCTAGTGTTTAGTTTGCGGTTATGGATTGTGGAGAAGATTCAGAGTGCTTCCGGAGTTAGAGTTCACGCTAGAGTTGGAGCTTCCGCTGTATCAGATGATGTTCTTCCGCTGAGAGTTCTATTTCTTCCGCTGTGTATTTTTATGTGTAACTCTGATATTCATGTAACTCTGATGTAAAATTGAATTATTCAATGAAAAGTTATGTTGTTTTTGTTCAATGTATGTAAGTACCCATAACAATTCGTCTTTATGAACGATTTGAGTCGGTTTAATTACCGGCGAGAATCGGGTAAAAAGGCGGGTCGTTACAATTCAATTCATTTCGAAATCGTTTTCAATTCAATTCATTTCGAAATCGTTTTCAATTCAATTCATTTCGAAATCGTTTTCAATTCAATTCATTTCGAAATCGTTTTCAATTCAATTCATTTCGAAATCGTTTTCAATTCAATTCACTTCGAAATCGTTTTCAATTCAATTCATTTCGAAATCGTTTTCAATTCAATTCATTTCGAAATCGTTTTCAATTCAATTCATTTCGAAATCGTTTTCAATTCAATTCATTTCGAAATCGTTTTCAATTCAATTCATTTCGAAATCGTTTTCAATTCAATTCATTTCGAAATCGTTTTCAATTCAATTCATTTCGAAATCGTTTTCAATTCAATTCACTTCGAAATCGTTTTCAATTCAATTCACTTCGAAATCGTTTTCAATTCAATTCACTTCGAAATCGTTTTCAATTCAATTCACTTCGAAATCGTTTTCAATTCAATTCATTTCGAAATCGTTTTCAATTCAATTCATTTCGAAATCGTTTTCAATTCAATTCATTTCGAAATCGTTTTCAATTCAATTCATTTCGAAATCGTTTTCAATTCAATTCATTTCGAAATCGTTTTCAATTCAATTCATTTCGAAATCGTTTTAAATATCGTTCACGTCAAAATGGCGTCAAACTAATCAACACGGCTTCATGAATTTCTATTTTCAAATATTCTATTTCAAATATTTCTTTTTCAAAATAGTTGTTATTATCAAAATATTTCGTTCAACACATGACCAATCTCAATGGATGAGTACTGTCAACACATGAACCTTTATTTTATAATATTCTTTATTTTTTAAATTGGAATGAGGCCCAATCAATTACCGTATAAAGTTAATTATATGGATTTTCATACACTACACACATATAATAGCATTGAAAAATAATCAACCATCAACCAAAGTGCACTACACTGTATAAGCATCAAATATAGATATCTAACGCTTATAACAGCCTGTCAATCGATCGATCGACATATTTAATCAATCAGGATGAGTGAACTTCAAATTTCACCCTAACACCCGTGTGGGGTTTCAAACAAACAAACACAGGTTTTATTTGTGCAGTTGCGTGATGTGTAAAATTTATCGACCCAATCAATGTCCTTCAAATAGGTGTACATAAACAAATCATCTGGTTTGTAAATGAATATTTATTTTATTCACTTCACGTTAAAAATTATATTTTTAACGATAAAAACATTTTATTCCAACATATGAATTTCTATTCAGTTCATTCTTTAAATAAAATGATATTTTTATTTTTCTAACATATTTTAGAAAATTTCGGCGGCATAACGGCACGATACTAGAAACGGGACAAGGCCTAGCCTTATCCCCGGTCTAGTGAAGGCCCACGCCATTCACACATCAATCAAATCACCAAACAACCAAATTCAAATCAAATCATATAACTAATCTATGCAACCAAACAAACAAGTCCATGGTCTGTGGACGATTGTGTCGGGTGCTACTAAGCACCGTCTGCATCCTAGTATATATATATAACTAGAAATAGAAATTGAAGAGTGAGAAATTCTCACCGATAGCTATCCAAACATCTTGACTCTTCTTTGATATAAAGCTTCTTCGTTCTCGCCTTTTTGTCACCTTCGTTATCCGCTTTCACTACATATGTAAAAATCGAATTTTTACTTCGCTTTTCAATATATAAAAATCACATTTTTATTTCGATGTTCAATATATAAAAATCATATTTTTAATTCGAAGTTCAATATATAAAAATCATATTTTTAATTCGAAGTTCAATATATAAAAATCATATTTTTAATTCGAAGTTCAATATATAAAAATCATATTTTTAATTCGAAGTCCAATATATAAAAATCATATTTTTAATTCGAAGTCCAATATATAAAAATCATATTTTAATTCGAAGTCCAATATATAAAAATCATATTTTTAATTCGAAAGCAAAATTATATTTTCATTTCTAAAGCAAAATTATACATCTTTTCTTTCTGTAAGTAAAAACCACGCCTTTAGCAAAGTAAAAATCTACTCTTTAGCCAATTAGAAATCGAGTCTTCCTATGACTAAAAATCCTATTTTCTTTCTAAGTAAAAAAAAAAACAAACTTTTCTACCTTGATAAAACCAATTTTATAAACGTTAACTAATTATTTAAATTAAATAATTGAAAAAAAAACTTACTGTTTCAATTTTCTGCGAAGGGGGGGGGGAGAGGTCGGACCTCTGACCGTCGGCGAGGTGGCAGGTCAGAGAGGGTGGTCGGGCGGCGCCAGGCGCGGTGGGGTCCAAGGCAGCGAGCTAGGGCTTTCAGGGAGTTTTTGGGTCTCGATTCTGGCTCGGGGTCTCGATCGACGAGGGGATGGCTGAGGGGGAAGAAGGAGGTGCGGGGGAGAAGAAGAAGGGACGGCGGCGTCGAGGGCGGCGGCTGCTAGGTCGTCGCGATTTCTTGGGTTTCTCTTTTTTTTTTCTGAACGATTTGAAGATGGATTATATCGGGGGGGGGGGGGGGCAACGTGAAATAAGGGGGGAAAGAGATATTTTTTTATTATTATTAATTAATTTAATTGCATAAAGTTGACTTTTACCTACGACCGCTAAACGAGGCCCACCGCCTGTCGTCTATAGCGTTTTACCCCCATTCCGAACACAATGCGATATGTATCGCAAGCTGATCCGATAGTTACAACCAGTTTCCGTTAAATTTACATTTAAATCACTATATTGAATTTTAAACGTACATTTCAAATTACCGGGGTCATATACGAACTTTAAAAATTCCAGAAAAATATTTTCTAGCTTCGTATTGACGATACGGTCCTAACAAAACTAGTTTCGTCAAATTCAGAGATCGTTTGAAAAATGGCCATTTTCCAGTCGATTAAAATCAACTAAAACTGGTCAAACGCGTTTTCCTTTGCCACGCTCACATATTGATTCTAAAAATTATGAAATTTGGAATCTAGCAATAATTCGACACTGCGGATCCAACAAAAGTGGTTTCGTCGAATTCCGAGGTCATTTGCAAAATTCCCATTTTTAAGGGCCTGAATTCCATAGCGACTATTCAGAATTTTCAACTGGACATATCTTTTGATTCCCGCTATGAAATTTTGATTTTTCGGATTCGTTGGAAAGATATTATCAATTAGACCCCATTATTTTTGGTTTCACTAAAATCTGGATTGTTTTGCACCCGGTACATTCAATTGAAGTTTGAAATCGAATTATCGAACTACTGCGCCATTTTCAATTCCTTATATAATTATATATAATTATTTATATTCTAACGACGACGTATATAATATATACGTTCTAATTCCATTCAAAAATAATTTTCTCGTCGATATTATTTAAAATAATCTATTTTAGATAATCAAAATTCGCTAAAATTGCCAAAATAAAAATTTTAAACTGGCCCAGATTTTGCGGGTTATTACAATTTATATAAGAAATGCGCACTATAAGAAAGAAAATAAATTGTGCAATAAATTCATTACAATTTGAACATAACTAACGGTGCATAACGATTGAATTTATAACGTTATGAAATAACTAAATAACGCTGCCTGTTAGTTCGTGTTAAGCTGAGCATTCACACACACCATTTATAAAGAACAAATCAAGTCTTTCCCCTTCTTTTACTACTTTCCCAAATTCATTGTCTCATATCTCTCCACCTTAATTGTTTCCCTATTTTGTTCAAAATGTAACATTTAAGAATTTGTAAAAGCTCATTAATTTATTTATTTGCATCATGAATAGTTACAACAGTTTTCAATGCCATTCCCTCTTCGTTGTGTTTTAATACAACATTTATTCCTTCCCTTTATTTTATCAATTTCTTTCCCCTTTCTCTCTTGTTTCTCTCCAAATACTAATGAACTCACATATATATATATATATATTTCTCTTCTTTATATTCTCGCATGCTCATTGAGAAGATTCCTTCAATTATAGAATTTTAATATTAAGTATTTTGGAATTTAAGAAGTTACACAATTCTCTATCAGGCAATCAATAATGCATTTATTCCTTTCCATTTGTTCTCTTTTTCTTCTTTGTTTTACTTTTGAATTTGAAAGAGAAATTAGTGCTGACATGTCATGTCTAGTCAACAAATTTGTCTCGCTTGTAACCTATTACATATGTAGAGACACAAGTGGGAAATAAAATAAAGTAAATATATATATATAAGGTTATTTCCTCCTACTTTATAACATCTTAAACCTTTCCAAATCCTAACCCATTTCCTCTAACACCAAATTCCTTCACTCATTTTCTTCTACCCCAAGTTCTGCGTGACTACCTTTCTTCACGTGAGAAACAGAAAGAAAAAAAGAAGCTTCACCCATTTCTTCACACTATGCCAAACCGCACCTTAAAGCTTCAGCAAACCTCACCGCACCTCTACCCCCTCTTGACCGTGATTCAGGCAACACCAAACACCTTGGCCTTCTCTTGCTTTGAGGAATATTGGCGTGTGTTTAAGTATAAAGTGTATATATATTTATATATACAAACGGTTGAAGCTAGAGGGAATAACGCGTTGTTCATGAAATTTGCATGCGATCATTCACAGGCTTGCTCCGCAATAGACGCAAAGTTTTGACAGTGAAGAATTGGAAAGCATAACTGGTGAGAACTCAAATTTAATTAATTTTAAATTTAGTTAAAATGGTTAATTAAATCTAGTTGTTAAATAGGATTTATCTATAAACATACCCAATTGTTCATGTGATAGAATTGTGTGTGCGATAAAATTTGTTATGTGATGTGGGATTTCTTTGTTTTAAATAAATTAATTAATTTAATTTAATCTATTTGTTTTGCAATGCAATAAGCATATGTTGTGCTTCAGATCTATTTTGTTCTGATAGTTGTGATGATGTTTGTTCTGTGCTTGCGATGGATAGTTATAAATCCATGTGTTCTAGTCCTTTTTGTTATCACGTTTGTTATTTTGAGTTGACCTATTTTTATCAATTCAAAAATAGAAGAAATATAATGATCACCCTTTTGTTATCGCTTTGGTTACATTGAATTGATTTATTTTATCGATTCAAAAATAAGAGACATATAATTTGCCATCTTAAGTTACCACTTTTTATTGGAATTGATATTGGTTTTGTCAATTCAATGAGAAAAAAAATGTCTTTTTATTTGAATTGATATTAGTTTTGTCAATCCAACCTAGAAAATAAAAAAAGTCTTTTTATATTGAATTGATTCAGTTTTGTCAGTTCAACGGTGAAAATATAATTCGTCTTTTTATTGAATTGGTTTAGGTTATCAATTCAACATAGAAATATAAATGGACTTTTTATTTGTGTTAACAACACAAAGATATCTTTAAATAAAAAGACCAACTTTACTTTTTATTCGTGTTCCACAATGCAAATAAAACATGAGAAATAAGATTTATATTTTATTTGTGTTCACTCAACACAAATAAAACTTAGAAAAAGAAGTTCACTCTTCTATGTACATTTCTCAAAGCAAATATAACATGAAGTGAAACATTGAAAATAAAGTTTGCTCTTTTATTCGCATCAACTAATGCAAGTATATTTTGAGGTTAAAACTTGTATTTTTATTTGCATCCATAAATGCAAATTATACATTGGAAATATGCATTTGTTCTTTTATGCAAACAAACATGAATTGGAAAAAAAATGTATAATTTCATACATTAAAAGAATGAGTTGGAAAAATGCATATGTTGTACCTTAGAAATTTATGAACAAAATTCTCATTTTGCTGCATTAGAAATTTATGAACAAGAATCTTATTTTGTTAACATTAGAAGTATTAAACAAGAATCATATTTTGTTAACATTAGAAGTATTAAACAAAAATCTCGTTTTGTTTACATTTAAAAGAATAGACAAGATTTTTGTTTTTGTTACATTTGAAAGAATAAACAAAATCCACATATTTTGTTACATTTGAAAGATTTAACAAAAATCATCATATTTTGTTATATTTAAAAGATTAAACAAACTATACATTTTTGTATATTAAAAGTGAATTAGCCAAACTATAAATTTTTGTATATTAAAAGTGAATTAGCCAAAATATACATTTTTATATATTAAAAGTGAATTAGCCAAAATATCATATTTAGAAGAATGAATAAAAAGCACAATTTTATCATATTTAGAAGAACGAATAAAATGACCATTTTTATCATATTCAGAAGAGGGAAGAAAATGTGTATTTTTATACATTAAAATAGAAATGTGTATTTTTATACAGTGAAGAAGAATGTATGTTTTTATCCATTAAAGAAGAATGTATGTTTTTACAAATTAAAGTAGAATGTGTATTTTTATACAGTGAAGAAGAATGTATATTTTTATACATTAAAAAGGAATAAATTGAAATGTATATTTTCTATACATTAAAAAGAATGAACTTGAAATGTATACTTTTACACATTTAAAGGGAATGAGACAAAATAATCCTATTTTGTCACATTGAAAAGGTTAGGCAAAATAATCATATTTTGATTACAAAAAAAAAAAAAAGGATTACAAACAAAATTCTCATTTTGTTTGCATTAGAAATTTACAGCAAAATTCTTATTTTGTGGCATTAGAAATTTATAAACAAAATTAACATTTTGTTTGCATAAGAAGTTTATAAACAAAATTCTCTTTTTGTTTGCATTAGAAATTAAACAAACAAAATTATCATTTTGTTTGCATTGGAAGTTAATAAACAAAACTATCATTTTGTTTGCATTAGAAGTCAATAAACAAAATCATCATAATTGTTTACATTAAAAAGAAGAATTGAAAATGTATACTTTTGCTTTCATTAAAAAGTTATGAAATGAAAATGCATACTTTTATACATAAAAAAAGTTATGAATTGAAATTGTATATTTTTTTATATACATTAAGAAGGAGAATGCGTTAGAAATGGTCATTTTGTTTACATAAAGAAGAGTTAGACAAAAATATCATATTTTGTCACATTTAAAAAGAATGAAATAAAATATTCATTTTGTCATTAAAAATGAATGAGACCAAAAATACACTTTTTGGTCAATAATGAAGAGTTAAGATTTTATTGTCACTTGTTAACAATAAAAAGAATTGAAATAAAAGTTAAGATTTTTATTGTCATTTGTTCCAATAAAAAAAAAGAATTGAACTGTATGCCTGTGATGTTGAAATGTGAATGTGTTAAATATAATGTCAGTATATTCAAAACTGAATATTACACTTCCATTTACAAGTCATCCGACTTGTTTATGTGATTGGGTCGATAATTTTTACACAATCGCCCAAGTGCACAAATAATTTATTTAATTATTTGTTATGTGTATGTGTTGGTTGAAACCCCACACGGGTCTTGGGTTGATATCCACACATCGCCCTTGTGATTAGTTATAAGCGTTATTTATTTGACGCTTATACAGTATTAATATTCACTTTGAATGTTATTAATGATCTTATCATTGGTGTAGAATATTGCGATGTTTGAAATCCATATAATTAAATTATATGGTAATTGTTTTAGGTCTCATTCCAATTTTGAATTAAAAGAATATTTAATTTAATATTTAGTTAAAGAAAACAAATAATGACTTTGATGTTTTGAATTCAAAAGATTTTGTTTTGTTTGTTAAAAAGTTACAATGAAAAAGGTTGAATTAAAATATGAATTGGGCCATGACACGAGGTTAAGCCCAACTTATGGGATAAGTCTGCCCGGAGCCAACCGACATATCCAGCATCCATAAGTCGCAGGCTTAATGTGGGAGGTCTGGCCCAGTATAAAATATAACTGAATAAGAAGTAATTGGGCTATTTAATCTGTTTTATATAACAACGCCATTTTAACCCGAACGGGTTATCGATCAATTTAATTCACTTTAAATGAATATAAGAAGTGATTTTCAAAATAGACTATTTTGAGAATGTTAATATTTTAATATGAAAAGAAAATAAAATATTCAATTTAGACTTTAAATTGCAATGAAGTTAAAATCGTTTTAAATGAATTTATAACTATTTTATAAAGTGTGTTAAAATGGAAATCGACAATATAATATATATAATGATTTAATGGTTAACTAGAATAAATCTTATAATTAAGATTTAAGAAAGTTTTCCAATAAATTAATATTTACTTGGAATTAAATAGAATAAATTGGATTTTTGGGTTGTCGTGAATGGTGTCTTAAATAACACTGTTCTTAACCCCAGTTAAGATAAGAATAAATCTTTTAATTAAGATTTGTGAATAAAATGATTTGTGAATTGAGTTTATCGTGAACAATGTTTTTAAACGACATCTGTTCTTTAACTCAATTTACAGTGAGAATATAACTTGGAATTTATAAATCTTTTATTAAGATTTAATAGAAAATTTTCCAAAGTAAAGTTTTCCAATTTAATATAATAAATCGGGATTGAATGGAATTTGATTTAATAATATTTGAGATGAGCTTCTGTAAAAGAAGGCCGTTAATATATATGGAATTTAAAAGGCTTTTTCGTTATTCCATTTATATTAATAGTCCGATACAGAAATTTATATCGATTATACATTGGTCCGATTTCTATGAAAATTCCATATTTAACGGAAGATGAATTTGAGTTTATCGTGAACAATGTTTTCAATGATATTAGTTCTTTAACTCAAATAAGATAAGATTAATTTCTTAAAATTTTAAAAAAAAATCATTAAATAATGATTTTGATATTTAAAACCAAATTGGAGTTTTTAATAAATCTTTAAAAGAAAGATTTAAGAATAAATTTGAAGAATTTATCTTTGATAAGATAATGCGAATAATTCATTAGAAGAATAATTCTTAATTGGAATGTGGCGTTGGATGTGTTTTTATAGTACTTGATTTTTAATTATAAAAAATACGTGAGTTATTCGGAAAGACCGGGTTTAACCCATTCCGAATAATTACTACGACGATGAGGAGCCAAAATGAAGATGGTGATTGAAGGCCGACGATCTTCACATCGAATGGATGTGTTGCTGCTGAGACCCTTGATGGGAGTAGCTACCTTGAAGGGGCTTCAGTGGTGGCCGTCCGGACTATTGTTGATTGTTCGGATTTGGTTTTCGCTCAGACCCAGAGCATAAGCTAGTAAATGGATGTGTGTCTGACATTGGTTTTCGTTCCATGTGAATTAAATTGATCTTTATTAATGTATATCTGATTGGTGGTGGAGAATTTATTCTCTGCTTAACACCCTGGTATATATTAATAGTGATTGATCGCATGGCGTGAATTGTCAATGTGGCACGCCAAGATGCAATTGATCAAGGCTTTTGTTGAAAAGCAGGGCCTTGTGGGATGATCAAAGTATAGCCTATCACGGCATAGCTTTGTGTATATCGTGACTTCGCGAGCCTCACATCCCGGTATGAGTCAAAAACGGGATACGGACCGTAGGGAGTGCACACGTTTCTTTCTAGCTAGAGTGATGTCAGGGACCTACTAGCGCTGACATTTTACTTATGTGGATGATGGATTTTGAGGCACCTCGGATTTTTATAGGCCGTTAGTGGTCATACTATAGGTCCAAAGGGACCGGGAATCATGTGTTCAGGCATAACCAATCCACTGCCCATAGGCGGGGACCGGCCCTACCGCTCCAAGGGTTCACTGCGGGGGATCCTGAGGCATTTGCTAGAGTGTCTCGAATCGGAGAGGAGCTTGCCCCTAGCCTCGACTCATGATGGAAATCCAATTTCCAATACTACCTTGCGATTTTGATTGTAGAACTAGTATGGCGACATAGTAGGATGGGGTACTATGCCGTCTATGATTAATACATTGCGATTGAAATTGTTTTTGAAATATATATACCCATAGATATACACACTAATATTAAATTCGTTTTATCGTATCAAGCATCTTTTGACCATTATAAGGTAAAACCCTATCCTCCGGTTTGCGTTGCATTGTGTGATGGGACTTGGGTCTTATAATGGTTTCATTTTTCTAAAAAGCATTGCGTTGTTCAACGATTTACTTTAATTTATGCACTGGCAATCCAATGGAGTAAACCCGTTCCGCGTCAGTGGCGTGGTCCTGTGATTAGCCATATTAGATAAGTTTAGTTAAGATTTCTCATACCAGTCCCATGACTGACCTGTAGTTTGTTTCACAGGCAAACTCGGGTGCCCATATTTTCACATGGGCAGTCGAGTAGCTTTTTGCAGATATATTTACAGGATCCTGGCTTATAGCTGAAGCGGTATTCGGAAAGCTCTGTATCCGTGTATTCCTTTCAGTTGTATATTTGTAATATTTTTCCGCTGCGATTTAAATGTAATTTAAAATATCTGATATTTTTGTATTTCTATTATGTAATAATTATTCATACTCTGTTACATTCTTGTACTCTGATGTAATTGTTGTAATCAGCAATAAAATGTTCTTCAGCTTGTGTTCTGATGTGTATTGTTCTCAAGGCAATCCAGGCTTTCCTTTACTGGGAAGTACGGGTCGTCACATTTGGTATCAGAGCTTTGGTTTACAGAGCTCGAGAACAAGACACATTAGAACCGAGCGAAAGAATTCATCAGAGATTGGATTAGTAATATCCAATAAGAATAACTCGTTAGAGATAGGATCAGTAGTATCCTAGAACGAGTGTGAAGAGTATTATTTTCTTTAAAATAAAATAAAAACAAATTTAGTTTTGAAAAGTTTATCTTAATATACGTATTTGAGTATATTATATTTTAATGTGGACAATCGAGTATATATAGATTTCGAATATACGAGTAATTAACGGATATTCAAAGTTTTAATATACTGGATAGTTATAGAATCACACTCTAGTCGCCCAGAGATAATTCTGATGATCGGTGCACCATCGCCAGTATTTATGTTCGAGTTTCGAAAGTGGGATATCTATATATTTCCATTGACTGGTATGAGAGCCAAAACTTAGTTAGTACACATTGCTGTGATTTGCACTAAAAATATGATTTTTGACTATATATAAAAGTTATATATTTGAAAAGTTAATCACCTAATTGATTGCTGGTTGTGATGTCTGATAATTAGTTTCACTAATTAAAATATTAGAATAATAATTTATTAAACCAATAAATAAAAATTTAAAGCTGAGTTGGTTAATTAAACAAATTTTAGCTTCGTTCCTTTTCGAGGACGAAAAGATTTTAAGTGGGGGCGATTGTAACAACCTGGAATTTGGGGGCCAATTTAAAATTTTTAATTTAGAAATTTTAATGAATTTTAAATATTTAACATGATTTATTTTAAATAATAAACCATGCAATTTAATTTAATCTTAAACAAGGATTTTATTTGTGTAGTGACATATCATAAAAACTAATTTATCAAATTATATGTATAAATGGCATAATAAACGTTAATTAATCTCAAATATATGTTGAAGCTTTAATGGTGATTAATTTTTGTAGACTAATAAGTTTAATTTTATTACCATATTATTCATAGTACAATGAATGTAATAGGGACACTCTAACTTTAGATGTAATTTAAACCTTGAATTGAATAGAGTAATATATTAAGGAAGGAAGATTTTATCATTGGAAATTTAATATATATAGTAATTTAGTTCATTTAAAAAAAAAGAACAACGAATGTAACTTTGTAAATACAAGCTGTAAAAGCTAGTCCATATTTATATAAGAAATGCGCACTATAAGAAAGAAAATAAATTGTGCAATAAATTCCTTACAATTTGAACTTAATTAACGGTGCATAACGATTGAATTTATAACGTTATGAAATAACTAAATAACGCTGCCTGTTAGTTCGTGTTAAGCCGAGCATTCACAGAAACCTGTGACGGCAAGGAATTTCGCTCGGTCCGAACCAGTCGCTAAACCGATCCAGGCCGTTCGAAACGCCCTATCGTTTGAGAACAGGACAAAACAGAACGTATACAAAAGGACATTTCATTGTATATTACAACAATGCATCAGATTACAAGAATATACAGAGTATAAATGAATATTACACAGAAATATCAGAGATTTAAATTACATTTAAATACATAGCAGCGGAAAATAATACAATACACAACTAGAAGGAGATATACGGATACAAAGCTTTCCGGATATCGTTCCAGCTGTAAACCAGGATCCTGTGAATATAAATCTGCAAAACCAAAACTACTAGCTGCCCGTGTCAAAATAAGGGCACCCAGAGTTTAGGTTAAAACAATAAACTCCAGGTCAGTCATGTGACTGGTGTGAGAACTAAAACAGTTAATCTTTATTCTTAAAGCTAGGTAAATCAAGGGACCACGCCGTATAACACGGAACGGGTTTCCTCCCAAGAATACCAGTGCATAAAACAAACAGCGCAATGCTAAATAAAGAAAAATGAAGCTGTTATAAGACCCAGGTCCTATCACACAATGCAACGCAAGCCGGGGGATAGGGTTTTTACCTTATAACAGCCAAAGAATGCTTGATACGTTTAAAACAAATCGTTTGATACTATTATAAGTGCATAGTGTATAAAACAACTTCGAATCATAAGTATCAATCATAGGCGACATGAGCATCCCATGCCACTATGTCGCCATAAATAGGTTTACAAATAAAACCGCAAATGGCACGTATTTGGAAATTGGATTTCCGTCTATGAACCGAGGCAAAAGATAGTCCTCAACCGATTCGTGACTCTCTAGCCCGAGCCACAGGATCAGAGCTCGAGTGACCCTAGGAGCGACAGGGCCGGTCCACCGATGTGGATTAAAATGCCTGAACACTACGTTTCCCCACCCTTTGGGGCGTAAGTGAGCCAACTGAATGACTCCATCGGTTCGAGAACGACCGATCAATCCGAGGCGCCTCGCAACAGCAACAACCACATAAGTCAAACTCGTCAGGGCGTGTAAAACCACTGACGCCACTTCTAACTAGAAAGAAACGCATGCCCTCCCTGAGGTCCGTCTCCCGTTTTTGGTTCATACCGGGTGTGAAACACGCGAAGTAAACGTTACATAAAGCTACGCCACAAAGGCCTTGCTTTGATCATCACTACAAGACTTTGCTTTTCAACAGAAGCCTCGATCAATTGCCACTTAGGCATGCCACACAGGCAATTCACTCCATGCGTTTGATATCCATCAATATATAACCCCTGAGCTCGTACGTCTCAGAGAAGGGCGTTAAGCAACAGAATAAATTCTCCGCCGCCAAGCAGATATATATTTAATAGAGATCAATCACACGGACTAAAATCCAATGTCAGACACACAGTCCATTTACAAGTCCGTTCTGGGTCTGAACGAAACCGGAGGCACCTAGTACCCCGTATATCCATCGATCTCCAAGTACGTCTGGACGATCACTAACTGTTTCCATCTTCTTGGGTGTACAGCCCAATCAAGATCATCAGAAATCACCCAAACGACGTGAAGACTTCCGGTCTTCGACCATCGTCTTCATCTTCGACTTATCGTCGTATCAGTTATTCAGAATGGGATAAACCCGATCTTTCCGAATAACTCGCGTATATTTTAAATAAGTGTTACACAAACACAACATACGCCTCATTCCAATTCATTGTCACTAACCGCAAATTAATCAAGAGAATAATTCCCCAAATATTAACCCCGAAGGCCGAAACCAACATCAGATCAATATCCAGAAAACCATTCTGCTTAGCTAACCGACAGTTAGTTCCTGATTTCACATTCATAGGGAAAGGTTCCCATTAATTTTATCCAAGATAAATTCCTTGAATTTATTCTTTATTCTATTTTTGAATATCGATTCAAACTAGTCGGGATTAGCGAACCTTACCGAAGTAATCATTTATTTTAATCTCCCAATCCCAACCTATTCATCCCATGAAGTAAAACTGGTCATACTTCATATCTAACACCACGGTGTTATCGGTAAATTCAATTACCATTTCACGTTCAAATCTAATTAAAGATTTAACTATCGTCTGGAGCAAAACTGGTGGTACTCCATTTTCGATCTTTTCAATCTAATTAAAGATTCATTAAAACTCCACTTAGTTTTAATCGTTAACTGGGTTAAAGAATCAGTGTCATTTAAAACATGGTTCACGATAAACCCAAAATCACATTCCATTAATTATCGGGTTAAAGAACGAGTGTTATTTAAAACACCGTTCATGATAAACCCAAAAATCAATACCAATTCAATTCCAATTTAATTTTATTTAATTGGTACACTTCATTAAATCTAAATAAAAAGATTTAATCTTTTCTCAACTGGGTTCAAGAACAGTGTTAGTGAAGACACCATTCACGACAAACCCAAATCACATTTGATATTCAATATAAGGCTCTGAATAGAAAATATATCGGCTTATATTCAATATCAAATTCTACGATGAACAAATGTCGTATCGGAAATAACGATATAAATATATCTTTCAAATTTCCATAACAACATCTGTATAATCACGAATTCCAACATCGAAATATTCCGAAGACAATTTCGATTCAAATCCACTCCAATGCAATCATTGGAAATTCTGGTTATTTTTAAAACCCTTTTCAAATTCAATTTATTTATTTAAAAATAAATAGAATTATATTTCTAGTTCAAAACTAGTTCATTTCGATAAAAATCTATCTTTATCTTTTCAAACATGGAGTTTTTCATCCCAATTCTTCACAAATCATTTCTTATGATTTTACACAAATTATTACTATTTTTAATAATTTTATCAAGGCCCGTACAGTCGATTCCCATCAATGGCCATCGAACTGCACTTACAGCGACCTTTTTCGAATTTGATTTGGACGTATCTCCAAATCCAACCGTTAGATTTCAAATTTCTAATATTCTTTAGAAAGCTCTTTTCGATACGAACCCAACGGTTCCGGTTTTAGGAGAATCCGACGGTCGGATCTCCCGTAATGTCCATTTGAAATAAATGGTCGAAATTTACGAACTGCCGCGGCGCGGCGCGTTCTATTCAGGCCATTATATTATATATATAATATATACTTCGTCGATTTCTATTTAAAACGAATTATGTAAATAGTTTTAATATTCGTTTCAAAAGCAATTTCAACTTCCTTTTCAATTCAAATCAAAATTGAATTCTTCTTTATAAATTCGTTTTAAAATTCATTTCTATTCAATTCAAATTTCAATTCAATTTGAATTCATTTCAATTCGCTTTCAATTCAATTTGAATTCGTTTTCAATTCATTTCGAAATCGTTTTCAATTCAATTCATTTCGAAATCGTTTTCAATTCAATTCATTTCGAAATCGTTTTCTATTCAATTCATTTCGAAATCGTTTTCAATTCAATTCATTTCGAAATCGTTTTCAATTCAATTCATTTCGAAATCGTTTTATATTCAATTCATTTCGAAATCGTTTTCAATTCAATTCATTTCGAAATCGTTATCAATTCAATTCATTTCAAAATCGTTTTATATTCAATTCATTTCGAAATCATTTTCAATTCAATTCATTTCGAAATCGTTTTCAATTCAATTTATTTCGAAATCGTTTTATATTCAATTCATTTCGAAATCGTTTTCAATTTAATTCATTTCAAAATCGTTTTCAATTCAATTCATTTCGAAATCGTTTTATATTCAATTCATTTCGAAATCGTTTTCAATTCAATTCATTTCGAAATCGTTTTATATTCAATTCATTTCGAAATCGTTTTCAATTCAATTCATTTCGAAATGAATAAAATCGATATAAATATCGTTCACGTCAAAAATGGCGTCAATCTAATCAACACGGCTTCATAAATTTCTATTTCAAATATTTTATTTCAAATATTTCTTTTTCAAAATAGTTGTTATTATCAAAAAAATTCGTTCAACACATGACCAATCTCAAAGGATGAGTACTGTCAACACATGAACCGTTATTTTATATTGATAAAGATGTAAATTTTATTATCAAAATATTTCGTTCAACACATGACCAATCTCAATGGATGAGTACTGTCAACACATGAACTTTTATTTTATATATTCTTTATTTTCTAAATTGGAATGAGGCCCAATCAATCACCATATAATGTTAATTATATGGATTTTCATACAACACATGTATATAATAGCCTTGAAAAATAATCAACCATCAACCAAAGTGCACTACACTGTATAAGCATCAAATATAGACATTTAACGCTTATAGCAGCTTGTCAATCAATCGATCGACATATTTAATCAATCAGGATGAGTGAACTTCAAGTTTCATCCCAACACCCGTGTGGGGTTTCAAACAATCAAACAAATATTTTATTCGTGCAGTTGGGCGATGTGTAAAATTTATCGTCCCAATCAATGTCCTTCAAATAGGTGTACATAAACAAACCGTCTGGTTTGTAAATGAATATTTATTTATTCACATTCACGTTAAAAATTATATTTTTAACGATAAAAAATTTTATTCCAACATATGAATTTCTATTAAGTTCATTCTTTAAATAAAATGATATTTTTATTTTTCTAACACATTTTAGAAAATTTCGGCGGCATAACGGCACGATACTAGAAACGGGACGAGGCCTAGCCTTATCCCCGGTCTAGTGAAGGCCCACGCCATTCACACATCAATCATATCAATTTCATTTCACCAAACAATTCAAATCAACTCAAACAATCTAACTAACAACACAGCCAAACAAACAAGTCCATGGTCTGTGGACGATTGTGTCGGGTGCTACTAAGCACCGTCTGCATCCTAGTGTATATATATATATATATATAACTAGAAAAATAAATTGAAAGGTGAGAAATTCTCACTGATAGCTATCCAAGCTCCACGGCACTTCTAATGCAGGAAATCTTCGCCAACTCGCCTTTTGTCGCTTCCGTTGTCCGCTTTCACTACATATGTAAAAATCGAATTTTACTTCGCTAGTCAATATATAAAAATCATATTTTTATTTCGAAGTTCACTATATAAAAATCATGTTTTTATTTCGAAGTTCAATATATAAAAATCATATTTTTATTTCGAAGTTCAATATATAAAAATCCCATTTTTAACTCGAAGTTCAATATATAAAAATCCCATTTTTAACTCGAAGTTCAATATATAAAAATCCCATTTTTAACTCGAAGTTCAATATTAAAAAATCCCATTTTTAACTCGAAGTTCAATATATAAAAATCCCATTTTTACTTCGATGTTCAATATATAAAAATCATATTTTTATTTCGACTTTCAACATATAAAAATCATATTTTTATTTCTTAATAAAAATTCCGTCTCTTCTAATTTAAAGATCAAATCTTTTCCTATTTAAAATTCAAAATTTTGTTCTTTTAACTTAAAATTAAAATCAGTTTTATATGCTTTATATAATTCAGTTTTAAATCTTTATAAAATTCAGTTTTAAATCTTTATAAAATTCAGTTTTAAATCTTTTTAAAATTCAGTTTTAAATCTTTATAAAATTCAGTTTTAAACCCTTTATAAAATTCAGTTTTAAAACCTAAAAAAAAACAAACAGTATTTAAACTAAAAATAATATAAATAAAAAAAAAAAACTTACAGAAAAAGGGGGGTTTCCTTGCTGCTCGAATTAGGGAAGAAAAAGGGAGGGGGGAAGGCTGTATCGCTGGAGATGGCGGCTGCGAGGGGGCCTTGGGCGAACAACGACGGAGGTAAGGGAGGGGTTCTAGGGCAACGTCGCACGAGAGGAGGGGAGGGGGAAGAACAGGAGGCGCCGGCGTTGGGAGGCCACCACGAGAGCAGGCAATGGCGGGGAGGGGCGGTCATCGATCTGGAGCAGCGCTCTTCTTTTTTTTTTTTTTTTCCTCGATTTGCAGAATGCACGGGGGGGGGGGGGGGGGGCAGAACAAATTAAAGGGGAGAAAAATATATATATATATATATATATTTTTATTATTTAATTATTAAAAAGTTGACTTTCACATACGACATCTAAACGAGGTCCACCGCCTGTCGCCCATAGCGTTTCACCCCTATTCCGAACACACTGGGATATGTACCGCAAGCTGAATCGACCGTTTCGATCAGTTTCCGTTGCATTTACATTTAAATCATTATATTGAATTTTAAACGTACCTTTCAAATTACCGGGGCCACATACGAACACGAAAAATCCCAGAAAAATATATTCTAGCTTCGTATTGACGATACGGTCCTAACAAAACTAGTTTCGCCGAATTCTGAGACCGTTGGAAAAATGGCCAATTTCCAGTCGATTAAAATCAACCGAAACTGGTCAAACGCGTTTTCCTTCGCCACGCTCACATATTGATTCTAAAAATTATGAAATTTAAAACCTAGCAATAATTTGACATCACGGACCCAACAAAACTGGTTTCGTCGAAATTCGAGGTCGTTTGCAAAATGTCCATTTTTAAGGGCCTGAATTCCATAGCGACTATTCAGAATTTTCAACTGGACATATCTTTTGATTCCCGCTACGAACTTTTGATTTTTCGGATTCGTTGGAAAGATATTCACTATTAGATTCCATTATTTTTGGTTTCACTAAAATCCGGATTGTTTTGCACCCGGTACATTCAATTGAAGTTTGAAATCGAATTATCGAACTACCGCGCCATTTTCAATTCTATTTATAATTATATATAAATATTTATATTCTAACGACGACGTATATAATATATACGTCGAATTCTATTTAAATTAAATTTTCCGTTGATATTATTTAAAATAATCTATTTTAAATATTCAAAATTCGCTAAAATTGCCAATTTAAAAATTTCAAACTGGCTCCCATTTTACGGGTTGTTACAATCTCCCCCACTTAAAACTTTTCGTCCCCGAAAAGGAACAAAGTCGAAAGTGGTTTGATTATTCAGCTCTACGATCGATCAGGCTTCCATTCTCCAACTTTTTAGTTTCTGAGAATTTTCAAAATTTCAAAAATTTGGCTAACACCCTAAATTTTCGAAAAATTTCGCCATAACCTCCCCTGCACCGGGAGCATCGGGGAATTTCAAATAGCTTCCCCGGTCCTTCAGATCTCAAAAAGAAAAAGAAAAAGCCAAGCGGCTAGCCAATAGGCTCATAAAATCATCATCACCCAAACAAAACAGTAAATTATGTAGTAAACATGTACCTATTTGTCGGGCAAACAAATTTTATTCTCTGGCTCTAGCCTCCTTGCTATGACCTGTTCAATGTAAGTACATGCATATGCAAGCCAATGCGACCAATTTCAATACAATTCATTATTCGATCAAATTAGGCATAATGGTTCAAAATTATCAAACAACTAAACAAACAACACAAACATCAATCAATTAGTGAATTAGAGTTTCAAATTCATACTTTTGATACATATACAAAAATCAGATTTTTGATGCCAAATCACAACAATATGCCCTATCTAATTTTGGTTCTCACACCAATCAATAGGAAATATATAGAAAGTCCACTTTCGTCACTCGAACATAAATTCGGATGATGATCGATCAATCATCAGAATCACCCCCGGGCGACTAGAGTGTAATTCTATATCTATCCAGTATATTAAAAATTCGAATACACGCGGATCAGACGTATACGCAAAATCTGTATATACTGGATTGTCCACATCAATATAAATAGATAATCAAATATGAGTAATTGATTTAAATTTTCAAAACAAAAATTGTTTTCATTTTAAAAATATACTCTTCACACTCGTTCTAGGATTCTACTGATCCCATTTCTAACGAGTCATTCTAATTGGATATTGCTAATCCAATATCTGATGAATTCTTTCGTACGGTTCTAATGTGCCTTGTTCTCTGCTTTGTAAACCAAAGCTCTGATACCAAATGTGACGGCAAGGAATTTCGCTTGGTCCGAACCAGTCGCTAAACCGATCCAGGCCGTTCGAAACGCCCTATCGTTTGAGAACAGGACAAAACAGAACGTATACAAAAGGACATTTCATTGTATATTACAACAATGCATCAGATTACAAGAATATACAGAGTATAAATGAATATTACACAGAAATATCAGAGATTTAAATTACATTTAAATACATAGCAGCGGAAAATAATACAATACACAACTAGAAGGAGATATACGGATACAAAGCTTTCCGGATATCGTTCCAGCTGTAAACCAGGATCCTGTGAATATAAATCTGCAAAACCAAAACTACTAGCTGCCCGTGTCAAAATAAGGGCACCCAGAGTTTAGGTTAAAACAATAAACTCCAGGTCAGTCATGTGACTGGTGTGAGAACTAAAACAGTTAATCTTTATTCTTAAAGTTAGGTAAATCAAGGGACCACGCCGTATAACACGGAACGGGTTTCCTCCCAAGAATACCAGTGCATAAAACAAACAGCGCAATGCTAAATAAAGAAAAATAAAGCTGTTATAAGACCCAGGTCCTATCACACAATGCAACGCAAGCCGGGGGATAGGGTTTTTACCTTATAACAGCCAAAGAATGCTTGATACGTTTAAAACAAATCGTTTGATACTATTACAAGTGCATAGTGTATAAAACAACTTCGAATCATAAGTATCAATCATAGGCGACATGAGCGTCCCATGCCACTATGTCGCCATAAATAGGTTTACAAATAAAACCGCAAATGGCACGTATTTGGAAATTGGATTTCCGTCTATGAACCGAGGCAAAAGATAGTCCTCAACCGATTCGTGACTCTCTAGCCCGAGCCACAGGATCAGAGCTCGAGTGACCCTAGGAGCGACATGGCCGGTCCATCGATGTGGATTAAAATGCCTGAACACTACGTTTCCCCACCCTTTGGGGCGTAAGTGAGCCAACTGAATGACTCCATCGGTTCGAGAACGACCGATCAATCCGAGGCGCCTCGCAACAGCAACAACCACATAAGTCAAACTCGTAAGGGCGTGTAAAACCACTGACGCCACTTCTAACTAGAAAGAAACGCATGCCCTCCCTGAGGTCCGTCTCCCGTTTTTGGTTCATACCGGGTGTGAAACACGCGAAGTAAACGTTACACAAAGCTACGCCACAAAGGCCTTGCTTTGATCATCACCACAAGACTTTGCTTTTCAACAGAAGCCTCGATCAATTGCCACTTAGGCATGCCACACAGGCAATTCACTCCATGCGTTTGATATCCATCAATATATAACCCCTGAGCTCGTACGTCTCAGAGAAGGGCGTTAAGAAAGAGAATAAATTCTCCGCCGCCAAGCAGATATATATTTAATAGAGATCAATCACACGGACTAAAATCCAATGTCAGACACACAGTCCATTTACAAGTCCGTTCTGGGTCTGAACGAAACCGGAGGCACCTAGTACCCCGCATATCCATCGATCTCCAAGTACGTCTGGACGATCACTGACTGTTTCCATCTTCTTGGGTGTACAGCCCAATCAAGATCATCAGAAATCACCCAAACGACGTGAAGACTTCCGGTCTTCGACCATCGTCTTCATCTTCGACTTATCGTCGTATCAGTTATTCAGAATGGGATAAACCCGGTCTTTCCGAATAACTCGCGTATATTTTAAATAAGTGTTACACAAACACAACATACGCCTCATTCCAATTCATTAGTCACTAACCGCAAATTAATCAAGAGAATATGAATTTCAACATATGAATTTCTATTAAGTTCATTCTTTAAATAAAATGATATTTTTATTTTTCTAACACATTTTAGAAAATTTCGGCGGCATAACGGCACGATACTAGAAACGGGACGAGGCCTAGCCTTATCCCCGGTCTAGTGAAGGCCCACGCCATTCACACATCAATCATATCAATTTCAACATATATTTTTAACGATAAAACATTTTATTCCAACATATGAATTTCTATTAAGTTCATTCTTTAAATAAAATGATATTTTTATTTTTCTAACACATTTTAGAAAATTTCGGCGGCATAACGGCACGACACTAGAAACGGGACGAGGCCTAGCCTTATCCCCGGTCACTAACCGCAAATTAATCAAGAGAATAATTCCCTAAATATTAACCCCGACGGCCGAAACCAACATCAGATCAATATCCAGAAAACCATTCTGCTTAGCTAACCGACAGTTGGTGCCTGATTTCACATTCATAGGGAAAGGTTCCCATTAATTTTATCCAAGATAAATTCCTTGAATTTATTCTTTATTCTATTTTTGAATATCGATTCAAACTAGTCGGGATTAGTGAACCTTACCGAAGTAATCATTTATTTTAATCTCCCAATCCCAACCTATTCATCCCATGAAGTAAAACTGGTCATACTTCATATCTAACACCACGGTTTTATCGGTAAATTCAATTACCATTTCACGTTCAAATCTAATTAAAGATTTAACTTTCGTCTGGAGCAAAACTGGTGGTACTCCATTTTCGATCTTTTCAATCTAATTAAAGATTCATTAAAACTCCACTTAGTTTTAATCGTTAACTAGGTTAAAGAATCAGTGTCATTTAAAACACGGTTCACGATAAACCCAAAATCACATTCCATTAATTATCGGGTTAAAGAACGAGTGTTATTTAAAACACCGTTAACGATAAACCCAAAAATCAATACCAATTCAATTCTAATTTAATTTTATTTAATTGGTACACTTCATTAAATCTAAATAAAAAGATTTAATCTTTTCTCAACTGGGTTCAAGAACAGTGTTAGTGAAGACACCATTCACGACAAACCCAAATCACATTTGATATTCAATATAAGGCTCTGAATAGAAAATATATCGGCTTATATTCAATAACAAATTCTACGATTAACAAATGTCGTATCGGAAATAACGATATAAATATATCTTTCAAATTTCCATAACAACATCTGTATAATCACGAATTCCAACATCGAAATATTCCGAAGACAATTTCGATTCAAATCCACTCCAATGCAATCATTGGAAATTCTGGTTATTTTTAAAACCCTTTTCAAATTCAATTTATTTATTTAAAAATAAATAGAATTATATTTCTAGTTCAAAACTAGTTCATTTCGATAAAAATCTATCTTTATCTTTTCAAACATGGAATTTTTCATCCCAATTCTTCACAAATCATTTCTTATGATTTTACACAAATTATTACTATTTTTAATAATTTTATCAAGGCCCGTACAGTCGATTCCCATCAATGGCCATCGAACTACACTTACAGCGACCTTTTTCGAATTTGATTTGGACGTATCTCCAAATCCAACCGTTAGATTTCAAATTTCTAATATTCTTTAGAAAGCTCTTTTCGATACGAACCCAACGGTTCCAGTTTTAGGAGAATCCGACGGTCGAATCTCCCGTAATGTCCGTTTGAAATAAATGGTCAAAATTTACGAACTGCCGCGGCGCGGCGCGTTCTATTCAGGCCATTATATTATATATATAATATATATAATATATACTTCGTCGATTTCTATTTAAAACGAATTATATAAATAGTTTTAATATTCGTTTCAAAAGCAATTTCAACTTCCTTTTCAATTCAAATCAAAATTGAATTCTTCTTTATAAATTCGTTTTAAAATTCATTTCTATTCAATTCAAATTTCAATTCAATTTGAATTCATTTCAATTCGCTTTCAATTCAATTTGAATTCGTTTTCAATTCATTTAGAAATCGTTTTCAATTCAATTAATTTCGAAATCGTTTTCAATTCAATTCATTTCGAAATCGTTTTCAATTCAATTCATTTCGAAATCGTTTTATATTCAATTCATTTCGAAATCGTTTTCAATTCAATTCATTTCGAAATCGTTTTCAATTCAATTTATTTCGAAATCGTTTTATATTCAATTCATTTCGAAATCGTTTTTAATTTAATTCATTTCGAAATCGTTTTCAATTCAATTCATTTCGAAATCGTTTTATATTCAATTCATATCGAAATCGTTTTCAATTCAATTCATTTCGAAATCGTTTTATATTCAATTCATTTCGAAATCGTTTTCAATTCAATTCATTTCGAAATCGTTTTCAATTCAATTTATTTCGAAATCGTTTTATATTCAATTCATTTCGAAATCGTTTTCAATTCAATTCATTTCGAAATCGTTATCAATTCAATTCATTTCGAAATCGTTTTATATTCAATTCATTTCGAAATCGTTTTCAATTCAATTCATTTCGAAATCGTTTTCAATTCAATTCATTTCGAAATCGTTATCAATTCAATTCATTTCGAAATCGTTTTATATTCAATTCATTTCGAAATCGTTTTCAATTCAATTCATTTCGAAATCGTTTTCAATTCAATTAATTTCGAAATCGTTTTA
This sequence comes from Allium sativum, assembly GCA_030737875.1. Classification (NCBI taxonomy): domain Eukaryota; kingdom Viridiplantae; phylum Streptophyta; class Magnoliopsida; order Asparagales; family Amaryllidaceae; genus Allium; species Allium sativum. The sequence goes on along the minus strand of CM060913.1, from coordinate 176,202,287 downwards.
TATTCAATTCATTTCGAAATCGTTTTCAATTTAATTCATTTCGAAATCGTTTTCAATTCAATTCATTTCGAAATCGTTTTATATTCAATTCATTTCGAAATTGTTTTCAATTCAATTCATTTCGAAATCGTTTTATATTCAATTCATTTCGAAATCTTTTTCAATTCAATTCATTTCGAAATGAATAAAATCGATATAAATATCGTTCACGTCAAAAATGGCGTCAATCTAATCAACACGGCTTCATAAATTTCTATTTCAAATATTTTATTTCAAATATTTCTTTTTCAAAATAGTTGTTATTATCAAAAAATTTCGTTCAACACATGACCAATCTCAAAGGATGAGTACTGTCAACACATGAACCGTTATTTTATATTGATAAAGATGTAAATTTTATTATCAAAATATTTCGTTCAACACATGACCAATCTCAATGGATGAGTACTGTCAACACATGAACTTTTATTTTATATATTCTTTATTTTCTAAATTGGAATGAGGCCCAATCAATCACCATATAATGTTAATTATATGGATTTTCATACAACACATGTATATAATAGCCTTGAAAAATAATCAACCATCAACCAAAGTGCACTACACTGTATAAGCATCAAATATAGACATTTAACGCTTATAGCAGCTTGTCAATCAATCGATCGACATATTTCATCAATCAGGATGAGAGAACTTCAAGTTTCATCCCAACACCCGTGTGGGGTTTCAAACAATCAAACAAATATTTTATTCGTGCAGTTGGGCGATGTGTAAAATTTATCGTCCCAATCAATGTCCTTCAAATAGGTGTACATAAACAAACCGTCTGGTTTGTAAATGAATATTTATTTATTCACATTCACGTTAAAAATTATATTTTTAACGATAAAACATTTTATTCCAACATATGAATTTCTATTAAGTTCATTCTTTAAATAAAATGATATTTTTATTTTTCTAACACATTTTAGAAAATTTCGGCGGCATAACGGCACGATACTAGAAACGGGACGAGGCCTAGCCTTATCCCCGGTCTAGTGAAGGCCCACGCCATTCACACATCAATCATATCAATTTCATTTCACCAAACAATTCAAATCAACTCAAACAATCTAACTAACAACACAGCCAAACAAACAAGTCCATGGTCTGTGGACGATTGTGTCGGGTGCTACTAAGCACCGTCTGCATCCTAGTATATATATATAACTAGAAAAATAAATTGAAAGGTGAGAAATTCTCACTGATAGCTATCCAAGCTCCACGGCACTTCTAATGCAGGAAATCTTCGCCAACTCGCCTTTTGTCGCTTCCGTTGTCCGCTTTCACTACATATGTAAAAATCGAATTTTACTTCGCTATTCAATATATAAAAATCATATTTTTATTTCGAAGTTCACTATATAAAAATCATATTTTTATTTCGAAGTTCAATATATAAAAATCATATTTTTATTTCGAAGTTCAATATATAAAAATCATATTTTTAACTCGAAGTTCAATATATAAAAATCCCATTTTTAACTCGAAGTTCAATATATAAAAATCCCATTTTTAACTCGAAGTTCAATATATAAAAATCCCATTTTTAACTCGAAGTTCAATATATAAAAATCCCATTTTTAACTCGAAGTTCAATATATAAAAATCCCATTTTTAACTCGAAGTTCAATATATAAAAATCCCATTTTTACTTCGATGTTCAATATATAAAAATCATATTTTTATTTCGACTTTCAACATATAAAAATCATATTTTTATTTCTTAATAAAAATTCCGTCTCTTCCAATTTAAAGATCAAATCTTTTCCTATTTAAAATTCAAATTTTTTTCTTTTAACTTAAAATTAAAATCAGTTTTATATGCTTTTTATAATTCAGTTTTAAATCTTTATAAAATTCAGTTTTAAATCTTTATAAAATTCAGTTTTAAATCTTTATAAAATTCAGTTTTAAACCCTTTATAAAATTCAGTTTTAAAACCTAAAAAAACAAACAGTATTTAAACTAAAAATAATATAAATAAAAAAAAACTTACAGAAAAAGGGGGGGTTTCCTTGCTGCTCGAATTAGGGAAGAAAAAGGGGGGGAAGGATGTATCGCTGGAGATGGCGGCTGCGAGGGGGCCTTGGGCGAACGACGACGGAGGTAAGGGAGGGGTTCTAGGGCAATGTCGCACGAGAGGAGGGGAGGGGGAAGAACAGGAGGCGCCGGCGTTGGGAGGCCACCGCGAGAGCAGGCGATGGCGGGGAGGGGCGGTCGTCGATCTAGAGCAGCGCTCTTTTTCCTCGATTTGCAGAATGCACGGGGGGGGGGGGGGGCAGAACAAATTAAAGGGGAGAAAAATATATATATATATTTTTTATTATTTAATTATCAAAAAGTTGACTTTCACATACGACATCTAAACGAGGTCCACCGCCTGTCGCCCATAGCGTTTCACCCCTATTCCGAACACACTGGGATATGTACCGCAAGCTGAATCGACCGTTTCGATCAGTTTCCGTTGCATTTACATTTAATTCATTATATTGAATTTTAAACGTACCTTTCAAATTACCGGGGCCACATACGAACACGAAAAATCCAAGAAAAATATTTTCTAGCTTCGTATTGACGATACTGTCCTAACAAAACTAGTTTCGCCGAATTCTGAGACCGTTGGAAAAATGGCCAATTTCCAGTCGATTAAAATCAACCGAAACTGGTGAAACGCGTTTTCCTTCGCCACGCTCACATATTGATTCTAAAAATTATGAAATTTAAAACCTAGCAATAATTTGACATCACGGACCCAACAAAACTGGTTTCGTCGAAATTCGAGGTCGTTTGCAAAATGTCCATTTTTAAGGGCCTGAATTCCATAGCGACTATTCAGAATTTTCAACTGGACATATCTTTTGATTCCCGCTACGAACTTTTGATTTTTCGGATTCGTTGGAAAGATATTCACTATTAGATTCCATTATTTTTGGTTTCACTAAAATCCGGATTGTTTTGCACCCGGTACATTCAATTGAAGTTTGAAATCGAATTATCGAACTACCGCGCCATTTTCAATTCTATTTATAATTATATATAAATATTTATATTCTAACGACGACGTATATAATATATACGTCGAATTCTATTTAAATTAAATTTTCCGTTGATATTATTTAAAATAATCTATTTTAAATATTCAAAATTCGCTAAAATTGCCAATTTAAAAATTTCAAACTGGCTCGCATTTTACGGGTTGTTACAAAACCATTTATAAAGAACAAATCAAGTCTTTCCCCTTCTTTTTCTACTTTCCCAAATTCATTATCTCATCTCTCTCCACCTTAATTATTTCCCTATTTTGTTCAAAATGTAACATTTAAGAATTTGTAAATGCTCATTAATTTATTTATTTACATCATGAATAGTTACATCAGTTTTCAATGCCATTCCCTCTTCGTTGTGTTTTAATACAACATTTATTCCTTTCCTTCATTTTATCAATTTCTTTCCCCTTTATCTCTTGTTTCTCTCCAAATACTAATGAACTCACACACACACACATATATATATATATATATATATATTTCTCATCCTATATTCTCGCATGCTCATTGAGAAGATTCCTTCAATTATGGAATTTTAATATTAAGTATTTTGGAATTTAAGAAGTTACACAATTCTCTATCAGGCAATCAATAATGCATTTATTCCTTTCCATTTGTTCTCTTTTTCTTCTTTGTTTTACTTTTGAATTTGAAAGAGAAATTAGTGCTGACATGTCATGTCTAGTCAACAAATTTGTCTCGCTTGTAACCTATTACATATGAAGAGACACAAGTGGGAAATAAAATAAAGTAAATATATATATATATAAGGTTATTTCCTCCTACTTTATAACATCTTAAACCTTTCCAAATCCTAACCCATTTCCTCTAACACCAAATTCCTTCACTCATTTTCTTCTACCCCAAGTTCTGCGTTACTACCTTTCTTCACGTGAGAAACAGAAAGAAAAAAAGAAGCTTCACCCATTTCTTCGCACTATGCCAAACCGCACCTTAAAGCTTCAGCAAACCTCACCGCACCTCTACCCCCTCTTGACCGTGATTCAAGCAACACCAAACACCTTGGCCTTCTCTTGCTTTGAGGAATATTGGCGTGTGTTTAAGTATAAAGTGTATATATATTTAAATATACAAACGGTTGAAGCTAGAGGGAATAACGCGTTGTTCGTGAAATTTGCATGCGATCATTCACAGGCTTGCTCCGCAATTGACGCAAAGTTTTGACAGTGAAGAATTGGAAAGAATAACTGGTGAGAACTCAAATTTAATTAATTTTAAATTTAGTTAAAATGGTTAATTAAATCTAGTTCTTAAATAGGATTTATCTATAAACATACCCAATTGTTCATGTGATAGAATTGTGTGTGCGATAAAATTTGTTATGTGATGTGAGATTTCTTAGTTTTAAATTAATTAATTAATTTAATTTAATCTATTTGTTTTGCAATGCAATAAGCATATGTTGTGCTTCAGATCTATTCTGTTCTGATAGTTGTGATGATGTTTGTTCTGTGCTTGCGATGGATAGTTATAAATCCATGTGTTCTAGTCCTTTTTGTTATCACGTTTGTTATTTTGAGTTGACCTATTTTTATCAATTCAAAAATAGAAGAAATATAATGATCACCCTTTTGTTATCGCTTTGGTTACATTGAATTGATTTATTTTGTCGATTCAAAAATAAGAGACATATAATTTGCCATCTTAAGTTACCACTTTTTATTGGAATTGATATTAGTTTTGTCAATTCAACGAGAAAAAAAAATGTCTTTTTATTTGAATTGATATTAGTTTTGTAATAACCCGGAAAATACGAGCCAATTTAAAATTTTTAAATTGATTATTTCAAAGGAATTTGAACAATTGAAATAGAATATTTCAATAAAATAGTGAATTAGGAATAGTGAGTCAGTTTGAAAATTTGAATTCAAACTTTGACCGACTATGCAGGATGGAAAATATAACGGATTTTAGCAAAACCAAAAATATTTAAATCTGTTAGTCAATACCTTTCTAACGAATCTGAAAAATCGAAGTTTCATAACGGGAATCAAAAGTTATGGCCGAATGAATTTTAGAAGGGTCGGTATATAGAATATATAGCCCTGGAATATTGATATTTTGCATACGACCTCGGAATTCGACGAAACCACTTTTGTTGAGTCCGGGATGTCAAACTATTGCTAGGTTTGAAATTTAATAATTTTTGAAGCTAGTATGTGAGCGTGGCAAAAGATAATGTGTTTGGTCGATTTCTGTTAAATTGGATCGACCAGAAAATGGCCATTTTTCAAACGACCTCAGAATTCGACGAAATTGTTTTGTTGGGACCGTAGCGTCAAAACATAGCTAGATTTATTTTTCTGGAATTTTTCGAATCAGTTTGTGGCCCTGGCGAATTGAAATGTGCGTTCAGAGTTAAAAATTAAATGTTTTATACTTTAATTTGAAAAATAACTGACTGTAACAGTCGAATTGGCCTACGAAACTTATCCCATTGTGTCCGGAATGGGGGTATTTAGTTGGGGGTGACAGTCGGTGGGTTTAAAAAGGAGTTCGTTTCAGAAAACACTATTTAAAAATTTAATATAATCCTCGGCCAATCATATTTCTCCATTCATAAATAAAAAAATATATCAGAAACCCCCCCCCCCCCCCCCCCCGACCCCGACATCGACGACGGAAAAGCTTCCCCCCTTCCCTGGCGATTTCCGATCGCCACAGCCCGAATTAGCTCCTCCCCCAGTTCAACTTTTTGTAGTTCTCCTTCCCCTCTTCAAATCCATATAAGGAGCTCCCCCTATCGTTGCTTCTACATCGAGATATCCCCTTCCAAAGTTCCGACCTTTAAACTGCCGCCGCCGCCGATCTGGACCACCGAACGCCACCAAACCGCCGCGCACCTGTATCCCTCTCGAAGCTCTTCCACGTCCAACTCCCTGATCGTCCCCTCGTGCCCCGGTTCTCGCGGAAACCGCAAACCTAGTTTTGAACCATCGTGAAAGGTGAGTTCTTTTTGATCTTTACACTTTGAAAAATCATATCTTTTTGGTGTGTTGACGAAATTAGATGAAACAGGAAACATCGAGACCGCAAGGAAGCTCTCTACCCAATAGAAGAAGCTGCGGATTTTTCTGACATCGTATCGATTTTTATCGCTCAGAAAACCAAGGTGAGAAATCTAAATTAACGTGAAATTGAATGGAAAATGTCGTGTATAATTTATATAAGCGAAATATAAATTACATACGTGTTGTATACCTCATGTACATGCGTAGTGTAAGCTATATAAGCGAAGTATGAATTTTACATGCATAGAATAATTGATATATGTGTTGAAATGCAAGTGAAATATAGCAATTATATATATATACTCCCCTCGTCCACAAACCATGGACGATATTTATTGTGGTGAATTGGTGTGAAATATTGGATGAAAAATACGAATGGTTGAATAATTGTTTGTGGTTGATATTGTTTGGTTGTAGTTGAAAAATACCCATTGGTGATTGAAATGAATTGGAAATATTTGTGGAAATAAAAATAAACATGCCGCCTGCGTGCGAATTAGATGCATGAATTCCCATTGTCAAAAATCGCGAGGTTTTAAGGTAGAGCGAGGAGCCGTACTAGGGACGGTGCCGGTTTTAACTACCCTGCCATTATGCTGCCGAAATTTTGAATAATCTTTATGTGTTAGAATTATTTTCATATGTTGAAATTATTTTCATGCGTTGAAATCAAAGTCATATATTGAAACTATATCCATGTGTGGAAATATTCATGTGTTGAAAAGTGTTGTGTGAAAATTAAATTCATTTGTGAATGAGTGAAGTGGTTAAACAATAAAAATCACATTTTTTATATATATTAAGTATGAACAATATTCGCCTTATATAAATAATTTCAACCATAAAAATCCCATCTTTCTAATATGAACAACATAAATAAAATGTCCATGTGTGGAAATACTCATTTGTTGAGAAGTGTGTGTAGTGGAAAAGTTCATGTGTTGAATAAAAAGATCAAACAATAAAAATTGCATTTTTATTGAAACTATGAAGTGTTGAAACCATCCATTGGTTGAATAAATATTTTGAACGATAAAAATATCATTTTTATCATATTTGTGATATGCTAAAGATATGCGGACGTTGAAGTAAATATTTGTGAAAGAAATATTATTTTTAACATGCATAGGAACTAAATAAAATAGTCATGTGTTGAAATCTATTTTAGTTCGCCAAAATTATCATCTTTGAAATGTGAAGTGTTAAAATAGCCACTTGTTCAAATAAACGTGCATGAGTTGAAATATACATTAACTAGCTAATGATATGATTTTAGCCTATGCATGCAACATTAGAATGAATGGTGTTTTTAAACCAAAGCAAATCAAATATGAAATTGAATGGAAAATGATAAATGTTAGAAATTGTATATATGTACATGCATATCTATTGAACAGGTTAAAGCAAAAGGGGCTAGAGAAGAGAAATAGAATTTTGTGCCCGACAAATAGGTACACATTTACCGCTTTGTTTGGGTGATGATTTTATGAGCCTGTTGGCTAGCCGCTTGGCTTTTTCTTTTTCTTTTTGGATATGAGACGCCCGTGTGGCTATTTGGGAATTTTCCCAGACCCTCCCGTACAAAGGAGGTTATGGCGAAATTTTCCAAAATTTAAAGGCGTTAGTGAAATAATTGAAGTGGAAACGATATAGGAATTTTTGAATGAACTATATTTATATAAATATAAATAGAATTAAAACGAAACATGGCCGTGCAGTTCATGTTTTGAAACCGTGATTTCAAACGACTAGTGCGGGAAATCCGACCATTGGATTTTCCCGAAACCTCAACCGTTGGGTTCGCCTTGGAAATATCTTTCCAATGGCATCAACTTTGTGAAGATCCGACGGTTGGATTGTCTGGAATGTTTAATTCAAAATTAGTGAAAAACAGCGCCAGAAACGATTATATTTATATATATATATAAATATAATTAAATTAAATCGAATAACGACGCTGAAGTTCGTAAATTGAAATCGTAACTTCAAATGGTTAGTGTGGAAGATCCGACCGTCGGATTTTCCCAAAACTGAAACGTTGGATTCGTTTTGAAATGACCTTCCTAATGATGTAAAATCTGTAAAGATCCAATGGTTAGATTTTCATATATGTGTAAAACAAAATTAATGAAAAGCAGCGCCAGTGCATCGACACGACCTGAAACGTCGTTTAATTAAATATGGCCATTTTAAATTAAATAAAAATGGCGATATATCGTTATAAAGTACTATAGACGACATAGAGTGAAAATAAACCAATTTTGTTGTGTTTTCTTGATATGTGATGGTTGAATGTATTTGACATGAAAATTATAACTAAATAACTGAAATGTGAATGTTGAATAGTCCAACCATGTGATTAATTGATTTGAAAATCTAAATATACGTGGGTTATTTGAAAAGGCCGAGTTTATCTCATTTCAAATAATCGATCGACGTTGAGAAGTCGAAGAGTCGAAGACGACTGAAGACCGACGATCTCCACATTGGATGGATGGGTGCTACTGATGCTCGTGATTGGAGTAGCTACCATGAAGGAATTGAAGTAGTAGCCGTCCACACATACTGTTGATTGTACGGATATGCGAGGAATTGGTGCCTCCGGTTTCGTTCAAACCCAGAACGGACTTGTAAATGGACTGTGTGTCTGACATTGGATTCTGTTCTGTGTTGATTGATCTCTGTTAAATATATATCTGTTTGGCGACGGAGAATTTATTATCTTGCTTAACGCCCTTCTCTAAGACATACGAGCTCAGAGGTCATGTATTGACAGAAATCAGTCGCATGGAGTGGATTGCCTGTGTGGCACGCCTAAGTGGCATATGATCAAGTGTAACGACCCGGGGAATTTCGACGCCCGAATTCCGACAATAATACACCAATCCCGTATCACTTGTCAGAACTCAAGTATTGAAAACACCAGATACGTTATGAGAAAGACATTAGAGGGTGAGATAAGGAAGAAAGAAATATAAGAATAGAAGAAGAAGAAGAACCAATACCACAACACAGAATCAGAGTCTCACATCGTAGCGGAACAAAATATAATACAGAAATAAATCTTTATTGAGAGCTTTAAAAATACTTACAGTCATCAGAGTACATCACACATCTGGACAGTTATAATAACCTGTCCTCATATATAATCACACAGCGGAATACACACCATACATAATACGTCTGGACTTCTCCAGCTCGTCTCTGGCCTTTGCAGCATTTGATAATCTGGACCTGTACAACCCGGTCTAACCCGAGCATTTACAAAACACCGGGTCAGTCTGGTGAACCAGAGTGAGATAAACTCGCACAGTATTAAAGGTGATCATCCAACTAGATTTTAAAGTTAAAATCCTTTCGAAAGAAAAGGATAATCGTAAGACCAAATCCACACATAAATACGGACGGTTTTTACCTTACGATGACCCAAAACAGCTTGAAACCAATAACTTGTCTGATATTATAATAATGTCTAAATACAAGTAAATATCAATCTAGCGGAACGCTTGCATCTCACGCTCCACATATAAAGTATACAAACAAAATCGCAGGCGCTTATTGGAGACTGGATTCCGACCTTGACAAGGTATGGGACCACCTGCCGATAGTGTATCTCTAGAGGCGAATACACTGGGTTCAACAAGAACATCTTGCAACCCGGCCCTCACATGACCGACCACTCATTTCGCTTGAGTGTATCGAATGTATATCACCAACGGTTGGGCTCAAACCACCGTTCCCGAGTGGGCAGAATCGATAGAATAAGAACAAAAGGAATTTCTCTAGATAGGTGATTATACACCCTAATGGGAGCGACCCACATAGCCATGCTGCCTGCCCGATTTCTGTCATCTCCCGGTTGATGAGGCTTGAGGCTACGCTTTATCAGCACATCACATTCACTTCGAATGTCACATCGTCAGATCTATCAACAATCACTAATTGACGTCCACAACAATACATTATGTGTTAGCTGAAAGAAGTTTCCTTCTCCGCTTCCACTCTTGGTATGGTTGAAGAAATCAATGTACGTGACCTTTTCTGGAAATACTCTGTCAGACATTCATCCATACAAGTCACCCAGGAACAGGATGAACCGAAGGTACCCTCCTACTGCATCCTAGGAATCACCCTGAGAATCAGTAGCGAGAAGTCCTTGCAATCCGTAGATTCCAACCACGACCGAATCACAGTATATCTCTGCTTGCAATCAGAGATTTTAAGTAATCCTTCCGCTTATGAAGATCAACGGTCTTCAATAGCTCCATCTTGAATCAGCATCTTCAACGGATTCGTATTTGCTGGACGGAATGGTTTTCGAATATATTCGATCCCGGTCTTTCCGTACCAACAATCGTATGGGACAATATTTGATAGTCGGTTATTTAACTATCAAATAAACAAACATTCATCCATAAAGAAAATGGATTCACTGATTCAATACTCAGTATCATTTAGCCTCTAAACCGTCCGTTGGTTATCTCCTTTAAACTTTCCAATATTTGAAACATCGCTTTTACTTCTTATTATAAAATAAGAGTATTCTCTAAATTTATTTTATTTCAACTTATAAACTTTCAAAACAGTTTATAATATCATTTCCGGAAATCATATCTTATGTTTTCCTCAGCTACTCTCGTTTATAAACCAATATAACTCTGGGATAATCTTGTAGTCGTTCAAGTTGGGGTATTTTATTTACCTCTCAGACCTTGACCAACAACATTCATATCTTCAGAAATAATAGAAGTTTATTAACCACACGTTTTCCATTGAAAACCTATTTAAATCTCGACCACGTTTACTTAACTAATTATTAAGTAAACTCTTATTAACTCTTTCGATTTACGTCAATAATCATTTACAATATTATGTAACAACTTTGATTCTATTAAAAATAGAATCTTTATGAAAATTCCTTGATATCTCTTTATTATTATATTACAAATTATTTCAACAATTCAAATTCATTTGTTCAAAATCCGCATAAACAAAGTTTTAATAAATCTTATATTAATACTTTATACATTTGTTATATTTGTATACCTTTCAAAGTCTTATATTTATCGAGACAATTTAACTTATCATCTGAAACAACATCACAGATTTCATTTCAAAGCCATTTTACTTTCACTTATCACATTCTCTTTAAATAATACTCGACTACCTATTTGTTATCTAAAATCATATGATAATCCTTTAAAAACTTATGTCTAAAATAGTTCACCCCATTTATAACCAGTGTTACAAAACACATTTACAAACCACTTGTCAAAATCTTTTGCAAATTAATTACGATAACTTACCATTCTCTTTCACTTTCACATTGTTAACTGCATTCAAAAATCCCATTTCCAATTCATTATCGACAATTAACATTCGTTGTCGTTATTTAAATCTCATACTTCATTTACTCTCGCCAGCAGATACTATTCCGAACCTCGGAATATCACATTCCGATCTTCGGAATAACACTCATTTCGATCAATCATTCCGAACCTCGGAATAACACATTTCCGAACCTCGGAATAAGCCTCGCTTCCATTTACATAACTGAATCTCATTCATAAACGTCATTTATAAATTCATAATCGTACTTTCAACTTTGATTTCTTTTAAATTATGAAATCCCCTTTCCAAATCGTTATTCCTTTCAAATCTGTCAATTTGTCAAATCTTATTCACGAAATGTTATTTAATCGCATTTCGTATTAATTTGAAACACCAGTTGTTAAAACGATTGTTTATCACAAAATATGTAATAACCCGAAAATCTGGGCCAGTTTAAAATTTTTATTTTGGCAATTTTAGCGAATTTTGAATATTTAAAATGAATTATTTTAAATAATATCGACAAGAAATTTATTTTGAATAGAATTCGACGTATATATTTATATACGTCGTCGTTAGAATATAAATATTTATATATAATTATAAATAGAATTGAAAATGGCGCGGTAGTTCGATAATTTGATTTCAAACTTCAATTGAATGTACCGGGTGCAAAACAATCCGGATTTTAGTGAAACCAAAAATAATGGGATCTAATTGATAATATCTTTCTATCGAATTCGAGAAATCGAGATTTCATAGCGGGAATCAAAAGATATGTCCAGTTGAAAATTCTGAATAGTCGCTATGGAATTCAGGCCCTTAAAAATGGACATTTTGCAGACGACCTCGGATTTCGAAGAAACCAATTTTGTTGGGTCCGTGATGTTGAATTATTACTAGATTTCAAATTTCATAATTTTTCGAATCAATATGTGAGCGTGGCAAAGGAAAACGCGTTTGACCAGTTTCAGTTGATTTTAATCGACTGGGAAATGGCCATTTTTCCAATGGTCTCAGAATTCGACGAAACTAGTTTTGTTAGGACCGTATCGTCAATACGAAGCTAGAAAATATTTTTCGAGAATTTATAGAGTTAGTATGTGACCCCGGTAATTTGAAAAGTACGTTTAAAATTCAATATAGTGATTTAAACGAAATTCAAAGGAAACTGATCGAAACAATCAAATCAACCTACGATACATATCCCATTGTGCTCGGAATGGGGGTAGAACGCTATGGGCGACAGGCGGTGGGCCTCGTTTCGAGGTCGTTTGTGAAAGTCAACTTTTTCCGATTAAAATAATAAAATAAATAAAAAAAAAACCCCTTTTTCTCTTATCTTCTCCAGCGGATTCGACGAAACTCGTTTCGAGGTCGTTTGTGAAAGTCAACTTTTTCCGATTAAAACCCCCCCCCCCTTTGCCACCATCCTCCTCCAGCGGACGCGAGGCCCTCCGACGATCTACGAACCCCCCCTGTAAGTTTTCTTCGTTTTGCTATTTTATTTAAAATGATTTTTAAAAACTGATTTTTATGTTTTTAGATTCTGATTTTAAGGGATTGTAAAACTGTTTTTTTTAAGAAGATTTTAAAACTGATTTTGAAAAAGGATTAAAAACAGTTTTTTTTAAGGATTAAAAACTGAACTGATTTGAAAAGGATTTAAAAAGTTTGATTTTTGAATGAATAAAAAGTTTGATTTTTGAATGAATAAAAAGTTTGATTTTTGAATGAATAAAAAGTTTGAATTTGAAAATAAAAATATACTTTGAATTTGAAAATAAAAATATACTTTGTTACGAAAATAAGAGTGGAAATATACATGAAAATAAGAATAGAAAAATACGTGGATTGAGAATAGAAAATAGCATTCGAAATAAAAATATGATTTTTATATATTGAACTTCGATAGAAAATATGATTTTTATATATTGAACTTCGATAGAAAAATATGATTTTTATATATTGAACTTCGATAGAAAAATATGATTTTTATATATTGAACTTCGATAGAAAAATATGATTTTTATATATTGAACTTCGATAGAAAAATATGATTTTTAGATATTGAACTTCGATAGAAAAATATGATTTTTATATATTGAACTTCGATAGAAAAATATGATTTTTATATATTGAACTTCGATAGAAAAATATGATTTTTATATATTGAACTTCGATAGAAAAATATGATTTTTATATATTGAACTTCGAAGTAAAAATTCGATTTTTATATATTGAATAGCAAAGTAAAAATTCGATTTTTATATATATAGTGACTACGGGCAACGAAGATGACGAAGATGCGATAGCGATGAAGATTTCCTGCAAAAGAAGTGCCGTGGAGCTAGGATAGCTATAGGTGAGAATTTCTCACCTTTCAATTTATTTTTCTAGTTATATATATATATACTAGGATGCAGACGGTGTTTAGTAGCACCCGACACAATCGTCCACAGTTGGTTGCATAGATTAGTTGGATATTTGAATTGAAATTGAGTTGTTTGGGTGAATTGAATGAATTTGATTGATGTGTGAATGGCGTGGGCCTTCACTAGTCCGGGGATAAGGCTAGGCCTTGTCCCGTTTCTACTATCGTGCCGTTATGCTACCGAAATTTTCTAAAAATGAGTTAGAAAAATAAAAATATCATTTTATTTAAAGAATGAATAATAGAAATTCATATGTTGGAATAAAATGTTTTGTCGTTAAAAATATAATTTTTAACGTGAAGTGAATAAAATAAAATATTCATTTATAAACCGGACGGTTTGTTTATGTACACCTATTTGAATGACATTGATTGGGACGATAAATTTTACACATCGCCCAACTGCACGAATAAAAATCTGTGTTTGATTGTTTGAAACCCCACACGGGTGTTGGGATGAAATTTGAAGTTCACTCATCCTGATTGATTAAATATGTCAATCGATTGATTGACAGGCTGTTATAAGCATTATATATCTATATTTGATGCTTATACAGTGTAGTGCACTTTGGTTGATGGTTGATTATTTGTCGTTGCTATTATATACATGTGTTGTATGAAAATCCATATAATTAACTTTATATGGTAATTGATTGGGCCTCATTCCAATCGTGAAAATAAAGAATATTTTGATAATAAAGAATATTTTGATAATAGGAAATATTTGAAATAGAATATTTGAAAATAGAAATTTATGAAGCCGTGTTGATTAGATTGACGCCATTTTGACGTAAATGATATTTATATCGATTTTATTCATTTTAAAATGAATATTGAAAAGTAATTTCGAAATCGAATATTTCGAAATGAATTGAATTGAAAATGATTTCGAAATGAATTGAATTGAAAACGATTTCGAAATGAATTGAATTGAAAACGATTTCGAAATGAATTGAATTGAAAACGATTTCGAAATGAATTGAATTGAAAACGATTTCGAAATGAATTGAATGGAAAACGATTTCGAAATGAATTGAATTGAAAATGAATTCGAATTGAATTGAAAGCGAAGTGAAATGAATTCAAATTGAATTGAAATTTGAATTGAATAGAAATGGATTTTAAAACGAATTTATAAAGAAGAATTCAATTTTGATTTGAATTGAAATGGAAGTTGAAAATGTTTTTGAAACAAATTTAAAACTATTTATATAATTCGTTTTAAATAGAAATCGACGAAATATATTATATATATATATTATATATATAATATAATGGCCTGAATAGAACGCGCCGCGCCGCGGCTGTTCGCGAATTTCGACCATTTATTTCAAACGGGCATTACGGGAGATCCGACCGTCGGATTCTCCTAAAACCGGAACCGTTGGGTTCGTATCGAAAAGAGCTTTCTAACGAATGTGAGAAATTAGAAATCTAACGGTTGGATTTGGAATTATGTCCAAATCAAATTTGAAAAAGGTCGCTGTAAGTGCAGTTCGATGGCCATTGGTGGAAATCGACTGTACGGGCCTTGATAAAATTATTAAAAATAGTGATAATTTGTGTAAAATCATAAGAAATGATTTGTGAAGATTTGGGATGAAAAACTCCATATTTGAAAAGATAAAAATAGATTTTTATCGAAATGAACTAGTTTTGAACTAGAAATATAATTCTATTTATTTTTAAAAAAATAAATTGAATTTGAAATGGTTTTGAAAATAACCAAAATTTCCAATGATTGCATTGGAGTGGATTTGAATCGAAATTGTCTTCAGAATATTTCGTTGTTGGGTTTCGTGATTATACAGGTGTGGTTATGGAAATTTGAAAGATATATATTTATATCGTTATTTCCGATATGACATTTGTTAGTCGTAGAATTCGATATTGAATATAAGCCGATATATTTTCTATTCAGAGCCTTGTATTGAATATCGAATGTGATTTGGGTTTGTCGTGAATGGTGTCTTCACTAACACTGTTCTTGAACCCAGTTGAGAAAAGATTAAATCTTTTTGTTTAGATTTAATGAAGTGTACCAATTAAATAATATTTAATTGGAATTGAATGGATATTGATTTTTGGGTTTATCGTGAACAGTGTTTTAAACAACACTCGTTCTTTAACCCGATAATTAATGAATGTGACTTTGGGTTTATCGTGAACTGCGTTTTAAATGACACTGATTCTTTAACCCAGTCAAAGATTAAAATTAAGTGGAGGTTTAATGAATCTTTAAATAGATTGGAAAAAAAATCGAGAATGGAGTATCACCAGTTTTACTCCAAGCGATAGTTAAATCTTTAATTAGATTTGAACGTGAAATGGTAATTGAGTTACCGATAACACTGTGGTGTTAGATATGAAGTATTACCAATTTTACTTCATGGGATGAATAGGTTGGGATTGGGAAATAAAATAAATGATTACTTCGGTGTGGTTCGCTAATCCCGACTAGTTTGAATTGATATTCAAAGGAGATTAAAGAATAAATTTAAAGAATTTATCTTGGATAAAATTAATGGGAACTTTTCTCAAAGTATAGGAATATTTGAATAAAAGAATATTCTGAATTGGAATGAGGCGTATGTTGTGTTTGTGTAACACTTTTACAATATATACGCGAGTTATTCAGAAAGACCGGGTTTATCCCATTCTGAATAACTGATTCGACGTGGTGTCGAAGATGAAGACGGTGGTCGAAGACCAGAAGTCTTCACGTCGTTTGGGTGATTACTGATGATCTTGATTGGGCTGTACACCCAAGAAGATGGAAACAGTTAGTGATCGTCCAGACGTACTTGGAGATCGATGGATATGCGGGGCACTAGGTGCCTCCGGTTTCGTTCAGACCCAGAACGGACTTGTAAATGGACTGTGTGTCTGACATTGGATTTTAGTCCGTGTGATTGATCTCTATTAAATATATATCTGTTTGGCGGCGGAGAATTTATTCTCTTGCTTAACGCCCTTCTCTGAGACGTACGAGCTCAGGGGTTATATATTGATGGATATCAAACGCATGGAGTGAATTGCCTGTGTGGCATGCCTAAGTGGCAAATGATCGAGGCTTCTGTTGAAAAGCAAAGTCTTGTGGTTGATGATCGAAGCACGGCCTTCGTGGCGTAGCTTTGTGTAACGTTTACTTCGCCAGTTTCACACCCGATATAAACCAAAAACGGGAGAGGACATCAGGGAGGACTTGCGTTTCTTTCTAGCTAGAAGTGGCGTCAGTGGTTTTACACGCCCTGACGAGTTTGACTTATGTGGTTGTTGCTGTTGCGAGGCGCCTCGGTTTGATCGGACGATCCGGGTCCGATGGAGTCATTTTTTGGCTCATTGACGCCCCAAAGTGCGGGGAGACGTATTGTTCAGGCATAATAATCCACATCGGTGGACCGGCCCTGACGATCCAAGGCTTGCCTGCGCGCTTGCCTGAGACACGGGCTAGAGCGTCTCGAATCGGTTGAGGACTATCTTTTGCCTCGGTTCATAGTTGGAAACCAAATTTCCAAATACGTGACTTTGCGATTTTGATTGTATAACCTATATATGGCGACATAGTGGTATGGGGCATTCATGCCGCCTATGATTGATACTTATGATTTGAAGTTGTTTTATACACTATGCACTCATAATAGTATCAAATGATTTGTTTTAACCGTATCAAGCATTCTTTGGCTGTTATAAGGGAAAACCCTATCCTCGGCTGCGTTGCATTGTGTGATGGGACCTGGGTCGTATAACAGCTTCATTTTTCTTTATTTAGCATTGCGCTGTTTGTTTTATGCACTGGTATTCTTGGGAGAAAACCCGTTCCGTGTTATACGGCGTGGTCCCTTGATTTACCTAATGATTTAAAATAAAGATTAATAACTGTTTTAGTTCTCACACCAGTCACATGACTGACCTGGAGTTTATTGTTTTAACCTAAACTCTGGGTGCCCCTATTTTCGACACGGGCAGCTAGTAGTTTTGGTTTTGCAGATTTATATTCACAGGATCCTGGTTTACAGCTGGAACGATATCCGGAAAGCTTTGTATCCGTATATCTCCTTCAGTTGTGCATTGTATTATTTTCCGCTGCTATGTATTTAAATGTAATTTAAATCTCTGATATTTCTGTGTAATATTCATTTATACTCTGTATATTCTTGTAATCTGATGCATTGTTGTAATATACAATGAAATGTTCTTCTGTATGCGTTCTATTTTGTCGTGTTCTCAAACGATAGGGCGTTTCGAACGGTCTGGGTTGGTTTAGCGTCTGGTTCGGACCGAGCGAAATTCCTTGCCGTCACAGTTGGTATCAGAGCTTTGGTTTACAAAGCTAGAGAACAAGACACATTAGAAACATACGAAAGAATTCATCAGATATTGGGTTAGTAATATCCAATTAGAATGACTCGTTAGAGATAGGATCAGTAGTATCCTAGAACGAGTGTGAAGAGTATATTTTTCAAATGAAAACAAATTTTGTTTTGAAAATTTAAATCAATTATTCGTATTTGATTATTTATTTTATATTGATTAGGACAATCCGATATATAAAGATTTTGCATATATGTCTTGCAAACGTGTATTCGAAGTTTTAATATATTGGGTAGATATAGAATCCCTCTAGTGCCCGGGAATAATTCTGGTGATGGGGCACTGTCGCCAGTATTTATTTTCGAGCGACGAAAGTGAGATTTCTATATATTTCCTATTGACTGGTGTGAGAACCAAAATTAGATAGGGCCTATTGTTGTGATTTGGCATCAAAAATCTGATTCTTGACTATGTATCAAAATTATGAATTTCAAATGATAATTCACTAATTGATAGATGATTGTGTTGTTTGTTTATTTGTTTGCTAATTTTGAACCATTTAGCCTAACTGAATCAAGTATTGAATTATATTGAAAATTGGTCGCATATGCTTGCATATACATATACTTACATTGAACAGGTCATAACAAGGAGGCTAGAGCCAGAGAATAAAATTTGTTTGCCCGACAAATAGGTACATGTTTGATACATAATTTACTGTTTTGTTTGGGTGATGATGATTTTATGAGCCTATTGGCTAGCCGCTTGGCTTTTTCTTTTTCTTTTTGAGATCTGAAGGACCGGGGAAGCTATTTGAAATTCCCCGATGCTCCCGGTGCAGGGGAGGTTATGGCGAAATTTTTCAAAAATTTAGGGTGTTAGCCAAATTTTTGAAGTTTTGAAAATTCTCAGAAACTAAAGAGTTGGAGAATGGAAGTCAGATCGAGCGTAGAGTTGAATAATCAAACCACTTTCGACTTTGTTCCTTTTCGGGGACGAAAAGTTTTAAGTGGGGGAGATTGTAATAACCCGAAAATCTGGGCCAGTTTAAAATTTTTATTTTGGCAATTTTAGCGAATTTTGAATATTTAAAATGAATTATTTTAAATAATATCGACAAGAAATTTATTTTGAATAGAATTCGACGTAGATATTTATATACGTCGTCGTTAGAATATAAATATTTATATATAATTATAAATAGAATTGAAAATGGCGCGGTAGTTCGATAATTTGATTTCAAACTTCAATATTATGTACCGGGTGCAAAACAATCCGAATTTTAGTGAAACCAAAAATAATGGGATCTAATTGATAATATCTTTCTATCGAATTCGAGAAATCGAGATTTCATAGCGGGAATCAAAAGATATGTCCAGTTGAAAATTCTGAATAGTCGCTATGGAATTCAGGCCCTTAAAAATGGACATTTTGAAACGACCTCGGATTTCGACGAAACCAGTTTTGTTGGGTCCGTGATGTTGAATTATTACTAGATTTCAAATTTCATAATTTTTCGAATCAATATGTGAGCGTGGCAAAGGAAAACGCGTTTGACCAGTTTCAGTTGATTTTAATCGACTGGGAAATGGCCATTTTTCCAACGATCTCAGAATTCGACGAAACTAGTTTTGTTAGGACCGTATCGTCAATACGAAGCTAGAAAATATTTTTCGAGAATTTATAGAGTTAGTATGTGACCCCGGTAATTTGAAAAGTACGTTTAAAATTCAATATAGTGATTTAAACGAAATTCAAAGGAAACTGATCGAAACAATCAAATCAACCTACGATACATATCCCATTGTGCTCGGAATGGGGGTAGAACGCTATGGGCGACAGGCGGTGGGCCTCGTTTCGAGGTCGTTTGTGAAAGTCAACTTTTTCCGATTAAAATAATAAAATAAAATAAAACCCCCCTTTTTCTCTTATCTTCTGCCCCCCCCCCCGATTGAATTCAGTAGAAAAAAAAACGCGAAGCCCCTTCCTTCCCCAATGCCCCTCGACCTCGTCTCCAGCGCGAGGAGCGCCGTTGCCGCCGCCGTTTGCAGGCGAGCCCTCCTCCTTCCCCGACCTCCTCCTTCGAACCCGCAAACCCACGAAGAAAACCCGCCCAACCCGAGACACCACAACCGAATCTGACCCGGAGCCACCGCACCTGCCCCCCCCCCCTTCGCCACCATCCTCCTCCAGCGGACGCGAGGCCCTCCGACGATCTACGAACCCCCCCTGTAAGTTTTCTTCGTTTTGCTATTTTATTTAAAATGATTTTTAAAAACTGATTTTTATGTTTTTAGATTCTGATTTTAAGGGATTTAAAAACTGTTTTTTTTAATAAGATTTTAAAACTGATTTTGAAAAAGGATTAAAAACAGTTTTTTTTAAGGATTAAAAACTGAACTGATTTGAAAAGGATTTAAAAAGTTTGATTTTTGAATGAATAAAAAGTTTGATTTTTGAATGAATAAAAAGTTTGATTTTTGAATGAATAAAAAGTTTGAATTTGAAAATAAAAATATACTTTGAATTTGAAAATAAAAATATACTTTGTTACGAAAATAAGAGTGGAAATATACATGAAAATAAGAATAGAAAAATACGTGGATTGAGAATAGAAAATAGCATTCGAAATAAAAATATGATTTTTATATATTGAACTTCGATAGAAAAATATGATTTTTATATATTGAACTTCGATAGAAAAATATGATTTTTATATATTGAACTTCGATAGAAAAATATGATTTTTAGATATTGAACTTCGATAGAAAAATATGATTTTTATATATTGAACTTCGATAGAAAAATATGATTTTTATATATTGAACTTCGATAGAAAAATATGATTTTTATATATTGAACTTCGATAGAAAAATATGATTTTTATATATTGAACTTCGATAGAAAAATATGATTTTTATATATTGAACTTCGAAGTAAAAATTCGATTTTTATATATTGAATAGCAAAGTAAAAATTCGATTTTTATATATATAGTGACTACGGGCAACGAAGATGACGAAGATGCGATAGCGATGAAGATTTCCTGCAAAAGAAGTGCCGTGGAGCTAGGATAGCTATAGGTGAGAATTTCTCACCTTTCAATTTATTTTTCTAGTTATATATATATATATATACTAGGATGCAGACGGTGTTTAGTAGCACCCGACACAATCGTCCACAGACCATGGACTTGTTTGTTTGGTTGCATAGATTAGTTGGATATTTGAATTGAAATTGAGTTGTTTGGGTGAATTGAATGAATTTGATTGATGTGTGAATGGCGTGGGCCTTCACTAGTCCGGGGATAAGGCTAGGCCTTGTCCCGTTTCTAGTATCGTGCCGTTATGCTGCCGAAATTTTCTAAAAATGAGTTAGAAAAATAAAAATATCATTTTATTTAAAGAATGAATAATAGAAATTCATATGTTGGAATAAAATGTTTTGTCGTTAAAAATATAATTTTTAACATGAAGTGAATAAAATAAAATATTCATTTATAAACCGGACGGTTTGTTTATGTACACCTATTTGAATGACATTGATTGGAACGATAAATTTTACACATCGCCCAACTGCACGAATAAAAATCTGTGTTTGATTGTTTGAAACCACACACGGGTGTTGGGATGAAATTTGAAGTTCACTCATCCTGATTGATTAAATATGTCAATCGATTGATTGACAGGCTATTATAAGCATTAGATATCTATATTTGATGCTTATACAGTGTAGTGCACTTTGGTTGATGGTTGATTATTTGTCGTTGCTATTATATACATGTGTTGTATGAAAATCCATATAATTAACTTTATATGGTAATTGATTGGGCCTCATTCCAATCGTGAAAATAAAGAATATTTTGATAATAAAGAATATTTTGATAATAGGAAGTATTTGAAATAGAATATTTGAAAATAGAAATTTATGAAGCCGTGTTGATTAGATTGACGCCATTTTGACGTAAATGATATTTATATCGATTTTATTCATTTTAAAATGAATATTGAAAAGTAATTTCGAAATCGAATATTTCGAAATGAATTGAATTGAAAACGATTTCGAAATGAATTGAATTGAAAACGATTTCGAAATGAATTGAATTGAAAACGATTTCGAAATGAATTGAATTGAAAACGATTTCGAAATGAATTGAATTGAAAACGATTTCGAAATGAATTGAATTGAAAACGATTTCGAAATGAATTGAATGGAAAACGATTTCGAAATGAATTGAATTGAAAACGAATTCGAATTGAATTGAAAGCGAAGTGAAATGAATTCAAATTGAATTGAAATTTGAATTGAATAGAAATGGATTTTAAAACGAATTTATAAAGAAGAATTCAATTTTGATTTGAATTGAAATGGAAGTTGAAAATGTTTTTGAAACGAATTTAAAACTATTTATATAATTCGTTTTAAATAGAAATCGACGAAATATATTATATATATATTATATATATAATATAATGGCCTGAATAGAACGCGCCGCGGCAGTTCGCGAATTTCGACCATTTATTTCAAACGGGCATTACGGGAGATCCGACCGTCGGATTCTCCTAAAACCGGAACCGTTGGGTTCGTATCGAAAAGAGCTTTCTAACGAATGTGAGAAATTAGAAATCTAACGGTTGGATTTGGAATTATGTCCAAATCAAATTTGAAAAAGGTCGTTGTAAGTGCAGTTCGATGGCCATTGGTGGAAATCGACTGTACGGGCCTTGATAAAATTATTAAAAATAGTGATAATTTGTGTAAAATCATAAGAAATGATTTGTGAAGATTTGGGATGAAAAAATCCATATTTGAAAAGATAAAAATAGATTTTTATCGAAATGAACTAGTTTTGAACTAGAAATATAATTCTATTTATTTTTAAAAAAATAAATTGAATTTGAAATGGTTTTGAAAATAACCAAAATTTCCAATGATTGCATTGGAGTGGATTTGAATCGAAATTGTCTTCGGAATATTTCGATGTTGGGTTTCGTGATTATACAGGTGTGGTTATGGAAATTTGAAAGATATATATTTATATCGTTATTTCCGATACGACATTTGTTAGTCGTAGAATTCGATATTGAATATAAGCCGATATATTTTCTATTCAGAGCTTTGTATTGAATATCGAATGTGATTTGGGTTTGTCGTGAATGGTGTCTTCACTAACACTGTTCTTGAACCCAGTTGAGAAAAGATTAAATCTTTTTATTTAGATTTAATGAAGTGTACCAATTAAATAATATTTAATTGGAATTGAATGGATATTGATTTTTCGGTTTATCGTGAACAGTGTTTTAAACAACACTCGTTCTTTAACCCGATAATTAATGAATGTGACTTTGGGTTTATCGTGAACTGCGTTTTAAATGACACTGATTCTTTAACCCAGTCAAAGATTAAAACTAAGTGGAGTTTTAATGAATCTTTAAATAGATTGGAAAAAAAATCGAGAATGGAGTATCACCAGTTTTACTCCAAGCGATAGTTAAATCTTTAATTAGATTTGAACGTGAAATGGTAATTGAGTTACCGATAACACTGTGGTGTTAGATATGAAGTATTACCAATTTTACTTCATGGGATGAATAGGTTGGGATTGGGAAATAAAATAAATGATTACTTCGGTGTGGTTCGCTAATCCCGACTTGTTTGAATTGATATTCAAAGGAGATTAAAGAATAAATTTAAAGAATCTATCTTGGATAAAATTAATGGGAACTTTTCTCAAAGTATAGGAATATTTGAATAAAAGAATATTCTAAATTGGAATGAGGCGTATGTTGTGTTTGTGTAACACTTTTACAATATATACGCGAGTTATTCAGAAAGACCGGGTTTATCCCATTCTGAATAACTGATTCGACGTGGTGTCGAAGATGAAGACGGTGGTCGAAGACCAGAAGTCATCACGTCGTTTGGGTGATTACTGATGATCTTGATTGGGCTGTACACCCAAGAAGATGGAAACAGTTAGTGATCGTCCAGACGTACTTGGAGATCGATGGATATGCGGGGTACTAGGTGCCTCCGGTTTCGTTCAGACCCAGAACGGACTTGTAAATGGACTGTGTGTCTGACATTGGATTTTAGTCCGTGTGATTGATCTCTATTAAATATATATCTGTTTGGCGGCGGAGAATTTATTCTCTTGCTTAACGCCCTTCTCTGAGACGTACGAGCTCAGGGGTTATATATTGATGGATATCAAACGCATGGAGTGAATTGCCTGTGTGGCATGCCTAAGTGGCAAATGATCGAGGCTTCTGTTGAAAAGCAAAGTCTTGTGGTTGATGATCGAAGCACGGCCTTCGTGGCGTAGCTTTGTGTAACGTTTACTTCGCCAGTTTCACACCCGGTATGAACCAAAAACGGGAGAGGACATCAGGGAGGACTTGCGTTTCTTTCTAGCTAGAAGTGGCGTCAGTGGTTTTACACGCCCTGACGAGTTTGACTTATGTGGTTGTTGCTGTTGCGAGGCGCCTCGGTTTGATCGGACGATCCGGGTCCGATGGAGTCATTTTTTGGCTCATTGACGCCCCAAAGGGCGGGGAGACGTATTGTTCAGGCATAATAATCCACATCGGTGGACCGGCCCTGACGATCCAAGGCTTGCCTGCGCGCTTGCCTGAGACACGGGCTAGAGCGTCTCGAATCGGTTGAGGACTATCTTTTGCCTCGGTTCATAGTTGGAAACCCAATTTCCAAATACGTGACTTTGCGATTTTGATTGTATAACCTATATATGGCGACATAGTGGTATGGGGCATTCATGCCGCCTATGATTGATACTTATGATTTGAAGTTGTTTTATACACTATGCACTCATAATAGTATCAAATGATTTGTTTTAACCGTATCAAGCATTCTTTGGCTGTTATAAGGGAAAACCCTATCCTCGGCTGCGTTGCATTGTGTGATGGGACCTGGGTCGTATAACAGCTTCATTTTTCTTTATTTAGCATTGCGCTGTTTGTTTTATGCACTGGTATTCTTGGGAGGAAACCCGTTCCGTGTTATACGGCGTGGTCCCTTGATTTACCTAATGATTTAAAATAAAGATTAATAACTGTTTTAGTTCTCACACCAGTCACATGACTGACCTGGAGTTTATTGTTTTAACCTAAACTCTGGGTGCCCCTATTTTCGACACGGGCAGCTAGTAGTTTTGGTTTTGCAGATTTATATTCACAGGATCCTGGTTTACAGCTGGAACGATATCCGGAAAGCTTTGTATCCGTATATCTCCTTCAGTTGTGCATTGTATTATTTTCCGCTGCTATGTATTTAAATGTAATTTAAATCTCTGATATTTCTGTGTAATATTCATTTATACTCTGTATATTCTTGTAATCTGATGCATTGTTGTAATATACAATGAAATGTTCTTCTGTATGCGTTCTATTTTGTCGTGTTCTCAAACGATAGGGCGTTTCGAACGGTCTGGGTTGGTTTAGCATCTGGTTCGGACCGAGCGAAATTCCTTGCCGTCACAGTTGGTATCAGAGCTTTGGTTTACAAAGCTAGAGAACAAGACACATTAGAAACATACGAAAGAATTCATCAGATATTGGGTTAGTAATATCCAATTAGAATGACTCGTTAGAGATAGGATCAGTAGTATCCTAGAACGAGTGTGAAGAGTATATTTTTCAAATGAAAACAAATTTTGTTTTGAAAATTTAAATCAATTATTCGTATTTGATTATTTATTTTATATTGATTAGGACAATCCGATATATAAAGATTTTGCATATATGTCTTGCAAACGTGTATTCGAAGTTTTAATATATTGGGTAGATATAGAATCCCTCTAGTGCCCGGGAATAATTCTGGTGATGGGGCACTGTCGCCAGTATTTATTTTCGAGCGACGAAAGTGAGATTTCTATATATTTCCTATTGACTGGTGTGAGAACCAAAATTAGATAGGGCCTATTGTTGTGATTTGGCATCAAAAATCTGATTCTTGACTATGTATCAAAATTATGAATTTCAAATGATAATTCACTAATTGATAGATGATTGTGTTGTTTGTTTATTTGTTTGCTAATTTTGAACCATTTAGCCTAACTGAATCAAGTATTGAATTATATTGAAAATTGGTCGCATATGCTTGCATATACATATACTTACATTGAACAGGTCATAACAAGGAGGCTAGAGCCAGAGAATAAAATTTGTTTGCCCGACAAATAGGTACATGTTTGATACATAATTTACTGTTTTGTTTGGGTGATGATGATTTTATGAGCCTATTGGCTAGCCGCTTGGCTTTTTCTTTTTCTTTTTGAGATCTGAAGGACCGGGGAAGCTATTTGAAATTCCCCGATGCTCCCGGTGCAGGGGAGGTTATGGCGAAATTTTTCAAAAATTTAGGGTGTTAGCCAAATTTTTGAAGTTTTGAAAATTCTCAGAAACTAAAGAGTTGGAGAATGGAAGTCAGATCGAGCGTAGAGTTGAATAATCAAACCACTTTCGACTTTGTTCCTTTTCGGGGACGAAAAGTTTTAAGTGGGGGAGATTGTAATAACCCGAAAATCTGGGCCAGTTTAAAATTTTTATTTTGGCAATTTTAGCGAATTTTGAATATTTAAAATGAATTATTTTAAATAATATCGACAAGAAATTTATTTTGAATAGAATTCGACGTAGATATTTATATACGTCGTCGTTAGAATATAAATATTTATATATAATTATAAATAGAATTGAAAATGGCGCGGTAGTTCGATAATTTGATTTCAAACTTCAATATTATGTACCGGGTGCAAAACAATCCGAATTTTAGTGAAACCAAAAATAATGGGATCTAATTGATAATATCTTTCTATCGAATTCGAGAAATCGAGATTTCATAGCGGGAATCAAAAGATATGTCCAGTTGAAAATTCTGAATAGTCGCTATGGAATTCAGGCCCTTAAAAATGGACATTTTGAAACGACCTCGGATTTCGACGAAACCAGTTTTGTTGGGTCCGTGATGTTGAATTATTACTAGATTTCAAATTTCATAATTTTTCGAATCAATATGTGAGCGTGGCAAAGGAAAACGCGTTTGACCAGTTTCAGTTGATTTTAATCGACTGGGAAATGGCCATTTTTCCAACGGTCTCAGAATTCGACGAAACTAGTTTTGTTAGGACCGTATCGTCAATACGAAGCTAGAAAATATTTTTCGAGAATTTATAGAGTTAGTATGTGACCCCGGTAATTTGAAAAGTACGTTTAAAATTCAATATAGTGATTTAAACGAAATTCAAAGGAAATTGATCGAAACAATCAAATCAACCTACGATACATATCCCATTGTGCTTGGAATGGGGGTAGAACGCTATGGGCGACAGGCGGTGGGCCTCGTTTCGAGGTCGTTTGTGAAAGTCAACTTTTTCCGATTAAAATAATAAAATAAAATAAAAACCCCATTTTTCTCTTATCTTCTGCCCCCCCCCCCCCGATTGAATTCAGTAGAAAAAAAAAAGAAGAAAAAAAAAACGCGAAGCCCCTTCCCCAATGCCCCTCGACCTCGTCTCCAGCGCGAGGAGCGCCGCTGCCGCCGCCGTTTGCAGGCGAGCCCTCCTCCTTCCCCGACCTCCTCCTTCGAACCCGCAAACCCACGAAGAAAACCCGCCCAACCCGAGACACCACAGCCGAATCTGACCCAGAGCCACCGCACCTACCCCCCCTTCGCCACCATCCTCCTCCAGCGGACGCGAGGCCCTCCGACGATCTACGAACCCCCCCTGTAAGTTTTCTTCGTTTTGCTATTTTATTTAAAATGATTTTTAAAAACTGATTTTTATGTTTTTAGATTCTGATTTTAAGGGATTTAAAAACTGTTTTTTTTAAGAAGATTTTAAAACTGATTTTGAAAAAGGATTAAAAACAGTTTTTTTTAAGGATTAAAAACTGAACTGATTTGAAAAGGATTTAAAAAGTTTGATTTTTGAATGAATAAAAAGTTTGATTTTTGAATGAATAAAAAGTTTGATTTTTGAATGAATAAAAAGTTTGATTTTTGAATGAATAAAAAGTTTGATTTTTGAATGAATAAAAAGTTTGAATTTGAAAATAAAAATATACTTTGAATTTGAAAATAAAATTATACTTTGTTACGAAAATAAGAGTGGAAATATACATGAAAATAAGAATAGAAAAATACGTGGATTGAGAATAGAAAATAGCATTCGAAATAAAAATATGATTTTTATATATTGAACTTCGATAGAAAAATATGATTTTTATATATTGAACTTCGATAGAAAAATATGATTTTTATATATTGAACTTCGATAGAAAAATATGATTTTTATATATTGAACTTCGATAGAAAAATATGATTTTTATATATTGAACTTCGATAGAAAAATATGATTTTTAGATATTGAACTTCGATAGAAAAATATGATTTTTATATATTGAACTTCGATAGAAAAATATGATTTTTATATATTGAACTTCGATAGAAAAATATGATTTTTATATATTGAACTTCGAAGTAAAAATTCGATTTTTATATATTGAATAGCAAAGTAAAAATTCGATTTTTATATATATAGTGACTACGGGCAACGAAGATGACGAAGATGCGATAGCGATGAAGATTTCCTGCAAAAGAAGTGCCGTGGAGCTAGGATAGTTATAGGTGAGAATTTCTCACCTTTCAATTTATTTTTCTAGTTATATATATATATACTAGGATGCAGACGGTGTTTAGTAGCACCCGACACAATCGTCCACAGACCATGGACTTGTTTGTTTGGTTGCATAGATTAGTTGGATATTTGAATTGAAATTGAGTTGTTTGGGTGAATTGAATGAATTTGATTGATGTGTGAATGGCGTGGGCCTTCACTAGTCCGGGGATAAGGCTAGGCCTTGTCCCGTTTCTAGTATCGTGCCGTTATGCTGCCGAAATTTTCTAAAAATGAGTTAGAAAAATAAAAATATCATTTTACTTAAAGAATGAATAATAGAAATTCATATGTTGGAATAAAATGTTTTGTCGTTAAAAATATAATTTTTAACATGAAGTGAATAAAATAAAATATTCATTTATAAACCGGACGGTTTGTTTATGTACACCTATTTGTATGACATTGATTGGGACGATAAATTTTACACATCGCCCAACTGCACGAATAAAAATCTGTGTTTGATTGTTTGAAACCCCACACGGGTGTTGGGATGAAATTTGAAGTTCACTCATCCTGATTGATTAAATATGTCAATCGATTGATTGACAGGCTGTTATAAGCATTAGATATCTATATTTGATGCTTATACAGTGTAGTGCACTTTGGTTGATGGTTGATTATTTGTCGTTGCTATTATATACATGTGTTGTATGAAAATCCATATAATTAACTTTATATGGTAATTGATTGGGCCTCATTCCAATCGTGAAAATAAAGAATATTTTGATAATAAAGAATATTTTGATAATAGGAAATATTTGAAATAGAATATTTGAAAATAGAAATTTATGAAGCCGTGTTGATTAGATTGACGCCATTTTGACGTAAATGATATTTATATCGATTTTATTCATTTTAAAATGAATATTGAAAAGTAATTTCGAAATCGAATATTTCGAAATGAATTGAATTGAAAATGATTTCGAAATGAATTGAATTGAAAACGATTTCGAAATGAATTGAATTGAAAACGATTTCGAAATGAATTGAATTGAAAACGATTTCGAAATGAATTGAATTGAAAACGATTTCGAAATGAATTGAATGGAAAACGATTTCGAAATGAATTGAATGGAAAACGATTTCGAAATGAATTGAATTGAAAACGAATTCGAATTGAATTGAAAGCGAAGTGAAATGAATTCAAATTGAATTGAAATTTGAATTGAATAGAAATGGATTTTAAAACGAATTTATAAAGAAGAATTCAATTTTGATTTGAATTGAAATGGAAGTTGAAAATGTTTTTGAAACGAATTTAAAACTATTTATATAATTCGTTTTAAATAGAAATCGACGAAATATATTATATATATATTATATATATAATATAATGGCCTGAATAGAACGCGCCGCGCCGCAGCAGTTCGCGAATTTCGACCATTTATTTCAAACGGGCATTACGGGAGATCCGACCGTCGGATTCTCCTAAAACCGGAACCGTTGGGTTCGTATCGAAAAGAGCTTTCTAACGAATGTGAGAAATTAGAAATCTAACGGTTGGATTTGGAATTATGTCCAAATCAAATTTGAAAAAGGTCGTTGTAAGTGCAGTTCGATGGCCATTGGTGGAAATCGACTGTACGGGCCTTGATAAAATTATTAAAAATAGTGATAATTTGTGTAAAATCATAAGAAATGATTTGTGAAGATTTGGGATGAAAAACTCCATATTTGAAAAGATAAAAATAGATTTTTATCGAAATGAACTAGTTTTGAACTAGAAATATAATTCTATTTATTTTTAAAAAAATAAATTGAATTTGAAATGGTTTTGAAAATAACCAAAATTTCCAATGATTGCATTGGAGTGGATTTGAATCGAAATTGTCTTCGGAATATTTCGATGTTGGGTTTCGTGATTATACAGGTGTGGTTATGGAAATTTGAAAGATATATATTTATATCGTTATTTCCGATACGACATTTGTTAGTCGTAGAATTCGATATTGAATATAAGCCGATATATTTTCTATTCAGAGCCTTGTATTGAATATCGAATGTGATTTGGGTTTGTCGTGAATGGTGTCTTCACTAACACTGTTCTTGAACCCAGTTGAGAAAAGATTAAATCTTTTTATTTAGATTTAATTAAGTGTACCAATTAAATAATATTTAATTGGAATTGAATGGATATTGATTTTTGGGTTTATCGTGAACAGTGTTTTAAACAACACTCGTTCTTTAACCCGATAATTAATGAATGTGACTTTGGGTTTATCGTGAACTGCGTTTTAAATGACACTGATTCTTTAACCCAGTCAAAGATTAAAACTAAGTGGAGTTTTAATGAATCTTTAAATAGATTGGAAAAAAAATCGAGAATGGAGTATCACCAGTTTTACTCCAAGCGATAGTTAAATCTTTAATTAGATTTGAACGTGAAATGGTAATTGAGTTACCGATAACACTGTGGTGTTAGATATGAAGTATTACCAATTTTACTTCATGGGATGAATAGGTTGGGATTGGGAAATAAAATAAATGATTACTTCGGTGTGGTTCGCTAATCCCGACTAGTTTGAATTGATATTCAAAGGAGATTAAAGAATAAATTTAAAGAATTTATCTTGGATAAAATTAATGGGAACTTTTCTCAAAGTATAGGAATATTTGAATAAAAGAATATTCTGAATTGGAATGAGGAGTATGTTGTGTTTGTGTAACACTTTTACAATATATACGCGAGTTATTCAGAAAGACCGGGTTTATCCCATTCTGAATAACTGATTCGACGTGGTGTCGAAGATGAAGACGGTGGTCGAAGACCAGAAGTCTTCACGTCGTTTGGGTGATTACTGATGATCTTGATTGGGCTGTACACCCAAGAAGATGGAAACAGTTAGTGATCGTCCAGACGTACTTGGAGATCGATGGATATGCGGGGTACTAGGTGCCTCCGGTTTCGTTCAGACCCAGAACGGACTTGTAAATGGACTGTGTGTCTGACATTGGATTTTAGTCCGTGTGATTGATCTCTATTAAATATATATCTGTTTGGCGGCGGAGAATTTATTCTCTTGCTTAACGCCCTTCTCTGAGACGTACGAGCTCAGGGGTTATATATTGATGGATATCAAACGCATGGAGTGAATTGCCTGTGTGGCATGCCTAAGTGGCAAATGATCGAGGCTTCTGTTGAAAAGCAAAGTCTTGTGGTTGATGATCGAAGCACGGCCTTCGTGGCGTAGCTTTGTGTAACGTTTACTTCGCCAGTTTCACACCCGGTATGAACCAAAAACGGGAGAGGACATCAGGGAGGACTTGCGTTTCTTTCTAGCTAGAAGTGGCGTCAGTGGTTTTACACGCCCTGACGAGTTTGACTTATGTGGTTGTTGCTGTTGCGAGGCGCCTCGGTTTGATCGGACGATCCGGGTCCGATGGAGTCATTTTTTGGCTCATTGACGCCCCAAAGGGCGGGGAGACGTATTGTTCAGGCATAATAATCCACATCGGTGGACCGGCCCTGACGATCCAAGGCTTGCCTGCGCGCTTGCCTGAGACACGGGCTAGAGCGTCTCGAATCGGTTGAGGACTATCTTTTGCCTCGGTTCATAGTTGGAAACCCAATTTCCAAATACGTGACTTTGCGATTTTGATTGTATAACCTATATATGGCGACATAGTGGTATGGGGCATTCATGCCGCCTACGATTGATACTTATGATTTGAAGTTGTTTTATACACTATGCACTTATAATAGTATCAAATGATTTGTTTTAACCGTATCAAGCATTCTTTGGCTGTTATAAGGGAAAACCCTATCCTCGGCTGCGTTGCATTGTGTGATGGGACCTGGGTCGTATAACAGCTTCATTTTTCTTTATTTAGCATTGCGCTGTTTGTTTTATGCACTGGTATTCTTGGGAGGAAACCCGTTCCGTGTTATACGGCGTGGTCCCTTGATTTACCTAATGATTTAAAATAAAGATTAATAACTGTTTTAGTTCTCACACCAGTCACATGACTGACCTGGAGTTTATTGTTTTAACCTAAACTCTGGGTGCCCCTATTTTCGACACGGGCAGCAAGTAGTTTTGGTTTTGCAGATTTATATTCACAGGATCCTGGTTTACAGCTGGAACGATATCCGGAAAGCTTTGTATCCGTATATCTCCTTCAGTTGTGCATTGTATTATTTTCCGCTGCTATGTATTTAAATGTAATTTAAATCTCTGATATTTCTGTGTAATATTCATTTATACTCTGTATATTCTTGTAATCTGATGCATTGTTGTAATATACAATGAAATGTTCTTCTGTATGCGTTCTATTTTGTCGTGTTCTCAAACGATAGGGCGTTTCGAACGGTCTGGGTTGGTTTAGCGTCTGGTTCGGACCGAGCGAAATTCCTTGCCGTCACAGTTGGTATCAGAGCTTTGGTTTACAAAGCTAGAGAACAAGACACATTAGAAACATACGAAAGAATTCATCAGATATTGGGTTAGTAATATCCAATTAGAATGACTCGTTAGAGATAGGATCAGTAGTATCCTAGAACGAGTGTGAAGAGTATATTTTTCAAATGAAAACAAATTTTGTTTTGAAAATTTAAATCAATTATTCGTATTTGATTATTTATTTTATATTGATTAGGACAATCCGATATATAAAGATTTTGCATATATGTCTTGCAAACGTGTATTCGAAGTTTTAATATATTGGGTAGATATAGAATCCCTCTAGTGCCCGGGAATAATTCTGGTGATGGGGCACTGTCGCCAGTATTTATTTTCGAGCGACGAAAGTGAGATTTCTATATATTTCCTATTGACTGGTGTGAGAACCAAAATTAGATAGGGTCTATTGTTGTGATTTGGCATCAAAAATCTGATTCTTGACTATGTATCAAAATTATGAATTTCAAATGATAATTCACTAATTGATAGATGATTGTGTTGTTTGTTTATTTGTTTGCTAATTTTGAACCATTTAGCCTAACTGAATCAAGTATTGAATTATATTGAAAATTGGTCGCATATGCTTGCATATACATATACTTACATTGAACAGGTCATAACAAGGAGGCTAGAGCCAGAGAATAAAATTTGTTTGCCCGACAAATAGGTACATGTTTGATACATAATTTACTGTTTTGTTTGGGTGATGATGATTTTATGAGCCTATTGGCTAGCCGCTTGGCTTTTTCTTTTTCTTTTTGAGATCTGAAGGACCGGGGAAGCTATTTGAAATTCCCCGATGCTCCCGGTGCAGGGGAGGTTATGGCGAAATTTTTCAAAAATTTAGGGTGTTAGCCAAATTTTTGAAGTTTTGAAAATTCTCAGAAACTAAAGAGTTGGAGAATGGAAGTCAGATCGAGCGTAGAGTTGAATAATCAAACCACTTTCGACTTTGTTCCTTTTCGGGGACGAAAAGTTTTAAGTGGGGGAGATTGTAATAACCCGAAAATCTGGGCCAGTTTAAAATTTTTATTTTGGCAATTTTAGCGAATTTTGAATATTTAAAATGAATTATTTTAAATAATATCGACAAGAAATTTATTTTGAATAGAATTCGACGTAGATATTTATATACGTCGTCGTTAGAATATAAATATTTATATATAATTATAAATAGAATTGAAAATGGCGCGGTAGTTCGATAATTTGATTTCAAACTTCAATTGAATGTACCGGGTGCAAAACAATCCGGATTTTAGTGAAACCAAAAATAATGGGATCTAATTGATAATATCTTTCTATCGAATTCGAGAAATCGAGATTTCATAGCGGGAATCAAAAGATATGTCCAGTTGAAAATTCTGAATAGTCGCTATGGAATTCAGGCCCTTAAAAATGGACATTTTGCAAACGACCTCGGATTTCGACGAAACCAGTTTTGTTGGGTCCGTGATGTTGAATTATTACTAGATTTCAAATTTCATAATTTTTCGAATCAATATGTGAGCGTGGCAAAGGAAAACGCGTTTGACCAGTTTCAGTTGATTTTAATCGACTGGGAAATGGCCATTTTTCCAACGGTCTCAGAATTCGACGAAACTAGTTTTGTTAGGACCGTATCGTCAATACGAGGCTAGAAAATATTTTTCGAGAATTTATAGAGTTAGTATGTGACCCCGGTAATTTGAAAAGTACGTTTAAAATTCAATATAGTGATTTAAACGAAATTCAAAGGAAATTGATCGAAACAATCAAATCAACCTACGATACATATCCCATTGTGCTCGGAATGGGGGTAGAACGCTATGGGCGACAGGCGGTGGGCCTCGTTTCGAGGTCGTTTGTGAAAGTCAACTTTTTCCGATTAAAATAATAAAATAAAATAAAAACCCCATTTTTCTCTTATCTTCTGCCCCCCCCCCCCCGATTGAATTCAGTAGAAAAAAAAAAGAAGAAAAAAAAAACGCGAAGCCCCTTCCCCAATGCCCCTCGACCTCGTCTCCAGCGCGAGGAGCGCCGCTGCCGCCGCCGTTTGCAGGCGAGCCCTCCTCCTTCCCCGACCTCCTCCTTCGAACCCGCAAACCCACGAAGAAAACCCGCCCAACCCGAGACACCACAGCCGAATCTGACCTGGAGCCACCGCACCTGCCCCCCCCCCCTTCGCCACCATCCTCCTCCAGCGGACGCGAGGCCCTCCGACGATCTACGAACCCCCCCTGTAAGTTTTCTTCGTTTTGCTATTTTATTTAAAATGATTTATAAAAACTGATTTTTATGTTTTTAGATTCTGATTTTAAGGGATTTAAAAACTGTTTTTTTTAAGAAGATTTTAAAACTGATTTTGAAAAAGGATTAAAAACAGTTTTTTTTAAGGATTAAAAACTGAACTGATTTGAAAAGGATTTAAAAAGTTTGATTTTTGAATGAATAAAAAGTTTGATTTTTGAATGAATAAAAAGTTTGATTTTTGAATGAATAAAAAGTTTGATTTTTGAATGAATAAAAAGTTTGATTTTTGAATGAATAAAAAGTTTGAATTTGAAAATAAAAATATACTTTGAATTTGAAAATAAAATTATACTTTGTTACGAAAATAAGAGTGGAAATATACTTGAAAATAAGAATAGAAAAATACGTGGATTGAGAATAGAAAATAGCATTCGAAATAAAAATATGATTTTTATATATTGAACTTCGATAGAAAAATATGATTTTTATATATTGAACTTCGATAGAAAAATATGATTTTTATATATTGAACTTCGATAGAAAAATATGATTTTTATATATTGAACTTCGATAGAAAAATATGATTTTTATATATTGAACTTCAATAGAAAAATATGATTTTTAGATATTGAACTTCGATAGAAAAATATGATTTTTATATATTGAACTTCGATAGAAAAATATGATTTTTATATATTGAACTTCGATAGAAAAATATGATTTTTATATATTGAACTTCGAAGTAAAAATTCGATTTTTATATATTGAATAGCAAAGTAAAAATTCGATTTTTATATATATAGTGACTACGGGCAACGAAGATGACGAAGATGCGATAGCGATGAAGATTTCCTGCAAAAGAAGTGCCGTGGAGCTAGGATAGCTATAGGTGAGAATTTCTCACCTTTCAATTTATTTTTCTAGTTATATATATATATACTAGGATGCAGACGGTGTTTAGTAGCACCCGACACAATCGTCCACAGACCATGGACTTGTTTGTTTGGTTGCATAGATTAGTTGGATATTTGAATTGAAATTGAGTTGTTTGGGTGAATTGAATGAATTTGATTGATGTGTGAATGGCGTGGGCCTTCACTAGTCCGGGGATAAGGCTAGGCCTTGTCCCGTTTCTAGTATCGTGCCGTTATGCTGCCGAAATTTTCTAAAAATGAGTTAGAAAAATAAAAATATCATTTTATTTAAAGAATGAATAATAGAAATTCATATGTTGGAATAAAATGTTTTGTCGATAAAAATATAATTTTTAACATGAAGTGAATAAAATAAAATATTCATTTATAAACCGGACGGTTTGTTTATGTACACCTATTTGAATGACATTGATTGGGACGATAAATTTTACACATCGCCCAACTGCACGAATAAAAATCTGTGTTTGATTGTTTGAAACCCCACACGGGTGTTGGGATGAAATTTGTAGTTCACTCATCCTGATTGATTAAATATGTCAATCGATTGATTGACAGGCTGTTATAAGCATTAGATATCTATATGTAACAACCCGTAAAATGCGAGCCAGTTTGAAAATTTTATTTTGGCAATTTTAGCGAATTTTGATTATTTAAAAGGAATTATTTTAAAGAATATCGACGAGAAATTTATTTTGAATATAATTCGATCGTATATATTTTACGCGTCGTCGTTAGAATATATAATAATTATATATAATTATAAAAGGAATTGAAAATGGCGCGGTAGTTCGATAATTCGATTTCAAACTTCAATTGAATGTACCGGGTGCAAAACAATCCGGATTTTAGTGAAACCGAAAATAATGGAATCTAATAGTGAATATCTTTCCAGCGAATCCGAAAAATCAAGATTTCATATCGGGAATCAAAAGATATGTCCAGTTGAAAATTCTGAATAGTCGCTATGGAATTCAGGCCCTTAAAAATGGACATTTTGCAAACGACCTCGGATTTCGACGAAACCAGTTTTGTTGGATCCGCAGTGCCAAGTTATTGCTAAATTCCAAATTTCATAATTTTTCGAATCAATATGTGAGCGTGGCAAAGGAAAACGCGTTTGACCTGTTTCAGTTGATTTTAATCGACTGGAAATTGGCCATTTTTCTAACGGTCTCAGAATTCGACGAAACTAGTTTTGTTAGGACCGTATCGTCAATACGAAGCTAGAAAATATTTTTCTGCAATTTTTCTAGTTAGTATGTGACCCCGGTAATTTGAAATGTACGTTTAAAATTCAATATAGTGATTTAAATGTAAATTTAACGGAAACTGATTCAAACGGTCGAATCAGCTTACGATACATATCCCATTGTGTTCGGAATGGGGGTAATTCGCTATGGACGACAGGCGGTGGGCCTCGTTTCGAGGTCTTAGGTAAAAGTCAACTTTATGCAATTAAATTAATAAAAAAAAAAAAAAATATCTTTCTCTTTTATCCTCCAGGCCCCCCCCCCCCCGTTCAAAAAATTAAATTTCAGAATAAAAAAAAAAAGAGGGCGGAGCCCTAAAACCGCTCGACGGAGCCACATCGCGCGAGGCGCTGCTCCCCCCATCTCCGACAACTCCTCCGCCGCCCTCTCAGGTGAACCCCCCCTCGTGAAAACAACCGAGCGCCTCCCCTTGAAGCCCTCGACGCCGACGAAGAAGCCGCGCCACCCCCCCCCCTCGAAGCAGCCCCTCCTGCCACCACCGATCGAAGACCCAAGCCGCCGACGAACTGCGAAGACCTCCCCCCCCCTCTCAGTAAGAATTTCTGTTTATTTTATTATTATTATTTTTTTTTTATTTTTTTTAAAAACCGATTTTAATAATGATTTTGTTTTAAAAATAAAAACTGAAAATGTTTAAAAGTAAAAAACTAAATATTTTTAAAGGTATAAAACTGAATATTTTTAAAAGGAATTTTTAAAAGTAATAAAACAGGAATTTTTAAAAAGTATTAAAAACTGGAATTTTTAAAAGCATTTTAAAAACCTGAATTTTAAAACATAGAAAAAAAAACTGATTTATTTATAAAGTATTAAAAACTGAAATTTTTATAAAGTATAAAACTGGATTTTTTTTATAAAGTATTAAAACTGAATTTTTTTTAGAAATAAAAACTGGTTTTTGAAATAAAGGATAAAAACTGAATTTTATAAAAAAAAAAATAAAAACTGATTTAGTTTTAAAGGTAAAAGCTTTAACATGGGAAGAAAGGTTTGAACTTTCAAGCAAAGTAAAAATCATATTTTTATATGGTGAAAGCAAAAGTAAAAATCATATTTTTATGTGTTGAAAGTCGAAATAAAAATCATATTTTTATATGTTGAAAGTCAAAGTAAAAATCATATTTTTATATATTGAATAGCGAAGTCAAAATTCGATTTTTACATATTGAGTAGCATAGTAAAAATTCTATTTTTACATATGTAGAGGATACGGGCGAAAGCGACAATAGGCGAAGATTTCTATTAAGAAGAGTCTTGAAGTTGGATAGCTATTGGTGAGAATTTCTCACCTTTCAATTTATTTTTCTAGTTATATATATACTAGGATGCAGACGGTGCTTAGTAGCACCCGACACCCGTCCACAGACCATGGACTTGTTTGTTTGACTGTTTGGTGATTGATTGTGATATTGGTTTGAATGTGGTTTGTGGTGTGAAAAATCGAATCGATAAATTGGTTAGGATTAGACGTGCGCCGTTATAAGGCGAAGGAGTAAGGCTAGGTTAGACCCTTACTCCAAAGTTTGTGGTTTGCATAACGAATTGATTTGATTGATGTGTGAATGGCGTGGGCCTTCACTAGACCGGGGATAAGGCTAGGCCTTGTCCCGTTTCTAGTATCGTGCCGTTATGCCGCCGAAATTTTCTAAAATAAGTTAGAAAAATAAAATTAGCATTTTATTTAACGAATGAACTGAATATAAATTCATATGTTAAAATAAAATGTGTTATCGTTAAAAATATAATTTTTAACGTGAATGTGAATAAATAAATATTCATTTACAAACCAGACGGTTTGTTTATGTACACCTATTTGAATGACGTTGATTGGGTCGATAAATTTTACACATCGCCTAACTGCACAAATAAAATATGTGTTTGATTGTTTGAAACCCCACACGGGTGTTAGGATGAAATTTGAAGTTCACTCATCCTGATTTATTAAATATGTCGATCGATTGATTGACAAGCTGCTATAAGCGTTAAATGTCTATATTTGATGCTTATACAGTGTAGTGCACTTTGGTTGATGGTTGATTATTCATCGTTGTTGATATATACATGTGTTGTAGAAAATCCATATAATTAACATTATATGGTAATTGATTGGGCCTCATTCCAGTTTCGAGAAAAATAGAAATATTTGAAATAGAAATATTTGAAATAGAAATATTTGAAATAGAAATATTTGAAATAGAAATATTTGAAATAGAAATATTTGAAATAGAATATTTGAAAATAGAAATATGTGAAGCCGTGAGGATTAGATTGACGCCATTTTGACGTGAACGATATTTATATCGATTTTATTCATTTTAAAATGAATATTGAAACGTGATTTCGAAATCGAATATTTTGAAATGAATTGAATTGAAAACGATTTCGAAATGAATTGAATTGAAAACGATTTCGAAATGAATTGAATTGAAAACGATTTCGAAATGAATTGAATTGAAAACGATTTCGAAATAAATTGAATTGAAAACGATTTCGAAATGAATTGAAAACGAATTCAAATTGAATTGAAAGCGATTTCGAAATAAATTGAATTGAAAACGATTTCGAAATGAATTGAATTGAAAACGATTTCGAAATGAATTGAATTGAAAACGATTTCGAAATGAATTGAATTGA
Organism: Allium sativum; assembly: GCA_030737875.1. Classification (NCBI taxonomy): domain Eukaryota; kingdom Viridiplantae; phylum Streptophyta; class Magnoliopsida; order Asparagales; family Amaryllidaceae; genus Allium; species Allium sativum. Next base: position 176,161,919 of record CM060913.1, on the reverse strand, counting down.
AAACGATTTCGAAATGAATTGAATTTTAAAACGATTTCGAAATGAATTGAATTGAAAACGAATTCAAATGGAATTGAAAGCGAATTGAAATGAATTCAAATTGAATTGAAATTTGAATTGAATAGAAATGAATTTTGAAACGAATTTATAAAGAAGAATTCAATTTTGATTTGAATTGAAAAGGAAGTTGAAATTGCTTTTGAAACGAATTTAAAACCATTTATATAATTCGTTTTAAATAGTAATCGACGAAATATATATTATATATATTATATATATAATATAATGGCCTGAATAGAACGCGCCGCGCTGCGGCAGTTCGCGAATTTCGATCATTTGTTTCAAACGGACATTACGGGAGATCCGACCGTCGGATTCTCCTAAAACCGGAACCGTTGGGTTCGTATCGAAAAGAGCTTTCTAATGAATGTTAGAAATTTGAAATCTAACGGTTGGATTTGGAGATACGTCCAAATCAAATTCGAAAAAGGTCGCTGTAAGTGCAGTTCGATGGCCGTTAATGGAAATCGACCGTACGGGCCTTGATAAAATTATTAAAAATAGTAATAATTTGTGTAAAATCATAAGAAATGATTTGTGAAAGTTTGGGATGAAAAACTCCATATTTGAAAAGATAAAAATAGATTTTTATCGAAATGAACTAGTTTTGAACTAGAATTATAATTCTATTTATTTTTAAATAAATAAATTGAATTTGAAATGGTTTTGAAAATAACCAAAATTTCCAATGATTGCATTGGAGTGGATTTGAATCGAAATTGTCTTCGGAATATTTCGATGTTGGAATTCGTGATATTACAGGTGTTGTTATGGAAATTTGAAAGATATATATGTATATCGTTATTTCCAATACGACATTTGTTAATCGTAGAATTTGATATTGAATATAGGCCGATATAGTTTCTATTCAGAGCCTTGTATTGAATATCGAATGTGATTTGGGTTTGTCGTGAATGGTGTCTTCACTAACACTGTTCTTGAACCCAGTTGAGAAAAGATTAAATCTTTTTATTTAGATTTAATGAAGTGTACCAATTAAATGATATTTAATTGGAATTGAATTGATATTGATTTTTGGGTTTATCGTGAACAGTGTTTTAAATAACACTTGTTCTTTAACCCGATAATTAATGGGATGTGACTTTGGGTTTATCGTGAACCGTGTTTTAAATGACACTGATTCTTTAACCCAGTCACAGATTAAAACTAAGTGGAGTTTTAATGAATCTTTAATTAGATTGAAAAGATCGAGAATGGAGTATCACCAGTTTTGCTCCAGGCGATAGTTAAATCTTTAATTAGATTTGAATGTGAAATTTAGAAACTAACTGGCGGTTAGCCAAGCAGAATGGTTTTCTGGATATTGATCTGATGTTGGTTTCGGCCTTCGGGGTTAATATTTGGGGAATTATTCTCTTGATTAATTTACGGTTAGTGACTAATGAATTGGAATGAGGCGTATGTTGTGTTTGTGTAACACTTTTATAATATATACGCGAGTTATTCGGAAAGACCGGGTTTATCCCATTCTGAATAACTGATACGACGATAAGTCGAAGATGAAGACGATGGTCGAAGACCGGAAGTCTTCACGTCGTTTGGGTGATAACTGATGATCTTGATTGGGCTGTACACCCAAGAAGATGGAAACAGTTAGTGATCGTCCAGACGTACTTGGAGATCGATGGATATGCGGGGTACTAGGTGCCTCCGGTTTCGTTCAGACCCAGAACGGACTTGTAAATGGACTGTGTGTCTGACATCGGATTTCATTCTGTGTGACTGATATCGGTTGCATAGGATGGCTTGCCTGTGTGGCATGCTAAGATGCAAATGATCGAGGCTTCTGTTGAAAAGCAAAGTCTTGTGGTGATGATCAAAGCACGGCCTTTGTGGCGTAGCTTTGTGTAACGTTTACCTCGCGTGTTTCACACCCGGTATGAACCAAAAACGGGAGACGGACCTCAGGGAGGGCATGCGTTTCTTTCTAGCTAGAAGTGGCGTCAGTGGTTTTACACGCCCTGACGAGTTTGACTTATGTGGTTGTGGTTGTTGCGAGGCGCCTCGGTTATATCGGTTTCGGCCGAATGCATTCTGGTCGGCTGACGGACCAGACTTACACCCCATAGGGTGGGGAGACGTATTGTTCAGGCATAATAATCCACTCCGTGTGGACCGGCCCTGACGATCCAAGGGGCAGTTGCGGCTGTTCCTGAGGCTCGGGCTAGACAGTCTCGAATCGGTTGAGGACTATCTTTTGCCTCGGTTCATAGAAGGAAATCCAATTTCCAAATACGTGACTTTGCGGTTTTATTTGTAAACCTATATATGGCGACATGATATATGGTACCCATGCCGCCTATGATTGATACTTATGATTTGAAGTTGTTTTATGCACTATGCACTTATTATAGTATCAAATGATTTGTTTTAAACGTATCAAGCATTCTTTGGCTGTTATAAGGGAAAACCCTATCCCCCGGCTTGCGTTGCATTGTGTGATAGGACCTGGGTCTTATAACAGCTTCATCTTTCTTTATTTAGCATTGCGCTGTTTGTTTTATGCACTGGTATTCTTGGGAGAAAACCCGTTCCGTGTTATACGGCGTGGTCCCTTGATTTACCTAACTTTTAAAATAAAGATTAATAACTGTTTTAGTTCTCACACCAGTCACATGACTGACCTGGAGTTTATTGTTTTAACCTAAACTCTGGGTGCCCTTATTTTGACACGGGCAGCTAGTAGTTTCGGTTTTGCAGATTTATATTCACAGGATCCTGGTTTACAGCTGGAACGATATCCGGAAAGCTTTGTATCCGTATATCTCTTCTAGTTGTGTATTGTATTATTTTCCGCTGCTATGTATTTAAATGTAATTTAAATCTCTGATATTTCTGTGTAATATTCATTTATACTCTGTATATTCTTGTAATCTGATGCATTGTTGTAATATACAATGAAACGTTCTTCTGTATGCGTTCTGTTTTGTCGTGTTCTCAAACGATAGGGCGTTTCGAACGGTCTGGGTCGGTTTAGCGACTGGTTCGGACCGAGCGAAGTTCCTTGCCGTCACATTTGGTATCAGAGCTTTGGTTTACAAAGCTCAGAGAACAAGGCACATTAGAACCATACGAAAGAATTCATCAGATATTGGATTAGCAATATCCAATGGAATGACTCGTTAGAGATAGGATCAGTAGTATCCTAGAACGGGTGTGAAGAGTATATTTTTCAAATGAAAACATTTTGTTTTGAAAATTTAAATCAACTATTCGTATTTGATTATTTGTTTATATTGATTTTGGGCAATTCAGTATATAAAGAATTTGCATATACGCCTTGCAAACGTATATTCAAAGTTTTAATATACTGGATAGATATGGAATCACATTCTAGTCGCCCGGAGATGGTACTGATGATTGTCATGACATCATCCGTATTTATATTCGTGTTTCGAATGTGTGATTTTCTATATATTTCCATTAGGCTGGTGTGAGAACCCAAAACTTATATAGTTAGAATTCATTGTTGTGATTTGGCATCAAAACATGATTTTTTGTATATGTATCAAAATTATGAATTTGAAACTCTAATTCACTAATTGATTGATGTTTGTATTGTTTGATAATTTTGAATCATTATGCCTAATTGAATCAAATATTGAATTGTATTGAAATTTAGTCGCATTTGCTTGCATATACATATACTTACATTGAACAGGTCATAGCAAGGAGGCTAGAGCCAGAGAATAAAATTTGTTTGCCCGACAAATAGGTACATGTTTATTACATAATTTACTGTTTTGTTTGGGTGATGATGATTTTATGAGCCTATTGGCTAGCCGCTTGGCTTTTTCTTTTTCTTTTTGAGATCTGAAGGACCGGGAACGCTATTTGCAATTTCCCGATGCTCCCATTGCAGGGGAGGTTATGGCGAAATTTTTCGAAAATTTAGGGTGTTAGCCAAATTTTTGAAATTTTGAAAATTCTCAGAAACTGAAAAGTTGGAGAATGGAAGCCAAATCGAATGTAGGGCTGAATAATCAAACCACTTTCGACTTTGTTCCTTTTCGGGGACGAAAAGTTTTAAGTGGGGGAGATTGTAACAACCCGTAAAATGCGAGCCAGTTTGAAAATTTTATTTTGGCAATTTTAGCGAATTTTGATTATTTAAAAGGAATTATTTTAAAGAATATCGACGAGAAATTTATTTTGAATATAATTCGATCGTATATATTTTACGCGTCGTCGTTAGAATATATAATAATTATATATAATTATAAAAGGAATTGAAAATGGCGCGGTAGTTCGATAATTCGATTTCAAACTTCAATTGAATGTACCGGGTGCAAAACAATCCGGATTTTAGTGAAACCGAAAATAATGGAATCTAATAGTGAATATCTTTCCAGCGAATCCGAAAAATCAAGATTTCATATCGGGAATCAAAAGATATGTCCAGTTGAAAATTCTGAATAGTCGCTATGGAATTCAGGCCCTTAAAAATGGACATTTTGCAAACGACCTCGGATTTCGACGAAACCAGTTTTGTTGGATCCGCAGTGCCAAGTTATTGCTAAATTCCAAATTTCATAATTTTTCGAATCAATATGTGAGCGTGGCAAAGGAAAACGCGTTTGACCTGTTTCAGTTGATTTTAATCGACTGGAAATTGGCCATTTTTCTAACGGTCTCAGAATTCGACGAAACTAGTTTTGTTAGGACCGTATCGTCAATACGAAGCTAGAAAATATTTTTCTGCAATTTTTCTAGTTAGTATGTGACCCCGGTAATTTGAAATGTACGTTTAAAATTCAATATAGTGATTTAAATGTAAATTTAACGGAAACTGATTCAAACGGTCGAATCAGCTTACGATACATATCCCATTGTGTTCGGAATGGGGGTAATTCGCTATGGACGACAGGCGGTGGGCCTCGTTTCGAGGTCTTAGGTAAAAGTCAACTTTATGCAATTAAATTAATAAAAAAAAAAAAAAATATCTTTCTCTTTTATCCTCCAGGCCCCCCCCCCCCCCGTTCAAAAAATTAAATTTCAGAATAAAAAAAAAAAGAGGGCGGAGCCCTAAAACCGCTCGACGGAGCCACATCGCGCGAGGCGCTGCTCCCCCCATCTCCGACAACTCCTCCGCCGCCCTCTCAGGTGAACCCCCCCTCGTGAAAACAACCGAGCGCCTCCCCTTGAAGCCCTCGACGCCGACGAAGAAGCCGCGCCACCCCCCCCCCTCGAAGCAGCCCCTCCTGCCACCACCGATCGAAGACCCAAGCCGCCGACGAACTGCGAAGACCTCCCCCCCCCTCTCAGTAAGAATTTCTGTTTATTTTATTATTATTATTTTTTTTTTATTTTTTTTAAAAACCGATTTTAATAATGATTTTGTTTTAAAAATAAAAACTGAAAATGTTTAAAAGTAAAAAACTAAATATTTTTAAAGGTATAAAACTGAATATTTTTAAAAGGAATTTTTAAAAGTAATAAAACAGGAATTTTTAAAAAGTATTAAAAACTGGAATTTTTAAAAGCATTTTAAAAACCTGAATTTTAAAACATAGAAAAAAAAACTGATTTATTTATAAAGTATTAAAAACTGAAATTTTTATAAAGTATAAAACTGGATTTTTTTTATAAAGTATTAAAACTGAATTTTTTTTAGAAATAAAAACTGGTTTTTGAAATAAAGGATAAAAACTGAATTTTATAAAAAAAAAAATAAAAACTGATTTAGTTTTAAAGGTAAAAGCTTTAACATGGGAAGAAAGGTTTGAACTTTCAAGCAAAGTAAAAATCATATTTTTATATGGTGAAAGCAAAAGTAAAAATCATATTTTTATGTGTTGAAAGTCGAAATAAAAATCATATTTTTATATGTTGAAAGTCAAAGTAAAAATCATATTTTTATATATTGAATAGCGAAGTCAAAATTCGATTTTTACATATTGAGTAGCATAGTAAAAATTCTATTTTTACATATGTAGAGGATACGGGCGAAAGCGACAATAGGCGAAGATTTCTATTAAGAAGAGTCTTGAAGTTGGATAGCTATTGGTGAGAATTTCTCACCTTTCAATTTATTTTTCTAGTTATATATATACTAGGATGCAGACGGTGCTTAGTAGCACCCGACACCCGTCCACAGACCATGGACTTGTTTGTTTGACTGTTTGGTGATTGATTGTGATATTGGTTTGAATGTGGTTTGTGGTGTGAAAAATCGAATCGATAAATTGGTTAGGATTAGACGTGCGCCGTTATAAGGCGAAGGAGTAAGGCTAGGTTAGACCCTTACTCCAAAGTTTGTGGTTTGCATAACGAATTGATTTGATTGATGTGTGAATGGCGTGGGCCTTCACTAGACCGGGGATAAGGCTAGGCCTTGTCCCGTTTCTAGTATCGTGCCGTTATGCCGCCGAAATTTTCTAAAATAAGTTAGAAAAATAAAATTAGCATTTTATTTAACGAATGAACTGAATATAAATTCATATGTTAAAATAAAATGTGTTATCGTTAAAAATATAATTTTTAACGTGAATGTGAATAAATAAATATTCATTTACAAACCAGACGGTTTGTTTATGTACACCTATTTGAATGACGTTGATTGGGTCGATAAATTTTACACATCGCCTAACTGCACAAATAAAATATGTGTTTGATTGTTTGAAACCCCACACGGGTGTTAGGATGAAATTTGAAGTTCACTCATCCTGATTTATTAAATATGTCGATCGATTGATTGACAAGCTGCTATAAGCGTTAAATGTCTATATTTGATGCTTATACAGTGTAGTGCACTTTGGTTGATGGTTGATTATTCATCGTTGTTGATATATACATGTGTTGTAGAAAATCCATATAATTAACATTATATGGTAATTGATTGGGCCTCATTCCAGTTTCGAGAAAAATAGAAATATTTGAAATAGAAATATTTGAAATAGAAATATTTGAAATAGAAATATTTGAAATAGAAATATTTGAAATAGAAATATTTGAAATAGAATATTTGAAAATAGAAATATGTGAAGCCGTGAGGATTAGATTGACGCCATTTTGACGTGAACGATATTTATATCGATTTTATTCATTTTAAAATGAATATTGAAACGTGATTTCGAAATCGAATATTTTGAAATGAATTGAATTGAAAACGATTTCGAAATGAATTGAATTGAAAACGATTTCGAAATGAATTGAATTGAAAACGATTTCGAAATGAATTGAATTGAAAACGATTTCGAAATAAATTGAATTGAAAACGATTTCGAAATGAATTGAAAACGAATTCAAATTGAATTGAAAGCGATTTCGAAATAAATTGAATTGAAAACGATTTCGAAATGAATTGAATTGAAAACGATTTCGAAATGAATTGAATTGAAAACGATTTCGAAATGAATTGAATTGAAAACGATTTCGAAATGAATTGAATTTTAAAACGATTTCGAAATGAATTGAATTGAAAACGAATTCAAATGGAATTGAAAGCGAATTGAAATGAATTCAAATTGAATTGAAATTTGAATTGAATAGAAATGAATTTTGAAACGAATTTATAAAGAAGAATTCAATTTTGATTTGAATTGAAAAGGAAGTTGAAATTGCTTTTGAAACGAATTTAAAACCATTTATATAATTCGTTTTAAATAGTAATCGACGAAATATATATTATATATATTATATATATAATATAATGGCCTGAATAGAACGCGCCGCGCTGCGGCAGTTCGCGAATTTCGATCATTTGTTTCAAACGGACATTACGGGAGATCCGACCGTCGGATTCTCCTAAAACCGGAACCGTTGGGTTCGTATCGAAAAGAGCTTTCTAATGAATGTTAGAAATTTGAAATCTAACGGTTGGATTTGGAGATACGTCCAAATCAAATTCGAAAAAGGTCGCTGTAAGTGCAGTTCGATGGCCGTTAATGGAAATCGACCGTACGGGCCTTGATAAAATTATTAAAAATAGTAATAATTTGTGTAAAATCATAAGAAATGATTTGTGAAAGTTTGGGATGAAAAACTCCATATTTGAAAAGATAAAAATAGATTTTTATCGAAATGAACTAGTTTTGAACTAGAATTATAATTCTATTTATTTTTAAATAAATAAATTGAATTTGAAATGGTTTTGAAAATAACCAAAATTTCCAATGATTGCATTGGAGTGGATTTGAATCGAAATTGTCTTCGGAATATTTCGATGTTGGAATTCGTGATATTACAGGTGTTGTTATGGAAATTTGAAAGATATATATGTATATCGTTATTTCCAATACGACATTTGTTAATCGTAGAATTTGATATTGAATATAGGCCGATATAGTTTCTATTCAGAGCCTTGTATTGAATATCGAATGTGATTTGGGTTTGTCGTGAATGGTGTCTTCACTAACACTGTTCTTGAACCCAGTTGAGAAAAGATTAAATCTTTTTATTTAGATTTAATGAAGTGTACCAATTAAATGATATTTAATTGGAATTGAATTGATATTGATTTTTGGGTTTATCGTGAACAGTGTTTTAAATAACACTTGTTCTTTAACCCGATAATTAATGGGATGTGACTTTGGGTTTATCGTGAACCGTGTTTTAAATGACACTGATTCTTTAACCCAGTCACAGATTAAAACTAAGTGGAGTTTTAATGAATCTTTAATTAGATTGAAAAGATCGAGAATGGAGTATCACCAGTTTTGCTCCAGGCGATAGTTAAATCTTTAATTAGATTTGAATGTGAAATTTAGAAACTAACTGGCGGTTAGCCAAGCAGAATGGTTTTCTGGATATTGATCTGATGTTGGTTTCGGCCTTCGGGGTTAATATTTGGGGAATTATTCTCTTGATTAATTTACGGTTAGTGACTAATGAATTGGAATGAGGCGTATGTTGTGTTTGTGTAACACTTTTATAATATATACGCGAGTTATTCGGAAAGACCGGGTTTATCCCATTCTGAATAACTGATACGACGATAAGTCGAAGATGAAGACGATGGTCGAAGACCGGAAGTCTTCACGTCGTTTGGGTGATAACTGATGATCTTGATTGGGCTGTACACCCAAGAAGATGGAAACAGTTAGTGATCGTCCAGACGTACTTGGAGATCGATGGATATGCGGGGTACTAGGTGCCTCCGGTTTCGTTCAGACCCAGAACGGACTTGTAAATGGACTGTGTGTCTGACATCGGATTTCATTCTGTGTGACTGATATCGGTTGCATAGGATGGCTTGCCTGTGTGGCATGCTAAGATGCAAATGATCGAGGCTTCTGTTGAAAAGCAAAGTCTTGTGGTGATGATCAAAGCACGGCCTTTGTGGCGTAGCTTTGTGTAACGTTTACCTCGCGTGTTTCACACCCGGTATGAACCAAAAACGGGAGACGGACCTCAGGGAGGGCATGCGTTTCTTTCTAGCTAGAAGTGGCGTCAGTGGTTTTACACGCCCTGACGAGTTTGACTTATGTGGTTGTGGTTGTTGCGAGGCGCCTCGGTTATATCGGTTTCGGCCGAATGCATTCTGGTCGGCTGACGGACCAGACTTACACCCCATAGGGTGGGGAGACGTATTGTTCAGGCATAATAATCCACTCCGTGTGGACCGGCCCTGACGATCCAAGGGGCAGTTGCGGCTGTTCCTGAGGCTCGGGCTAGACAGTCTCGAATCGGTTGAGGACTATCTTTTGCCTCGGTTCATAGAAGGAAATCCAATTTCCAAATACGTGACTTTGCGGTTTTATTTGTAAACCTATATATGGCGACATGATATATGGTACCCATGCCGCCTATGATTGATACTTATGATTTGAAGTTGTTTTATGCACTATGCACTTATTATAGTATCAAATGATTTGTTTTAAACGTATCAAGCATTCTTTGGCTGTTATAAGGGAAAACCCTATCCCCCGGCTTGCGTTGCATTGTGTGATAGGACCTGGGTCTTATAACAGCTTCATCTTTCTTTATTTAGCATTGCGCTGTTTGTTTTATGCACTGGTATTCTTGGGAGAAAACCCGTTCCGTGTTATACGGCGTGGTCCCTTGATTTACCTAACTTTTAAAATAAAGATTAATAACTGTTTTAGTTCTCACACCAGTCACATGACTGACCTGGAGTTTATTGTTTTAACCTAAACTCTGGGTGCCCTTATTTTGACACGGGCAGCTAGTAGTTTCGGTTTTGCAGATTTATATTCACAGGATCCTGGTTTACAGCTGGAACGATATCCGGAAAGCTTTGTATCCGTATATCTCTTCTAGTTGTGTATTGTATTATTTTCCGCTGCTATGTATTTAAATGTAATTTAAATCTCTGATATTTCTGTGTAATATTCATTTATACTCTGTATATTCTTGTAATCTGATGCATTGTTGTAATATACAATGAAACGTTCTTCTGTATGCGTTCTGTTTTGTCGTGTTCTCAAACGATAGGGCGTTTCGAACGGTCTGGGTCGGTTTAGCGACTGGTTCGGACCGAGCGAAGTTCCTTGCCGTCACACTATATTTGATGCTTATACAGTGTAGTGCACTTTGGTTGATGGTTGATTATTTGTCGTTGCTATTATATACATGTGTTGTATGAAAATCCATATAATTAACTTTATATGGTAATTGATTGGGCCTCATTCCAATCGTGAAAATAAAGAATATTTTGATAATAAAGAATATTTTGATAATAGGAAATATTTGAAATAGAATATTTGAAAATAGAAATTTATGAAGCCGTGTTGATTAGATTGACGCCATTTTGACGTAAATGATATTTATATCGATTTTATTCATTTTAAAATGAATATTGAAAAGTAATTTCGAAATCGAATATTTCGAAATGAATTGAATTGAAAACGATTTCGAAATGAATTGAATTGAAAACGATTTCGAAATGAATTGAATTGAAAACGATTTCGAAATGAATTGAATTGAAAACGATTTCGAAATGAATTGAATTGAAAACGATTTCGAAATGAATTGAATTGAAAACGATTTCGAAATGAATTGAATGGAAAACGATTTCGAAATGAATTGAATTGAAAACGAATTCGAATTGAATTGAAAGCGAAGTGAAATGAATTCAAATTGAATTGAAATTTGAATTGAATAGAAATGGATTTTAAAACGAATTTATAAAGAAGAATTCAATTTTGATTTGAATTGAAATGGAAGTTGAAAATGTTTTTGAAACGAATTTAAAACTATTTATATAATTCGTTTTAAATAGAAATCGACGAAATATATTATATATATATTATATATATAATATAATGGCCTGAATAGAACGCGCCGCGCCGCGGCAGTTCGCGAATTTCGACCATTTATTTCAAACGGGCATTACGGGAGATCCGACCGTCGGATTCTCCTAAAACCGGAACCGTTGGGTTCGTATCGAAAAGAGCTTTCTAACGAATGTGAGAAATTAGAAATCTAACGGTTGGATTTGGAATTATGTCCAAATCAAATTTGAAAAAGGTCGTTGTAAGTGCAGTTCGATGGCCATTGGTGGAAATCGACTGTACGGGCCTTGATAAAATTATTAAAAATAGTGATAATTTGTGTAAAATCATAAGAAATGATTTGTGAAGATTTGGGATGAAAAACTCCATATTTGAAAAGATAAAAATAGATTTTTATCGAAATGAACTAGTTTTGAACTAGAAATATAATTCTATTTATTTTTAAAAAAATAAATTGAATTTGAAATGGTTTTGAAAATAACCAAAATTTCCAATGATTGCATTGGAGTGGATTTGAATCGAAATTGTCTTCGGAATATTTCGATGTTGGGTTTCGTGATTATACAGGTGTGGTTATGGAAATTTGAAAGATATATATTTATATCGTTATTTCCGATACGACATTTGTTAGTCGTAGAATTCGATATTGAATATAAGCCGATATATTTTCTATTCAGAGCCTTGTATTGAATATCGAATGTGATTTGGGTTTGTCGTGAATGGTGTCTTCACTAACACTGTTCTTGAACCCAGTTGAGAAAAGATTAAATCTTTTTATTTAGATTTAATGAAGTGTACCAATTAAATAATATTTAATTGGAATTGAATGGATATTGATTTTTGGGTTTATCGTGAACAGTGTTTTAAACAACACTCGTTCTTTAACCCGATAATTAATGAATGTGACTTTGGGTTTATCGTGAACTGCGTTTTAAATGACACTGATTCTTTAACCCAGTCAAAGATTAAAACTAAGTGGAGTTTTAATGAATCTTTAAATAGATTGGAAAAAAAATCGAGAATGGAGTATCACCAGTTTTACTCCAAGCGATAGTTAAATCTTTAATTAGATTTGAACGTGAAATGGTAATTGAGTTACCGATAACACTGTGGTGTTAGATATGAAGTATTACCAATTTTACTTCATGGGATGAATAGGTTGGGATTGGGAAATAAAATAAATGATTACTTCGGTGTGGTTCGCTAATCCCGACTAGTTTGAATTGATATTCAAAGGAGATTAAAGAATAAATTTAAAGAATTTATCTTGGATAAAATTAATGGGAACTTTTCTCAAAGTATAGGAATATTTGAATAAAAGAATATTCTGAATTGGAATGAGGAGTATGTTGTGTTTGTGTAACACTTTTACAATATATACGCGAGTTATTCAGAAAGACCGGGTTTATCCCATTCTGAATAACTGATTCGACGTGGTGTCGAAGATGAAGACGGTGGTCGAAGACCAGAAGTCTTCACGTCGTTTGGGTGATTACTGATGATCTTGATTGGGCTGTACACCCAAGAAGATGGAAACAGTTAGTGATCGTCCAGACGTACTTGGAGATCGATGGATATGCGGGGTACTAGGTGCCTCCGGTTTCGTTCAGACCCAGAACGGACTTGTAAATGGACTGTGTGTCTGACATTGGATTTTAGTCCGTGTGATTGATCTCTATTAAATATATATCTGTTTGGCGGCGGAGAATTTATTCTCTTGCTTAACGCCCTTCTCTGAGACGTACGAGCTCAGGGGTTATATATTGATGGATATCAAACGCATGGAGTGAATTGCCTGTGTGGCATGCCTAAGTGGCAAATGATCGAGGCTTCTGTTGAAAAGCAAAGTCTTGTGGTTGATGATCGAAGCACGGCCTTCGTGGCGTAGCTTTGTGTAACGTTTACTTCGCCAGTTTCACACCCGGTATGAACCAAAAACGGGAGAGGACATCAGGGAGGACTTGCGTTTCTTTCTAGCTAGAAGTGGCGTCAGTGGTTTTACACGCCCTGACGAGTTTGACTTATGTGGTTGTTGCTGTTGCGAGGCGCCTCGGTTTGATCGGACGATCCGGGTCCGATGGAGTCATTTTTTGGCTCATTGACGCCCCAAAGGGCGGGGAGACGTATTGTTCAGGCATAATAATCCACATCGGTGGACCGGCCCTGACGATCCAAGGCTTGCCTGCGCGCTTGCCTGAGACACGGGCTAGAGCGTCTCGAATCGGTTGAGGACTATCTTTTGCCTCGGTTCATAGTTGGAAACCCAATTTCCAAATACGTGACTTTGCGATTTTGATTGTATAACCTATATATGGCGACATAGTGGTATGGGGCATTCATGCCGCCTACGATTGATACTTATGATTTGAAGTTGTTTTATACACTATGCACTTATAATAGTATCAAATGATTTGTTTTAACCGTATCAAGCATTCTTTGGCTGTTATAAGGGAAAACCCTATCCTCGGCTGCGTTGCATTGTGTGATGGGACCTGGGTCGTATAACAGCTTCATTTTTCTTTATTTAGCATTGCGCTGTTTGTTTTATGCACTGGTATTCTTGGGAGGAAACCCGTTCCGTGTTATACGGCGTGGTCCCTTGATTTACCTAATGATTTAAAATAAAGATTAATAACTGTTTTAGTTCTCACACCAGTCACATGACTGACCTGGAGTTTATTGTTTTAACCTAAACTCTGGGTGCCCCTATTTTCGACACGGGCAGCAAGTAGTTTTGGTTTTGCAGATTTATATTCACAGGATCCTGGTTTACAGCTGGAACGATATCCGGAAAGCTTTGTATCCGTATATCTCCTTCAGTTGTGCATTGTATTATTTTCCGCTGCTATGTATTTAAATGTAATTTAAATCTCTGATATTTCTGTGTAATATTCATTTATACTCTGTATATTCTTGTAATCTGATGCATTGTTGTAATATACAATGAAATGTTCTTCTGTATGCGTTCTATTTTGTCGTGTTCTCAAACGATAGGGCGTTTCGAACGGTCTGGGTTGGTTTAGCGACTGGTTCGGACCGAGCGAAATTCCTTGCCGTCACAAAATATCACTCTTTAAACTCTTTTATAAATTCTCGTCTATCCATGATTCAATTATTCCATTTTTGATGTTTTGAAATCCATTCAAACTTCTTTTACGACCGTTAAGGCCTTTATCAAACCATTTTGGTATTTAAATAACCAATCCGAAAGTTTATATCATTTAAACATTTATTCAATAATATCTTACATTTCTATTTGTTATATCTTATATATTTATAAAATTGGTAAATTTAATTTTGACCATTTTTTTTTTTACTAAAAATCATAGTTTGAATTCACATAAAAATATATTCATATCTTTGAAATCATTCAAAATCCATTTAACATTGATCTCGACAAATCATCTCTTTTGATTGAAGGTACTAAAGAGGCTAACGGTTACTATAGTACCAAACCGTGAAATATAAACCAATTTCACATTCCATACAAGCAACAAGATCATATTGATAACGTTATTCAGTTCAAAAGGTGAACAGTTTACTAATGACGGTCGATAATAAGTGTAACAGTCTATACTGTGCTAATAACAGAAATGCAAGCATTATAACGTTTATAATGTTATAAACGTAACCACGGAGGTAAGTTACCTCAATTGGATTTAATCGTCAGAAATAACGATTAATTAAATTAAACGAACGTTTAATTTAACTGTTTCAGTCAAAATATGAATATAAAATCAACAACGAACAAACAAACAAACAACCATAGCACACAATTATAAAACCCGACTTATATAAATTATAAGTAGGGGAAAAACTGAGTGAGTTTAACTCACCTTGATTTTACACATCGCTTGAAACGACCCCGAGATTCGAGTAGGCTTTTCAACCATCCTCTCCTCCCTCGGCACTGGGCTAACCTCCCAGCGTGGCTTACAGAGATACCTCAGAACTGCTTTTACGGCCATCCTCTCGACTCGACCAACCCACATTGTCGGGAGATGTAGGGGTAAGAGTCTCCCGTTCGCCACCTAACGCGAAGCGAGAACCCCCTATCATCCGTACCAATTAAGCAACCAGCTCTGATACCTATTCGCTCAACCTAAGCTCTGATACCAACTGAAACGACCCGCAAATCCGTGCTATCGGAGTTGACTAAATACAACACACGTCCAACCCAAATAACACAGAAATACGACTCATTATTAGAAAGAAGATAGAGGGTGAGAATAGATAAGATAGAAAACTTAGAATAGGAGAAAAACGAAGATCACAACTCACAGCGGAACGAATAAAATATATTATATAACATAACCTTTGAAATACAAATCTGTTTTGTACATATATACATACCATCATCAGAGTACACATAACATTTGATCCAGCGGAAGTAACTCTAAATAACTAACATTGAAGCCTCCAGCTTCAAGCTCCTCCAAGTGTATCTGTAAAAGCCTGAAACACTTGACTGCCCGTACAAATTTGGGCACCCAAGAGTTTAGGGAAAACAAAAACAAAATAAACTCTGGGTCAGTCATGGGACTGGTGTGAGTAAACTCCAACCACTTGTTTAACTTTAAAATCCTTTCAAAAGAAAAGATAATAGTAAGACCAGCCCACACATAAACACGGACGGTTTTTACCTTACTATAACCCAAAATACTTTGATATCAAAATCCAGTGATATTATAATAATGTCTACATCAAGTAAATAACCAAATAGCAGAACGCTTTGCATCTCACGCTCCACATATATAGTATAAAATCAAAAACCCGCATGGCGCTTATTGGAGATTGGATTTCCAACTATGACAAGGTATGGAACCACCTTCCGATGATGTATCTCTAGAGGCGAATACACCTGGGTTCAACAAGAACATCTTGCAACCCGGCCCTCACATGACCGACCACTCATTTCGCTTGAGTGTATCGAATGTATATCACCAACGGTTGGACTCAAACCACCGTTTCCCGAATGGGCAGAATCGATAGATTTAGAAACAAAAGGAATTTCTCTAGATAGGTGATTATACACCCTAATGGGTGCGACCCACATAGCCATGCTGCCTGCCCGATTTTTGTCCTTTCCCGGTTGTTGAGGCCTGAGGCTACGCATACTTTCCATTCATTGATAGCACAATCACTTTGAATGCCACATCGTCAGATCCGTTAATCACTAATTGATTTGCACAAATATTCTGGATGTTATGCTAAGGGATAAATCCGTTGCAACCATATATATTCATACAGACCAACCCATTTGATCATTGGAAATACTTTGTCAGACATTCGTCCATTTACGTTCGTTCTGGATTGAACGAAACCGAAGGCACTATTTCTATAACTAGAAAAGCCCTTGCACTTCACTCCGTCTTCAATATATTCAGCATACTTGGTTCGCAACGCTTATGCCGATACGGAGTGGTTCTTCGGATAATAATCCAACCGGTCTCTCCATATTGACAACGATGGTCAAAAACTTCGATAGTCTGTGATTTAACTATCGAGTAAAAACAAGTGTTCATCCAAACATATCAAACAAATCACTGGGCCCTTTAATTAATATTTCATTAATTAAATCTCTTCACCATTTTCTCTATCAATATTTGTTAACCAAATATTTTCAATAATCATCTTGCCTCTTATGCCATTTGGAAAACGTTTCCAAATATCAACGTCTTTTATTTCTATATATTAGAAAATATCTCTATTTGCAATTGAAACAATTCCAATCATTTATCTCTATTCCCCTTTTGTTTACAACATTCGATTTTTATATTCACTTTACTATCGAATTCAATACGTCGATATAATGATTTCTAATTATCAAAATATCTTAAAAATATTCTGACTCCTTAAATTTCCGGAAAAATTCGCCATAACCTCCCCTGTATCGGGAGCATCGGGAAATTTCAAATAGCTTCCCGGTATCTTCCTCAATCAAAAAGAAAAAGGAAAAGCCAAGCGGCTTGCCGATACGGCGCATAAAACCCATATATGAATTAAACATGTACCTTTTTGGTCGAGCACATAAATTTAAATCTCCATATACTCCATCCCATATCTGTTTAATACCTGTTCATCTTTTTCCAATCCAATTCAACTCAATCCATTCGTTTGAATTCAATTTTGAATCGTTTGAATTCAGTTTCGCTCAATTATTCTTTAATTAGCCTTTTTGTCTATTTCACTTCTTTGTTTGAACATAACATGTTCAAATAAAATATTTAACTCGTTCAAAACCAAATTGAATTCCAATTTCAATACTATTTTCCTTTTCTATTTCGAATATAAATTCTCAAATCGAATTCACTAATTCAAAACCCCAAAACCCCTTCGAAAATTCGTTAACTAATTTCTATCCAATTTAGTTAATTCTATTAAATAAATCAAAATCTGGTTTCTGTTTCAAAAATCATATTCATTTACACAACTTGAATTCGCATATATTTTACAACTCAACTCGGAGATTTTCTAAATAGGAAATTCGGATTTTATTTGCTTAAAATCCCTTTATAATATTAAATAAACCATAATGGTTTTAAAACGATTCTGGCGCTGCTTTTCTGAAAATTTGATTTTGACATAACTCAAAATCTATACGACGAAATCCAGATTTTTCTCTTTCATTAGAAAACTATTATCTAACCGGTCCTGACGTTTCTTGTTTCGAAGAATTCCGACTTCAATCGAGTTCTATATATTCAATTGAAGTTCGAATCGCCAATTTACGAACTGCAGCGCTGCGGCGAGTTCGTTTTAATTATATTTATATATATAAAAACTTTTAAACTTCCTTAAAATGAATTCAACTATATATATATTCATATATATTTCAAATTCCATTTGAATCCTTACATTTCAAATTCCATAGTTTTAAATCCTGTCTTCAAATCCTATTTGAAATCCTTTAGTCGAATTCCATTTCAAATTCTTTATTCGAATTCCATTTCAAATCCTCTATTCGAATTCCCACTTTAATTCAACTCCTTTTTGAATTTCTATATTTGAAATTCATACTTGAATTTAGATATTCAACTCCATTTTGAATTCCCTTTTTAAATTCAAATATTCAAACCCCATTCGAATTTCTATGTTCAAATCTATTTCCAACTCTATTTGAATTAAACATTCCAATTTTCTTTCAAACAACATTGAATTCAAAATTCGAATTCATTTACAAATGCCATTTGAATTCTAAATTCAAATTCAGTAGTTAAACTCCACATTTAATTTTCTTGAATCCCAATACCTTAATTTATTCCTTTGAATTAAATTCCACTTTAAATTCTATAATCAAATGAATGGTTATATTTGAAAATCATATTTGAATTTAAATATTTAACTTCATTTAAATTTCTATTTGAAATCTCATATTTAAATCCCATTGGAATTTCTTTATTCAAACCCATTTGAATTCCTTCGAATTCAAATTCCATTTCAAACCATTTGGATTCCCTGTTCTACTTTGAAATCCTATTTTCAAAGTATTTCAAATTCTATTTTGAAATCTCATATTCGAATTTCTACTTGAATTTCTGTATTCAATTCCATGTTCAAATTCAATACTCGAATTTCTATTTCAAATCTCAATTCAAATTTCATATTTGAATTCCATTCCAATCTCTATTCAAATTTCACATTTGAATTCTTCTTTGAAATACTATATTTCAAATTCTATTCAAATTTTCTTTGAAATTCTATATTTCAAATTCTATTTTGAAATTCTACATTCAAATCCCAATTTCACGCTTATATTTCTATTTTTGAATTATCAATTGATAATTCTTTTCACTTCATTTATGACTTCGTTATAAAAGAACTATTTCTTAAACTTCGTTTAAAAAGAAACTACTTGTTTTATTTTTCAAAACAAGTTTTATATCTTTATTTCCATTAAAAATTCAAATTCTATTTAAAAATAGAATTTTCCCTTTTTAAATTTCAAATATCCTTCCCCGATATTTTTAAATATCATTACTTAAGCCCAGTGATATTTAAACACACAAAGCAACGAATTATTTATTTTTCTAACACATCATATATAAAAATATATATATGCAAACAAATAAACAAACAGATAATATATTTTTGAGGAATCCAGTTGGATTCCTCCAACCTGTTTTCCTGCATCCACAGATGTTAGCACGTAAATAATACCCATTCTGCTTCGTGGCAGAATATCGCGGTATAGAAGGTCATCCACTAATCATAGCGTGGGGCGTATAGGGTAATCATCCGCTATGAAACTGCGGGCATCCGCTAATGAGACTGCGGGAATCCAACCAATCAATCAACCCAATATATATATATATATAGCCTAAATAACTAATATATATAAAACAAGCAGAAAAATTCAAACAAGCAACAACAATTTATTTTTACGAAGTAAAAATAATTAAAGTAAAAGGTGAGTGAGATTTACTCACCGGGATTTTGATTCGCTGAATATCCTGTTAATTTCCATGTCGTCTCGGCTTGTTTCAATTGAATTCATTTTGTTCCTATGATGATTTATTATTTACCGATTAAACTATTGTTCAATTTAATTATTAACGCAAATAAATTATTCTATGTGAATAAAAATTTGGTAAAACATATACCTCTCTCTCCGCAACTAACTATGTAGCGAACTCCACAAACATTGGTCTATTCCACCGGAAATCATCCTCAAAACAGTTGCACCCCACTTTGGCATTTTGACAAACATGTCTCAGACATTGCATTGTCGTAGTTGCACCGCCTTACTGGCCTTACCGACCGGCCAAACCACTGTCCCAACCCTGCGCCTTCTCCTACACCCTCAAAATCAAAGATCGAATTCCATAAAATCACCTTAGTTCGTCACCTGCATCCACACAGTGTCGAAGTCAACCTTGATGAATCCCGCCTCCCTCTTCTTCCAGTAAAAACCGCGACACTCCAGGTGCCAAAATCAATTTCGTAACAGCCTCGTCCTTCCCCAAATCGCGACTCAAAGTCGAGCTCGAGTTCACCTAAAAATCAAGAGCCTAACTCCCTTTCCGCTCGCAAGCCTCCAGAAGCCCGAGCCCCCAAAATCGAAACCGCATCTGAACTTAAACTTGTCGAAAACCCCGTACCCTTCGCAGAACATGTTCGGCAACCTCGTTTTTGATTTTGATTCCATTCGAATTGATTTCGAATTCCGAAACAAGAAAACAGAAAGGCGGCTTTTGATTTTTAGGCTTTTAGGAGGAGCGGTGTATTATATAAGGGAAACAGGTGGTTTTTAATTGAACAGAGAATGAATTAGAAAGAGAAGACTTTGTATGTGATTATAAGGGAGAACGGAAATGGATGGAAAAATCACAGAACGAGGTCGCGTTTTATAGATGAGGGGAGGGAAAGACAGAAAGTACATAGGCCATTAAAATTGTGTTTCCCTGATAACGAGAGCGGGAGACAGTTTTGTGGCTCGAGGGAACTAGGTTTTCATAGGAAGTAAATTAGGTCGGCTGATAAAACATTTGATAGGAATTTATTTAATTTGATAACTAAAATATCTCACAGTCCCTTATTTCTAACAATCTTGAACCGTTATTTAGTCGCAACGACCGACGTTTCCAAGCTTATACAATAATTTGAACTTAACAGAATCGATTTGCATTGGGAATTCAATTGTTATTATTACGATAATTAAATATAATCGATATTAAATCATATATCGATAATTAAATTGACAAATCCAATATAAAATTCATTTATATTATGAATTCAATATTTAAAAACCATACTAAATATTTAAATAAATCGATCAAAAATCCGGGTCGTTACATTCTTCCCCCCTTAAAATAATTTCGTCCTCGAAATTGCTAAAGTAAGAAAAAGGTACAAATCCATTACTTTTCAAAAATTCACTTATGTTGAAACTCAACTCCTCATATTTCTATGACTTTAATTTCAACCAAAACTTTTGGTTTCCATTCATATGCATTCTAATTCATATTCATTTCGATTTATTTCAAATTGATTCTAGTCAATTTAATTCACCCTGAACCATTTAACTTGCTTCAGTTAAATTTTAATTCCAGAATCCAAATCCCAGGGTTATCATTTCAAATCCTTTTTGAATCTCATAAATATACACATATATTTATCTTCATTTCAAATTCAAAACATTTGAATTTCCAAACCACTTGTTTTCTTTCAAACAAATTTCCATCAAAAACTTTTTCTAAGGTAGCAATTCATCACTTAGAAACTCGGAAATGAACACTGATGATGTTGCAATCATCATCAGAATTATTTCCCAGCCACTGAAGTGAGTTTAGTGCTTTATTATTTCAAAATTCATCTAAAATGATTTTCTTTCAAATCCTTCTAAAATAAATCTATATTACTTTAATATACTTTGAAAAATATTTCCAACTTCCCAGGATTTTGAATTCTTAATTCTGGTTCTGAATCCAATTCTAATTCATCCCATTTGTATATTTAATTCATATACAAGTTCTATTTGATTATATATAACCATTTCAATTTTATAATCTCGTTTGATTATAAAGTCAACATCCAACACATCCATATAATAATAATTCTAGAAAATTATTCTTTCTATATCAAAATAGAAATTTGGGTAAAATTATTTCATTCACCCACTTTAAAACAATATTGTGTTCAATCTCCTGTTCAAGTGTTTAGAAATCCCTATCGGCTTCGTGGCGTCCCACGATTCGACCAGAATTCATAAACTACTCACAGACTAGTCAACACAATATAAAATAACTTTTATATCGATTTACAAATACGCTCTCTCGTATCTATACACTCAACTCATTCTAGGGTACTACTGACCCTATCTCTAATGAGCACATGCCACTCAACTCATTCATATATATTTCAAATTCCATTTGAATCCTTACATTTCAAATTCCATAGTTTTAAATCCTGTCTTCAAATCCTATTTGAAATCCTTTAGTCGAATTCCATTTCAAATTCTTTATTCGAATTCCATTTCAAATCCTCTATTCGAATTCCCACTTTAATTCAACTCCTTTTTGAATTTCTATATTTGAAATTCATACTTGAATTTAGATATTCAACTCCATTTTGAATTCCCTTTTTAAATTCAAATATTCAAACCCCATTCGAATTTCTATGTTCAAATCTATTTCCAACTCTATTTGAATTAAACATTCCAATTTTCTTTCAAACAACATTGAATTCAAAATTCGAATTCATTTACAAATGCCATTTGAATTCTAAATTCAAATTCAGTAGTTAAACTCCACATTTAATTTTCTTGAATCCCAATACCTTAATTTATTCCTTTGAATTAAATTCCACTTTAAATTCTATAATCAAATGAATGGTTATATTTGAAAATCATATTTGAATTTAAATATTTAACTTCATTTAAATTTCTATTTGAAATCTCATATTTAAATCCCATTGGAATTTCTTTATTCAAACCCATTTGAATTCCTTCGAATTCAAATTCCATTTCAAACCATTTGGATTCCCTGTTCTACTTTGAAATCCTATTTTCAAAGTATTTCAAATTCTATTTTGAAATCTCATATTCGAATTTCTACTTGAATTTCTGTATTCAATTCCATGTTCAAATTCAATACTCGAATTTCTATTTCAAATCTCAATTCAAATTTCATATTTGAATTCCATTCCAATCTCTATTCAAATTTCACATTTGAATTCTTCTTTGAAATACTATATTTCAAATTCTATTCAAATTTTCTTTGAAATTCTATATTTCAAATTCTATTTTGAAATTCTACATTCAAATCCCAATTTCACGCTTATATTTCTATTTTTGAATTATCAATTGATAATTCTTTTCACTTCATTTATGACTTCGTTATAAAAGAACTATTTCTTAAACTTCGTTTAAAAAGAAACTACTTGTTTTATTTTTCAAAACAAGTTTTATATCTTTATTTCCATTAAAAATTCAAATTCTATTTAAAAATAGAATTTTCCCTTTTTAAATTTCAAATATCCTTCCCCGATATTTTTAAATATCATTACTTAAGCCCAGTGATATTTAAACACACAAAGCAACGAATTATTTATTTTTCTAACACATCATATATAAAAATATATATATGCAAACAAATAAACAAACAGATAATATATTTTTGAGGAATCCAGTTGGATTCCTCCAACCTGTTTTCCTGCATCCACAGATGTTAGCACGTAAATAATACCCATTCTGCTTCGTGGCAGAATATCGCGGTATAGAAGGTCATCCACTAATCATAGCGTGGGGCGTATAGGGTAATCATCCGCTATGAAACTGCGGGCATCCGCTAATGAGACTGCGGGAATCCAACCAATCAATCAACCCAATATATATATATATATAGCCTAAATAACTAATATATATAAAACAAGCAGAAAAATTCAAACAAGCAACAACAATTTATTTTTACGAAGTAAAAATAATTAAAGTAAAAGGTGAGTGAGATTTACTCACCGGGATTTTGATTCGCTGAATATCCTGTTAATTTCCATGTCGTCTCGGCTTGTTTCAATTGAATTCATTTTGTTCCTATGATGATTTATTATTTACCGATTAAACTATTGTTCAATTTAATTATTAACGCAAATAAATTATTCTATGTGAATAAAAATTTGGTAAAACATATACCTCTCTCTCCGCAACTAACTATGTAGCGAACTCCACAAACATTGGTCTATTCCACCGGAAATCATCCTCAAAACAGTTGCACCCCACTTTGGCATTTTGACAAACATGTCTCAGACATTGCATTGTCGTAGTTGCACCGCCTTACTGGCCTTACCGACCGGCCAAACCACTGTCCCAACCCTGCGCCTTCTCCTACACCCTCAAAATCAAAGATCGAATTCCATAAAATCACCTTAGTTCGTCACCTGCATCCACACAGTGTCGAAGTCAACCTTGATGAATCCCGCCTCCCTCTTCTTCCAGTAAAAACCGCGACACTCCAGGTGCCAAAATCAATTTCGTAACAGCCTCGTCCTTCCCCAAATCGCGACTCAAAGTCGAGCTCGAGTTCACCTAAAAATCAAGAGCCTAACTCCCTTTCCGCTCGCAAGCCTCCAGAAGCCCGAGCCCCCAAAATCGAAACCGCATCTGAACTTAAACTTGTCGAAAACCCCGTACCCTTCGCAGAACATGTTCGGCAACCTCGTTTTTGATTTTGATTCCATTCGAATTGATTTCGAATTCCGAAACAAGAAAACAGAAAGGCGGCTTTTGATTTTTAGGCTTTTAGGAGGAGCGGTGTATTATATAAGGGAAACAGGTGGTTTTTAATTGAACAGAGAATGAATTAGAAAGAGAAGACTTTGTATGTGATTATAAGGGAGAACGGAAATGGATGGAAAAATCACAGAACGAGGTCGCGTTTTATAGATGAGGGGAGGGAAAGACAGAAAGTACATAGGCCATTAAAATTGTGTTTCCCTGATAACGAGAGCGGGAGACAGTTTTGTGGCTCGAGGGAACTAGGTTTTCATAGGAAGTAAATTAGGTCGGCTGATAAAACATTTGATAGGAATTTATTTAATTTGATAACTAAAATATCTCACAGTCCCTTATTTCTAACAATCTTGAACCGTTATTTAGTCGCAACGACCGACGTTTCCAAGCTTATACAATAATTTGAACTTAACAGAATCGATTTGCATTGGGAATTCAATTGTTATTATTACGATAATTAAATATAATCGATATTAAATCATATATCGATAATTAAATTGACAAATCCAATATAAAATTCATTTATATTATGAATTCAATATTTAAAAACCATACTAAATATTTAAATAAATCGATCAAAAATCCGGGTCGTTACATTCTTCCCCCCTTAAAATAATTTCGTCCTCGAAATTGCTAAAGTAAGAAAAAGGTACAAATCCATTACTTTTCAAAAATTCACTTATGTTGAAACTCAACTCCTCATATTTCTATGACTTTAATTTCAACCAAAACTTTTGGTTTCCATTCATATGCATTCTAATTCATATTCATTTCGATTTATTTCAAATTGATTCTAGTCAATTTAATTCACCCTGAACCATTTAACTTGCTTCAGTTAAATTTTAATTCCAGAATCCAAATCCCAGGGTTATCATTTCAAATCCTTTTTGAATCTCATAAATATACACATATATTTATCTTCATTTCAAATTCAAAACATTTGAATTTCCAAACCACTTGTTTTCTTTCAAACAAATTTCCATCAAAAACTTTTTCTAAGGTAGCAATTCATCACTTAGAAACTCGGAAATGAACACTGATGATGTTGCAATCATCATCAGAATTATTTCCCAGCCACTGAAGTGAGTTTAGTGCTTTATTATTTCAAAATTCATCTAAAATGATTTTCTTTCAAATCCTTCTAAAATAAATCTATATTACTTTAATATACTTTGAAAAATATTTCCAACTTCCCAGGATTTTGAATTCTTAATTCTGGTTCTGAATCCAATTCTAATTCATCCCATTTGTATATTTAATTCATATACAAGTTCTATTTGGTTATATATAACCATTTCAATTTTATAATCTCGTTTGATTATAAAGTCAACATCCAACACATCCATATAATAATAATTCTAGAAAATTATTCTTTCTATATCAAAATAGAAATTTGGGTAAAATTATTTCATTCACCCACTTTAAAACAATATTGTGTTCAATCTCCTGTTCAAGTGTTTAGAAATCCCTATCGGCTTCGTGGCGTCCCACGATTCGACCAGAATTCATAAACTACTCACAGACTAGTCAACACAATATAAAATAACTTTTATATCGATTTACAAATACGCTCTCTCGTATCTATACACTCAACTCATTCTAGGGTACTACTGACCCTATCTCTAATGAGCACATGCCACTCAACTCATTCATATATATTTCAAATTCCATTTGAATCCTTACATTTCAAATTCCATAGTTTTAAATCCTGTCTTCAAATCCTATTTGAAATCCTTTAGTCGAATTCCATTTCAAATTCTTTATTCGAATTCCATTTCAAATCCTCTATTCGAATTCCCACTTTAATTCAACTCCTTTTTGAATTTCTATATTTGAAATTCATACTTGAATTTAGATATTCAACTCCATTTTGAATTCCCTTTTTAAATTCAAATATTCAAACCCCATTCGAATTTCTATGTTCAAATCTATTTCCAACTCTATTTGAATTAAACATTCCAATTTTCTTTCAAACAACATTGAATTCAAAATTCGAATTCATTTACAAATGCCATTTGAATTCTAAATTCAAATTCAGTAGTTAAACTCCACATTTAATTTTCTTGAATCCCAATACCTTAATTTATTCCTTTGAATTAAATTCCACTTTAAATTCTATAATCAAATGAATGGTTATATTTGAAAATCATATTTGAATTTAAATATTTAACTTCATTTAAATTTCTATTTGAAATCTCATATTTAAATCCCATTGGAATTTCTTTATTCAAACCCATTTGAATTCCTTCGAATTCAAATTCCATTTCAAACCATTTGGATTCCCTGTTCTACTTTGAAATCCTATTTTCAAAGTATTTCAAATTCTATTTTGAAATCTCATATTCGAATTTCTACTTGAATTTCTGTATTCAATTCCATGTTCAAATTCAATACTCGAATTTCTATTTCAAATCTCAATTCAAATTTCATATTTGAATTCCATTCCAATCTCTATTCAAATTTCACATTTGAATTCTTCTTTGAAATACTATATTTCAAATTCTATTCAAATTTTCTTTGAAATTCTATATTTCAAATTCTATTTTGAAATTCTACATTCAAATCCCAATTTCACGCTTATATTTCTATTTTTGAATTATCAATTGATAATTCTTTTCACTTCATTTATGACTTCGTTATAAAAGAACTATTTCTTAAACTTCGTTTAAAAAGAAACTACTTGTTTTATTTTTCAAAACAAGTTTTATATCTTTATTTCCATTAAAAATTCAAATTCTATTTAAAAATAGAATTTTCCCTTTTTAAATTTCAAATATCCTTCCCCGATATTTTTAAATATCATTACTTAAGCCCAGTGATATTTAAACACACAAAGCAACGAATTATTTATTTTTCTAACACATCATATATAAAAATATATATATGCAAACAAATAAACAAACAGATAATATATTTTTGAGGAATCCAGTTGGATTCCTCCAACCTGTTTTCCTGCATCCACAGATGTTAGCACGTAAATAATACCCATTCTGCTTCGTGGCAGAATATCGCGGTATAGAAGGTCATCCACTAATCATAGCGTGGGGCGTATAGGGTAATCATCCGCTATGAAACTGCGGGCATCCGCTAATGAGACTGCGGGAATCCAACCAATCAATCAACCCAATATATATATATATAGCCTAAATAACTAATATATATAAAACAAGCAGAAAAATTCAAACAAGCAACAACAATTTATTTTTACGAAGTAAAAATAATTAAAGTAAAAGGTGAGTGAGATTTACTCACCGGGATTTTGATTCGCTGAATATCCTGTTAATTTCCATGTCGTCTCGGCTTGTTTCAATTGAATTCATTTTGTTCCTATGATGATTTATTATTTACCGATTAAACTATTGTTCAATTTAATTATTAACGCAAATAAATTATTCTATGTGAATAAAAATTTGGTAAAACATATACCTCTCTCTCCGCAACTAACTATGTAGCGAACTCCACAAACATTGGTCTATTCCACCGGAAATCATCCTCAAAACAGTTGCACCCCACTTTGGCATTTTGACAAACATGTCTCAGACATTGCATTGTCGTAGTTGCACCGCCTTACTGGCCTTACCGACCGGCCAAACCACTGTCCCAACCCTGCGCCTTCTCCTACACCCTCAAAATCAAAGATCGAATTCCATAAAATCACCTTAGTTCGTCACCTGCATCCACACAGTGTCGAAGTCAACCTTGATGAATCCCGCCTCCCTCTTCTTCCAGTAAAAACCGCGACACTCCAGGTGCCAAAATCAATTTCGTAACAGCCTCGTCCTTCCCCAAATCGCGACTCAAAGTCGAGCTCGAGTTCACCTAAAAATCAAGAGCCTAACTCCCTTTCCGCTCGCAAGCCTCCAGAAGCCCGAGCCCCCAAAATCGAAACCGCATCTGAACTTAAACTTGTCGAAAACCCCGTACCCTTCGCAGAACATGTTCGGCAACCTCGTTTTTGATTTTGATTCCATTCGAATTGATTTCGAATTCCGAAACAAGAAAACAGAAAGGCGGCTTTTGATTTTTAGGCTTTTAGGAGGAGCGGTGTATTATATAAGGGAAACAGGTGGTTTTTAATTGAACAGAGAATGAATTAGAAAGAGAAGACTTTGTATGTGATTATAAGGGAGAACGGAAATGGATGGAAAAATCACAGAACGAGGTCGCGTTTTATAGATGAGGGGAGGGAAAGACAGAAAGTACATAGGCCATTAAAATTGTGTTTCCCTGATAACGAGAGCGGGAGACAGTTTTGTGGCTCGAGGGAACTAGGTTTTCATAGGAAGTAAATTAGGTCGGCTGATAAAACATTTGATAGGAATTTATTTAATTTGATAACTAAAATATCTCACAGTCCCTTATTTCTAACAATCTTGAACCGTTATTTAGTCGCAACGACCGACGTTTCCAAGCTTATACAATAATTTGAACTTAACATAATCGATTTGCATTGGGAATTCAATTGTTATTATTACGATAATTAAATATAATCGATATTAAATCATATATCGATAATTAAATTGACAAATCCAATATAAAATTCATTTATATTATGAATTCAATATTTAAAAACCATACTAAATATTTAAATAAATCGATCAAAAATCCGGGTCGTTACATCGCTGAAACGGTTTGTTTTAATCAAATTAAACGGGCGTTTAATTCAATTAAAATCTTCATAGCTGCCAATTCCGACAAATCCCGTCCCATCATGTTATGCTTGCTCCTTGTTTTGGTCTGATTCTGTATATGAACGTGTTACTCATATTATAATATACGACTAAATTTTCATTTATTTTTCTTTAATAACAACATATATGTTTTCGACACGTCCAAACTAATTTTCGTTTCATATTAACATTTGATCTTGGACGTTGAACAAACACTTTGATTAGAAAGGCCATGACAAAACATTTGTTGGACAAGGTGAATATGGATCAGGCAAACTAAAGTGGGCGCCTTATATTATTTAAATATACTACTAAACTTAATTAGGCTATTACTAGGATTAAGCAGGTTTATAAACTTGATCGGCGCATAAAACATGATTGGGCATGTTGAGACCTTCCCAGGTGCGCACTATTTCAGTTTGGCACATTTTAAAACTAGTTAGGCACAAATGTAACTTCTATACATGTTAATTCTTTTGTTCTTAATCTCATTGTTTGTTAATACATTAATAGCTAATACTATAAGAAATCTACTTTAATCTAATTCCTCATGATTATTATAACAACCTGGTTTGGTTAGTTTGATTTGGCACATTCAATAAAAATGTGTTTAAAGCATATGTAAAATGGTACCCAAATATGTGCCAAACACTTTCAATCCTTGTCACTTGCTGTTGTATTTCTTCCCAGTCCATTATAGCTACTGTTGCTCCTTTCTACCAAGCTTCTTCCTTCCCCACGTCTCACGTTTAGTCTCTTTTCTCATCCATGCAAGCCACCGCACCGGTTTCACATATACCCCTTTCTTTTTTTTCTTTCTTTTTTTTATATATAATAGAACGAAAGCCCAATTTCATCCCACCCTTTTTCTTTACTGCGCATACTCCTCCTCCCCTATCTTCTATTTTATGCGAACCAAACAGAAGCTACACTGCCACAGGCTTCCTTTTTCTCTTTTTTTTTCCGCACTTCCTTTCCGCATGCACACACAGTGCTCCGCCCGCCATCTCAATGCTCCGCCTTCAACTGCGGTGCTGCCGCACTTTCCCTCCTCCGACAGCCGTTGTCCCCCACTCATCCGCATGCATCGCTCCTCCTTCTTCTTCTTTTCATATTCTTTTTTTTTCTTTCTTCCTTCCTTTTTTTTTTGGAGGGCGCTACTGTAATAACCCGAAAATGCGGGCCAGTTTGAAATTTTTATTTTGGCAATTTTGGCGGATTTTGAATATTTAAAATAGATTATTTTAAATAAAATCGACGAGAAATTTATTTTGAATATAGAATTCGACATATATATTATATACGTCGTCGTTAGAATATAAATATTTATATATAATTATAAATAGAATTGAAAATGGCGCGGTAGTTCGATAATTCGATTTCAAACTTCAATTGAATGTACCGGGTGCAAAACAATCCGGATTTTAGTGAAACCAAAAATAATAGGATCTAATTGATAATATCTTTCCAACGAATCCGAAAAATCAAAATTTCATAGCGAGAATCAAAAGATATGTCCAGTTGAAAATTCTGAATAGTCGCTATGGAATTCAGGCCCTTAAAAATGGACATTTTGCAAATGACCTCGGATTTCGACGAAACCACTTTTGTTGGATCCGCAGTGTCAAATTATTGCTAGGTTTCAAATTTCATAATTTTTCGAATCAATATGTGAGCGTGGCAAAGGAAAACGCGTTTGACCAGTTTCAGTTGATTTTAATCGACTGGAAATTGGCCATTTTTCCAACGGTCTCGGAATTCGACGAAATTAGTTTTGTTAGGACCGTATCATCAATACGAAGCTAGAAAATATTTTTCTGGAATTTTTCTAGTTAGTATGTGACCCCGGTAATTTGAAATATACGTTTAAAATTCAATATAGTGATTTAATTGTAAATTTAACGGAAACTGATTATAACGGCCGAATCAGCTTGCGATACATATCCCATTGTGTTCGGAATGGGGGTAAAACGCTATGGACAACAGGCGGTGGGCCTCGTTTCGAGTCCGTTTGTAAAAGTCAACTTTTTAAATTAAATAAAAAATAAAAAAATAATAATAAAAAAATAAATTCCTTTAAAACCTTTTCTCCCTCCCCGGTTGACCATTCAGACAAATCGAAAAAAAAAAAAACCTCACGCGCCTCGTCGATCGCGCCCCACCGCCCAGGCGGACGTCGCTCGCCGCCTCCTCCCTCGACCAAACCCTCCTCCCGCCGCCGCTTCCCTTTCTCTTCCACCTCGTCTCCGCCTTCTGACATCTCCCTCCCATCGGAATCCGCCCAGACGCCGCTCCCTCCAGACCCCGCCATCACCGTGACCAACCCCGCACCCCCTCCGCCCTTCGATCCGCCTCCCCCTCCTCAGTTAGAACCCGCAAAACCCTCCCAAACCCAGTAAAACCCTAAACCCTAGATCCAACTGCCACCAGTGCTACACCTCCACCGCCGAACGCAAGCCATCTAGCTCCTCCTGCGCCATCCGCCGCTGTCGTGCCCGCTGCCTCCTCCAATTCGAACAGTGAGCCTCCTTGTTTATATATTTTATCGTATTTATTTATTTAGGTGAATAAAAATATGATTTTTAAATCATTTCATTGTATAAAAATATTCATGGCATAGTTTTAAATTTATATAAAGGCGTAGTAAAATTAAAATATAATCTTTATAGGATAGAGAATATAAAAATATCATCTTTGTATATGTAGCGAAATAAAAATCTGATTTTTATTTTATATACGTTGAAATAAAGTGGTGATTTTCATAACGGCGAAAACTTTATTTTTATAAAGGCGAAAACTTTATTTTTATAAAGGCGAAAACTTTATTTTTATAAAGGCGAAAACTTTATTTTTATAAAGGCGAAATCAATATTTTTGAAATGGAATTATTGTCTATATATTAGCAGTAAGGAAATATGATTTGTATATATGGAATAGCATAGTAAAAATTCGATTTTTAAATATATGAAGTGATTATAAAAATATGATTTTTAAATTGAAAGTGAATAAATAAAAATGTGATTTTTATTTTAAAGACATCGAAATATAAAAATGCGTGATTTTTATATATGTAGTGACTACGGGCAAAAGAAGATGATAAAAAGGCGAGGATGAAGAAGATTTCTCTAAATGAAGTGTCGTGAAGTTGGATAGCTTTCGGTGAGAATTTCTCACCTTTCAATTTAATTTTTCTAGTTATATATATATACTAGGATGTAGACGGTGCTTAGTAGCACCCGACACCCGTCATCCACAAACCATGGATGCTTGTTTGTTAAATTGTTTGGTTGAGTAGTTGGTTAAATTATTTGATTGAAATTTGAGTTGTTTGGTGAAATGAATTGATTTTGATTGATGTGTGAATGGCGTGGGCCTTCACTAGACTGGGGATAAGGCTAGGCCTCGTCCCGTTTCTAGTATCGTGCCGTTATGCCGCCGAAATTTTCAAAAATATGTTAGAAAAATAAAAATATCATTTTTATTGTGTAAATGAACTGAATAGAAATTCAAGTGTTGAAATAAATATTTTTGACGTTAAAAATATAATTTTTAATGTGAAAGTGAATAAATAAATATTTATAAACAAATCGGCCGATTTGTTTGTTTACACTGATTTGACTGATATTGATTGGGTTGATAAATTTTACACATCGCCCAACTGCACAAACAAAAATGTGTGTTTGTTGATTTGAAACCCCACACGGGTGTTGGGATGATATTTGGTGTACACTAATCCCAATTATTTAATTATTGTCGATCGATTGGTCGACAGACTGTGTAAGCGTCGATTATTTATATTTGATGCTTATGCAGTTGTGTAGTGCACTTTGGTTGATGGTTGATTATTTTTCAATGCTATTATATACATGTGTTGTATGGAATCCATATAATTAACGTTATATGGTGATTGATTGGGCCTCATTCCAATCGGGAAAATAAGGAATATTATAAAAGAAAATTCATGTGTTGAATATAAAAATAATCATGTGTTGACGATGTTCATGTGTTGAGTGAAATGTTTTATATAATAAAAATTTACATCTTTATCATATTTAAAATTAGAACTACTTCCCAGTAGAAGTTTAATTGAAAATCAAACGATAGATACCATAGTTTTATAAAATATTTTACATAACAAAAATAGTGATGTGTCGACAGTACTCACGTGTTGAGATTAGTCGTGTGTTGAAAGAAATATAGATTCATGTGTTGAATGGGATAAATATTCATTTGTTGAATAAAATAAAGAAGTTGCGAAAAATATAAAGCCGTGTTGATTAGTTTTGCGCCATTTTAACGTGAACGATATTTATATCGATTTTATTCGTTGTATAATGAATATTGAAAACGATTTCGAAATGAATTGAATTGAAAACAATTTCGAAATGAATTGAATTGAAAACGATTTCGAAATGAATTGAATCGAAAACGATTTCGAAATGAATTGAATTGAAAACGATTTCGAAATGAATTGAATTGAAAACGAATTCAAATTGAATTGAAAGTGAATTGAAATGAATTCAAATTGAATTAAAATTTGAATTGAATAGAAATGAATTTTAAAACGGATTTATAAAGAAGAATTCAATTTTGATTTGAATTGAATATAGAAGTTGAATTGTTTCAGAAACGAATTTAAAACGAGTTATCAAATTCGTTTTAAATGGAAATTGACGAAATATATATTATATATATTGTATATATAATATAATGGCCTGAATAGAACACGCCGCGCCGCGGCAGTTCGTGAATTTCGACCATTTATTTCAAACGGACATTGCGGGAGATCCGACCGTCGGATTCTCCTAAAACCGGAACCGTTGGGTTCGTATCGAAAAGAGCTTTCCAACGAATATTAGAAATTTGAAATCTAACGGTTGGATTTGGAATTATGTCCAAATCAAATTCGAAAAAGGTCGCTGTAAGTGCAGTTCGATGGCCATTGTTGGAAATCGACTGTACGGGCCTTGATAAAATTATTAAAAATATCAATAATTTGTGTAAAATCATAAGAAGTGATTTGAGAAAAATTGGGGTGAAAAACTCCATATTTGAAAAGATAAAAATAGATTTTTATCGAAATGAACTAGTTTTGAACTAGAATTAAAATCAATTTATTTTCAAATAAATAAATTGAATTTGAAAGTGATTTTGAAACTAATTTTGAAAATAATCAATATTTCCAATACGTGGATTGGACTGGAGATGAATCGAAATTATCTTCGGGATATTTCGATGTTGGATTTCGTGACTATACAGATATTGTTATGGGAATTTGAAAGATATGTTATATATCGTTATTTCCAATACGATATTTGTTGGTTTCAGAATTTGATATTGAATATAAGTCGATATATTTTCTATTCAGAGCCTTGTATTTAATATCAAATGTGATTTGGTTTGTCGTGAATCGTGTTTTTGATGACATTGGTTCTTTAACCTAGTTAAAGGCAGAATATTGATTTTTGAGAAGATTAAAACTAAGTGGAGTTTTAATGAATCTTTAATTAGATTAAAAATGTGAATTGATAATTTAAATTATCAAATTTGAAAGGTGATCGAGAGTGGAGTATCACCAGTTTTGCTCCAAAGCGATAGTTAAATCTTTAATTAGATTTGAACGTGAAATGGTAATTAATTTTATCGATAACACCGTGGTGTTAGATATGGAGTATCACCAGTTTTGCTCCATGGGATATATAGGTTGGGATTGGGAAATAAAACAAATAATTACTTCGGTGTGGTTCGCTAATCCCGACTAGTTTGAAATGATATCCAAAGGAAGATTAAAGAATAAATTTAGAAGAATTTATCTTTGATAAAATTAATGGGAACCTTTCCCTAAGAATGTGATTTTGTGAATAAAAGAATATTCTGAATTGGAATGAGGCGTTCGTTGTGTTTGTGTAACATTTGTTAATCATATACGTGGGTTATTCAGAAAGGCCGGGTTTATACCCATTCTGAATAATCGATTCGACGAGATGTCGAAGATGAAGACGGTGGTCGAAGACCGGAAGTCTTCACATCGTTTGGGTGATTACTGATGATCTTGATTGGGCTGTACACCCAGGATGAGGGAATCAGTTGGTGATCGTCCAGACGTACTTGGAGATGGATGGATATGCGAGGAAAGTGCCTCCGGTTTCGTTCAGACCCAGAACGAACTTGTAAATGGATTGTGTGTCTGACATTGGATTTTATTCTGTGTTGATTGATCTCTATTAAATATACTTCTGTTTGGCGGCGGAGAATTTATTCTCTTGCTTAACGCCCTTCTCTGAGACGTACGAGCTCAGAGGTTGTATATCGATGGACATCAGTCGCATGGAGTGAATTGCCAATGTGGCATGCGTAAGTGGCAATTGTTCAAGGCTTCTGTTGAAAAGCAAAGTCTTGTGGTTGATGATCAAAGCACGGCCTGTGTGGCATAGCTTTGTGTATAACGTGAATTCGCGAGCCTCACACCTCGGTATGAGTCAAAAATGGGATACGGACCCAAGGAGTGCACGACGTTTCTTTCTAGCTAGGGTGGTGTCAGTGACCTACCAGCCCTGACATTTATATACTTTTCACCTGTGTGGTTGTTGGATATGAGGCGCCTCGGATATAGGTCTGTAAGGACCGGGAAACGTGTGTTCAGGAATAATTAATCCTCAAAAGTAAGAGAGGACCGGCCTTGGAGGTTCCAAAGGATCAGAGTGGGGTCCTGAGGCATTGCTAGAGTGTCTCGAACGCGGAGAGGAGCTTGCCCCTTGCCTCGGCTCATGACGGAATCCAATTTCCAATACATGTATTGCGGTTTTAATTGTAGAACTAGTATGGCGACATGATAGATGGTACCCATGCCGCCTATGATTGATATTTATGATTTGAAATTTTTTTGACACTATACACTTATAATAGTATCAAATAATGTGTTTTAAACGTATCAAGCATGCTTTGGCTGTTATAAGGGAAAACCCTATCCTCCGGCTTGCGTTGCATTGTGTGATGGGACCTGGGTCTTATAACAGCTTCATTTTTCTTTATTTAGCATTGCGCTGTTTGTTTTATGCACTGGTATTCTTGGGAGGAAACCTGTTCCGTGTTATACGGCGTGGTCCCTTGATTTACCAAACTTTAAAATAAAGATTAATAACTGTTTTAATTCTCACACCAGTCACATGACTGACCTGGAGTTTATTGTTTTAACCTAAACTCTGGGTGCTCCTATTTTCCGCTCAGGCAGCTAGTAGTTTTGGTTTTGCAGATTTATATTCACAGGAACCTGGTTTACAGCTGGAACGATGCTCGGAAAGCTCTGTATCCGTGTATCACTTCTAGTTGTGTTTTTGTATATTTTTCCGCTGCTATGTAATTTATTGTAATCTCTGATATTTGTTGAATGTAATTTATTCATTTATACTCTGTATATTCTTGTATCTGATGGAATTGTTGTAATAACAATGAAATGTTCTTCTGTATGCGTCCTTTTGTGTGTTGTTCTCAAAGTATTCGTGCTTTCCTTCACGGGGAAGTTACGGGTTCTTACAGTGGTATCAGAGCTTTGGTTTACAGAGCTCGAGAACAAGACATATTAGAACCATATGAAAGAATTCATCAGATATTGGATTAGTAATATCCAATTAGAATGACTCGTTAGAGATAGGATCAGTAGTATCCTAGAACGAGTGTGAAGAGTATATTTTTCAAATGAAAACAAATTTTGTTTTGAAAATTTAAAACGTTTTAAACGTATTTGAGTATTTATTTATTTTGAATATGGACAATCCAATATATAAAGATTTCGCGTATACGCGTCATGAACGTATATTCGAAGTTTTAATATACTGGACAGATATAGAGTCACATTCTAGAAACCCGGGGATAATTCTGGTGATGTGGCCACATCATCAGTATTTATATTCGTGTTTCGAAGGTGTGATATCTATATATTTCCATTAGGCTGGTGTGAGAACCAAAACTTATATAGATAGATTTATTGTTGTGAATTGGCATCAAAAACATGATTTTCTGTATATATATCAAAGCTATGCATTCGAAACTCTAATCCACTAATTGATTGATGTTTGTGTTGATTGTTTATTTGTTTGCTAATTTTGAACCATTTAGCCTAACTAAACCAAATATTGAACTATATTGAAAATTGGTCGCATTTGCTTGCATATACATATACTTACATTGAACAGGTCATAGCAAGGAGGCTAGAGCAGAGAATAAAATTTGTTTGCCCGACAAATAGGTACATGTTTACTACATAATTTACTGTTTTGTTTGGGTGATGATGATTTTATGAGCCTATTGGCTAGCCGCTTGGCTTTTTCTTTTTCTTTTTGAGATCTGAAGGACCGGGGAAGCTATTTGAAATTCCCCGATGCTCCCATTGCAGGGGAGGTTATGGCGAAATTTTTCGAAAATTTAGGGTGTTAGCCAAATTTTTGAAATTTTGAAAATTCTCAGAAACTAAAAAGTTGGAGAATGCAAGCCAGATCGAACATAGTGTTGAATAATCAAACCACTTTCGACTTTGTTCCTTTTCGGGGACGAAAAGTATAAAGTGGGGGAGATTGTAATAACCCGAAAATGCGGGCCAGTTTGAAATTTTTATTTTGGCAATTTTGGCGGATTTTGAATATTTAAAATAGATTATTTTAAATAAAATCGACGAGAAATTTATTTTGAATATAGAATTCGACGTATATATTATATACGTCGTCGTTAGAATATAAATATTTATATATAATTATAAATAGAATTGAAAATGGCGCGGTAGTTCGATAATTCGATTTCAAACTTCAATTGAATGTACCGGGTGCAAAACAATCCGGATTTTAGTGAAACCAAAAATAATAGGATCTAATTGATAATATCTTTCCAACGAATCCGACAAATCAAAATTTCATAGCGAGAATCAAAAGATATGTCCAGTTGAAAATTCTGAATAGTCGCTATGGAATTCAGGCCCTTAAAAATGGACATTTTGCAAATGACCTCGGATTTCGACGAAACCACTTTTGTTGGATCCGCAGTGTCAAATTATTGCTAGGTTTCAAATTTCATAATTTTTCGAATCAATATGTGAGCGTGGCAAAGGAAAACGCGTTTGACCAGTTTCAGTTGATTTTAATCGACTAGAAATTGGCCATTTTTCCAACGGTCTCGGAATTCGACGAAATTAGTTTTGTTAGGACCGTATCGTCAATACGAAGCTAGAAAATATTTTTCTGGAATTTTTCTAGTTAGTATGTGACCCCGGTAATTTGAAATGTACGTTTAAAATTCAATATAGTGATTTAATTGTAAATTTAACGGAAACTGATTATAACGGCCGAATCAGCTTGCGATACATATCCCATTGTGTTCGGAATGGGGGTAAAACGCTATGGACAACAGGCGGTGGGCCTCGTTTCGAGTCCGTTTGTAAAAGTCAAATTTTTAAATTAAATAAAAAATAATAATAATAAAAAAAAATTCCTTTAAAACCTTTTCTCCCTCCCCGGTTGACCATTCAGACAAATCGAAAAAAGAAAGAAAAAAAAACCTCACGTGCCTCGTCGATCGCGCCCCACCGCCCAGGCGGACGTCGCTCGCCGCCTCCTCCCTCGACCAAACCCTCCTCCCGCCGCCGCTTCCCTTTCTCTTCCACCTCGTCTCCGCCTTCTGACATCGCCCTCCCATCGGAATCCGCCCAGACGCCGCTCCCTCCAGACCCCGCCATTACCGTGACCAACCCCGCACCCCCTCCGCCCTTCGATCCGCCTCCCCCTCCTCAGTTAGAACCCGCAAAACCCTCCCAAACCCAGTAAAACCCTAAACCCTAGATCCAACTGCCACCAGTGCTACACCTCCACCGCCGAACGCAAGCCATCTAGCTCCTCCTGCGCCATCCGCCGCTGTCGTGCCCGCTGCCTCCTCCAATTCGAACAGTGAGCCTCCTTGTTTATATATTTTATCGTTTTTATTTATTTAGGTGAATAAAAATATGATTTTTAAACCATTTCATTGTATAAAAATATTCATGGCATAGTTTTAAATTTATATAAAGGCTTAGTAAAATTAAAATATAATCTTTATAGGACAGAGAATATAAAAATATCATCTTTGTATATGTAGCGAAATAAAAATCTGATTTTTATTTTATATACGTTGAAATAAAGTGGTGATTTTCATAACGGCGAAAACTTTATTTTTATAAAGGCAAAAACTTTATTTTTATAAAGGCGAAAACTTTATTTTTATAAAGGCGAAAACTTTATTTTTATAAAGGCGAAAACTTTATTTTTATAAAGGCGAAATCAATATTTTTGAAATGGAATTATTGTCTATATATTAGCAGTAAGGAAATATGATTTGTATATATGGAATAGCATAGTAAAAATTCGATTTTTAAATATATGAAGTGATTATAAAAATATGATTTTTAAATTGAAAGTGAATAAATAAAAATGTGATTTCTATTTTAAAGACATCGAAATATAAAAATGCGTGATTTTTATATATGTAGTGACTACGGGCAAAAGAAGATGATAAAAAGGCGAGGATGAAGAAGATTTCTCTAAATGAAGTGTCGTGAAGTTGGATAGCTTTCGGTGAGAATTTCTCGCCTTTCAATTTAATTTTTCTAGTTATATATATATACTAGGATGTAGACGGTGCTTAGTAGCACCCGACACCCGTCATCCACAGACCATGGATGGCTTGTTTGTTAAATTGTTTGGTTGAGTAGTTGGTTAAATTATTTGATTGAAATTTGAGTTGTTTGGTGAAATGAATTGATTTTGATTGATGAGTGAATGGCGTGGGCCTTCACTAGACCGGGGATAAGGCTAGGCCTCGTCCCGTTTCTAGTATCGTGCCGTTATGCCGTCGAAATTTTCTAAAATATGTTAGAAAAATAAAAATATCATTTTTATTGTGTAAATGAACTGAATAGAAATTCAAGTGTTGAAATAAATATTTTTGACGTTAAAAATATAATTTTTAACGTGAAAGTGAATAAATAAATATTTATAAACAAATCGGCCGATTTGTTTATTTACACTGATTTGACTGATATTGATTGGGTTGATAAATTTTACACATCGCCCAACTGCACAAACAAAAATGTGTGTTTGTTGATTTGAAACCCCACACGGGTGTTGGGATGATATTTGGTGTACACTAATCCCAATTATTTAATTATTGTCGATCGATTGGTCGACAGACTGTGTAAGCGTCGATTATTTATATTTGATGCTTATGCAGTTGTGTAGTGCACTTTGGTTGATGGTTGATTATTTTTCAATGCTATTATATACATGTGTTGTATGGAATCCATATAATTAACGTTATATGGTGATTGATTGGGCCTAATTCCAATCGGGAAAATAAGGAATATTATAAAAGAAAATTCATGTGTTGAATATAAAAATAATCATGTGTTGACGATGTTCATGTGTTGAGTGAAATGTTTTATATAATAAAAATTTACATCTTTATCATATTTAAAATTAGAACTACTTCCCAGTAGAAGTTTAATTGAAAATCAAACGATAGATACCATAGTTTTATAAAATATTTTACATAACAAAAACAGTGATGTGTCGACAGTACTCACGTGTTGAGATTAGTCGTGTGTTGAAAGAAATATAGATTCATGTGTTGAATGGGATAAATATTCATTTGTTGAATAAAATAAAGAAGTTGTGAAAAATATAAAGCCGTGTTGATTAGTTTTGCGCCATTTTAACGTGAACGATATTTATATCGATTTTATTCGTTGTATAATGAATATTGAAAACGATTTCGAAATGAATTGAATTGAAAACAATTTCGAAATGAATTGAATTGAAAACGATTTCGAAATGAATTGAATCGAAAACGATTTCGAAATGAATTGAATTGAAAACGATTTCGAAATGAATTGAATTGAAAACGAATTCAAATTGAATTGAAAGTGAATTGAAATGAATTCAAATTGAATTAAAATTTGAATTGAATAGAAATGAATTTTAAAACGGATTCATAAAGAAGAATTCAATTTTGATTTGAATTGAATATAGAA
Source organism: Allium sativum (assembly GCA_030737875.1). NCBI lineage: Eukaryota > Viridiplantae > Streptophyta > Magnoliopsida > Asparagales > Amaryllidaceae > Allium > Allium sativum. Next base: position 176,120,702 of record CM060913.1, on the reverse strand, counting down.
GTTGAATTGTTTCAGAAACGAATTTAAAACGAGTTATAAAATTCGTTTTAAATGGAAATCGACGAAATATATATTATATATATTATATATATAATATAATGGCCTGAATAGAACGCGCCGCGCCGCGGCAGTTCGTGAATTTCGACCATTTATTTCAAACGGACATTGCGGGAGATCCGACCGTCGGATTCTCCTAAAACCGGAACCGTTGGGTTCGTATCGAAAAGAGCTTTCCAACGAATATTAGAAATTTGAAATCTTACGGTTGGATTTGGAATTATGTCCAAATCAAATTCGAAAAAGGTCGCTGTAAGTGCAGTTCGATGGCCATTGTTGGAAATCGACTATACGGGCCTTGATAAAATTATTAAAAATATCAATAATTTGTGTAAAATCATAAGAAGTGATTTGAGAAAAATTGGGGAGAAAAACTCCATATTTGAAAAGATAAAAATAGATTTTTATCGAAATGAACTAGTTTTGAACTAGAATTAAAATCAATTTATTTTTAAATAAATAAATTGAATTTGAAAGTGATTTTGAAAATAATCAATATTTCCAATACGTGGATTGGACTGGAGATGAATCGAAATTATCTTCGGGATATTTCGATGTTGGATTTCGTGACTATACAAATATTGTTATGGGAATTTGAAAGATATGTTATATATCGTTATTTCCAATACGATATTTGTTGGTTTCAGAATTTGATATTGAATATAAGTCGATATATTTTCTATTCAGAGCCTTGTATTTAATATAAAATTTGATTTGGTTTGTCGTGAATCGTGTTTTTGATGACATTGGTTCTTTAACCCAGTTAAAGGCAGAATATTGATTTTTGAGAAGATTAAAACTAAGTGGAGTTTTAATGAATCTTTAATTAGATTAAAAATGTGAATTGATAATTTAAATTATCAAATTTGAAAGGTGATCGAGAGTGGAGTATCACCAGTTTTGCTCCAAAGCGATAGTTAAATCTTTAATTAGATTTGAACGTGAAATGGTAATTAATTTTATCGATAACACCGTGGTGTTAGATATGGAGTATCACCAGTTTTGCTCCATGGGATATATAGGTTGGGATTGGGAAATAAAACAAATAATTACTTCGGTGTGGTTCGCTAATCCCGACTAGTTTGAAATGATATCCAAAGGAAGATTAAAGAATAAATTTAGAAGAATTTATCTTTGATAAAATTAATGGGAACCTTTCCCTAAGAATGTGATTTTGTGAATAAAAGAATATTCTGAATTGGAATGAGGCGTTCGTTGTGTTTGTGTAACATTTGTTAATCATATACGTGGGTTATTCAGAAAGGCCGGGTTTATACCCATTCTGAATAATCGATTCGACGAGATGTCGAAGATGAAGACGGTGGTCGAAGACCGGAAATCTTCACATCGTTTGGGTGATTACTGATGATCTTGATTGGGCTGTACACCCAGGATGAGGGAATCAGTTGGTGATCGTCCAGACGTACTTGGAGATGGATGGATATGCGAGGAAAGTGCCACCGGTTTCGTTCAGACCCAGAACGAACTTGTAAATGGATTGTGTGTCTGACATTGGATTTTATTCTGTGTTGATTGATCTCTATTAAATATACATCTGTTTGGCGGCGGAGAATTTATTCTCTTGCTTAACGCCCTTCTCTGAGACGTACGAGCTCAGAGGTTGTATATCGATGGATATCAATCGCATGGAGTGAATTGCCGATGTGGCATGCGTAAGTGGCAATTGATCAAGGCTTCTGTTGAAAAGCAAAGTCTTGTGGTTGATGATCAAAGCACGGCCTGTGTGGCATAGCTTTGTGTATAACGTGAATTCGCGAGCCTCACACCTCGGTATGAGTCAAAAACGGGATACGGACCCAAGGAGTGCACGACGTTTCTTTCTAGCTAGGGTGGTGTCAGTGACCTACCAGCCCTGACATTTATATACTTCTCACCTATGTGGTTGTTGGATATGAGGCGCCTCGGATATAGGTCTGTAAGGACCGGGAAACGTGTGTTCAGGAATAATTAATCCTCAAAAGTAAGAGAGGACCGGCCTTGGAGGTTCCAAAGGATCAGAGTGGGGTCCTGAGGCATTGCTAGAGTGTCTCGAACGCGGAGAGGAGCTTGCCCCTTGCCTCGGCTCATGACGGAATCCAATTTCCAATACGTGTATTGCGGTTTTAATTGTAGAACTAGTATAGCGACATGATAGATGGTACCCATGCCGCCTATGATTGATACTTATGATTTGAAGTTGTTTTATACACCATGCACTTATAATAGTATCAAATGATTTGTTTTAAAACGTATCAAGCATTCTTTGGCTGTTATAAGGGAAAACCCTATCCTCCGGCTTGCGTTGCATTGTGTGATGGGACCTGGGTCTTATAACAGCTTCATTTTTCTTTATTTAGCATTGCGCTGTTTGTTTTATGCACTGGTATTCTTGAGAGGAAACCCGTTCCGTGTTATACGGCGTGGTCCCTTGATTTACCAAACTTTAAAATAAAGATTAATAATTGTTTTAGTTCTCACACCAGTCACATGACTGACCTGGAGTTTATTGTTTTAACCTAAACTCTGGGTGCTCCTATTTTCCGCACGGGCAGCTAGTAGTTTTGGTTTTGCAGATTTATATTCACAGGAACCTGGTTTACAGCTGGAACGATGCTCGGAAAGCTCTGTATCCGTGTATCACTTCTAGTTGTGTTTTTGTATATTTTTCCGCTGCTATGTAATTTATTGTAATCTCTGATATTTGTTGAATGTAATTTATTCATTTATACTCTGTATATTCTTGTATCTGATGGAATTGTTGTAATAACAATGAAATGTTCTTCCGTATGCGTCCTTTTGTGTGTTGTTCTCAAAGTATTCGTGCTTTCCTTCACGGGGAAGTTACGGGTTCTTACAGCTACGATTTAATTGTCTGTGGAAGAAAGTTTGGGTGTTAATTTGCAGGAGAAAATGTTTCGGTAAGCAAATGGAAGAGGAAATCAAGTATTTATATAGAAGAAAGCTACCGTGGTGACCACGTATATAGAGTAATAGGTTTATAGGGTAGGATACTGTTGAGTGAGGTTCTCGAAATAAACCGTGGTTCACACGGTACTTAGTAGATTGGTGGCCACGGTATTTAGGTTTGGGACGCAAGAAATCAAATGGCGTAAGCAAAAGCAAATAGGAAAAGTTAAAGTAGTGGGATCATTTAATAATATAATAATGTAACCAAACTTGCCGTGAGTTTTCTTATTAAAAATCACCACATACGATGTTCAATCGAGGCGAAAACTACTAATTCTAGCATAAATAAATATTCCGGATCCAATGGGACAGGTTTCGTTGAATTCCGACACCGTTTCCGAAAATCCTTTAGAAAATATCGATGAAAAACACCGAGCAATAATTCCTTAAAATTACAGAAAAAATCCTAAAAATATGAGGCCTTGACGTTTCACTAGACCTATTCCTAAGGTTTCGTATGAAACTTGTTTCGTTGAATTTGAAGTCCGTTTGACCAGTTAACCATTCAAATAAAGTTACCTACACCACTATGTATTCATGTATGAGCATTGCAGACTGAAATAAAAATATAGTCGTGTTCAGTGAGGTGCCGCGATCCCAAAAATATAATAATACCGATAGTTTAACTTATATTGTGAAATCCCAAAATGTGGATTACAGGGTGCAAAATACTCCAAATAAAAAGTTGCTTATTTAATTAATTAAAAATTACAGTAAAATTCTAAAAATTAAATTATAACTACGCCTCAAAAGAACCTTGTCCAGATTCTAAATCAGTATGCAGTTATTTCAAATAAACTGTTACGGTCGATGAACGATTCTATAGCGACCATCGGAAATTTTAATCTGAACATATCCTACAATTTACACGATGAAATCATGATTTTTCTCTTTTATTAGAAAAATATAATCAAACTGATCCAGACGATTTTTGTTTCACATAATTCCGACTTAAAATGGATTCTGTATACTCAATTAAAGTTCAGATCGAAAATTACGAACTACCACGTCGTTTTCGAGCTCGTTTTAATTATATTATAAATATATATATTTTTGAACTCGATTTTATAAAGTAAATTCGATATAAAATCTGCTAATATTTCCAAATCAATATTTAAACAAATTTAAATATTCGTAAACAACGTTCGAAAATCTGGGATGTTACATTCTTCCCCCCTTTAAATAATTTCGTCCCCGAAATTGCAAGGTAAGAAGGATGTTCCGAACACGATTATTTTAAAATAATTATTAACAAATCAAATTCAAACTCTTTAAATATTCCAAAAAAAAGAAATTGCCAGCATCTCCACTGCATGGCTTGATCACAACTACTACAAATGCCACTAAGGCCTCAACTTTCCCAAAAGAAAACCAAAAGCCAAAGGGCTACCCAACTCAGGGGTATAAATCAATAACTCCAATCAATATTTTAAGGCTTACCTTTTTGTCGGGCAACTTAACTTTAATTTCGAAGCAAATCAACTAGCATTCCTTCATCTTCCAACTCGTAATTCAATCTCTATAACCAAGCCAATTTTCATAGCCTTCTGCTATCTGCACTTAACTCAACTTATAATGCGAATAATTCACTTGCATTTCATAACCGATTTAATTTCTAACTGGTTATACAGATATTAAATCACAATTCATTCAGCTCCTTTATTGCCCTGTTTGATGAATTTTTATCCAGCCAACCCAACATCCAAATAATAGACAACCAAATCATTCAACATTGATACATACTGGTCTGCTTTTAATTTAACAAGTATTAAGGTCAATCAATTTATATCCAATTGATTTCTATTTCAATCAAACCAATCAAAATAACCAAACAACCAGTATAACCATATTATAGAAAATTATTTCCTTTTTCTATAAAAATATAATTTGGGCAAAATTATTTCATTTACCCTCTTCAAAAAAAACAATATTGTGTCACTTCCCAGTTCAGTACGATTTTCCAACACTTGAACCGATAAAATAACACAATATAAAACATTTTTATAAAATATACAAATACGCTCTCTCGTATATACACTCAAACTCAACCTAGGGTGTTACTAAACCTATCTCTATCGAGTTACGCCACAGAGCCAAGGTTACTACTCAACCAATAGCTCTGATACCACTGTAAAGACCCGGGGAATTTCGACGCCCGAATTCCGACAATAATACACCAATCCCGTATCACTTGTCAGAACTCAAGTATTGAAAACACCAGATACGTTATGAGAAAGACATTAGAGGGTGAGATAAGGAAGAAAGAAATATAAGAATAGAAGAAGAAGAAGAACCAATACCACAACACAGAATCAGATTCTCACATCGTAGCGGAACAAAATATAATACAGAAATAAATCTTTATTGAGAGCTTTAAAAATACTTACAGTCATTAGAGTACATCACAAATCTGGACAGTTATAATAACCTGTCCTCATATATAATCACACAGCGGAATACACACCATACATAATACGTCTGGACTTCTCCAGCTCGTCTCTGGCCTTTGCAGCATTTGATAATCTGGACCTGTACAACCCGGTCTAACCCGAGCATTTACAAAACACCGGGTCAGTCTGGTGAACCAGAGTGAGATAAACTCGCACAGTATTAAAGGTGATCATCCAACTAGATTTTAAAGTTAAAATCCTTTCGAAAGAAAAGGATAATCGTAAGACCAAATCCACACATAAATACGGACGGTTTTCACCTTACGATGACCCAAAACAGTTTGAAACCAATAACTTGTCTGATATTATAATAATGTCTAAATACAAGTAAATATCAATCTAGTGGAACGCTTGCATCTCACGCTCCACATATAAAGTATACAAACAAAATCGCAGGCGCTTATTGGAGACTGGATTCCGACCTTGACAAGGTATGGGACCACCTGCCGATAGTGTATCTCTAGAGGCGAATACACTGGGTTCAACAAGAACATCTTGCAACCCGGCCCTCACATGACCGACCACTCATTTCGCTTGAGTGTATCAAATGTATATCACCAACGGTTGGGCTCAAACCACCGTTCCCGAATGGGCAGAATCGATAGAATAAGAACAAAAGGAATTTCTCTAGATAGGTGATTATACACCCTAATGGGAGCGACCCACATAGCCATGCTGCCTGCCCGATTTCTGTCATCTCCCGGTTGATGAGGCTTGAGGCTACGCTTTATCAGCACATCACATTCACTTCGAATGTCACATCGTCAGATCTATCAACAATCACTAATTGACGTCCACAACAATACATTATGTGTTAGCTGAAAGAAGTTTCCTTCTCCGCTTCCACTCTTGGTATGGTTGAAGAAATCAATGTACGTGACCTTTTCTGGAAATACTCTGTCAGACATTCATCCATACAAGTCACCCAGGAACATGATGAACCGAAGGTACCCTCCTACTGCATCCTAGGAATCACCCTGAGAATCAGTAGCGAGAAGTCCTTGCAATCCGTAGATTCCAACCACGACTGAATCACAGTATATCTCTGCTTGCAATCAGAGATTTTAAGTAATCCTTCCGCTTATGAAGATCAACGGTCTTCAATAGCTCCATCTTGAATCAGCATCTTCAACGTATTCGTATTTGCTGGACAGAATGGTTTTCGAATATATTCGATCCTGGTCTTTCCGTACCAACAATCGTATGGGACAATATTTGATAGTCGGTTATTTAACTATCAAATAAACAAACATTCATCCATAAAGAAAATGGATTCACTGATTCAATACTCAGTATCATTTAGCCTCTAAACCGTCCGTTGGTTATCTCCTTTAAACTTTCCAATATTTGAAACATCGCTTTTACTTCTTATTATAAAATAAGAGTATTCTCTAAATTTATTTTATTTCAACTCATAAACTTTCAAAACAGTTTATAATATCATTTCCGGAAATCATATCTTATGTTTTCCTCAGCTACTCTCGTTTATAAACCAATATCACTCTGGGATAATCTTGTAGTCGTTCAAGTTGGGGTATTTTATTTACCTCTCAGACCTTGACCAACAACATTCATATCTTCAGAAATAATAGAAGTTTATTAACCACACGTTTTCCTTTGAAAACCTATTTAAATCTCGACCACGTTTACTTAACTAATTATTAAGTAAACTCTTATTAACTCTTTCGATTTACGTCAATAATCATTTACAATATTATGTAACAACTTTGATTCTATTAAAAATAGAATCTTTATGAAAATTCCTTGATATCTCTTTATTATTATATTACAAATTATTTCAACAATTCAAATTCATTTGTTCAAAATCCGCATAAACAAAGTTTTAATAAATCTTATATTAATACTTTGTACATTTGTTATATTTGTATACCTTTCAAAGTCTTATATTTATCGAGACAATTTAACTTATCATCTCAAACAACATCACAGATTTCATTTCAAAGCCATTTTACTTTCACTTATCACATTCTCTTTAAATAATACTCGACTACCTATTTGTTATCTAAAATCATATGACAATCCTTTAAAAACTTATGTCTAAAATAGTTCACCCCATTTATAACCAGTGTTACAAAACACATTTACAAACCACTTGTCAAAATCTTTTGCAAATTAATTACGATAACTTACCATTCTCTTTCACTTTCACATTGTTAACTGCATTCAAAAATCCCATTTCCAATTCATTATCGACAATTAACATTCGTTGTCGTTATTTAAATCTCATACTTCATTTACTCTCGCCAGCAGATACTATTCCGAACCTCGGAATATCACATTCCGATCTTCGGAATAACACTCATTTCGATCAATCATTCCGAACCTCGGAATAACACATTTCCGAACCTCGGAATAAGCCTCGCTTCCATTTACATAACTGAATCTCATTCATAAATGTCATTTATAAATTCATAATCGTACTTTCAACTTTGATTTCTTTTAAATTATGAAATCCCCTTTCCAAATCGTTATTCCTTTCAAATCTGTCAATTTGTCAAATCTTATTCACGAAATGTTATTTAATCGCATTTCGTATTAATTTGAAACACCAGTTGTTAAAACGATTGTTTATCACAAAATATCACTCTTTAAACTCTTTTATAAATTCTCGTCTATCCATGATTCAATTATTCCATTTTTGATGTTTTGAAATCCATTCAAACTTCTTTTACGACCGTTAAGGCCTTTATCAAACCATTTTGGTATTTAAATAACCAATCCGAAAGTTTATATCATTTAAACATTTATTCAATAATATCTTACATTTCTATTTGTTATATCTTATATATTTATAAAATTGGTAAATTTAATTTTGACCATTATTTTTTTTTTACTAAAAATCATAGTTTGAATTCACATAAAAATATATTCATATCTTTGAAATCATTCAAAATCCATTTAACATTGATCTCGACAAATCATCTCTTTTGATTGAAGGTACTAAAGAGGCTAACGGTTACTATAGTACCAAACCGTGAAATATAAACCAATTTCACATTCCATACAAGCAACAAGATCATATTGATAACGTTATTCAGTTCAAAAGGTGAACAGTTTACTAATGACGGTCGATAATAAGTGTAACAGTCTATACGGTGCTAATAACAGAAATGCAAGCATTATAACGTTTATAATGTTATAAACGTAACCACGGAGGTAAGTTACCTCAATTGGATTTAATCGTCAGAAATAACGATTAATTAAATTAAACGAACGTTTAATTTAACTGTTTCAGTCAAAATATGAATATAAAATCAACAACGAACAAACAAACAAACAACCATAGCACACAATTATAAAACCCGACTTATATAAAATATAAGTAGGGGGAAAACTGAGTGAGTTTAACTCACCTTGATTTTACACATCGCTGAAACGGTTTGTTTTAATCGAATTAAACGGGCGTTTAATTCAATTAAAATCTTCATAGCTGCCAATTCCGAGAAATCCAGTCCCATCATGTTATGCTTGCTCCTTGTTTTGGTCCGATTCTGTATATGAACGTGTTACTCATATTATAATATACGACTAAATTTTCATTTATTTTTCTTTAATAACAACATATATGTTTTCGACACGTCCAAACTAATTTTCGTTTCATATTAACATTTGATCTTGGACGTTGAACAAACACTTTGATTAGAAAGGCCATGACAAAACATTTGTTGGACAAGGTGAATATGGATCAGGCAAACTAAAGTGGGTGCCTTATATTATTTAAATATACTACTAAACTTAATTAGGCTATTACTAGGATTAAGCAGGTTTATAAACTTGATCGGCGCATAAAACATGATTGGGCATGTTGAGACCTTCCCAGGTGCGCACTATTTCAGTTTGGCACATTTTAAAACTAGTTAGGCACAAATGTAACTTATATACATGTTAATTCTTTTGTTCTTAATCTCATTGTTTGTTAATACATTAATAGCTAATACTATAAGAAATCTACTTTAATCTAATTCCTCATGATTATTATAACAACCTGGTTTGGTTAGTTTGATTTGGCACATTCAATAAAAATGTGTTTAAAGCATATGTAAAATGGTACCCAAATATGTGCCAAACACTTTCAATCCTTGTCACTTGCTGTTGTATTTCTTCCCAGTCCATTATAGCTACTGTTGCTCCTTTCTACCAAGCTTCTTCCTTCCCCACGTCTCACGTTTAGTCTCTTTCCCCATCCACGCAAGCCACCGCACCGGTTTCACATATACCCCTTTCTTTTTTTCTTTCTTTTTTTTCTTTTTTTTTCATATATATAATAGAACGAAAGCCCAATTTCATCCCACCCTTTTTCTTTACTGCGCATACTCCTCCTCCCCTATCTTCTATTTTATGCGAACCAAACAGAAGCTACACTGCCACAGGCTTCCTTTTCCTCTTTTTTTTTTCCGCACTTCCTTTCCGCATGCACACACAGTGCTCCGCCCGCCATCTCAATGCTCCGCCTTCAACTGCGGTGCTGCCGCACTTTCCCTCCTCCGACAGCCGTTGTCCCCCACTCATCCGCATGCATCGCTCCTCCTTCTTCTTCTTTTCATATTCTTTCTTTTTTTTCTTTCTTCCTTCCCTTTTTTTTTTTTTTTGGAGGGCGCTACGATTTAATTGTCTGTGGAAGAAAGTTGGGTGTTAATTTGCAGGAGAAAATGTTTCGGTAAGCAAATGAAAGAGGAAATCAAGTATTTATATAGAAGAAAGCTACCGTGGTGACCACGTATATAGAGTAATAGGTTTATAGGGTAGGATACTGTTGAGTGAGGTTCTCGAAATAAACCGTGGTTCACACGGTACTTAGTAGATTGGTGGCCACGGTATTTAGGTTTGGGACGCAAGAAATCAAATGGCGTAAGCAAAAGCAAATAGGAAAAGTTAAAGTAGTGGGATCATTTAATAATATAATAATGTAACCAAACTTGCCATGAGTTTTCTTATTAAAAATCACCACATACGATGTTCAATCGAGGCGAAAACTACTAATTCTAGCATAAAAAAATATTCCGGATCCAATGGGACAGGTTTCGTTGAATTCCGACACCGTTTACGAAAATCCTTTAGAAAATATCGATGAAAAACACCGAGCAATAATTCCTTAAAATTACAGAAAAAATCCTAAAAATATGAGGCCTTGACGTTTCACTAGACCTCTTCCTAATGTTTCGTATGAAACTTGTTTCGTTGAATTTGAAGTCCGTTTGACCAGTTAACCATTCAAATAAAGTTACCTACACCACTATGTATTCATGTATGAGCGTTGCAGACTGAAATAAAAATATAGCCGTGTTCAGTGAGGTGCCGCGATCCCAAAAATATAATAATACCGGTAGTTTAACTTATATTGTGAAATCCCAAAATGTTGATTACAGGGTGCAAAATACTCCAAATAAAAAGTTGCTTATTTAATTAATTAAAAATTACAGTAAAATTCTAAAAATTAAATTATAACTACGCCTCAAAAGAACCTTGTCCAGATTCTAAATCAGTATGCAGTTATTTCAAATAAACTGTTACGGTCGATGAACGATTCTATAGCGACCATCGGAAATTTTAATCTGAACATATCCTACAATTTACACGATGAAATCATGATTTTTCTCTTTTATTAGAAAAATATAATCAAACTGATCCGGACGATTTTTGTTTCACAGAATTCCGACTTAAAATGGATTCTGTATACTCAATTAAAGTTCAGATCGAAAATTACGAACTACCGCGTCGTTTTCGAGCTCGTTTTAATTATATTATAAATATATATATTTTTGAACTCGATTTTATAAAGTAAATTCGATATAAAATATGCTAATATTGCCAAATCAATATTTAAACAAATTTAAATATTCGTAAACAACGTTCGAAAATCTGGGATGTTACATCAAGGCTTCTGTTGCAAAGCAAAGTCTTGTGGTTGATGATCAAAGCATGGTCTGTGTGACGTAGCTTTGTGTATAATGTGAATTCGCGAGCCTCACACCCCGGTATGAGTCAAAAATGGGAGAAGGACCCAAGGAGTGCATGACGTTTCTTTCTAGCTATGGTGGTGTCAGTGACCTCCCAGCCCTGACATTTATATCTACTTTTCACCTGTGTGGTTGTTGGAATGCGAGGCGCCTCGATTATAGGTCTGTAAGGACCGGGAAACGTGTGTTCAGGAATAACTAATCCTCAAAAGTAAGAGAGGACCGGCCTTGGAGGATCCAGGGGATTGCTGTGTGCGGTCCCGAGGCATTTGCTAGAGTGTCTCGAACGGAGAGGAGCTTGCCCCATGCCTCGACTCATGAAGGAATCCAATTTCCAATACGAAATATGCGGACGTGATTGTATTACTAGTATGGCGACATAGTAGATGGTAGCTATGCCGCCTAGGATTGATATTTATGATTGAATTGCTTTTGAAACATATATGCACTAGTAATAATATCAAACACTTTTGTTTTATTCGTATGAAGCATCTTTGGCCATTATAAGGGAAAACTCTATCCTCCTGCTTGCGTTGCATTGTGTGATGGGACCTGAGTCTTATAATGGCTTCATTTTATAAAAAGCATTGTGTTGATTTAATCATTTATTTTATTGCATGCACTAGCACTCATTGGAGTAAACCTGTTCCGCGAAAGTGGCATGGTCCTTTGATTTGCCTTATTATTGTTGTTAATAAGTTGAATAGATTTCTCATACCAGTCCCATGACTGACTCGTAGTTTGTTTCACCTTGCAAACTCGAGTGCCCTCATTTTCACACGGGCAGCCTAGTTACAGGTTTCTAACGCATCTTTTGGCTCATGGCGAGGCTTGACTACACCGTGCTGACTTGAATTTTCTCCGCCATTATTGTTTCTATATTATGATTCCGCCACTGGCAATGTAGACTGATATTCCTTTTGTGTACTCTTTATGTATGATTCCGCCTCAGGCGATGGTGACTGATTATGTATCATTATGCACTAAGTTGTATCCTGTACTATGCTTCTCTGATGTGATGATATCTATATGATTCCGCTGTCATATGTGTGTAAATTATTCTATTTTCTGTTTATGCTATTATCTGTGATCTGCTATTGATGATTAATGTGTTATATTCCAATGATTATCCTTAACACCGTGTCACGGGGTTTTGGGATCGTCACAGCTGGTATCAGAGCTTTGGTTAACCTTAGTTCTGGAGTCTAACACATTAAACACTTCGTCAAAATAGGATCAGTAGTATTCTAAGGCGAGTCGCTCATTAGAGATAGGACTAGGAAAGTCCCAGAATGAGCCGAGCAGAATAGCAAAAACAATTGATCAGTCCATCGTTATCTTTCCATAGAAATTTCTGCTTAACTATGCAATAGACTATCATTTCTGTTAGCTGACTTTTTCGTTGCTTATACAGAATTTGACAAATGGCTACCAGAGCAGCCGCCGCTAGAGGAGGCCGTGCCGGCCGAGGCCGAGAAAGGGGAGAAATCCCAGCTCAAGAAGGACCTTTGATACAACCTCCGGCAGCTCAATACTTCGAGCTTGACCGTGTAGCTAAGAGATATAAGAACTTAGGAGGCAAGACCTTCTCGGGAACTGGCACCGTAATAGAGGCCCTTGCATGGCTCAAAACATGCGAGAAAATTCTTGAAGGCCTAAGGCTTGGAGACGAAGACAAAGCTATTATGGGCGCCTGGCTTATGTAGGAACAAGCTGAATTATGGTGGGAATCTCTTACCGCCGGGAATAGAGAAGCTGGAAGAACATGGGATGGATTTAAAGAACTCTTCAAGGAGAAATATGTCCCAGAACAAGCTTTAGAAAGAATGCACGATGACTTCGCCAATCTCCAGCAAGGGGATCTTTCCGTGCAAGATTATCTGAATAAATTTACAATTTTGTCGCCCTATGCTCCAGAGCTCGTCGCCACTGCGAAATCCAAAAATAAGAGGTTTATCCTAGGACTAAGACGACAATATCATGATAGAGCCATGGCCCATGTCAAGCTGGAATTCAACGAGCTGGTGGAAATGACATGCAACTATGAAGACCTTGATCAAAGGCATCTGGATCAGGATCGCGCTAGAAGCCAAGGCGGAAACAAGAGCAAGCCTGCTGTAAATCAAGGCGAGTCAAGCCAAGCAGCATCTTCAAAACCTCAGACTGGCGAGCCGCCAAGAGGGAATTGCTTTAACTGTGGTAAGCCGGGGCACTACTCAAACGTCTGCACAGCTCCGAAGAGGCAGAAAACAAACTCTCAAGGCTCGAGCCAAGGCTCTCAGAACCCTCGCTCGTGCTTCAACTGTCGCAAGACCGATCATCTGGTCAAAGACTGTCCTTTGCTGAAGAAAGCTACAGTAGCTCATGTCTATGATGGGTCTAGCCCGCCAGCTGCTTCCGATGGAGCAGGTAAACCCGATGTTTTGGGAGGTACCCTTACAATTAAAAATATTCCTGTTTCTGTATTATTTGACACAGGTGCATCGCGTAGTTTTATTGCTAGAAACACAGTGCACAAATTAAAGTTAAAACAGCGAAAGCTCAAAGAATCGGTTGAAGTTCATAACCCGATAGGGGGTCCTGTTACTCTCAATTCCTGTTGTAAAGTGCCAATCTATTATTCTTTCTACCAGTTTCCTTTCAATCTAGTCGTTATGGATTTTCCCGAATTCGATATCATTTTAGGGCTAGATTGGTTAACGAAATACGAAGCTGAGGTAAAGTGTGAGGAAAGAATCGTTAAAATCCGAACGGAGCTTGGACATATATATATATACCCTGTCATGGTTCGAATCCAAATAGAGAAGAATTTTGGTCAGCATTAGAACTTATCCCCACTTCCATAGAAAAGATTCCGATTGTTAGAAACTTTGCGGATGTGTTTGAAGAAGTTGAAAACTTACCTCCGCAAAGAGAAATAGAATTCCGAATCGATCTAATTCCCAATGCCAGACCAGTGGTGCATCCAATTCGTAGAATGACTCCGAAAGAAAAAGAAGAATTAGGCGATCAAACTCGTCAACTATTGTGGAAGGGTCTAATCAGACCTAGTTTTTCTAATTGGGGTGCAACTGTTGTGTTTGTCCCGAAGTCAGACGGTACTCTTCGATTATGCGTTGATTACCGAGATCTCAACAAACAGACGCTCAAAAACAAATATCCATTACCCCGCATTGATGATTTGCTAGACCAATTGAATGGGGCGAAAGTATTTTCCCGAATGGACCTAGCTACAGGTTTTCATCAATTGAGAATAGCAGAAGAGTGTGTTCGTTTGACAGCTTTCAGAGGTCCAGACATATTTTATGAATGGTTAGTAATGCCGTTTGGCCTATGTAACGCTCCAGCATACTTTGTCGATCTAATGAATAGAGTGTTCAGGGGAGTTCTGAATAAATTTGTCCTCGTCTTCATCGATGATATTTTAATCTACTCCAAATCAAAACCCGAGCATGAAAAACACTTAGAACAAGTATTGGAGATTCTAAGGAAGAACGTCTTCAAAGCCGAATTCTCTAAATGTGTCTTCTGGCAAGAAGAAGTTAAATTTCATGGCCATGTCGTGTCAGAGAAAGGAATTTCTGTTGACCCAAGCAAAATAACTGCGATTCAAGACTGGAAACAACCCACTACTCCCACAGAAGTTAGAAGTTTTATGGGGTTGGCTAGTTATTATCGAAAGTTCGTTAAGGATTTTTCGAAGATATCCGGTCCGTTAACGAAGCTCACAAAGAAACAAGAGAAGTTTAAGTGGACTTCCGACTGTGAAGAAGCTTTCCAGGAATTGAAATCGAAGCTGACCACCACTCCACTGTTAACAATTATTGATGGCAATCAGGATTTAACGGTTTGGACAGATGCTTCTATTAGAGGTCTTGGTGCAGTGTTAATGCAGAGAGGCCAAGTAGTCGCTTATGCAAGCCGCCAAATGAAACCGCATGAGAAGAATTATGTGACTCATGATCTTGAGTTGCTAGCCATCGTTTTTGCCTTGAAAATCTGGAGGCATTACGTGATGGCAAGGAATTTCGCTCGGTCCGAACCAGTCGCCAAACCAATCTAGACCGTTCGAAACGCCCTATCGTTTGAGAACACGACAAATCAGAACGCATACAGAAGAACATTTCATTGCATATTACAACAATGCATCAGATTACAAGAATATACAGAGTATAAATGAATAAATATTACACAGAAATATCAGAGATTTAAATTACATTTAAATACATAGCAGCGGAAAATAATACAATACACAACTAGAAGGAGATATACGGATACAAAGCTTTCCGGATATCGTTCCAGCTGTAAACCAGGATCCTGCGAATATAAATCTGCAAAACCAAAACTACTAGCTGCCCGTGTCAAAATAGGGGCACCCAGAGTTTAGGTTAAAACAATAAACTCCAGGTCAGTCATGTGACTGGTGTGAGAACTAAAATAGTTAATCTTTATTTTAAAGTTAGGTAAATCAAGGGACCACGCCGTATAACACGGAACGGGTTTCCTCCCAAGAATACCAATGCATAAAACAAACAGCGCAATGCTAAATAAAGAAAAATGAAGCTGTTATAAGACCCAGGTCCTATCACACAATGCAACGCAAGCCGGGGGATAGGGTTTTCCCTTATAACAGCCAAAGAATGCTTGATACGTTTAAAACAAATCATTTGATACTATTATAAGTGCATAGTGTATAAAACAACTTCAAATCATAAGTATCAATCATAGGCGGCATGAGCGCCCCATCCCACTATGTCGCCATACTAGGCTCTACAAATAAAACCGCAAATGTCACATATTTGGAAATTGGATTTCCGTCTATGAACCGAGGCAAAAGATAGTCCTCTACCGATTCGTGACTCTCTAGCCCGAGCCACAGGCAAGTACTCAGTCAAGCCTTGGAGCGACAGGGCCGGTCCACCGATGTGGATTAAACTTAAACCCTGAACATGCGTTCCCCCGCCCTATGGGGCGTAAATGAGCCAACGAATGACTCCATCGGACCCGGATCGTCCGATCAAACCGAGGCGCCTCGCAACAGCAACAACCACATAAGTCAAACTCGTCAGGGCGTGTAAAACCACTGACGCCACTTCTAACTAGAAAGAAACGCATGCCCTCCCTGAGGTCCGTCTCCCGTTTTTGGTTCATACCGGGTGTGAAACTCGCGAAGTAAACGTTACACAAAGCTACGCTACAAAGGCTGTGCTTCGGTCATCAACCATAAGGCTTTGCTTTTTAACAGAAGCCTTGATCATTCGCCACTTAGGCATGCCACACCGGCAATTCACTCTATGCGTTTGATATCCATCAGTATATAACCTCTGAGCTCGTACATCTCAGAGAAGGGCGTTAAGCAAGAGAATAAATTCTCCGCCGCCAAACAGATATATACTTAATAGAAATCAATCACACAGACTAAAATCCAATGTCAGACACACAGTCCATTTACAAGTCCGTTCTGGGTCTGAACGAAACCGGAGGCACCTAGTACCCCGCATATCTATCGATCTCCAAGTACGTCTGGACGATCACTAACTGTTTCCATCTTCTTGGGTGTACAGCCCAATCAAGATCATCAGTAATTACCCAAACGACGTGAAGACCTCCGGTCTTCGACCATCGTCTTCATCTTCGACTTATCGTCGTATCAGTTATTCAGAATGGGATAAACCCGGTCTTTCCGAATAACTCGCGTATATTTAAAATAAGTGTTACACAAACACAACATACGCCTCATTCCAATTCATCAGTCACTAACCGTAAATTAGTCAAGAGAATAATTTCCCAAATATTAACCCCGAAGGCCGAAACCAACATCAGATCAATATCCAGAAAACCATTCTGCTTGGCTAACCGACAGTTAGTTTCTAAATTTCACATTCATAGGGAAAGGTCCCCATTAATTTTATCCAAGATAAATTCCTTGAATTTATTCTTTATTCTATTTTTGAATCTCAATTCAAACTAGTCGGGATTAGCGAACCTTACCGAAGTAATTATTTGTTTTAATCTCCCCATCCCAACCTATTCATCCCATGAAGTAAAACTGGTAATACTTCATATCTAACACCACAGTGTTATCGGTAAATTCAATTACCATTTCATGTTCAAATCTAATTAAAGATTTAACTATCGCCTGGAGCAAAACTGGTGATACTCCATTTTCGATCATTTCAATCTAATTAAAGATTCATTAAAACTCCACCTAGTTTTAATCTTCGACTGGGTTAAAGAATCAGTGTCATTTAAAACACGGTTCACGATAAACCCAAAAATCAATATCGATTCAATACCAATTAAATATTATTTAATTGGTACACTTCATTAAATCTAAATAAAAAAGATTTAATCTTTTCTCAACTGGGTTCAAGAACAGTGTTAGTGAAGACACCATTCACGACAAACCCAAATCACATTTGATATTCAATACAAGGCTCTGAATAGAAAATATATCGGCTTATATTCAATATCAAATTCTACGACTAACAAATATCATATTGGGAATAACGATATAAATATATATCTTTCAAATTTCCATAACAACATTTGTATAATCACGAAATCCAACATCGAAATATTCCGAAGACAATTTCGATTTAAATCCATTCCAATGCAATCATTGGAAATTTTGGTTATTTTCAAAACCATTTCAAATTCAATTTATTTATTTAAAAATAAATAGAATTATAATTCTAGTTCAAAACTAGTTCATTTCGATAAAAATCCATTTTTATCTTTACAAATATGGAGTTTTTCATCCCGATTCTTTCTAAGTCATTTCTTATGATTTTACACAAATTATTACTATTTTTAATAATTTTATGAAGGCCCGTACAGTCGATTTCCATCAACGGCCATCGAACTGCACTTACAGCGACCTTTTTTCAAATTTGATTTGGATATAATTCCAAATCCAACCGTTAGATTTCTAATTTCTAATATTCGTTAGAAAGCTCTTTTCGATACGAACCCAACGGTTCCGGTTTTAGGAGAATCCGACGGTCGGATCTCCCGTACTGTCCGTTTGAAATAAATGGTCGAAATTCACGAACTGCCGCGGCGCGGCACGTTCTATTCAGGCCATTATATTATATATATAATATATATAATATATATATCGTCGATTTCTATTTAAAACGAATTATATAAATAGTTTTAAATTCGTTTCAAAAGCAATTTCAACTTCCTTTTCAATTCAAATCAAAATTGAATTCTTCTTTATAAATTCGTTTTAAATTTCATTTCTATTCAATTCAAATTTCAATTCAATTTGAATTCATTTCAATTTGCTTTCAATTCAATTTGAATTCGTTTTATATTCAATTCATTTCGAAATCGTTTTCAATTCATTTCGATATAAATATCGTTCACGTCAAAATGGCGTCAATCTAATCAACACGGCTTCATAAATTTCTATTTTCAAATATTTCTTTTTCAAATATTTCTTTTTCAAAATAGTTGTTATTATCAAAATATTTCGTTCAACACATGACCAATCTCAATGGATGAGTACTGTCAACATGTGATAACCCGTAACTTCCCCGTAAAGGAAAGAGCGGATAGTCCGAGAACAAGCCACAACAGAACGCAGACAAAAGAACATTTCATTGTATATTACAACAATGCATCAGATTACAAGAATATACAGAGTTTAAATGAATATTACACAGAAATATTAGAGATTTAAATTACATTTAAATACATAGCAGCGAAAAATAATACAATACACAACTAGAATGAGATATACGGATACAAAGCTTTCCGGATATCGTTCCAGCTGTAAACCAGAATCCTGTGAATATAAATCTGCAAAACCCAAAACTACTAGCTGCCCGTGTCAAAATAAGGGTACCCAGAGTTTAGGTCAAAACAATAAACTCCAGGTCAGTCATGTGACTGGTGTGAGAACTAAAACAGTTAATCTTTATTTTAAATCATTAGGTAAATCAAGGGACCACGCCGTATAACACGGAACGGGTTTCCTCCCAAGAATACCAGTGCATAAAACAAACAGCGCAATGCTAAATAAAGAAAAATGAAGCTGTTATAAGACCCAGGTCCTATCACACAATGCAACGCAAGCCGGGGGATAGGGTTTTCCCTTATAACAGCCAAAGAATGCTTGATACGTTTTAAAACAAATCATTTGATACTATTATAAGTGCATGGTGTATAAAACAACTTCAAATCATAAGTATCAATCATAGGCGGCATGGGTACCATATATCATGTCGCCATATATAGGTTTACAAGTAAAACCGCAAATGTCACGTATTTGGAAATTGGATTTCCGTCTATGAACCGAGGCAAAAGATCGTCCTCAACCGATTCGAGACGCTCTAGCCCGCCCCTCAGGATCAGAGCTCGAGTGACCCTTGGATCCTCAGGGCCAGTCCACCGATGTGGATTAAACTTAAACCCTGGACATGCATTTCCCCGCCCTATGGGGCGTAAACGAGCCAACTAAATGACTCCATCGGTTCGAGAACGACCGATCAATCCGAGGCGTCTCGAAATAGCAA
Organism: Allium sativum; assembly: GCA_030737875.1. Classification (NCBI taxonomy): domain Eukaryota; kingdom Viridiplantae; phylum Streptophyta; class Magnoliopsida; order Asparagales; family Amaryllidaceae; genus Allium; species Allium sativum. Next base: position 176,100,725 of record CM060913.1, on the reverse strand, counting down.
CAACCACATAAGTCAAACTCGTCAGGGCGTGTAAAACCACTGACGCCACTTCTAGCTAGAAAGAAACGCATGCCCTCCCTGACGTCCTCTCCCGTTTTTGGTTCATACCGGGTGTGAAACTCGCGAAGCAAACGTTACACAAAGCTACGCCACAAAGGCCGTGCTTTGATCATCACCACAAGACTTTGCTTTTCAACAGAAGCCTCGATCAATTGCCACTTAGGCATGCCACACAGGCAATTCACTCCATGCGTTTGATATCCATCAATATATAACCTCTGAGCTCGTACGTCTCAGAGAAGGGCGTTAAGCAAGAGAATAAATTCTCCGCCGCCAAACAGATATATATTTAATAGAAATCAATCACACAGACTAAAATCCAATGTCAGACACATAGTCCATTTACAAGTCCGTTCTGGGTCTGAACGAAACCGGAGGCACCTAGTACCCCGCATATCCATCGATCTCCAAGTACGTCTGGACGATCACCAACTGTTTCCATCTTCTTGGGTGTACAGCCCAATCAAGATCATCAGTAATCACCCAAACGACGTGAAGACTTCCGGTCTTCGACCACCGTCTTCATCTTCGACACCACGTCGAAACAGTTATTCAGAATGGGATAAACCCAGTCTTTCTGAATAACTCGCGTATATATTATAAAAGTGTTACACAAACACAACATACGCCTCATTCCAATTCAGAATATTCTTTTATTCAAATATTCCTATACTTTGGGAAAAGTTCCCATTAATTTTATCCAAGATAAATTCTTTAAATTTATTCTTTAATCTCCTTTGAATATCAATTCAAACTAGTCGGGATTAGCGAACCACACCGAAGTAATCATTTATTTTATTTCCCAATCCCAACCTATTCATCCCATGAAGTAAAACTGGTAATACTTCATATCTAACACCACAGTGTTATCGGTAAATTCAATTACCATTTCACGTTCAAATCTAATTAAAGATTTAACCATCTCCTGGAGCAAAACTGGTGATACTCCATTCTCGACCTTTTCAATCTATTTAAAGATTCATTAAAACTCCAATTAGTTTTAATCTTTAACTGGGTTAAAGAATCAGTGTCATTTAAAACACGGTTCACGATAAACCCAAAATCACATTCCATTAATTATCGGGTTAAAGAACAAGTGTTATTTAAAACACTGTTCACGATAAACCCAAAAATCAATACCAATTCAATTCCAATTAAATATCATTTAATTGATACACTTCATTAAATCTATATAAAAAGATTTAATCTTTTCTCAACTGGGTTCAAGAACAGTGTTAGTGAAGACACCATTCACGACAAACCCAAATCACATTCGATATTCAATACAAGGCTCTGAATAGAAATATATCGGCTTATATTCAATATCAAATTCTACGACTAACAAATGTCGTATTGAAAATAAAGATATAAATATATATCTTTCAAATTTCCATAACAACATTTGTATAATCACGAATTCCAACATCGAAATATTCCGAAGACAATTTCGATTCAAATCCACTCCAATGCAATCATTGGAAATTCTGGTTATTTTTAAAACCCTTTTCAAATTCAATTTATTTATTTAAAAATAAATAGAGTTATATTTCTGGTTCAAAACTAGTTCATTTCGATAAAAATCTATTTTTATCTTTTCAAACATGAAGTTTTTCATCCCAAATCTTCACAAATCATTTCTTATGATTTTACACAAATTATTACTATTTTTAATAATTTTATCAAGGCCCGTACAGTCGATTTCCATCAATGGCCATCGAACTGCACTTACAACGACCTTTTTCGAATTTGATTTGGACATAATTCCAAATCCAACCGTTAGATTTCTAATTTCTAATATTCCTTAGAAAGCTCTTTTCGATACGAACCCAACGGTTCCGGTTTTAGGACAATCCGACGGTCGGATCTCCCGTAATGTCCGTTTGAAATAAATGGTCGAAATTCGCGAACTGCCGCGGCGCGGCGTGTTCTATTCAGGCCATTATATTATATATATAATATATATTTCGTCGATTTCTATTTAAAACGAATTATATGAATAGTTTTAGATTCGTTTCAAAAGCAATTTCAACTTCCTTTTCAATTCAAATCAAAATTGAATTCTTTTTTACAAATTCGTTTTAAAATTGTAACGACCCGTGTTTTTCGACCATTTGAATATGAATATTTAAATTAGTTTTAAATAGTATGTTGGGAATATTAATGGAATTTAATATTGAATTCGTTATTAAAAACGAAGTTGAACGTTATAATTTATATATAATATAAATTCGAGCTTGAAAATGGCGTGCAGTTCGTAAATTCGAGTTTTGAACTTCAATTGAGAATACAGGATTCGATATAAGTCGGATTTCTGTGAAACAAGACACGTTGGAACCGTATTGACGATAATTTTCATATGAAAGAGAAAAATCCAGATTCCGTGTTATAGATAGTAAGTTATGGCTAAATCAAATTTTGAAATAGTCGCTATGGAAAATCGTTATTAAATTATAGGCCATTAAAATAGCCGTTTTGCAAACGGACTCAGATTTCGACAAAATCAGTTTCATTAGAACCGTATCGCTAAATTATTGTACGGTGTCAAATGGCATGGCAAACCGATATCGTATGTGACCATGGTAGCCATAAACGCCCGTTCAATTTCTATAGCGCGCATTTAAATAAATAAAAGGATATTTGAAGGTAACTTGAGCAGACGATCGAATTAGGCCACGAAACCAGTTCCGTTGAGTTCGTATCGTCGATTAGAGTCAGAATAAGTATATAGTTTGTTATTTTTAGAGATCGGAAAATTTGGTGTTAAAAGGGGTATTGCGGTTCGGGGTAAAAACAGCCTACCGGGGCAACAGTCTCAGAATGCGACGAAATTAGTGCCGTTGGGTTCGTATCGAAAAGTTATTATCGATGTTCACAGTTTCAAGTGGATCTGATTTATCTGGTGACCATGGAAAAATTAAACGCGTGTTCATTTCCGGTTTCATAAAGGAAATTTTTTCATATGACCTCGGATTGCGATGAAACTGGTCCCATTGGGCCCGGAATACCTTTTTACATCAAGATTAGCATTTTTATCAGTAAACAGGAATTGATTATTTTTAGTTTTACGTGATACTTTACGGTGAAGTTTCGTTAAAAATAAAATAAACTTAACCCACGTTTCACCTACCCTATATTCCACCATTTACAGTTGTTACCGCGGCTTGTCCTTCTTTTCATACCCTGTAGCCTTGAAATGAAACCAACACAACAGTCCTTTGCTCCAATCAAATTTGTTCCTTGTCTGGCAAACAACTAACCCGTGCCGACCAAGCTTTCTACATTTCCACTCAAGAAACAGCTACCCTACTTTTAATATACACAGCAAGTCTACTGATTTATGGATTGGATATATATAGAATTACATATACTACCCGTGGTGACCAAGTAACTTTGCGAGACTTGTCACAACAGCTGTACCCTAAATGACAGCTACCCTATGTGTTACTGAAACCCTACGTTCAACTCCTTAAGGCCCAAGCTGCTGCTTCTTATAAATTGACATTTTTGTTCCTTCTTTTATTTTCGATTCAAAAAAAAAAAAAAAAAAAAAAAAAAAAAACGCTGAATGGCCAGAAAGATAAGGAAAGGAAGATGGGAACGAGGAAAGGGGAGCGCGTACTGATGTTGAGGAATGTTACAGTGGAATAAGGCAGTGGGGGAAAGAAACAAGGGGGAGCGGGGGTAGTAGTGGACAACTGGGCACGGGTCTTCAATTTTGTAGAAAAAAAAAAGGAGAACGAAGGGGAAGGGGAATGGGATGGCTGACGTTATGAACACTGGGAAGGAAGGCTGCGTTCAAAGAAGTGAGAAGGGGAATGTGGGATGATGTGGGCTATGCATGGTCACGTTGGACAAGTTTCGGCCTCACGTTACTTTATATATATAAAAAAAAAGGGGAAGGTGCGGTAGGATCAATTGCTGGAAGAAGATTTCAAAAGCTTTCAGTGGGATGGGGTGGGGATCAAAGGTGTAAGTGACGAGTGAAAAGGATCAGCATGGTTTTGTGGGATACACGGGAAGAAAACAGTTATCGTGGCATGGATATGAGTCGGTTACAACGAAGACAAAGGGATCAGCGGTTGTGTATTTGAGAAGAAGTATTAGAAAAGTGGATCAGCCGGTTTAAAGAGACTAAGGTAAAATTAAAAACGTTATAAACAATTAGGAATTTTTAATTAGTTTAATTACATTATTATAATTCACGCATAGCGTTATAATAACAAACTGAACCTTACGTTATCAGAATTTGACCGGATACGAGCGTTGGAACCGTGTTTTCAAGTACTATAGTATGGAGCTAGAATAGACAAAGACGGGAACAGCTGTATTTTTTTTTAATTAAATTAAACAAATGTTTAATTTAATTAAACGGACTGTTCTACTCAACGAAGTAATCCAAGGTGAGTTAAACTCACTCAGTTTTTCCCATTCATATTTTATATAAATTGGGTTTTTATTTTGTGTGCTCTGCTTGCTGATGGTTGCATGTTTGCTAATTATACATTTGTTTGTTGATTTAACCGATGAAATTAAACTGTGTTTAATTTCAGTGAAATACCAAATCGTTATTTTAACGATTGATTCCAATAAAGGTGACTCACCTTGGTTGATCACGTTTATTTATAAACGTGTTTAAATGGTTGAATTGTTTGCGTTGCTTATGGTTGATGTTAAATGGTCGTTATTTAGTTTATCAGTTAAACAAAACTGAACAGTCTGATTTGAGATAACCATTTTGTATACAGGGAAGAACAGGTTGAAGGGACCCAACCGGATCCCTCAAATGTATTTTTATTTTCATATTCTCATATATGAACTGATCTGTTTGTGTGATTGATTTGATGGTTGATTATTGAATGTTCAACATCTGTTAGTTTAAACCAATGGGCGATATTGGTTAAGTGTTGGCAGAGTATGGCCTTTAAAACCAATCGAGTTATAAATATTTATTCACCGTCAGGTGAATCGATAGAGTTGAGTTATAAATTTATTTTATAACCAGAGTTAGATTTGAATTATATTATTTGAATAAAAGTTATTTAAGAGAAACAAATAAATATTTTATTTGTTTAAGACTTTGATTTGTTATGAAGTTATTTTGCAAAGAAAATGCTGATTTACCAGTTGAAGAATAAGAAATGAATTAAATGGTAAAACCTTGGAAAATTGTTTTGTAAAGGAAACAAATGATTAGAATCTATTTAATTAATCATATTTTTGATTAATTTAAAGCGAGGATTGTTGAAATCGGTTAATGAGATAATCAAGTTTTGAGTTAATTAAATCGACCGTTTGGAATTAGAATTGTTTATCAAGTTAATGTGTTTTGACTCAAATAGTTAAACGAAAATCGTTGAATTTAAATAAGGGTTTAAAAAGGGATTAAATCTTTAATTTAGTTAATAAAGGGATTAACTACTAAAGTAGTAAATGTTTGAAATAAGTTATTATTTTAATAAATGATAAATTTAGGAATATATTTTTAAATGGGAATTCATTTAAAAAGTTACCGAATGTGAGATGCAAGTCAATTGAATGGTGAAAGGAAATAAACGTACGCAATTATATGAATTAAGTGAAAGAAGATTTAAGTGGGTAATTGAATATATTTATTCGAGATAGAATTAGCCAAACATAATTATTGGGCTAAGTTTCCATTGCGTACGACTGCTAGCGTAATTCGCAGGGCTGCAGAAAGCCTACGGCGGTCGGATGTTCCTGAGGGATTCAGGCGTAACCATTGTGATCGCTGTGATCTAGAGTCAAGCGAATGGGGTCAAGACGAATGTAAATTAATCAATTAGAGTTATTCAAATATCATATTTTTGAATATTAAAAGAATGGGAAGTTTCAATTTAACAAAAAGGAAATCAGTTTATAAAAGGCCAAGTGAGGCTGAATACTGAACCAGTGAACTCATTGGAGTGTCATGATTGAAACACTGTATATTTTGATAGTTAAAACACCGACTATCAAATCTGTCCAATACGATTGTTGGTATGGAAAGACCGGGATCGAATTTATATTCGAAAACCATTCCGACCAACAAATACGTGAAGATCTCAGAAGATGATCGAGATGGTGCTGTGAAGACCGTGGGTTTCCATGAACGGAAGGACCACTAATATTCTCTGCCTGGCAAGCAGAGATAAGCTGTGATTCTGTCGTAGTTGGAATCTACGGGTTGCAAGGACTACTCGTTACTGATCCATGGGGTGATTCCTATATTGGATGCGGTAGGAGAGTGCCTTCGGTTCATCCTGTTCCTGGATGACGTATATGGACGAATGTCTGACAGAGTATTTCCGAAGGATCACGTACGTTGATTTCTCCAAACGTACGATAGTTGTTGGCAGGGAATTGCCATTCTCTAGCTTTCAGCTAGAGTATTTTTGTGGACGTCAATTAGTGATATCTGATGGATTTGACGATGTGGCATTCAAAGTAAATGATGACCAGATGATCAAGAGAAATCTAGACCTCAAGCCTCATCAACCGGGAAATGACAAAAATCGGGCAGGCAGCATGGCTATGTGGGTCGCTCCCATTAGGGTGTATGATCACCTATCTAGAGGAAATCCTATTTGCTTCTTAAATCTATGTTTCGATGCTGTCCCTTGTCGGGAGACGGTTGCTGATCCCAACCGTCGGTGATATACATTCGATACACTCAAGCGAAATGAGTGGTCGGTCATGTGAGGGCCGGGTTGCAAGAAGTTCTTGTTGAACCCAGTGTATTCGTCTCTAGAGATACACTATCGGAAGGTGGACCCATACCTTGTCAAGGTCGGAATCCAATTTCCAATAAGCGCCTGCGGTTTTGATTGTATACTATATATGTGGAGCGTGAGATGCAAGCGTTCCACTAGATTGTTATTTACTTGTATTTAGACATTATCGTAATATCAGAACAAGATATTGATTTCAAAACTGTTTTGGGTTATCGTAAGGTAAAAACCGTCCGTGTTTATGTGTGGATTTGGTCTTACGATTATCCTTTTTCTTTTGAAAGATTTTTGAACTCTAAAATCATGATTGGATGATTTACCCTTATTACTGTGCGAGTTTATCTCACTCTGGTTCACCAGACTGACCCAGTGTTTTGTAAATGCTCGGGTTAGACCGGGTTGTACAGGTTCAGGTTATAGACTGCTGTGAAGAAACGAGCTGGAAGAGTCCAGACGTATGATATTATTACTATTCCGCTGTGTGTTATATGAGGACAGATTATTATCACTGTCCAGATGTGTACTCTGATATTGTAAGTATTTCAAAAGCTTTCAATAAAAGTTATTCCTGTATTATATTTTGTTCCGCTGCGATGTGAGACTCTGTGTTGTGTTGTGTTCTTCTTCTTCTTCTACTCTAATATTTCTTTCTTTCTTATCTCACCCTCTAACTTCTTTCTATTAATGATCTGGAATGTTCGATGTCTGAATGGTCAACATGATAGTTTGATGTTGATTTTCGGAGTCGAAAATCCCGGTTCGTCACAGTGGTATCAGAGCTATTGGTTAAGTAATTACCTTGGCTCTGTGGCGTAACTCAGTAGAGATGGGGTTAGTAATACCCTAGATTGAGTTTGAGTGTATATATATGAGCGCGTATTTGTAAATTGATATAAAAACTGTTTATATTGTGTCGATTGGTTTGTCGAGTAGTCTATGAATTCTGGTCGATACAGTAATGCAAACTGTGTCGATAAGTGTTTCTAAACTCTTGGACAGAATAATTCGACACAGTATGTTTTTGAAAAAGAGTAAATGGAAATTTTTACCCGAAATATATTTTGATATAAACAAGGTATATATATTAAAATGTATATATTGGTTGTGTTAATCGAATAAGATTATAATTGAAATGGTTATATAAATAACCAATTAGAATTCGTATAATAAAAGCAGATTTATTAAATCTGAAATTAAAACAAAATTGAAATTAAAACTTTGGAAATTCGAACAAGTGGTTGAAAATTGGAATTGGACTTAATATATGAGAATTTTAAAATCCTGGGAGATTTTAATTTTGTTACAAGCATCGAAAGGGATATTTTGAAATGGATTTCAAAATGGAAGTGTTTAGAAATGGTTTTGAAAGTGATATAGTATTGAACTCACTTCGACAACTGGAAAATAGATTCCGATGATGTGCGCGCCATTATCGGTATTCATTTTCGAGTGGTAAGTGACGGATTGCTACCAAAGATTTTGTTTTGAATTGCTTTGAGAAAGACAAATTGTTTTGAACCCTGAAAGGGAATATTTGATTTTTGGAAAAAGCTGAACTGTTTAAAAACTCCCAGGAGAGATAGCAGGAATAAAACAAAATTAAATAAAAGTTTGTGAAAGCAAATATGGATTGAATTGAAACCGATTAACTGGGAATTGAATCGGGATATGATATATCAAGTAGAATCAGATTTTGAATGGGGAGGCAGAGAATCTGGAATGATGTTGGACTGGTAAGTTAAAGATTGAAATTGATGATGGATGGAAATTGAGTCAAGAATGGAATTTGGCTTGGACACGTGAAGAATTTAGTTCGAAGGATAAAGTTGGAATTTTGGGAATGCATATGCTGACAGGACAGCAGATGGAAAGGATATAAGGATATGCCCGACAAAAAGGTACACGTTTATTTTTAGATGGGTTTGGTGATTTATGAGCCTATTTGGCAAGCTGCTTGGCTGTTTTATTTTCTTTTGGGTTGGAGAAGGCCCAGAGAGGCGAGTTGTGGTTGTACCGATTGAGCCGTACAGAGGAGGTGCTGGCGAAATTTTTCGAAAATTTAAAGTGTTAGAAAATTTTCGATATTTTTGAAAATATTTATTTACAGTATTGAATTGGTTTCTAATTTAAAAATAAATTGGATTTGAAATTTAATGAGTTTATAACGTTTTTTCTTACCTTAGCAATTTCGAGGACGAAATTATTTTAAGGGGGGAAGAATGTAACGACCCGTGTTTTTCGACCATTTGAATATGAATATTTAAATTAGTTTTAAATAGTATGTTGGGAATATTAATGGAATTTAATATTGAATTCGTTATTAAAAACGAAGTTGAACGTTATAATTTATATATAATATAAATTCGAGCTTGAAAATGGCGTGCAGTTCGTAAATTCGAGTTTTGAACTTCAACTGAGAATACAGGATTCGATATAAGTCGGATTTCTGTGAAACAAGACACGTTGGAACCGTATTGACGATAATTTTCATATGAAAGAGAAAAATCCAGATTCCGTGTTATAGATAGTAAGTTATGGCTAAATCAAATTTTGAAATAGTCGCTATGGAAAATCGTTATTAAATTATAGGCCATTAAAATAGCCGTTTTGCAAACGGACTCAGATTTCGACAAAATCAGTTTCATTAGAACCGTATCGCTAAATTATTGTACGGTGTCAAATGGCATGGCAAACCGATATCGTATGTGACCATGGTAGCCGTAAACGCCCGTTCAATTTCTATAGCGCGCATTTAAATAAATAAAAGGATATTTGAAGGTAACTTGAGCAGACGATCGAATTAGGCCACGAAACCAGTTCCGTTGAGTTCGTATCGTCGATTAGAGTCAGAATAAGTATATAGTTTGTTATTTTTAGAGATCGGAAAATTTGGTGTTAAAAGGGGTATTGCGGTTCGGGGTAAAAACAGCCTACCGGGGCAACAGTCTCAGAATGCGACGAAATTAGTGCCGTTGGGTTCGTATCGAAAAGTTATTATCGATGTTCACAGTTTCAAGTGGATCTGATTTATCTGGTGACCATGGAAAAATTAAACGCGTGTTCATTTCCGGTTTCATAAAGGAAATTTTTTCATATGACCTCGGATTGCGATGAAACTGGTCCCATTGGGCCCGGAATACCTTTTTACATCAAGATTAGCATTTTTATCAGTAAACAGGAATTGATTATTTTTAGTTTTACGTGATACTTTACGGTGAAGTTTCGTTAAAAATAAAATAAACTTAACCCACGTTTCACCTACCCTATATTCCACCATTTACAGTTGTTACCGCGGCTTGTCCTTCTTTTCATACCCTGTAGCCTTGAAATGAAACCAACACAACAGTCCTTTGCTCCAATCAAATTTGTTCCTTGTCTGGCAAACAACTAACCCGTGCCGACCAAGCTTTCTACATTTCCACTCAAGAAACAGCTACCCTACTTTTAATATACACAGCAAGTCTACTGATTTATGGATTGGATATATATAGAATTACATATACTACCCGTGGTGACCAAGTAACTTTGCGAGACTTGTCACAACAGCTGTACCCTAAATGACAGCTACCCTATGTGTTACTGAAACCCTACGTTCAACTCCTTAAGGCCCAAGCTGCTGCTTCTTATAAATTGACATTTTTGTTCCTTCTTTTATTTTCGATTCAAAAAAAAAAAAAAAAAAAAAAAAAAAAAAAAAAACGCTGAATGGCCAGAAAGATAAGGAAAGGAAGATGGGAACGAGGAAAGGGGAGCGCGTACTGATGTTGAGGAATGTTACAGTGGAATAAGGCAGTGGGGGAAAGAAACAAGGGGGAGCGGGGGTAGTAGTGGACAACTGGGCACGGGTCTTCAATTTTGTAGAAAAAAAAAAGGAGAACGAAGGGGAAGGGGAATGGGATGGCTGACGTTATGAACACTGGGAAGGAAGGCTGCGTTCAAAGAAGTGAGAAGGGGAATGTGGGATGATGTGGGCTATGCATGGTCACGTTGGACAAGTTTCGGCCTCACGTTACTTTATATATATAAAAAAAAAGGGGAAGGTGCGGTAGGATCAATTGCTGGAAGAAGATTTCAAAAGCTTTCAGTGGGATGGGGTGGGGATCAAAGGTGTAAGTGACGAGTGAAAAGGATCAGCATGGTTTTGTGGGATACACGGGAAGAAAACAGTTATCGTGGCATGGATAAGAGTCGGTTACAACGAAGACAAAGGGATCAGCGGTTGTGTATTTGAGAAGAAGTATTAGAAAAGTGGATCAGCCGGTTTAAAGAGACTAAGGTAAAATTAAAAACGTTATAAACAATTAGGAATTTTTAATTAGTTTAATTACATTATTATAATTCACGCATAGCGTTATAATAACAAACTGAACCTTACGTTATCAGAATTTGACCAGATACGAGCGTTGGAACCGTGTTTTCAAGTACTATAGTATGGAGCTAGAATAGACAAAGACGGGAACAGCTGTATTTTTTTTTAATTAAATTAAACAAATGTTTAATTTAATTAAACGGACTGTTCTACTCAACGAAGTAATCCAAGGTGAGTTAAACTCACTCAGTTTTTCCCATTCATATTTTATATAAATTGGGTTTTTATTTTGTGTGCTCTGCTTGCTGATGGTTGCATGTTTGCTAATTATACATTTGTTTGTTGATTTAACCGATGAAATTAAACTGTGTTTAATTTCAGTGAAATACCAAATCGTTATTTTAACGATTGATTCCAATAAAGGTGACTCACCTTGGTTGATCACGTTTATTTATAAACGTGTTTAAATGGTTGAATTGTTTGCGTTGCTTATGGTTGATGTTAAATGGTCGTTATTTAGTTTATCAGTTAAACAAAACTGAACAGTCTGATTTGAGATAACCATTTTGTATACAGGGAAGAACAGGTTGAAGGGACCCAACCGGATCCCTCAAATGTATTTTTATTTTCATATTCTCATATATGAACTGATCTGTTTGTGTGATTGATTTGATGGTTGATTATTGAATGTTCAACATCTGTTAGTTTAAACCAATGGGCGATATTGGTTAAGTGTTGGCAGAGTATGGCCTTTAAAACCAATCGAGTTATAAATATTTATTCACCGTCAGGTGAATCGATAGAGTTGAGTTATAAATTTATTTTATAACCAGAGTTAGATTTGAATTATATTATTTGAATAAAAGTTATTTAAGAGAAACAAATAAATATTTTATTTGTTTAAGACTTTGATTTGTTATGAAGTTATTTTGCAAAGAAAATGCTGATTTACCAGTTGAAGAATAAGAAATGAATTAAATGGTAAAACCTTGGAAAATTGTTTTGTAAAGGAAACAAATGATTAGAATCTATTTAATTAATCATATTTTTGATTAATTTAAAGCGAGGATTGTTGAAATCGGTTAATGAGATAATCAAGTTTTGAGTTAATTAAATCGACCGTTTGGAATTAGAATTGTTTATCAAGTTAATGTGTTTTGACTCAAATAGTTAAACGAAAATCGTTGAATTTAAATAAGGGTTTAAAAAGGGATTAAATCTTTAATTTAGTTAATAAAGGGATTAACTACTAAAGTAGTAAATGTTTGAAATAAGTTATTATTTTAATAAATGATAAATTTAGGAATATATTTTTAAATGGGAATTCATTTAAAAAGTTACCGAATGTGAGATGCAAGTCAATTGAATGGTGAAAGGAAATAAACGTACGCAATTATATGAATTAAGTGAAAGAAGATTTAAGTGGGTAATTGAATATATTTATTCGAGATAGAATTAGCCAAACATAATTATTGGGCTAAGTTGCCATTGCGTACGACTGCTAGCGTAATTCGCAGGGCTGCAGAAAGCCTACGGCGGTCGGATGTTCCTGAGGGATTCAGGCGTAACCATTGTGATCGCTGTGATCTAGAGTCAAGCGAATGGGGTCAAGACGAATGTAAATTAATCAATTAGAGTTATTCAAATATCATATTTTTGAATATTAAAAGAATGGGAAGTTTCAATTTAACAAAAAGGAAATCAGTTTATAAAAGGCCAAGTGAGGCTGAATACTGAACCAGTGAACTCATTGGAGTGTCATGATTGAAACACTGTATATTTTGATAGTTAAAACACCGACTATCAAATCTGTCCAATACGATTGTTGGTATGGAAAGACCGGGATCGAATTTATATTCGAAAACCATTCCGACCAACAAATACGTGAAGATCTCAGAAGATGATCGAGATGGTGCTGTGAAGACCGTGGGTTTCCATGAACGGAAGGACCACTAATATTCTCTGCCTGGCAAGCAGAGATAAGCTGTGATTCTGTCGTAGTTGGAATCTACGGGTTGCAAGGACTACTCGTTACTGATCCATGGGGTGATTCCTATATTGGATGCGGTAGGAGAGTGCCTTCGGTTCATCCTGTTCCTGGATGACGTATATGGACGAATGTCTGACAGAGTATTTCCGAAGGATCACGTACGTTGATTTCTCCAAACGTACGATAGTTGTTGGCAGGGAATTGCCATTCTCTAGCTTTCAGCTAGAGTATTTTTGTGGACGTCAATTAGTGATATCTGATGGATTTGACGATGTGGCATTCAAAGTAAATGATGACCAGATGATCAAGAGAAATCTAGACCTCAAGCCTCATCAACCGGGAAATGACAAAAATCGGGCAGGCAGCATGGCTATGTGGGTCGCTCCCATTAGGGTGTATGATCACCTATCTAGAGGAAATCCTATTTGCTTCTTAAATCTATGTTTCGATGCTGTCCCTTGTCGGGAGACGGTTGCTGATCCCAACCGTCGGTGATATACATTCGATACACTCAAGCGAAATGAGTGGTCGGTCATGTGAGGGCCGGGTTGCAAGAAGTTCTTGTTGAACCCAGTGTATTCGTCTCTAGAGATACACTATCGGAAGGTGGACCCATACCTTGTCAAGGTCGGAATCCAATTTCCAATAAGCGCCTGCGGTTTTGATTGTATACTATATATGTGGAGCGTGAGATGCAAGCGTTCCACTAGATTGTTATTTACTTGTATTTAGACATTATCGTAATATCAGAACAAGATATTGATTTCAAAACTGTTTTGGGTTATCGTAAGGTAAAAACCGTCCGTGTTTATGTGTGGATTTGGTCTTACGATTATCCTTTTTCTTTTGAAAGATTTTTGAACTCTAAAATCATGATTGGATGATTTACCCTTATTACTGTGCGAGTTTATCTCACTCTGGTTCACCAGACTGACCCAGTGTTTTGTAAATGCTCGGGTTAGACCGGGTTGTACAGGTTCAGGTTATAGACTGCTGTGAAGAAACGAGCTGGAAGAGTCCAGACGTATGATATTATTACTATTCCGCTGTGTGTTATATGAGGACAGATTATTATCACTGTCCAGATGTGTACTCTGATATTGTAAGTATTTCAAAAGCTTTCAATAAAAGTTATTCCTGTATTATATTTTGTTCCGCTGCGATGTGAGACTCTGTGTTGTGTTGTGTTCTTCTTCTTCTTCTACTCTAATATTTCTTTCTTTCTTATCTCACCCTCTAACTTCTTTCTATTAATGATCTGGAATGTTCGATGTCTGAATGGTCAACATGATAGTTTGATGTTGATTTTCGGAGTCGAAAATCCCGGTTCGTCACAAAAATTCATTTCTATTCAATTCAAATTTCAATTCAATTTGAATTCGTTTTCAATTCAATTCATTTCGAAATCGTTTTCAATTCAATTCATTTCGAAATCGTTTTCAATTCACTTCATTTCAAAATCGTTTTCAATTCACTTCATTTCGAAATCGTTTTCAATTCACTTCATTTCGAAATCGTTTTCAATTCACTTCATTTCGAAATCGTTTTCAATTCACTTCATTTCGAAATCGTTTTCAATTCACTTCATTTCGAAATCGTTTTCAATTCACTTTGAATTCGTTTTCAATTCAATTCATTTCGAAATCGTTTTATATTCAATTCATTTCGAAATCGATATAAATATCGTTCACGTCAAAATGGCGTCAATCTAATCAACACGGCTTCATAAATTTCTATTTTCAAATATTCTATTTCAAATATTTCTTTTTCAAATATTTCTATTTCAAAACTGGAATGAGACCCAATCAATTACCATATGATGTTATTTATATGGATTTTCTACAACACATGTATTTATCAACAACGATGAATAATCAACCATCATCCAAAGTGCATTCTACACTGTATAAGCATCAAATATAAATATTCAACGCTTATAACAGCCTGTTAATCAATCGATCGACATACAACTAAACAATCGGGATTAGTGTACGTCAAATATCATCCCAATACCCGTGTGGGGTTTCAAGCAATCAAACACATATTTTATTTGTGCAGTTGGGCGATGTGTAAAATTTATCGTCCCAATCAATGTCCTTCAAATAGGTGTACATAAACAAACCGTCCGGTTTGTAAATGAATATTTATTTATTCACATTCACGTTAAAAATTATATTTTTAACGATCAAACTATTTTATTCAACCTATGAATTTTCTATTCAGTTCATTCTTTAAATAAAATGATATTTTTATTTTCTAACTTATTTTAGAAAATTTCGGCGGCATAACGGCACGATACTAGAAACGGGACGAGGCCTAGCCTTATCCCCGGTCAAGTGAAGGCCCACGCCATTCACACATCAATCAAAATCACCAATCAACCAAATTCAAATCAAACCATATAGCTAATCTATGCAACCAAACAAACAAGTCCATGGTCTGTGGACGATTGTGTCGGGTGCTACTAAGCACCGTCTGCATCCTAGTATATATATATAACTAGAAAATGAAATTGAAAGGTGAGAAATTCTCACCGATAGCTATCCAAACATCTTGACTCCACTTTGATATAGATCTTCTTCGTTCTCGCCTTTTTGTTACCTTCGTCGCTCGCTTTCACTACCTATGTAAAAATCGAGTTTTTACTTCGAAGTTCAATAAATAAAAACCATATTTTTATTTCGAAGTTCAATATATAAAAATCAAAATTTTCTTTCGAAGTTCAATATATAAAAATCATATTTTTATTTCGAAGTTCAATATATAAAAATCATATTTTTATTTCGAAGTTCAATATATAAAAATCAAATTTTGACTTCGCTATTCAATATATAAAAATCAAATTTTTATTTCGAAGTTCAATATATAAAAATCATATTTTTATTTCGAAGTTCAATATATAAAAATCATATTTTTATTTCGAAGTTCAATATATAAAAATCATATTTTTACTTCGAAGTTCAATATATAAAAATCATATTTTTATTTCGAAGTTCAATATATAAAAATCATATTTTTCTTTCGAAGTTCAATATATAAAAATCATATTTTTATTTCGAAGTTCAATATATAAAAATCATATTTTTATTTCGAAGTTCAATATATAAAAATCATATTTTTATTTCGAAGTTCAACATATACAAATCATATTTTTATTGATAAAAATATATTCTTTTCTCACATAAAAATGTCATCCTTTCTCATATAAAAATATTATATTTTCTCATATAAAAATATTATCTTTGAATTAATAAAAATCATATTTTTACTCTTCATACATGATAAAAAAAACATATTTTTACAATCCTAACTATTTACATATAGATGTTAGGATAAACGGGAAAAAAGAATAAAATAAAGGTTAAAAAAAACGTACTGTTCAAATCGGAAGAGGGGGGGTATGCTGCGTTCTCGGTGGTGGGAGGAGGTGCTGGAAGCGGGGTGGAAGAGGTCAGGCGAGGCGGCAAGATGCTAGGGAGGCGGCGGCGGGTGAAAGCGACGGGGGGGGGGGGGGGGGTTTGCGTCGCGACTTGAGGAGGAGAAGAGGAGAGCGTCTCGAGGTAGGGGGAGGTTGGCGGAGCAGAGGGGAGGAGGGCGGCTGTCCTCCCCCTGGTGGCGGCGCCGTCGACGAAGAAGAGAGGGGGGGAGGCGATTTAAAGATCGGGGTTTTTTTTATTTTATTTTGAATGAATTTAATCGGGGGGGGGGGCAGAGATAAAGGAAAGGGGTTGTTTTTATTTTATTTAATTATTTAATTCAACCTAAAGTTGACTTTTTCATACTACCTCGAAACGAGGCCCACCGCCTGTCCTCCATAGCGTTTTACCCCCATTCCGAACACAATGGGATATGTATCGTAGGTTGATTCGGCTGTTACAATCAGTTTCCTTTGAATTTACATTTAAATCACTATATTGAATTTTAAACGTACATTTCAAATTACCGGGGTCACATACTAACTAGAAAAATTCCTGAAAAATATTTTCTAGCTTCGTATTGACGATACGGTCCTAACAAAACTAGTTTCGTCGAATTCTGAGACCGTTAGAAAAATGGTGATTTTCCAGTCGATTAAAATCAACTGAAACCGGTCAAACGCGTTTTCCTTTTCCGCGCTCACATATTGATTTGAAAAATTATGAAATTTGAAACCTAGCAATAACTTTACATCACGGACCCAACAAAACTGGTTTCGTCGAAATCCGAGGTCGTTTGCAAAATTCCCATTTTTAAGGGCCTGAATTCCATAGCGACTATTCAGAATTTTCAACTGGACATATCTTTTGATTCCCGTTATGAAATTTTGATTATTCGGATTCGCTGGAAAGATATTATCAATTAGATCCCATTATTTTTGGTTTCACTAAAATCCGGATTATTTTGCATCCGGTACATTCAATTGAAGTTTGAAATTGAATTATCGAACTACCGCGCCATTTTCAATTCTATTTATAATTATATATAAATATTTATATTCTAACGACGACGCGTATAATATATACGTTCGAATTCTATTCAAAATAAATTTCTCGTCGATATTATTTAAAATAATTCATTTTAAATAATCAAAATTCGCTAAAACAGCCAAAATAAAAAATTTAAACTGGCCCAGATTTTCGGGTTATTACAATCTCCCCCAATTAAAACTTTTCGTCCCCGAAAAGGAACAAAGTCGAGAGTGGTTTGATTAATCAACTCTACGTTCGATCTTGCTTCCATTCTCCAACTCTTTAGTTTTTGAGAATTTTCAAAATTTCAAAAATTTGGCTAACACCCTAAATTTTCAAAAAATTTCGCCATAACCTCCCCTGCACCGGGAGCATCGGGGAATTTCAAATAGCTTCCCCGGTCCTTCAGATCTCAAAAAGAAAAAGAAAAAGCCAAGCGGCTAGCCAATAGGCTCACAAAATCATCATCACCCAAACAAAACAGTAAATCATGTAGTAAACATGTACCTATTTGTCGGGCAAACAAATTTTATTCTTCGGCTCTAGCCTCCTTGCTATGACCTGTTCAAGGATATACATGCATATGCAAGCAAATGCAACTAATTCTCAATACAGTTCAATATTTGGTACAATTAGGCGTAATGGTTCAAAATTATCAAACAATTAAACAAACAACACAATCATCAATCAATTAGTGAATTAGAGTTTCAAATTCATAATTTCGATACATAGACAAAAATCATGTTTTTGATGCCAAATCACAACAATTAGCCCTATCTAATTTTGGTTCTCACACCAGTCTAATGGAAATATATAGATATTACACGTTCGTCACTCGAATATAAATTCTGATGATGATATATCAATCATCAGAATCACTCCCGGGCGACTAGAGCGTAATTCTATATCTATCCAGTATATTAAATTTTCAAATACACGTTTGCAAGGCGTATATGCAAAATCTTTATATACTGGACTGTCCAAATCAACATAAATAAATAATCAAATACGAATAATTGATTTTAAATTTTCAAAAAAAATTGGCTTTCATTTTAAAAATATACTCTTCACACTCGTTCTAGGACACTACTGATCCTATCTCTAACGAGTCATTCCCATTGGATATTACTAATCCAATATCTGATGAATTCTTTCGTATGGTTCTAATGTGTCTTGTTCTCTGAGCTTTGTAAACCAAAGCTCTGATACCAACTGTGATAACCCGTAACTTCCCCGTAAAGGAAAGAGCGGATAGTCCGAGAACAAGCCACAACAGAACGCAGACAAAAGAACATTTCATTGTATATTACAACAATGCATCAGATTACAAGAATATACAGAGTATAAATGAATATTACACAGAAATATCAGAGATTTAAATTACATTTAAATACATAGCAGCGGAAAATAATACAATACACAACTAGAATGAGATATACGGATACAAAGCTTTCCGGATATCGTTCCAGCTGTAAACCAGAATCCTGTGAATATAAATCTGCAAAACCCAAAACTACTAGCTGCCCGTGTCAAAATAAGGGCACCCAGAGTTTAGGTCAAAACAATAAACTCCAGGTCAGTCATGTGACTGGTGTGAGAACTAAAACAGTTAATCTTTATTTTAAATCATTAGGTAAATCAAGGGACCACGCCTTATAACATGGAACGGGTTTCCTCCCAAGAATACCAGTGCATAAAACAAACAGCGCAATGCTAAATAAAGAAAAATGAAGCTGTTATAAGATCCAGGTCCTATCACACAATGCAACACAAGCCGGGGGATAGGGTTTTCCCTTATAACAGCCAAAGAATGCTTGATACGTTTTAAAACAAATCATTTGATACTATTATAAGTGCATGGTGTATAAAACAACTTCAAATCATAAGTATCAATCATAGGCGGCATGGGTACCATATATCATGTCGCCATATATAGGTTTACAACTAAAACCGCAGATGTAACGTATTTGGAAATTGGATTTCCGTCTATGAACCGAGGCAAAAGATAGTCCTCAACCGATTCGAGACGCTCTAGCCCGCCCCTCAGGATCAGAGCTCGAGTGACCCTTGGATCCTCAGGGCCTGTCCACCGATGTGGATTAAACTTAAACCCTGGACATGCATTTCCCCGCCCTATGGGGCGTAAATGAGCCAACTAAATGACTCGATCGGTTCGAGAACGACCGATCAATCCGAGGCGCCTCGCAACAGCAACAACCTCATAAGTCAAACTCGTCAGGGCGTGTAAAACCACTGACGCCACTTCTAGCTAGAAAGAAACGCATGCCCTCCCAGATGTCCTCTCCCGTTTTTGGTTCATACCGGGTGTGAAACTCGCGAAGCAAACGTTACACAAAGCTACGCCACAAAGGCCGTGCTTTGATCATCACCACAAGACTTTGCTTTTCAACAGAAGCCTCGATCAATTACCACTTAGGCATGCCACACAGGCAATTCACTCCATGCGTTTGATATCCATCAATATATAACCCCTGAGCTCGTACGTCTCAGAGAAGGGCGTTAAGCAAGAGAATAAATTCTCCGCCGCCAAACAGATATATATTTAATAGAAATCAATCACACAAACTAAAATCCAATGTCAGACACACAGTCCATTTATAAGTCCGTTCTGGGTCTGAACGAAACCGGAGGCACCTAGTACCCCGCATATCCATCGATCTCCAAGTATGTCTGGACGATCACCAACTGTTTCCATCTTCTTGGGTGTACAGCCCAATCAAGATCATCAGTAATCACCCAAACGACGTGAAGACTTCCGGTCTTCGACCACCGTCTTCATCTTCGACACCATGTCGAAACAGTTATTCAGAATGGGATAAACCCGGTCTTTCTGAATAACTCGCGTATATATTATAAAAGTGTTACACAAACACAACATACTCCTCATTCCAATTCAGAATATTCTTTTATTCAAATATTCCTATACTTTGGGAAAAGTTCCCATTAATTTTATCCAAGATAAATTCTTTAAATTTATTCTTTAATCTCCTTTGAATATCAATTCAAACTAGTCGGGATTAGCGAACCACACCGAAGTAATCATTTATTTTATTTCCCAATCCCAACCTATTCATCCCATGAAGTAAAACTGGTAATACTTCATATCTAACACCACAGTGTTATCGGTAAATTCAATTACCATTTCACGTTCAAATCTAACTAAAGATTTAACCATCGCCTGGAGCAAAACTGGTGATACTCCATTCTCGACCTTTTCAATCTATTTAAAGATTCATTAAAACTCCACTTAGTTTTAATCTTTAACTGGGTTAAAGAATCAGTGTCATTTAAAACACGGTTCACGATAAACCCAAGATCACATTCCATTAATTATCGGGTTAAAGAACAAGTGTTATTTAAAACACTGTTCACGATAAACCCAAAAATCAATACCAATTCAATTCCAATTAAATATCATTTAATTGATACACTTCATTAAATCTATATAAAAAGATTTAATCTTTTCTCAACTGGGTTCAAGAACAGTGTTAGTGAAGACACCATTCACGACAAACCCAAATCACATTCGATATTCAATACAAGGCTCTGAATAGAAATATATCGGCTTATATTCAATATCAAATTCTACGACTAACAAATGTCGTATTGGAAATAACGATATAAATATATATCTTTCAAATTTCCATAACAACATCGGTATAATCACGAATTCCAACATCGAAATATTCCGAAGACAATTTCGATTCAAATCCACTCCAATGCAATCATTGAAAATTCTGGTTATTTTTAAAACCCTTTTCAAATTCAATTTATTTATTTAAAAATAAATAGAATTATATTTCTAGTTCAAAACTAGTTCATTTCGATAAAAATCTATTTTTATCTTTTCAAACATGAAGTTTTTCATCCCAAATCTTCACAAATCATTTCTTATGATTTTACAAAAATTATTACTATTTTTAATAATTTTGTCAAGGCCCGTACAGTCGCTTTCCATCAATGGCCATCGAACTACACTTACAACGACCTTTTTCGAATTTGATTTGGACATAATTCCAAATCCAACCGTTAGATTTCTAATTTCTAATATTCCTTAGAAAGCTCTTTTCGATACGAACCCAACGGTTCCGGTTTTAGGACAATCCGACGGTCGGATCTCCCGTAATGTCCGTTTGAAATAAATGGTCGAAATTCGCGAACTACCGCGGCGCGGCGCGTTCTATTCAGGCCATTATATTATATATATAATATATATTTCGTCGATTTCTATTTAAAACGAATTATATGAATAGTTTTAAATTCGTTTCAAAAGCAATTTCAACTTCCTTTTCAATTCAAATCAAAATTGAATTCTTTTTTACAAATTCGTTTTAAAATTCATTTCTATTCAATTCAAATTTCAATTCAATTTGAATTCGTTTTCAATTCAATTCATTTCGAAATCGTTTTCAATTCACTTCATTTCGAAATCGTTTTCAATTCACTTCATTTCGAAATCGTTTTCAATTCACTTCATTTCGAAATCGTTTTCAATTCACTTCATTTCGAAATCGTTTTCAATTCACTTCATTTCGAAATCGTTTTCAATTCACTTTGAATTCGTTTTCAATTCAATTCATTTCGAAATCGTTTTATATTCAATTCATTTCGAAATCGATATAAATATCGTTCACGTCAAAATGGCGTCAATCTAATCAACACGGCTTCATAAATTTCTATTTTCAAATATTCTATTTCAAATATTTCTTTTTCAAATATTTCTATTTCAAAACTGGAATGAGACCCAATCAATTACCATATGATGTTAATTATATGGATTTTCTACAACACATGTATTTATCAACAACGATGAATAATCAACCATCATCCAAAGTGCATTCTACACTGTATAAGCATCAAATATAAATATTCAACGCTTATAACAGCCTGTCAATCAATCGATCGACATACAACTAAACAATCGGGATTAGTTGTAACACCCCGAATTTTAGTTAATACTAAAATTCACTAATTTCAGGATAAATAATCTCAGACTTGGGAATTGGGGGTAACGGGCTGCGTTATTGCGTTCGTCTCGGAAAAATACGCGAAATAGAGTCCGAGTTTTCGAGAATCGGAGTCCGTATGGCCCGGTTATGGCCTAAAGAAGTTTGCATAAAATTTAAAACTTAAAAACAGATTTAGAAATTTAAATTAGGATTTGAAATTAGAACCAGCGGGGCCAGGCGGGAAGATTCCCGCCCTGACCATGTCGACAGGGCTGTCGACAGGCCTGTCGACAGGGGTGTCGACTTGCCTGTCGACACGGCGTGTCGAACCAGGGTGCTTGGGTGCACCAGATCTGGTTTTCTGGCTAGGGCTGGGCTTGGTTCTAGAGGTTTCCTAAATCTGACGGACCTAAATTAATTTAGGGTTAATCTAAGGGCCTAAAACACTACCTAATCCTATAAATAAGACCCTAACCCTACCCTAATTCATTCATAATTAAATCTTGTAACTAAACTATGGCAAAATGAAACTTGGTCATGGCCTCCACAAATCAATGAAGAGAGTTGCAAGCTAATCAACCCCTAATCATCTTCTTCTTCATATTTGGCAACTAGTTTTACTTCATGAGTTTTCTAATCTTAGTTTTGGTGAGTTCCTATGGTTTTAATAATCAATTGTTAAATTGATTATGGTAGGATGTGATAAGACATGGCTATGTTTGTGGATAAATGTGTTTATGCAAGTTTGTATGATATGTGATTTGCAAGTTTTATGTTAAATGCAAGTTTAAGGCCATGTTTTATGATGCAAAACACTATGTTAAACATATATGCATATGTAACATGTTATGCAAACTATATGTGAGAATATATGCAAGTTATATGTAACATGATATGCAAGTTATGCATGTGATTTTATGCATGCTAAGTATTTGATGTTATGCATGCTAAGTATTTGATGTTATGCATGCTAAGTATTTGATTGTATGCATACTAAGTATTGGGTTTTATGCATGTTAAGTGTTTGGGTTTATGCAAGTTAAGTGGTGGGTTTATGCATAATAAGTATTTGATTTTATGCATAATAAGTATTTGATTCTATGCATGATAAGTAAGTGGTTTTATGCATGCTAAGTGTTTGGTATTATGCATAAATCATGACATGCAAGTTTACCCTTTTAAAAATGGTATATACATATGCAAGATGGCACCTTTATATGCTATGCATGTTTACCCTCCTTTAAGATGCAAGTCATATATGCAAGTTCGACATATTATGCAAGTTATGCTTACATGCAAGCTCAACATGTTATGCAAGTTATGTGCATGATGTTATGTAGGTTATGTGCATGTTGTTATGCAAGTTCATATGCAAGTTATGTGTATGAGGGTATGCAAGTTATGTGCATGGTGTTATGCAAGTTAAGTTTATGAGATTATGCAAGTTATGTGCATGATGTTATGCAAGTTATGTATATGCTTAAATGCGAGCTTAATGTGATATGCAAGTATGTGAATGTTTATGCAAGTATATGAATGCCCATGCAAGTATGTGAATGCTTATGCAAGTTATGTGTAGGCTTAAATGCATGTCTAACATGTTATGCAAGTTATGAGAATGCTTATATGCAAGTTCAACATGTTGTGCAAGACATGTGTATGATAATGTGCAAGTTTGGGGTTAAATGTGGTTGGGTTAATATATGCTCATATATGCAAGTTGACATCCTCTTAACCCATGACAAAGTTGTATGCTAAACCCATGATATTTGTGATGATCTTCCCCTTTGTTATATCATGAAATGAGAACGATTTACGTGGGGAAACGATGGGGTTGGTAAATATGTTAATTAAAGCATGGTTGGGTATGATTAAACATACCATAAAAATAAATTACCATAAGTGGGAATTTACCTATTGAGTTAGGTCTACCCCATGGGAATTTACCTATTGAGTTAGGTCTACCCATGTTATGGAAAACTTGATATTAATTAGGGATAATTAATATGGGGGTGATTAATTAGGTGTAATTAATCGACTAAGACACGAGGTTGGACTCATTTGTAGTGTAAAACTGCCCGGACCCGACCGGCTTAACCAGTTGCTACAAATGTCAGCCCAATGTGAGAGGTCTTAGCCACAAATTAAATACGTGATTAAGGTAAAGACACGAGGTTAGACTCTGTTATGACGTAAGACTGCCCGGACTCTACCGGCTTAACCAGGCGGTCATAACAGCCAGTCTAATGTGGGAGGTCTTTATGGGAGATCACGGTCTTAATTAATTAAGAAACACTTAACCATATGAGCATGTAGTGGGACATGAGGGGTCAAGTGGGTGCCTTGGGTGGCATGTAGTAACTAGTGGGGGTGCCTTGGGTGGCATGAGGAAACTAGTGGGTTGCCTTGGGTGGCAATAGAAAATACGATTAGAATACTTAACCAAAGTGGAACATGTAATTAAACATGATTAAAGGGTTAAGTAAGTGCCTTGGGTGGCATGTGGGAATCAAGTAAGTGCCTTGGGTGGCATGTGGGAATCAAGTAAGTGCCTTGGGTGGCATGCGGAAATCTAGTGGGCGCCTTAAGTGGCAATTAAAATATAATTAGATGACTTAACCAAACCTTAACGTGTAAGGGGGCATGATTATAAAAAGAGGTTAAGTGGGATGCACTAGATTAATGACAAGCTTAAGTAGTAGCTTGTGGGGGCCCATTTCAACCAATATCCCAAACGTATCTTTGTGGGCTCGTCCCATGTCGAGTGACGGGACACGCATATTGGGCTTGATTATAAGAGGCCAAAACGGGGTAGCGGTGGCAACGCAAGTCCAACGGGTTTCATATGCGTGTGTGGGCCCGGGCTGGTAGATAAGCCGTTGTTGCATCGTGTAGATATAAAGCCGTGCACCGTTGATATTATCAGGTGGCCACTTTAGGGGAGTGATACACCCCACTGTGGGACCAGCACGGGTATCTACGTTAGGGAGCCGATCGCTTGGGAGTAGTGGGTACGCCTAGTAAAGATAGGGGCAAACGGCACCTATGTAGGGGTACACGAAACTACTGGGTAAGATAACTAGGTACACCTAGTGGAGGTAGGGGCAGACGGCACCTACGTGGTCAGCTAGAAGTACCGGAAACTACTAGTTATATTTTCTAAGTCTTTAAGTGGGATCAACCTTTAAGTAGGAATTACTCTAGGTGGGTAGAACTGGTGTGGTGCAGTGTAGGAATTACCCTTGGGTGGGTAGGTCTGGGGTGGTGTAAGCTAGTAATTATCCTTGGGTGGATAAATACGTTGTCTCGATTATCGTAGTACATCCGGTGTTTTGTGGGCTACTTATTGTAGTCATTATCCCCAGAGGTACCGTATCTTGTTTATATCATACCCTAATTACTTTAATGATTGTATTGTTAGGGTTATAGGACTCACTCAGACTTATGTCTGACCCCGTTGTTGTTTATCTTTTTTTTTTCCAACCCTCAGGTTATCAGAGTGGGCCTAGCACTGGTGGGCTTGGACCAGACCGCTATATCTATCTTTTGGGGCTTGGACCGTAGAAGTAGAGCTCGATTTATCTTTTGGCTATTGTCTATGTAATGGGATTATGTACTTCTATTTTATCAGGATGGATATTATGTACTTGACTCTTGTTATGGTTTTGTGATGTAACCAAACATGTTTTGTTAATGAAATGATGTTTTAAAATTTCCGAGTATTACTTATATCTGTCCTGTTGTAATTTTTCTGTTCTATACTCACTAAAAATATTCCACCAAAACTAAGGCATTCCCTTTGTGAGTGACCTTAGCGGGTGTGGGGTGTTACACGTGGTATCAGAGCTTAAGGTTACCGGAACAGATAAAATTTTTAGAAAAACTATTTTCTAAGAATATTTTTGAAAGGAGTATTTTCGAAAACATGTCTTTTAAGAGAAAAGTTTTTGAAAGAAGAGCATAATCCCCAATAGCCATATCTATATCTTTCGAATTCTCCATTTTGAATCTCTTCCTCTCTCTCATTTTGAGTTTCCCCTCCGCGTATAGATGATCTTTCTAAGATGGATAAGGATGAAAACCACTTCAAGGGACTTAGACGTTGGTTCAAGAAGAGAGGAAGGCTCAAATAGTTGTTTGGTTAATGAAGGATGGGAGGTTACGAGTGGAGAATAGGGAAGAAGAAGGCTAGTAGTTATCCTTTTGGGAGGAGTAGGACACCTTATTAGGATTGTCCAAAGGAGCAAGGGCAAGGTATGGAATCTTCTGGAGGGTAATTGTATTCCCTCACGACTAGGGTACCAGATGGGGATAAGACCGTCTAGGTTGGAATTTGGATTTCTTTATTATCCGATTCAAACTTTATTTGATCCTGATATATCGAGTTCGTTTATCTCACCATTGATAGTTGAGTCACTGCACTTAGACACCAGTTTGGTTGATGATCCCTTAGTTGTTTCAAACCCAATTGGGGCTCCATGAGGTGTTTGGGTTTGAAAGTCTCTATACTTAGCGTTGAGTTTAGATGTGATGCTTGTTGGGCTTCACGGGCTATGGGTTAGTTTTGGGCATGGACTGGGTATCCAGTAGGGGTGCCGTTTTTGATTTTGAAGGGAGAGTTGTTAGGCTTATGACCCGTTTGGGTAACACTCTCGAGATCTCTTGTAATCCCATAGAATCTGTTATGCTAAGTTATCTAGAATCGCTTGACATGTCGGTCTAGATTTTGTGATCTGTTAGAGCGGTCCGGGAATACCCGGATGTGTATAAGGAGGTGAAGGGCTTACCTCCGGAGCAGGAAATTGACTTCCAAATATATCTGGTGAGTAAGGCTAAACCAGTACCTTGGCCAGTGTGCCACGTGGCTCCTCGTGAGAGGAGGGAACTCCATAAGTAAGTAGGCGATTTGCTTGAGAAGGGGTTCATAAGATGAAGTATATCGGAGTGGGGCGCTCCAGTAGTTTTTGTTACGAAGGCGGATGGGTCCCTCAGACTTTGTGTAGGCTAAAGAGGATTAAATAAACTCACAAAGAAGAATAGATACCCATTGCCGAGGATTGATGATCTGGTTGATCGGTTAGCTGGCGCTTCAGTATTTTTATTGTAGGACTCAGCCACGGGATTTCATCAGTTGAGAGTGGCTGAGGATAGTACAGAGAAGACTGCCTTTAGGACTCCGGATGATTTTTTTTATGAGTGGCTGGTGATGCCATTGGGTTTGACGAACGCCCCCGTATACTTTGATGATTTGATAAGAAGGGTGTTCAAGGAGTACCTAAATAAGTTGTGATGGTCTTTGTGGATGACATCTTGGTCTTTTCTAGGAGCAAAGCCAGTTAGGGAAAAACGGTGGTTTTGGAGTAAGACTGGCGAGGACATCCAGGGTTGGACAAGGGGCTTAATTATTTAGCCGTTTTACTAGTATCATCTCACGTAGGTCGTCTGAATTCGAAGGAGGTATCCCTTGGGTGTTTGTATGATATTGGTTTAGGCCTTTGGGGCTTGCATTTGGGGGAATGCCGAGTTCGACTAGGGTGGTCTGCGTGAGGGATGGATAGTTGTGATGATTTTGGATGATATCCTGGTGGAGAAGAGCATGCCCTACATCCTAGGGAAGTGTTGGAGGCTCTTCGAGCGCATAATCTTAGGCCAGTAAAAGTGGATGGGATTCTTAGCATCCTATGGGTTTGAGATAGCGTATACCCCTGGCAAGGGTAACATGGTAGCGGACACCTTAAGTACAAAAAGGGTTGTCCTCGAGTTTGTGGTTCGTTGAACGACGGAGCCTAGAGTTTATTTCTATGTTGGATTTCAGACCTTCCGTTGATTATGTACCCGGTTTGCTAGCTTCCTTGGAAGTTAGACCTACTCTTTTGGGGCAAATTGTAGAAGCACAGAGGGACGACCCACAGTTGGTTGAGTTAGTAGAAAAGCTCATAAGGGGGGAGTCGTCTAGCCATTTGAGTAGGTACACCCTAGATGATAGGGGGTGCTTGTGTAGAGACGGTAGACTTTGTGTACCGCAAGACGAGGGTTTGTGTACCGGTGGGGACGAGATGTACCAAGACATGAAAAGGACTTTCTTCTGGGCCGGTATGAAGAAAGATGTGGCCGAACATGTCGCTTGATGCCTGGTGTGCCAACAAGTGAAGACGGAGCGAAAGAAACCAGGTGGGTTGCTTCACCTATTGGAGGTTCCGCAATGGAAGTGGGACAGCGTCTCGATGGATTGTATTGACGGGTTACCCAGATCGAGAAAGAGTAATACAGGAATTTGGGTGGTGGTAGACAGACTTACTAAGAGCACCCATTTCATACCTGTGAAGAGTAAGTGGATTGCTCCATGGCTAGCTTCTGTATATCTTCAAGAGATAGTTCGATTTCATGGGGTACCCTCTAGCATAGTGAGTGATCGAGATCCTATCTTCACTTGAGAGTTTCGGAAGAGTTTGCAAGAGGCGGTAGGGACTCAGTTATGTTTGAGTACTGCATATCATCCTCAGACGGACGGCCGGACCGAGAGGGTGAATCATATTTTAGAAGACCTTTTGAGGCTATGTATCTTGGATTTTGGAGGTACATGGCAGGAGCATCTTCCATTGGTGGAGTTGCCCGACAGACTTAGTGGTGTACATGATGTATCCCATGGGAGGAAGTGCCTACATGGGACCGCAGAGGTGGTAGGGCCAAGTTTGCTTAGAGAAATGGAAGTAGAGCGTGATGCGACGATTCGACGAGCTCCTACTTGTATCCTTGGGTTAGAGATTTGTAAGATGAGAAACAGAGAGGTTCAATTAGTCAAAGTACAAAGGGAAGATGAAGAAAGCGACGCTACCTGGAAGACGGAAGCGAAGATGCGTTCGAGGTACCCTTTCTTTCGGAGGGTATGTCCTTTTGCTTCTCCTTCATCGCATATCTTGTGCTTATCTTATCTTTGGTATGTCCTCTCGTTAGTACCTTTGACCTTTAGATAGGGTAAACCTATGGTTGAAACATGTGTTTGAGACATGTTATGGTTGATGGATGCAAGTGGATGCAAGTGTTTGCTAGTGGTTGCTCGTGGATGCATATACACACACTCTAGGCACTAGATCGGCTCAATCACTTCATATTGCATATTGCATAAAATTGTGTGTATGAAACTATATTTATGGATGTATAATGATTGTGTTATCATATGGATGATGCATTTTGGTGAATGATTGTGCACTCATGTAGATATCGTATGTGTCGATAGGGTTTTCTCGCATACATAATGGATGCATGGCACTATCATGGTTTGCATATGTTCATACAGTAGATAGGGAACATATACACACACTTTTTGCATATGCTCATACATCATTAGAAATTGTTTTAAGGACAATGGATGCCCGTGGTTGATGATTTGAGTAGATGGTTGTTTGGATGGTAGGATATGCATTCTCCTTAGCTTAGAGATTTCGGGGACGAAATCCTTTAAGGAGGGGAGAATGTAACACCCCGAATTTTAGTTAATACTAAAATTCACTAATTTCAGGATAAATAATCTCAGACGTGGGAATTGGGGGTAACGGGCTGCGTTATTGCGTTCGTCTCGGAAAAATACGCGAAATAGAGTCCGAGTTTTCGAGAATCGGAGTCCGTATGGCCCGGTTATGGCCCAAAGAAGTTTGCATAAAATTTAAAACTTAAAAACAGATTTAGAAATTTAAATTAGGATTTGAAATTAGAACCAGCGGGGCCAGGCGGGAAGATTCCCGCCCTGACCATGTCGACAGGGCTGTCGACAGGCCTGTCGACAGGGGTGTCGACTTGCCTGTCGACTTGCCTGTCGACACGGCGTGTCGAACCAGGGTGCTTGGGTGCACCAGATCTGGTTTTCTGGCTAGGGCTGGGCTTGGTTCTAGAGGTTTCCTAAATCTGACGGACCTAAATTAATTTAGGGTTAATCTAAGGGCCTAAAACACTACCTAATCCTATAAATAAGACCCTAACCCTACCCTAATTCATTCATAATTAAATCTTGTAACTAAACTATGGCAAAATGAAACTTGGTCATGGCCTCCACAAATCAATGAAGAGAGTTGCAAGCTAATCAACCCCTAATCATCTTCTTCTTCATATTTGGCAACTAGTTTTACTTCATGAGTTTGCTAATCTTAGTTTTGGTGAGTTCCTATGGTTTTAATAATCAATTGTTAAATTGATTATGGTAGGATGTGATAAGACATGGCTATGTTTGTGGATAAATGTGTTTATGCAAGTTTGTATGATATGTGATTTGCAAGTTTTATGTTAAATGCAAGTTTAAGGCCATGTTTTATGATGCAAAACACTATGTTAAACATTTATGCATATGTAACATGTTATGCAAACTATATGTGAGAATATATGCAAGTTATATGTAACATGATATGCAAGTTATGCATGTGATTTTATGCATGCTAAGTATTTGATGTTATGCATGCTAAGTATTTGATGTTATGCATGCTAAGTATTTGATGTTATGCATGCTAAGTATTTGATTGTATGCATACTAAGTATTGGGTTTTATGCATATTAAGTGTTTGGGTTTATGCAAGTTAAGTGGTGGGTTTATGCATAATAAGTATTTGATTTTATGCATAATAAATATTTGATTCTATGCATGATAAGTCAGTGGTTTTATGCATGCTAAGTGTTTGGTATTATGCATAAATCATGACATGCAAGTTTACCCTTTTAAAAATGGTATATACATATGCAAGATGGCACCTTTATATGCTATGCATGTTTACCCTCCTTTAAGATGCAAGTCATATATGCAAGTTCGACATATTATGCAAGTTATGCTTACATGCAAGCTCAACATGTTATGCAAGTTATGTGCATGATGTTATGTAGGTTATGTGCATGTTGTTATGCAAGTTCATATGCAAGTTATGTGTATGAGGGTATGCAAGTTATGTGCATGGTGTTATGCAAGTTAAGTTTATGAGATTATGCAAGTTATGTGCATGATGTTATGCAAGTTATGTATATGCTTAAATGCGAGCTTAATGTGATATGCAAGTATGTGAATGTTTATGCAAGTATATGAATGCCCATGCAAGTATGTGAATGCTTATGCAAGTTATGTGTAGGCTTAAATGCATGTCTAACATGTTATGCAAGTTATGAGAATGCTTATATGCAAGTTCAACATGTTGTGCAAGACATGTGTATGATAATGTGCAAGTTTGGGGTTAAATGTGGTTGGGTTAATATATGCTCATATATGCAAGTTGACATCCTCTTAACTAATGACAAAGTTGTATGCTAAACCCATGATATTTGTGATGATCTTCCCCTTTGTTATATCATGAAATGAGAACGATTTACGTGGGGAAACGATGGGGTTGGTAAATATGTTAATTAAAGCATGGTTGGGTATGATTAAACATACCATAAAAATAAATTACCATAAGTGGGAATTTACCTATTGAGTTAGGTCTACCCCATGGGAATTTACCTATTGAGTTAGGTCTACCCATGTTATGGAAAACTTGATATTAATTAGGGATAATTAATATGGGGGTGATTAATTAGGTGTAATTAATCGACTAAGACATGAGGTTGGACTCATTTGTAGTGTAAAACTGCCCGGACCCGACCGGCTTAACCAGTTGCTACAAATGTCAGCCCAATGTGAGAGGTCTTAGCCACAAATTAAATATGTGATTAAGGTAAAGACACGAGGTTAGACTCTGTTATGACGTAAGACTGCCCGGACTCTACCGGCTTAACCAGGCGGTCATAACAGCCAGTCTAATGTGGGAGGTCTTTGTGGGAGATCACGGTCTTAATTAATTAAGAAACACTTAACCATATGAGCATGTAGTGGGACATGAGGGGTTAAGTGGGTGCCTTGGGTGGCATGTAGTAACTAGTGGGGGTGCCTTGGGTGGCATGAGGAAACTAGTGGGTTGCCTTGGGTGGCAATAGAAAATACGATTAGAATACTTAACCAAAGTGGAACATGTAATTAAACATGATTAAAGGGTTAAGTAAGTGCCTTGGGTGGCATGTGGGAATCAAGTAAGTGTCTTGGGTGGCATGTGGGAATCAAGTAAGTGCCTTGGGTGGCATGCGGAAATCTAGTGGGCGCCTTAAGTGGCAATTAAAATATAATTAGATGACTTAACCAAACCTTAACGTGTAAGGGGGCATGATTATAAAAAGAGGTTAAGTGGGATGCACTAGATTAATGACAAGCTTAAGTAGTAGCTTGTGGGGGCCCATTTCAACCAATATCCCAAACGTATCTTTGTGGGCTCGACCCATGTCGAGTGACGGGACACGCATATTGGGCTTGATTATAAGAGGCCAAAACGGGGTAGCGGTTGCAACGCAAGTCCAATGGGTTTCATATGCGTGTGTGGGCCCGGGCTGGTAGATAAGCCGTTGTTGCATCGTGTAGATATAAAGCCGTGCACCGTTGATATTATCAGGTGGCCACTTTAGGGGAGTGATACACCCTACTGTGGGACCAGCACAGGTATCTACGTTAGGGAGCCGATCGCTTGGGAGTAGTGGGTACACCTAGTAAAGATAGGGGCAGACGGCACCTATGTAGGGGTACACGAAACTACTGGGTAAGATAACTAGGTACACCTAGTGGAGGTAGGGGCAGACGACACCAACGTGGTCAACTAGAAGTACCGGAAACTACTAGTTATATTTTCTAAGTCTTTAAGTGGGATCAACCTTTAAGTAGGAATTACTCTAGGTGGGTAGAACTGGTGTGGTGCAGTGTAGGAATTACCCTTGGGTGGGTAGGTCTGGGGTGGTGTAAGCTAGTAGTTATCCTTGGGTGGATAAATACGTCGTCTCGATTATCGTAGTACATCCGGTGTTTTGTGGGCTACTTATTGTAGTCATTATCCCCAGAGGTACCGTATCTTGTTTATATCATACCCTAATTACTTTAATGATTGTATTGTTAGGGTTATAGGACTCACTCAGACTTATGTCTGACCCCGTTGTTGTTTATCTTTTTTTTTCCAACCCTCAGGTTATCAGAGTGGGCCTAGCACTGGTGGGCTTGGACCAGACCGCTATATCTATCTTTTGGGGCTTGGACCGTAGAAGTAGAGCTCGATTTATCTTTTGGCTATTGTCTATGTAATGGGATTATGTACTTCTATTTTATCAGGATGGATATTATGTACTTGACTCTTGTTATGGTTTTGTGATGTAACCAAACATGTTTTGTTAATGAAATGATGTTTTAAAATTTCCGAGTATTACTTATATCTGTCCTGTTGTAATTTTTCTGTTCTATACTCACTAAAAATACTCCACCAAAACTAAGGCATTCCCTTTGTGAGTGACCTTAGCGGGTGTGGGGTGTTACATTAGTGTACGTCAAATATCATCCCAATACCCGTGTGGGGTTTCAAGCAATCAAACACATATTTTATTTGTGCAGTTGGGCGATGTGTAAAATTTATCGTCCCAATCAATGTCCTTCAAATAGGTGTACATAAACAAACCGTCCGGTTTGTAAATGAATATTTATTTATTCACATTCACGTTAAAAATTATATTTTCAACGATCAAACTATTTTATTCAACCTATGAATTTTCTATTCAGTTCATTCTTTAAATAAAATGATATTTTTATTTTCTAACTTATTTTAGAAAATTTCGGCGGCATAACGGCACGATACTAGAAACGGGACGAGGCCTAGCCTTATCCCCGGTCTAGTGAAGGCCCACGCCATTCACACATCAATCAAAATCACCAATCAACCAAATTCAAATCAAACCATATAGCTAATCTATGCAACCAAACAAACAAGTCCATGGTCTGTGGACGATTGTGTCGGGTGCTACTAAGCACCGTCTGCATCCTAGTATATATATAACTAGAAAATGAAATTGAAAGGTGAGAAATTCTCACCGATAGCTATCCAAACATCTTGACTCCACTTTGATATAGATCTTCTTCGTTCTCGCCTTTTTGTTACCTTCGTCGCCCGCTTTCACTACCTATGTAAAAATCGAGTTTTTACTTCGAAGTTCAATATATAAAAACCATATTTTTATTTCGAAGTTCAATATATAAAAATCAAAATTTTCTTTCGAAGTTCAATATATAAAAATCATATTTTTATTTCGAAGTTCAATATATAAAAATCATATTTTTATTTCGAAGTTCAATATATAAAAATCAAATTTTGACTTCGCTATTGAATATATAAAAATCAAATTTTTATTTCGAAGTTCAATATATAAAAATCATATTTTTATTTCTAAGTTCAATATATAAAAATCATATTTTTACTTCGAAGTTCAATATATAAAAATCATATTTTTATTTCGAAGTTCAATATATAAAAATCATATTTTTATTTCGATGTTCAATATATAAAAATCATATTTTTATTTCGAAGTTCAATATATAAAAATCATATTTTTATTTCGAAGTTCAACATATACAAATCATATTTTTATTGATAAAAATATATTCTTTTCTCACATAAAAATGTCATCCTTTCTCATATAAAAATATTATATTTTCTCATATAAAAATATTATCTTTAAATTAATAAAAATCATATTTTTACTCTTCATACATGATAAAAAAAACATATTTTTACAATCCTAACTATTTACATATAGATGTTAGGATAAACGGGAAAAAGAATAAAATAAAGGTAAAAAAAAAACGTACTATTCAAATCGGAAGAGGGGGGGTATGCTGCGTTCTCGGTGGTGGGAGGAGGTGCTGGAAGCGGGGTGGAAGAGGTCAGGCGAGGCGGCGGCGGGTGAAAGCGACGGGGGGGGGGGGGGGGGGAGGGGGGAGGGGGGTTTGCGTCGCGACTTGAGGAGGAGAAGAGGAGAGCGTCTCGAGGTAGGAGGAGGTTGGCGGAGCAGAGGGGAGGAGGGCGGCGGTCCTCCCCCTGGTGGTGGCGTCGTCGACGAAGAAGAGAGGGGGGGAGGCGATTTAAAGATCGGGATTTTTTTTTTTTTTTGAATGAATTTAATCGGGGGGGGGGGGCAGAGATAAAGGAAAGGGTTTTTTTTTATTATCATTTAATTATTTAATTCAACCTAAAGTTGACGTTTTCATACTACCTCGAAACGAGGCCCACCGCCTGTCCTCCATAGCGTTTTACCCCCATTCCGAACACAATGGGATATGTATCGTAGGTTGATTCGGCTGTTACAATCAGTTTCCTTTGAATTTACATTTAAATCACTATATTGAATTTTAAACGTACATTTCAAATTACCGGGGTCACATACTAACTAGAAAAATTCCTGAAAAATATTTTCTAGCTTCGTATTGACGATACGGTCCTAACAAAACTAGTTTCGTCGAATTCTGAGACCGTTAGAAAAATGGTCATTTTCCAGTCGATTAAAATCAACTGAAACCGGTCAAACGCGTTTTCCTTTGCCGCGCTCACATATTGATTTGAAAAATTATGAAATTTGAAACCTAGCAATAACTTTACATCACGGACCCAACAAAACTGGTTTCGTCGAAATCCGAGGTCGTTTGCAAAATTCCCATTTTTAAGGGCCTGAATTCCATAGCGACTATTCAGAATTTTCAACTGGACATATCTTTTGATTCCCGTTATGAAATTTTGATTATTCGGATTCGCTGGAAAGATATTATCAATTAGATCCCATTATTTTTGGTTTCACTAAAATCCGGATTATTTTGCACCCGGTACATTCAATTGAAGTTTGAAATCGAATTATCGAACTACCGCGCCATTTTCAATTCTATTTATAATTATATATAAATATTTATATTCTAACGACGACGCGTATAATATATACGTTCGAATTCTATTCAAAATAAATTTCTCGTCGATATTATTTAAAATAATTCATTTTAAATAATCAAAATTCGCTAAAATTGCCAAAATAAAAATTTTAAACTGGCCCAGATTTTCGGGTTATTACACAACACATGAACCTTTATTTTATATTATTCTTTATTTTTCAAATTGGAATGAGGCCCAATCAATTAACATATAAAATTAATTATATGGATTTTCATACAACACATGTATATAATAGCATTGAAAATAATCCACCATCAACCAAAGTGCACTACACTGTATAAGCATCAAATATAGATATCTAACGCTTATAACAGCCTGTCAATCGATCGATCGACATATTTAGTCAATCAGGATGAGTGAACTTCAAATTTCATCCTAACACCCATGTGGGGTTTCAAACAATCAAACACATATTTTATTTGTGCAGTTGGGCAGTGTGTAAAATTTATCGTCCCAATCAATGTCCTTTAAATAGGTGTACATAAACAAACCGTCCGGTTTGTAAATGAATAATTTATTTTATTCACTTCACGTTAAAAATTATATTCTTAACAATAAAACATTTTATTCAACCTATGAAAATATGCTATTCAGTTCATTTATTCAATAAAATGATATTTTTATTTTTCTAACATATTTTAGAAAATTTCGGCGGCATAACGGCACGATACTAGAAACGGGACGAGGCCTAGCCTTATCCCCGGTCTAGTGAAGGCCCACGCCATTCACACATCAATCAAATCAATTTCATTTCTCCAAACAATTTCCATTCAATCAAATATTCTAACTAACCACTCAACCAAACAATTTAACAAACAAGCCATCCATGGTCTGTGGATGACGGGTGTCGGGTGCTACTAAACACCGTCTACATCCTAGTATATATATATATAACTAGAAAAAGAATTTTGAGTGAGAAGTTCTCACCTTGGGTTTCCACTCCGTCGTTCTTTAATGTAACGGTTTGGGTTCTGTTCGCTACCCGTCTGTTCCATCACAATCTGTTTTCAAGCGGTTTATATTAAAAATCACATTTTTAATACAGTGCTATTTATTTAAAAATCACATTTTTAAATCATCGCTTTTTCATATATTTAAAAATCATATTTATAAAAATTTGGTTTTTATTTCTAAAACCATATGCTAATTTTATTTTTAAAACCTTATGTATATTTTATTTTAAAAACCTTATGTATATTTTATTTTTAAAACCTTCTGCATATTTTATTTTTAAAACCTTATGTATATTTTTTTAAATTCTAACCTTTTTATTTTAAAATTTTCAGATTTTATAAAATAAATAATTTCAGATTTTATACATAAATAATTTCAGATTTTATACATAAATAATTTTAGATTTTATACAATAAATAAATAAAATAAAACAAAATACAAAGAAGGGAAAGGAAAGGGGGAAAAGCTCACTGTTTTATGCTCAGTGCCGTCGAACTAGAGCTCTACACAAAGAAGCCGGCGCCGCCTCAGGTACATGCCGTCGGACCTGGATCGGAAGGTGCCATGAACGACGTCGAGATCGGTGGCTCCACCGCTACAAGAATCCACCGTGAACGACTCCAGTTCATGCTCGAAAATCGCACCCAACGCTCAACGGATTCAGATCACACTGGTGTGGATTCGAAGATCAAGGGATCCTCTTTATTTTCGTTTAATAATCTCTTCGAATTACTGCTTGGATTGAACGAATTTTGATGGAGAAATCTGGACAAATTCCGCCGTACATTGGCTTGAACGGGGGCGGAGAATTAGGGTTTTAATTTTGTGAATTCTGATTGGCCCTAAATTATTTATATATAATATTTTTAATATTTAAATTCTAAAAATACTAGTTTATCGTGACGAACACCAAATCAAACCCAACGACTGTCGCCCCTAGTGTAATACCTCCATTCCGGACACAATGGAATATGTTTCATAAGTCAATTCGGTTGTTTCAATCAGCTTTCATCAAAATTACATTATAAATCTATATATTCAATTTTAAACGTACAATTCAATTTACCATGGTCACATACTAACTAGAAAAATTCCAGAAAAATATTCTCTAGCTTCGTATTGACGATACGGTCCAAACAAAACTAGTTTCGTCGAATTCTGAGACCGTTAGAAAAATGGCCATTTTCCAGTTGATTAAAATCAACTGAAACTAGTCAAACGCGTTTTCTTTTGCCACGCTCACATATTGATTCGAAAAATTATGAAATTTGAAACCTAGCAATAACTTTACATCACGGACCCAACAAAACTGGTTTCGTCGAAATCCGAGGTCGTTTGCAAAATGTCCATTTTTAAGGGCCTGAATTCCATAGCGACTATTCAGAAATTTCAACTGGACATATCTTTTGATTCCCGCTATGAAATTTTGATTATTCGGATCCGTTGGAAAGATATTCACGAATAGATCCTAATGTTTTTGGTTTCACTAAAATCCGGATTGTTTTGCACCCGGTACACTCAATTGAAGTTTGAAATCGAATTATCGAACTACCGCGCCATTTTCAATTCTAATTATAATTATATATAAATATTTATATTCTAACGACGACGCGTATAATATATACGTTCGATTTCTATTCAAAATAAATTTCTCGTCGATTTTATTTAAAATAACCTATTTTAAATATTCAAAATTCGCTAAAATTGCCAAATTAAAAATTTTAAACTGTCCCAGATTTTCCGGGTTATTACACATTATTTATTGGGCGAGAAATTTATATTGTACACAGATCATCAATCATTGAAGTATTTATATACCCAGAAAGATCTGAATCTGAGACAGCAGCGTTGGCAAGAATTTCTTGTAGTGTATGATCTTGATATCCTGTATACGCCGGGGAAAGCTAACGTAGTAGCGGATGCGCTTAGTAGAAAGACCGCAATCGTTGCCCATCTTATAATTACACCTGGATTGATTGATAGGATTTCAGCCCTTTAGAAAGACGATGAATTCATTCAGAGAATCAGTCAGAGAGTCAAGGGAGGTGAAACCACGAGTTTCCATATTGACAATAGGGGGGTTCTCAGGTTAAATAATAGGATTTGCATTCCAAATATTCCAGGCCTTCGAAGAGAAGTGCTAGACGAATGCCATAAATCCAAATTTTGCATCCATCCTGGGGGGAGTAAAATGTACAACGATATCAATCGCACTTTCTGGTGGAAGGTAATGAAAAGAGATATTTCTTTGAATGTTAGCAGATGCCCTACTTGTCAATTGGTCAAGAGTGACCAGCAGAAGCTAGCTGGACTGTTGCAACCGTTGGAAGTCTCAGGCTGGAAATGGGAACAGATTTCCATGGATTTCATAGATGGTTTGCCGCGAACCAAGAAAGGTAATGACAGCATTTGGGTAATCGTAGATAGCTTCACGAAGACTTCCCATTTTATACCTGTCAGATCCAATAGAACTGCTCAAAGTCTAGCGCAGATATATTTCAGAGAAATTGTTAAGCTGCATGGAATTCCCATCAGCATAGTCAGTGATAGAGGTCCCCTATTTACTAGCAAATTCTGGGAGGCTTTCCAGACAGAGTTGGGAACAAAACTGAATATGAGCACCGCTTATCACCCACAAACAGATGGCCAAACTGAGCGGGTGAATAGAATTCTAGAAGATTTATTACGGGCTTGTATAATTGATTTTGGTGGGTCATGGGAAGATCATTTGCATTTGGCAGAATTCTCATATAACAATAGCTATCAAGCAAGTTTGAGAATGTCACCATTTGAAGCATTATATGGCAGACCCTGCAGATCTCCAGCATGTTGGGTAGAACCTGGCAACAGACTTGTACTAGGACCCGATATGATTAGAGAAGCATCTGATAAAGTGGACTTCATCAAGAAGCGATTGAAAACCGCCCAAAGCCGACAGAAAAGTTATGCAGACTCTAGAAGGAGAGATTTGACATTTGCTGTTGGTGATCATGTTTATTTGAAGGTTTCTCCGATGAGGGGAGTAATCAGATTTGGCAAGACGGGGAAGTTGGCACCGAGATTTATTGGTCCCTTTCCTATACTTGAGCGAATTGGAACTCTTGCTTATAGGGTTCAATTACCAGATTGGTTGCCTGGACTGCACAATGTATTTCACGTATCTCAACTTAGGAGACATGTGCATGATCCGGATCTTGTTGTAGAAGAAGCAGCGCAACGGGATGTGGAAATAACTCCAGAATTAGCACTCAGAAGAGAGCCATTAAAGATTGTTGGCAAAGAAACTAGAGAACTCAGAAGCAAAAAGGTTCATTTAGTTAAAGTGCAGTGGAGCAGTGATCCTAGAGACTGTACTTGGGAGACTGAGGAAAGCATTAAGCAAGCTTACCCCAAATGCAGAGTGGATATCTCTGACTAACTCCGGTGCAAGGTACCTTTATAATACTTTGCATTTACATTTTATTTCCTACTTTACTGTTGTTTCCTTTTCGAGGACGAAAAGTTTTAAGTGGAGGAGATTGTAATAACCCGGAAAATACGAGCCAATTAAAAATTTTTAAATTGATTATTTCAAAGGAATTTGAACAATTGAAATAGAATATTTCAATAAAATAGTGAATTAGGAATAGTGAGTCAGTTTGAAAATTTGAATTCAAACTTTGACCGACTATGCAGGATTGAAAATATAACAGATTTTAGCGAAACCAAAAATATTTAAATCTGTTAGTCAATACCTTTCTAACGAATCTGAAAAATCGAAGTTTCATAACGGGAATCAAAAGTTATGGCCGAATGAATTTTCAGAAGGGTCGGTATATAGAATATATAGCCCTGGAAAATTGATATTTTGCATACGACCTCGGAATTCGACGAAACCACTTTTGTTGAGTCCGGGATGTCAAACTATTGCTAGGTTTCAAATTTCATAATTTTTGAAGCTAGTATGTGAGCGTGGCAAAAGAAAATGTGTTTGGTCGATTTCTGTTAAATTGGATCGACCAGAAAATGGCCATTTTTCAAACGACCTCAGAATTCGACGAAACTAGTTTTGTTGGGACCGTAGCGTCAAAACATAGCTAGATTTATTTTTCTGGAATTTTTCGAATCAGTTTGTGGCCCTGGCAAATTGAAATGTGCGTTCAGAGTTAAAAATTAAATGTTTTATACTTTAATTTGAAAAATAACTGACTGTAACAGTCGAATTGGCCAACGAAACATATCCCATTGTGTCCGGAATGGGGGTATTTAGCTAGGGGCGACAGTCGGTGGGTTTAAAAAGGAGTTCGATTGAGAAAACACTATTTAAAATTTAATATAATCCTTGGCCAATCATATTTCGCCATTCATAAATAAAAAAAAATTTATCAGAACCCCCCCCCCCCCCCCCCCGACCCCGACATCGACGACGGAAAAGCTTCCCCCCTTCCCTGGCGATTTCCGATCGCCACAGCCCGAATTAGCTCCTCCCCCAGTACAACTTTTTGTAGTTCTCCTTCCCCTCTTCAAATCCATATAAGGAGCTCCCCCTATCGTTGCTTCTACGTCGAGATATCCCCTTCCAAAGTTCCGACCTTTAAACCGCCGTCGCCGCCGATCTGGACCACCGAACACCACCAAACCGTCGCGCGCCTGTAGCCCTCTGGAAGCTCTTCCACGTCCAACTCCCTGATCGTCCCCTCGTGCCCCGGTTCTCGCGAAAACCGCAAACCTAGTTTTGAACCATCGTGAAAGGTGAGTTCTTTTTGATCTTTACACTTTGAAAAATCATATCTTTTTGGTGTGTTGACGAAATTCGATGAAACAGGAAACATCGAGACCGCAAGGAAGCTCTCTACCCAATAGAAGAAGCTGCGGATTTTTCTGACATCGTATCGATTTTTAGCGCTCAGAAAACCAAGGTGAGAAATCTAAATTAACGTGAAATTGAATGGAAAATGTCGTGTATAATTTATATAAGCGAAATATAAATTACATATGTGTTGTATACCTCATGTACATGCGTAGTGTAAGCTATATAAGCGAAGTATGAATTTTACATGCATAGAATAATTGATATATGTGTTGAAATGCAAGTGAAATATAGCAATTATATATATATATATATATATATATATATATATATATATATATATACTCCCCTCGTCCACAAACCATGGACGATATTTATTGTGGTGAATTGGTGTGAAATATTGGATGAAAAATACGAATGGTTGAATAATTGTTTGTGGTTGATATTGTTTGGTTGTGGTTGAAAAATACCCATTGGTGATTGAAATGAATTGGAAATATTTGTGGAAATAAAAATAAACATGCCGCCTGCGTGCGAATTAGATGCATGAATCCCCATTGTCAAAAACCGCGAGGTTTTAAGGTAGAGCGAGGAGCCGTACTAGGGACGGTGCCGGTTTTAACTACCCTGCCGTTATGCTGCCGAAATTTTGAATAATCTTTGTGTGTTAGAATTATTTACA
The DNA here is from genome assembly GCA_030737875.1 of Allium sativum. Taxonomy (NCBI): domain Eukaryota; kingdom Viridiplantae; phylum Streptophyta; class Magnoliopsida; order Asparagales; family Amaryllidaceae; genus Allium; species Allium sativum. The sequence continues at coordinate 176,057,987 of CM060913.1, read as the reverse complement.
TATGTTGAAATTATTTTCATGCGTTGAAATCAAAGTCATATATTGAAACTATATCCATGTGTGGAAATATTCATGTGTTGAAAAGTGTTGTGTGAAAATTAAATTCATTTGTGAATGAGTGAAGTGGTTAAACAATAAAAATCACATTTTTTATATATATGAAGTATGAAACATATTCGCCTTATATAAATAATTTCAACCATAAAAATCCCATCTTTCTAATATGAACAACATAAATAAAATGTCCATGTGTGGAAATACTCATTTGTTGAGAAGTGTGTGTAGTGGAAAAGTTCATGTGTTGGATAAAAAGATCGAACAATAAAACTTACATTTTTATTGAAACTATGAAGTGTTGAAACCATCCATTGGTTGAATAAATATTTTGAACGATAAAAATATCATTTTTATCATATTTGTGATATGCTAAAGATATGCGAACGTTGAAGTAAATATTTGTGAAAGAAATATTATTTTTAACATGCATAGGAACTAAATAAAATAGTCATGTGTTGAAATCTATTTTAGTTCGCCAAAATTATCATCTTTGAAATGTGAAGTGTTAAAAATAGCCACTTGTTCAAATAAACGTGCATGAGTTGAAATATACATTAACTAGCTAATGATATGATTTTAGCCTATGCATGCAACATTAGAATGAATGGTGTTTTTAAACCAAAGCAAATCAAATATGAAATTGAATGGAAAATGATAAATGTTAGAAATTGTATATATGTACATGCATATCTATTGAATAGGTTAAAGCAAAAGGGGCTAGAGAAGAGAAATAGAATTTTGTGCCCGACAAATAGGTACACATTTACCGCTTTGTTTGGGTGATGATTTTATGAGCCTGTTGGCTAGCCGCTTGGCCTTTTCTTTTTCTTTTTGGATATGAGACGCCCGTGTGGCTATTTGGGAATTTTCCCAGACCCTCCCGTACAAAGGAGGTTATGGCGAAATTTTCCAAAATTTAAAGGTGTTTGTGAAATAATTGAAGTGGAAACGATATAGGAATTTTCGAATGAACTATATTTATATAAATATATAAATATAAATAGAATTAAAATGAAACGTGGCTGTGCAGTTCATGTTTTGAAACCGTGATTTCAAACGACTAGTGCGGGAAATCCGACCATTGGATTTTCCCGAAACCTCAACCGTTGGGTTCGCCTTGGAAATATCTTTCCAATGGCATCAACTTTGTGAAGATCCGACGGTTGGATTGTCTGGAATGTTTAATTCAAAATTAGTGAAAAACAGCGCCAGAAACGATTATATTTATAAATATAAATAAATATAATTAAATTAAATCGAATAACGACGCTGCAGTTCATAAATTGAAATCGTAACTTCAAATGGTTAGTGTGGAAGATCCGACCGTCGGATTTTCCCAAAACTAAAACCGTTGGATTCGTTTTGAAATGACCTTCCTAATGATGTAAAATCTGTAAAGATCCAACGGTTAGATTTTCATATATGTGTAAAACAAAATTAATGAAAAGCAGCGCCAGTGCATCGACACGACCTGAAACGTCGTTTAAATAATTATGGCCGTTTGAAATTAAATAAAAATGGCGATATATCGTTATAAAGTACTATAGACGATATAGAGTGAAAATAAACCAATTTTGTTGTGTTTGCTTGATATGTGATGGTTGAATGTATTTGACATGAAAATTATAACTAAATAACTGAAATGTGAATGTTGAATAGTCCAACCATGTGATTAATTGATTTGAAAATCTAAATATACGTGGGTTATTTGAAAAGGCCGAGTTTATCTCATTTCAAATAATCGATCGACGTTGAGAAGTCGAAGAGTCGAAGACGACTGAAGACCGACGATCTCCACATTGGATGGATGGGCGCTACTGATGCTCGTGATTGGAGTAGCTACCATGAAGGAATTGAAGTAGTAGCCGTCCACACATACTGTTGATTGTACGGATATGCGAGGAATTGGTGCCTCCGGTTTCGTTCAAACCCAGAACGGACTTGTAAATGGACTGTGTGTCTGACATTGGATTTTGTTCTGTGTTGATTGATCTCTGTTAAATATATATCTGTTTGGCGGCGGAGAATTTATTCTCTTGCTTAACGCCCTTCTCTGAGACATACGAGCTCAGAGGTTATGTATTGACAGAAATCAGTCGCATGGAGTGGATTGCCTGTGTGGCACGCCTAAGTGGCATATGATCAAGGCTTCTGTTGCAAAGCAAAGTCTTGTGGTTGATGATCAAAGCATGGTCTATGTGACGTAGCTTTGTGTATAACGTGAATTCACGAGCCTCACACCCCAGTATGAGTCAAAAACGGGAGAAGGACCCAAGGAGTGCATGACGTTTCTTTCTAGCTATGGTGGTGTCAGTGACCTCCCAGCCCTGACATTTATATCTACTTTTCACCTGTGTGGTTGTTGGAATGCGAGGCGCCTCGATTATAGGTCTGTAAGGACCGGGAAACGTGTGTTCAGGAATAACTAATCCTCAAAAGTAAGAGAGGACCGGCCTTGGAGGATCCAGGGGATTGCTGTGTGCGGTCCCGAGGCATTTGCTAGAGTGTCTCGAACGGAGAGGAGCTTGCCCCTTGCCTCGACTCATGAAGGAATCCAATTTCCAATACGAAATATGCGGACGTGATTGTATTACTAGTATGGCGACATAGTAGATGGTAGCTATGCCGCCTAGGATTGATATTTATGATTGAATTGCTTTTGAAACATATATGCACTAGTAATAATATTAAACACTTTTGTTTTATTCGTATGAAGCATCTTTGGCCATTATAAGGGAAAACTCTATCCTCCGGCTTGCGTTGCATTGTGTGATAGGACCTGAGTCTTATAATGGCTTCATTTTATAAAACGCATTGCGTTGATTTAATCATTTATTTTATTGCATGCACTAGCACTCATTGGAGTAAACCCGTTCCGCGAAAGTGGCGTGGTCCTTTGATTTTCCTTATTATTGTTGTTAATAAGTTGAATAGATTTCTCATACCAGTCCCATGACTGACTCGTAGTTTGTTTCACCTTGCAAACTCGGGTGCCCTCATTTTCACACGAGTAGCCTAGTTACAGGTTTCTGACGCATCTTTTGGCTCATGGCGAGGCTTGACTACACCGTGCTGACTTGGATTTTCTCCGCCATTATTGTATCTATATTATGATTCCGCCACTGGCGATGTAGACTGATATTCCTTTTGTGTACTCTTTATGTATGATTCCGCCTCAGGCGATGGTGACTGATTATGTATCATTATGCACTAAGTTGTATCCTGTACTGTGCTTCTCTGATGTGATGATATCTATATGATTCCGCTGTCATATGTGTGTAAATTATTCTATTTTCTGTTTATGCTATTATCTGTGATCTGCTATTGATGATTAATGTATTATATTCCAATGATTATCCTTAACACCGTGTCACGGGGTTTTGGGATCGTCACAAGTTTTGTCAATCCAACCTAGAAAATAAAAAAAAGTCTTTTTATATTGAATTGATTTAGTTTTGTCAGTTCAACGGTGAAAATATAATTCGTCTTTTTATTGAATTGGTTTAGGTTATCAATTCAACATAGAAATATAAATGGACTTTTTATTTTTGTTAACTACACAAAGATATCTTTAAATAAAAAGACCAACTTTACTTTTTATTCGTGTTCCACAATGCAAATAAAACATGAGAAATAAGTTTTATATTTTATTTGTGTTCACTCAACACAAATAAAACTTAGAAAAAGAAGTTCACTCTTCTATGTACATTTCTCAAAGCAAATATAACATGAAGTGAAACATTGAAAATAAAGTTTTCTCTTTTATTCGCATCAACTAATGCAAGTGTATTTTGAGGTTAAAATTTGTATTTTTATTTGCATCCATAAATGCAAATTATACATTGGAAATATGCATTTGTTCTTTTATGCAAACAAACATGAATTGGAAAAAAAATGTATAATTTCATACATTAAAAGAATGAGTTGGAAAAATGCATATGTTGTACATTAGAAATTTATGAACAAAATTCTCATTTTGTTGCATTAGAAATTTATGAACAAGAATCTTATTTTGTTAACATTAGAAGTATTAAACAAGAATCATATTTTTTTAACATTAGAAGTATTAAACAAAAATCTCGTTTTGTTTACATTTAAAAGAACTAGACAAGATTTTTATTTTTGTTACATTTGAAAGAATAAACAAAATCCACATATTTTGTTACATTTGAAAGAATTAACAAAAATCATCATATTTTGTTATATTTAAAAGATTAAACAAACTATACATTTTTGTATATTAAAAGTGAATTAGCCAAACTATACATTTTTGTATATTAAAAGTGAATTAGCCAAAATATACATTTTTATATATTAAAAGTGAATTAGCCAAAATATCATATTTAGAAGAATGAATAAAAAGCACAATTTTATCATATTTAGAAGAACGAATAAAATGACCATTTTTATCATATTCAGAAGAGGGAAGAAAATGTATATTTTTATACATTTAAAAGTATAAAATAGAAATGTGTATCTTTATACATTAAAATAGAAATGTGTATTTTTATACATTAAAATAGAAATGTGTATTTTTATACAGTGAAGAAGAATGTATGTTTTTATACATTAAAGAAGAATGTATGTTTTTATACATTAAAGTAGAATGTGTATTTTTATACAGTGAAGAAGAATGTATATTTTTATACATTAAAAAGGAATAAATTGAAATGTATATTTTCTATACATTAAAAAGAATGAACTTGAAATGTATACTTTTACACATTTAAAGGGAATGAGACAAAATAATCCTATTTTGTCACATTGAAAAGGTTAGGCAAAATAATCATATTTTGATTACAAAAAAAAAAGGATTACAAAAAAAATTCTCATTTTGTTTGCATTAGAAATTTACAACAAAATTCTTATTTTGTGGCAATAGAAATTTATAAACAAAATTCACATTTTGTTTGCATAAGAAGTTTATAAACAAAATTCTCTTTTTGTTTGCATTAGAAATTAAACAAACAAAATTATCATTTTGTTTGCATTGGAAGTTAATAAACAAAACTATCATTTTGTTTGCATTAGAAGTCAATAAACAAAATCATCATAATTGTTTACATTAAAAAGAAGAATTGAAAATGTATACTTTTGCTTTCATTAAAAAGTTATGAAATGAAAATGCATACTTTTATACATAAAAAAAGTTATGAATTGAAATTGTATATTTTTTTATATACATTAAAAAGGAGAATGCGTTAGAAATGGTCATTTTGTATACATAAAGAAGGGTTAGACAAAATTATCATATTTTGTCACATTTAAAAAGAATGAAATAAAATATTCATTTTGTCATTAAAAATGAATAAGACCAAAAATACACTTTTTGGTCAATAATGAAGAGTTAAGATTTTATTGTCACTTGTTAACAATAAAAAGAATTGAAATAAAAGTTAAGATTTTTATTGTCATTTGTTCCAATAAAAAAAAAGAATTGAACTGTATGCCTGTGATGTTGAAATGTGAATGTGTTAAATATAATGTCAGTATATTCAAAACTGAATATTACACTTCCATTTACAAGTCATCCGACTTGTTTATGTGATTGGGTCGATAATTTTTACACAATCGCCCAAGTGCACAAATAATTTATTTAATTATTTGTTATGTGTATGTGTTGGTTGAAACCCCACACGGGTCTTGGGTTGATATCCACACATCGCCCTTGTGATTAGTTATAAGCGTTATTTATTTGACGCTTATACAATATTAATATTCACTTTGAATGTTATTAATGATCTTATCATTAGTGTAGAATACATTGCGATGATTGAAATCCATATAATTAAATTATATGGTAATTGTTTTAGGTCTCATTCCAATTTTGAATTAAAAGAATATTTAATTTAATATTTAGTTAAAGTAAACAAATAATGACTTTGATGTTTTGAATTCAAAAGATTTTGTTTTGTTTGTTAAAAAGTTACAATGAAAAAGGTTGAATTAAAATATGAATTGGGCCATGACACGAGGTTAAGCCCAACTTATGGGATAAGTCTGCCCGGAACCAACCGGCATATCCAGCATCCATAAGTCGCAGGCTTAATGTGGGAGGTCTGGCCCAGTATAAAATATAACTGAATAAGAAGTAATTGGGCTATTTAATCTGTTTTATATAACAATGCCATTTTAACCCGAACGGGTTATCGATCAATTTAATTCACTTTAAATGAATATAAGAAGTGATTTTCAAAATAGACTATTTTGAGAATGTTAATATTTTAATATGAAAATAAAATAAAATATTCAATTTAGACTTTAAATTGCAATGAAGTTAAAATCGTTTTAAATGAATTTATAACTATTTTATAAAGTGTGTTAAAATGGAAATCGACAATATAATATATATAATATATATAATGATTTAATGGTTAACTAGAATAAATCTTATAATTAAGATTTAAGAAAGTTTTCCAATAAATTAATATTTACTTTGAATTAAATAGAATAAATTGGATTTTTGGGTTGTCGTGAATGGTGTCTTAAATAACACTGTTCTTAACGCCAGTTAAGATAAGAATAAATCTTTTAATTAAGATTATTAGAGTTTCAATTATATTTAATAATTTGAATAAAATGATTTGTGAATTTAGTTTATCGTGAACAATGTTTTTAAACGACATCTGTTCTTTAACTCAATTTACAGTGAGAATATAACTTGGAATTTATAAATCTTTTATTAAGATTTAATAGAAAATTTTCCAAAGTAAAGTTTTCCAATTTAATATAATAAATTGGGATTGAATGGAATTTGATTTAATAATATTTGAGATGAGCTTCTGTAAAAGAAGGCCGTTAATATATATGGAATTTAAAAGGCTTTTCCGTTATTCCATTTATATTAATAGTCCGATTCAGAAATTTATATCGATTATACATTGGTCCGATTTCTATGAAAATTCCATATTTAATGGAAGATGAATTTGAGTTTATCGTGAACAATGTTTTCAATGATATTAGTTCTTTAACTCAAATAAGATAAGATTAATTTCTTAAAATTTAAAAAAAAAAAATCATTAAATAATGATTTTGATATTTAAAACCAAATTGGAGTTTTTAATAAATCTTTAAAAGAAAGATTTAAGAATAAATTTGAAGAATTTATCTTTGATAAGATAATGCGAATAATTCATTAGAAGAATAATTCTGAATTGGAATGTGGCGTTGGATGTGTTTTTATAGTACTTGATTTTTAATTATAAAAAATACGTGAGTTATTCGGAAAGACCGGGTTTAACCCATTCCGAATAATTACTACGACGATGAGGAGCCAAAAATGAAGATGGTGATTGTAACAACCCGCAAAAATCCGCAAAAATCAGGACCAATTTAAATTTTTTATTTTAGAAAATTTAATGAATTTTGACAATATAAAATAATTTATTTAAATAATAATGATCACAAATTTGATTTAAATCGAAGTTAGAATGAATGATTTAATTTTAATTAAAAAAAGAGTTAGAAATAGCGCGGTAGTTTGAAAAGTCAAACTTGAACTTTGACTGACCGTTCAGGATGAAAAATTTAACGGATTTTAGTGAAACCAAAAATATCAGAATCTATTTAAAAATATCTTTCCAACGAATCCGAAAAATTGAAATTTCATAGCGGAAATCAGAAGTTATGGCCAATTCAATATTTAGAAAGGTCGCTATGAAATTTATAAAGGTCAAAATGCTACTTTTTGCATACGAAGGAATTTGAACTCGAAACCACTTCCATTGTGTCCGGAATGATGTTTCTACATTGAAAAACAGTAAACACTTATATATTTTGAGTTTCGGGATTTATTTGTTTAAAAATATATTTTTAATATTAAATACATTGGCCTTAAAAATAGATATTTTACAAATGACCTCCGTTTTCGATGAAACCACTTTTGTTAGATCCGGAATGTCAAAATATTGTTAAGTTTAATTTTTCATAATTTTTGGAATTAATTTGTGGCCGTGGCAAAAGGATTTCTATTTTGTCAATTTACTGTCAAATTTTAATCGACTTAAAAATAGCTATTTTTCAAACAGTCTCAGAATTCGATGAAATTAGTCTCATTGGAACCGTATCGTCATAAGAAAGCTAAAAATATTTTTTTAGATTTTTCGGAGTCCGTATGTGGCCTCGGCGGATTTTTGATTGTGTCCGAATTAAATAATAAAAAGAATTAATTTTAAATTCGAAAAATGAGGGCTTAGACAACCTTTGGGGCCTGCGGGACATGGCTAGATGGATCCGGATTAGGGGTTATTGGGTAGGATAGCTTTTGTTGGACTGGATTCAAAATAATTTGAGAGGAATGGTTTTTTTTTTTGAAAAATCAACAATTACATAATATAAAAAAGAGGAGAACCATAACTAAATCATTATTCAACTTCTTCAATTAGTAGCCGCCGCCCCCTATTCTCTTCATGGCCGAAAATTCTTGTGCCACTTTCTCCCTCTTCTCTTCAAATTAAATCCTAACTCCTATACCAAATCAAAGAGCATCTTCTCCTCTCCATTCTCATAAGGTTAGATCTTCTCTGGAGCCACCATCTTCTCCTCTCCATTCTCATAAGTACGGCCGATCCTATTTGAGGAGGAAGAAGGGTAATTATCTTAATTAATTAACTAATTAATTAATTTAAATTATTTTAAAAACTTGTTTTGACCATGACTCGTTCATTTCAACTTAGAATTTGACGATTTCAAAAACATTGGAATCGTAACAGCAAATAGAACGGTTTGAGACTGATTGGAACATTTTCTGGACTGTTTGAATCTTTAGATCTGAATTAACGGAAGGTGAGATTTCTTTAATTTAAATTAATTAGTTGATTAATTTATTTATTATATAATATTCGTTCAGATCTGAATTGTATAGTATGTTATGTTGATTTTCTGTTTGATGAATGTATTGTTTTATTGGTTGTTGTGCGAACTTGGATACGTTTATTTCAGATTTGGTTTTTATTGAATTGAGTTTGATAATCAATTCAATATTCATGTTGCAGTGGAAAAATACACATGAGAAGAAAAAATTATTTATTTTATTTTTGTGTTCCAACACAAAAATACATATGAGAAAAAAAGAGGATTGTTTATTTTATTTTTTGTGTTCCAATACAAAAGTATACATGAGGAAAAAATGTGTTTATTTTATTTTTGTGTTCCAACACAAAATCTACAAGAAAAAAATGTTTATTTTATTTTTGTGTTCCAACACAAAAAAAATCTACATGAAAAAAAGTTTACTTTATTTTTGTGTTTCAACACAAAAATCTACATGTATGAAAGATGTTCATTTTATATTTGTGTTTCAACACAAAAATCTACATGTATGAAAGATGTTCATTTTATATTTGTGTTTCAACACAAATAACAATATTCAAAAGAAATGTCTAAACATAAAAGTTTATAAAAAAAAATGCCTTTTTATTTATATATTGGCACATACATTTACACCGGAATATGAATTATTTTTATTTGTGTCTTAAACACAAATAAATACTTCGTCATCAAAGTTTTATTTTTATTTTGTCTTAAACACAAATAAATACTTCGTCATCAAAGTTTTATTTTTATTTTGTCTTAAACACAAATAAATACTTCGTCATCAAAGTTTTATTTTTATTTTGTCTTAAACACAAATAAATACATCGTCATCAAAGTTTTATTTTTATTTTGTCTTAAACACAAATAAATAATTCGTCATCAAAGTTTTATTTTTATTTTGTCTTAAACACAAATAAATACTTCGTCATCAAAGTTTTATTTTTATTTTTGTCTTAAACACAAATGAATGCACCGCCATTGAAATTTTATTTTATTTATTTTTACTTGTGTTCCCAACACAAATACATGTACCGTACATCGAAAGTATTTCACTTGTGTCCCTAACACAAATATTTACATCGTTAATTGATTAACATTTTGATTTGTGTTTTCAAACAAAAATTTTATATGATGGAAAAGGAAAGTGTATTGTTGCATTCCTTAATGTCAACAAAGTATAGGAACTCATCTCATTACAATTCGTAATAAAAAATTCAATGTAGAATGAAATAAAATATATGATTTTCATTATTTTTGTGTTTGCATACATACGCAAACGCTTCACAAAAAGAAAAAAGATAAAAAAAGATTTACATTTTTGTGTTTACATACATATGCAAACACTTCATAAAATTAAAACATACATTTTTGTGTTGGCATGCATATGAAAACATTTCTTAAAATTTAAAATTTACATTTTCGTGTTGCAATTAAATGCAAACACTACATGTAAGAGGGAAGAGACAGTTTTATTTTATGATTACATTTTATAAAACAAAAGTAGAAAAAAAAATATCTTTTTGTTTGCAATTTTAGATGCAAACAAAAGTAGAAAAAAATATACCTTTTTGTTTGCAATTTTAGAGGCAAACTAAAATAGAAGAAAGAAAATAATATCTTTTTGTTTGCAATTTTAGATGCAAACAAAAGTAGAGGAAAAATATATCTTTTGGTTGCAATTTTTGATGCAAACGAAACGTAGAAAATACATTTTATTTGCATCCTACCATGCAAACAAAACATTTTTTTTGTTTACAACTTTTGTTGCAAACAAGCAAGCAAATAAAATTTGCATTTTTGGTTTGCAAATTTAGATGCAAACTAATTTATATTTTTTTTATATTATTTGCATTCCATCATGCAAATAAACAAAGAGATAAAATTTCATTTGTTGTTTGCAACCTTTGTTGCAAACAAACAAGACAATAAAAAAAAATACATTTATATTTTGTTTGCAAATTTAGTTGCAAACAAATTTGTTAAAAACAAATGACTCATTTTTGTTGCATGTTTTTAAATGCGAACAAAACATTAAAATAAAGGTTATAATTTTTATTTATTTACTTCACTTGATGTAAATAAACATAAAATAAGAAGTAGTCATTTTATTTACATTTCTTGATGTAGATAAAACTAGAAAATAAATATTACATTTTTATTTGCATTACTCAACGCAAATAAAAACATGAGAATAAAGGATACATTTTCATTTGAAATCCTTAATGCAAATAATTTATGAAATGAAGAGTCACAATTTTATTTACATTCCTTTAGGTAAATAAACATCAAATTAAAAAGTTGAATCTTTATTTGCATTCTCTATTGCAAATGAAGCATGAAATGAGAAGTTATATTTTTGTTATTGATTGTATTCCCTATTACAAATGGAATTAAAAGATTACATTTTTCTTTTCATTTATTTACAATGAAAGGAATTGAAATAAAGATTTTATTTTTATCGTCATTTTAGATGCGATAAAAGAATAGAAATAAAGAATTCATCTTTATTGACATTTTACATGCAATAAAAAGAATAGAAATAAAAAGAGACAGTTTTATCGTCGTGTTATATATTGTGTATTACACTGCCATAAACAAGTTACCTGGCTTGTTTATGTGATTGGGTCGATAATTTTCACACATCGCCCAAGTGCACAAATGAATTAATTATTTGTTTGTTGGATGAAACCCCACACGGGTGTTGGGATGAAAATTAACATACACTAATCCCAATATTTAGTTGTATGTTGATCGTTAGATCGACAGGCTGTGATGAGCGTTATTATTTAATTTTAACGCTTACACAGTTGGAATTTACACTTTGGATGTAAATGGATGACTTGATAATTACATTTTTATTGTTATATATGATGTGTGTTAAATCCATATAATCCAAATTATATGGTAAATGGTTGAGTCGCATTTCGATTCAGATGTTCTTTTAAATAAGAATATTTTTACATTAGAAATTCTTTTTATTTAAATATATATATATTTTAATTAAGTATATGTTAAACAAAGAATATTCGTAAAAGGTAAAAATCTTTTATATAAAGAATATTTTTAATGATTATCTCTAAAATACGTTTTTCTTATAATAATAAATATTTAAAGAGAAATCTTTTATTTAAGATTATAAGAATTTGCAAATCTTATTTTATGATATGAAATAAATTGAGATGTGAAGTGGATTTATCGTGGACGGTGTTTTTAAATGACATTTCTCCTTTAATCCAATTTACATTGAAATTATTATTTGGAATTTATAAATCTATTTTATAGATTTAAAAAGAGCATTTCCTAAAAATCTAGTTTTCCAATTTAATAAAATTAAATTGGAATTAAGTGGAAAATTCGACTGGTAATAATCGAGATGGGCTTCTGTAATAGAAGACCGATATTATATATGGAATTTAAGAGGCTTTGCCATTATTCCATGTATATTGTTAGTCCGATACAGAAATCCACATCGATTATGTATTGATTGATTTCTGTGGAATTCCATATTTTGGAAATTGATTTATGGGTTTATCGTGAACTGTGTTTTAAATGACACGAGTTCTTTAACCCGTTTAAAAGAAGATTTATTCTTTAAAATAAATAATCTTGTGAAAGTGATTTTTGATATTAAATCAAATTTAGAATTTTTAATAAATCTTTTAAGGAACATTTATGATTAAATTTATTAATTTATCTTTGATAAAATTAATGAGAATCTTTTAATATGAATATCTTATTAAAAGAATATTCTGAGTGGGAAATGTGGCGTAATGTGTGATTTTCCAATATTTGATTTTTAATCACAAAATACGCGAGTTATTCAGAAAGACCGGGTTTAACCCATTCTGAATAATCATCACGACGATCAAGAGTCGAAGATGAAGATGGCAATTGAAGACCGAAGTTTTCACATCGTTGGGATGATGATGACTGGTATCTTGAATTGGGACTGGACACCCCAAGGCAAGGTATTTGGTCATGATCGTCCAAATGTATTTGGAGATCGACGGACACGTTGTTTCGCTCAGACCCAGAGCGAACTTGTAAATGGATTGTGTGTCTGACATTGTATTCTTTTCTACTGTAATTGTGGAACGCTACTGATTATATATTTCCGTTTGGTGGTGGAGAATTTATTCTTCACTTAACCCCCTTCTCTAAGACGTATGAGCTTAGAGGTTATATATATATATATATATATATATATATATATATTGGTAGATGATCAATGATATGGTAGAGTCTGACAATGTGGCATGCTAAGATGCAATCGATCAAGGCTTTGTTGAAAAGCAGGCCTTGTGGTTGATGATCAAAGCACAGTCTATTTAGGCATAGCTTTGTGTATATCGTGACTTCGCGAGCCTCACAGCCCGGTAGAGTCTAAAACGGGAGAAGGGAACGCAGGGAGTGCACACGTTTCTCTCTAGCTAGAGTGGTGCCAGGGACCTACCAGCGCTGGCATTTATTCATTGTGGTTGTTGGATTTTTCGAGGCCTCGGTTTATGCGGTCGCCACTGGCCGTATTATAGGTCCAAAAGGACCGGGGAGCGTGTGTGACGGCAAGGAATTTCGCTCGGTCCGAACCAGTCGCTAAACCGATCCAGGCCGTTCGAAACGCCCTATCGTTTGAGAACAGGACAAAACAGAACGCATACAAAAGAACATTTCACTGTATATTACAATAATGCATCAGATTACAAGAATATACAGAGTATAAAAGAATATTACACAGAAATATCAGAGATTAACAATAAGTTACATAGCAGCGGAAAAAGAATACAATACACAACTAGAATGAGATATACGGATACAAAGCTTTCCGGATATCGTTCCAGCTGTGAACCAGGATCCTGTGAATATAAATCAGCAAAACCAAAACTACTAGCTGCCCGTGTCAAAATAGGGGCACCCAGAGTTTAGGTTAAAACAATAAACTCCAGGTCAGTCATGTGACTGGTGTGAGAACTAAAAACAGTTATTAATCTTTATTTTTAAATCATTAGGTAAATCAAGGGACCACGCCGTATAACACGGAACGGGTTTCCTCCCAAGAATACCAGTGCATAAAACAAACAGCGCAATGCTAAATAAAGAAAAATGAAGCTGTTATAAGACCCAGGTCCTATCACACAATGCAATGCAAGCCGGGGGATAGGGTTTTCCCTTATAACAGCCAAAGAATGCTTGATACGTTTTAAAACAAATCATTTGATACTATTATAAGTGCATAGTGTATAAAACAACTTCAAATCATAAGTATCAATCATAGGCGCGTGAGCGTCCCATGCCACTATGTCGCCATATATAGGTTTACAAATAAAACCGCAAAGTCACGTACTTGGAAATTGGATTTCCGTCTATGAACCGAGGCAAAAGATAGTCCTCAACCGATTCGAGACAATCTAGCCTACCATGTCTCAGGAACAGCCGCAACTGCCCCCTGGATCGTCAGGGCCGGTCCACCGATGTGGATTATTATGCCTGAACAATACGTCTCCCCGCCCTTTGGGGCGCAAACGAGCCAACGAATGACTCCATCGGACCCGGATCGTCCGATCAAACCGAGGCGCCTCGCAACAGCAACAACCACATAAGTCAAACTCGTCAGGGCGTGTAAAACCACTGACGCCACTTTTAGCTAGAAAGAAACGCAAGTCCTCCCTGAGGTCCGTCTCCCGTTTTTGGTTCATACCGGGTGTGAAACACGCGAGGTAAACGTTACACAAAGCTACGCCACAAAGGCCGTGCTTTGAACATCACCACAAGACTTTGCTTTTCAACAGAAGCCTCGATCAATTGCCACTTAGGCATGCCACACAGGCAATTCACTCCATGCGTTTGATATCCATCAATATATAACCCCTGAGCTCGTACGTCTCAGAGAAGGGCGTTAAGCAAGAGAATAAATTCTCCGCCGCCAACCAGATATATATTTAATAGAAATCAATCACACAGACTAAAATCCAATGTCAGACACACAGTCCATTTACAAGTCCGTTCTGGGTCTGAACGAAACCGAAGGCACCTAGTACCCCGCATATCCATCGATCTCCAAGTACGTCTGGACGATCACCAACTGTTTCCATCTTCTTGGGTGTACAGCTCAATCAAGATCATCAGTTATCACCCAAACGACGTGAAGACTTCCGGTCTTCGACCACCGTCTTCATCTTCGACACCACGTCGAATCAGTTATTCAGAATGGGATAAACCCGGTCTTTCTGAATAACTCGCGTATATATTATAAAAGTGTTACACAAACACAACATACGCCTCATTCCAATTCAGAATATTCTTTTATTCCAATATTCCTATACTTTGGGAAAAGTTCCCATTAATTTTATCCAAGATAAATTCTTTAAATTTATTCTTTAATCTCCTTTGAATATCAATTCAAACTAGTCGGGATTAGCGAACCACACCGAAGTAATCATTTATTTTATTTTCCCAATCCCAACCTATTCATCCCATGAAGTAAAACTGGTAGTACTTCATATCTAACACCACAGTGTTATCGGTAATTCAACTACCATTTCACGTTCAAATCTAATTAAAGATTTAACTATCGCTTGGAGTAAAACTGGTGATACTCCATTCTCGATCTTTTCAATCTAATTAAAGATTCATTAAAACTCCACTTAGTTTTAATCGTTAACTGGGTTAAAGAATCAGTGTCATTTAAAACACGGTTCACGATAAACCCAAAATCACATTCCATTAATTATCAGGTTAAAGAACGAGTGTTATTTAAAAACACTGTTCACGATAAACCCAAAAATCAATATCAATTCAATTCCAATTAAATATTATTTAATTGGTGCACTTCATTAAATCTAGATAAAAAGATTTAATCTTTTCTCAACTGGGTTCAAGAATAGTGTTAGTGAAGACACCATTCACGACAAACCCAAATCACATTCGATATTCAATACAAGGCTCTGAATAGAAAATATACCGGCTTATATTCAATATCGAATTCTACGACTAACAAATGTCGCATTTGAAATAACGATATAAATATATATCTTTCAAATTTCCATAACAACACCTGTATAATCACGAATTCCAACATCGAAATATTCCGAAGACAATTTCGATTCAAATCCACTCCAATGCAATCATTGGATATTCTGGTTATTTTCAAAACCCTTTTTAAATTCAATTTATTTATTTAAAAATAAATAGAATTATAATTCTAGTTCAAAACTAGTTCATTACGATAAAAATCTATTTTTATCTTTTCAAACATGAAGTTTTCATCCCAAATCTTCACAAATCATTTCTTATGATTTTACACAAATTATTACTATTTTTAATAATTTTATCAAGGCCCGTACAGTCGATTTCCATCAATGGCCATCGAACTGCACTTACAGCGACCTTTTTCAAATTTGATTTGGACATAATTCCAAATCCAACCATTAGATTTCTAATTTCTCACATTCGTTAGAAAGCTCTTTTCGATACGAACCCAACGGTTCCGGTTTTAGGAGAATCCGACGGTCGGATCTCCCGTTACGTCCGTTTGAAATAAATGGTCGAAATTCGCGAACTGCCGCGGCGCGGCGCGTTCTATTCAGGCCATTATATTATATATATAATATATATAATATATATTTCGTCGATTTCTATTTAAAACGAATTATATGAATAGTTTTAATTTCGTTTCAAAAGCAATTTCAACTCCCTTTTCAATTCAAATCAAAATCGAATTCTTCTTTATAAATTCGTTTTAAAATTCATTTCTATTCAATTCAAATTTTAATTCAATTTGAATTCATTTCAATTCACTTTCAATTCAATTCGAATTCGTTTTCAATTCATTTCGAAATCGTTTTCAATTCATTTCATTTCGAAATCGTTTTCAATTCATTTCATTTCGAAATCGTTTTCAATTCATTTCATTTCGAAATCATTTTCAATTCATTTCATTTCGAAATCGTTTTCAATTCATTTCATTTCGAAATCGTTTTCAATTCAATTCATTTCGAAATCGTTTTCAATTCATTTCATTTCAAAATATTTGATTTCGAAATTACTTTTCAATATTCATTTCATTTCAAAATATTCGATTTCGAAATTACTTTTCAATATTCATTTTAAAATGAATAAAATCGATATAAATATCGTTTACGTCAAAATGGCGTCAATCTAATCAACACGGCTTCATAAATTTCTATTTTCAAATATTCTATTTCAAATATTTCCTATTATCAAAATATTTGTTATTATCAAAATATTCTTTATTTTCACGATTGGAATGAGGCCCAATCAATTACCATATAAAGCTAATTATATGGATTTTCATACAACACATGTATATAATAGCAACGATAAATAATCAACCATCAACCAAAGTGCACTACACTGTATAAGCATCAAATATAGATATCTAATGCTTATAACAACCTGTCAATCAATCGATTGACATATTTAATCAATCAGGATGAGTGAACTTCAAATTTCATCCCAACACCCGTGTGGGGTTTCAAACAATCAAACACAGATTTTTATTCGTGCAGTTGGGCGATGTGTAAAATTTATCATCCCAATCAATATCAGTCAAATAGGTGTACATAAACAAACCGTCCGGTTTGTAAATGAATATTTTATTTTATTCACTTCCACGTTAAAAATTATATTTTTAACGATAAAATATTCTATTTCAACATATGAATTTCTATTCATTTCATTTACACAATAAAAATGATATTTTTATTTTTCTAACATATTTTAGAAAATTTCGGTGGCATAACGGCACGATACTAGAAACGGGACAAGGCCTAGCCTAATCCCCGGTCTAGTGAAGGCCCACGCCATTCACACATCAATCATATCTATTTTATTATGCAAACCACAAAATTTGGAGTAAGAGTCTAACCTAGCCTTACTCCTTCGCCTTATAACGGCGCATGTCTAATCCTAACCAATTTATCGATTCGATTATTCACACCACAAACCACATTCAAACCAATATCGCAATCAATCACCAAACAGCCAAACAAACAAGTCCATGGTCTGTGGACGATTGTGTCGGGTGCTACTAAGCACCGTCTGCATCCTAGTATATAAATATAAATAGAAATGAAATTGAAAGGTGAGAAATTCTCACATATAGCTATCCTAGCTCCACGGCACTTCTAATGTAGAAGTCTTCGCTGTTCTCGTCTCTTCGTCATCTTCGTCGCCCGTAGCCACTACATATATAAAAATCGAATTTTTTTGACTTCGCTATTCAATATATAAAAATCGAATTTTGACTTCGCTATTCAATATATAAAAATCCTATTTTTCTATCGAAGTTCAATATATAAAAATCCTATTTTTCTATCGAAGTTCAATATATAAAAATTCTATTTTTCTATCGAAGTTCAATATATAAAAATTCTATTTTTCTATCGAAGTTCAATATATAAAAATTCTATTTTTCTATCGAAGTTCAATATATAAAAATTCTATTTTTATTCCACTATCTTTAAAACAAAAATCACATTTCTATTTGTTCACTTTCAATTTAAAAATCATATTTTTCCTTAACCATTCAAATGATAAACATCTCGCCTTTATATAAATAAAAATCTCGCCTTCATATAAAATAAACATCTCGCTTTCTTTTAAAATAAAAATCTCGCTTTCTTTTAAAATAATTTCCATTTCCTATATAAAATTAAAATTTAATAATGTTATTTCAGTTTTTTAAACAATTGTTTTAAAAGCAAATAAATAAAAGAGAAGTTATATAAATCGAAATCACCTTTGCAGTCGAAGGAGGGGCTGAAGGGCTTCGTGTTGAGGCGGAGGAGGAGGGTCTCGCGCTGGTCATCGCGAATGGGGCGTCGAACAGCGGTCAGCGGTGGTCAAATTTGGGGTTTCCGGTCTTCGGGGTGGCTGGCGTCGGTCGGAGGATATGGCACAGGGGCAGGAGGCGCGTCTGTGTGTGTGGGGGGGGGGGTGCGTCTGTTGATTGGTTGGAGCGGGGTACGGTGTTCGAGGAAAAGGGAGGGTTTCGTGGGTCGGTAGCTCGCGATGGAGGAGGAAGGAGGAAGAAGGGGCGGATGCGAGAGAGGGGAAGAAGAGGAAGAGGCGGCGGCGACAGCACCGGGGGAGGGGGGGCGGCGGCTTCGTTTTTTTTTCTTTTTTTTTTCTTTTTTCTTGAAGAATGAAATTAATCGGGGGGGGGGGGGGGCAGAGATAAAGGAAAGGGGATTTTTTTTTATATTATTTAATTCAACCTAAAGTTGACTTTTACATACGACTTCGAAACGAGGCCCATCGCCTGTCGTCCATAGCGTTTTACCCCCATTCCGAACCCAATGGGATATGTACCGTATGCAAATTCGATCATTTCAATCAGTTTCTGTTTAATTTACATTTAAATCACTATTTTGAATTTTAAACGTACATTTCGAATTACCTGGGTCACATACTAACTCTAAAAATTCTAGAAAAATATTTTCTAGCTTCGTATTGACGATACGGTCCTAACAAAACTAGTTTCGTCGAATTCTGAGACCGTTGGAAAAATGGCCAATTTTCAGTCGATTAAAATCAACTGAAACTGGTCAAACGCGTTTTCCTTTGCCACGCTCACATATCGATTCGAAAAATTATGAAATTTGAAACCTAGCAATAACTTGACATCACGGACCCAACAAAAGTGGTTTCGTCGAAATCCGAGGTCATTTGCAAAATGGCTATTTTTAAGGGCCTGAATTCCATAGCGACTATTCAGAATTTTCAACTGGACTTATCTTTTGATTCCCGCCATGAAATCTCAATTGGTCGGATTCGTTGGAAAGATATCATCAATTAGATCCTATCATTTTTGGTTTCACTAAAATCCGGATTATTTTGCACCCGGTATGTTCAATTGAAGTTTGAAATCGAATTATCGAACTACCGCGCCATTTTCAATTCTATTATAATTATATATAAATATTTATATTCTAACGACGACGTATATAAAATATACGTCGAATTATATTCAAAATAAATTTCACGTCGATTTTATTTAAAATAATTCATTTTAAATATTCAAATTCAGCTAAAATTGCCAAAATAAAAATTTCAAACTGGCTCGCATTTAGCGGGTTATTACAATCTCCCCCACTTAAAACTTTTCGTCCCCGAAAAGGAACAAAGTCGAAAGTGGTTTGATTATTCAACTCTACGTTCGATCTGGCTTCCATTCTCGAACTCTTTAGTTTCTGAGAGTTTCCAAAATTTCAAAAAATTTGGCTAACACCCTAAATTTTCGAAAAATTTCGCCATAACCTCCCCTGCAATGGGAGCATCGGGGAATTTCAAATAGCTTCCCCGGTCCTTCAGATCTCAAAAAGAAAAAGAAAAAGCCAAGCGGCTAGCCAATAGGCTCACAAAATCATCATCACCCAAACAAAACAGGAAATTATGTAGTAAACATGTACCTATTTGTCGGGCAAACAAATTTTATTCTCTGCTCTAGCCTCCTTGCTATGACCTGTTCAATGATATACATGTATATGCAAGCAAATGCTACCAATTTTCAATACAATTCAATATTTGATTATATTAGGCATAAATGGTTAAAATTAGCAAACAATTAAACAAACAACACAAACATCAATCAATTAGTGAATTAGAGTTTCAAATTCATAATTTGATATATATACAAAAAATCATGTTTTGATGCCAAATCACAACAATGTATTCTAGCTATATATAAGTTTTGGTTCTCACACCAGCCTAATGGAAATATATGGAAAATCACACCTTCGAAACTCGAACATAAATGTTGATGATGCGATCGCTATCATCAATATCATCTCCGGGCGACTAGAATGTGATTCCATATCTATCCAGTATATTAAAACCTTGAATATACGTTTGCAAGGCGTATATGCAAATTCTTTATATACTGAATTGTCCATATTCAAATAAATAAATAATCAAATACGTAGAAGTGATTTAAATTTTCAAAACAAAAATTGTTTTCATTTGAAAAATATACTCTTCACACTCGTTCTAGGATACTACTGATCCCATCTCTAACGAGTCATTCTCATTGGATATTACTAATCCAATATCTGATGAACTCTTTCGTATGGTTCTAATGTGCCCTGTTCTCTGAGCTTTGTAAACCAAAGCTCTGATACCAACTGTGACGGCAAGGAATTTCGCTCGGTCCGAACCAGTCGCTAAACCGATCCAGGCCGTTCGAAACGCCCTATCGTTTGAGAACAGGACAAAACAGAACGCATACAAAAGAACATTTCACTGTATATTACAATAATGCATCAGATTACAAGAATATACAGAGTATAAAAGAATATTACACAGAAATATCAGAGATTAACAATAAGTTACATAGCAGCGGAAAAAGAATACAATACACAACTAGAATGAGATATACGGATACAAAGCTTTCCGGATATCGTTCCAGCTGTGAACCAGGATCCTGTGAATATAAATCTGCAAAACCAAAACTACTAGCTGCCCGTGTCAAAATAGGGGCACCCAGAGTTTAGGTTAAAACAATAAACTCCAGGTCAGTCATGTGACTGGTGTGAGAACTAAAAACAGTTATTAATCTTTATTTTTAAATCATTAGGTAAATCAAGGGACCACGCCGTATAAAAACGGAACGGGTTTCCTCCCAAGAATACCAGTGCATAAAACAAACAGCGCAATGCTAAATAAAGAAAAATGAAGCTGTTATAAGACCCAGGTCCTATCACACAATGCAATGCAAGCCGGGGGATAGGGTTTTCCCTTATAACAGCCAAAGAATGCTTGTTACGTTTTAAAACAAATCATTTGATACTATTATAAGTGCATAGTGTATAAAACAACTTCAAATCATAAGTATCAATCATAGGCGGCGTGAGCGTCCCATGCCACTATGTCGCCATATATAGGTTTACAAATAAAACCGCAAAGTCACGTATTTGGAAATTGGATTTCCGTCTATGAACCGAGGCAAAAGATAGTCCTCAACCGATTCGAGACAATCTAGCCTACCATGTCTCAGGAACAGCCGCAACTGCCCCCTGGATCGTCAGGGCCGGTCCACCGATGTGGATTATTATGCCTGAACAATACGTCTCCCCGCCCTTTGGGGCGCAAACGAGCCAACGAATGACTCCATCGGACCCGGATCGTCCGATCAAACCGAGGCGCCTCGCAACAGCAACAATCACATAAGTCAAACTCGTCAGGGCGTGTAAAACCACTGACGCCACTTTTAGCTAGAAAGAAACGCAAGTCCTCCCTGAGGTCCGTCTCCCGTTTTTGGTTCATACCGGGTGTGAAACACGCGAGGTAAACGTTACACAAAGCTACGCCACAAAGGCCGTGCTTTGATCATCACCACAAGACTTGCTTTTCAACAGAAGCCTCGATCAATTGCCACTTAGGCATGCCACACAGGCAATTCACTCCATGCGTTTGATATCCATCAATATATAACCCCTGAGCTCGTACGTCTCAGAGAAGGGCGTTAAGCAAGAGAATAAATTCTCCGCCGCCAACCAGATATATATTTAATAGAAATCAATCACACAGACTAAAATCCAATGTCAGACACACAGTCCATTTACAAGTCCGTTCTGGGTCTGAACGAAACCGGAGGCACCTAGTACCCCGCATATCCATCGATCTCCAAGTACGTCTGGACGATCACCAACTGTTTCCATCTTCTTGGGTGTACTGCCCAATCAAGATCATCAGTTATCACCCAAACGACGTGAAGACTTCCGGTCTTCAACCACCGTCTTCATCTTCGACACCACGTCGAATCGGTTATTCAGAATGGGATAAACCCGGTCTTTCTGAATAACTCGCGTATATATTATAAAAGTGTTACACAAACACAACATACGCCTCATTCCAATTCAGAATATTCTTTTATTCCAATATTCCTATACTTTGGGAAAAGTTCCCATTAATTTTATCCAAGATAAATTCTTTAAATTTATTCTTTAATCTCCTTTGAATATCAATTCAAACTAGTCGGGATTAGCGAACCACACCGAAGTAATCATTTATTTTATTTTCCAAATCCCAACCTATTCATCCCATGAAGTAAAACTGGTAGTACTTCATATCTAACACCACAGTGTTATCGGTAAT
This sequence comes from Allium sativum, assembly GCA_030737875.1. Classification (NCBI taxonomy): domain Eukaryota; kingdom Viridiplantae; phylum Streptophyta; class Magnoliopsida; order Asparagales; family Amaryllidaceae; genus Allium; species Allium sativum. The sequence goes on along the minus strand of CM060913.1, from coordinate 176,035,004 downwards.
TCAACTACCATTTCACGTTCAAATCTAATTAAAGATTTAACTATCGCTTGGAGTAAAACTGGTGATACTCCATTCTCGATCTTTTCAATCTAATTAAAGATTCATTAAAACTCCACTTAGTTTTAATCGTTAACTGGGTTAAAGAATCAGTGTCATTTAAAACACGGTTCACGATAAACCCAAAATCACATTCCATTAATTATCAGGTTAAAGAACGAGTGTTATTTAAAAACACTGTTCACGATAAACCCAAAAATCAATATCAATTCAATTCCAATTAAATATTATTTAATTGGTGCACTTCATTAAATCTAGATAAAAAGATTTAATCTTTTCTCAACTGGGTTCAAGAACAGTGTTAGTGAAGACACCATTCACGACAAACCCAAATCACATTCGATATTCAATACAAGGCTCTGAATAGAAAATATACCGGCTTATATTCAATATCGAATTCTACGACTAACAAATGTCGTATTTGAAATAACGATATAAATATATATCTTTCAAATTTCCATAACAACACCTGTATAATCACGAATTCCAACATCGAAATATTCCGAAGACAATTTCGATTCAAATCCACTCCAATGCAATCATTGGATATTCTGGTTATTTTCAAAACCCTTTTTAAATTCAATTTATTTATTTAAAAATAAATAGAATTATAATTCTAGTTCAAAACTAGTTCATTACGATAAAAATCTATTTTTATCTTTTCAAACATGAAGTTTTCATCCCAAATCTTCACAAATCATTTCTTATGATTTTACACAAATTATTACTATTTTTAATAATTTTATCAAGGCCCGCACAGTCGATTTCCATCAATGGCCATCGAACTGCACTTACAACGACCTTTTTCAAATTTGATTTGGACATAATTCCAAATCCAACCGTTAGATTTCTAATTTCTCACATCCGTTACGTCCGTTTGAAATAAATGGTCGAAATTCGCGAACTGCCGCGGCGCGGCGCGTTCTATTCAGGCCATTATATTATATATATAATATATATTTCGTCGATTTCTATTTAAAACGAATTATATGAATAGTTTTAATTTCGTTTCAAAAGCAATTTCAACTCCTTTTTCAATTCAAATCATAATCGAATTCTTCTTTATAAATTCGTTTTAAAATTCATTTCTATTCAATTCAAATTTTAATTCAATTTGAATTCATTTCAATTCACTTTCAATTCAATTCGAATTCGTTTTCAATTCATTTCGAAATCGTTTTCAATTCATTTCATTTCGAAATCGTTTTCAATTCATTTCATTTCGAAATCGTTTTCAATTCATTTCATTTCGAAATCATTTTCAATTCAATTCATTTCGAAATCATTTTCAATTCATTTCATTTCGAAATCGTTTTCAATTCAATTCATTTCTAAATCATTTTCAATTCAATTCATTTCGAAATCGTTTTCAATTCATTTCATTTCGAAATCGTTTTCAATTCAATTCATTTCGAAATCGTTTTCAATTCATTTCATTTCAAAATATTCGATTTCGAAATTACTTTTCAATATTCATTTCATTTCAAAATATTCGATTTCGAAATTACTTTTCAATATTCATTTTAAAATGAATAAAATCGATATAAATATCGTTTACGTCAAAATGACGTCAATCTAATCAACATGGCTTCATAAATTTCTATTTTCAAATATTCTATTTCAAATATTTCCTATTATCAAAATATTTGTTATTATCAAAATATTCTTTATTTTCACGATTGGAATGAGGCCCAATCAATTACCATATAAAGTTAATTATATGGATTTTCATACAACACATGTATATAATAGCAACGATAAATAATCAACCATCAACCAAAGTGCACTACACTGTATAAGCATCAAATATAGATATCTAATGCTTATAACAGCCTGTCAATCAATCGATTGACATATTTAATCAATCAGGATGAGTGAACTTCAAATTTCATCCCAACACCCGTGTGGGGTTTCAAACAATCAAACACAGATTTTTATTCGTGCAGTTGGGCGATGTGTAAAATTTATCATCCCAATCAATATCAGTCAAATAGGTGTACATAAACAAACCGTCCGGTTTGTAAATGAATATTTTATTTTATTCACTTCCACGTTAAAAATTATATTTTTAACGATAAAATATTCTATTTCAACATATGAATTTATATTCATTTCATTTACACAATAAAAATGATATTTTTATTTTTCTAACATATTTTAGAAAATTTCGGCGGCATAACGGCACGATACTAGAAACGGGACAAGGCCTAGCCTAATCCCCGGTCTAGTGAAGGCCCACGCCATTCACACAGCAATCATATCTATTTTATTATGCAAACCACAAAATTTGGAGTAAGAGTCTAACCTAGCCTTACTCCTTCGCCTTATAACGGCGCACGTCTAATCCTAACCAATTTATCGATTCGATTATTCACACCACAAACCACATTCAAACCAATATCGCAATCAATCACCAAACAGCCAAACAAACAAGTCCATGGTCTGTGGACGATTGTGTCGGGTGCTACTAAGCACCGTCTGCATCCTAGTATATAAATATAAATAGAAATGAAATTGAAAGGTGAGAAATTCTCACATATAGCTATCCTAGCTCCACGGCACTTCTAATGTAGAAGTCTTCGCTGTTCTCGTCTCTTCGTCATCTTCGTCGCCCGTAGCCACTACATATATAAAAATCGAATTTTTTTGACTTCGCTATTCAATATATAAAAATCGAATTTTGACTTCGCTATTCAATATATAAAAATCCTATTTTTCTATCGAAGTTCAATATATAAAAATCCTATTTTTCTATCGAAGTTCAATATATAAAAATTCTATTTTTCTATCGAAGTTCAATATATAAAAATTCTATTTTTCTATCGAAGTTCAATATATAAAAATTCTATTTTTCTATCGAAGTTCAATATATAAAAATTCTATTTTTATTCCACTATCTTTAAAACAAAAATCACATTTCTATTTGTTCACTTTCAATTTAAAAATCATATTTTTCCTTAACCATTCAAATGATAAACATCTCGCCTTTATATAAATAAAAATCTCGCCTTCATATAAAATAAACATCTCGCTTTCTTTTAAAATAAAAATCTCGCTTTCTTTTAAAATAATTTCCATTTCCTATATAAAATTAAAATTTAATAATGTTATTTCAGTTTTTTAAACAATTGTTTTAAAAGCAAATAAATAAAAGAGAAGTTATATAAATCGAAATCACCTTTGCAGTCGAAGGAGGGGCTGAAGGGCTTCGTGTTGAGGCGGAGGAGGAGGGTCTCGCGCTGGTCATCGCGAATGGGGCGTCGAACAGCGGTCAGCGGTGGTCAAATTTGGGGTTTCCGGTCTTCGGGGTGACTGGCGTCGGTCGGAGGATATGGCACAGGGGCAGGAGGCGCGTCTGTGTGTGTGTGGGGGGGGGGGGGGGGGGGTGCGTCTGTTGATTGGTTGGAGTGGGGTACGGTGTTCGAGGAAAAGGGAGGGTTTCGTGGGTCGGTAGCTCGCGATGGAGGAGGAAGGAGGAAGAAGGGGCGGATGCGAGAGAGGGGAAGAAGAGGAAGAGGCGGCGGCGACAGCACCGGGGGGGGGGGCGGCTTCGTTCTTTTTTTTCTTTTTTCTTGAAGAATGAAATTAATCGGGGGGGCAGAGATAAAGGAAAGGGGATTTTTTTTATATATTATTTAATTCAACCTAAAGTTGACTTTTACATACGACCTTGAAACGAGGCCCACCGCCTGTCGTCCATAGCGTTTTACCCCCATTCCGAACCCAATGGGATATGTACCGTATGCTGATTCGATCATTTCGATCAGTTTTTGTTTAATTTACATTTAAATCACTATTTTGAATTTTAAACGTACATTTCGAATTACCGGGGTCACATACTAACTCTAAAAATTCTAGAAAAATATTTTCTAGCTTCGTATTGACGATACGGTCCTAACAAAACTAGTTTCGTCGAATTCTGAGACGGTTGGAAAAATGGCCAATTTTCAGTCGATTAAAATCAACTGAAACTGGTCAAACGCGTTTTCCTTTGCCACGCTCACATATCGATTCGAAAAATTATGAAATTTGAAACCTAGCAATAACTTGACATCACGGACCCAACAAAAGTGGTTTCGTCGAAATCCGAGGTCATTTGCAAAATGGCTATTTTTAAGGGCCTGAATTCCATAGCGACTATTCAGAATTTTCAACTGGACTTATCTTTTGATTCCCGCCATGAAATCTCAATTGGTCGGATTCGTTGGAAAGATATCATCAATTAGATCCTATCATTTTTGGTTTCACTAAAATCCGGATTATTTTGCACCCGGTATGTTCTATTGAAGTTTGAAATCGAATTATCGAACTACCGCGCCATTTTCAATTCTATTATAATTATATATAAATATTTATATTCTAACGACGATGTATATAAAATATACGTCGAATTATATTCAAAATAAATTTCACGTCGATTTTATTTAAAATAATTCATTTTAAATATTCAAATTCAGCTAAAATTGCCAAAATAAAAATTTCAAACTGGCTCGCATTTTGCGGGTTATTACAGCGTGTGTTCAGGAATTGCCAATCCATTAAGCGTTAACGTATGGACCGGCCCTGCAGGATCCAAGGGTTGGACAGAGTACCAATCCTTGGGCATTTGCTAGAGTGTCTCGAATCGGTAAGGATCTCCTCCCTAGCCTTGACTCAGATGGAAACCCAAATTTCCAATACGACATCACGTGGTTTTGATTGTATACCTATATATGGCGACATAGTGGGATGGGGCACTCATGCCATCTAGGATTGATACATTTACTTTGATGTATTTCAAATTGGTTGCACACTATTATTATATAATACCGTGTTTATCGTATCAAGCATCTTTTGATCATTATAAGGTAAAACCCTATCCTCCGGTTTGCGTTGCATTGTGTGATGGGACTTGGGTCTTATAATGGTTTCATTTTTTTAAAAAGCATTGCGTTATTTTGACGATTTACTTTAGTCATGCACTGGCAATCCATAGGAGAAAACATGTTCCGCGAAAGTGGCGTGGTCCTGTGATTAGCCTTATTATATTTTATTGGTTAGGTAGAATTCTCACACCAGTCCCATGACTGACCTGTAGTTTGTCCACTGGCAAACTCGGGTGCCCATATTTTCCACACGGGCAGTCGAGTAGCTATTTTTGCAGATATATTAAGCAGGATTCTGGGTTGAAGCTTAAAGCTGTGTCCAGAGATAGAGAGTCTTCAGCTGTGTTCTTCCGTTGCAGTATATTACATTTTTTTGTATTTATCTTCCGCTGTAATTATATTCCAATGTACTCTGATATGTATATTCTGTACTCTGATGTAACATATATTATAGTGTTATAAAAGTCTTCTGTTATCTGTTGTAATGTGTTGTATGCCCAAAGTTAAAGTATTTGTTGGTTTCCACTTTTTGGATCAGACCTGTGAGGTTTATGTTCGATTCAAAAGGGCGGGGATTTGCGGGTCTTTACAGTTGGTATCAGAGCTCTGGTTAGCTCAAATCTTTGGGGTACAACTTGTCAGAACTGGACAAAAGACTCATCAGAGATTGGATTAGTAATGTCCAATAAGAATACTCATTAGAGATAGGATCAGCAGTATCCTAGAATGAGTAAACTCGTTAGAGATGGGGTTAGTAATGCCCTAGAACGAGTTAAGAGTTACGAATTTATAATTAACGTATTTTTTGATATTTATAATCTATTCTTTGAAATATGATTTTTATATATTTTGAAAAGATAATTAACCATTAAAATTTAAAATTAAGATAGTTAATTTTACAATTTTTAGCTACGTTCCTTTTCGAGGACGAAAAGTTTTTAAGTGGGGGCGATTGTAACAACCTGCAAAAATCCGCAAAAATAGGACCAATTTAAAATTTTTATTTTAGAAAATTTAATGAATTTTGACAATATAAATAATTTATTTAAATAATAATGATCACAAATTTGATTTAAATCGAAGTTAGAATGAATGATTTAATTTTAATTAACAAAAGAGTTAGAAATATCGCGGTAGTTTGAAAAGTCAAACTTGAACTTTGACTGACCGTTCAGGATGCAAAATTTAACGGATTTTAGTGAAACCAAAAATATCAGAATCTATTTAAAAATATCTTTCGAACGAATCCGAAAAATTGAAATTTCATAGCGGAAATCAGAAGTTATGGCCAACTCAATATTTAGAAAGGTCGCTATGAAATTTATAAAGGTCAAAATGCTACTTTTTGCATACGAAGGAATTTGAACTCGAAACCACTTCCATTGAGTCCGGAATGATGTTTCTACATTGAAAAACAGTAAACACTTATATATTTTGAGTTTTGGGATTTATTTGTTTAAAAATATATTTTTAATATTAAATACATTGGCCTTAAAAATAGATATTTTACAAACGACCTCCGTTTTCGACGAAACCACTTTTGTTGGATCCGGAATGTCAAAATATCGTTAAGTTTAATTTTTCATAATTTTTGGAATTAATTTGTGGCCGTGGCAAAAGGATTTCTATTTTGTCAATTTAAGGTCAAATTTTAATCGACTTAAAAATAGCTATTTTTCAAACAGTCTCAGAATTCGATGAAATTAGTCTCATTGGAACCGTATCGTCATAAGAAAGCTAAAAATATTTTTTTTAGATTTTTTGGAGTCCGTATGTGGCCTCGGCGGATTTTTGATTGTGTCCGAATTAAATAATAAAAAGAATTAATTTTAAATTCGAAAAATGAGGGCTTAGACAACCTTTTGGGCCTGCGGGACATCGCTAGATGGATCCGGATTAGGGGTTATTGGGTAGGGTAGCTTTTGTTGGACTGGATTCTAAATAATTTGAGAGGAATGGTTTTTTTTTTGAAAAATCAACAATTACATAATATAAAAAAGAGGAGAACCCTAACTAAATCATTATTCATCTTCTTCAATTAGTAGCCGCCACCCCCTATTCTCTTCATGGCCGAAAATTCTTGTGCCACTTTCTCCCTCTTCTCTTCAAATTAAATCCTAACTCCTATACCAAATCAAAGAGCATCTTCTCCTCTCCATTCTCATTAGGTTAGATCTTCTCTGGAGCCACCATCTTTTCCTCTCCATTCTCATAAGTACGGCTGATCCTATTTGAGGAGGAAGAAGGGTAATTATCTTAATTAATTAACTAATTAATTAATTTAAATTATTTTAAAAACTTGTTTTGACCATGACTCGTTCATTTCAACTTAGAATTTGACGATTTCAAAAACATTTGAATCGTAACAGCAAATAGAACGGTTTGAGACAGATTGGAACATTTTCTGGACTGTTTGAATCTTTAGATCTGAATTAACGGAAGGTGAGATTTCTTTAATTTAAATTAATTAGTTGATTAATTTATTTATTATATAATATTCGTTCAGATCTGAATTGTATAGTATGTTATGTTGATTTTCTGTTTGATGAATGTATTGTTGTATTGGTTGTTGTGCGAACTTGGATACGTTTATTTCAGATTTGGTTTTTATTGAATTGAGTTTGATAATCAATTCAATATTCATGTTGCAATGGAAAAATACACATGAGAATAAAAAATTATTTATTTTATTTTTGTGTTCCAACACAAAAATACATATGAGAAAAAAAAAGGATTGTTTATTTTATTTTTTGTGTTCCAACACAAAAGTATACATGAGGAAAAACTGTGTTTATTTTATTTTTGTGTTCCAACACAAAATCTACAAGAAAAAAATGTTTATTTTATTTTTGTGTTCCAACACAAAAAAAAATCTATATGAAAAAAAGTTTACTTTATTTTTGTGTTTCAACACAAAAATCTACATGTATGAAAGATGTTCATTTTATATTTGTGTTTCAACACAAATAACAATATTCAAAAGAAATGTCTAAACATAAAAGTTTATAAAAAAAATGTCTTTTTATTTATATATTGGCACATATATTTACACAGGAATATGAATTATTTTTATTTGTGTCTTAAACACAAATAAATACTTCGTCATCAAAGTTTTATTTTTATTTTGTCTTAAACACAAATAAATACTTCGTCATCAAAGTTTTATTTTTATTTTGTCTTAAACACATATAAATACTTCGTCATCAAAGTTTTATTTTTATTTTTGTCTTAAACACAAATGAATGCACCGCAATTGAAATTTTATTTTATTTATTTTTACTTGTGTTCCCAACACAAATACATGTACCGTACATCGAAAGTATTTCACTTGTGTCCCTAACACAAATATTTACATCGTTAATTGATTAACATTTTGATGTGTGTTTTCAAACAAAAATTTTATATGATGGAAAAGGAAAGTGTATTGTTGCATTCCTTAATGTCAACAAAGTATAGGAACTCATCTCATTACAATTCGTAATAAAAATTCAATGTAGAAAGAAATAATATATATGATTTTCATTATTTTTGTGTTTGCATACATATGCAAACGCTTCACAAAAAGAAAAAAGAAAAAAAAAAGATTTACATTTTTGTGTTTACATACATATGCAAACGCTTCATAAAATTAAAACATACATTTTTGTGTTGGCATGCATATGAAAACGTTTCTTAAAGTTTAAAATTTACATTTTCGTGTTGCAATTAAATGCAAACACTACATGTAAGAGGGAAGAGATAGTTTTATTTTATGATTACATTTTATAAAACAAAAGTAGAAAAAAATATCTTTTTGTTTGCAATTTTAGATGCAAACAAAAGTAGAAAAAAAAAATAGCTTTTTGTTTGCAATTTTAGAGGCAAACAAAAATAGAAGAAAGAAAATAATATCTTTTTGTTTGCAATTTTAGATGCAAACAAAAGTAGAGGAAAAATATATCTTTTGGTTGCAATTTTTGATGCAAACGAAACGTAGAAAATAGAAAATACATTTTATTTGCATCCTACCATGCAATTAAAACAAGAAGAAAGAAAAAAATATTTACATTTTTTTTGTTTACAACTTTTGTTGCAAACAAGCAAGCAAATAAAATTTGCATTTTTGGTTTGCAAATTTAGATGCAAACTAATTTAAATTTTTTTTATATTATTTGCATTCCATCATGCAAATAAACAAAGAGATAAAATTTCATTTGTTGTTTGCAACCTTAGTTGCAAACAAACAAGACAATAAAAAAAAATTACATTTATATTTTGTTTGCAAATTTAGTTGCAAACAAATTTGTTAAAAACAAATGACTCATTTTTGTTGCATGTTTTTAAATGCGAACAAAACATTAAAATAAAGGTTATAATTTTTATTTATTTACTTCACTTGATGTAAATAAACATAAAATAAGAAGTAGTCATTTTATTTACATTTCTTGATGTAGATAAAACTAGAAACTAAATATTACATTTTTATTTGCATTACTCAACGCAAATAAAAACATGAGAATAAAGGATACATTTTCATTTGAAATCCTTAATGCAAATAATTTATGAAATGAAGAGCCACAATTTTATTTACATTCCTTTAGGTAAATAAACATCAAATTAAAAAGTTGAATCTTTATTTGCATTCTCTATTGCAAAGGAAGCATGAAATGAGAAGTTATATTTTTGTTATTGATTATATTCTGTAACAACCCGAAAATCTGGGCCAGTTTAAAATTTTTATTTTGGCAATTTTGGCGAATTTTGAATATTTAAAATAAATTATTTTAAATAATATCGACGAGAAATTTATTTTGAATATAATTAGAACGTATATATTATATACGTCGTCGTTAGAATATAAATATTTATGTATAATTATAAATAGAATTGAAAATAGCGCGGTAGTTCGATAATTCGATTTCAAACTTCAATTGAACGTACCGGGTGCAAAACAATCCGGATTTTAGTGAAACCAAAAATGATAGGATCTAATTGATAATATCTCTCTATCGAATCCGAATAATCAAAATTTCATAGCGGGAATCAAAAGATATGTCCAGTTGAAAATTCTGAATAGTCGCTATGGAATTCAGGCCCTTAAAAATGGACATTTTGCAAACAACCTCGGATTTCGACGAAACCAGTTTTGTTGGATCCGCAGTGTCAAATTATTGCTAGGTTTTAAATTTCGTAATTTTTCGAATCAATATGTGAGCGTGGCAGAGGAAAACGTGTTTGACCAGTTTCAGTTGATTTTAATCGACTGGAAAATGGCCATTTTTCAAACGGTCTCAGAATTCGACGAAACTAGTTTTGTTAGGACCGTATCGTCAATACGAAGCTAGAAAATATTTTTCTGCAATTTATAGAGTTAGTATGTGACCCCGGTAAAATGAAATGCACGTTTAAATTCAAAATATAGAGTTATATGTTGATTTTAACGGAAACAGATTGTAACAGTCGAATCAACCTACGATACATATCCCATTGTGTTCAGAATGGGGGTAATACGCTATGGACGACAGGCGGTGAGCCTCGTTTCGAGGTCATATGAAAAAGTCAACTTTTAATGAATAAAATAATTAAATAAATAAAAAAAAAATTAATTGAATTCTCTCTCCCTTCATCCCTTTAATCCTCCTGCCCCCTCCCCCCCCCCCCCGTTCAAAAATCGAAACAAAGAAAAAAAAACCAAATAACCCACGATCGCTCAGTCCCCTCGTGGACCATCGCCGGAGCCAACCTCGTCGAGCCTGGATCCCCCACCCCTCCGCTCCTCCTCTTCCCCCACCGCCTCTCTCCTTCTCCCTTTCAATCCGTCCAGACCCCCCTTATCAGAAATCGAGTTCCAACCTGGTTCGCTCGCAGGGGTTTTTCAAGGCAAAAGGGGCATCGAGTCTCGTGCTTTCTGGAAGAGGGGGTGGCTCTCGGGAAGGCGGTTGGAGGGAGCATCGACGATGGTGGTTCTGACCACCGTGGCAGCGGCAAAAGGGGAAACCCTAGTTCGGAGGTTGGGTTTGAAGAAGGAGCGGCTTTCAGAAACGATTTACAGAGTAAGGGTATAGTTTTTAATTTAAATCAACTTTATTTAAATCAGTTTTTGTTTATATAAATCAGTTTTAAAAATATATATGGTAACATTATACTGTTTCAGTTTTTTTTTGGAAATAAAATGTCCACATCAATGGAAATGAAAACTGAAAATGAAGTTTATATTTTTGTTTTAAATTTTGATAATGAAAATCTGAAAATGAAAACTGAAAATGAAGTTTATATTTTTGTTTTAAATTTTGATAATGAAAATCTGAAAATGGAAACTGAAAATGAAGTTTATATTTTTGTTTTAAATTTTGATAATGAAAATCTGAAAATGAAAACTGAAAATGAAGTTTATATTTTTGTTTTAAATTTTGATAATGAAAATCTGAAAATGAAAACGGAAAATGAAGTATATATTTTGTTTAAAAATATATAATGAAATAAAATACATATTTGGAAATGGAATATATATAAAATAATTTTAAAACATAAAATATGATTTCTTCTGTTTTTTTTTAAGAAATGAATTTCGAAATAAAAATATGATTTTTATATATTGAACTTCGAAATAAAAATATGATTTTTATGTATTGAACTTCGAAATAAAAATATGATTTTTATATATTGAATTTCGAAATAAAAATATGATTTTTATATATTGAATTTCGAAATAAAAATATGATTTTTATATATTGAATTTCGAAATAAAAATATGATTTTTATATATTGAATTTCGAAATAAAAATATGATTTTTATATATTGAACGTCGAAATAAAAATTCGATTTTTATATATGTAGTGGCTACGGGCGAAGAAAGTGATAAGAGGCGAGAACAGTGAAGATTTCCTGCATTAGAAGTGCCGTGGAGCTAGGATAGCTATCGGTGAGAATTTCTCACCTTTCAATTTCTTTTTTTCTAGTTATATATATATATATACTAGGATGCAGACGGTGTTTAGTAGCACCCGACACAATCGTCCACAGACCATGGACTTGTTTGTTTGGCTGTTTGGTTATTGATTGCGATATTGGTTTGAATGTGGTTTGTGGTGTGAAAAATCGAATCGATAAATTGGTTAGGATTAGACGTGCGCCGTTATAAGGCGAAGGAGTAAGGCTAGGTTAGACTCTTACTCCAAATTTTGTGGTTTGCATAACGAAAGTGATTTGATTGATGTGTGAATGGCGTGGGCCTTCACTAGACCGGGGATAAGGCTAGGCCTTGTCCCGTTTCTAGTATCGTGCCGTTATGCCGCCGAAATTTTCTAAAATATGTTAGAAAATAAAATTATCATTTTATTGTGTAAATGAATAATAGAAATTCATATGTTGGAATAAAATGTTTTATCGTTAAAAATATAATTTTTAACGTGAATATGAATATAGTGAAAGTGAATAAATAAATATTCATTTACAAACCAGACGGTTTGTTTATGTACACTTATTTGAAGGACATTGATTGGGTCGATAAATTTTACACATCACCCAATTGCACAAATAAAATATTTGTTTGATTGTTTGAAACCCCACACGGGTGTTGGGATGAAATATGAAGTTCACTCATCCTGATTGATTAAATATGTCGATCGATTGATTGACAGGCTGTTATAAGCGTTAGATATCTATATTTGATGCTTATACAGTGTAGTGCACTTTGGTTGATGGTTGATTATTTTTCAATGCTATGATATACATGTGTGGTATGAAAATCCATATAATTAACTTTATATGGTAATTGATTGGGCCTCATTCCAATTCGAAAAATAAAGAATATTATAAAATAAAAGTTCATGTGTTGACAGTTTCCTCCATTGAGATTGGTCATGTGTTGAACGAAATATTTTAATAATAAAGTTTACATCTTTATCAATATAAAATAAAGGTTCATGTGTTGACAGTACTCATCCATTGAGACTGGTCATGTGTTGAACGAAATATTTTGATAATAACAACTATTTTGAAAAAGAAATAATTGAAATAGAATATTTGAAAATAGAAATTTATGAAGCCGTGTTGATTAGATTGACGCCATTTTGACGTGAACGATATTTATATCGATTGAAAACGATTTCGAAATGAATTGAATTGAAAACGATTTCGAAATGAATTGAATTGAAAACGATTTCGAAATGAATTGAATTGAAAACGATTTCGAAATGAATTGAATTGAAAACGATTTCGAAATGAATTGAATAGAAAACGATTTCGAAGTGAATTGAATTGAAAACGATTTCGAAGTGAATTGAATAGAAAACGATTTCGAAATGAATTGAATAGAAAACGATTTCGAAATGAATTGAATTGAAAACGAATTCAAATTGAATTGAAAGCGAATTGAAATGAATTCAAATTGAATTGAAATTTGAATTGAATAGAAATGAATTTTAAAACGAATTTATAAAGAAGGATTCAATTTTTGATTTGAATTGAAATGGAAGTTGAAAATGTTTTTGAAACGAATTCAAAACCATTTATATAGTTCGTTTTAAATAGAAATCGACGATATATATATTATATATATTATATATATATATAATATAATGGCCTGAATAGAACGCGCCGCGCCGCGGCAGTTCGTGAATTTCGACCATTTATTTCAAACGGACATTACGGGAGATCCGACCGTCGGATTCTCCTAAAACCTGAACCGTTGGGTTCGTATCGAAAAGAGCTTTCTAACGGATATTAGAAATTAGAAATCTAACAGTTGGATTTGGAATTATGTCCAAATCAAATTTGAAAAAGGTCGCTGTAAGTGCAGTTCGATGGCCATTGATGGAAATCGACTGTACGGGCCTTGATAAAATTATTAAAAATGGTAATAATTTGTGTAAAATCATAAGAAATGATTTAGAAAGAATTGGGATGAAAAACTCCATATTTGAAAAGATAAAAATAGATTTTTATCGAAATGAACTAGTTTTGAACTAGAAATATAATTCTATTTATTTTTAAATAAATAAATTGAATTTGAAAAGGGTTTTAAAAATAACCAGAATTTCCAATGATTGCATTGGAGTGGAATTGAATCGAAATTGTCTTCGGAATATTTCGATGTTGGAATTCGTGATTATGCGGATGTTGTTACGGAAATTTGAAAGATATATATCTATATCGTTATTTCCAATACGATATTTGTTAGTCGTGGAATTTGATATTGAATATAAGCCGATATATTTTCTATTCAGAACCTTATATTGAATATCAAATGTGATTTGGGTTTGTCGTGAATGGTGTCTTCACTAACACTGTTCTTGGACCCAGTTGAGAAAAGATTAAATCTTTTTATTTAGATTTAATGGAGTGTACCAATTAAATAACATTTAATTGGAATTGAATCGATATTGATTTTTGGGTTTATCGTGGACAGTGTTTTAAATAACACTCGTTCTTTAACCCGATGATTAATGAATGTGATTTTGGGTTTATCGTGAACTGTGTTTTTTTAAATGACACGGATTCTTTAACCCAGTTAACGATTAAAGCTAAGTTGAGTTTTAATGAATCTTTAATTAGATTGAAATGGTCGAGAATGGAGTATCACCAGTTCTTCTCCAGGCGATAGTTGAATCTTTAATTAGATTTGAACGTGAAGTGGTAATTGAATTTACCGATAACACCGTGGTGTTAGATATGAAGTATCACCAGTTTTACTTCATGGGATGAATAGGTTGGGATTGGGAAATTAAAATAAATGATTACTTCGGTAAGGTTCGCTAATCCCGATTAGTTTGAATTGAGATTCGAAAATAGAATAAAGAATAAATTCAAGGAATTTATCTTGGATAAAATTAATGGGAACCTTTCCCTATGAATGTGAAATTTAGAAACTAACTGTCGGTTAGCCAAGCAGAATGGTTTTCTGGATATTGATCTGATGTTGGTTTCGGCCTTCGGGGTTAATATTTGGGGAATTATTCTCTTGATTAATTTACGGTTAGTGACTAATGAATTGGAATGAGGCGTATGTTGTGTTTGTGTAACACTTTTATAATATATACGCGAGTTATTCGGAAAGACCGGGTTTATCCCATTCTAAATAACTGATACGACGATAAGTCGAAGATGAAGACGGTGGTCGAAGACCGGAGGTCTTCACGTCGTTTGGGTGATAACTGATGATCTTGATTGGGCTGTACACCCAAGAAGATGGAAACAGTTGGTGATCGTCCAGACGTACTTGGAGATCGATGGATATGCGGGGTACTAGGTGCCTCCGGTTTTGTTCAGACCCAGAACGGCTTTGTGAATGGACTGTGTGTCGGACATTGGATTTTAGTCCGTGTGATTGATCTCTATTAAATATATATCTGTTTGGCGGCGGAGAATTTATTCTCTTGCTTAACGCCCTTCTCTGAGACGTACAAGCTCAGGGGTTATATATTGATGGATATCAAACGCATGGAGTGAATTGCCTGTGTGGCATGCCTAAGTGGCAATTGATCGAGGCTTCTGTTGAAAAGCAAAGTCTTGTGGTGATGATCAAAGCAAGGCCTTTGTGGCGTAGCTTTGTGTAACGTTTGCTTCGCGAGTTTCACACCCGGTATGAACCAAAAACGGGAGACGGACCTCAGGGAGGGCATGCGTTTCCTTCTAGCTAAAAAGTGGCGTCAGTGGTTTTACACGCCCTGACGAGTTTGACTTATGTGGTTGTTGCTGTTGCGAGGCGCCTCGGATTGATCGGTCGTTCTCGAACCGATGGAGTCATTTGTTGGCTCATTGACACCCCAAAGGGTGGGGAAACGCAGTGTTCAGGCGATTTAATCCACATCGGTGGACCGGCCCTATCGCTCCAAGGGTCACTCGAGCTCTGATCCTGAGACACGGGCTAGAGCGTCTCGAATCGGATGAGGACTATCTTTTGCCTCGGTTCATAGATGGAAGTCCAATTTCCAAATACGTGACATTTGCGGTTTTATTTGTAAACCTATATATGGTGACATAGTGGCATGGGACGCTCATGTCGCCTATGATTGATACTTATGATTTGAAGTTGTTTTATACACTGTACACTTATAATAGTATCAAATGATTTGTTTTAAACGTATCAAGCATTCTTTGGCTGTTATAAGGGAAAACCCTATCCCCCGGCTTGCGTTGCATTGTGTGATAGGACCTGGGTCTTATAACAGCTTCATTTTTCTTTATTTAGCATTGCGCTGCTGTTTTATGCACTGGTGTTCTTGGGAGGAAACCCGTTCCGTGTTATACGGCGTGGTCCCTTGATTTACCTAACTTTAAAAATAAAGATTAACTGTTTTAGTTCTCACACCAGTCACATGACTGACCTGGAGTTTATTGTTTTAACCTAAACTCTGGGTGCCCTTATTTTGACACGGGCAGCTAGTAGTTTCGGTTTTGCAGATTTATATTCACAGGATCCTGGTTTACAGCTGGAACGATATCCGGAAAGCTTTGTATCCGTATATCTACTTCTAGTTGTGTATTGTATTATTTTCCGCTGCTATGTATTTAAATGTAATTTAAGTCTCTGATATTTCTGTGTAATATTCATTTATACTCTGTATATTCTTGTAATTTGACGCATTCTTGTAATATACAAATTGAAAGGTTCTTTTATATGCGTTCTATTTTGTCGTGTTCTCAACGATAGGGCGTTTCGGACGGCCTGGATCGGTTTAGCGACTGGTTCGGGCCGAGCGAAATTCCATGCCGTCACATATTCCCTATTACAAATGGAATTAAAAGATTACATTTTTCTTTTCATTTATTTACAATGAAAGGAATTGAAATAAAGATTTTATTTTTATCGTCATTTTAGATGTGATAAAAGAATAGAAATAAAGAATTCATCTTTATTGACATTTTACATGCAATAAAAAGAATAGAAATAAAAAGAGACAGTTTTATCGTCGTGTTATATATTGTGTATTACACTGCCATAAACAAGTTACCTGGCTTGTTTATGTGATTGGGTCGATAATTTTCACACATCGCCCAAGTGCACAAATGAATTATTTATTTGTTTGTTGGATGAAACCCCACACGGGTGTTAGGATGAAAATTAACATACACTAATCCCAATATTTAGTTGTATGTTGATCGTTAGATCGACAGGCTGTGATGAGCGTTATTATTTAATTTTAACGCTTACACAGTTGGAATTTACACTTTGGATGTAAATGGATGACTTGATAATTACATTTTTATTGTTATATATGATGTGTGTTAAATCCATATAATCCGAATTATATGGTAAATGGTTGAGTCGCATTTCGATTCAGATGTTCTTTTAAATAAGAATATTTTTACATTAGAAATTCTTTTTATTTATATATATATATATATATATATATTTTAATTAAGTATATGTTAAACAAAGAATATTTGTAAAAGGTAAAAATCTTTTATATAAAGAATATTTTTAATGATTATCTCTAAAATACGTTTTTCTCATAATAATAAATATTTAAAAAGAAATCTTTTATTTAAGATTATTAGAATTTGCAAATCTTATTTTATGATATGAAATAAATTGAGATGTGAAGTGGATTTATCGTGGACGGTGTTTTTAAATGACATTTCTCCTTTAATCCAATTTACATTGAAATTATTATTTGGAATTTATAAATCTATTTTATAGATTTAAAAAGAGCATTTCCTAAAAATATAGTTTTCCAATTTAATAAAATTAAATTGGAATTAAGTGGAAAATTCGATTGGTAATAATCGAGATGGGCTTCTGTAATAAAAGACCGATATTATATATGGAATTTAAGAGGCTTTGCCGTTATTCCATGTATATTGTTAGTCCGATACAGAAATTCACATCGATTATGTATTGATTGATTTCTGTGGAATTCCATATTTTGGAAATTGATTTATGGGTTTATCGTGAACTATGTTTTAAATGACACGAGTTCTTTAACCCGTTTAAAAGAAGATTTATTCTTTAAAATAAATAATCTTGTGAAAGTGATTTTTGATATTAAATCAAATTTAGAATTTTTAATAAATCTTTTAAGGAAGATTTATGATTAAATTTATTAATTTATCTTTGATAAAATTAATGAGAATCTTTTAATATGAATATCTTATTAAAAGAATATTCTGATTGGGAAATGTGGCGTAATGTGTGATTTTCCAATATTTGATTTTTAATCACAAAATACGCGAGTTATTCAGAAAGACCGGGTTTAACCCATTCTGAATAATCATCACGACGATCAAGAGTCGAAGATGAAGATGGCAATTGAAGACCGAAGTTTTCACATCGTTGGGATGATGATGACTGGTATCTTGAATTGGGACTGGACACCCCAAGGCATGGTATTTGGTAATGATCATCCAAATGTATTTGGAGATCGACGGACACGTTGTTTCGCTCAGACCCAGAGCGAACTTGTAAATGGATTGCGTGTCTGACATTGTATTCTTTTCTACTGTATTTGTGGAACGCTACTGATTATATATTTCTGTTTGGTAGTGGAGAATTTATTCTTCACTTAACCCCCTTCTCTAAGACGTATGAGCTTAGAGGTTATATATATATTGGTAGATGATTAATGATATGGTAGAGTCTGACAATGTGGCATGCTAAGATGCAATCGATCAAGGCTTTGTTGAAAAGCAGGCCTTGTGGTTGATGATCAAAGCACAGTCTATTTAGGCATAGCTTTGTGTATATCGTGACTTCGCGAGCCTCACAGCCCGGTAGAGTCTAAAACGGGAGAAGGGAACGCAGGGAGTGCACACGTTTCTCTCTAGCTAGAGTGGTGCCAGGGACTTACCAGCGCTGGCATTTATTCATTGTGGTTGTTGGATTTTTCGAGGCCTCGGTTTATGCGGTCGCCACTGGCCGTATTATAGGTCCAAAAGGACCGGGGAGCGTGTATTCAGGAATTGCCAATCCATTAAGCGTTAACGTATGGACCGGCCCTGCAGGATCCAAGGGTTGGACAGAGTACCAATCCTGGGGCATTTCCTAGAGTGTCTCGAATCGGTAAGGATCTCCTCCCTAGCCTTGACTCAGATGGAAACCCAAATTTCCTACACAACATCACGCGGTTTTGATTGTATACCTATATATGGCGACATAGTGGGATGGGGCACTCATGCCGTCTAGGATTGATACATTTACTTTGATGTATTTCAAATTGGTTGCACACTATTATTATATAATACCGTGTTTATCTTATCAAGCATCTTTTGATCATTATAAGGTAAAACCCTATCCTCCGGTTTGCGTTGCATTGTGTGATGGGACTTGGGTCTTATAATGGTTTCATTTTTTTAAAAAGCATTGCGTTATTTTGACGATTTACTTTAGTCATGCACTGGCAATCCATAGGAGAAAACCTGTTCCGCGAAAGTGGCGTGGTCCTGTGATTAGCCTTATTATATTTTATTGGTTAGGTAGAATTCTCACACCAGTCCCATGACTGACCTGTAGTTTGTCCACTGGCAAACTCGGGTGCCCATATTTTCCACACGGGCAGTCGAGTAGCTATTTTTGCAGATATGTTAAGCAGGATTCTGGGTTGAAGGTTAAAGCTGTGTCCAGAGATAGAGAGTCTTCCGCTGTGTTCTTCCGTTGCAGTATATTACATTTTTTTGTATTTATCTTCCGCTGTAATTATATTCCAATGTACTCTGATATGTATATTCTGTACTCTGATGTAACATATATTATAGTGTTATAAAAGTCTTCTGTTATCTGTTGTAATGTGTTGTATGCCCAAAGTTAAAGTATTCGTAGGTTTCCACTTTTTGGATCAGTCCTGTGTGGTTTATGTTCGATTAAAAAGGGCAGGGATTTGCGGGTCTTTACAGTGATTGAAGGCCGACGATCTTCACATCGAATGGATGTGTTGCTGCTGAGACCCTTGATGGGAGTAGCTACCTTGAAGGGGCTTCAGTGGTGGCCGTCCGGACTATTGTTGGTTGTTCGGATTTGGTTTTCGCTCAGACCCAGAGCATACGCTAGTAAATGGATGTGTGTCTGACATTAGATTTCGTTCCATGTGAATTAAATTGATCTTTATTAATGTGTATCTGATTGGTGGTGGAGAATTTATTCTCTGCTTAACACCCTGGTATATATTAATAGTGATTGATCGCATGGCGTGAATTGTCAATGTGGCACGCCAAGATGCAATTGATCAAGGCTTTTGTTGAAAAGCAGGGCCTTGTGGGATGATCAAAGTATAGCCTATCACGGCATAGCTTTGTGTATATCGTGACTTCGCGAGCCTCACATCCCGGTATGAGTCAAAAACGGGATACGGACCGTAGGGAGTGAACACGTTTCTTTCTAGCTAGAGTGATGTCAGGGACCTACCAGCGCTGACATTTTACTTATGTGGATGATGGATTTTGAGGCGCCTCGGATTTTTATAGGCCGTTAGTGGTCATACTATAGGTCCAAAGGGACCGGGAAGCGTGTGTTCAGGCATAACCAATCCACTGCCCATAGGCGGGGACCGGCCCTACCGCTCCAAGGGTTCACTGCGGGGGGTCCTGAGGCATTTGCTAGAGTGTCTCGAATCGGAGAGGAGCTTGCCCCTAGCCTCGACTCATGATGGAAATCCAATTTCAAATACTACCTTGCGATTTTGATTGTAGAACTAGTATGGCGACATAGTAGGATGGGGTACTATGCCGTCTATGATTAATACATTACGATTGAATTTTTTTTTGAAATATATATACCCATAGATATACACACTAATATTAAATTCGGTATATCGTATCAAGCATCTTTTGACCATTATAAGGTAAAACCCTATCCTCCGGTTTGCGTTGCATTGTGTGATGGGACTTGGGTCTTATAATGGTTTCATTTTTCTAAAAAGCATTGCATTGTTCAACGATTTACTTTAATTTATGCACTGGCAATCCAATGGAGTAAACCCGTTCTGGGTCAGCAGCGTGGTCCTGTGATTAGCCATATTAGATAAGTTTAGTTAAGATTTCTCATACCAGTCCCATGACTGACCTGTAGTTTGTTTCACTGGCAAACTCAGGTGCCCATATTTTCACACGGGCAGTCGAGTAGCTTTTTGTAGATATATTTACAGGATCCTGGCTTATAGCTGAAGCGGTATTCGGAAAGCTCTGTATCCGTGTATTCCTTTCAGTTGTATATTTGTAATATTTTTCCGCTGCGATTTAAATGTAATTTAAAATATCTGATATTTTTGTATTTCTATTATGTAATAATTATTCATACTCTGTTACATTCTTGTACTCTGATGTAATTGCTGTAATCAGCAATAAAATGTTCTTCAGCTTGTGTTCTGATGTGTATTGTTCTCAAGGCAATCCAGGCTTTCCTTTACTGGGAAGTACGGGTCGTCACAACCGGCCAAGTTGAAGCAGTCCTTACAGTCGTATGACTTTTTTTCCGATTTTCGGTTCACCTGTTTGTGTGTTTGTCAACTGATTTTGACCAACTGAAAAGATTGGCGAGTCAACTGATTCTTTTCAGTGATGTGATGTGATGAAAGAGCTGAAAAGAATGGCGACTCAATATAGATTTTAACCAACTTATTCTTTTCAGTTCATATATGAAGTGAAAAGGAAGTGGAGAAGTTCCAATGCTGATACTTAAATATAAGGAAACGACAAATTTTCTCTTTTTCCAAGTTAGATTTTTTTAGATTTGTGCTAGTTAACTATTACTAAATGCATTGTGAGTCACATTACTTTATATGGTTTCTTCTTTAATATCAACTTGTAGCATAGTTATATAGTTTCTATCCTTTTGACGAAAGAGAAAGGAACCCTAACAAGAAAAACAGAGCTAGCTGCCATAGTTCCTTGGAAATACTTTCCACTTATTATTATTTTTGTTGTCTTGTTGACCTAACTTGATCAGCTTTAGTAAGGCACATGAAACCAGACTTATAAGAATAAGATAATGAAGTCAAAGTCAAACCATGTCTTTTGGTATATCCATGAAAAGTTTGTTTACAAATTGATATATTGGTTTACATATAAGAGGACTCTCATGAAAGTTGTATGTAGCAACATCCAAGCTAATTAAAGATCGATTACAATATACAATAGCTTTGCAACACTAACATGCTGCTATATTTATCATCTATACAAGGTAGAAGCCCAATTAAATTTATGAACATATATGATACTAAATTAGCTTTATTTTGTGTATATTTTTCCTTTGCTTATTGTACATAGGTTTATACTATACGTGCATGATTGCAAACAAACACTGTTAGATTGTATGCATGCACGTTTCTACCAGTTTAAATTTCATACTTATTTATCTTATACATGCTTAATATTTATGAAAATCTTAGTAAAAGACAACCCAATTACAAATCACCAACGTTGGTGATGCTACCTTTACCATGATTTTTACAATTCCAGTGGTAGAATATTAGTATCCATAAGAGCATTCCTAGCAGTCAGCGGGAATTTGAGTGGGAGAACGATGTTTAAAGCGGCAATTCCTCACACCATTCGAGCAGTGGGTGGTAGGCCGCTATAATTTTAAAAAAAAAATTAAAACCTTAAACGATTTTCAGAAAACTGTTTAATGTTAAAATTTAAAATAAATTTACAGTAGGACCTTGCATTTGGAAGCGGCGATCCTTCCCGTTTGAGTTTGCTCCACACACGCTCATCTTGCTAATGCTGTAGCATGAGTCCACCTCAATCTCCCTATTTCTATGTTTTCTTCCACTGCTCGGAATGCCCTGATACTGGATGTTGTCCATCATATTTGGTACACAAATTACTTGCTCATATCCACGGTAATTGATAAAGGGAGAAAAAAAACATTTCTTCTCGTGATTCTGTTTCTAAACCATTGAAGATCAAATATTCTAAATTCAAAGTAAGTGGCAGCTGCTTAAATAAATAACCGATTTTAAAATTGTTCGCGGCAGGGACTTGAATTGGCTGTACATAAAAGACTCGTAATTATACTAATATAAACTCTATATTTTTGACGATTTATCGAACTAGCACCAGTGGTCTAGTGGCAGAACAGTACCACGGTACAGACCTGGGTTTAATTCTCGGTTGGTGCATTTGCTGTCGTTTTCCCTATTTTACTCCCAGTTGGTACGTGGTTGCTTTTTGCTGATATATAAGCTTTGCTTGTTATATGTAATGTGTACAACTTGAAAGTTGGCTCCGTTTTTAAAACGCTTCATACCTCAAAGATACAAATGAAGATGATCTTACCCTAATTCCGACATCGCATGCGATAAAACTTGCAAATAGAAGTACAAAAATATAGATTTCAGGTCAATCCATACCATCAGTAACATAAGACAGTTTGGCTTTAGACACTTCTGTTGGCGAGGGCACATTGGAGCATTTCAAAATTTGAAGACTGCAATTTTTAATCTGTTATCTCCTATTGTTCGCACAAATTTGTACAGTGGAATACTAACAGTAACGTTGCATCTTTTTTTAGTAGGATAACTTGGAGAATTGGCAACAATGAAACTAAACATGACATAATGAAAATGACCATTGCAGCTCACATCAAAGCCAAATATTACAAAACAGAGCATCGACGAAGAAGCTCTCCAAATAAGGACAACCATCACACTAGAACTCACAGCAAAACTAGCTTCAAACCAACCTGCGCCGACGCCACAACCAGCAACACCACTTACACAGCAACACCACCTATTATAGAGCAAAATTCTTACCTAGCGGTGGCAGGAGACCATAAACCAGAAGTCCTCCGACCCTATGTTGTTGGTATAACCAAAGGGCAACTTATGAGGTCATACAGCGAGCTTCAGCTCACCTTCGAGCTCGTCCTTTCACCCGTCTAAGTCGTTTGACTTGGACCCATCGCCGTGAACCCGGCCGAGCTCTTACAGCAGAGTTTCGAGTAGCGAGTTCGAGGTGATGAGATATCGATTTAAATCAGAAACTTGAGCTAGAGCGTGGTTGAGCTCGGTTTGGGTGGAGTTTAGGCTAGTGGTGTATTGTAAGGAGTTGTTTATAGGGGAGTATTTATGATCTGAAAAGAGGTATACAGATAGAATGTTGGTTGAAATTAGGAGTATGATTTTAAGTTTGGATCGAGTTTGGGGTTGTTTTTTCAGGTAGTCGTCGGAGCTTCCCATTGATGATGAAGTATGTGCAGATATTTGCAAGGGAGATGGGAAGGATAATATGGAGTTTGAGCCTAGACTTTGAAGTATATATAGGACCGTGTAAAGTTAACACATGCCTAACCCACTAAATTAGGCTGATACTTGTATCGTAGTACTTGGTAATTGGTATTCTTCTTTGTTTTGTATTTTATGGGAAAATTATAGTAACCTAACCAAAAAGTTAGGTCGCACTGAATTACATCACATTCTATCCACGGTTTCTAATTTAAAGCCATGGAATTACATCACATTCTATCCACAGTTTCATGCATTCTGTTGCTTGCATTGTAGTCAAATGTTTCTGACTTTTGCGTGGATAAATGCCATTGTACAAGTACTTCACATAACCTTATTTAGAATCTGTATTTCCTATGTTCCATGCTTTTGTTTACAGATAAATAACAGGCATATGTTCAATGCTTTTGTTTACCTTTTTTTTTTCTTTGGTAAATTAGGTGGACGAGATCATCATTAAGGCAACAGTGAGGTCTTTGTTATGTACAATGGAAGCTTGCTGTGGGATCCATTTATTGCTTGTTTCAACTTGAATATCAGTAGTAATGTAACACTGAATACCAACAATTTTTTTTTGCCCTTTGTGTTATCCATTAAGTTCTACGGCAATGACACCTTTTCCAGCGATGGATCATTTGTTTATGATTAAATCATATATAACGTCTTTGTTATGTAAAAGTACCATTCTCCGGCATTTGCTACCACTAGCATCCTTCTTGTTTCATGCAGAATAAGTTATCATTGTATTTGGTACCACAGTATCTGTACTTACATGCGGACATGGTCTGTTCTAAAATCTGGTTGAATGGGGAAATTGTGTTGGCAACAATATACATTATAATAATAACTCAGATGAAAACCTGGCATCCGTGTGTCCGATAACTTCTACATTCCTTACTCAAAGTTTCAAATAGTTATTGTCTTATCAATTACATAATATTCTTAGCACCAGAATAACAACAATGTTACTTTTACCAACTTAATCCCAACATAATTCTTTACAGCTAACAAAAATAAGATGTATTTTTTAATTGCATGCTAGGTATCTTTATTTGTTTTGCTGTGATTTTCTATGCTACTTGCTACGTATTTTAGTTCGTACTAGTTTCAGATGGCCAGTGTACTTTCTTATACTAAACATTAATCCTTGTATGTTCGGATTTTATGGCATATAGACTTTTTTTTTGACAGGTTTACGCTATGGTCAAAGGCATGAAAAAAATACGTTTTCTAGTATCGTTTTGGTTAGCTATGGTCAAAGGCACTCATTCTCCTTCAATTGTATTTTGCATCGATGTTCATTGCATCTTTACTTTTACTAGTATCGTTTTGGTTAGCTATGGTTGTATGGATTGTTCTTTTAAGTTTATGTATTGTTTGGGTTATATTGTACAAACGGTTACTTTTGATCACAAATATTAATATGCTCCGAATTTTGTATGACATACTTTTAATCATAAATATTTATATGTTTAATATTGTGTATGAAATTCTTTTAATAATGGCTATACATACTATAGCATTATGGTAGTGCAATAAAAATATTATGCAATAATTTAACAGCTTTCATTGCAAGTAAATAATGCTATAAAATACTATATTAAACTTTTTGTGATGTTTCTATAGCATTTCTAGTTGGTGTAATAACATGGCTACGAAATTTCTACCGCTTGCAAAGTTGCTATAATAATCAGGCTCTGGAATTTCTATGGCGTTTGTAGTTGCTATAATAATCAGGCTCTGGAATTTCTATGGCGTTTGTAGTTGCTATAATAATCAGGCTCTGGAATTTCTATGGCGTTTGTAATTGCTATAATATTCAAGCAATATTTATCAATGGCGTTTATAGTTGATATAAATAGCAATTAAATGATGTCATAAATATTAGTACAAACGTCATTCTTATTCATAAGAAAGAGGGAGCAAATTCTCTAAAGGATTTTAGGCCTATCTCCCTTATTAATGTTTCTGTTAAGATCATATCTAAACTATTAGCTAATAGGCTCAGTACTAGGATGAACGATCTTATTGATTGTTCTCAAACTGCCTTCATAAAAGGCAGGAATATAGTGGATGGAGTCGCAGCGGTACAGGAATATATCAATGTCTGCTGTAAGAACAACATTACTTGTGCCATCTTAAAGTTAGATTTTGAGAAGGCTTTTGACTCCATAGATTGGGATTTCATATGTGAACTATGCCTTGCCAGAGGCTTTAGTGTAAGATGGACCAACTGGATCTTATTATTGTTAAGATCTGGTTGTTCTAATATAGTCGTTAATGGGATAGTGGGAAAGAAGATTCAGTCTAAGAGGGGTCTTAGACAAGGAGACCCCTTATCGCCTTTTCTGTTTAATTTAGCGGTAGACGTCTTCGCTAGAATTATTAAAAGAGCGGGTAGAATAGGGTTACTTGGTAGAGTTGGGAATGAGGAATTTAATAATGAATTATCTATTCTCCAATTTGCAGATGATACATTATTATTCTCTTCCCACTTTCCAAAGCACATAATTACCCTTAAGTTTATACTTTACTGTTTTGAAATGTTATCTGGTCTTAGGATTCATTTCGATAAAAGTGCGGTTATGGTCTTTAACGATGTTAATAGAGTTGAGACTTTGGTAGCTAATACCTTAAACTGTTCCATTATGAAATTTCCTTTTGATTACTTAGGGTTCAAAATTAGACCTTCGAAGCTTAAAAAAGAAGATTGGATAGTGATCATTGATAAGATAAATAACAGACTACTTAGTTGGAATAACAGATTCCTGTCGAGAGCAGGTAGATTAGTTTTAGTAAATTCAGTGCTATTGGCTATTCCTTCATACTGGATGGCTGTACATCGTTTTCCATTATGGGTCATAGAGAAGATTGATAGGATTAGATGTAACTTCCTTTGGAATGGTACTTCTATGAGTAGAGTTCACAAATGTTTAGTTAATTGGGACATGTGCTGTAAACCTAAAAAAGACGGGGGTTTGGGCATTTTAAATTTATATAATTTTAATTCATCCATGCTTGCCAAATGGTTATGGAAATTTAGAAGTCCTGCCGTGACGGCATCGTGGAAGTACATTGTAGTTAAATCTTATTATTCTAGAGGGGAGTTTCTCATTGGGAATAGTGGAGTATGGGAAAATAGACTATCACTCTTTTGGAAATCTGTCTTGAATTGTTTTTCCTTTTTCAAAATAGGTTACAAAGTTATAGTACACTCTGGGGACCTTACTTATTTCTGGCATGATCCTTGGATCTCTAATGTGCCTCTAAAAATTGAATTCAATAAGCTTTATGAAAATTGTAATTTTAAGAATGCACTTATTATAGATGTTTATAGGGTGGATCTAAGGCCTCCGTGGGTGTTTTCCTTTGATAACATTTTAGAAGAAGACTTATTAAGACAATTAGCTCTACTCAAAGCAAAGTTAGATATGTACAATTTGGATGAGCATGGGGATTCTCTGAGTTGGAGTTTAGATAAGAAACTAGTCTATACGGTTAACTCTATGTATAATTTTATTAACTTTTCTGGAGTTCCCACTTTTACTTTCAAATTCTTATGGAAGTCAAATGCTCCCCCCAAGCTAAGTTTCTTATGTGGCTGATCATACATAAGAAGCTTAATACGATCGAGCATTTAAAAAGAAAGAATATCATAATTGACAGTAAATGTTGCTTTTGTTCTATTGGTGTGGAGCATGTTGACCATTTATTTTTCTCTTTTTATTTCACCTTTTCTATTTTTAATACGATCCTGAAATTTTTTACATTTGATGGTTTTAATGGTATAAATGATTGTGTAGATTATTGGAATTGCATTAGATTAAGGTTTAATACTAGTCAGAGATATATATTGGATTCCTTAGTAGTAATCTCGTGTTGGTTTATTTGGTTAGAAAGAAACCAAAGATTATTTCATACAAAATCTGACTCCACTGATAATCTAATCATTAGTATTGTAAAATTTAGTCTGGATTGGATGTCTAATTCACATTATAAGCTGTTTGGTTATTTACGATTTGGTTGTCTTCTGTATAAGGTTAGAACAAATTTGGGCCTATTTACTAGAATCACTAGATATTTTAGATATAATAGATTTCGACTCTGTTGATATTTGGTATTGTTTGTACTTTCCTTATATGTTATTCTGTTTTCTTCTTTTTTATGGTATATATGATTATATGCCTGTACATATATACTTGTTAATATATTCATATTAGTATAATTATTATACAAATATGTTTATATACACATTCATGTACAAGTATAGGTATATACTCATATATACAGGTTTGTTACTGATAATTTTCTTTAGTATTTCAGATTACAGGTTATGGTTTGAGCTGAGGAGATTATGGGATTGTTGTCTGGATTGGGATTTATTGCTTGTGTAGTTATATATGTATTTTGTGTTGGTGTGTTGTGGTTTTAGGGGTATGATTAACCTCATTGTCTATTATTTAGATTGCCTTATGTAAGGAAATAGATATACTCAATATCAGGGGGTGGCCTTGCCGGAACTTGATATTGGAGTATGATGGGTGGTGGCCTTGCCGGAACTCATCTATCTATTATCCTCTACTTTTTTGTGGTAATCTTGTTCGGGTCTGAGATTGGATATTGTATCTTGTCCTTATTTCTATATATATATATATATATATATATATATATATATATATACATATGTGTGCTCTCTTCCTATTGGAAGATCACACATTTTTCTGTTTTCAAAAAAAAAATGTACTTTCAAAATGACAAAACATGATGAACATGTAAAAAAATTTATTCTACTTTAGCATATTAAAATGTCCTTTCCTAATAACATAACATGTTTTACATAAAATCCTTTTTAGTCTAATCTAACATATTAAAATGTTCTTTTAAAATGACAAAACATGATTAAAATGTTATTTATTTTATTTTACTCTAACATATTAAAATGTCCCTTTAAATGACAAAACATGATTAACATGTAATTCTTTTTATACCCTAACCAGCATTTATTCATTTTTCTACTTTACTAGCATGCAAATAACATTTTGATTAACAAATTTTTTTTAATGAATAAACCACACAATAAAAATATAATTTTTTGAAACGACCCGAAATCCCCCTTACGGGAAATCACGGATTGTACTGAGAATTAGCCACATCGGGACACAAACAGAAGAACATTTCATTTCTTATTACAACAATTCATCAGAATACAAGAATATACAGAGTATGAATAAATATTACACATTCGATAAATATCAGAGATATACAAATTACAATGCAACGGAAAAATAATACAAAACACAACCGAAAGAGATACACGGATACAGAGCTTTCCGAGCATCGTTCCAGCGGAAAACCAGGGTCCTGTGAATATAAATCTGCAAAACCAAAACTACTAGCTTCCCGTGTCGAAAATAGAGGCACCCAGAGTTTAGGTTAAAACAATAATCTCTAGGTCAGTCATGTGACTGGTGTGTGAGAACTAAAACAGTTATTAATCTTTATTTTAAAGTTCGGTAAATCAAGGGACCACACCGTATAACACGGAACGGGTTTCCTCCCAAGAATACCAGTGCATAAAACAACAGCGCAATGCTAAATAAAGAACAATGAATCTATTATAAGACTCAGGTCCCATCACACAATGCAACGCAAGCCGAAGGATAGAGTTTTAACCTTATAATAGCCAAGAATGCTTAGTACGCAAAATTTCATCTTTTATTATTACTATAAGTGTATACTGTCAAAACAATTTCAATCATAAGTATCAATCATAGACGGCATAAGTGCCCCATACCACTATGTCGCCATATATAGGTTCTACAATCAAAACCGCAAGGTTACGTATTGGAAGTTGGATTTCCATTTGTGAACCAAGGCAAGGGATCGTCCTCAATCGATTCGAGAGCCTCTAGCCCGCCCCTCAGGAAAGTACTCTATCAAGCCTTTGGATCGTCAGGGTCGGTCCATCGATGTAGATTAAAATGCTTGAACAAAACGTTTCCCCGCCCTTTGGGGCGTAAATGAGTCTTATGACTCCATCGGCTCTACATAGTCACCGATATATCCGAGGCGCCTCGCAAAAGCAACAACCACACAGGTGAAAATAATATAAATGTCAGGGTTGGCAGGTCACTGACACCACCCTAGCTAGAAAGAAACGCATGTCCTTCCTGAGGTCCTTCTCCCGTATCTGGTTCACAACCAGGGTGTGAAGCTCTCGAACTGACGCTACACAAAGCTATGCCACATAGGTCGTGCTTTGATCATCAACCATAAGACTCTGCTTTTCAGCAGAAGCCTTGATCTTTTGCATCTTAGCATTCCACACAGGCAAACCACTCCATGCAACCGATATTCATCAATCACACAGAATGATATCCAATGTCAGACACACAGTCCATTTACAAGTCCGTTCTGGGTCTGAACGAAACTGGAGGCACCTTGTACCTCGCATATCCATCGATCTCCAAGTACGTCTGGACGATCACCAACTGATTCCCTCCTCTTGGGTGTACAGCCCAATCAAGATCATCAGTAATTATCCAAATGATGTGAAGACCTCCGGTCCTCGACCACCGTCTTCATCCTCGACACCATGTCGAATCAGTTATTTATAATGGGATAAACCCGGTCCTTCTGAATAACCCTCGTGTATAATAAACAAGTGTTACACAAACACAACATACGCCTCATTCCAATTCAGAATATTCTTTTATTCAAATATTCTTATACTGTGGGAAAGGTTCCCATTAATTTTATCGAAGATAAATTCTTTAGATTTATTTTTTAATCTTCTTTTGAATATCAATTCAAACCAAATTATGGTTTATCCAAACTAGTCGGGATTAACGAACCTTACCGAAGTAATCATTTGTTTTAATTTCCAAATCCCAACCTATTCATCCCATGAAGTAAAACTGGTATTATTTCATATCTAACACAACGGTGTTATCGGTAAATTCAATTACAATTTCACGTTCAAATCTAATTAAAGATTTAACTATCGCTTGGAGCAAAACTAGTGATACTCCAATCTCGATCATTTCAATCTAATTAAAGATTCATTAAAACTCCACTTGGTTTTAATCTTCCCAAAAATCAATATTAATGATCGTTTAACTTGGGAAATCATATCCTATCTTTAACTGGGTTAATGATCCAATGTCATTTAAAACAAGGTTCATTATAAACCCAAAATCACATTCTATTCCATCAGCCTTTAACCGTAAATTAGCAAGTGAACAATTCCCTAAGTAATAACCCGGATGGCCGAAACCAACCTCAGATCAATACCCAGGAAACCATTCGACTTAACTAATTTTCAGTTAGTTTCTGATTTTCTTACTCCGTTGGGTCTAAGAACAGTATTATTAAAGACACCGTTCACGACAACCCAAAATCACATTCCATTTACAATGGAATCTTCATGGAAAACAAATCGATATATATAATCGATATAAACTTCCATATCCGACTAATAATATAAATGGAATAATGGCAAAGCCTTTTAAAATCCAGATATATTAGTTATCTTCCTCCACAGAAATTCACTTCGATTATTACCAAATTGAATTCCATTCCATTCCAATTTATTTTATTAAATTGGAAAATTTTACTTTGGAAAATCTCCTTTAAATCTTAACAAAAGATTTATAAATTCCAAATCACATTTCACTGTAAATCGGGTTAAAGAACGAATGTCGTTAAAACACAGTTCACGATAAACCCAATTCACATTTGATATTAAATACAAGGCTCTGAATAGAAAATATATCGACTTCTATTCAATATCAAATTCTACGACCAACAAATATCGTATTGGAAATAACAATATAAATATATCTTTCAAATTTCCATAACAATATCAATATAATCATGAAATCCAACATCGAAATATTCCAAAGACAATTTTGATTGAAATCCATTCCAATTCAGTTATTGGAAATTCTGGTCACTTTTAAAACTCTTTCAAATCCAATTTATTTATTTCAAAAGTAAATGGATTATAATTCTAGTTCAAAACTAGTTCATTTCGATAAAAATCTATTTTTATCTTTTCTACTATGGAGTTTTTCATCCCAATTCATTCCACATCATTTCTTATGATTTTACACAAATTATTACTATTTTTAATAATTATATCAAGGCCCGTACAATCGATTTCCATCAACGGCCATCGAACTGCACTTACAACGACCTTTTCCAAATTTGATTTGGACATAATTCCAAATCCAACCGTTAGATTTCAAATCTATAATATTCGTTAGAAAGCCCTTTTCAATACAAACCCAACGGTTCCAGTTTTAGGAGAATCCAACGGTTGGATCTCCCGTAATGTCCATTCGAAGTCAATGGTCGAAATTCGCGAACTGCCGTAGCGCGACGCGTTCTATTCAGGCCATTATATTATATATATAGTATATATAATATATATTTCGTTGATTTCCTTTTAAAACGTATTTTATAAATCATTTTAAATTCATTTTCAAAATGACTTCAACTTCATAATCAATTTTTAATCAAAGTTGAATATTCCATATCATCAATATATAAATGATAATATTTTCAAAACATTATATTTTGAAATCACTTCCTTTTCTATATTCATTATAAAAACGAATATAATCGATGTAAATATCGTTCGCGTCAAAATGGCGCATATCTAATCAACACGGATTTATATTTTTCAATAACTTCATTATTCTATTCAATAAATGAATATTTTCTTCAACACATGAATTTTCTTTTATTCAACACATGAATATATATTTTATTCAACACGTGAATTTTCTTTTGTTCAACACATGAATATTATTTATTTTCTAAATTGGAATGAGACCCACTCAATTACCATATAATATTATTTATATGGATTCTATACAGCACATGTATATAATAGCAACGATAAATAATCAACCATCATCCAGAGTGCATTCTACACTGTATAAGCTTCAAATATAAATATTCAACGCTTATAATAGCCTGTCAATCAATCGATCGACATACAGCTAATTATTGGGATTAATGTAGTTCAAATTTCATCCCAACACCTGTGTGGGGTTTCAAACAATCAAACACAGATTTTATTTGTGCAGTTGAGTGATGTGTATATCATCCCAATCAATATCAGTCAAATCGGTGTAAAAAACAAATCGTTCGATATGTAAATGAATATTTATTTTATTTCAACACATGAATATATATTTGATTTCAACACATGAATATATATTTTATTTCAATACATGAATATATATTTTATTTCAACACATGAATATATATTTTATTACATCACAACCAATAGTCAATTTGTGACAACAAGGAATTTCGCTCGATCCGAATCAGTCGCTAAACTGATCTAGACCTTTCGAAACACCTGATTGTTTGAGAACACGACAAAATAGAACACAAACGGAAGAACATTTCATTGTTTATTACAACAATTCCATCAGAATACAAGAATATACAGAGTATAAATGAATAAATTACATTCGATAAATATCAGAGATTACAATAAATTACATAGCAGCGGAAAAACAATATAAAGCACAACTGAAAATAATGCACGGATGCAGAGCTTTCCGAACATCGTTCCAGCTGTACATCAGGATCCTGTGAATATAAATCTGCAAAACCAAAACTACTAGCTGCCCGTGTGGAAAATAGGGGCACCCAGAGTATAGGTTCAAAACAATAAACTCTAGGTCAGTCATGTGACTGGTGTGAGAACTAAAACAGTTATTAATCTTTGTTTTTAAAGTTAGGTAAATCAAGGGACCACGCCGTATAACACGGAACGGGTTTCCTCCCACGAATACCAGTGCAGAAAACAAACAGCGCAATGCTAAATAAAGAACAATGAAGCTATTATAAGACCCAGGTCCCATCACATAATGCAACGCAAGCCGGAGGATAGGGTTTTCCCTTATAATAGCCAAACATGCTTGATACGCGAAATTTCATCTTATATTATTACTATAAGTGAAGAAAGCAACTTCAAATATAAATATATCAATCATAGACGGCATGGGTACCATATATCATGTCGCCAATACTAGGCTCTACAATCAAAACCACAAAATGTCATATTTGGAAATTGGATTTCCATCATGGTGGCTCCTGATTCGAAAGATCGATCGCGTAGTGCCATCTCAACGGCTTACGTCTCGGCTAGAGAAAACACCGTAATGCACATCTGCACTTTTGGGAAATCGAGTATCACTGCGGCTTACGTCCCGGCGAGAGAAAACACCGCTTACCCTATCCCTCTGAGCACTAAGCTCACTCTCGGTCGACCGAATCCACGACACCACAAAGGTGCCCATCCACGAAAAAGCATACTGATCTGACCATCAGTTTACCACCATACCGGGGTGTGAGGCTCGCGAATCAACGCTATACACAAAGCCGTGCTCTATCAAAGCTGCGCTTTGATCATCATCCACCAAACTTTGCTTTTCAACAAAAGTCTGGATCACTGCATCTCAGCATGCCACACTGTCAATCCATATCGTACCACTGATTTCTGCCAATATATAACCTTTAAGCTCGTATGTCTCAGAGAAGGGCGTTAAGCAAGAGAATAAATTCTCCGCCGCCAAACAAATATATATTTAGCAGAGATCAACGAATACAATATAAAGGAATACAATGTCAGACACACCATCCATTTACAAGTCCGTTCTGGGTCTGAATGAAACCGGAGGCACTTTCCTCGCATATCCGTCGACCTCCAAGCACGTCCGGATGGCTACCACTTCAGCCCCCTTCAAGGTAGCTACTCCCATCGTGAACATCAGTAGCACCCATCCCTTCGATGTGAAGATCGTCGGTCTTGCACCGTCTTCAATCTCTTCGACTTATCGTCAAATCGGTTATTCAGAATGGGTATAGACCCGGCCTTTCTGAATAACCCACGTATATAATAAACAATGTTACAAAAACACAACAAATGCCTCATTCCAATTCAGAATATTCTTTTATTCACAAAATCACATTCTTAGGGAAATGTTCCCATTAATTTTATCCAAGATAAATTCTTCTAAATTTATTCTTTAATCCTCCTATGGATATCATTTCAAGCTAGTCGGGATTAACGAGCCACACCGAAGTAATTATTTATTTTATTTCCCAATCCCAACCTATATATCCCATGGAGAAAACTGGTAATACTCCACATCTAACACCACGGTGTTATTGGTAAAATTAATTACCATTTCACGTTCAAATCTAATTACATATTTAACTACCGCTTTGGAGCAAAACTGGTGATACTCCATTCACGATCCTCTTTCAAATTTGATAATTTAAATTATCAATTCACATTTTCAATCTAATTAAAGATTCATTAAAACTCCTCTTAGTTTTAATCTTTTCAAAAATCAACATCCTGCCTTTAACTGGGTTAAAGAACCAATGTCATCTAAAACACGATTCACGATAAACCCAAATCACATTTGATATTATATACAAGGCTCTGAATAGAAAATATATCGGCTTATATTCAATATCAAATTCTGAAACCAACAAATATCGTATTGGAAATAACGATATATAACATATCTTTCAAATTCCCCAAAACAATATCTGTATAGTCACGAAATTCAACATCGAAATATTCCGAAGATAATTTCGATTCAACTCCACTTCCACTTCACCTATTGGGAATATTGATTATTTTTAAAATCACTTTCAAATTCAATTTATTTATTTCAAAAATAAATTGATTTTAATTCTAGTTCAAAACTAGTTCATTTCGAAAAAAATATATTTTTCTCCTTTCAAATGTGGAATTTTTCAGCCCAATTCTTTCCTAATCACATATTATGATTTTACGCAAATTATAGATATTTTTAATAATTTTATCAAGGCCCGTACAGTCGATTTCCATCTACGGCCATCGAACTGCACTTACAGCGACCTTTTCTGAAATTGATTTGGACATAATTCCAAATCCAACCGTTAGATTTCAAATTTCTAATATTCATTGGAAAGCTCTTTTCGATACGAACCCAACGGTTCCGGTTTTAGGAGAATCCGACGGTCGGATCTCCCGTAATGTCCGTTTGAAATAAATGGTCGAAATTCACGAACTGCCGCGGCGCGGCGCGTTCTATTCAGGCCATTATATTATATATATAATATATATAATAGATACTTCGTCGATTTCTATTTAAAACGAATTTTATAAATCGTTTTGAATTCGTTTCTAAAACAGTCTCAACTTCCTTTTCAATTCGAATCAATTTCAATTCAATTCTATTGGAATTCAATTTCATTTCTATTCTATTCGAATTCAATTTCATTTCAATTCTATTTGAATTCAATTTCTATTCAATTCTATTCGAATTCAATTTCTATTCAATTCTATTCGAATTCAATTTCTATTCAATTCTATTCGAATTCAATTTCTATTCAATTCTATTCGAATTCAATTTCTATTCAATTCTATTCGAATTCAATTTCTATTCAATTCTATTCGAATTCAATTTCTATTCAATTCTATTCGAATTCAATTTCTATTCAATTCTATTCGAATTCAATTTCTATTCAATTCTATTCGAATTCAATTTCTATTCAATTCTATTCGAATTCAATTTCTATTCAAGAACGAATATAATCGATATCAATATCGTTCGCGTCAAAATAGCGCATCTGTAACCAAAACGGCTTTATATTTTCAATAACTTCGTTATTCTTTTCAACAAATGAATATTCATTCTATTCAACACATGAATCTATATTCATTTCACCACATGACTAATCTCAACAAATGAGTACCGTCAACACGTTAATCTTTATTTTAAAATATTATTTATTTTCACAATTGGAATGAGGCCCAATCAATTACCATATAATGTCAATTATATGGATTCCATACAACACATGTATATAATAGCAACCATAAATAATCAACCATCATCCAAAGTGCACAACACAACTGCATAAGCATCAAATATATATAATCAACGCTTACACAGTCTGTCGACCAATCGATCAACATACAATGAATTTATTGGGATTAGTGTACGCCAATTCTCATCCCAACACCCGTGTGGGGTTTCAACAATCAAACACAGATTTTATTTGTGCAGTTAGGCGATGTGTAAAATTTATCGACCCAATCAATATCAGTCAAATCAGTGTATATATAAACAAATCGGCCGATTTGTTTATAACTATTCATTTATTCACATTCACGTTAAAAATTATATTTTTAACGATAAAATATTTTATTTTAACACTTGGATCTCTATTCAGTTCATTTACAAAATAAAATGATATTTTTATTTTTCTAACATATTTTAGAAAATTTTGGCGGCATAACGGCACGATACTAGATACGGGACAAGGCCTAGCCTTATCCCCGGTCTAGTGAAGGCCCACGCCATTCACACATCAATCTAATTCACCAAACAACCAAATTCTAATCAAATCATCTAACTAATTTATGCAGCCAAACAATTAAACAAACAAGCCATCCATGGTCTGTGGATGACGGGTGTCGGGTGCTACTAAACACCGTCTGCATCCTAGTATATATATATATATAACTAGAATAAGAAATTTAGAGTGAGAAGTTCTCACCGATAGCTATCCTAATTCCACGGCTCTTCTCTTACAGAAATCTTCGTTGTCCTCGCCTTTTTGTCACCTTCGTTGCTGTAGCCACTACATATGTAAAAATCGAATTTTTACTATGCTATTCAATATATAAAAATCGAGTTTTTACTATGCTATTCAATATGTAAAAAAAAAAATCCCATTTCAAAATATAGATTTCGCTTTCATATAAAAATAAAGATTTCTCCTTTTCAAAAAATAAAGTTTATATTTTTCTCGAAGTAAAAAATCATATTTTTACTTCACTACTCATATCAAAATATCGTTTTTATTTTTGCTACATATACAAAGATGTTATTTCTAATATTCCTACAATGCAAAGATCATATTTGTATCATTCTACAATATAAAAGATTATATTTTTACTATTTTAAAAATATAAAAATCATATTTTTATTATCTTCACATCATAAAAATTACATCTTTCACCTATATAAATTCACGTCTTTCACTTATATAAATTCAGTTTTTAATACTATAAAAATTCAGTTTTTAATACTATAAAAATTCAGTTTTTAACACTATAAAAATTTAGTTTTTCTTATATAAAATAAAATCAGTCTAGAAAATAAATTATTTAATTAAATAAGAAAGCTTACTAACGATAGAGGTGTTGCGGTTTTTCTTGCAGGGCGGCGGGACTAGCCGTTGACTTCAGAAGAAGAGGGAGAGGAGCGGGATGGTCGGGGGTGGCGCGCTGAGGTGGCGCAGGCGGAGGGCGAGGTCGGAGCTGCGGGGAGGCGAGTGGCGGCGGCTTTCGGTGGCTCCAGTGGTGGAGCGGTGCTGATTCGAGCGGTGTCGGCCGGGTTTCCTCGTTTGGAGCGAGGGACGAGGGAGGAATTGCTGGAGACGAGGGGGGAGCAATCGCCGGCGGCGCGGTGATCTTCAGGAGCGGCAGCTCCGTTAATTAGGTTTTTTTTTTCTCTTTTTTTTTTCTGAATAACGAAAAGGAGGGAGGGGGCCAGAACGTTAAAAGGGGTGAGGAGATATTTTTTTTTTTTTTTTATTATTATTTTAATTACATAAAGTTGACTTTTACATACGACCTCAAAACGAGGCCCACCGCCTGTCGTCCATAGCGTTTTACCCCCATTCCGAACACAATGGGATATGTATCGTAGGCCGATTCGGCTGTTACAATCAGTTTCCGTTGAATTTACATCTAAATCACTATATTGAATTTTAAACGTACATTTCAAATTACCGGGGTCACATACGAACTCGAAAAATTGCAGAAAAATATTTTCTAGCTTCGTATTGACGATACGGTCCTAACAATACTAGTTTCGTTGAATTCTGAGGCCGTTGGAAAAATGGCCAATTTCCAGTCGATTAAAATCAACTGAAACTGGTCAAACGCGTTTTCATTTGCCACGCTCACATATTGATTTGGAAAATTATGAAATTTGGAATCTAGCAATAATTCGACATCACGGACCCAACAAAACTGGTTTCGTCGAAATCCGAGGTCGTTTGCAAAATTTCCATTTTTAAGGGCCTGAATTCCATAGCGACTATTCAGAATTTTCTACTGGACATATCTTTTGACCCCCGCTATGAAATTTCAATTTTTCGGATTCGTTGGAAAGATATCATCAATTAGATCCTAAAGTTTTTGGTTTCACTAAAATCCGGATTGTTTTGCACCCGGTGTATTCAATTGAAGTTTGAAATCGAATTATCGAACTACCGCGCCATTTTCAATACTATTTATAATTATATATAATTATTTATATTCTAATGACGACGTATATAATATATACGTCGAATTCTATTCAAACTAAATTTTTCGTCGATATTATTTAAAATAATTCATTTTAAATATTCAAAATTCGCCAAAATTGCCAAAATAAAAATTTTAAACTGGCCCAGATTTTCCAGGTTATTACACAATTTTCACAACACAAACAATCACACAAGTCGTCCATGGTCTGTGGACGATGGAGAGCAGTTTATATATGCAGTTATAAAATAAATAACTGAACAGAAAATTTTAGTGAGGAGTTCTCACCTTTGGGATCCACTCCTCCATTCTCTATTTCTGAATTTCAGAACAGTGCCGACTTGCCTGAAATCCCAACTTCATTTTCACGCTGTTCATATTAAAATCACCATTTTAATATGATGATCATGTATTCAAAAATCGCATTTTCATATCACTAGAACTCATATTCTTATCGCTTCATTCAAACAAATAAAAATCGTGTTTTTTTAATTCGCTACTTATATGAAAACTATATTTTTCCTTCAAAGTTCTTCATATAAAAATCGCATTTTTATATTATGAAAATCATATCTTTTCCTTATATAAAAATATAATCTTTTCACATATAAAACCACTTCTTTAATCCGCCACTTCATAATACAAAAATCACAATTTTAATTCACTTCATATATAAAAGATCATATTTTTATTACGCTACCAAAATAAAATTCATATTTTTATTATTCTAAAAATATAAAAATCATATTTTTATTATCTACATTATACAAAAATCTTATATTTTTATTTCAAACTATATATATAAATATCTCATTCTTTCGTCAACGCTAAGTAGATAAATAAATATCACATCTTGCTATGGTTTTCATATGAATAAAAATCACGTCTTGCTATGGTTTAAAAATCTAAACCTTTCTATAATAAAAAACTATTATTTTCTATTATAAAAATGTAACAACCCGAAAATCTGGGCCAGTTTAAAATTTTTATTTTAGCGATTTTAGCGAATTTTGAATATTTAAAATAGATTATTTTAAATAAAATCGACGAGAAATTTAATTTGAATAGAATTCGACGTATATATTATACGCGTCCTCGTTAGAATATAAATATTTATATATAATTATAAATAGAATTGAAAATGGCGCGGTAGTTCGATAATTCGATTTCAAACTTCAATTGAATGTACCGGGAGCAAAACAATCCGGATTTTAGTGAAACCAAAAACATTAGTATCTAATTGACGATATCTTTCCAACGAAGTTAACAAACTGAGATTTCACTTTATAAATGATAAGATACGTCCAGTTGAAAATTCTGAATAGTCGCTATGGAATTCAGGCCCTTAAAAATGGACATTTTGCAAATGACCTCGGATTTCGACGAAACCACTTTTGTTGGATCCGCAGTGTCAAGTTATTGCTAGGTTTCAAATTTCATAATTTTTCGAATCAATATGTGAGCGTGGCAAAGGAAAACGTGTTTTGACCATTTCAGTTGATTTTAATCGACTGGAAATTGGCCATTTTTCATACGGTCTCAGAATTCGACGAAACTAGTTTTGTTAGGACCGTATCGTCAATACGGAGCTAGAAAATATTTTTCTGGAATTTTTCTAGTTAGTATGTGACCCCGGTAATTTGAAATGCACGTTTAAAATTCAATATAGCGATTTAAGTGTAAATTTAACAGGAACTGATTCAAACAGTCGAATCAGCTTACGATACATATCCCATTGAGTTCGGAATGGGAGTGAAACGCTATGGGCGACAGTCGGTGGGCCTCGTTTAGAGGTCGTATGTAAAAGTCAACTTTTTAATAATTAAATAATAAAATAAAATTAAAAAATATATATATTCTCTCTCCCTATAACCTTTGCCCCCCCGTTTTCGTTTAACAGAAAGGAAAAAAAAAATTGAAATCGCGATCCCCCCCCCCCGTAGCCATCGTCGCCGCCGCCCCTCCCCGGTGGACCCCGCGACCCCCTCCCTCAGCTCGCCGCCCTCCCCTTCTCCTCCTCCGCCACCTAGAAGCTCCGACCCCCCCTGCCCTAATCGACCGCCGCAAAATCCCCGACCTCGCCCCGCCTCCACCAGACCGCCGCCTCCTGGGAGGAGCTCCGATCCTCCGCCTTCTTCTTCCCTCCTCCAATCCAAGACTGACGAGCCCCCGTAAGTTCCCTGTTTTTTTTTATTTGCTATAAAACTGTTTTTTTTATTTTTATTTATTTATAAAACTGATTTTTATTTTATTTATAAAACTGATTTTTATTTTATTTATAAAACTGATTTTTATTTTATTTACAAAACTGACTTTTATTTTACTTAAAATCTGAATTTTATTTGTTTTAAAAACTGAATTTTATTTGTTTTAAAAACTGATTTAAAAAGGAATTTTAAAATTGATTTTTATTTTAAAGGTTTGAAAAAAAGGGTTTAAACTTTAAAATAGAAAAGGTTTGAATTTTAAAGGTGAAAAGATAGGATTTTTATTTGGAAAAAAGTATGATCTTTATATTTTTAAAGTGATAAAAATATGATTTTTATATTTTTAAAATATTAAAAATATAATCTTTACTATATAGCAATATTAAAAATATAATCTTTATAGGATAGAGAATATAAAAATATCATCTTTGTATATGTAGCGAAATAAAAATCTGATTTTTATTTTATATACGTTGAAGTAAAGTGATGATTTTTTTTATAAAGGCGAAAACTTTATTTTTATAAAGGCGAAAACTTTATTTTTATAAAGGCGAAAACTTTATTTTTGAAATGGAATTTTTATCTATATGACACCAAAATAAAAATTCGATTTTTAAATATATGAAGTGATTATAAAAATTCGATTTTTAAATATATGAAGTGAAAATAAAAATTCGATTTTTAAATATATGAAGTGATTATAAAAATATGATTTTTAAATTGAAAACGAACAAATAAAAATGTGATTTTTATTTTAAAGACATCAAAATATAAAAATGTGATTTTTATGTATATAGTGACTACGGGCACAAGAAGACGATAAAAAGGCGAGGATGAAGAAAATTTCTATAAAAGAAGTGTCGTGAAGTTGGATAGCTTTTGGTGAGAACTTCTCACTCTAAATTCTTTTTTTTTTCTGGTTATATATATATATATATATACTAGGATGTAGACGGTGCTTAGTAACACCCGACACCCGTCATCCACAGACCATGGATGGTTGTTTGTTAAATTGTTTGGTTGAATGGTTAGTTAGAATATTTGATTGAATGGAAATTGTTTGGTGAAATGGAAGTGATTTGATTGATGTGTGAATGGCGTGGGCCTTCACTAGACCGGGGATAAGGCTAGGCCTCGTCCCGTTTCTAGTATCGTGCCGTTATGCCGCCGAAATTTTCTAAAAAATGTTAGAAGAATAAAAATATCATTTTTATTGTGTAAATGAACTAATAGAAATTCATGTGTTGAATAAAATAGTTTGATCGTTAAAAATATAATTTTTAACGTGAAAGTGAATAAATGAATATTTATAAACAAATCGGCCGATTTGTTTGTATACACTGATTTGACTGATATTGATTGGGACGATAAATTTTACACATCGCCCAACTGCACAAATAAAATCTGTGTTTGATTGTTTGAAACCCCACACGGGTGTTGGGATGAAATTTGATGTTCACTCATCCTGATTGATTAAGTATGTCGATCGATTGATTGACAGGCTGTTATAAGCGTCAGATATCTATATTTGATGCTTATACAGTGTAGTGCACTTTGGTTGATGGTTGATTATTTTTCAATGCTATTATATACATGTGTTGTATGGAATCCATTTAATTAACGTTATATGGTGATTGATTGGGCCTCATTCCAATCGGGAAAATAATGAATATTAGAAAAGAAAATTCATGTGTTAAATATAAAAATAGTCATGTGTTGACGATGTTCATGTGTTGAGTGAAACATTTTATATAATAAAAATTACATCTTTATCATATTTACGATTAGAATCTACTTTACGGTAGAAGTCTAATTAAAATCAAACGATAGATACCATAGTTTTATAAAATATTTTACATAACAAAAATAGTGATGTGTTGACAGTACTCATGTGTTGAGATTAGTCGTGTGTTGAAAAAAATATAGATTCATGTGTTGAATGGGAT
Source organism: Allium sativum (assembly GCA_030737875.1). Taxonomy (NCBI): domain Eukaryota; kingdom Viridiplantae; phylum Streptophyta; class Magnoliopsida; order Asparagales; family Amaryllidaceae; genus Allium; species Allium sativum. The sequence continues at coordinate 175,991,446 of CM060913.1, read as the reverse complement.
AAATATTCATTTGTTGAATAAAATAAAGAAGTTGTGAAAAATATAAAGCCGTGTTGATTAGTTTTGCGCCATTTTGACGTGAACGATATTTATATCGATTTTATTCGTTGTATAATGAATTGAAAACGATTTCGAAATGAATTGAATTGAAAACGATTTCGAAATGAATTGGATTGAAAACGACTTCGAAGTGAATTGAATTGAAAACGATTTCGAAATGAATTGAATTGAAAACGAATTCAAATTGAATTGAAAGTGAATTGAAGTGAATTCAAATTGAATTAAAATTTGAATTGAATAGAAATGAATTTAAAAACGAATTTATAAAGAAGAATTCAATTTTGATTTGAATTGAAAAGAAAGTTGAAATTGCTTTTGAAACAATTTTGAAACGATTTATAAAATTCGTTTTAAATAGAAATCGACGAAATATATATTATATATATTATATATATAATATAATGGCCTGAATAGAACGCGCCGCGCCGCGGCAGTTCGTGAATTTCGACCATTTATTTCAAACGGACATTGCGGGAGATCCGACCGTCGGATTCTCCTAAAACCGGAACCGTTGGGTTCGTATCGAAAAGAGCTTTCCAATGAATATTAGAAATTTGAAATCTAACGGTTGGATTTGGAATTATGTCCAAATCAAATTCGAAAAAGGTCGCTGTAAGTGCAGTTCGATGGCCGTTGTTGGAAATCGACTGTACGGGCCTTGATAAAATTATTAAAAATATCTATAATTTGTGTAAAATTATAATATGTGAATTGGAAAGAATTGGGCTGGAAAATTCCACATTTGAATAGGTAAAAATAGATTTCTATCGAAATGAACTAGTTTTGAACTAGAATTAAAATCAATTTATTTTTGAAATAAATAAATTGAATTTGAAAGTGATTTTGAAAATAATCGATAATTTCTAATACGTGGATTGGACTGGAGCGGAATCGAAATTATCTTCGGGATATTTCGATGTTGGATTTCGTGACTATACAGATATTGTTATGGGAATTTGAAAGATATATTTAATATCGTTATTTCCAATACGATATTTGTTGGTTTCAGAATTTGGTATTGAATATAAGTCGATATATTTTCTATTCAAAGCCTTGTATTTAATATCAAATGTGATTTGGGTTTATCGTGAATCGTGTTTTAGATGACATTGGTTCTTTAACCCAGTTAAAAACAGGATATTGATTTTTGAAAAGATTAAAACTAAGTGGAGTTTTAAAGAAATCTTTAATTAGATTAAAATGTGAATTGATAATTTAAATTATCAAATTTGAAAGGTGATCGAGAATGGAGTACCACCAGTTTTGCTCCAAAGCGATAGTTAAATCTATAATTAGATTTGAACGTGAAATGGTAATTAATTTTACCGATAACACCGTGGTGTTAGGAATGGAGTATCACCAGTTTTTCTCCATGGGATATAGGTTGGGATTGGGAAATAAAATAAATAATTACTTCGGTGTGGTTCGTTAATCCCGACTAGTTTGAAATGATATCCAAAGGAGGATTATAGGATAAATTTAGAAGAATTTATCTTGGATAAAATTAATGGGAACATTTCCCTAAGAATGTGTTTTTGTGAATAAAAGAATATTCTGAATTGGAATGAGGCGTTCGTAGTGTTTGTGTAACATTTGTTAATTATATACGTGGGTTATCCAGAAAGGCCGGGTTATACCCATTCTGAATAACCGATTCGACGAGATGTCGAAGATGAAGACGGTGGTTGAAGACCGGAAGTCTTCACATCGTTTGGGTGATTACTGATGATCTTGATTGGGCTGTACACCCAAGATGAGGGAAACAGTCGGTGATCGTCCAGACGTAATTGGAGATGGATGGATATGCGAGGAAAGTGCCTCCGGTTTCGTTCAGACCCAGAACGAACTTGTAAATGGATTGTGTGTCTGACATTGGATTTTATTCTGCGTTGATTGATCTCTATTAAATATACATCTGTTTGGCGGCGGAGAATTTATTCTCTTGCTTAACGCCCTTCTCTGAGACATACGAGCTCAGAGGTTGTATATCGATGGACATCAGTCGCATGGAGTGAATTGCCAATGTGGCATGCGTAAGTGGCAATTGATCAAGGCTTCTGTTGAAAAGCAAAGTCTTGTGGTTGATGATCAAAGCAGGGCCTGTGTGGCGTAGCTTTGTGTATAACGTGAATTCGCGAGCCTCACACCTCGGTATGAGTCAAAAACGGGATAGTGACTGCAGGGAGAGCACGACGTTTCTTTCTAGCTAGGGTGGTGTCAGTGACCTACCAGCCCTGACATTTATATACTTTTCACCTGTGTGGTTGTTGGAATGCGAGGCGCCTCGGATATAGGTCTGTAAGGACCGGGAAACGTGTGTTCAGGAATAACTAATCCTCAAAAGTAAGAGAGGACCGGCCCTGAAGATCCAAGGATCATAGTGGGGTCCTGGGACATTTGCTAGAGTGTCTCGAACGCGGAGAGGAGCTTGCCCCTTGCCTCGGCTCATGACGGAAATCCAATTTCCAATACGTGTATTGCGGTTTTAATTGTAGAACTAGTACGGCGACATGATATATGGTACCCATGTCGTCTATGATTGATATTTATGATTGAAATTGTTTTGACACTATACACTTATTATAGTATCAAATGATTTGTTTTAAACGTATCAAGCATGTTTGGCTATTATAAGGGAAAACCATATCCTCCGGCTTGTGTTGCATTGTGTGATGGGACCTGGGTCTTATAATAGCTTCATTTTTCGAAAAAGCATTGCGCTGTTTATTCTATGCACTGGTATTCTTGGGAGGAAACCCGTTCCGTGTTATACGGCGTGGTCCCTTGAATTACTCTCTTTTAAAGTAAAGTTTTAAATAACTGTTTTAGTTCTCACACCAGTCCCATGACTGACCTGGAGTTTATTGTTTTAACCTAAACTCTGGGTGCCCCTATTTTCCGCACGGGCAGCTAGTAGTTTTGGTTTTGCAGATTTATATTCACAGGAACCTGGTTTACAGCTGGAACGATGCTCGGAAAGCTCTGTATCCGTGTATCACTTCTAGTTGTGTTTAGTATTATTTTCCGCTGCTATGTAATTTATTGTAATCTCTGATATTTGTCGAATGTAATTTATTCATTTATACTCTGTATATTCTTGTATCTGATGGAATTGTTGTAGTAACAATGAAATGTTCTTCTGTTTGCGTTCTGTTTTGTCTTGTCCTCACAGTAATTCGTTCTTTCTCATCTCTTCGGAGACCGGGGAAGTTCGGGTCGCTTCATTTGGTATCAGAGCTTTGGTTTACAGAGCTCGAGAACAAGACACATTAGAACCATACGAAAGAATTCATCAGATATTGGATTAGTAATATCCAATTAGAATGACTCGTTAGAGATGGGATCAGTAGTATCCTAGAACGAGTGTGAAGAGTATAATTTTCCAATGAAAACAATTTTGTTTTAAAATTTTAAATCGCTTTATACGTATTTGAATATTTATTTATTTTGAATATGGACAATCGAGTGTATATAGATTTCGCGTATACGCGTCATGAACGTATAGTCGAAGTTTTAATATACTGGATAGATATAGAATCACATTCTAGACACCCGGGGATAATTCTGATGATGTGGCCACATCATCAGTATTTATATTCGTGTTTCGAAGGTGTGACTTCTATATATTTCCATTAGACTGGTGTGAGAACCAAAACTAATATAGCTAGAACACATTGTTGTGAATTGGCATCAAAACATGATTTTTTGTAGATATATCAAAATTATGGATTTGAAACTCTAATTCACTAATTGATTGATGTTTGTGTTGATTGTTTATGTGTTTGCTAATTTTTAACCATTTATGCCTAATAGAATCAAATATTGAATTGTATTGAAAATTAGTCGCATTTGCTTGCATATACATATACTTACATTGAACAGGTCATAGCAAGGAGGCTAGAGCAGAGAATAAAATTTGTTTGCCCGACAAATAGGTACATGTTTACTACATAATTTCCTGTTTTGTTTGGGTGATGATGATTTTGTGAGCCTATTGGCTAGCCGCTTGGCTTTTTCTTTTTCTTTTTGAGATCTGAAGGACCGGGGAAGCTATTTGAAATTCCCCGATGCTCCCGGTGCAGGGGAGGTTATGGCGAAATTTTTCGAAAATTTAGGGTGTTAGCCAAATTTTTGACGAATTTGAAAATTCTCAGAAACTGAAAAGTTGGAGAATGGAAGTCAGATCGAACATAGTGTTGAATAATCAAACCACTTTCGACTTTGTTCCTTTTCGGGGACGAAAAGTTTTAAGTGGGGGAGATTGTAACAACCCGAAAATCTGGGCCAGTTTAAAATTTTTATTTTAGCGATTTTAGCGAATTTTGAATATTTAAAATAGATTATTTTAAATAAAATCGACGAGAAATTTAATTTGAATAGAATTCGACGTATATATTATACGCGTCCTCGTTAGAATATAAATATTTATATATAATTATAAATAGAATTGAAAATGGCGCGGTAGTTCGATAATTCGATTTCAAACTTCAATTGAATGTACCGGGAGCAAAACAATCCGGATTTTAGTGAAACCAAAAACATTAGTATCTAATTGACGATATCTTTCCAACGAAGTTAACAAACTGATATTTCACTTTATAAATGATAAGATACGTCCAGTTGAAAATTCTGAATAGTCGCTATGGAATTCAGGCCCTTAAAAATGGTCATTTTGCAAATGACCTCGGATTTCGACGAAACCACTTTTGTTGGATCCGCAGTGTCAAGTTATTGCTAGGTTTCAAATTTCATAATTTTTCGAATCAATATGTGAGCGTGGCAAAGGAAAACGTGTTTTGACCATTTCAGTTGATTTTAATCGACTGGAAATTGGCCATTTTTCATACGGTCTCAGAATTCGACGAAACTAGTTTTGTTAGGACCGTATCATCAATACGGAGCTAGAAAATATTTTTCTGGAATTTTTCTAGTTAGTATGTGACCCCGGTAATTTGAAATGCACGTTTAAAATTCAATATAGCGATTTAAGTGTAAATTTAACAGGAACTGATTCAAACAGTCGAATCAGCTTACGATACATATCCCATTGAGTTCGGAATGGGGGTGAAACGCTATGGGCGACAGTCGGTGGGCCTCGTTTAGAGGTCGTATGTAAAAGTCAACTTTTTAATAATTAAATAATAAAATAAAATTAAAAATATATATATATATATATATTCTCTCTCCTTATAACCTTTGCCCCCCCCCCGTTTTCGTTTAACAGAAAGGAAAAAAAAAATTGAAATCGCGATTCCCCCACCCCCCCCCCCCCCCGTAGCCATCGTCGCCGCCGCCCCTCCCCGGTGGACCCCGCGACCCCCTCCCTCAGCTCGCCGCCCTCCCCTTCTCCTCCTCCGCCACCTAGAAGCTCCGACCCCCCCCTGCCCTAATCGACAGCCGCAAAATCCCCGACCTCGCCCCGCCTCCACCAGACCGCCGCCTCCAGGGAGGAGCTCCGATCCTCCGCCTTCTTCTTCCCTCCTCCAATCCAAGACCGACGAGCCCCCGTAAGTTCCCTGTTTTTTTTTATTTGCTATAAAACTGTTTTTTTTATTTTTATTTATTTATAAAACTGATTTTTATTTTATTTATAAAACTGATTTTTATTTTATTTATAAAACTGATTTTTATTTTATTTATAAAACTGAATTTTATTTTATTTATAAAACTGATTTTTATTTTATTTATAAAACTGATTTTTATTTTATTTATAAAACTGATTTTTATTTTATTTATAAAACTGATTTTTATTTTACTTAAAATCTGAATTTTATTTGTTTTAAAAACTGAATTTTATTTGTTTTAAAAACTGATTTAAAAAGGAATTTTAAAATTGATTTTTATTTTAAAGGTTTGAAAAAAAGGGTTTAAACTTTAAAATAGAAAAGGTTTGAATTTTACAGGTGAAAAGATAGGATTTTTATTTGGAAAAAAGTATGATCTTTATATTTTTAAAGTGATAAAAATATGATTTTTATATTTTTAAAATATTAAAAATATAATCTTTACTATATAGCAATATTAAAAATATGATTTTTATATTTTTTTAAAATATTAAAAATATAATCTTTATAGGATAGAGAATATAAAAATATCATCTTTGTATATGTAGCGAAATAAAAATCTGATTTTTATTTTATATACGTAGAAGTAAAGGGATGATTTTTTTTATAAAGGCGAAAACTTTATTTTTATAAAGGCGAAAACTTTATTTTTATAAAGGCGAAAACTTTATTTTTGAAATGGAATTTTTATCTATATGACACCAAAATAAAAATTCGATTTTTAAATATATGAAGTGATTATAAAAATTCGATTTTTAAATATATGAAGTGAAAATAAAAATTCGATTTTTAAATATATGAAGTGATTATAAAAATATGATTTTTAAATTGAAAACGAACAAATAAAAATGTGATTTTTATTTTAAAGACATCAAAATATAAAAATGTGATTTTTATGTATATAGTGACTACGGGCACAAGAAGACGATAAAAAGGCGAGGATGAAGAAAATTTCTATAAAAGAAGTGTCGTGAAGTTGGATAGCTTTTGGTGAGAACTTCTCACTCTAAATTCTTTTTTTTTTCTAGTTATATATATATATACTAGGATGTAGACGGTGCTTAGTAGCACCCGACACCCGTCATCCACAGACCATGGATGGCTTGTTTGTTAAATTGTTTGGTTGAATGGTTAGTTAGAATATTTGATTGAATGGAAATTGTTTGGTGAAATGGAAGTGATTTGATTGATGTGTGAATGGCGTGGGCCTTCACTAGACCGGGGATAAGGCTAGGCCTCGTCCCGTTTCTAGTATCGTGCCGTTATGCCGCCGAAATTTTCTAAAAAATGTTAGAAGAATAAAAATATCATTTTTATTGTGTAAATGAACTAATAGAAATTCATGTGTTGAATAAAATAGTTTGATCGTTAAAAATATAATTTTTAACGTGAAAGTGAATAAATGAATATTTATAAACAAATCGGCCGATTTGTTTGTATACACTGATTTGACTGATATTGATTGGGACGATAAATTTTACACATCGCCCAACTGCACAAATAAAATCTGTGTTTGATTGTTTGAAACCCCACACGGGTGTTGGGATGAAATTTGATGTTCACTCATCCTGATTGATTAAGTATGTCGATCGATTGATTGACAGGCTGTTATAAGCGTCAGATATCTATATTTGATGCTTATACAGTGTAGTGCACTTTGGTTGATGGTTGATTATTTTTCAATGCTATTATATACATGTGTTGTATGGAATCCATTTAATTAACGTTATATGGTGATTGATTGGGCCTCATTCCAATCGGGAAAATAATGAATATTAGAAAAGAAAATTCATGTGTTAAATATAAAAATAGTCATGTGTTGACGATGTTCATGTGTTGAGTGAAACATTTTATATAATAAAAATTACATCTTTATCATATTTACGATTAGAATCTACTTTACGGTAGAAGTCTAATTAAAATCAAACGATAGATACCATAGTTTTATAAAATATTTTACATAACAAAAATAGTGATGTGTTGACAGTACTCATGTGTTGAGATTAGTCGTGTGTTGAAAAAAATATAGATTCATGTGTTGAATGGGATAAATATTCATTTGTTGAATAAAATAAAGAAGTTGTGAAAAATATAAAGCCGTGTTGATTAGTTTTGCGCCATTTTGACGTGAACGATATTTATATCGATTTTATTCGTTGTATAATGAATTGAAAACGATTTCGAAATGAATTGAATTGAAAACGATTTCGAAATGAATTGGATTGAAAACGACTTCGAAGTGAATTGAATTGAAAACGATTTCGAAATGAATTGAATTGAAAACGAATTCAAATTGAATTGAAAGTGAATTGAAGTGAATTCAAATTGAATTAAAATTTGAATTGAATAGAAATGAATTTAAAAACGAATTTATAAAGAAGAATTCAATTTTGATTTGAATTGAAAAGAAAGTTGAAATTGCTTTTGAAACAATTTTGAAACGATTTATAAAATTCGTTTTAAATAGAAATCGACGAAATATATATTATATATATTATATATATAATATAATGGCCTGAATAGAACGCACCGCGCCGCGGCAGTTCGTGAATTTCGACCATTTATTTCAAACGGACATTGCGGGAGATCCGACCGTCGGATTCTCCTAAAACTGGAACCGTTGGGTTCGTATCGAAAAGAGCTTTCCAATGAATATTAGAAATTTGAAATCTAACGGTTGGATTTGGAATTATGTCCAAATCAAATTCAAAAAAGGTCGCTGTAAGTGCAGTTCGATGGCCGTTGTTGGAAATCGACTGTACGGGCCTTGATAAAATTATTAAAAATATCTATAATTTGTGTAAAATTATAATATGTGAATTGGAAAGAATTGGGCTGGAAAATTCCACATTTGAATAGGTAAAAATAGATTTCTATCGAAATGAACTAGTTTTGAACTAGAATTAAAATCAATTTATTTTTGAAATAAATAAATTGAATTTGAAAGTGATTTTGAAAATAATCGATAATTTCCAATACGTGGATTGGACTGGAGCTGAATCGAAATTATCTTCGGGATATTTCGATGTTGGATTTCGTGACTATACAGATATTGTTATGGGAATTTGAAAGATATATTTAATATCGTTATTTCCAATACGATATTTGTTGGTTTCAGAATTTGGTATTGAATATAAGTCGATATATTTTCTATTCAAAGCCTTGTATTTAATATCAAATGTGATTTGGGTTTATCGTGAATCGTGTTTTAGATGACATTGGTTCTTTAACCCAGTTAAAAACAGGATATTGATTTTTGAAAAGATTAAAACTAAGTGGAGTTTTAAAGAAATCTTTAATTAGATTAAAATGTGAATTGATAATTTAAATTATCAAATTTGAAAGGTGATCGAGAATGGAGTACCACCAGTTTTGCTCCAAAGCGATAGTTAAATCTCTAATTAGATTTGAACGTGAAATGGTAATTAATTTTACCGATAACACTGTGGTGTTAGGAATGGAGTATCACCAGTTTTTCTCCATGGGATATAGGTTGGGATTGGGAAATAAAATAAATAATTACTTCGGTGTGGTTCGTTAATCCCGACTAGTTTGAAATGATATCCAAAGGAGGATTATAGGATAAATTTAGAAGAATTTATCTTGGATAAAATTAATGGGAACATTTCCATAAGAGTGTGTTTTTGTGAATAAAAGAATATTCTGAATTGGAATGAGGCGTTCGTAGTGTTTGTGTAACATTTGTTAATTATATACGTGGGTTATCCAGAAAGGCCGGGTTATACCCATTCTGAATAACCGATTCGACGAGATGTCGAAGATGAAGACGGTGGTTGAAGACCGAAAGTCTTCACATCGTTTGGGTGATTACTGATGATCTTGATTGGGCTGTACACCCAAGATGAGGGAAACAGTCGGTGATCGTCCAGACGTACTTGGAGATGGATGGATATGCGAGGAAAGTGCCTCCGGTTTCGTTCAGACCCAGAACGAACTTGTAAATGGATTGTGTGTCTGACATTGGATTTTATTCTGCGTTGATTGATCTCTATTAAATATACATCTGTTTGGCGGCGGAGAATTTATTCTCTTGCTTAACGCCCTTCTCTGAGACATACGAGCTCAGAGGTTGTATATCGATGGACATCAGTCGCATGGAGTGAATTGCCAATGTGGCATGCGTAAGTGGCAATTAATCAAGGCTTCTGTTGAAAAGCAAAGTCTTGTGGTTGATGATCAAAGCAGGGCCTGTGTGGCGTAGCTTTGTGTATAACGTGAATTCGCGAGCCTCACACCTCGGTATGAGTCAAAAACGGGATAGTGACTGCAGGGAGAGCACGACGTTTCTTTCTAGCTAGGGTGGTGTCAGTGACCTACCATCCCTGACATTTATATACTTTTCACCTGTGTGGTTGTTGGAATGCGAGGCGCCTCGGATATAGGTCTGTAAGGACCGGGAAACGTGTGTTCAGGAATAACTAATCCTCAAAAGTAAGAGAGGACCGGCCCTGAAGATCCAAGGATCATAGTGGGGTCCTGGGACATTTGCTAGAGTGTCTCGAACGCGGAGAGGAGCTTGCCCCTTGCCTCGGCTCATGACGGAAATCCAATTTCCAATACGTGTATTGCGGTTTTAATTGTAGAACTAGTACGGCGACATGATATATGGTACCCATGTCGTCTATGATTGATATTTATGATTGAAATTGTTTTGACACTATACACTTATTATAGTATCAAATGATTTGTTTTAAACGTATCAAGCATGTTTGGCTATTATAAGGGAAAACCCTATCCTCCGGCTTGTGTTGCATTGTGTGATGGGACCTGGGTCTTATAATAGCTTCATTTTTCGAAAAAGCATTGCGCTGTTTATTCTATGCACTGGTATTCTTGGGAGGAAACCCGTTCCGTGTTATACGGCGTGGTCCCTTGAATTACTCTCTTTTAAAGTAAAGTTTTAAATAACTGTTTTAGTTCTCACACCAGTCCCATGACTGACCTGGAGTTTATTGTTTTAACCTAAACTCTGGGTGCCCCTATTTTCCGCACGGGCAGCTAGTAGTTTTGGTTTTGCAGATTTATATTCACAGGAACCTGGTTTACAGCTGGAACGATGCTCGGAAAGCTCTGTATCCGTGTATCACTTCTAGTTGTGTTTAGTATTATTTTCCGCTGCTATGTAATTTATTGTAATCTCTGATATTTGTCGAATGTAATTTATTCATTTATACTCTGTATATTCTTGTATCTGATGGAATTGTTGTAGTAACAATGAAATGTTCTTCTGTTTGTGTTCTGTTTTGTCTTGTCCTCACAGTAATTCGTTCTTTCTCATCTCTTCGGAGACCGGGGAAGTTCGGGTCGCTTCATTTGGTATCAGAGCTTTGGTTTACAGAGCTCGAGAACAAGACACATTAGAACCATACGAAAGAATTCATCAGATATTGGATTAGTAATATCCAATTAGAATGACTCGTTAGAGATGGGATCAGTAGTATCCTAGAACGAGTGTGAAGAGTATAATTTTCCAATGAAAACAATTTTGTTTTAAAATTTTAAATCGCTTTATACGTATTTGAATATTTATTTATTTTGAATATGGACAATCGAGTATATATAGATTTCGCGTATACGCGTCATGAACGTATAGTCGAAGTTTTAATATACTGGATAGATATAGAATCACATTCTAGACACCCGGGGATAATTCTGATGATGTGGCCACATCATCAGTATTTATATTCGTGTTTCGAAGGTGTGACTTCTATATATTTCCATTAGACTGGTGTGAGAACCAAAACTAATATAGCTAGAACACATTGTTGTGAATTGGCATCAAAACATGATTTTTTGTAGATATATCAAAATTATGGATTTGAAACTCTAATTCACTAATTGATTGATGTTTGTGTTGATTGTTTATGTGTTTGCTAATTTTTAACCATTTATGCCTAATAGAATCAAATATTGAATTGTATTGAAAATTAGTCGCATTTGCTTGCATATACATATACTTACATTGAACAGGTCATAGCAAGGAGGCTAGAGCAGAGAATAAAATTTGTTTGCCCGACAAATAGGTACATGTTTACTACATAATTTCCTGTTTTGTTTGGGTGATGATGATTTTGTGAGCCTATTGGCTAGCCGCTTGGCTTTTTCTTTTTCTTTTTGAGATCTGAAGGACCGGGGAAGCTATTTGAAATTCCCCGATGCTCCCGGTGCAGGGGAGGTTATGGCGAAATTTTTCGAAAATTTAGGGTGTTAGCCAAATTTTTGAAGAATTTGAAAATTCTCAGAAACTGAAAAGTTGGAGAATGGAAGTCAGATCGAACATAGTGTTGAATAATCAAACCACTTTCGACTTTGTTCCTTTTCGGGGACGAAAAGTTTTAAGTGGGGGAGATTGTAACAACCCGAAAATCTGGGCCAGTTTAAAATTTTTATTTTAGCGATTTTAGCGAATTTTGAATATTTAAAATAGATTATTTTAAATAAAATCGACGAGAAATTTAATTTGAATAGAATTCGACGTATATATTATACGCGTCGTCGTTAGAATATAAATATTTATATATAATTATAAATAGAATTGAAAATGGCGCGGTAGTTCGATAATTCGATTTCAAACTTCAATTGAATGTACCGGGAGCAAAACAATCCGGATTTTAGTGAAACCAAAAACATTAGTACTAATTGACGATATCTTTCCAACGAAGTTAACAAACTGAGATTTCACTTTATAAATGATAAGATATGTCCAGTTGAAAATTCTGAATAGTCGCTATGGAATTCAGGCCCTTAAAAATGGACATTTTGCAAATGACCTCGGATTTCGACGAAACCTCTTTTGTTGGATCTGCAGTGTCAAGTTATTGCTAGGTTTCAAATTTCATAATTTTTCGAATCAATATGTGAGCGTGGCAAAGGAAAACGTGTTTTGACCATTTCAGTTGATTTTAATCGACTGGAAATTGGCCATTTTTCATACGGTCTCAGAATTCGACGAAACTAGTTTTGTTAGGACCGTATCGTCAATACGGAGCTAGAAAATATTTTTCTGGAATTTTTCTAGTTAGTATGTGACCCCGGTAATTTGAAATGCACGTTTAAAATTCAATATAGCGATTTAAGTGTAAATTTAACAGGAACTGATTCAAACAGTCGAATCAGCTTACGATACATATCCCATTGAGTTCGGAATGGGGGTGAAACGCTATGGGCGACAGTCGGTGGGCCTCGTTTAGAGGTCGTATGTAAAAGTCAACTTTTTAATAATTAAATAATAAAATAAAATTAAAATATATATATATATATATATATATTCTCTCTCCCTATAACCTTTGCCCCCCCCCCCCCCCGTTTTCGTTTAACAGAAAGGAAAAAAAAAAATTGAAATCGCGATCCCCCCCTCCCCCGTAGCCATCGTCGCCGCCGCCCCTCCCCGGTGGACCCCGCGACCCCCTCCCTCAGCTTGCCGCCCTCCCCTTCTCCTCCTCCGCCACCTAGAAGCTCCGACCCCCCCCCCCCCCCCCCCCCCCCCCGCTTCCCTAATCGACAACCGCAAAATCCCCGACCTCGCCCCGCCTCCACCAGACCGCCGCCTCCAGGGAGGAGCTCCGATCCTCCGCCTTCTTCTTCCCTCCTCCAATCCAAGACCGACGAGCCCCCGTAAGTTCCCTGTTTTTTTTTTATTTGCTATAAAACTGTTTTTTTTATTTTTATTTATTTATAAAACTGATTTTTATTTTATTTATAAAACTGATTTTTATTTTATTTATAAAACTGATTTTTATTTTATTTATAAAACTGATTTTTATTTTACTTAAAATCTGAATTTTATTTGTTTTAAAAACTGAATTTTATTTGTTTTAAAAACTGATTTAAAAAGGAATTTTAAAATTGATTTTTATTTTAAAGGTTTCAAAAAAAGGGTTTAAACTTTAAAATAGAAAAGGTTTGAATTTTACAGGTGAAAAGATAGGATTTTTATTTGGAAAAAAGTATGATCTTTATATTTTTAAAGTGATAAAAATATGATTTTTATATTTTTAAAATATTAAAAATATAATCTTTACTATATAGCAATATTAAAAATATGATTTTTATATTTTTTTAAAATATTAAAAATATAATCTTTATAGGATAGAGAATATAAAAATATCATCTTTGTATATGTAGCGAAATAAAAATCTGATTTTTATTTTATATACGTTGAAGTAAAGTGATGATTTTTTTTATAAAGGCGAAAACTTTATTTTTATAAAGGCGAAAACTTTATTTTTATAAAGGCGAAAACTTTATTTTTGAAATGGAATTTTTATCTATATGACACCAAAATAAAAATTCGATTTTTAAATATATGAAGTGATTATAAAAATTCGATTTTTAAATATATGAAGTGAAAATAAAAATTCGATTTTTAAATATATGAAGTGATTATAAAAATATGATTTTTAAATTGAAAACGAACAAATAAAAATGTGATTTTTATTTTAAAGACATCAAAATATAAAAATGTGATTTTTATGTATATAGTGACTACGGGCACAAGAAGACGATAAAAAGGCGAGGATGAAGAAAATTTCTATAAAAGAAGTGTCGTGAAGTTGGATAGCTTTTGGCGAGAACTTCTCACTCTAAATTCTTTTTTTTTCTAGTTATATATATATATACTAGGATGTAGACGGTGCTTAGTAGCACCCGACACCCGTCATCCACAGACCATGGATGGCTTGTTTGTTAAATTGTTTGGTTGAATGGTTAGTTAGAATATTTGATTGAATGGAAATTGTTTGGTGAAATGGAAGTGATTTGATTGATGTGTGAATGGCGTTGGCCTTCACTAGACCGGGGATAAGGCTAGGCCTCGTCCCGTTTCTAGTATCGTGCCGTTATGCCGCCGAAATTTTCTAAAAAATGTTAGAAGAATAAAAATATCATTTTTATTGTGTAAATGAACTAATAGAAATTCATGTGTTGAATAAAATAGTTTGATCGTTAAAAATATAATTTTTAACGTGAAAGTGAATAAATGAATATTTATAAACAAATCGGCCGATTTGTTTGTATACACTGATTTGACTGATATTGATTGGGACGATAAATTTTACACATCGCCCAACTGCACAAATAAAATCTGTGTTTGATTGTTTGAAACCCCACACGGGTGTTGGGATGAAATTTGATGTTCACTCATCCTGATTGATTAAGTATGTCGATCGATTGATTGACAGGCTGTTATAAGCGTCAGATATCTATATTTGATGCTTATACAGTGTAGTGCACTTTGGTTGATGGTTGATTATTTTTCAATGCTATTATATACATGTGTTGCATGGAATCCATTTAATTAACGTTATATGGTGATTGATTGGGCCTCATTCCAATCGGGAAAATAATGAATATTAGAAAAGAAAATTCATGTGTTAAATATAAAAATAGTCATGTGTTGACGATGTTCATGTGTTGAGTGAAACATTTTATATAATAAAAATTACATCTTTATCATATTTACGATTAGAATCTACTTTACGGTAGAAGTCTAATTAAAATCAAACGATAGATACCATAGTTTTATAAAATATTTTACATAACAAAAATAGTGATGTGTTGACAGTACTCATGTGTTGAGATTAGTCGTGTGTTGAAAAAAATATAGATTCATGTGTTGAATGGGATAAATATTCATTTTTTGAATAAAATAAAGAAGTTGTGAAAAATATAAAGCCGTGTTGATTAGTTTTGCGCCATTTTGACGTGAACGATATTTATATCGATTTTATTCGTTGTATAATGAATTGAAAACGATTTCGAAATGAATTGAATTGAAAACGATTTCGAAATGAATTGGATTGAAAACGACTTCGAAGTGAATTGAATTGAAAACGATTTCGAAATGAATTGAATTGAAAACGAATTCAAATTGAATTGAAAGTGAATTGAAGTGAATTCAAATTGAATTAAAATTTGAATTGAATAGAAATGAATTTAAAAACGAATTTATAAAGAAGAATTCAATTTTGATTTGAATTGAAAAGAAAGTTGAAATTGCTTTTGAAACAATTTTGAAACGATTTATAAATTTCGTTTTAAATAGAAATCGACGAAATATATATTATATATATTATATATATAATATAATGGCCTGAATAGAACGCGCCGCGCCGCGGCAGTTCGTGAATTTCGACCATTTATTTCAAACGGACATTGCGGGAGATCCGACCGTCGGATTCTCCTAAAACCGGAACCGTTGGGTTCGTATCGAAAAGAGCTTTCCAATGAATATTAGAAATTTGAAATCTAACGGTTGGATTTGGAATTATGTCCAAATCAAATTCGAAAAAGGTCGTTGTAAGTGCAGTTCGATGGCCGTTGTTGGAAATCGACTGTACGGGCCTTGATAAAATTATTAAAAATATCTATAATTTGTGTAAAATTATAATATGTGAATTGGAAAGAATTGGGCTGGAAAATTCCACATTTGAATAGGTAAAAATAGATTTCTATCGAAATGAACTAGTTTTGAACTAGAATTAAAATCAATTTATTTTTGAAATAAATAAATTGAATTTGAAAGTGATTTTGAAAATAATCGATAATTTCCAATACGTGGATTGGACTGGAGCTGAATCGAAATTATCTTCGGGATATTTCGATGTTGGATTTCGTGACTATACAGATATTGTTATGGGAATTTGAAACATATATTTAATATCGTTATTTCCAATACGATATTTGTTGGTTTCAGAATTTGGTATTGAATATAAGTCGATATATTTTCTATTCAAAGCCTTGTATTTAATATCAAATGTGATTTGGGTTTATCGTGAATCGTGTTTTAGATGACATTGGTTCTTTAACCCAGTTAAAAACAGGATATTGATTTTTGAAAAGATTAAAACTAAGTGGAGTTTTAAAGAAATCTTTAATCAGATTAAAATGTGAATTGATAATTTAAATTATCAAATTTGAAAGGTGATCGAGAATGGAGTACCACCAGTTTTGCTCCAAAGCGATAGTTAAATCTCTAATTAGATTTGAACGTGAAATGGTAATTAATTTTACCGATAACACCGTGGTGTTAGGAATGGAGTATCACCAGTTTTTCTCCATGGGATATAGGTTGGGATTGGGAAATAAATAAATAATTACTTCGTTGTGGTTCGTTAATCCCGACTAGTTTGAAATGATATCCAAAGGAGGATTATAGGATAAATTTAGAAGAATTTATCTTGGATAAAATTAATGGGAACATTTCCCTAAGAATGTGTTTTTGTGAATAAAAGAATATTCTGAATTGGAATGAGGCGTTCGTAGTGTTTGTGTAACATTTGTTAATTATATACGTGGGTTATCCAGAAAGGCCGGGTTATACCCATTCTGAATAACCGATTCGACGAGATGTCGAAGATGAAGACGGTGGTTGAAGACCGGAAGTCTTCACATCGTTTGGGTGATTACTGATGATCTTGATTGGGCTGTACACCCAAGATGAGGGAAACAGTCGGTGATCGTCCAGACGTACTTGGAGATGGATGGATATGCGAGGAAAGTGCCTCCGGTTTCGTTCAGACCCAGAACGAACTTGTAAATGGATTGTGTGTCTGACATTGGATTTTATTCTGCGTTGATTGATCTCTATTAAATATACATCTGTTTGGCGGCGGAGAATTTATTCTCTTGCTTAACGCCCTTCTCTGAGACATACGAGCTCAGAGGTTGTATATCGATGGACATCAGTCGCATGGAGTGAATTGCCAATGTGGCATGCGTAAGTGGCAATTGATCAAGGCTTCTGTTGAAAAGCAAAGTCTTGTGGTTGATGATCAAAGCAGGGCCTGTGTGGCGTAGCTTTGTGTATAACGTGAATTCGCGAGCCTCACACCTCGGTATGAGTCAAAAACGGGATAGTGACTGCAGGGAGAGCACGACGTTTCTTTCTAGCTAGGGTGGTGTCAGTGACCTACCAGCCCTGACATTTATATACTTTTCACCTGTGTGGTTGTTGGAATGCGAGGCGCCTCGGATATAGGTCTGTAAGGACCGGGAAACGTGTGTTCAGGAATAACTAATCCTCAAAAGTAAGAGAGGACCGGCCCTGAAGATCCAAGGATCATAGTGGGGTCCTGGGACATTTGCTAGAGTGTCTCGAACGCGGAGAGGAGCTTGCCCCTTGCCTCGGCTCATGACGGAAATCCAATTTCCAATACGTGTATTGCGGTTTTAATTGTAGAACTAGTACGGCGACATGATATATAGTACCCATGCCGTCTATGATTGATATTTATGATTGAAATTGTTTTGACACTATACACTTATTATAGTATCAAATGATTTGTTTTAAACGTATCAAGCATGTTTGGCTATTATAAGGGAAAACCCTATCCTCCGGCTTGCGTTGCATTGTGTGATGGGACCTGGGTCTTATAATAGCTTCATTTTTCGAAAAAGCATTGCGCTGTTTATTCTATGCACTGGTATTCTTGGGAGGAAACCCGTTCCGTGTTATACGGCGTGGTCCCTTGAATTACTCTCTTTTAAAGTAAAGTTTTAAATAACTGTTTTAGTTCTCACACCAGTCCCATGACTGACCTGGAGTTTATTGTTTTAACCTAAACTCTGGGTGCCCCTATTTTCCGCACGGGCAGCTAGTAGTTTTGGTTTTGCAGATTTATATTCACAGGAACCTGGTTTACAGCTGGAACGATGCTCGGAAAGCTCTGTATCCGTGTATCACTTCTAGTTGTGTTTAGTATTATTTTCCGCTGCTATGTAATTTATTGTAATCTCTGATATTTGTCGAATGTAATTTATTCATTTATACTCTGTATATTCTTGTATCTGATGGAATTGTTGTAGTAACAATGAAATGTTCTTCTGTTTGCGTTCTGTTTTGTCTTGTCCTCACAGTAATTCGTTCTTTCTCATCTCTTCGGAGACCGGGGAAGTTCGGGTCGCTTCAAAAAATCTATCCTTTTTATTCATATAAAAATCTTAGCTTCTACAATATATAAAAATACTATTTTTAAATACTTAAAACCCTATTTTTATTAAGATAATCCTATAGAAATTAAATAAACTAAATTAAAATGAAAATAAAAACTTACTTTTCTTTCTGCGAAGGGCGGTGGGGGCTTTTTGGCTTGAATCGGAGGAAGGGATTGGGGAAGGGGATCGCGGTGGCGGCCAGTGGTGGATGGCGGCTAGGACTTGCTCGATTTGGGGACTTAGGGCTCGAACTGGAGGGGAGGTGGGGGCTCGACGTGTTGAGGAAGCGGGGGAGGGAAGGAGGAGGTCGGATATCGCGATGGGGTGAGGTTCAACGGAGAGATGCGGTGGCGGTGGCCCCACGGCGGCGCCTGCGCGAGATGAACGGAGGGGGGAAGATCGGCTGAATCGATTTGAAGAGGGGGTGAGGTAACGGGTTTTTTTTCTTTGAAGGGGCTGTGACTGTATTGTGAAGGAAGAGGGGGTTAATAAGGTTATATATAATATTTTAATTATTTTATTAATTAATTATCCACTTAAAGTTGATTTTTCTTTCGAATCCCAAATCGAACCCAATGACTGTCGCCCCTAGCTAATTACCCTATTCCGAACACAATGGGATATTCTGCGTAAGCCAATTCGGCCGTTACGATTTGTTTTCGTTCAAATCAAAATATAAATCAGTATATATTCACTTTGAACGAACATTTCAATTTACCGAGGCCAAATACTAACTCTAAAAATTCCAAAAAAAATTATTTCTAGCTTCGTATTGATGATACGGTCCTAACAAAACTAATTTCATCAAATTCTGAGACCGTTAGAAAAATGGCCAATTTCTGGTTGATCGAAATTGACTAAAACTGACAAAACACGTTTAACTTCGCCATGCTCACACATTGATTCAGAAAATTACAAATTTTGGAATCTAGCAATAACTTAACATCCCAGATCCAATAAAAGTGGTTTCGTCGAAAACCGAGGTCATTTGCAAAATTTCCATTTTTAAGGGCTAGAATTCCATAGCGACTATTCTGAATTTTCAACTAGGCAATAAAAATATGATTTTTATTGTATAAACAATTTCTTATCAAACATGAATATTTTATTGATTCGCCTGTACAATAAAAATATGATTTTTATTATATAAACAATTTCTTATCAAACATGAATATTTTATTTTCATACATATGATTTTTATTGCATAAACAATTTCTTATCAAACATGAATATTTTATTTTCATGCATACAATAAAAATATGATTTTTATGGCATAAACAAATTTTTATCAAACATGAACATTTTACTAACATACACCATTCAATCCAGCCATTCGTCGCAATCACAAACAATCAATTCAAATTTTATACAATCATAATATGAATTTTAATAGCGTACATATAAATTTCACATCAAAATCAACAATTAAATTTATTTTAAATTAGAGATCTCGCATTGGTTTTGACTTCGCTAAATTCGTAGCAAGCTCCGTTTCTGTTCTGGTCTTTTCCATGTTGTAGATCTCGAATTTACGGTTCCAACGAATCCAGATTTGTTGAATTCTGATTTCATTTCAGAGATATATCATTGTTTATCCATTAATAACATAAGTTAAATAATTAAATAAATTTAATTGCATTTCTTTTAACATGTCTTTTGTAACAACCCAGAAAATCAGAACCAATTTACAATTTTTATTTTGCCTATTTTAATGAATTTAGAATATTTAAAATGATTTATTTTTAATAATAACGACTAAGAATTTATTTAAATTGAAGTTAGAACGAATAAATTTATTTTAATATATAACGAGCCTGAAATGGCGCAGTAGTTTGAAAATTCAACTTTGAACTTTGACTGAATGTACATGATTCAAAATAAACCGGATTTTAGTGAAACCAAAAATATTTAAATCTATTTAAAAATATCTTTCTAACGAATCTAAAAATTTGAAATTTCATAGCGGGAATCAAAAGTTATGGCAATTTGAATATTCGGAATAGCCGCTATGAAATTTAATATAAATATAGCCCTTAAAAATAGATATTTTGTGAAGCGACCCGAACTTCCCCGTGAAGGAAAGCCCGGATTGACTTTGAGAAAAAGACGAATCATAACACAAACAGAAGAATATTTCATTGCTTATTACAACAATTTCATCAGAATACCAGAATATGCAGAGTATTTATGAATATTATACATCAAAGAAATATCGTTGATTTAAATTATATTACATAGCAGCGGAAAATAATACAAAACTCAACTGAAAGTGATAAACGGATACAGAGCTTTTCGGATATCGTTTGAAACGACCCAAACTTCCCAGTATAGGAAAGGCTGGATTGCTTTGAGAACAACACACATTAAAACACAAACTGAAGAACATTTTATTGCTGATTACAACAATTACATCAGAGTACAAGAATGTAATAGAGCATGAATACTTATTACATAATAGGAATACAATAATATCAGAGTTTTAAATTACATTTAAATAGCAGCGGAAAATAATACAATTATACAACTGGAAGAAATACACGGATACAGAGCTTTCCGAATACCGCTTCAGCTGTAAGCCAGGATCCTGTAAATGTATCTGCAAAAAGACTACTCGACTGCCCGTGTGGAAAATATGGGCACCCGAGATTGCCAGTGAAACAAACTACAGGTCAGTCATGGGACTGGTATGAGAAATCTTAACTTAACTTATCTAATAATAAGGCTAATCATGGGACCACGCCGCTAACGCGGAACGGGTTTAGTCCATTGGATTGTCAGTGCATAAAATAAGGTAAATCATTAAACAACGCAATGCTTTTTAGAAAAATGAAACCATTATAAGACCCAAGTCCCATGACACAATGCAACGCAAACTGGAGGATAAGGTTTTACCTTATAATGGTCAAGAGATGCTTGATACGATAAAACGGATTTAGTAATAGTGTGTATATCTATGGGTATATATATACATATTTCAAAAACAATTTCAATCATAATGTATTAATCATAGACAGCATAGTACCCCATCCTACTATGTCGCCATACTAGTTCTACAATTAAAACCGCAAGGTCGTATTGGAAATTGGATTTCCATCATGAGTTGAGGCTAGGGGCAAGCTCCTCTCCGATTCGAGACACTCTAGCAAATGCCTCAGGATCCCCCGCAGTGAACCCTTGGATCTTCAGGGTCTGTCCCTACCTAAGGGTAGTGGATTAATTATGACTGAACACACGCTTCCCGGTCCCTTTGGACCTATAATATGACCACTAACGGCCTATAAAAATCCGAGGCGCCTCAAAATCCATCATCCACATAAGTAAAACGTCAACCAGTTTAAGCACTGACACCACTCCTAGCTAGAAAGAAACGTGTGCACTCCCTGCAGTCCTAATCCCGTTTTTGACTCATACCGGGGTGTGAGGCTCGCGAAGTCACAATATACACAAAGTTATGCCGTAATAGGCTATACTTTGATCAACCCACAAGGCCCTGCTTTTCAACAAAAGCCTTGATCATTTGCATCTTGGTGTGCCACATTGACAATTCACGCCATGCGATCAATCACTATTAATATATACCAGGGTGTTAAGTAGAGAATAAATCCTCCACCACCAAACATACATACATTAACAGAAATCGATTTAATTCACATGGAACGAAATCCAATGTCAGACACGCATCCATTTACTAGCTTATGCTACGGGTCTGAGCGAAAACCAAATCCGAACAATCAACAATGGTCCGGACGGCCACCACTGAAGCCCCTTCAAGGTAGCTACTCCCATCAAGGGTCTCTGTAGCAACACATCCATTCGATGTGAAGATCGTCGGTCTTCAACCACCGTCTTCATCTTCGACTCTTCATCGTCGTAGTAATTATTCGGAATGGGTTAAACCCGGTCTTTCCGAATAACTAGCGTATTTTATAATTAAAAATCTAGTACTATAAAACAAATCCAACGCCACATTCCAATTCAGAATATTCTTTTAACAAAATATTCGCATTTTTTTATCAAAGATAAACTCTTTAAATTATTCTTAAATCTTACTTTTAAAGATTTATTAAGAACCCAATTTGGTTTTAAATATCACAATTCATTATTCAATGATTAATTAAATTTAAGAAATTAATCTTATCTTCAACTTGGTTAAAGAACTAATGTCCTTTAAAACAAAGTTCACGGTAAAACCGAAATCATCTTCCGTAAAATATGGGATCTTCACAGAAATCAAATCAACATATATAATCGTTATAAATTCATGTATCCAACCAATAATATAAATGGAATAACGGCAAAGCCTCTTAAATTCCATATGTAGTATCGGTTTTCTTTTACAGAAGCTTATCTCGGTTATTATTAATTCGAATTCCATTCAACTCCAAATTTAATATATTAAATTGGAATACTTGGCTTTTGGAAAATTCCCATTTAAATCTTAATAAAAGATTCATAAATTCCAAATCATATTTTCACTGTCAGTTGGGTTAAAGAACACATGTCACTTAAAAACATAGTTCACAATAAACCCAACTCACATTTCATCTTATTTCAATCACTAAATATAATTGAAAACTTTAATAATCGAAATAAAAAGATTATTCTTTTCATATGTGGTTTAAGAACAGTGCTATTTAAGACACTATTCACGACAAACCCAAAATCCAATTTATTTAATTTCAATTAAATATTGACAAATTGGAAAACTTCATTAAATCTTAATTTAGTGATTAATTCTAGTTGATAACTGGTTTATTTAGATAAAAATATATTCTTCCAAAATATATTCTTTTTCTAAAATATATCTTTTCCTAAGAATATTCTTCATTGGAATGTGACTCAATCAACAACCATATATTCCACGAAATCAACAAGCATGATAAATAGTTATCAAACATCCAGTAAATCAACCAAAGTGGATTTTACACTAAATATTGGGACTAGTGTAGATCAGATATCATCCCAACACCCGTGTGGGGTCTCACCCAGCAATCAAATAATAAATTATTTGTGCACTTGGGCGATGTGTAAATATTATCGACCCAATCACATAAACAAATCGGATGACTTGTAAATGGAAGTGTAATATTAAATTTGAATATACTAACAATATATTTAACACATCAAACATTTCCACATCTTAGATATACATCTCAATTCTTTTTATTGTGAATAATTGACAATAAAAATCTAGTCTTTTATTTCTTTTGTGTAATCCTTATCAGTGACCAAAAATTGTATATTTTGGTTTAATCATTTTAATGTACAAAAATGGTAAAAAAAAATTCCCTTTCTTTTAATGTAAACAAAAATGTAAATTTTGTCTAATCCTTTTAAATAAACAAAAATGTAAACTTTTTCCTTTAATCCTTCTTAATGATCAAAATTGTAATCTTCTTTATAAATGACAAAATGTGTATTTTTACTTCATTCTTTTCAATGTGACAAAAATGTCCATTTCTAATTCATTCCCTTTAATGTATAAAAAAATACATTTCTAATTCATTCTCTTTAATGTATAAAAATATACATTACTAATTCATTCTCTTTAATGTATAAAAATATACATTTCTAATTCATTCTCTTTTATGTATAAAAAGAATGATTTGTTTATTAGCTTTTAAAGCAAACGAAATGATGATTTTGTTTATTTACTTCTAATGCAAACAAAATGAGAATTGCGTTTATTAACTTTACAATGTAAACAAAATGAGAAATTTGTTTATTATTTTTTCAATGTAAACAAAATGAAAATTTTGCCTTCATTCTTTTCAAATAAACAAAAATGTGATTTTGTCTTCATTCCTTTCAAATAAACAAAAATGTGATTTTTATACTGCATTAGAAAAAAATTGATATTCTTTTTCTAAGTTTCTAAGACTAACATTAAAAATGTGTTTTTAATGTGAAACATATTTCACATTGAAATATATAAATTCTTCTACTCTTTATAATATTAACATTAAAAATGGGTTTTTTTTTAATGTGAAACATATTTCATAATAAAATATGTAAATTTTTCATTACATGATTTATTTTCAATAAGGGAATAAAAATAAAAACATAACTTTTTATTTCATGATTTACTTGCAACAAGGAATGCAAATAAAAATTTAATTTTTATTTTTTTTTAGTTTTATTTACATCAAGGAATGTAAATAAAAGAAAAATGTAACTTTTTAATTCAATGTATATTTGAGTGAATGTAAAAAGGAACAAACTTAATTTCAATGAATATTTACATTAGTGAATGCAAATAAAAGGATAAATCTTATTTTCAATGTATTTGCATTTGTGAATACAAATACAAGAACAGATTTTACTTTCAATGTATATTTGCATTTATGAATGCAAATAAAAGAACAAACTTTATTTTTAATATGCATTTACATTTGTGAATGCAAATAAAAGAACAAATTTTGTTTTGAATACATATTTGCATCTCTAATCAAGTTTAACCAAAAATGTATATTTATTTCACTGATTCAAGTTTTGATAAAAATGTGAATTTTCTATTCACTAATCAAGTCTTGATAAAAGTGATATTTTCAATTCAAAAATCAAGTTTTGATAAAAGTGATATTTCAATTCAAAAATCAAGTTTTTGGTAAGAATGATATTTTCATTTCAAAAATCAAGTTTTGGTAAGAGTGATATTTATTCTTAATATACATTTTTCACTAAAAATGATCAAAATAATATTTTATTTATATTGAATTGACAATATAGTTCAATTCAAAAAAGTGATCAAAATAATATTGAAACGACCCGAACTTCCCCGTGAAGGCAAGCACGGATAGAATTGAGAACAACACACAAATGAGCGCATACAGAAGAACATTTCATTGTTATTACAACAATTCCATCAGATACAAGAATATACAGAGTATAAATGAATAAATTACATTGGATAAATATCAGAGATTACAATAAATTACATAGCAGCGGAAAATAATATAAAATACAACTGAAAGTGATACACGGATACAGAGCTTTCCGAGCATCGTTCCAGCTGTTAATCAGGACCCTGTGAATATAAATCTGCAAAACCAAAACTACTAGCTGCCCGTGTGGAAAATAGGGGCACCCAGAGTTTAGGTTAAAACAATAAACTCCAGGTCAGTCATGTGACTGGTGTGAGAACTAAAACAGTTATTTAAAACTTTACTTTCAAGATAGTAAATCAAGGGACCACGCCGTATAACACGGAACGGGTTTCCTCCCAAGAATACCAGTGCATAGAACAAACAGCGCAATGCTAAATAAAGAAAAATGAAGCTGTTATAAGACCCAGGTCCCATCACACAATGCAACGCAAGCCGGAGGATAGGGTTTTCCCTTATAACAGCCAAAGCATGCTTGATACGTTTAAAACACATTATTTGATACTATTATAGGTGTATAGTGTCAAAACAATTTCAAATCATAAATATCAATCATAGGCGGCATGGGTACCATCTATCATGTCGCCATACTAGTTCTACAATTAAAACCGCAATATCACGTATTGGAAATTGGATTCTGTCATGAGCCGAGGCAAGGGGCAAGCTCCTCTCCGATTCGAGACACTCTAGCAAATGTCCCAGGACCCCACTATGATCCTTGGATCTTCAGGGCCGGTCCTCTCTTACTTTTGAGGATTAGTTATTCCTGAACACACGTTTCCCGGTCCTTACAAACCTATATCTGAGGCGCCTCGTATCCAACAACCACACAGGTGAAAAGTATATAAATGTCAGGGCTGGTAGGTCACTGACACCACCCTAGCTAGAAAGAAACGTCGTGCTCTCCCTGCAGTCACTATCCCGTTTTTGACTCATACCGAGGTGTGAGGCTCGCGAATTCACGTTATACACAAAGCTATGCCACACAAGCCGTGCTTTGATCATCAACCACAAGACTTTGCTTTTCAACAGAAGCCTTGATCAATTGCCACTTACGCGTGCCACATTGGCAATTCACTCCATGCGACTGATGTCCATCGATATACAACCTCTGAGCTCGTACGTCTCAGAGAAGGGCGTTAAGCAAGAGAATAAATTCTCCGCCGCCAAACAGATGTATATTTAATAGAGATCAATCAACACAGAATAAAATCCAATGTCAGACACACAATCCATTTACAAGTTCGTTCTGGGTCTGAACGAAACCGGAGGCACTTTCCTCGCATATCCATCCTTCTCCAAGTACGTCTGGAAGATCACAAACTGTTTCCCTCATCTTGGGTGTACAGCCCAATCAAGATCATCAGTAATCACCCAAACGATGTGAAGACTTCCGGTCTTCAACCACCGTCTTCATCTTCGACATCTCGTCGAATCGGTTATTCAGAATGGGTATAAACCCGGCCTTTCTGAATAACCCACGTATATAATAAACAAATGTTACACAAACACAATGAACGCCTCATTCCAATTCAGAATATTCTTTTATTCACAAAATCACATTCTTAGGGAAAGGTTCCCATTAATTTTATCAAAGATAAATTCTTCTAAATTTATTCTTTAATCTTCCTTTGGATATCATCTCAAACTAGTCAGGATTAACGAACCACACCGAAGTAATTATTTAGTTTATTTCCCAATCCCAACCTATATATCCCATGGAGCAAAACTGGTGATACTCCATATCTAACACCACGGTGTTATCGGTAAAATTAATTACCATTTCACGTTCAAATCTAATTAAAGATTTAACTATCGCTTTGGAGCAAAACTGGTGATACTCCACTCTCGATCTCCTTTCAGATTTGATAATTTAAAATATCGATTCACATTTTAATATAATTAAAGATTCATTAAAACTCCACTTAGTTTTAATCTTTTCAGAAACCGATATCTTGCCTTTAACTGGGTTAAAGAACCAATGTTATCTAAAACACGATTCACGATAAATCCAAATCACATTTGATATTAAATACAAGGCTCTGAATAGAAAATATACCGGCTTATATTCAATATCAAATTCTGAAACCAACAAATATCGTATTGGAAATAACGATATAAAATATATCTTTCAAATTCCCAAAACAATATCTGTATAGTCACGAAATCCAACATCGAAATATCCCGAAGATAATTTCGATTCAACTCCTGTCCAATTCACGTATTGGAAATATTGATTATTTTTAAAATCACTTTCAAATTCAATTTATTTATTTCAAAAATAAATTGAATTTAATTCTAGTTCAAAACTAGTTCATTTCGATAGAAATCTATTTTTACCTATTCAAACGTGGAATTTTCCAGCCCAATTCTTTCCAATTCACATATTATAATTTTACACAAATTATAGATATTTTTGATAATTTTATCAAGGCCCGTACAGTCGATTTCCAACAACGGCCATCGAACTGCACTTACAGCGACCTTTTCTGAAATTGATTTGGACATAATTCCAAATCCAACCATTAGATTTCAAATTTCTAATATTCATTGGAAAGCTCTTTTCGATACGAACCCAACGGTTCCGGTTTTAGGAGAATCCGACGGTCGGATCTCCCGCAATGTCCGTTTGAAATAAATGGTCGAAATTCACGAACTGCCGCGGCGCGGCGCGTTTTATTCAGGCCATTATATTATATATATAATATATATAATATATATTTCGTCGATTTCCATTTAAAACGAATTTTATAACTCGTTTTAAATTCGTTTCTGAAACAATTCAACTTCTATATTCAATTCAAATCAAAATTGAATTCTTCTTTATAAATCCGTTTTAAAATTCATTTCTATTCAATTCAAATTTTAATTCAATTTGAATTCATTTCAATTCACTTTCAATTCAATTTGAATTCGTTTTCAATTCAATTCATTTCGAAATCGTTTTCAATTCAGTTCATTTCGAAATCGTTTTCAATTCAGTTCATTTCGAAATCGTTTTCAATTCAGTTCATTTCGAAATCGTTTTCAATTCAATTCATTTCGAAATCGTTTTCAATTCAGTTCATTTCGAAATCGTTTTCAATTCAGTTCATTTCGAAATCGTTTTCAATTCAATTCATTTCGAAATCGTTTTCAATTCAATTCATTTCGAAATCGTTTTCAATTCAATTCATTTCGAAATCGTTTTCAATTCAATTCATTTCGAAATCGTTTTCAATTCAGTTCATTTTAAATTTCAATTTCAAAATATTTAATTTCGAAATCACTTTTCAATATTCATTATACAACGAATAAAATCGATATAAATATCGTTCACGTCAAAATGGCGCAAAACTAATCAACACGGCTTTATATTTTTCACAACTTCTTTATTTTATTCAACAAATGAATATTCATCCCATTCAACACATGAATCTATATTTTTTTCAACCCACGACTAATCTCAACACATGAGTACTGTCAACACATCACTATTTTTGTTATGTAAAATATTTTATAAAACTATGGTATCTATCGTTTGATTTTCAATTAGACTTCTACTGGGAAGTAGTTCTAATTTTAAATATGATAAAGATGTAAATTTTTATTATATAAAATATTTCACTCAACACATGAACATCGTCAACACATGACTATTTTTATATTCAACACATGAATTTTCTTTTATAATATTCATTATTTTCCCGATTGGAATGAGGCCCAATCAATCACCATATAATGTTAATTATATGGATTCCATACAACACATGTATATAATAGCATTGAAAAATAATCAACCATCAACCAAAGTGCACTACACTGTATAAGCATCAAATATAGATATCTGACGCTTATAACAGCCTGTCAATCGATCGATCGACATATTTAATCAATCAGGATGAGTGAACTTCAAATTTCATCCCAACACCCGTGTGGGGTTTCAAACAATCAAACACAGATTTTATTTGTGCAGTTGGACGATGTGTAAAATTTACTGACCCAATCAATGTCCTTCAAATAGGTATACATAAACAAACCGTCCGGTTTGTAAATGAGTATTTTATTTTATTCATTTCACGTTAAAAATTATATTTTTAACGATAAAACATTTTTATTTCAACATATGAATTTCTATTCAGTTCATTCTTTAAATAAAATGCTATTTTTATTTTTCTAACTTATTTTAGAAAATTTCGGCGGCATAACGGCACGATACTAGGAACGGGACGAGGCCTAGCCTTATCCCCGGTCTAGTGAAGGCCCACGCCATTCACACATCAATCAAATCCATTCCATTTCACCAAACAATTCAATTCTAACCAAATAAACTAACCAACTACTCAACCAAACAATTTAACAAGCAAGCCATCCATTGTCTTTGGATGACGGGTGTCGGGTGCTACTAAGCACCGTCTGCATCCTAGTATATATATATATAACTAGAAAAAGAGAATTTAGAGTGAGAAGTTCTCACCAATAGCTATCCAATCATCTTGACTCTTCTTTTATAAAAAAAAAATCTCGTCGTTCTCGCCTTTTCATCTCCTTTGTTGCCCGTAGCCACTACATATATAAAAATCACACATTTTTATATTTCGATGTCTTTAAAATAAAAATCACATTTTTATTTATTCACTTTCAATTTAAAAATCATATTTTTATAATCACTATATATTTAAAAATCGAATTTTTACTATGCTGTTCAATATATAAAAATCCCATTTCAAAAATATAGATTTCGCCTTTATAAAAAATAAAGTTTTCGAAAAATCATATTTTCTATTTTCCTACACATAAAAAGGTGATATTTTTAATATTTTACCTATATAAAAATTATATTTTTAATTCTTCTATATAGTAAAGATTATATCTTTAATACTTTAAAAATATAAAAATCGTATTTTCCTAATACAAAAATCTAAACTTTTATAAATTAAAAATCCTAACTTTTATAAATTAAAAATCCTAACTTTTATATATTAAAAATCCTAACTTTTATAAACATAGAATTCATAAAAATAAATAAACAAAGCTATATATAATAAAAAAAACAAAAAAGAAAGGAAAAGACACTTACAGGTTTTAGCAAGAGGGAGGGGGGGTCGCGTTTTCCGTTCAGGTGGCCAGAGGGTGGTTCTGCGCCGCCAGCGGTGCTCCAATGGTCATGGCTTGCGGTAGCATCGGATTGGGTTTTGGGCGATAGGGGTTTTGGGGGTATTCGGGTTTCGTGGCAGAGGAGGGAGCGGAGTGGAGGAAGAAGAGATCGGAGGAGAGGGAGGCGGATTACGAGGAGGTGGCGCGTGGCCTAGAGGGGCGGCGTTAATCGCCTGAGCGATTTGGGTTCTTCGGTGCTGGAGAGGGCGAGTGGGAGGGAAGAGGTTCATGCGAGGGAGGAGAGGCTAGGGGAGAATCGGCGAAGTGGGGAGCAACGGCGGGCGGAGTGTCGCAGGTGGCGGCATGGGGAGAGAGAAGGAATCAGGTCGGGTTTTTTTGTTTTTTTTTCTTTTTTTTTTGAATGAACGGTAGGGATAAGTGGGGGGGGGGGAGAATAATAATATATAATTAATTTATTTTATTTATTTATTTTCAAATAAAGTTGACTTTTACATACGATCTCTAAACGAGGTCCACCGCCTGTCGTCCATAGCGTTTCACCCCCATTCCGAACACAATGGGATATGTATCGTAAGCTGATTCGGCTGTTACAATCAGTTTCCGTTAAATTTACATTTAAATCACCATATTGAATTTTAAACGTACATTTCAAATTACTGGGGTTATATACGAACTCTATAAATTGCAGAAAAATATTTTCTAGCTTCGTATTGACGATACGGTCCTAACAAGACTAGTTTCGTCGAATTCTGAGACCGTTGGAAAAATGGCCAATTTCCAGTCGATTAAAATCAACTAAATCTGGTCAAACGCGTTTTCCTTTGCCACGCTCACATATTGATTCAAAAAATTATGAAATTTGGAATCTAGCAATAATTTGACAACACGGACCCAACAAAATTGGTTTCGTCGAAATCCGAGGTCATTTGCAAAATGTCCATTTTTATGGGCCTGAATTCCATAGCGACTATTCAGAATTTTCAACTGGACATATCTTTTGATTCCCACTATGAAATTTCGATTTGTCGGCTTCGTTGGAAAGATATCATCAATTAGATCCTATGATTTTTGGTTTCACTAAAATCCGGATTGTTTTGCACCCGGTACATTCAATTGAAGTTTGAAATCGAATTATCGAACTACCGCGCCATTTTCAATTCTATTTATAATTATATATAAATATTTATTTTCTAACGACGACGTATATAATATATACGTCGAATTCTATTCAAAATAAATTTCTCGTCGATATTATTTAAAATAATCTATTTTAAATAATCAAAATTCGCTAAAATCGCTAAAATAAAAATTTCAAACTGGCTCGCATTTTACGGGTTGTTACAATCTCCCCCACTTAAAACTTTTCGTCCCCGAAAAGGAACAAAATCGAAAGTGGTTTGATTATTCAACACTATGTTCGATCTGGCTTCCATTCTCCAACTCTTCAGTTTCTGAGAATTTTTAAATTTTCAAAAATTTGGCTAACACCCTAAATTTTCGAAAAATTTCGCCATAACCTCCCCTGCACCGGGAGCATCGGGGAATTTCAAATAGCTTCCCCGGTCCTTCAGATCTCAAAAAGAAAAAGAAAAAGCCAAGCGGCTAGCCAATAGGCTCATAAAATCATCATCACCCAAACAAAACAGTAAATTATGTAGTAAACATGTACCTATTTGTCGGGCAAACAAATTTTATTCTCTGCTCTAGCCTCCTTGCTATGACCTGTTCAATGTAAGTATATGTATATGCAAGCAAATGCAACCAATTTTCAATATAATTCAATATTCAATTCAATTAGGCTAAATGATTCAAAATTATCAAACAAATAAACAAACAACACAAACATCAATCAATTAGTGAATTAGAGTTTCAAATTCATAATTTTTGATACATATACAGAAAATCATGTTTTTGATGCCAATTCACAACAATGTGTTCTAACTATATTAATTTTGGTTCTCACACCAGCCTAATGGAAATATATAGAAATCACACCTTCGAAATTCGAATATGAATACTGATGATGATGCACCATCATCAGAATCATCCCCGGATATCTAGAATGTGATTCTATATCTACCCAGTATATTAAAACTTCGAATATACGTTCATGACGCGTATACGCGAAATCTATATATACTCGATTGTCCATATTCAAAATAAATAAATATTCA
The DNA here is from genome assembly GCA_030737875.1 of Allium sativum. Taxonomy (NCBI): domain Eukaryota; kingdom Viridiplantae; phylum Streptophyta; class Magnoliopsida; order Asparagales; family Amaryllidaceae; genus Allium; species Allium sativum. The sequence goes on along the minus strand of CM060913.1, from coordinate 175,958,713 downwards.
AATACGTATAAAACGATTTAAATTTTCAAAACAAAATTGTTTTCATTTGAAAAGTATACTCTTCACACTCGTTCTAGGATACTACTGATCCTATTTCTAACGAGTCATTCTAATTGGATATTACTAATCCAATATCTGATGAATTCTTTCGTATGGTTCTAATGTGTCTTGTTCTCGAGCTCTGTAAACCAAAGCTCTGATACCAAACTGAAAGATAGCCGACGAAATCCGGTAGGCTTTGCAACCATCCCTTCATCCCCCAAGCAGCAGGTAAAACCCACCGCGGCTCTCACATGGTCCCCCAGTTACTTGTTTTACGGCAACCCTCTCGAGTCTCGCGCCCACTGGCGAACCAACCCCCACCACAAGGGACATGTGGGGGTAAGAGTCTCCCGTTCGCCACTAAACCGCGAAGCGAGAACCCCCCATCACGACTGCAACAAGAACTGGTGGTACTCCATATCTAACACCACGGTGTTATCGGTAAAATTAATTACCATTTCACGTTCAAATCTAATTAAAGATTTAACTATCGCTTTGGAGCAAAACTGGTGATACTCCACTCTCGATCACCATTCAGATTTGATAATTTAAATTATCAATTCACATTTTAATCTAATTAAAGATTCATTAAAACTCCACTTAGTTTTAATCTTTTCAGAAATCGATATCTTGCCTTTAACTGGTTAAAGAACCAATGTTATCTAAAACACGATTCACGATAAACCCAAATCACATTTGATATTAAATACAAGGCTCTGAATAGAAAATATACCGGCTTATATTCAATATCAAATTCTGAAACCAACAAATATCGTATTGGAAATAACGATATAAAATATATCTTTCAAATTCCCAAAACAATATCTGTATAGTCACGAAATCCAAGATCGAAATATCCCGAAGATAATTTCGATTCAACTCCAGTCCAATTCACGTATTGGAAATATTGATTATTTTTAAAATCACTTTCAAATTCAATTTATTTATTTCAAAAATAAATTGAATTTAATTCTAGTTCAAAACTAGTTCATTTCGATAGAAATCTATTTTTACCTATTCAAACGTGGAATTTTCCAGCACAATTCTTTCCAATTCACATATTATAATTTTACACAAATTATAGATATTTTTGATAATTTTATCAAGGCCCGTACAGTCGATTTCCAACAACGGCCATCGAACTGCACTTACAGCGACCTTTTCTGAAATTGATTTGGACATAATTCCAAATCCAACCGTTAGATTTCAAATTTCTAATATTCGTTGGAAAGCTCTTTTCGATACGAACCCAACGGTTCCGGATTTAGGAGAATCCGACGGTCGGATCTCCCGCAATGTCCGTTTGAAATAAATGGTCGAAATTCACGAACTGCCGCGGCGCGGCGCGTTCTATTCAGGCCATTATATTATATATATAATATATATTTCGTCGATTTCCATTTAAAACGAATTTTATAACTCGTTTTAAATTCGTTTCTGAAACAATTCAACTTCTATATTCAATTCAAATCAAAATTGAATTCTTCTTTATAAATCCGTTTTAAAATCCATTTCTATTCAATTCAACTTTTAATTCAATTTGAATTCATTTCAATTCACTTTCAATTCAATTTGAATTCGTTTTCAATTCAATTCATTTCGAAATCGTTTTCAATTCAGTTCATTTCGAAATCGTTTTCAATTCAGTTCATTTCGAAATCGTTTTCAATTCAATTCATTTCGAAATCGTTTTCAATTCAATTCATTTCGAAATCGTTTTCAATTCAGTTCATTTCGAAATCGTTTTCAATTCAATTCATTTCGAAATCGTTTTCAATTCAATTCATTTCGAAATCGTTTTCAATTCAGTTCATTTCGAAATCGTTTTCAATTCAATTCATTTCGAAATCGTTTTCAATTCAGTTCATTTCGAAATCGTTTTCAATTCAGTTCATTTCGAAATCGTTTTCAATTCAATTCATTTCGAAATCGTTTTCAATTCAGTTCATTTTAAATTTCAATTTCAAAATATTTAATTTCGAAATCACTTTTCAATATTCATTATACAACGAATAAAATCGATATAAATATCGTTCACGTCAAAATGGCGCAAAACTAATCAACACGGCTTTATATTTTTCACAACTTCTTTATTTTATTCAACAAATGAATATTCATCCCATTCAACACATGAATCTATATTTTTTTCAACCCACGACTAATCTCAACACATGAGTACTGTCAACACATCACTATTTTTGTTATGTAAAATATTTTATAAAACTATGGTATCTATCGTTTGATTTTCAATTAGACTTCTACTGGGAAGTAGTTCTAATTTTAAATATGATAAAGATGTAAATTTTTATTATATAAAATATTTCACTCAACACATGAACATCGTCAACACATGACTATTTTTATATTCAACACATGAATTTTCTTTTATAATATTCATTATTTTCCCGATTGGAATGAGGCCCAATCAATCACCATATAATGTTAATTATATGGATTCCATACAACACATGTATATAATAGCATTGAAAAATAATCAACCATCAACCAAAGTGCACTACACTGTATAAGCATCAAATATAGATATCTGACGCTTATAACAGCCTGTCAATCGATCGATCGACATATTTAATCAATCAGGATGAGTGAACTTCAAATTTCATCCCAACACCCGTGTGGGGTTTCAAACAATCAAACACAGATTTTATTTGTGCAGTTGGACGATGTGTAAAATTTACTGACCCAATCAATGTCCTTCAAATAGGTATACATAAACAAACCGTCCGGTTTGTAAATGAGAATTTTATTTTATTCATTTCACGTTAAAAATTATATTTTTAACGATAAAACATTTTTATTTCAACATATGAATTTCTATTCAGTTCATTCTTTAAATAAAATGCTATTTTTATTTTTCTAACTTATTTTAGAAAATTTCGGCGGCATAACGGCACGATACTAGGAACGAGACGAGGCCTAGCCTTATCCCCGGTCTAGTGAAGGCCCACGCCATTCACACATCAATCAAATCCATTCCATTTCACCAAACAATTCAATTCTAACCAAATAAACTAACCAACTACTCAACTAAACAATTTAACAAGCAAGCCATCCATGGTCTGTGGATGACGGGTGTCGGGTGCTACTAAGCACCGTCTGCATCCTAGTATATATATATATATATAACTAGAAAAAGAGAATTTAGAGTGAGAAGTTCTCACCGATAGCTATCCAATCATCTTGACTCTTCTTTTATAAAAAAAAATCTCGTCGTTCTCGCCTTTTCATCTCCTTTGTTGCCCGTAGCCACTACATATATAAAAATCACACATTTTTATATTTCGATGTCTTTAAAATAAAAATCACATTTTTTTTTTTATTCACTTTCAATTTAAAAATCATATTTTTATAATCACTATATATTTAAAAATCGAATTTTTACTATGCTATTCAATATATAAAAATCCCATTTCAAAAATATAGATTTCGCCTTTATAAAAAATAAAGTTTTCGAAAAATCATATTTTCTATTTTCCTACACATATAAAGGTGATATTTTTAATATTTTACCTATATAAAAATTATATTTTTAATTCTTCTATATAGTAAATATTAAATCTTTAATACTTTAAAAATATAAAAATCGTATTTTCCTAATACAAAAATCTAAACTTTTATAAATTAAAAATCATAACTTTTATAAATTAAAAATCCTAACTTTTATAAATTAAAAATCCTAACTTTTATAAACATAGAAATCATAAAAATAAATAAACAAAGCTATATATAATAAAAAAAACAAAAAAGAAAGGAAAAGACACTTACAGGTTTTAGCAAGAGGGAGGGGGGTCGCGTTTTCCGTTCAGGTGGCCGGAGGGTGGTTCTGCGCCGCCAGCGGTGCTCCAATGGTCATGGCTTGCGGTAGCGTCGGATTGGGTTTTGGGCGATAGGGGTTTTGGGGGTATTCGGGTTTCGTGGCAGAGGAGGGAGCGGAGTGGAGGAAGAAGAGATCGGAGGAGAGGGAGGCGGATTATGGGGAGGTGGCGCGTGGCCTAGAGGGGCGGCGTTAATCGCCTGAGCGATTTGGGTTCTTCGGTGCTGGAGAGGGCGAGTGGGAGGGAAGAGGTTCACGCGAGGGAGGAGAGGCTAGGGGAGAATCGGCGAAGTGGGGAGCAACGGCGGGCGGAGTGTCGCAGGTGGCGGCATGGGGAGAGAGAAGGAATCGGGCAGGGTTTTTTTCTTTTTTTTTTGAATGAACGGTAGGGATAAGTGGGGGGGGGGGGAGAATAATAATATATAATTAATTTATTTTATTTATTTTCAAATAAAGTTGACTTTTACATACGACCTCTAAACGAGGTCCACCGCCTGTCGTCCATAGCGTTTCACCCCCATTCCGAACACAATGGGATATGTATCGTAAGCTGATTTGGCTGTTACAATCAGTTTCCGTTAAATTTACATTTAAATCACTATATTGAATTTTAAACGTACATTTCAAATTACTGGGGTTACATACGAACTCTATAAATTGCAGAAAAATATTTTCTAGCTTCGTATTGACGATACGGTCCTAACAAGACTAGTTTCGTCGAATTCTGAGACCGGTGGAAAAATGGCCAATTTCCAGTCGATTAAAATCAACTGAAACTGGTCAAACGCGTTTTCCTTTGCCACGCTCACATATTGATTCGAAAAATTATGAAATTTGGAATCTAGCAATAATTTGACAACACGGACCCAACAAAAGTGGTTTCGTCGAAATCCGAGGTCATTTGCAAAATGTCCATTTTTATGGGCCTGAATTCCATAGCGACTATTCAGAATTTTCAACTGGACATATCTTTTGATTCCCACTATGAAATTTCGATTTGTCGGATTCGTTGGAAAGATATCATCAATTAGACCCTATGATTTTTGGTTTCACTAAAATCCGGATTGTTTTGCACCCTGTACATTCAATTGAAGTTTGAAATCGAATTATCGAACTACCGCGCCATTTTCAATTCTATTTATAATTATATATAAATATTTATTTTCTAACGACGACGTATATAATATATACGTCGAATTCTATTCAAAATAAATTTCTCGTCGATATTATTTAAAATAATCTATTTTAAATAATCAAAATTCGCTAAAATCGCTAAAATAAAAATTTCAAACTGGCTCGCATTTTACGGGTTGTTACAAATATTTTATTTATATTGAATTGACAATATAGTTCAATTCAACAAAAGTGATCAAAATAATATTTCATTTATATTGAATTGACAATATAGTTCAATTCAACAAATATGGAAATCCATTTTTGTTTAATATATATTGTTGAATAAAATATGAGCAACCATGATTTATTTTAACCAACGCATACAGATCTATATTTTAACAAACAAATCTATGTTCGTACATCACCAACAAACAGACAATCATCCACAATATCATCGCATAACAGATCTGAATTATACACATTAAATCATCACTTAGCAAATAAATTAAATAATTAATTAATTATTAAAAAGAAGAAATCTCACATTGGAATTTATCTGAATTTCCAACAGTCTCTGTTTCATCTCTAGTCAGTTTCATGCTGTAGTGCTCGTTGTCACGGTTCTAATGAATCTGAAATCGTTCGATTCTGTTTTCATTTGAGAAAGATGTGGCGTTTTAAACCTTTGTTTCTTTAATTACATAATTAAACTAAATTAAAATAATTAATTACTCATCATACAAATTAGGGCCGCTCCTTATCTCCTCTTCTTCACCGTTGCTGTACAAAAACGAACCCAACTGTCGACTTTGAAACCCCCTGCGCGGACGCACTCCAAGGCACCGGAATCCGATCAGGTTACACCACTCCGACCGCCGATGGACCTCCTTCCCATGCCCCAGCCCTGGTTGAACTCGGTGGGCCCACCTGTGCCAGAAGACGGCATGAAGTCGGCAGCTTAAGGCCTCAAATCCGTACGAATTTCACAATGGAATTTGATCATTACCGTATAGAATCGTAGAGCCAGAGTTTCTCTTCAATTTGGTTTTAGATTTGTGAATTAATTCTGAGTAGATTAAAAGAAATTAAGGGATGAAGGGTTGACAATTTCGGCCATTGGTTCTTTGAAGTGGCGGCTGGGAATGTGGTAATTAGGGTTAGCGTATCTTACTATATAGGGGCCGTATTTATACCGTATTTTCCTTTTTATTTAATTCTTTAATTAAAATAAAACCTGTTAATATATACGAACTCCAAATCAATCCCAACAAGTGTCGCCGCTAGCTAATAACCCCCATCCCGGACACAATGGAACATGTTTCATGAGCCAATTCGGCTGTTACGATAAGTTTTTCTTTATATTAAATTATAAATCATTTAATTATTAAATTCAAACGTACATTTTAAATTACCGGGGCCACATACGGACTCTAAAAATAACAGAAAAATTATTTCTAGCTATGTTTTGACAATACGGTTCTAACAGGACTAATTTCGTCGAATTCTGAGATTGTTTGAAAAATAGCCATTTCCAAGTCGATTAAATTTGACTAAAACTGACAAAACACGTTTTCCTTTGCCAAGCTCACATATTAATTCGGAAAATTATGAAAATTAAAACTTAGCAATAATTTGACATTCCAGTTCCAACAAAAGTGGTTTCATCGAAAACCGAGGTCGTTTGCAAAACGGCTATTTTTAAGGCCAATATATTATATTAAAATATATATATATAAATTCTGCAGCGACTTTTCTGAATTTTAAACTGGACATAACTTTTTATTTTTAAAGTGAAATTTCAGTTTTTCAGATTCGTTAGAAAGATATGATTAAATAGATTTAAATATTTCTGGTTTCGCTCAATTCTGATTTATTTTGAATCCTATACATTCAGTCAAAGTTCAAATTCAAATTTTCAAACTATAGCGCTGTTTTAAACTTCTTTTATAAATAAATTAATTTTTTTTAAAAAGAAATTTTGTAATCGTTCTTATTTAAAATAAATTATTTTAAATATTAAAATCCATTAAAATTTCTAAAATAAAAATTTTAAATTGGCTCCAAAATTCCGGATCATTACAATCGCCCCCACTTAAAATCTTTTCGTCCTCGAAAAGGAACGAAGCAAAAGTTGTTTAATTAACTAGCTCAATTTTTAATTTTTATTTATTGCTTTAATAAATTTTTTAGTTAAATTAATTATCATTTCTATACTTTTATTAGCCAAACTAATAATCAAACATCGCAACCATCAATAAATTAGGTAATTAACTTTTCAAATATATATATAACTTTTATATATAGCCATAAATCATAATTTTAGTGCAAATCACAGTAATGTGTACTAACTAAGTTTTGGTTCTCATACCAGTCAATGGAAATATATAGATATCCCACTTTCGAAACTCGAACATAAATCCTGATGACGCTAGCAATCATCAGAATCATCTCCGGGCGACTAGAGTGTGATTCTATATCTATCCAGTATATTAAATCTTCGAATATTCGTTAATTACTCGTATATTCGAAATCTTTATATACTCGATTGTCCATATTAAAATATAATAAAATCAAATACTTATACCTAGATAAAATTTTCAAAACTAAATTTGTTTTCATTCTTATTTTTAAAGAAAATAATACTCCTTTTCATTCTTATTTTTAAAGAAAATAATACTCCTCACACTCGTTCTAGGATGCTACTGATCCCATCTCTATCGATTTATTCTTATTGGATATTACTAATCCAATCTCTGTTGAATTCTTTCGTTCGGTTCTAATGTGTCTTGTTCTCGAGCTCTGTAAACCAAAGCTCTGATACCAAATGAAACGACCAAAACTTCCCAGTATAGGAAAGGCTGGATTGCTTTGAGAACAACACACATCAGAACACAAACTGAAGAACATTTTATTGCTGATTACAACAATTACATCAGAGTACAAGAATGTAATAGAGAATGAATACTTATTACATAATAGGAATACAATAATATCATAGTTTTAAATAACATTTAAATAGCAGCGGAAAATAATACAAATATACAACTGGAATAAATACACGGATACAGAGCTTTCCGAATACCGCTTCAGCTGTAAGCCAGGATCCTGTAAATGTATCTGCAAAAAGACTACTCGACTGCCCGTGTGGAAAATATGGGCACCCGAGTTTGCCAGTGAAACAAACAACAGGTCAGTCATGGGACTGGTATGATAAATCTTAACTTAACTTATCTAATAATAAGGATAATCACAAGACCACGCCTCTAACGCGGAACGGGTTTAGTCCATTGGATTGTCAGTGCATAAAATAAGGTAAATCGTTAAACAACGCAATGCTTTTTAGAAAAATGAAACCATTATAAGACCCAAGTCCCATCACACAACGCAACGCAAACCGGAGGATAGGGTTTTACCTTATAATGGTCAAGAGATGCTTGATACGATAAAACGGATTTAGTAATAGTGTGTATATCTATGGGTATATATATATATATATTTCAAAAACAATTTCAATCATAATGTATTAATCATTGACGACATAGTACCCCATCCTACTATGTCGCCATACTAGTTCTACAATCAAAACCGCAAGGTCATATTGGAAATTGGATTTCTATCATGAGTCGAGGCTAGGGGCAAGCTCCTCTCCGATTCGAGACACTCTTGCAAATGCCTCAGGATCCCCCGCAGTGAACCCTTGGATCTTCAGGGTCGGTCCCAACCTAAGGGTAGTGGATTAATTATGCTTGAACACACGCTTCCCGGTCCCTTTGGACCTATAATATGACCACTAACGGCCTATAAAAATCCGAGGCGCCTCAAATTCCATCATCCACTTAAGTAAAATGTCAGCCAGTTTAAGCACCGACACCACTCCAAGCTAGAAAGAAACGTGTGCACTCCTTGCCGTCCTAATCCCGTTTTTGACTCATACCGGGGTGTGGGGCTCGCGAAGTCACGATATACACAAAGTTATGCCGTAATAGGCTATACTTTGATCATCCCACAAGGCCGTGCTTTTCAACAAAATCGTTGATCATTTGCATCTTGGCGTGCCACATTGACAATTCACGCCATGCGATCAATCACTATTAATATATACCAGGGTGTTAAGTAGAGAATAAATCCTCTACCACCAAACATACATACATTAACATTAATCAATTTAATTCACATGGAACGAAATCCAATGTCAGACATGCATCCATTTACTAGCTTATGCTCTAGGTCTGAGCGAAAACCAAATCCGAACAATCAACAATTGTCCGGACTGCCACCACTGAAGCCCCTTCAATGTAGCTACTCCCATCAAGGGTCTTTGTAGCAACACATCCATTCGATGTGAAGATCGGCGGTCTTCATCCACCGTCTTCATCTTCGACTCTTCATCGTCGTAGTAATTATTCGGAATGGGTTAAACTCGGTCTTTCCGAATAACTAGCGTATTTTATAATTAAAAATCAAGTACTATAAATCACATCCAACGCCACATTCCAATTCAGAATATTCTTCTAACAAAATATTCGCATTTTTTTATCAAAGATAAAATCTTTAAATTATTCTTAAATCTTACTTTTAACGATTTATTAAGAACCCAATTTGGTTTTAAATATCACAATTCATTATTCAATGATTAATTAAATTTAAAAAATTAATCTTATCTTCAACTTGGTTAAAGAACTAATGTCCTTTAAAACAAAGTTCACGGTAAACCCGAAATCATCTTCCATAAAATATGGAATCTTCACAGAAATCAAATCAACATATATAATCGTTATAAATTCCTATATCCAACCAATAATATAAATGGAACAATGGCAAAGCCTCTTAAATTACATATGTAGTATCAGTTTTCTTTTACAGAAGCTTATCTCGGTTATTATTAATTCGAATTCCATTCAACTCCAAATTTAATATATTAAATTGGAATACTTGGCTTTTGGAAAATTCCCATTTAAATCTTAATAAAAGATTCATAAATTCCAAATCATATTTTCACTGTCAGTTGGGTTAAAGAACACATGTCACTTAAAAACATAGTTCACAATAAACCCAACTCACATTTCATCTTATTTCAATTACTAAATATAATTGAAAACTTTAATAATCTAAATAAAAGATTATTCTTTTCATACGGGGTTTAAGAACAGTGTTATTTAAGACACTATTCACGACAAACCCAAAATCCAATTTATTTAATTTCAATTAAATATTGACAAATTGGAAAACTTCATTAAATCTTAATTTAATGATTAATTCTAGTTGATAACTGGTTCATTTAGATAAAAATATATTCTTCCAAAATATATTCATTTTCTAAAATATATCTTTTCCTAAGAATATTATTCATTGGAATGTGACTCAATCAACAACCATATATTGCACGAAATCAACAAGCATGATAAATAATTATCAAACATCCAGTAAATCAACCAAAGTGGATTCTACACTAAATATTGGGACTAGTGTAGATCAGATATCATCCCAACACCCGTGTGGGGTCTCACCCAGCAATCAAATAATTAATTATTTGTGCACTTGGGCGATGTGTGAAAATTATCGACCCAATCACATAAACAAGTCGGATGACTTGTAAATGGAAGTGTAATATTAAATTTGAATATACTAACAATATATTTAACACATCAAACATTTCCACATCTTAGACATACATCTCAATTCTTTTTACTATGCACAACTGACAATAAAAATCTAGTCTTTTATTTCTTTTGTGTAATCCTTAGCAGTGACCAAAAATTGTATATTTTGGTTTAATCATTTTAATGTACAAAAATGGTAATTTTTTTCCCTTTCTTTTAATGTAAACAAAAATGTAAATTTTGTCTAATCCTTTTAAATAAACAAAAATGTAAACTTATTCCTTTAATCCTTCTTAATGATCAAAATTGTAATCTTCCTTATAAATGACAAAATGTGTATTTTTACTTCATTCTTTTCAATGTGACAAAAATGTCCATTTCTAATTCATTCCCTTTAATGTATAAAAAAAATACATTTCTAATTCATTCTCTTTAATGTATAAAAATATACATTTCTAATTCATTCTCTTTATTGTATAAAAATAATGATTTGTTTGTTAGCTTTTAAAGCAAACGAAATGATGATTTTATTTATTTACTTCTAATGCAAACAAAATGAGAATTTCGTTTATTAACTTTACAATGTAAACAAAATGAGAATTTTGTTTATTAACTTTTCAATGTAAATAAAATGAGAATTTTGCCTTCATTCTTTTCAAATAAACAAAAATGTGATTTTGTCTTCATTCCTTTCAAATAAACAAAAATGTGATTTTTATACTACATTAAAAAAATGATATTCTTTTTCTAAGTTTCTAAGACTAACATTAAAAATGTGTTTTTAATGTGAAACATATTTCACATTGAAATATGTAAATTCTTCTACTCTTTATAATATTAGCATTAAAAATGTGTTTTTTTAATGTGAAACATATTTCATAATGAAATATGTAAATTTTTCATTACATGATTTATTTCAACAAGGGAATAAAAATAAAAACATAACTTTTTATTTCATGCTTTACTTGCAAAAAGGAATGCAAATAAAGATTTAACTTTTTTTTTTAGTTTTATTTACATCAAGGAATGTAAATAAAAGAAAAATGTAACTTTTTAATTCAATGTATATTTGAGTGAATGTAAAAAGGAACAAACTTAATTTCAATGAATATTTACATTAGTGAATGCAAATAAAAGGATAAATCTTATTTTCAATGTATATTTGCATTTGTGAATACAAATACAAGAACATATTTTACTTTCAATGTATATTTACATTTAAGAATGCAAATAAAAGAATAAACTTTATTTTTATTATGCATTTACATTTGTGAATGCAAATAAAAGAACAAATTTTATTTTGAATACATATTTGCATCTCTAATCAAGTTTGACCAAAAAAATGTATATTTATTTCACTGGTTCAAGTTTTGATAAAAATGTGAATTTTCTATTCAATAATCAAGTTTTGAGAAAAGTGATATTTCAATTCAAAAATCAAGTTTTGATAAAAGTGACATTTCAATTCAAAAATCAAGTTTTGGTAAGAGTGATATTTTCATTTCAAAAATCAAGTTTTGGTAAGAGTGATATTTATTCTTAATATACATTTTTCACTAAAAATGATCAAAATAATATTTTATTTATATTGAATTGACAATATAGTTCAATTCAACAAAAGTGATCAAAATAATATTTTATTTATATTGAATTGACAATATAGTTCAATTCAACAAAAGTGATCAAAATAATATTTCATTTATATTGAATTGACAATATAGCTCAATTCAACAAATATGGAAATCCATTTTTGTTTAATATATATTGTTGAACAAAATATGAACAACCATGATTTATTTTAACCAACGCATACAGATCTATTTTTTAACGAACAAATCTATGTTCGTACATCACCAACAAACAAACAATCATCCATAATATCATCACATAACAGATCTGAATTATACACATTAAATCATCACTTAGCAAATAAATTAAATAATTAATTAATTATTAAAAAGAAGAAATCTCACATTGGAATTTATCTGAATTTCCAACAGTTTCTGTTTCACCTCTAGTCAGTTTCATGCTGTAGTGCTCGTTGTCACGGTTCTAATGAATCTGAAATCGTTCGATTCTGTTTTCATTTGAGAAAGATATGGAGTTTTAAACCTTTGTTTCTTTAATTACATAATTAAACTAAATTAAAATAATTAATTACTCATCATACAAATTAGGGCCGCTCCATATCTCCTCTTCTTCGCCGTTGCTGTACAAAAACGAACCCAACTGCCGACTTTGAAACCCCCTGCGCGCACGCACTTCAAGGCACCGGAATCCGATCAGGTAACACCACTCCGACCACCGACGGACCTCCTTCCCACGCCCCAGCCCTGGTTGAACTCAGTGGGCCCACCTGTGCCAGAAGACGGCATGAAGTTGGCCGCTTAAGGCCTCAAATCCGAACGTGTTTCACAATGGAATTTGATCATCGCCGTATAGAATCGTAGAGCAAGAGTTTCTCTTCAATTTGGTTTTAGATTTGTGAATTAATTCGGAGTAGATTAAAAGAAATTAAGGGATGAAGGGTTGACAATTTCGGCCATTGGTTCTTTGAAGTGGCGGCTGGGATTGTGGTAATTAGGGTTAGCGTATCTTACTGTATAGGGGCCGTATTTATACCGTATTTTCCTTTTATTTAATTCTTTAATTAAAATAAAACCTGTTAATCGATACGAACTCCAAATCAATCCCAACAAGTGTCGGCCCTAGCTAATAACCCCCATCCCGGTCACAATGGAACATGTTTCGTGAGCCAATTCGGCTGTTACGATAAGTTTTTCTTTAAATTAAATTATAAATCATTTAATTATTAAATTCAAACGTACATTTTAAATTACCGGGGCCACATACGGACTCTAAAAATAACAAAAAAATTATTTCTAGCTATGTTTTGACAATACGGTTCTAACAGGACCAATTTCGTCGAATTCTGAGACTGTTTGAAAAATGGCCATTTTCAAGTCGATTAAATTTGACCGAAACTGACAAAACACGTTTTCCTTTGCCACGCTCACATATTAATTCGAAAAATTATGAAAATTGAAACTTAGCAATAATTTGACATTCCGGTTCCAACAAAAGTGGTTTCGTCGAAAACCGAGGTCGTTTGCAAAATGGCTATTTTTAAGGCCAATATATTATATTAAAATATATATATATAAATTCTGCAGCAACTTTTCTGAATTTTAAACTAGACATAACTTTTTATTTTTAAAGTGAAATTTCAGTTTTTCAGATTCGTTAGAAAGATATGATTAAACAGATTTAAATATTTCTGGTTTCGCACAATTCTGATTTATTTTGAATCCTGTACATTCAGTCAAAGTTCAAATTCAAATTTTCAAACTGCAGCGCTGTTTTAAACTCCTTTTATAATTAAATTAAATTTATTTTTTTTAAAAGAATTTTTTTAGTCATTCTTATTTAAAATAAGTTATTTTAAATATTAAAATCCATTAAAATTTCTAAAATAAAATTTTTAAATTGGCCCCAAAATTCCGGGTCGTTACAATCGCCCCAACTTAAAATCTTTTCGTCCTCGAAAAGGAACAAAGCTAAAAGTTGTTTAATTAACTAGCTCAATTTTAAATTTGTATTTATTGCTTTAATAATTTTGTTAGTTAAATTAATTATCATTTCTATACTTTTATTAGCCAAACTAATAATCAAACATCGCAACCATCAATCAATTAGGTAATTAACTTTTCAAATATATATAACTTTTATATATAGCCAAAAATCATAATTTTAGTGCAAATCACAGCAATGTGTACTAACTAAGTTTTGGCTCTCATACCAGTCAATGGAAATATATAGATATCCCACTTTCGAAACTCGAACATAAATCCTGATGACGCTAGCAATCATCAGAATCATCTCCGGGCGACTAGAGTGTGATTCTATATCTATCCAATATATTAAATCTTCGAATATTCGTTAATTACTCGTATATTCGAAATCTTTATATACTCGATAGTCCATATTAAAATATAATAAAATCAAATACGTATACTTAGATAAAATTTTCAAAACTAAATTTGTTTTCATTCATATTTTTAAAGAAAATAATACTCCTTTTCATTCTTATTTTTAAAGAAAATAATACCCCTCACACTCGTTCTAGGATGCTACTGATCCCATCTCTAACGATTTATTCTTATTGGATATTACGAATCCAATCTCTGATGAATTCTTTCGTTCGGTTTTAATGTGTCTTGTTCTCGAAACTGGTGTGAGAACTGAAACAGTTATTTATAACTTTACTTTAAAAGATAGTAAATCAAGGGACCACGCCGTATAACACGGAACGGGTTTTCTCCCAAGAATACTAGTGCATGGAATAAACAATGCAATGCTTTTTGGAAAAATGAAGCTATTATATGACCTAGGTCCCATCACACAATGCTTAATACGTGCAAAGCAAAATCATTTGATATTATTACTAGTGCATATATGTTTCAGAAGCAAATTCAATCATAAATATCAATCCTAGACGGCATAGCTACAATCTACTATGTCGCCATATATAAGTTACAATCAAATCCGTGATTTCGTATTGGAAATTGGGTTCCATCATGAGTCGAGGCAAGGGGCAAGCTCCTCACCGCTTCGAGACACTCTAGCAAATGCCTCATGTAACACCCCGCCTCCGCTAGGGTCACTCGCAAAGGAATGCACTAGCTTTAGAGGGGCATTATTGGTAAACATGCATAGAAATATCACAAGCCAGAACATATAAAAATAGCGGAAGTAAAATCAAACTTTCATAACATGAATAAATAAGGTCTAAAGCCTTTTACATCAGAGTACATCAAAACCTGTCTTGCAATAGTAAAGAAGCATAAAGACATTTTCATAAATTATTCCCAAAGTAAAAACAGTAAAGTAGCCATTAGCCAAGAAAAGTCCAAGCCATCCATGATGACCTTCAAGCAGAAGAAGTCCGAACTAAACAACAGTATTTCCTCCCTGTAATCTGAGGGGGGGGGGGGAAACGGAAGAAAAGAGGCGAAACAAAACGGGTCAGTCAAAAAGACTGAGTAAGCCATATCTACTATTAGCATAAAAACTAGTAAAGTTAACTGACATGAGAAACTGAGACGAACATAAGCATGATAACAAGATAGGTAAGCTAAATCAAAATAACAGGATGAACTACTGAACTCAGATAAACTAAGGTGTCATGATAAATTACGATGTCAAGATAAAACAAGGTATCACATCGTCAGGTTTCTATCAAGTATAATATCCCCAAGGTATCTATCACGTATAACGTCCCATGATATCTATCCTGCATTTTAGCTCTGCACCTACCGTACTAGTATCCCCACCGTATCATGTGTTAACCAAGAATGACCCTCACTCAAAAGTCGTGTAATGGTCCATGTCAACTTAATATATCGCATATATAGGTTACTCAACTTGTATGTTTTATTCCATGTAAATGTTCAGTCCCTTGCCGTAGACCATACGGGCTTTCCCATGAGATTCTACATTACTTTAACATAGTTCCATGATCCTTAAGATCGGTTTGGACTGTTACCCTAAACCTAGCTAGGGTCTTCCAACATGAATTATCGTTTGTACAACTAGGACTTATGCTACCTAGGGCCACTAGGGATTACGCTTACCTATTGCACGTTTTCGTATCTCGGTTTTGGTTCAACCACCCAGGGCCACTGGGATTTACGCTAACCGTCAACCGCGCCCTTTTTCCCACGCATTCATCGTGAATCGTTTTCCATGATTGTATGCACATGTATCACATCGTGCCATCCGAGTCCTGTCACAGGGCAGATCGAGAAATACAGGACTCGGTCGGGAGCTTTCGATTTATCTGCCGATGCAGATGCTAAGGTCTGTTTTTCTATACGTGGCAATGGTCCCACGCGACCCCTCCCTCAACTAGTGAAAGACAAGACATGATAAATCCTGTATGAGAACACACTACTGGCCAACCCACAATCCTAGCCTTACCGCAACCATAATTAGATAGCAATTATGGTCTATTGGGTGTTCTCTGCCTTTCCGTACGTACACGCTTGACCAAAGATGGTAGGTAGTCTGACGAAATGCTATCTAGCGTACGACCGTGTATCGTCGACTATCCCCTATCCATCCCCGTCTTTAGGTCGCTCGCATAGCAACCAAGGCATACTCTTGGTTCTTCTAACGCAGACCTTAACCTCTCATGAGCCTAGTATAATCACCTGGCAGCTCATAGAGGGATACCAAGAATACCCTCACGTTCCCCGAAGCCGCTGCTTCGTTACCCAGTTCACTGGAGCCTTTATCTAAATCAGATACTTGCTCCTACTCGTATACTTAAACGATGACCTACCGTATCAGTTTACTCATCTATCTATGAACTGGTCTAAATTTCCTTGACTAAGAATCATTACTTAGTTATTCCTCAACTAAGGTTTACCACTTAGCCTTATTCCCGTTATCCTTGTTAACTACGGTTATCCCCTATCCTCAGAACTAGGGTTTACATAATGGATTAAGTGTCACTTAAGTTCATGACTTAACCCGTCTACCAATCATGTCAAAATTGGCTAAGTATCCAAGTCCAAGACTTAACCCGTCTTCAAATCATGTCAAAATTGGCTAAGTATCCAAGTCCAAGACTTAACCCTACAAACCATGCTCACGTTGGTTAAGTATGTATTAAGCAATTCACGACTTAACCTCGTCCAATTATCATTCTAGATTGGTTAAGTATATATTAACTTGACCCTATCAATTTACTCAGTCAAATCGGTCAAGTGTATTCAAGCGATTCGTGACTTAGCCTTATCATGTTTTCACGTTAGATCGGTTAAAAATAGGTTAACTTAACCTCAATAAATTCACGAGTTAGATTGGTTAAGTACAGGTCACTTAACCACATCAATTCATCATGTTTAGATTAGTTAAGTGTTTAACTTAACCCCATTAAACTACCAAGTGGGATTAATTAAGTCTAGGCTAACTTAACCCCATCCGATTTCCATGTTTAGACTAGTTGAGTCTAATCTTAACCCCATTCGTTAACCGTATTTTTCGGTTAAGCGTCATTAAGAAAACTTACTTAACCTTACCAAGTTATCGCGTTGGATTGATTAAGTGTTGGTTAACTTAACCCCGTCCACTAGTCATATAAAAATGGTTAAGTGTCATTAGGCAAATCAAGTTACTTAACCTACCCAACCTTGTCATGTTTTGTTAAGTATCATTAGCCTAATCAAATTACTTAACCCATTGGTCCATGTCATATTTGGTTAAGAGTCATTAATCAAATTAACTTAACCCTATCATGTGGCATTAATTACTTAATGCACCTTCACCTCTCACATTAGATTTGTTGTGGTTACTAGTTAAGCCGGTCGGTTCCGGGTAGCTTTACACCACAACTTGGTCTAACCTCGGGTTCAAGCACAACATGACCAACTTCTCACATTGGGTCCTATTGTTTGCAACTACTAGTTAGGCCGGTCGGTTCCGGGTAGTTTTACGTTGCAAACTCAACCCAACCTCGAGTTGGCCACACTTATATTATCTAAGTGTCATGTCCATCATGTTTCCCAAAACATGTTACAAGTTTTCAAGCATTTGGGTAGACCTAACTTAATAGGTAAATTCCCAAGGGTAGACCTAACTTAATAGGTAAATTCCCAAGCTTATGTTTTTATGCATACATACATGTCAACTTCCATGTTATATTTCAAGTCATGTTTTCAAGTTGTATTTTCATGTCATTAGAAATTACCCATAACATAACCCAACGCTTTTAAACTCGCATATACGTTCGCGACAACGTAATGGATTAAAAGAAGAGACTTGGCAAAGGCATGACAAAAATGGATATTAAGCCACAAGTTAATCATGGTGGCAAATGAGGCACAAATGTGTTCATTAACTTGCATGTTACATTCTTAAGCCTCAAAACATGCATAAACCCAAACTTGGCACATAAGCGAATCATGGTGACAAAAGATATGGAATGATGACTAGTAACTCGCATATATCATCATATAAGGGTTATGACTTCATATGCAAGTTGACATAAAGGTTATGAGGGTTCTCATGTTGCCTAATGCAACATTTCAACATAAAGGTTGTAGCTTTTAGCTCACAAGATCAAGATAATGACTTCATAAACTTGCATGACATGATAGCATGTATCATACTCAATGATCAAACCCAAACTTGCAACATGAACATTTAACTTCATAGTTAATATCTAAGAGTAGGGAAAGGGCTTACATTGCTATGAAGGCACAAAAGATATGAAAAAGCCCTTATGCAATCAAATAGACCCAAAATGCAAGCTCTAACATAAAAACCCTTGAGCCAAAATGATCAAAATCCTTGCTTTATGATGCAAAGATTGAAACTTGACTTGAATGCAAGCTAATGACACTCATACAAGCTTGAAAACACTTGTATGCATGGAAAATCTCTCATAGAAACCATTTAGAAATTTTATGAAGAGAGTGGAGGCCATGAGAGGTAAAATTTTGTCATAGTTTAGTTGCATGAATGAATAATGAGGATTTAGGATAGGTTTGGGTCTTATTTATAGATTAGGCAAGTGTTTTAGGCCATAGGATTAAACCTAGATTCAATCCAAGCCATCAAAGCATGTCTTGGGGAAGAAGTCAAGTGTAGGAACCATCTAGGGCCTTTAGATTAAAGATGAACCATGAGAACCATCCAAATGCAAAATCTGCATTTGAGCGAATCGGCCCACGGGTTGACAGCCAAACACCCTGGATTAACCCCTAGTCGACCCAGCGGGCTTGGGTCGACCTCAAAAATCGGCCGGTTCGGTTATTCCCCTCTCCCAATTCGCTGTTTTGAACATTTTTGCATATTTATTTATTTATTTAATTTTCAATTATATATATGTATATATATATTAATATATATATTTCTCTGCGCAATCCATTTCACTTAATCAAGTATACTTTAATTTGGGAATTTTTCGTGAAACTTCGTGAGGCCATATCTTGGTCATACGGACTCCGATTCTCGAAAACTCAGACTCTATTTCGCGTATTTTTCCGAGACGAACGCAATGGCATAGCCCGTTTTACTTGATTCAGAATTTAAAATTAAATTCTGCCTTGATTCTCGTCTTAACACGTTATCGAAAAATACGGGTTGTTACATTCTCCCCACCTTTTAGGATTTCGTCCCCGAAATCTCCAAGTTAAGAAGAACATATCCTACCATCTATCATCCATCTACTCAAAACATCATCCACAAGCAACCATTGTCCTTAGATGATTTCTAATGCTGTATGAATATATGCAAAACGTGTGTGTACATGTTCCTTAGCTAATGCTAATGATCAGGCCTGAATAATCTTTCTAATGCAAAATATGTATAGTGCTATAAATCCAACATGTATGCAAATAGTCCTAGTCATATAGATACTATATGCGTGCACAATCATTCATTCATATGCAACAACCGCATGATAATACATTCGATTTCATCCATAAACAAGTATAAATACTCGTGCATATGCAATATGAAATGTGACCGAGTCGAGCTAGTATCTAATGTGTATTCGCGCATCCACGAGCAACCACTTGCAACCACTTGCAACCATATCAATCATAACATGTTTCAAATACATGTTTACATCCATAGGGTTCTACCTAGAATTCCCTGAAACAGGGCCGAGAAGATAAACAAGACAAACTCCTTACGGGGTTTGTAACAGAAAGTAGGACCGAGAGGATGTCCACAAAAGATAACCTACATGTAAGCTCTACAGAAACAGGGATCAAGGATATACTCCCATAAAGAGATATCATGCGCGTATCTAGTCTTTGACCATCAAAGTCGTATTTCCTCGGGCTTACTTCCATTGTGCCTTGACCGCCCTTTAACTTCGCGATTTCGTAGCTTCTTATTTCCTGCTTCCATAACATGAGCTGAAACTCATTTCTTCGTCGCCTCTCGTTCCACTTGCATTTATCCTTTTTCTAGAATACTTGGCGCAAACATGACTGCGTACTCATGATCTCATGCAAGCTTTCCAAAATTCACTAGTGAATCTTGGATCTCGTTTATATACTATAAGGCATTCCATGTAGAAGAACTTTCTCTTGAAAGTAAACAGATGTCAATCAGGTTATCATGCGCACTTACTAGGGTGATCTCTATAACCCATGCATAAATGAAGTAAACCATCCGTCTTATTGGCGAACACCACTCGATCGGGCTTCAAATTTCCAATAAAGGCATCAAGGGATTCTAAGTAACTAGTCATGACAGAACCTCAAAAAGGTTACCCGATACTTCGAGGGCATTACCAAGGCTAGTCAAAAGGTCTAACTACCCTCCTATCAAAACCGAGTGTGGCACCCCCTACTGGATAACCACTTCATCCCCAGAATCCATCCATAGCTTATAAACATAAGCGTTATTTCCAAACTCAACACTTGGCATAGACATTCCCAAATCCAAACAAGTCATGTATAAATGGACTGATTCTCCAATAGGACTTTGAGACAAAAATGGGATTCTCTATTACGTTAGTACTTAAGGTGCAGAGACTCAACTACCGAAGCGGACTTAAATGATGCGGGGATCAAAACGAAGTCTTGGCGGGATGATAGAAAAGAATAACTAGATCTTCAACAAGGATGTTATCCCCCTACTCAGGTACTCTAGTGAGGGTATACAACGATGATCTTGTCCTTGTCCCACAATACTTAACTATCCATCCCGTTTCACCATACCAAAGATACTTTCTCGTCATGGGTTTCATTGTTCATCTTTCTCCCTCCTTTGAGGACTAAGCCATACCAACAAGTTGCTCATCCTTAAGCTCGTATCCTTTATCCTCTTTCTCACTATCCTTTCTTATAACGCGACCACTGGTCTCTTGAAAACCACCTCCATCGCATGGAAAGCACTTTCGTAGATAGAAAAGACTAGTCGCAGTTAAAACAACTGTGACTACAGATGGAGGAAAGAAAGGAGAAGAGATTCAATTAAGGAAACAAGGATAGTGCTAATGGCCTTTGGGGAATAGCCTTTTTCTTTTAAAAGAAAAATTTCTTGAAAAAATGCTTCTTTGTAAACGATTTTCAAATAGTTTTCAGAAGGTCTTTAAAAACTTTTGCCCAGTCTGGTAACCTTCTGCTCTGATACCACGTGTAACACCCCGCCTCCGCTAGGGTCACTCGCAAAGGAATGCACTAGCTTTAGAGGGGCATTATTGGTAAACATGCACAGAAATATCACAAGACAGAACATATAAAAATAGCGGAAGTAAAATCAAACTTTCATAACATGAATAAATAAGGTCTAAAGCCTTTTACATCAGAGTACATCAAAACCTGTCTTGCAATAGTAAAGAAGCATAAAGACATTTTCATAAATTATTCCCCAAGTAAAAACAGTAAAGTAGCCATTAGCCAAGAAAAGTCCAAGCCATCCATGATGACCTTCAAGCAGAAGAAGTCCGAACTAAACAACAGTATTTCCTCCCTGTAATCTGGGGGGGAACGGAAGAAAAGAGGCGAAACAAAACGGGTCAGTCAAAAAGACTGAGTAAGCCCTATCTACTATTAGCATAAAAACTAGTAAAGTTAACTGACATGAGAAACTGAGATGAACATAAGCATGATGACAAGATAGGTAAGCTAAATCAAAATAACAGGATGAACTACTGAACTCAGATAAACTAAGATGTCATGATAAATTACGATGTCAAGATAAAACAAGGTATCACATCGTCGGGTTTCTATCAAGTATAATATCCCCAAGATATCTATCACGTATAACGTCCCATGATATCTATCCTGCATTTTAGCTCTGCACCTACCGTACTAGTATCCCCACCGTATCTTGTGTTAACCAAGAATGACCCTCACTCAAAAGTCGTGTAATGGTCCATGTCAACCTAATATATCGCATATATAGGTTACTCAACTTGTATGTTTTATTCCATGTAAATGTTCAGTCCCTTGCCGTAGACCATACGGGCTTTCCCATGAGATTCTACATTACTTTAACATAGTTCCATGATCCTTAAGATCGGTTTGGACTGTTACCCTAAACCTAGCTAGGGTCTTCCAACATGAATTATCGTTTGTACAACTAGGACTTATGCTACCTAGGGCCACTAGGGATTACGCTTACCTATTGCACGTTTTCGTATCTCGGTTTTGGTTCAACCACCCAGGGCCACTAGGATTTACGCTAACCGTCAATCGCACCCTTTTTCCCACGCATTCATCGTGAATCGTTTTCCATGACTGTATGCACATGTATCACATCGTGCCATCCGAGTCCTGTCACAGGGCAGATCGAGAAATACAGGACTCGGTCGGGAGCTTTCGATTTATCTGCCGATGCAGATGCTAAGGTCTGTTTTTCTATACGTGGCTATGGTCCCACGCGACCCCTCCCTCAACTAGTGAAAGACAAGACAGGATAAATCCTGTATGAGAACACACTACTGGCCAACCCACATTCCTAGCCTTACCGCAACCATAATTAGATAGCAATTATGGTCTATTGGGTGTTCTCTGCCTTTCCGTACGTACACGCTTGACCAAAGATGGTAGGTAGTCTGACGAAATGCTATCTAGGGTACGACCGTGTATCGTCAACTATCCCCTATACATCCCCGTCTTTAGGTCGCTCGCATAGCAACCAAGGCATACTCTTGGTTCTTCTAACGCAGACCTTAACCTCTCATGAGCCTAGTATAATAACCTGGCAGCTCATAGAGGGATACCAAGAATACCCTCACGTTCCCCGAAGTCGCTGCTTCGTTACCCAGTTCACTGGAGCCTTTATCTAAATCAGATACTTGCTCCTACTCGTATACTTAAACGATGACTTACCGTATCAGGTTACTCATCTATCTATGAACTGGTCTAAATTTCCTTGACTAAGAATCATTACTTAGTTATTCCTCAACTAAGGTTTACCACTTAGCCTTATTCCCGTTATCCTTGTTAACTACGGTTATCCCCTATCCTCAGAACTAGGGTTTACATAATGGATTAAGTGTCACTTAAGTTCATGACTTAACCCGTCTACCAATCATGTCAAAATTGGCTAAGTATCCAAGTCCAAGACTTAACCCGTCTTCAAATCATGTCAAAATTGGCTAAGTATCCAAGTCCAAGACTTAACCCTACAAACCATGCTCACGTTGGTTAAGTATGTATTAAGCAATTCACGACTTAACCTCGTCCAATTATCATTCTAGATTGGTTAAGTATATATTAACTTGACCCTATCAATTTACTCAGTCAAATCGGTCAAGTGTATTCAAGCGATTCGTGACTTAGCCTTATCATGTTTTCACGTTAGATCGGTTAAGTAAAGGTTAACTTAACCTCAATAAATTCACGAGTTAGATTGGTTAAGTACAGTTCACTTAACCACATCAATTCATCAGGTTTAGATTAGTTAAGTGTTTAACTTAACCCCATTAAACTACCAAGTGGGATTAATTAAGTCTAGGCTAACTTAACCCCATCCGATTTCCATGTTTAGACTAGTTGAGTCTAATCTTAACCCCATTCGTTAACCGTATTTTTCGGTTAAGCGTCATTAAGAAAACTTACTTAACCTTACCAAGTTATCGCGTTGGATTGATTAAGTGTTGGTTAACTTAACCCCATCCACTAGTCATATAAAAATGGTTAAGTGTCATTAGGCAAATCAAGTTAACCTACCCAACCTTGTCATGTTTTGTTAAGTATCATTAGCCTAATCAAATTACTTACCCCATTTGTCCATGTCATATTTGGTTAAGAGTCATTAATCAAATTAACTTAACCCTATCATGTGGCATTAATTACTTAATGCACCTTCACCTCTCACATTAGACTTTGTTGTGGTTACTAGTTAAGCCGGTCGGTTCCGGGTAGCTTTACACCACAACTTGGTCTAACCTCGGGTTCAAGCACAACATGACCAACTTCTTACATTGGGTCCTATTGTTTGCAACTACTAGTTAGGCCGGTCGGTTCCGGGTAGTTTTACGTTGCAAACTCAACCCAACCTCGAGTTGGCCACACTTATATTATCTAAGTGTCATGTCCATCATGTTTCCCAAAACATGTTACAAGTTTTCAAGCATTTGGGTAGACCTAACTTAATAGGTAAATTCCCAAGCTTATGTTTTTATGCATACTTACATGTCAACTTCCATGTTATATTTCAAGTCATGTTTTCAAGTTGTATTTTCATGTCATTAGAAATTACCCATAACATAACCCAACGCTTTTAAACTCGCATATACGTTCGCGACAACGTAATGGATTAAAAGAAGAGACTTGGCAAAGGCATGACAAAAATGGATATTAAGCCACAAGTTAATCATGGTGGCAAATGAGGCACAAATGTGTTCATTAACTTGCATGTTACATTCTTAAGCCTCAAAACATGCATAAACCCAAACTTGGCACATAAGCGAATCATGGTGACAAAAGACATGGAATGATGACTAGTAACTCGCATATATCATCATATAAGGGTTATGACTTCATTTGCAAGTTGACATAAAGGTTATGAGGGTTCTCATGTTGCCTAATGCAACATTTCAACATAAAGGTTGTAGCTTTTAGCTCACAAGATCAAGATAATGACTTCATAAACTTGCGTGACATGATAGCATGTATCATACTCAATGATCAAACCCAAACTTGCAACATGAACATTTAACTTCATAGTTAATATCTAAGAGTAGGGAAAGGGCTTACATTGCTATGAAGGCACAAAAGATATGACAAAGCCCTTATGCAATCAAATAGACCCAAAATGCAAGCTCTAACATAAAAACCCTTGAGCCAAAATGATCAAAACCCTTGCTTTATGATGCAAAGATAGAAACTTGACTTGAATGCAAGCTAATGACACTCATACAAGCTTGAAAACACTTGTATGCATGGAAAATCTCTCATAGAAACCATTTAGAAATTTTATGAATAGAGTGGAGGCCATGAGAGGTAAAATTTTGCCATAGTTTAGTTGCATGAATGAATAATGAGGATTTAGGATAGGTTAGGGTCTTATTTATAGATTAGGCAAGTGTTTTAGGCCATAGGATTAAACCTAGATTCAATCCAAGCCATCAAAGCATGTCTTGGGGAAGAAGTCAAGTGTAGGAACCATCTAGGGCCTTTAGATTAAAGATGAACCATGAGAACCATCCAAATGCAAAATCTGCATTTGAGCGAATCGGCCCACGGGTTGACAGCCAAACACCCTGGATAAACCCCTAGTCGACCCAGCGGGCTCGGGTCGACCTCAAAAATCGGCCGGTTCGGTTTTTCCCCTCTCCCAATTCGCTGTTTTGAACATTTTTGCATATTTATTTATTTAATTTTCAATTATATATATATATATATATCAATATATATATGTGAAAACCCGTAACTTCCCCGTAAAGGAAAGCGTCGGATAGTTCGAGAACAAGCCACAACAGAACTCATACAGAAGAACATTTCATTGTATATTACAACAATGCATCAGATTACAAGAATATACAGAGTATAAATAAATATTACACAGAAATATCAGAGATTTAAATTACATTTAAATACATAGCAGCGGAAAATAATACAATACACAACTAGAATGAGATATACGGATACAAAGCTTTCCGGATATCGTTCCAGCTGTAAACCAAGATCCTGTGAATATAAATCTGCAAAACCAAAACTACTAGCTGCCCGTGTCAAAATAGGGGCACCCAGAGTTTAGGTTAAAACAATAAACTCCAGGTCAGTCATGGGACTGGTGTGAGAACTAAAACAGTTATAAATCTTTATTTTAAAGTTAGGTAAATCAAGGGACCACGCCGTATAACACGGAACGGGTTTCCTCCCAAGAATACCAATGCATAAAACAACAGCGCAATGCTAAATAAAGAAAAATGAAGCTGTTATAAGACCCAGGTCCTATCACACAATGCAACGCAAGCTGGGGGATAGGGTTTTCCCTTATAACAGCCAAAGAATGCTTGATATGTTTAAAACAAATCATTTGATACTATTATAAGTGTATATTGTAGAAAACATCTTCAAATCATAAGTATCAATCATAGGCGGCATGAATGCCCCATCCCACTATGTCGCCATACTAGGCTCTACAAATAAAACCGCAAATGTCACGTATTTGGAAATTGGGTTTCCATCTATGAACCGAGGCAAAAGATAGTCCTCAACCGATTCGAGACGCTCTAGCCCGTGTCTCAGGATCAGAGCTCGAGTGACCCTTGGATCGTCAGGGCCGGTCCACCGATGTGGATTAAAATGCCTGAACACTGCGTTTCCCCACCCTTTGGGGTGTCAATGAGCCAACAAATGACTCCATCGGTTCGAGAACGACCGATATATCCGAGGCGCCTCGCAACAGCAACAACCACATAAGTCAAACTCGTCAGGGCGTGTAAAACCACTGACGCCACTTTTTAGCTAGAAGGAAACGCATGCCCTCCCTGAGGTCCTATCCCGTTTTTGGTTCATACCGGGTGTGATACTCGCGAATCAACGTTACACAAAGCTACCGCCACACAGGCCTTGCTTTGATCATCACCACAAGACTTTGCTTTTCAACAGAAGCCTCGATCAATTGCCACTTAGGCATGCCACACAGGCAATTCACTCCATGCGTTTGATATCCATCAATATATAACCCCTGAGCTCGTACGTCTCAGAGAAGGGCGTTAAGCAAGAGAATAAATTCTCCACCGCCAAACAGATATATATTTCATAGAGATCAATCACACGGACTAAAATCCAATGTCAGACACACAGTCCATTTAACAAGTCCGTTCTGGGTCTGAACGAAACCGGAGGCACCTAGTACCCCGCATATCCATCGATCTCCAACTACGTCTGGACGATCACTAACTGTTTCCATCTTCTTGGGTGTACAGTCCAATCAAGATCATCAGTAATTACCCAAACGACGTGAAGACCTCCGGTCTTCGACCATCGTCTTCATCTTCGACTTATCGTCGTATCAGTTATTCAGAATGGGATAAACCCGGTCTTTCCGAATAAATCGCGTATATTTTAAATAAGTGTTACACAAACACAACATACGCCTCATTCCAATTCATCAGTCACTAATCGTAAATTAATCAAGAGAATAATTCCACAAATATTAACCCCGAAGGCCGAAACCAACATCAGATCAATATCCAGGAAACCATTCTGCTTAGCTAACCGACAGTTTGTTTCTGAATTTCACATTCATAGGGAAAGGTTCCCATTAATTTTATCAAAGATAAATTTCTCGAATTTATTCTTTAATCTATTTTTGAATATCAATTCAAAACTAGTCGGGATTAACGAACCTTACCGAAGTAATCATTTGTTTTAATTTCCCAATCCCAACCTATTCATTCCATGAAGTAAAATTGGTCATACTTCATATCTAACACCACGGTGTTATCGATAAATTCAATTACCATTTCACGTCTAAATCTAATTAAAGATTTAACTATCGCCTGGAGTAAAACTGGTGATACTCCATTTCGATTATTTCAATCTAATTAAAGATTCATTAAAACTCCACTTAGTTTTAATCGTTAACTGGGTTAAAGAATCAGTGTCATTTAAAACACGGTTCACGATAAACCCAAAAATCAATACCAATTCAATTCCAATTAAATATCATTTAATTTGTACACTTCATTAAATCTAAATAAAAAGATTTAATCTTTTCTCAACTGGGTTCAAGAACAGTGTTAGTGAAGACACCATTCACGACAAACCCAAATCACATTCGATATTCAATACAAGGCTCTGAATAGAAATATATCGGCTTATATTCAATATCAAATTCTACGACTAACAAATGTCGTATTGGAAATAACGATATAAATATATATCTTTCAAATTTCCATAACAACACCTGTATAATCACGAATTCCAACATCGAAATATTCCGAAGACAATTTCGATTCAAATCCACTCCAATGCAATCATTGGAAATTCTGGTTATTTTTAAAACCCTTTCGAATTCAATTTATTTATTTAAAAATAAATAGAATTATAATTCTAGTTCAAAACTAGTTTATTTCGATAAAAATCTATTTTTATCTTTTCAAATATGGAGTTTTTCATCCCAATTCTTCTTAAATCATTTCTTATGATTTTACACAAATTATTACTATTTTTAATAATTTTATCAAGGCCCGTACAGTCGATTTCCATCAACGGCCATCGAACTGCACTTACAGCGACCTTTTTCGAATTTGATTTGGACGTATCTCCAAATCCAACCGTTAGATTTTGAATTTCTAATATTCGTTAGAAAGCTCTTTTCGATACGAACCCAACGGTTCCGGTTTTAGGAGAATCCGACGGTCGGATCTCCCGTAATGTCCGTTTGAAATAAATGGTCGAAATTCACGAACTGCCGCGGCTCGGCGCGTTCTATTCAGGCCATTATATTATATATATAATATATATAATATATACTTCATCGATTTCTATTTAAAACGAATTATATAAATAGTTTTAAATTCGTTTCAAAAGCAATTTCAACTTCCTTTTCAATTCAAATCAAAATGGAATTCTTCTTTATAAATTCGTTTTGAAATTCATTTCTATTCAGTTCAAATTTCAATTCAATTTGAATTCGTTTCAATTCGCTTTCAATTCATTTCGAAATCGTTTTCAATTCAATCCATTTCGAAATCGTTTTCAATTCAATTCATTTCGAAATCGTTTTCAACTCAATTCATTTCGAAATCGTTTTCAATTCAATTCATTTCGAAATCGTTTTCAATTCAATTCATTTCGAAATCATTTTCAATTCAATTCATTTCGAAATCGTTTTCAATTCAATTCATTTCGAAATCATTTTCAATTCAATTCATTTTGAAATCGTTTTCAATTCAATTCATTTTGAAATCGTTTTCAATTCAATTCATTTTGAAATCTTCAATCTCAAAATTACTTCTCCATATTCATTTTAAAATGAATAAAATCGATATAAATATCGATCACGTCAAAATGGCGTCAAACTAATCAACACGGCCTCATAAATCTCTATTTTCAAATATTCTATTTCAAATATTTCTTTTTCAAAATAGTTGTTATTATCAAAATATTTCGTTCAACACATGACCAATCTCAATGGATGAGTACTGTCAACACATGAACCTTTATTTTATAATATTCTTTATTTTTCAAATTGGAATGAGGCCCAATCAATAACCATATAAAGTTAATTATATGGATTCCATACAACAAATGTATATAATAGCAACGGTAGATAATCAACCATCAACCAAAGTGCACTACACTGTATAAGCATCAAATATAGATATCTAACGCTTATAACAGCCTGTCAATCAATCGATCGACATATTTAATCAATCAGGATGAGTGAGATTCATATTTCATCCCAACACCCGTGTGGGGTTTTCAAACAATCAAACACAGATTTTAGTTGTGCAGTTGGGCGATGTGTAAAATTTATCGTCCCAATCAATATCAGTCAAATCAGTGTATATAAACAAATCGGCCGATTTGTTTATAAATATTTATTTATTCACTTTCACGTTAAAAATTATATTTTTAACGATAAAACATTTTATTCAACCTATGAATATTCTATTCGGTTCATTTATTCAATAAAATGATATTTTTATTTTTCTAACATATTTTAGAAAATTTTGGCGGCATAACAGCACGATACTAGAAACGGGACAAGGCCTAGCCTTATCCCCGGTCTAGTGAAGGCCCACGCCATTCACACATCAATCAAATCAATTCATTTCACCACACCATTCAATTTCAATCAAATAATCTAACTAATTTTTGCAATCAAACAAACAAGTCCATTGTCTGTGGACGATTGTGTCGGGTGCTACTAAGCACCGTCTGCATCCTAGTATATATATATAGCTAGAGAAAAGAAAGTGAAAGGTGAGAAATTCTCATATATAGCTATCCTAGCTCCACGGCGCTTCATTGATAGAAATCCTCCTTGCTATCGCATCTTCGTCATCTTCGTTGCTGTAGCCACTACATATGTAAAAATCAAATTTTTTACTTCGTTGTTCAATATATAAAAATCACATTTTTAATTCGAAGTTCAATATATAAAAATCCCATTTTTAATTCGAAGTTCAATATATAAAAATCACATTTTTAATTCGAAGTTCAATATATAAAAATCACATTTTTAATTCGAAGTTCAATATATAAAAATCACATTTTTAATTCGAAGTTCAATATATAAAAATCACATTTTTATTCTACTATGTTGTATAGATAAAAATTATATTTTTATCACGCTATTTCCCATATAAAGATTTCGCCTTTTCTAAAATAAAGATTTCGCCTTTATAAAAACATGGACTTCGCTTTTTCAAATTTAAAGATTTCATCTTTATAAAAATCTCATTTTTATTTTTCTACACATATAAAGATGATATTTTTAATATTCCTATCATGTAAAAATTATATTTTTAATTCTCTACCTAACCAAAAAATCATATTTTTACTTCTTCTATACACTAAAGATTATATTTTTGATACTTTAAAAATATAAAAATCATATTTTTAATACTTTAAAAATATAAAAACTATATTTTTAATACACGCCTTATATAAAAAGCATATTTTTATTTTAAATATCTTATCTACTAATTAAAAATCTCTCCTATAACTGATTAAAAATCTAACCTCTAACTAACAGCAAAGATCATATTTTTATCTCAGCAAAAACCAATGTATTTTTATATATAAAAATATATATATATATATACGTACAGTATTTTTTTCCAGAGGGAGGAGGGAGAGAAAGGAGGAGGGCGGCGGAGCTGGGGGGCGCGCGGCGGTGGAGGCGTTGGAGGCGGTGGTTGGAGGAAGGCTTGGCTCGATTTCGGCGTGGGGGTTTGGGGATTGACGGCGTCGAGATGGAGAGGTTAGGGGCTCGCGAATCAGAAGGGGAAGGAGGAGAGGGAGGGTGCGACGTCAGGCATCGACGGCGGTGGCGTTGGCCACCCGTGGCGGCGGCGGTTGCAGCCTGGAAGGGCGCGATTCGCTCTTCCTTTTTTTTATCGAATTCAACTGATGTAAAAGGGGGGCAGCGTATAAAAGGGAAGAGGGTTTTTTTTTTTTATTTAATTTCTCTCTCCTAAGTTGACTTTTCATACGCCCTCGAAATCGAACCCACCGCCTGTCGTCCATAGCGTTTTACCCCTATTCCGAACACAATGGGACTTGTTTCGTAGGTTGATTCGATCGTTTGAATCAGTTTCCGTTTAATTTACATTTAAATCACTATATTGAATTTTAAACGTACATTTCAAATTACCAGGGTCACATAACAAATCTATAAATTCGATAAAAATATTTTCTAGCTTCGTATTGACGTTACGGTCCTAACAAAACTAGTTTCGTCGAATTCTGAGACCGTTTGAGAAATGGCCATTTTCCAGTCGATTAAAATCAACTGAAACTGGTCAAACGTGTTTTCCTTCGCCACGCTCACATACTGATTCGAAAAATTATGAAATTTGAAACCTAGCAATAACTTGACACTGCGGATCCAACAAAAGTGGTTTCATAGAAATCCGAGGTCGTTTGCAAAATTCCCATTTTTAAGGGCCTGAATTCCATAGCGACTATTCAGAATTTTCAACTGGACATATCTTTTGATTCCCGCTATGAAATCTTGATTTGTTGGATTCGTTGGAAAGATATTATCAAATTGATACTAATGTTTTTGGTTTCACTAAACTCCGAATTGTTTTGCACCCGGTACATTCAATTGAAGTTTGAAATCGAATTATCGAACTACCGCGCCATTTTCAATTCTATTTATAATTATATATAAATATTTATATTCTAACGACGGCGTATATAATATATACGTTCAAAATATATTCCAAATAAATTTCTCGTCGATTTTATTTAAAATAACCTATTTTAAATATTCAAAATTCGCTAAAATTGCCAAAATAAAAATTTTAAACTGGCCCAGATTTTCCGGGTTATTACAATATATATATTTCTCTGCGCAACCCATTTCACTTAATTAAGTATACTTTAATTTGGGAATTTTTCGTGAAACTTCGCGAGGCCATATCTTGGTCATACGGACTCCAATTCTCGAAAACTCAGACTCTATTTCGCGTATTTTTCCGAGACGAACGCAATGGCATAGCCCGTTTTACTTGATTCAGAATTTAAAATTAAATTCTGCCTTGATTCTCGTCTTAACACGTTATCGAAAAATACTAGTTGTTACACCTCAGGACTCCCCGTAGAGAACCCTTGGATCTTCAGGGCCGGTCCTCCCTTACGTTTGAGGATTAGTTATTCCTGAACGCACGTTTCCCGGTCCTATCGGACCTATCCACCGGCTCCGTAGAGATTGATATATCCGAGGCGCCTCCATTCCAACATCCACAAGGGTATATATAACAAACAACGATGTCAGGGCTAGTAAAACGCTGACACCACCCATAGCTAGAAAGAAACGTCATGCACTCCCTGTAGTCACAATCCCGTTTTTGACTCATAACTGTGTGTGAGGCTCGTGAATCAACGTCATACACAAAGCTATGCTATATTAAAGTCGTGCTTTGATCATCAACCACAAGATTCTGCTTTTCAACAAAAGCCTTGATCACTGCATCTCAGCATGCCACACAGGCAATTCAGGCCATGCGACTATATAACCTCTGAGCTCGTACGTCTCGGAGAAGGGCGTTAAGCTAGAGAATAAATTCTCCACTGCCAAATAGATATATATTTAATAGAAATCAATCAACACAGAATAAAATCCAATGTCAGACACACAATCCATTTACAAGTCCGTTCTGGGTCTTAACGAAATCGGAGGCACCTTATTCCTCTCCCGTATGTCCAATACAGGAGAGATGTCCTCGCATATCCGTCGATCTCCAAGTACGTCTGGACGATCACCACTTACTACCTCATCTTGGGTGTACAACCCAATCAAGACATCAGTAATCATCCAAACGATGTGAAGACCTCCGGTCTTCAACCATCGTCCTCATCGTCGACTTATCGTCGAATCAGTTATTCAGAATGGGCATAACCCGGCCTTTCCGAATAACTCGCATATATAATTAAACAAGTGCTATAAAAACACAACATACGCCTTATTCCAATTCTGAATATTCTTTTATTCAAATATTCACATTCTTTGGGAAAGGTTCCCATTAATTTTATCAAAGATAAATTGTTTTAAATTTATTCTTTAATCTTCCTTTAGATGTCAATTCAAACAATGTTATGGTTTTCCAAACTATTCAGGATTAGCCAACCACACTGAAGTAATCATTTATTTAATTTCCCAATCCCAACCTATTCATCCCATGGAGTAAAACTGTTATAACTCCATAACTAACATCCCGGTGTTATCGATAAATTTAATTACCATTTCATGTTCAAATCTAATTAAAGATTCAACTATCGCTTGGAGCAAAACTGGTGATACTCCATTCTCGATCATTTCAATCTAATTAAAGATTCATTAAACTCCACTTAGTTTTAATCTTCCTAAAAATCAATATTAATGATTATTTAACTTGGGAAATCATATCCTGTCTTTAACTGGTTAAAGAACCAATGTCATTTAAAACACGGTTCACGATAAACCCAAAATCACGTTCCATTCCATCAGCTTCTAACCGTAAATTAGCAAGTGAACAATTCCCTAAGTATTAACCCCGAAGGCTGAAACCAACATCAGATCAATACCCAGGAAACCAATCAACTCAACTAATCTCCGGTTAGTTTCTGTTTTTCTTAACTCCATTGGGTCTAAGAATAGTATTATTAAAGATACCACTCACGACAACCCAAAATCTCATTCCATTGTTAATTGGGTTAAAGAACAAGTGTTATTTAAAACACCGTTCATGATAAACCCAAAGACCAATTACAATTCAACTCCAATTAAATATAATAAATTGGTAAACTTTACTTTGGGAAATTCCCATTAAATCTTAATAAAAACATTTACAAATTCCAAATCTCATTTCACTGTAAATCGGGTTAAAGAACGAATGTCGTTTAAGACACAGTTCACAACAAACCCAAAATCCCATTAGTCTCTAACCGTAAACTAGTAAGAGAACAATTCCCTAAGTATTAACCCCGAAGGCCGAAACCAACATCAGATCAATACCCAGAAAACCATTCAACTTAGCTAATCTCCTGTCAGTTTCTAATTTTCTTAACTCCATTTGGTTTAAGAACAGTATTATTAAAGATACCATTCACGACAAACCCAAAATCCAATTTGATATTAAATACAAGGCTTTGAATAGAAAATATCGGCTTATATTCAATATCAAATTCCGAAACTAACAAATATCATATTGGAATAACGATATATTATCTTCCAAATTCCTGCACAATATCCCTATAATCATGAAATTCAATATCAAAATATTCCCAAGATAATTTCGATTCAAATCCATTCCAATCCATATAATGGAAATTCTGGTTATTTTTAAAACCATTTCAAATCCAATTTATTTATTTCTAAAAATAAATAAATTATAATTCTAGTTCATTACTAGTTCATTTTTGATAAAAAAATATTTTTATCTTTTCAAATATGGAATTTTTTATCCCATCTCTTTCCAAATCATTTATTATGATTTTACAAAAATTATTTACATTTTTAATAATTTTATCAAGGCCCGTACAGTCGATTCCCATAAACGGCCATCGAATTGCACTTACAACGACCTTTTCCAAATTTAATTTGGACATAATTCCAAATCCAACCGTTAGATTTCAAATCTCTAATATTCTTTGGACAACTCTTTTCGATACGAACCCAATGGTTCTGGTTTTAGGAGAATCCGACAGTCGGATCTCTTGTAATGTCCATTCGAAGTCAATGGTCCAAATTCGCGAACTGCCGTAGCGCGGCGCGTTCTATTCAGGCCATTATATATTAATATATATATTTTGTTGATTTCCTTTCAAAACGTATTGTATAAATCATTTTAAATTCGTTTTCAAAACGATTTCAACTTCATATTCAATTTCGGATCAAAATTGAATATTCTATATCATCGATATATAAATGACAATATTTTCAAAAAAATATATTTTGAAATCAATTCCCTTTTGATGTTCCTTATAAAAATGAATAAAATCGATATAAATATCGTTCACGTCAAAATGGAGTATATCTAATCAACACGGCTTTAAATTTTTAAATATATTAATGTCCATCCTAAATCGGACGTCAAAATCCAGTTTTGATCTTTTACTGAATATTATTTTAAAATATTCGTTATTTTAATATAATCGTTATTTCAAAATATTTATTCTTTCTGAACTAGAATCATACACAGTCAATTACCATATAATTTGATTTATATGGATTTCATACACACAT
Source organism: Allium sativum (assembly GCA_030737875.1). Lineage (NCBI taxonomy): Eukaryota > Viridiplantae > Streptophyta > Magnoliopsida > Asparagales > Amaryllidaceae > Allium > Allium sativum. The sequence continues at coordinate 175,922,731 of CM060913.1, read as the reverse complement.
GTACACAACAACAACGATAAACAATCAACCATTATCCAAAGTGCATTCTACACTGTATAAGCATTAAATATAAATATTCAACGCTTATACGGCCTGTCAATCAATCGATCAACATACAGTTAATTATCGGGACTAGTGTATATCGTATATCATCCCAATACCCGTGTGGGGTTTCAATTAACAAATAATGAATTTTATTTGTGCAGTTGGGTGATGTGTAAAATTTATCGTCCCAGTCAATATCAATCAAATGTGTGTACATAAACAAATCGTTTGATTTGTTTATAAATATTTATTTTTTTCATATACACATTAAAAATTATATTTTTAACTATAAAATATTTTATTCCATTCCACATCACACAATCAATTTTCACCACACAATCAATAAAACAAACAAGCCGTCCATGGTCTGTGGACGACGGGTGTCCGGTGCTGCTAACCACCGTCTGCATCCTAGCATATAATTTAGCTAGAAAATAAAATAAAAGTGAGAAGTTCTTACCTTTGGGTTCCACTCCGCCATTCTCTATTTCTGAACGGTTTGGATATGCCCAAAATTCCAATGCGACCTTTTCCCGCTGCTCATAGTAAAAATCATATTTTTATTTCACTATATATATAATAAAAATCAGATTTTTATTTCGCTACATATATAAAAATTGAATCTTTATTTTCGCTATTTCATAATATATAAAAACCGAATTTTTAAATTATTACATACACACGATAAAATTTACATTTTTATCTAACTAAAAGTAATATTTTCATATCGCTATTCAAATTATAAAAATCATATTTTTATCATCCTTATAATATAAAAATCAAAACTTTAATACTCTACCAATATAAAAATCATGTTTTTATATTTTCTATTATATAAAAATTCTATTTTTAATCTGCTACCTTTAACATAAAAATCACTTCTTTAATCCTCTACTTCATAATATAAAAACCAAACCTTTAACACCATAAAAATCATGTCTTTATTTTAAATCTTCACACATAAAAAACCGTATATTATTCGCTACTCAAACAAAGAAAAATCATATTTTTTTATAATTAAAAATCTAATATTTCCTATTTGAAATTCACTTCTTTTCTAAATTAAAAATCACTTCCTTTCTCATGTTAAAAATCTCATCTTTATACATATGCAAGATAGTTTCTTTTGTAACTAATTAAAAATCAGTGTTCATAAAAACAAAATAAACAAATAAATAAAATTATAAAAATCAGAGGACTTACAGTTAATCGGAGGAGTGTGTGTGGAGGGGGGGGGTTAAGGTGCACAACAGGTGGTCGGTGAAGCTAGGGTGGTCGAGGCGTTAGAGTGGGGCAGACCTCGGCGGTGGGGATCCCCTTCTGGCGTGGCGGCGGTCTCATTTCGATTAGAAGAGGAGGGAGAGCGAGAATATAGAGAGGACGAAGAAGGAGGGGGATCGGAGGGGTGAGGCGGAGGGGGCATGGCGGCGCATCAGTGGTGGTAGGGAAGGAGAAAGACGGCGATGGGTTTTAGAAGGAGGGGGGTGCGGTTTTCTACTTTGACTGTGGGGATTAGAAATGAGTGGTCTGACTGATTTATTTTGACCTAGGGTGTATATATATTTTATATTATTTAAATTCAAAAAGGCACTTTTTTATTTGAACTCCAAATCGAACTCACCGACTGTCGCCTATAGCTTAATACCCCCATTCCGAACACAATGGGATATGTTTCATAAGCTATTTATGCTGTTTCGATCAGTTTTCGTTTAAATTAAAATATAAATCTACATATCCAATTTTAAATGTACATTTCAATTTACCGAGGCCACATACGAACTCTAAAAATTCTCAAAAAATATTTTCTAGCTTCGTATTAACGATACGGTTTTAACTAAACTAATTTTGTCAAATTTTGAGACCGTTTGAAAAATGGCCATTTTCTGGTCGATTCAAATTGACTGAAACTATCAAAACACGTTTTATTTCGCCATGCTCACATATTAATCCCAAAAATTATGAATTTTGGAATCTAGCAATAACTTGACATCCCGGATCCAACAAAAATAGTTTCGTTGAAAACGGAGGTCGTCTGCAAAATTCCCATTTTTAAGGGCCAAAATTCCATAGTGACTATTCTGAATTTTCAACTGGCCATAACTTTTTATTCCCGCTATGAAATTTTGATTTTTCGGATTCGTTGGAAAGATATTCTCAATTAGATTCTAATGTTTTTGGTTTCGCTAAAATCCGCTATATTTTGAATCCTGTACATTCATTTGGAATTTGAAAACGAATTTTCAAACTACCGCGCCATTTCCAATTCCTTTTGTAATTAAAAATAAATATTTATATTCTACCGTCGATTCAAATAAATATATATGTTCTAATTCTACTCAAAACAAATTTCTCGTCGTTATTATTTAAAAGAAATAATTTTAAATATTCAAAATTCACTAAAATTGCCAAAATAAAATTTTTAAATTTGTTCGGATTTTCCGGGTTATTACATTTTGCAAACGACCACCTTTTTTGACGAGACCACTTTGGTGGATCCGGAATGTCAAATTATTGCTAGGTTTCAAATTCTATAATTTTTGGAATTAGTATGTGAGCGTGGCAAAGGAAAACGCATTTGGTAATTTTAGTTTGAATTGGATCCACCAGAAAAGCTCCATTTTTCAAACGGTCCCCAAATTCGACGAAATTAATTTTTTGGGATCATATCGTCCCGACATAGCTAGATTTATTTTTCGGGAATTTTTGGAATCAGTATGTGGCCCCAGCAAATTAAAATGTACGTTTAACTCAAAATTTGAATGTTTTATATTTTAATTTGAAGAAAAACTGACTGTAACTATCGAATGGGCTTACGAAACATATTCCATTGTGTCCGGAATAGGGGTATTTAGTTGGGGGCATCAGTGATTGGGTTTGATTTGGAGTTCGGATGAGGAAACACTATTTTTCGAATAAATATATATATCGACTAATTATAATTTTCCTTTTATAATTTAATTTTCCAAAAAAATCAGAAACCCCCTCGACACCCTCTCGTCGACGGCGGGAAAGAGCTCCGACCTTCTCTCCTCTTTATCTCTGTAACAACCCGTAAATGCGAGCCAATTTAAAATTTTTATTTTGGCAATTTTAGCGAATTTTGAACATTTAAAATGAACTATTTTTTATATTAATGACGAGAAATTTATTTTGAATAGAATTAGAACGTATATATTTATATACGTCGTCGTTAGAATATAAATATTTATTTATAATTATAAAAGGAATTGAAAATGGCGTGGTAGTTCGATAATTCGATTTCAAACTTCAATTGAACATACCGGGTGCAAAATAGACCAGATTTTAGCGAACCCAAAAATATTTGAATCTATCTGATAATATCTTTCCAACGAATCCGAAAAATCAAAATTTCATAGCGGGAATCAAAAGATATGTCCAGATGAAAATTCAGAATAGTCACTATGGAATTCAAGCCCTTAAAAATAGCCATTTTGCAAACGACCTCGAATTTCGACGAAACCACTTTTGTTGGACCCACGATGTCAAGTTGTTGCTAGGTTTCAAATTTCATAATTTTTCGAATCAAAATGTGAGCTTGGCAAAAGAAAACGCGTTTTACCAGTTTCAGTTGATTTTAATCGACTGGAAAATGGCCATTTTTCAAATGGTCTCAGAATTCGATGAAATTAGTTTTGTTAGGACCGTATCGTCAATACAAAGCTAGAAAATATTTTTTGCTATTTATAGAGTTAGTATGTGGCCCCAGTAAATTGAAATGCGCGTTCAAATTCAATATATAGAGTTATATTTTGAATTTGGTGAAAACCGATCGAAACGGTCGAATCAGCTTGCAATACATATCTCATTGTGTTCGGAATGGGGGTAATTAGCTATGGACGACAGGCGGTGGGCCTCGTTTAGAGGTCAAATGAAAAAGTCAACTTTTTGAAATTAAAAAAATAAAACTCTCTTCCCTCTCTCCCCTTATTTCCTCTCAGCCCCCCCCCCCCCCCCCCCCGATTCATTTTCAAATCAACAATAAATAAAAAGAAAAAGGAAGAAGGTGGAGCTATCGCTCCTCCGACCGAGCCGCCACTCAGGGCGGGGCCACCGCCCTCCACCACCTCTCGCCTTCCCTCTCTCCTCTTTGTCGACGGGATGCTCCCCCTCAACAACGATCGACGCGCCCAGCCCCTGAACGGGCCCCACCATCGCCAGAAGGCCGCCTGACCACCTGGAAGGCGCCGCACATCCTCCCCCCTTCTCGTTGACCCTCAATCGCCTGCTTTCCCTTCCCCCTCGATTTCCACTGTAAGTTTTTATTTAACTTATTTTTATTTCTTTAAATTTATTTATATAAAATAATTCGTTATATAAAAACGAAAACCAGTTCTATTTAGGATGTTAGTGGACAAAGATTTGGGTTTTAATCGAACAAAGGTTTGATTTTTAATGTGAGGAAAGATTAGGTTTCTATACGTGAAAAGATTAAATTTTTAAACATGAAAAGATTTGATTTTTGGACCATTAAAAATGTAATCTTTATTATGTAGAAGACGTAAAAATATGATTTTTATCATATGTGAAATATAAAAATATAATTTTTATAAAGTAGAAGTATTAAAAATATGATTTTTATTCATCTAGAGTAATAAAAATATAATTTTTATTATATTGCTAGCAAGATAAAAATATAATTTTTATCATGGAAGTAGCGTTGTAAAGGAGTGATTTTTACACATGTAGCCGTGATATAAAAATACGATTTTTATAATATAGTAAATGGATAAAGTTTAGATTTTTGTCGTTCAAAGATATGATTTTTATTATATATATTTGAAAAGGCGATATCTTTATATATGAAAAGGCGATATCTTTATATATGAAAAGGCGAAATCTTTATATTTGAAAAGGCGATAACTTTATATATGAAAAGGCAATATCTTTATATTTGAAAAGGCGATATCTTTAAATATGAAAAGGCGATATCTTTATATTTGAAAATGCGATATCTTTATATATGAAAATGCGAAATCTTTATATTTGACAAGGCGATATCTTTATATTTGAAAAGGCGAAATCTTTATATAGAGAATAACGTGGTAAAAATATAATTTTTATCTATATAGTAGCGATGTAAGAATATAATTTTTATCTATATAGTAGCGATGTAAAAATATAATTTTTATCTATATAGTAGCGATGTAAAAATATAAATTTTATCTAAATAGTAGCAATGTAAAAATATAATTTTTATCTATATAGTAGCGAAGTAAAAATATAATTTTTATCTATATAGTAGCGATGTAAAAATAGAATTTTTATCCATATGGAGAGATTATAAAAATATGATTTTTTTTCATATACATAGCAAGAATATAAAATTGTGATTTTTATATATGTAGTGGCTACGGGTGACGAAAGTGACGAAAGGCGAGAACGGCGAAGACTTCTACATTTGAAGTGTCGTTGAGTTGGGATAACTTTGGTGAGAACTCCTCACTTTAAATTTCTTTTTCTAGTTATAAATATATATACTAGGATGCAGACGGTGCTTAGCAGCACCCAACACCCGTCGTCCACAGACCATGGCCTGTGTGGCGTAGCTTTGTGTATAACGTGAATTCGCGAGCCTCACACCTCAGTATGAGTCAAAAACGGGATAGTGACTGTAGGGAGAGCACGACGTTTCTTTCTAGCTAGGGTGGTGTCAGTGACCTACCAGCCCTGACATTTATATACTTTTCACCTGTGTGGTTGTTGGAATGCGAGGCGCCTCAGATATAGGTCTGTAAGGACCGGGAAACGTGTGATCAAGAATAATTAATCCTCCAAAGTTAGGTGAGGACCATCCTTGAAGATCCAAGGATCATAGTGGGGTCCTGAGGCATTTGCTAGTGTCTCGAATTGGAGAGGAGCTTGCCCCTTGCCTCGACTCATGACGGAAATCCAATTTCCAATACGTGATATTGCGGTTTTAATTGTAGAACTAGTATGGCGACATGATAGATGGTACCCATGCCGCCTATGATTGATATTTATGATTTGAATTGTTTTGACACTATACACTTATAATAGTATCAAATGATTTGTTTTAAACGTACCAAGCATGTTTGGCTATTATAAGGGAAAACCCTATCCTCCGGCTTGCGTTGCATTGTGTGTGTAACAACCCTGAATTTTTGGGCCAATTTAAAATTTATTTTAAGTGATTCTAATGAGTTTTGATATTTAAAATAATCTATTTTAAATAATAATGATCACAAATTTGATTCAAATTGAAGTTAGAATGAATAATTTAATTTTAATTATAAAAAGAGTTAGAAATAGCGCGGTAGTTTGAAAAGTCAAACTTGAACTTTGATTGACCGTACAGGACGCAAAATTTAACAGATTTTAGTAAAACCAAAAATATTAGAATCTACTTAAAAATATCTTTCCAACGAATCCGAAAAATCGAAATTTCATAGCGGAAATCAAAAGTTATGGCCAATTCAATTTTTAGAAAGGTCGCTGGGTAATTTGCATAGGACTAAAATGCTACTTTTTGCATACGAAGGAATTTGAACTCGAAACCACTTCCATTGGTTTCAGAATGACGTTTCTGCATTGAAAAACAGTAAACACTTATATGTTTCGAGTTTCAGAAAATATTTGTTTAAAAATGTATTTTTAATATTAAATATTTTCGCCTTGAAAATAGCCATTTTTCAAAAAGTCTCAGAATCGAACGAAATTAATTTTGTTGTGATCGTATCGTCATAAGAAAGCCAAAAATAATTTTTCTGGATTTTTCTGAGTCCGTATGTGGTCCCGGTGAATTTCTACGTACGTTTGAATTTAAAATAATGATTTATATTTAAAACTGAAAAAACGAAGGCCAAGACGATCACGTGGGCTGATGAGACATATCCAGATGAGTTCGGAACGGGGGATAAACGGTATGAACGACAGTCGTTGGGCCTGAATCGGAGTTCGGACCAAAACGGGCTTAAACGGGCCAATTAAATAATGATTAATTTAACCTAATATTTTAATATAAAAACACTATTCACGTCCTTCTTCTTCCTCTCCGTCATTTTCAGCCGCATGAAACCCATTAGCACTCAAAATTTCAAACTTCGATTCCAATCTCATTTCTCAACGAAAACCAGCAAACCAATACTCATATCGAAGCTCTTCTCGAGCTCTACGATCTCCGACAAGAACCAACCCTCCTCGTGCCCCGTAGCTCCGCCACCAGGCCCCCGAACCAGCGTCGAACGCACCCCTCCTGGGCCCACCACGTCAGCGCGCGGCCTCCCCCCTCCCGGCGTGGATGCACCTCTCGTAGTCGGACAACCTCCAACAAACGGTTCGTGAAACCATCGCCTACAACTCCAGAAAATCGGATTTGAATTTTTGAACAATCATGGGTTCTAAGGTAGATTTTATTTCAGATTTCCCCACGCTTTTAAGCGTTGCACAGCCAGTTGTAAAAAGCTGATTTTGATTTTTCCTATGAATTTGCATTAGAATTGTCCCAGATCCGCAATTGTTTTGAACTCGAACATCAAATCTGATCGAACCTGAATCATCTCCTCTGACCAAACACGGTGAGAATTTTATTTTTAAATTTAATTTAATTTAATTTAGGGAAGAAACCTGAATTAATAATTAATTATAATTAATTATGGTTATTTGTTTAATCACGCTACGTTGATTTTACATATGTCAAGTTAAAACATCACCTTATAATTACATTGATGTTAATTATTGGAATTGGACTTGTTGTCATGGTTGGATGTTGCTGTTATGTGATGTGATGAAAATTTACTTTTTATGGGATGCAAATAAAATAGGAATGCAACTTGTGGTGGAATTTACATATTATTATGTGAAATTAAAATAAGATGAAAATTTGACCATGTAAATAAATAAATAAAGACGATCTTTTTATACTTAAAATAAAAAGACAAATCTTTTTATATTGAAAACAAAAAGATGAAAACCCGACGATGTAAATAAAAGACAATCTTTTTGCATTGTATAATAGAAGAAATAATATTTTTACATTGTAAAATAGAAAGATTAATATCTTTACGTTGTAAAGTAGAGAAGTTGATATTTTTACATTATCAAAATAAAAAGTTGATATCTTTACATTGTAAACATAAAAGTGAATATTTTTGCATTGTAAGTAAAAGAATGAATTTTGCGATGTAAAGTAAAATAACATTTTTATATGTTATTTAGATAAGAATTTACACCGCATGAATTAAATTACATTTTTCTATGTAATTTACATATGAATTAGAATGGGATGATAAAAATTTACCTTTTTATATGAAATTAAAAACATAAATTCACTGTATGACAAATTTAACATTTTTGTTAATGTTAAAGATAAGAATTTCACTGTATCACAAATTTAACATTTTTGTTAATGTCAAAAATAAGAAATTTCATCGTATGACAAATTTAACATTTTTGTTAATGTTAAAAATAAGAATTTACATGGTATGAGAAATTAACATTATTCTTGGGGTTAATAATAAGTATTTGCAATGCATGAAAAATTAACATTTTCAATGTTAATTAAATAGTTATTTCATCGTAGGATGTAATTAACATTTTTAATGTTAATATTATAAAAATTATACTGTATGATGTAATTAACATTTTTTTTTAAAAAGGTTAATATTAAAAAGGAATTGAACCGTATGTAAATTTAACATTATTTTTAATGTTAATAAAAAGGAATCGAACCGTATGTAAATTTAACATTATTTTTAATGTTAATAAAAAGGAATCGAACCGTATGTAAATTTAACATTATTTTAATGATTAATTAAAAGGAATTGAACCGTATGTAAATTTAACATTATTTTTAATGTTAATAAAAAGGAATTGAACCGTATGTAAATTTAACATTATTTTAATGATTAATAAAAAGGAATTGAACCGTATGTAAGATTAACATTATTTATAATGTTAAACAAAAGAGAATTTACCTCGTAAGAAAAATGTACATTATTTATAAATGTATATGAAAAGGAAAGATTGATTTACATTATTCTAATGTAAATATTAAAAGAGAATGGACCATATGATTTATTAACATTATTTTAATGTTATATAAAAAGAAAAGATTGTTTAACATTATTTTTTATATTGATTAAAAAGAAGATTGCACCGTATGTATTAACACACTTTTATTAATGTATGTATAAAAAGAGAAATTTACATTGTAAGAGAAATTGACATTAACATTTATTTATAATGTTAATATTAGAGTATTTTCACCACATGATAAGATGTACACTTTTATTTGTAAAAGTAAGTTGGCATTTTCACTGTATGATAAGATTTACTTTTTATTTGTAAAATAAGGTAGGAATTCACCGCATGACAAGGTTTACTCTTTATTTTGTAAATATAAAGTAGGAATTTGCGATGTATCAAAATTTACATTTTTCATGTGTAATGTAAAGATAGAAAAATTAACATTATTTTCAATGTTAATAATAATAGAAAATGCATTGTATGTTAAGGTAATATTAATAAAAAGAAAAACATACCGTAGGATAAAATACATTATTTTTAATGTATATTAAAAGAGAATTTTTCATCGTAGGAAATGTACATTATTTTTAATGTGAATAGAATGGAAATGTCATCGTGAAATAAAATTACATTTTAGATGTAATTGAGATTGAGAATGCATTTAGAAAGAGAATGAGTATTTTATATATGTAAATGGAATCATAATATAATTGAAAGATGAAATGGAATAAATAGAGCGATGAATTATAATTTACATTTTAATGTAAATTATAAAGATTTTAAAATTAAAATAAAATAAAAGGGAATAATTCACCGTCTAATTTTAAATTACATTTTCATGTAAGGTTAAGAAGTGGGAAAAAAAGGAAAAAAGGAAAAGGGGAGATGTATGTAAGAACGATGAATTAAACGAATTATTTATATATATATATATATATATTTATATATATATATAAATAAAATTAAACGAATCAAGCGCGGTAGTTCACATTTTGAAATCGAACTTTTAAACGACTATACCGGAAGATCCGACCGTCGGATTTTCCCGAAACTGAAACCGTTGGGACCGTGTTGGAAAAATCTTTCCAACGATATATAATACGTCAAAATCCAACGGTTAGATTTTGAGATATGTGAAATTCAAAATTGGTTGAAAACAACGCCAAAATCGCCATTGACCTGAATCGTCGTTGATTAAAGATTTAATTATTTTTAATTAAATAAAATAGGAAATAATCGTTATAAATTAGAAATAACGATAAGGAAGAGTTTTAAATATATTTACATATATATATATACGAAGATTATTTGGGAAGACCGAGTTAATCTCATTCCAAATAATCAAACGACGATGAGAATTGAAGAATAAGACGACTAATGAAGACCGTCAATCTTCCCCTCAGGAGGACAGCGATTGAGACTTTGAATTGATTTGATCCCAAGTCAAGGTCATGGTCGTCGTCCGAACGAACATATTGATTGAACGGATTTGGCTTTCGCGCAGACCCAGAGCATAAGCTTATAAATGGATTGTATGTCTGACATCGTACTCCATTATATATCATGTTATTAATCTTCTGTCGAATGTATGGATGTTTGGTGGCGGAGAATTTATTCTCTTGCTTAACACCCGTTCATATATTTCGGCAAAGGATTGGTAGTGTGATATGGAGTGATGATGTGACATGCTAAGATGCATATGATCAAGGCTTTGTTGAAAAGCAGGCCTTGTGGGATGATCAAAGCATAACCTGTTTAGGTATAGCTTTGTGTATGACGTGACTTCACGAGCCTCACACACCGGCGGAGTCTAAAACGGGAGTAGGGAACGCAGGGAGAGCAGAACGTTTCTTTCTAGCTAGAGTGGTGTCAGTGACCTACCAGCCCTGACATTTTACTTATGTGGATGATGGAATGAGGCGCCTCGGATAGGTCCTATAGGACCGGGGAACGTGTGCTTAGGAATTGCCAATCCTCTAATCTGTATTTGAGGACCGGCCCTGCCATTTCCAAGGGTTAACTGCGGGTAATCCTGAGGCATTGTAACAACCCGGAAAATCTGGGCCAGTTTAAAATTTTTATTTTGGAAATTTTAGCGAATTTTGATTATTTAAAATGAATTATTTTAAATAATATCGACGAGAAAATTTATTTTGAATATAATTCGAACGTATATATTATACGCGTCGTCGTTAGAATATAAATAATTATATATAATTATAAAAGGAATTGAAAATGGCGCGGTAGTTCGATAATTCGATTTCAAACTTCAATTGAATGTACCGGGTGCAAAACAATCCGGATTTTAGTGAAACCAAAAATAATGGAATCTAGTTGATGATATCTTTCCAACGAATCAGAAAAATCAAGATTTCATAGCGGGAATCAAAAGATATGTCCAGTTGAAAATTCTGAATAGTCGCTATGGAATCCAGGCCCTTAAAAATGGGAATTTTGCAAATGACCTCGGATTTCGACGAAACCAGTTTTGTTCGGTCCGTGATGTCAAGTTATTGCTAGATTCCAAATTTCATAATTTTTCGAATTAATATGTGAGCGTGGCAAAGGAAAACGCGTTTGACCAGTTTCAGTTGATTTTAATCGACTGGAAATTGGCCATTTTTCAAACGGTCTCAGAATTCGACGAAACTAGTTTTGTTAGGATCGTATCGTCAGTACGAAGCTAGAAAATATTTGTCTGGAATTTTTAGAGACGGTATGTGACCCCGGTAATTTGAAATCTACGTTTAAAATTCAATATAGTGATTTAAATGAAAATTCAACGGAAACTGATTCAAACGATCGAATCAACCTACGAAACATATCCCATTGTGTTCGGAATGGGGGTAAAACGTTATGGACGACAGGCGGTGGACCTCGTTTAGAGGTCGTATGTAAAAGTCAACTTTATGCAATTAAAATAATTAATTAAATAATAATAATAATAAAAAAATATCTTCTCCTCCCCCTTTAACCCGTTCTGGCCCCCCCCCTCTATTTCTTCAATCAACAGAAAAAAGGAAGAAAAAAAAGTCCATCGCACCACTGAAGATCGACGCCATGCCGCCGTCCCCCTCTTCCTCCTCCCCCTCTCCGATCTCGCCTAACCTCCCTCCTCCTCTTCTCCGAACCCCTCTACCTCGCGCTCACCCTCCAGTCACGAGACCCCCACCTCTTCTCTGACCACCTCCACCGCTCGCGCCCCATCCACCGCTCGTGCCCCATCCACCGCGAAGCCCCCTTTGCCCTCCTACTGCCGATCGACGAAGACCCTTCCCCCCTAGTCCCAAACCCGTGACAGCAAACTCCGAGACCCTCCCCATCCCCAACGAACCACTGTAAGTTTTTAGATCTCAGATTTTTATTATTCATGTAAAAGAACGAATTTTTATTCATGTAAAATAAATGGGTTTTGTTATTATTATCAGTTTTTAATTATTTAATGTATTAGGATCGAGTGGAAAACAAAAAAAAAGGAATTTGCTTTTGAAAACAAAGTTTGCATCCTTTTTCGAAATAAAAATATGATTTTTATATAGTGAACTTCGAAATAAAATTATGATTTTTATATAGTGAACTTCGAAATAAAAATATGATTTTTATATAGTGAACTTCGAAAGAAAAATATGATTTTTATATAGTGAACTTCGAAAGAAAAATATGATTTTTATATATTGAACTTCGAAAGAAAAATATGATTTTTATATAGTGAACTTCGAAAGAAAAATATGATTTTTATATAGTGAACTTCGAAAGAAAAATATGATTTTTATATATTGAACTTCGAAAGAAAAATATGATTTTTATATAGTGAACTTCGAAAGAAAAATATGATTTTTATATAGTGAACTTCGAAAGAAAAATATGATTTTTATATATTGAACTTCGAAATAAAAATGTGATTTTTATATATGTAGTGGCTACGGGCAACGAAGTTGACGAAGATGCAATAACGATGAAGATTTCTGCATAAGAAGAGTCAAGATGATTGGATAACTATCGGTGAGAATCTCTCACCTTTCAATTTCATTTCTATTTATATATATATACTAGGATGCAGACGGTGCTTAGTAGCACCCGACACAATCGTCCACAAACCATGGACTTGTTTGTTTGGTTGCATGGATTAGTTATATGATTTGATTTGAATTTGGTTGTTTGGTGATTTGATTGATGTGTGAATGGCGTGGGCCTTCACTAGACCGGGGATTAGGCTAGGCCTCGTCCCGTTTCTAGCATCGTGCCGGTATGCCGCCGAAATTTTCTAAAATATGTTCGAAAAATAAAAATATCATTTTATTTAAAGAATGAACTGAATAGAAATTCATATGTTGGAATAAAATGTTTTTATCGTTAAAAATATAATTTTTAACGTGAACTGAATAAAATAAAATATTCATTTACAAACCGAACGGTTTGTTTATGTACACCTATTTGAAGGACATTGATTGGGTCGATAAATTTTACACATCGCCCAACTGCACAACTAAAATCTGTGTTGGATTGTTTGAAACCCCACACGGGTGTTAGGATGAAATTTGAAGTTCACTCATCCTGATCGATTAAATATGTCGATCGATCGATTGACAGGCTGTTATAAGCGTTAGATATCTATATTTGATGCTTATACAGTGTAATGCACTTTGGTTGATGGTTGATTATTTTTCAATGTTATTATATACCTGTGTTGTATGAAAATCCATATAATTAACTTTATATGGTAATTGATTGGGCCTCATTCCAATTTGAAAAATAAAGAATATTATAAAATAAAAGTTCATGTGTTGACAGTACTCATCCATTGAGATTGGTCATGTGTTGAACGAAATATTTTAGTAATAAAATTTACATCTTTATCGATATAAAATAAAAGTTCATGTGTTGATAGTACTCATCCATTGAGATTGGTCATGTGTTGAACGAAATATTTTGATAATAACACCTATTTTGAAAAAGAAATATTTGAAATAGAATATTTGAAAATAGAAATTTATGAAGCCGTGTTAATTAGATTGACGCCATTTTGACGTGATCGATATTTATATCGATTTTAAACGATTTCGAAATGAATTGAATATATAACGATTTCGAAATGAATTGAATATATAACGATTTCGAAATGAATTGAATATAAAACGATTTCGAAATGAATTGAATTGAAAACGAATTTGAATTGAATTGAAAACGATTTCGAAATGAATTGAATTGAAAACGATTTCGAAATGAATTGAATATATAACGATTTCAAAATGAATTGAATATAAAACGATTTCGAAACGAATTGAATTGAATAGAAATGAATTTTAAAACGAATTTATAAAGAAGAATTCAATTTTGATTTGAATTGAAAAGAAAGTTGAAATTGTTTTTGAAAACGATTTTAAAACTATTTATATAATTCGTTTTAAATAGAAATCGACGAAGTATATATTATATATATTATATATAATATAATGGCCTGAATAGAACGCGCCGCGCCGCGGCAGTTCGTGAATTTCGACCATTTATTTCAAACGGACATTACGGGAGATCCGACCGTCGGATTCTCCTAAAACTGGAACCGTTGGGTTCGTATCGAAAAGATCTTTCTAACGAATGTTAGAAATTTGAAATCTAACAGTTGGATTTCGAATTATGTCCAAATCAAATTTGAAAAAGGTCGCTGTAAGTGCAGTTCGATGGCCGTTGATGGAAATCGACTGTACGGGCCTTGATAAAATTATTAAAAATAATAATAATTTGTGTAAAATCATAAGAGATGATTTGTGAAGATTTGGGATGAAACACTCCATATTTGAAAGGATAAAAATAGATTTTTCTCGAAATGAACTAGTTTTGAACTAGGATTATAATTCTATTTATTTTTAAAATGAATAAATTGAATTTGAAAAGGGTTTTAAAAATAACCAAAATTTCCAATGATTGCATTGGAGTGGATTTGAATCGAAATTGTCTTCGGATTATTTCGATGTTGGAATTCGTGATTATACAGATGTTGTTATGGAAATTTGAAAGATATATATTTATATCGTTATTTCCAATACGACACTTGTTAGTCGTAGAATTTGATATTGAATATAAGCCGATATATTTTCTATTCAGAACCTTATATTGAATATCAAATGTGATTTGGGTTTGTCGTGAATGGTGTCTTCACTAACACTGTTCTTGAACCCAGTTGAGAAAAGATTAAATCTTTTTATTTAGATTTAATGAAGGGTACCAATTAAATGATATTTAATTGGAATTGAATTGGTATTGATTTTTGGGTTTATCGTGAACAGTGTTTTTAAATAACACTTGTTCTTTAACCCGATAATTAATGGAATGATTTTTGGGTTTATCGTGAACAGTGTTTTAAATAACACTTGTTCTTTAACCCGATAATTAATGAATGTGATTTTGGGTTTATCGTGAACCGTTTTTTAAATGACACTGATTCTTTAACCCAGTCGAAGATTAAAACTAAGTAGAGTTTTAATGAATCTTTAATTAGATTGAAATGATCGAAAATGGAGTATCACCAATTTTGCTCCAGGCGATAGTTAAATCTTTAATTAGATTTTAACGTGAAATGGTAATTGAATTTACCGATAACACTGTGGTGTTAGATATGAAGTATTACCATTTTTACTTCATGGAATGAATAGGTTGGGATGGGGAAATTAAAATAAATAATTACTTCGGTAAGGTTCGCTAATCCCGACTAGTTTGAATTGAGATTCAAAAATAGAATAAAGAATAAATTCAAGGAATTTATCTTGGATAAAATTAATGGGAACCTTTCCCTGTGAATGTGAAATTTAGAAACTAACTGTCGGTTAGCTAAGCAGAATGGTTTTCTGGATATTGATCTGATGTTGGTTTCGGCCTTCGGGGTTAATATTTGGGGAATTATTCTCTTGATTAATTTACGGTTAGTGACTGATGAATTGGAATAAGGCGTATGTTGTGTTTGTGTAACACTTATTTAAAATATATGCGAGTTATTCAGAAAGACCGGGTTTATCCCATTCTGAATAACTGATACGACGATAAGTCGAAGATGAAGACGGTGGTCGAAGACCAGAAGTCTTCACGTCGTTTGGGTGATTACTGATGATCTTGATTGGTCTGTACACCCAAGAAGATGGAAACAGTTGGTGATCGTCCAGACGTACTTGGAGATCGATGGATATGCGGGATACTAGTTGCCTCCGGTTTCGTTCAGACCCAGAACGAACTTGTAAATGGACTGTGTGTCTGACATTGGATTTTAGTCCGTGTGATTGATCACTATTAAATATATATCTGTTTGGCGGCGGAGAATTTATTCTCTTGGTTAACGCCCTTCTCTGAGACGTACGAGCTCAGGGGTTATATATTGATGGATATCAAACGCATGGAGTGAATTGCCTGTGTGGCATGCCTAAGTGGCAATTGATCGAGGCTTCTGTTGAAAAGCAAAGTCTTGTGGTGATGATTAAAGCAAGGCCTTTGTGGCGTAGCTTTGTGTAACGTTTACTTCGCGTGTTTCACACCCGGTATGAACCAAAAACGGGAGACGGACCTCAGGGAGGGCATGCGTTTCTTTCTAGTTAGAAGTGGCGTCAGTGGTTTTACACGCCCTGACGAGTTTGACTTATGTGGTTGTTGCTGTTGCGAGGCGCCTCGAATTGATCGGTCGTTCTCGAACCGATGGAGTCATTTAGTTGGCTCACTTACGCCCCAAAGGGTGGGGAAACGTAGTGTTCAGGCATTTTAATCCACATCGGTGGACCGGCCCTGTCGCTCCAAGGGTCACTCGAGCTCTGATCATGTGGCTCGGGCTAGAGAGTCACGAATCGGTAGAGGACTATCTTTTGCCTCGGTTCATAGACGGAAATCCAATTTCCAAATACGAGACATTTGCGGTTTTATTTGTAGAGCCTAGTATGGCGACATAGTGGGATGGGGCACTTATGCCGCCTATGATTGATACTTATGATTTGAAGTTGTTTTATACACTATGCACTTATAGTAGTATCAAATGATTTGTTTTAACCTTATCAAGCATTCTTTGGCTGTTATAAGGGAAAACCCTATCCTCGGCTGCGTTGCATTGTGTGATGGGACCTGGGTCTTATAACAGCTTCATTTTTCTTTATTTAGCATTGCGCTGTTTGTTTTATGCCTTGGTATCCTTGGGAGGAAACCCGTTCCGTGTTATACGGCGTGGTCCCTTGATTTACCTAACTTAGAAAATAAAGATTAACTGTTTTAGTTCTCACACCAGTCACATGACTGACCTGGAGTTTATTGTTTTAACCTAAACTCTGGGTGCCCCTATTTTGACACGGGCAGCTAGTAGTTTTGGTTTTGCAGATTTTGTATTCACAGGATCCTGGTTTACAGCTGGAACGATATCCGGAAAGCTTTGTATCCGTATATCTCATTCTAGTTGTGTATTGTATTATTTTCCGCTGCGATGTATTTAAATGTAATTTAAATCTCTGATATTTCCGTGTAATATTCATTTATACTCTGTATATTCTTGTAATCTGATGCATTGTTGTAATATACAATGAAATGTTCTTCTGTATGCGTTCTACTTTGTCGTGTTCTCAAACGATAGGGCGTTTCGAACGGTCTGGGTCGGTTTAGTGACTGGTTCGGACCGAGCGAAATTCCTTCTCGTCACATTTGGTATCAGAGCTTTGGTTTACAGAGCTAGAGAACAAGGCACATTAAAACCATACGAAAGAATTCATCAGATATTGGATTAGTAATATCCAATGGGAATGACTCGTTAGAGATGGGATCAGTAGTATCCTAGAACGAGTGTGAAGAGTATATTTTTGAAAATGAAAACAAAACTTGTTTTGAAATATAAATCAATTATTCGTATTTGGTTATTTATTTATATTGATGTGGACAATCCAGTATATATAGATTTTGCGTATACGTCTGATCCGCGTGTATTCGAAGTTTTAATATATTGGATAGATATAGCATCACACTCTAGTCGCCCGAAGATGATATTGATGATAGCGATCGCATCATCAACATTTATGTTCGAGTTTCGAAGGTGTGATTTTCTATATATTTCCATTAGACTAGTGTGAGAACCAAAACTAATATAGCTAGAATACATTGTTGTGATTTGGCATCAAAACATGATTTTCTTTATATATATCAAAATTATGAATTTGAAACGTTAATCCACTAATTGATTGATGTTTGTGTTGTTTGTTTAATTGTTTGATAATTTTGAACCATTTAGCCTAGTTATATCAAATATTGAGCTATATTGAAAATTGGTCGCATTTGCTTGCATATACATATACTTATATTGAACATGTCATAGCAAGGAGGCTAGAGCCGAAGAATAAAATTTGTTTGCCCGACAAATAGGTACATGTTTACTACATAATTTACTGTTTTATTTGGGTGATGATGATTTTATGAGCCTATTGGCTAGCCGCTTGGCTTTTTCTTTTTCTTTTTGAGATCTGAAGGACCGGGGAAGCTATTTGAAATTCCCCGATGCTCCCGGTGCAGGGGAGGTTATGGCGAAATTTTTCAAAAATTTAGGGTGTTAGCCAAATTTTTGAAAATTTGAAAATTCTCAGAAACCAAAGGGTTGGAGAATGGAAGCCAGATCGAGCGTAGAGTTAATTAATCAAACCACTTTCGACTTTGTTCCTTTTCGGGGAAGAAAAGTTTTAAGTGGGGGAGATTGTAACAACCCGGAAAATCTGGGCCAGTTTAAAATTTTTATTTTGGCAATTTTAGCGAATTTTGATTATTTAAAATGAATTATTTTAAATAATATCGACGAGAAAATTTATTTTGAATATAATTCGAACGTATATATTATACGCGTCGTCGTTAGAATATAAATAATTATATATAATTATAAAAGGAATTGAAAATGGCGCGGTAGTTCGATAATTCGATTTCAAACTTCAATTGAATGTACCGGGTGCAAAACAATCCGGATTTTAGTGAAACCAAAAATAATGGAATCTAATTGATGATATCTTTCCAACGAATCAGAAAAATCAAGATTTCATAGCGGGAATCAAAAGATATGTCCAGTTGAAAATTCTGAATAGTCGCTATGGAATCCAGGCCCTTAAAAATGGGAATTTTGCAAATGACCTCGGATTTCGACGAAACCAGTTTGGTTGGGTCCGTGATGTCAAGTTATTGCTAGATTCCAAATTTCATAATTTTTCGAATTAATATGTGAGCGTGGCAAAGGAAAACGCGTTTGACCAGTTTCAGTTGATTTTAATCGACTGGAAATTCGCCATTTTTCAAACGGTCTCAGAATTCGACGAAACTAGTTTTGTTAGGATCGTATCGTCAGTACGAAGCAAGAAAATATTTGTCTGGAATTTTTAGAGACGGTATGTGACCCCGGTAATTTGAAATCTACGTTTAAAATTCAATATAGTGATTTAAATGTAAATTCAACGGAAACTGATTCAAACGATCGAATCAACCTACGAAACATATCCCATTGTGTTCGGAATGGGGGCAAAACGTTATGGACGATAGGCGGTGGACCTCGTTTAGAGGTCGTATGTAAAAGTCAACTTTATGCAATTAAAATAATTAATTAAATAATAAAAAAATATATATATCTTCTCCTCCCCCTTTAACCCGTTCTGGCCCCCCCCCCCTCTATTTCTTCAATCAACAGAAAAAAAGGAAAAAAAAAAAAGTCCATCGCACCACCGAAGATCGACGCCACGCCGCCGTCCCCCTCTTCCTCCTCCCCCTCTACGATCTCGCCTAACCTCCCTCCTCCTCTTCTCCGAACCCCTCTACCTCGCGCTCACCCTCCAGTCACGAGACCCCCACCTCTTCTCCGACCACCTCCACCGCTCGCGCCCCATCCACCGCGAAGCCCCCTTTGCCCTCCTACTGCCGATCGACGAAGACCCTTCCCCCTAGTCCCAAACCCGCGACAGCAAACCCCGAGACCCTCCCCATCCCCAACGAACCACTGTAAGTTTTTAGATCTCAGATTTTTATTATTCATGTAAAAGAACGAATTTTTATTCATGTAAAATAAATGGGTTTTGTTATTATTATCAGTTTTAATTATTTAATGTATTAGGATCGAATGGAAAACAAAAAAAAAGGAATTTGCTTTTGAAAACAAAGTTTGCATCCTTTTTCGAAATAAAAATATGATTTTTATATGGTGAACTTCGAAATAAAATTATGATTTTTATATAGTGAACTTCGAAATAAAAATTTGATTTTTATATAGTGAACTTCGAAAGAAAAATATGATTTTTATATAGTGAACTTCGAAAGAAAAATATGATTTTTATATATTGAACTTCGAAAGAAAAATATGATTTTTATATAGTGAACTTGGAAAGAAAAATATGATTTTTATATAGTGAACTTCGAAAGAAAAATATGATTTTTATATATTGAACTTCGAAAGAAAAATATGATTTTTATATATTGAACTTCGAAAGAAAAATATGATTTTTATATAGTGAACTTCGAAAGAAAAATATGATTTTTATATAGTGAACTTCGAAAGAAAAATATGATTTTTATATAGTGAACTTCGAAAGAAAAATGTGATTTTTATATATTGAACTTCGAAATAAAAATGTGATTTTTATATATGTAGTGGCTACGGGCAACGAAGTTGACGAAGATGTAATAACGATGAAGATTTCTGCATAAGAAGAGTCAAGATGATTGGATAGCTATCGGTGAGAATTTCTCACCTTTCAATTTCATTTCTATTTATATATATATACTAGGATGCAGACGGTGCTTAGTAGCACCCGACACAATCGTCCACAAACCATGGACTTGTTTGTTTGGTTGCATGGATTAGTTATATGATTTGATTTGAATTTGGTTGTTTGGTGATTTGATTGATGTGTGAATGGCGTGGGCCTTCACTAGACCGGGGATTAGGCTAGGCCTCGTCCCGTTTCTAGTATCGTGCCGGTATGCCGCCGAAATTTTCTAAAATATGTTCGAAAAATAAAAATATCATTTTATTTAAAGAATGAACTGAATAGAAATTCATATGTTGGAATAAAATGTTTTTATCGTTAAAAATATAATTTTTAACGTGAACTGAATAAAATAAAATATTCATTTACAAACCGAACGGTTTGTTTATGTACACCTATTTGAAGGACATTGATTGGGTCGATAAATTTTACACATCGCCCAACTGCACAACTAAAATCTGTGTTGGATTGTTTGAAACCCCACACGGGTGTTAGGATGAAATTTGAAGTTCACTCATCCTGATCGATTAAATATGTCGATCGATCGATTGACAGGCTGTTATAAGCGTTAGATATCTATATTTGATGCTTATACAGTGTAATGCACTTTGGTTGATGGTTGATTATTTTTCAATGTTATTATATACCTGTGTTGTATGAAAATCCATATAATTAACTTTATATGGTAATTGATTGGGCCTCATTCCAATTTGAAAAATAAAGAATATTATAAAATAAAAGTTCATGTGTTGACAGTACTCATCCATTGAGATTGGTCATGTGTTGAACGAAATATTTTAGTAATAAAATTTACATCTTTATCGATATAAAATAAAAGTTCATGTGTTGATAGTACTCATCCATTGAGATTGGTCATGTGTTGAACGAAATATTTTGATAATAACAACTATTTTGAAAAAGAAATATTTGAAATAGAATATTTGAAAATAGAAATTTATGAAGCCGTGTTAATTAGATTGACGCTATTTTGACGTGATCGATATTTATATCGATTTTAAACGATTTCGAAATGAATTGAATATATAACGATTTCGAAATGAATTGAATATATAACGATTTCGAAATGAATTGAATATAAAACGATTTCGAAATGAATTGAATTGAAAACGAATTTGAATTGAATTGAAAACGATTTCTAAATGAATTGAATTGAAAACGATTTCGAAATGAATTGAATATATAACGATTTCGAAATGAATTGAATATAAAACGATTTCGAAATGAATTGAATTGAAAACGAATTTGAATTGAATAGAAATGAATTTTAAAACGAATTTATAAAGAAGAATTCAATTTTGATTTGAATTGAAAAGAAAGTTGAAATTGTTTTTGAAAACGATTTTAACACTATTTATATAATTCGTTTTAAATAGAAATCGACGAAGTATATATTATATATAATATAATGGCCTGAATAGAACGCGCCGCGCCGCTGCAGTTCGTGAATTTCGACCATTTATTTCAAACGGACATTACGGAAGATCCGACCGTCGGATTCTCCTAAAACCGGAACCGTTGGGTTCGTATCGAAAAGAGCTTTCTAACGAATGTTAGAAATTTGAAATCTAACAGTTGGATTTGGAATTATGTCCAAATCAAATTTGAAAAAGGTCGCTGTAAGTGCAGTTCGATGGCCGTTGATGGAAATCGACTGTACGGGCCTTGATAAAATTATTAAAAATAATAATAATTTGTGTAAAATCATAAGAAATGATTTGTGAAGATTTGGGATGAAACACTCCATATTTGAAAGGATAAAAATAGATTTTTATCGAAATGAACTAGTTTTGAACTAGGATTATAATTCTATTTATTTTTAAAATGAATAAATTGAATTTGAAAAGGGTTTTAAAAATAACCAAAATTTTCAATGATTGCATTGGAGTGGATTTGAATCGAAATTGTCTTCGGATTATTTCGATGTTGGAATTCGTGATTATACAGATGTTGTTATGGAAATTTGAAAGATATATATTTATATCGTTATTTCCAATACGACACTTGTTAGTCGTAGAATTTGATATTGAATATAAGCCGATATATTTTCTATTCAGAACCTTATATTGAATATCAAATGTGATTTGGGTTTGTCGTGAATGGTGTCTTCACTAACACTGTTCTTGAACCCAGTTGAGAAAAGATTAAATCTTTTTATTTAGATTTAATGAAGGGTACCAATTAAATGATATTTAATTGGAATTGAATTGGTATTGATTTTTGGGTTTATCGTGAACAGTGTTTTTAAATAACACTTGTTCTTTAACCCGATAATTAATGGAATGATTTTTGGGTTTATCGTGAACAGTGTTTTAAATAACACTTGTTCTTTAACCCGATAATTAATGAATGTGATTTTGGGTTTATCGTGAACCGTTTTTTAAATGACACTGATTCTTTAACCCAGTCGAAGATTAAAACTAAGTAGAGTTTTAATGAATCTTTAATTAGATTGAAATGATCGAAAATGGAGTATCACCAGTTTTGCTCCAGGCGATAGTTAAATCTTTAATTAGATTTTAATGTGAAATGGTAATTGAATTTACCGATAACACTGTGGTGTTAGATATGAAGTATTACCAGTTTTACTTCATGGGATGAATAGGTTGGGATGGGGAAATTAAAATAAATAATTACTTCGGTAAGGTTCGCTAATCCCGACTAGTTTGAATTTAGATTCAAAAATAGAATAAAGAATAAATTCAAGGAATTTATCTAGGATAAAATTAATGGGAACCTTTCCCTATGAATGTGAAATTTAGAAACTAACTGTCGGTTAGCTAAGCAGAATGGTTTTCTGGATATTGATCTGATGTTGGTTTCGGCCTTCGGGGTTAATATTTGGGGAATTATTCTCTTGATTAATTTACGGTTAGTGACTGATGAATTGGAATAAGGCGTATGTTGTGTTTGTGTAACACTTATTTAAAATATATGCGAGTTATTCGGAAAGACCGGGTTTATCCCATTCTGAATAACTGATACGACGATAAGTCGAAGATGAAGACGGTGGTCGAAGACCAGAAGTCTTCACGTCGTTTGGGTGATTACTGATGATCTTGATTGGGCTGTACACCCAAGAAGATGGAAACAGTTGGTGATCGTCCAGACGTACTTGGAGATCGATGGATATGCGGGGTACTTGGTGCCTCCGGTTTCGTTCAGACCCAGAACGAACTTGTAAATGGACTGTGTGTCTGACATTGGATTTTAGTCCGTGTGATTGATCACTATTAAATATATATCTGTTTGGCGGCGGAGAATTTATTCTCTTGCTTAACGCCCTTCTCTGAGACGTACGAGCTCAGGGGTTATATATTGATGGATATCAAACGCATGGAGTGAATTGCCTGTGTGGCATGCCTAAGTGGCAATTGATCGAGGCTTCTGTTGAAAAGCAAAGTCTTGTGGTGATGATTAAAGCAAGGCCTTTGTGGCGTTGCTTTGTGTAACGTTTACTTCGCGTGTTTCACACCCGGTATGAACCAAAAACGGGAGACGGACCTCAGGGAGGGCATGCGTTTCTTTCTAGTTAGAAGTGGCGTCAGTGGTTTTACACGCCCTGACGAGTTTGACTTATGTGGTTGTTGCTGTTGCGAGGCGCCTCGAATTGATCGGTCGTTCTCGAACCGATGGAGTCATTTAGTTGGCTCACTTACGCCCCAAAGGGTGGGGAAACGTAGTGTTCAGGCATTTTAATCCACATCGGTGGACCGACCCTGTCGCTCCAAGGGTCACTCGAGCTCTGATCCTGTGGCTCGGGCTAGAGAGTCACGAATCGGTAGAGGACTATCTTTTGCCTCGGTTCATAGACGGAAATCCAATTTCCAAATACGAGACATTTGCGGTTTTATTTGTAGAGCCTAGTATGGCGACATAGTGGGATGGGGCACTTATGCCGCCTATGATTGATACTTATGATTTGAAGTTGTTTTATACACTATGCACTTATAGCAGTATCAAATGATTTGTTTTAACCGTATCAAGCATTCTTTGGCTGTTATAAGGGAAAACCCTATCCTCGGCTGCGTTGCATTGTGTGATGGGACCTGGGTCTTATAACAGCTTCATTTTTCTTTATTTAGCATTGCACTGTTTGTTTTATGCACTGGTATGCTTGGGAGGAAACCCGTTCCGTGTTATACGGCGTGGTCCCTTGATTTACCAAACTTAGAAAATAAAGATTAACTATTTTAGTTCTCACACCAGTCACATGACTGACCTGGAGTTTATTGTTTTAACCTAAACTCTGGGTGCCCCTATTTTGACACGGGCAGCTAGTAGTTTTGGTTTTGCAGATTTTGTATTCACAGGATCCTGGTTTACAGCTGGAACGATATCCGGAAAGCTTTGTATCCGTATATCTCATTCTAGTTGTGTATTGTATTATTTTCCGCTTCGATGTATTTAAATGTAATTTAAATCTCTGATATTTCCGTGTAATATTCATTTATACTCTGTATATTCTTGTAATCTGATGCATTGTTGTAATATACAATGAAATGTTCTTCTGTATGCGTTCTACTTTGTCGTGTTCTCAAACGATAGGGCGTTTCGAACGGTCTGGGTCGGTTTAGCGACTGGTTCGGACCGAGCGAAATTCCTTCTCGTCACATTTGGTATCAGAGCTTTGGTTTACAGAGCTAGAGAACAAGGCACATTAAAACCATACGAAAGAATTCATCAGATATTGGATTAGTAATATCCAATGGGAATGACTCGTTAGAGATGGGATCAGTAGTATCCTAGAACGAGTGTGAAGAGTATATTTTTGAAAATGAAAACAAAACTTGTTTTGAAATATAAATCAATTATTCGTATTTGGTTATTTATTTATATTGATGTGGACAATCCAGTATATATAGATTTTGCGTATACGTCTGATCCGCGTGTATTCGAAGTTTTAATATATTGGATAGATATAGCATCACACTCTAGTCGCCCGAAGATGATATTGATGATAGCGATCGCATCATCAACATTTATGTTCGAGTTTCGAAGGTGTGATTTTCTATATATTTCCATTAGACTAGTGTGAGAACCAAAACTAATATAGCTAGAATACATTGTTGTGATTTGGCATCAAAACATGATTTTCTTTATATATATCAAAATTATGAATTTGAAACGTTAATCCACTAATTGATTGATGTTTGTGTTGTTTGTTTAATTGTTTGATAATTTTGAACCATTTAGCCTAGTTATATCAAATATTGAGCTATATTGAAAATTGGTCGCATTTGCTTGCATATACATATACTTATATTGAACATGTCATAGCAAGGAGGCTAGAGCCGAAGAATAAAATTTGTTTGCCCGACAAATAGGTACATGTTTACTACATAATTTACTGTTTTATTTGGGTGATGATGATTTTATGAGCCTATTGGCTAGCCGCTTGGCTTTTTCTTTTTCTTTTTGAGATCTGAAGGACCGGGGAAGCTATTTGAAATTCCCCGATGCTCCCGGTGCAGGGGAGGTTATGGCGAAATTTTTCAAAAATTTAGGGTGTTAGCCAAATTTTTGAAAATTTGAAAATTCTCAGAAACCAAAGGGTTGGAGAATGGAAGCCAGATCGAGCGTAGAGTTAATTAATCAAACCACTTTCGACTTTGTTCCTTTTCGGGGAAGAAAAGTTTTAAGTGGGGGAGATTGTAACAACCCGGAAAATCTGGGCCAGTTTAAAATTTTTATTTTGGCAATTTTAGCGAATTTTGATTATTTAAAATGAATTATTTTAAATAATATCGACGAGAAAATTTATTTTGAATATAATTCGAACGTATATATTATACGCGTCGTCGTTAGAATATAAATAATTATATATAATTATAAAAGGAATTGAAAATGGCGCGGTAGTTCGATAATTCGATTTCAAACTTCAATTGAATGTACCGGGTGCAAAACAATCCGGATTTTAGTGAAACCAAAAATAATGGAATCTAATTGATGATATCTTTCCAACGAATCAGAAAAATCAAGATTTCATAGCGGGAATCAAAAGATATGTCCAGTTGAAAATTCTGAATAGTCGCTATGGAATCCAGGCCCTTAAAAATGGGAATTTTGCAAATGACCTCGGATTTCGACGAAACCAGTTTGGTTGGGTCCGTGATGTCAAGTTATTGCTAGATTCCAAATTTCATAATTTTTCGAATTAATATGTGAGCGTGGCAAAGGAAAACGCGTTTGACCAGTTTCAGTTGATTTTAATCGACTGGAAATTCGCCATTTTTCAAACGGTCTCAGAATTCGACGAAACTAGTTTTGTTAGGATCGTATCGTCAGTACGAAGCTAGAAAATATTTGTCTGGAATTTTTAGAGACGGTATGTGACCCCGGTAATTTGAAATCTACGTTTAAAATTCAATATAGTGATTTAAATGTAAATTCAACGGAAACTGATTCAAACGATCGAATCAACCTACGAAACATATCCCATTGTGTTCGGAATGGGGGCAAAACGTTATGGACGATAGGCGGTGGACCTCGTTTAGAGGTCGTATGTAAAAGTCAACTTTATGCAATTAAAATAATTAATTAAATAATAAAAAAATATATATATCTTCTCCTCCCCCTTTAACCCGTTCTGGCCCCCCCCCTCTATTTCTTCAATCAACAGAAAAAAAGGAAAAAAAAAAAAGTCCATCGCACCACCGAAGATCGACGCCACGCCGCCGTCCCCCTCTTCCTCCTCCCCCTCTACGATCTCGCCTAACCTCCCTCCTCCTCTTCTCCGAACCCCTCTACCTCGCGCTCACCCTCCAGTCACGAGACCCCCACCTCTTCTCCGACCACCTCCACCGCTCGCGCCCCATCCACCGCGAAGCCCCCTTTGCCCTCCTACTGCCGATCGACGAAGACCCTTCCCCCTAGTCCCAAACCCGCGACAGCAAACCCCGAGACCCTCCCCATCCCCAACGAACCACTGTAAGTTTTTAGATCTCAGATTTTTATTATTCATGTAAAAGAACGAATTTTTATTCATGTAAAATAAATGGGTTTTGTTATTATTATCAGTTTTAATTATTTAATGTATTAGGATCGAATGGAAAACAAAAAAAAAGGAATTTGCTTTTGAAAACAAAGTTTGCATCCTTTTTCGAAATAAAAATATGATTTTTATATGGTGAACTTCGAAATAAAATTATGATTTTTATATAGTGAACTTCGAAATAAAAATTTGATTTTTATATAGTGAACTTCGAAAGAAAAATATGATTTTTATATAGTGAACTTCGAAAGAAAAATATGATTTTTATATATTGAACTTCGAAAGAAAAATATGATTTTTATATAGTGAACTTGGAAAGAAAAATATGATTTTTATATAGTGAACTTCGAAAGAAAAATATGATTTTTATATATTGAACTTCGAAAGAAAAATATGATTTTTATATATTGAACTTCGAAAGAAAAATATGATTTTTATATAGTGAACTTCGAAAGAAAAATATGATTTTTATATAGTGAACTTCGAAAGAAAAATATGATTTTTATATAGTGAACTTCGAAAGAAAAATGTGATTTTTATATATTGAACTTCGAAATAAAAATGTGATTTTTATATATGTAGTGGCTACGGGCAACGAAGTTGACGAAGATGTAATAACGATGAAGATTTCTGCATAAGAAGAGTCAAGATGATTGGATAGCTATCGGTGAGAATTTCTCACCTTTCAATTTCATTTCTATTTATATATATATACTAGGATGCAGACGGTGCTTAGTAGCACCCGACACAATCGTCCACAAACCATGGACTTGTTTGTTTGGTTGCATGGATTAGTTATATGATTTGATTTGAATTTGGTTGTTTGGTGATTTGATTGATGTGTGAATGGCGTGGGCCTTCACTAGACCGGGGATTAGGCTAGGCCTCGTCCCGTTTCTAGTATCGTGCCGGTATGCCGCCGAAATTTTCTAAAATATGTTCGAAAAATAAAAATATCATTTTATTTAAAGAATGAACTGAATAGAAATTCATATGTTGGAATAAAATGTTTTTATCGTTAAAAATATAATTTTTAACGTGAACTGAATAAAATAAAATATTCATTTACAAACCGAACGGTTTGTTTATGTACACCTATTTGAAGGACATTGATTGGGTCGATAAATTTTACACATCGCCCAACTGCACAACTAAAATCTGTGTTGGATTGTTTGAAACCCCACACGGGTGTTAGGATGAAATTTGAAGTTCACTCATCCTGATCGATTAAATATGTCGATCGATCGATTGATAGGCTGTTATAAGCGTTAGATATCTATATTTGATGCTTATACAGTGTAATGCACTTTGGTTGATGGTTGATTATTTTTCAATGTTATTATATACCTGTGTTGTATGAAAATCCATATAATTAACTTTATATGGTAATTGATTGGGCCTCATTCCAATTTGAAAAATAAAGAATATTATAAAATAAAAGTTCATGTGTTGACAGTACTCATCCATTGAGATTGGTCATGTGTTGAACGAAATATTTTAGTAATAAAATTTACATCTTTATCGATATAAAATAAAAGTTCATGTGTTGATAGTACTCATCCATTGAGATTGGTCATGTGTTGAACGAAATATTTTGATAATAACAACTATTTTGAAAAAGAAATATTTGAAATAGAATATTTGAAAATAGAAATTTATGAAGCCGTGTTAATTAGATTGACGCTATTTTGACGTGATCGATATTTATATCGATTTTAAACGATTTCGAAATGAATTGAATATATAACAATTTCGAAATGAATTGAATATATAACGATTTCGAAATGAATTGAATATAAAACGATTTCGAAATGAATTGAATTGAAAACGAATTTGAATTGAATTGAAAACGATTTCTAAATGAATTGAATTGAAAACGATTTCGAAATGAATTGAATATATAACGATTTCGAAATGAATTGAATATAAAACGATTTCGAAATGAATTGAATTGAAAACGAATTTGAATTGAATAGAAATGAATTTTAAAACGAATTTATAAAGAAGAATTCAATTTTGATTTGAATTGAAAAGAAAGTTGAAATTGTTTTTGAAAACGATTTTAACACTATTTATATAATTCGTTTTAAATAGAAATCGACGAAGTATATATTATATATAATATAATGGCCTGAATAGAACGCGCCGCGCCGCTGCAGTTCGTGAATTTCGACCATTTATTTCAAACGGACATTACGGAAGATCCGACCGTCGGATTCTCCTAAAACCGGAACCGTTGGGTTCGTATCGAAAAGAGCTTTCTAACGAATGTTAGAAATTTGAAATCTAACAGTTGGATTTGGAATTATGTCCAAATCAAATTTGAAAAAGGTCGCTGTAAGTGCAGTTCGATGGCCGTTGATGGAAATCGACTGTACGGGCCTTGATAAAATTATTAAAAATAATAATAATTTGTGTAAAATCATAAGAAATGATTTGTGAAGATTTGGGATGAAACACTCCATATTTGAAAGGATAAAAATAGATTTTTATCGAAATGAACTAGTTTTGAACTAGGATTATAATTCTATTTATTTTTAAAATGAATAAATTGAATTTGAAAAGGGTTTTAAAAATAACCAAAATTTCCAATGATTGCATTGGAGTGGATTTGAATCGAAATTGTCTTCGGATTATTTCGATGTTGGAATTCGTGATTATACAGATGTTGTTATGGAAATTTGAAAGATATATATTTATATCGTTATTTCCAATACGACACTTGTTAGTCGTAGAATTTGATATTGAATATAAGCCGATATATTTTCTATTCAGAACCTTATATTGAATATCAAATGTGATTTGGGTTTGTCGTGAATGGTGTCTTCACTAACACTGTTCTTGAACCCAGTTGAGAAAAGATTAAATCTTTTTATTTAGATTTAATGAAGGGTACCAATTAAATGATATTTAATTGGAATTGAATTGGTATTGATTTTTGGGTTTATCGTGAACAGTGTTTTTAAATAACACTTGTTCTTTAACCCGATAATTAATGGAATGATTTTTGGGTTTATCGTGAACAGTGTTTTAAATAACACTTGTTCTTTAACCCGATAATTAATGAATGTGATTTTGGGTTTATCGTGAACCGTTTTTTAAATGACACTGATTCTTTAACCCAGTCGAAGATTAAAACTAAGTAGAGTTTTAATGAATCTTTAATTAGATTGAAATGATCGAAAATGGAGTATCACCAGTTTTGCTCCAGGCGATAGTTAAATCTTTAATTAGATTTGAATGTGAAATGGTAATTGAATTTACCGATAACACTGTGGTGTCAGATATGAAGTATTACCAGTTTTACTTCATGGGATGAATAGGTTGGGATGGGGAAATTAAAATAAATAATTACTTCGGTAAGGTTCGCTAATCCCGACTAGTTTGAATTTAGATTCAAAAATAGAATAAAGAATAAATTCAAGGAATTTATCTAGGATAAAATTAATGGGAACCTTTCCCTATGAATGTGAAATTTAGAAACTAACTGTCGGTTAGCTAAGCAGAATGGTTTTCTGGATATTGATCTGATGTTGGTTTCGGCCTTCGGGGTTAATATTTGGGGAATTATTCTCTTGATTAATTTACGGTTAGTGACTGATGAATTGGAATAAGGCGTATGTTGTGTTTGTGTAACACTTATTTAAAATATATGCGAGTTATTCGGAAAGACCGGGTTTATCCCATTCTGAATAACTGATACGACGATAAGTCGAAGATGAAGACGGTGGTCGAAGACCAGAAGTCTTCACGTCGTTTGGGTGATTACTGATGATCTTGATTGGGCTGTACACCCAAGAAGATGGAAACAGTTGGTGATCGTCCAGACGTACTTGGAGATCGATGGATATGCGGGGTACTTGGTGCCTCCGGTTTCGTTCAGACCCAGAACGAACTTGTAAATGGACTGTGTGTCTGACATTGGATTTTAGTCCGTGTGATTGATCACTATTAAATATATATCTGTTTGGCGGCGGAGAATTTATTCTCTTGCTTAACGCCCTTCTCTGAGACGTACGAGCTCAGGGGTTATATATTGATGGATATCAAACGCATGGAGTGAATTGCCTGTGTGGTATGCCTAAGTGGCAATTGATCGAGGCTTCTGTTGAAAAGCAAAGTCTTGTGGTGATGATTAAAGCAAGGCCTTTGTGGCGTTGCTTTGTGTAACGTTTACTTCGCGTGTTTCACACCCGGTATGAACCAAAAACGGGAGACGGACCTCAGGGAGGGCATGCGTTTCTTTCTAGTTAGAAGTGGCGTCAGTGGTTTTACACGCCCTGACGAGTTTGACTTATGTGGTTGTTGCTGTTGCGAGGCGCCTCGAATTGATCGGTCGTTCTCGAACCGATGGAGTCATTTAGTTGGCTCACTTACGCCCCAAAGGGTGGGGAAACGTAGTGTTCAGGCATTTTAATCCACATCGGTGGACCGACCCTGTCGCTCCAAGGGTCACTCGAGCTCTGATCCTGTGGCTCGGGCTAGAGAGTCACGAATCGGTAGAGGACTATCTTTTGCCTCGGTTCATAGACGGAAATCCAATTTCCAAATACGAGACATTTGCGGTTTTATTTGTAGAGCCTAGTATGGCGACATAGTGGGATGGGGCACTTATGCCGCCTATGATTGATACTTATGATTTGAAGTTGTTTTATACACTATGCACTTATAGCAGTATCAAATGATTTGTTTTAACCGTATCAAGCATTCTTTGGCTGTTATAAGGGAAAACCCTATCCTCGGCTGCGTTGCATTGTGTGATGGGACCTGGGTCTTATAACAGCTTCATTTTTCTTTATTTAGCATTGCACTGTTTGTTTTATGCACTGGTATTCTTGGGAGGAAACCCGTTCCGTGTTATACGGCGTGGTCCCTTGATTTACCAAACTTAGAAAATAAAGATTAACTATTTTAGTTCTCACACCAGTCACATGACTGACCTGGAGTTTATTGTTTTAACCTAAACTCTGGGTGCCCCTATTTTGACACTGGCAGCTAGTAGTTTTGGTTTTGCAGATTTATATTCACAGGATCCTGGTTTACAGCTGGAACGATATCCGGAAAGCTTTGTATCCGTATATCTCATTCTAGTTGTGTATTGTATTATTTTCCGCTGCGATGTATTTAAATGTAATTTAAATCTCTGATATTTCCGTGTAATATTCATTTATACTCTGTATATTCTTGTAATCTGATGCATTGTTGTAATATACAATGAAATGTTCTTCTGTATGCGTTCTACTTTGTCGTGTTCTCAAACGATAGGGCGTTTCGAACGGTCTGGGTCGGTTTAGCGACTGGTTCGGACCGAGCGAAATTCCTTCTAGTCACAGGCATTAGCTAGAGTGTCTCGAATCGGTAAGGAGCTCCTCCCTAGCCTTGACTCATGATGGAAACCAATTTCTAATACGCGCCATTCGGTTTTGATTGTATTACTAGTACGGAGGCATAGCATATGGTACCTGTGCTTCCTAGGATTGATACATTATGATTGAAATTGTTTTTAAAACATATACACACTAATAATAATATCAAACTCGTATTTGCCGTATTTATCATGTTTGATCACCATAAGGTAAAACTCTATCCTCTGGTGTGCGTTGCATTGTGTGATGGGACCTGAGTCTTATGTTGATTTCATTTTTCTAAAAAGCATTGCGTTGTTTTACGATTTACTTTAAGTTATGCACGACAATCCATTAGAGTAAACCCGTTCCGCATTAGCGGCGTGGTCTTTGGATTTGCCCTATTAATAGTAATTTATTAGTTAAGAATTCTCACACCAGTCCCACGACTGACCCGTTGTTTGTTTCCACTTTTTTGCAAACTCGGGTGCCCTCTTCTCCACACGGATAGTCGAGCAGTTTGTCTACAGGTTTACCTTTTTAGCAGGATCCTGGATTGAAGCTTAAAGCTATGTCCAGAACATTGGAAGCCTTCCGCTGCCTTAGTTATTTCATTTCCGCTGCACTGTATTAAATTTATTGAAAAATTTCCTTCCGCTGTATTTTAATTTCGATGTACTCTGATATATTCTGTACTCTGATGTTATATTATCATGATGTAATAAAAGTCTGTTGTTATTGTTCTGATGTGTTGTATTCCCAAAGTTAACGTATGCGGATTTTGAACGGTCTTGGTCGATTTTGCGATCGATTAAGATTGGGCGAAACCCTTGTCGTTACAGTTGGTATCAGAGCTTGGTTAGCTCAAATATTTGGGGTACAACTCATTAGAACTGAACAAAAGACTCATCAGAGATTGGATTAGTAACATCCAATAAGAATACTAATTAGAGATAGGATCAGCAGTATCCTAGAATGAGAAATCTCATTAGAGATAGGTTTAGTAACGCCCTAGAATGCGTTGGGAGTAGCAAGCCTATAATATACGTATTTGTGATTAATTATACTTTATTTTAGAAAATATGATTTTGAATATATAAAAGTTATATATTTGAAAGTTAATCAACTAATGAAATTATTTAAACCAATGGAGAATATATATATATATATATATATATATATATATAATTTAGTTAGTTAATTAATCAACTTTTAGCTTCGTCCCTTTTCGAGGACGAAAAGTTTTTAAGTGGGGGAGACTGTAACAACCCTGAATTTTGGGGCCAATTTAAAATTTATTTTAAGTGATTCTAATGAGTTTTGATATTTAAAATAATCTATTTTAAATAATAATGATCACAAATTTGATTCAAATCGAAGTTAGAATGAATAATTTAATTTCAATTATAAAAAGAGTTAGAAATAGCGCGGTAGTTTGAAAAGTCAAACTTGAACTTTGACTGACCGTACAGGACGCAAAATTTAACGGATTTTAGTAAAACCAAAAATATTAGAATCTATTTAAAAATATCTTTCCAGCGAATCCGAAAAATCGAAATTTCATAGCGGAAATCAAAATTTATGGCCAATTCAATTTTTAGAAAGGTCGTTGGGTAATTTGCATAGGACAAAAATGCTACTTTATGCATACGAAGGAATTTGAACTCGAAACCATTTCCATTGGTTTCAGAATGACGTTTCTGCATTGAAAAACAGTAAACACTTATATGTTTCGAGTTTCAGAAAATATTTGTTTAAAAATGTATTTTTAATATTAAATATTTTCGCCTTGAAAATAGCCATTTTTCAAAAAGTCTCAGAATCGAACGAAATTAATTTTTTTTTGATCGTATCATCATAAGAAAACCAAAAATAATTTTTCTGGATTTTTCTGAGTCTGTATGTGGTCCCGGTGAATTTCTGCGTACGTTTGAATTTAAAATAATGATTTATATTTAAAACTGAAAAAACGAAGGCCAAGACGATCACGTGGGCTGATGAGACATATCCAGATGAGTTCGGAACGGGGGCTAAATGGTATGAACGACAGTCGTTGGGCCTGAATCGGAGTTCGGACCAAAACGGGCTTAAACGGGCCAATTAAATAATGATTAATTTAACCTAATATTTTAATATAAAAACACTATTCACGTCCTTCTTCTTCCTCTCCGTCATTTTCAGCCGCATGAAACCCATTAGCACTCAAAATTTCAAACTCCGATTCCAATCTCATTTCTCAACGAAAACCAGCAAACCAATACTCATATCGAAGCTCTTCTCGAGCTCTACGATCTCCGACAAGAACCAACCCTCCCCGTGCCCCGTAGCTCCGCCACCAGGCCCCCGAACCAACGCCGAACGCACCCCTCCTGGGCCCACCACGTCAGCGCGCGGTCTCCCCCCTTCCCAGCGTGGATGCACCTCTCGTAGCTGGACAACCTCCAACAAACGGTTCGTGAAACCATCGCCTACAACTCCAGAAAATCGGATTTGAATTTTTGAACAATCTTGGGTTCTAAGGTAGATTTTATTTCAGATTTCCCCACGCTTTTAAGCGTTACACAGCCAGTTGTAAAAAGCTGATTTTGTTTTTTCCTATGAATTTGCATTAGAATTGTCCCAGATCCGCAATTGTTTTGAACTCGAACATCAAATCTGATCGAACCTGAATCATCTCCTCTGACCAAACACGGTGAGAATTTTATTTTTAAATTTAATTTAGGGAAGAAACCTGAATTAATAATTAATTATAATTAATTATGGTTATTTGTTTAATCACGCTACGTTGATTTTACATATGTCAAGTTAAAACATCACCTTATAATTACATTGATGTTAATTATTGGAATTGGACTTGTTGTCATGGTTGGATGTTGCTGTTATGTGATGTGATGAAAATTTACTTTTTATGGGATGCAAATAAAATAGGAAT
This sequence comes from Allium sativum, assembly GCA_030737875.1. Classification (NCBI taxonomy): domain Eukaryota; kingdom Viridiplantae; phylum Streptophyta; class Magnoliopsida; order Asparagales; family Amaryllidaceae; genus Allium; species Allium sativum. Next base: position 175,886,650 of record CM060913.1, on the reverse strand, counting down.
GCGACTTGTGTGGAATTTACATATTATTATGTGAAATTAAAATAAGATGAAAATTTGACCATGTAAATAAATAAATAAAGACGATCTTTTTATACTTAAAATAAAAAGACAAATCTTTTTATATTGAAAACAAAAAGATGAAAACCCGACGATGTAAATAAAAAGACAATCTTTTTGCATTGTATAATAGAAGAAATAATATTTTTACATTGTAAAATAGAAAGATTAATATCTTTACGTTGTAAAGTAGAGAAGTTGATATTTTTACATTATCAAAATAAAAAGTTGATATCTTTACATTGTAAACATAAAAGTGAATATTTTTGCATTGTAAGTAAAAGAATGAATTTTGCGATGTAAAGTAAAAATAACATTTTTATATGTTATTTAGATAAGAATTTACACCGCATGAATTAAATTACATTTTTCTATGTAATTTACATATGAATTAGAATGGGATGATAAAAATTTACCTTTTTATATGAAATTAAAAACATAAATTCACTGTATGACAAATTTAACATTTTTGTTAATGTTAAAGACAAGAATTTCACTGTATGACAAATTTAACATTTTTGTTAATGTTAAAAATAAGAAATTTCATCGTATGACAAATTTAACATTTTTGTTAATGTTAAAAATAAGAATTTACATGGTATGAGAAATTAACATTATTCTTGGGGTTAATAATAAGTATTTGCAATGCATGAGAAATTAACATTTTCAATGTTAATTAAATAGTTATTTCATCGTAGGATGTAATTAACATTTTTAATGTTAATATTATAAAAATTATACTGTATGATGTAATTAACATTTTTTTTTAAAAGGTTAATATTAAAAAGGAATTGAACCGTATGTAAATTTAACATTATTTTTAATGTTAATAAAAAGGAATTGAACCGTATGTAAATTTAACATTATTTTTAATGTTAATAAAAAGGAATCGAACCGTATGTAAATTTAACATTATTTTTAATGTTAATAAAAAGGAATTGAACCGTATGTAAATTTAACATTATTTTAATGATTAATAAAAAGGAATTGAACCGTATGTAAATTTAACATTATTTTTAATGTTAATAAAAAGGAATTGAACCGTTTGTAAATTTAACATTATTTTAATGATTAATAAAAAGGAATTGAACCGTATGTAAGATTAACATTATTTATAATGTTAAACAAAAGAGAATTTACCTCGTAAGAAAAATGTACATTATTTATAAATGTATATGAAAAGGAATGATTGATTTACATTATTCTAATGTAAATATTAAAAGAGAATGTACCATATGATTTATTAACATTATTTTAATGTTATATAAAAAGAAAAGATTGTTTAACATTATTTTTTATATTGATTAAAAAGAAGATTGCACCGTATGTATTAACACACTTTTATTAATGTATGTATAAAAAGAGAAATTTACATTGTAAGAGAAATTGGCATTAACATTTATTTATAATGTTAATATTAGAGTATTTTCACCACATGATAAGATGTACACTTTTATTTGTAAAAGTAAGTTGGCATTTTCACTGTATGATAAGATTTACTTTTTATTTGTAAAATAAGGTAGGAATTCACCGCATGACAAGGTTTACTCTTTATTTTGTAAATATAAAGTAGGAATTTGCGATGTATCAAAATTTACATTTTTCATGTGTAATGTAAAGATAGAAAAATTAACATTATTTTCAATGTTAATAAAAATATAAAATGCATTGTATGTTAAGGTAATATTAATAAAAAGAAAAACATACCGTAGGATAAAATACATTATTTTTAATGTATATTAAAAGAGAATTTTTCATCGTAGGAAATGTACATTATTTATAATGTGAATAGAATGGAAATGTCATCGTAAAATAAAATTACATTTTAGATGTAATTGAGATTGAGAATGCATTTAGAAAGAGAATGAGTATTTTATATATGTAAATGGAATCATAATATAATTGAAAGATGAAATGGAATAAATAGAGCGATGAATTATAATTTACATTTTAATGTAAATTATAAAAAATTTAAAATTAAAATAAAATAAAAGGGAATAATTCACCGTCTAATTTTAAATTACATTTTCATGTAAGATTAAGAAGTGGGAAAAAAAAAGGAAAAAAGGAAAAGGGGAGATGTATGTAAGAACGATGAATTAAACGAATTATTTATATATATATATATATTTATGTATATAATTAAAATTAAACGAATCGAGCGCGGTAGTTCGCGTTTTGAAATCGAACTTTTAAACGACTATACCGGAAGATCCGACCGTCGGATTTTCCCGAAACTGAAACCGTTAAGACCGTGTTGGAAAACTCTTTCCAACGATATATAATATGTCAAAATCCAACGGTTAGATTTTGAGATATGTGAAAATCAAAATTGGTTGAAAACAGTGCCAAAATCGCCATTAACCTGAATCGTCGTTGATTAAAGATTTAATTATTTTTAATTAAATAAAATAGGAAATAATCGTTATAAATTAGAAATAACGATAAGGAAGAGTTTTCAATATATTTACATATATATATATATATATACGAAGATTATTTGGGAAGACCGAGTTAATCTCATTCCAAATAATCAAACGACAATGAGAATTGAAGAAGAAGACGACTAATGAAGACCGTCAATCTTCCCCTCAGGAGGACAGCGATTGAGACTTTGAATTGATTTGCTCCCAAGTCAAGGTCATGGTCGTCGTCCGAACGAACATGTTGATTGAACGGATTTGGCTTTCGCGCAGACCCAGAGCATAAGCTTATAAATGGATTGTATGTCTGACATCGTACTCCATTATATATTATGTTATTAATCTTCTGTCGAATGTATGGATGTTTGGTGGCGGAGAATTTATTCTCTTGCCTAACACCCATTCGTATATTTCGGCAAAGGATTGGTAGTGTGATATGGAGTGATGATGTGGCATGCTAAGATACATATGATCAAGGCTTTGTTGAAAAGCAGGCCTTGTGGGATGATCAAAGCATAACCTGTTTAGGTATAGCTTTGTGTATGACGTGACTTCACGAGCCTCACACACCGGCGGAGTCTAAAACGGGAGAAGGGAACGCAGGGAGAGCAGCACGTTTCTTTCTAGCTAGAGTGGTGTCAGTGACCTACCAGCCCTGACATTTTACTTATGTGGATGATGGAATGAGGCGCCTCGGATAGGTCCTATAGGACCGGGGAACGTGTGCTTAGGAATTTCCAATCCTCTAAGCTGTATTTGAGGACCGGCCCTGCCATTTCCAAGGGTTAACTGCGGGTAATCCTGAGGCATTAGCTAGAGTGTCTCGAATCGGTAAGGAGCTCCTCCCTAGCCTTGACTCATGATGGAAACCAATTTCCAATATGCGCCATTCGGTTTTGATTGTATTACTAGTACGGAGGCATAGCATATGGTACCTATGCTTCCTAGGATTGATACATTATGATTGAAATTGTTTTTAAAACATATACACACTAATAATAATATCAAACTCGTATTTGCCATATTTATCATGTTTGATCACCATAAGGTAAAACTCTATCCTCTGGTGTGCGTTGCATTGTGTGATGGGGCCTGAGTCTTATGGTGATTTCATTTTTCTAAAAAGCATTGCGTTGTTTTACGATTTACTTTAAGTTATGCACGACAATCCATTAGAGTAATTCCGTTCCGCATTAGCGGCGTGGTCTTTGGATTTGCCTTATTAATAGTGATTTATTAGTTAAGAATTCTCACACCAGTCCCACGACTGACCCGTTGTTTATTTCCACTTTTTTGCAAACTCGGGTGCCCTCTTCTCCACACGGGCAGTCGAGCAGTTTGTCTACAGGTTTACCTTTTTAGAAGGATCCTGGATTGAAGCTTAAAGTTGTGTCCAGAACATTGGAAGCCTTCCGCTGCCTTAGTTATTTTATTTCCGCTGCACTGTATTAAATTTATTAAAAAAATTCCTTCAGCTATATTTTAATTTCGATGTACTCTGATATATTATGTACTCTGATGTTATATTATCATGATGTAATAAAAGTCTGCTGTTATTGTTCTGATGTGTTGTATTCCCAAAGTTAACGTATGCGGATTTTGAACGGTCTTGGTCGATTTTGCGATCGATTAAGGTCGGGCGAAACCCTTGTCGTTATAGTGTGATGGGACCTGGGTCTTATAATAGCTTCATTTTTCCAAAGAGCATTGCGCTGTTTTGTTATATGCACTAGTATTCTTGGGACGAAACCCATTCCGTGTTATACGGCGTGGTCCCTTGAATTACTATCTGTGATGACCCGAAAATCCCCACCCTTTGAATCGACCATAAACCACACAGGTCTGAACCAAATGTTGGAAATCTACGGATACATCAACTTTGGGAATACAACAACATCAGAACAAATAACCCAAACTTTTATAACATCAATAATAAATGTTACATCAGAGTACAGAATATATCAGAGTACATTAAATATAATACAGCGGAAGATAAATACAATAATTTAATACAATGCACAGCGGAAGTCTTCAATGTTCTGGACACAGCTTTAAGCTTTGATCCAGAATCCTACTCAAGAGATAAACCTGCAGACAAATTACTCGACTGCCCATGTGGAAAAGAGGGCACCCGAGTTTGCAAAGGTGGAAACAAACTACAAGTCAGTCATGGGACTGTTGTGAGAATTCTTAACTAGTTTAACTAATAGTAATAAGGCAAATCCAAGGACCACGCCGCTAACGCGGAACGGGTTTACTCCAATGGATTGCCGTGCATAATAATAAAGGAAATCGTCAAACAACGCAATGCTTTTTAGAAAAATGAAACCATTATAAGACCCAAGTCCCATCACACAATGCAACGCAAACCGGAGGATAGGGTTTTACCTTGTAATGGTCAAGAGATGATAAATACGTAAAACGGTATTATTATTAGTGTGTATATGTTTTAGTAAAACATTTCAAAATAAATGTATCAATCCTAGACGGCATGGGTACCATATATCATGTCGCCATACTAGTTATACAATCAAAACCGCATGGGGCATATTGGAAATTGGGTTTCCATCATGAGTCAAGGCTAGGAACGATCTCCTTACCGATTCGAGACACTCTAGCAATGTCCCAGGGTTCAGACGCTGGCGAACCCTCGGATACAGCTGGGCCGGTCCACAAATACTTTAGTGGATTAGTTATGCCTGAACACACGCCTCCCGGTCCTATTGAACCTATAATACGGCCATTGGCGACCGCAAAAATAAACCGAGGCCTCGAAAATTCCATCATCCACATAAGTAAAATGTCAGCGCTGGTAGGTCCCTGACACTACTATAAGCTAGAAAGAGGACGTGTGCACTCCCTGCGTTCCCTTGCTTCGTTTTAGACTCTACCGGTGTGTGAGGCTCGCGAAGTTACGCTACACACAGCTATGCCAAAATAGGCTATGCTTTGATCATTCCACAAGGCCTGCTTTGCAACAAAAGCCTTGATCATTTGCATCTTGGCGTGCCACGTTGACATTTCACGCCACGCAATTCATAACTATTAACATACAACCACTAAGGGTGTTAAGCAAGAGAATAAATTCTCCGCCACCAATGGTTGTATATTAATAAAAATCAATTTACATAGAATGAAATCCAACGTCAAACATGCATCCATTTATAAGCTTATGCTCTAGGTCCGAGCGAAAGCCAAATCCGTCGATCTCCAACACGTTTGGACGATCATTACCAAATACCTTGCCTTGGGAGGCCAGTCCCAATTCAAGTTACCAGTCATCATCATCCCAACGATGTGAAAACCTTCGGTCTTCAGCCACCATCTTCATCTTCGACTCTTGATCGTCGTGATGATTATTCAGAATGGGTTAAACCCGGTCTTTTTGAATAACTCACATATTTAGTAAATAAAAACCAAACAATGTAAAATCACACCATATGCCACATTCCAACTCAGAATATTCTTTTAACAAGATATTCATATTAAAAGATTTTCATTAATTTTACCAAAGATAAACTCTGAAAATAAAATCATAAATCTTCCTTAAAAGATTTATTAAAACTCTAATTTTGATTTAATATCAAAAATCATTATTAAGAGATCATTTATTTTAAGGGATAAATCTTGTCTTAAATAGGTTAAAGAACTAGTGTCCTTTAAAACACAGTTCACGATAAACCCACAAATCAATTTCCAAAATATAGAATTCTGCAGAAATCAAATCAATATATAATTGATATAAATTTCTATATCGGACTAATAATATAAATGGAATAACGGCAAAGCCTCTTAAATTCCAAATATAATATCGGTCTTCTTTTACAAAAGCCCATTTTGATTATTACCAATCGAATTTCTACTTAATTCCATTTTAATATATTAAATTGGGAAAAACTTGATTTTTAGAAAATGCCTTTTTAAATCTAAAAAATAGATTTATAAATTCCAAATAATAATTTCAATGTAAATTGGATTAAAGGACAAATGTCGTTTAAAACACCGTCCACGATAAATCCACTTCACATCTCAATTTATTTCATATCATAAAATATAATTGCAAATTCTAATGATCTTAATTAAAAGATTTCTCTTTAAATATTAATTATTAAAAACATATTTAAAATAATCATTAAAAATATTCTTTATATAAAAGATTTTTAAATGGGAAGTATTCTTCATATTACAGATTTTTTTTATCTTTTGCAAATATTCTATATTTTAACATATACTCGATTAAAAATATATTTTCCTTGTGAAAACATATCCTTTATATAAAAAGGATTTCTAATGTAAAAATATTCTTATTTAAAAGAACACCTGAATCGAAATGCGACTCAATTGTTTACCATATAATTTGGATTATATGGATTTCACACACACTACATATATGACCATAATAGTATAATCATCAAGTCAACCATTTACATCCAAAGTGTAATTTCCACTGCGTAAGCGTTAAAATGAAATAATAACGCTCATCGCAGCCTGCCGATCTAACGACCAACTAAATATTGGGATTAGTGTATGTTAATTTTAATCCTAACACCCGTGTGGGGTTTCAACCAACAAGCAAATAATAAATTTATTTGTGCACTTGGGCGATGTCTGAAAATTATCATCCTAATCACATACACATGTCGGGTAACTTGTGAGTGTAATACACAATATATAATTATGACGAGAAAATGTCTCTTTTGTATTAACAATTCTTATGTTGACCCAAACTATATATTTTAGTTTTAACTGAGCCATTAGGACAAAAAGGTGTAATTTGACTCGACTAATCTATTTTGACAAAAGTATATGTTTTGCCAAAATATAAGATTTGTTTTAACAGGTTCATTTTGACAAAATGTCTATTTTGATTTAACTAACCTTCTTAATGAAAGATGAATGTAACGACCCGTATTTTCTGCCAATTTAATTGGATTATTTTAAATATTTTAATTATTTAAAATATTTGTTTGAGGTTGGATAATCGAATTTAACAATTATATTGTGAATATATTGTATAAAATAAATAATAAATATTATTTTAATTTCCAAAATATGGGAAATTGTCGAAATTGAAATATACTGTGATCTGACAGTTTAAAGTGGTCAAATATTGTTTATACTGAAATTTTAGTGACAATTCGTTTTGAAAACGACGACGAATATATATGGTTTATAATTTAATTAAATAACGAGCTGCAGCGGCGCCGTAGTTCGCGATTTGGCGTTTTGAACTTCAAGTGGTCGTACCGGGTTCAAAATAAGTCGGATTTCCTCGAAACAAGAAACGTTGGGACCAGTTTGACAATATCTTCCCAACGGTAGAGAAAAATCCAGTTTTCGTCGTGTAGATTTTGTTTTATGTCCAAATCAAATTTTGGGAAAAGCAGCGCCAGATTTCCTTTATATATATAGCGCTACAGTTATATAAAATAATGGTTTTTAAATATTTTAAACATCGAATTGGCTTGGAATTCAACCCGGGATATTTTTCCTTGGTAATACATCAAATTCTGGTCGTGTATGGCCAACTGCAATATTTTGATATTATTATATTGAAGTACTTTAAAATTGGGTTATTTTAATTCAAATTGGCCAGTTCAAAAGGGACATTTTTCAAACGACCTCTGTTTTCGACGAAACAAATTTTGTTGTGACCGTAACAGTAAATTATTGCCAGATTTTCAAACGGCGCGTCAATCAGGGTTATTCTGTGAGCGTGGCAAAATAAAATGTGAAATAAGTCGATCCATTTGGACGTGTACAAGCGCTATTTGAGCATACGAGCACGGAATTCGACGAAACAAGATTCGTTGGGACCGTATCGTCAAAATATACTATGCCGTCCAGTCGCAACTCGAACGGGGTTCGTATGTGAGCGCAGCAGCGAATAAACGACGTTCGAAAACGCGATAGGCACGAAATAAAAATCGTCAGTCATTGTCAGACATCACATCGACTTAAAATAATATAAATTACAACTATATAAACCCCTTTCCATCAAACCCTAGCCTCCATTTCAGAATTTTTCATGTCATTTTGCAAAAAGACCCTCCATCGCAAATCTGTTTATATCTTTCAATCCATGATGATTTTGCTATGGCAACCAAAGGCAATGTTGTAGATCCAGTCAAGATCTACCTCCATGAAAAAATCCAGCACCAACGGTCGCCTGAAGTGGCGGGAAAACGCGATGAACAGCGAAGACCTGTCTTTGTTCCTGGCTGAAATTCGAGCGCCTGGGTTGATTTAAGGTGGTGAGACCTTAGGGCTTTCGAAGAGGGGAGACAGACCTTCGATTTGGCGGTGGTCTCAAGAGTTCTAGTGGTCGGAGGAGAGAGAATTTGTGAGATGAACGGGAACGTATGTTTTTGGGTTCGGTTTTAAAAGTGGAAAGGGTTTTGGCTAATTTCCGGCGGCCATGGTCAGAATTGGCGTCGTGGGCCTGGGGGAAACGAAACGGGGTGGTGAGGCGGAAAGAATGGTGGCGGTGGTGCTGTGACAGGTGGTCGGGTGGCGGAGATTTTTGGGTTTGTATGTTTTCCGTTCATCTTCAGTTTTCAGGTGGAGGTGGCAGTTCTGGAGGGTCGGCGCCTTCGGCATGGGGAGCTGGAGGAAGGGCGGTGCTGGCGATGGGTTCAGGTCGGGGTCCGATCGTCTGGTGAGGTGGCGCCAGCGGTTTGAAGGGATGGAGCAAAGTCGGGATTCAACGGGGAAGGGGACGTACGGGTTCGAGATGGAGGAAACAGTGAAAACGCGTTTTTTTTTCAGCCATGATGACGTGGCACGTCATTAGTCAAAAGGTAATTAAGGTTTTGAATTTTAATTAATTAGTTTATTAATTAAATCGTATAATTTGTTCAAACTTAAAACGATCATATCTTCCACATACGTGGACGGAATTTGACGAAACTGGATCCGTTGGGATCGCAGGGACGAGACCTATCCGATGGCACTGACTAGGAGTCGATCTGATGCTGTTGAAAATTCAGCTAATTTTGAATGGTCGTCTGAAATTAAAAGCAACAAACGCGTCAACCGTAGACCAGAACAAACTCTGGTTAGTTAATTCTCACACCTTCTGGAATACTGTGATGTGGTACACTCACAGTTAAATATATTTTACAGTTAACAGTTTAAATTGGCTGTTTGGATGCAATGGATGCAATTTTGGTTGTTATTATCTGTTTGATTGCGGTTGATTGTTTATTTAACTTGTATATTGTTATCAACTGACATCTGTGATGCAGGGAAGGACAGGTTGAAGGAATCCGACCGGATTCCTCAAATAAACTGTATTTTTGGTTGTTGTGCACATACATGAATTGTTTGCTTTGACTGACACCAAACCCTGTTTGTGTGTGATGGTTGAATATATATTCACCGGTGTTGTTTTTAAAATCAAACGACAGTGTGGATTTGTTAATTGGCAGTAAATGGCCTTAATGGGTGGTTTTAACATCGTTCGGCTGATAAGTGAATGGACGTGTTCTTGAAGTTATCAATTTATTTATAACTGGATTATAGTTGTTAGTTATTTCATATAACTAATAAAAATAGGAATTATAAATAAATAGTTTAATCGAGTTATAAGGAAATTATTCAACTAGTTCAGACCAGTTGTAAAAGTAGAACCCAAGGGATTTACCGACAAGCTGGCAAAACAGAGTAATTGTTTTAAACAATAAAAAGGTGACTTGAATTAATTATGTTAATTAATTAATTTAGGAAAAGGGAAATGACAGTGGGAATTCAGTTAATCGTTAACTGAAGTGTATGGTTGGTAAAACCACCGTTTCGAGTGGAATGGACAAAGGAAAATAAATATGGGTTAAGTATTCGTTAAAGTTTAACGAATAGTTTTGGATATTAGTTAATCTTCGATTTACTATAATCTAAAGAATTGGTTATTGTTATTAACCTTGATTTTTATCGAGTAAGTTTGTAAACATGATAAAAATGCTACTTTGGGCCAGGACTTAAGTTAACCATATTTTGATATAATAGAGGTTAAAGCTAATTATTCTTTATTTTAAATGATAAAGTAGTGAATTCAATTAAATGCCAAGTAAGGATTTTATTAAAAGGATTTGTAAGTCCAAGGTTCAAACAAAGTTTGACAAATAGGAATTCAATTAACAAGCGTTAAATTTACGATGAGGTTGGGCCAAAAATGGCGACAAAAGTTTATCATAAGAAGGTTCAAATAAATGGAACCAAACTATTTGACGAGGGGTTTAAATTATAAACCAAAGGGTATAAATAAAAGAATATTTGCAGTTAAGGTGGTGTTTTAATGGGTATTACCTAAATAAAGGTATGAAGTAAAAAAAAAAGGGTTTTTAACGAGAGTCAAATGTAAACAACGGTTTTAAACCAGCATTTGAAATCAAAAAGGGTTATTATAAAATGTCTAATTAGATGGAACCAAAATATTTGACCAATGATTTATATTATGAATCAAAAGGTCATGAGTGGAAGAATTGGTTAAAGTGTGTTTGGTAAATATGTACTTAATTAAGAAATTAAGTAGTGGAAGTCTTAAGCGGGGTTTCAAATGTAAGAAACGGTTTTTAAAACCAAATTTGAAACCCAGATAGCAAATAAGATTTGAGAAGTGGTTAAGTTTCAAGCTGATATTAGTCTGAGGTAAGAAAGCTGTCGACTAAGGTCTGAGAGGTAACTACAATACCCCAACTTGGTTGGCTTCCCTATTATCAAGGACTAGTATTAGTTTGGAACGAGTGAAGTGTTGAGATGGGTTTTATCCTATACGAGGAATATCAAACTCTGATGCAAGATTTTGGAAATTAAATAATATCACGCTATTAGTTTCAAAGGAAATAAGAATGTGTTTTCAAATCATAGTAACCAATTGTTGTTCAATTAGAATTGATCGAATATAGTCAGAGTTAGTCAAACTTAGTTAGCCAGGAAAAGTTCCATTGCGTACGACTGCTAGCGAAATTCGCAGGGCTGTAGATAGCCTACGGCGGTCGGATGTTTCCTGAGGGAATCAGGCGTAACCATTGTGATCGCTGCGATCTAGAGTCGAGCGAATGGAGTTAAGTCAAGTATAAATTAATCGATAAGAGTAATCAAATCAAGTTGTTTCAGTTAAGTTAAATAAGCCAAATTAGTCAAGTTAGAGTTGGTCAATTAAGTTAAATCGAATAAGAGCTATTCAAATATCGTATTTTTGAATATTAAGAAGTTAGAGGTTTAATTTAACCAAAAAGTAAATAAGTGTTAAAGACCAAGTGATGTTGAATACTGAACCAGTGTACTCATTTGTTGTGATGTTTGAAACACTGTTATTTTGATAGTTAAAACACCGACTATCAAACCAGACCAATACGATTGTTGGTTCAGAAAGCCCGGTATCGAATTTATATTCGAAAACCATTCCGACCAACAAGTACGTGAAGACGTCAATTGAAGACGGAGCAAGTGAAGACCGTGGATCTTCATAAGCGGAAGGACCACTGGTTGAATCTCTCTGGATTGCAACCAGAGTTATTCGATTTGTGATTCTGTCGTGGTTGAATCCACGGATTTGCAAGGACTTCTCGCTACTGATCCATGGGGTGATTCCTATAGGTGATGCAGTAGGAGAGTACCTTCGGTTCATCCTGATCCTGGATGATATGTATGGACGGATGTCTGACAGAGTATTTCCAAAGGAATTACATGTGTTGATTTCTCCAAACGTACCATAGTTGATGGCGGAGAAATGGTTATTCTCTAGCCTGACAGCTAGAGTGTGTTTGTGGACGTCAATCAAGTGTGATCTGGCGGATCTGACAATGTGGCATTCAAAGTGAATGGTGGCCAGATGTTGAAAAGAGATTCTAGCCTCAAGCCTCATCAACCGGGAAATGACAAAAATCGGGCAGGCAGCATGGCTATGTGGGTCGCACCCATTAGGATGTATGATCACCTATCTAGAGAAATTCCTATTGCTTCTTAATCTGTATTCGATGCTGATCCTATTCGGGTGGCGGTTGCTGATCCCAACCGTCGGTGACATACATTCGGCACACTCAAGCGAAATGAGTGGTCGGTCATGTGAGGGCCGGGTTGCAAGACGTTCTTGTTGAACCCAGTGTATTCGCCTCTAGAGATACACGTGCGGAAGGTGGTCCCATACCTTGTCAAGTTGGAAATCCAATATCCAATAAGTGCCCGCGATTTTCGATTGTATACTATATATGGGGAGCGTGAGATGCAAGCGTTCCTCTAGATTGCTAATTACTTGTAATTAGACATTATGATAATATCAGATCAAAGTATGATTTCAAACAAAATGGTTTGGGTTATAGTAAGGTAAAAACCGTCCGTGTTTATGTGTGGGCTGGTCTTACTATTATCCTTTTGTTTCGAAAAGGATTTCCAAAGTTAAACAGGTGTGTGTGTAAACAAGTGTGTGTGTGCTGTGAATTTATCACTGATAGTATTCCAGACTGACCCGGTGTATTTTGTTTTAAATCAAATGTGCTCGGGTCAGACCGAGTATGTTCCAGGTTAGGTTTCACTTGGAATTTCAGGAGCTGGAAGCAGGAGGCTTCATCGCTAGTTATTCAAAGTTATTATTTCCGCTGTGCAGTTATATGTTGTGCTCTGATGATTGGTATGTATACAAAGTCTTTTGCATAAAGGTATTTGATATTATATTTTATTCGTTCCGCTGTGAGATTCTGATGTGTTCTTCTTCTTTCTTCTATTCTAATACTTCTTTCTTTCTATCCTCACCCTCTAAATTCTTTCTCATGACAATCTGGGGGTTCGATACTTGGGTTTTTGGCAAGTGATACGGGTTTATGTATTGTTGTCGAGAACCCAATTGTCGTTTTTTTCCCCGGGTCGTTACAGTGGTATCAGAGCTATTGGTTTAATGATTTACCTTGGCTCTGTGGTGTGACTCAATAGAGATGGGGTTAGCAATACCCTAGATTGAGTTGAGTGTGTATATACGAGAGAGCGTATTTGTGATTTGATATAAAATTATTTTTAATGATTATTTTTGCCCAATTTTATTTTATAATAAAATAAAGGTAAAAGTTATTATAGTATGGGCAATCATCTTGATTGGTTAATGTTGGTTGTATAATATGTTTGTAGTGTATGGTTGATTGCTTGAATATAACCTGAACTTGAAATAGATAGACTTGGTTGAAAAACCAAAGATGAAATAAACAAGTTGGGTAATCAATCCAAATTTAACATATCTGAATAAATAATTTAAGAAATAAGCGAAGTGATATAAATAATTATAATCTCGTGTGGGTTGAACTGCGTATATAATTGGTTGGTGTGGAATGATATGGATGTATCGAACATAATTGACATTTGTTGATAACCGATGAATTTATTTGAGTTGAGAAACAGGTGCTGAAGTGATCATTCAGCTGTAAAATCCATTCAAGAGAAAACTCTGGAGTTAATTGAATCCAGTTTGAGAGTAGAGTTGCAAAATCAATTAAGCAGGTCCGAATAAATATATCGCTTATTGCATAATATCGCTCGCCAAAAGGTACGCCTACGCAAATATGAAATTTTTGGTTTTTCTTTGGGGTTTTGAGTTTGAATTATTGATTTTCCGACCTTGAGAGTCGATGTATACATATTTCTTGATCCTGCGATATCGCAGATGGTCCTCCGTACAAGGGAGACTCTGCCGAAATTTTTCTAAAATTCAAGGAGTTAGAAAATTTTTGGAATTTTTTTAGGAAATTCTTTTATTCAAAATAAATTGGTTTTAACACCAATAGGGTCAGTTGAAAATAAATTCGAGTGTTAAATTTTATTATTCTTGAAAAGACAATAATAGACGACATTTCTTCTACCTTAGCAATTTCGAGGACGAAATTATTTTAAGGGGGAAGGAATGTAACGACCCGTATTTTCTGCCAATTTAATTGGATTATTTTAAATATTTTAATTATTTAAAATATTTGTTTGAGGTTGGATAATCGAATTTAACAATTATATTGTGAATATATTATATAAAATAAATAATAAATATTATTTTAATTTCCAAAATATGGGAAATTGTCGAAATTGAAATATACTGTGATCCGACAGTTTAAAGTGGTCAAATATTGTTTATACTGAAATTTTAGTGACAATTCGTTTTGAAAACGACGACGAATATATATGGTTTATAATTTAATTAAATAACGAGCTGCAGCGGCGCGGTAGTTCGCGATTTGGCGTTTTGAACTTCAAGTGGTCGTACTGGGTTCAAAATAAGTCGGATTTCCTCGAAACAAGAAACGTTGGGACCAGTTTGACAATATCTTCCCAACGGCAGAGAAAAATCCAGTTTTCGTCGTGTAGATTTTATTTTATGTCCAAATCAAATTTTGGGAAAAGCAGCGCCAGATTTCCTTTATATATATAGCGCTGCAGTTATATAAAATAATGGTTTTTAAATATTTTAAACATCGAATTGGCTTGGAATTCAACCCGGGATATTTTTCCTTGGTAATACATCAAATTCTGGTCGTGTATGGCCAACTGCAATATTTTGATATTATTATATTGAAGTACTTTAAAATTGGGTTATTTTAATTCAAATTGGCCAGTTCAAAAGGGACATTTTTCAAACGACCTCTGTTTTCGACGAAACAAATTTTGTTGTGACCGTAACAGTAAATTATTGCCAGATTTTCAAACGGCGCATCAATCGGGGTTATTCTGTGAGCGTGGCAAAATAAAATGTGAAATAAATCGATCTATTTGGACGTGTACAAGCGCTATTTGAGCATACGAGCACGGAATTCGACGAAACAAGATTCATTGGGACCGTATCGTCAAAATATACTATGTCGTCCAGTCGCAACTCGAACGGGGTTCGTATGTGAGCGCAGCAGCGAATAAACGACGTTCGAAAACGCGATAGGCACGAAATAAAAATCGTCAGTCATTGTCAGACATCACATCGACTTAAAATAATATAAATTACAACTATATAAACCCCTTTCCATCAAACCCTAGCCTCCATTTCAGAATTTTTCATGTCATTTTGCAAAAAGACCCTCCATCGCAAATCTGTTTATATCTTTCAATCCATGATGATTTTGCTATGGCAACCAAAGGCAATGTTGTAGATCCAGTCAAGATCTACCTCCACGAAAAAATCCAGCACCAACGGTCGCCTGAAGTGGCGGGAAAACGCGATGAACAGCGAAGACCTGTCTTTGTTCCTGGCTGAAATTCGAGCGCCTGGGTTGATTTGAGGTGGTGAGACCTTAGGGCTTTCGAAGAGGGGAGACAGACCTTCGATTTGGCGGTGGTCTCAAGAGTTCTAGTGGTCGGAGGAGAGAGAATTTGTGAGATGAACGGGAACGTATGTTTTTGGGTTCGGTTTTAAAAGTGGAAAGGGTTTTGGCTAATTTCCGGCGGCCATGGTCAGAATTGGCGTCGTGGGCCTGGGGGAAACGAAACGGGGTGGTGAGGCGGAGAGAATGGTGGCGGTGGTGCTGTGACATGTGGTCGGGTGGCGGAGATTTTTGTGTTTGTATGTTTTCCGTTCATCTTCAGTTTTCAGGCGGAGGTGGCAGTTCTGGAGGGTCGGCGCCTTCGGCATGGGGAGCTGGAGGAAGGGCGGTGCTGGCGATGGGTTCAGGTCGGGGTCTGATCGTCTGGTGAGGTGGCGCCAGCGGTTTGAAGGGATGGAGCAAAGTCGGGATTCAACGGGGAAGGGGACATACGGGTTCGAGATGGAGGAAACAGTGAAAACGCGTTTTTTTTTCAGCCATGATGACGTGGCACGTCATTAGTCAAAAGGTAATTAAGGTTTTGAATTTTAATTAATTAGTTTATTAATTAAATCGTATAATTTGTTCAAACTTAAAACGATCATATCTTCCACATACGTGGACGGAATTTGACGAAACTGGATCCGTTGGGATCGCAGGGACGAGACCTATCCGATGGCACTGACTAGGAGTCGATCTGATGCTGTTGAAAATTCAGCTAATTTTGAATGGTCGTCTGAAATTAAAAGCAACAAACGCGTCAACCGTAGACCAGAACAAACTCTGGTTAGTTAATTCTCACACCTTCTGGAATACTGTGATGTGGTACACTCACAGTTAAATATATTTTACAGTTAACAGTTTAAATTGGCTGTTTGGATGCAATGGATGCAATTTTGGTTGTTATTATCTGTTTGATTGCGGTTGATTGTTTATTTAACTTGTATATTGTTATCAACTGACATCTGTGATGCAGGGAAGGACAGGTTGAAGGAATCCGACCGGATTCCTCAAATAAACTGTATTTTTGGTTGTTGTGCACATACATGAATTGTTTGCTTTGACTGACACCAAACCCTGTTTGTGTGTGATGGTTGAATATATATTCACCGGTGTTGTGTTTAAAATCAAACGACAGTGTGGATTTGTTAATTGGCAGTAAATGGCCTTAATGGGTGGTTTTAACATCGTTCGGCTGATAAGTGAATGGACGTGTTCTTGAAGTTATCAATTTATTTATAACTGGATTATAGTTGTTAGTTATTTCATATAACTAATAAAAATAGGAATTATAAATAAATAGTTTAATCGAGTTATAAGGAAATTATTCAACTAGTTCAGACCAGTTGTAAAAGTAGAACCCAAGGGATTTACCGACAAGCTGGCAAAACAGAGTAATTGTTTTAAACAATAAAAAGGTGACTTGAATTAATTATGTTAATTAATTAATTTAGGAAAAGGGAAATGACAGTGGGAATTCAGTTAATCGTTAACTGAAGTGTATGGTTGGTAAAACCACCGTTTCGAGTGGAATGGACAAAGGAAAATAAATATGGGTTAAGTATTCGTTAAAGTTTAACGAATAGTTTTGGATATTAGTTAATCTTCGATTTACTATAATCTAAAGAATTGGTTATTGTTATTAACCTTGATTTTTATGGAGTAAGTTTGTAAACATGATAAAAATACTACTTTGGGTCAGGACTTAAGTTAACCATATTTTGATATAATAGAGGTTTAAGCTAATTATTCTTTATTTTAAATGATAAAGTAGTGAATTCAATTAAATGCCAAGTAAGGATTTTATTAAAAGGATTTGTAAGTCCAAGGTTCAAACAAAGTTTGACAAATAGGAATTCAATTAACAAGCGTTAAATTTACGATGAGGTTGGGCCAAAAATGGCGACAAAAGTTTATCATAAGAAGATTCAAATAAATGGAACCAAACTATTTGACGAGGGTTTTAAATTATAAACCAAAGGGTATAAATAAAAGAATATTTGCAGTTAAGGTGGTGTTTTAATGGGTATTACCTAAATAAAGGTATGAAGTAAAAAAAAAGGGTTTTTAACGAGAGTCAAATGTAAACAACGGTTTTAAACCAGCATTTGAAATCAAAAAGGGTTATTATAAAATGTCTAATTAGATGGAACCAAAATATTTGACCAATGATTTATATTATGAATCAAAAGGTCTTGAGTGGAAGAATTGGTTAAAGTGTGTTTGGTAAATATGTACTTAATTAAGAAATTAAGTAGTGGAAGTTTTAAGCGGGGTTTCAAATGTAAGAAACGGTTTTTAAAACCAAATTTGAAACCCAGATAGCAAATAAGATTTGAGAAGTGGTTAAGTTTCAAGCTGATATTAGTCTGAGGTAAGAAAGCTGTCGACTAAGGTCTGAGAGGTAACTACAATACCCCAACTTGGTTGGCTTCCCTATTATCAAGGACTAGTATTAGTTTGGAACGAGTGAAGTGTTGAGATGGGTTTTATCCTATACGAGGAATATCAAACTCTGATGCAAGATTTTGGAAATTAAATAATATCACGCTATTAGTTTCAACGGAAATAAGAATGTGTTTTCAAATCATAGTAACCAATTGTTGTTCAATTAGAATTGATCGAATATAGTCAGAGTTAGTCAAACTTAGTTAGCCAGGAAAAGTTCCATTGCGTACGACTGCTAGCGAAATTCGCAGGGCTGTAGATAGCCTACGGCGGTCGGATGTTTCCTGAGGGAATCAGGCGTAACCATTGTGATCGCTGCGATCTAGAGTCGAGCGAATGGAGTTAAGTCAAGTATAAATTAATCGATAAGAGTAATCAAATCAAGTTGTTTCAGTTAAGTTAAATAAGCCAAATTAGTCAAGTTAGAGTTGGTCAATTAAGTTAAATCGAATAAGAGCTATTCAAATATCGTATTTTTGAATATTAAGAAGTTAGAGGTTTAATTTAACCAAAAAGTAAATAAGTTTTAAAGACCAAGTGATGTTGAATACTGAACCAGTGTACTCATTTGTTGTGATGTTTGAAACACTGTTATTTTGATAGTTAAAACACCGACTATCAAACCAGACCAATACGATTGTTGGTTCAGAAAGCCCGGTATCGAATTTATATTCGAAAACCATTCCGACCAACAAGTACGTGAAGACGTCAATTGAAGACGGAGCAAGTGAAGACCGTGGATCTTCATAAGCGGAAGGACCACTGGTTGAATCTCTCTGGATTGCAACCAGAGTTATTCGATTTGTGATTCTGTCGTGCTTGAATCCACGGATTTGCAAGGACTTCTCGCTACTGATCCATGGGGTGATTCCTATAGGTGATGCAGTAGGAGAGTACCTTCGGTTCATCCTGATCCTGGATGATATGTATGGATGGATGTCTGACAGAGTATTTCCAAAGGAATTACATGTGTTGATTTCTCCAAACGTACCATAGTTGATGGCGGAGAAATGGTTATTCTCTAGCCTGACAGCTAGAGTGTGTTTGTGGACGTCAATCAAGTGTGATCTGGCGGATCTGACAATGTGGCATTCAAAGTGAATGGTGGCCAGATGTTGAAAAGAGATTCTAGCCTCAAGCCTCATCAACCGGGAAATGACAAAAATCGGGCAGGCAGCATGGCTATGTGGGTCGCACCCATTAGGATGTATGATCACCTATCTAGAGAAATTCCTATTGCTTCTTAATCTGTATTCGATGCTGACCCTATTCGGGTGGCGGTTGCTGATCCCAACCGTCGGTGACATACATTCGGCACACTCAAGCGAAATGAGTGGTCGGTCATGTGAGGGCCGGGTTGCAAGACGTTCTTGTTGAACCCAGTGTATTCGCCTCTAGAGATACACGTGCGGAAGGTGGTCCCATACCTTGTCAAGTTGGAAATCCAATATCCAATAAGTGCCCGCGATTTTCGATTGTATACTATATATGGGGAGCGTGAGATGCAAGCGTTCCTCTAGATTGCTAATTACTTGTAATTAGACATTATGATAATATCAGATCAAAGT
The DNA here is from genome assembly GCA_030737875.1 of Allium sativum. Lineage (NCBI taxonomy): Eukaryota > Viridiplantae > Streptophyta > Magnoliopsida > Asparagales > Amaryllidaceae > Allium > Allium sativum. The sequence goes on along the minus strand of CM060913.1, from coordinate 175,866,895 downwards.
ATGATTTCAAACAAAATGGTTTGGGTTATAGTAAGGTAAAAACCGTCCGTGTTTAAGTGTGGGCTGGTCTTACTATTATCCTTTTGTTTCGAAAAGGATTTCCAAAGTTAAACAGGTGTGTGTGTAAACAAGTGTGTGTGTGCTGTGAATTTATCACTGATAGTATTCCAGACTGACCCGGTGTATTTTGTTTTAAATCAAATGTGCTCGGGTCAGACCGAGTATGTTCCAGGTTAGGTTTCGCTTGGAATTTCAGGAGCTGGAAGCAGGAGGCTTCATCGCTAGTTATTCAAAGTTATTATTTCCGCTGTGCAGTTATATGTTGTGCTCTGATGATTGGTATGTATACAAAGTCTTTTGCATAAAGGTATTTGATATTATATTTTATTCGTTCCGCTGTGAGATTCTGATGTGTTCTTCTTCTTTCTTCTATTCTAATACTTCTTTCTTTCTATCCTCACCCTCTAAATTCTTTCTCATGACAATCTGGGGGTTCGATACTTGGGTTTTTGGCAAGTGATACGGGTTTATGTATTGTTGTCGAGAACCCAATTGTCGTTTTTTCCCCGGGTTGTTACAATGAACTTCATTAAGAATGTATATATTAATGTACAATCCTTTTATTATTTCTAATTTAAAAAAAATATAGGAAAAACAATATTTTCAATCTTACCCTCTTATTTACATCTAAAGTGTAAATAGAGATATAATTTCTTAAACTATGTTTTTTATTTGCATCAAGAGACAAATAAAAAATGTAATCTTTAGAAGTTATGTGTTTATTCACATTTAGGTTACAAATAGAATTGTAACTTTTTAATATATGTTTTATTTGCATCAAGAAATGCAAATAAAAATGTGACTTCTAATTTTCTTGTCTTATTCTTTTAAAATCCTATTTTATTTGCAATGGAGAATGCAAATAAAAGTATCCTTTTTAAATCACATATTATTTTATTTTCAATAAAGAATGCAAACAAAATGTGTTCTTTATTCTAATGTTTTATTCACATTGTGAATGCGAAAAAAAATAAGTTTTAATTTTTAATGGTTTGTTCGCATTTGTGGATGTGAACAAAAAGACAGATTTTAATTTTAATGATTTGTTCGCAGTTATGGATGCGAACAAAAAGATAGATTTTTATTTTAATGATTTGTTCGCAGTTGTGGATGCGAACAAAAAGATAAATTTTTTATTTTAATGATTTGTTCGCAGTTAGGGATGCGAACAAAAAGGTAGATTTTTGTTCGTAGTTGTGGATGCAAACAAAAAGATAGATTTTATTCTCAAGTTATATTTACATTATGAAATGTAAAAAGTAAATTTTATTCTCGTGTTATATTTACATTATAAAATGTAAATAAAAAGGTAAATTTTGTTTTGAAAGGTATGTTTGCATTGTAAATGCAAAACAGAAAGCAAGTTTATTTTTACATTATAAAATGTAAATAAAAAGGTAAATTTTATTCTCAAGTCATATTTGTGTTTTAAGAACACAAATAAAAATGTAAGTTTTGTTTCAATTCATTTTTTTCTTTTCTATTAATGAATTTGCAAGAAGAATGTAAATTAATGTACATTTTGTTTTCTATGTATATTTGCATCGAGGAACGCAAATAAAAGAAAATTTTATTTGCATAAAAGAAATGCAAATAAAATAATATTTTATTAAATGTAACTCTTTTATTTTAATGTCAATCTTTATTTTAACATTTTGTTCGCGTCAAGTGATGCAAACAAAATATAATTTTTTTACTTTAAAGTAAAACCTTTACTTTATTTATTTTATATTTTGTTCGCATTGAGAAATGCATACAAAATACAATCCTTTTATTTTTAATATTGAATTGATAATTTACCTCAATTCAAATAAAAAGATATTTTCCCCTTGTTCTTTTTTTTTCATTTTGTATGATGAATTGATAGTCCTAGATCAAATCAAATAAAGAGACAATTTTTTTTATTTATACGTTAAATTGATTACATAGATCAATTCAAAAAAAAAACAAACTTTTTATCTCTATGTTGAATTGATAACATAGATCAATTCAAATAAAAGGCAAAGCGATAACATATGAGTGACAAGCCATGTTTCTTTAATTGTGAATGGATCAATTAGATCCACTCAAATCAAACCAAAAGTGTTAATCATCAATTCAAGCTAACACAAGTGATTATGTATAAATGGTGACAATCCAATCTTCTTTTTGAATTAATAACTAGATCAAATCACAATTTGTCAAGTGATAACATATGAAAGTGATAATCAAATTTCTTTGTTTGAATTGATAAATTAAATCAATTCACAAGCGATAACACATAAAGGTGATAATCAATTTCTTTGTTTTGGAATTGATAAATTAAATCAATCCAATTCTAATCACAAGGGATAACATATGAATGGTGACCATTTTATTTCCTTTTACTTTAAATTGATAATTAGATAAATTTAATTTTTAATCCAAAGTGATAACATGGCAGTGATAACATGGCATAGTATAAACATGAAAATCATATGGATCTATACGACTATTCAATCATAAAACAATCATCACCAATCATGACCAAACAAACAGATCTAAATCGTAATCGTATATATATTAACATCGCGAACTAATAATTTAATTAATAAATAAATTTAAATTAAAGAATCTCACCGATGGTTTTGAATTTTTCAAAAATGGTAGAATGCTCCATTTTAGATCTGGTATGTTCCATCGTCTAGATCTGGTATTCACGATTCCAACGCAATCGAAATCATTTTGGTTCATTTTCTGTTTGAGAGAGTTACGACATTATGAACATTTGAATATTTTAATTTATTAAAAATAAAACTTAGTTAATTACACTTAGCTTAACCCCCACTTAGTCGTAACCCCTCTTCCAATTCACGTCATCATCTTCCAGTTCGAAGAAACCCATAACCCTCTTCTCCTTGTACCAAATCGCACCACCCCAGAAGACGCCGGGCTAAGATCAGCAAACACCACGACGAAGCCCATGTCCTGTGCCACCTCCGCCTCCATCAGTGCTGAGCGCGACGGCCCAAGCCACCCCCAAAACCACCGCGAAAGTCACCCCTTTAAGCTCAGAATTTGGCCAAATTATATCATGAAATCAGATCATAACCGTTGACAATAAGGAACTCAAGATTCTCTTTACTTTTTCTTTTATAAATTTCGAATATTTTAGCTTAGATTAGAAGATATTGAAGATTTTGTTTGGGAGCTTTCTAGCGATTCAATGGATAAACGGTGGCTGCAGTAAATCAAATGGGGATTATGGTTTTGAATTTCTAATATTTATATTTGTTTATAAGTGCATTGTTGGCATTTGCACTTTGCACCTACCTTTTCCTCATCTTTAATATACCTAAATGATTTAAATGAGCACATATTAATTTATTGAAGCGATGAATGCATTCCATTTTTATGCTTGATTACAATCTCAAATTTTACATTCCATCTTTACATAATCAAAATGTTTCCAATAGCACCCATTTATTTAGGAAAAAAATAAATTCATTGAAATCTCAAACAAAGTAGAAAACTTATTTTTGGTTAATTTATGAAAGAAATATAATGATAATCTTTTTACAAGGATAGCTCAATTTATAAAAAAATTATTATAGTTTGGAAACTGACAAATAATAATTAAAATTTAGAAATATATAAATAGCGAAATTTACAACGGTATTCCTATTAATGAATAAACAATGTAATAATTATAGGACTAAGACTTATGTACATTAATTACATATTTAATTGAAATAATTTGTAATCAACATTTCTAATATGGTATTTGTAAAGGAATTGAGTAGGCATAATACGTGGGCTTTAATACTGGTCAATGTGTAAAAAAAATTAAGGATTGACAAGAGAAAGTCTATTTTGGAATTAATGACCAGTAATTATGATTGATGTGTATTTATTAAAACCAAGAAAAAGAACTATGGAAGGTTGGTTGATTGATTTACGTTTAATGTGTATATGGTTATTTATAAAGAACTAAAAGGCATGCATTTAACCAAATCATATACAATGTTAAATGAAGAAACTTATGAGAATTAATAGTCTTAATTAGATATCTGCCAAAATATATTAATTTAAAAGGAAATTGTCAAGATTGTAAAATTACATGAATAACATCATGAATTCCACTAACCCCAATAAGAATAATCCAAAATCATATGAACCAATGAAATAAATTAAAGGTATGAACGGTTTAATTTTTCTTTTTTTGACGAATGTTTAAGGAAAGAAATGATATCAATGAATGAACGTTAAACTTTAAATGGTACACATTAATTTCAAAATAAAGAAAAATATAGATATTAAGATCACATGGTTTTTTTTCTCTTTCCTTTTTATTTATTCAAATTTCAAAGGTTAATTAAATGGATGCAGTATTCAATTTCATTTATCCTTAATTCAATTTCCCATCTAATCCTAATCCAACATAGGAATAAATTACCTGTGTCATATATCACAAATTCAATTTTCTAACATTTTTAATTGAGCAATTAATGTTTTTAAAACAATCAATTCATTAATCCTTCCTTCCAAACATGACAAAGTTATCATAATGTCTCATTTCAAATTTCTTTTTACACTCAAAATAAACTATTAGGAAAATTTCATTATACTAAATTCCAACATTATATTTCAATTATAAAATTAACTGGTTTGTTTTATTGTATTAATTCAACATTTATTATAGTTCCGTTATTTCCAGTTTTTCTTACAATCACTTTTATTACTCAATTTAACGTTAAATTATATTTATGTTCATCTCACTAATTATATATTACCTTAAATTCAACATTCGCATTAGAAACAATCCCCATTTGATTATAATTAAATTTCTAATGAATTGTTATACTCTGATTTTACCACACCATAAATATCATATGACTAATTAGCATTTATTTACACATGTCAATTTCATAAATAGATTAATTCTGAAATTACTTTGAATTCTTACTGACTCAAATTTAAAGAAATTAGCTACTTTTATTTATTGCATGTTAACAAATTTTGATATAATTCTTCTTACTTAAATGTAGTTACTTACGAAAAAGGTCACGTTAACCAAAGCGATTCATCTTTGTATATGATCACCAAAAATTTGATCATAGTCAATGAGTTCTTCCTATGAAATGTTCATAACCTATTAAGTAACGGTACAGACAAAATTAAAAGCCTAGATCAAGTAAGAACAAAAAGTGGACTGACATAAGATTATATATTTAAAGTAAATTTTTTTTATTACAAATTCATTAAAATTTCTAAAATAAATTTTTTAAATTGGTTTAGAATTTGCGGGTTGTTACAATCTCTCCCACTTAAAATCTTTTCGTCCTCGAAAAGGAAATGAGATGAAAGTTGTTTATTTAACTAATTTAATTTTCATTCTTTTGTTGTTTTCCATAATTTTATTAGTTAAACTAGTATTCACAAATACGTTAATTTTAAACTTTTCACTCTGAACTCATTCTAGGGCATTACTAACCCCATCTCTAATGAGTTTTCTCATTCTAGGATACTGCTGATCCTATCTCTAATGAGTATTCTTATTGGATATTACTAATCCAACCTCTGATGAGTCTTTTGTTTAGTTCTAACGAGTTGTACCACAAAGATTTGAGCTAACCAGAGCTCTGATACCAACTGTGATGACCCGAAAATCCCCACCCTTTGAATCGACCATAAACCACACAGGTCTGAACCAAATGTTGGAAATCTGCGGATACATCAACTTTGGGAATACAACAACATCAGAACAAATAACACAGACTTTTATAACATCAATAATAAATGTTACATCAGACTACAGAATATATCAGAGTACATTAAATATAATACAGCGGAAGATAAATACAATAATTTAATACAATGCACAGCGGAAGTCTTCAATGTTCTCGACACAGCTTTAAGCTTCGATCCAGAATCCTACTCAAGAGATAAACCTGCAGACAAATTACTCGACTGCCCGTGTGGAAAAGAGGGCACCCGAGTTTGCAAAGGTGGAAACAAACTACGAGTCAGTCATGGGACTGGTGTGAGAATTCTTAACTAGTTTAACTAATAGTAATAAGGCAAATCCAATGTAACGGCCCAGATTTTTTGACCATTTAGTTATTATTTAAAAATGTTTTTTTTTATTATTTTGGAATTCTAAATGGTTTAATTTCAATAATTTTGAATATTTTATTTTATTCCGAAATGGTAGAAATTTTGTGGATCTGCAAAATAATGTGAACTGGCAGTATAAAAGGATAAATTTTTAATTTAAAATAGTACATTTACAAAGGATGTAGTAGCTAACGAACTCGGATTTCGATGAAATCAGTTTCATTAAGTCTGAAATGATGAAATTAGGTAACCAACCAAGTTACGTCAAAAATGGCATCCATATGTGGAAAAGAAAAAATAAAAGGCCAAAATTTGAACTAAATTTTGACGGTAATTGGAATTTGCTAATGCTAGCGGCAAAACTGGAACCTGAGACCTATCCAGGAAAATTCTAAACATAGAATATTAGCTATATATGAAATCTGGAAAAATCCTATAACGGATATAGAAAGTTATTAAGGAAACAAAATTTAAATAAATTATTTGAAAATCTAAACGAACTCCGATTTTTGATTTGAATACATAGGATTGAAGTACGTTAAAAACCGGACCAGATGGTGGAAGAATTTCTAAAAACCGTTATCGTTTGATACTCCAACATGAGACCGGAATGTGTTGAAACTAACACAAAATACTATTTTGAATTTGAATTTAAATTATTTGAAAGTTCAAAAAAATTGAAAATTGATATATTTTTATATAGTATTGAAGAGCAAGAAAAATTGAACAACATGGTTGAAAAAGATTTTGGATAAGGTATCAATAAGTAAGTCAAATTAACGTCCGAATAGGGTTGAGAAAACACACTTTACTATTCATAAATTAGTAAATTTATTTATAATTTAATTAATTTAAGGATTAATCCTAGCCATCCATTTTCGACCGTTGGATTCGCGCCACCTCAGCAATCCATGTGACTCCTTCGGCTATAAATAGCCCCCCCCTTCATTTTAAACTCACTCCCCCTCCTCCTCTTTCAAGCTTTGGCAATGGCAGAAATAATAATAAAATATTAGGAAATAGGGAAAAGGGAAGGAAGGGAGAAAGGAGGGCAAGACGGGGAGCTAGGGACTCTTATGCAGAGGCTTGAGCTTCGCGGGGTAAGTCTTTAAATAATATTTATTTATTATTTATTTGTTTAATATATATATATATATATATATATATTATAATTAAAATAGAAATTGTAAATATAAATATCAGAACATTCTAAGGGTGACAGAGAGGATAGTGTCTAAGGCTTGAGTTTGGAAAATATAGTTTCCTGCTCTCCCTGGCTATCCCTAACTGATCCGACGGATGGGATGATTAATTTAAATTTAAAATTAAAATTTAATTTGAATTTAAACTAGAACAGGGACATTTTCGTAATTTTTAACTTTAAACTTTAAAAGCTTATAATTTTTTCAAAACAAGTCGGATTTCCACGAAACAAGGACCGTTGGATTCTTATCGAAAAATACTTTAAAATGAGTGGAAGCAGATTTTTGATCCGGGTTAAAAAATTTAAGTTATAATAAAATGAATATTTTTAAATATTTTATTTGAAAATTAAATTAAATTAATATTAAAATGGTTTTTCAATTTTAAAAAAATAATTGGATATGGCTAGAGATGGGAAAGTAGGATTTTTTAGAGGGGCAGGGAAGGTAATTTGGCTAATAATGCAATTAGAAATTAATTAAGATAAAAAATAATTTAATTAATTAAATTAATTTAATATTCATTTAAATTAGGTAAATATTGTAAATAGCATAACTTTTGCATACATTAACGAAATTTAACGAAACAGGATCCGTTGGGATCGTATGGACGAGCACTACGCAAGGGAACTGACCGCAAGTGGATTGGAGCTCGTTTGGATTTATGGTGAAATTTAACGTCTGAACCAAATCAATGACCGATTATCATTATTCAACGATAAACCGTCCAAGGTGAGTAAATCTCACTAACTCTGAACACTTTATATTTTTATAAAGTATTTTTAGAACTGATAATTATTGGTTGAATTGCTGAGTGTTGATTGTTTGGTTGAACTGCTAGTCAATTGATTGAAAATACCGATATAGTTATATATATCGTTAACCGATGTTGATTTTGTTTATCAGAATACCTCATATTGAAATGAAAATTGATGTGAATTATATTGTGTAACATTTGTGGATGCAGGGAAACAGGTCGGAGGAATCCAACTGGATTCCTCAACATTTATTTACCGTTTTTCATATATTCTGATATATGATGTGTTATATCATCTATTGTTGAACCTGTGTGTTTGGATGATGATTGAACCTTTTGATTTGGTATTTTTATACCATAAGTGATACTAGAAAGTGAAAAGGGATTTTCAAAGTTTATTTTGAAAATAAATTATTCATATAAAATCAATAGATTTTATATATAAAAGGAAGAGAATTTCATGAGAGAAAATGATTATAGAATCAAAGCATTTGTAAAAAAAACAAATATTGGTGAAATCAAATAGAAGGGAAAATATTGGTGAAATCAAATAGAAGGGAAAATATTGGTGAAATCAAATAGAAGGGAAAATATTTGTGAAATCAAATAGAAGGGAAATATTTGTGAAACGATTACAAATAGAAATAAAAAGGGAAACATTCATAAAAGTATTTACAAATGGAATTGAAAAGGGAATATTCATGTAGGGAATAAAGAAAAGTTGACAGAAGTACTTATTTGTTAAATAAATAGAAAAGTTAAAAGAAATATTTATTTGTTGAATAAATAGAAAAGTTAAAGGGAATATTTATTTGTTAAATAAATAGAAGCGAAAAGAGAATAGTTATTTGTTGAGTAAACGAATAGAAAAAGAATCTATTCAAGGGAAGTAATTCAAAGGAATTATTCCAAAGGAATTATTCAAAAGAGAAAAGTCAAAGGGATTAATTCGAAAGAGTTAATCAACTAGAGTTAAACCGTTGGAGTTAAACTGTTAGAGTTAAACAGTTGGAGTTAAACTGTTAGAGTTAAACAGTTGGAGTTAAACTGTTAAAGTTAAACAGTTGGAGTTAAACTGTTAGAGTTAAACCGTTGAAGTTAAACTGTCAGAGTTAAACCGTAAAGTTAAACAGTTAGAGTTAGTTAGTTAGAGTTAACCAGTTAGAGTTATTCAGTTAGAGTTATCCAGTTAGAGTTATTCAGTTAGAATTAACCAGTTAGAGTTAATCAGTTAGAGTTAATCGTTTTGAGTCAAATCGAACTAGAGTTATTCAAATATAGTAATCGAATAAGGGTTAATTGAATATTAGTTATTCAATTAGAATTGATCGAATTTAATTATTCGAGATAGAGTTAAAAATAGAAAAAGTTATTTAAGGATGAATTTCCATTTAGCACGACTGCTAGCGTAATTCGCAGGGCTGCAGATAGCCTACGGCGGTCGGATGTTTCCTGGGGGAATCAGGTGTAACCATTGTGATCGCTGCGATCTAGAGTCAAGAAAATGGTGTTAAATCAAATACTAATTAATCAATAGAAGTTAATTAAGTCGAGTTAGTCGAGTATTAGTAAATTAAGTAGGGTTAGTCAAAGAGGGAATTAATCGAATATCACCTATTCGAAGTAGAGTTATCGAATATAGTTTATTCGAGAAGAGTAATCGAATATAGTTCGTTCGAAGTGTGTTAAATCGAATATAGTTATTCGAAGGAGAGAATTATCGAATATGGTTTGTTCGAAGTGAGATTTTTCGAATATTAGTTATTCGAAGAAAAGGATTATCGAATATTAGTTATTCGAACAGGGGAATCGAATATAGTTTATTCGAAAGAGAATTATCGGATAGTGATTATTCGAGAGTGAATCATACATGGAAATTCGATTATATCGAATCAAGGGAAGTAATGTTTACTTTCCATTTCAAATCAAGTTTTAATTATCTGTTAATAAAGTAGTTGGTTGTTTATTTATCCAAATTAAGATATGGAAATATATTTAAGTTAACATATTTTGAAAGCATGAAATTGTAACATTTATAGTTATAATCAAATGATTCAGTAAAGGAAGTGGATTCATAAATAGAATCCGAGAGTTCGCAAGGAAGTTTCTTAAAGAGTAAAGTTTGAACTTTGTCTATTTCGAAGTTAGAAATGTTGTTCAGTTAAGGTCTGAGAGGTAATTATACCCCAACTTGATTGACTTCGTTTTTAACTAAGAAGTGGATAAGGTTCGAGAGTGAAAGGGGTTAAGTGAATTTAGTTAATGAGCGAAATGGTTGGTGTTGGCATAGCGATGTTTATTCAAACATCAGTTTAAACCCAATGAAGGAGATTTGGAAATGTCTTTCAAATGAAAATCAGAAATGTTTTCTGAATATAGAAAATGAGAAATGGAATTGTTTTCCATTGTTTATAACGTATATTTTCTAAATATAGTAAATAAGAAATATAGGAAAACAAGAATAAGGAAAAGGGTAAATTTATGATAATTTGATGATGAATGATGATTGATCGATAGAATTTCCATCTGGAAATAATATCGTTGTTTGCACACCGACATGTTTTTATTTGATAGTTAAATCACCGACTATCAAAGTTTTGACCATTTTAACGTTGTTAATATGGAGAGACCGGTTGGATTATTATCCAGAGAACCACTCCGTATTGGCATAAGCGTTGCGAATCAAGTATGCTGAATATATTGAAGACGGAGTTATGCAAGGGCTATCCTATTTACAGAATAGTGCCTTCGGTTTGTCCAGTCCCAGGACAAACGTGAATGGACGAATGTCTGACAGAGTATATTCAAAGGATCGCGTAAGTTGATCTCTTCAAACGTACTTACGTTTGGTGGCGGAGGAATTCGTTTCTCTTAGCTGTATACCCGTGGTATTTTTGGTGAAATCAATTTGTGATTTGGCGGGTATGACGATGTGGCATTCAAAGTAATGGAGGTGGGATCTGTAAAAAGACACGTTATGACCTCAAGCCTCATCCACCGGGAAATGACAAAAATCGGGCAGGCAGCATGGCTATGTGGGTCGCACCCATTAGGATGTATGATCACTTATTTAGAGAAATTCCTTTTGTTCTTAAATCTATCGATGCTGTCCCTTATCGGGAGACGGTTGCTGATCCCAACCGTTGGTGATATACATTCGATACACTCAAGCGAAATGAGTGGTCGGTCATGTGTGGGCCGGGTTGCAAGATGTTCTTGTTGAACCCAGTGTATTTGCCTCTAGAGATACACGTTCGGAAGGTGGTCCCATACCTTGTCAAGTTGGAATCCAATCTCCAATAAGTGCCTGCGAGTTTGATTGTATATTATATATGTAGAGCGTGAGATGCAAGCGTTCTACTAGATTTTAATTACTTGTGATTAGACATTATTATAATATCAGATAATATATGATTTCCAAAGTGTTTTGGGTTATCGTAAGGTAAAATCCATCCGTATTTATGAGTGGATTGGTCTTACGATTATCTTTTCTTTTGAAAAGTTAAACCAAATGATTGGAGTTTACTCACACCAGTCCCATGACTGACCCAGAGTTTTATTTTGTTTTGTTTTCCCTAAACTCTTGGGTGCCCAAATTTGTACGGACAGTCAAGTAGTCAGGATTTTACAGATAGACTTGGAGAGCTTGGAGTAGGAGGCTTCAGGACTTATATAGCTATTGTTTATTTCCGTTGTGATGCAAGGTGATAATGGTATTGTATGCATATAGTGCTTTTGATTTCAAGTTATGTGATATATTATATTTTATTCGTTCCGCTGTGAGATTCGTGTTACTCTGATGTTGTGTTCTTCTTTTTCTTCTTCTATTCTAATTTTCTATCTTATCTATCCTCACCCTCTAAATTCTTTCATTAACTATTCGGTAATTGTCGACCCTTGATGTTCGATATGTGTTGTATATCGGATAATCAAGGTCGTCTTTTTCCCGGGTCGTTACAGTTGGTATCAGAGGTGAAGGTTAGGTGATTTACCTTGGCTCTGTGGCGTGACTCAGTAGAGATGGGGTTAGTAATGCCCTAGACTGAGTTTGAGTGTATATATAAGAGTGAACGTATTTGTTATTTTATATAAAATGATTTTATACCATGGAGATTTATTGGTTGAGTCGTTTATGAGTTCTAGTCGATCAGTTTGATCCACTTTATCGATAGGAGTTTATAAACACTTGAGTACGATGGGTCGACACGATATGTTTTAAAAAAAGGGTAAATGAAATAATTTTACCCAAATTATATTTTGATGTAAGCAAAGTATAGATATTTGAAATTATTATAGTATATTGGATGTGTTGGTTGTGATTATAATCGAATAAGATTATAAAATGTGGAATGGTTATGTAAATAACAAATCAAAATTCATATAAGTGAAATATATGAAATCAGATGAATTAAATCTGAATTTAAGTTCAGAATTGGAATTAAAATTGCTAAAATTTGAATAAGCGTTGTAAATGGAATTAAATTGAATATATGTGAATTTTAAAATCCTGGGAGATTTTAAATTTGTTACAAGCATTGAAAAGGGATATTTTGAAATGAATTTCAAAATGAAAATGTTTAAAAATGGGTTTTGAAAGTGCTATAGTATTGAACTCACTTCGATAGCTAGAAAATAAATTCCGATGTTGATCCGGACATCATCGGTGCTCATTTTCGAGTTTGTAAGTGACGGATTACTACCAAAGATTTTGTTTTTGAATTGTTTTGAGAAACCGAGTTGTTTTGATATTCCAAAGGGATATTTGATTTTTGGAAAAGGCAAAGCTATTTGAAATTCCCAGGTACAGATTATTGAAATAAACACAAATTAAATAGAAATTTGTGAAAGCAAATTTGAAATTGAATTGAAGGCAGTTCAGTGGAAATTGAGTTGAATTGAAATAGAATGGTACCAAGTAGAATTGGACTGGATTAGAGATAATCTGGGATAGAAATGGATGGTCGAGCAAGAAATTTGAATTGAGATTGGAATTGCAGTTTGATTGAAATTTGGCTTAGTTATAAGCGGATGGTCGTGTTGAAGATAAAAGTGATTGGGAGTCTGATTGGGATGATAGTGGTATATGCAAATTGATAGCAGAATTGAATGTCGACAAAAAGGTACACGTATATATTCATATGAGTTTGATGAGATTTATGAGCCTATTTGGCAAGCCACTTGGCTGTTTGATTTTCTTTTGGGTTGAAGAAGGTCTAGAGAGGCGAGTTGGAGTTTGAGCTATTGACCAGTACAAAGGAGGTGCTGGCGAAATTTTTCAGAAATTTCGAGTGTTAGAAAATTTTCAGAATTTTTGAAAATTTTCGTTTATAGAAATAAATTAATTAGAATAGATTGGTTTAGTGAAATCAGAGTAACCAAATAATTTTAACCTAGTTATAAAATTCATTTTTCTACCTTAGCAATTTCGAGGACGAAATTATTTTAAGGAGGGAAGAATGTAACGACCCAGATTTTTTGACCATTTAGTTATTATTTAAAAATGTTTTTTTTTATTATTTTGGAATTCTAAATGGTTTAATTTCAATAATTTTGAATATTTTATTTTATTCCGAAATGGTAGAAATTTAGTGGATCTGCAAAATAATGTGAACTGGCAGTATAAAAGGATAAATTTTTAATTTAAAATAGTACATTTATAAAGGATGTAGTAGCTAACGAACTCGGATTTCGATGAAATCAGTTTCATTAAATCTGAAATGATGAAATTAGGTAACCAACCAAGTTACATCAAAAATGGCATCCGTATGTGGAAAAGAAAAAATAAAAGGCCAAAATTTGAACTAAATTTTGACGGTAATTGGAATTTGCTAATGCTAACGGCAAAACTGGAACCTGAAACCTATCCAGGAAAATTTTAAACATAGGATATTAGCTATATATGAAATCTGGAAAAATCCTATAACGGATATAGAAAGTTATTAAGAAAACAAAATTTAAATAAATTATTTGAAAATCTAAACGAACTCCGATTTTTGATTTGAATACATAGGATTGAAGTACGTTAAAAACCGGACCAGATGATGGAAAAATTTCTGAAAACCGTTATCGTTTGATACTCCAACATGAGACCGGAATGTGTTGAAACTAACACAAAACACTATTTTGTATTTGAATTTAAATTATTTGAAATTTCAAAAAAAATCAAAATTGATATATTTTTATATAGTATTGAAGAGCAAGAAAAATTGAACATGGTTGAAAAAGATTTTGGATAAGGTATCAATAAGTAAGTCAAATTAACGTCCGAATAGGGTTGAGAAAACACACTTTACTATTCATAAATTATTAAATTTATTTATAATTTAATTAATTTAAGGATTAATCCTAGCCATCCATTTTCGACCGTTGGATTCGCGCCACCTCAGCAATCCATGTGACTCCTTCGGCTATAAATAGCCCCCCCGTCATTTTAAACTCACTCCTCCTCCTCTTTCAAGCTTTGGCAATGGCAGAAATAATAATAAAATATTAGGAAATAGGGAAAAGGGAAGGAAGGGAGAAAGGAGGGCAAGACGGGGAGCTAGGGACTCTTAGGCAGAGGCTTGGGCTTCGCGGGGTAAGTTTTTAAATAATATTTATTTATTTATTTATTTGTGTAATATATATATATATATATATATATTTATTATAATTAAAATAGAATTTGTAAAAATAAATATCAGAACATTCTAAGGGTGACAGAGAGGATAGTGTCTAAGGCTTGAGTTTGGAAAATATAGTTTCCTGCTCTCCCTGGCTATCCCTAACTGATCCGACGGATGGGTTGATTAATTTAAATTTAAAATTAAAATTTAATTTGAATTTAAAACAGACCAGGGGCATTTTCATAATTTTTAACTTTAAACTTTAAAAGCTTATAATTTTTTCAAAAAAAGTCGGATTTCCACGAAACAAGGACCGTTGGATTCTTATCGAAAAATACTTTAAAATGAGTGGAAGCAGATTTTTGATCCGGGTTAAAATTTTTAAGTTATAATTAAATGAATATTTTTAAATATTTTATTTGAAAATTAAATTAAATTAATATTAAAATGGTTTTTCAATTTTAAAAAAAAATTGGATATGGCTAGAGATAGGAAAGTAGGATTTTTTAGAAGGGCAGGGAAGGTAATTTGGCTAATAATGCAATTAGAAATTAATTAAGATAAAAAATAATTTAATTAATTAAATTAATTTAATATTCATTTAAATTAGGTAAATATTGTAAATAGCATAACTTTTGCATACATTAACGAAATTTAACGAAACAGGATCCGTTGGGATCGTATGGACGAGCACTACGCAAGGGAACTGACCGCAAGTGGATTGGAGCTCGTTTGGATTTATGGTGAAATTTAACGTCTGAACCAAATCAATGACCGATTATCGTTATTCAACGATAAACCGTCCAAGGTGAGTAAATCTCACTAACTCTGAACACTTTATATTTTTATAAAGTATTTTTAGAACTGATAATTATTGGTTGAATTGCTGAGTGTTGATTGTTTGGTTGAACTGCTAGTCAATTGATTGAAAATACCGATATAGTTATATATATCGTTAACCGATGTTGATTTTGTTTATCAGAATACCTCATATTGAAATGAAAATTGATGTGAATTATATTGTGTAACATCTGTGGATGCAGGGAAACAGGTCGGAGGAATCCAACTGGATTCCTCAACATTTATTTACCGTTTTTCATATATTCTGATATATGATGTGTTATATCATCTGTTGTTGAACCTGTGTGTTTGGATGATGATTGTAATAACCCGGAAAATCTGGGCCAGTTTAAAATTTTTATTTTGGCAATTTTAGCGAATTTTGAATATTTAAAATAGGTTATTTTAAATAAAATCGACGAGAAATTTGTTTGGAATATATTTTGAACGTATATATTATATACGCCGTCGTTAGAATATAAATATTTATATATAATTATAAATAGAATTGAAAATGGCGCGGTAGTTCGATAATTCGATTTCAAACTTCAATTGAATGTACCGGGTGCAAAACAATCCGGAGTTTAGTGAAACCAAAAACATTAGGATCAATTTGATAATATCTTTCCAACGAATCCAACAAATCAAGATTTCATAGCGGGAATCAAAAGATATGTCCAGTTGAAAATTCTGAATAGTCGCTATGGAATTCAGGCCCTTAAAAATGGGAATTTTGCAAACGACCTCGGATTTCGATGAAACCACTTTTGTTGGATCCGCAATGTCAAGTTATTGCTAGGTTTCAAATTTCATAATTTTTCGAATCAGTATGTGAGCGTGGCGAAGGAAAACGCGTTTGACCAGTTTCAGTTGATTTTAATCGACTGGAAATGGCCATTTCTCAGACGGTCTCAGAATTCGACGAAACTAGTTTTGTTAGGACCGTATCGTCAATACGAAGCTAGAAAATATTTTTATGGAATTTATAGATTTGTTATGTGACCCTGGTAATTTGAAATGTACGTTTAAAATTCAATATAGTGATTTAAATGTAAATTAAATGGAAACTGATTCAAACGATCGAATCAACCTACGAAACAAGTCCCATTGTGTTCGGAATAGGGGTAAAACGCTATGGACGACAGGCGGTGGGTTCGATTTCGAGGGCGTATGAAAAGTCAACTTAGGAGAGAGAAATTAAATTAATTAAATAATAAAAAAAACCCTCTTCCCTTTTATACGCTGCCCCCCCCCCCTTTTACATCAGTTGAATTCGATTAAAAAAAAAGGAAGAGCGAATCGCGCCTTCCAGGCTGCAACCGCCGCCGCCACGGGTGGCCAACGCCACCGCCGTCGATGCCTGACGTCGCACCCTCCCTCTCCTCCTTCCCCTTCTTATTCGCGAGCCCCTAACCTCTCTATCTCGACGCCGTCAATCCCCAAACCCCCACGCCGAAATCGAGCCAAGCCTTCCTCCCACCACCGCCTCCAACGCCTCCACCGCCGCGCGCCCCCCAGCTCCGCCGCCCTCCTCCTTTCTTTCCCTCCTCCCTCTGGAAAAAAATACTGTAAGTATTTATATATATATATTTTTATATATAAAAATACATTGGTTTTTGCTGAGATAAAAATATGATCTTTGCTGTTAGTTAGAGGTTAGATTTTTAATCAGTTAAAGGAGAGATTTTTAATTAGTAGATAAGATATTTAAAATAAAAATATGCTTTTTATATAAGGCGTGTATTAAAAACATAGTTTTTATATTTTTAAAGTATTAAAAATATGATTTTTATATTTTTAAAGTATCAAAAATATAATCTTTAGTGTATAGAAGAAGTAAAAATATGATTTTTTGGTTAGGTAGAGAATTAAAAATATAATTTTTACATGATAGGAATATTAAAAATATCATCTTTATATGTGTAGAAAAATAAAAATGAGATTTTTATAAAGATGAAATCTTTAAATTTGAAAAAGCGAAGTCCATGTTTTTATAAAGGCGAAATCTTTATTTTAGAAAAGGCGAAATCTTTATATGGGAAATAGCGTGATAAAAATATAATTTTTATCTATACAACATAGTAGAATAAAAATGTGATTTTTATATATTGAACTTCGAATTAAAAATGTGATTTTTATATATTGAACTCCGAATTAAAAATGTGATTTTTATATATTGAACTTCGAATTAAAAATGTGATTTTTATATATTGAACTTTGAATTAAAAATGTGATTTTTATATATTGAACTTCGAATTAAAAATGTGATTTTTATATATTGAACTTCGAATTAAAAATGTGATTTTTATATATTGAACTTCGAATTAAAAATGTGATTTTTATATATTGAACAACGAAGTAAAAAATTCGATTTTTACATATGTAGTGGCTACAGCAACGAAGATGACGAAGATGCGATAGCAAGGAGGATTTCTATCAATGAAGTGCCATGGAGCTAGGATAGCTATATGTGAGAATTTCTCACCTTTCACTTTCTTTTCTCTAGCTATATATATATACTAGGATGCAGACGGTGCTTAGTAGCACCAGACACAATCGTCCACAGACCATGGACTTGTTTGTTTGATTGCAAAAATTAGTTAGATTATTTGATTGAAATTGAATGGTGTGGTGAAATGAATTGATTTGATTGATGTGTGAATGGCGTGGGCCTTCACTAGACCGGGGATAAGGCTAGGCCTTGTCCCGTTTCTAGTATCGTGCCGTTATGCCGCCGAAATTTTCTAAAATATGTTAGAAAAATAAAAATATCATTTTATTGAATAAATGAACCGAATAGAATATTCATAGGTTGAATAAAATGTTTTATCGTTAAAAATATAATTTTTAACGTGAAAGTGAATAAATAAATATTTATAAACAAATCGGCCGATTTGTTTATATACACTGATTTGACCGATATTGATTGGGACGATAAATTTTACACATCGCCCAACTGCACAACTAAAATCTGTGTTTGATTGTTTGAAAACCCCACACGGGTGTTTGGATGAAATATGAATCTCACTCATCCTGATTGATTAAATATGTCGATCGATTGATTGACAGGCTGTTATAAGCGTTAGATATCTATATTTGATGCTTATACAGTGTAGCGCACTTTGGTTGATGGTTGATTATCTACCGTTGCTATTATATACATTTGTTGTATGGAATCCATATAATTAACTTTATATGGTTATTGATTGGGCCTCATTCCAATTTGAAAAATAAAGAATATTATAAAATAAAGGTTCATGTGTTGACAGTACTCATCCATTGAGATTGGTCATGTGTTGAACGAAATATTTTGATAATAACAACTATTTTGAAAAAGAAATATTTGAAATAGAATATTTGAAAATAGAGATTTATGAAGCCGTGTTGATTAGTTTGACGCCATTTTGACGTGATCGATATTTATATCGATTTTATTCATTTTAAAATGAATATGGAGAAGTAATTTTGAGATCGAAGATTTCAAAATGAATTGAATTGAAAACGATTTCCAAATGAATTGAATTGAAAACGATTTCGAAATGAATTGAATTGAAAACGATTTCGAAATGAATTGAATTGAAAACGATTTCGAAATGAATTGAATTGAAAACAATTGAAAACGATTTCGAAATGAATTGAATTAAAAACGATTTCGAAATGAATTGAATTGAAAACGATTTCGAAATGAATTCAATTGAAAACGATTTCGAAATGAATTGAATTGAAAACGATTTCGAAATGAATTGAATTGAAAACGATTTCGAAATGAATTGAATTGAAAACGATTTCGAAATGAATTGAATTGAAAACGATTTCGAAATGAATTGAATTGAAAACGATTTCGAAATGAATTGAATTGAAAACGATTTCGAAATGAATTGAATTGAAACGAATTCAAATTGAATTGAAATTTGAATTGAATAGAAATGAATTTCAAAACGAATTTATAAAGAAGAATTCCATTTTGATTTGAATTGAAAAGGAAGTTGAAATTGCTTTTGAAACGAATTTAAAACTATTTATATAATTCGTTTTAAATAGAAATCGATGAAGTATATATTATATATATTATATATATAATATAATAGCCTGAATAGAACGCGCCGCGCCGCGGCAGTTCGTGAATTTCGACCATTTATTTCAAACGGACATTACGGGAGATCCGACCGTCGGATTCTCCTAAAACCAGAACCGTTGGGTTCGTATCGAAAAGAGCTTTCTAACGAATATTAGAAATTCAAAATCTAACGGTTGGATTTGGAGATACGTCCAAATCAATTTCGAAAAAGGTCGGTGTAAGTGTAGTTCGATGGCCGTTGATGGAAATCGACTGTACGGGCCTTGATAAAATTATTAAAAATAGTAATAATTTGTGTAAAATCATAAGAAATGATTTGAGAAGAATTGGGATGAAAAACACCATATTTGAAAAGATAAAAATAGATTTTTATCGAAATAAACTAGTTTTGAACTAGAATTATAATTCTATTTATTTTTAAATAAATAAATTGAATTCGAAAGGGTTTTAAAAATAACCAGAATTTCCAATGATTGCATTGGAGTGGATTTGAATCGAAATTGTCTTCGGAATATTTCGATGTTGGAATTCGTGATTATACAGGTGTTGTTATGGAAATTTGAAAGATATATATTTATATCGTTATTTCCAATACGACATTTGTTAGTCGTAAAATTTGATATTGAATATAAGCCGATATATTTCTATTCAGAGCCTTGTATTGAATATCGAATGTGATTTGGGTTTGTCGTGAATGGTGTCTTCACTAACACTGTTCTTGAACCCAGTTGAGAAAAGATTAAATCTTTTTATTTAGATTTAATGAAGTGTACCAATTAAATGATATTTAATTGGAATTGAATTGGTATTGATTTTTGGGTTTATCGTGAACCGTGTTTTAAATGACACTGATTCTTTAACCCAGTTAACGATTAAAACTAAGTGGAGTTTTAATGAATCTTTAATTAGATTGAAATAATCGAAATGGAGTATCACCAGTTTTACTCCAGGCGATAGTTAAATCTTTAATTAGATTTAAACGTGAAATGGTAATTGAATTTACCGATAACACCGTGGTGTTAGATATGAAGTATGACCAGTTTTACTTCATGGAATGAATAGGTTGGGATTGGGAAATTAAAACAAATGATTACTTCGGTAAGGTTCGTTAATCCCGACTAGTTTTGAATTGATATTCAAAAGTAGATTAAAGAATAAATTCGAGAAATTTATCTTTGATAAAATTAATGGGAACCTTTCCCTATGAATGTGAAATTCAGAAACAAACTGTCGGTTAGCTAAGCAGAATGGTTTCCTGGATATTGATCTGAAGTTGGTTTCGGCCTTCGAGGTTAATATTTGTGGAATTATTCTCTTGATTAATTTACGATTAGTGACTGATGAATTGGAATGAGGCGTATGTTGTGTTTGTGTAACACTTATTTAAAATATACGCGAGTTATTCGGAAAGACCGGGTTTATCCCATTCTGAATAACTGATACGACGATAAGTCGAAGATGAAGACGATGGTCGAAGACCGGAGGTCTTCACGTCGTTTGGGTAATTACTGATGATCTTGATTGGACTGTACACCCAAGAAGATGGAAACAGTTAGTGATCGTCCATACGTACTTGGAGATCGATGGATATGCGGGGTACTAGGTGCCTCCGGTTTCGTTCAGACCCAGAACGGACTTGTTAAATGGACTGTGTGTCTGACATTGGATTTTAGTCCGTGTGATTGATCTCTATTAAATATATATCTGTTTGGCGGCGGAGAATTTATTCTCTTGCTTAACGCCCTTCTCTGAGACGTACGAGCTCAGGGGTTATATATTGATGGATATCAAACGCATGGAGTGAATTGCCTGTGTGGCATGCCTAAGTGGCAATTGATCGAGGCTTCTGTTGAAAAGAAAAGTCTTGTGGTGATGATCAAAGCAAGGCCTGTGTGGCGTAGCTTTGTGTAACGTTGATTCGCGAGTATCACACCCGGTATGAACCAAAAACGGGAGAGGACCTCAGGGAGGGCATGCGTTTCCTTCTAGCTAAAAAGTGGCGTCAGTGGTTTTACACGCCCTGACGAGTTTGACTTATGTGGTTGTTGCTGTTGCGAGGCACCTCGGATATATCGGTCGTTCTCGAACCGATGGAGTCATTTGTTGGCTCATTGACACCCCAAGGGGTGGGGAAACGCAGTGTTCAGGCATTTTAATCCACATCGGTGGACCGGCCCTGACGATCCAAGGGTCACTCGAGCTCTGATCCTGAGACACGGGCTAGAGCGTCTCGAATCGGTTGAGGACTATCTTTTGCCTCGGTTCATAGATGGAAACCCAATTTCCAAATACGTGACATTTGCGGTTTTATTTGTAGAGCCTAGTATGGCGACATAGTGCGATGGGGCATTCATGCCGCCTATGATTGATACTTATGATTTGAAGATGTTTTCTACAATATACACTTATAATAGTATCAAATGATTTGTTCTAAACGTATCAAGCATTCTTTGGCTGTTATAAGGGAAAACCCTATCCCCCGGCTTGCGTTGCATTGTGTGATAGGACCTGGGTCTTATAACAGCTTCATTTTTCTTTATTTAGCATTGCGCTGTTGTTTTATGCACTGGTATTCTTGGGAGGAAACCCGTTCCGTGTTATACGGCGTGGTCCCTTGATTTACCTAACTTTAAAATAAAGATTTATAACTGTTTTAGTTCTCACACCAGTCCCATGACTGACCTGGAGTTTATTGTTTTAACCTAAACTCTGGGTGCCCCTATTTTGACACGGGCAGCTAGTAGATTTGGTTTTGCAGATTTATATTCACAGGATCTTGGTTTACAGCTGGAACGATATCCGGAAAGCTTTGTATCCGTATATCTCATTCTAGTTGTGTATTGTATTATTTTCCGCTGCTATGTATTTAAATGTAATTTAAATCTCTGATATTTCTGTGTAATATTCATTTATACTCTGTATATTCTTGTAATCTGATGCATTGTTGTAATATACAATGAAATGTTCTTCTGTATGCGTTCTGTTTTATCTTGTCCTCAATTCTATCCGTGCTTTCCTTCATGGGGAAGTTACGGGTTTTCACAGTTGGTATCAGAGCCTTGGTTTACAAAGCACAGAGAACAAGACACATTAGAACCATACGAAAGAATTCATCAGATATTGGATTAGTAATATCCAATTAGAATGACTCGTTAGAGATAGGATCAGTAGTATCCTAGAACGAGTGTGAAGAGTATATTTTTAAAAATGAAAACAAAATTTGTTTTGAAAATTTAAATCAACTATTCGTATTTGATTATTTATTTTAATGAATTTGGACAATCCAGTATATATAGATTTTGCGTATACGTCTGATCCGCGTGTATTCGAAGTTTTGATATACTGGGTAGATATAGAGTCACCTTCTAAGTCGCCCGGAGAGAACTCTGATGATTGATGCATCATCATCAGAAATTATGTTCGAGTGACGAAAGGGTGATTTCTATATACTTCTTATTGACTGGTGTGAGAACCAAAATTAGATAGGGCCTATTGTTGTGATTTGGCATCAAAAATCTGATTTTTGACTATGTATCAAAGTTATCAATTTGAAACTCTAATCCACTAATTGATTGATGTTTGTGTTGTTTGCCTGTTTGTTTGCTAATTTTGAACCATTATGCCTAATAGCATCACATATTGAATTGTATTGAAAATTGGTCGCATTTGCTTGCATATACATATACTTACATTGAACAGGTCATAGCAAGGAGGCTAGAGCAGAGAATAAAATTTGTTTGCCCGACAAATAGGTACATGTTTACTACGTAATTTACTGTTTTGTTTGGGTGATGATGATTTTATGAGCCTATTGGCTAGCCGCTTGGCTTTTTCTTTTTCTTTTTGAGATCTGAAGGACCGGGGAAGCTATTTGAAATTCCCCGATGCTCCCGGTGCAGGGGAGGTTATGGCGAAATTTTTCGGAAATTTAGGGTGTTAGCCAAATTTTTGAAAATTCTCAGAAACTGAAAAGTTGGAGAATGGAAGCCAGATCGAACGTAGAGTTGATTAATCAAACCACTTTCGACTTTGTTCCTTTTCGGGGACGAAAAGTTTTAAGTGGGGGAGATTGTAATAACCCGGAAAATCTGGGCCAGTTTAAAATTTTTATTTTGGCAATTTTAGCGAATTTTGAATATTTAAAATAGGTTATTTTAAATAAAATCGACGAGAAATTTATTTGGAATATATTTTGAACGTATATATTATATACACCGTCGTTAGAATATAAATATTTATATATAATTATAAATAGAATTGAAAATGGCGCGGTAGTTCGATAATTCGATTTCAAACTTCAATTGAATGTACCGGGTGCAAAACAATCCGGAGTTTAGTGAAACCAAAAACATTAGGATCAATTTGATAATATCTTTCCAACGAATCCAACAAATCAAGATTTCATAACGGGAATCAAAAGATATGTCCAGTTGAAAATTCTGAATAGTCGCTATGGAATTCAGGCCCTTAAAAATGGGAATTTTGCAAACGACCTCGGATTTCGATGAAACCACTTTTGTTGGATCCGCAGTGTCAAGTTATTGCTAGGTTTCAAATTTCATAATTTTTCGAATCAGTATGTGAGCGTGGCGAAGGAAAACGCGTTTGACCAGTTTCAGTTGATTTTAATCGACTGGAAAATGGCCATTTCTCAAACGGTCTCAGAATTCGACGAAACTAGTTTTGTTAGGACCGTATCGTCAATACGAAGCTAGAAAATACTTTTATGGAATTTATAGATTTGTTATGTGACCCTGGTAATTTGAAATGTACGTTTAAAATTCAATATAGTGATTTAAATGTAAATTAAACGGAAACTGATTCAAACGATCGAATCAACCTACGAAACAAGTCCCATTGTGTTCGGAATAGGGGTAAAACGCTATGGACGACAGGCGGTGGGTTCGATTTCGAGGGCGTATGAAAAGTCAACTTAGGAGAGAGAAATTAAATAATAAAAAAAACCCTCTTCCCTTTTATACGCTGCCCCCCTTTTACATCAGTTGAATTCGATAAAAAAAAGGAAGAGCGAATCGCGCCCTTCCAGGCTGCAACCGCCGCCGCCACGGGTGGCAAACGCCACCGCCGTCGATGCCTGACGTCGCACCCTCCCTCTCCTCCTTCCCCTTCTGATTCGCGAGCTCCTAACCTCTCCATCTCGACGCCGTCAATCCCCAAACCCCCACGCCGAAATCGAGCCAAGCCTTCCTCCCACCACCGCCTCCAACGCCTCCACCGCCGCGCGCCCCCCAGCTCCGCCGCCCTCCTCCTTTCTCTCCCTCCTCCCTCTGGAAAAAAATACTGTAAGTATTTATATATATATATATTTATATATAAAAATACATTGGTTTTTGCTGAGATAAAAATATGATCTTTGCTGTTAGTTAGAGGTTAGATTTTTAATCAGTTAAAGGAGAGATTTTTAATTAGTAGATAAGATATTTAAAATAAAAATATGCTTTTTATATAAGGCGTGTATTAAAAATATAGTTTTTATATTTTTAAAGTATTAAAAATATGATTTTTATATTTTTAAAGTATCAAAAATATAATCTTTAGTGTATAGAAGAAGTAAAAATATGATTTTTTGGTTAGGTAGAGAATTAAAAATATAATTTTTACATGATAGGAATATTAAAAATATCATCTTTATATGTGTAGAAAAATAAAAATGAGATTTTTATAAAGATGAAATCTTTAAATTTGAAAAAGCGAAGTCCATGTTTTTATAAAGGCGAAATCTTCATTTTAGAAAAGGCGAAATCTTTATATGGGAAATAGCGTGATAAAAATATAATTTTTATCTATACAACATAGTAGAATAAAAATGTGATTTTTATATATTGAACTTCGAATTAAAAATGTGATTTTTATATATTGAACTTCGAATTAAAAATGTGATTTTTATATATTGAACTTCGAATTAAAAATGTGATTTTTATATATTGAACTTCGAATTAAAAATGTGATTTTTATATATTGAACTTCGAATTAAAAATGTGATTTTTATATATTGAACATCGAATTAAAAATGTGATTTTTATATATTGAACTTCGAATTAAAAATGTGATTTTTATATATTGAACTTCGAATTAAAAATGCGATTTTTATATATTGAACTTCGAATTAAAAATGTGATTTTTATATATTGAACAACGAAGTAAAAAATTCGATTTTTACATATGTAGTGGCTACAGCAACGAAGATGACGAAGATGCGATAGCAAGGAGGATTTCTATCAATGAAGTGCCGTGGAGCTAGGATGGCTATATGTGAGAATTTCTCACCTTTCACTTTCTTTTCTCTAGCTATATATATATACTAGGATGCAGACGGTGCTTAGTAGCACCCGACACAATCGTCCACAGACCATGGACTTGTATGTTTGATTGCAAAAATTAGTTAGATTATTTGATTGAAATTGAATGGTGTGGTGAAATGAATTGATTTGATTGATGTGTGAATGGCGTGGGCCTTCACTAGACCGGGGATAAGGCTAGGCCTTGTCCCGTTTCTAGTATCGTGCCGTTATGCCGCCGAAATTTTCTAAAATATTTTAGAAAAATAAAAATATCATTTTATTGAATAAATGAACCGAATAGAATATTCATAGGTTGAATAAAATGTTTTATAGTTAAAAATATAATTTTTAACGTGAAAGTGAATAAATAAATATTTATAAACAAATCGGCCGATTTGTTTATATACACTGATTTGACTGATATTGATTGGGACGATAAATTTTACACATCGCCCAACTGCACAACTAAAATCTGTGTTTGATTGTTTGAAAACCCCACACGGGTGTTGGGATGAAATATGAATCTCACTCATCCTGATTGATTAAATATGTCGATCGATTGATTGACAGGCTGTTATAAGCGTTAGATATCTATATTTGATGCTTATACAGTGTAGTGCACTTTGGTTGATGGTTGATTATCTACCGTTGCTATTATATACATTTGTTGTATGGAATCCATATAATTAACTTTATATGGTTGTTGATTGGGCCTCATTCCAATTTGAAAAATAAAGAATATTATAAAATAAAGGTTCATGTGTTGACAGTACTCATCCATTGAGATTGGTCATGTGTTGAACGAAATATTTTGATAATAACAACTATTTTGAAAAAGAAATATTTGAAATAGAATATTTGAAAATAGAGATTTATGAAGCCGTGTTGATTAGTTTGACGCCATTTTGACGTGATCGATATTTATATCGATTTTATTCATTTTAAAATGAATATGGAGAAGTAATTTTGAGATCGAAGATTTCAAAATGAATTGAATTGAAAACGAATTCAAAATGAATTGAATTGAAAACGATTTCGAAATGAATTGAATTGAAAACGATTTCGAAATGAATTGAATCGAAAACGATTTCGAAATGAATTGAATCGAAAACGATTTCGAAATGAATTGAATCGAAAACGATTTCGAAATGAATTGAATCGAAAACGATTTCGAAATGAATTGAATCGAAAACGATTTCAAAATGAATTGAATCGAAAACGATTTCGAAATGAATTGAATCGAAAACGATTTCGAAATGAATTGAATTGAAAACGATTTCGAAATGAATTGAAAGCGAATTGAAACGAATTCAAATTGAATTGAAATTTGAATTGAATAGAAATGAATTTCAAAACGAATTTATAAAGAAGAATTCCATTTTGATTTGAATTGAAAAGGAAGTTGAAATTGCTTTTGAAACGAATTTAAAACTATTTATAAAATTCATTTTAAATAGAAATCGACGAAGTATATATTATATATATTATATATATAATATAATGGCCTGAATAGAATGCGCCGCGCCGCGGCAGTTCATGAATTTCGACCATTTATTTCAAACGGACATTACGGAAGATCCGACCGTCGGATTCTCCTAAAACCAGAACCGTTGGGTTCGTATCGAAAAGAGTTTTCTAACGAATATTAGAAATTCAAAATCTAACGGTTGGATTTGGAGATACGTCCAAATCAAATTCGAAAAAGGTCGCTGTAAGTGCAGTTCGATGGCCGTTGATGGAAATCGACTGTACGGGCCTTGATAAAATTATTTAAAATAGTAATAATTTGTGTAAAATCATAAGAAATGATTTGAGAAGAATTGGGATGAAAAACTCCATATTTGAAAAGATAAACATAGATTTTTATCGAAATAAACTAGTTTTGAACTAGAATTATAATTCTATTTATTTTTAAATAAATAAATTGAATTCGAAAGGGTTTTAAAAATAAGAAGAATTTCCAATGATTGCATTGGAGTGGATTTGAATCGAAATTGTCTTCGGAATATTTCGATGTTGGAATTCGTGATTATACAGGTGTTGTTATGGAAATTTGAAAGATATATATTTATATCGTTATTTCCAATACGACATTTGTTAGTCGTAGAATTTGATATTGAATATAAGCCGATATATTTCTATTCAGAGCCTTGAATTGAATATCGAATGTGATTTGGGTTTGTCGTGAATGGTGTCTTCACTAACACTGTTCTTGAACCCAGTTGAGAAAAGATTAAATCTTTTTATTTAGATTTAATGAAGTGTACCAATTAAATGATATTTAATTGGAATTGAATTGGTATTGATTTTTGGGTTTATCGTGAACCGTGTTTTAAATGACACTGATTCTTTAACCTAGTTAACGATTAAAACTAAGTGGAGTTTTAATGAATCTTTAATTAGATTGAAATAATCGAAATGGAGTATCACCAGTTTTACTCCAGGCGATAGTTAAATCTTTAATTAGATTTAAACGTGAAATGGTAATTGAATTTACCGATAACACCGTGGTGTTAGATATGAAGTATGACCAGTTTTACTTCATGGAATGAATAGGTTGGGATTGGGAAATTAAAACAAATGATTACTTCGGTAAGGTTCGTTAATCCCGACTAGTTTTGAATTGATATTCAAAAATAGATTAAAGAATAAATTCGAGAAATTTATCTTTGATAAAATTAATGGGAACCTTT
This sequence comes from Allium sativum, assembly GCA_030737875.1. Classification (NCBI taxonomy): domain Eukaryota; kingdom Viridiplantae; phylum Streptophyta; class Magnoliopsida; order Asparagales; family Amaryllidaceae; genus Allium; species Allium sativum. The sequence continues at coordinate 175,838,283 of CM060913.1, read as the reverse complement.
CCCTATGAATGTGAAATTCAGAAACAAACTGTCGGTTAGCTAAGCAGAATGGTTTCCTGGATATTGATCTGATGTTGGTTTCGGCCTTCGGGGTTAATATTTGTGGAATTATTCTCTTGATTAATTTACGATTAGTGACTGATGAATTGGAATGAGGCGTATGTTGTGTTTGTGTAACACTTATTTAAAATATACGCGAGTTATTCGGAAAGACCGGGTTTATCCCATTCTGAATAACTGATACGACGATAAGTCGAAGATGAAGACGATGGTCGAAGACCGGAGGTCTTCACGTCGTTTGGGTAATTACTGATGATCTTGATTGGACTGTACACCCAAGAAGATGGAAACAGTTAGAGATCGTCCAGACGTACTTGGAGATCGATGGATATGCGGGGTACTAGGTGCCTTCGGTTTCGTTCAGACCCAGAACGGACTTGTTAAATGGACTGTGTGTCTGACATTGGATTTTAGTCCGTGTGATTGATCTCTATTAAATATATATCTGTTTGGCGGCAGAGAATTTATTCTCTTGCTTAACGCCCTTCTCTGAGACGTACGAGCTCAAGGGTTATATATTGATGGATATCAAACGCATGGAGTGAATTGCCTGTGTGGCATGCCTAAGTGGCAATTGATCGAGGCTTCTGTTGAAAAGCAAAGTCTTGTGGTGATGATTAAAGCAAGGCCTGTGTGGCGTAGCTTTGTGTAACGTTGATTCGCGAGTATCACACCCGGTATGAACCAAAAACGGGAGAGGGCCTCAGGGAGGGCATGCGTTTCCTTCTAGCTAAAAAGTGGCGTCAGTGGTTTTACACGCCCTGACGAGTTTGACTTATGTGGTTGTTGCTGTTGCGAGGCGCCTCGGATGTATCGGTCGTTCTCGAACCGATGGAGTCATTTGTTGGCTCATTGACACCCCAAAGGGTGGGGAAACGCAGTGTTCAGGCATTTTAATCCACATCGGTGGACCGGCCCTGACGATCCAAGGGTCACTCGAGCTCTGATCCTGAGACACGGGCTAGAGCGTCTCGAATCGGTTGAGGACTATCTTTTGCCTCGGTTCATAGATGGAAACCCAATTTCCAAATACGTGACATTTGCGGTTTTATTTGTAGAGCCTAGTATGGCGACATAGTGGGATGGGGCATTCATGCCGCCTATGATTGATACTTATGATTTGAAGATGTTTTCTACAATATACACTTATAATAGTATCAAATGATTTGTTTTAAACGTATCAAGCATTCTTTGGCTGTTATAAGGGAAAACCCTATCCCTCGGCTTGCGTTGCATTGTGTGATAGGACCTGGGTCTTATAACAGCTTCATTTTTCTTTATTTAGCATTGCGCTGTTGTTTTATGCACTGGTATTCTTGGGAGGAAACCCGTTCCGTGTTATACGGCGTGGTCCCTTGATTTACCTAACTTTAAAATAAAGATTTATAACTGTTTTAGTTCTCACACCAGTCCCATGACTGACCTGGAGTTTATTGTTTTAACCTAAACTCTGGGTGCCCCTATTTTGACACGGGCAGCTAGTAGTTTTGGTTTTGCAGATTTATATTCACAGGATCTTGGTTTACAGCTGGAACGATATCCGGAAAGCTTTGTATCCGTATATCTCATTCTAGTTGTGTATTGTATTATTTTCCGCTGCTATGTATTTAAATGTAATTTAAATCTCTGATATTTCTGTGTAATATTCATTTATACTCTGTATATTCTTGTAATCTGATGCATTGTTGTAATATACAATGAAATGTTCTTCTGTATGAGTTCTGTTGTGGCTTGTTCTCGAACTATCCGACGCTTTCCTTTACGGGGAAGTTATGGGTTTTCACAATGATTGAACCTTTTGATTTGGTATTTTTATACCATAAGTGATACTAGAAAGTGAAAAGGGATTTTCAAAGTTTATTTTAAAAATAAATTATTCATATAAAATCAATAGATTTTATATATAAAAGGAAGAGAATTTCATGAGAGAAAATGATTATAGAATCAAAGCATTTGTAAAAAAAACAAATATTGGTGAAATCAAATAGAAGGGAAAATATTGGTGAAATCAAATAGAAGGGAAAATATTGGTGAAATCAAATAGAAGGGAAATATTTGTGAAACGATTACAAATAGAAATAAAAAGGGAAACATTCGTAAAAGTATATACAAATGGAATTGAAAAGGGAATATTCATGTAGGGAATAAACAAAAGTTGACAGAAGTACTTATTTGTTAAATAAATAGAAAAGTTAAAAGAAATATTTATTTGTTGAATAAATAGAAAAGTCAAAGGGAATATTTATTTGTTAAATAAATAGAAGCGAAAAGAGAATAGTTATTTGTTGAGTAAACGAATAGAAAAAGAATCTATTCAAGGGAAGTAATTCAAAGGAATTATTCCAAAGGAATTATTCAAAAGAGAAAAGTCAAAGGGATTAATTCGAAAGAGTTAATCAACTAGAGTTAAACCGTTGGAGTTAAACTGTTAGAGTTAAACAGTTGGAGTTAAACTGTTAGAGTTAAACAGTTGGAGTTAAACTGTTAGAGTTAAACCGTTGAAGTTAAACTGTCAGAGTTAAACCGTAAAGTTAAACAGTTAGAGTTAGTTAGTTAGAGTTAACCAGTTAGAGTTATTCAGTTAGAGTTATCCAGTTAGAGTTATTCAGTTAGAATTATCCAGTTAGAGTTAATCAGTTAGAGTTAATCGTTTTGAGTCAAATCGAACTAGAGTTATTCAAATATAGTAATCGAATAAGGGTTAATTGAATATTAGTTATTCAATTAGAATTGATCGAATTTAATTATTCGAGATAGAGTTAAAAATAGACAAAGTTATTTAAGGATGAATTTCCATTTAGCACGACTGCTAGCGTAATTCGCAGGGCTGCAGATAGCCTACGATGGTCGGATGTTTCCTGGGGGAATCAGGCGTAACCATTGTGATCGCTGCGATCTAGAGTCAAGCAAATGGTGTTAAATCAAATAGTAATTAATCAATAGAAGTTAATTAAGTCGAGTTAGTCGAGTATTAGTAAATTAAGTAGGGTTAGTCAAAGAGGGAATTAATCGAATATCACCTATTCGAAGTAGAGTTATCGAATATAGTTTATTCGAGAAGAGTAATCGAATATAGTTCGTTCGAAGTGTGTTAAATCGAATATAGTTATTCAAAGGAGAGAATTATCGAATATGGTTTATTCGAAGTGAGATTTTTCGAATATTAGTTCTTCGAAGAAAAGGATTATCGAATATTAGTTATTCGAACAGGGGAATCGAATATAGTTTATTCGAAAGAGAATTATCGGATAGTGATTATTCGAGAGTGAATCATACATGGAAATTTGATTATATCGAATCAAGGGAAGTAATGTTTACTTTCCATTTCAAATCAAGTTTTAATTATTTGTTAATAAAGTAGTTGGTTGTTTATTTATCCAAATTAAGATATGGAAATATATTTAAGTTAACATATTTTGAAAGCATAAAATTATAACATTTATAGTTATAATCAAATGATTCAGTAAAGGAAGTGGATTCATAAATAGAATCCGAGAGTTCGCAAGGAAGTTTCTTAAAGAGTAAAGTTTGAACTTTGTCTATTTCGAAGTTAGAAATGTTGTTCAGTTAAGGTCTGAGAGGTAATTATACCCCAACTTGATTGACTTCGTTTTTAACTAAGAAGTGGATAAGGTTCGATAGTGAAAGGGGTTAAGTGAATTTAGTTAATGAGCAAAATGGTTGGTGTTGGCATTGCGATGTTTATTCAAACATCAGTTTAAACCCAATGAAGGAGATTTGGAAATGTCTTCCAAATGAAAATCAGAAATGTTTTCTGAATATAGAAAATGAGAAATGGAATTGTTTTCCATTGTTAATAACGTATATTTTCTAAATATAGTAAATAAGAAATATAGGAAAACAAGAATAAGGAAAAGGGTAAATTTATGATAATTTGATGATGAATGATGATTGATCGATAGAATTTCCATCTGGAAATAATATCGTTGTTTGCACACCGACATGTTTTTATTTGATAGTTAAATCACCGACTATCAAAGTTTTGACCATTTTAACGTTGTTAATATGGAGAGACCGGTTGGATTATTATCCAGAGAACCACTCCGTATTGGCATAAGCGTTGCGAATCAAGTATGCTGAATATATTGAAGACGGAGTTATGCAAGGGCTATCCTATTTACAGAATAGTGCCTTCGGTTTGTCCAGTCCCAGGACAAACGTGAATGGACGAATGTCTGACAGAGTATATTCAAAGGATCGCGTAAGTTGATCTCTTCAAACGTACTTACGTTTGGTGGCGGAGGAATTCGTTTCTCTTAGCTGTATACCCATGGTATTTTTGGTGAAATCAATTTGTGATTTGGCGGGTATGACGATGTGGCATTCAAAGTAATGGAGGTGGGATCTGTAAAAAGACACGTTATGACCTCAAGCCTCATCCACCGGGAAATGACAAAAATCGGGCAGGCAGCATGGCTATGTGGGTCGCACCCATTAGGATGTATGATCACCTATTTAGAGAAATTCCTTTTGTTCTTAAATCTATCGATGTTGTCCCTTATCGGGAGACGGTTGCTGATCCCAACCGTTGGTGATATACATTCGATACACTCAAGCGAAATGAGTGGTCGGTCATGTGTGGGCCGGGTTGCAAGATGTTCTTGTTGAACCCAGTGTATTTGCCTCTAGAGATACACGTTCGGAAGGTGGTCCCATGCCTTTTCAAGTTGGAATCCAATCTCCAATAAGTGCCTGCGAGTTTGATTGTATATTATATATGTAGAGCGTGAGATGCAAGCGGTCTACTAGATTTTAATTACTTGTGATTAGACATTATTATAATATCAGATAATATATGATTTCCAAAGTGTTTTGGGTTATCGTAAGGTAAAAGCCATCCGTATTTATGAGTGGATTGGTCTTACGATTATCTTTTCTTTTGAAAAGTTAAACCAAATGATTGGAGTTTACTCACACCAGTCCCATGACTGACCCAGAGTTTTATTTTGTTTTGTTTTTCCTAAACTCTTGGGTGCCCAAATTTGTACGGGCAGTCAAGTAGTCAGGATTTTACAGATAGACTTGGAGAGCTTGGAGCAGGAGGCTTCAGGACTTATATAGCTATTGTTTATTTCCGTTGTGATGCAAGGGTTGTACTCTGATAATGGTATTGTATGCATATACTACTTTTGATTTCAAGTTATGTGATATATTATATTTTATTCGTTCCGCTGTGAGATTCGTGTTACTCTGATGTTGTGTTCTTCTTTTTCTTCTTCTATTCTAATTTTCTATCTTATCTATCCTCACCCTCTAAATTCTTTCATTAACTATTCGGTAATTGTCGACCCTTGATGTTTGATATGTGTTGTATATCGGATAATCAAGGTTGTCTTTTTCCCGGGTCGTTACATCCAAGGACCACGCCGCTAACGCGGAACGTGTTTAATCCAATGGATTGCCGTGCATAATAATAAAGGAAATCGTCAAACAGCGCAATGCTTTTTAGAAAAATGAAACCATTATAAGACCCAAGTCCCATCACACAATGCAACGCAAACCGGAGGATAGGGTTTTACCTTGTAATGGTCAAGAGATGATAAATACGTAAAACGGTATTATTATTAGTGTGTATATGTTTTAGTAAAACATTTCAAAATAAATGTATCAATCATAGACGGCATGGGTACCATATATCATGTCGCCATACTAGTTATACAATCAAAACCGCATGGGGCATATTGGAAATTGGGTTTCCATCATGAGTCAAGGCTAGGAACGATCTCCTTACCGATTCGAGACACTATAGCAATGTCCCAGGGTTCGGACGCTGGCGAACCCTTGGATACAGCTGGGTCGGTCCACAAATACTTTAGTGGATTAGTTATGCATGAACACACGCCTCCCGGTCCTATTGAACCTATAACACGGCCATTGGCGACCGTAAAAATAAACCGAGGCCTCGAAAATTCCATCATCCACATAAGTAAAATGTCAGCGCTGGTAGGTCCCTGACACTACTATAAGCTAGAAAGAGGACGTGTGCACTCCCTGCGTTCCCCTGCTCCGTTTTAGACTCTACCGGTGTGTGAGGCTCGTGAAGTTACGCTACACAAAGCTATGCCAAAATAGGCTATGCTTTGATCATTCCACAAGGCCTGCTTTGCAACAAAAGCCTTGATCATTTGCATCTTGGCGTGCCACGTTGACATTTCACGCCATGCAATTCATAACTATTAACATACAATGAAGCAACCCGAAACTTCCCCGGTCTCCGAAGAGATGAGAAAGAACAAATTACTGTGAGGAAAAGACAAATCAGAACGCAGACGGAAGAACATTTCATTGCTTATTACAACAATTTCATCAGAATACAAGAATATACAGAGTATAATTGAATAAATTACATTCGATAAATATCAGAGATTACAATAAATTACATAGCAGCAGAAAGTAATACAAAGCACAACTGAAGGTGATATACAGATACAAAGCTTTCCGGATACCGTTACAGCTGTAAACTAGGATCCTGTGAATATAAATCTGCAAAACCAAAACTACTAGCTGCCCGTGCGGAAAATAGGGGCACCCAGAGTTTAGGTTAAAACAATAAACTCCAGGTCAGTCATGTGACTGGTGTGAGAACTAAAACAGTTATTTAAAACTTTACTTTAAAAGAGAGTAATTCAAGGGACCACGCCGTATAACACGGAACGGGTTTCCTCCCAAGAATACTAGTGCATAGAATAAACAGCGCAATGCTTTTTCGAAAAATGAAGCTATTATAAGACCAAGGTCCCATCACACAATGCAACGCAAGCCGGAGGATAGGGTTTTCCCTTATAATAGCCAAACATGCTTGGTACGTTTAAAACAAATCATTTGATACTATAATATATGTATAGTGTCAAAACAATTTCAATCATAAATATAAATCATAGACGGCATGGCTACCATCTACTATGTCGCCATACTAGTTCTACAATTAAAACCGCAATACACGTATTGGAAATTGGATTTCCATCATGGTGGCTCCTGATTCGAAAGATCGATCGCGTAATGCAATTCACCACGGATTACATCCCCACCAGAGAAAACACCGTCTGCACATCCGCACATTTGGGACCAGAGTACCACCGCGGCTTACGTCCCAGCGAGAGAAAACACCGCCTACTCTATATATCCCTGAGCACTAGGCTCATCTCGGTCGACCGAATCCACGACACCACTAAGGTGCCCATCCATGAAAAAGCATACTGATCAAACCATCAATTTACCACCATACCAGGGTGTGAGGCTCGCGGATCAACGCTATACACAAGCCATGCTATATCAGCTGCGCTTTGATCATCAACCACCAAACTTTGCTTTTCAACAAAAGTCTGGATCACTGCATCTCAGCATGCCACACTATCAATCCATATCGTATCACTGATTTCTGCCAATATATAACCTCTGAGCTCATATGTCTCAGAGAAGTGCGTTAAGCAAGAGAATCAATTCTCCGCCGCCAAACAGATATATATTTAGCAGAGATCAACAAATACAATATAAAGGAATACAATGCCAGACAAACCATCCATTTACAAGTCCGTTCTAGGTCTGAACGAAACCGGAGGCACTTTCCTCGCATATCCATCCATCTCCAAGTACGTTTGGACGACCACCAACTATTTCCATCCTCTTGGGTGTACAGCCCAATCAGGATCGTCAGTAATTATCTGAACGATGTGAAGACTTCCGGTCTTCAACCACCGTCTTCATCTTCGACATATCGTCGAATCGGTTATTCAGAATGGGTATAAACCCGGCCTTTCCGAACAATCCGCGTATATTCAAAACACGCTAGAAAACACAATATACGCCTCATTCCAATTCTGAATATTCTGTTATTTAAATATTCACATCTTTTGGGAAGGGCTCCCATTAATTTTATCCAAGATAAATTCTTTAAAATCTATCCTTTAATCTTCCTTTGGATGTCGTTTCAAACCAAATCATGGTTTTCCAAACTAGTCGAGATTAGCGAACCACACCGAAGTAATTATTTATTTTATTTCCCAATCCCAACCTATTCATCCCCTGAAGCAAACTGGTAATACTCCATATCTAACACCATGGTGTTATCGGTAAAATTAATTACCATTTCACGTTCAAATCTAATTAAAGATTTAACTATCGCTTTGGAGCAAAACTGGTAATACTCCATTCTCGCTCATTTCTAAATTTGAAAATTTAAATTATCTATTCACATTTCAATCTAATTGCAGATTCATTAAAACTCCTTTTTCTGGGTTAAAGAACTAATGTCATTTAAAACACAGTTCACGACAAACCCAAATCACATTCTATTTATTATCGGGTTAAAGAACAAGTGTTATATAAAACACCTTTCACAATAAACCCACAAATCAATTCTAATTCAATTCAAATCAAATATATTAGGAATTCCTATTATTTAAAACCCCTTTTTAACTCTAATTGATTTATTTAAAAATAATTGGGTTTTAAATTTAGTTCAAACTAGTTCATTTTGATAAAAATCTATTTTTATCTTTTCAAATATGGAGTTTTCATCCCAACTTTTCCCAAATCATTTCTTAGGATTTTACACAAATTATTACTATTTTTAATACTTTTATCAAGGCCCGTACAGTCGATTTCCATCCACAGCCATCGAACTGCACCTATAGCGACCTTTTCCGAATTTGATTTGGACGTATCTCCAAATCCAACCGTTAGATTTCAAATTTCTAATATTCGTTAGAAAGCTCTTTTCGATACGAACCCAACGGTTCTGGTTTTAGGAGAATCCGACGGTCGGATCTCCCGTAATGTCCGTTCGAATTAAATGGTCGAAATTCACGAACTGCCGCGGCGCGGCGCGTTCTATTCAGGCCATTATATTATATATATAATATATATAATATATATTTCGATGATTTCTATTTAAAACGAATTTTATAAATAGTTTTGAATTCGTTTCAAAAACAATTTCAACTTCCATTTCAATTCAAATCAAAATTGAATTTTTCCTTATAAATTCGTTTTAAAATTCATTTCTATTAAATTCAAAATTCAATTCAATTCGAATTTATTTCAATTCATTTTCAATTCAAATTGGTTTTCCATTCGATTCAATTCAAATTGGTTTTCTCTTCGATTCAATTCAAATTCCATTCAAATCAAATTCGTTATATATTCAATTGAAATCAAATTCGTTTTCTATTCAATTCAATTCGAAATCGTTTTATATTCAATTCATTTTGAAATCGTTTTATATTCAACTCATTTCGAAATCGTTTTATATTCAATTCATTTCAAAATCGCTTTCAATATTCATTTCAAAATCGCTTTCAATATTCATTTCGAAATCGCTTTCAATATTCATTTCGAAATCGCTTTCAATATTCATTTCAAAATCGCTTTCAATATTCATTTCGAAATCGTTTTCAATATTCATTTCAAAATCGCTTTCAATATTCATTTCGAAATTGCTTTCAATATTCATTTCAAAATCGCTTTCAATATTCATTTCGAAATCGTTTTCAATATTTATTTCAAAATCGCTTTCAATATTCATTTCGAAATCGCTTTCAATATTCATTTCGAAATCGTTTTCAATATTCATTTCAAAATCGCTTTCAATATTCATTTCAAAATCGCTTTCAATATTCATTTCGAAATCGTTTTCAATATTCATTTCAAAATGAATAAAATCGATATAAATATCGTTCACGTCAAAATGGCGTCAATCTAATCAACACGGCTTCATATATTCCTTTATTCTATTCAGCAAATGAATATTTATTTTTGTCAACACACGACTAATCTCAACGAATGAGTACTGTCCACGTGTGACTATTTTTGTTAAATTATTCCGTTCAACACATGACTAATCTCAACGGATGAGTACAGTCAACACATGAACCTTTATTTTATAGTGATAAAGATATAAAATTTATTGTTAAAATATTACGTTCAACACATGACTAATCTCAATGGATGAGTACAGTCAACACATGAACCTTTATTTTATAATATTCTTTATCTTCTAAATTGGAATGAGGCCCAATCAATCACCATATAAAATTAATTATATGGATTTTCATACAACACATGTATATAATAGCATTGAAAAATAATCAACCATCAACCAAAGTGCACTACACTGTATAAGCATCAAATATAGATATCTAACGCTTACAACAGCCTGTCAATCAATCGATCGACATATTTAATCAATCAGGATGAGTGAACTTTAAATTTCATCCCAACACCCGTGTGGGGTTTCAAACAATCAAACACAGATTTTAGTTGTGCAGTTGGGCGATGTGTAAAATTTATCGACCCAATCAATGTCCTTCAAATAGGTGTACATAAACAAACCGTCCGGTTTGTAAATGAATATTTTATTTTATTCACTTCCACTATATTCATATTCACGTTAAAAATTATATTTTTAATGATAAAAACATTTTATTTCAACATATGAATTTCTATTCAGTTCATTTATTCAATAAAATGATATTTTTATTTTTCTAACATATTTTAGAAAATTTCGGCGGCATAACGGCACGATACTAGAAACGGGACGAGGCCTAGCCTTTTCCCCGGTCTAGTGAAGGCCCACGCCATTCACACATCAATCAAATCCATTAAATTCACCAAACAATTCAACAAACAAGCCATCCATGGTCTATGGATGACGGGTGTCGGGTGCTACTAAACACCGTCTACATCCTAGTATATATATATAACTAGAAAAAGAGATTGAAAGGTGAGAAATTCTCACCAATAGCTATCCAATACCACGCCTCTTCTTTGATAGAAATCTTCATCGTTCTCGCCTTTTTGTCACCTTCGTTGCCCGTATCCTCTACATATGTGAAAATCGAATTTTTACTTCGCTATTCAATATATAAAAATCGAATTTTTATTATGCTATTCAATATATAAAAATCGAATTTTTACTTCGTTATTCAATATATAAAAATCGAATTTTTACTTCGTTATTCAATATATAAAAATCGAATTTTTACTTCGCTATACTCTACATAAAGATTTCGCCTTTTCAAAAATATAGATTTCGCCATTATAAAAATAAAGATTTCACCTTTATAAAAATACCACTTTATTTCAATGTATATATAATAAAAATCAGATTTTTATTTCGCAACATATACAAAGATGATATTTTTATATTCTCTATCTCATAAAGATTACATTTTTATAGTTCCTACTATGTAAAAATCATATTTTTAACCCACAACATAAGTAAAAATCACATCTTTCTCCATTTAAAAATATCGTCTTTCTTCCTTTAAAAATCTAATCTTTTCTATTTTAAAAATCTAATCCTCTCTATTTTAAAAATCTAATCCTCTCTATTTTAAAAATCTCGTCTTTTCTATTTTAAAAATCTCGTCTTTTCTATTTTAAAACAATGCTACTTTGGTTTGATTAAAAGAAATGTTATTTATTTCAAAAAAAAACTGATCTGAAAATTGCATTTACATTCAATAAACAATTAAAAATATAATTAAGTTAATCTCTTACCCCTATTTACCCTTTCTTCATCGTCATCATCAGGAAAGCGCTCCAGAAAAGCATCGTCTCCACCAGGTCTTCGTCGAACTACTACAGGGGGGGTGCTGCGTCGGCGTAGGATGGTGGGGGGGGGGGGGAGGGCTGCTGCGGCTGAGGAGGCGTCGGTTCATGGAGGCGCGGGTCGGCTAGGGTTTGGGCGCGGCTGTTGGGGGTTCGAGGTGGTCGGGGTTCGCTATTTAAGGAGGGAGAGAAGAGAGCAAGGGGAGGAGAGAAGGGGGTGGCGGCGCAGAGGGCGGAGGGGGAAGGAGAGGCGGCGGCTACGGCATAGTGGGGGCGAAGCGATTTGGATGCGCTCGTTTTTTTTCCTAATCGGGTTTTACCGATTTGAATTGGGGGGGTTGACCTGGTAGGGAGAAAGGGAGGAGGGGTTTGAAGGAAATATTTTTTTTAATTAATTAATTTCAAAAAGCAACTTTTACATATGACTTCTAAACGAGGCCCACCGCCTGTCGTCTATAGCGTTTTACCCCCATTCCGAACACAATGGGATATGTATCGTAGGCTGATTCGACTGTTACAATCAGTTTCCGTTAAATTTACATTTAAATCACTATATTGAATTTTAAACGTACATTTCAAATTACCAGGGTCACATACTAACTCTAAAAATTCCCGAAAAATATTTTCTAGCTTCGTACTGATGATACGGTCCTAACAAAACTAGTTTCGTCGAATTTCGAGACCACTGGAAAAATGGCCATTTTCCAGTCGATTAAAATCAACTAAAACTGGTCAAACGCGTTTTCCTTTGCCACGCTCACATATTTATTCGAAAAATTATGAAATTTGAAACCTAGCAATAAATTGACATCACGGATCCAACAAAAGTGGTTTCGTCGAAATCCGAGGTCGTTTGCAAAATGTCTATTTTTAAGGGCCTGAATTCCATAGCGACTATTCAGAATTTTCAACTGGACATATCTTTTGATTCCCGTTATGAAATTTTGATTTTTCGGATTCGTTGGAAAGGTATTATCAATTAGATCCTATGATATTTTGTTTCACTAAAATCCGGATTGTTTTGCACCCGGTACATTCAATTGAAGTTTGAAATCGAATTATCGAACTACCGTGCCATTTTCAATTCTATTTATAATTATATATAAATATTTATATTCTAACGACGACGCGTATAAATATATACGTTCGAATTATATATTCAAAATAAATTTCTCGATGATATTATTTAAAATAATTCATTTTAAATATTCAAAATTCGCTAAAATTGCCAAAATAAAAATTTTAAACTGGTTCAGAATCTCCAGGTTATTACAATCTCCCCCACTTAAAACTTTTCGTCCCCGAAAAGGAACAAAGTCGAAAGTGGTTTGATTAATCAACTCTGCGTTCGATCCGGCTTCCATTCTCCAACTTTTCAGTTTCTGAGAATTTTCAAATTTTCAAAAATTTGGCTAACACCCTAAATTTTCGAAAAATTTCGCCATAACCTCCCCTGCACCGGGAGCCACGGGAAAATCCCGAAATTACCATATAGGCCTTCTGATCTCAAAAAGAAAAAGAAAAAGCCAAGCGGCTAGCCAATAGGCTCATAAAATCATCATCACCCAAACAAAACAGTAAATTATAGTAAACATGTACCTATTTGTCGGGCAAACAAAATTTTATTCTCTTGTAAGTATGTATATGCAAGCAAATGCGACTAATTTTCAATATAGTTAAATATTTGATTCAATTAGGCATAATGGTTCAAAAATTATCAAACAAATAAACAAACAACACAAACATTAATCAATTAGTGAATTAGAGTTTCAAATTCATAAATTTTGATACACATATACAGAAAATCATGTTTTTGATGCCCATTCACAACAATGTGTTCTATCTATATATATAGGTTTTGGTTCTCACACCGGTCTAATGGAAATATATAGATGTCACACCTTCGAAACACGAACGTAAATATTGATGATGCCATGGTCATTATCAAAATCATCTCCGGGCGACTAGAGCGTGATTCTATATCTATCCAATATATTAAAACTTCGACTATACGTTCATGACGCGTACACGCGAAATCTTTATATATTGGATTGTCCAAATTCAAAATAAATAAATATTCAAATACGTATAAAATGGTTTAAATTTTCAAAACAAAATTGTTTTCATTTGAAAAATATACTCTTCACACTCGTTCTAGGATACTACTGATCCTATCTCTAACGAGTCATTCTAATTGGATATTACTAATCCAATATCTGATGAATTCTTTGGTATGGTTCTAATGTGTCTTGTTCTCGAGCTCTGTAAACCAAAGCCCTGATACCAAATGAAGCGACCCGAAACTTCCCCGGTCTTCGAAGAGATGAGAAAGAACGAATTACTGTGAGGACAAGACAAATCAGAACGTAGACGGAAGAACATTTCATTGCTTATTACAACAATTTCATCAGAATACAAGAATATACAGAGTATAATTGAATAAATTACATTCGATAAATATTAGAGATTACAATAAATTACATAGCAGCGGAAAGTAATACAAAGCACAACTGAAGGTGATATACGGATACAAAGCTTTCCGGATACCGTTCCAGCTGTAAACCAGGATCCTGTGAATATAAATCTGCAAAACCAAAACTACTAGCTGCCTGTGCGGAAAATAGGGGCACCTAGAGTTTAGGTTAAAACAATAAACTCTAGGTCAGTCATGTGACTGGTGTGAGAACTAAAACAGTTATTTAAAACTTTACTTTAAAAGAGAGTAATTCAAGGGACCACGCCGTATAACACGGAACGAGTTTCCTCCCAAGAATACTAGTGCATAGAATAAACAACGCAATGCTTTTTCGAAAAATGAAGCTATTATAAGACCCAGGTCCCATCACACAATGCAACGCAAGCCGGAGGATAGGGTTTTCTCTTATAATAGCCAAACATGCTTGGTACGTTTAAAACAAATCATTTGATACTATAATATATGTATAGTGTCAAAACAATTTCAATCATAAATATAAATCATAGACGGCATAGCTACCAATGAAGCGACCCGAAACTTCCCCGGTCTCCGAAGAAATGAGAAAGAACGAATTACTGTGAGGACAAGACAAATCAGAACGCAGACGGAAGAACATTTCATTGCTTATTACAACAATTTCATCAGAATACAAGAATATACAGAGTATAATTGAATAAATTACGTTCGATAAATATAAGAGATTACAATAAATTACATAGCAACGGAAAGTAATACAAAGCACAACTGAAGGTGATATACGGATACAAATCTTTCCAGATACCGTTCCAGCGGTAAACCAGGATCCTGTGAATATAAATCTGCAAAACCAAAACTACTAGCTGCCCGTGTGGAAAATAGGGGCACCAAGAGTTTAGGTTAAAACAATAAACTCCAGGTCAGTCATGTGACTGGTGTGAGAACTAAAACAGTTATTTAAAACTTTACTTTAAAAGAGAGTAATTCAAGGGACCACGCCGTATAACACGGAACGGGTTTCCTCCCAAGAATACTAGGGCATAGAATAAACATCGCAATGCTTTTTCGAAAAATAAAGCTATTATATGACTCAGGTCCCATCACACAATGCAACGCAAGTCGGAGGATAGGGTTTTCCCTTATAATAGCCAAACATGCTTGGTACGTTTAAAACAAATCATTTGATACTATAATATATGTATAGTGTCAAAACAATTTCAATCATAAATATAAATCATAGACGGCATAGCTACCATCTACTATGTCGCCATACTAGTTCTACAATTAAAACCGCAATACACGTATTGGAAATTGGATTTCCATCATGATGGCTCCTGATTCGAAAGATCGATCGCGTAATGCAATTCACCACGGCTTACGTCCCCACAAGAGAAAACACCGTCTGCACATCCGCACATTTGGGACCAGAGTACCACCGCGGCTTACGTCCCAGCGAGAGAAAACACCGCCTACTCTATATATCCCTGAGCACTAGGCTCATCTCGGTCGACAGAATCCACGACACCACTAAGGTGCCCATCCACGAAAAAGCTTACTGATCAAACCATCAGTTTACCACCATACCGGGGTGTGAGGCTCGCGGATCAACGCTATACACAAAGCCATGCTATATCAGCTGCGCTTTGATCATCAACCACCAAACTTTGCTTTTTAACAAAAGTCTGGATCACTGCATCTCAGCATGCCACACAATCAATCCATATCGTACCACTGATTTTTGCCAATATATAACCTCTGAGCTCATATGTCTCAGAGAAGGGCGTTAAGCAAGAGAATCAATTTTCCACCGCCAAACAGATATATATTTAGCATAGATCAACAAATACAATATAAAGGAATACAATGTCAGACACACCATCCATTTACAAGTCCGTTCTAAGTCTGAACGAAACCGGAGGCACTTTCCTCGCACATCCATCCATCTCCAAGTACGTCTGGACGACCAACAACTATTTCCATCCTCTTGGGTGTACAGCCCAATCAGGATCGTCAGTAATTATCCGAACGATGTGAAGACTTCCGGTCTTCAACCACCGTCTTCATCTTCGACATATCGTCGAATCGGTTATTCGGAATTGGTATAAACCCGGCCTTTCCGAACAATCCGCGTATATTCAAAACAGCGCTAGAAAACACAATATACGCCTCATTCCAATTCTGAATATTCTGTTATTTAAATATTCACATCTTTTTGGAAGGGTTCCCATTAATTTTATCCAAGATAAATTCTTTAAAATCTATCCTTTAATCTTCCTTTGGATGTCGTTTCAAACCAAATCATGGTTTTCCAAACTAGTCGAGATTAGCGAACCACACCGAAGTAATTATTTATTTTATTTCCCAATCCCAACCTATTCATCCCCAGAAGCAAACTGGTAATACTCCATATCTAACACCATGGTGTTATCGGTAAAATTAATTACCATTTCACGTTCAAATCTAATTAAAGATTTAACTATCGCTTTGGAGCAAAACTGGTAATACTCCATTCTCGCTCATTTCTAAATTTGAAAATTTAAATTATCTATTCACATTTCAATCTAATTGCAGATTCATTAAAACTCCTTTTTCTGGGTTAAAGAACTAATGTCATTTAAAACACAGTTCACGACAAACCCAAATCACATTCTATTTATTATCGGGTTAAAGAACAAGTGTTTTTTAAAACACCGTTCACAATAAACCCACAAATCAATTCTAATTCAATTCAAATCAAATATATTAGGAATTCCGATTATTTAAAACCCCTTTTTAAATCTAATTGATTTATTTAAAAATAATTGGGTTTTAAATTTAGTTCAAACTAGTTCATTTTGATAAAAATCTATTTTTATCTTTTCAAATATGGAGTTTTTCATCCCAACTTTTCCCAAATCATTTCTTAGGATTCTACACAAATTATTACTATTTTTAATAATTTTATCAAGGCCCGTACAGTCGATTTCCATCCACGGCCATCGAACTGCACCTATAGCGACCTTTTCCGAATTTGATTTGGACGTATCTCCAAATCCAACCGTTAGATTTCAAATTTCTAATATTCGTTAGAAAGCTCTTTTCGATACGAACCCAACGGTTCTGGTTTTAGGAGAATCCGACGGTCGGATCTCCCGTAATGTCCGTTCGAATTAAATGGTCGAAATTCACGAACTGCCGCGGCGCGGCGCGTTCTATTCAGGCCATTATATTATATATATAATATATATAATATATATTTCGACGATTTCTATTTAAAACGAATTTTATAAATAGTTTTGAATTCGTTTCAAAAACAATTTCAACTTCCATTTCAATTCAAATCAAAATTGAATTTTTCCTTATAAATTCGTTTTAAAATTCATTTCTATTAAATTCAAAATTCAATTCAATTCGAATTTATTTCAATTCATTTTCAATTCAAATTGGTTTTCCATTCGATTCAATTCAAATTGGTTTTCTATTCGATTCAATTCAAATTCCATTCAAATCAAATTCGTTATATATTCAATTGAAATCAAATTCGTTTTCTATTCAATTCAATTCGAAATCGTTTTATATTCAATTCATTTCGAAATCGTTATATATTCAATTCATTTCGAAATCGTTTTATATTCAATTCATTTCGAAATCGCTTTCAATATTCATTTCAAAATCGCTTTCAATATTCATTTCAAAATCGCTTTCAATATTCATTTCGAAATCGTTTTCAGTATTCATTTCAAAATCGCTTTCAATATTCATTTCGAAATCGTTTTCAATATTCATTTCAAAATCGCTTTCAAAATTCATTTCGAAATCGCTTTCAATATTCATTTCGAAATCGTTTTCAATATTCATTTCAAAATCGCTTTCAATATTCATTTCAAAATCGCTTTCAATATTCATTTCGAAATCGTTTTCAATATTCATTTCAAAATGAATAAAATCGATATAAATATCGTTCACGTCAAAATGGCGTCAATCTAATCAACACGGCTTCATATATTCCTTTATTCTATTCAACAAATGAATATTTATTTTTGTCAACACACAACTAATCTCAACGAATGAGTACTGTCCACGTGTGACTATTTTTGTTAAATTATTCCGTTCAACACATGACTAATCTCAGCGGATGAGTACAGTCAACACATGAACCTTTATTTTATAGTGATGAAGATATAAAATTTATTGTTAAAATATTAAGTTCAACACATGACTAATCTCAATGGATGAGTACAATCAACACATGAACCTTTATTTTATAATATTCTTTATCTTCTAAATTGGAATGAGGCCCAATCAATCACCATATAAAATTAATTATATGGATTTTCATACAACACATGTATATAATAGCATTGAAAAATAATCAACCATCAACCAAAGTGCACTACACTGTATAAGCATCAAATATAGATATCTAACGCTTACAACAGCCTGTCAATCAATCGATCGACATATTTAATCAATCAGGATGAGTGAACTTCAAATTTCATACCAACACTAGTGTGGGGTTTCAAACAATCAAACACAGATTTTAGTTGTGCAGTTGGGCGATGTGTAAAATTTATCGACCCAATCAATGTCCTTCAAATAGGTGTACATAAACAAACCGTCCGGTTTGTAAATGAATATTTTATTTTATTCACTTCCACTATATTCATATTCACGTTAAAAATTATATTTTTAACGACAAAAACATTTTATTTCAACATATGAATTTCTATTCAGTTCATTTATTCAATAAATGATATTTTTATTTTTCTAACATATTTTAGAAAACTTCGGCGGCATAACGGCACGATACTAGAAACGGGACGAGGCCTAGCCTTATCCCCGGTCTAGTGAAGGCCCACGCCATTCACACATCAATCAAATCCATTCAATTCACCAAACAATTCAACAAACAAGCCATCCATGGTCTGTGGATGACGGGTGTCGGGTGCTACTAAACACCGTCTGCATCCTAGTATATATATATAACTAGAAAAAGAGATTGAAAGGTGAGAAATTCTCACCAATAGCTATCCAATACCACGCCTCTTCATTGATAGAAATCTTCATCGTTCTCGCCTTTTTGTCACCTTCGTTGCCCGTATCCTCTACATATGTGAAAATCGAATTTTTACTTCGCTATTCAATATATAAAAATCGAATTTTTATTACGCTATTCAATATATAAAAATCGAATTTTTACTTCGTTATTCAATATATAAAAATCGAATTTTTACTTCATTATTCAATATATAAAAATCGAATTTTTACTTCGTTATTCAATATATAAAAATCGAATTTTTACTTCGTTATACTCTACATAAAGATTTCGCCTTTTGAAAAATATAGATTTCGCCATTATAAAAATAAAGATTTCACCTTTATAAAAATACCACTTTATTTCAATGTATATATAATAAAAATCAGATTTTTATTTCGCTACATATACAAAGATGATATTTTTATATTCTCTATCTCATAAAGATTACATTTTTATAGTTCCTACTATGTAAAAATCATATTTTTAACCCACAACATATGTAAAAATCACATCTTTCTCCATTTAAAAATATCGTCTTTCTTCCTTTAAAAATCTAATCTTTTCTATTTTAAAAATCTAATCCTCTCTATTTTAAAAATCTAATCCTCTCTATTTTAAAAATCTCATCTTTTCTATTTTAAAAATCTCGTCTTTTCTATTTTAAAACAATGCCACTTTGGTTTGATTAAAACAAATGTTATTTATTTCAAAAAAAAAACTGATCTGAAAATTGCATTTACATTCAATAAACAATTAAAAATATAATTAAGTTAATCTCTTACCCCTATTTACCCTTTCTTCATCGTCATCATCAGGAAAGCGCTCCAGAAAAGCATCGTCTCCACCAGGTCTTCGTCGAACTGCTACAGGGGGGGGTGCTGCGTCGACGCAGGATGGAGGGGGGGCTGCTGCGGCTGAGGAGGCGTCGGTTCATGGAGGCGCGGGTCGGCTAGGGTTTGGGCGCGACTGTTGGGGGTTCGAGGTTGAGACGACCCGAACTTCCCCGTGAAGGAAAGCACGGATAGAATTGAGGACAAGACAAAACAGAGCGCATACGGAAGAACATTTCATTGTTATTACAACAATTCCATCAGATACAAGAATATACAGAGTATAAATGAATAAATTACATTCGATAAATATCAGAGATTACAATAAATTACATAGCAGCGGAAAATAATACAAAATCACAACTAGAAGTGATACACGGATACAGAGCTTTCCGAGCATCGTTCCAGCTGTAAATCAGGACCCTGTGAATATAAATCTGCAAAACCAAAACTACTAGCTGCCCGTGTGGAAAATAGGGCACCCAGAGTTTAGGTTAAAACAATAAACTCCAGGTCAGTCATGTGACTGGTGTGAGAACTAAAACAGTTATTAATATTGGTTTTAAAGTTAGGTAAATCAAGGGACCACGCCGTATAACACGGAACGGGTTTCCTCCCAAGAATACCAGTGCATAAAACAAACAGCGCAATGCTAAATAAAGAAGAATGAAGCGGTTATAAGACCCAGGTCCCATCACACAATGCAACGCAAGCCGGAGGATAGGGTTTTTACCTTATAACAGCCAAAGCATGCTTGATACGTTTAAAACACATTATTTGATACTATTATAAGTGTATAGTGTCAAAATAATTTCAATCATAAGTATCAATCATAGGCGGCATTAATGACCCATACCACTATGTCGCCATACTAGGTTCTACAAATAAAACCGCACTATCACGTATTGGAAATTGGATTTCCGTCATGAGCCGAGGCAAGGGGCAAGCTCCTCTCCGCGTTCGAGACACTCTAGCAAATGCCTCAGGACCCCACTTTGATCCTTGGAATCGGCTGGGCCGGTCCTCTCTTACTTTTGAGGATTAGTTATTCCTGAACACACGTTTCCCGGTCCTTACAGACCTATATCCGAGGCGCCTCGTATCCAACAACCACACAGGTGAAAAGTATATAAATGTCAGGGCTGGTAGGTCACTGACACCACCCTAGCTAGAAAGAAACGTCGTGCTCTCCCAGCGGTCCGTCTCCCGTTTTTGACTCATACCGAGGTGTGAGGCTCGCGAATTCACGTTATACACAAAGCTACGCCACACAGGCCGTGCTTTGATCATCAACCACAAGACTTTGCTTTTCAACAGAAGCCTTGATCAATTGCCACTTACGCATGCCACACAGGCAATTCACTCCATGCGTTTGATATCCATCAATATATAACCCCTGAGCTCGTACGTCTCAGAGAAGGGCGTTAAGCAAGAGAATAAATTCTCCGCTGCCAAACAGATATATATTTAATAGAGATCAATCACACGGACTAAAATCCAATGTCAGACACACAGTCCATTTACAAGTCCGTTCTGGGTCTGAACGAAACCGGAGGCACTTTCCTCGCATATCCATCGATCCCCAAGTACGTCTGGACGATCACCGACTATTTCCCTCATCTTGGGTGTACAGCCCAATCAAGATCATCAGTAATCACCCAAACGATGTGAAGACTTCCGGTCTTCAACCACCGTCTTCATCTTCGACATCTCGTCGAATCGGTTATTCAGAATGGGTATAAACCCGGCCTTTCTGAATAACCCACGTATATGGTAAACAAATGTTACACAAACACAACAAACGCCTCATTCCAATTCAGAATATTCTTTTATTCACAAAATCACATTCTTAGGGAATTGTTCCCATTAATTTTATCCAAGATAAATTCTTCTAAATTTATCCTCTAATCTTCCTTTGGATATCATTTCAAACTAGTCGGGATTAACGAACCACACCGAAGTAATTATTTATTTTATTTCCCAATCCCAACCTATATATCCCATGGAGAAAACTGGTAATACTCCACATCTAACACCACGGTGTTATCGGTAAACTTAATTACCATTTCACGTTCAAATCTAATTAAAGATTTAACTATCGCTTTGGAGCAAAACTGGTGGTACTCCACTCTCGATCACTTTTCAAATTTGATAATTAAAATTATCAATTCACATTTTTAATCTAATTAAAGATTCATTAAAACTCCACTTAGTTTTAATCTTCTCAAAAATCAATATTCTGCCTTTAACTGGGTTAAAGAACCAATGTCATCAAAAACACGATTCACGACAAACCAAATCACATTTGATATTAAATACAAGGCTCTGAATAGAAAATATATCGGCTTATATTCAATATCAAATTCTGAAACCAACATATATCGTATTGGCAATAACGATATAAAATATATCTTTCAAATTCCCATAACAATATCTGTATAGTCACGAAATCCAACATTGAAATATCCCGAAGATAATTTCGATTCAGCTCCAGTCCAATCCACGTATTGGAAATTATCGATTATTTTCAAAATCACTTTCAATTTCAATTTATTCATTTTAAAAATAAATTGAGTTCAATTCTAGTTCAAAACTAGTTCATTTCGATAAAAATCTCTTTTTATCTTTTCAAATGTGGAATTTTCCACCCCAAATCTTTCCAATTCACATATTATAATTTTACACAAATTATAGATATTTTTGATAATTTTATCAAGGCCCGTACAGTCGATTTCCAACAACGGCCATCGAACTGCACTTACAGCGACCTTTTTCGAATTTGATTTGGACATAATTCCAAATCCAACCGTTAGATTTCAAATTTCTAATATTCATTGGAAAGCTCTTTTCGATACGAACCCAACGGTTCCGGTTTTAGGAGAATCCGACGGTCGGATCTCCCGCAATGTCCGTTTGAAATAAATGGTCGAAATTCACGAACTACCGCGGCGCGGCGCGTTCTATTCAGGCCATTATATATATAATATATATATATTATATATATTTCGTCGATTTCCTTTTAAAACGAATTTTATAAATCGTTTTAACTTCGTTTCAAAACCATTTCAACACTATTTCCATTCAAAGCCAAAATTGAATTCTTCTTTATAAATTCGTTTTAAAATTCATTTCTATTCAATTCAAATTTTAATTCAATTTGGATTCATTTCAATTCACTTTCAATTCAATTTGAATTCGTTTTCAATTCATTTCGAAATCGTTTTCAATTCAATTCATTTCTATTTTATTCAAATTCAAATTCACTTCCTATTCAATTCGAATTTTAATCTAATTCAATTGAATTTCATTTCAAAATATTTAGTTTTGAAATCACTTTTCAATATTCGTTGTAAAACGAATAAAATCGATATAAATATCGTTCACGTCAAAATAGCGCATCTCTAATCCACACGGCTTTATATATTTCAAAAACTTCTATTCAATTCAACACATGAACCTATATTTCTTTCAACACACGACTAATCTCAACACATGAGTACTGTCAACACATCACTATTTTTATTATGTGAAATATTTTATAAAACTATGGTATCTATCGTTTGATTTTCATCAGATTTCTACTAGGAAGTAGTTCTAATTTTAAATATGATAAAGATGTAATTTTGATTATATAAAATATTTCACTCAACACATGCACATCGTCAACACATGACTATTTTTATATTCAACACATGAATTTTCTTTTATAATATTCCTTATTTTCCCGATTGGAATGAGGCCCAATCAATCACCATATAACGTTAATTATATGGATTCCATACAACACATGTATATAATAGCGTCGAAAAATAATCAACCATCAACCAAAGTGCACTACACTGCATAAGCATCAAATATCGATATCTAACGCTTATAACAGCCTGTCAATCAATCGATCGACATATTTGATCAATCAGGATGAGTGAACTTCAAATTTCATCCCAACACCCGTGTGGGGTTTCAAACAATCAAACACAGATTTTATTTGTGCAGTTGGGCGATGTGTAAAATTTATCGACCCAATCAATATCAGTCAAATCAGTGTATATAAACAAATCGGCCGATTTGTTTATAAATATTTTATTTATTCACTTTCACGTTAAAAATTATTTTTAACGATAAAATATTCTATTTCAACACTTGAATTTCTATTCATTTCATTTACACAATAAAAATGATATTTTTATTTTTCTAACATATTTTAGAAAATTTCGGCGGCATAACGGCACGATACTAGAAACGGGACAAGGCCTAGCCTTATCCCCGGTCTAGTGAAGGCCCACGCCATTCACACATCAATCAAATCACTTTCGTTATGCAAACCACAAAATTTGGAGTAAGAGTCTAACCTAGTCTTACTCATTCGCCTTATAACGGCGCACGTCTAATCCTAACCAATTTATCGATTCAATTTTTCACACCACAAACCACATTCAAATCAATATCTCAATCAATTACCAAACAGCCAAACAAACAAGTCCATGGTATGTGGACGGGTGTCGGGTGCTTCTAATAAGCACCGTCTGCATCCTAGTATATATATAACTAGAAAAATTAAATTGAAAGGTGAGAAGTTCTCACCGATAGCTATCCAAGCTCCACGGCACTTCATTTGATAGAAATCTTCATCTTCATCGTCTTCGTTGCCCGTAGTCACTATATGTATAAAAATCACATTTTTATATTTCGATGTCTTTAAAATAAAAATCACATTTTTATTTATTCACTTTCAATTTAAAAATCATATTTTTATAACCACTTCTTATATTTAAAAATCGAATTTCTTTACTACGCTATTCAATATATAAAAATCGAATTTTTGCTATTATGTTATATAGATAAAAATTATATTTTTATCACGCTATTTTCTATATAAAGATTTCGCCTTTTTAAATTTAAAGATTTCACCTTTTTAAGTTTAAAGATTTCACCTTTTTAAATTTAAAGATTTCACCTTTTTAAATTTAAAGATTTCACCTTTTTAAATTTAAAGATTTCACCTTTTTAAATTTAAAGATTTCACCTTTTTAAATTTAAAGATTTCACCTTTTTAAATTTAAAGATTTCACCTTTTTAAATTTCAAAACATCACTTGATTTCAACGTATATAAAATAAAAATCAGATTTTTATTTTGCTACATATACAAAGATGATATTTTTATATTCTCCATCCTATAAAGATTATATTTTTAATACTTTAAAAATATAAAAATCCTATTTTTAATATTTCTATATAGTAAAGACTATATTTTTAATACTTTAAAAATATAAAAACTATATTTTTATCACTTCTACTCAATAAAAATCCCGTCTTTTCTATTTTAAAGATATGATCTTTATTTTTGCAAGTTCAAATCTTTTTCTTTTTCAGGATTTAAACCTTTTTTTTCTATTTTCTTTAAAAATTAGTTTTTAAAATTCTTTTCAAAAATTCTGTTTTTACATTCTTAAAAAAACAGTTTTTAGATCTTAAACAAATCAGTTTTTAATTTCAATAAAAATCAGTTTTTAATTTCAATAAAAATCAGTTTTTAATTTCAATAAAAATCAGTTTTTTTTATTTCAATAAAAATCAGTTTTTTTTATTTCAATAAAAATCAGTTTTTAATTTCCTATTTATATAAAATAAAAATAAAACAAATAAATAAATAAAAACCGACTTACAGGGGGGGGGGGCAGTGGCGGACTTCGCTGGGGGGGGGGGGGGGGGTAGGCGGTTGTGGGTGCGGTGGCGGCTCGATGTTGGCGGCGACTGGGGCTTCGCGGTGGTCCAGGGGCTCGTTTGAGGAGGAGCGACAGGGGAAGGAGAAGAAGCGGAGGGGGGCGAGGTCTCCGGTTGAGGCGCGGCGGCGGCGCCGCTGGGCGGAGGGAGGGAGGCGATCGATCGCCAGTGGAGGGGGGGCGCGCCTGCTCCTCCTTCGTTCTTCGTTTTTTTTTTTTTTTTTGGTTTTGATTCCGAAATGAATTTGATCGGGGGGGCTAGCGTATATAAGGAGATAAAGGGGTTTCTTTTTTTTTTTATATATATATTTTATTTTATTATTATTTAATTCACCCTAAAGTTGACTTTTTCATACGAACTCGAAACGAGGCCCACCGTCTGTCGCCCATAGCGCTTTACCCCCATTCCGAACACAATGGGATATATATCATCAGCTGATTCGGCTGTTATAACCAGTTTCCGTTAAATTTACACTTAAATCGCTATATTGAATTTTAAACGTACATTTCAAATTACCGGGGTCACATACTAACTCTATAAATTGCAGAAAAATATTTTCTAGCTTCGTATTGACGTTACGGTCCTAACAAAACTAGTTTCGTCGAATTCTGAGATCGTTAGAAAAGTGGCCAATTTCCAGTCGATTAAAATCAACTGAAATGGTCAAAACACGTTTTCCTTTGCCATGCTCACATATTGATTCGAAAAATTATGAAATTTGAAACCTAGCAATAACTTGACATCACGGACCCAACAAAATTGGTTTCGTCGAAATCCGAGGTCATTTGCAAAATGTCCATTTTTAAGGGCCTGAATTTCCATAGCGACTATTCAGAATTTTCAACTGGACATATCTCTCAATTTTTAAAGTGAAATCTCAGTTTCTTACATCCGTTAGAAAGATATCATCAATTAGATCCTAATGTTTTTGGTTTCACTAAAATCCGGATTGTTTTGCACCCGGTACATTCAATTGAAGTTTGAAATCGAATTATCGAACTACCGCGCCATTTTCAATTCTATTTATAATTATATATAAATATTTATATTCTAACGACGACGTATATAATATATACGTCGAATTCAATTCAAAATAAATTTCTCGTCGATATTATTTAAAATAATCTATTTTAAATATTCAAAATTCGCTAAAATCGCCAAAATAAAAATTTCAAACTGGCTCGCATTTTGCGGGTTATTACAATCTCCCCCACTTAAAACTTTTCGTCCCCGAAAAGGAACAAAGTCGAAAGTGGTTTGATTAATAAGCTCTACATTCGATCTGGCTTCCATTCTCCAACTCTTTAGTTTCTGAGAATTTTCAAAATTTCAAAAATTTGGCTAACACCCTAAATTTTCGAAAAATTTCGCCATAACCTCCCCTGCAATGGGAGCATCGGGGAATTTCAAATAGCTTCCCCGGTCCTTCAGATCTCAAAAAGAAAAAGAAAAAGCCAAGCGGCTAGCCAATAGGCTCACAAAATCATCATCACCCAAACAAAACAGGAAATTATGTAGTAAACATGTACCTATTTGTCGGGCAAACAAATTTTATTCTCTGGCTCTAGCCTCCTTGCTATGACCTGTTCAATGTAAGTATATGTATATGCAAGCAAATGCGACCGATTTTCAATATAATTCAATATTCGATTCAATTAGGCATAAATGTTAAAAATTAGCAAACAAATAAACAACCAACACAAACAGCAATCAATTAGTGAATTAGAGTTTCAAATTCATAATTTTGATACATATATACAAAAATCATGTTTTGATAACAAATCACAACAATGTGTTCTAACTATATAAGCTTTGGTTCTCACACCAGTCTAATGGAAATATATAGAAAATCACACCTTCGAAACTCGAATATGAATACTGATGATGATGCACCATCATCAGAATCATCCCCGGATATCTAGAATGTGATTCCATATCTACCCAGTATATTAAAATTTCGAATATACGTTCATGACGCGTATACGCGAAATCTATATATACTCGATTGTCCATATTCAAAATAAATAAATATTCAAATACGTTTAAAATGGTTTAAATTTTCAAAACAAAAATTGTTTTCAATTGAAAAATATACTCTTCACACTCGTTCTAGGATACTACTGATCCTATCTCTAACGAGTAATTCTAATTGGATATTACTAATCCAATATCTGATGAATTCTTTCGTATGGTTCTAATGTGTCTTGTTCTCGAGCTCTGTGAACCAAAGCTCTGATACCAAACTGAGACGACCCGAACTTCCCCGTGAAGGAAAGCACGGATAGAATTGAGGACAAGACAAAACAGAGCGCATACGGAAGAACATTTCATTGTTATTACAACAATTCCATCAGATACAAGAATATACAGAGTATAAATGAATAAATTACATTCGATAAATATCAGAGATTACAATAAATTACATAGCAGCGGAAAATAATACAAAATCACAACTAGAAGTGATACACGGATACAGAGCTTTCCGAGCATCGTTCCAGCTGTAAATCAGGACCCTGTGAATATAAATCTGCAAAACCAAAACTACTAGCTGCCCGTGTGGAAAATAGGGCACCCAGAGTTTAGGTTAAAACAATAAACTCCAGGTCAGTCATGTGACTGGTGTGAGAACTAAAACAGTTATTAATATTGGTTTTAAAGTTAGGTAAATCAAGGGACCACGCCGTATAACACGGAACGGGT
This sequence comes from Allium sativum, assembly GCA_030737875.1. Lineage (NCBI taxonomy): Eukaryota > Viridiplantae > Streptophyta > Magnoliopsida > Asparagales > Amaryllidaceae > Allium > Allium sativum. Next base: position 175,809,931 of record CM060913.1, on the reverse strand, counting down.
TTCCTCCCAAGAATACCAGTGCATAAAACAAACAGCGCAATGCTAAATAAAGAAGAATGAAGCGGTTATAAGACCCAGGTCCCATCACACAATGCAACGCAAGCCGGAGGATAGGGTTTTTACCTTATAACAGCCAAAGCATGCTTGATACGTTTAAAACACATTATTTGATACTATTATAAGTGTATAGTGTCAAAATAATTTCAATCATAAGTATCAATCATAGGCGGCATTAATGACCCATACCACTATGTCGCCATACTAGGTTCTACAAATAAAACCGCACTATCACGTATTGGAAATTGGATTTCCGTCATGAGCCGAGGCAAGGGGCAAGCTCCTCTCCGCGTTCGAGACACTCTAGCAAATGCCTCAGGACCCCACTTTGATCCTTGGAATCGGCTGGGCCGGTCCTCTCTTACTTTTGAGGATTAGTTATTCCTGAACACACGTTTCCCGGTCCTTACAGACCTATATCCGAGGCGCCTCGTATCCAACAACCACACAGGTGAAAAGTATATAAATGTCAGGGCTGGTAGGTCACTGACACCACCCTAGCTAGAAAGAAACGTCGTGCTCTCCCAGCGGTCCGTCTCCCGTTTTTGACTCATACCGAGGTGTGAGGCTCGCGAATTCACGTTATACACAAAGCTACGCCACACAGGCCGTGCTTTGATCATCAACCACAAGACTTTGCTTTTCAACAGAAGCCTTGATCAATTGCCACTTACGCATGCCACACAGGCAATTCACTCCATGCGTTTGATATCCATCAATATATAACCCCTGAGCTCGTACGTCTCAGAGAAGGGCGTTAAGCAAGAGAATAAATTCTCCGCCGCCAAACAGATATATACTTAATAGAGATCAATCACACGGACTAAAATCCAATGTCAGACACACAGTCCATTTACAAGTCCGTTCTGGGTCTGAACGAAACCGGAGGCACTTTCCTCGCATATCCATCGATCCCCAAGTACGTCTGGACGATCACCGACTGTTTCCCTCATCTTGGGTGTACAGCCCAATCAAGATCATCAGTAATCACCCAAACGATGTGAAGACTTCCGGTCTTCAACCACCGTCTTCATCTTCGACATCTCGTCGAATCGGTTATTCAGAATGGGTATAAACCCGGCCTTTCTGAATAACCCACGTATATGGTAAACAAATGTTACACAAACACAACAAACGCCTCATTCCAATTCAGAATATTCTTTTATTCACAAAATCACATTCTTAGGGAATTGTTCCCATTAATTTTATCCAAGATAAATTCTTCTAAATTTATCCTCTAATCTTCCTTTGGATATCATTTCAAACTAGTCGGGATTAACGAACCACACCGAAGTAATTATTTATTTTATTTCCCAATCCCAACCTATATATCCCATGGAGAAAACTGGTAATACTCCACATCTAACACCACGGTGTTATCGGTAAACTTAATTACCATTTCACGTTCAAATCTAATTAAAGATTTAACTATCGCTTTGGAGCAAAACTGGTGGTACTCCACTCTCGATCACTTTTCAAATTTGATAATTAAAATTATCAATTCACATTTTTAATCTAATTAAAGATTCATTAAAACTCCACTTAGTTTTAATCTTCTCAAAAATCAATATTCTGCCTTTAACTGGGTTAAAGAACCAATGTCATCAAAAACACGATTCACGACAAACCAAATCACATTTGATATTAAATACAAGGCTCTGAATAGAAAATATATCGGCTTATATTCAATATCAAATTCTGAAACCAACATATATCGTATTGGCAATAACGATATAAAATATATCTTTCAAATTCCCATAACAATATCTGTATAGTCACGAAATCCAACATTGAAATATCCCGAAGATAATTTCGATTCAGCTCCAGTCCAATCCACGTATTGGAAATTATCGATTATTTTCAAAATCACTTTCAATTTCAATTTATTCATTTTAAAAATAAATTGAGTTCAATTCTAGTTCAAAACTAGTTCATTTCGATAAAAATCTCTTTTTATCTTTTCAAATGTGGAATTTTCCACCCCAAATCTTTCCAATTCACATATTATAATTTTACACAAATTATAGATATTTTTGATAATTTTATCAAGGCCCGTACAGTCGATTTCCAACAACGGCCATCGAACTGCACTTACAGCGACCTTTTTCGAATTTGATTTGGACATAATTCCAAATCCAACCGTTAGATTTCAAATTTCTAATATTCATTGGAAAGCTCTTTTCGATACGAACCCAACGGTTCCGGTTTTAGGAGAATCCGACGGTCGGATCTCCCGCAATGTCCGTTTGAAATAAATGGTCGAAATTCACGAACTACCGCGGCGCGGCGCGTTCTATTCAGGCCATTATATATATAATATATATATATTATATATATTTCGTCGATTTCCTTTTAAAACGAATTTTATAAATCGTTTTAACTTCGTTTCAAAACCATTTCAACACTATTTCCATTCAAAGCCAAAATTGAATTCTTCTTTATAAATTCGTTTTAAAATTCATTTCTATTCAATTCAAATTTTAATTCAATTTGGATTCATTTCAATTCACTTTCAATTCAATTTGAATTCGTTTTCAATTCATTTCGAAATCGTTTTCAATTCAATTCATTTCTATTTTATTCAAATTCAAATTCACTTCCTATTCAATTCGAATTTTAATCTAATTCAATTGAATTTCATTTCAAAATATTTAGTTTTGAAATCACTTTTCAATATTCGTTGTAAAACGAATAAAATCGATATAAATATCGTTCACGTCAAAATAGCGCATCTCTAATCCACACGGCTTTATATATTTCAAAAACTTCTATTCAATTCAACACATGAACCTATATTTCTTTCAACACACGACTAATCTCAACACATGAGTACTGTCAACACATCACTATTTTTATTATGTGAAATATTTTATAAAACTATGGTATCTATCGTTTGATTTTCATCAGATTTCTACTAGGAAGTAGTTCTAATTTTAAATATGATAAAGATGTAATTTTGATTATATAAAATATTTCACTCAACACATGCACATCGTCAACACATGACTATTTTTATATTCAACACATGAATTTTCTTTTATAATATTCCTTATTTTCCCGATTGGAATGAGGCCCAATCAATCACCATATAACGTTAATTATATGGATTCCATACAACACATGTATATAATAGCGTCGAAAAATAATCAACCATCAACCAAAGTGCACTACACTGCATAAGCATCAAATATCGATATCTAACGCTTATAACAGCCTGTCAATCAATCGATCGACATATTTGATCAATCAGGATGAGTGAACTTCAAATTTCATCCCAACACCCGTGTGGGGTTTCAAACAATCAAACACAGATTTTATTTGTGCAGTTGGGCGATGTGTAAAATTTATCGACCCAATCAATATCAGTCAAATCAGTGTATATAAACAAATCGGCCGATTTGTTTATAAATATTTTATTTATTCACTTTCACGTTAAAAATTATTTTTAACGATAAAATATTCTATTTCAACACTTGAATTTCTATTCATTTCATTTACACAATAAAAATGATATTTTTATTTTTCTAACATATTTTAGAAAATTTCGGCGGCATAACGGCACGATACTAGAAACGGGACAAGGCCTAGCCTTATCCCCGGTCTAGTGAAGGCCCACGCCATTCACACATCAATCAAATCACTTTCGTTATGCAAACCACAAAATTTGGAGTAAGAGTCTAACCTAGTCTTACTCATTCGCCTTATAACGGCGCACGTCTAATCCTAACCAATTTATCGATTCAATTTTTCACACCACAAACCACATTCAAATCAATATCTCAATCAATTACCAAACAGCCAAACAAACAAGTCCATGGTATGTGGACGGGTGTCGGGTGCTTCTAATAAGCACCGTCTGCATCCTAGTATATATATAACTAGAAAAATTAAATTGAAAGGTGAGAAGTTCTCACCGATAGCTATCCAAGCTCCACGGCACTTCATTTGATAGAAATCTTCATCTTCATCGTCTTCGTTGCCCGTAGTCACTATATGTATAAAAATCACATTTTTATATTTCGATGTCTTTAAAATAAAAATCACATTTTTATTTATTCACTTTCAATTTAAAAATCATATTTTTATAACCACTTCTTATATTTAAAAATCGAATTTCTTTACTACGCTATTCAATATATAAAAATCGAATTTTTGCTATTATGTTATATAGATAAAAATTATATTTTTATCACGCTATTTTCTATATAAAGATTTCGCCTTTTTAAATTTAAAGATTTCACCTTTTTAAGTTTAAAGATTTCACCTTTTTAAATTTAAAGATTTCACCTTTTTAAATTTAAAGATTTCACCTTTTTAAATTTAAAGATTTCACCTTTTTAAATTTAAAGATTTCACCTTTTTAAATTTAAAGATTTCACCTTTTTAAATTTCAAAACATCACTTGATTTCAACGTATATAAAATAAAAATCAGATTTTTATTTTGCTACATATACAAAGATGATATTTTTATATTCTCCATCCTATAAAGATTATATTTTTAATACTTTAAAAATATAAAAATCCTATTTTTAATATTTCTATATAGTAAAGACTATATTTTTAATACTTTAAAAATATAAAAACTATATTTTTATCACTTCTACTCAATAAAAATCCCGTCTTTTCTATTTTAAAGATATGATCTTTATTTTTGCAAGTTCAAATCTTTTTCTTTTTCAGGATTTAAACCTTTTTTTTCTATTTTCTTTAAAAATTAGTTTTTAAAATTCTTTTCAAAAATTCTGTTTTTACATTCTTAAAAAAACAGTTTTTAGATCTTAAACAAATCAGTTTTTAATTTCAATAAAAATCAGTTTTTAATTTCAATAAAAATCAGTTTTTAATTTCAATAAAAATCAGTTTTTAATTTCAATAAAAATCAGTTTTTTTTATTTCAATAAAAATCAGTTTTTTTTATTTCAATAAAAATCAGTTTTTAATTTCCTATTTATATAAAATAAAAATAAAACAAATAAATAAATAAAAACCGACTTACAGGGGGGGGGGGGCAGTGGCGGACTTCGCTGGGGGGGGGGGGGGGGTAGGCGGTTGTGGGTGCGGTGGCGGCTCGATGTTGGCGGCGACTGGGGCTTCGCGGTGGTCCAGGGGCTCGTTTGAGGAGGAGCGACAGGGGAAGGAGAAGAAGCGGAGGGGGGCGAGGTCTCCGGTTGAGGCGCGGCGGCGGCGCCGCTGGGCGGAGGGAGGGAGGCGATCGATCGCCAGTGGAGGGGGGGCGCGCCTGCTCCTCCTTCGTTCTTCGTTTTTTTTTTTTTTTTTTTTTTTTTGGTTTTGATTCCGAAATGAATTTGATCGGGGGGGCTAGCATATATAAGGAGATAAAGGGGTTTCTTTTTTTTTTTTATATATATATATTTTATTTTACTATTATTTAATTCACCCTAAAGTTGACTTTTTCATACGAACTCGAAACGAGGCCCACCGTCTGTCGCCCATAGCGCTTTACCCCCATTCCGAACACAATGGGATATATATCATCAGCTGATTCGGCTGTTATAACCAGTTTCCGTTAAATTTACACTTAAATCGCTATATTGAATTTTAAACGTACATTTCAAATTACCGGGGTCACATACTAACTCTATAAATTGCAGAAAAATATTTTCTAGCTTCGTATTGACGTTACGGTCCTAACAAAACTAGTTTCGTCGAATTCTGAGATTGTTAGAAAAGTGGCCAATTTCCAGTCGATTAAAATCAACTGAAATGGTCAAAACACGTTTTCCTTTGCCATGCTCACATATTGATTCGAAAAATTATGAAATTTGAAACCTAGCAATAACTTGACATCACGGACCCAACAAAATTGGTTTCGTCGAAATCCGAGGTCATTTGCAAAATGTCCATTTTTAAGGGCCTGAATTTCCATAGCGACTATTCAGAATTTTCAACTGGACATATCTCTCAATTTTTAAAGTGAAATCTCAGTTTCTTACATCCGTTAGAAAGATATCATCAATTAGATCCTAATGTTTTTGGTTTCACTAAAATCCGGATTGTTTTGCACCCGGTACATTCAATTGAAGTTTGAAATCGAATTATCGAACTACCGCGCCATTTTCAATTCTATTTATAATTATATATAAATATTTATATTCTAACGACGACGTATATAATATATACGTCGAATTCAATTCAAAATAAATTTCTCGTCGATATTATTTAAAATAATCTATTTTAAATATTCAAAATTCGCTAAAATCGCCAAAATAAAAATTTCAAACTGGCTCGCATTTTGCGGGTTATTACAGAGGTGGTAGGGGTTCGCTATTTAAGGAGGGAGAGAAGAGAGCGAGGGGAGGAGAGAAGGGGGTGGCGGCGCAGAGGGCGGAGGGGGAAGGAGAGGCGGCGGGTGCGGCATAGGGGGGGGGGGCAAAGCGATTTGGATGCGCTCGTTTTTTTTTTCCCTAATCGGGTTTTACCGATTTGAATTGGGGGGGTTGACCTGGTAGGGAGAAAGGGAGGAGGGGTTTGAAGGGAATATTTTTTTTTTAATTAATTAATTTCAAAAAGCAACTTTTACATACGACCTATAAACGAGGCCCACCGTCTGTCGTCTATAGCGTTTTACCCCCATTCCGAACACAATGGGATATGTATCGTAGGCTGATTCGGCTGTTACAATCAGTTTCCGTTAAATTTACATTTAAATCACTATATTGAATTTTAAACGTACATTTCAAATTACCAGGGTCACATACTAATTCTAAAATTTCCCGAAAAATATTTTCTAGCTTCGTACTGACGATACGGTCCTAACAAAACTAGTTTCGTCGAATTCCGAGACCATTGGAAAAATGGCCATTTTCCAGTTGATTAAAATCAACTGAAACTGGTCAAACGCGTTTTCCTTTGCCACGCTCACATATTTATTCGAAAAATTATGAAATTTGAAACCTAGCAATAAATTGACATCACGGATCCAACAAAAGTGGTTTCATCGAAATCCGAGGTCGTTTGCAAAATGTCTATTTTTAAGGGCCTGAATTCCATAGCGACTATTCAGAATTTTCAACTGGACATATCTTTTGATTCCCGTTATGAAATTTTGATTTTTCGGATTCGTTGGAAAGGTATTATCAATTAGATCCTATGATTTTTCGTTTCACTAAAATCCGGATTGTTTTGCACCCGGTACATTCAATTGAAGTTTGAAATCGAATTATCGAACTACCGCGCCATTTTCAATTCTATTTATAATTATATATAAATATTTATATTCTAACGACGACGCGTATAAATATATACGTTCGAATTATATATTCAAAATAAATTTCTCGACGATATTATTTTAAATAATTCATTTTAAATATTCAAAATTCGCTAAAATTGCCAAAATAAAAATTTTAAACTGGTTCAGAATTTCCGGGTTATTACATACAACCACTAAGGGTGTTAAGCAAGAGAATAAATTCTCCGCCATCAATGGTTGTATATTAATAAAAATAAATTTACATAGAATGAAATCCAACGTCAGACATGCATCCATTTATAAGCTTATGCTCTAGTTCCGAGCGAAAGCCAAATCCGTCGATCTCCAACACGTTTGGACGATCATTACCAAATACCTTGCCTTGGGAGGCTAGTCCCAATTCAAGTTACCAGTCATCATCATCCCAACGATGTGAAAACCTTCCGTCTTCAACCACCATCTTCATCTTCGACTCTTGATCGTAGTGATGATTATTCAGAATGGGTTAAACCCGGTCTTTCTGAATAACTCGCATATTTTGTAAATAAAAACCAAACAATGTAAAATCACACCATATGCCACATTCCAACTCAGAATATTCTTTTAATAAGATATTCATATTAAAAGATTTCATTAATTTTACCAAAGATAAACTCTGAAAATAAAATCTTAAATCTTCCTTAAAAGATTTATTAAAACTCTAATTTTGATTTAATATCAAAAATCATTATTAAGAGATCATTTATTTTAAGGGATAAATCTTGTCTTAAATAGGTTAAAGAACTAGTGTCCTTTAAAACATAGTTCACGATAAACCAACAAATCAATTTCCAAAATATAGAATTCCACAGAAATCAAATCAATATATAATCGATATAAATTTCTGTATCGGACTAATAATATAAATGGAATAACGGCAAAGCCTCTTAAATTCCAAATATAATATCGGTCTTCTTTTACAAAAGCCCATTTCGATTATTACCAATCGAATTTCCACATAATTCCATTTTAATATATTAAATTGGGAAAAACTTGATTTTTAGAAAATGCCTTTTTAAATCTAAAAAATAGATTTATAAATTCCAAATAATAATTTCAATGTAAGTTGGATTAAAGGACAAATGTCGTTTAAAACACCGTCCACGATAAATCCACTTCACATCTCAATTTATTTCATATCACAAAATATAATTGCAAATTCTAATGATCTTAATTAAAAGATTTCTCTTTAAATATTAATTATTAAAAACATATTTAAAATAATCATTAAAAATATTCTTTATATAAAAGATTTTTAAATGGGAAGTATTCTTCATATTACAGATTTTTTTTATCTTTTGCAAATATTCTATATTTTAACATATACTCGATTAAAAATATATTTTCCTTGTGAAAACATATCCTTTATATAAAAAGGATTTCTAATGTAAAAATATTCTTATTTAAAAGAACACCTGAATCGAAATGCGACTCAATCATTTACCATATAATTTGGATTATATGGATTTCACACACACTACATATATGACCATAATAGTATAATCATCAAGTCAACCATTTACATCCAAAGTGTAATTTCCACTGCGTAAGCGTTAAAATGAAACAATAACGCTCATCGCAGCCTGCCGATCTAACGATCAACTAAATATTGGGATTAGTGTATGTTAATTTTAATCCCAACACCCATGTGGGGTTTCAACCAACAAGCAAATAATAAATTTATTTGTGCACTTGGGCGATGTGTGAAAATTATCATCCTAATCACATACACATGTCGGGTAACTTGTGAGTGTAATACACAATATATAATTATGACGAGAAAATGTCTCTTTTGTATTAACAATTCTTATGTTGACCCAAACTATATATTTTAGTTTTAACTGAGCCATTAGGACAAAAAGGTGTAATTAGACTCGACTAACCTATTTTGACAAAAGTATATGTTTTGCCAAAATATAAGATCTGTTTTAACTGGTTCATTTTGACAAAATGTCTATTTTGATTTAACTAACCTTCTTAATGAAAGATGAACTTCATTAAGAATGTATATATTAATGTACAATCCTTTTATTATTTCTAATTTAAAAAAAATACAGGAAATACAATATTTTCAATCTTACCCTCTTATTTACATCTAAAGTGTAAATAGAGATATAATTTCTTAAACTATGTTTTTTATTTGCATCAAGAGACAAATAAAAAATGTAATCTTTAGAAGTTATGTGTTTATTCACATTTAGGTTACAAATAGAATTTAACTTTTTAATATATGTTTTATTTGCATCAAGAAATGCAAGTAAAAATGTGACTTCTAATTTTCTTGTCTTATTCTTTTAAAATCCTATTTTATTTGCAATGGAGAATGCAAATAAAAGTATCCTTTTTAAATCACATATTATTTTATTTTCAATAAAGAATGCAAACAAAATGTGTTCTTTATTCTAATGTTTTATTCGCATTGTGAATGCGAAAAAAATAAGTTTTAATTTTTAATGGTTTGTTCGCATTTGTGGATGTGAACAAAAAGACAGATTTTAATTTTAATGATTTGTTCAAAGTTGTGGATGCGAACAAAAAGATAGATTTTTATTTTAATGTTTTGTTCGCAGTTGTGGATGCGAACAAAAAGATAGATTTTAATGATTTGTTCGCAGTTGGGGATGCGAACAAAAAGGTAGATTTTTGTTCGCAGTTGTGGATGTAAACAAAAAGATAGATTTTATTCTCAAGTTATATTTACATTATGAAATGTAAAAAGTAAATTTTATTCTCAAGTTATATTTACATTACAAAATGTAAATAAAAAGGTAAATTTTGTTTTGAAATGTATGTTTGCATTGTAAATGCAAAACAAAAAGCAAGTTTATTTTTACATTATAAAATGTAAATAAAAAGGTAAATTTTATTCTCAAGTCATATTTTTGTTTTAAGAACACAAATAAAAATGTAAGTTTTGTTTCAATTCATTTTTTTCTTTTCTATTAATGAATTTGCAAGAAGAATGTAAACTAATATACAGTTTGTTTTCTATGTATATTTGCATCGAGGAATGCAAATAAAAGAAAATTTTATTTGCATAAATGAAATGCAAATAAAATAATATTTTATTAAAAGTAACTCTTTTATTTTAATGTCAATCTTTATTTTAACATTTTGTTCGCGTCAAGTGATGCAAACAAAATATAATTCTTTTTACTTTAAAGTAAAACCTTTACTTTATTTATTTTATATTTTGTTCGCATTGAGAAATGCATACAAAATACAATCCTTTTATTTTTAATATTGAACTGATAATTTACCTCAATTCAAATAAAAAGATATTTTCCCCTTGTTCTTTTTTTTTTCATTTTCTATGATGAATTGATAGTCCTAGATCAAATCAAATAAAGAGACATTTTTTTTATTTATACGTTAAATTGATTACATAGATCAATTCAAAAAAAAACAAACTTTTTATCTCTATGTTGAATTGATAACATAGATCAATTCAAATAAAAGACAAAGCGATAACATATGAGTGACAAGCCATGTTTCTTTAATTGTGAATGGATAAATTATATCCACTCAAATCAAACCAAAAGTGTTAATCATCAATTCAAGCTAACACAAGTGATTATGTATAAATGGTGACAATCCAATCTTCTTTTTGAATTAATAACTAGATCAAATCACAATTTGTCAAGTGATAACATATGAAAGTGATAATCAAATTTCTTTGTTTGGAATTGATAAATTAAATCAATTCAATTCTAACACAAGCGATAACACATAAAGGTGATAATCAATTTCTTTGTTTTGGAATTGATAAATTAAATCAATCCAATTCTAATCACAAGGGATAACATATGAATGGTGACCATTTTATTTCCTTTTACTTTAAATTGATAATTAGATAAATTTAATTTTTAATCCAAAGTGATAACATGGAAGTGATAACATGGCACAGTATAAACATGAAAATCATATGGATATATACGACTATTCAATCATAAGACAATCATCACCAATCATGACCAAACAAACAGATCTGAATCGTAATCGTATATATATTAACTTCGCGAACTAATAATTTAATTAATAAATAAATTTAAATTAAAGAATCTCATCGATGGTTTTGAATTTTTCAAAACTGGTAGAATGCTCCATTTTAGATCTGGTATGTTCCATCGTCTAGATCTGGTATTCACGATTCCAACGCAATCGAAATCATTTTGGTTCGGTTTCTGTTTGAGAGAGTTACGACATTATGAACATTTGAATATTTTAATTTATTAAAAATAAAACTTAGTTAATTACACTTAGCTTAACCCCCACTTAGTCGTAACCCCTCTTCCAATTCACGTCGTCATCTTCCAGTTCGAAGAAACCCATAACCCGCTTCTTCTTGTACGAAATCGCACCACCCCAGAAGACGCCGGGCAAAGATCAGCAAACACCACAACGAAGCCCATGTCCTGTGCCACCTCCGCCTCCATCAGTGCTGAGCGCGACGGCCCAAGCCACCCCCAAAACCACCGCGAAAGTCACCCCTTTAAGCTCAGAATTTGGCCAAATTATATCATGAAATCAGATCATAACCGTTGACAATAAGGAACTCAAGATTCTCTTTACTTTTGCTTTTATAATTTTCGAATATTTTAGCTTAGATTAGAAGATATTGAAGATTTTTTTTGGGAGCTTTCTAGCCATTCAATGGATAAACGGTGGCTGCAGTAAATCAAATGGGGATTATGGTTTTGAATTTCTAATATTTATAATTGTTTATAAGTGCATTGTTGGCATTTGCACTTTGCACCTACCTTTTCCTCATCTTTAATATACCTAAATGATTTAAATGAGCACATATTAATTTTATTGAAGCGATGAATGCATTCCATTTTTATGCTTGATTACAATCTCAAATTTTACATTCCATCTTTACATAATCAAAATGTTTCCAATAGCACCCATTTATTTAGGAAAAAAATATATTCATTGAAATCTCAAACAAAGTAGAAAACTTATTTTTGGTTAATTTATGAAAGAAATATAATGATAATCTTTTTACAAGGATAGCTCAATTTAACTAAAATATAAAAAAAAATATAGTTTGGAAACTGACAAATAATAATTAAAATTTAGAAATATATAAATAGCGAAATTTACAACGGTATTCCTATTAATGAATAAACAATATAATAATTATAGGACTAAGACTTATGTACATTAATTACATATTTAATTGAAATAATTTGTAATCAACATTTCTAATATGGTATTTGTAAAGGAATTGAGTAGGCATAATACGCGGGCTTTAATACTGGTCAATGTGTAAAAAAAAAATTAAGGATTGACAAGAGAAAGTCTATTTTGGAATTAATGACCAGTAATTATGATTGATGTGTATTTATTAAAACCAAGAAAAAGAACTAAGGAAGGTTGGTTGATTGATTTACGTTTAATGTGTATATGGTTATTTATAAAGAACTAAAAGGCATGCATTTAACCAAATCATATACAATGTTAAATGAAGAAACTTATGAGAATTAATAGTCTTAATTAGATATCTGCCAAAATATATTAATTTAAAAGGAAATTGTCAAGATTGTAAAATTACATGAATAACATCATGAATTCCACTAACCCCAATAAGAATAATCCAAAATCTTATGAACCAATGAAATAAATTAAAGGTATGAACGGTTTAATTTTTCTTTTTTTGACGAACGTTTAAGGAAAGAAATGATATCAATGAATGAACGTTAAACTTTAAATGGTACACATTAATTTCAAAATAAAGAAAAATATAGATATTAAGATCACATGGTTTTTTTTTCTCTTTCCTTTTTATTTATTCAAATTTCAAAGGTTAATTAAATGGATGCAGTATTCAATTTCATTTATCCTTAATTCAATTTCCCATCTAATCCTAATCCAACATAGGAATAAATTAGCTGTGTCATATATCACAAATTCAATTTTCTAACATTTTTAATTGAGCAATTAATGTTTTTAAAACAATCAATTCATTAATCCTTCCTTCCAAACATGACAAAGTTATCATAATGTCTCATTTCAAATTTCTGTTTACACTCGAAATAAACTATTAGGAAAATTTCATTATACTAAATTCCAACATTATATTTCAATTATAAAATTAACTGGTTTGTTTTATTGTATTAATTCAACATTTATTATAGTTCCGTTATTTCCAGTTTTTCTTACAATCACTTTTATTACTCAATTTAACATTAAATTATATTTATGTTCATCTCAATAATTATATATTACCTTAAATTCAACATTTACATTAGAAACAATCCCCATTTGATTATAATTAAATTTCTAATGAATTGTTATACTCTGATTTTACCACACCATAAATATCATATGACTAATTAGCATTTATTTACACATGTCAATTTCATAAATAGATTAATTCTGAAATTACTTTGAATTCTTACTGTCTCAAATTTAAAGAAATTAGTTACTTTTATTTATTGCATGTTAACAAATTTTGATATGATTCTTCTTACTTAAATGTAGTTACTTACGAAAAAGGTCACGTTAACCAAAGCGATTCATCTTTGTATATGATCACCAAAAATTTGATCATAGTCAATGAGTTCTTCCTATGAAATGTTCATAACCTATTAAGTAACGGTACAGACAAAATTAAAAGCCTAGATCAAGTAAGAACAAAAAGTGGACTGACTTAAGATTATATATTTAAAGTATTTTTTATTACAAATTCATTAAAATTTCGAAAATAAAATTTTTAAATTGGTTTAGAATTTGCGGGTTGTTACACTATCTTTTAAAGTTTTAAATAATTGTTTTAGCTCTCACACCAGTCCCATGACTGACCTGAAGTTTATTGTTTTAACCTAAACTCTGGGTGCCCCTATTTTCCGCAGGGCAGCTAGTAGTTTTGGTTTTGCAGATTTATTTTCACAGGGTCCTGATTTACAGCTGGAACGATATCCGGAAAGCTCTGTATCCGTGTATCACTTTCAGTTGTGTTTTGTATATTTTTTCCGCTGCTACGTAATTTATTGTAATCTCTGATATTCATCGAATGTATTTTATTTATTCATACTCTGTATATTCTTGTATTCTGATGGAATTGTTGTAATAAACAATGAAATGTTCTTCTGTCTACGTTCTATTTTGTCGTGTTCTCAATGTAATCCGGACTTTCCTTACCGAGGAAGTTACGGGTCACTACAGTTGGTATCAGAGCTTTGGTTTACAGAGCTCGAGAACAAGACACATTAGAACCGAACGAAAGAATTCATCAGATATTGGATTAGTAATATCCAATTAGAATGACTCGTTAGAGATGGGATCAGTAGTATCCTAGAACGAGTGTGAAGATTATATTTTTCAAATGAAAACAATATTGTTTTGAAAATTTAAACCAAAGTATACGTATTTGAATATTTATTTATATTGAATTTGGACAATCCAATATATAAAGATTTTGCATATACGCGTCATGAACGTATATTCGAAGTTTTAATATACTGGTTAGATATAGAATCACATTCTAGTCGCTCGGAGATGATTTTGATGATGGAGCTCCATCACCAATATTTATGTTCGTGTTTCGAAGGTGTGATATCTATATATTTCCATTAGACTAGTGTGAGAACCAAAACTAGATAGGTTTGTTGTTGTGATTTAGCATTAAAAACATGTCTTTTTGTATATGTATCAAAATTGTAAATTTGAAACGTTAATTCACTAATTGATTGATGGTTGTGTTGTTTGTTATTTGTTTGATAATTTTGAACCATTATGCCTAATTGAATCAAATATTGAATTGTATTGAAAATTGGTCGCATTGCTTGCATATACATGTACTTACATTGAATAGGTCATAGCAAAGAGGCTAGAGTAGAAGAATAAAATTTGTTTTCCCGACAAATAGGTACATGTTTACATAATTTACTGTTTTGTTTGGATGATGATGATTTTATGAGCCGATTGGCTTTTTCTTTTTATTTTTGAGATCAGAGGGCCTGTATGGCAATTTCGGGATTTTCCCGGTGCAGGGGAGGTTATGGCGAAATTTTTCGAAAATTTAGGGTGTTAGCCAAATTTTTGAAAATTTTGAAAAGTTCTTAGAAACTGAAAAGTTGAAGAACTTAAGCCGTAATCAAAAGAATGGAAGTTGAGTTGATTAGTTAAACAAATTTCGGCTTTGTTCCTTTTCGGGGACGAAAAGTTTTAAGTGGGCGAGAATGTAACAACCCGGAAATACAAGCCAATTTAAAATTTTTATTTTGGCAATTTTAGCGAATTTTGAACATTTAAAATGAACTATTTTTGATATTATCGACGAGAAATTTATTTTGAATAGAATTAGAACGTATATATTTATATACGTCTTCGTTAGAATATAAATATTTATTTATAATTATAAAAGGAATTGAAAATGGCGCGGTAGTTCGATAATTCGATTTCAAACTTCAATTGAACATACCGGGTGCAAAATAAACCGGATTTTAGCGAAACCAAAAATAATTGAATCTATCTGATAATATCTTTCCAACAAATCCGAAAAATCAAAATTTCATAGCGGGAATCAAAAGATATGTCCAGATGAAAATTCAGAATAGTCGCTATGGAATTCAGGCCCTTAAAAATAGCCATTTTGCAAACGACCTCGGATTTCGACGAAACCACCTTTGTTGGATCCGTGATGTCAAGTTATTGCTAGGTTTCAAATTTCATAATTTTTCGAATCAATATGTGAGCGTGGCAAAAGAAAACGCGTTTGACCAGTTTCAGTTGATTTTAATCGACTGAAAAATGGCCATTTTTCAAATGGTCTCAGAATTCGATGAAATTAGTTTTGTTAGGACCATATCGTCAATACGAAGCTAGAAAATATTTTCTAGGATTTATAGAGTTAGTATGTGGCCCCAGTAAATTGAAATGCGCGTTCAAATTCAATATATAGAGTTATATTTTGAATTTGGCGAAAACTGATCGAAACAGTCGAATCAACTTGCGATACATATACCATTGTGTTCGGAATGGGGGTAATTAGCTATGGACGACAGGCGGTGGGCCTCGTTTAGAGGTCAAATGAAAAAGTCAACTTTTTGAAATTAAAAAAATTAAACTCTCTTCCCTCTCTCCCCTTATTTCCTCTCAGCCCCCCCCCCCCGATTCATTTTCAAATCAAAAATAAATAAAAAGAAAAAGGAAGAAGGTGGAGCTATCGCTCCTCCGACCGAGCCGCCACCGCCGCTCATGGCGGGGCTACCGGCCTCCACCCCCTCTCACCTTCCCTCTCTCCTCTATGTCGACGGGAAGCTCCCCCTCAACAACGATCGACGCGCCCAGCCCCTGAACGCGCCCCACCATCGCCAGAAGGCCGCCCGACCACCTGGAAGGCGCCGCACATCCTCCCCCCTTCTCGCTGACCCTCCATCGCCTGCTTCCCCTTCCCCCTCGATTTCCACTGTAAGTTTTTATGAAACGGCCCGAACTTCCCCATGAAGGAAAGCACGGATAGAATTGAGGACAAGATAAAACAGAACGCATACAGAAGAACATTTCATTGTATATTACAACAATGCATCAGATTACAAGAATATACAGAGTATAAAAGAATATTACACAGAAATATCAGAGATTTAAATTACATTTAAATACATAGTAGCGGAAAATAATACAATACACAACTAGAAAGAGATATACGGATACAAAGCTTTCCGGATATCGTTCCAGCTGTAAACCAGGATCCTGTGAATATAAATCTGCAAGACCAAAACTACTAGCTGCCCGTGTCAAAATAAGGGCACCCAGAGTTTAGGTTAAAACAATAAACTCCAGGTCAGTCATGGGACTGGTGTGAGAACTAAAACAGTTATTAATCTTTATTTTTAAAGTTAGGTAAATCAAGGGACCACGCCGCATAACACGGAACGGGTTTCCTCCCAAGAATACCAGTGCATAAAACAAACAGCGCAATGCTAAATAAAGAAAAATGAAGCTGTTATAAGACCCAGGTCCCATCACACAATGCAACGCAGCCGAGGATAGGGTTTTCCCTTATAACAGCCAAAGAATGCTTGATACGTTTAAAACAAATCATTTGATACTATAATAAGTGCATAGTGTATAAAACAACTTCAATCATAAATATCAATCATAGGCGGCATTAATACCCCATCCCACTATGTCGCCATACTAGGTTTTACAATTAAAACAGCAAATGTCACGTATTTGGAAATTGGATTTCCGTCTATGAACCGAGGCAAAAGATAGTCCTCAACCGATTCGAGACGCTCTAGCCCGCCCCTCAGGAACAGCCGCAACTGCCCCTTGGATCCTCAGGGTCGGTCCACCGATGTGGATTATTATGCCTGAACACTACGTCTCCCCACCCTATGGGGTGTAAGTCTGGTCCGTCAGCCGACCAGAATGCATCGGCCGAAACCGATATAACCGAGACGCCTCGCAACAGCAACAACCACATAAGTCAAACTCGTCAGGGCGTGTAAAACCACTGACGCCACTTCTAGCTAGAAAGAAACGCATGCCCTCCCTGACGTCCTCTCCCGTTTTTGGTTCACAACCGGGGTGCGAGGCTCGCGAATTCACGTTACAAAAAGCTGTGCCACACAGGCTGTGCTTTGATCATCACCACAAGACTTTGCTTTTCAACAGAAGCCTCGATCAATTGCCACTTAGGCATGCCACACAGGCAATTCACTCCATGCGTTTGATATCCATCAATATATAACCCCTGAGCTCGTACGTCTCAGAGAAGGGCGTTAAGCAAGAGTATAAATCCTCCGCCACCAAACAGATATATATTTAATAGAGATCAATCGCACGGACTAAAATCCAATGTCAGACACACAGTCCATTTACAAGTCCGTTCTGGGTCTGAACGAAACCGGAGGCACCTAGTACCCCGCATATCCATCGATCTCCAAGCACGTCTGGACGATCACTAACTGTTTCCATCTTCTTGGGTGTACAGCCCAATCAAGATCATCAGTAATTACCCAAACGACGTGAAGACTTCCGGTCTTCGACCACCGTCTTCATCTTCGACACCACGTCGAATCAGTTATTCAGAATGGGATAAACCCGGTCTTTCTGAATAACTCGCGTATATATTATAAAAGTGTTACACAAACACAACATACGCTTCATTCCAATTCAGAATATTCTTTTATTCAAATATTCCTATACTTTGGGAAAAGTTCCCATTAATTTTATCCAAGATAAGTTCTTTAAATTTATTCTTTAATCTCCTTTGAATATCAATTCAAACTAGTCGGGATTAGCGAACCACACCGAAGTAATCATTTATTTTATTTCCCAATCCCAACCTATTCATCCCATGAAGTAAAACTGGTAATACTTCATATCTAACACCACAGTGTTATCGGTAAATTCAATTACCATTTCACGTTCAAATCTAATTAAAGATTTAACCATCGCCTGGAGCAAAACTGGTGATACTCCATTTTCGATCATCTCAATCTAATTAAAGATTCATTAAAACTCCACTTAGTTTTAATCTTTAACTGGGTTAAAGAATCAGTGTCATTTAAAGCACGGTTCACGATAAACCCAAAATCACATACCATTAATTATCGGGTTAAAGAACAAGTGTTATTTAAAACACTGTTCACGATAAACCCAAAAATCAATACCAATTAAATATCGTTTAATTGGTACACTTCATTAAATCTAAATAAAAAGATTTAATCTTTTCACAACTAGGTTCAAGAACAGTGTTAGTGAAGACACCATTCGTGTAGCGACCCGCAAATCCGGCTATCTGAGTTGACTAAATACACCACACGTCCAACCCAAATAACACAGAAATACGACTCATTATTAGAAAGAAGTTAGAGGGTGAGAATAGATAAGATAGAAAACTTAGAATAGAAGAAAAACGAAGATCACAAACTCACAGCGGAACGAATAAAATATATTATATAACATAAGCTTTGAAATACAAATCTGTTTTGTACATATATACATACCATCATCAGAGTACACATAACATTTGATCCAGCGGAAGTAACTCGAAATAACTAACGTTGAAGCCTCCAGCTTCAAGCTCCTCCAAGTGTATCTGTAAAAGCCTGAAACACTTGACTGCCCGTACAAATTTGGGCACCCAAGAGTTTAGGGAAAACAAAACAAAATAAACTCTGGGTCAGTCATGGGACTGGTGTGAGTAAACTCCAACCACTTGTTTAACTTTCAAAACTCTTTTCGAAAGAAAAGATAATAGTAAGACCAGCCCACACATAAACACGGACGGTTTTTACCTTACTATAACCCAAAATACTTTGATATCAATCCAGTGATATTATAATAATGTCTACATCAAATAAATAACCAAATAGCAGAACGCTTGCATCTCACGCTCCACATATATAGTATAAAATCAAAAAAAACCGCATGTCGCTTATTGGAGATTGGATTTCCAACATGACAAGGTATGGAACCACCTTCCGACTGTGTATCTCTAGAGAGGAATACACTGGGTTCAACAAGAACGTCTTGCAACCCGGCCCACACATGACCGACCACTCATTTCGCTTGAGTGTATCGAATGTATATCACCAACGGTTGGACTCAAACCACCGTTTCCCGAATGGGCAGAATCGATAGATTTAGAAACAAAAGGAATTTCTCTAGATAGGTGATTATACACCCTAATGGGTGCGACCCACATAGCCATGCTGCCTGCCCGATTTTTGTCCTTTCCCGGTTGTTGAGGCCTGAGGTTACGCATACTTACCATTCCTTGATTAACACAATCACTTTGAATGCCACATTGTCAGATCCGTTAATCACTAGTTGAGTTTGCACAAATATTCTGGATGTTATGCTAAGGGATAAATCCGTTGCAACCATATACATTCATACAGACCAACCCATTTGATCATTGGAAATACTCTGTCAGACATCCGTCCATTTACGTTCGTTCTGGGATTGAACGAAACCGAAGGCACTATTTCTATTACTAGAAAAGCCCTTGCACTTTACTCCGTCTTCAATATATTCAGCATACTTGGTTCGCAACGCAAATGCCGATACGGAGTGGTTCTCGGATAATAATCCAACCGGTCTCTCCATATTGACAACGATGGTCAAAAACTTCGATAGTCTGTGATTTAACTATCGAATAAAAACAAGTGTTCATCCAAACATATCAAACAAATCACTGGGCTCTTTAATTAATATTCCATTAATTAAATCTCTTTTCCATTTCCTTAACAATATTCGTTTACCAAATATTTCAATACTCAATCTTGGCCCTTTACGCTATTTTTGATTTCGTTTCCTTATCGAATTCTATATATATCGATATATAGATTTCTAATTGTCAAATTTCTTAAAAATATTCTAACTCCTTAAATTCCCGGAAAAATTCGCCATAACCTCCCCTGTATCGGGAGCATCGGGAAATTTCAAATAGCTTCCCGGTATCTTCCTCAATCGAAAAGAAAAAGAAAAAGCCAAGCGGCTTGCCGATACGGCGCATAAATCTCATATATGAATTAAACATGTACCTTTTTATCGAGCACTACATTAATAACTTCATATACTTCATCCCAAACCTGCTTAACACATATCCACCTGTTTGCAATTCAATTCAATACCATCTAATCGCTTGAATTCAGTTTCGCCATTTATTCTTTAAATTGGCCCTTTTGCCTATTTCACTTCTTTGTTGAACATAACATGTTCGAACAAAATATTTAACTCGTTCATAACCAAATCGAATTTCGATTTCAATTCTAGTTCTCTTTTCTATTTCGAATATAAATTCTCAAATCGAATTCACTTATTTAAAGCTCAATATTCATTCGAAATCTCATTAACTAATTTCTATTCGAATTAGTTAATTCTATTCAATAAATCAAAAATCTGATTTCTGTTTCAGAAATCAACTCATTACTCCACTGGAGTTCACATATATTTTATAACTCAAGTCTGGATTTTTTCTAAATAGAAATTTCGATTTTTATTTGCTTAAAATCCTTTAATTTAATTAAATAAACCGTTATGGTTTTATAATGGTTCTGGCGCTGTTTTTCTGAAAATTTGATTTTGACCTAACTCAAAATCTATACGACGAAATTCAGATTTTTCTCCTTCATTAGAAAACTATTATCAAACCGGTTCTGACGTTTCTTGTTTCAAAGAATTCCGACTTCAATTGAGTCCTGTATACTCGATTGAAGTTCGAATCGCTATTTTACGAACTGCAGCGCTGCGGCGAGTTCGTTTTAATTATATTTATGTATATAAGCCTTTAAAACTTCTCTAAATGAATTCAATTCCGCTCTAATATATATATCGAATTCCATTTGAATCTTTACATTTCAAATTCCATAGTTTTAAATCCTGTATTCAAATCCCATTTGAAATCCTTTATTCGAATTCCATTGCAAATTCTTTATTCGAATTTCATTTCAAATCCAACTCCTTTTTGAATTTCTATATTTGAAATTCATACTTGAATTTAAATATCCAAACTCCATTTAAATTCCTATTTGAAATTCTAAATGTTTCAAATCCCATTTGAACTTCTATATTCCAATTTCTATATTTGAATTTTATTGAAATTCAAATATTCAACTCCTTTTTAAATTCTATATTCAAAATTCCATAGTCTAAAATTCCATTTGAATTTCATATTCAAATTCCATAGGTCAAATCCTATTTGAATTCTAATATTCAAATTATATTTTTTTTTTCTTCACCATTTGAATTTCTTCACTCAAACCCATTTGAATTCCCTTGGATTCAAATTCCATTTCAAACCATTTGGATTTTCTATTTTGAAATCCTATTTGAATTTCTTTTTTCCCGTTCTACTTTGAAATCCTATTTTCAAAGTTTATTTCAAATTCTATTCAATTCTCCTTTGAAATTCTATATTTCAAATTTTATTTTGAAATTCTACATTCAAATCTCTATTCGAATTTCTTTATTCGAATTCCTTTGAATTCAAATTTTATTTTAATTCTTTGAATTCAAATTTCTATTTTTCATTCTAATCTCGTCTATTCTATTTGAACTTCTATTTGAATTTCTAATATTCAATCTCCTTTTAATTTTCAAACATTCAAACTCCCTTTAAAATTCAAATGTTATACTCAAATTCCATTTGAGTTATATATTTAAAAATTCCATTTCAAATCCTAATTTGAAATTCCATTTCAAATTCCAATTTCATACTGGTATTTCTATTTCTGAATTATCAAATTGATAATTCTTCCACTTCATTTATAACTTCGTTATAAAGAACTATTTATAAACTTTGTTTATAAAGAAACTACTTGTTTTATTTTCGAAAACAAGTTTATATTTTTATTTCCATTTAAAATTCAAATTCTATTTAAAAATAGAATTTTTCCCTTTTAAATTTCAATTATCCTTCCACGATATTTTAAATATCATTACTTAAGCCCAGTGATATTTAAACACACAAGCAACGAATTATTTATTTTTCTAACACATCATATATAACAATATATATGCAAACAAATAAACAAACAGATAATATATTTTTGAGGAATCCAGTTGGATTCCTCCAACCTGTTTTCCTGCATCCACAGATGTTAGCACATAAATAATACCCATTCTGCTTCGTGGCAGAATATCGCGGTATAGAAGGTCATCCACTAATCATAGCGTGGGGCGTATAGGGTAATCATCCGCTATGAAACTGCGGGCATCCGCTAATGAGACTGCGGGAATCCAACCAATCAATCAACCCAATATATATATATATATAGCCTAAATAACTAATATATATAAAGCAATCAGAAAATATTCACACAAGCAACAAACAATTATTTTTAACGAAATAAAAATAATTCTAAAGGTGAGTGAGATTTACTCACCAGGGCTTTTATTTGTGCTGAATACCCGATGAAGTCTATTATATAGATTTCACAGTGATTTCTCCAACCGTCTGTTTTTCAATGTAAAACAGTATAAATAAATTTCAGTTATTTAATTATACTAAATAAATTTAATAATTACCCGCGTGTAACAAAATTCCAATTTAAACCTTAAATACCTACTTAATGGTTAATTTAAAATTTACCTACATACTAGTTAAATATACATGTTTAACTAGAGTTTATGATCAAACAGTATGCTAATTTCAGTTTTAAATTAATCTCCATGCACTTACATAAAAATTTATTTTACAAAAATAAAATACTTATGTTAATTACCTTATAAATTGAATCCTCCACCTTATGCTTCAATACAAAGGGCCGCTATCGCCTCGGCCTTCTGAACTTCGAAACTTGAACGCAAACCCAAAAACCATCAATCGCGATCTGTAGATGTAGCTCGAAATCGAATCGTCTATCGGACCATCGCATGCCACTAAAAACCGACCACTGGTGCTCTTCCCTCCCGTTGAATGGCATGCTGACCTCGAAATAAACCAACGGTAGTTGTACTGATGAAGCGACCCGAAACTTCCCCGGTCTCCGAAGAGATGAGAAAGAACGAATTACTGTGAGGACAAGACAAATCAGAACGCATACAGAAGAACGTTTCACTGTTATTACGACAATGCATCAGATTACAAGAATATACAGAGTATAAATGAATATTACACAGAAATATCAGAGATTTAAATTACATGTAAATACCTAGCAGCGGAAAATAATACAATACACAACTAGAAGAGATATACGGATACAAAGCTTTCCGGATATCATTCCAGCTGTAAACCAGGATCCTGTGAATATAAATCTGCAAAACCAAAACTACTAGCTGCCCGTGTCGAAAATAAGGGCACCCAGAGTTTAGGTTAAAACAATAAACTCCAGGTCAGTCATGTGACTGGTGTGAGAACTAAAACAGTTATTGATCTTTATTTTAAATCATTAGGTAAATCAAGGGACCACGCCGTATAACACGGAACGGGTTTCCTCCCAAGAATACTAGTGCATGAAACAAACAGCGCAATGCTAAATAAAGAAAAATGAAGCTGTTATAAGACCCAGGTCCCATCACACAATGCAACGCAGCCGAGGATAGGGTTTTCCCTTATAACAGCCAAAGAATGCTTGATACGGTTAAAACAAATCATTTGATACTATAATAAGTGTATAGTGTCAAAAACAATTTCAATCATAAATATAAATCATAGACGGCATGAGTGCCCCATCCCACTATGTCGCCATACTAGGCTCTACAAATAAAGCCGAAATACACGTATTGGAAATTGGATTTCCATTATGGTGGCTCCTGATTCGAAAGATCTATCGCGTAGTACAAATCACCGCGGCTTACGTCTCAGCGAGAGAAAACACCGCTATGCACATCCGCACTTTTGGGACTCAAGTATCACCGCGGCTTACGTCCCAGCAAGAGAAAACACCGCTTACTCTATCCCTCCGAGCACAAAGCTCAATATCGGTCGACCGAATCCACTACACTAAAAATGTATACTGATCAAACCATCAGTTTACCACCATCCCGGGCTGTGAGGCTCGCGGATTCACGTTATACACAAAGCTACGCCACAAAGGCCGTGCTTTGATCATCAACCACAAGACTTTGCTTTTCAACAGAAGCCTTGATCAATTGCCACTTACGCATGCCACACAGGCGATTCACTCCATGCGTTTGATATCCATCAATATATAACCCCTGAGCTCGTACGTCTCAGAGAAGGGCGTTAAGCAAGAGAATAAATTCTCCGCCGCCAAACAGATATATATTTAATAGAGATCAATCACACGGACTAAAATCCAATGTCGGACACACAGTCCATTTACAAGTCCGTTCTGGGTCTGAACGAAACCGGAGGCACTTTCCTCGCATATCCATCCATCTCCAGGTACGTCTGGACGATCACCGACTGTTTCCCTCATCTCGGGTGTACAGCCCAATCAAGATCATCAGTAATCACCCAAACGATGTGAAGACTTCCGGTCTTCTACCACCGTCTTCAACTTCGACATCTCGTCGAATCGGTTATTCAGAATGGGTATAAACCCGGCCTTTCTGAATAACCCACGTATATAATAAACGAATGTTACACAAACACAACAAACGCCTCATTCCAATTCAGAATATTCTTTTATTCACAAAATCACATTCTTAGGGAAAGGTTCCCGTTAATTTTATCCAAGATAAATTCTTCTAAATTTATTCTTTAATCCTCCTTTGGATATCATTTCAACTAGTCGGGATTAACGAGCCACACCGAAGTAATTATTTATTTTATTTCCCAATCCCAACCTATATCCCATGGAGAAAACTGGTAATACTCCACAACTAACACCACTGTGTTATCGGTAAAATTAATTACCATTTCACGTTCAAATCTAATTAAAGATTCAACTATCGCATTGGAGCAAAACTGGTGGTACTCCACTCTCGATCACCTTTCAGATTTGATAATTTAAATTATCAATTCACATTTTAATCTAATTAAAGATTCATTAAAACTCCACTTAGTTTTAATCTTTTCAAAAATCAATATCCTGCCTTTAACTGGGTTAAAGAACCAATGTCATCAAAAACACGATTCACGACAAACCAAATCACATTTGATATTAAATACAAGGCTCTGAATAGAAAATATATCGGCTTATATTCAATATCAAATTCTGAAACCAACAAATATCGTATTGGAAATAACGATATAAAATATCTTTCAAATCCCCATAACAATATTTGTATAGTCACGAAATCCAACATCGAAATATCCCGAAGATAATTTCGATTCAGCTCCAGTCCAATCCACGTATTGGAAATTATCGATTATTTTCAAAATCACTTTCAAATTCAATTTATTTATTTTAAAAATAAATTGATTTCAATTCTAGTTCAAAACTAGTTCATTTCGATAAAAATCTATTTTTATCTTTTCAAATGTGGAATTTTCCAGCCCAAATCTTTCCAATTCACATATTATAATTTTACACAAATTATAGATATTTTTAATAATTTTATCAAGGCCCGTACAGTCGATTTCCAACAACGGCCATCGAACTGCACTTACAGCGACCTTTTTCGAATTTGATTTGGACATAATTCCAAATCCAACCGTTAGATTTCAAATTTCTAATATTCATTGGAAAGCTCTTTTCGATATGAACCCAACGGTTCCGGTTTTAGGAGAATCCGGCGGTCGGATCTCCCGCAATGTCCGTTTGAAATAAATGGTCGAAATTCACGAACTGCCGCGGCGCGGCGCGTTCTATTCAGGCCATTATATATATAATATATATATTATATATATTTCGTCGATTTCCTTTTAAAACGAATCTTATAAATAGTTCTACATTCGTTTCAAAACAATTCCAACTTCCATTTCAATTCAAATCAAAATTGAATTCTTCTTTATAAATTCGTTTTAAAATTCATTTCTATTCAATTCAAATTTCAATTCAATTTGAATTCATTTCAATTCACTTTCAATTCAATCCATTTCGAAATCGTTTTCAATTCAATTCATTTCGAAATCGTTTTCAATTCAATTCATTTCGAAATCGTTTTCAATTCAATTCATTTCGAAATCGTTTTCAATTCAATTCATTTCGAAATCGTTTTCAATTCAATTCATTTCGAAATCGTTTTCAATTCAATTCATTTCGAAATCGTTTTCAATTCAATTCATTTCGAAATCGTTTTCAATTCAATTCATTTCGAAATCGTTTTCAATTCAATTCATTTCGAAATCGTTTTCAATTCAATTCATTTCGAAATCGTTTTCAATTCAATTCATTTCGAAATCGTTTTCAATTCAATTCATTTCGAAATCGTTTTCAATTCAATTCATTTCGAAATCGTTTTCAATTCAATTCATTTCGAAATCGTTTTCAATTCAATTCAAAATCGATATAAATATCGTTCACGTCAAAATGGCGTCAATCTAATCATCACGGCTTCACATATTTCTATTTTCAAATATTCTTTATTCTATCCATCAAATGAAAATTTATCCCATTCAACACATGAATCTATATTTATTTCAACACACGACTAATCTCAACACATGAGTACTGTCAACACATCACTATTTTTATATTCAACACATGAATTTTCTTTTATAATATTCATTACTTTCCCGATTGGAATGAGGCCCAATCAATCACCATATAACGTTAATTATATGGATTCCATACAACACATGTATATGATAGCAATAATAAACAATCAATCATCAACCAAAGTGCACTACACTGTATAAGCATCAAATATAGATATCTTACGCTTATAACAGCCTGTCAATCAACCGATCGACATATTTAATCAATCAGGATGAGTGAAATTCATATTTCATCCCAACACCCGTGTGGGGTTTCAAACAATCAAACACAGATTTTTAGTTGTGCAGTTGGGCGATGTGTAAAATTTATCGACCCATTCAATATCAGTCAAATCAGTGTATATAAACAAATCGGCCGATTTGTTTATAAATATTTATTTATTCACTTTCACGTTAAAACTATATTTTTAACGACAAAAATATTTACTTCACACTTGAATTTCTATTCAGTTCATTTACACAATAAAAATGATATTTTTATTTTTCTAACATATTTTAGAAAATTTCGGCGGCATAACGGCACGATACTAGAAACGGGACGAGGCCTAGCCTTATCCCCGGTCTAGTGAAGGCCCACGCCATTCACACATCAATCATATCAATTTCAATTTCACCAAAACAATCCAATCCAAATCAAATAATCTAACCAACTACACAACCAATCAAACAAGTCCATGGTCTGTGGACGGGTGTCGGGTGCTTCTAATAAGCACCGTCTGCATCCTAGTATATATATGTATATATAACTAGAAAAGTAGAATTTGAGTGAGAAGTTCTCACCGATAGCTATCCAACTTCACGACACTTCATTTGATAGAAATCTTCATCGTATCTTCGTCATCTTCGTTGCCCGTAGTCACTATATATATAAAAATCACATTTTTATATTTTGATGTCTTTAAAATAAAAATCACATTTTTATTTATTCACTTTCAATTTAAAAGTCATATTCTTATAATCACTTCATATATTTAAAAATCGAATTTTTGCTATTATGTTATATAGATAAAAATTATATTTTTATCACGCTATTTTCTATATAAAGATTTCGCCTTTTTAAATTTAAAGATTTCACCTTTTTAAATTTAAAGATTTCACCTTTTTAAATTTAAAGATTTCACCTTTTTAAATTTAAAGATTTCACCTTTTTAAATTTCATCACTTGGTTTCAACGTATATAAAATAAAAATCAGATTTTTATTTTGCTACATATACAAAGATGATATTTTTATATTCTCTATCCTATAAAGATTATATTTTTAATACTTTAAAAATATAAAAATCATATTTTTAATATTTCTATATAGTAAAGACTATATTTTTATCTTCCTACCATATAAAAGATTATATTTTTAATTCTTTAAAAATATAAAAAAACTATATTTTTATCACTTTAAAAATATAAAGATCGTATTATATTACTTTTAAAAATCAAATCTTTTCTGTTTTAAAAATTAAACCTTTTTGTTTAAAAAAAATTAAACCTTTTTCCATACAAAAATCTATTCTTTCTGCTAATGTTCATATAAGAAAAATCAAATCTTTTTGATAACTTTCATAAAAAAACTTGTTTTTAATAACTTAAAGATCATATTTTTTTTTTTATATATATATTTTTTTTTTCTCCAATCTAAAATCATATAGGAAAACAGTACTCCTTACATCCAAAAACTGAAATAAGAATAATTAAAATAAAGAAGTCTTACTGTTAGAAGAAGAGGGGGGGCGAGGACTGTTTCAACGCAGATTGAAGAAGGAGGGGAAGTCGCAGCAAAAGGGGGGAGGCGGGGGAGGCTGCGCGCCGACGGAGGAGGGGAGCGGCTGTGCGGTGGTCGGCCTTGGCGGGTTTGGGTGGTGCGCGGTTCTTCAAATCAGAAATGGGAGTGAGAGGAGGAAGAACGTCGGAGGTGGGAGATTGGGGGAGGGGGCGATGGCGAAGCCAGTGCCCTGGCGGCGGTGGGCGACGCGCCCTCCTGGAGCCGCGGTGGGCGAGCTAGGGCATAGCCCCTCTTTTTTTTTTTTTTTTTTGATTTCTGAAATAATCGGGGGGGGGGGGGCCTGGTTAAGGGAAAGAGGATTTTTCTTTTATTTATTTATTTATTTATTTATTATTTTATTATTTAATTACTTTTAAAAGTTGACTTTCACATATGTCATCTAAACGAGGCCCACCGCCTGTCGTCCATAACGTTTTACCCCCATTCCGAACACAATGGGATATGCACCGTCAGCTGATTCGGCTGTTAAAATCAGTTTCCGTTAAATTTACATTTAAATCACTATATTGAATTTTAAACGTACATTTCAAATTACCGGGGTCACATACTAACTAGAAAAATTCCAGAAAAATATTTTCTAGCTTCGTATTGACGATACGGTCCTAACAAAACTAGTTTCGTCGAATTCTGAGACCGTTGGAAAAATGGTCAATTTCCAGTCGATTAAAATCAACTGAAATGGTCAAAACACGTTTTCCTTTGCCACGCTCACATATTGATTTGAAAATTTATGAAATTTGAAACCTAGCAATAATTCGACATCACGGACCCAACAAAACTGGTTTCGTCGAAATCCGAGGTCGTTTGCAAAATGTCCATTTTTAAGGGCCTGAATTCCATAGCGACTATTCAGAATTTTCAACTGGACATATCTTTTGATTCCCGCTAAGAAATTTTGATCATTCGGATTCGTTGGAAAGATAATCACTATTAGATTCCATTATTTTTGGTTTCACTAAAATCCGGATTGTTTTGCACCCGGTACATTCAATTGAAGTTTGAAATCGAATTATCGAACTACCGCGCCATTTTCTATTCCTTTTATAATTATATATAATTATTATATATTCCAGCGACGACGTATATAATATATACGTCCGAATTATATTCAAAATAAATTTCACGTCGATATTATTTAAAATAATTCATTTTAAATAATCAAAATTCGCTAAAATTGCCAAAATAAAATTTTCAAACTGGCTCGCATTTTACGGGTTGTTACAATCTCCCCCACTTAAAACTTTTCGTCCCCGAAAAGGAACAAAGTCGAAAGTGGTTTGATTATTCAACTCTACGTTCGATCTGGCTTCCATTCTCCAACTCTTTAGTTTCTGAGAATTTTCAAAATTTCAAAAATTTGGCTAACACCCTAAATTTTTGAAAAATTTCGCCATAACCTCCCCTGCACCGGGAGCATCGGGGAATTTCAAATAGCTTCCCCGGTCCTTCAGATCTCAAAAAGAAAAAGAAAAAGCCAAGCGGCTAGCCAATAGGCTCACAAAATCATCATCACCCAAACAAAACAGGAAATTATGTAGTAAACATGTACCTATTTGTCGGGCAAACAAATTTTATTCTCTGCTCTAGCCTCCTTGCTATGACCTGTTCAAAGATATATATGTATATGCAAGCAGATGCGACCAAATTTCAATATAATTCAATATTCGGTTCTGTTAGGCTTAATGGTTAAAAATTAGCAAACAACTAAACAAACAACACAAACATCAATCAATTAGTGAATTAGAGTTTCAAATTCATAACTTTGATATATATACAAAAATCAGATTTTTGATGCTAAATCACAACAATAGGCTCTATCTAATTTTGGTTCTCACACCAGCCAATAGGAAATATATAAATATCACACCTTCGACTCTCGAACACTAATTCTGATGATGTAGCTACAATCATCAGAATCATCTTCGGGCGACTAGAGTGTGAATCCATATCTATCCAATATATTAAAACTTTGAATATACGTTTGCAAGGCGTATATGCAAATTCTTTATATACTGAATTGTCCAAATCAATTTAAATAAATAATCAAATACGAATAGTTGATTTTAAATTTTCAAAACAAAATTTGTTTTCATTTGAAAAATATACTCTTCACACTCGTTCTAGGATACTACTGATCCTATCTCTAACGAGTCATTCTAATTGGATATTACTAATCCAACATCTGATGAATTCTTTCGTATGGTTCTAATGTGCCTTGTTCTCTGAGCTTTGTAAACCAAAGCTCTGATACCAAATGAAGCGACCCGAAACTTCCCCGGTCTCCGAAGAGATGAGAAAGAACGAATTACTGTGAGGACAAGACAAATCAGAACGCATACAGAAGAACGTTTCACTGTTATTACGACAATGCATCAGATTACAAGAATATACAGAGTATAAATGAATATTACACAGAAATATCAGAGATTTAAATTACATGTAAATACCTAGCAGCGGAAAATAATACAATACACAACTAGAAGAGATATACGGATACAAAGCTTTCCGGATATCATTCCAGCTGTAAACCAGGATCCTGTGAATATAAATCTGCAAAACCAAAACTACTAGCTGCCCGTGTCGAAAATAAGGGCACCCAGAGTTTAGGTTAAAACAATAAACTCCAGGTTAGTCATGTGACTGGTGTGAGAACTAAAACAGTTATTGATCTTTATTTTAAATCATTAGGTAAATCAAGGGACCACGCCGTATAACACGGAACGGGTTTCCTCCCAAGAATACTAGTGCATGAAACAAACAGCGCAATGCTAAATAAAGAAAAATGAAGCTGTTATAAGACCCAGGTCCCATCACACAATGCAACGCAGCCGAGGATAGGGTTTTCCCTTATAACAGCCAAAGAATGCTTGATACGGTTAAAACAAATCATTTGATACTATAATAAGTGTATAGTGTCAAAAACAATTTCAATCATAAATATAAATCATAGACGGCATGAGTGCCCCATCCCACTATGTCGCCATACTAGGCTCTACAAATAAAGCCGAAATACACGTATTGGAAATTGGATTTCCATTATGGTGGCTCCTGATTCGAAAGATCTATCGCGTAGTACAAATCACCGCGGCTTACGTCTCAGCGAGAGAAAACACCGCTATGCACATCCGCACTTTTGGGACTCAAGTATCACCGCGGCTTACGTCCCAGCAAGAGAAAACACCGCTTACTCTATCCCTCCGAGCACAAAGCTCAATATCGGTCGACCGAATCCACTACACTAAAAATGTATACTGATCAAACCATCAGTTTACCACCATCCCGGGCTGTGAGGCTCGCGGATTCACGTTATACACAAAGCTACGCCACAAAGGCCGTGCTTTGATCATCAACCACAAGACTTTGCTTTTCAACAGAAGCCTTGATCAATTGCCACTTACGCATGCCACACAGGCGATTCACTCCATGCGTTTGATATCCATCAATATATAACCCCTGAGCTCGTACGTCTCAGAGAAGGGCGTTAAGCAAGAGAATAAATTCTCCGCCGCCAAACAGATATATATTTAATAGAGATCAATCACACGGACTAAAATCCAATGTCAGACACACAGTCCATTTACAAGTCCGTTCTGGGTCTGAACGAAACCGGAGGCACTTTCCTCGCATATCCATCCATCTCCAGGTACGTCTGGACGATCACCGACTGTTTCCCTCATCTCGGGTGTACAGCCCAATCAAGATCATCAGTAATCACCCAAACGATGTGAAGACTTCCGGTCTTCTACCACCGTCTTCAACTTCGACATCTCGTCGAATCGGCTATTCAGAATGGGTATAAACCCGGCCTTTCTGAATAACCCACGTATATAATAAACGAATGTTACACAAACACAACAAACGCCTCATTCCAATTCAGAATATTCTTTTATTCACAAAATCACATTCTTAGGGAAAGGTTCCCATTAATTTTATCCAAGATAAATTCTTCTAAATTTATTCTTTAATCCTCCTTTGGATATCATTTCAACTAGTCGGGATTAACGAGCCACACCGAAGTAATTATTTATTTTATTTCCCAATCCCAACCTATATCCCATGGAGAAAACTGGTAATACTCCACAACTAACACCACTGTGTTATCGGTAAAATTAATTACCATTTCACGTTCAAATCTAATTAAAGATTCAACTATCGCATTGGAGCAAAACTGGTGGTACTCCACTCTCGATCACCTTTCAGATTTGATAATTTAAATTATCAATTCACATTTTAATCTAATTAAAGATTCATTAAAACTCCACTTAGTTTTAATCTTTTCAAAAATCAATATCCTGCCTTTAACTGGGTTAAAGAACCAATGTCATCAAAAACACGATTCACGACAAACCAAATCACATTTGATATTAAATACAAGGCTCTGAATAGAAAATATATCGGCTTATATTCAATATCAAATTCTGAAACCAACAAATATCGTATTGGAAATAACGATATAAAATATCTTTCAAATCCCCATAACAATATTTGTATAGTCACGAAATCCAACATCGAAATATCCCGAAGATAATTTCGATTCAGCTCCAGTCCAATCCACGTATTGGAAATTATCGATTATTTTCAAAATCACTTTCAAATTCAATTTATTTATTTTAAAAATAAATTGATTTCAATTCTAGTTCAAAACTAGTTCATTTCGATAAAAATCTATTTTTATCTTTTCAAATGTGGAATTTTCCAGCCCAAATCTTTCCAATTCACATATTATAATTTTACACAAATTATAGATATTTTTAATAATTTTATCAAGGCCCGTACAGTCGATTTCCAACAACGGCCATCGAACTGCACTTACAGCGACCTTTTTCGAATTTGATTTGGACATAATTCCAAATCCAACCGTTAGATTTCAAATTTCTAATATTCATTGGAAAGCTCTTTTCGATATGAACCCAACGGTTCCGGTTTTAGGAGAATCCGGCGGTCGGATCTCCCGCAATGTCCGTTTGAAATAAATGGTCGAAATTCACGAACTGCCGCGGCGCGGCGCGTTCTATTCAGGCCATTATATATATAATATATATATTATATATATTTCGTCGATTTCCTTTTAAAACGAATCTTATAAATAGTTCTACATTCGTTTCAAAACAATTCCAACTTCCATTTCAATTCAAATCAAAATTGAATTCTTCTTTATAAATTCGTTTTAAAATTCATTTCTATTCAATTCAAATTTCAATTCAATTTGAATTCATTTCAATTCACTTTCAATTCAATCCATTTCGAAATCGTTTTCAATTCAATTCATTTCGAAATCGTTTTCAATTCAATTCATTTCGAAATCGTTTTCAATTCAATTCATTTCGAAATCGTTTTCAATTCAATTCATTTCGAAATCGTTTTCAATTCAATTCATTTCGAAATCGTTTTCAATTCAATTCATTTCGAAATCGTTTTCAATTCAATTCATTTCGAAATCGTTTTCAATTCAATTCATTTCGAAATCGTTTTCAATTCAATTCATTTCGAAATCGTTTTCAATTCAATTCATTTCGAAATCGTTTTCAATTCAATTCATTTCGAAATCGTTTTCAATTCAATTCATTTCGAAATCGTTTTCAATTCAATTCATTTCGAAATCGTTTTCAATTCAATTCATTTCGAAATCGTTTTCAATTCAATTCAAAATCGATATAAATATCGTTCACGTCAAAATGGCGTCAATCTAATCATCACGGCTTCACATATTTCTATTTTCAAATATTCTTTATTCTATCCATCAAATGAAAATTTATCCCATTCAACACATGAATCTATATTTATTTCAACACACGACTAATCTCAACACATGAGTACTGTCAACACATCACTATTTTTATATTCAACACATGAATTTTCTTTTATAATATTCATTACTTTCCCGATTGGAATGAGGCCCAATCAATCACCATATAACGTTAATTATATGGATTCCATACAACACATGTATATGATAGCAATAATAAACAATCAATCATCAACCAAAGTGCACTACACTGTATAAGCATCAAATATAGATATCTTACGCTTATAACAGCCTGTCAATCAACCGATCGACATATTTAATCAATCAGGATGAGTGAAATTCATATTTCATCCCAACACCCGTGTGGGGTTTCAAACAATCAAACACAGATTTTTAGTTGTGCAGTTGGGCGATGTGTAAAATTTATCGACCCATTCAATATCAGTCAAATCAGTGTATATAAACAAATCGGCCGATTTGTTTATAAATATTTATTTATTCACTTTCACGTTAAAACTATATTTTTAACGACAAAAATATTTACTTCACACTTGAATTTCTATTCAGTTCATTTACACAATAAAAATGATATTTTTATTTTTCTAACATATTTTAGAAAATTTCGGCGGCATAACGGCACGATACTAGAAACGGGACGAGGCCTAGCCTTATCCCCGGTCTAGTGAAGGCCCACGCCATTCACACATCAATCATATCAATTTCAATTTCACCAAAACAATCCAATCCAAATCAAATAATCTAACCAACTACACAACCAATCAAACAAGTCCATGGTCTGTGGACGGGTGTCGGGTGCTTCTAATAAGCACCGTCTGCATCCTAGTATATATATGTATATATAACTAGAAAAGTAGAATTTGAGTGAGAAGTTCTCACCGATAGCTATCCAACTTCACGACACTTCATTTGATAGAAATCTTCATCGTATCTTCGTCATCTTCGTTGCCCGTAGTCACTATATATATAAAAATCACATTTTTATATTTTGATGTCTTTAAAATAAAAATCACATTTTTATTTATTCACTTTCAATTTAAAAGTCATATTCTTATAATCACTTCATATATTTAAAAATCGAATTTTTGCTATTATGTTATATAGATAAAAATTATATTTTTATCACGCTATTTTCTATATAAAGATTTCGCCTTTTTAAATTTAAAGATTTCACCTTTTTAAATTTAAAGATTTCACCTTTTTAAATTTAAAGATTTCACCTTTTTAAATTTAAAGATTTCACCTTTTTAAATTTCATCACTTGGTTTCAACGTATATAAAATAAAAATCAGATTTTTATTTTGCTACATATACAAAGATGATATTTTTATATTCTCTATCCTATAAAGATTATATTTTTAATACTTTAAAAATATAAAAATCATATTTTTAATATTTCTATATAGTAAAGACTATATTTTTATCTTCCTACCATATAAAAGATTATATTTTTAATTCTTTAAAAATATAAAAAAACTATATTTTTATCACTTTAA
Source organism: Allium sativum (assembly GCA_030737875.1). Taxonomy (NCBI): domain Eukaryota; kingdom Viridiplantae; phylum Streptophyta; class Magnoliopsida; order Asparagales; family Amaryllidaceae; genus Allium; species Allium sativum. The sequence goes on along the minus strand of CM060913.1, from coordinate 175,773,554 downwards.
AAATATAAAGATCGTATTATATTACTTTTAAAAATCAAATCTTTTCTGTTTTAAAAATTAAACCTTTTTGTTTAAAAAAAATTAAACCTTTTTCCATACAAAAATCTATTCTTTCTGCTAATGTTCATATAAGAAAAATCAAATCTTTTTGATAACTTTCATAAAAAAACTTGTTTTTAATAACTTAAAGATCATATTTTTTTTTTTATATTTTTTTTTTTCTCCAATCTAAAATCATATAGGAAAACAGTACTCCTTACATCCAAAAACTGAAATAAGAATAATTAAAATAAAGAAGTCTTACTGTTAGAAGAAGAGGGGGGGCGAGGACTGTTTCAACGCAGATTGAAGAAGGAGGGGAAGTCGCAGCAAAAGGGGGGAGGCGGGGGAGGCTGCGCGCCGACGGAGGAGGGGAGCGGCTGTGCGGTGGTCGGCCTTGGCGGGTTTGGGTGGTGCGCGGTTCTTCAAATCAGAAATGGGAGTGAGAGGAGGAAGAACGTCGGAGGTGGGAGATTGGGGGAGGGGGCGATGGCGAAGCCAGTGCCCTGGCGGCGGTGGGCGACGCGCCCTCCTGGAGCCGCGGTGGGCGAGCTAGGGCATAGCCCCTCTTTTTTTTTTTTTTTTTTTTTGATTTCTGAAATAATCGGGGGGGGGGGGGGGGCCTGGTTAAGGGAAAGAGGATTTTTCTTTTTTTTTTTATTTATTTATTTATTATTTTATTATTTAATTACTTTTAAAAGTTGACTTTCACATATGTCATCTAAACGAGGCCCACCGCCTGTCGTCCATAACGTTTTACCCCCATTCCGAACACAATGGGATATGCACCGTCAGCTGATTCGGCTGTTAAAATCAGTTTCCGTTAAATTTACATTTAAATCACTATATTGAATTTTAAACGTACATTTCAAATTACCGGGGTCACATACTAACTAGAAAAATTCCAGAAAAATATTTTCTAGCTTCGTATTGACGATACGGTCCTAACAAAACTAGTTTCGTCGAATTCTGAGACCGTTGGAAAAATGGTCAATTTCCAGTCGATTAAAATCAACTGAAATGGTCAAAACACGTTTTCCTTTGCCACGCTCACATATTGATTTGAAAATTTATGAAATTTGAAACCTAGCAATAATTCGACATCACGGACCCAACAAAACTGGTTTCGTCGAAATCCGAGGTCGTTTGCAAAATGTCCATTTTTAAGGGCCTGAATTCCATAGCGACTATTCAGAATTTTCAACTGGACATATCTTTTGATTCCCGCTAAGAAATTTTGATCATTCGGATTCGTTGGAAAGATAATCACTATTAGATTCCATTATTTTTGGTTTCACTAAAATCCGGATTGTTTTGCACCCGGTACATTCAATTGAAGTTTGAAATCGAATTATCGAACTACCGCGCCATTTTCTATTCCTTTTATAATTATATATAATTATTATATATTCCAACGACGACGTATATAATATATACGTCCGAATTATATTCAAAATAAATTTCACGTCGATATTATTTAAAATAATTCATTTTAAATAATCAAAATTCGCTAAAATTGCCAAAATAAAATTTTCAAACTGGCTCGCATTTTACGGGTTGTTACAACTGACCCCAAATCGAGCAACTTCAGACCGATGACGAGCTTCAGAGGATACAGCGATTTCCATCGCACCTCTTCCTGAATTTGAGTGCCTCCGATATGATGTTGACCTCCCTAGAAGCCGCGGTCCTTGAGCGCAATTGGATTTAGCCCCCTTTCGAATTGATTTTGAGGAAAGGACGAGTTCGAAATCTCATTCGGTTTTAAAGGGAATTTAGGAGCGGCCATTGATTGGAAAAAGAACGAGAAGAAAGACTTGAACTGTATGTTGGTTTCAGAATGAAAGCTCGGTTCGTTTATATAGAACGCGAACGAGAACAGAAGGTACACGCCATTGAATTCGTTGTCTTCCTTGTTGTGAAGTTGGGAGACACTAATTCGTGCTCGAGAAATATAGGTCTGCGAAATGAAACTAAGGTCGGCTGATGTAATGGATTTATATATATATATTGATTTGACTTTGTAATATAATATTTCAAAGTATCTCTTGGTCTCCTAATTAAAATCCTGAACCGTTATTTCAACGCAACCATTGACGTTACAAGATTAGTAGAACCAAATTCTGAATTTTAATTCGACAGCATAGAAGAAATAACAAATTAAATCAATGGTTTAAATTAAATTCGATTTAAATATAAATAGATTTCAACATTTAATTTCATCGATAATAAATTATTATCATCGTTTTAATTCAACATAGAATTTATATTAATTGACCGAAGTGTTTCGATTCAGTTTTAAATCTGAATTATATCCTATATTGATTATTTAATCGATAAATTCAATATAAAAATTCTTTTATATTACCAACACAATATTTAAAACGATATTAAATATTTAAAATAAATCGTTCAAAAACCTGGGTCGTTACAATTCGCGACAAACCCAAATCACATTTGATATTCTATACAAAGCTCAGAATAGAAAATATATCGGCTTATATTCAATATCAAATTCTACGACTAACAAATGTCGTATTGGAAATAACGATATAAATATATATCTTTCAAATTTCCATAACAACATCTGTATAATCACGAATTCCAACATCGAAATATTCCGAAGACAATTTCGATTCAAATCCACTCCAATGCAATCATTGGAAATTTTGGTTATTTTCAAAACCCTTTTCAAATTCAATTTATTTATTTAAAAATAAATAGAATTATAATTCTAGTTCAAAACTAGTTCATTTCGATAAAAATCTATTTTTATCTTTTCAAATATGGAGTTTTTCATCCCAAATCTTCACAAATCATTTCTTATGATTTTGCACAAATTATTACAATTTTTAATAATTTTATCAAGGCCCGTACAGTCGATTTCCATCAATGGCCATCGAACTGCACTTATAGCGACCTTTTTCAAATTTGATTTGGACATAATTCCAAATCCAACCGTTAGATTTCTAATTTCTAATATTCGTTAGAAAGCTCTTTTCGATACGAACCCAACGGTTCTGGTTTTAGGAGAATCCGACGGTCGGATCTCCCGTAATGTCCGTTTGAAATAAATGGTCGAAATTCACGAACTGCCGCGGCGCGGCGCGTTCTATTCAGGCCATTATATTATATATATAATATATATAATATATATAATATATACTTCGTCGATTTCTATTTAAAACGAATTATATAAATAGTTTTGAATTCGTTTCAAAAACATTTTCAACTTCCTTTTCAATTCAAATCACAATTGAATCCTTCTTTATAGATTCGTTTTAAAATTCATTTATATTCAATTCAAATTTCAATTCAATTTGAATTCGTTTTCAATTCAATTCATTTCGAAATCGTTTTCAATTCAATTCATTTCGAAATCGTTTTCAATTCACTTCATTTCGAAATCGTTTTCAATTCACTTCATTTCGAAATCGTTTTCAATTCAATTCATTTCGAAATCGTTTTCAATTCAATTCATTTCGAAATCGTTTTCAATTCAATTCATTTCGAAATCGTTTTCAATTCAATTCATTTCGAAATCGTTTTCAATTCAATTCATTTCGAAATCGTTTTCAATTCAATTCATTTCGAAATCGTTTTCAATTCAATTCATTTCGAAATCGTTTTCAATTCAATTCATTTCGAAATCGTTTTCAATTCATTTCATTTCGAAATCGTTTTCAATTCAATTCATTTCGAAATCGTTTTCAATTCATTTCATTTCGAAATCGTTTTCAATTCAATTCATTTCGAAATCGTCGATTTCGAAATCACTTTTCAATATTCATTTTAAAATGAATAAAATCGATATAAATATCGTTCACGTCAAAATGGCGTCAATCTAATCAACACGGCTTCATAATTTCTATTTTCAAATTTTCTTTATTTTTCAAATTGGAATGAGGCCCAATCAATTACCATATAAAATTAATTATATGGATTTCCATACAACACATGTATATAATAGCATTGAAAAATAATCAACCATCAACCAAAGTGCACTACACTGTATAAGCATCAAATATAGATATCTAACGCTTATAACAGCCTGTCAATCAATCGATCGACATATTTAATCAATCAGGATGAGTGAACTTCAAATTTCATCCCAACACCCGTGTGGGGTTTCAAACAATCAAACACATATTTTATTTGTGCAGTTGGGCGATGTGTAAAATTTATCGACCCAATCAATGTCAGTCAAATCAGTGTATATAAACAAATCGGCTGATTTGTTTATAAATATCTATTTATTCACTTTCACGTTAAAAATTATATTTTTAACGACAAAACATTTTATTCCAACATATGAATTTCTATTCAATTCATTCTTTAAATAAAATGATATTTTTATTTTTCTAACTTATTTTAGAAAATTTCGGCGGCATAACGGCACGATACTAGGAACGGGACAAGGCCTAGCCTTATCCCCGGTCTAGTGAAGGCCCACGCCATTCACACATCAATCAATCCATTCATTTCACCAAACAATTCAATTTCAAATCACATCATCTAACTAATCTATGCAACCAAACAAACAAGTCCATGGTCTGTGGACGATTGTGTCGGGTGCTACTAAGCACCGTCTGCATCCTAGTATATAAATATAACTAGAAAAATTAAATTGAAAGGTGAGAAGTTCTCACCGATAGCTATCCAACTTCACGACACTTCATTGACAGAAACCTTCGTTGCTACCGCATCTTCGCCATCTTCGTTGTCCGCTTTCACTACCTATGTAAAAATCGAATTTTTACTTCGCTATTTCATATATAAAAATCATATTTTTATTTCGAAGTTCAACATATAAAAATCCTATTTTTATTTCGAAGTTCAATATATAAAAATTCTATTTTTATTTCGAAGTTCAATATATAAAAATTCTATTTTTATTTCGAAGTTCAATATATAAAAATCCTATTTTTATTTCGAAGTTCAATATATAAAAATTCTATTTTTATTTCGAAGTTCAATATATAAAAATCATATGATATATATTTTTAAAACATTCCCATATATTTTCAAAACCTTGCGATATAGATATATTTTCAACAATGCTAATTTTTATATTTAAAAATCATTTCAAATTTATATTTAAAGTTTTAACCTTTTTCTGTTTAAAGTTTTAACCTTTTTCTATTTAAAGTTTTTACCTTTTTCTATTTAAAGTTTTAACCTTTTTCTATTCAAAGTTTTAACCTTTTTCTATTTAAAGTTTTAACCTTTTTCTATTTAAAGTTTTAACCTTTTTCTATTTAAAGTTTTAACCTTTTTCTATTTAAAGTTTTAACCTTTTTCTAATCAGTTTTTAAAAATCCTAAAATCAGTTTTTAAAATTCCTAAAATCAGTTTTTAAAATTCCTAAAATCAGTTTTTAAAACCTATAAAAAAACAGTTTTTACTTCCTAAAAAAAATCAGTTTTAACTTTTAAAACAAAATCAGTTTTATACCTTTCTTAAAAATCTGTTTTAAACCTAAAATCGAAATTAAAATAAAAATAAAATACAATAAAATACTTACAGTATTTTGAAGAAGGGGGGGGGGTCGTCTTGCGTCGCCGAGCAGCAGGGGGGTCGTCTTGCGTCGCCAAGCAGCGGGGGGGGGGGGGGTCGCCTTGCGTCGAACTGAGGGAGTTGGGTTCGAGGGGGTCGGCGAGGCCACGGGAGGCGCCTAGATGCGGTGGTTGGGACCTAGGGTTCCAGAGCTTTAGAGATTTTGGGTTCGAAGGGAGGAAAATCGAGGGCTGGAGGAGGTGTAGGGGATGGCGCATGAGGGGAGGGGCCCGACGGCGGTGATGGTTGCGCTACCACCTTCGACGGCATGGAGGACTTCGACGGGGGCTTTTTCTTTTTTTTTATTCTTTTTTTTTATCGACTGAATCGGGGAAGAGAAAAGTAAGGGGGGTTTTTTATAAAATTTATATTATTTAATTTATTTATTTTTAATTGCCAAAAAGTTGACTTTCACAAACGACCTCTAAACTAGGCCCACCGCCTGTCGTCCTTAGCATTTCACCCCCATTCCGAACACAATGGGATATGCATCGTAGGCTGATTCGACTGTTTGAATCAGTTTCCATTAAATTTACATTTAAATCACTATATTGAATTTTAAACGTACCTTTCAAATTACCGGGGTCACATACTAACTAGAAAAATTCTATAAAAATATTTTCTAGCTTCGTATTGACGATACGGTCCTATCAAAACTAGTTTCGTCGAATTCTGAGGCCGTTGGAAAAATGGCCAATTTCCAGTCGATTAAAATCAACTGAAACTGGTCAAACGCGTTTTCCTTTGCCATGCTCACATATTGATTCGAAAAATTATGAAATTTGAAACCTAGCAATAATTTAACACCACGGACCCAACAAAACTGGTTTCGTCGAAATCCGAGGTCGTTTGCAAAATTGCTATTTTTAAGGGCCTTATATATATAAAAATATATATAAATTCCACAGCGACTATTTCTAATTTTAAACTGGACATATCTTATCATTTCTAAGATGAAATCTCAGTTTGTTAACTTCGTTACAAAGACATAGTTATACAGATTCAAATATTTCTTGTTTCGTTCAATTCTGACTTATATTGAATTCTGTATATTCATTTGAAATTAGAAATCGAATTTTCGAACTACCGCGCCATTTTCAATTCCTTTTATATTTATATATAATTATTATATATTCTAACGACGACGTATATAATATATACGTTCTAATTATATTCAAAATAAATTTCTCGACAATATTATTTAAAATAATTCATTTTAAATATCAAATTTCGCTAAAATTGCCAAAATAAAAATTTCAAACTGGCTCGCATTTTCCGGGTTGTTACAATCTCCCCCACTTAAAACTTTTCGTCCCCGAAAAGGAACAAAGTCGAAAGTGGTTTGATTATTCAGCTCAACTTCCATTGTTTTGATTACGTCTTAAGTTCTTCAACTTTTCAGTTTCTAAGAACTTTTCAAAAATTTCAAAAATTTGGCTAACACCCTAAATTTTTGAAAAATTTCGCCATAACCTCCCCTGCACCGGGAGCATCGGGGAATTTCAAATAGCTTCCCCGGTCCTTCAGATCTCAAAAAGAAAAAGAAAAAGCCAAGCGGCTAGCCAATAGGCTCACAAAATCATCATCACCCAAACAAAACAGGAAATTATGTAGTAAACATGTACCTATTTGTCGGGCAAACAAATTTTATTCTCTGCTCTAGCCTCCTTGCTATGACCTGTTCAATATAAGTATGTATATATGCAAGCAAATGCGACCAATTTTCAATACAGTTCAATATTTGGTTCAATTAGGCAAAATGGTTAAAAGTTAGCAAACAAATAAACATACAACACAAACATCAATTAGTGGATTAGAGTTTTCAAATTCATAAATTTGATATATATACAAAAAAATCATGTTTTTGATGCCACTTCACAACAAAGGGTTCTAGCTATATAAGTTTTGGTTCCCACACCAGTCTAATGGAAATATATAGATATCACACCTTCGTTACTCGAACATGAATACTAATGACGACTAGTCAATCATCAGAATCATCTTCGGGCCACTAGAGTATGATTCTATATCTATCCAGTATATCAAAACTTCGAATACACGCGGATCAGACGTATACGCAAAATCTATATATACTGGATTGTCCAATTTCATTAAAATAAATAATCAAATACGAATAGTTGATTTAAATTTTCAAAACAAATTTTGTTTTCATTTGAAAAATATACTCTTCACACTCGTTCTAGGATACTACTGATCCTATCACTAACGAGTCATTCTCATTGGACATTACTAATCCAATTATCTGATGAATTCTTTCGTATGGTTCTAATGTGCCTTGTTCTCTGAGCTTTGTAAACCAAAGCTCTGATACCAAATGAAACGGCCCGAACTTCCCCATGAAGGAAAGAACGGATAGAATTGAGGACAAGATAAAACAGAACGCATACAGAAGAACATTTCATTGTATATTACAACAATGCATCAGATTACAAGAATATACAGAGTATAACAGAATATTACACAGAAATATCAGAGATTTAAATTACATTTAAATACATAGCAGCGGAAAATAATACAATACACAACTAGAAAGAGATATACGGATACAAAGCTTTACGGATATCGTTCCAGCTGTAAACCAGGATCCTGTGAATATAAATCTGCAAAACCAAAACTACTAGCTGCCCGTGTCAAAATAAGGGCACCTAGAGTTTAGGTTAAAACAATAAACTCCAGGTCAGTCATGGGACTGGTGTGAGAACTAAAACAGTTATTAATCTTTATTTTTAAAGTTAGGTAAATCAAGGGACCACGCCGCATAACACGGAACGGGTTTCCTCCCAAGAATACCAGTGCATAAAACAAACAGCGCAATGCTAAATAAAGAAAAATGAAGCTGTTATAAGACCTAGGTCCCATCACACAATGCAACGCAGCCGAGGATAGGGTTTTCACTTATAACAGCCAAAGAATGCTTGATACGTTTAAAACAAATCATTTGATACTATAATAAGTGCATAGTGTATAAAACAACTTCAATCATAAATATCAATCATAGGCGGCATTAATGCCCCATCCCACTATGTCGCCATACTAGGTTTTACAATTAAAACCGCAAATGTCACGTATTTGGAAATTGGATTTCCGTCTATGAACCGAGGCAAAAGATAGTCCTCAACCGATTCGAGACGCTCTAGCCCGCCCCTCAGGAACAGCCGCAACTGCCCCTTGGATCCTCAGGGCCGGTCCACCGATGTGGATTATTATGCCTGAACACTACGTCTCCCCACCCTATGGGGTGTAAGTCTGGTCCGTCAGCCGACCAGAATGCATCGGCCGAAACCGATATAACCGAGGCGCCTCGCAACAGCAACAACCACATAAGTCAAACTCGTCAGGGCGTGTAAAACCACTGACGCCACTTCTAGCTAGAAAGAAACGCATGCCCTCCCTGACGTCCTCTCCCGTTTTTGGTTCACAACCGGGGTGCGAGGCTCGCGAATTCACGTTACACAAAGCTGTGCCACACAGGCTGTGCTTTGATCATCACCACAAGACTTTTCTTTTCAACAGAAGCCTCGATCAATTGCCACTTAGGCATGCCACACAGGCAATTCACTCCATGCGTTTGATATCCATCAATATATAACCCCTGAGCTCGTACGTCTCAGAGAAGGGCGTTAAGCAAGAGAATAAATCCTCCGCCGCCAAACAGATATATATTTAATAGAGATCAATCGCACGGACTAAAATCCAATGTCAGACACACAGTCCATTTACAAGTCCGTTCTGGGTCTGAACGAAACCGGAGGCACCTAGTACCCCGCATATCCATCGATCTCCAAGCACGTCTGGACGATCACTAACTGTTTCCATCTTCTTGGGTGTACAGCCCAATCAAGATCATCAGTAATTATCCAAACGACGTGAAGACTTCCGGTCTTCGACCACCGTCTTCATCTTCGACACCACGTCGAATCAGTTATTCAGAATGGGATAAACCCGGTCTTTCTGAATAACTCGCGTATATATTATAAAAGTGTTACACAAACACAACATACGCTTCATTCCAATTCAGAATATTCTTTTATTCAAATATTCCTATACTTTGGGAAAAGTTCCCATTAATTTTATCCAAGATAAATTCTTTAAATTTATTTTTTAATCTCCTTTGAATATCAATTCAAACTAGTCGGGATTAGCGAACCACACCGAAGTAATCATTTATTTTATTTCCCAATCCCAACCTATTCATCCCATGAAGTAAAACTGGTAATACTTCATATCTAACACCACAGTGTTATCGGTAAATTCAATTACCATTTCACGTTCAAATCTAATTAAAGATTTAACCATCACCTGGAGCAAAACTGGTGATACTCCATTTTCGATCATCTCAATCTAATTAAAGATTCATTAAAACTCCACTTAGTTTTAATCTTTAACTGGGTTAAAGAATCAGTGTCATTTAAAGCACGGTTCACGATAAACCCAAAATCACATTCCATTAATTATCGGGTTAAAGAACAAGTGTTATTTAAAACACTGTTCACGATAAACCCAAAAATCAATACCAATTAAATATCGTTTAATTGGTACACTTCATTAAATCTAAATAAAAAGATTTAATCTTTTCACAACTAGGTTCAAGAACAGTGTTAGTGAAGACACCATTCGCGACAAACCCAAATCACATTTGATATTCAATACAAGGCTCTGAATAGAAAATATATCGGCTTATATTCAATATCAAATTCTACGACTAACAAATGTCGTATTGGAAATAACGATATAAATATATATCTTTCAAATTTCCATAACAACATCTGTATAATCACGAATTCCAACATCGAAATATTCCGAAGACAATTTCGATTCAAATCCACTCCAATGCAATCATTGGAAATTTTGGTTATTTTCAAAACCCTTTTCAAATTCAATTTATTTATTTAAAAATAAATAGAATTATAATTCTAGTTCAAAACTAGTTCATTTCGATAAAAATCTATTTTTATCTTTTCAAATATGGAGTTTTTCATCCCAAATCTTCACAAATCATTTCTTATGATTTTACACAAATTATTACTATTTTTAATAATTTTATCAAGGCCCGTACAGTCGATTTCCATCAATGGCCATCGAACTGCACTTATAGCGACCTTTTTCAAATTTGATTTGGACATAATTCCAAATCCAACCGTTAGATTTCTAATTTCTAATATTCGTTAGAAAGCTCTTTTCGATACGAACCCAACGGTTCCGGTTTTAGGAGAATCCGACGGTCGGATCTCCCGTAATGTCCGTTTGAAATAAATGGTCGAAATTCACGAACTGCCGCGGCGCGGCGCGTTCTATTCAGGCCATTATATTATATATATATAATATATATAATATATACTTCGTCGATTTCTATTTAAAACGAATTATATAAATAGTTTTGAATTCGTTTCAAAAACATTTTCAATTTCCTTTTCAATCCAAATCACAATTGAATCCTTCTTTATAGATTCGTTTTAAAATTCATTTCTATTCAATTCAAATTTCAATTCAATTTGAATTCGTTTTCAATTCAATTCATTTCGAAATCATTTTCAATTCAATTCATTTCGAAATCGTTTTCAATTCACTTCATTTCGAAATCGTTTTCAATTCAATTCATTTCGAAATCGTTTTCAATTCAATTCATTTCGAAATCGTTTTCAATTCAATTCATTTCGAAATCGTTTTCAATTCAATTCATTTCGAAATCGTTTTCAATTCAATTCATTTCGTAATCGTTTTCAATTCAATTCATTTCGAAATCGTTTTCAATTCAATTCATTTCGAAATCGTTTTCAATTCATTTCATTTCGAAATCGTTTTCAATTCAATTCATTTCGAAATCGTTTTCTATTCATTTCATTTTGAAATCGTTTTCAATTCAATTCATTTCGAAATCGTCGATTTCGAAATCACTTTTCAATATTCATTTTAAAATGAATAAAATCGATATAAACATCGTTCACGTCAAAATGGCGTCAATCTAATCAACACGGCTTCATAATTTCTATTTTCAAATTTTCTTTATTTTTCAAATTGGAATGAGGCCCAATCAATTACCATATAAAATTAATTATATGGATTTCCATACAACACATGTATATAATAGCATTGAAAAATAATCAACCATCAACCAAAGTGCACTACACTGTATAAGCATCAAATATAGATATCTAACGCTTATAACAGCCTGTCAATCAATCGATCGACATATTTAATCAATCAGGATGAGTGAACTTCAAATTTCATCCCAACACCCGTGTGGGGTTTCAAACAATCAAACACATATTTTATTTGTGCAGTTGGGCGATGTGTAAAATTTATCGACCCAATCAATGTCAGTCAAATCAGTGTATATAAACAAATCGGCTGATTTGTTTATAAATATCTATTTATTCACTTTCACGTTAAAAATTATATTTTTAATGACAAAACATTTTATTCCAACATATGAATTTCTATTCAATTCATTCTTTAAATAAAATGATATTTTTATTTTTCTAACTTATTTTAGAAAATTTCGGCGGCATAACGGCACGATACTAGGAACGGGACAAGGCCTAGCCTTATCCCCGGTCTAGTGAAGGCCCACGCCATTCACACATCAATCAATCCATTCATTTCACCAAACAATTCAATTTCAAATCACATCATCTAACTAATCTATGCAACCAAACAAACAAGTCCATGGTCTGTGGACGATTGTGTCGGGTGCTACTAAGCACCGTCTGCATCCTAGTATATAAATATAACTAGAAAAATTAAATTGAAAGGTGAGAAGTTCTCACCGATAGCTATCCAACTTCACGACACTTCATTGACAGAAACCTTCGTTGCTACCGCATCTTCGCCATCTTCGTTGTCCGCTTTCACTACCTATGTAAAAATCGAATTTTTACTTCGCTATTTCATATATAAAAATCATATTTTTATTTCGAAGTTCAACATATAAAAATCCTATTTTTATTTCGAAGTTCAATATATAAAAATTCTATTTTTATTTCGAAGTTCAATATATAAAAATTCTATTTTTATTTCGAAGTTCAATATATAAAAATCCTATTTTTATTTCGAAGTTCAATATATAAAAATTCTATTTTTATTTCGAAGTTCAAAATATAAAAATCATATGATATATATTTTTAAAACATTCCCATATATTTTCAAAACCTTGCGATATAGACATATTTTCAACAATGCTAATTTTTATATTTAAAAATCATTTCAAATTTATATTTAAAGTTTTAACCTTTTTCTATTTAAAGTTTTAACCTTTTTCTATTTAAAGTTTTAACCTTTTTCTATTTAAAGTTTTAACCTTTTTCTATTTAAAGTTTTAACCTTTTTCTATTTAAAGTTTTAACCTTTTTCTAATTAAAGTTTTAACCTTTTTCTATTTAAAGTTTTAACCTTTTTCTAATCAGTTTTTAAAATTCCTAAAATCAGTTTTTAAAATTCCTAAAATCAGTTTTTAAAATTCCTAAAATCAGTTTTTAAAACCTATAAAAAAACAGTTTTTACTTCCTAAAAAAAATCAGTTTTAACTTTTAAAACAAAATCAGTTTTATACCTTTCTTAAAAATCCGTTTTAAACCTAAAATCGAAATTAAAATAAAATACAATAAAATACTTACAGTATTTTGAAGAAGGGGGGGGTCGTCTTGCGTCGCCGAGCAGCAGGGGGGGTCGTCTTGCGTCGCCGAGTAGCAGGGGGGGTCGCCTTGCGTCGAACTGAGGGAGTTGGGTTCGAGGGGGTCGGCGAGGCCACGGGAGGCGCCTAGATGCAGTGGTTGGGACCTAGGGTTCCGGAGCTTTAGAGATTTTGGGTTCGAAGGGAGGAAAATCGAGGGCTTGAGGAGGTGTAGGGGATGGCGCATGAGGGGAGGGGCCCGACGGCGGTGCTGGTTGCGCTGCCACCTTCGACGGCGTGGAGGACTTCGACGGGGGCTTTTTCTTTTTTTTTTATTCTTTTTTTTTATCGACTGAATCGGGGAAGAGAAAAAGAAGGGGGGGGGTTTATAAAGTTTATATTATTTAATTTATTTATTTTTAATTGCCAAAAAGTTGACTTTCACAAACGACCTCTAAACGAGGCCCACCGCCTGTCGTCCTTAGCGTTTCACCCCCATTCCGAACACAATGGGATATGCATCGCAGGCTGATTCGACTGTTTGAATCAGTTTCCGTTAAATTTACATTTAAATCACTATATTGAATTTTAAACGTACCTTTCAAATTACCGGGGTCACATACTAACTAGAAAAATTCTATAAAAATATTTTCTAGCTTCGTATTGACGATACGGTCCTATCAAAACTAGTTTCGTCGAATTCTGAGGCCGTTGGAAAAATGGCCAATTTCCAGTCGATTAAAATCAACTAAAACTGGTCAAACGCGTTTTCCTTTGCCATGCTCACATATTGATTCGAAAAATTATGAAATTTGAAACCTAGCAATAATTTAACACCACGGACCCAACAAAACTGGTTTCGTCGAAATCCGAGGTCGTTTGCAAAATTGCTATTTTTTAGGGCCTTATATATATAAAAATATATATAAATTCCACAGCGACTATTTCTAATTTTAAACTGGACATATCTTATCATTTCTAAGATGAAATCTCAGTTTGTTAACTTCGTTACAAAGACATAGTTATACAGATTCAAATATTTCTTGTTTCGTTCAATTCTGACTTATATTGAATTCTGTATATTCATTTGAAATTAGAAATCGAATTTTCGAACTACCGCGCCATTTTCAATTCCTTTTATATTTATAAATAATTATTATATATTCTAACGACGACGTATATAATATATACGTTCTAATTATATTCAAAATAAATTTCTCGACAATATTATTTAAAATAATTCATTTTAAATATCAAATTTCGCTAAAATTGCCAAAATAAAAATTTCAAACTGGCTCGCATTTTCCGGGTTGTTACATTTTATTTAATTTATTTTTATTTCTTTAAATTTATGTAACGACCCAGATTTTTGACCGTTTAAATCGACAATAAACCACACCTGTCGACCCAAACAAATCACTAATCCGGATAGTTATTGGGAAAAAGAAGAAAAAGAAGGCAGAAAAGAAAACAATCGCAGAATCTCACAGTGGAAGGATCACATATAATAGACAAATAATTATTCAAAAGCATTTAAACATATACATTTGCGTTACAACATTTAAATCATCAGAGTTATACACTTACATACAGTAATGCAGCGGAAATAAAATGTAGTGGATACATATGCCAAACTCCGTCTTCGATCTCCAAGGCAAATAATCTTCATTAACTGCAACATCTGCTGACCCGAGCGTATTGCATAAAAGAAAAACACAACAAACACTCGGATCAGCACTAAATCATCTCATATTAGTCAAATTAAAATACGAAATAACATTGGTGTCAAGGGTACAGTAACTCAAGAGATGTTACGGGATTTTTCCATCTCTCAAGGATCCGTTAAACTAGTACATACATAGTATAATACGCTATTACAATAGTGTTTATTCAGTAAAGTATAATATCGAAAATAGCGTAAGCGGGATTACCATGTTACCCTTACGCCGTTTATACCATTGCCGTACAGTTTGCATATAACACACCAGTACGTCGGTGGATAGGGATGCGCCGTGATACGACAACGTTAAATCAAAATCGTAGGGGCTCGATCAGGATAATATGACAAGGCACTGAGGAATACCCCGGTAGGATTCTACCGAATTCGCGGGCCCCAGGCCGGTGGTAACGCATAGCCGCAACTACCGCCTACCTCGAACGACATTCCCATATTCAAAGGGTGCACCCAAATCAATCACAGCAGTAATAGAGATGGTATCGAAGGAGCGCGTTCGATCAGAGATGCGATCTCATTAACCCGGGTATGGCTCCTGTTTTAGTCATTTCAATTATGACCCGAAGGTCAAGGCTAATCCATCATCGTTCTCTTTCTTCAAATCCAGTAATCGCCTCCATACCATCCTACTCCGGTTCCGGAACTTCCACCGCGTACACAGTTGTCAAAGTGGTATCGACACTGACAGAGAGTATGCCTTATGTCGACTCCGGTCTCCTTAACAACCAAACGTTTACATTTTTCACATCGGTCGGTTCTTTTACATTTTCACAACAGTTCGCATTCATATCAAAATATCATATTTTGATTCGAGCTCATTTTATATTCAAAAGAATATAATTTTTTTATATCAAAATAATTTCGATCATTCCCAAACCGATTAGATTCCAAACCACGATTTATTTCCATATCATTATATTATATTTATATTATATTTCAAATCGATATATATAGATATTCATACAGAATATACTTCATTCCAAACGATTTCAGTTATTCCAAATCAATTTACATTTGAACCCATTCATATTCAAATAGGGTATATATATATTTCCATATCTATTCATTTCAATTCTTGAAATCACCTTTCATATTCACATAGAATAAAATCTACCTTTCCGTATAAAATCGATTTAAAATCAATTCATATTCAAAAAGAATATAACATTCTTTCGACTCCATTTGAACCAACGATCTAAACCCAAACACTTTCCATTCGGAAGGAGAATTAAAATTTATATAAAAATTTATAAAATAAATACTTAAAAATAAGCCATATATAAAAACTTACTGATATAAATTATTAGAGTATACTAAGGAAATTTAAATTACTATATATATATATAAACGGGGTTTTACTAAATGATTTCTAAATAATAATGTATAAAACTTTACTTGAAATAAGGTAGATATATAGTTTAAAATAAAATAAAATAAAATAAAACAAATTTAAAATAGATATTTCTCCTTCCTAATTTCAGCACTCGAATCAAATCCCAACCTCAAATGGAGTTACCCCATTTCAAAGTCTTATTTCAAACCCCTTCAACCATTTTTACATTTCTAGAAATTCAAAACCATACTCGTATATAGTTTTAAACAATTCGAATATCCACGATTTCCTTTATTCCAAAATTTTAATTCAAAAGAATTATTTACACTTGAGTCCAACCATTGGAATAAATCCCAAATTATATTTGAATCCGAATTTCAAATTCCAAATTGATTTGGAAATTTCCCTTAATCATTTCAAATGTCATCGAGAATCAATATTTTAAAGAAAATAATAATTTATCGAAAATCGATACATTCCCTTTAAATGAAATTTCACATTGAAAATATTTCAAATAAATTTAAAAATTATTTAACCAACCGATGTCCGTATATACTTTGCTATCCTATGGCCAAGTGATTTAATTTTAATTTCTCGGTATTCAGGGATGGATCTATCATTTCAATCCAAATCAGGGTCACAGAGATTTATCATTTCACTCTATGTTCTTAATTCATTTTATCGATAAATCCCGGGTTTATTCGATGCCCGTAACATCAAGGGTAAAATTGGGATTCATCATCAAAAATCAACATGCAATACAATATACTGAATATGGAGCATCAACAGTGTCAACATCAATTCAGTAATAAAATTCAACCAAACATCCATCATAATCATTCATTCAACTGATCAGCATTAAACTGTTTCAGAATTTAACACGGGTTCGAATTTCCAACTAGAAATTTAATTTTAATTAAATAACTGATTATTAACTTAAATTCGAATGTTAACACACTTGCATGTCAATCTGAACAACACAACAACCATCCAACACAACCATGCAACCAAACTCATTTCATAATTTAATTTAATAAATATGGGAATAATTCAGTATTTCGTGAGTGGAAAAATCACTCACCTTTGGGTCCTTAATGGACCGGACGCCCAAAAGAAGCCCAAAATTCGACAGTCTCGAAACGCAGCCAGGTTAGTGCCAAAACGTCCAAAACTCCGTCACGATCCCAACGCAACAAACCGTTCATCAATCCGAGTCCGTATGAAGAAGTTATCAGTGTTTTTCTATACGAATTTAAAATATATAAAAATTAATTAAAATAATTCTCACCCCAACCAGAAACTGACACCTCAGCATCTCCCTTGCGCTCGCTCCTCCAGGTAACCGCACGCATGAACCTGTTTTGACCGAAAGTTTGACCTTCGATTTCTCCTTGCTCCGACCGCCTGAGGACGCGAGACCACCACCGTTGCAAAGATCTCCTCAAGCCGCACCTACCTGGACCGAGGCCGTCCACTCCGGTCAACGCCTAAGCATGAACGACGGTGGCCAAATCCGGGGTTTCCGAACCCTAAATCGAAGTTTCTCGACGGTCTACTTAACGATAGGACCTCCGACAACCACCAATTGACTCCTCTCGACCTTCTCTACAAAACCCGTATACCAATTTCTTCGATTAACCTCCGGATTGAAAACCCCCAAATCGATTTCAATTAATTTCGAAAATAGCCATCTTCGACCGCGATTTTCCGCCAATCCGATCACTGCATGTCGAATCTGAGACTACCCACGGGTTCGTATCGTCGAGCTCTTCGAATCGGTATATAATATGATAGGGTTTGGAGAAGTTTTATTTTGAAGTTGGAATTTTTGTTTTCTAGGGTTTTTGAAATTTATTTTCAGCCATGAAAATAAATTTTTGATGAGGGAGGTGAATGTATAGTGTTAATGGGCTGATAAGTGAGGGAAGGGATTTATTTATATAATTTATAGGAGGCCCGAATGTTAAAACACCCAGTTATCAGCTTACAAGAATCTCGTTCACATTTTCACTCGTACGATCAAATGGTGAGTCGGATTGTGACGCAAATTGAAATCCTATACTAATTCATCGTTCCGGTTCTGATGGCGCCAGTTTCGTCGAATTCCGAGACAGTCGCCAAAACAGTTAAATTTCACAGTTAATTAAATTAATAAAATATTTAAATTCAATTAACTGTTTAAATTCAAGTTTAAATATTTATAAATTCATATTTAAACCAAATTACAATTTAGATAAATTTACAAATTTATTTCACATATATTTTAAATTCCACATTTAATTATTTTCAAATTTCAAACTTGAATACCAAATTAAAAAAAATTCCAACTTTAACTTAACTTTCAAATTAAATATCCTCAAAATTCAATTTAAATCAATTTATAACTTAAATAAAATTTTATAAATCAAAGTCACATATTTTATATTCCCATATTTAATTATTTAAAATTTAACAAATCCGGAATTCAAATTTTAATCGCAAACGCTTATAATTTCTTTATATAAATTCCATAGCGACCTTTCGAAATTTTGATTTAGTCATAACTTGCAATTTTTCCGGCGAAATTTCAATTTCTTACATTCTCTGGAAAGATATGATAAATTCGATTCTAATGTTTCCAGTTTTATTCAATTCTGATTTAAAATGAATTTTATACAAATTTCCAAAGTTTGAAATCGAATTTTCAAACTACCGCGTCATTTCAGGCTCGAAATATGAATAAATATAAATTTAACCAATAGTATACGATTTATTTAATTAAAATTTACATTTTAAATATACAGAAATTATGGTTCGTTACATTCTCCCCCACTTAAAATCTTTTCGTCCTCGAAAAGAGAACGAACCGATATTAAGCGCATATAAATTTCAAATCCATACCTAAAAATAATATTTCCATAACAAGTATAGTTGTAAAATCCGTAAATTTTTCTAACTCCCGAAATCACGGAAAATTTCGGCAGCATCTCCTTTGTACGGAGAGGTCCGGGGAAAAATCCCAATACATATATAACCCAAAATACATCTCATCCAATGATGAGGCATCCCAAAAGTGGGGAAAAACAAAATATAAAACCCTCAAAACCATATACCACAAGTACGTACCTCTTTTAGCGTTATATTGCATTTTTATTTACCTTAGCGTTTAGCATTTTAGCGCAAGCGAGCTTCGAAGCGAAATGCGACTTCTTACACCTGCCAAATACTTACATACACATTAAGAATTAACATATATAAAATATATAACAAATGTATACAACATACATATCAAGATTTCATCGTTTCAACTACAAACCAAATATCCGTAACAGGCCAGCAAACAAATCATTGATTATCACGCATTAAAAGTTTGAATTTGACTAAAGCATACTAGGCAAAAGTTGTTGCTATCGTTTCAGGCTTTCCGAAATGTCCGGACTCATCGAATTCGGATAATCGGTTTAAAAGTTATGACAGTTTTACCGCAAGTGAACGTTTCAGGCCGAGCGCTGAAAATGCAGGCCTGAATTGTTCAGGTCAGTTTTCAACCTTCAAAACATCAAAATTTTACTTAGCACATAAAGGAAAAGTTTTAGTTTACACTCTGGCCTTTCCGAATTGTACTCGCACACTAAAATCTGACGTTTCGTTTGGGAGTTATTATCAAAACAATATCGATGTACAACTCTGTTTTTAATTTCCTGCACGTACAACTATGTCTAAAACTTGAATTTCAGCATAGTAAACATGAGAATTTCAATGGGCGCTATTAACGAAAGTTTTAACTCAATTTCTAAGGTTTCCAAAAGCCCGGAGTTGTCAGATTCCGATCAGCCCATCAAAAGTTATAGTCATTTTAATTTCAGCTTATCGACTATTTTGGATTTTCTCATAACGTTGGTTTATTTCTATTTGAAATTTCAACCTTTCGATTCCAATACTTTGTAAATCCTTAACACTTAACAAATTATAATAATCTTTGAGCAGTCTCCCCCACTTAGACTCTTCAGAATACACATCGATAATGCGTGCACTCATTACCGAGGTCGTTCCTAAGGTCTAAGAAGGGATTACACTCAATTCGTTTTAAAACCCTTTCAAAACTGTTTCCAAGACTATTCTATAAAATAATAGTATTTAAAAACTTTGGTAAATTATTATCAAAGCCCGGAATCAATTTCAAGTTCATTTCTATTTTATCACAAACTGTTTTGCAACCAATTATACTCACTGGCATTGTTTCAATTTCAAATATTTCTAAATTCATTAATTTTTCATATTAGTTTTTGCGATTTAAATCAACCACAATAGGTAATAACTTTACATTATCACCCACTAAATTAAGTACATACATATTTGAACCATAATATATATTCGATATATTTAAAAATATAATTGAAAACCATATTATGTCAAATCATTATGTTCGATTATTTAGAAATTCCTATCGATCGTATGGCGTCCCATATATCGACCAGAATCTATAAATATTCAACAGAACAATTAACACAACATAAAATCAATTTATATCCAAATTACAAATACGCTCTCTCATATATCCACTCGAACTCATTCTAGGGCATTACTAACCCCATCTCTAATGAGTTAATTCCCAAACAGAGCCAAGGTTATCGCTAACCATCGCTCTGATACCAACTGTAACGACCCAGATTTTTGACCGTTTAAATCGACAATAAACCACACCTGTCGACCCAAACAAATCACTAATCCGGATAGTTATTGGGAAAAAGAAGAAAAAGAAGGCAGAAAAGAAAACAATCGCAGAATCTCACAGCGGAAGGATCACATATAATAGACAAATAATTATTCAAAAGCATTTAAACATATACATTTGCGTTACAACATTTAAATCATCAGAGTTATACACTTACATACAGTAATGCAGCGGAAATAAAATGTAGTGGATACATATGCCAAACTCCGTCTTCGATCTCCAAGGCAAATAATCTTCATTAACTGCAACATCTGCTGACCCGAGCGTATTGCATAAAAGAAAAACACAACAAACACTCGGATCAGCACTAAATCATCTCATATTAGTCAAATTAAAATACGAAATAACATTGGTGTCAAGGGTACAGTAACTCAAGAGATGTTACGGGATTTTTCCATCTCTCAAGGATCCGTTTAACTAATACATACATAGTATAATACGCTATTACAATAGTGTTTATTCAGTAAAGTATAATATCGAAAATAGCGTAAGCGGGATTACCATGTTACCCTTACGCCGTTTATACCATTGCCGTACAGTTTGCATATAACACACCAGTACGTCGGTGGATAGGGATGCGCCGTGATACGACAACGTTAAATCAAAATCGTAGGGGCTCGATCAGGATAATATGACAAGGCACTGAGGAATACCCCGGTAGGATTCTACCGAATTCGCGGGCCCCAGGCCGGTGGTAACGCATAGCCGCAACTACCACCCACCTCGAACGACATTCCCATATTCAAAGGGTGCACCCAAATCAATCACAGCAGTAATAGAGATGGTATCGAAGGAGCGCGTTCGATCAGAGATGCGATCTCATTAACCCGGGTATGGCTCCTGTTTTAGTCATTTCAATTATGACCCGAAGGTCAAGGCTAATCCATCATCATTCTCTTTCTCCAAATCCAGTAATCGCCTCCATACCATCCTACTCCGGTTCTGGAACTTCCACCGCGTACACAGTTGTCAAAGTGGTATCGACACTGACAGAGAGTATGCCTTATGTCGACTCCGGTCTCCTTAACAACCAAACGTTTACATTTTTCACATCGGTCGGTTCTTTTACATTTTCACAACAGTTCGCATTCATATCAAAATATCATATTTTGATTCGAGCTCATTTTATATTCAAAAGAATATAATTTTTTTATATCAAAATAATTTCGATCTTTCCCAAACCGATTAGATTCCAAACCACGATTTATTTCCATATCATTATATTATATTTATATTATATTTCAAATCGATATATATAGATATTCATACAGAATATACTTCATTCCAAACGATTTCAGTTATTCCAAATCAATTTACATTTGAACCCATTCATATTCAAATAGGGTATATATATATTTCCATATCTATTCATTTCAATTCTTGAAATCACCTTTCATATTCACATAGAATAAAATCTACCTTTCCGTATAAAATCGATTTAAAATCAATTCATATTCAAAAAGAATATAACATTCTTTCGACTCCATTTGAACCAACGATCTAAACCCAAACACTTTCCATTCGGAAGGAGAATTAAAATTTATATAAAAATTTATAAAATAAATACTTAAAAATAAGCCATATATAAAAACTTACTAATATAAATTATTAGAGTATACTAAGGAAATTTAAATTACTATATATATATAAACGAGGTTTTACTAAATGATTTCTAAATAATAATGTATAAAACTTTACTTGAAATAAGGTAGATATATAGTTTAAAATAAAATAAAATAAAATAAAACAAATTTAAAATAGATATTTCTCCTTCCTAATTTCAGCACTCGAATCAAATCCCAACCTCAAATGGAGTTACCCCATTTCAAAGTCTTGTTTCAAACCCCTTCAACCATTTTTACATTTCTAGAAATTCAAAACCATACTCGTATATAGTTTTAAACAATTCGAATATCCACGATTTCCTTTATTCCAAAATTTTAATTCAAAAGAATTATTTACACTTGAGTCCAACCATTGGAATAAATCCCAAATTATATTTAAATCCGAATTTCAAATTCCAAATTGATTTGGAAATTTCCCTTAATCATTTCAAATGTCATCGAGAATCAATATTTTAAAGAAAATAATAATTTATCGAAAATCGATACATTCCCTTTAAATGAAATTTCACATTGAATATATTTCAAATAAATTTAAAAATTATTTAACCAACCGATGTCCGTATATAATTTGCTATCCTATGGCCAAGTGATTTAATTTTAATTTCTCGGTATTCAGGGATGGATCTATCATTTCAATCCAAATCAGGGTCACAGAGATTTATCATTTCACTCTATGTTCTTAATTCATTTTATCGATAAATCCCGGGTTTATTCGATGCCCGTAACATCAAGGGTAAAATTGGGATTCATCATCAAAAATCAACATGCAATACAATATACTGAATATGGAGCATCAACAGTGTCAACATCAATTCAGTAATAAAATTCAACCAAACATCCATCATAATCATTCATTCAACTGATCAGCATTAAACTGTTTCAGAATTTAACACGGGTTCGAATTTCCAACTAGAAATTTAATTTTAATTAAATAACTGATTATTAACTTAAATTCGAATGTTAACACACTTGCATGTCAATCTGAACAACACAACAACCATCCAACACAACCATGCAACCAAACTCATTTCATAATTTAATTTAATAAATATGGGAATAATTCAGTATTTCGTGAGTGGAAAAATCACTCACCTTTGGGTCCTTAATGGACCGGACGCCCAAAAGAAGCCCAAAATTCGACAGTCTCGAAACGCAGCCAGGTTAGTGCCAAAACGTCCGCAACTCCGTCACGATCCCAACGCAACAAACCGTTCGTCAGTCCGAGTCCGTATAAAGAAGTTATCAGTGTTTTTCTATACGAATTTAAAATATATAAAAATTAATTAAAATAATTCTCACCCCAACCAGAAACTAACACCTCAGCATCTCCCTTGCGCTTGCTCCTCCAGGTAACCGCACGCATGAACCTGTTTTGACCAAAAGTTTGACCTTCGATTTCTCCTTGCTCTGACCGCCTGAGGACGCGAGACCACCACCGTTGCAAAGATCTCCTCAAGCCGCACCTACCTGGACCGAGGCCGTCCACTCCGGTCAACGCCTAAGCATGAATGACGGTGGTCAAATCCGGGGTTTCCGAACCCTAAATCGAAGTTTCTCGACGATCTACTTAACGATAGGACCTCCGACAACCACCAATTGACTCCTCTCGACCTTCTCTACAAAACCCGTATACCAATTTCTTCGATTAACCTCCGGATTGAAAACCCCCAAATCGATTTCAATTAATTTCGAAAATAGCCATCTTCGACCGCGATTTTCCGCCAATCCGATCACTGCATGTCGAATCTGAGACTACCCACGGGTTCGTATCGTCGAGCTCTTCGAATCGGTATATAATATGATAGGGTTTGGAGAAGTTTTATTTTGAAGTTGGAATTTTTGTTTTCTAGGGTTTTTGAAATTTATTTTCAGCCATGAAAATAAATTTTTGATGAGGGAGGTGAATGTATAGTGTTAATGGGCTGATAAGTGAGGGAAGGGATTTATTTATATAATTTATAGGAGGCCCGAATGTTAAAACACCCAGTTATCAGCTTACAAGAATCTCGTTCACATTTTCACTCGTACGATCAAACGGTGAGTCGGATTGTGACGCAAATTGAAATCCTATACTAATTCATCGTTCCGGTTCTGATGGCGCCAGTTTCGTCGAATTCCGAGACAGTCGCCAAAACAGTTAAATTTCACAGTTAATTAAATTAATAAAATATTCAAATTCAATTAACTGTTTAAATTCAAGTTTAAATATTTATAAATTCATATTTAAACCAAATTACAATTTAGATAAATTTACAAATTTATTTCACATATATTTTAAATTCCACATTTAATTATTTTCAAATTTCAAACTTGAATACCAAATTAAAAAAAATTCCAACTTTAACTTAACTTTCAAATTAAATATCCTTAAAATTCAATTTAAATCAATTTATAACTTAAATAAAATTTTATAAATCAAAGTCACATATTTTATATTCCCATATATAATTATTTAAAATTTAACAAATCCGGAATTCAAATTTTAATCGCAAACGCTTATAATTTCTTTATATAAATTCCATAGCGACCTTTCGAAATTTTGATTTAGTCATAACTTGCAATTTTTCCGGCGAAATTTCAATTTCTTACATTCTCTGGAAAGATATGATAAATTCGATTCTAATGTTTCTTGTTTTATTCAATTCTGATTTAAAATGAATTTTATACAAATTTCCAAAGTTTGAAATCGAATTTTCAAACTACCGCGTCATTTTAGGCTCGAAATATAAATAAATATAAATTTAACCAATAGTATACGATTTATTTAATTAAAATTTACATTTTAAATATAAAGAAATTATGGTTCGTTACAATTTATTTATATAAAATAATTCGTTATATAAAAACGAAAACCAGTTCTATGTAGGATGTTAGTGGACAAAGATTTGGGTTTTAATCGAACAAAGGATTGATTTTTAATGTGAGGAAAGATTAGGTTTCTATACGTGAAAAGATTAAATTTTTAAACATGAAAAGATTTGATTTTTGGACCATTAAAAATGTAATCTTTATTATGTAGAAGACATAAAAATATGATTTTTATCATATGTGAAATATAAAAATATAATTTTTATAAAGTAGAAATATTAAAAATATGATTTTTATTCATGTAGAGTAATAAAAATATAATTTTTATTATATTGCTAGCAAGATAAAAATTTAATTTTTATCATGGAAGTAGCGTTGTAAAGGAGTGATTTTTACACATGTAGCCGTGATATAAAAATACGATTTTTATAATATGGTAAATGGATAAAGTTTAGATTTTTGTCGTCCAAAGATATGATTTTTATTATATATATTTGAAAAGGCGATATCTTTATATATGAAAAGGCGATATCTTTATATATGAGAAGGCGAAATCTTTATATTTGAAAAGGCGATATCTTTATATATGAAAAGGCGATATCTTTATATATGAAAAGGCGATATCTTTATATTTGAAAAGGCGATATCTTTATATATGAAAAGGCGATATCTTAATATTTGAAAAGGCGATATCTTTATATATGAAAAGGCGAAATCTTTATATTTGAAAAGGCGATATCTTTATATTTGAAAAGGCGAAATCTTTATATAGAGAATAACGTGGTAAAAATATAATTTTTATCTATATAGTAGCGATGTAAAAATATAATTTTTATCTATATAGTAGCGATGTAAAAATATAATTTTTATCTATATAGTAGCGAAGTAAAAATAGAATTTTTATCTATATAGTAGCGATGTAAAAATATAATTTTTATCTATATAGTAGCGATGTAAAAATATAATTTTTACCTATATAGTAGCGATGTAAAAATAGAATTTTTATCTATATAGCAGCGATGTAAAAATAGAATTTTTATCCATATGGAGAGATTATAAAAATATGATTTTTTCATGTACATAGCAAGAATATAAAAATGTGATTTTTATATATGTAGTGGCTACGGGTGACGAAAGTGACGAAAGGCGAGAACGGCGAAGACTTCTACATTTGAAGTGTCGTGGAGTTGGGATAGCTTTGGTGAGAACTCCACACTTTAAATTTCTTTTTCTAGTTATAAATATATATACTAGGATGCAGATGGTGCTTAGCAGCACCCGACACCCGTCGTCCACAGACCATGGACGGCTTGTATGCTTGTTTGATGTGTTGTGAAGTTTGTTTGTGATGTTGATGTGAAATCGATAATAAATTATTGATGGTTGAAATAAATTAATTATCGTTAAAAACATAATTTTTAACGTGAATGTGAATAAATAAATATTTATAAACAAATCGGCCGATTTGTATTATACACTGATTTGACTGATATTGATTGGTTCGATAAATTTTACACATCGCCGAACTGAACAAATAAAAATCTGTGTTTTTTGATTTGAAACCCCACACGGGTGTTGGGATGATATTTGGCGTACACTAATCACAATTATTTAATTGTATGTCGATCGATTGGTCGACAGGCTGTATAAGCGTTAATTATTTATATTTAATGCTTATGAAGTTGTGTGGTGCACGTTGGATGATGGTTGATTATTTATCGTTGCTATTTATATACATGTGTTGTATGGAAACCATATAATTAACATTATATGGTGATTGATTGGGCCTCATTCCAATCGGGAAAATAATAAATATTATAAAAGAAAATTCATGTGTTGAATATAAAAATAGTCATGTGTTGACGATGTTCATGTGTTGAAACTATTTATGTGTTGAGTAAAATATTTTAACAATAAAATTTACATCCTTATCATATTTAAAATTAGAAGCTACTCCACGATGGAGTCTGATTAAAAATCAAACGTTAGATACCATAATTTTATAAAATATATTACATAACAAAATAATCATGTGTTGACAGTACTCATGTGTTGAGATTAGTCAGGTGTTGAAAGAAATATCGATTCATGTGTTGAATAGAATAAATATTCATTTATTGAATAGAATAACGAATTTGTTGAAATATATATAGTCGTGTTGATTAGAGTTGCGCTATTTTGACGTGAACGATATTTATATCGATTTTATTTGTTTTTATTGTAAACATAGAAAAGGTAGTGATTTCAAAATATAATGTTTTGAAAATATTATCATTTATATAGTAATGATATGAAATATTCAATTTTGATTTGAAATTTAATATAGAGTTGAAATGGTTTTGAAAACGAATTTGAAACGAATTATAAAATACGTTTTAAAAAGGAAATCGATGAAATATATATATATATATATATATATATTATATATTAAATGGCCTGAATAGAACGCGCCGCGCCGCGGCAGTTCGCGAATTTGGACCATTGACTTCGAATTGACGTTGCGGGAGATCCAACCGTCGGATTCTCCTAAAACCGTAACCGTTGGGTTCGTATAGAAAAGAGCTTTCCAATGAATATTAGAAATTTGAAATCTAACGGTTGGATTTAGAATTATGTCCAAATCAAATTTGGAAAAGGTCGCTGTAAGTGCAGTTCGATGGCCGTTGATGGAAATCGACTGTACGGGCCTTGATAAAAATATTAAAAATATTAATAATTTGTGTAAAATCATATTATGTGAATTGGAAAGAACTGGGATGAAAAATTCCACATTTGAAAAGATAAAAATATATTTTTATCGAATTGAACTAGTTTTGAACTAGAATTAAAATCAATTTATTTTCGAAATAAATAAATTGAATTTGAATTGGTTTTGAAAATAACCAAAATTTCCAATATATATGAAATGGAAGTGGATTTGAATCGAAATTGTCTTTGAATATTTCGATGTTGGATTCCGTGATTATACAGATATTGTTGTGGGAATTTGAAAGATATATTTATATCGTTATTTCCAATACGATATTTGTTAGTTTCAGAATTTGATATCGAATATAAGCCGATATATTTTCTAATTCAGAGCCTTGTATTTAATATCAAATGTGATTTGGGTTTGTCGTGAACCGTGTTTTAGATGACATTGGTTCTTTAACCCAGTTAAAGGCAGGATATTGATTTTTGAAAAGATTAAAACTAAGTGGAGTTTTAATGAATCTTTAATTAAATTAAAATGTGAATTGATAATTTAAATTATCAAATCTGAAAAGTGATCGAGAATGGAGTACCACCAGTTTTGCTCCAAAGCGATAGTTAAATATTTTAATTAGATTTGAACGTGAAATGGTAATTAACTTTACCGATAACACCATGGTGTTAGGTATGGAGTATTGCCAGTTTTTCTCCATGGGATGAATAGGCTGGGATTGGGAAATAAAATAAATAATTACTTCGGTGTGGTTCGCTAATCCAGACTAGTTTGGAAAACCATAAAATGGTTTGAAATGATATCCAAAGGAAGATTAAAGAATAAATTTAGAAGAATTTATCTTTGGTAAAATTAATGGGAACCTACTCCCTAAGAATGTGATTTTGTGAATAAAAGAATATTCTGAATTGGAATGAGGCGTTTGTTGTGTTTGTGTAACATTTGTTTATAATATACGTGGGATTCAAAAAGGCCGGGTTTATACCCATTCTGAATAACCGATTCGACGAGATGTCGAAGATGAAGATGGTGGTTGAAGACCGGAAGTCTTCACATCGTTTGGGCGATTACTGATGATCTCGATTGGGCTGTACATCCAAGATGAGGGAAACGGTTGGTGATCTTCCAGACGTACTTGGAGATCGATGGATATGCGAGGTAAATGCCTCCGGTTTCATTCAGACCCAGAACGAACTTGTAAATGGATTGTGTGTCTAACATTGGATTTTATTCTATGTTGATTGATCTTTGTTAAATATACATCTGTTTGGCGGTAGAGAATTTATTCTCTTGCTTAACGCCCTTCTCTGAGACGTACGAGCTCAGAGGTTGTATATCGATGGACATGAGTCGCATGAAGTGAATTGCCAGTGTGGCACGCGTAAGTGGCAATTGATCAAGGCTTCTGTTGAAAAGCAAAGTCTTGTGGTTGATGATCAAAGCACGGCCTGTGTGGCGTAGCTTTGCGTATAACGTGAATTCACGAGCCTCACACCTCGGTATGAGTCAAAAACGGGATAGTGACAGCAGGGAGAGCACGACGTTTCTTTCTAGCTAGAGTGGTGTCAGTGACCTACCAGCCCTGACATTTATATACTTTTCACCTGTGTGGTTGTTGGAATGCGAGGCGCCTCGGATATAGGTCTGTAAGGACCGGGAAACGTGTGCTCAGGAATAATTAATCCTCCAAAGTTAGGTAAGGACCGTCCTTGAAGATCCAAGGATCATAGTGGGATCCTAAGGCATTTGCTAGAGTGTCTCGAATCGGAGAGGAGCTTGCCCCTTGCCTCGACTCATGACGGAAATCCAATTTCCAATACGTGATATTGCGGTTTTAATTGTAGAACTAGTATGGCGACATGATAGATGGTACCCATGCCGCCTATGATTGATATTTATGATTTGAATTGTTTTGACACTATACACTTATAGTAGTATCAAATGATTTGTTTTAAACGTACCAAGCATGTTTGGCTATTATAAGGGAAAACCCTATCCTCTGGCTTGCGTTGCATTGTGTGATGGGACCTGGGTCTTATAATAGCTTCATTTTTCCAAAGAGCATTGCGCGGTTTTGTTATATGCACTAGTATTCTTGGGAGGAAACCCGTTCCGTGTTATACGGCGTGGTCCCTTGAATTACTATCTTTTAAAGTAAAGTTTTAAATAACTGTTTTAGTTCTCACACCAGTCCCATGACTGACTTGGAGTTTATTGTTTTAACCTAAACTCTGGGTGCCCCTATTTTCCGCATGGGCAGCTAGTAGTTTTGGTTTTGCAGATTTATATTCACAGGGTCCTGATTTACAGCTGGAACGATATCCAGAAAGCCCTGTATCCGTGTATCACTTACAGTTGTGTTTTGTGTATTTTTTCCGCTGCTATGTAATTTATTGTAATCTCTGATATTCATCGAATGTATTTTATTTATTCATACTCCGTATATTCTTGTATTCTGATGGAGTTGTTGTAATAAACAATGAAATGTTCTTTAGTCTGCGTTCTATTTTGTCGTGTTCTCAAGGTAATCCGGACTTTCCTTACCGGGGAAGTTATGGGTCACTACAATCTCCCAATCAACGCAATAAAACCCAATGCTCCAGTTGAAGATTTTGTAGTGCTCACCTCCAACTTCAAATCCATAACTGATTCGACCCCTGTAGTTGCGCGTATCTCGAGATCCATCGCCAAGAAGTTCACCCACGTCGCACCGCCTAGCGCCGCCACCTGGAGGTCGAGTTCATCGTGGCCTTCCTCGCCGGAAAGCGCTCTCATAGCTCTAGGCTGTGGTACCCTCCGATCCTCCTCAAGCTCAACGGATTGGACGCAGTTTCAAAACCTAGTTTTGAACAGAAACGAAATTCATCGGCTGGTATAATTTAAACTGTTTATAACATTTAAAAGCGTTGCAAAATATGATTATCGTATAAAAATCATATCTTTTTGCTATTTTGTCGAAATCCAGTGAAACAAGAGACATTGGACTCATGACGATGTCTTCTACATTCTAGAAGAGACCGGAGAATTTTAGGAGCTTCCTACAATTTTAGAAGGAGTGGAACCCAATGTGAGACTTCTAAATTCAAATTGGAATGGAAAAGCGATGTTTAAATTATATACGCATTGTATACTACATATATGGGCGTTGTATAAATTATATAAGCGATGTATAAATTATACATGCGTTGTATAAATCATATATGCGTTGAATGGTATTGAAATGGAAATGAAATATATTTATATACATACATACACACACACACACACACATATATATATATATACACACACACACACACACACTCCCCTCATCCATAGACATGGGCGATGTAAATTGTTTGGAGTTGTGATTGTTTGGATTGTGATTGAGAATGATTGATTGTGGTTGAAACAAAGTTGTTTGGGTTTGTGGTAAATTCACAGGGTTGTGAAAATGAATTTTTTAGAGAAAATAAATTATATAGGAAAAAAATACCCCTTTTAAATGCAGCGAGGCCTAAGGTAGCGCGAGGAGCCATACTCGGGACAGTGCCTGTTTTAATTACCCTGCCGTTATAATGCCGAAATATTCTGAAATATTCATGTGTTTGAATTATATTCAAGTGTTGAATTATATCCCTGTGTTGATAAAATAATCATGATTTCCATAAATTGTTTAGATAATAAAATTATCATTTTTATTATGCATGTGATGTGTATAAAATATTTATGTTTGGAATAAAATGTTTAAACAATAAAAATCACATTTTTATTGTATGGTTGAGTCACTAAAAATACTCAAGTGCTGAATTAATTATTGGAACGATAAAAATCACATTTTTATTATGTATGTGAGTCACTAAAAATACCCAAGTGTTAAATAAATCAGTGGAACGAACAAAATCACATTTTTATCATTTGTGTGAATCACTAAAAATATTCATGAGTTGAATAAATTGACATAACAATAAAATTAACATCTTTATTGTGTATATGAAGTGCTAAAAACATT
Organism: Allium sativum; assembly: GCA_030737875.1. NCBI lineage: Eukaryota > Viridiplantae > Streptophyta > Magnoliopsida > Asparagales > Amaryllidaceae > Allium > Allium sativum. The sequence goes on along the minus strand of CM060913.1, from coordinate 175,741,419 downwards.
CATGTGTTGAATAAATTCTTTGAATGATAAAAATATCATTTTTATCATGTATACGACTCAGTAAAAATACACATGTGTTGAAACAAACATTTGGTTGCTATGAATATTATTTTTATCATGTATATGAACTAAATAAAATACACATGTGTTGAAATATAATTTTGTTCACCAAAAATATCATTTTTATCTTATGTATGAAGTGTTAAAAATAGCGAAAGGTTGAAATATATATTTGTTGAGTGAAAACAATATTTTTAACATGTATATGAACTGTTAAAAATAACGAAAAGTTGAAATAAATATTTGTTGATTGAAAATAATATTTTTAACATGTATATGAAGTGTTAAAAATCATCATGTAAAGGAATAAATATTCGTTCGCTAAAAATATTATTTTTAGCTTAGATATGCACATATATACATGTACTGAACAGGTAAATGGATTTGTTGTTGAGTAAAGAATTTATTTGCGTGCCCGACTAATAGGTAAACCTTAATGAGTTGGCTACGCAATTTTATTTATATATCAACTCCTGTGAATGCCATTGGATGCGAGGTGCTGGTTGTTCTGTTTGAGATTATAAACGTCGCCATAGAATAGTGACAATTAATTTTGAACTACACTGCATGGCATACTTCGTGAAGATACCAAACTCTATCATATACCACATAAGCATTTGGAGCGTAGGTGACGAGGTTGGAATTACCATACAAGCGAGATGCTTGTATGGAGATGATTGTACTCCAGGTTGAACCGAAGACGAACTATTGATTTCATAGCATATCATATTCCATATAAGCATTTGGGGCTTGTATGACGAGGTTGAGATTACCATACGAGCGAGATGTTCGTATTGCGTTGATTGAATTACAGGTTGAGCTAAGGACTGATACGGACAAAATAAATATAACGGTAAATTGACAGATTAAATAAAAACCCCACACGGTTGTAGATTTAACAATAATCATGTCTCTTTAGTTATTAGATATGACACATTGGATTATTTATTTTCCAACACTGGACAAGGTGACGAGATTTATTTCTGGAGTAATTTAACACACTTCCTCGGGCATAGATAGGACAATAAAAATTGTGTGCTTATACTGATTTATTGGGTACCTAATACGTCCCAATAAATTTCTAAACCCCTCCCCGTACAAAGGAGGTTATGGTGAAATTTTTCGAAATTTAATGGCGTTAGCCAAATTTTTGAAGTGAAAACAGTTTGAAAATCAACGAATGAATTATATTTATACGTATAAATATAAATTAAAATAAAATGAATAGCGCAGCTACAGTTCGTGTTTTGTAATCGTGATTTTAAACAATTGTACCGAGAAATCCGACCATCGGATTTCCCCGAAACTGAAACCGTTGGGTTCGCTTTGGAAAGGTCTTTCCAACGATATTAAATTCGTTAAGATCCAATAGTTATATTTTTCGAAATGTCTAATCAAATTTGGACGAGAGCTGCGCCAGGGCCATCGAATGACCTGAAATGTCGTTCGATGGAAATGGACTATTTTTAAATAAATAAAAATAGTGGAAAATCGTTTTAAAATATTTTAAACGTTGTGGAATGGAGATAAACCGATTTTGCCTTGGTTTATCAGATATTTTGATGGTTGGATGTATTTGACATGAAAATTATACTAATGAACTGAAATGTGGATGTCAAATAGGTTAACCATAGAAAGATTTGACTTGAATTCTATACATGCGTGAATTATTTGAAAAGGCCGAGTTAATTCTCATTTCAAATAATTGATCGACGATGAAAAATTCGAACGATGAAAACGGTGGTTGAAGATCGGAGATCTTCACATCGTTTGGATGATTACTGATGTCTTGATTGGGAGGCAACCCAAGACAAAGTAATAAGTGGTGATCGTCCAGACGTACTTAGAGATCGACCGGATATCCGAGGGCCTCTCTCCTGTATTGGACATATGGGACGAGGAATAAGGTGCCTTCTATTTCGTTCAGACCCAGAATGAACTTGTAAATGGATGTTTGTTTTACATTTGATTTTATTCTGTGTTGATTGATTTCTATTAAATATATATATGTTTAGTGGTAGAGAATTTATTGTCTTGCTTAACACCCTTCTCTGAGACATATGAGCTCAGAGGTTATATATCAATAGACAACAGTTGCATGGCATGGAATGTCAATATGGCATGCTGAGATGCAGCGATCGGGGCTTTTGTTGAAAAGCATAGCCTTGTGGTTGGTGATCAAAGCACGACTTTAATATAGCATAACTTTGTGGATTGCGTTAATTTGCGCGCCTCACACCCCGGGTATGAACTAGAAACGAGAGAGGACTTCAAGGAGGACATGCGTTTCTTTCTAGCTAAGAGTGGTGTCATGGTATGGAGCCCATATATTTTTACTTATGTGGATGATGGAAAGCGAGGTGCCTTGGTTATATCAGTCACTACGGTATCGATGGATGGTTTGGTTGATATATGACCAGTTTACCCCCATAGGGTGGGGATACGTATTGTTCAGGCATTTCAATCCACTTCGTGTCGACTGGCCCTAATGATCTAGGTTTAGTTGTGGCTGTATCCTGAGGCTCGGGCTAGAGAGTCTCGAATGCGGTAATGACGATCCCTTGCCTTGATTCATGATGAAAATCCAACTTCTAATACGACATGTGCGGTTTTGATTGTACACCTATATACGACGACATAGTAGATGATAGCTATGTCGTCTATGATTGATACCTAATGATTGAAATTGTTTTTGTAATATATATGCACAAGTAATAATATCAAATAATTTTGATTTATATGTATCAAGCATATTTTGGCCATTATAAGGTAAAATTCTATCATCTGATTTGCGTTGCATTGTGTGATGGGACCTGAGTCTTATAATGACTCCATTTTCTATGAAAAGCATTGCATTGTTTAAATGGTCTACTTTATTTATGCACTGGAAATCAAATGGAGTAAACCCGTTCCGCGTCAGTAGGGGTGTAAATCGGTCGGACCGGACCGGATGGAGGTGTGTTCAGTTTCTTCCCTAAAAAAAAATCGGACCGAACACGGACCGGACCAGATTTTTTCTCCGACAAATTTTGTTGTCCTAATTCATGTCCTAAACAAAATCGGTCAGATGCGGACACGATCGGACTAGGTCAAACCCGGTCAGACATGGCTATTTATATCACATTTTGTACATTTTATAAGATTTTCTCTCAATTATATGCCGAAATCCAAATAATTCGGACGAGTTCGGACCGGAGATAATTTTTTCCCGTACAAATCTTGTTGTCCTAACTCGTGTCCTAAATGAAACTAGGACGAACGCATTTCGGTCACGGACACGCACATACATCGAACATTCGGACAAAATCTACAGCCTTACGCGTCAGCGGCGTGGTCCTGTGATTGGCCTTATTGTTAAATAGTTTAAGTAAGATTTCTCATACCAGTCCTATGACTGACTTGTAATTTGTTTCACTTGCAAACTCGGGTGCCCCTATTTCTACATGGGTAGCCTTGTATTCAGGTTTTAGCAGGCTCACTCTGGATAGCTATGGAGATGAAGATGGATCCTATCATTTCTATTATACTTTTCAGACTTCGTCATGTACTGAAACTGTATTTTGTACTAAGTGTGATCCTGTTATGTTGTGTAACTCTGATGATTATATTTGTTCCAGTGTAATTTGTTGTACGTTATCTGGTATAATGATATATTTATGTTTTGCTGTTATTGTTTTTGTGTTATTTTCCAAAGATTATCCTTGATTCCATGGCACGGGAATTTAGGGTCATCACATCTGGTATTAGAGATTTGGTTAATCTTAGTTCCGGAATATAACCTATTAACGAACTCGTCAGAAATAGAATCAGATGTATTCTATAACGAATAACTCATTACAGATAGGATCAGTAATATCCTATAATGAGTTTAGCAGAATAAAATACACCCCAATAGATGCATATACATTTAAATATATGTCTTTATGCTTTAAAATATCTTTTCTGTTGGCCTGACTCTTTGTCTGCTATTTGCAGACATAGTAGAAAATGAGTGGTAGAAGCAGAAGAAGTAACTCTATGGTTCAACAATCTAATGAGCCAATCATGCTCCTATACCCAGAAGGAGATATAGAAGTTTTATTAAAGAAGTATCGAAATCTGGGTGGAGTACCATTCTTGGGCAAAGAATCCATTATTGAAATACAAGCATGGAAGCGTTCTACTAAGAGAATTTTAGAAGGTTTAAAGCTGGGAGATGATCAGAAAAGATTACTGGCATCTTGGGCACTCAAGGTCGAAGCTTTAATCTGGTGGAAAACTGTTATTAAGGATAATCCAGAAGGTAATATTACCTAGGATATATTCAAAGAAATTTTCAATGAAAGGTTTATTCCTCCTGAAGCAACTGAGCGACTATACGATGAGTTCTATACGATAATCCTGAGCGACTATACGATAATCCTGAAACAAGGAGATATGACCATTCAGGAGTATCAGGATAAATTCAGCAGACTTTCTCGTTTTTCCCCGATGCTAATTGAAAATCCTTTGAGGAAGAATCTAATTAATGGACTTCAAAGAAGGTACAAAAATTGCATAACTGCACATGTGAAACTTCCTTTTTCTGAAATGATATACATGGCTTATCACTATGAGGATCCTGACAAGCAAGGTCTTTTGGAGGACGAAGAGGAAGGCAGTTCTAGCAACAAAAGGAAGTTTGAAACTGATAGCCCAGAGACAAGTACGTAGCCAGAGGCAAGTACGAAGTCTGAGTTCAGCAAGAGGCCTAAAACCAATAGGAAAAGGGTTAAATCTGAGAAAGAACCAGTAACGACGGCCATATGCTCTAACTGTAATAAGCAAGGACATTTGTCCATAAGTTGCAGATCCCTAAAGAAACAAAGAAAGGATGGATCTAAATTCAATAAGAAGTTTCAACAGAATAGGAAATGCAATCTTTGTCATTAGTCCGGCCATGTAAAGCAAGATTGCCGTCTGTTAAAACCGACCAAAGTGGCTCAAGTCAATAAAGTGGCAGAAGTTCCCGCACCCTTAGCCAGTCAAGTAAGGCCAGATGTTTTGGAAGGCACGCTTACTGTCAACGATATTCCAGCTAAAGGGCTGTTTGATACAGGCGCGTCACAAAGCTTTATTGCAAGTAATGTGGTTAAGAAATTAGAGTTAAAATTGAAAAAGCTCAAAGGACCCATCACTGTTCATAATCCGGTTGGGGGTTCCCTCAATCTTAGTTGGATTTGTGGGGTGCCTGTCTCTTTTTCCCATTATCGGTTCCCTACCATCTCGATCGTCATGAATTTTACCAAATTTGATCTTATTTTAGGATTGGATTAATTAACCAAATATAAATATGAGGTTAAATGTGCTGAGAGAGTTGTTAAAGCGAAGACTAAATCAGAGGAGTATATAACCAAACCATGTGAAGGTCTGAATTCGAATAGAATAGAATTCTGTTCAGCTCTTGATGTTTCTCCTGCTCCAATAGAAAATATTCCTGTTGCCACAGAAAATATTCCTATCGTCGAAAATTATGAGGATGTGTTTGAAGAAGTGAATAGCTTACCTCCGCGTAGAAAAATTGATTTCAAAATCGATTTAATGCCGAATGCCAGGCCAGTAGTGTACCCAATTCGGAGAATGACTTTAAAGGAGAAAGAAGAATTAGGGGTCCAGACTCGACAATTACTATGGAATGTTCTGATCAGGCCTAGTTTTTCTAATTGGGGAGCAACAGTGGTGTTTGTCCCAAAGTCAGATGGTACTCTCATACTGTGCGTGGATTATCGGGACTTGAATAAGCAGACATTAAGGAATAAATATCCACTGCCGCGAATTGATGATTTTTTGGATCGTTTGAATGAAGCGCAAGTGTTTTCAAGAATGGACCTGGCTACATGTTTCTATCAGCTGCTAATTCCAGAAGAATGTGTTACTTTGACAGCATTCAGAGGTCCAGACTTATTCTATGAGTGGTTAGTAATGTCGTTCGGCTTATGTAACGCTCCAGCTTATTTTGTCGATCTAATGAACAGGGTATTCAGAGAAGTCTTGAATAAATTCGTACTGGTTTTCATTGATGACATATTGATCTTCTCTATGTCTGATAGTGAGCACGCTAAGCATTTGGAACAAGTTTTAGAAATTCTCAGAAAGAATGTTTTAAAAGCTAAATTTTCTAAGTGTATATTCTGGCAAGAAGAAGTGAAGTTTGGTCACGTCGTATCAAAGGAAGGAATTTCAGTTGATCCAAGTAAAATTTCAGCTACTCAAGATTGGAAGCAGCCTAGTACACCCAGAAAAATAAAAAGTTTTCTTAGATTGGCTAGTTATTATCGGAAATTCGTTAAGGATTTTCCGAAGCTATCTAGTCCATTAACGCAGCTTACTAAGAAGCACACAAGATTTAATTGGACTCCAGAATGTGAGGCGGCTTTCCAAGAGCTGAAATTAAGATTAACTACCACTCCTGTGTTAACTATTATCGATGGTAATCAAGCTTTTAAAGAGTATACAGATGCTTCTATTGAAGGTGCTGGTGCAGTATTAATGCAAAGAGGTCAAGTAGTTGCTTATGCAAGCCGTCAGTTGAAGCCGCATGAGAAGAAATATGGTACTCATGATCTTGAGTTGTTAGCCATCATGTTTGCTTTGAAAATCTGGAGGCATTATCTTTTGGGTGAGAAGTTCGAATTATATACGGATCACAAGTCATTACAGAATTTGTTCACCCAGAAGGATTTAAATCTGAGACAACAACGTTGGCTAGAATTTCTTGTAGCATACGATCTAGATATATTGCATACTCCGGGGAAAGCCAATGTTGTAGCTGACGCACTTAGCAGAAAGAACTTAATCATCGCCAGTCTTATTATCACAACTTCATTGATTGATAAGATATCTGATCTTCAGAATGACGATGGATTTATTCAGAGGATTAGCAAGAAAACCAAGGAGGGTGAACCATTGAGTTTCCAGATTGATAACAAGGGAAGTCTGAGGTTAATGGGCCGAATTTGCATCTCGAATATTTCTGACCTTCGAAGAGAAGTAATTGATGAATGTCACAATTCTAAGCTTAGTATCCATCCAGGAGTGAGTAATATGTATAATGATCTCAAACGCAAATTCTGGTGGAGGGCAATGAAAAGAGACATTTCAATACATGTTGGCCGGCGTTCTACTTGTCAACAAGTCAAAAGCGATCAACAGAAACTTGTCGGATTGTTACAACCATTGGAGATTCCAAATTGGAAGTGGAAGCAAATTTCCATGGATTTCATAGATGGTTTGCCCAGAACCAAGAAAGGAAATGACAGTATATGGGTAATCGTAGATCGTTTCATGAAGACTGCCCATTTTATACCTGTCAAATCAAATAGAATGGCTTAGAACCTGGCGCAGATTTATTTCAAGGAGATCGTTAGACTACATGGAGATTCCAGTAGTATTGTTAGTGACCGTGATCCAATATTCACTAGTAAATTTTGGGAAGCATTCCAAGTAGAGCTGGAAACAAAGTTAAACCCTAGCACCACATATCATCCTCAAACAGATGGACAAACTGAGAGGGTAAATCGTATACTAGAAGATTTATTGCGGGCATGTATTATTGACTTTGGCGGATCGTGGGAAGATCACTTGCATTTGGGTAAGTTTTCGTATAATAACAGCTACCAAGAGAGATTAGGAATGTCACCATTCGAAGCATTGTATGGTCGACCATGTAGATCTCCCGCATGTTGGGTAGAATCAGGCAATCGATTAGTATTGGGTCCCAACATGATTCGTGAAGCTTCGGATAAATTCGATTTCATTCAGAAGCGACTGAAAATAGCTCAAAGCCGACACAAGAGTTATGCAGATTCTAGGAGAAGAGATTTAGCATTCGTTGTTGGTGATTATGTATATCTTAGAGTTTCTCTGATGAGAGGAGTAGTCCAATTCGGGAAAACAGGGAAGTTGGCACCGAGATTTATTGGTCCATTTCCTATAATTGAGAGGATTGGAACTCTAGCTTATAGGGTTCAATTACCTGACTGGTTGCCCGGAGTACATGATGTATTTCACGTGTCTCAACTTCGTAAGCATGTGCATGATCCAGATCTAGTTGTAGAAGAAGTATCGCAACAGGATTTGGATATTACTCCAGAATTAGCAGTGAGAAGAGAACCACTGAAGATTATTGGCAAAGAAACCAAAGAGCTAAGGAACAAGATGGTTCATTTAGTCAAAGTGCAATGGAGCGGAGATCCTAGAGACTGTACATGGGAGACAAAAATAGCATTAAACAGGCTTATCCCAAGTGCAGAGTGGACATCTCTGATTAGCTCTGGTGCAAGGTACATCTACGGTATACTCTATTTTCTGTTTTGTTTCCTACTTTACTGTTGTTTCCTTTTCGGGGACGAAAAGTTTTAAGTGGGGGAGATTGTAACAACCCGGAAAATTAGAACCAATTTAAATTTTTTATTTTGGCTATTTTAATGAATTTAGAATATTTAAAATGATTTATTTTAAATAATAACGACTAAAAATTTATTTAAATTGAAGTTAGAACGAATAAATTTATTTTAATTATATAAGAAGTCTGAAATGGCGCGGGAGTTTGAAAATTCAACTTTGAACTTTGACTGAATGTACAGGATTCAAAATAAACCGGATTTTAATGAAACCAAAATTGTTTAAATCTGTTTAAAAACATCTTTCTAATGAACCTGAAAAATCAAAATTTCATAGCGGGAATCAAAAGTTATGGCCAGTTGAATATTCATAATTGTCGCTATGAAATTTAATATAAATATAGCCCTTAAAAATAGATATTCTGCAAATGACCTCCATTTTCGACAAGGCCACTTTGGTTGGATCCGGAATGTCAAATTATTGCTAGGTTTCAAATTCCATAATTTTTGGAATTAATATGTGAGCGTGGGAAAGGAAAATGCATTTAGTAATTTCAGTTTGAATTGGATCGACCAGAAAAGGTCCATTTTTCAAACGGTCTACAAATTCGACGAAATTAATTTTCTTGGGACTGTATCATCTGAACATAGTTAGATTTATTTTTCGGGAATTTTTGGAAATAGTATGTGCCCCCGGCAAATTAAAATGTACGTTCAAATTCAAATTTGAAAGTTTTACATTTTAATTTGAAGAAAAACTAACTGTAACTGTCGAATGGGCTTACGAAACATATTCCATTGTGCCCGGAATGGGGGTATTTAGCTAGGGGTATTAGTCGTTGGGTTTGATTTGGAGTTCGAATAAGGAAACACTATTTTTCGAATAAATATATATGTCGACCAATTATAATTTTCCTTTTATAATTTAATTTTCCAAAAAGTCAGTAAACCCCTGAAATCCTCTCGTCGACGGCGGAAAAGAGCTCCGACCTTCTCTCCTCTTTATCTCCCAATCCATGCAACAAAACCCAACGATCCAGTTGAAGATTTTTTAGTGCTCACCTCCAACTTTAAATCCATACCTGATTCGACCCCTGTACTTGCGCGTATCTCGAGATCCATCGCCAAGAAGTTCGCCCGCGTCGAACTGCCTAGCGCTGCCATATGGAGTTCGAGTTCATCGTGGCCTATCTCACTGGAAAGCCCTCTCGTAGCTCTAGGTCGTGGTACCCTCCGATCATTCTTAAGCTCAACGGATTGGACTTAGTTTCAAAACCTAGTTTTGAACAAAAACAATAATCATCGGCTGGTATAATTTAAACTGTTTATAACATTTAAGAGCGCTGTGATTGTCGTATAAAAATCATATCTTTTTGCTATGTTTTCAAAATCCAGTGGAACAAGAGACATTGGACTCGTGACGACGTCTTCTACATTCTAGAAGAGACTGGAGAATTTTTTGAGCTTCCTACAATTTTAGAAGGAGTGGAACCCAATGTGAGATTTCTAAATTCAAATTGGAATGGAAAAGCGATGTATAAATTATATACGCATTGTATACCACATATATGGGCGTTGTATAAATTATATAAGTGATGTATAAATTATACATGTGCTGTATAAATCATATATGCATTGAATGGTGTTGAAATGGAATTGAAATATATTATATACATATACATATATATATATATATGTATATGTTTATGTATATATATACACATATACTCCCCTCGTCCATAGACCATGGATGATATAAATTGTTTGGAGTTGTGATTGTTTGGATTGTGATTGAGAATGATTGATTGTGGTTGAAACAAAGTGGTTTGGGTTTGTGGTAAATTCACATGGTTGTGAAAATGAATTGTTTAGAGAAAACAAATTGTATAGGAAAAAAATACCCCTTGTAAACGCCACGAGGCCTAAGGTAGCGCGGGGAGCCGTACTCGGGACAGTGCCGATTTTAATTAGCCTACCGTTATAATGCCGAAATTTTCTGAAATATTCATGCGTTTGAAATATATTCAAGTGTTGAATTATATCCCTGTGTTGATAAAATATTCATGATTGCCATAAATTGTTTAGATAATAAAAATATCATTTTTATTATGCATGTGACGTGTATAAAATACTTATGTTTGAAACAAAATGTTTAAACAATAAAAATCATATTTTTATTGTATGGTTGAGTCACTAAAAATACTCAAGTGTTGAAAAAATTATTGGAACGATAAATATCACATTTTAATCTGTATGTGAGTCACTAAAAATACCCATGTGCTAAATTAATTAGCGGAACGATAAAAATCACATTTTTATCATGTATGTGAATCACTAAAAATGTTCATGAGTTGAATAAATTAGTGGAGCAATAAAATTAACATTTTTATTGTGTATATCAAGTACTAAAACATTCGTGTGTTGAATAAATTCTTTGAACGATAAAAATATCATTGTTATCACGTATCCGACTTACTAAAAATACACATGTGTTGAAACAAAAATTTGGTTACTATGAATATTATTTTTATCATGTATATGAACTAAATAAAATACACATGTGTTGAAATATATTTTTGTTCGCCAAAAATATCATTTTTGTCCTATGTATGAAGTGTTAAAAATAACGAAAGGTTGAAATAAATATTTGTTGATTGAAAATAATATTTTTAACATGTATACGAACTGTTAAAAATAACGAAAGGTTGAAATAAATATTTGTTGATTGAAAATAATATTTTTAACATGTATATGAAGTATTTAAAATTATCTTGTATAGGAATAAATATTTGTTCGCTAAAAATATTATTTTTAGCTTAGATATGCACATATATACATGTACTGAACAGGTAAATGGATTTGCTATTGAGTAAAGAATTTATTTGCGTGCCCGACAAATAAGTAAACCTTAATGAGTTGGCTGCACAATTTTATTTATATATTAACTCCCGTGAATGCCATTGGATGCGGGCTGCTGGTTGTTCTGTGTGAGATTATAAACGTCACCATAAAATAGTAACAATTAATTTTGAATTACACTGCATGGCATACTTCGTGAAGATAGCATACTCTATCATATACCACATAAGCATTTGGAGCTTAGGTGACGAGGTTGGAATTACCATACAAACGAGACGCTTGTATGGAGATGATTGTAATTCAGGTTGAACCGAAGACGAACTATTGATTTCAAAGCATATCATATTCCATGTAAGCATTTGGAGCTTGTATGATGAGTTTGAGATTACCATATGAGCGAGATGTTCGCATGGCATTGATTGAATTACAGGTTGAACTGAGGACTGATATGGACAAAATAAATATAACGGTAAATTGCCAGATTAAATAAAAACCCCACACGGGTGTAGAGTTGACAATAATCACGTCTCTCTAGTTATTAGATACGGTACATGGATTATTTATTTTCCAATACTAGACGAGGTGACGAGATTTATCTTTGGAGTAATTTTACACACTACCTCGGGCATTGATAGGACACTAAAAATTGTGTGTGCTTATACTGGATTTATTAGGTACCTAATACGGCCCAACAAATTTCCAACCCCCGTCCAAAGGAGGTTATGGCGAAAAAATTCGAAATTTAAAGGCGTTAGCCAAAATTTGGAAGTGAAAACTGTTTGGAAATCTTCGAATGAATTATATACATATATATATATATATATATAAATTAAAATAAAACCAATCGCGCAGCTGCAGTTCGTGTTTTGAAATCGTGATTTTAAACGATTATACCAAAAAATTCGAGCATCGGATTTCCCCGAAATTAAAACCGTTGGGTTCTCCTTGGAAAGATCTTTCCAACGATATAAAATTCGTTAAGATCCAAAATGTCTTAATCAAATTTGGACGAGAGCAGCGCCACGGTCATTGAATGACCTGAAACATCGTTTGTCGGAAATGGACTATTTTTAAATAAATAAAAATAGTGAAAAATCGTTTTAAAATACTTTAAACGATGTGGAATGGAGATAATCCTGTTTTTCCTTGGTTTGTTAGATATTTTGATGGTTGGATATATTTGACATAAAAATTATACTAATGAACTGAAATGTGGATGTCGAATAGGTTAACCATAGAAACAATTGATTTGAATTCTATACATGCGTGAATTATTTGAAAAGGCCAAGTTAATTCTCATTTCAAATAATTGATTGACGATGAAAAAGTCGAAGGATGAAGACGGTGGTTGAATACTGGAGATCTTCACATCGTTTGGATGATTGGTGATGTCTTGGTTGGGAGGCATCCCAAGACAAGGTAATATGTGGTGATCATCTAGACATACTTGGAGATCGACCGGATATGCGATGGTCTCTCTCCTGTATTGGACATACGGGACGAGAAATAAGGTGCCTTCGATTTCGTTCAGACCTAGAACGAACTTGTAAATGGATGTGTGTCTGACATTGGATTTTATTCTGTGCTGATTGATTTCTATTATATATATATCTGTTTGGTGGCGGAGAATTTATTCTCTTGCTTAACACCCTTCTTTGAGACATATGAGCTCAGATGTTATATATCGATAGACATCAGTCGCATGGCATGGAATGTCAATGTGGCATGCTGAGATGTAGTGATAAGGGCTTTTATTGAAAAGCAGAGCCTTGTGGGTGATGATCAAAGCACGACTTTATTATAGCATAGTTTTGTGTATGGCGTTAATTCGCGAGCCTGACACCCCGGGTATGAACCAGAAATGAGAGAGGACTTCAGGAAGGTCATGCGTTTCTTTCTAGCTAGGAGGGGTGTCATGTTATGGAGCTGTGACGACCCGAATTCCCGTTCAGACGGAAACAGGGCTATCTTTGGAATATAACATAGAAACAGATAATAGCAGAACAAAATTAAATAAATACACCAGATAATGAACAACAAAATATACTGGATAAAAGTAATCATCAGAGTTACACAGTATACAGGATCTTACTTAGTACAAATACAGTTCAGCTATACATAAATGTCTACAGCGGAAATAAACAAAATATGTACAATAGGAGCTGAACAGCATAAAAGGAAATAAATGATAGAACCCATCTTCAGCTCCAGCTATCCAGAAAGAACCAGCTAAACCTGAATACAAGGCTGCCCGTGTGGAAAAAGGGGCACCCGAGTTTGAGGAGCCCAGACACTTTTACTTATGTGGATGATGGAAAGCGAGGCGCCTCGGTTATATCGGTCACTATGGTGCCGACGGATAGTTTGGTCAATATATGACCAGTTTACACCCATAGGGCGGGGAAACGTAATGTTCAGGCATTTTAATCCACTTCATGTGGACCATCCCTGATGATCCAGGTGTAGCTGCGGCTTTATTCTGAGGCTCGGGCTAGAGAGTCTCGAATGCGGTAAGGACGATCCCTTGCCTTGGTCCACGACGGAAATCCGACTTCCAATACAACATGTGTGGTTTTAATTGTACACCTATATAAGGCGACATAGTAGATGGTAGCTATGTCGTCAATGATTGAAACATTATGATTGAAATTGTTTTTGAAATATATATGCACTAGTAATAACATCAAATGATTTTGATTTATACGTATCAAGCATATTTTGGCTATTATAAGGTAAAACCCTATCCTCCGGTTTGCGTTGCATTGTGTGATGGAACCTGAGTCTTATAATGGCTCCATTTTCTATGAAAAGCATTGCGTTGTTTAAATGATCTACTTTATTTATGCACTGGCAATCCAATGGAGTAAACCCGTTCTGCGTCAACGGCGTGATCCTGTGATTGACCTTATTGTTAAATAGGTTATGTAACAACCCGGAATTTTGGGCCGAATTTAAAATTTTTATTTCAATTATTTTAGAGGGTTTTTAATATTTAAAATAGTTTATTTTAAATAGTAACGTCGAAATATTTAGTTTCGTCGACGCTGCGACGTATGAATGAATGAAAAGAAAAAAAAATTCCGTTATTAAATTAAAATATTTAATAAATAATAATAATGATGAAAAAAAATTTACAATAGGAAATGGTTAATATTAACATTTACATGCACCTCATTTTATTTACATTTCTTTTTCTTTTATTCCTACATTCATGCATCAGCATGTTTACATTTCCTCTCTCTTTTATTTCTATACTGATGCATCTGCATGTCTACACTTCTTTTTCCTTTGATTCCTACATTCATGCATCTGCATATTTAAAATCTCTTTTCTCTTTTTATTTCTACATTCATGCATCAGCATGTTTAAATTTCTTTTCTCTTTTATTTCTACATTCATGCATCTGCATGTTTACATATCTTTTCTTTTTTATTTCTTTGATATCTGTCTTCCTTTCATATGCATCCGTTTTAAATGAAAATTATTTTGTATAATATATCCATGTGTGCATTTAATAAAAAAGGAAGCGAAAGGCTTTCGTTTAATACATTAAATAGATAAGTAAAAATTAATTACATTCTACATGTATATGTATGGTACATTTAAATGTGTGTTTCTTAACTAATGCAGTTTTGTGGATGATCAAACTATATACATATGTGTAAATAAATCACATAACTTTCTTATAGTCGTCATTTAACAATAAATGATGCATTCATTTTATTTGTCCCTTCCTGTATATTTACCATATTTCCTTCTTCTCCTTTTCTTTTCTTTTCGATTTCTATCTCATGCAGCTTCTTCTTTATTATAAAGTAACGTTTCCCATTCAATAACTTTTGGAGAAAATAAACAGTGCATTAATTACATTCTTATTTTCTATTTCTCTTTTTCTTTCTTTTTTTTCTGTTCAGTTTTCCAACATTTTGTTTTTTTTCATTTTTCTTTCCTTTAAATCAACTATATGTATATATCTATTTCTCTTTCTCTTATTCTTTCTTGCAACTAAATAGGTTGCTTAAATTATGATATTTAATATTGCATGTTTTGAAATTTAAAAAGTTGCTTAACTTAAACAACTAGAAAAAAAAGGGCAGGCATTTAATTTGTTTATAAATACAAAGAGGCATTTAGGGGAAATAACTGGCGCATTTATTCTCTACTCTCTCTCCTCTTCTAATGATCAATCAAATTCATTTTTATATATAAAACTATTCCCTTTATTCCACCCCCCCTTTTTTGTTGTTATTCTCTATTCTCTTTATATTTACAATCTGCAGACATCAAAAATAAATAAATAAAAATATTAATTAAAAGGAATAAAAATAATAATTTCCTCCACTATATAATATCCTTTCACTTCCTTAACCCTAATTTCATAAATAAAGCAGCCACCGTTTCTAAAATCTATGGCTACACTCTCCCTTTCTCCTTTTTTCTTTCTTTCTCTCCTAATCTACTCAAAGAATTCATCAACTCAAAAATAAATAAATAAATGGAAAATCAAAGAGCATGACATGACCTCCAACATCAACGGTCATGATTGAATTATGATGAGCGGATTGAGAGGATCTCGCGCTCTAAGGCGCTGAAGTCAGAGGCAAATCGGCGGTGGTGGTTAGTGTATGGGCTTCATCGTCATGACGGCGGATGGGTCTCAGGGGAACGGCTTTTGGTGCAGCAATGATGAAGATTGGTGGAATTTTTGTGCGTGTCTTCCTGGAAATCAGAACGAAGAAGAAGATGGCCTAAATTTTGGGTTAACACTAAACAAAAAACGAAATCAGATGATTTTAGATGCATTGGATTCGCTTCGACCGGATCTACACAATGAAATAGACCAGAGATGAAATGGTGAGATTATATATATATTTTATATATAGTCTTTTAATTTAATTATTTCTTGCCTTGTGTTATTGATGTTTGTATGTACACAAAAATGAATAGGCGATGTATGATTGAAATTGGTGATTGTTGTTTGGGTTATTATTGTCAAATTGTTGTTGCATACGTTGTTGATGTGATTTGGCTTAATCAATGGAGATTGATGTTTATGCGCAAATTAAAGATTCATTCTTTACTTATTAAATTTCATGAAAACTTATATTTCAATAAAAAAAAATTATAATTTTTATTGTTGTTCATAAAAGTGGATTTTATTTGGTTTGGAGATTTTGCACCAAAATCTCATTTTTTCATGTTTTACATGAAAACATGAATTTTGTGCACAATCGTTGAACTAAATAAATATTTCATTTTTATTGGACTACATGGAAATGAATCTTTAATTAAAATATTGATTTTTGATAAAAATAATATTTTAATTGATTTATGGCAAAGTTTGGGTTTTTATGCAAAATGGCCTTTTTTGGACAAAAAGAACAAAATATTGGTTTTATCATTCTTTTTGAAAAATAAAGATGATATCTTTATTTAATACGAAATTTTGAAATAAAATTATGTTTTTGAAATGGTTTATAATTATATTTTCGAATATAAAATATTAATTCAACGTTTCAGGCACATGCAGTTCGCGTTGTGTAATTCAAAATTTCAGGAAAACAGCGCCATAATTACACTTGACCTGTAACGTCATAATAATTTTAAAATGAATAAAGTTGTGGTTTTTATTTTAAAATAAATAAAGTCTTGATTTTTTATTTTGGATTAAAGATAGAGTTTGGTTAAACTTTTATTTTTAATAAAAGGTATGAATAAAAGGTTTGTTTTTTTAAAGGACTTAAACGAATAAAGGATTTGTTCTTTATCCAAAAAGGACTAAATTAAATAAAGTTTTATTCTTTATTTTAAAGGGACTAAAATGAATAAAAGTTTATTTTTTATTTAAAAAAAAAGGATCAAAATGAATAAAGTTTGTCCTTTATTTATGAATTGATTTAAATGGAAATATTTAAAGATGAACTGTTTACATTAAGATGAAACGGTACAAAAGAGTATGTTTTGTTTTGAAATTGTTTCATTAAAAAAGAATGAAATTAAAAACCGTTACACCTATTATGTGAACATTGTTAAATTGTGCATATTATTTAGGTTTCTAGTTGAACACTTGTATACACCACCATTTACAAGCGACCTGGCTTGTTTATGTAACTGGACGATCAATTTTCACATGTCGTCCAGAAGCACAGTTTATTTTCTATTACTCGAATTGTGTTGGTTGAAACCCCACATGGGTCAAGGGCTGATATTGAATACACGTCACCCTTGTGGTTAATTAGAAATGCACTTTGGTTGTTGATGTTTGAAAATTGATATGAAATAAATGTATGATTTCCGTATAATTGAATTATATGGAAATGGTGTGGGCCTCATTCCAATTTTAAATGAAAGGAATAATTTTCATTTATTACTAAATTAATGGAATTAATTGACGCTTGAATTAAGAAGACTATATCTTTATCATTTGGAAAGTTATAATGAATTATTAGAATTGGTAAAATTACATTCCAATTATAATAAGAAAATTGAATTTAAAAGATTCCGTTTTTATGTTAACATTAAATGCAGAAGATTTGGTTTCAATACCTAACATAAACGAATTGATATAGACTGATTACGTTTAAAGTTGGAATAGTAATTTTTGATATCACATTTTTGGAATAACTAATATTATGATAATATGAAGAGTCAAGGTTTATTTTGGAAAGGTAAATATTAAGTTATATTCTGAAATATAGGTTATTTTAGAAGTTAGAGATTTTAAAATATAGAATATTTTAAAATAATATTTTCAAGAAATAATTATAATTATAAATTATAATTGTATTTGGACACGAGGTTAGGTCATATTTATGGTGGAAGTCTGCCCGGACCCAACCGGCATATCCAGCAGCCATAAATGTTGGGCCTAATGTGAGAGGTCCAAGTACATGAATTCAAATTGGTTTTTTGACACGAGGTTAAGCCCAACTTATGGGATAAGTCTGCCCGGAACCAACCGGCATATCCAGCATACATAAGTCGCAGGCTTAATGTGAGAGGTCTGGCCCGGTATAAATATAAATGAATAAGAAAATAAACTGATATATTAAATCTGTTTTAAATAGCAACGCCATTGTTAACCCGAACGAGTTTATCGATAAATCTTATTCATTTTAAAATGAATATTTAAAGAAAGTGATTTATAAAATTTAATATTTTGGAAATATTAATATTCTGATATGATAAAGAAGAGGAATATTCAATTTTGATATAAAATTGAAAATAAAGTTGGAATCGTTTTTAAACTAATTTAAAAAATATGGAAAAATTATGTAAAGTCATAGTAAATACTTTAGAAAGATTTTGGATAGAAAAATCCCATATTTGAAAAGATAAAAATGTATTTTTATCAAAGTAAACTCGTTAACTAACTAGTATAATAAATCAAAGTAATTGAATTAAAGTGAAATTGAATTTTGGTTTGTCATGAATAGTGTCTTAAATAACACTATTCTTAAACCCAGTTGAGAAAAGGATCTTTTAATTAAGGTTATTAGAGTTTCCTATTATATTTATTAATCGGAATAAAGTTGAAATGTGAATTGGGTTTATTGTGAACTATGTTTTTAAACGACATTTGTTCTTTAACCCAATTGACAGGGAAAATGTGATTTGGAATTTATAAATCTTTTATTAAGATATAATAAGAGTTTTTTTCAAAAGAAAAGTCTTCCGATTATATATATTAAATTCGAATGGAATGGAATTCGATTTAATATTAATTGAGATAGGCTTCTATGAAATAAGACTGTTAATATATATGGAATTTAAAAGGCTTTGTCGTTATTCCATTTATATTTATAGTCCGATATAGAAATTTATACCGATTATATATATTGATTTGATTTCTGTGAAAATTCCACATTTAATGGAATAGGATTTGGGTTTATCGTGAATAATGTTTTAAATGACATTAGTTCTTTATCCTAAATAAGATAAGATTTATTTCTTAAAGTGGAATAATCATTGAATAATGATTTTTGATATTTAAAACCAAATTGGAGTTTTAAATGAATTTCTAGAAAGAGGATTAAAGAATAATTTAAAGAATTTATCTTTGGTAAAATGAATGGGAACCTTTCCCTAATAATATGCCGTTTAAAAGAATATTCTGAATTGGAATGAGGCGTTGGATGTGTTCTTTTAGCACTTGATTTTTAATTATAAAATACGCTGATTATCCGGAAAGACCGGGTTTTACCCATTCCGAATATTTATTAGACGATGAAGAGTCGAAGATGAAGACGGTGTTGAAGACCGGCGGTTTTCACATCGGATGGATTTGTTGCTACTGAGGTCTCCGATAGGAGTAGCTGCCCTGAAGGGATTTCTGTGGTAGTCGTCCGGACGTATGTGTTGATTGTCCGGATATACGAGAACCACCCAGGTTTCTCCGGTTTCGTTCAGAACCAGAACGGACTTGTAAGTGGATTGTGTGTCTGACATTGTATTCATTTCTACTGTTGAACGCTACTGATTATATATTTCTGTTTGGTGGTAGAGAATTTATCCTCCACTTAACAATCTTCTCTAAGACGTATGAGCTTAGAGGTTATATATATATTGGTAGATGATCAATAATATGGTACGGTCTGACAATGTGGCATGCTAAGATGCAAATGATCAAGGCTTTGTTGAAAAGCAGGCCTTGTGGTTGATGATCAAAGCACAGCCTATTTAGGCATAGCTTTGCGTATATCGTGACTTCGTGAGCCTCACAGCCCGGTGGAGTCTAAAACGGGAGAAAGGAACGCAGGGAGTGCACACGTTTTTTTTCTAGCTAGAAGTGGTGTCATGGTATGGAGCCCAAACATTTATGTGGTTGTTGGATTTTTTTTGCGAGGCCTCGGATTTATGCGGTCGCCCTCGGCCGTGTTGTAGGTTCACTAGAACCGGGGAACGTGTGTTCAGGCATTTCTAATCCACAAAAGTAAGTGTGGACCGGCCCTGCAGGATCCAAGGGTTGGACAGAGTACCAATCCTGGGGCATTGCTAGAATGTCTCGAATAGGTAAGGATCTCCTCCCTAGCCTTGACTCTTGATGGAAACCCAATTTCCAATACGCCCCTTGCGGTTTTGACTGTATAACTAGTATGGTGACATAGTAGGATGGGGTACTATGCCGTCTAGGATTGATACATTTACTCTGAAATGTTTTTATAAATATATATACACACTAATACCGTTTTTACGTATCAAGCATCTTTTGATCATTATAAGGTAAAACCCTATCCTCCGGCTTGCGTTGCATTGTGTGATGGGATTTGGGTCTTATAATGGTTTCATTTTTCTAAAAAGCATTGCATTATTTGACGATTTATTTTAGTTATGCACTGGCAATCCAATGGAGTAAACCCGTTCCGCATTAGCGGCGTGGACCTGTGATTAGCCTTCTTATTAGATAAGTTAAGTAAAGAATTCTCACACCAGTCCCACGACTGACCTGTAGTTTGTTTCACTTTGCAAACTCGGGTGCCCTCTTTCCACACGGGCAGTCGAGTAGTTTATTTGGCAGATATATTAAGAAAGATCCTGCTTTGAAGACTGAAGCTGTGGCCAAAATGTGATAGCCTTCAACTGAGATTAGTTTCGCTGCAATGTATAGAGTTTATTGTAATTTATTCTTCCGCTGTATTTATTACCAATGTATTCTGATATATATTCTGTACTCTGATGTAATATTTATTATGGTGTTATAAAAGTCTTATGTTATTTGTTTTAATGTGTTGTATGCCTAAAGTTGATGTATCCGCAGATTTCCATTCTTTGGGTCAGACCTGTGTGGCTTATGGTCGATTCAAAGGGTGGGAATTTTCTGGGCTATCACAGTTGGTATCAGAGCTCAGGTTAGCTCAAATCTTTGGGGTACAACTCGTTAGAACTTAACAGAAGACTCATCAGAGATTGGATTAGTAATATCCAATAAGAATACTCATTAGAGATAGGATCAGTAGTATCCTAGAATGAGAAAACTCATTAGAGATGGGGCTAGTAATACCCTAGAATGAGTTGAGAGTGCCAAGTCTATAATTAACGTATTTGTGATTATATATATAATCCGATTTTAGAAATTATAACTTTTGAATATATAAAAACTATGTATATTTGAGAGGATAATCAATTAATAAAATTATTAAAACCAAATGATAAAAGAATAAAAACTGAATTGATAAATTAAACTACTCTTAGCTTTGTTCCTTTTCGAGGACGAAAAGTTTTAAGTGGGGGAGATTGTAACAACCCGGAATTTTGGGCCGAATTTAAAATTTTTATTTCAATTATTTTAGTGGGTTTTTAATATTTAAAATAGTTTATTTTAAATAGTAACGGCGAAATATTTAGTTTCGTCGACGCTGCGACGTATGAATGAATGAAAAGAAAAAAATTTCCGTTATTAAATTAAAATATTTAATAAATAATAATAATGATGAAAAAAAATACAATAGGAAATGGTTAATATTAACATTTACATGCACCTCATTTTATTTACTGTGAAAACCCGTAACTTCCCCGTAAAGGAAAGTGTCGGATAGTTCGAGAACAAGCCACAACAGAACGCATATAAAAGAACATTTCATTGTATAATACAACAATGCATCAGAATACAAGAATATACAGAGTATAAATGAATATTACACAGAAATATCAGCGATTTAAATTACATTTAAATACATAGCAGCGGAAAATAATACAATACACAACTAGAAGTAGATATACGGATACAAAGCTTTCCGGATATCGTTCCAGCTGTAAACCAGGATCCTGTGAATATAAATCTGCAAAACCAAAACTACGAGCTGCCCGTGTCAAAATAGGGGCACCCAGAGTTTAGGTTAAAACAATAAACTCTATGTCAGTCATGTGACTGGTGTGAGAACTAAAACAGTTATTATTCTTTATTTTAAAAGTTAGGTAAATCGAGGGACCACGCCGTATAACACGGAACGGGTTTCCTCCCAAGAATACCAGTGCATAAAACAAACAGCGCAATGCTAAATAAAGAAAAATGAAGCTGTTATAAGACCCAAGTCCCATCACACAATGCAACGCAGCCGAGGATAGGGTTTTCCCTTATAACAGCCAAAGAATGCTTGATACGGTTAAAACAAATCGTTTGATACTATTATAAGTGCATAGTGTATAAAACAACTTCAAATCATAAGTATCAATCATAGGCGGCATGAGCGCCCCATCCCACTATGTCGCCATACTAGGCTCTACAAATAAAACCGCAAAGTCACGTATTTGGAAATTGGATTTCCGTCTATGAACCGAGGCAAAAGATAGTCCTCAACCGATTCAAGACAATCTAGCCCATGTCTCAGGATCAGAGCTCGAGTGACCCTTGGATCCTCAGGGCCAGTCCACCGATGTGGATTAAAATTAAACCCTGAACATGCGTTTCCCCGCCCTATGGGGCGTAAATGAGCCAACCAAATGACTCCATCGGTTCGAGAACGACCGATCAATCCAAGGCGCCTCGCAACAGCAACAACCACATAAGTCAAACTCGTCAGGGCGTGTAAAACCACTGACGCTACTTCTAGCTAGAAAGAAACGCATGCCCTCCCTGACGTCCTCTCCCATTTTTGGTTCATACCGGGTGTGAAACTCGCGAAGCAAACGTTACACAAAGCTACGCCACAAAGGCCTTGCTTTGATCATCACCACAAGACTTTGCTTTTCAACAGAAGCCTCGATCAATTGCCACTTAGGCATGCCACACAGGCAATTCACTCCATGCGTTCGATATCCATCAATATATAACCCCTGAGCTCGTACGTCTCAGAGAAGGGCGTTAAGCAAGAGAATAAATTCTCCGCCACCAAACAGATATATATTTAATAGAGATCAATCACACGGACTAAAATCCAATGTCAGGCACACAGTCCATTCACAAGTCCGTTCTGGGTCTGAACGAAACCGGAGGCACCTAGTACCCCGCATATCCTTCGATCTCCAAGTACGTCTGGACGATCACCAACTGTTTCCATCTTCTTGGGTGTACAGCCCAATCAAGATCATCAGTAATCACCCAAACGACGTGGAGACTTCCGGTCTTCAACCTCCGTCTTCATCTTCGACTTATCGTCGTATCAGTTATTCAGAATGGGATAAACCCGGTCTTTCCGAATAACTCGCATATATTTTGAATAAGTGTTACACAAACACAACATATGCCTCATTCCAATTCATCAGTCACTAACCGTTAATTAATCAAGAGAATAATTCCCCAAATATTAACCCCGAAGGCCGAAACTAACATCAGATCAATATCCAGGAAACCATTCTGCTTAGCTAACCGACAGTTAGTTTCTAAATTTCACATTCATAGGGAAAGGTTCCCATTAATTTTATCCAAGATAAATTCCTTGAATTTATTCTTTAATCTATTTTTGAATATCAATTCAAACTAGTCGGGATTAACGAACCTTACCGAAGTAATCATTTGTTTTAATTTCCCAATCCCAACCTATTCATCCCATGAAGTAAAACTGGTTATACTTCATATCTAACACCACGGTGTTATCGGTAAATTCAATTACCATTTCACGTTCAAATCTAATTAAAGATTTAACTATCGCCTGGAGCAAAACTGGTGATACTCCATTCTCGATCATTTCAATCTAATTAAAGATTCATTAAAACACCACTTGGTTTTAATCGTTAACTGGGTTAAAGAATCAGTGTCATTTAAAAACACGGTTCACGATAAACCCAAAGTCACATTCCATTAATTATCGGGTTAAAGAACAAGTGTTATTTAAAACACTGTCCACGATAAACCCAAAAATCAATATCAATTCAATTCCATTTAAATATTATTTAATTGGTACACTTCATTAAATCTAAGTAAAAAGATTTAATCTTTTTTTTTGAACTGGGTTCAAGAACAGTGTAAGTGAAGACACCATTCACGACAAACCCAAATCACATTTGATATTCAATACAAGGCTCTGAATAGAAAATATATCGGCTTATATTCAATATCAAATTCTATGATTAACAAATGTCGTATTGGAAATAACGATATAAATATATATCTTTCAAATTTCCATAACAACACCTGTATAATCACGAATTCAACATCGAAATATTCCGAAGACAATTTCGATTCAAATCCACTCCAATGCAATCATTGGAAATTTTGGTTATTTTCAAAACCATTTCAAATTCAATTTATTTATTTAAAAATAAATAGAATTATAATTCTATTTCAAAACTAGTTCATTTCGATAAAAATCTATTTTTATCTTTTCAAATATGGAGTTTTTCATCCCAATTCTTTCTAAATCATTTCTTATGATTTTACACAAATTATTACTATTTTTAATAATTTTATCAAGGCCCGTACAGTCGATTTCCATCAATGGCCATCGAACTGCACTTATAGCGACCTTTTTCAAATTTGATTTGGACATAATTCCAAATCCAACCGTTAGATTTCTAATTTCTAATATTCGTTAGAAAGCTCTTTTCGATACGAACCCAACGGTTCCGGTTTTAGGAGAATCCGACGGTCGGATCTCCCGTAATGTCCGTTTGAAATAAATGGTCGAAATTCACGAACTACCGCGGCGCGGCGCGTTCTATTCAGGCCATTATATTATATATATATAATATATAATATATACTTCGTCGATTTCTATTTAAAACGAATTATATAAATAGTTTTAAAATCGTTTCAAAAGCAATTTCAACTTTCTTTTCAATTCAAATCAAAATTGAATTCTTCTTTATAAATTCGTTTTAAAATTCATTTCTATTCAATTCAAATTTCAATTCAATTTGAATTCATTTCAATTCGCTTTCAATTCAATTTGAATTCGTTTTCAATTTAATTCAATTCCAAAGTCGTTTTCTATTCGATTCAATTCAAATTGGTTTTCTATTCGATTCAATTCAAATTGGTTTTCTATTCGAATCAAATTCGTTATATATTCAATTGAAATCACATTCGTTTTCTATTCAATTCATTTCGAAATCGTTTTCAATTCAATTCATTTCGAAATCGTTTTCAATTCAATTCATTTCGAAATCGTTATATTGAGACGACCCGATTTCCCGTTCTCACGGAAACAAGGTTATCTTTGGAATATAACACAGAAACAGATAATAGCAGAACAGAATTAAATAAATACACCATGAAATGAACAATAGAATATACTGGATAAAAGTAATCATTAGAGTTACACAGTATACAGGATCTTACTTAGTACAAATACAGATCAGCTATACATAAATGTCTACAGCGGAAATAAACAAAATATGTACAATAGGAGCTGAACAGCATAAAAAGAAATAAATGATAGAATCCATCTTCAGCTCCAGCTATCCAGAAAGAACCAGCTAAACCTGAATACAAGGCTGCCCGTGTAGAAAAAGGGGCACCCGAGTTTGAGAGTGAAACAAACTACGAGTCAGTAATGGGACTGGTATGAGAAATCTACTCAACACATATATAATTTGGCTAATCACAGGACCACGCCACTTTCGTGGAACGGGTTTACTCCATTGGATTGCCAGTGCTTTAAAACAAATCTTTCTTTTAAACATCGCTATGCTTTTTATAAAAATGAAACCGTTATAAGACTCAGTTCCCATCACACAATGCAACGCAAACCGGAGGATAGAGTTTTTACCTTATAACGGCCAAATATGCTTGATACGAATAAAACAAAGGCATTTGATATTATTGCTAGTGTTTATATGTTTCAAAAACAATTTCAAATCATAACTGTCAATCATAGACGACATGAGCGTCCCATGCCACTATGTCGCCAAATATATATATACAATCGAGATCGCACGATGTCGTATTTGGAAATTGGATTTCCGTCATGAACCAAGGCAAAAGATAGTCCTTACCGAATTCGAGACGCTCTAGCCCGTGTCTCAGGATCATAGCGCGAGTGACCCTAGAATCGTCAGGGCCGGTCCACCGATGTGGATTAAAATTCCTGAACACTGCGTTTCCCCGCCCTTTGGGGCGTCAACGAGCCAACGAATGACTCCATCGGACCCGGATCGTCCGATCAAACCGAGGCGCCTCGCAACAGCAACAACCACATAGGTGAAAAGTATAAAAATGTCAGGGCTGGTAGGTCACTGACACCACCCTAGCTAGAAAGAAACGCATGCCCTCCCTGAGGTCCTCCTCCCGTTTTAGGTTCATACCGGGGTGTGAGGCTCGCGAATTCACGTTATACACAAAGCTACGCCACACAGGCGGTGCTTTGATCACCACCACAAGACTTTGCTTTTCAACAGAAGTCCTGATCACTGCATCTTAGCATGCCACACAGGCAGTTCATGCCATGCGACTGATGTCCATCGATATACAACCTCTGAGCTCGTGCGTCTCAGAGAAGGGCGTTAAGCAAAAGAATAAATTCTCCGCCGCCAAACAGATGTATATTTAACAGAAATCAATCAACACAGAATAAACTCCAATGTCAGACACACAGTCCATTTACAAGTCCGTCCTGGGTCTGAACGAAACCGGAGGCACTAAATACCTCGCAAACCCATCGATCTCCATGTACGTCTGGACGATCACCACTAATTATCCATATTTCGGGATGCCTCCCAATCAGGACCTCGGTTACCATCCAAACGAGGTGAAGACCTCCGGTCTTCGACCATCGTCTTCATCTTCGACTTTCAGTCGTCGGTCAATTATTTGAAATGAGAATTAACTCGGCCTTTTCAAATAATTCACGTATATTTAGAATTTCAAATCGATTTATTTCAATGGTTAAATTATTCGACAACACCAATATTGTTCTTTAATGTAATTTTCACACCAAACACATTCAACCATCAAAAGCCACATAAATCAAGCAAATTCAGTTTATTTCCATTCCATATCGCTTACGATATTTTATAACTATTTATCGCTATTTTTATTTATTTTAAAATAGCCATTTTATTCAAAACGACGCTTCGGGCCATACAGCGGCCGTGGCGCTGTTTTTCTTCAGATTTGATTTACACATATCTGAAAATCTAACCGTTGGATCTTCACAAAATTTACATCATTAGAAAGGTCTTTTCAAAACGAATCCAACGGTTCCAGTTTCGGGAAATTCCGACGGTCGGATCTCCCGGTACAATCGTTTGAAGTTTCGATTTCAAAATACGAACTGCAGCGTCGTTATTCGATTAAATATAATTATATTTATATAAATAAATAAATATAATCACTTCTGGCGCTGTTTTTCTTCAGATTTGAATTAAACATTCCAGACAATCCAACCGTTGGATTTTTACAAGGTTGGTGCCGTTGGAAAGATTATTCCAAGGCGAACCCGACGGTTGTGGTTTCGGGAAAATCCAATGGTCGGATTTCCCACACTAGTCGTTTGAAATCACGGTCTCCAAATACGAACTGCACGGCTTCGTTTCGTTTTAATTTTATTTATATTTATATATTTATATAAATATAGTTCATTCAATGATTTCAATATCGTTTTCACTTCAAAAAAATTTCTAACACCTTAAAATTTTGGAAAATTTCGCCATAACCTCCCCTGCACCGGGAGCATCGGGAAATCGCAAATAGCGTTCCCGGTCCTTCTAATCTCAAAAAGAAAAAGAAAAAGCCAAGCGGCTAGCCAACAGGCTCAAAATCATCACCCAAATAAATCAGTAAATGTGTACCTATTTGTCGGGCACAAAATTTTATTCCTCTTCTCTAGCCCCTTTGCTATAACCTGTTCAATGAATATTGCATGTACATATATATACAGTTCTTATCATTTATCAATTTCTATTCGACTTCATATTTGATTTCTCTTTGGTTTAAAAACTCCATTCATTCTAATGTTACATAAATAGGTGCAAATCATTTCATTAGCTAATTAATGAATATTTCAACTCATATATGTTTATTTTGAACAAGTGGCTATTTTTAACACTTCACATTTCAACGATTTATGCATACAATAAAAATGTGATTTTTATTGTAAAACATTTCATTTCAAAACACTATTTTTCTATATAGTTCATATAGGTGACAAAATAGGATTTTTATCATAAAACAATTTCTTTTTAAATCGAGATTATTTTACACAGTTCATATAGTCGATAAAAGGCGATTTTTATTATCAAACAATTTATTTCAAAATATGAATACCATTCAACACATGAATTTCTAAACAACGAATGAATATCAATTCAACACATGAATGTTTTCTATAGTTTCTATATATAGATAAAAATGTGATTTTTATTATCGAACAATTTATTTCAAAATATGAATACCATTCAACACATGAATTTCTAATCAACGAATGAATATCAATTCAACACATGAATGTTTTCTATAGTTTCTATATATAGATAAAAATGTGATTTTTATTATTGAACAATTTATTTCAAAATATGAATACCATTCAACACATGAATTTCTAATCAACGAATGAATATCAATTCAACACATGAATGTTTTCTATAGTTTCTATATATAGATAAAAATGTGATTTTTATTATCGAACAATTTATTTCAAAATATGAATACCATTCAACACATGAATTTCTAATCAACGAATGAATATCAATTCAACACATGAATGTTTTCTATAGTTTCTATATATAGATAAAAATGTGATTTTTATTATCGAACAATTTATTTCAAAATATGAATACCATTCAACACATGAATTTCTAATCAACGAATGAATATCAATTCAACACATGAATGTTTTCTATTCAATGAATAAGTATAGTTTAAGCAGATGAAAATAATTCAAACATACGAATATTATTCAAAATTTCGGCAGCATAACGGCAGGGTAGTTAAAACCGGCACCGTCCCTAGTACGGCTCCTCGCTCTACCTTAAAACCTCGCGGTTTTTGACAATGGGGATCATGTATCTAGTTCGCACGCAGGCGGCATGTATATATTTATTTCATTTCCACAAACTAATCCTATGTGGTTTCAACCAAATATTTTTCAACCACAAATGGGTATTTTTCAACCACAATCAACCAATATCAATCACAAACAATCCCAAACAATCATTCGCTATCAATCAATTTTCACAACAATTTCAACCAATAAATATCGTCCATGGTTTGTGGACGAGGGGCATATATATATATATATATATATATATATATATATATATATATATATATATATATATATATATAGTGTAACGACCCGCATTCTACACATCATAGGATCGTAGAATATTTATTTCTTTCACATACGAAGTCGTATGGTCATGTAACTTTGGGGGACGACTATTGGGGTCATTTCCCATGTTCATGATTTTTCCCGATTTTTAAATGACTATTTTACCCCTAGTTGGCACTGTTTTGGCCATAACTTTTGACTGGAAAGGAATTTTGACCTGAAACCACTTCCATTCGCTCCGGATGATGGTTTCTCTTTCCGTAGAGTGGTCACATTAGCCAAACGGACTCACCGTTTGGGAGATATGGCTGAAACAAGTTTCAGATGGTGAAAAACAGCTTAAATTGGGCTTAAACGGGTGATTAGCAGCTAGGCCCAAGGGGAATTTCGGGTTTAGGGGTATATAGGTGCTGATTAGGGTTAGAAAACATTTCTTTAGACATTTTCCAGCCTCCACTTTCATTTCCCTTAACCTAGCCATGGCCTCCACTCTCTAAATCTCTCTAAATCACCCAAAATCACTTCATAATCAAGGATTAAGGCTTAGAGGGATCAAATCAAGGGGGATTAGCACAAGGACTGAGGTAGGGCTGCTGTTACATATTGGAATTCGTGCAAATCAGAGGTTCACTTCAGATTTGGAAGTTTTATTGTGACAAAGGTGAGTGATAGCATCATTTTGACACTAATTACGGTGATTAAGGGTAATTAGTGAAGATTAGCGAATTTATACGTAAATAAATTCTGGAAAAAAATCTTAAAATTCTAAAATAATGTTTTAAGGCTATGTTAGAAATTTGGGTTAATTTCGATGTGTTTTGCTAATCGTATGCTTAAACATGATTAAGAGGGATTATAGGAAAATGTGAGGTTTTGGCCACTTTTGATCCATTTTGATTCATTTAAATTGTTGTTTGTTGCTTGTGGTTGCTATTACATGTTGCTATGACTCTATGGCATGTTTTATGATTAATTAGAATAGCTAGATTGGTCAAAGACGCCGTCTTATGGCGCGAAACACTCGCTGGAAAAGCTGCAGGAAATGCTACAGAGATCCGGATCGGATCGGGTAGGGGATCAGATCGGGTAGGGATCGGATCGGACATATCCGAACCGGACCAGGGCGTTGTACTTTCTAGAACATAACGTGAAGAGGCAACAAGGAAGGCCTGGTCGGATCGGAGGGGCGTAGCGTGGGATCGGAAGGAACAAGGAGGACTGAAGTGGAAGAAAGAGGAGCATGGATACCATATTCCGAACCGAATCGAGAGCAATACCCGAACCGAACTAATGCTGACGAGACGGAGAGTATCCGAACCGAACCGCCTCAGAATCACCGAACCGAACCGCATGAGGGAGAGCACCGAACCGAACCGCATGAGGGAGAAGGACCCGAACCCAGAGGATGGTGGCACTCCGAACCGAACCGGGGAACGTATCCAAACCGAACCGGGGAACGTATCCGAACCGAACCTAGCATGGGGAACTGGACGTGTACTTTTACTACTTCGTGATGACTCTTCTGAAGACCAACTCCAATTCGACCAAACCCGAGATGCAAAGGAAGTCCAAATGAGAAGTTAGAGCTCAAGATTCAGATGGGAATCAACGAGTTCGCTTCATGGTTGGGCCTTGCTGCGGGACGTGTGCCAAGGAGTTATCGACGTCTATAGCTTTGGACCACTATGGTAGGAGGTACGAAGGCGGATTCAGGGCCATTATGGCATCGGTAGAACCAAGGGCTACGACCAATGAAGTGGGTCATTGAAATGTTTGGTCATGACTCCAAGTGTTTGGCTTGGTCACAGCAGGGTTTCTACAAGTCGGGATTCGTCGTTACCTCAGTTTGTCTAGTGTTCCAAAGTGGTAGATGTCGTACGCTTTACGCACTGAGTGAGAGGTGTGAGGATGGTTGATACGGATGATTTGTTTGTTATCATTATGACATACACACCCCACCCCCGTATTCTTACACCATTTATTATGGCACCTTGGAGTATTGTACGGTATGTGGTACTAACTCTTTGGTTGCAGGTCCAGGTTCAGGTATGGTTTAGTATACCTGTTATCATTCTGTTTTGATGCTTATCGCTCATACCAGGCTTTATGTCTGACCCAGAGTTTTATGTCTCCTCTTATTACTCTGGGTGCTCACACGAGCAGACTAGAGACAGGTTAGCTGGTGATGCACGGGTAGATGATCCGGAGACGAGCAGGAGGCTTCCACGTACTATATACATAATATTCTCCCTGTGTTGTTGAAGATCACTGCTTGGGCATTGTTGGTGTATCTTCTACTTTAGCTTTCTTTGTTTAGAGACAGTAAATTTGGAAAATTGTAATAAGCTGTATTGGATTTCCGCTGCTTTGATGGTTGATGTTGATTTTAGTTATCAGCTTATGCACTGTCTCACCTGTTTTATGTCAAGTATGTTATTATTATATTTTATCCCATGCGCTGTGAGACATTCTACAGGTTCCTTGATTAGTTCATTCCCTTCTTTCTTTTCTTCTGACGACCGTTCTGTGCTAGCTGGGCATGTGTACAGCGCACTTTTGGAGTAAATGCAGGTTGGTGCGGGGCGGGCCGTCACACTTGGTATCAGAGCTCTAGGTTGCGTAGTTAACCTAGGAAAGTTATCAGGGAGAGATAATACACGTATACGAGAGAGCGTATTTGTGATTACTTTGGTTTTTAAAAGCTATATATATATACTATTAGTAGTATAAGGATGAAGTCGTACTGCACTAGCACCACTATGGAGTCGTTAATCATTTCCTTTTTCAGATTGACGATGAGCCGATATGTTAGAGGTACCGGTAGGGGAGCCAATAATGGGAATGCTGCTGACATGAGGACGATGTTTACTGACCTCATGAGAGAGATGCTTAGAGATGTACAGAGGGCAGCTCCCAATGGTGGAAATGGTGGTGGTCCAATGGTGCAGGCGCCAAGAGTCGACTTCGCCAAGCTGAATAAGGATTATACTAGCCTTGGTGGGAAGCCGTTCCACGGAACGGAGTCGGCTACGGATGTTCAGGATTGGGTGGATAGTTGCGAACGTATCTTCGAGGATTTGGGTATCGAGGATGCGATGAAGAGAAAGCTAGCGTCCCGTCAGCTGCAAGGGCGGGCAATGAATTGGTGGAATGCTATAAAGGCAGCTACTCCCGAAGATCAGATTACTTGGGAGCAGTTTAAGGCTCGCTTTAGTGAGAAGTTCATTCCAGCTGCTCAGAAGTCAATGTTGTTTAAGAGGTTCTTGGAGCTCAAGCAGAATGGCAGAGCTGTCTCAGAGTATATTGCTGAATTTGACACTTTGTCAAAATATGGGTTATCTCTTATTGATACTGCAGAGAAAAAGAATGAGAAATTCATAACTGGTTTGGATCAGTACTTGGGGGAAAAACTTATTAACCACATCGATTAGACGTTTGAATCTATTGTGGGGAAAGCGTTAAGATCGGAAAGTCTCTACCCTAAGTCGAAGACTGAGGTTGCATCTGCAGAAGAGCCAAAACCACAAGCAAGTGGTGGAGGCAAGGGTGGTTCCCAGAATAAGAGAAAGCAGAACCAAGCTAAGGATGGCCAGAAGAAAAAGAATAAGCAAGGTGTGGAGTGCTTCAGCTGTGGTAAGAAGGGCCATTATGCTAGTAATTGTCGGGCCAAGCCAGCGGATAGGAAGTGCTTCAACTGTGGCCAAATGGGACATCACAAGGACAAGTGTCCACAGCCCCCTAAGGAGAAGCAAATGGTGAAAGCCTACGCTCTTAATGCTATTCCATCTTCGTCGAATGCCCCAACTGCGGCGGAGAAGGGAAAGAATGTCGTCATTCAAGGTATGCTTTCGGTTTATGATGTTCCTGTTAGAGTTTTGTTTGATACCGGAGCTTCCATTTCTTTCATATCTAGTGACCTGGTAGATAGGTTAGGATTGGAGCCCGAGATTGTCGATAGACCTTTAATAGTGACGAACCCGATTGGTGGTTCGACTAGCCTTAGCATGATTTGTCGCAATGTGGTCTTATCGAGTCATGGATGCATGTTTGTTTGTGATTGCTTTGTTTTGGGCTTTACTGGGTTTGGCATTATTTTGGGAGTAGATTGGCTCCAAAGATACGGGGTGGTGGTAGACTGTGAGGGCTTGTTGGTGACAGCTAGAGCGGATGATGGGCGGAGGATAGTGTTTGGTGGTCTACCCAGTAAGGGGGTATTGGCTAGTTTTCTAAACTCCCTCGACATTCCGCATAGTGAGTTGTCAGGTTTGCCCGTGGTTGGCCAGTATCCGGATGTTTTCGAAGAAGTGACCGGACTTCCACCACACCGAGAGATTGAATTCCGTATTGATTTGGTAAAAGATGCCAGGCCTATAGTGATGCCACTTCGTCGTATGGCACCAAGAGAGCAGCGAGAGCTCGAGGTGCAAGTCAACGATCTTTTGAAGAAGGGATTTATCAGAAGGAGTGTTTCTGAATGGTGAGCACCAGTTGTGTTTGCTACCAAGGCGGATGGTTCACTTCGTTTGTGTGTAGACTACCGCGAGTTGAATAAAGTGACGAGGAAGAACAAGTATCCTCTACCGCGGATAGATGATTTGTTCGATCAGTTGAGCGGCGCGAGAGTATTTTCTCAGTTGGATCTCACGACAGGTTTTCATCAGCTTAGAGTGGAAGCTGAGAGTATAGCTAAAACGGCATTTCGGACGCCGTCTGGGTTTTATGAGTGGTTGGTCATGCCATTCGGGCTGACCAATGCCCCAGCATATTTTGTGGATCTTATGAATAGGGTATTCAGAGATCAGTTGAATAAGTTTGTCCTTGTGTTCGTTGATGATATTTTGGTCTATTCGAGGACAGAGGAAGAACACAAGGAACATTTAGGAGTAGTGATGGAGGTGTTGAGAAAACACCAATTGAAAGCAAAGTTTTCGAAGTGTCACTTCTGGAAGAGGGAAGTGAGGTTCTTGGGCCATGTTGTATCAGAGAATGGTATTGCCGTGGACCCGGCAAAGGTGGCTACGGTACAGGATTGGCCTACGCCCAAGAATGCAACAGATGTAAGAAGTTTCTTGGGGCTAGCGGGATATTATCGTAAATTTATCCAAAGTTTCTCCAAGTTAGCAGCGCCATTGACCCAGTTGACCAAGAAGAATCAAGCTTTTGTCTGGGATGAAAGGTGCGAGAATGCATTTAAGAATCTAAAGGACAAGTTGACAAGCGCACCAGTGTTAGTCATTCCTAAGGGGGATGAAGAGATGACGGTATACACGGATGCCTGTGGTACCGGACTGGGTGCTGTATTGATGCAAGGCAGTAGGGTTGTAGCTTATGCAAGTCGACAATTGAAACCGCACGAGAGAAGATACCCTACCCATGATTTAGAATTGGCAGCGATCGTGTTCGCGTTAAAGATGTGGAGACACTATCTCTTGGGAGAAAGATTTGAGCTGTTTACAGATCATAAGTCGTTAAAATATCTCTTCTCCCAGAAGGATTTAAATCTCCGTCAGCAGAGATGGTTAGAGTTCTTAGCTTCCTATGATTTTGACATCGCATATACACCGGGAAAGGGCAATGCGGTGGCTGATGCATTGAGTAGAAGACATGCCAGCTTAGGGGCTATGTTCCTTGAATGGAAGCAACTGGAGTTTATCGCGGGGTTTGATTTTAGACCAAAGTGCGAATTGGATCCAGAAATGTTAGCAAGTTTGACTATCAGACCCACTTTGATTGAACGGATCGGCTCTAGTCATAGGGACGATCCTAACCTATTGGAAATCATCTCCAAGTTAGAGATGGGTATCGATGAGGAGATGAACAAATATGGGCTTGATCGAGATAGATGGCTTAGAAAGAATGGAAAGCTTGTTGTACCAAATTTCAATGGATTGAGAGATGAAGTGCTTAGAAAATGTCATCACTCAAAGCTAACTATACACCCCGGTGGTAATAAGATGTATCGAGATATGAAGCAGACTTACTACTGGGAAGGGATGAAAAGAGACGTTGGGAAGTTTATATCCAAGTGCATGAATTGCCAGCTAGTTAAAGCCGAGCAAAAGAAGCCTAGTGGGTTGTTGCAACCATTGGAAATTCCCGAATGGAAATGGGAGCAAGTCTCAATGGATTTCATCGATGGTTTACCAAGGACTAGATCGGGACATGATAGCATTTGGGTAATTGTGGATCGATTGACTAAGAGCGCAAGATTTATACCAGTCAAATCGACCAGGACGGCGGCCAAGTTGGCAGAATTGTATATGAAGTGGGTAGTGAGATTTCATGGAGTACCTAAAGGCATTGTGAGCGACCGAGACCCGTTGTTCACTAGTGGGTTTTGGAAGAGCTTACAAGGGGCTCTAGGGTCAGAGTTACATCTCAGTACCGCTTATCATCCTCAGACCAACGGTCAGACGGAGAGGGTGAACCGTATCTTGGAAGACCTCTTGAGAGCATGTATATTGGATTTTGGTGGATCATGGGATGACCATTTGCATCTAGTAGAGTTTGCATATAATAATAGCTACCAATCCAGTATCGGTATGGCTCCATTTGAAGCTTTGTATGGAAGACCGTGCAACTCACCATCATGTTGGATAGAGACCGGCGAGAAGTTTATGCTTGGACCAGATGTGGTGAGGGAAACTTCAGATAAAATCAAGACCATTCAACAACGAATGAAGGCTGCCCAAGATAGGCAGAAGAGTTATGCTGATAAAAGGAGAAGGGACTTAAAATTCTCCGTTGGCGACTTGGTGTTTGTCAAGATTTCCCCGTTGAAGAGCGTAATACGATTTGGCAGGAGAGGCAAGTTGGCACCAAGATTTGTTGGTCCATTCCCTATTCTTGAACCAGTCGGGAATTTGGCATACAGAATTGACTTACCGGAGAAGATGGCGGGAGTTCACAACGTATTTCATGTTTCCCAACTAAGGAAGTTCGTTCAAGACTCAGATATGACTATTTCACCTGATCAGTTAGAGAACTTCGAAGTAGAACCCGAGGCGGTTGGGAACCGCAAGCCGGCCCGTATTGTCGAGCACGACATGAAGCAACTTCGAAGGAAGGCGGTGAAGCTAGTCAAGGTACAGTGGAGCGAGGACGAGAGTGATTGTACCTGGGAGACAGAGGAGGACATTAGGAAGACACATCCAGAACTCTTTGCCTGATAAGATTTTGACTTCGATTTAGTTTTCCGCATGCTAGGATAGGCTTGTTTGCTTGTTTTGCATGTTTGATTGTTGTACGTGGTTTTTAGGCATGCGGGATCCTTTGTATTTTTTTGGGTTAAGGAATTTCGGGGACGAAATTTCTTAAGGGGGGGAGAGTGTAACGACCCGCATTCTACGCATCATAGGATCGTAGAATATTTATTTCTTTCACATACGAAGTCGTATGGTCATGTAACTTTGGGGGACGACTATTGGGGTCATTTCCCATGTTCATGATTTTTCCCGATTTTTAAATGACTATTTTACCCCTAGTTGGCACTGTTTTGGCCATAACTTTTGACTTGAAAGGAATTTTGACCTGAAACCACTTCCATTGGCTCCGGATGATGGTTTCTCTTTCCGTAGAGTGGTCACATTAGCCAAACGGACTCACCGTTTGGGAGATATGGCTGAAACAAGTTTCAGATGGTGAAAAACAGCTTAAATTGGGCTTAAACGGGTGATTAGCAGCTGGGCCCAAGGGGAATTTCGGGTTTAGGGGTATATAGGTGCTGATTAGGGTTATAAAACATTTCTTTAGACATTTTCCAGCCGCCACTTTCATTTCCCTTAACCTAGCCATGGCCTCCACTCTCTAAATCTCTCTAAATCACCCAAAATCACTTCATAATCAAGGATTAAGGCTTAGAGGCATCAAATCAAGGGGGATTAGCACAAGGACTGAGGTAGGGCTGCTATTACATATTGGAATTCATGCAAATCAGAGGTTCACTTCAGATTTGGAAGTTTTATTGTGGCAAAGGTGAGTGATAGCATCATTTTGACACTAATTACGGTGATTAAGGGTAATTAGTGAAGATTAGCGAATTTATACGTAAATAAATTCTGGAAAAAAATCTTAAAATTCTAAAATAATGTTTTAAGGCTATGTTAGAAATTTGGGTTAATTTCGATGTGTTTTGCTAATCGTATGCTTAAACATGATTAAGAGGGATTATAGGAAAATGTGAGGTTTTGGCCACTTTTGATCCATTTTGATTCATTTAAATTGTTGTTTGTTGCTTGTGGTTGCTATTACATGTTGCTATGACTCTATGGCATGTTTTATGATTAATTTGAATAGCTAGATTGGTCAAAGACGCCGTCTTATGGCGCGAAACACTCGCTGGAAAAGCTGCAGGAAATGCTATAGAGATCCGGATCGGATCGGGTAGGGGATCAGATCGGGTAGGGATCGGATCGGACATATCCGAACCGGACCAGGGCGTGGTACTTTCTGGAGCATGACGTGAAGAGGCAACAAGGAAGGCCTGGTCGGATCGGAGTGGCGTAGCGTGGGATCGGAAGGAACAAGGAGGACTGAAGTGGAAGAAAGAGGAGCATGGATACCATATTCCGAACCGAATCGAGAGCAATACCCGAACCGAACTAATGCTGACGAGACGGAGAGTATCCGAACCGAACCGCCTCAGAATCACCGAACCGAACCGCATGAGGGAGAGCACCGAACCGAACCGCATGAGGGAGAAGGACCCGAACCCAGAGGATGGTGGCACTCCGAACCGAACCGGGGAACGTATCCGAACCGAACCGGGGAACGTATCCGAACCGAACCTAGCATGGGGAACTGGACGTGTACTTTTACTACTTCGTGATGACTCTTCTGAAGACCAACTCCAATTCGACCAAACCCGAGATGCAAAGGAAGTCCAAATGAGAAGTTAGAGCTCAAGATTCAGATGGGAATCAACGAGTTCGCTTCATGGTTGGGCCTTGCTGCGGGACGTGTGCCAAGGAGTTATCGACGTCTATAGTTTTGGACCACTATGGTAGGAGGTACGAAGGCGGATTCAGGGCCATTATGGCATCGGTAGAACCAAGGGCTACGACCAATGAAGTGGGTCATTGAAATGTTTGGTCATGACTCCAAGTGTTTGGCTTGGTCACAGCAGGGTTTCTACAAGTCGGGATTCGTCGTTACCTCAGTTTGTCTAGTGTTCCAAAGTGGTAGATGTCGTACGCTTTACGCACTGAGTGAGAGGTGTGAGGATGGTTGATATGGATGATTTGTTTGTTATCATTATGACATACACACCCCACCCCCGTATTCTTACACCATTTATTATGGCACCTTGGAGTATTGTACGGTATGTGGTACTAACTCTTTGGTTGCAGGTCCAGGTTCAGGTATGGTTTAGTATACCTGTTATCATTCTGTTTTGAAGCTTATCGCTTATACCAGGCTTTATGTCTGACCCAGAGTTTTATGTCTCCTCTTATTACTCTGGGTGCTCACACGAGCAGACTAGAGACAGGTTAGCTGGTGATGCACGGGTAGATGATCCGGAGACGAGCAGGAGGCTTCCACGTACTATATACATAATATTCTCCCTGTGTTGTTGAAGA
Source organism: Allium sativum (assembly GCA_030737875.1). Lineage (NCBI taxonomy): Eukaryota > Viridiplantae > Streptophyta > Magnoliopsida > Asparagales > Amaryllidaceae > Allium > Allium sativum. Next base: position 175,702,416 of record CM060913.1, on the reverse strand, counting down.
TCACTGCTTGGGCATTGTTGGTGTATCTTCTACTTTAGCTTTCTTTGTTTAGAGACAGTAAATTTGGAAAATTGTAATAAGCTGTATTGGATTTCCGCTGCTTTGATGGTAGATGTTGATTTTAGTTATCAGCTTATGCACTGTCTCGCCTGTTTTATGTCAAGTATGTTATTATTATATTTTATCCCATGCGCTGTGAGACATTCTACAGGTTCCTTGATTAGTTCATTCCCTTCTTTCTTTTCTTCTGACGACCGTTCCGTGCTAGCTGGGCATGTGTACAGCGCACTTTTGGAGTAAATGCAGGCTGGTGCGGGGCGGGCCGTCACATATATATATATATATATATATATATATATATATATATATATATAGCGATTTATATATATAGCTATTCACTTTTATTTTCACACATATATATAATATTTTTAAATCAGAAATCTCACCAATAGCTATCCAACTGCACGACACTTCCTTGCATAAAATCTTCGCCTTTTGTCGCTTTCGCCCGTATTCTCTACACATGTAAAAATCGAATTTTTACTATGTTATTCAATATATAAAAATCTGATTTTTACTTCGACTTTCAATATATAAAAATATGATTTTTACTTCGACTTTCAATATATAAAAATATGGTTTTTACTTCGACTTTCAATATATAAAAATATGCTTTTTACTTCGACTTTCAATATATAAAAATATGATTTTTACTTTTTAAAGTTCAAATCTTTTTCCATTCTAAAGCTCAAACCTTTTTCTCTTTGAAGTTTAAACCTTTTCCAAAAATCAGTTTTTATTTCTTTTTAAAATTCAGGTTTTTATTTCTTTTTAAAATTCAGGTTTTTATTTCTTTTTAAAAATCAGGTTTTTATTTCCTTTTAAAAATCAGGCTTTTATTTCTTTAAAAAAAATCAGTTTTTACTTTTATAAAAAATCAGTTTTACTTTTATAAAAAATCAGTTTAAAATTCTTTAAAAAAATCTGTTTTCACCTTATAAAAAAACAGTTTAAATCTTTTTATAAAAACAGTTTTAATCTTTTTATAAAAACAGTTTTAATCTTTGAAAAAAAAACAGTTTAAATCTTTATAAAATCATTACAGTATTAACCAAAAAAACAGCATTACAGAATAAAAATAAAAATAAAATAAAACAAAACGACTTACAGAGGGGGGGGGTTTCCGCAGATCATCGGGGGGGGGGGCTTCTCGAACTGGGCGGAGCTGCTAATCGGGTGTCGCGATGGGAAGGTTCGAACAGGGAGGCGATGGCTTCGGGGTTCGAACGCGATGGAGGGAGGACGCGAGGTAGGGGAGGGTTGCTCGCCTGATCGGAGCTAGGGCGGTCGGAGGCGCGGTGGAGGCGGTCGCCGATCGGTTAGGGTTTTCTTTTTTTTTATTTCTGTTTAACTGAATCGGTAATGAATTACAGGGGGGGCCAAGGTATAGGAGGGAAAAATAGATTTTTTTTAATTATTTAATTATTAAATTTAGCAAAAAGTTGACTTTTACATACGACCTCGAAACGAGGCCCACCGCCTGTCGTCCATAGCGTTTCACCCCCATTCCGAACACAATGGGATATGTATCGTAAGCTGATTTGATCGTCACAATCAGTTTCCTTTTGAATTTTCATTTAAATCACTATATTGAATTTTAAACGCACATTTCAAATTACCGGGGTCACATACTAACCAGAAACATTCCAGAAAAATATTTTCGAGCTTCGTATTGACGATACGGTCCTAACAAAACTAGTTTCGTCGAATTCTGAGACCGTTTGTAAAATGGCCAATTTCCAGTCGATTAAATTCAACAAAAACTGGTCAAACGCGTTTTCTTTTGCCACGCTCACATATTGATTCGAAAAATTATGAAATTTGAAACCTAACAATAACTTGACACTGCGGATCTAAAAAAAGTGGTTTCATCGAAATCCGAGGTCGTTTGCAAAATGTCCATTTTTAAGGGCCTGAATTCCATAGCGACTATTCAGAATTTTCAACTGGACATATCTTTTGATTCCCGCTACCAAATTTCGATTGGTCGGATTCGTTAGAAAGATATTCGCTAACAGATTTAAATATTTTTGGTTTCACTAAAATCCGGATTGTTTTGCACCCGGTACAGTCTGACAAAGTTTGAATTCAATTTTTGAAACTGCCACGCCATTTCAGGCCTTGTTTATAATTATAATTAATTATATTCGTTTTCAATTGTCGATTCAAACTTAGTTTTCATCGCCATTATTTAAAATATTTATTTTAAATAATTAAAATCCATTATTTTAGCCAATTTAAAAATTTTAAATTGGTTCAGATTTTCTGGGTCGTTACAATCTTTCCCACTTAAAACTTTTCGTCCCCGAAAAGGAACAAAGTCGAAAGTGGTTTGATAAATCCACAATCATACAACACAACCAACCAATCCAATTGTTTTTAACCTTCCTACTTTTCAAATATATATCTTTTATATATTCAAAAATTATATTTCTAAAACCAGACTATATATATATAATCACAAATACGTTATTTAAAAACATATTACTCTCGACTCGTTCTGAGGCACTTCTGACCCCATCTCTAACGAGTTGTTCTGATTCTGCTATACTCACACTAGGATATTACTGATCCTATCTGTATAGAGTTACCCGTCCTAGAACACTACTGATTCTATTTCTGACGAGTTCGTTCAAATGTTATATTCCAGAACTAAGCTTAACCAAAGCTCTGATACCACGTTGAGACGACCCGATTTCCCGTTCTCACGGAAACAAGGTTATCTTTGGAATATAACAAAGAAACAGATAATAGCAGAACAGAATTAAATAAATACACCATGAAATGAACAATAGAATATACTGGATAAAAGTAATCATCAGAGTTACACAGTATACAGGATCTTACTTAGTACAAATACAGTTCAGCTATACATAAATGTCTACAGCGGAAATAAACAAAATATGTACAATAGGAACTGAACAGCATAAAAAGAAATAAATGATAGAATCCATCTTCAGCTCCAGCTATCCAGAAAGAACCAGCTAAACCTAAATACAAGGCTGCCCGTGTAGAAAAAGGGGCACCCGAGTTTGAGAGTGAAACAAACTACGAGTCAGTCATGGGACTGGTATGAGAAATCTACTCAACACATATATAATTTGGCTAATCACAGGACCACGCCACTTTCGTGGAACGGGTTTACTCCATTGGATTGCCAGTGCTTTAAAACAAATCTTTCTTTTAAACATCGCTATGCTTTTTATAAAAATGAAACCGTTATAAGACTCAGTTCCCATCACACAATGCAACGCAAACCGTAGGATAGAGTTTTTACCTTATAACGGCCAAATATGCTTGATACGAATAAAACAAAGGCATTTGATATTATTGCTAATGTTTATATGTTTCAAAAACAATTTCAAATCATAACTGTCAATCATAGACGACATGAGCGTCCCATGCCACTATGTCGCCAAATATATATATACAATCGAGATCGCACGATGTCGTATTTGGAAATTGGATTTCCGTCATGAACCAAGGCAAAAGATAGTCCTTACCGAATTCGAGACGCTCTAGCCCGTGTCTCAGGATCATAGCGCGAGTGACCCTAGAATCGTCAGGGCCGGTCCACCGATGTGGATTAAAATTCCTGAACACTGCGTTTCCCCGCCCTTTGGGGCGTCAACGAGCCAACGAATGACTCCATCGGACCCGGATCGTCCGATCAAACCGAGGCGCCTCGCAACAGCAACAACCACATAGGTGAAAAGTATAAAAATGTCAGGGCTGGTAGGTCACTGACACCACCCTAGCTAGAAAGAAACGCATGCCCTCCCTGAGGTCCTCCTCCCGTTTTAGGTTCATACCGGGGTGTGAGGCTCGCGAATTCACGTTATACACAAAGCTACGCCACACAGGCGGTGCTTTGATCATCACCACAAGACTTTGCTTTTCAACAGAAGTCCTGATCACTGCATCTTAGCATGCCACACAGGCAGTTCATGCCATGCGACTGATGTCCATCGATATACAACCTCTGAGCTCGTGCGTCTCAGAGAAGGGCGTTAAGCAAAAGAATAAATTCTCCGCCGCCAAACAGATGTATATTTAACAGAAATCAATCAACACAGAATAAACTCCAATGTCAGACACACAGTCCATTTACAAGTCCGTCCTGGGTCTGAACGAAACCGGAGGCACTAAATACCTCGCAAACCCATCGATCTCCATGTACGTCTGGACGATCACCACTAATTATCCATATTTCGGGATGCCTCCCAATCAGGACCTCGGTTACCATCCAAACGAAGTGAAGACCTCCGGTCTTCGACCATCGTCTTCATCTTCGACTTTCAGTCGTCGGTCAATTATTTGAAATGAGAATTAACTCGGCCTTTTCAAATAATTCACGTATATTTAGAATTTCAAATCGATTTATTTCAATGGTTAAATTATTCGACAACACCAATATTGTTCTTTAATGTAATTTTCACACCAAACACATTCAACCATCAAAAGCCACATAAATCAAGCAAATTCAGTTTATTTCCATTCCATATCGCTTACGATATTTTATAACTATTTATCGCTATTTTTATTTATTTTAAAATAGCCATTTTATTCAAAACGACGCTTCGGGCCATACAGCGGCCGTGGCGCTGTTTTTCTTCAGATTTGATTTACACATATCTGAAAATCTAACCGTTGGATCTTCACAAAATTTACATCATTAGAAAGGTCTTTTCAAAACGAATCCAACGGTTCCAGTTTCGGGAAATTCCGACGGTCGGATCTCCCGGTACAATCGTTTGAAGTTTCGATTTCAAAATACGAACTGCAGCGTCGTTATTCGATTAAATATAATTATATTTATATAAATAAATAAATATAATCACTTCTGGCGCTGTTTTTCTTCAGATTTGAATTAAACATTCCAGACAATCCAACCGTTGGATTTTTACAAGGTTGGTGCCGTTGGAAAGATTATTCCAAGGCGAACCCGACGGTTGTGGTTTCGGGAAAATCCAATGGTCGGATTTCCCGCACTAGTCGTTTGAAATCACGGTCTCCAAATACGAACTGCACGGCTTCGTTTCGTTTTAATTTTATTTATATTTATATATTTATATAAATATAGTTCATTCAATGATTTCAATATCGTTTTCACTTCAAAAAAATTTCTAACACCTTAAAATTTTGGAAAATTTCGCCATAACCTCCCCTGCACCGGGAGCATCGGGAAATCGCAAATAGCGTTCCCGGTCCTTCTAATCTCAAAAAGAAAAAGAAAAAGCCAAGCGGCTAGCCAACAGGCTCAAAATCATCACCCAAACAAATCAGTAAATGTGTACCTATTTGTCAGGCACAAAATTTTATTCCTCTTCTCTAGCCCCTTTGCTATAACCTGTTCAATGAATATTGCATGTACATATATATACAGTTCTTATCATTTATCCATTTCTATTCGACTTCATATTTGATTTCTCTTTGGTTTAAAAACTCCATTCATTCTAATGTTACATAAATAGGTGCAAATCATTTCATTAGCTAATTAATGAATATTTCAACTCATATATGTTTATTTTGAATAAGTGGCTATTTTTAACACTTCACATTTCAACGATTTATGCATACAATAAAAATGTGATTTTTATTGTAAAACATTTCATTTCAAAACACTATTTTTCTATATAGTTCATATAGGTGACAAAATAGGATTTTTATCATAAAACAATTTCTTTTTAAATCGAGATTATTTTACACAGTTCATATAGTCGATAAAAGGCGATTTTTATTATCAAACAATTTATTTCAAAATATGAATACCATTCAACACATGAATTTCTAAACAACGAATGAATATCAATTCAACACATGAATGTTTTCTATAGTTTCTATATATAGATAAAAATGTGATTTTTATTATCGAACAATTTATTTCAAAATATGAATACCATTCAACACATGAATTTCTAATCAACGAATGAATATCAATTCAACACATGAATGTTTTCTATAGTTTCTATATATAGATAAAAATGTGATTTTTATTATCGAACAATTTATTTCAAAATATGAATACCATTCAACACATGAATTTCTAATCAACGAATGAATATCAATTCAACACATGAATGTTTTCTATAGTTTCTATATATAGATAAAAATGTGATTTTTATTATCGAACAATTTATTTCAAAATATGAATACCATTCAACACATGAATTTCTAATCAACGAATGAATATCAATTCAACACATGAATGTTTTCTATAGTTTCTATATATAGATAAAAATGTGATTTTTATTATCGAACAATTTATTTCAAAATATGAATACCATTCAACACATGAATTTCTAATCAACGAATGAATATCAATTCAACACATGAATGTTTTCTATTCAATGAATAAGTATAGTTTAAGCAGATGAAAATAATTCAAACATACGAATATTATTCAAAATTTCGGCAGCATAACGGCAGGGTAGTTAAAACCGGCACCGTCCCTAGTACGGCTCCTCGCTCTACCTTAAAACCTCGCGGTTTTTGACAATGGGGATCATGCATCTAGTTCGCACGCAGGCGGCATGTATATATTTATTTCATTTCCACAAACTAATCCTATGTGGTTTCAACCAAATATTTTTCAACCACAAATGGGTATTTTTCAACCACAATCAACCAATATCAATCACAAACAATCCCAAACAATCATTCGTTATCAATCAATTTTCACAACAATTTCAACCAATAAATATCGTCCATGGTTTGTGGACGAGGGGCGTATATATATATATATATATATATATATATATATATATATATATATATATAGCGATTTATATATATAGCTATTCACTTTTATTTTCACACATATATATAATATTTTTAAATCAGAAATCTCACCAATAGCTATCCAACTGCACGACACTTCCTTGCATAAAATCTTCGCCTTTTGTCGCTTTCGCCCGTATTCTCTACACATGTAAAAATCGATTTTTTACTATGTTATTCAATATATAAAAATCTGATTTTTACTTCGACTTTCAATATATAAAAATATGATTTTTACTTCAACTTTCAATATATAAAAATATGGTTTTTACTTCGACTTTCAATATAAAAAAATATGCTTTTTACTTCGACTTTCAATATATAAAAATATGATTTTTACTTTTTAAAGTTCAAATCTTTTTCCATTCTAAAGCTCAAACCTTTTTCTCTTTGAAGTTTAAACCTTTTCCAAAAATCAGTTTTTATTTCTTTTTAAAATTCAGGTTTTTATTTCTTTTTAAAATTCAGGTTTTTATTTCTTTTTAAAAATCAGGTTTTTATTTCCTTTTAAAAATCAGGTTTTTATTTCTTTAAAAAAAATCAGTTTTTACTTTTATAAAAAATCAGTTTTACTTTTATAAAAAATCAGTTTAAAATTCTTTAAAAAAATCTGTTTTCACCTTATAAAAAAACAGTTTAAATCTTTTTATAAAAACAGTTTAAATCTTTTTATAAAAACAGTTTTAATCTTTAAAAAAAACAGTTTAAATCTTTATAAAATCATTACAGTATTAACCAAAAAAAACAGCATTACAGAATTAAAATAAAAATAAAATAAAACAAAACGACTTACAGAGGGGGGGGGGTTTCCGCAGATCATCGGGGGGGGGGCTTCTCGAACTGGGCGGAGCTGCTAATCGGGTGTCGCGATGGGAAGGTTCGAACAGGGAGGCGATGGCTTCGGGGTTCGAACGCGATGGAGGGAGGACGCGAGGTAGGGGAGGGTTGCTCGCCTGATCGGAGCTAGGGCGGTCGGAGGCGCGGTGGAGGCGGTCGCCGATCGGTTAGGGTTTTCTTTTTTTTTATTTCTGTTTAACTGAATCGGTAATGAATTACAGGGGGGGGCCAAGGTATAGGAGGTAAAAATAGATTTTTTATTTATTTATTATTTAATTATTAAATTTAGCAAAAAGTTGACTTTTACATACGACCTCGAAACGAGGCCCACCGCCTGTCGTCCATAGCGTTTCACCCCCATTCCGAACACAATGGGATATGTATCGTAAGCTGATTTGATCGTCACAATCAGTTTCCTTTTGAATTTTCATTTAAAACACTATATTGAATTTTAAACGCACATTTCAAATTACCGGGGTCACATACTAACTAGAAAAATTCCAGAAAAATATTTTCTAGCTTCGTATTGACGATACGGTCCTAACAAAACTAGTTTCGTCGAATTCTGAGACCGTTTGTAAAATGGCCAATTTCCAGTCGATTAAATTCAACATAAACTGGTCAAACGCGTTTTCTTTTGCCACGCTCACATATTGATTCGAAAAATTATGAAATTTGAAACCTAACAATAACTTGACACTGCGGATCTAACAAAAGTGGTTTCATCGAAATCCGAGGTCGTTTGCAAAATGTCCATTTTTAAGGGCTTGAATTCCATAGCGACTATTCAGAATTTTCAACCGGACATATCTTTTGATTCCCGCTACCAAATTTCGATTGGTCGGATTCATTAGAAAGATATTCGCTAATAGATTTAAATATTTTTGGTTTCACTAAAATCCGGATTGTTTTGCACCCGGTACAATCTGACAAAGTTTGAATTCAATTTTTGAAACTGCCACGCCATTTCAGGCCTTGTTTATAATTATAATTAATTATATTCGTTTTCAATTGTCGATTCAAACTTAGTTTTCATCGCCATTATTTAAAATATTTATTTTAAATAATTAAAATCCATTATTTTAGCCAATTTAAAATTTTTAAATTGGTTCAGATTTTCTGGGTCGTTACATATATATTCAATTCATTTCGAAATCGTTTTCAATTCAATTCATTTCGAAATCGTTTTCAATTCAATTCATTTCGAAATCGTTATCAATTCAATTCATTTCGAAATCGTTTTCAATTCAATTAATTTCGAAATCGTTTTCAATTCAATTCATTTCGAAATCGTTATATATTCAATTCATTTCGAAATCATTTTCAATTCAATTCATTTCGAAATCGTTATCAATTCAATTCATTTCGAAATCGTTTTCAATTCATTTCGAAATCGTTTTCAATTCATTTCGAAATCGTTATATATTCAATTCATTTCGAAATCGTTATCAATTCAATTCATTTCGAAATCGTTTTCAATTCATTTCGAAATCGTTATATATTCAATTCATTTCGAAATCGTTTTCAATTCAATTCATTTCGAAATCGTTTTCAATTCAATTCATTTCGAAATCGTTATCAATTCAATTCATTTTGAAATCGTTTTCAATTCATTTCGAAATCGTTTTCAATTCAATTCATTTCGAAATCGTTATCAATTTAATTCATTTCGAAATCGTTTTCAATTCATTTCAAAATGAATAAAATCGATATAAATATCGTTCACGTCAAAATGGCGTCAATCTAATCAACGCGGCTTCATAAATTTCTATTTTCAAATATCCTATTTCAAATATTTCTTTTTCTAAATAGTTGTTATTATCAAAATATTTCGTTCAACACATGACCAATCTCAATGGATGAGTACTGTCAACACATGAACCTTTATTTTATATCGATAAAGATGTAAATTTTATTACTAAAATATTTCGTTCAACACATGACCAATCTCAATGGATGAGTAATGTCAACACATGAACCTTTATTTTATATCGATAAAGATGTAAATTTTATTACTAAAATATTTCGTTCAACACATGACCAATCTCAATGGATGAGTACTGTCAACACATGAACCTTTATTTTATATCGATAAAGATGTAAATTTTATTACTAAAATATTTCGTTCAACACATGACCAATCTCAATGGATGAGGACTGTCAACACATGAACCTTTATTTTATATCGATAAAGATGTAAATTTTATTACTAAAATATTTCGTTCAACACATGACCAATCTCAATGGATGAGTACTGTCAACACATGAACTTTTATTTTATATCGATAAAGATGTAAATTTTATTACTAAAATATTTCGTTCAACACATGACCAATCTCAATGGATGAGTACTGTCTACACATGAACCTTTATTTTATATCGATAAAGATGTAAATTTTATGTAAGAACCCGTAACTTCCCCGTGGAGGCAAGCACGAATACTTTTGAGGACAAGACAAAATAGAACGCAAACAGAAGAACATTTCATTGTTATTACAACAATTCCATCAGATACAAGAATATACAGAGTATAAATGAATAAATTACATTCAACAAATATCAGAGATTTAAATTACATTTAAATACATTGCAGTGGAAAATAATACAAAAACACAACTAGAAGTAATGCACGGATACTGAGCTTTCCGAGCATCGTTCCAGCTGTACATCAGGATCCTGTGAATATAAATCTGCAAAACCAAAACTACTAGCTGCCCGTGTCGAAAATAGGGGCACCCAGAGTTTAGGTTAAAACAATAAACTCCAGGTCAGTCATGGGACTGGTGTGAGAACTAAAACAGTTATTAATCTTTATTTTTAAAGTAAGGTAAATCAAGGGACCACGCCGTATAACATGGAACGGGTTTCCTCCCAAGAATACCAGTGCATAAAACAACAGCGCAATGCTAAATAAAGAAAAATGAAGCTGTTATAAGACCCAGGTCCCATCACACAATGCAACGCAAGCCGGAGGATAGGGTTTTTACCTTATAACAGCCAAAGCATGCTTGATACGTTTAAAACACATTATTTGATACTATTATAAGTATATAGTGCCAAAACAATTTCAATCATAAATATCAATCATAGGCGGCATAGCTACCATCTACTATGTCGCCATACTATTTCTACAATTAAAACCGCAATACACGTATTGGAAATTGGATTCCGTCATGAGCCGAGGCAAGGGGCAAGCTCCTCTCCGCGTTCGAGACACTCTAGCAAATGCCTCAGGACCCCACTCTGATCCTTTGGAACCTCCAAGGCCGGTCCTCTCTTACTTTTGAGGATTAGTTATTCCTGAACACACGTTTCCCGGTCCTTACAGACCTATATCCGAGGCGCCTCATATCCAACAACCACACAGGTGAAAAGTATATAAATGTCAGGGCTGGTAGGTCACTGACACCACCCTAGCTAGAAAGAAACGTCGTGCACTCCTTGGGTCCGTATCCCGTTTTTGACTCATACCGAGGTGTGAGGCTCGCGAATTCACGTTATACACAAGGCTACGCCACACAGGCCGTGCTTTGATCATCAACCACAAGACTTTGCTTTTCAACTGAAGCCTTGATCAATTGCCACTTACGCATGCCACACTGGCAATTCATTCCATGCGACTGATGTCCATCGATATACAACCCTGAGCTCGTACGTCTCAGAGAAGGGCGTTAAGCAAGAGAATAAATTCTCCGCCGCCAAACAGATGTATATTTAATAGAGATCAATCAACACAGAATAAAATCCAATGTCAGACACACAATCCATTTACAAGTTCGTTCTGGGTCTGAACGAAACCGGAGGCACTTTCCTCGCATATCCATCCATCTCCAGGTACGTCTGGACGATCACCAACTGATTCCCTCATCCTGGGTGTACAGCCCAATCAAGATCATCAGTAATCACCCAAACGATGTGAAGACTTCCGGTCTTCAACCACCGTCTTCATCTTCGACATCTCGTCGAATCGGTTATTCAAAATGGGTATAAACCCGGCCTTTCTGAATAACCCACGTATATAATAAACGAATGTTACACAAACACAACAAACGCCTCATTCCAATTCAGAATATTCTTTTATTCACAAAATCACATTCTTAGGGAAATGTTCCCATTAATTTTATCCAAGATAAATTCTTCTAAATTTATTCTTTAATCCTCCTTTGGATATCATTTCAAACTAGTTGGGATTAACGAACCACATCGAAGTAATTATTTAGTTTATTTCCCAATCCCAACCTATATATCCCATGGAGAAAACTGGTAATACTCCACATCTAACACCACGGTGTTATCGGTAAAATTAATTACCATTCCACGTTCAAATCTATTTAAAGATTTAACTATCGCTTTGGAGCAAAACTGGTGGCACTCCATTCTCGATCACCTTTCAGATTTGATAATTTAAATTATCAATTCACATTTCAATCTAATTAAAGATTCATTAAAACTCCACTTAGTTTTAATCTTTTCAAAAATCAACATCTTGCCTTTAACTGGGTTAAAGAACCAATGTCATCTAAAACACGATCCATGATAAACCCAAATCTCATTTGATATTAAATACAAGGCTCTGAATAGAAAATATATCGGCTTATATTCAATATCAAATTCTGAAACCAACAAATATCGTATTGGAAATAACGATATAAAATATATCTTTCAAATTCCCATAACAATATCTGTATAGTCACGAAATCCAACATCGAAATATTCCGAAGATAATTTCGATTCAACTCCAGTCCAATCCACGTATTGGGAATATTGATTATTTTTAATAATTTTATCAAGGCCCGTACAGTCGATTTCCACCAATGGCCATCGAACTGCACTTACAACGACCTTTTCAAAATTTGATTTGGACATAATTCCAAATCCAACCGTTAGATTTCAAATTTCTAATATTCATTGGAAAGCTCTTTTCGATACGAACCTAACGGTTCCGGTTTTAGGAGAATCCGACGGTCGGATCTCCCGTAATGTCAATTCGAAGTCAATGGTCGAAATTCACGAACTGCCGCGGCGCGGCGCGTTCTATTCAGGCCATTATATATATATATATATAATATGTATATATTATATATATTTCGTCGATTTCCTTTTAAAATGTATTTTATAAATCATTTTAACTTCGTTTTCAAAACCATTTCAACTCTATATTCAATTTCCAATCAAAATTGAATATTTCATATTATTACTATATAAATGATAATATTTTCAAAATGTTATATTTTGAAATCACTTCTTTTCTATATTCATTATAAAAACGAATAAAATCGATATAAATATCGTGCACGTCAAAATAGCGCAACTCTAATCAACACGGCTTAATATATTTCAATAAATCCGTTATTCTATTCAACAAATGAATAATTATTCTATTCAACACATGAATCTATATTTCTTTCAACACACGACTAATCTCAACACATGAGTACTATCAACACATCACTATTTTTGTTATGTAAAATATTTTATAAAATTATGGTATCTATCGTTTGATTTTCAATTAGACTTCAACCGTAAAGTAGTTCTAATTTTAAATATGATAAAGATGTAAATTTCATTGTATAAAATATTTCACTCAACACATGAACATTGTCAACACATGACTATTTTTATATTCAACACATGAATTTTCTTTTATAATATTCCTTATTTTCCCGATTGGAATGAGGCCCAATCAATCACCATATAATGTTAATTATATGGATTCCATACAACACATGTATATAATAGCATTGATAAACAATCAACCATCAACCAAAGTGCACTACACTGTATAAGCATCAAATATAGATATCTGACGCTTATAACAGCCTGTCAATCGATCGATCGACATATTTAATCAATCAGGATGAGTGAACTTCCCAAATTTCATCCCAACACCCATGTGGGGTTTCAAACAATCAAACACAAATTTTATTTGTGCAGTTGGGCGATGTGTAAAATTTATCGTCCCAATCAATGTCCTTCAAATAGGTGTACATAAACAAACCGTCCGGTTTGTAAATGAATATTTTATTTTATTCACTTCCACGTTAAAAATTATATTTTTAACGATAAAATATTCTATTTCAACACATGAATTTCTATTCATTTCATTTACACAATAAAAATGATATTTTTATTATTCTAACATATGTTGGGAAATTTCGGCGGCATAACGGCACGATACTAGGAACGGGACGAGGCCTAGCCTTATCCCCGGTCTAGTGAAGGCCCACGCCATTCACACATCAATCAAATCTATTCCATTTCACCAAACAATTCAATTCAAACCAAATAATCTAACCAACTACACAACCAATTAAACAAGTCCATGGTCTGTGGACAATTGTGTCGGGTGCTACTAAACAACGTCTGCATCCTAGTATATATATATATTACTAGAAAAAGAGATTTTGAGTGAGAAGTTCTCAACAATAGCTAAACCAAACGCCACGACTCTTCTTATGTAGAAATCTTCGTCGTTCTCGCCTTTTGTCACTTTCACCGCCCGTAGTCATTTTTTCTAACGCCTTTTCTGAACTGCTGAATTGTTGTTCGAGCTCCAGACTCTGCAAACAAGCTTCAATCTTCACACCACCTTTTTTCTAGCACAAGCACGCCATTCTGAACAACTTTTGCCTAGTGGTCTTCTTGCCGAAAATGTGCCATTTCGCCGGAATTCGCGAAAGTACACGAATTTTGCCGCTTCCGGACAGCAGACTTTAAACGCGTTTTCCGGGCAGCTCCGAACTCCAAAACATGACTTCCATATAGCCAAATCGAAGAGAATTTCGCGCTCTTCAACTTTGTTCTTGAGGAACTTTGGCTAGAAACTCACGGTTTGAGAGTAATTCGCGAAATACGGTCAGGGACTTATTTGCAAAACGGGCGATTTTGGTGAAAATGGGTTTTTGGGTGTAGCGGGGCCCACGGCCGGAATTGAGGGGGCTGGAGGGGGGGGCGCGGGCCTGATGGACGTGGGGGAGGGTGTGGGTGGCGGTGGTGGGGCCCGTGGTGGCCGCGGTGGTGGTGTTGGGTGATTTGGGGCTTAGGGTTTGCAAATGGAGAGAGGAGGAGGGGAGGAGGAAGAGGAGGTGCGGCGGCCGACGGTGGGCGGTGAAGGCCGGTGGTGGAGGTGGGCAGTGGGTTTGGGGAGGAGGAGCCATTTTTGAGTTTTTTGGAGGAAGAGAGGAAAGTGAAATTATGAAGAGAAAAAGGAAGTAAAAGTGATTATATGCTAGTTTCTCGCGTATCGCCTGAACGCTAGCGATCTCTGATGGCCTCGGATTTCGGACACGAGATAGTAGACGTGAAGACGAGTCCAACGAAACAAGTTTCGTCGAATTCCGAGTTCGTTTGACCGTCCGTTAAAAATCACAAAAATGCTCAGATAAGCTCTAAAAATGCGATTTTGGCGCACCTTTTCTTCTCGCACGCTCACATGCTAACTCAAAAAATCAAGCCCTCTTGGATTTAACCATTTTTAGATGATACGAATCTAGAAAAAAAAGTAGAATTGAATTCCGAGGTCGTATCAATAATGTTCCTTTGTAAAATGACTGCTCGTTTTACCCCGAACTGTTTCAGCTCGCACGGCCACATATTAACTCCGTTCGACGCGCCATTTGGAACTCAACAATGATTTGTCATTATGAATCCATAAAAATTTATCTCGTCGAATTCTGAGCTCGTATGCAAAATTTCACTTTTTAAGGGCTATGTATTGTTAACCGAACAACTCCAGCCCATAGCCACTATTCCGGATATCGGAATATATCGAAGCTTATACTTTTCGGAGTTGTAAACGGCATTTTGAACTCAATGGAAGTGGTTTCGAGTCCAAATTCATCCGTATGCAAAATATGACTTTTTGGGCCATGTATAATTTACATAGTGACTATTCTGAATTTTCAACTGGGCATAACTTTTGATTCCCGCTATGAAATTTCGATTTTTCGGATTCGTTGGAAAGATATTCTTAACTAGATTTTAATATTTTTGGTTTCACTAAAATCCGGATTGTTTTGCACCTGGTACATTCAATTGAAGTTTGAAATCGAATTATCGAACTACCGCGCCATTTTCAATTCTATTTATAATTATATATAAATATTATATTCTAACGACGACGTGTATAAATATATGCATCGAATCCTATTCAATATAAATTCTCGTCGATATTATTTAAAATAATCTATTTTAAATGTTCCAAAATTCACTAAAATTGCCAAAATAAAAATTTTAAACTGGCCCAGATTTTCGGGTTATTACAATCTCCCCCACTTAAAACTTTTCGTCCCCGAAAAGGAACAAAGTCGAAAGTGGTTTGATTATTCAACTCTACGTTCGATCTGGCTTGCCTTCTCCAACTTTTCAGTTTCTGAAAATTTTCAAATTTTCAAAAATTTGGCTAACACCCTAAATTTTCGAAAAATTTCGCCATAACGTCCCCTGCACCGGGAGCATCAGGGAATTTCAAATAGCTTCCCCGGTCCTTCTAATCTCAAAAAGAAAAAGAAAAAGCCAAGCGGCTAGCCAATAGGCTCATAAAATTATCATCACCCAAACAAAACAGTAAATTATGTAGTAAACATGTACCTACTTGTCGGGCAAACAAATTTTATTCTCTGCTCTAGCCTCCTTACTATGACCTGTTCAATGTAAGTATATGTATATACAAGCAAATGCGACCAATTTTCAATACAATTCAATATTTGGTTCAATTAGGCATATTGGTTCAAAATTATCAAACAATTAAACAAACAACACAAACATCAATCAATTAGTGAATTAGAGTTTTCAAGTTCATAATTTTGATACATATACAAAAATCACATTTTTGATGCCAATTCACCACAATGTGTTCTAGCTATATAAGTTTGCTTCTCACACCAGTCTAATGGAAATATATAGAAATCACACCTTCGAAACACGAACATAAATACTGATGATGTAGTTACAATCATCAGAATCATCTTCGGGTGTCTAGAATGTGACTCTATATCTATCCAGTATATTAAAACTTCGACTATACGTTCATGACGCGTATACGCGAAATCTTTATATACTCGATTGTCCATATTCAAAATAAATAAATATTCAAATACGTATAAAGCGATTTAAATTTTAAAACAAAATTGTTTTCATTTGAAAAATATACTCTTCACACTCGTTCTAGGATACCACTGATCCTATCTCTAAGGAGTAATTCTAATTGGATATTACTAATCCAATATCTGATGAATTCTTTCGTATGGTTCTAATGTGTCTTGTTCTCGAGCTCTGTAAACCAAAGCTCTGATACCACTGTAAGAACCCGTAACTTCCCCGTGGAGGCAAGCACGAATACTTTTGAGGACAAGACAAAATAGAACGCAAACAGAAGAACATTTCATTGTTATTACAACAATTCCATCAGATACAAGAATATACAGAGTATAAATGAATAAATTACATTCAACAAATATCAGAGATTTAAATTACATTTAAATACATTGCAGTGGAAAATAATACAAAAACACAACTAGAAGTAATGCACGGATACAGAGCTTTCCGAGCATCGTTCCAGCTGTACATCAGGATCCTGTGAATATAAATCTGCAAAACCAAAACTACTAGCTGCCCGTGTCGAAAATAGGGGCACCCAGAGTTTAGGTTAAAACAATAAACTCCAGGTCAGTCATGGGACTGGTGTGAGAACTAAAACAGTTATTAATCTTTATTTTTAAAGTAAGGTAAATCAAGGGACCACGCCGTATAACACGGAACGGGTTTCCTCCCAAGAATACTAGTGCATAAAACAACAGCGCAATGCTAAATAAAGAAAAATGATGCTGTTATAAGACCCAGGTCCCATCACACAATGCAACGCAAGCCGGAGGATAGGGTTTTTACCTTATAACAGCCAAAGCATCCTTGATACGTTTAAAACACATTATTTGATACTATTATAAGTATATAGTGCCAAAACAATTTCAATCATAAATATCAATCATAGGCGGCATAGCTACCATCTACTATGTCGCCATACTAGTTCTACAATTAAAACCGCAATACACGTATTGGAAATTGGATTCCGTCATGAGCCGAGGCAAGGGGCAAGCTCCTCTCCGCGTTCGAGACACTCTATCAAATGCCTCAGGACCCCACTCTGATCCTTTGGAACCTCCAAGGCCGGTCCTCTCTTACTTTTGAGGATTAGTTATTCCTGAACACACGTTTCCCGGTCCTTACAGACCTATATCCGAGGCGCCTCATATCCAACAACCACACAAGTGAAAAGTATATAAATGTCAGGGCTGGTAGGTCACTGACACCACCCTAGCTAGAAAGAAACGTCGTGCACTCCTTGGGTCCGTATCCCGTTTTTGACTCATACCGAGGTGTGAGGCTCGCGAATTCACGTTATACACAAGGCTACGCCACACAGGCCGTGCTTTGATCATCAACCACAAGACTTTACTTTTCAACAGAAGCCTTGATCAATTGCCACTTACGCATGCCACACTGGCAATTCATTCCATGCGACTGATGTCCATCGATATACAACCTCTGAGCTCGTATGTCTCAGAGAAGGGCGTTAAGCAAGAGAATAAATTCTCCGCCGCCAAACAGATGTATATTTAATAGAGATCAATCAACACAGAATAAAATCCAATGTCAGACACACAATCCATTTACAAGTTCGTTCTGGGTCTGAACGAAACCGGAGGCACTTTCCTCGCATATCCATCCATCTCTAGGTACGTCTGGACGATCACCAACTGATTCCCTCATCCTGGGTGTACAGCCCAATCAAGATCATCAGTAATCACCCAAACGATGTGAAGACTTCCGGTCTTCAACCACCGTCTTCATCTTCGACATCTCGTCGAATCGGTTATTCAAAATGGGTATAAACCCGGCCTTTCTGAATAACCCACTTATATAATAAACGAATGTTACACAAACACAACAAACGCCTCATTCCAATTCAGAATATTCTTTTATTCACAAAATCACATTCTTAGGGAAATGTTCCCAT
This sequence comes from Allium sativum, assembly GCA_030737875.1. NCBI lineage: Eukaryota > Viridiplantae > Streptophyta > Magnoliopsida > Asparagales > Amaryllidaceae > Allium > Allium sativum. Next base: position 175,683,725 of record CM060913.1, on the reverse strand, counting down.
TAATTTTATCCAAGATAAATTCTTCTAAATTTATTCTTTAATCCTCCTTTGGATATCATTTCAAACTAGTCGGGATTAACGAACCACACCGAAGTAATTATTTAGTTTATTTCCCAATCCCAACCTATATATCCCATGGAGAAAATTGGTAATACTCCACATCTAACACCACGGTGTTATCGGTAAAATTAATTACCATTCCACGTTCAAATCTATTTAAATATTTAACTATCGCTTTGGAGCAAAACTGGTGGCACTCCATTCTCGATCACCTTTCATATTTGATAATTTAAATTATCAATTCACATTTCAATCTAATTAAAGATTCATTAAAACACCACTTAGCTTTAATCTTTTCAAAAATCAACATCTTGCCTTTAACTGGGTTAAAGAACCAATGTCATCTAAAACACGATCCACGATAAACCCAAATCTCATTTGATATTAAATACAAGGCTCTGAATAGAAAATATATCGGCTTATATTCAATATCAAATTCTGAAACCAACAAATATCGTATTGGAAATAACGATATAAAATATATCTTTCAAATTCCCATAACAATATCTGTATAGTCACGAAATCCAACATCGAAATATTCCGAAGATAATTTCGATTCAACTCCAGTCCAATCCACGTATTGGGAATATTGATTATTTTTAATAATTTTATCAAGGCCCGTACAGTCGATTTCCACCAATGGCCATCGAACTGCACATGCAACGACCTTTTCAAAATTTGATTTGGACATAATTCCAAATCCAACCGTTAAATTTCAAATTTCTAATATTCATTGGAAAGCTCTTTTCGATACGAACCCAACGGTTCCGGTTTTAGGAGAATCCGACGGTCGGATCTCCCGTAATGTCAATTCGAAGTCAATGGTCGAAATTCACGAACTGCCGCGGCGCGGCGCGTTCTATTCAGGCCATTATATATATATAATATGTATATATTATATATATTTCGTCGATTTCCTTTTAAAACGTATTTTATAAATCATTTTAACTTCGTTTTCAAAACCATTTCAACTCTATATTCAATTTCTAATCAAAATTGAATATTTCATATTATTACTATATAAATGATAATATTTTCAAAATGTTATATTTTGAAATCACTTCTTTTCTATATTCATTATAAAAATGAATAAAATCGATATAAATATCGTGCACGTCAAAATAGCGCAACTCTAATCAACACGGCTTTATATATTTCAATAAATCCGTTATTCTATTCAACAAATGAATATTTATTCTATTCAACACATGAATCTATATTTCTTTCAACACACAACTAATCTCAACACATGAGTACTGTCAACACATCACAATTTTTGTTATGTAAAATATTTTATAAAATTATGGTATTTATCGTTTGATTTTCAATTAGACTTCAACCGTAAAGTAGTTCTAATTTTAAATATGATAAAGATGTAAATTTCATTGTATAAAATATTTCACTCAACACATGAACATTGTCAACACATGACTATTTTTATATTCAACACATGAATTTTCTTTTATAATATTCCTTATTTTCCCGATTGGAATGAGGCCCAATCAATCACCATATAATGTTAATTATATGGATTCCATACAACACATGTATATAATAGCATTGATAAACAATCAACCATCAACCAAAGTGCACTACACTGTATAAGCATCAAATATAGATATCTGACGATTATAACAGCCTGTCAATCGATCGATCGACATATTTAATCAATCAGGATGAGTGAACTTCCAAATTTCATCCCAACACCCGTGTGGGGTTTCAAACAATCAAACACAGATTTTATTTGTGTAGTTGGGCGATGTGTAAAATTTATCGTCCCAATCAATGTCCTTCAAATAGGTGTACATAAACAAACCGTCCCGTTTGTAAATGAATATTTTATTTTATTCACTTCCGCGTTAAAAATTATATTTTTAACGATAAAATATTCTATTTCAACACATGAATTTCTATTCATTTCATTTACACAATAAAAATGATATTTTTATTATTCTAACATATTTTGGGAAATTTCGGCGGCATAACGGCACGATACTAGGAACGGGACGAGGCCTAGCCTTATCCCCGGTCTAGTGAAGGCCCACGCCATTCACACATCAATCAAATCTATTCCATTTCACCAAACAATTCAATTCAAACCAAATAATCTAACCAACTACACAACCAATCAAACAAGTCCATGGTCTGTGGACAATTGTGTCGGGTGCTACTAAACAACGTCTGCATCCTAGTATATATATATATTACTAGAAAAAGAGATTTTGAGTGAGAAGTTCTCACCAATAGCTAAACCAAACGCCACGACTCTTCTTATGTAGAAATCGTCGTCGTTCTCGCCTTTTGTCACTTTCACCGCCCGTAGTCATTTTTTCTAACGCCTTTTCTGAACTGCTGAATTGTTGTTCGAGCTCCAGACTCTGCAAACAAGCTTCAATCTTCACACCACCTTTTTTTCTAGCACAAGCACGCCATTCTGAACAACTTTTGCCTAGTGGTCTTCTTGCCGAAAATGTGCCATTTCGCCGGAATTCGCGAAAGTACACGAATTTTGCCGCTTCCGGACAGCAGACTTTAAATGCGTTTTCCGGGCAGCTCCGAACTCCAAAACATGACTTCCATATAGCCAAATCGAAGAGAATTTCGCGCTCTTCAACTTTAGTCTTAGGAAACTTTGGCTAGAAACGCACGGTTTGGGAGTTATTCACGAAATACGGTCAGGGACTTATTTGCAAAACGGGCGACTTTGGTGAAAATGGGTTTTTGGGTGTAGCGGGGCCCACGGCCGGAATTAAGGGGGCTGGAGGGTGGGCGCGGGCCTGATGGACGTGGGGGAGGGTGTGGGTGGCGGTGGTGGGGGCCGTGGTGGCCGCGGTGGTGGTGTTGGGTGATTTGGGGCTTAGGGTTTGCAAATGGAGAGAGGAGGAGGAAGAGGAGGAGGAGGGGAGGAGGAAGAGGAGGTGCGGCGGCCGACGGTGGGCGGTGGAGGCCGGTGGTGGAGGTGGGCAGCGGGTTCGGTGAGGAGGAGCCATTTTTGAGTTTTTTGGAGGAAGAGAGGAAAGTGAAATTATGAAGAGAAAAAGGAAGTAAAAGTGATTATATGCTAGTTTCTCGCGTATCGCCTGAACGCTAGCGATCTCTGATGGCTGCGGATTTCGGACACGAGATAGTAGACGTGAAGACGAGTCCAACGAAACAAGTTTCGTCGAATTCCGAGTTCGTTTGACCGTCCGTTAAAAATCACAAAAATGCTCAGATAAGCTCTAAAAATGCGATTTTGGCGCACCTTTTCTTCTCGCACGCTCACATGCTAACTCAAAAAATCAAGCCCTCTTGGATTTAACCATTTTTAGATGATACGAATCTAGAAAAAAAAAGTAGAATTGAATTCCGAGGTCGTATCAATAATGTTCCTTTGTAAAATGACTGCTCGTTTTACCCCGAACTGTTTCAGCTCGCACGGCCACATATTAACTCCGTTCGACGCGCCATTTGGAACTCAACAATGATTTGTCATTATGAATCCATAAAAATTTATCTCGTCGAATTCTGAGCTCGTATGCAAAATTTCACTTTTTAAGGGCTATGTATTGTTAACCGAACAACTCCAGCCCATAGCCACTATTCCGGATATCGGAATATATCGAAGCTTATACTTTTCGGAGTTGTAAACGGCATTTTGAACTTAATGGAAGTGGTTTCGAGTCCAAATTCATCCGTATGCAAAATATGACTTTTTGGGCCATGTATAATTTACATAGCGACTATTCTGAATTTTCAACTGGGCATAACTTTTGATTCCCGCTATGAAATTTCGATTTTTCGGATTCGTTGGAAAGATATTCTCAACTAGATTATAATATTTTTGGTTTCACTAAAATCCGGATTGTTTTGCACCCGGTACATTCAATTGAAGTTTGAAATCGAATTATCGAACTACCGCGCCATTTTCAATTCTATTTATAATTATATATAAATATTATATTCTAACGACGACGTGTATAAATATATGCATCGAATCCTATTCCATATAAATTCTCGTCGATATTATTTAAAATAATCTATTTTAAATGTTCCAAAATTCACTAAAATTGCCAAAATAAAAATTTTAAACTGGCCCAGATTTTCGGGTTATTACATTTTATTACTAAAATATTTCGTTCAACACATGACCAATCTCAATGGATGAGTACTGTCAACACATGAACTTTTATTTTATATCGATAAAGATGTAAATTTTATTACTAAAATATTTCGTTCAACACATGACCAATCTCAATGGATGAGTACTGTCAACACATGAACTTTTATTTTATATCGATAAAGATGTAAATTTTATTACTAAAATATTTCGTTCAACACATGACCAATCTCAATGGATGAGTACTGTCAACACATGAACTTTTATTTTATAATATTCTTTATTTTTCAAATTGGAATGAGGCCCAATCAATTACCATATAAAGTTAATTATATGGATTTTCATGCATTACACACATATAATAGCATTGAAAAATAATCAACCATCAACCAAAGTGCACCACACTGTATAAGCATCAAATATAGATATCTAACGCTTATAACAGCCTGTCAATCAATCGATCGACATATTTAATCAATCAGGATGAGTGAACTTCAAATTTCATTCCAACACCCGTGTGGGGTTTCAAACAATCAAACTCATATTTTATTTGTGCAGTTGGGCGATGTGTAAAATTTATTGACCCAATCAATGTCCTTCAAATAGGTGTACATAAACAAACCGTCTGGTTTGTAAATGAATATTTATTTATTCACATTCACGTTAAAAATTATATTTTTAACGACAAAACATTTTATTCCAACATATGAATTTCTATTCGGTTCATTCTTTAAATAAAATGATATTTTTATTTTTCTAACTTATTTTAGAAAATTTCGGCGGCATAACGGCACGATACTAGAAACGGGACAAGGCCTAGCCTTATCCCCGGTCTAGTGAAGGCCCACGCCATTCACACATCAATCAAAATCACCAAACAACCAAATTCAAATCACATCATATAACTAATCTATGCAACCAAACAAACAAGTCCATGGTCTGTGGACGATTGTGTCGGGTGCTACTAAGCACTGTCTACATCCTAGTATATATATATATATAAATAGAAATGAAATTGAAAGGCGAGAAATTCTCACAAATAGCTATCCTAGCTCCACGGCTCTTCATTTGCAGAAGTCTTCGTCGTTTCGCCTTTTTGTCACCTTCGTTGACCGTAGTCACTACATATATAAAAATCGAATTTTTACTTCGCTATTCAATATATAAAAATCGAATTTTCACTTCGCTATTCAATATATAAAAATCGAATTTTTACTTCGTTGTTCAATATATAAAAATCACATTTTTCATATCGCTATTTTATATTTTCAAATCTAAGTATTGTATATCTTCCAATCATAGGAAATTTATATTTTTAAAACTGAAAATAAAACAGTGCTAATTCTATTCTAAAACCCATGCCAATTTTATTTATTTTAAAACACTTGCTATTTTTATCTTATAAAACGATATATTTTAAAAAAAAAAAAACAAAGTCAATTTTTATTTTTATCTTAAACAATGCTATTTTTATATTTTCAAAACATATTGCTATTTTTATATACTGCTATCTATATATATTCTTTTTAAAACCATATTTTTAATTTACAAAGATATTTTATATTTTAAAAACCAATGTTATTTATATTTTAAAAGCCAATGTTCTTTATATTTTTAATTTCTGTTTTAAACAGAATAATTAGCTTAAGTAAAAATAATTAAAAAGAGGCAGAACCTTTCTTCCACCGTCGTATTCCTGAACATCGAAGAAACCCATGTCGCGTCTCCTCTTCGTCATCACGCACGCCGCCTCGGTTGACTGGTGTCCGATCTGAAGCCATCACTCCTACCGCCGTGAGCGGTTCCCCCAGCGCGCCAAGTGAGGTGCAACTCGCACCTGTCTCCGCCGCAAAAAGTGGACCCGAACCCGACAACTTCCTGCTGAGATTCCATCCTCCACAAAGCTTTAAAACAGATCACGGCCGTTGGTTGAATAGATCTCCCCTAGCACTACTTTTTGCCTCAGAAAGAATTGAATTCCACTGATTGGATTGAGAGATTGGGGAGGGAGAAGACGGGGCGATTCTGATCGTTCTTTGAAAGGGTGGCGGCTGTTGTTTTATGAAGTGGTAGTTAGGGTTTTGGCCAAGGTTATATAATTTAATTTTAATAATATTTTAATCCGTAAAAATGAGATTTTGCATTCGAACTCGAAATCAGACCCAACGACTGTCGCCCCTAGCTAAATACCCCTATTCCGAACACAATGGGATATGTATCGCAAGCTGATTCGATCGTTTGAATCAGTTTCCGTTAAATTTAAAGTATAATTCTTTATATATTCAATTTAAACGCACATTTCAAATTACCGGGGTCACATACTAACTCTAAAAATTCTCGAAAAATATTTTCTAGCTTCGTATTGACGATACGGTCCTAACAAAACTAGTTTCGTCGAATTCTGAGACCATTAGAAAAATGGCCATTTTCCAGTCGATTAAAATCAACTGAAACTGGTCAAACGTGTTTTCCTTTGCCACGCTCACATATTGATTCGAAAAATTATGAAATTTGAAACCTAGCAAAAACTTTACATCACGGATCCAACAAAACTGGTTTCGTCGAAATCCGAGGTCGTTTGCAAAATTTCCATTTTTAAGGGCCTGAATTCCATAGCGACTATTCAGAATTTTCAACTGGACATATCCTTTGATTCCCGCTATGAAATTTCAATTTTTCGGGTTCGTTGGAAAGATATTATCAATTAAATCCTAATATTTTTGGTTTCACTAAAATCCGGATTGTTTTGCACCCGGTACGTTCAATTGAAGTTTGAAATCGAATTATCGAACTACCGCGCCATTTTCAATTCCTTTTATAATTATAAATAATTATTTATATTCTAACGACGACGTATATAATATATACGTCGAATTATATTCAAAATAAATTTCTCGTCGATATTATTTAAAATAAATTATTTTAAATATTCAAAATTCGCAAAAATTGCCTGAATAAAAATTTTAAACTGGCCCAGATTTTCGGGTTGTTACATTTACATTTCTTTTTCTTTTATTCCTACATTCATCCATCAGCATGTTTACATTTCCTCTCTCTTTTATTTCTACATTGATGCATCTGCATGTCTACACTTCTTTTTCCTTTTATTGCTACATTCATGCATCTGCATATTTAAAATCTCTTTTCTCTTTTTATTTCTACATTCATGTATCAGCATGTTTAAATTTCTTTTCTCTTTTATTTCTACATTCATGCATCTGCATGTTTACATATCTTTTCTTTTTTATTTCTTTGATATCTGTCTTCCTTTCATATGCATCCGTTTTAAATGAAAATTATTTTGTATAATATATCCATGTGTGCATTTAATAAAAAAGGAAGCGAAAGACTTTCGTTTAATACATTAAATAGATAAATAAAAATTAATTACATTTTACATGTATATGTATGGTGCATCTAAATGTGTTTCTTAACTAATGCAGTTTTGTGGATGATCAAACAATATACATGTAACACCCCGTGAATTCTATAACTGTGAAACTCACAAATTAATGTATAATTAATTTCAAGTCAAAGAACTAAGGGAAACGGGATACGCCATTGCGTTTGTCTCGGAAAAATATGCGAAATAGAGTCCGAGTTTTCGAAAAACGGATATCGTATGAAGAAGTTATGGACGAACGAAGTTGGGCGAAAAACCGGAGAAGGGTCAGAATGCACTGGCGCACTTGGGAAGTGCGCCAGAACAAAAATGAACTGGCGCACCTGTGAAGTGCGCCAGTACATTTTTGACCTGGCGCACCTGCCAAGTGCGCCCAGGTCAAAAATGACCTGCTAGCCAGGTCTGGTCTAGCCCTAGCTGGCCAGGTCTGTGTTTGGCCGATTTTCAGAAGCTTGCTTTGTCATTAGGGCTAGGTGGCAGGCTCTAATTGGTCTCTCTTGCGAATGAATGGCTACGATCAATCCAAGCAACATCAGTGGTCCTAATCAGTTTATAACCTCTATATAAACAACCCTAGACTAACCCTAATCTATTCATTCAAAAATAAGAACAATGCCGCCATGTTGCTGAGGAACGACTAAGAGTAGCCGCCAATTGGAGAGAGAGGATTAGGAGGCAAATTCTAAAGCATAAAGCAACCTAAACAAATCAAATCAACAAGGAATCGTATCTCCAAATCCCTAAATTGGAGAATTCGCCATACAATTGTAAGTAGAGTATTACTTTGGTATGAACAAATAATTGTGTTGGTTTGTATGCTTGAATTGTGGCAATAAAGTAATTCATATTTGTGCGTTCTTATCAATTTGAAATATTATATACGTTTGGATATTCTTGAATTATGTTATTCAATTATAAAGAACTACATGCGGTAGTTCTATGCAAGTATACGTTTGGAATATTTCGCAAATTATGTAATCCATGTTGAAGCTACATGTATGTAGTTGATTTAAATTCATGCAAGTTTGGGGCTTTGCTACTATGCCATCATAATGTGTATTTTTATAAAAACGTCATTTTTATGAAGTAATTGGAATAGGTTTGGGTTATCATAATCCATATGAAATTAGGTTGAAAATTGGGCATCATGTATTAAGCCATGCTTTTGTACTAGAAAACCTATTTGCAAACTTATGAATATGGCTAGGCTATGAATGATATTTGGCATAATTGAAATCCATGATTAAGTCTATCTTGTTTACAAGAATTTTATGATGACATATGTGGTACATAGCTAGGTTAGGCTCAAAAATCCCTTTTTGTAAGTTTACATGACTAAAGTAAGAATCATGATTTCATGTTAGAAATATTTATGCCATGGTTATGTGAACAAATTTAACTATACTTATGCCATGCTTATGTTTGATATTATGCCATGCTTATGTTTGACATTATGCCATGCTTATGTTAGAGATATTTATGCCATGCTTATGTTTGACATTATGCCTAAATAAAAATATAGGTTCATGTGTCAATAATGATACCCAATTTAGATTCTTATCTCAACTACAAGTTCACATGCTTTGATTCATGTCACCTACGCTTTATGACCAAAGTATATATGCAAGTACACCAGTTTCTATTTTGTATTTCCAACGTCATATTGCAAGTTCATGCGCTCACCTTCCCCTCTTTGTGTATGTAATCACGCTTTAAGCCTCCCCTTTTCGCATGGCTTAATTGGGCTTTAAAAGGCTAAGCCCAATATATATGTAATAAACGGACGTGTAAAACGGGGGAAAATAACGTTGGGTTAAAATTACTAATGAATGGAAATATAAAATAGAAGGGCCCAAATTCAAGTATGGGTTGGGCCCATGATTGGTGTAACCTTTACACCATTAACTTAATAATTGGCCGCAAATATTTACATATAAGAAAATAAAGAAGAAAGACAAAATATGTAAATGTAGAACATACGATGTGTTTAACCCGAGGTTGGATTGAGTTGTGATGTAAACCTGCCCGGAACCGCCCGGCTGTCCAGTAGTCACAACAATACCTATCCAATGTGGGAGGTTAAACATGGAGCCCAATAAGGACCCGAGGTTAGACTGAGTTGTGGCGTAAGACTGCCCGGAACCAACCGGCAACAGGCAGCCACAACAATACATGTCTAATGTGAGAGGTCAGGGCCTTAATAAGACAATTAAGGCTGAGCCAGGATTGTTAGGATTAAGTGAACTAAAGACTTAATCAAAATGGAACATGCTAAACTAAACGGACTGGTGGGGGTTAGGTTAGAAAACACTTAACCAACTTAGCATGTTGGCTAGAGATAGAAAACCTAGTAACGGGGGACCCTTTTCAGCAGTAACCCTAGAAAATGTATCAGGATACCCTGAAACTAGGCAGGGTGGGGCTCGATTACTGGGCTGATTGTAAGAGGTCAAATCGACGGCGGTGGTGTAGCAGTGTAGGTTCTAACGGGGTGCGGGCGTGCACACACTCCGGCGCAGAAAAATAAGGCACTGGACACCAGTAGCATACCTGTGCACTCTAGAATTGTGTCGGGCCGCCACCATGGGACTTGATACACCCCATGGTGGGACCAGCATAGGTAACTACAACATCGGGGGCCGTAAGACACATGTAACTATGCGAGTAGGAGCTGATCATCATTGAATGGGTCACATCACCCTGATTTTGGGGTGCCAGTTGGAAACTAGTTTATATGGGTTCAGAGATTAACTTGGGGTACGATAGTATATTCGACCCTAGACAACTTAACCAAGTTTATAGTGCTTGCCCACTTCTTGTTATACTTATCATACCCAGTTCTTTATTCATAGACAAAATAGTACTAGACTTACTCAGGCTTTATGTCTGACTCTACTTTTCTTTCGTCTTCTTTTCTTCCGTTTCCCCCCCCCCCCAGGTCCACAGGGAGGGAACACAGCAGCTTGACCAGCCTTAACATCCAGCTTGAAGAAGAGAAATGTATTGCTTGGACCTTTTCATTTTGAACTATGGCTTTGGACAATCACTATGGGGGCTTTTGCAGTTTTATCTATGTTTTCTTTATGCTTCTTTAAATAATGTAATCAAGACAATTTATGAAAGTGTTATGTTTTTGGAAAAGATGTAAGACAATTATGGTGATGTTGTTGAAACACGTATTTGCTTTTATGAAATAAAAGTTATTGTTCTTCCGCTGTTTACAAATATGTGTTCTTATATCTGTCTTGTATATCTGTGACTTATAAACCTCCACCGAAATTAGGGCATTCCCTTTGAGAGTGACCCTAACGGAGGTGGGGTGTTTCACTTGGTATCAGAGCATAGGTTTACCAGATAATATAAAAAGTTTTGAAAAATTATTTTCAAAAAGTAAATTTAAAGAAGCATTTTTAAAAGAAAAATATTATTTTATTTTAAAAAGGCAAAGTCCACCCCCCAAAGCCATAGGTAATCTCTTATCCTTCGTTTTGAATCTATCCTTTTTGTTTCAGCATGTCCCAAGATCTTAACTTGCCGGAAGGGGTGCCAATACCTGGTTGGTTTAGACGGTTCTTAGAAGCAAGGGCCACTCAGCCAGGTCCTACCATTCCTCCTCCCCCAGCTGAAGGAAATCATCCAGCCGCAGCGGCACCTTTTCCTCCACCTCTTCCACGGGGAAACACGTTTGCTAAGATATGTAAAGATTTTAAAGCTATGGGAGGAAGGGATTTCCATGGAACTGAGTCCTTCGTAGCAGCTAGGAATTGGCTGAAAGAAACGGAAGACCTATTCACCATCTTTGAGGTAGAGGATAGACAAAAAGTACAACTGGCGGTGTGGCTATTGAAGGGCGAGGCTTCCTACTGGTGGGAAGTCACGAATGCTGAAAGACCAGTGGAGACATGGGAGGACTTTAGGGCAAGGTTTGAGACTAAATTTCTCTCAGATGCAGAAAGAAGTTTGCAGTTGGAAAAATTCTTATTTCTTAAGCAAGGGGACAAGACAGTCAGAGAGTATGTGAATCAGTTCGATGAGCTGGCTAGGTTTGGGCTTGACCTAGTCAACACCCCGCACAAGAAGGCTCTCCGGTTCGTCAAAGGGTTGAATGAGCCATTACACAGTTTGGCCATGACCCATATACCCATGGGAGCCACGTATGAAAGATTGGTGCAAATGGCATTGCTGAATGAAGAGGATAAGGGCAAGAAGGAGACAAAGGCAGAAAGCTCTCAAGGGAAGAAAGAGGGTTTGCAGCCTAAGAAGACAGACTTTAAGAAGGACGGGAAAGGCAACAAAGAGAAGAGGAAGTGCAATTTCTGTGGCAAAGTGGGGCACTTAGTAAAGGACTGCTGGAAAAAGAAGGCCAAGGAGAATGGTGGGTGCTTTTCTTGCGGTGAGACAGGCCACATGGCTAAGGACTGCCCAAAGAAACGAGGACAGGGGCAGAGCGCCGGATCCACCCCAGGGGCACAGGTTCATGTGCTAGAAGCGCCACCTCTGCAACAGCGAGGTATCAATACTTCAGTAGAAAGTGTAGTTTATCTTTATGATCACCCCGTTCGCACTTTATTTGATTCTGGCGCATCACACTCCTTTATCTCGTCTGCTTTAGTAGAATCTCTGCACCTAAAAACTAGTATGGTAGAGGACCCCTTAATTGTTTCAAACCCAATTGGGGGCCCAGTTCATTTGTCTATGATCTGTGTGGGATTGAAAATTTCCATTCTAAGCGTAGAATTTCAATGTAGTGCCTTTGTTTTGGGCTTTTCGGGTTATGGTTTGATTTTGGGTATGGATTGGCTATCCAGTAATAGGGCCATCCTTGATTGTGAGAAAAGGGTTGTTAGGCTCCTAACCCAACTCGGTAATACTTTGGAAATTTCTTGTAATCGCTCGTATGCGGTTATGCTTAGTTATCTTGAATCGCTAGATGCCTCTGTTGAAAATTTGCAATCAGTTAGAGTGGTCCGGGAATATCCGGATGTCTTCGAAGAGGTGAAGGGCTTGCCTCCGAAGCGGGAAATAGACTTCCGCATATATCTTGTAGATAATGCAAAGCCCGTTGCGTTGCCCGTTAGACACATGGCTCCACGAGAAAGGAAAGAGCTCAGTAAACAGATTAAAGAGCTTCTAGAAAAGGGGTTCATTAGGAGGAGCATTTCAGAATGGGGCGCTCCGGTGGTGTTCGCTACAAAGGCGGATGGTTCACTCCGTCTATGTGTTGACTATAGGGAGCTCAACAAGCTAACGAAAAAGAATAGGCACCCTCTCCCTAGAATTGACGATTTGTTTGACCAGCTTGTAGGAGCGTCTGTTTTCACCCAACTCGATTTAGCAACCGGTTTTCATCAGCTAAGGGTGGCTGAAGATAGCATCGATAAAACGGCATTCAGAACCCCAGACGGCTTCTTTGAATGGCTTGTCATGCCTTTCGGCTTGACAAATGCACCTGCTTACTTCGTGGACCTAATGAGTAGGGTATTTAGAGATTTCCTCAACAAATTCGTAGTGGTCTTCGTAGATGATATCCTTATCTTCTCAAAGAGTGAAGAGGAACATGCTCAGCACTTAAGGGAAATCATGGAAACTTTGCGAGTCCATCAACTAAAGGTCAAATTCTCCAAATGCCACTTTTGGAGAGAAGAGGTGAGGTTCCTTGGGCACATAGTATCCAAACAAGGGTTAGCAGTGGACCCTGCTAAGGTAGTGGCGGTACAGGATTGGAAGACACCAAGGAATGCAACTGAGGTCCGAAGCTTTCTAGGACTAGCAGGTTTCTATCGGAAATTTATAAGGGATTTTGCGAAAATCTCAGCTCCACTCACGAAATTGACTAAGAAGAATCTAGTGTTCAATTGGGATTTGGATTGCGAATTTGCTTTCCAACGACTGAAAAGGGCTCTTACAACGGCCCCAATTTTGACGCTACCAGATGGGAGCAAGATGTTCACTGTTTATACGGATGCATGTGGGACAGGGCTAGGCGCCGTCTTAATGCAAGAAGGAAGGGTAGTAGCTTATGGCGGGAGGCAGTTGAAAGTGCACGAAAAGAACTACCCAACCCACGATCTTGAGTTAGCCGCCATCGTCTTTGCACTCAAGTCTTGGCGACACTATCTCCTAGGTGAGAAGTTCGAACTTTACACTGACCATAAATCGTTGAAATATCTTTTCTCGCAGAAGGATCTTAACTTGAGGCAACAGAGATGGATGGAGTTTCTTGCCTCGTACGATTTCGAAATCTCCTACACTCCGGGCAAAGGCAACGTAGTGGCAGACGCGTTGAGCCGAAAGAAATTGACCCTAAGCCCGTTGTTTGTTGAAAGACAAAGCCTAGAGTTTATAGCCAGCTTCGACTTTAGGCCTTCCTCCGATTTCGTACCAGGCTTGCTAGCATCTCTCGAAGTGCGCCCAACTTTAGTGGATTCAGTAGGGACAGCACAGCGCGAAGACCCTTAGCTTGTGGAAATAATTGATAGGCTAATTAGGGGTGAGACTTCAAGTCACCTCAACAGATACTCCATCGACGATAGGGGTTTGCTAAGGCGAGACGGAAGACTATGCGTCCCACAGACAAAAGATTTAGTAAAGAAGGTTCTCGAGGAAGCACATCACTCCAAGATGACGATACACCCAGGCGGAGATAAAATGTACAAAGACATAAAAAGGGCTTTCTTCTGGAACGGCATATGGTGTGCCAACAGGTTAAGGCGGAACAGAAAAAGCCTGGCGGACTGCTACATCCTCTGGAGGTCCCGCAGTGGAAGTGGGATAGCATCTCAATGGACTTCATCGATGGGCTGCCTAGGTCTAGGAGAGGCAACACTAGCATTTGGGTAATAGTGGATAGGCTTACTAAAAGCGTCCACTTTTTACCTGTCAAAAGTAAAAGAACTGCCTCATCCCTAGCATCACTTTACCTCAAGGAAATCGTTCGACTCCATGGAATACCATCTAGCATCGTTAGTGACCGAGACCCCATCTTCACCAGTGAGTTTTGGCGGAGTCTGCAAGAAGCAGTAGGAACGCAGTTATGCTTGAGCACAGCCTATCATCCCCAAACCGACGGCCAAACAGAGAGAGTGAACAGAGTTTTGGAAGACCTTTTAAGACTATGCGTCCTTGACTTCGGAGGGACATGGGAAGACCACCTTCCTTTGGTGGAATTTGCCTACAACAACAGCTATCAAGCAACCATCAGAATGGCACCCTTCGAAGCTTTATATGGAAGACCGTGCCGATCGCCCACTTGTTGGTGGGAGTCTACTGATAAGCTCATACTTGGACCAGATATGGTCCGAGAGACTTCAGAGAAAGTAGACTTAATACGAAGAAGGATGAAGACGGCCCAAGACAGACAAAAGTCCTATGCTGACAAGAGAAGGACCGACCTTGAATTGGAGGTTGGAGACAGAGTTTTTCTCAAGGTATCACCGCTAAGAAACGCTGTTCGTTTTGGAACCACAGGAAAGCTAGCACCAAGGTTCGTAGGGCCATTCCCTATCATCGAGAAAATTGGGAAAATGGCCTATAGGTTAGAGCTACCCGAGAAGTTGGCTGGAGTCCACAACGTTTTTCACGTTTCACATCTCCGAAAATGTCTACATGAGTCTGCTGAAGTGGTAGAGCCAAATATCCTCGAAGAGACCGAAGTGGAACGCGAAGCAACCATAAGAAAAGTTCCAACCCGCATCTTAGGAACGGAAGTGAAGAAGCTACGCAACCGCGAAGTCAAACTCGTCAAAGTTCAGTGGAGCGACGCCGAGGGAGACGCGACTTGGGAAACTGAAGCTAGAATACGCACTGCCTACCCTTTTCTGTTCGAGGGTACATCTTTGACCTTTCCTTTTCCTTAAGTTGCGCTTTTATCTATCTTTTAGGTATATTTCCTCGACCTTATCTTTTAGGTAGAATCTCTTTGGATGGAAACATGTAATTGAAACATGTTATGGATGATGGTTGCAAGTGGTTGCAAGTGATTGCTAGTGGTT
The DNA here is from genome assembly GCA_030737875.1 of Allium sativum. Taxonomy (NCBI): domain Eukaryota; kingdom Viridiplantae; phylum Streptophyta; class Magnoliopsida; order Asparagales; family Amaryllidaceae; genus Allium; species Allium sativum. Next base: position 175,668,172 of record CM060913.1, on the reverse strand, counting down.
GCTCGTGGTTGCATATACACACACAATCTAGGGTTTAGATCGGCTCAGTCACTTCATATTGCATATGCATATATGTTTGCACTCGTATATGGTTGAACTCTAATGTGTTGTCATGTGGATGTTGCATTTGTATTGAATGATTGTGCACTCATGTAGAATCAAGAATAGGAAAAATTTGCATACATAATGGATTCATGGCACTTACATAATTCGCATTAAGGAGGTCAACTGAATCAGTAGACCGCCTGATTTTGCATTAGATAAGTTCATGTACACACACACTTCGCATATGATCAGGAAGCATTAGAAGTCTTTTAAGGACAATGGATGCTCGTGTTTGATGGATGAGTAGATGGATGATTGGATGTTAGGATATACATTCCTCCTAACTTGAAGATTTCGGGGACGAAATCCTTTTAAGTGGGGGAGAATGTAACACCCCGTGAATTCTATAACTGTGAAACTCACAAATTAAAGTATAATTAATTTCAAATCAAAGAACTAAGGGAAACGGGATACGCCATTGCGTTCGTCTCGGAAAAATACGCGAAATAGAGTCCGAGTTTTCGAAAAACGGATATCGTATGAAGAAGTTATGGATGAACGAAGTTGGGCGAAAAACCGGAGAAGGGTCAGAATGCACTGGCGCACTTGGGAAGTGCGCCAGAACAAAAATGAACTGGCGCACCTGTGAAGTGCGCCAGTACATTTTTGACCTGGCGCACCTGCCAAGTGCGCCCAGGTCAAAAATGACCTGCTAGCCAGGTCTGGTCTAGCCCTGGCTGGCCAGGTCTGTGTTTGGCCGATTTTCAGAAGCTTGCTTTGTCATTAGGGCTAGGTGGCAGGCTCTAATTGGTCTCTCTTGCGAATGAATGGCTACGATCAATCCAAGCAACATCAATGGTCCTAATCAGTTTATAACCTCTATATAAACAACCCTAGACTAACCCTAATCTATTCATTCAAAAATAAGAACAAAGCCGCCATGTTGCTGAAGAACGACTAAGAGTAGCCGCCAATTGGAGAGAGAGGATTAGGAGGCAAATTCTAAAGCATAAAGCAACCTAAACAAATCAAATCAACAAGGAATCGTATCTCCAAATCCCTAAATTGGAGAATTCGCCATACAATTGTAAGTAGAGTATTACTTTGGTATGAACAAATAATTGTGTTGGTTTGTATGCTTGAATTGTGGCAATAAAGTAATTCATATTTGTGCGTTCTTATCAATTTGAAATATTATATACGTTTGGATATTCTTGAATTATGTTATTCAATTATAAAGAACTACATGCGGTAGTTCTATGCAAGTATACTTTTGGAATATTTTGCAAATTATGTAATCCATGTTGAAGCTACATGTATGTAGTTGATTTAAATTCATGCAAGTTTGGGGCTTTGCTACTATGCCATCATAATGTGTATTTTTATACAAACGTCATTTTTATGAAGTAATTGGAATAGGTTTGGGTTATCATAATCCATATGAAATTAGGTTGAAAATTGGGCATCATGTATTAAGCCATGCTTTTGTACTAGAAAACCTATTTGCAAACTTATGAATATGGCTAGGCTATGAATGATATTTGGCATAATTGAAATCCATGATTAAGTCTATCTTGTTTACAAGAATTTTATGATGACATATGTGGTACATAGCTAGGTTAGGCTCAAAAATCCCTTTTTGTAAGTTTACATGACTAAAGTAAGAATCATGATTTCATGTTAGAAATATTTATGCCATGGTTATGTGAACAAATTTAACTATACTTATGCCATGCTTATGTTTGATATTATGCCATGCTTATGTTTGACATTATGCCATGCTTATGTTAGAGATATTTATGCCATGCTTATGTTTGACATTATGCCTAAATAAAAATATAGGTTCATGTGTCAATAATGATACCCAATTTAGATTCTTATCTCAACTACAAGTTCACATGCTTTGATTCATGTCACCTACGCTTTATGACCAAAGTATATATGCAAGTACACCAGTTTCTATTTTGTATTTCCAACGTCATATTGCAAGTTCATGCGCTCACCTTCCCCTCTTTGTGTATGTAATCACGCTTTAAGCCTCCCCTTTTCGCATGGCTAAATTGGGCTTTAAAAGGCTAAGCCCAATATATATGTAATAAACGGACGTGTAAAACGGGGGAAAATAACGTTGGGTTAAAATTACTAATGAATGGAAATATAAAATAGAAGGGCCCAAATTCAAGTATGGGTTGGGCCCATGATTGGTGTAACCTTTATACCATTAACTTAATAATTGGCCGCAAATATTTACATATAAGAAAATAAAGAAGAAAGACAAAATATGTAAATGTAGAACATACGATGTGTTTAACCCGAGGTTGGATTGAGTTGTGATGTAAACCTGCCCGGAACCGCCCGGCTGTCCAGTAGTCACAACAATACCTATCCAATGTGGGAGGTTAAACATGGAGCCCAATAAGGACCCGAGGTTAGACTGAGTTGTGGCGTAAGACTGCCTGGAACCAACCGGCAACAGGCAGCCACAACAATACCTGTCTAATGTGAGAGGTCAGGGCCTTAATAAGACAATTAAGGCTGAGCCAGGATTGTTAGGATTAAGTGAACTAAAGACTTAATCAAAATGGAACATGCTAAACTAAACGGACTGGTGGGGGTTAGGTTAGAAAACACTTAACCAACTTAGCATGTTGGCTAGAGATAGAAAACCTAGTAACGGGGGACCCTTTTCAGCAGTAACCCTAGAAGATGTATCAGGATACCCTGAAACTAGGCAGGGTGGGGCACGATTACTGGGCTGATTGTAAGAGGTCAAATCGACGGCGGTGGTGTAGCAGTGTAGGTTCTAACGGGGTGCGGGCGTGCACACACTCCGACGCAGAAAAATAAGGCACTGGACACCAGTAGCATACCTGTGCACTCTAGAATTGTGTCGGGCCGCCACCATGGGACTTGATACACCCCATGGTGGGACCAGCATAGGTAACTACAACATCGGGGGCCGTAAGACACATGTAACTATGCGAGTAGGAGCCGATCATCATTGAATGGGTCACATCACCCTGATTATGGGGTGCCAGTTGGAAACTAGTTTATATGGGTTCAGAGATTAACATGGGGTACGATAGTATATTCGACCCTAGACAACTTAACCAAGTTTATAGTGCTTGCCCACTTCTTGTTATACTTATCATACCCAGTTCTTTATTCATAGACAAAATAGTACTAGACTTACTCAGGCTTTATGTCTGACTCTACTTTTCTTTCGTCTTCTTTTCTTCCGTTCCCCCCCAGGTCCACAGGGAGGGAACACAGCAGCTTGACCAGCCTTAACATCCAGCTTGAAGAAGAGAAATGTATTGCTTGGACCTTTTCATTTTGAACTATGGCTTTGGACAATCACTATGGGGGCTTTTGCAGTTTTATCTATGTTTTCTTTATGCTTCTTTAAATAATGTAATCAAGACAGATTATGAAAGTGTTATGTTTTTGGAAAAGATGTAAGACAATTATGGTGATGTTGTTGAAACACGTATTTGCTTTTATGAAATAAAAGTTATTGTTCTTCCGCTGTTTACAAATATGTGTTCTTATATCTGTCTTGTATATCTGTGACTTATACTTATAAACCTCCACCAAAATTAGGGCATTCCCTTTGAGAGTGACCCTAACGGAGGTGGGGTGTTTCAATACATATGTGTAAAAAAATCACATAACTTTCTTATAGTCGTCATTTAACAATAAATGATGCATTCATTTTATTTGTCCCTTCCTGTATATTTACCATATTTCCTTCTTCTTCTTTTCTTTTCTTTTCCATTTCTATCTCATGCAGCTTCTTCTTTATTATAAAGTAACGTTTCCCATTCAATAACTTTTGGAGACAATAAACTGTGCATTAATTACATTCTTATTTTCTCTTTCTCTTTTTTTTTTTTCTGTTCAGTTTTCCAACATTTTGTTTTTTTTTCCTTTTTCTTTCCTTTAAATCAACTATATGTGTATATCTATTTCTCTTTCTCTTATTCTTTCTTGCAACTAAATAGGTTCCTTAAATTATGATATTTAATATTGCATGTTTTGAAATTTAAAAAGTTGCTTAACTTAAACAATTAGAAAAAAAGGGGTAAGCATTTAATTTGTTTATAAATACAAAGAGGCATTTGGGGGAAATAACTGGCGCATTTATTCTCTACTCTCTCTCCTCTTCTAATGATCAATCAAATTCATTTTTAGATATAAAACTATTCCCTTTATTCCACCCCCTTTTTTTGTTGTTATTCTCTATTCTCCTTATATTTACAATCTGCAGACATCATAAATAAATAAATAAAAATATTAATTAAAAGGAATAAAAATAATAATTTCCTCCACTATATATTATCCTTTCACTTCCTTAACCCTAATTTCATAAATAAAGCAGCCACCGTTTCTAAAATCTATGGCTACACTCTCCCTTTCTCCTTTTTTCTTTCTTTCTCTCCTAATCTACTCAAAGAATTCATCAACTCAAAAATAAATAAATAAATAAATAAATGGAAAATCGAAGAGCATGACATGACCTCCAACATCAACGGTCATGATTGAATTATGATGAGCGGATTGAGAGGATCTCACGCTCTAAGGCGCTGAAGTCAGAGGCAAATCGGCGGTGGTGGTTAGTGTATGGGCTTCGTCGTCATGACGGCGGATGGGTCTCAGGGGAACGGCTTTTGGTGCAGCAATGATGAAGATTGGTGGAATTTTTGTGCGTGTCTTCCTGGAAATCAGAACAAAGAAGAAGATGGCCTAAATTTTGGGTTAAGATTAAACAAAAAACTAAATTAGATGATTTTAGATGCATTGGATTCGCTTCGACCGGATCTACACAATGAAATAGACCAGAGATGAAACGGTGAGATTATATATATATATATTTTTATATAATCTTTTAATTTAATTATTTCTTGCCTTGTGTTATTGATGTTTGTATGTACACAAAAATGAATTGGCGATGTATGATTGAAATTGGTGATTGTTGTTTGGGTTATTATTGTCAAATTGTTGTTGCATACGTTGTTGATGTGATTTGGCTTAATCAATGGAGATTGATGTTTATGCGCAAATTAAAGATTCATTCTTTACTTATTAAATTTCACGAAAACTTATATTTCAATAAAAAAAAATTATAATTTTTATTGTTGTTCATGAAAGTGGATTTTATTTGGTTTGGAGATTTTGCACCAAAATCTCATTTTTTCATGTTTTACATGAAAACATGAATTTTGTGCACAATCGTTGAACTAAGTAAATATTTCATTTTTATTGGACTACATGGAAATGAATCTTTAATTAAAATATTGATTTTTGATAAAAATAATATTTTAATTGATTTATGGCAAAGTCTGGGTTTTTATGCAAAATGGCCTTTTTTGGACAAAAAGAACGAAATATTGGTTTTATCATTCTTTTTGAAAAATATAGATGATATCTTTATTTAATACGAAATTTTGAAATAAAATTATGTTTTTGAAATGGTTTATAATTATATTTTCGAATATATAATATTAATTCAACGTTTCAGGCACATGCAGTTCGCGTTGTGTAATTCAAAATTTCAGGAAAACAGCGCCATAATTACACTTGGCCTGTAACGTCATAATTATTTTAAAATGAATAAAGTTGTGGTTTTTATTTTAAAATAAATAAAGTCTTGATTTTTTATTTTGAATTAAAGATAGTGTTTGGTTAAACTTTTATTTTTAATAAAAGGTATGAATAAAAGGTTTGTTTTTTTAGAGGACTTAAACGAATAAAGGATTTGTTCTTTATCCAAAAAGGACTAAATTAAATAATGTTTTATTCTTTAATTTAAAGGGACTAAAATGAATAAAATTTTATTCTATATTTAAAAAAAAGGATCAAAATGAATAAAGTTTGTCCTTTATTTATGAATTGATTTTATTTAAAGATGAACTGTTTACATTAAGATGAAACGGTACAAAAGAGTATGTTTTGTTTTGAAATTGTTTCATTAAAAAAGAATGAAATTAAAAACCGTTACACCTATTATGTGAACATTGTTAAATTGTGCATATTATTTAGGTTTCTAGTTGAGCACTTGTATACACCGCCATTTACAAGCGACCTGGCTTGTTTATGTGGCTGGACGATCAATTTTCACACGTCGTCCAGAAGCACAGTTTATTTTCTATTACTCGAATTGTGTTGGTTGAAACCCCACATGGGTCAAGGGCTGATATTGAATACACGTCACCCTTGTGGTTAATTAGAAATGCACTTTGGTTGTTGATGTTTGAAAATTGATATGAAATAAATGTATGATTTCCGTATAATTGAATTATATGGAAATGGTGTGGGCCTCATTCCAATTTTAAATGAAAGGAATAATTTTCATTTATTACTAAATTAATGGAATAAATTGACGCTTGAATTAAGAAGACTATATCTTTATCATTTGGAAAGTTATAATGAATTATTAGAATTGGTAAAATTACATTCCAATTATAATAAGAAAATTGAATTTAAAAGATTCCGTTTTTATGTTAACATTAAATGCAGAAGATTTGGTTTCAATACCTAACATAAACGAATTGATATAGACTGATTACGTTTAAAGTTGGAATGGTAATTTTTGATATCACGATTTTTGGAATAACTAATATTATGATAATATGAAGAGTCAAGGTTTATTTTGGAAAGGTAAATATTAAGTTATATTCTGAAATATAGGTTATTTTAGAAGTAAGAGATTTTAAAATATAGAATATTTTAAAATAATATTTTCAAGAAATAATTATAATTATAAATTAAAATTGTATTTGGACACGAGGTTAGGTCATATTTATGGTGGAAGTCTGCCCGGACCCAACCGGCATATCCAGCAGCCATAAATGTTGGGTCTAATGTGAGAGGTCCAAGTACATGAATTCAAATTGGGTTTTTGACACGAGGTTAAGCCCAACTTATGGGATAAGTCTGCCCGGAACCAACCGACATATCCAGCATCCATAAGTCGCAGGCTTAATGTGAGAGGTCTGGCCCAGTATAAATATAAATGAAAAAGAAAATGAACTAATATATTAAATATGTTTTAAATAGCAACACCATTTTTAACCCGAACGAGTTTATCGATAAATCTTATTCATTTTAAAATGAATATTTAAAGAAAGTGATTTATAAAATTTAATATTTTGGAAATATTAATATTCTGATATGATAAAGAAGAGGAATATTCAATTTTGATATAAAATTGAAAATAAAGTTTGAATCATTTTTAAACTAATTTAAAAATATGGAAAAATTATGTAAAGTCATAATAAATACTTTAGAAAGATTTTGGATAGAAAAATCCCATATTTGAAAAGATAAAAATGTATTTTTATCAAAGTAAACTCGTTAACTAACTAGTATAATAAATCAACGGAATTGAATTAAAGTGAAATTGAATTTTGGTTTGTCATGAATAGTGTCTTAAATAACACTATTCTTAAACCCAGTTGAGAAAAGGATCTTTTAATTAAGGTTATTAGAGTTTCCTATTATATTTATTAATCGGAATAAAGTTGAAATGTGAATTGGGTTTATTGTGAACTATGTTTTTAAACGACATTTGTTCTTTAACCCAATTGACAGGGAAAATGTGATTTGGAATTTATAAATCTTTTAATAATATATAATAAGAGTTTTTTTCAAAAGAAAAGTCTTCCGCTTATATATATTAAATTGGAATGGAATGGAATTCGATTTAATATTAATTGAGATAGGCTTCTATGAATGAAGACCGTTAGTATATATGGAATTTAAAAGGCTTTGTCGTTATTCCATTTATATTTATAGTCCGATATAGAAATTTATACCGATTATATATATTGATTTGATTTATGTGAAAATTCCACATTTAATGGAATAGGATTTGGGTTTATCGTGAATAATGTTTTAAATGACATTAGTTCTTTAACCTAAATAAGATAAGATTTATTTCTTAAAGTGGAATAATCATTGAATAATGATTTTTGATATTTAAAACCAAATTGGAGTTTTAAATGAATTTCTAGAAAGAAGATTAAAGAATAATTTAAAGAATTTATCTTTGGTAAAATGAATGGGAACCTTTCCCTAATAATATGCCATTTAAAAGAATATTATGAATTGGAATGAGGCGTTGGATGTGTTCTTTTAGCACTTGATTTTTAATTATAAAATACGCTGATTATTCGGAAAGACCGGGTTTTACCCATTCCGAATATTTATTACGACGATGAAGAGTCGAAGATGAAGACGGTGTTGAAGACCGGCGGTTTTCACATCGGATGGATGTGTTGCTACTGAGGTCTCCGATAGGAGTAGCTGCCCTGAAGGGATTTCTGTGGTAGTCGTCCGGACGTATGTGTTGATTGTCCGGATATACGAGAACCACCCAGGTTTCTCCGGTTTCGTTCAGACCCAGAACGGACTTGTAAGTGGATTGTGTGTCTGACATTGTATTCATTTCTACTGTTGAACGCTACTGATTATGTATTTCTGTTTGGTGGTAGAGAATTTATCCTCCACTTAACACCCTTCTCTAAGACGTATGAGCTTAGAGGTTATATATATATATTGGTAGATGATCAATAATATGGTACGGTCTGAAAATGTGGCATGCTAAGATGCAAATGATCAAGGCTTTGTTGAAAAGCAGGCCTTGTGGTTGATGATCAAAGCATAGCCTATTTAGGCATAGCTTTGTGTATATCGTGACTTCGCGAGCCTCACAGCCCGGTGGAGTCTAAAACGGGAGAAGGGAACGTAGGGAGTGCACACGTTTTTTTTCTAGCTAGAAGTGGTGTCATGGTATGGAGCCCAAACATTTATGTGGTTGTTGGATTTTTTCTGCGAGGCCTCGGATTTATGCGGTCGCCCTCGGCCGTATTGTAGGTTCACTAGAACCGGGGAACGTGTGTTCAGGCATTTCTAATCCACAAAAGTAAGTGTGGACCGGCCCTGCAGGATCCAAGGGTTGGACAGAGTACCAATCCTGGGGCATTGCTAGAATGTCTCGAATCGGTAAGGATCTCCTCCCTAGCCTTGACTCTTGATGGAAACCCAATTTCCAATACGCCCCTTGCGGTTTTGACTGTATAACTAGTATGGTGACATAGTAGGATGGGGTACTATGCCGTCTAGGATTGATACATTTACTCTGAAATGTTTTTATAAATATATATACACACTAATACCGTTTTTACGTATCAAGCATCTTTTGATCATTATAAGGAAAAACCCTATCCTCCGGCTTGCGTTGCATTGTGTGATGGGATTTGGGTCTTATAATGGTTTCATTTTTCTAAAAAGCATTGCGTTATTTGACGATTTATTTTAGTTATGCACTGGCAATCCAATGGAGTAAACCCGTTCCGCATTAGCGGCGTGGACCTGTGATTAGCCTTCTTATTAGATAAGTTAAGTAAAGAATTCTCACACCAGTCCCACGACTGACCTGTAGTTTGTTTCACTTTGCAAACTCGGGTGCCCTCTTTCCACACGGGCAGTCGAGTAGCTTATTTGGCAGATATATTAAGAAAGATCCTGCTTTGAAGACTGAAGCTGTGGCCAAAATGTGATAGCCTTCCACTGAGATTAGTTCCGCTGCAATGTATAAAATTTATTGTAATTTATTCTTCCGCTGTATTTATTACCAATGTATTCTGATATATATTCTGTACTCTGATGTAATATTTATAATGGTGTTATAAAAGTCTTCTGTTATTTGTTTTAATGTGTTGTATGCCTAAAGTTGATGTATCCGCAGATTTCCATTCTTTGGGTCAGACCTGTGTAATAACCCTGAATTTTGGGGTAAATTTAAAAATTTATTTTAAGTTATTTTAATGGGTTTTGATATTTAAAGTAATTTATTTTAAATCATAAAGACTAGAAATGTTAAAAATGTTCATTTTGTTAAGACATGTTATATTAGATTAAAAATATCATTTGTTTAGGAAATGTCATTTATATAAAAATATCATTTCATTTGAAATACCATGTTAATAGAAGTGTTATTTATTAGAAAATGTCATCTTTGTGAAAAGATATCATTTTATTAGGAATGCCATGATAATGTCATTATATAAGAAAACGTCATTTATTTAATAAGGTCATGTTGGAAATAATAGGTATAGTAGCGCTGAAATGGTTTTGACATTAAACTTAATCACCTCAATTTGTGGATCTCAACCAATTCATTCTCGGTTCAAATTATTTTGAAATTAAATACCTCATTAACACGTAACTTTTATTTATTTCTTTTCCATTAATTTCCCTTTCCTTCAATTAGAAAACCAACAATGGAATTGAGAAATATATATGTATATACTAATGAATTTGAAATTCACGTTTAATTTCAATGAGTTAACAAATTTTATTACGTAAAGCATCCGTTAAGCTATTGGACAGTAACTGACATCTTGTTATTAACAAATTTTGTAAATTTTTACAAATATATTATAATTAAATGAGAAGCATAGTAATCAATGCATAGGATATATATATATATATATATATATATATGAATTAATGTGTATTTTACATTATGTTGTAATATATATATTTGGAAATTTTGTTTGTATAAATTGTAAGGCAAATGATAACATTAATTAGGAATACATTGAATGTTAACTAATTTTAAAATAAGAATTGCAATAGATTAATTGACTAGTGTAGGAAATTAGTTGCTATTTAATTCATTGGTGATAAATTGGAAGTAAGTTGCAATTAATACACAAAATTTATTGTCATATTGGCATACACGTATGTAACATATTTTGTATATAGGTATGAGACCAAACAAATGGATAAAAAGGCAACAGGTAAATAGAAATTTATGCATGCATGTATGTTCGTGTTAAAAGAAAATTTTGTTATAATATATTATTATTATTTTTCTTCCCTTAGTGCTGCTGAGCGTTTCATGATATATATATATATATATATATATATATATATATATGTAAAATGAAAGATGGCAATGTTCAAAACCTGCGTATTAAAGATGGTAATGATATTAATGTTTCCTGTGCATAAATAAATAAATAATTGCTCAATCTAAATTGTGGAAAGTTGATATGCACTTTATTTCTATAATTTATATAAGTCGTAATTTGAATTAGAATTAATCTATTTACGTTAATTAGTGATGAATACAAAAAAAAAAGGAAGATGGAATGTTTTCTTCATTAATTAAACCATTGAAATTTCTTGTCTATAAATAACCATTAATTCTACCATAACTCTCCTTTGAAATTATAATTTTATGAACATTTATTTCATTTAAATCCGTTAACGTTTGAATTAAAATTTGATTGGTAGTAAATGGGGAGCATTAATAACGGTTAAAATTTGATTATATCATTCCTAATTTAACTTAACTTCATGAAAGAGCTTATGACACATCAGCTCATTAATTTGGGAATTGAGATAATTTATTAACGTTAAAAATATATAGCCGTGACTTGATTTTTTTTTTTACGGTGATTCGTCTCTTTATATTGTCATTTCACGCAACTTTTTTTTTCTCTCTTCTTCCTCAAAAATCTTTTCTTCCCAAAGCTCCGAACTAAATCCACTAAAATCTCCTCAAACAAATTGAATTACAAAGCGAAATTGATAGTACTCTTCGAGCTCGACAACACCAAAGGCCATGATCGGAAACCATCGCCTGTGATGGTCGAAATTGCTGCTCAAACACGGAAGGGTTGGGTGCGGATTTTGAGAAGGAGGAGGCGTGCGAGATGGACGACGATTCTAGATAGGGCTGATGGGTTTGAACGGTTCCAAACAAATATAGAAGAAAGAGGGATTGTTAAGGTTAATTAAAAACCTTAATCAAATTTAGTTTATTTTACATAATTAATGTTTACACGACCATAACTTATTCGTATGGAATCAGAATTCAAGGATTTCAGATCCATTGGAATCATCACGACAGAATTGAACGATTCACGTTGCATTGGATTCGCAGCGAAGAACACTACACAATGGAACCAATCAGAACCAAAATAGAGCAAATCAAAATTTAAAGGAGAATTTAAATTCAAAGCAGAACCGAAATTTAGAGTGGAAACCATCGGTGAGATTTCCATTTTTTTTAAAATTAAAATTAATTATTTATATTATCATATTCATTCAGTATGAAATTTATGTTGTATGTACATATTTATTTAAACGATGATTGTGTTGTGATTGTGATTGTGTATGCATGTTTGTTAGATTTTGGTGTATACGATAAAATCATATATTATCGTGTATATAGAATATGTTATATTCATGTGTGCCAAGGACTTGCGTATAAAATAAAAATTATATTTTTATTTTATGTATAAAAAGAAAACTTGTAAATCAGAATCAAACCAATGTGAGTATTCAAATTTAATAATTAATATCTAATTTAATTATTTCGCTTGCTCATAAATCATGCTGTATATTTGAATAGTTCTGATTTGCGATGTTGTGATTATTTGTTGACTTGCTGTTGTGGTGTGATTACATTTGCTGTATATTTGAATGGATCTGAAAATAAAAATGAGAATGTTAAAGGTATGAAAAGATCCAATCTTTTTATTGAAAATAAAAGGTGGAATATGTCGATGTGTAAAGATTCAATATTTTTATTTAGAATAAAATAATAATATTGACGATGTAAAAAGATGAACTTTTTATTGAAAATGAAAAAGAGAAATTTTGACGATGAAATTTACATGCCTGTTTGAATGAAATTAAAATATAAGAATTGACGTTATATTTTACATGCATGTTCACTGAAAATAAAAAGATTAGGATTTTATTTTCATTTTTTTTATGTAAGTAAAAAGATTATATTTTGTCAATGCATCTTATATGTAAGTAAAAAGATTATATTTTGTCAATGCATCTTATATGTAAGTAAAAAGATTTTATTTTGTCAATGCATCTTATATGTAAGTAAAAAGATTTTATTTTGTCAATGCATCTTATAGGTAAAGAAAAAGATTATATTTTGTCAATGCATCTTATATGTAAGTAAAGAGATTATATTTTGTCAATGCTTCTTATATCAAAAAAAAAAAAAACTTAGATTTTGTTAATGCGTTTATATGCAATTTCATGTAAAACAAAAGATTGAAATTTAATGTTTCACTTTTAATGAATTAAACGGATTAGAACTTTATGTTTCATTTTAATGAATTAAAAAGAATGAAATTTAGTGTTGCATTTTTATTTACATGTTTAATGTAAATGAGAGATTAGAGTTTTGATGTAAAATTGTTGACATTAAAAAGATTGGAGTTTTAATGTAAATTTGTTGTCATTGAAAAGATTAGTATGTTAAGGTAATTTTGGTTGACATTAAAAGACTATAATTTAACGTAATATGCTTATTTACATTTTTTTTTATAAATAAAAGAATGAAACTTAGCGTGGTAATTATATTTACATTTTTAATGTAATTTATAAAGATAGAATTTTATACCGTAATGTCGATTTCACCTTTGTATATAAAAAAAGAAGGAACCTTTGCATTGCAAAAATAGAATTTCACTTTTATATGTAAAAAAAAAAAAAAAGTTCATCTTATGTTAAGTTGACATTTATTTTCAATGTTAATAAAAGAAAATGCGATGTATGGAAATTGACATTTATTTTTAATGTTAATAAAAAGAAAATGCATTGTATGGAAATTGACATTTATTTTTAATGTTAATAAAAAGAAAATGCATTGTATGAAAATTGACATTTATTTTTAATGTTAATAAAAAGAAAATGCATTGTATGAAAATTGACATTTATTTTTAATGTTAATAAAAAGAAAATGCATTGTATGAAAATTGACATTTATTTTTAATGTTAATAAAAAGAAAATGCATTGTATGAAAATTGACATTTATTTTTAATGTTAATAAAAAGAAAATGCATTGTATGAAAATTGACATTTATTTTTAATGTTAATAAAACGAAAATGCATTGTATGAAAATTGACATTTATTTTTAATGTTAATAAAAAGAAAATGCATTGTATGCAAATTGACATTTATTTTTAATGTTAATAAAAAGAAAATGCATTGTATGGAAATTGACATTTATTTTTAATGTTAATAAAAAGAAAATGCATTGTATGGAAATTGACATTTATTTTTAATGTTAATAAAAAGAAAATGCATTGTATGGAAATTGACATTTATTTTTAATGTTAATAAAAAGAAAATGCATTGTATGAAAATTGACATTTATTTTTAATGTTAATAAAAAGAAAATGCATTGTATGAAAATTGACATTTATTTTTAATGTTAATAAAAAGAAAATGCATTGTATGAAAATTGACATTTATTTTTAATGTTAATAAAAAGAAAATGCATTGTATGAAAATTGACATTTATTTTTAATGTTAATAAAAAGAAAATGCAATGTATGAAAATTGACATTTATTTTTAATGTTAATAAAAAGAAAATGCATTGTATGAAAATTGACATTTATTTTGAATGTTAATAAAAAGAAAATGCATTGTATGGAAATTGACATTTATTTTCAATGTTAATAAAAGAAAATGCATTGTATGTAAAATCAACATTATTTTCAATGTTAAAAAAAAAAATTGCATTTCCACCGTATGATATTATTTTATAATAATGTAATATAAAAGAAAATCCACCGTATGCTATTCTACATAATTTAATGTAAATAAAAAGAGAAAATACATCGCATGATAAAAAAAAAATTACTTTTTTTTTTTATGTAATTAAAATGTTAATTTATACTGTATGATAAAAATTTACATTGTCTATGTAATTAAAATAGAAGTTTGTATTGTATAATAAAAATTACATCTTTGTATGTAATCAAAGAAGGGGATTTGGCGATATAATTAAAATTTACATTCTTATATAATGTAAATAAAGGTAGGAATGTGACATGTATAAAAAAATTACTTTATTTAATGTGAATAGTATAGGAATATTCACCATAGAAAAACTTACATTTTATTTAATGTAAATATTATACTAATTTTGACCGTAAAAAGAAATTTACATCGTAGGATGAATAACATCATTTTTAATGTTATAAAACAAAAGAAATTAACATCGTAGGATGAGTATACATTGTTTTCAATGTATATAAAAAGGTAATTTCACTGTAGGATTATTTAACATTTTTTTATGTTAATATAAAAGTAATTTCACCGTAGGATGATTTTACATTATTTTATAATGTAAATAAAAAAAGAGAATTAACTGTAGGATGAGTTACATTATTTTATAATGTAAATTAAAAGAAGAATTGCACCATAGGATGAGAATAACCTTATTTTTAATGTTAATATTAAAAAGAGTTTAACGATAGGATTAATATACATTATTTTTAATGTAGGTAATAAAAGAAAGTTTAATCAAAGGATAAGTTACTTTATTTATAATGTAAATTTAAGAGAATTGACCGTAGGATTAAATTATATTATTTTAATTAAAAAGTAACTTAACATAGAATGAGTTACATTATCTTAATGTAAATTAAATGTAATTTACATCGTAGGAAGTTAACATTTATTTTAAATGTTAATATTAAAAGAAGAATTACACTGGAGAATGAGTTAACATTATTTTTGATGATAATATATAAGAATGCGACATGTAAAGGCGAGTTTACATTTTATTAAATGTAAATAAGATAAGAATGCGACATGTAATGAAAAGTTACATTTTATTTAATGTAAATAAAAGTAAGATTCTGAGAATTCGTCGTTAAGTAAGAAGTTTAACTATTTAAAAAAATTAAGACAAGAATTAGCCGTTATAAAATAATATAACGGCATAAAATAGTTTTTTTTCAAAACTATAAGTATGCGAGATAATTTGGAAAGTCCGGGTTAATCCCATTCCAAATGATCGTACGATTTCAAGAATCCAAGTATGAAGGCGGCGCATGAGGACCGTAAATCTTCCCTCGAATGGACAACGATCAAGTCTCTGTATTGGCTTGCTCCCAATTCAAGAGTCGGGGTAATTGCCCAGACGTACGTGTTGGTTTCACGGATTTGACTTTCGTTCAGACCCAGAGCATAAGTTTAAATGGATGGTGTATCTGACATCGTACTTAGTTATATATCATATTGTTGATTTTCTGTTAATATATAAATATTGGTGGTGGAGAATTTATTCTCTACTTAACACCCATTTATGTATTGATGGAGAAGCAATGGTATGGTATGGAGTGACAGTGTGGCATACTAAGATGCAATGATCAAGGTTTCTTGTTGAAAAGCAGGCCTTGTTGGATGATCAAAGCATAGCCTATTTAGGGATAGCTTTGTGTATGACGTGACTTCACGAGCCTCACACACCGGCGGAGTCTAAAATGGGAGAAGGGAACGCAGGGAGTGCACACGTTTCTTTCTAGCTAGAGTGGTGCCAGGGACCTACCAGCGCTGGCATTTATTCATTGTGGTTGTTGGATTGTTCGAGGCCTCGGTTTTATGCGGTCGCCACTGGCCGTATTATAGGTCCAAAAGGACCGGGAAACGTGTGTTCAGGAATTGCCAATCCATTAAGCGTTAACGTATGGACCGGCCCTGCAGGATCCAAGGGTTGGACAGAGTACCAATCCTGGGGCATTGCTAGAGTGTCTCGAATCGGTAAGGAGCTCCTCCCTAGCCTTGACTCAGATGGAAATCCAAATTCCAAATACGACCCTACGGTTTTGATTGTATTAATAGTATGGAGATATAGTAGGATGGGGTACTATGTTTCCTAGGATTGATACATTTATTTTGAAATGTTTTTATTATACACTAATAATAATATTAAACTCGTATTTGCCGTATTTAGCATGTTTAATCACCATAAGGGAAAACTCTATCCTCTGGTGTGCGTTGCATTGTGTGATGGGACTTGAGTCTTATGGTGATTCCATTTTTCTAAAAAGCATTGCGATGTTGTACGTTCTGACACTTTAAATTATGCACGACAATCCATTGAGTAAACCCGTTCCGCATTAGCGGCGTGGTCTTTGGATGTGTCATATTATTATTACTAAACTAGTTATGATTTCTCACACCAGTCCCACGACTGACCCATAGTTTGTTTCACCTTTTTGCAAACTTGGGTGCCCTCTCTTCAACACGGGCAGCCAAGTAAACAGGTTCATTCTTTGCTATGGAGAAGAGGTGATGACTTGGAGCTTCGAGGACCTTTATCTTTTGCTTTATCGCATTTTCCTTTTTGATTTCAGACATCAGACTTATTTCCATTCCATGTTATTTTGGAGTTGAAACTTATTCCTTTTTATAAACTTGTTGTAATAATCTTAGTTTCCTGTGACTGTGGTTTTTCTATGGTTAATGACATTATATTTTCCGCTGCTATGATGTTGTTACTCTATGAATTTCCTATGCTATATTGTATCTGTGTTCCGTGTTATTATATTTATCTTGTATTCCAAAAATGATTTCTCCTTGCTTTCACCCGTGGAAGTTTGGGGTCATCACAGTTGGTATCAGGGCTTTGGTTTACAAAGCGGAATATAACATATCTATAATAATTCGTTTACATAGAATCACTTTATTCTATGGCGAACAGTTCATGAGATACATAATAGCCAGTCACTTTATCGTCATCTTTTCATTCATCCTTCGATCTTTTCTATTCCTTAGAATCACCTTTTCCGTTGTTTTGACTCTTCCCTTGATCGTGCATTCGAAGAAGACTAAGAGAAGTAGCGATGCTCAAGTGGCCCATGTGTATGAAGGAGCGAAAGGACCAACTTCTTCAGTGCCAGCTTTTACTGAAGGAGGAGGAAAGCCTGATGTTATAGACGTTACCATCTCTGTTAAAAACATTCCCTGTGTTTATTCTTCCTCTTCTATTTTTCTTTTTCCTTTTCGAGGACGAAAAGTTTTTAAGTGGGGGAGACTGTAATAACCCTGAATTTTGGGGTAAATTTAAAAATTTATTTTAAGTTATTTTAATGGGTTTTGATATTTAAAGTAATTTATTTTAAATCATAAAGACTAGAAATGTTAAAAATGTTCATTTTGTTAAGACATGTTATATTAGATTAAAAATATCATTTGTTTAGGAAATGTCATTTATATAAAAATATCATTTCATTTGAAATACCATGTTAATAGAAGTGTTATTTATTAGAAAATGTCATCTTTGTGAAAAGATATCATTTTATTAGGAATGCCATTGTAACAACCCGTAAAATCTGGGCCAGTTTAAAATTTTTATTTTGACAATTTTAGCGAATTCTGATTATTTAATATGAATTATTTTAAATAATATCGACGAGAATTTATTTTGAATATAATTCGAACGTATATATTATACGCGTCGTCGTTAGAATATAAATATTTATATATAATTATAAATAGAATTGAAAATGGCGCGGTAGTTCGATAATTCGATTTCAAACTTCAATTGAATGTACCGGGTGCAAAACAATCCGGATTTTAGTGAAACCAAAAATAATGGAATCTAATAGTGAATATCTTTCCAACGAATCCGAGAAATCAAGATTTCATATCGGGAATCAAAAGATATGTCCAGTTGAAAATTCTGAATAGTCGCTATGGAATTCAGGCCCTTAAAAATGGACATTTTGCAAATGACCTCGGATTTCGACGAAACCACTTTTGTTGGGTCCGCAGTGTAAAGTTATTGCTAGATTTCAAATTTCATAATTTTTCGAATCAATATGTGAGCGTGGTAAAGGAAAACGTGTTTTGACCATTTCAGTTGATTTTAATCGACTGGAAATTGGTCATTTTTCAAACGGTCTCAGAATTCGACGAAACTAGTTTTGTTAGGACCGTATCGTCGATACGAAGCTAGAAAATATTTTTCTGGAATTTTTAGAGTTAGTATGTGACCCCGGTAATTTGAAATGTACGTTTAAAATTCAATATAGTGATTTAAATGTAAATTCAACGAAAACTGATTCAAACGATCGAATCAACTTGCGATACATATCCCATTGAGTTCAGAATAGGGGTAATTAGCTAGGGGCGACAGTCGTTGGGTTTGATTTGAAGTCCGAATGGATAGACAAGCAAAAATTGGAATTTATAGAATTAAAAAAAAAAAAAAAAAATATAAATATAAAATCGTTTTCTTTTAAACCCTAACTACACAGATTTCAGCCGTCGTCTAAATTGGACGGGCGATTTCTTCCAGAGCTCGACCCCCTCCGATCTTCCAATCCCAACCCCCATCTCCGAAATCTCCAACAGTAAAACCCTTCGCCTCAAGAGCCTGACTCAATCAACGGCGGTGATGTCCTACCATCGCCGGGGGTGACCAAATTCCGGTCAGAAGGTGCCGCCGCTCGCAGGGAATTTCTGGCCAGGGGGGGTGTCGATCTCGACGCCGTGGGTGGCTGGAGACGCGGCTCTCCGAGGCGGAGTTGATGGTGGCCGCCGATCATCATCAAAGTCACTGTTGGCAACGCAGATCTCCGCCCTAGTTTTGACGCAAGGTGGAGCACAGGTCTGAGCGTGTAAACGAGGAAGACAGTGAGTTTTTACCTTTTTATTTTTACACATTGCATTGTTCTTTGAAATCTGATTTTATATATAAATTTCATTGTTTAGAATATTTTTTTTTTTTATATAATAACATTGTGATGACATTTTGATTTTAAAAATAGAAAATAAAAATAGCATTATATTGATAAACAAAGAGAAGAGTATAAAAATTTGATTTTTATCATGAAGAGTAAAATATAAAAATAAGATCTTTATCAGGAAGTTAGAAATATAAAAATTCGATTTTTTTTTTATATTAAATAGCAAAGTAAAAATTCGATTTTTAAATGTATGAAGCAAATATAAAAATATGATTTTTATATTTTTAAAGTATTAAAAATATAATCTTTATAGGATAGAGGATATAAAGATATCATCTTTGTGTATGTAACGAAATAAAAATCTGATTTTTATTTTATATACGTTGAGATAAAGTGGTGATTTTTTTTAGGCGAAAACTTTATTTTTTTTTATATAAAGGCGAAAACTTTAAATTTAAAAAGGCGAAATCTTTATATAGAAAATAGAGTAATAAAAATATAATTTTTATCTATATAGTAGGGTTATAAAAATCATATTTTTATATATCGAAAGTCGAAGTAAAAATTCGATTTTTATATATTGAATAGCATCGTAAAAGTTCGATTTTTACATATGTAGAGAATACGGGTGAAAGCGACAAATAGGCGAAGATTTCTATAAAGGAAGAGTCGTGTGAGTGGATAGCTATTGGTGAGGATTTCTCACTCTTCAATTTCTTTTTAAAATTTTATATATATGTGTTGAAAGTGGAAGTGAATTGCTATATATAAATATCTATATATATATATATATATATATACGCCCCTCGTCCACAAACCATGGACGATATTTATTGGTTGAAATTGTTGTGAAAATTGATTGATAGCGAAGTGAAATAACATATATATGAAAAGTGAAATTTATATATATAGCGAAGTGAAATAACATATATATGAAGAGTGAAATTTATATATATAGCGAAGTGAAATAACATATATATGAAGGGTGAAATTTATATATATAGCGAAGTGAAATAACATATATATGAAGAGTGAAATTTATATATATATATAGCGAAGTGAAATAACATATATATGAAGAGTGAAATTTATATATATATATAGCGAAGTGAAATAACATATATATGAAGAGTGAAATATATATATATAGCGAAGTGAATATCGAATATATTGAAAGTGAAAATATTGAATATATTGAAAGTGAAAATATTGAATATATTGAAAGTGAAAATATCGAATATATTGAAAGTGAAAATATTGAATATATTGAAAGTGAAAATATATCGAATATATTGAAAATGAATATATCGTATATATTGAAAAATGAATATATCGTATGTATTGAAAATGAAAATATCGTATATAGTGAAAGGTGAATATATATATATATATATATGAATTGAAAACGATGTATATGAAATATATATATGAATTGAAAACGATGTATATGAACTATATATATGAATTGAAAACGATGTATATGAAATATATATATGAATTGAAAACGATGTATATGAAATATTCGAATTGAAAACGATGTATATGAAATATTCGAATTGAAAACGATGTATATGAAATATTCGAATTGAAAACGATGTATATGAAATATTCGAATTGAACTGAATAGAAAACGAATTCGAATTGAATTGAATAGAAAACGAATTCGAATTGAATTGAATAGAAAACGAATTCGAATTGAATTGAATAGAAAACGAATTCGAATTGAATTGAATAGAAAACGAATTCGAATTGAATTGAATAGAAAACGAATTCGAATTGAATTGAATAGAAAATGAATTCGAAATGAATTGAATTGAAAACGAATTCGAATTGAATTGAAATTTGAATTGAATAGAAATGAATTTTAAAACGAATCTATAAAGAAGAATTCAATTGTGATTTGAATTGAAAAGGAAGTTGAAAATGTTTTTGAAACGAATTCAAAACTATTTATATAATTCGTTTTAAATAGAAATCGACGAAATATATATTATATATATTATATATATAATAAATGGCCTGAATAGAACGCGCCGCGCTGCGGCAGTTCGCGAATTTCGACCATTGACTTCGAACGGACATTACGGGAGATCCGACCGTCGGATTCTCCTGAAATCAGAACCGTTGGGTTCGTATCGAAAAGAGCTTTCTAAGGAATATTAGAAATTTGAAATCTAACGGTTGGATTTGGAGATACGTCCAAATCAAATTCGGAAAAGGTCGCTGTAAGTGCAGTTCGATGGCCATTGATGGAAATCGACCGTACAGGCCTTGATAAAATTATTAAAAATAGTAATAATTTGTGTAAAATCATAAGAAATGATTTAGAAAGAATTGGGATGAAAAACTCCATATTTGAAAAGATAAAAATAGATTTTTATCGAAATGAACTAGTTTTGAACTAGAATTATAATTCTATTTATTTTTAAATAAATAAATTGAATTCGAAAAGGGATTTAAAAATAACCAAAATTTCCAATGATTGCATTGGAGTGGATTTGAATCGAAATTGTCTTCGGAATATTTCGATGTTGGAATTCGTGATTATACAGGTGTTGTTATGGAAATTTGAAAGATATATATTGATATCGTTATTTCCAATACGACATTTGTTAGTCGTAGAATTCGATATTGAATATAAGCCGATATATTTTCTATTCAGAGCCTTGTATTGAATATCGAATGTGATTTGGGTTTGTCGTGAATGGTGTCTTCACTAACACTATTCTTGAACCCAGTTGAGAAAAGATTAAATCTTTTTATTTAGATTTAATGAAGTGTACCAATTAAATAATATTTAATTGGAATTGAATTGATATTGATTTTTGGGTTTATCGTGAACAGTGTTTTAAATAACACTCGTTCTTTAACCCGATAATTAATGGAATGATTTTTGGGTTTATCGTGAACAGTGTTTTTAAATAACACTCGTTCTTTAACCCGATAATTAATGGAATGTGACTTTGGGTTTATCGCGAACCGTGTTTTTAGATGACACTGATTCTTTAACCCAGTCACAGATTAAAACTAAGTGGAGTTTTAATGAATCTTTAATTAGATTGAAAAGATCGAGAATGGAGTATCACCAGTTTTGCTCCAGGCGATAGTTAAATCTTTAATTAGATTTGAACGTGAAATTTAGAAACTAACTGTCGGTTAGCCAAGCAGAATGGTTTTCTGGATATTGATCTGATGTTGGTTTCGGCCTTCGGGGTTAATATTTGGGGAATTATTCTCTTGATTAATTTACGGTTAGTGACTAATGAATTGGAATGAGGCGTATGTTAAATTTGATTGATTGATGGTTTGGATTGTGCTCGACCAGTTTATGAGCAGAATATGCTTTTACATTTAGCATTGGGTTGGGTTGAAAATATCTGTGTGCTAACGCCTTGTGAAACACTTCACGATTTGACGATAAGGTGTTTAGCGATGTTGTGTTCATTTCAAATTTAACGAATGATTGTGAAATGATATTTTTCTTAAGTGAAAAGAAATGTATTCCCGATTTTGGACAGGGAATGTTTTATAAAAATGTTTTATAAAACAGAAAGGATTTCGAGGCCCAAAACCCGATGATTTCTAAAGTGATTTAGAAATGTATTATATGTTACATTGTGATTATTATGTTGTGAAATGATTTTCCCTACTTCGGGATATGAAATGATTTAGTATGTGACTAAAGATTCGGGTAACCCTGAGACTAAAAGTATGGGTGAGAGGGCGGTGTATGCTCTCCTGAGTGGGAGGTGCATCGTCGGTGTAGCCTACTCCTATGTGGGGTAGGTGCACATATATATATCGAGTTGCGAGGTGCGTACCCTTTGCCTTGTCGATGGGGAGCACGATATTTGGTTGCATACTTGTTTGTATGCATTGTTATGTTTTGGAATTCACATTTCCAAATGATTTGATTTGAGATCCCGAAGTGAAATCTACTTTGATATAGAAAGTTAGATATGTATTTCAAATGATTTGAAATAAGAAATCGGGAATAAAATCCAAAGGAATAATTTCTGTAAATTGAATTGGATTTGGAAAATCTAAGTGTTGTGATTAATCTAAGTGGGTAGATTGGGATATTGCATGTTGTGTGATGCATAGTAGATCCATATATCTATATTGATTGTTGTTTATACACTGGCTTTCATGGGGGTAAACCCGTTCCGCGAAAGTGGCGTGGTCCCGTGATTTGCCTTATTTTTGAACAAAGTTAACAACTGTTTTTGAGTTCTCACACCAGTCCCATGACTGACCTGTAGTTTGCTTTTCCCTTGCGAACTCGGGTGCCCCTATTTTCCACACGGGCAGTCGAGTAGTTTTATTTTGCAGATGTTTTGAGCAGGATTCTGGATTGAAGCTTTAAGCTGTGTCCAGACATTTACAGTCTTCCGCTGTGTAGTTTATATTTCCGCTGTGCACTGTTTTACATTTATGTAAATTTATCTTCCGCTGTGTATTATATTTCGATATACTCTGATATTCTGTACTCTGATGTAACATTATTATGATGTTTATTGAAGTCTTCTGTTATTTGTTCTGATGTGTTGTATACCCAAAGTTAGCGTATGCGGGATTCGAACGGTCTTGGTCGGTTTAACGATCGATTAGGTCCGGGCGAAATTCGTGTCGTTACAACGTGGTATATGTCATTATATAAGAAAACGTCATTTATTTAATAAGGTCATGTTGGAAATAATAGGTATAGTAGCGCTGAAATGGTTTTGACATTAAACTTAATCACCGCAATTTGTGGATCTCAACCAATTCATTCTCGGTTCAAATTATTTTGAAATTAAATACCTCATTAACACGTAACTTTTATTTATTTCTTTTCCATTAATTTCCCTTTCCTTCAATTAGAAAACCAACAATGGAATTGAGAAATATATATGTATATACTAATGAATTTGAAATTCACGTTTAATTTCAATGAGTTAACAAATTTTATTACGTAAAGCATCCGTTAAGCTATTGGACAGTAACTGACATCTTGTTATTAACAAATTTTGTAAATTTTTACAAATATATTATAATTAAATGAGAAGCATAGTAATCAATGCATAGGATATATATATATATATATATATATATATGAATTAATGTGTATTTTACATTATGTTGTAATATATATATTTGGAAATTTTGTTTGTATAAATTGTAAGGCAAATGATAACATTAATTAGGAATACATTGAATGTTAACTAATTTTAAAATAAGAATTGCAATAGATTAATTGACTAGTGTAGGAAATCAGTTGCTATTTAATTCATTGGTGATAAATTGGAAGTAAGTTGCAATTAATACACAAAATTTATTGTCATATTGGCATACACGTATGTAACATATTTTGTATATAGGTGTGAGACCAAACAAATGGATAAAAAGGCAACAGGTAAATGGAAATTTATGCATGCATGTATGTTCGTGTTAAAAGAAAATTTTGTTATAATATATTATTATTATTTTTCTTCCCTTAGTGCTGCTGAGCGTTTCATGATATATATATATATATATATATATATATATATATATATATATATGTAAAATGAAAGATGGCAATGTTCAAAACCTGCGTATTAAAGATGGTAATGATATTAATGTTTCCTGTGCATAAATAAATAAATAATTGCTCAATCTAAATTCTGGAAAGTTGATATGCACTTTATTTCTATAATTTATATAAGTCGTAATTTGAATTAGAATTAATCTATTTACGTTAATTAGTGATGAATACAAAAAAAAGGAAGATGGAATGTTTTTTTCATTAATTAAACCATTGAAATTTCTTGTCTATAAATTACCATTAATTCTACCATAACTCTCCTTTGAAATTATAATTTTATGAACATTTATTTCATTTAAATCCGTTAACGTTTGAATTAAAATTTGATTGGTAGTAAATGGGGAGCATTAATAACGGTTAAAATTTGATTATATCATTCCTAATTTAACTTAACTTCATGAAAGAGCTTATGACACATCAGCTCATTAATTTGGGAATTGAGATAATTTATTAACGTTAAAAATATATAGCCGTGACTTGATTTTTTTTTTTACGGTGATTCGTCTCTTTATATTGTCATTTCACGCAACTTTTTTTTTCTCTCTTCTTCCTCAAAAATCTTTTCTTCCCAAAGCTCCGAACTAAATCCACTAAAATCTCCTCAAACAAATTGAATTACAAAGCGAAATTGATAGTACTCTTCGAGTTCGACAACACCAAAGGCCATGATCGGAAACCATCGCCTGAGATGGTCGAAATTGCTGCTCAAACACGGAAGGGTTGGGTGCGGATTTTGAGAAGGAGGAGGCGTGCGAGATGGACGACGATTCTAGATAGGGCTGATGGGTTTGAATGATTCCAAACAAATATAGAAGAAAGAGGGATTGTTAAGGTTAATTAAAAACCTTAATCAAATTTAGTTTATTTTACATAATTAATGTTTACACGACCATAACTTATTCGTATGGAATCAGAATTCAAGGATTTCAGATCCATTGGAATCATCACGACAGAATTGAACGATTCACGTTGCATTGGATTCGCAGCGAAGAACACTACACAATGGAACCAATCAGAACCAAAATAGAGCAAATCAAAATTTAAAGAAGAATTTAAATTCAAAGCAGAACCGAAATTTAGAGTGGAAACCATCGGTGAGATTTCCATTTTTTTTAAAATTAAAATTAACTATTTATATTATCATATTCATTCAGTATGAAATTTATGTTGTATGTACATATTTATTTAAACGATGATTGTGTTGTGATTGTGATTGTGTATGCATGTTTGTTAGATTTTGGTGTATACGATAAAATCATATATTATCGTGTATATAGAATATGTTATATTCATGTGTGCCAAGGACTTGCGTATAAAATAAAAATTATATTTTTATTTTATGTATAAAAAGAAAACTTGTAAATCAGAATCAAACCAATGTGAGTATTCAAATTTAATAATTAATATATAATTTAATTATTTCGCTTGCTCATAAATCATGCTGTATATTTGAATAGTTCTGATTTGCGATGTTGTGATTATTTGTTGACTTGCTGTTGTGGTGTGATTACATTTGCTGTATATTTGAATGGATCTGAAAATAAAATTGAGAATGTTAAAGGTATGAAAAGATCCAATCTTTTTATTGAAAATAAAAGGTGGAATATGTCGATGTGTAAAGATTCAATATTTTTATTTAGAATAAAATAATAATATTGACGATGTAAAAAGATGAATTTTTTATTGAAAATGAAAAAGAGAAATTTTGACGATGAAATTTACGTGCCTGTTTGAATGAAATTAAAAGATAAGAATTGACGTTATATTTTACATGCATGTTCACTGAAAATAAAAAGATTAGGATTTTATTTTCATTTTTTTTTATGTAAGTAAAAAGATTATATTTTGTCAGTGCATCTTATATGTAAGTAAAAAGATTATATTTTGTCAATGCATCTTATATGTAAGTAAAAAGATTTTATTTTGTCAATGCATCTTATATGTAAGTAAAAAGATTTTATTTTGTCAATGCATCTTATAGGTAAAGAAAAAGATTATATTTTGTCAATGCATCTTATATGTAAGTAAAGAGATTATATTTTGTCAATGCTTCTTATATCAAAAAAAAAAAAAACTTAGATTTTGTTAATGCGTTTATATGCAATTTCATGTAAAACAAAAGATTGAAATTTAATGTTTCACTTTTAATGAATTAAACGGATTAGAACTTTATGTTTCATTTTAATGAATTAAAAAGAATGAAATTTAGTGTTGCATTTTTATTTACATGTTTAATGTAAATGAGAGATTAGAGTTTTGATGTAAAATTGTTGACATTAAAAAGATTGGAGTTTTAATGTAAATTTGTTGTCATTGAAAAGATTAGTATGTTAAGGTAAATTTGGTTGACATTAAAAGACTATAATTTAACGTAATATGCTTATTTACATTTTTTTTATAAATAAAAGAATGAAACTTAGCGTGGTAATTATATTTACATTTTTAATGTAATTTATAAAGATAGAATTTTATACCGTAATGTCGATTTCACCTTTGTATATAAAAAAAGAAGGAACCTTTGCATTGCAAAAATAGAATTTCACTTTTATATGTAAAAAAAAAAAAAAAAATTTCATCTTATGTTAAGTTGACATTTATTTTCAATGTTAATAAAAGAAAATGCATTGTATGAAAATTGACATTTATTTTTAATGTTAATAAAAAGAAAATGCATTGTATGGAAATCGACATTTATTTTTAATGTTAATAAAAAGAAAATGCATTGTATGAAAATTGACATTTATTTTTAATGTTAATAAAAAGAAAATGCATTGTATGAAAATTGACATTTATTTTTAATGTTAATAAAAAGAAAATGCATTGTATGAAAATTGACATTTATTTTTAATGTTAATAAAAAGAAAATGCATTGTATGAAAATTGACATTTATTTTTAATGTTAATAAAAAGAAAATGCATTGTATGGAAATTGACATTTATTTTTAATGTTAATAAAAAGAAAATGCATTGTATGAAAATTGACATTTATTTTTAATGTTAATAAAAAGAAAATGCATTGTATGGAAATTGACATTTATTTTTAATGTTAATAAAAAGAAAATGCATTGTATGAAAATTGACATTTATTTTTAATGTTAATAAAAAGAAAATGCATTGTATGAAAATTGACATTTATTTTTAATGTTAATAAAAAGAAAATGCATTGTATGAAAATTGACATTTATTTTTAATGTTAATAAAAAGAAAATGCATTGTATGAAAATTGACATTTATTTTTAATGTTAATAAAAAGAAAATGCATTGTATGAAAATTGACATTTATTTTTAATGTTAATAAAAAGAAAATGCATTGTATGGAAATTGACATTTATTTTCAATGTTAATAAAAGAAAATGCATTGTATGTAAAATCAACATTATTTTCAATGTTAAAAAATAAATGCATTTCCACCGTATGATATTATTTTATAATAATGTAATATAAAAGAAAATCCACCGTATGCTATTCTACATTATTTAATGTAAATAAAAAGAGAAAATACATCGCATGATAAAAAAAAAATTACTTTTTTTTATGTAATTAAAATGTTAATTTATACTGTATGATAAAAATTTACATTGTCTATGTAATTAAAATAGAAGTTTGTATTGTATAATAAAAATTACATCTTTGTATGTAATCAAAGAAGGGGATTTGGCGATATAATTAAAATTTACATTCTTATATAATGTAAATAAAGGTAGGAATGTGACATGTATAAAAAAATTACTTTATTTAATGTGAATAGTATAGGAATATTCACCATAGAAAAACTTACATTTTATTTAATGTAAATATTATACTAATTTTGACCGTAAAAAGAAATTTACATCGTAGGATGAATAACATCATTTTTAATGTTATAAAAAAAAGAAATTAACATTGTAGGATGAGTATACATTGTTTTCAATGTATATAAAAAGGTAATTTCACTGTAGGATTATTTAACATTTTTTTATGTTAATATAAAAGTAATTTCACCGTAGGATGATTTTACATTATTTTATAATGTAAATAAAAAAAGAGAATTAACTGTAGGATGAGTTACATTATTTTATAATGTAAATTAAAAGAAGAATTGCACCATAGGATGAGAATAACCTTATTTTTAATGTTAATATTAAAAAGAGTTTAACGATAGGATTAATATACATTATTTTTAATGTAGGTAATAAAAGAAAGTTTAATCAAAGGATAAGTTACATTATTTATAATGTAAATTTAAGAGAATTGACCGTAGGATTAAATTATATTATTTTAATTAAAAAGTAACTTAACATAGAATGAGTTACATTATCTTAATGTAAATTAAATGTAATTTACATCGTAGGAAGTTAACATTTATTTTAAATGTTAATATTAAAAGAAGAATTACACTGGAGAATGAGTTAACATTATTTTTGATGATAATATATAAGAATGCGACATGTAAAGGCGAGTTTACATTTTATTAAATGTAAATAAGATAAGAATGCGACATGTAATGAAAAGTTACATTTTATTTAATGTAAATAAAAGTAAGATTCTGAGAATTCGTCGTTAAGTAAGAAGTTTAACTATTTAAAAAAAAATTAAGAAAAGAATTAGCCGTTATAAAATAATATAACGGCATAAAATAGTTTTTTTCAAAACTATAAGTATGCGAGATAATTTGGAAAGTCCGGGTTAATCCCATTCCAAATGATCGTACGATTTCAAGAATCCAAGTATGAAGGCGGCGCATGAAGACCGTAAATCTTCCCTCGAATGGACATCGATCAAGACTCTGAATTGGCTTGCTCCCAATTCAGGAGTCGGGGTAATTGCCCAGACGTACGTGTTGGTTTCACGGATTTGACTTTCGTTCAGACCCAGAGCATTAGTTTAAATGGATGGTGTGTCTGACATCGTACTTCGTTATATATCATATTGTTGATTTTCTGTTAATATATAAATATTGGTGGTGGAGAATTTATTCTCTACTTAACACCCATTTATGTATTGATGGAGAAGCAATGGTATGGTATGGAGTGACAGTGTGGCATACTAAGATGCAATGATCAAGGTTTCTTGTTGAAAAGCAGGCCTTGTTGGATGATCAAAGCATAGCCTGTTTAGGGATAGCTTTGTGTATGACGTGACTTCACGAGCCTCACACACCGGCGGAGTCTAAAACGGGAGAAGGGAACGCAGGGAGTGCACACGTTTCTTTCTAGCTAGAGTGGTGCCAGGGACCTACCAGCGCTGGCATTTATTCATTGTGGTTGTTGGATTGTTCGAGGCCTCGGTTTTATGCGGTCGCCACTGGTCGTATTATAGGTCCAAAAGGACCGGGAAACGTGTGTTCAGGAATTGCCAATCCATTAAGCGTTAACGTATGGACTGGCCCTGCAGGATCCAAGGGTTGGACAGAGTACCAATCCTGGGGCATTGCTAGAGTGTCTCGAATCGGTAAGGAGCTCCTCCCTAGCCTTGACTCAGATGGAAATCCAAATTCCAAATACGACCCTACGGTTTTGATTGTATTAATAGTATGGAGATATAGTAGGATGGGGTACTATGTTTCCTAGGATTGATACATTTATTTTGAAATGTTTTTATTATACACTAATAATAATATTAAACTCGTATTTGCCGTATTTAGCATGTTTAATCACCATAAGGGAAAACTCTATCCTCTGGTGTGCGTTGCATTGTGTGATGGGACTTGAGTCTTATGGTGATTCCATTTTTCTAAAAAGCATTGCGATGTTGTACGTTCTGACACTTTAAATTATGCACGACAATCCATTGAGTAAACCCGTTCCGCATTAGCGGCGTGGTCTTTGGATGTGTCATATTATTATTACTAAACTAGTTATGATTTCTCACACCAGTCCCACGACTGACCCATAGTTTGTTTCACCTTTTTGCAAACTTGGGTGCCCTCTCTTCAACACGGGCAGCCAAGTAAACAGGTTCATTCTTTGCTTTGGAGAAGAGGTGATGACTTGGAGCTTCGAGGACCTTTATCTTTTGCTTTATCGCATTTTCCTTTTTGATTTCAGACATCAGACTTATTTCCATTCCATGTTATTTTGGAGTTGAAACTTATTCCTTTTTATAAACTTGTTGTAATAATCTTAGTTTCCTGTGACTGTGGTTTTTCTGTGGTTAATGACATTATATTTTCCGCTGCTATGATGTTGTTACTCTATGAATTTCCTATGCTATATTGTATCTGTGTTCCGTGTTATTATATTTATGTTGTATTCCAAAAAGGATTTCTCCTTGCTTTCACCCGTGGAAGTTTGGGGTCATCACAACCTGTGTGGCTTATGGTCGATTCAAAGGGTGGGAATTTTCCGGGTTATCACAGGTTAGGTAAGATTTCTTATGCCAGTCCCATGACTGACTCGTAGTTTGTTTCACTTGCAAACTCGGGTGCCCCTATTTCTACATAGGCAACCTTGTATTCAGGTTCTAACAGGTTCATTCTGGATAGCTATGGAGCTGAAGATGGATTCTATCATTTCTATTATATTGTTTATGAAGCGACCCGAACTTCCCCGTGAAGGAAAGCCCGGATTGAGTTGAGAATACGACAAATCAGAACACAAGCAGAAGAACATTTCATTGCTTATTACAACAATTTACATCAGAGTACAAGAATATTACATAGTATGAATAAATAATATATATTCGACAAATATCAGAGATTTACAAATTACAATACAGCGGAAATAATACAAAACAGAACTGAAAGGGATATACGGATACAGAGCTTTCCGAATATCACTCCAGCTGTAAACCAGGATCCTGTGAATATAAATCTGCAAAACCAAAACTACTAGCTGCCCGTGTGGTAAATAAGGGCACCCAGAGTTTATGTTAAAACAATAAACTCCAAATCAGTCATGTGATTGGTGTGAGAATTAAAACAATTATTAATTTGATTTTAAAGTTAGGTTAATCAAGGGACCACGCTGTATAACACGGGGGGTTTACCTCCAAGAATACCAGTGCATAAAACAAATAGTGCAATGCTAAATAAAGAACAATGAAGCTATTATAAGACTCAGGTCCCATCACACAATGCAACGCAAGACGGAAGATAGATATTTTACCTTATAATAGCCAAAAATGTTTGGTACGTGAAATTTCATATTTTACTATTACTATAAGTGTATAGTGTCAAAACAATTTCAAATATAAATGTATCAATCATAGACGGCATGAGTGCCCCATCCCACTATGTCACCATACTAGGCTCTATAATACAACCACAAAATGTCGTATTGGAAGTTGGATTTCTATCTGTGAACCAGGGCAAGGGATCGTCCTTTCTGCTTCGAAACAATCAAGCCTATGTCTCAGGCAAGCGCGCAGACAAGCCTTGGATCGTCAAGGCCGGTCCACTCGATGTGGATTAAAATCCCTGAACACTACATTTTCCCGCCCTATGGGGCGTAAAATTGGTCTATATAAAGACCATACCATCCATTAGCCCCACAGTGCCGATATATCTGAGGCGCCTCGCTATTCATCATCCACATAAGTAAAACATCTGGGCGTGCAAAACCCGGACACCACTCCTAGCTAGAAGGAAACGCATGTCCTCCCTGAGGCCCTCTCCCATTTCTGGTTCACACCGGGGTGTGAGGCTCGCGAATTAACGCTACACAAAGCTGTGTTATATTAAAGCCGTGCTTTGGTCATCAACCACAAGACTCTGCTTTTTAACAGAAGCCTTGATCATTTGCATCTCAGCATGCCACACAGGCAATTCACGCTATGCAACCGATGTCTATCAATCACACAGAATGAAATCCGATGTTAGACACACATCCATTTACAAGTTCGTTCTGGGTCTGAACGAAACCGGAGGCACCTTATTCCTCATCCCATATGTCCAATACAGGAGAGAGGTCCTCGCATATCCGGTTGATCTCCATGTACGTCTGGACGGTCACCATTTATTATCTTATCTTGGGTGTACAGCCCAATCAAGACATCAGTAATCATCCAAACGATGTGAAGCCTCCAGTCTTTAACCACCGTCTTCATCGTCGACTCATCGCCGATTCAGTTATTCAGAATGGGATAAACCCGATCTTTCTGAATAACTTGCATATATGATAAACAAGTGCTATAAAAACACAACATATGCCTCATTCCAATTCTGAATATTCTTTTATTTAAATATTCATATCCTTTGGGAAAGGTTCCCATTAATTTTATTAAAGATAAATTCTTTAAATTTATTCTTTAAACTTCCTTTGGAAATTAATCCATACTAAATTATGATTTATCCAAACTTATCGGGATTAGCGAACCTTACCGAAGTAATCATTTGTTTTAATTTCCCAATCCCAACCTACTCATCCCATGAAGTAAAACGGGTAATACTTCATATCTAACACCACGGTATTATCGGTAAAACTAATTACCATTTCACGTTCAAATATAATTAAAGATTTAACTAACGCTTGGAGCAAAACTGGTGATACTCGATTCTCGATCATTTCTTGGATTTGATAATTTTAGTTATCAAATTGACCTTTCAATCTATTTAAAGATTCATTAAAACTCTAATTCAGTTTTAATTTCCAACAATCGTTAATTAATGATTTTTCCAATTCAGGAAATGAATCCTGTCTTTAACTGGGTTAAAGAACTAATGTCATTTAAAACACAGTTTACGATAAGTCCAAAATCACATTCCATTAATTATGGAATTTTCACGAAAAAACATACCAATATATAATCGATATCAATTTCCGTATCCAACTAAAATTATAAATGGAATAACGGCAAAGCCTTTTAAATTCCATATATATTAGCAGTCTTCCTCCACAGAAGTTCATTTCGATTATTATCAAATCGAATCCCATTCCATTCCAATTTATTTTATTAAATTGGAAAACTTTACTTTAGAAATTCCATTAAGTCTTAGAATAAAGATTTATAAATTCCATATCACATTTCACTGCAAATCGGGTTAAAGAACGAATGTCGTTAAAACACAGTTCACAATAAACCCGATTTACATTCCATTTCAATTCTAATTAAATGTTCATTAATTGGTAATTCT
This sequence comes from Allium sativum, assembly GCA_030737875.1. Lineage (NCBI taxonomy): Eukaryota > Viridiplantae > Streptophyta > Magnoliopsida > Asparagales > Amaryllidaceae > Allium > Allium sativum. The sequence continues at coordinate 175,633,974 of CM060913.1, read as the reverse complement.
TCTTTAAATCTTAGTTAAAAGACTTATTATTTTCACACGGGGTTTCAGAATAGTGTTAATAAAGATATCATTCCATCAGTCTCTAACCGTAAATTAGTAAGAGAACAATTCCCTAAGTATTAATCCCGTAGGCTGAAACCAACATTAGATCAATACCCAGGAAACAATTCAACTTAGCTAACCTCTAGTTAGTTTCTAATTACCTTAACTCCATTGGGTTTAAGAACAGTGTTAGTGAAGACACCGTTCACGAAAAAACCAAAATCCCATTTGATATTAAATACAAGGCTCTGAATAGAAAATATATCGGCTTATATTCAATATCAAATTCTGAACTCAACAAACATCGTATTGGAATAACGATATATATATCTTCCAAATTCCTCCACAATGCCTATATAATCACGGAATACAATATCGAAATATTCCGAAGATAATTTCAATTCACATCCATTCCAATTCATATATTGGAAATTCTGGTTATTTTTAAAACCATTTCATATACAATTTATTTATTTAAAAATAATTGGATTATAATTCTAGTTCATAACTAGTTCATTTCGATAAAAATCTATTTTTATCTTTTCAAATATGAAATTTTTCATTCCAAATATTTCCAAATCATTTCTTATGAATTTACACTAATTATGAATATTTTTAATTATTTTATCAAGGCCCGTATAGTCGATTTCCATAAACAGCCTGATTAACATAGAAATATGTTTTTTTTTGTGCTCTTTTATCTTATCTTTTGTATATAAATAAATATTACTTGGGTATTATCTTTTCACTTTTACAGATATGCAGACTAAGCCACATGCAGTTAGAAAAATAGAAAATAAAGACCAAAATGATGTGTATATACATATGAAGACTTGCAGATGAAGATCTCACATCAACTTCCTTTTGGGACAAGAGAATAATTGGTAGAAGAGCCATGCACATCACAAAGCAATGAAGAGTTGTCAAGGAAGCAAGGGGAAAAGAGGAAAGGCCCAAATTTACTAGATTTCACTAAGGCCCATTTGTAATTTTCTTTGTGAACTCTTTTGTGATTTCCTAAAGCCAATTTGTCATTGTATTAGGGTTAGGGTTAGGGTTGGCTATCTGTCCTATAAATACCCTTGTTATCTCATTGTAAAGATCATCCTGGAATCAATAATGTTGTCTTTTATTTTTCTGCATTATTTATTTTCATTGCAATTTGTGTTGTCTAGTCAATTAGATTTACTATAACACAATTGCTATTGCAACTACTTTTCTCTTTAGTGATTGACCATTTGATTAGATTCAATGGTAATCCTAATTTTATTTTCTGTTTGTTATTTAATTTCTGCAATTTTAATTTCTGCTTTTTAATTGTCTTCCTAGGTTAAATTGGATTTGATTAGATTCAGATCTGACTCGTGGTTTTATGTGCTTTTTAATTGAAAATTGTGATTTAATCGTCGATTCAATTAGATTTGTTCTGAATCAAATTACAGTTTCAATTTTTATTGTTTTTCAACCCAACATCCAAATTTCGTCTAACTCGCCCAAGAAATTATTTAAATAATTTGATTAATTTACCTCCCTGTGATTTGACCTGCATATTACACGATCTGTGCGCTTGCAGAATTTATTTTAAAATTTGCGCTTTTCTAGTTCATAAAAAAGCAGCGATCATGTTTTTGGCGCCGTTGCCGGGGAGGCAATAATTAGATTTTATTATTTATTTAATTTTTGATTCGTATTAGTTTTTGTTTTATTTTAATATCCTTTTGTTTTCTTGTTTATAAAGAAAAAATTCTTAAATGGATTGATTTGGTATTATTTATTGATACTACAATCTTTTCAAGCTAGAGAACAAAAGAGTTAGACAAATTTTCTTTAATTTCTTTCCTTTTAACCTTCTTTCCTCTTTTCAGAACATAATCTTTCCTTTCTTCTTTTACTAATTTATAAAAAAAAATTAATATTAAATTCAGTTCCTTTCCATCTTACAATTTCTTTTCCCCATTTCAACAATAAAAAAAACAAAAAAAAATCTTACCAACTTTTTCTTTATTTCTTTCCATTTTTTTATTTCTTTTCGATCCCCAGTACATAGCTTTCCTTTTTTTCTTTTTCTACAAGTCTAAAATCTTAAAAAAAAAGTTTTCTAATGTTGTTTCTGCTCAGCACTAATTCTCTTCCCTTTTCTCATTTTTTTTCTTTTTATACTTCTCTACAATTTATTTGTTTCCAAAAAAAATATCATTCTAAATTCTCTTTCTTTTGTATTTTTCTTCTGCTTTTATCATCCTCACGTCCACCCTCATCTTCACATCCTTTTCAACACACACCTGCTTGCACCCTGACTCACAAACCGCCAATTAGCACAGACCAGTCGTCACAAATCCTGACCCTCAACAACATTCACATCATACACCTTCGAACAGCCACAATACGAGCCACATCCACTGTCCTGTTCCAACATCACCTTAACTACAAGTTCAATCGGTGACCACCATCACACAACTTCATCCCTTCCGAACACATACCAACCTTAGCCAACGTTTAACCCATACAAACCTTACCAAACAGTCAAACCATCAAAGCTTCAAAACCACTTCTTTAACCACCAAAAATTCAACCTTGCCAAAACTACATCGCATACACCTACACCACATATCCCATCACGCAAATTCCATCATTAATCAATACCATCCCTAGTTCAGATCATAACACACAACCCCATCCACTTTTCAACCCACAAGCAAAACACTTTCGCCCAAAATTCACAACCCAGTTCATACGCACAAACAAGCAAACCCCGGTCACCACATCATGGTGCAGTTTCTATAGCCACATCACGCAATGCCCCCAGGCACTACAGAGCAAATCATCTTCCTTGCCCAAACCCAATTACCCTCTGCCGATTACTAATTCAATTCGAATGTCAACCCAAATTCGCAGCCAAATCCACGTCGAAGCAGTTCCATCACTGTTTATCTTCAAAAGCTGAATCCAACATCCAAACCCTAGCTTCGAAAATTTCTGATAAACCACATCGTAACTCGTAATCCGAATTGGATTCCAAAAATCCAAACCTGTACATCATCGCAGATCGTAGAACCCTTATCCAAGCCTAAGCCCTTCGATCCCAAAATCGCATCTCAGCTCAGTTCGAAATCAGAAAGGAAAAAAATAATAATTTGCTTCAGTTCAAAATAATCTTCCTGAGTGCGAACGAGGGCAGGTTTTATTCCGTCTTTTTAAAGGAGTCCTTACTTATTTATTTTTATTTTAATTCGTTTGTTTCCCTGGTACGTCGAATTTTAATTAGGCTGGTTTAGTCAATTCTCCAAAGTTTTTTAAGTTAACCAGGTTGCGTAAGTTTCCTTTCTACTTGGTTTACATTGTTTATTAATTGGTGGCGAGATTTGTTTCCAATTATTTGAACACATTTATTTTGAAAAATTATAGGGGGTTGGTGATCTATAATTGCGCTACTGTGGTAAAGACGTGATTTTTTTTATTAGTATGTGGTCCTTAGATAGTGGTACTTGAGATTCAAATAGTTTTAAATTTTTCTTTTTTCTTTTTATGTTCTTGGTGCATGAGTGGTGTGTGAGTCTCGTGTAGTTTTGTTGAATCTTGATTTTATTGAGTCTAGTTTGTTTGTTAGTTTTTTTTCCTTCAATTTATTTATTTGTTCCCTCTCTTTTCATTTCAAAAAAAAAAAAATTTCAAATTCAAAATCAAAGGATCAAGGTGAAGAAAAGGTTCAAACAACAAACAAAGGGATTCAGAAATCGAAGGTCACCGGATTTGCAAACATTTGATTTGAATTGTTAGTGCTACTCAACTGTTCTGGACGAACTGACATAACCCACTGTAATATTTTCTGAATTCTACAAGTGCTCTGCTGCAAAGAAAAATAATATAGACATTGCTTGTAAAAAAATTCTGTAGGGGCAGCGGCTTGTTTGTACAATATTTTAAATTTATGCAGTTATTATTGTCTAATTTTTGTGGTTGACTGATATTCCTATAACTGAAATCTTCATTCTCATCGTTTTTAACAATAAAAATAGACATTGCAAAATAATATCATTGAAAAGTTGTGCTGTGTGAAGTTGATTGTCTCGTATAATTGGATCGTGGATATATAGTAGTTTAACTATAACGACCCACAAATCCGTCGTATCAGAGTTGACTACATACTTCATACATCCAACCCAAATATCACGAAAATACAAATCATTTTTTTTTAGAAGAAAAAGGTAGAATAAGAACATAAATAACAACACAAAATCTCACATCGCAGGGGAACAAAATATAATATATCATATCTTTTGAAATACAAAATTTGTACTGTATACACATATCGTTATCAGAGTACAGCACTTACAACACAGCGGAACAAGACTATAACTAGATAACGCTGAAGCCTCCTGCTCCAAGCTCCTTTAGATAAATCTGAAAAATCCTAAATTACTTGACTGCCAGTACAAATGTAGGCACCCAAGAGTTTAGGTAATCAAAACAGAATAAACTTCGGGTCAGTCATGGGACTGGTATGAGTAAACAGTTTAAAACAATTTCAGAAACCTAAATGATATCTCATAAGACCACGCCGTATAACACGGAATGAGTTTTCCCTTATGTGAATCCAAACACTTGATTTAACTTTCAATATCCCTTTGAAAGGAACGATAATCTTTGTATGAAAACTCTTTTGATATTATGATAATGTCTAAATCAAATAAATAACAATCTAGTGGAACGTTTGCATCTTACGTTCCACACATATACAATCAAAACCGCAAGCACTTATTGGGTCATGGATTTCCAACTATGACGAGGTATTGAACCACCTGCCGCTGGTGTATCTCTAGAGAATAATACACCAAGTTCAACAAGAACATCTTGCAACTCAGTCACACATGACCGACCACTCATTTCACTTGAGTGTATCGAATGTATACCACCAACGGTTGGGATCAGTAACCGTTTCCCGAATAGGACAGCATCGAATAGAATAAGGAATTAAATGAATCTCTAGATAGGTGATCATACACCCTAATGGGAACTAACCACATAGCCATGCTGTCTGCCCGATTTTTGTCATTTCCCGGTTGTTGAGGCCAGAGGCTACGATTTATTTCCATTCATTGATAACACGATCACTTTGAATGTCACATTATTAGATCCGTTAATAACTAATTGATCTGCACGAAAATTCTGGATATTATGCTAAGGGAATAAATCCGTTGCAACCATAGATATTTATACAGACCAACCCATTCGATCATTGTAAATACTCTGTCAGACACTCGTCCATATACGTTCGTTCTGGGACTGAACGAAACTGAAGGCACTATTGAGTACATCCATCCTAGGCAATCTCTACCTAGGACTTATGCAATAGCCCTTGCACTTTACTCCGTCTTCAATATATTCAGCATACTTGGTTCGCAACGCTTTGGCCAATACGGAGTGGTTCTTCGGATAATAATCCAACCGGTCTCTCCATATTGACAATTCTGGTCAAAACTTAGATAGTCTGTGATTTAACTATCGAATAAAAACAAGTTTACATTCAACATATCAAACAAATCACTGGGCTCTTTAAATAATATTTCATTAATTAAATATCTTCTCCATTTCCTTATCAATATTTGTTAACCAAATATTTTTGATAACTATCTTGGCCTTCTACGTTAATTGGAAAACATTTCCATATATCGTCTTCTTTTATTTTCTGTACTTAGAAAATATCTTCTATTTATAATTGCAAAATATTCCAATTACTTATCTCTTTCAAGACCATTCATTTTTAGGCTTAGGAAATATTTATAACCATACTTCCAAATTTTCACTTTCTTCGGTAAAAACGAATGTTGTGTGAAACATCGCTACGACAACCCAAATTACTGCATTCAACTAACTCTTATTCACACATTCCTCTTCGAGACTGGATCTTTCTATTTATCAGTTAAAAACGAAATCAATCAAGTTGGGGTATAACTACCTCTTAGACCTTGACTGAGAACATTCTTAACTTTTAAACGAACAAGACCACTTACCTTGAATAATTAACATCATATAAAACCAATTCTACATTTTTAAAACGTATATACAATTCCCTTTCTATTTCTAGATTATCGATTTCCTTTTTTTATAATATTCTATTTTCAAGTTCATTTCCTTATCGAATTCTATATACATCGATACGTTGATTTCTAACTATCAAATTTTCTTAAAAATATTCTAACTCCTTAAATTCCTGGAAAAATTCGCCATAACCTCCTTTGTACCGGGAGCATCGGGAAAATCCCCAAACCGCCACACATGCCTCTCCATTCAAAAAGAAAATCAAAAAGCCAACTGGCTAGCTGATACGACGCATAAAATCTCATATACAAATTAAATACATACCTTTTTGTCGAGCACTCTATCTATTTCACTTCTATACTTCCTTCCAAACCTGTTTAACATATATCTACCCATTCCAAATTTTATTCCACTCATTCCGATAGTTTTGAACTTAATCCGTTATTTAATTCGTTACTTAGCACTTTTGTCTATTTCACTTTATATTCTAACATAGCATGTTCAATATATTCTTGACTTACTCATGAACCAACCTAATTCTATTTTCAACTCGAGTTATATATTCGATTTCGAATATAAAATCACAATCTCTTTCACTTATCCAAAAACCCAATTTCGATTCAAATTCCCTTTAACTAATTATTCTCCAATTTAGTTAATTCTATTTGATAATTGAAAATATGATTTTTGTCTCAACAATCATTTCACTTCCTTCACTGCAGTTCATATTTACTTTATATCTCAAGCCTAGATTTTTCTAATGATCATCCAGATTTTATTTCCTTAAAATCCTTTTATTTACTTAAATGAACCGTAATAATTTATATAACAATTATGGCGCTTTTTTCTGAAAAATTGATTTTGACATAACTCAAAATCTATACGACGAAATTCAGATTTTTCTCTTCTATTAGAAAACTATTATCTAACTGGTCCTGACGGTTCTTGTTTCAAAGAATTCAGACTTAATTTGACTTCATATACTCAATTGAAGTTCGAATCGCCAGTTTACGACCTACAGCGCTGCGGCAAGTTCGTTTTAATTATATTTATATATATAAAAACTTTTAATCTTCGTTTAAAATAAATTCAACTCCATCCTGACAAATTTTTAATATATATCAAATCCATTTCAACATAATATTTCCGATCTTCTAAAATTGTCGATTTTCCCTAACTCGGAAATAAATTTATTTATACTTCGATCTTATATTTTCAAATTCCATTTCAATTCTATTTGAATTTCTTATATTCAAATTCCATTTCAATTCTATTTGAATTTACTACATTCAAATTCCCATTTCAACTCTATTTGAATTTCCTATATCCAAATTCCCATTTCAACTCTATTTGAATTTCCTATATTCAAATTCCCATTTCAACTCTATTTGAATTCTATATTCAAATTCCATTTCAATTCTATTTGAATTTCCTATATTCAAATTCCATTTCAATTCTATTTGAATTTCTATATTCAATTTCTATATTTGAATTCCTTTTTTCAAATTCTCATTTTTAAATTCATATTTGAACTTAAACATTTAAATTATCAAATGATAAGTTTCCACCTTTCTTTATAACATCATTTAATTTACTTGTTTATATAGTTAAACAAGTCTTGGTTTCAAATTCATTTTTGAAATTAAATTCTATTTTGGAAAAATAAATTTCCCCTTTTCTAAATTCACACCTGTGTTTGTATTTGCTAAATTATCCAATGCTAATTCCTTTCGTTTCTTTTATAAACTTCGGTTATAAAGGAACTACTTATAAACTTCGTTTATAAGGAACTACTTGTTTTATTTTTCAAAACAAGTTTATATTTCAAATCTATTTAAAATTTCAAATTCTATTTTAGAAAAAGATAGAATCTCCCTTTTAAATCTCGAATATCCCCTTCAGGATATTTTTATTAATTAGCACTTAGGCCCAGTGATATTCAAACAACCAATTATTTATTTCAGGTTTCTAACACATCCCATACAATAATATATATGCAAACAAATAGGCAAACATATAATATATTTTTGAGGAATCCAGTCGGATTGCTCCAACCTGTTTTCCTACATCCACAGATGTTAGTCAACATAGTAATACCCATCCTGCTTCGAGGCAGGATATCGCGGTATGAAGGTCATCCACTAATATATATTTGTGGGGCGCATAGGGAAATCATCCGCTATGAAACTGCGGGCATCCGCTAATGAGACTGCGGGAACAATCCAATCATCAACCCAATATATATGTAATAGTCAATTCCTAAATAACTAATATATTTAAATCAACCAGAAAACATTCAAACAAGCAACAACAAATTTTTTTTACCGAATAAAAATAATTTTAAATAAATGGTGAGTGAGATTTACTCACCGGGAATTTATTTGTCGAATATTCATTATGATCCCAAATCATCTCGGCTTTTAATCCAACTAAATCCTTTATCTTGAACCATCTCAAATTAATCTATTAACTACGGTTATTTAATTTTATATGTCGATTAAACGATAATTTAATTAAATTAACTATTATACTAAATAAATTAAATATTAACTAAATAATTTATTTAATTACCTTTTCCGTTTTCTTCTTAACCTTCACCATTTACTGATTTCACGACCACGGTTTGTTAACAATAGACCTGAGCTCCCCCATTCCCTCCTTCAGAACGTGACTCAGCACCAAACCTACTACCCTTCCATCCAATTTCAAAAGACACTAGCATCATTCCTTCAACCTGTAGCGCCACTGAACTTCAGTCCACCATGCCTGCTGTCCCTACATCGTGCCGCCCCATTGAACCCAAACTCAACATCGACCTTCCACAAACCCACAACGCCTCTTCCCATTAACATCGCGCCCCCTCGACTAATGCTTGAATCCCTTTTTCTCTGACCTACGTTCGCTGTTTCTTTGAACTCGCGGTTTGACTCAAATCGAAGAACTGTTGGAACCACCAACAATGATCGTGACTTCCACTTCCGTACCTCCAGAATACCCAACACCATCCTGAACCAAATCGCGACAGCCACTACCAAACCCTTATTCGAAACCAAAGTAGAGACTTGTGGTGTGTTTTGCACCCTTCACCAAGGTCAGACATTCCACTGTATCGCTCCTCTTTGAATTCGCAGTGATCCCAGCTTGGATCGAGATCCATGGGACTTCGGTTTTTAGACCTCGATGTTATTTATTTATTTTCTTTTAGAGTGAACGATTCGGTTTTACAGCTATTTGAGGGCGGCCATTTTTGTTTCATGCTCAAGCTTACGATTTGTTTATCTGAGGCATGAAAATGAAATAAGGTTACAGGGTATCGTGATTTATGGAGGAAGGGTGCGGCCATTTTTTTAACCACGAGGCTTTGATTTTTGAAGGGGAGAGAAGGCCACGTTATATGGCTTGTTGGCAGAACGGATGCCACTTAATTTTTATTTATTTATTTATTTTAGTTTTACTTAACCGATTAAATTTATTAAATTATCCCACGGGTTCCGAACTCCTTTCTGAACCCAACAACTGACATTCCTAGGGTAAAACTGCTATTCTGAACACATTGGGATAGGTATCGAAACCCCATTTGATCATATGGAGAAGATATTAATTTAAATTGATTTAAATTAATTTTAAACAATTAATTCTTTGATAATCAATTAATATTATTATTCTAATTCAAACAGGAGTTTGAATTGATTATCTGAACTGTTTCCAATCCAGTGTTGACTTTGAATTCAAATAAATTCAATTTCGTATTTCGATAATTATATATATTCGAAATAAACTGCATATCGATTATTTAATCGATAACTGAATATAAAAATTCATTTATTATCTACTCAATATTTAAATCCATATTAAATATTTAAAACTAGTTGACCGAAAACCCGGGTCATTATAATCTTTCCCCCTTAATAGAATTTCGTCCCCAAAATTAGTAAGGTAGGAAAATGTTATTAACCTTTCAAAAACTTACTTATGTTGAACTCAACATTTCATACTTCAATAAATTTCAGTTCTACCAAAACTTTTGGTTTACATTCACATTGAAGATCAAATATGCTTATATTCATTTTATCTGAACGGTTTACAATCAAGTTATTCACGTTCAATTCATATTCCATTTATATGCATTCCAATTTTATTTTAAATTGATTCTGATCAATTTATTCACTTCGGTCTATTTAATTTAATTAAGTTAAATTTAATGCCAATCATTCAAATTCCTGGGTTCTTATTCCAATTCTCCTTTGAAATAATACAAATATATACATATATTTATATCTGTCTCAAATTCAAAACATTTGAATTTTCAAACTAACTTGTTTTCCTTTAAAACAAATTTCCATCAATAACTTTTCTAAGGTCGCAATCCATCACTTAGAAACTTGAAAATGAACACTGATGATGTTTGTAATCATCATCAGAATTATTTTCCAGCCACTGAAGTGAGTTCAATGCTTAATTACTTTCAAAATCCATTCAAAAATGGTTTTTATTCACAAATCCTTTCAAAACAAAGCACTATTGCTTTATTTTACTTTGGAAAATATTTTCCTAACTTCCTAGGATTTTAAATTCTAAATTCTGGCTGGAATTCAATTTCAATTTATCACATTTGTATATTTTATTTCTATACAAACTCTACTTGGTTATACATGACCATTTCATTTCTTATAATCTTATTTGATTATAATACCAACAACCAACACATCCATATATAATAATTTCAGAAAATTATTCCTTTTCTATTAAAATAGAATTTTGGATAAAATTATTTCATCTACCCATTTAAAACAATATCGTGTCGAATTCTCTGTTCAAGTGTTTATAAATTCCTATCAACTTCGTGGCGTCCCACGATTCGACCAAAATTTATAATCCACTCAACAGACTAGCCAACACAATATAAATCATTTGTTTTAATCAATTAACAAATATGCGCTCTCGTATACACACACACACACACACACACTCAACTCATTCTAGGGTACTACTGACCCTATCTCTAATGAGCACAATTCAACAAAGCCTAGGTATTCGCTCAACCTAAGCTCTGATACCAACTATAACAACCCGCAAATCCGCCATATCAGAGTTGACTACATACATCATACATCCAACCCAAATATCACGAAAATACAAATCAAATTTTATTTTAGAAGAAAAAGGTAGAAGAAGAATAGAAATAACAACACAGAATCTCACATTGTAGGGGAACAAAATATAATATATCATATCTTTTGGAATACAAAATTTGTACTGTATACACATATCATTATCAGAGTACAGCACTTACAACACAGCGGAACATGTAATCACACGGAAAATCTAGGCCAATTTAAAATTTTTATTTTGGCAATTTTAGTGAATTTTGAATATTTAAAATGATTATTTAAAATGATTATTTTAAATAATGACGACGAAAAATTTATGTTGAATGGGAATCGAACGTATATATTTATATAGATCGTCATTAGAATATAAATAAATAAATAAATATATATATAAAAGGAATTGAAAATGGCGCGGTAGTTCGATAATTCGATTTTAAATTTCAATTGAACATACCGGGTGCAAAATAAACCGGATTTTAGTGAAACCAAAAATATTCGAATCTATTTGAGAATATCTTTCCAACGAATACGAAAAATTGAAATTTCATAGTGGGGATAAAAAGTTATGTCCAATTGAAAATTCAGAATAGTCGCTATGGAATTTTAGCCCTTAAAAATTGAAATTTTGCAAACGACCTCGGTTTTCGACGAAACCACTTTTGTTGGATCCGTGATGTCAAATTATTGCTAGATTCCAATTTTCGTAATTTTAAGGTTCAATATGTGAGCGTGGCAAGGGAAAACACGCTTGACCAGTTTTAGTTGATTTTAATCGACTGGAAAATGGCCATTTTTCAAACGGTCTCAGAATCTGACGAAATTAGTTTTGTTAGAACCGTATCGTCAATACGAAGCTAGAAAATATTTTTCGGGAATTTTTAGAGTTAATATGTGGCCCCGGTAGATTGAAATGTGCGTTCAAATTCAATATATAGAGTTATATGTTGATTTTGACGAAAACTGATCGAAACGGTCAAATCAACCAATGATACATATCCCATTGTGTTTGGAATAGGGGTAAAACGCTAGGGACGACAGGCGGTGGGTCCCGTTTCGAGTTCGAAAATAAAAGTGCATTTTTGAAATTAAATTAATTAAAAATAAAATATCTCTCTCCTATACCCTCCATCCCCCCCCCCCCCGTTAGTTCATTTTTAATCGAAAGAAAAAAAAGGGGGAAGAGGAGAGCGACGGGGGGGCAGCCGCTGCCATCGCCCCCCTCAAATCGCCGCCGCCGTCCAAGGCGGGGCCACCGGACCCCCGCCCCCTCGTCCTCCTCTCGCACCCCTCTTCTCCCGCTTCTTCCTTCCTCCACCGACCTCTCCCTTCTCTCTTCAAAACCGCCGAGCCCCCCCTTAGTCCACCACCGCCTCCACCCGCCCGACCGAGACCCCCCTGCCTCCTCCTCTCATCCGAGCGCAGGCGAACCCTTCCCCCTAACCCCCTGTAAGTTTTCTTAATTTAATTTAGTTTGTTTATTTTCTATGAACAAAGTATGGACCTGATTTTATATAGGTATAAAACTATATTTTTATAAATAGAAAGATTATGTTTCTAAAGTTAAAAAGATTATATTTTTATTAGGAGTAAGGCGAAATTTTATTAGGAGTAAGGCGAAATTTTTATATAGTATAGAGGATAAAAATATGATTTTTATACTATAGAAAGAATAAAAATATAATTTTTATAAAGTAGAAGTATTAAAAATATGGTTTTTATATAATAGAGAATATAAAAATATTATCTTTATATATGTAGCAAAATAAAAATATGATTTTTATTTATTGAAATGAAGTTATAAAAATATAATTTTTATTATAAACAGCGGGACTGCTTTGGATTTTCAAACCGATCCAGACAGTTCAGCAGTTCAAAAGTAAAGCACGGCAGAGTGGAACCCTCTGTGAGAACTTCTCACTTTAAATTTTCTTTTCTAGTTAAAAATATATACTAGGATGCAGACGGTGCTTAGCAGCACCCGACACCCGTCATCCACAGACCATGGATAGCTTGTATGTTTGATTGATTGATGTGTTTGGAAAATTGATTGTATGATGTGAAATGAAATAAAATATTTATATAGTTAAAAATATATGATCTTTAAAAATATTATTTTTAACATGTGTGTGTGTGAATAAAAATATATGTTTGTTGATTTGAAACCCCACACGGGTGTTGGGATGATATTTGGCGTACACTAATCCCAATTGTTTAGTGATTTGTCGGTCGTTTGATTGACAGGCTGTGTAAGCGTTAATTAGTTATATATAATGCTTATGCAGTTGTGTGGTGCACTCTTGATGATGGTTGATTCTTTATCATTGCTATTATATACATGTGTTGTGTAGAATCCATATAATTAACATTATATGGTAATTGATTGGGCCTCATTCCAATTGGGAAAATAAAGAATAGAATAAAATAAAGATTCATGTGTTGACGATGATCATGTGTTGAAAATTATCATGTGTTGAAAGAAATATATATTCATGTGTTGAATAGAATAAATATTCATTTGTTGAATAGAATAACGAATTTATTGAAATATATATAAAGCCGTGTTGATTAGAGTTGCGCTATTTTGACGTGAACGATATTTATATCGATTATATTCGTTTTTATAATGAATATAGAAAAGGAAGTGATTTCAAAACATAATGTTTTGAAAATATTATCATTTGTATATCGATGATGAGGAATATTCAATTTTGATTCAAAATTGAATATGAAGTTGAAATCGTTTCGAAAACGAATTTAAAACGATATACAAAATACGTTTTGAAAGGAAATCGACGAAATATATGTAATATATATATATATTATATATTATATATATATATAGTGGCCTGAATAGAACGCGACGCGCCGCGGCAGTTCGTGAATTTCGACCATTGACTTCGAATTGACATTGCGGGAGATCCGACCGTCGGATTCTCCCGAAACTGGAGCCGTTGGGTTCGTATCAAAAAGAGCTTTCTAACGAATATTTGAAATTAGAAATCTAACGGTTGGATTTGGAATTATGTCCAAATCAAATTTGGAAAAGGTCGCCGTAAGTGCAATTCGATTGCCGTTGATGGAAATCGACTGTACGAGCCATGATAAAATTATTAAAAATATCAAAAATTTGTGTAAAATCATAAGAAGTGATTTGTGAAGAATGGGGATGAAAATTTCCAAATTTGAAAAGATAAAAATAGTTTTTTATCGAAATGAACTAGTTTTGAACTAGAATTATAAAATCAATTTATTTTCGAAATAAATAAATTTGAATTTGAAAGTGGTTTTAAAAATAATCAAAATTCCCAATAATTGAATTGGAATGGATTTGAATCGAAATTATCTTCGGAATATTTCAATGTTGGACTCCGTGATTATACAGATATGGTTGTGGAAATTTGAAAGATATATTTTATATCGTTATTTCCAATATGATATTTGTTGGTTTCAGAATTTGATATTGAATATAAGCCGATATATCATCTATTCAGAGCCTTGTATTTAATATCAAACGTGATTTGGGTTTGTCGTGAATGGTGCCTTCATTAACACTGTTCTTAAACCTAGTTGAGAAAAAGATTAAATCTTTCTCTTTAGATTTAATGAAGTGTACCAATTAAATAATATTAATTAGAGTTGAATTTAAATTGGTTCTTGGGTTTATCGTGAGTGGTGCTTTGAATAACACCTGTTCTTTAACCCGATTAACAATAAAATGTGATTTTGGGTTTATCGTGAATCGTGTTTTCGATGACATTGGTTCTTTAACCCAGTTAAAAACAGGATATTGATTTTTGGGAAGATTAAAACAAAGTGGAGTTTTAATAATCATTAAATAGATTGAAATGTGAATTGATAATTTAAATTATCAAATCTGAAAAGTGATCGAGAATGGAGTACCACCAGTTTTGCTCCAAAGCGATAGTTAAATCTTTAATTAGATTTGAACGTGAAATGGTAATTAATTTTACGGATAACACCGTGGTGTTAGAAATTGATTATTACCAGTTTTACTCCGTGGGATGAATAGGTTGGGATTGGGAAATAAAATAAATAATTACTTCGGTGTGGTTCGCTAATCCCGACTAGTTTGGAAAAACCATAATATGGTTTGAAATGATATCCAAAAGAAGATTAAAGAATAAATTTAGAAGAATTTATCTTCGATAAAATTAATGGGAACCTTTCCCTAAGAATGTGAAATTTTGAATAAAAGAATATTCTGAATTGGAATGAGGCGTATGTTGTGTTTGTGTAACATTTGTTTATTATATACGCGGTTTATTCGGAAAGGCCGAGTTTATACCCATTCTGAATAACCGATTCGACGATAAGTCGAAGATGAGGACGGTGGTTGAAGACCGGAAGTCTTCACATCGTTTGGGTGATTACTGATGATTTTGATTGGGCTGTACACCCAAGATGAGGGAAACAGTTGGTGATCGTCCAGACGTACTTGGAGATCGATGGATATGCGAGGAAAGTGCCTTCGGTTTAGTTGAGACCCAAAACGAACTTGTAAATGGACTGTGTGTTTGACATTGGATTTTATTCTGTGTTGATTGATCTCTATTAATTATACATCTGTTTGGCGGTAGAGAATTTATTCTCTTACTTAACGCCCTTCTCTGAGACGTACGAGCTCAGAGGTTGTATATCGATGAACATCAGTCGCATGGAGTGAATTACTTGTGTGGCACACCTAAGTGGCAATTGATCAAGGCTTCTGTTGAAAAGAAAAGTCTTGGGGTTGATGATCAAAGTACGGCCTGTGTGGCGCAGCTTTGTGTATGGCGTTAATTCGCGAGCCTCACACCTCGGTATGAGTCAAAAACGGGATAGTGACTGCAGGGAGAGCACGACATTTCTTTATAGCTAGTGGTGGTGTCAGTGCTTAAACTGGCTGCCATTTATATACTTTTCACCTATGTGGTTGTTGGAATGCGAGGCGCCTCGGATATTGGTTTGTTAGGACCAGGAAACGTGTGCTCAGAAATTGCCAATCATCCAAAGTTAGGTGAGGACCGGCCCTGAAGATCCAAGGATCATAGTGGGGTCCTGAGACATTTGCTAGAGTGTATCGAAGCGGAGAGGAGCTTGCCCAACTCATTACGGAAATCCAATTTCCAATACGAGATATTTCGGTTTTATTTGTAGAGCCTAGTATGGTGACATGATAGATGGTACCCATGCCGCCTATGATTGTTATTTATGATTTGAATTGTTTTGACACTATACACTTATAATAGTATCAAATGATTTATTTTAAACGTATCAAGCACGTTTGGCTATTATAAGGGAAAACCCTATCCTCCGGCTTGCGTTGCATTGTGTGATGGGACCTGGGTCTTATAATAGCTTCATTCTTCCAAAAAGCATTGCGCTGTTTTGTTATATACACTAGTATTCTTGGGAGGAAACCCGTTCCGTGTTATACGGCGTGGTCCCTTGAATTACTCTCTTTTAAAGTAAAGTTTTTAAATAACTGTTTTAGTTCTCACACCAGTCACATGACTGACCTGGAGTTTATTGTTTTAACCTAAACTCTGGGTGCCCCTATTTTCCACACGGGAAGCTAGTAGTTGGGTATTTGCAGATTTATATTCACAGGATCCTAATTTACATCTGGAACGTTGCTCGGAAAGCTCTGCATTTGTGTATTACTTTCAGTTGTGTATTGTATTATTTTTCCGCTGTAGTACTGTATTTGAATCTCTGATATTTGTCGAATGTATATTTATTCATACTCTGTATATTCTTTTATTCTGATGGAATTGTTGTAATAAACAATGAAATGTTCTTCTGTTTGCGTTCTGATTCGTCTTGTCCTCAACGCAATCCGTTCTTTCCTTCATGAGGAAGTTCAGGTCGTTATAGAGTGGTATCAGAGCTTTGGTTTACAGAGCTCGAGAACAACACATTAGAACCAAACGAAAGAATTCATCATATATTTGATTAGTAATATCCAATTAGAATGACTCGTTAGAGATAGGATCAGTAGTATCCTAGAACGAGTGTGAAGATTATATTTTTCAAATGAAAACAATATTGTTTTGAAGTTTTAAACCTTATTCAATGTATTTGAATATTTTATTTGTATTGATTTGGACAATCGAGTATATAAAGATTTCGCGTATACCCATCATGAACATATATTCGAAGTTTTAATATACTGGATGGATACAGAATCACATTCTAGACACCCGTGGTTGATTCTGATGATGGTGCATCATTATCAGTATTCATATTTGAGTTTCGAAAGTGAGATATCTATATATTTCCATTAGACTGGTGTGAGAACCAAAACTAGATAGTTTTATTGTTGTGATTTGGCATCAAAAACATGATTTTCTGTATATATGTATCAAAATTATGAATTTGAAACGTTAATTCACTAATTGATTGATGGTTGTATTGTTTGACTGTTGGTTTGATTATTTAAAATGTTGAACCATTTAGCCTAATTTAACCGAATTTTGAACTGTATTGAAAAATGATTACAATTGCATGCATATACATGCGCTTACATTGAACAGGTCATAGCAAGGATGCTAGAGCAGAAGAATAAAGTTGTTTGCCCGACAAATAGGTACATGTTTACAAATTTATTGGGTTTGGATGATTTTATGAGCCGATTGGCTTTTTCTTTTTCTTTCGGATTGAAGAAGGCCATGGGAGGCTATATGAAATATCCCGAAGTCCCCGGTGCAGGAGAGGTTATGGTGAAATTTTTCGAAAATTTAGGGTGTTAGCAAAATTTTTTGAAAAATTTGAAAAGTTCTAAGAAACTGAAAAGTTGAAGAACTTAAGCTGTAATGAAAATAATGAAAGTTGAGTTGATTAGTTAAACAACTTTCAGCTTCGTTCCTTCTCTGGGACGAAAAGTTTTAAGTGTGGGAGATTGTAATAACCAGGAAAATCTGGGCCAATTTAAAATTTTTATTTTGGCAATTTTAGAGAATTTTGATTATTTAAAATGATTATTTTAAATAATGACGATGAAAAATTTATGCTGAATGGGAATCAAACGTATATATTTATATAGATCGTCGTTAGAACATAAATAATTTTATTTATATACATAAAAGGAATTGAAAATGGCGCGGTAGTTCGATAATTCGATTTTAAATTTCAATTGAACATACCGGGTGCAAAATAAACCGGATTTTAGTCAAACCAAAAATATTCGAATCTATTCGAGAATATCTTTCCAACGAATCCGAAAAATTGTAATTTCATAGCGGGGATAAAAAGTTATGTCCAATTGAAAATTCAGAATAGTCGCTACGGAATTTCAGCCCTTAAAAATGGAAATTTTTCAAATGACCTCGGTTTCTGACGAAACCACTTTTGTTGGATCCGTGATGTCAAATTATTGCTAGATTCCAATTTTCGTAATTTTCCGATTCAATGTGAGCGTGGCAAGGGAAAACGCGCTTGACCAGTTTCAATTGATTTTAATCGACTGGAAAATGGCCATTTTTCAAACGGTCTCAGAATCGGACGAAATTAGCTTTGTTAGAACCGTATCGTCAATACGAAGCTAGAAAATATTTTTCGGGAATTTTTAGAGTTAATATGTGGCGCCGGTAGATTGAAATGTGCGTTCAAATTCAATATATAGAGTTATATGTTGATTTTGACGAAAACTGATCGAAACGGTCAAATCAGACTACGATACATATCCCATTGTGTTCGGAATTGGGGTAAAATGCTAGGGACGACAGGCGGTGGGTCCCGTTTCAAGTTCAAAAATAAAAGTGCCTTTTTGAAATTAAATTAATTAAAAATAAAATATCTCTCTCCTATACCGTCCAGCCCCCCCCCCCCCGGTATGTTCATTTTCAATCGAAAGAAAAAAAAGGGGGAAGAGGAGAGCGACGGGGGGGGCCGCCGCTGCCATCGCCCCCCTCAAATCGCCACCGCCGCCCAAGGCGGGGCCACCGCACCCCCGCCCCCTCGTCCTCCTCTCGCACCCCCTCTTCTCCCGCTTCTTCCTTCCTCCACCGACATCTCCCTCCTCTCTTCAAAACTGCCGAGCCCCCCCCCCCCCCTTAGTCCACCACCGCCTCCAGCGCCTCCACCCGCCCGACCGAGACCCCCCTGCATCCTCCTCTCATCCGAGCGCAGGCAAACCCTTCCCCCCAACCCCGTGTAAGTTTTCTTAATTTAATTTAGTTCGTTTATTTTCTATGAACAAAGTATGGACCTGATTTTATATAGGTATAAAACTATATTTTTATAAGTAGAAAGACTATGTTTTTAAAGTTAAAAAGATTATATTTTTATTAGGAGTAAGGCGAATTTTTTATATAGTATAGACGATAAAAATATGATTTTTATACTATAGAAAGAATAAAAATATAATTTTTATAAAGTAGAAGTATTAAAATTATGGTTTTTATATAATAGAGAATATAAAAATATTATCTTTATATATGTAGCAAAATAAAAATATGATTTTTATTTATTGAAATGAAGTGATAAAAATATAATTTTTATTATAAACAACGGGACAAGGACTGCATTGGAATTTCAAACCGATCCAGACAGTTCAACAGTTCAAAAGTAAAGCACGGAGCAGTGGAACCCTCTGTGAGAACTTCTCACTTTAAATTTTCTTTTCTAGTTAAAAATATATACTAGGATACAGACGGTGCTCAGCAGCACCCGACACCCGTCATCCACAGACCATGGATGGCTTGTATGTTTGATTGTTTGATGTGTTTTGAAAATTAATTGTGTGATGTGAAATGAAATAAAATATTTATATAGTTAAAAATATTTGATCGTTAAAAATATTATTTTTAACATGTGTGTGTGAATAAAAATATATGTTGGTTGATTTGAAACCCCACACGGGTGTTGGGATGATATTTGGCGTACATTAATCCCAATTGTTTAGTGATTTGTCGGTCGTTTGATTGATAGGCCGTGTAAGCGTTAATTAGTTAACTAATGCTTATGCAGTTGTGTGGTGCACTCTGGATGATGGTTGATTCTTTATCGTTGCTATTATATACATGTGTTGTGTAGAATCCATATAATTAACATTATATGGTAATTGATTGGGCCTCATTCCAATTGGGAAAATAAAGAATAGAATAAAATAAAGATTCATGTGTGGACGATAATCATGTGTTGAAAATTATCATGTGTTGAAAGAAATATATATTCATGTGTTGAATAGAATAAATATTCATTTGTTGAATAAAATAACGAATTTATTGAAATATATATAAAGCCGTGTTGATTAGAGTTGCGCTATTTTGACGTGAACGATATTTATATCGATTATATTTGTTTTTACAATGAATATAGAAAAGGAAGTGATTTCAAAATATAACGTTTTGAAAATATTATCATTTATATATCGATGATGTGGAATATTCAATTTTGATTCAAAATTGAATATGAAGTTGAAATCATTTCGAAAACGAATTTAAAACGATATATAAAATACGTTTTAGAAGGAAATCGATGAAATATATATATATATATATATATATATATATATATATATATATATATATAATCGCCTGAATAGAACGCGCCGCGCCGCGGCAGTTCGTGAATTTTGACCATTGACTTCGAATTGACGTTGCGGGAGATCCGACCGTCGGATTCACCTGAAACCGGAACTGTTAGGTTCGTATCGAAAAGAGCTTTCTAACGAATATTTGAAATTAGAAATCTAACAGTTGGATTTGGAATTATGTCCAAATCAAATTTGGAAAAGGTCGCTGTAAGTGCAGTTTGATGGCCGTTGATGGAAATCAACTGTACGGGCCTTGATAAAATTATTAAAAATATCAATAATTTGTGTAAAATCATAAGAAGTGATTTGTGAAGAATTGGGATGAAAATTTCCAAATTTGAAAAGATAAAAATAGATTTTTATCGAAATGAACTAGTTTTGAACTAGAATTATAAAATCAATTTATTTTTGAAATAAATAAATTGAATTTGAAAGTGGTTTTAAAAATAATCAAAATTCCCAATATGTGAATTGGAATGGATTTGAATTGAAATTATCTTCGGAATATTTCGATGTTAGACTCCGTGATTATACAGATATGATTGTGGAAATTTGAAAGATATATTTTATATCGTTATTTCCAATACGATATTTGTTGGTTTCAGAATTTGATATTGAATATAAGCCGATATAACTTCTATTCAGAGCCTTGTATTTAATATCAAACGTGATTTGGGTTTGTCGTGAATGGTGTCTTCATTAACACTGTTCTTAAACCCAGTTGAGTGTAACGACCCAGAAAATCTGGACCAATTTAAAAATTTTAAATTGGCTAAAATAGTGGATTTTAAATATTTTAAATAGATATTTTAAATAATAACGATGAGAAGTAAGTTTGAATCGACATTTGAAAATAAATATGACTAATTCTAATTATAAACAGGGCCTGAAATGGCGCGGTAGTTTCAAAATTTGAATTCAAACTTTGACTGACTGTACTGGGAACAAAACAAAACGGATTTCAGTGAAACCAAAAATATTTAAATCTGTTAGTGAATACCTTTCTAAGGAATCTGAAAAATCGAAGTTTCATAGCAGGAAGCAAAAGTTACGGCCAAATGAATTTTCAGAAAAGTCGCTATAGAAATTATATAGCCCGTGAAGATGGCCGTTTTGCAAACGACCTCGGAATTCGACGAAACCACTTTTGTTGGATCCGGAATGTGATGTTATTGCTAGGTTTCAAATTTCATAATTTTTGAAGCTAGTATGTGAGCGTGACAAAGGAAAATGTGTTTTGGTCAATTATAGTTAAATTGGATCGACCAGAAATGGGCCATTTTACAAACGGTCTCAGAATTCGACGAAACTAGTTTTGTTAGGACCGTATCGTCAAAACATAGCTAGATTTATTTTTCTGGAATTTTTAGAATCAGTATGTGGCCCCGGCAAATTGAAATGTACGTTCAAATTAAATATTGAATGTTTTATATTTTAATTTGAAGAATAAGTGACTGTAACAGTCGAATGGGCCTACGAAACATATCCCATTGTATTCGGAATGGGGGTATTTAGCTAGAGGCGACAGTCGTTGGGTTTGGATTGGAGGTCGTGTTAGAAAACCCTCTTTTAAAAATTATAAATAGCTCCCGGCCAATCAGAATTTAATAAAAAAAGGAGCTTTCTCTCTCCCCGACGTCGGCTGAAGGCGGAAACCGCATCGCCGCTTCTCATCCCTTTTTCGACCAAACCAGGAGGAATTAGATCCCCCCTCCTTTGGAGCTTTTTGAAGATCGAGACTTCCTCTCGACATCCATAGCCAGTTCGCCTCCTACCATCGCCTATGAGCGAAGATCCGGGCCTCCAAACTCCGACAGTTTAAAGCGCCGCCGCCGCCTCTTCTTGCCGTCGAACTGAGGGGGAGGACCAACGTCAGAGAGCCCCTTGCAAGCTCTTCCATGCTGTGCAACCTGATTCCATCCTCGTGCTTCGATTGGAGCGAAAATCGAAGACCTAGTTTTGAACAGGATAGAGAGGTAATGGTTTTTAATAAATAAACTATTTTATAACACTTTCAAACGCTACGAAATATGATCTCACTGTAAAAATCATATCTTTTTCGTTTCTTGTCGAAATTCAGTGAAACAAGAGACAGTGGACTCGTGTGGACGTCTTCTACATTCTAAAAAAAACCGCATATTTTTCTGAGCCTTCTGCTATTTTTGGTGGAGTGGAACCCAATGTGAGATTTCTAAATTATAAACGATATGGAAAACGACGATGTATAAATTATATAGTCGATGTATGAGTTATATAAGCATTGTACACCTCATGTATAAGCGTTGTATAAGTTGCACGTTCGATGTATAAGTTATATATGCGTTGTAAAAATTATATATGTGTGGAAATAAAAGTGAAATGCTTATATATATATATATATATATATATATATATATATATATATACGCCCCCCGTCCACAAACGATGGACGATATTTATTGGTTGTGATTGGTGTGAAAATTGGTTGATTATGAATGGTTTATTAGAATTGCTTGTGGTTGAAATTGATTGATTGTGGTTGAAAAATACCCGTTTGTGGTTGAGAAATATTTGGTTGAAACCACATAGGATTAGTTTGTGGAAATGAAAAAAATATACATGCCGCCTGCGTGCGAACTAGATGCATGATTCCCCATTGTCAAAAGCTGCGAGGCTTTAAGGTAGAGCGAGGAGCCGTACTAGGAACAGTCCCGGTTTTAACTACCCTGCCGTTATGCTACCGAAATTTTGAATAATATTCATGTGTTAGAATTATTTTCCTGTGTTGAAACTATATTTGTGTGTTGAATAGAAAACCTTCATGTGTTGAATCGAAATTCATTCGTTGAATAGAAATTCATGTGTTGAATGGTATTCGTGTTTTAAATAAATTGTTTTAACAATAAAAATCACAAATTTGCTCTATATATACAAACTATAGAAAACCTTCATGTGTTGAATCGAAATTCATTCGTTGAATAGAAATTCATATGTTGAATGGTATTCGTGTTTTAAATAAATTGTTTTAACAATAAAAATCACATTTTTACTCTATATATACAGACTATAGAAAACATTCATGTGTTGAATCGAAATTCACTCGTTGAATAGAAATTCATGTGTTGAATGGTATTCGTGTTTTAAATAAACTGTTTTAACAATATAAAAATCACCTTTTTATTGTATATATACGAATTTTGAATAACATTCATGTGTTGAATAGAAATTCATTCGTTGAATAGAAATTCATGTGTTGAATGGTATTCGGGTTTGAAAGAAATTGTTTTATAATAAAAATCATATTTTTATCACCTATATGAACTATATAAAATAATCATGTTTCGAAATAAATTGTTTTACAATAAAAATCACATTTTTTCTATATACATGAATGGTTAAAAATAGCGAAGTGTTGAAATAATTGTCGGTTGAATAAAAATATCATTTTTATCAAATGTATAAAAAGAATATAGTTTTGAAATCGCAGAATCGATATATATATATATATATATATATATAATTGAATAGCGAAGCTGTAGTTCGTGTTTTGAAACCGTGATTTCAAATGATTAGTTTGGGAGATCCGACCATCGGATTTTCCCGAAACCGAAACCTTTAGGTTCGCTTTAGAAATATCTTTCCAATGACACCAACTTTATAAAGATCCAACGGTTGGATTGTCTGGAATGTTTAATTTAAATCTAAAGAAAAACAGCGTCAGAATCGATTATATTCATATATATATATATATATATATATATAATTAAATTAAATCAAATAACGACGCTGCAGTTCGTATTTTGAAATTGAAACTTCAAACGATTATACCGGGAGATCAGACCGTCGGATTTTCCCGAAACTGGAACTGTTGGATTCGTTTTGAAAAGATCTTTCTAATGATATAAATTTTGTGAGGATCCAACGGTTATATTTTCAGATATGTGTAAATCAAATCTGAAGAAAAATAGCGCCACGGCCGCGTTATGGCCGAAGCGTCATTTGAATAAATTGGCTATTTTAAAATAAATAAAAATAGCGATAAATCGTTATAAAATGTTATAAACGATATGGAAGTGAAATTTAGAAACTAACTGAAGGTTGGCTAAGTCGAATGGTTTCCTGGATTTTTATCTGATGTTGGTTTCGGCCTTCGGGGTTAATATTTGGGAAATCGTTCTCTTACTGATTTACGGTTAGTGACTAATGAACTGGAATATGGCGTATGTGTGTTTGTGTTGCACTTGTTTATAATATACGCGAGTTGCTCAGAAAGACCGGGTCTATCCCATTCTGAATAACTTAATCGACGATAAGTAATCGAAGATGAAGACGGTGGTCGAAGACCGGAGATCTTCACCTCGTTCGGATGGTAACTGATGTCCTGTTTGGGAGGCATCCCAAAATATGGATAATGTGTGGTGATCGTCCGGACGTACGTGGAGATCGATGGGTTTGCGAGGTATATAGTGCCTCCGGTTTCATTCAGAACCAGAACGGACTTGCAAATGGACGGTGTGTCTAACATTGGAATTTATTCTGTGTGATTGATAGCCATCAATTGCATGGTGTGAATTGCCTCTGTGGCATGCTAAGACGCAGTGATCAAGGCTTCTGTTAAAAAGCAAAGTCTTGTGGTGATGATAAAAGCACCGCCAGTGTGACATAGCTTTGTGTATAACGTGAATTCGCGAGCCTCACACCCCAGTATGAACCAGAAATGGGAGAGGACCTCAGGAGGGACATGCGTTTCTTTCTAGCTAGAAGTGGCGTCAGTGGTTTTATACGCCCTGACGAGTTTGACTTATGTGGTTGTTACTGTTGCGAGGCGCCTCGGTTAGATCGGACGATCCGGGTCTGATGGAGTCATTCGTTGGCTCATTTACGCCCCATAGGGCGGGGAAACGTAGTGTTCAGGAATTTTAATCCACATCGGTAGACCGGCCCTGTCGCTCCAAAGGCTTGCCTACGCCCTCGCCTGAGACATGGGCTAGATTGTCTCAAAGTCGGTAAGGACTATCTTTTGCCTTGGTTCACGATGGAAATCCAATTTCCAAATTCGTGACTGTGCGGTTTTGATTGTATACCTATATATGGCGACATAGTGGTATGGGGCATTAATGTCGTCTATGATTGATAGTTATGATTGGAATTGTTTTCGAAACCTATAAACACTAGTAATAATATCAAATGCTTTTGTTTTATTTGTATCAAGCATATTTTGGCCATTATAAGGTAAAAACTCTATCCTCCGGTTTGCGTTGCATTTTGTGATGGGAACTGAGTCTTATAATGGCTTTATTTTTATAAGAAGCATTGCGATGTTTAAAAGAATTATTTGTTTTAAAGCACTGGCAATCCGATGGAGCAAACCCGTTCCACGAAAGTGGTGTGGTCCTGTGATTAGCGATATTTTAAATGTGTTGAGTAGATTTCTCATACCAGTCCCATGACTGACTCGTAGTTTGTTTCACTTTCAAACTCGGGTGCCCCTTTTTCTACACGGGCAGCATTGTGTTCAGGTTTAGCAGGCTTTTCTGGATAGCTGGAGCTGAAGATGGATTCTATCATTTATCTCTTTTTATGCTGTTCAGCTCCTATTGTACATATTTTGTTTGTTTTCCGTTGTAGACATTTATGTATAGCTGAACTGTATTTGTACTAAGTATGATCCTGTATACTGTGTAACTCTAATGGTTCCGTTTATCCAGTGTATTATTTGTTCATTATCTGGTGTATTTATTTATTTCTGTTCTGTTGTTATCTGTTTATGTGTTATATTCCAAAGATTTCCCTTGCCACCGTCAGTACGGGGTTTGGGGTCGTCACATTGAGAAAAAGATTAAATCTTTCTCTTTAGATTTAATGAATTGTACCAATTAAATAATATTAATTAGAGTTGAATTTAAATTGGTTCTTTAACCCGATTAACAATAAAATGTGATTTTGGGTTTATCGTGAATCGTGTTTTAGATGACATTGGTTCTTTAACGCAGTTAAAGACAGGATATTGATTTTTGGGAAGATTAAAACTAAGTGGAGTTTTAATGAATCTTTAATTAGATTAAAATGTGAATTGATAATTTAAATTATCAAATCTGAAAAGTGATCGAGAATGGAGTACCACCAGTTTTGCTCCAAAGCGATAGTTAAAACTTTAATTAGATTTGAACGTGAAATGGTAATTAATTTTACCGATAACACCGTGGTGTTAAATATGGAGTATTACCTGTTTTTATCCATGGGATGAATAGGCTGGGATTGGGAAATAAAATAAATAATTACTTCGGTGTGGTTCGCTAATCCCGACTAGTTTGGAAAAACCATAATATGGTTTGAAATGATATCCAAAGGAAGATTAAAGAATAAATTTAGAAGAATTTATCTTTGATAAAATTAATGGGAACCTTTCCCTAAGAATGTGAAATTTTGAATAAAAGAATATTCTGAATTGGAATGTAGCATATGTTGTGTTTGTGTAACATTTGTTTATTATATACGCGGGTTATTCGAAAAGGCCAGGTTTATACTCATTCTGAATAACCGATTCGACGATAAGTCGAAGATGAAGACGGTGGTTGAAGACCGGAAGTCTTCACATCGTTTGGGTGATTACTGATGATTTTGATTGGGCTGTACACCCAAGATGAGGGAAACAGTTGGTGATCGTCCAGACGTACTTGGAGATCGATGGATATGCGAGGAAAGTGCCTTCGGTTTAGTTGAGACCCAAAACGAACTTGTAAATGGACTGTGTGTTTGACCTTGGATTTTATTCTGTGTTGATTGATCTCTATTAATTATACATCTGTTTGGCGGCAGAGAATTTATTCTCTTGCTTAACGCCCTTCTCTGAGACGTACGAGCTCAGAGGTTGTATATCGATGGACATCAGTCGCATGGAGTGAATTACTTGTGTGGCACACCTAAGTGGCAATTGATCAAGGCTTCTGTTGAAAAGAAAAGTCTTGGGGTTGATGATCAAAGTACAGCCTGTGTGGCGCAGCTTTGTGTATGGCGTTAATTCGCGAGCCTCACACCTCGGTATGAGTCAAAAACGGGATAGTGACTGCAGGGAGAGGACGACATTTCTTTATAGCTAGTGGTGGTGTCAGTGCTTAAACTGGCTGACATTTATATACTTTTCACCTGTGTGGTTGTTGGAATGTGAGGCGCCTCGGATATAGGTCTATTAGGACCGAGAAACGTGTGCTCAGGAATTGCCAATCCTCCAAAGTTAGGAGAGGACCGGCCCTGAAGATCCAAGGATCATAACGGGGTCCTGAGACATTTGCTAGAGTGTCTCGAAGCGGAGAGGTGCTTTCCCCTTGCCTCGACTCATGATAGAAATCCAATTTCCAATACGAGATATTTCGGTTTTATTTTTAGAGCCTAGTATGGTGACATGATAGATGGTACCCACGCCGCCTATGATTGATATTTATGATTTGAATTGTTTTGACACTATACACTTATAATAGTATCAAATGATTTGTTTTAAACGTATCAAGCATGTTTGGCTATTATAAGGGAAAACCCTATCCTCCGGCTTGCGTTGCATTGTGTGATGGGACCTGGGTCTTATAATAGCTTCATTTTTCCAAAAAGCATTGCGCTGTTTTGTTATATGCACTAGTATTCTTGGGAGGAAACCCGTTCCGTGTTATACGGCGTGGTCCCTTGAATTACTCTCTTTTAAAGTAAAGTTTTTAAATAACTGTTTTAGTTCTCACACCAGTCACATGACTGGCCAGGAGTTTATTGTTTTAACCTAAACTCTGGGTGCCCCAATTTTCCACACGGGCGGCTAGTAGTTGGGATTTTGCAGATCTATATTCACAGGATCCTGATTTACAACTGGAACGATGCTCGGAAAGCTCTGTATCCGTGTATTACTTTCAGTTGTGTATTGTATTATTTTTCCGCTGCAGTACAGTATTTAAATCTCTGATATTTGTCGAATGTATAGTTATTCATACTCTGTATATTCTTGTATTCTGATGGAATTGTTGTAATAAACAATGAAATGTTCTTCTGTTTGCGTTCTGATCCGTCTTGTCCTCAACGCAATCCGTGCTTTCTTTCACGAGGAAGTTCGGGTCGTTATAGAACAACACTATAACTAGATAACGCTGAAGCCTCCTGCTCCAAGCTCCTTTAGATGAATCTGAAAAATCCTGGACTACTTGACTGCCCGTATAAATTTAGGCACCTAAGAGTTTAGGTAATCAAAACAAAATAAACTCTGGGTCAGTCATGGGACTGGTATGAGTAAACAGTTTAAAACTGTTTCAGAAAACTAAATGATATCTCATAAGACCTCGCCGTATAACAAGGAACAGGTTTTTCCCTTATGAGAATCCAAACACTTGATTTAACTTTCAAAACCCCTTTGAAAGGAACGAT
This sequence comes from Allium sativum, assembly GCA_030737875.1. NCBI lineage: Eukaryota > Viridiplantae > Streptophyta > Magnoliopsida > Asparagales > Amaryllidaceae > Allium > Allium sativum. The sequence continues at coordinate 175,604,862 of CM060913.1, read as the reverse complement.
AATCTTTTTATCAAAACTCTTTTGATATTATGATATTGTCTAAATCAAATAAATAACAATCTAGTGGAACGTTTGCGTTTTACGTTCCACATATATATACAATCAAAACCACAAGCACTTATTGGGTAATGGATTTCCAACTATGAAAAGTTATGGAACCACCTATCGCTGGTGTATCTCTAGAGGATAATACACCGAGTTCAACAAGAACATCTTGCAACTCAGCCACACATGACCGACCACTCATTTCGCTTGAGTGTATCGAATGTATACCACCAACGGTTGGGATCAGCAACCGTTTCCCGAATGGGACAACATCGTATAGAATAAGGAATTAAATTAATCTCTAGATAGGTGATGATAAACCCAAATGGGAGCTAACCACATAGCCATGCTGCATGCCCGATTTTTGTCATTTCCCGGTTGTTGAGGCCAGAGGCTACGATTTCTTTCCATTCATTGATAACATGATCACTTTGAATGCGACATTATTAGATCATTTAATCACTAATTGAGCTGCACAAATATTCTTGATATTATGATAAGGGAATAAATCGGTTGCAACCATATATATTTATACAGACCAACCCACTCGATCATTGGAAATACTCTATCAGACACTCGTCCATATACGTTCGTTTTGGGACTGAACGAAACCGAAGGCACTATTCAGTATATTGTAACAACCCGAAAATCTGGGCCAGTTTAAAATTTTTATTTTGGCTATTTTAAAGAATTTTGAATATTTAAAATGGATTATTTTAAATAAAAACGACGAGAAATTTAGTTTGAATAGAATTCGACGTATATATTATATACGTCGTCGTTAGAGTATAAATATTTATATATAATTATAAATAGAATTGAAAATGGCGCGGTAGTTCGATAATTCGATTTCAAACTTCAATTGAATGTACCGGGTGCAAAACAATCCGGATTTTAGTGAAACCAAAAACATTCGGATCTAATTGTGAATATCTTTCCAACGAATCCGACAAATCAAGATTTCATTGCGGGAATCAAAAGATATGTCCAGTTGAAAATTCTGAATAGTCGCTATGGAATTCAGGCCCTTAAAAATTGACATTTTGCAAACGACCTCGGATTTCGACGAAACCAGTTTTGTTGGGTCCGCAGTGTCAAGTTATTGCTAGGTTTCAAATTTCATAATTTTTCGAATCAATATGTGAGCGTGGCAAAGGAAAACGCGTTTGACCAGTTTCAGTTGATTTTAATCGACTGGAAAATGACCATTTTTCAAACGGTCTCAGAATTCGACGAAACTAGTTTTGTTAGGACCGTATCGTCAATACGAAGCTAGAAAATATTTTTCTGGAATTTTTAAAGTTCGTATGTGACCCCGGTAATTTGAAATGTACGGTCAAAATTCAATATAGCGATTTAAATGTAAATTCAACGGAAACTGATCGAAATAGTCGAACCAGCTTACGATACATATCCCATTGTGTTCGGAACGGGGGTGAAACGCTATGGACGACAGGCGGTGGGCCTCGTTTCGAGGTCGTAGGTGAAAGTCAACCTTTTTTGCAAAAAAAAAAAAAAAAAAAATTCTCTCCCTTTCCTTATATTCTGCCCCCCCCCCACGTTCAAAATCATTTCAAATAAAAAAAAAGAAAGAAAAAAACCGATCTGTAAATCGCCGACCCCCCCTCTTCTTCGTCGACGGCGCCGCCACCGGGGGGGACCGCCGCCCTTCTTCCCTCTGCTCCGCCTCCCTCCTCCTCTCGCGTCTCCGTCGTCCTCCCTCCCTACCCACGCAACTACCACCGCCAATCCCTCCGAGACCCCACCGCAACCCTCCCCTGGCCCACGCAGGAAGACCCCCCCACCATCCTCCGACGAAGCAGAAGACCCCCCCCCCCCCCCCCCCGCTGTAAGTTGATTTTAGTTTTTTTTTATTTATTAGCTTTATTTTTTTTATCATTTATTATGTAATTTACATTCCTAAAACAAACTGCAAATTCAAGTCATTAGAGAAAAAATGGTTTTTATTTGAAAGCTTTGATTTTCTTTTCAGTTTTAAATTTTTTTTATTTGCTTATAAATAGAAAAAGTTTGATTTTTTTTAATATAGGAAGAGACTGTAAAGATAGGATTTTTTATGTATTAAAAATATGATTTTTATATTTTTAAAGTATTAAAAATATGATTTTTATATTTTTAAAGTATTAAAAATATAGTCTTTACTATATAGGTGATGTCAAAATATGATTTTTGTTTATGTAAAGAGTTAAAAATATAATTTTTACATGATCGGAGTATTAAAAATATCATTTTTATATGTGTAGAAATATAAAAATGAGATTTTTATAAAGATGAAATCTTTAAATTAGAAAGGGCGAAGTCTATGTTTTATAAAGGCGAAATCTATATTTTTTTTTTAAAATATGATTTTTATATATTGAACTTCGAAATAAAAATAGAATTTTTATATATTGAACTTCGAAATAAAAATAGAATTTTTATATATTGAACTTCGAAATAAAAATAGAATTTTTATATATTGAACTTCGAAATCAAAATATGATTTTTATATATTGAACTTCGAAATAAAAATATGATTTTTATATATTGAACTTCGAAATCAAAATAGAATTTTTATATATTGAACTTCGAATTAAAAATGTGATTTTTATATACTGAAAAGCGAAGTAAAAAAAATTCGATTTTTACATATGTAGTGAAAGCGGATAACGAAGGTGACAAAAAGGCGAGAACGAAGAAGCTTTATATCAAAGAAGAGTCAAGATGATTGTGTAACGACCCGTGTTTTTCGACCATTTGAATATGAATATTTAAATTAGTTTTAAATATTATATTGGAAATATTAATGGAATTAAATATTGAATTCGTTATTTAAACGAAGTTTGAACGTTATATATTTATATAATTATAAATCGAGCTTGAAAATGGCGTGCAGTTCGTAATATTTGGTTTTGAACTTCAACTAAGCATACAGGATTCGATATAAGTCGGATTTCTGTGAAACAAGAAACGTTGGGACCGTATTGATGATAATTTTCATATGGAAGAGAAAAATCCAGATTCCGTGTTATAGATAGTAAGTTATGGCCAAAACAAATTTTGAAATAGTCGCTATGGAAAATCGTTATTAAATTTATAGGCCTTTAAAATGGCCGTTTTGCAAACGGACTCAGATTTCGACGAAATCAGTTTCATTAGAACCGTATCGCTAAATTATTGTACGGTGGTGAATTGCGTGGAAAACCGATATTGTATGTGACCACGGTAGCCGTAAACGCCCGTTCATTTTCTATAGCGCGTATTTAAATAAGTAAAGGGGTATTTGAGTGTAACTTGAGAAGACGATCGAATTAGGCCACGAAATCAGTTCTGTTGAGTTCGTATCGTCGATTAGAGTCAGAATAAGTATATAGTTTGTTATTTTTAGAGATCGGGAAATTTGGCGTTAAAAAGGGTAGGGCGGTTCGGGGTAAAAACAGCCTATCGGGCAAATAGTCTCAGAATGCGACAAAATTAGTGCCGTTGGGTTCGTATCGAAAAGTTATTGTCGATGTTCGCAGTTTCAAGTGGATCTGATTTATCTGGTGATCGTGAAAAAATTAAACGCGTGTTTATTTCTGGTTTTATAAAGGAAATTTTTCCATACGACCTGGGATTTCGACGAAACTTGTCCCATTGGGACCGGAATACCTTTTTACACTAAGAATAGACTTTTTATCAGAAAACAGAAACTTGTTGTAGTGATTTTAATCAATTACCTTGTAGCAAAGTTTCACAAATATTATTTTATTCATTTTGGTCTCCTATATATACATACAACAACTGACAGACGTACAAACTTCTGTCCCAAATTTATGAAGCCTTGCCGACCACGATCTGAGGCACTCACCATCAAAACAGCTATCCTACTGACCTACCCAAATTTTGCCGTGGCACCCAAACAAATTACGTGAGGTCCAAGGGTTCTCGTATCTATAAATAGAGGGCAGCTTTGGTTTGTTCCCTCCATACAGACATTGAAATAACGGGGAAGAAAACTCCCTTCGAAATCTTCCTTGAAAAAAAAAAAAAGAAAAAAAAAAAATGGGTCTTCACGAGAGACAGAAGGGGGAGGACGTGGCTTGAGACGGTATTGTGAAGATGGACGTGGGTACGGGGTAAACCGTGAATGGGTGGAGTAAGAATCGGACACAATGTTGGCAACAAAGATTGAACAGAACATGGAAGCAAGAGCAGCAAGTAGTGGAAAAGAAGGAATACATGTAGAAGGTGTTGGACAAGTAGAAGAGCGAGTGTTGAGGAAGGGGAGTCGCGGATTCTGGCAGGGTCAGATCGACCTTCGGTGTGCCAAGGGATGGTGCGGTGGCATTGTAAAGTATTGGAGCATGGCTTTTTCCATGGCTGAAGCACAGAACGAGAGGCAAAAGGAAGAAGGGGGTCAGCCGATCCTTTATCAACGTAAACAAAAATAGTTCAACCGTAAGTTCCTTTGTCTCGGTAATTGGTCAAAGATGAATTTAGTTTAACTTATTTATTTAATCACCCGTGGACTAAGAAGACAATGAAACAGGGATTGTTGAGGCCAAGTGAAAAGTTGGGAAAGGAAACTGTCAGCTTTTCTTTGGTACATAACGTAATTAACTGATTCATTTAAACCATAACTTGTGGTGTTAGTTTTAGATTGAGAAAACAGTAAGTATTTATTTAAAGGATTAAGTGTATTATAAGTGTTAATTTTAAAACCCTAATTAGTTAGTTAGTTAATTTCAAGTGTCTAAAGGACCTTACATTGTTAACAGGATGGACGGACATTAAAGACCTCGTAGTAAAGAATAGAAGGGACGGACCAGTTTTGCCTAACGAAAAGTAATTAAAAATAATTAGTGATTAAGTGATTTAATTATGATAAATAATTATTATAACTAAATCATATGTATATAAAAATTAACTGTAACTTGGACATATCTTAACAGAATTGGACGAACAAGGTGTTATTGGAATAGCATTGACGTGCACTGAGTCATGGAACAGAATTGGACAGAATTTGAATCAACGGATATTTCAGTTAAATTTAACAAATTGTTAAAGTAACTGAAACGAGCTGTGTAAGCAGCAAATCAACTCAAGGTGAGTTAAACTCACTCAGTTACCCTTTTTATATTTTATATAAATTGGGTATTTTTATTTTGTGTGCTCTGCTTGCCAATGGTTGACTGCTTTGCTAGTTATTTATTTAACTGTTGATTTAACTGATGAAATTAAACTGTGTTTAATTTCAGTGAAATACCAAATCGTTATTTTTTTAACGATTGATTCCAATAAAGGTAACTCACCTTGGTTGGTCACGTTTATTTATAAACGTGTTTAAATGGTTGAATCGTTTGAATTGCTTGTGGTTGATGTTGAATGGTTGCTATTTAGTGTTATCAGTTAAACAAAACTGAACCGTCTGATTTGAGAAAAACCATTTGAATACAGGGACGAACAGGTTGGAGGGATCCAACCGGATTCCTCAAATGTATTATTTATTTTCATATTCTCATATATGAACTAATCTGTTTGTGTGATTGATTTGATGGTTGATTATTGACTGGATATTCAACATCTGTTTGGTTTAAACCAATGGGCGGTATTGGTTAAGTGTTTGGCAGAGTATGGCCTTTAAAAATCAATCGGGTTACAGATATTGATTCACCGTTAGGTGAATCGATAGAGATGCAGTTATAAAATTTATTTTATAACTAGAAATAGAATTTTGGGATATACTATTTTGAATAAAAGTTATATAAAGAGAAATAAATGAATAGTTTACTTATTTAAGACTTGATTTATTATTAAGCGATTTTAGAAAGTTAATCAGATTGATAAGTACGGAAATAAGAAATAAGCCGAATGGTTTAGCTTGGGTAATTATTTGATCAAGCGAAATGAGGAGTTCATGAATAGGTTTTATTTTAAACCTAAGTTTTATAACGAAGTTATAAAAGGAATTTTTAGCGAGAATGAGAGATTGAATTAAATACTACTTAATCATTTGAATTAAGTCGAAGGAGATTTCGATAAAAAGGTTTAAGATAAACCAAAACATATAAATGAGTTTCAAAGTGTTAAGACGTTAATTTTACATTAACGCTATTTGAAAACGAGATCAAGTAAAAAGGAGAATTTTAAATGAGATTTCAAAATGGGAAATTGAATATAGTTATTCGAGATAGAATTAGCCAAACATAATTATTCGGCTGAGTTGCCAATTCGTACGACTGCTAGCGAAATTCGCAGGGCTGCAGATAGCCTACGGCGGTCGGATGTTTCCTGAGGGAATCAGGCGTAACCATTGTGATCGCTGTGATCTAGGGTCAAGCGAATGGATTTAAGTCGAGTATAAGTTAATCAATTAGAGTTAATCGATTAGAGTTAAATCGAATTAGGGTATTCAAATATTTGAACATTTGAAAGAGTTAGAAGTTTTAATTTAACAAAAGCAAATCAGTTTGTTAAAGGCCAAATGATGCTGAATACTGAACCAGTGAACTCATTGGAGTGTCATGATTGAAACACTGTATATTTTGATAGTTAAAACACCGACTATCAAATCTGACCAATACGATTGTTGGTACGGAAAGACCGGGATCGAATTTATATTCGAAAACCATTCCGACCAACACATACGTGAAGATATCAGAAGATGATCGAGATGGAGCATTGAAGACCGTGGATTTTCATAAACGGAAGAACCACTAATATTCTCTGCCTGGCAAGCAGAGATAAGCTGTGATTCTGTCATGGTTGGAATCAACGGGTTGCAAGGACTTCTCGCTACTGATCCATGGGGTGATTCCTATATTGGATGCGGTAGGAGAGTGCCTTCGGTTCATCCTGTTCCTGGATGACGTGTATGGACGAATGTCTGACAGAGTATTTCAAAAGGGTCACGTACGTTGATTTCTTCAAACGTGCGATAGTTGTTGGCGGGGAATCGCCGTTCTCTTAGCTTCCAGCTAGAGTATTTTTGTGGACGTCAATTAGTGATATCTGATGGATTTGACGATGTGGCATTCAAAGTGAGTGATGACCAGATGATCAGAAGTATTCTGGCCTCAAGCCTCATCAACCGGGAAATGACAAAAATCGGGCAGGCAGCATGGCTATGTGGGTCGCTCCCATTAGGGTGTATGATCACCTATCTAGAGGAAATCCTATTTGCTTCTTTAATCTATGTTTCGATGCTGTCCCTTGTCGGGAGACAGTTGCTGATCCCAACCGTCGGTGGTATACATTCGATACACTCAAGCGAAATGAGTGGTCGGTCATGTGAGGGCCGGGTTGCAAGAAGTTCTTGTTGAACCCAGTGTATTCGTCTCTAGAGATACACTATCGGAAGGTGGACCCATACCTTGTCAAGTCGGAATCCAATTCCCAATAAGCGCCTGCGGGTTTTGATTGTATACTATATATGTGAAGCGTGAGATGCAAGCGTTCCACTAGAGTCTATTTACTTGTATTTAGACATTATTATAATATCAGACAAGATATTGGTTTTCAAAAATGTTTTGGGTTATCGTAAGGTAAAAACCGTCCGTGTTTATGTATGGATTTGGTCTTACGATTATCCTTTCTTCTGAAAAGATTTTGAACTTTAAAATCATGATTGGATGATTTACCTTATTACTGTGCGAGTTTATCTCACTCTGGTTCACCAGACTGACCCGGTGTTTTGTAAATGCTCGGGTTAGACCGGGTTGTACAGGTGCAGGTTATCGACTGCTGTGAAGAGACGAGCTGGAAGAGTCCAGACGTATGATATTATTATTCCGCTGTGTGTTATATGAGGACAGATTAGTATCACTGTCCAGATGTGTACTCTGATATTGTAAGTATTTCAAAAGCTTTCAATAAAGGTTATTTCTGTATTATATTTTGTTTCCGCTGCAATGTGAGACTCTGTGTTGTGTTGTTTCTTCTTCTTCTATTCTAACATTTCTATCTTATCTATTCTCACCCTCGAACTTCTTTCTATTAATGATCTGGAATGTTCGATGTCTGAATGGTCAACATGGTAGTCTGATGTTGATTTTCGGAGTCGAAAATCCCGGTTCGTTACAGTGGTATCAGAGCTATTGGTTAAGTAATTACCTTGGTTCTGTGGCGTGACTCAGTAGAGATGGGGTTAGTAATACCCTAGATTGAGTTTGAGTGTATATATATGAGCGCGTATTTGTAAATTGTTATAAAAACTGTCTTATATTGTGTTGATTGGTTTGTCGAGTAGTTTATGAATTCTGGTCGATACAGTAATGCAAACTGTGTCGATAAGTGTTTCTAAACTCTTGAACAGAATAATTCGACACAGTATGTTTTTGAAAGAGGGTAAATGAAATAATTTTACCCAAATTATATTTTGATATAAAGAATGATATACATCTGAAATATTATAGTATATTGGATGTGTTGCTTGGTTATAATTGAAAAGGTTATATAAATAACCAATTAGAATTCGTATAATATGAAAACAAATGAATTAAATCTGGAATTAAAATTCCCAAAAGTGGGAAAGGTGACTGCAAATAAACTTGGATTGAATATATGAGAATTTTAAAATCCTGGGAAGTTTTTAAATTGTTTTACAAGCCTTGAAAGGGATATTTTGAAATGGATTTCAAAATGGAAGTGTTTAGAACTGGTTTTGAAAGTGACATAGTATTGAACTCACTTCGATAGCTGGAAAATAGACTCCGATGATGTGCGCGCCATTATCGGTGTTCATTTTCGAGTGGTAAGTGACGGATTACTACCAAAAATTTTGTTTTGAATTGCTTTGAGAAAAACAAGTTGTTTTGAATCCTAGAAAGGAATAATTGATTTTTGAAAGAACTGAACTATTTAAAGACTCCCAGGAAAATTGTTTGAACAAAAACAAAATTAAATAGAAATTGTGAAAGCAAATATGAATTGTTTGAAGCCAATTAACTGGAGATCGAATCGGGATAAAATATACCAAGTAGGATCAAATTTTGAATTTGTGAGACATGAATCTGAAATGGTGATGGACTGGTAAGTTAAGAGTCGAAATTGGTAATGGATGGAAGTTGAGTTAAGAATGGGATTTGAATTGGATGCGTGAAGGATTTGGTTTTGAGGATAAAAGTGGAATTTTGTTTGGGATTGCATTTCTATATGGTGACAGGGCAGCAGATGGAAAGGATATAATGATATGCCCGATAAAAAGGTACACGTTTATTTTTATATGGATTTGGTGATTTATGAGCCTGTTTGGCAAGCCGCTTTGCTGTTTCATTTTCTTTTGGATTAGAGAAGGCCCAGGAAGGCGAATAGTGGTTGTACCGATTGAGCCGTACAGAGGAGGTGCTGGCGAAATTTTTCGGAAATTTAAGGTATTAGAAAATTTTCAATATTTTTGAAAATATATATTAATTGTATTGAATTGATTTAAAATAAATTGAATTTGGAAGTTAATGAATTTATATGTTCTTTCTTACCTTAGCAATTTCGAGGACGAAATTATTTTAAGGGGGGAAGAATGTAACGACCCGTGTTTTTCGACCATTTGAATATGAATATTTAAATTAGTTTTAAATATTATATTGGAAATATTAATGGAATTAAATATTGAATTCGTTATTTAAACGAAGTTCGAACGTTATATATTTATATAATTATAAATCGAGCTTGAAAATGGCGTGCAGTTCGTAATATTTGGTTTTGAACTTCAACTGAGCATACAGGATTCGATATAAGTCGGATTTCTGTGAAACAAGAAACGTTGGGACCGTATTGATGATAATTTTCATATGGAAGAGAAAAATCCAGATTCCGTGTTATAGATAGTAAGTTATGGCCAAAACAAATTTTGAAATAGTCGCTATGGAAAATCGTTATTAAATTTATAGGCCTTTAAAATGGCCGTTTTGCAAACGGACTCAGATTTCGACGAAATCAGTTTCATTAGAACCGTATCGCTAAATTATTGTACGGTGGTGAATTGCGTGGAAAACCGATATTGTATGTGACCACGGTAGCCGTAAACGCCCGTTCATTTTCTATAGCGCGTATTTAAATAAGTAAAGGGGTATTTGAGTGTAACTTGAGAAGACGATCGAATTAGGCCACGAAATCAGTTTCGTTGAGTTCGTATCGTCGATTAGAGTCAGAATAAGTATATAGTTTGTTATTTTTAGAGATCGGGAAATTTGGCGTTAAAAAGGGTAGGGCGGTTCGGGGTAAAAACAGCCTATCGGGCAAATAGTCTCAGAATGCGACGAAATTAGTGCTGTTGGGTTCGTATCGAAAAGTTATTGTCGATGTTCGCAGTTTCAAGTGGATCTGATTTATCTGGTGATCGTGAAAAAATTAAACGCATGTTTATTTCTGGTTTTATAAAGGAAATTTTTCCATACGACCTCGGATTTCGACGAAACTTGTCCCATTGGGACCGGAATACCTTTTTACACTAAGAATAGACTTTTTATCAGAAAACAGAAACTTGTTGTAGTGATTTTAATCAATTACCTTGTAGCAAAGTTTCACAAATATTATTTTATTCATTTTGGTCTCCTATATATACATACAACAACTGACAGACGTACAAACTTCTATCCCAAATTTATGAAGCCTTGCCGACCACGATCTGAGGCACTCACCATCAAAACAGCTATCCTACTGACCTACCCAAATTTTGCCGTGGCACCCAAACAAATTACGTGAGGTCCAAGGGTTCTCGTATCTATAAATAGAGGGCAGCTTTGGTTTGTTCCCTCCATACAGACATTGAAATAACGGGGAAGAAAACTCCCTTCGAAATCTTCCTTGAAAAAAAAAAAGAAAAAAAAAAGAAAAAAAAAATGGGTCTTCACGAGAGACAGAAGGGGGAGGACGTGGCTTGAGACGGTATTGTGAAGACGGACGTGGGTACGGGGTAAACCGTGAATGGGTGGAGTAAGAATCGGACACAATGTTGGCAACAAAGATTGAACAGAACATGGAAGCAAGAGCAGTAAGTAGTGGAAAAGAAGGAATAAATGTAGAAGGTGTTGGACAAGTAGAAGAGCGAGTGTTGAGGAAGGGGAGGCGCGGATTCTGGCAGGGTCAGATCGACCTTCGGTGTGCCAAGGGATGGTGCGGTGGCATTGTAAAGTATTGGAGCATGGCTTTTTCCATGGCTGAAGCACAGAACGAGAGGCAAAAGGAAGAAGGGGGTCAGCCGATCCTTTATCAACGTAAACAAAAATAGTTCAACCGTAAGTTCCTTTGTCTCGGTAATTGGTCAAAGATGAATTTAGTTTAACTTATTTATTTAATCACCCGTGGACTAAGAAGACAATGAAACAGGGATTGTTGAGGCCAAGTGAAAAGTTGGGAAAGGAAACTGTCAGCTTTTCTTTGGTACATAACGTAATTAACTGATTCATTTAAACCATAAATTGTGGTGTTAGTTTTAGATTGAGAAAACAGTAAGTATTTATTTAAAGGATTAAGTGTATTATAAGTGTTAATTTTAAAACCCTAATTAGTTAGTTAGTTAATTTCAAGTGTCTAAAGGACCTTACATTGTTAACAGGATGGACGGACATTAAAGACCTCGTAGTAAAGAATAGAAGGGACGGACCAGTTTTGCCTAACGAAAAGTAATTAAAAATAATTAGTGATTAAGTGATCCAATTATGATAAATAATTATTATAACTAAATCATATGTATATAAAAATTAACTGTAACTTGGACATATCTTAACAGAATTGGACGAACAAGGTGTTATTGGAATAGCATTGACGTGCACTGAGTCATGGAACAGAATTGGACAGAATTTGAATCAACGGATATTTCAGTTAAATTTAACAAATTGTTAAATTAACTGAAACGAGCTGTGTAAGCAGCAAATCAACTCAAGGTGAGTTAAACTCACTCAGTTACCCTTTTTATATTTTATATAAATTGGGTATTTTTATTTTGTGTGCTCTGCTTGCCAATGGTTGACTGCTTTGCTAGTTATCTATTTAACTGTTGATTTAACTGATGAAATTAAACTGTGTTTAATTTCAGTGAAATACCAAATCGTTATTTTTTTAACGATTGATTCCAATAAAGGTTACTCACCTTGGTTGGTCACGTTTATTTATAAACGTGTTTAAATGGTTGAATCGTTTGAATTGCTTGTGGTTGATGTTGAATGGTTGCTATTTAGTGTTATCAGTTAAACAAAACTGAACCGTCTGATTTGAGAAAAACCATTTGAATACAGGGACGAACAGGTTGGAGGGATCCAACCGGATTCCTCAAATGTATTATTTATTTTCATATTCTCATATATGAACTAATCTGTTTGTGTGATTGATTTGATGGTTGATTATTGACTGGATATTCAACATCTGTTTGGTTTAAACCAATGGGCGATATTGGTTAAGTGTTTGGCAGAGTATGGCCTTTAAAAATCAATCGGGTTACAGATATTGATTCACCGTTAGGTGAATCGATAGAGATGCAGTTATAAAATTTATTTTATAACTAGAAATAGAATTTTGGGATATACTATTTTGAATAAAAGTTATATAAAGAGAAATAAATGAATAGTTTACTTATTTAAGACTTGATTTATTATTAAGCGATTTTAGAAAGTTAATCAGATTGATAAGTACGGAAATAAGAAATAAGCCGAATGGTTTAGCTTGGGTAATTATTTGATCAAGCGAAATGAGGAGTTCATGAATAGGTTTTATTTTAAAACTAAGTTTTATAACGAAGTTATAAAAGGAATTTTTAGCGAGAATGAGAGATTGAATTAAATACTACTTAATCATTTGAATTAAGTCGAAGGAGATTTCGATAAAAAGGTTTAAGATAAACCAAAACATATAAATGAGTTTCAAAGTGTTAAGACGTTAATTTTACATTAACGCTATTTGAAAACGAGATCAAGTAAAAAGGAGAATTTTAAATGAGATTTCAAAATGGGAAATTGAATATAGTTATTCGAGATAGAATTAGCCAAACATAATTATTCGGCTGAGTTGCCAATTCGTACGACTGCTAGCGAAATTCGCAGGGCTGCAGATAGCCTACGGCGGTCGGATGTTTCCTGAGGGAATCAGGCGTAACCATTGTGATCGCTGTGATCTAGGGTCAAGCGAATGGATTTAAGTCGAGTATAAGTTAATCAATTAGAGTTAATCGATTAGAGTTAAATCGAATTAGGGTATTCAAATATCGTATTTTTGAACATTTGAAAGAGTTAGAAGTTTTAATTTAACAAAAGCAAATCAGTTTGTTAAAGGCCAAATGATGCTGAATACTGAACCAGTGAACTCATTGGAGTGTCATGATTGAAACACTGTATATTTTGATAGTTAAAACACCGACTATCAAATCTGACCAATACGATTGTTGGTACGGAAAGACCGGGATCGAATTTATATTCGAAAACCATTCCGACCAACAAATACGTGAAGATATCAGAAGATGATCGAGATGGAGCATTGAAGACCGTGGATTTTCATAAACGGAAGAACCACTAATATTCTCTGCCTGGCAAGCAGAGATAAGCTGTGATTATGTCGTGGTTGGAATCAACGGGTTGCAAGGACTTCTCGCTACTGATCCATGGGGTGATTCCTATATTGGATGCGGTAGGAGAGTGCCTTCGGTTCATCCTGTTCCTGGATGACGTGTATGGACGAATGTCTGACAGAGTATTTCAAAAGGGTCACGTACGTTGATTTCTTCAAACGTGCGATAGTTGTTGGCAGGGAATCGCCGTTCTCTTAGCTTCCAGCTAGAGTATTTTTGTGGACGTCAATTAGTGATATCTGATGGATTTGACGATGTGGCATTCAAAGTGAGTGATGACCAGATGATCAGAAGTATTCTGGCCTCAAGCCTCATCAACCGGGAAATGACAAAAATCGGGCAGGCAGCATGGCTATGTGGGTCGCTCCCATTAGGGTGTATGATCACCTATCTAGAGGAAATCCTATTTGCTTCTTTAATCTATGTTTCGATGTTGTCCCTTGTCGGGAGACGGTTGCTGATCCCAACCGTCGGTGGTATACATTCGATACACTCAAGCGAAATGAGTGGTCGGTCATGTGAGGGCCGGGTTGCAAGAAGTTCTTGTTGAACCCAGTGTATTCGTCTCTAGAGATACACTATCGGAAGGTGGACCCATACCTTGTCAAGTCGGAATCCAATTCCCAATAAGCGCCTGCGGGTTTTGATTGTATACTATATATGTGAAGCGTGAGATGCAAGCGTTCCACTAGAGTCTATTTACTTGTATTTAGACATTATTATAATATCAGACAAGATATTGGTTTTCAAAAATGTTTTGGGTTATCGTAAGGTAAAAACCGTCCGTGTTTATGTGTGGATTTGGTCTTACGATTATCCTTTCTTCTGAAAAGATTTTGAACTTTAAAATCATGATTGGATGATTTACCTTATTACTGTGCGAGTTTATCTCACTCTGGTTCACCAGACTGACCCGGTGTTTTGTAAATGCTCGGGTTAGACCGGGTTGTACAGGTGCAGGTTATCGACTGCTGTGAAGAGACGAGCTGGAAGAGTCCAGACGTATGATATTATTATTCCGCTGTGTGTTATATGAGGACAGATTAGTATCACTATCCAGATGTGTACTCTGATATTGTAAGTATTTCAAAAGCTTTCAATAAAGGTTATTTCTGTATTATATTTTGTTTCCGCTGCAATGTGAGACTCTGTGTTGTGTTGTTTCTTCTTCTTCTATTCTAACATTTCTATCTTATCTATTCTCACCCTCTAACTTCTTTCTATTAATGATCTGGAATGTTCGATGTCTGAATGGTCAACATGGTAGTCTGATGTTGATTTTCGGAGTCGAAAATCCCGGTTCGTTACAGATTGGGTAGCTATCGGTGAGAACTCCTCACTCAAATTCTACTTTTCTAGTTATATATATATATACTAGGATGCAGACGGTGCTTATTAGAAGCACCCGACACCCGTCCACAGACCATGGACTTGTTTGATTGGTTGTGTAGTTGGTTAGATTATTTGATTTGGATTGGATTGTTTTGGTGAAATTGAAATTGATATGATTGATGTGTGAATGGCGTAGGCCTTCACTAGACCGTGGATAAGGCGAGGCCTCGTCCCGTTTCTAGTATAGTGCCGTTATGCCGCCGAAATTTTCTAAAATATGTTAGAAAAATAAAAATATCATTTTTATTGAATAAATGAATTGAATAGAAATTCATATTTTGGAATAAAATGTTTTATCGTTAAAAATATAATTTTTAACGTGAATGTGAATAAATAAATATTCATTTACAAACCAGACGGTTTGTTTATGTACACTTATTTGAATGACATTGATTGGGACGATAAATTTTACACATCGCCCAACTGCACAACTAAAATCTGTGTTTGGTTGTTTGAAACCCCACACGGGTGTTGGGATGAAATATGAATTTCACTCATCCTGATTGATTAAATATGTCGATCGATTGATTGACAGGCTGTTATAAGCGCTGAATATCTATATTTGATGCTTATACAATGTAGTGCACTTTGGTTGATGGTTGATTATTTTTCAATGCTATTATATACATGTGTTGTATGGAAATCCATATAATTAATTTTATATGGTAATAGATTGGGCCTCATTCCAATTTGAAAAATAAAGAAAATTTGAAAATAGAAATTTATGAAGCCGTGTTGATTAGATTGACGCCATTTTGACGTGAACGATATTTATATCGACTTTATTCATTTTAAAATGAATATTGAAAAGTGATTTCGAAATCGACGATTTCGAAATGAATTGAATTGAAAACGATTTCGAAATGAAGTGAATTGAAAACGATTTCGAAATGAATTGAATTGAAAACGATTTCGAAATGAAGTGAATTGAAAACGAATTCAAAGTGAATTGAAAACGATTTCGAAGTGAATTGAAAACGATTTCGAAACGAAGTGAATTGAAAACGATTTCGAAATGAATTGAATTGAAAACGAATTCAAAGTTAATTGAAAACGATTTCAAAGTGAATTGAAAACGATTTCGAAATGAAGTGAATTGAAAACGATTTCGAAATGAATTGAATTGAAAACGATTTCGAAATGAATTGAATTGAAACGATTTCGAAATGAAGTGAATTGAAAACGATTTCGAAATGAATTAAATTGAAAACGATTTCGAAATGAAGTGAATTGAAAACGATTTCGAAATGAAGTGAATTGAAAACGATTTCGAAATGAATTGAATTGAAAACGATTTCGAAATGAAGTGAATTGAAAACGATTTCGAAATGAAGTGAATTGAAAACGATTTCAAAGTGAATTGAAAACGATTTCAAAATGAAGTGAATTGAAAACGATTTCGAAATGAATTGAATCGAAAACGATTTCGAAATGAATTGAATTGAAATTTGAATTGAATAGAAATGAATTTTAAAACGAATCTATAAAGAAGAATTCAATTGTGATTTGAATTGAAAAGGAAGTTGAAAATGTTTTTGAAACGAATTCAAAACTATTTATATAATTCGTTTTAAATAGAAATCGACGAAATATATTATACATAATATAATGGCCTGAATAGAACGCGCCGCGCCGCGGCAGTTCGTGAATTTCGACCATTTATTTCAAACGGACATTGCGGGAGATCCGACCGTCGGATTCTCCTGAAACCGGAACCGTTGGGTTCGTATCGAAAAGAGCTTTCTAACGAATGTTAGAAATTTGAAATCTAATGGTTGGATTTGGAGATACGTCCAAATCAAATTCGAAAAAGGTCGCTGTAAGTGCTGTTCGATGGCCATTGTTGGAAATCGACCGTACGGGCCTTGATAAAATTATTAAAAATAGTAATAATTAGTGTAAAATCATAAGAAATGATTTGGGAAGAATTGGGATGAAAAACTCCATATTTGAAAAGATAAAATTAGATTTTTATCGAAATGAACTAGTTTTGAACTAGAATTATAATTCTATTTATTTTTAAATAAATAAATATAATTTTGAAATGGTTTTGAAAATAACCAAAATTTCCAATGATTGCATTGGAATGGATTTGAATCGAACTTGTCTTCGGAATATTTCGATGTTGGATTTCGTGATTATACAAATGTTGTTGTGGAAATTTGAAAGATATATATATATATATCGTTATTTCCAATGCGATGTTTGTTAGTCGTAGAATTTGATATTGAATATAAGCCGGTATATTTTCTATTCAGAGCCTTGTATTGAATATCAAATGTGATTTGGGTTTGTAGTGAATGGTGTCTTCACTAGCACTGTTCTTGAACCCAGTTGAGAAATGATTAAATCTTTTTATTTAGATTTAATGAAGGGTACCAATTAAATAATATTTAATTGGAATTGAATTGATATTGATTTTTTGGTTTATCGTGAACAGTGTTTTAAATAACACTTGTTCTTTAACCCGATAATTAATGGAATGTGATTTTGGGTTTATCGTGAACCGTGTTTTAAATGACACTGATTCTTTAACCCAGTCGAAGATTAAAACTAAGTGGAGTTTTAATGAATCTTTAATTAGATTGAGATGATCGAAAATGGAGTATCACCAGTTTTGCTCCAGGCGATGGTTAAATCTTTTACTAGATTTGAACGTGAAATGGTAATTGAATTTACCGATAACACTGTGGTGTTAGATATGAAGTATTACCAGTTTTACTTCATGGGATGAATAGGTTGGGATTGGGAAATAAAATAAATGATTACTTCGGTGTGGTTCGCTAATCCCGACTAGTTTGAATTGATATTCAAAGGAGATTAAAGAATAAATTTAAAGAATTTATCTTGGATAAAATTAATGGGAACTTTTCCCAAAGTATAGGGATATTTGAATAAAAGAATATTCTGAATTGGAATGAGGCGTATGTTGTGTTTGTGTAACACTTTTATAATATATACGCGAGTTATTCAGAAAGACTGGGTTTATCCCATTCTGAATAACTGATTCGACGTGGTGTCGAAGATGAAGACGGTGGTCGAAGACCGGAAGTCTTCACGTCGTTTGGGTAATTACTGATGATCTTGATTGGGCTGTACACCCAAGAAGATGGAAACAGTTAGTGATCGTCCAGACGTGCTTGGAGATCGATGGATATGCGGGGTACTAGGTGCCTCCGGTTTCGTTCAGACCCAGAACGGACTTGTAAATGGACTGTGTGTCTGACATTGGATTTTAGTCCGTGCGATTGATCTCTATTAAATATATATCTGTTTGGCGGCGGAGGATTTATTCTCTTGCTTAACGCCCTTCTCTGAGACGTACGAGCTCAGGGGTTATATATTGATGGATATCAAACGCATGGAGTGAATTGCCTGTGTGGCATGCCTAAGTGGCAATTGATCGAGGCTTCTGTTGAAAAGCAAAGTCTTGTGGTGATGATCAAAGCACAGCCTGTGTGGCACAGCTTTGTGTAACGTGAATTCGCGAGCCTCGCACCCCGGTTGTGAACCAAAAACGGGAGAGGACGTCAGGGAGGGCATGCGTTTCTTTCTAGCTAGAAGTGGCGTCAGTGGTTTTACACGCCCTGACGAGTTTGACTTATGTGGTTGTTGCTGTTGCGAGGCGCCTCGGTTATATCGGTTTCGGCCGATGCATTCTGGTCGGCAGACGGACTAGACTTACACCCCATAGGGTGGGGAAACGCATGTTCAGGGTTTAAGTTTAATCCACATCGGTGGACTGGCCCTGAGGATCCAAGGGTCACTCGAGCTCTGATCTTGAGACACGGGCTAGAGCGTCTCGAATCGGTTGAGGACTATCTTTTGCCTCGGTTCATAGATGGAAACCCAATTTCCAAATACGTGACTTTGCGATTTTAATTGTATAACCTAGTATGGCGACATAGTGGGATGGGGCGCTCATGCCGCCTATGATTGATACTTATGATTTGAAGTTGTTTTATGCACTATGCACTTATAATAGTATCAAATGATTTGTTTTAAACGTATCAAGCATTCTTTGGCTGTTATAAGGGAAAACCCTATCCTCGGCTGCGTTGCATTGTGTGATGGGACCTGGGTCTTATAACAGCTTCATTTTTCTTTATTTAGCATTGCGCTGTTTGTTTTATGCACTGGTATTCTTGGGAGGAAACCCGTTCCGTGTTATACGGCGTGGTCCCTTGATTTACCTAACTATAAAAATAAAGATTAACTGTTTTAGTTCTCACACCAGTCACATGACTGACCTGGAGTTTATTGTTTTAACCTAAACTCTGGGTGCCCTTATTTTGACACGGGCAGCTAGTAGTTTCGGTTTTGCAGATTTATATTCACAGGATCCTGGTTTACAGCTGGAACGATATCCGGAAAGCGTTGTATCCGTATATCCCTTCTAGTTGTGTATTGTATTATTTTCCGCTGCTATGTATTTAAATGTAATTTGAATCTCTGATATTTCTGTGTAATAATTATTTGTTTATACTCTGTATATTCTTGTAATCTGATGCATTGTTGTAATATACAATGAAATGTTCTTCTGTATGCGTTCTGTTGTGGCTTGTTCTCAAACGATAGGGCGTTTCGACCGGTCTGGGTCGGTTTTGCGACTGGATCGGACCGAGCGAAATTCCTTGCCGTTACATTTGGCATCAGAGCTTTGGTTTACAAAGCTTAGAGAACAAGGCACATTAGAACCATATGAAAGAATTCATCAGATATTGGATTAGTAATATCCAACGGGAATGACTCGTTAGAGATAGGATCAGTAGTATCCTAGAACGAGTGTGAAGAGTATATTTTTTTTCAAGTGAAAACAAACTTTGTTTGAAAATTTAAATCAATTATTCGTATTAGATTATCTATTTATATTGATGTGGACAATCCAGTATATATAGATTTTGCGTATACGTCTGATCCACGTGTATTCGAAATTTTAATATACTGGATAGATATAGAATTACACTCTAATCGCCCGGAGATGATTTTGATGATGGAGCTCCATCATTAGAATTTATGTTCGAGTGACGAAAGTGAGATTTCTATATATTTCCTATTGACTGGTGTGAGAACCAAAATTAGATAGGGCCTATTGTTGTGATTTGACATCAAAAATCTGATTTTTGACTATGTATCAAAGTTATCAATTTGAAACTCTAATCCACTAATTGATTGATGTTTGTGTTGTTTGTTTATTTGTTTGATGATTTTGAACCATTAGCCTAATTGAAACAAATATTGAACTATATTGAAAATTGGTCGCGTTTGCTTGCATATACATATATATCATTGAACAGGTCATAGCAAGGAGGCTAGAACAGAGAATAAAATTTGTTTGCCCGACAAATAGGTACATGTTTACTACATAATTTCCTGTTTTGTTTGGTTGATGATGATTTTGTGAGCCTATTGGCTAGCCGCTTGGCTTTTTCTTTTTCTTTTTGAGACCTTAAGGACCGGGGAAGCTATTTGAAATTCCCCGATGCTCCCGGTGCAGGGGAGGTTATGGCGAAATTTTTCAAAAATTTAGGGTGTTAGCCAAATTTTTGAAGTTTTGAAAATTCTCAGAAACTAAAGAGTTGGAGAATGGAAGCCAGATCGAATGTAGAGCTTATTAATCAAACCACTTTCGACTTTGTTCCTTTTCGGGGACGAAAAGTTTTAAGTGGGGGAGATTGTAACAACCCGAAAATCTGGGCCAGTTTAAAATTTTTATTTTGGCTATTTTAACGAATTTTGAATATTTAAAATGGATTATTTTAAATAAAAACGACGAGAAATTTAGTTTGAATAGAATTCGACGTATATGTTATATACGTCGTCGTTAGAGTATACATATTTATATATAATTATAAATAGAATTGAAAATGGCGCGGTAGTTCGATAATTCGATTTCAAACTTCAATTGAATGTACCGGGTGCAAAACAATCCGGATTTTAGTGAAACCAAAAACATTAGGATCTAATTGTGAATATCTTTCCAACGAATCCGACAAATCAAGATTTCATTGCGGGAATCAAAAGATATGTCCAGTTGAAAATTCTGAATAGTCGCTATGGAATTCAGGCCCTTAAAAATTGACATTTTGCAAACGACCTCGGATTTCGACGAAACCAGTTTTGTTGGGTCCGCAGTGTCAAGTTATTGCTAGGTTTCAAATTTCATAATTTTTCGAATCAATATGTGAGCGTGGCAAAGGAAAACGCGTTTGACCAGTTTCAGTTGATTTTAATCGACTGGAAAATGACCATTTTTCAAACGGTCTAAGAATTCGACGAAACTAGTTTTGTTAGGACCGTATCGTCAATACGAAGCTAGAAAATATTTTTCTGGAATTTTTAAAGTTCGTATGTGATCCCGGTAATTTGAAATGTACGGTCAAAATTCAATATAGCGATTTAAATGTAAATTCAACGGAAACTGATCGAAATAGTCGAACCAGCTTACGATACATATCCCATTGTGTTCGGAATGGGGGTGAAACGCTATGGACGACAGGCGGTGGGCCTCGTTTCGAGGTCGTAGGTGAAAGTCAACCTTTTTTGCAAAAAAAAAAAATAAAAATAAATTCTCTCCCTTTCCTTATATTCTGGCCCCCCCCCCCCACGTTCAAAATCATTTCAAATAAAAAAAAACAAAAAAGAAAAAAACCGATCTGTAAATCGCCGACCCCCCCCCCCTCTTCTTCGTCGACGGCGCCGCCACCAGGGGGGACCGCCGCCCTTCTTCCCTCTGCTCCGCCTCCCTCCTCCTCTCGCGTCTCCGTCGTCCTCCCTCCCCACCCACGCAACTACCACCGCCAATCCCTCCGAGACCCCACCGCAACCCTCCCCTGGCCCACGCAGGAAGACCCCCCCCCCCCCCCGCTGTAAGTTGATTTTAGTTTTTTTTATTTATTAGCTTTATTTTTTTTATCATTTATTATGTAATTTACATTCCTAAAACAAACTGCAAATTCAAGTCATTAGAGAAAAAATGGTTTTTATTTGAAAGCTTTGATTTTCTTTTCAGTTTTAATTTTTTTTTATTTGCTTATAAATAGAAAAAGTTTGATTTTTTTTTAATATAGGAAGAGACTGTAAAGATAGGATTTTTTATGTATTAAAAATATGATTTTTATATTTTTAAAGTATTAAAAATATGATTTTTATATTTTTAAAGTATTAAAAATATAGTCTTTACTATATAGGTGATGTCAAAATATGATTTTTGTTTATGTAAAGAGTTAAAAATATAATTTTTACATGATCGGAATATTAAAAATATCATTTTTATATGTGTAGAAATATAAAAATGAGATTTTTATAAAGATGAAATCTTTAAATTAGAAAGGGCGAAGACTATGTTTTATAAAGGCGAAATCTATATATATATTTTTTTAAAATATGATTTTTATATATTGAACTTCGAAATAAAAATAGAATTTTTATGTATTGAACTTCAAAATAAAAATAGAATTTTTATATATTGAACTTCGAAATAAAAATAGAATTTTTATATATTGAACTTCGAAATAAAAATAGAATTTTTATATATTGAACTTCGAAATCAAAATATGATTTTTATATATTGAACTTCGAATTTTTATATATTGAACTTTGAAATCAAAATATGATTTTTATATATTGAACTTCGAAATAAAAATATGATTTTTATATATTGAACTTCGAAATCAAAATAGAATTTTTATATATTGAACTTCGAATTAAAAATGTGATTTTTATATATTGAAAAGCGAAGTAAAAAAAATTCGATTTTTACATATGTAGTGAAAGCGGATAACGAAGGTGACAAAAAGGCGAGAACGAAGAAGCTTTATATCAAAGAAGAGTCAAGATGATTGGGTAGCTATCGGTGAGAACTCCTCACTCAAATTCTACTTTTCTAGTTATATATATATATATATATATATATATATATATATACTAGGATGCAGACGGTGCTTATTAGAAGCACCCGACACCCGTCCACAGACCATGGACTTGTTTGATTGGTTGTGTAGTTGGTTAGATTATTTGATTTGGATTGGATTGTTTTGGTGAAATTGAAATTGATATGATTGATGTGTGAATGGCGTAGGCCTTCACTAGACCGGGGATAAGGCTAGGCCTCGTCCCGTTTCTAGTATAGTGTCGTTATGCCGCCGAAATTTTCTAAAATATGTTAGAAAAATAAAAATATCATTTTTATTGAATAAATGAATTGAATAGAAATTCATATGTTGGAATAACATGTTTTATCGTTAAAAATATAATTTTTAACGTGAATGTGAATAAATAAATATTCATTTACAAACCAGACGGTTTGTTTATGTACACTTATTTGAATGACATTGATTGGGACGATAAATTTTACACATCGCCCAACTGCACAACTAAAATCTGTGTTTGGTTGTTTGAAACCCCACACGGGTGTTGGGATGAAATATGAATTTCACTCATCCTGATTGATTAAATATGTCGATCGATTGATTGACAGGCTGTTATAAGCGTTGAACATCTATATTTGATGCTTATACAGTGTAGTGCACTTTGGTTGATGGTTGATTATTTTTCAATGCTATTATATACATGTGTTGTATGGAAATCCATATAATTAATTTTATATGGTAATTGATTGGGCCTCATTCCAATTTGAAAAATAAAGAAAATTTGAAAATAGAAATTTATGAAGCCGTGTTGATTAGATTGACGCCATTTTGACGTGAACGATATTTATATCGACTTTATTCATTTTAAAATGAATATTGAAAAGTGATTTCGAAATCGACGATTTCGAAATGAATTGAATTGAAAACGATTTCGAAATGAAGTGAATTGAAAACGATTTCGAAATGAATTGAATTGAAAACGATTTCGAAATGAAGTGAATTGAAAACGAATTCAAAGTGAATTGAAAACGATTTCGAAGTGAATTGAAAACGATTTCAAAATGAAGTGAATTGAAAACGATTTCGAAATGAATTGAATTGAAAACGAATTCAAAGTGAATTGAAGACGATTTCAAAGTGAATTGAAAACGATTTCGAAATGAAGTGAATTGAAAACGATTTCGAAATGAATTGAATTGAAAACGATTTCGAAATGAATTGAATTGAAACGATTTCGAAATGAAGTGAATTGAAAACGATTTCGAAATGAATTAAATTGAAAATGATTTCGAAATGAAGTGAATTGAAAACGATTTCGAAATGAATTGAATTGAAAACGATTTCGAAATGAAGTGAATTGAAAACGATTTCGAAATGAAGTGAATTGAAAACGATTTCAAAGTGAATTGAAAACGATTTCGAAATGAAGTGAATTGAAAACGATTTCGAAATGAATTGAATCGAAAACGATTTTGAAATGAATTGAATTGAAATTTGAATTGAATAGAAATGAATTTTAAAACGAATCTATAAAGAAGAATTCAATTGTGATTTGAATTGAAAAGGAAGTTGAAAATGTTTTTGAAACGAATTCAAAACTATTTATATAATTCGTTTTAAATAGAAATCGACGAAATATATTATATATATAATATAATGGCCTGAATAGAACGCGCCGCGCCGCGGCAGTTCGTGAATTTCGACCATTTATTTCAAACGGACATTGCGGGAGATCCGACCGTCGGATTCTCCTGAAACCGGAACCGTTGGGTTCGTATCGAAAAGAGCTTTCTAAGAATGTTAGAAATTTGAAATCTAACGGTTGGATTTGGAGATACGTCCAAATCAAATTCGAAAAAGGTCGCTGTAAGTGCAGTTCGATGGCCATTGTTGGAAATCGACCGTACGGGCCTTGATAAAATTATTAAAAATAGTAATAATTAGTGTAAAATCATAAGAAATGAATTGGGAAGAATTAGGATGAAAAACTCCATATTTGAAAAGATAAAAATAGATTTTTATCGAAATGAACTAGTTTTGAACTAGAATTATAATTCTATTTATTTTTAAATAAATAAATTGAATTTTGAAATGGTTTTGAAAATAACCAAAATTTCCAATGATTGCATTGGAATGGATTTGAATCGAACTTGTCTTCGGAATATTTCGATGTTGGATTTCGTGATTATACAAATGTTGTTATGGAAATTTGAAAGATATATATATATATCGTTATTTCCAATGCGATGTTTGTTAGTCGTAGAATTTGATATTGAATATAAGCCAGTATATTTTCTATTCAGAGCCTTGTATTGAATATCAAATGTGATTTGGGTTTGTAGTGAATGGTGTCTTCACTAGCACTGTTCTTGAACCCAGTTGAGAAATGATTAAATCTTTTTATTTAGATTTAATGAAGGGTACCAATTAAATAATATTTAATTGGAATTGAATTGATATTGATTTTTGGGTTTATCGTGAACAGTGTTTTAAATAACACTTGTTCTTTAACCCGATAATTAATGGAATGTGATTTTGGGTTTATCGTGAACCGTGTTTTAAATGACACTGATTCTTTAACCCAGTCGAAGATTAAAACTAAGTGGAGTTTTAATGAATCTTTAATTAGATTGAGATGATCGAAAATTGAGTATCACCAGTTTTGCTCCAGGCGATGGTTAAATCTTTAATTAGATTTGCACGTGAAATGGTAATTGAATTTACCGATAACACTGTGGTGTTAGATATGAAGTATTACCAGTTTTACTTCATGGGATGAATAGGTTGGGATTGGGAAATAAAATAAATGATTACTTCGGTGTGGTTCGCTAATCCCGACTAGTTTGAATTGATATTCAAAGGAGATTAAAGAATAAATTTAAAGAATTTATCTTGGATAAAATTAATGGGAACTTTTCCCAAAGTATAGGGATATTTGAATAAAAGAATATTATGAATTGGAATGAGGCGTATGTTGTGTTTGTGTAACACTTTTATAATATATACGCGAGTTATTCAGAAAGACCGGGTTTATCCCATTCTGAATAACTGATTCGACGTGGTGTCGAAGATGAAGACGGTGGTCGAAGACCGGAAGTCTTCACGTCGTTTGGGTAATTACTGATGATCTTGATTGGGCTGTACACCCAAGAAGATGGAAACAGTTAGTGATCGTCCAGACGTGCTTGGAGATCGATGGATATGCGGGGTAATAGGTGCCTCCGGTTTCGTTCAGACCCAGAACGGACTTGTAAATGGACTGTGTGTCTGACATTGGATTTTAGTCCGTGCGATTGATCTCTATTAAATATATATCTGTTTGGCGGCGGAGGATTTATTCTCTTGCTTAACGCCCTTCTCTGAGATGTACGAGCTCAGGGGTTATATATTGATGGATATCAAACGCATGGAGTGAATTGCCTGTGTGGCATGCCTAAGTGGCAATTGATCGAGGCTTCTGTTGAAAAGCAAAGTCTTGTGGTGATGATCAAAGCACAGCCTGTGTGGCACAGCTTTGTGTAACGTGAATTCGCGAGCCTCGCACCCCGGTTGTGAACCAAAAACGGGAGAGGACGTCAGGGAGGGCATGCGTTTCTTTCTAGCTAGAAGTGGCGTCAGTGGTTTTACCCGCCCTGACGAGTTTGACTTATGTGGTTGTTGCTGTTGCGAGGCGCCTCGGTTATATCGGTTTCGACCGATGCATTCTGGTCGGCAGACGGACCAGACTTACACCCCATAGGGTGGGGAAACGCATGTTCAGGGTTTAAGTTTAATCCACATCGGTGGACTGGCCTTGAGGATCCAAGGGTCACTCGAGCTCTGATCCTGAGACACGGGCTAGAGCGTCTCGAATCGGTTGAGGACTATCTTTTGCCTCGGTTCATAGATGGAAACCCAATTTCCAAATACGTGACTTTGCGATTTTAATTGTATAACCTAGTATGGCGACATAGTGGGATGGGGCGCTCATGCCGCCTATGATTGATACTTATGATTTGAAGTTGTTTTATGCACTATGCACTTATAATAGTATCAAATGATTTGTTTTAAACGTATCAAGCATTCTTTGGCTGTTATAAGGGAAAACCCTATCCTCGGCTGCGTTGCATTGTGTGATGGGACCTGGGTCTTATAACAGCTTCATTTTTCTTTATTTAGCATTGCGCTGTTTTTTTTATGCACTGGTATTCTTGGGAGGAAACCCGTTCCATGTTATACGGCGTGGTCCCTTGATTTACCTAACTATAAAAATAAAGATTAACTGTTTTAGTTCTCACACCAGTCACATGACTGACCTGGAGTTTATTGTTTTAACCTAAACTCTGGGTGCCCTTATTTTGACACGGGCAGCTAGTAATTTCGGTTTTGCAGATTTATATTCACAGGATCCTGGTTTACAGCTGGAACGATATCCGGAAAGCTTTGTATCCGCATATCCCTTCTAGTTGTGTATTGTATTATTTTCCGCTGCTATGTATTTAAATGTAATTTGAATCTCTGATATTTCTGTGTAATAATTATTTGTTTATACTCTGTATATTCTTGTAATCTGATGCATTGTTGTAATATACAATGAAATGTTCTTCTGTATGCGTTCTGTTGTGGCTTGTTCTCAAACGATAGGGCGTTTCGACCGGTCTGGGTCGGTTTTGCGACTGGATCGGACCGAGCGAAAGTCCTTGCCGTTACATATATCCATCCTAGGCAATCTCTGCCTAGGACTTATACAACAGCCCTTGCACTTTACTTCGTCTTCAATATATTCAGCATACTTGGTTCACAACGCTTTTGCCAATACGGAGTGGTTCTTCGGATAATAATCCAACCGGTCTCTCCATATTGACAACGGTGGTCAAAACTTCGATAGTTTGTGATTTAATTATCGAATAAAAACAAGGTACATTCAACATATCAAACAAATATCTGGGCTCTTTAATTAATATTTCATTAATTAAATCTCTTCTCCATTTCCTTATCAATATTTGTTAACCAAATATTTTCGATAATCATCTTGGCCTTTTACGTTAATTGGAAAACATTTCCATTTATCGTCTTCTTTTATTTTCTGTACTTAGAAAATATCTTCTATTTATAATTGGAAAATATTCCAATTACTTATCTCTTTCCCGACCATTCATTTTTAGACTTAGGAAATATTTATAATCATACTTCCAAAATTTCACTTTCTTGGGTTAAAATGAATGTTGTGTAAAACATAGCTACGACAACTCAAATTACTGCATTCAACTAACTCTTATTCACAAATTCCTCTTCGAGACTGGATCTTGCTATTTTTCAGTTAAAAGCGAAATCAATCAAGTTGGGGTATAACTACCTCTCTGACCTTGACTGAAAACATCCTTGAATTCAAAATGGACAAGACCACTTACCTCGAATAATTAACATCATATAAAACCAATTCTCCATTTTTAAAACGTATATACAATTCCCTTTCTATTTCTAGATTATCGATTTCCTTTTTATTTATAATATTCTATTTTCAAGTTCATTTCCTTATCGAATTCTATATATATCGATATGTTGATTTCTAACTATCAAATTTTCTTAAAAATATCTAACTCCTTAAATTCCCGGAAAAAATCGCCATAACCTTCTTTGTACCGGAAGCATCGGGAAAATCCCCAAACCGCCATATAGGCCTCTCCATTCAAAAAGATAATCAAAAAGCCAAGCGGCTAGCCGATACGGCGCATAAAATCTCATATATGAATTAAATACATACCTTTTTGTCGAGCACTCTATCTATTTCACTTCTGTACTTCCTTCCAAACCTGTTTAATATATAACTACCCACTCCAAATTTTATTCCACTCATTCCGATAGTTTTTAACTTAATCCGTTATTTAATTCGTTACTTAGCACTTTTGTCTATTTCACTTTATAGTTGAACATAGCATGTTCAATATATTCTTGACTTACTCATGAACCAATCTAATTCTATTTTCAACTCGAGTTATATATTCGATTTCGAATATAAAATCACAATCTCTTTCACTTATCCAAAAACAATTTCGATTTAAATTCCCTTTAACTAATTATTCTCCAATTTAGTTAATTCTATTTGATAATTAAAAATATGATTTTTGTCTCAAAAATCATTTCACTTACTTCACTGGAGTTCATATTTACTTTATAACTCAAGCCTAGATTTTTCTAACGGACATCCGGATTTTATTTCCTTAAAATCCTTTTATTTACTCAAATGAACCGTTATAATTTATATAATGATTATGGCTCTGTTTTTCTAAAAATTGATTTTGACATAACTCAAAATCTATACGACGAAATTCAGATTTTTCTCTTCTATGTCCTGACAGTTCTTGTTTCAAAGAATTCTGAATTAATTTGACTTCTATATACTCAATTGAAGTTCGAATGGCTAATTTATGAACTGCAGCGCTGCGGCGAGTTCGTTTTAATTATATTTATATATAAAAAAAATTAAACTTCGTTTAAAATAAATTCAACTCCATCCTGATATATTTTTAATATATATCAAATCCATTTCAACATAATATTTCCGATCTTCTAAAATTGTCGATTTTCCCTAACTCGGAAATAAATTTATTTATACTTCGATCTTCTATATTCAAATTCCATTTCAATTCTATTTGAATTTCCTATATTCAAATTCCATTTCAATTCTATTTGAATTTCCTATATTCAAATTCCCATTTCAACTCTATTTGAATTTCCTATATTCAAATTCCCATTTCAACTCTATTTGAATTTCCTATATTCAAATTCCCATTTCAACTCTATTTGAATTCTATATTCAAATTCCATTTCAATTCTATTTGAATTTCCTATATTCAAATTCTGTTTCAATTCTATTTGATTTTCTATATTCAAATTCCATATTTGAATTCCCTTTTTCAAATTCTCATTTTTAAATTCATATTTGAACTTAAACATTTAAATTATCAAATGATAAGTTTCCACCTTTCTTTATAACATCATTTAATTTACTTGTTTATATTTTTAAACAAGTCTTGGTTTCAAATTCATTTTTGAAATTAAATTCTATTTTGGAAAAATAAATTTCCCCTTTTCTAAATTCACACCCGTGCTTATATTTCCTGAATTATCCAATACTAATTCCTTTCATTTCTTTTATAAACTTCGGTTATAAAGGAACTACTTATAAACTTCGTTTATAAGGAAATACTTGTTTTATTTTTCAAAACAAGTATATATTTCAAATTCTATTTTAGAAAAAGTTAGAATTTCCCTTTTAAATCTCAAATATCCCCTTCAGGATATTTTTATAAATTTGCACTTAGGCCTAGTGATATTCAAACAACCAATTATTTATTTCAGGTTTCTAACACATCCTAAACGACAATATACATGTAAACAAATAGACAAACAGATAATATATTTTTGAGGAATCCAGTCGGATTCCTCCAACAAGTTTTTCTACATCCACAGATGTTAGTCAACATAGTAATACCCATCCTGCTTCGAGGCAGGATATCACGGTATGAAGGTCATCCACTAATATATTTGTGGGACGCATAGGGAAATCATCCGCTATGAAACTGTGTGCATCCGCTAATGAGACTGCGGGAACAATCCAATCATCAACCCAATATATATGTAATAGTCAATTCCTAAATAACTAATATATTTAAATCAACCAGAAAACATTCAAACAAGCAACAACAATTTTTTTTATCGAATAAAAATAATTCTAAATAACAGGTGAGTGAGATTTACTCACCGGGAATTTATTTGTCGAATATTCATTCCGATCCCAAATCATCTCGGCTTTTAATCCAACTAAATCCTTTATCTTGAACCATTTCAAATGAATCTATTACCTACGCTTATTTAATTTTATATGTCGATTAAATGATTATTCAATTAAATTAACTATTATACTAAATAAATTAAATATTAACTAATTAATTTATTTAATTACCTTTACCATTTTTCTTCTTAACCTTCACCATTTACTGACCTCACGACCACAGTCCTTAACAACAGACCTATGCTCCCCCATTCCCTCCTTCATAACGTGACTTAGCACCAAACCTACTGCCCTTCCATTCTATTTCAAAAGACACTAGCATCATTCCTTCAACCTGTAGCGCCACTGAACTTCAGTCCACCATGCCCACTGTCTGTACATCGTGCCACCCCATTGAACCCAAACTCAACGCCGACCTTCCACAAACCCACAACGCCTCTTCCCATTACCATCGCCCCCCCTTTACTAACGCCTGAATCCCCTTTTCTCTGTCCTACGTTCGCTGCTTCTTTGAACTCGCGGTTTAACTCAAATCGAAGAACTGTTGGAACCACCAACAAGGATCGCGACTTCCACTTCCATACCTCCATAATACCCAATGCCATCTTGAACCAAATCGTGACAGCCATTATCAAACCCTTATTCGAAACCAAAGTAGAGACTCGCGGTGTGTTCTGCACCCTTCACCAAGGTCAGACATTCCACAGTATTGCTCCTCTTTAAATTCGCAGCGCTCCCAGCTTGGATCGAGATCCATGGGACTTCGGTTTTTAGATCTCGATGCTATTTTTTTTTTATTTTGGAGTGAACGATTCGGTTTTACAACTATTTTAGGGCGGCCATTTTTGTTTCGCGCTCAAGTTTCGATTTGTTTATCTGAGGCGTGAAAATGTTATAAGGCTACAGGGTATCGTGATTTATGGAGGAAGGGTGCGACCATTTTATTAACCACGAGGCTTTGATTTTTGAAGAGGAGAGAAGGCCACGTTATATGGCTTGTTGGCAGAAGGGATGCCACTTAATTTTTATTTATTTATTTATTTTAGTTTTAATTAACCGATTAAATTTATTAAATTATCCCACGGGTTTCGAACTCCTTTCTGAGCCCAACAACTGACATTCCTAGGGTAAAACCGCTACTCTGAACACACTGGGACCGGTATCGATACCCCATTTGATCATATGGAGAAGATATTAATTTAAATTGATTTAAATTAATATTAAAACAATTAGTTCTTCGATAATCAATTAATATTATTACTCTAATTCAAACCGGAGTTTGAATTGATTATCTGAACTATTTCCAATCCAGTGTTGACTTTGAATTCAAATAAATTCAATTTCTTATTTCGATAATTATATATATTAGAAATAAACTGTATATCGATTATTTAATCGATAACTGAATATAAAAATTCATTTATTATCTACTTAATATTAAAATCCATATTAAATATTTAAAACTAGTTGACCGAAAACCCGGGTCATTACATTAATTTATTAAACTACTAACAAAAGAGGTTGCATACTACCCGTAAAACATTGGTTGTATCCCTTAGTATTTATACTATACGTGAATGTCAATAAGACCCTCTTCCCCCTTCTAATTGAGTCAATTAATTAATAGAGCGCAGCTTAGTAATTTATACTTTTTTTGAAGTGAGAATAATTTCTGTCTTGCCGTGACTTCTTTAAAATGTCTGATTCAAAAAAAATCATTGAATGAAATGTGGGATAATAATCAGAGTAGACGTCCTCTTGAAGAGTATGAGTACGAATTACAACTCATGAGGCAAGATTTTCCAAAATTTCGTGGACCCAATATCAACAATTTCCAAAATTTTCCAAATGACCAACATTTTCAAAATCATAGATATGATCGAAATTGTGATTTCAATTCGAACTTCAATAGTCTCGATTATGAGTCACATCCTCATCAAAACAGCTTGAATCCCAATATAGCTTTGATCAAAATCAGTATGGGGTTGTAAACCAAAATTCTCAAAATTATAGCCTATATCAACATCTTGAAAATAACCAAAATTGCAATTTTCCCTCGAATTTCAACAGTTCTGGTTACGAACATAATTTTTATGATCAAAATGATTTCCAATATCATTGTCATTTTTTTGAAAATTCAAACAACCACCACATTGAAAATAATATTGATCATGAAATTGATGTGAACTATAATTTTAAGAATCAAGAAATCCAAAACGGGAGCTCTCAAATCAACGATTCTGAAGAAAATCATCTTAACATTCTTAGAGAGAGAGTAGAAAGGCAAGATAGACAGCTTGATGAAAAAGATTGACAGCTTGATGAATTTCTTTGTTTAATGACATCTTTTAAAGAACAACTCGAGCAACAAAATCAAATTCAAATGTGCGATGATTTAGAAAATAATCCATTCTTTACTGATAGTGAAAACTTTCAGATTACAACTTTGGAAATTGAGAATTATTATCTAAATGAAGTTGTTCACAATTCAGTAAATGATTTTGACTTTGATTCTTTTCAGGAAAAAGATTTAAGCTCAGATTTTGATCTTCATCTTTCAGGCTGCGAGAAACTTGAAATTCTAGAAATTGAACAGAATATCATTGTTGAATTTTTCAGTTCAAATTTGGAGAAGGATTTTAATGAACATGAATTTTTTGGATTGTATGAGGATGAGTTGCCAAATGAGGATGAAATCGAATCAAGCCACTAATCCAAGTTTGAAAATTTCGATTTTGAGGTTTCAAATGAACTGGGATTTGTCTGTGTTGAAATTACGTTGTCAATTAATAAAATTGGGCAATGTGATCATATAATCTTGAACAACACTCAGAATTTGAATATCAAAATTGCAACTGAGTTTATATACGATCACAAACTATTGAACAATTACACTGATAAATTTGTTGAACACATGAATTATTTTTGGAATGATGGTTTAGTTGAAAAACTTCATGTTAGGATGACCCTGGACATTTATCTACTGGACTATTATCTAGGTATAAAAATGAGATGGTTTTCAAAAACCTTTGCTTATTAGACATAGTGGGAATGAGATTTATTGGGGTAGTACCAAGTGTGGGGGAAAAGTTGGTGGCATTCTTTGCATCCCATACATCGCAAGCACATATATCATTGTACATATGATCCATTCTTACATATAGTTAGACTGCATTTTATTCTACAAATAATTTTGCATTTAATCCATCTTTGGGTTTTATCTTCCACATTCAGGAAACGTGTGGACACTGTTTAGATCAAGTATGGGGCGTCTACATTACATCCTTTTGTTTTTCTTTAATTTTTTTTCCTTTCTTTTCACATAGGACCATAATGTATTTTAGATCGTAGTAACATGCCATTTTTATTTTGAAACATGACTCATTTTAGATTAATACAATAAAATAAGTTAACAATTATTAGTTAGTTGATTGTATTTATTTCTCTCAACTAAGATCGAATAAGAAATATAATGAAAAGTTGAATTTTGAGGGATAATAGTGTAACCGGCACTTAGGAAGATTCTTAGGTGATGGCCATGAAATCTATTCTATATCGTAGTCTTTGCTTAAATAAGTAGAGGACATAAAAGACTTCTATTGGCTTTTCGAATCTTTAAAACTAAGTTGTGTTAAGCTGAATTCGCGTAACTCTCTTTTGTGCTTATATTTTCAATAATATTAATAGTAATCCAAGGGTATCCAACATTGCTTGTAAATCTAGCGTTGATGTGCAAACCCGCCAAGCTCTATCCGACATGTTGTTGACAAAGTTAGCATTGGCATATCTTGGTCTCATTTTATGAGTTGGACACCTAAGGATTACCGACATGTTGTTGACAAAGTCAGCGTCGGTCTGCACAATCCGCCAAGCTCTGTCCTAACTCTCCGTCAATCCGCAAGGCAGTGTATGGGTGGTATAACTTGGTCTTTTAAGTTAGGTGTATGTAATTAATCATAAATTTTAACTTTTATAGAGATAGAGAATAAGCGATGATGCCCAAACATTTCTTGACCTTATTGATTTTACTAGCCATACACAAGGAAATTAGAATACCACTTTACAAACAGTGATAAGCAAACTAACAATTTATTTCATGGTTGCACTACGTTATCGACCGAACCAACTGGCCAAACTAGAATTTAACATTTGAAAACTTGAATTATATTGAAAATTTGTGACAAGTTGAGGTATCTAAAATAAAATCAACAAACTAGGAATTTTATTTTAATTTGTTGTACCACTTTCCTGAAACAAGTCGTGTGTTCATTTTTTTTCATTTGCATATGTCCATTGCATTCATGTAGTTGCATTAGAACCATATCATACTACATTTGGATTTTGTAGGTAGTATCTGCTGAAAACCCTCACGAGAGACCACTCGTCCTACTAGGGACACCTAGAGGTTTAACGGCTTGTTGCATACGCTCAATGCAATCTTGTTTCCTACGAAAATGTGACCTATCTAGTTTAGTTTTTCATTTTTGTTCTACTCGAGGATGAGTAAAAGATAAGTGTGGGGGTATTTGATTAACATAGAAATGTGTCTATTTTGTGCTATTTTATTTTATCTTTTGTATATAAATAAATATTACTTGGGTATTATTTAGTCACTTTTACAGATATGTAGACTAAGCCACATGCAGTCAGAAAAATAGAAAATAAAGACCAAAATGATGTGTATATACATAAGAAGACTTGCAGATGAAGATCTTACATCAACTTCCTTTTTGGACAAGAGAATATTTGGTAGAAGAGTTATGCACATCAATGAAGAATTGTCAAGGAAGCAAGAGGAAAAGAGGAAAAACCCAAATTTACAAGATTTCACTAAGGCCCATTTGTAATTTTCTTTGTAAACTCTTTTGTGATTTCCTAAGGCCCATTTGTCATTGTATTAGGGTTAGGGTTTGGGTTGGCTATCTATTCTATAAATACCCTTGTAATCTCATTATAAAGATCATCCTCGAATCAATAAAGTTCTCTTTTATTTTTCTACTTTATTTATTTTCATTGTAATTTGTGTTGTCTAGTCAATTAGATTTGCTAGAACACAATTGTTACTGCAACTACTTTTCTCTTTAGTGATTGACTGTTTGATTAGATTCAATAGTAATCCTAATTTTATTTTCTGTTTGTTATTTAATTTCTGCAATTTTAATTTCTTCTTTTTAATTGTCCTCCTAGGTTAAATTGGATTTGATTAGATTCAGATCCGATTCATTGTTTTATTTGCTTTTTAATTGAAAATTGTGATTTGATCATTGGTTCAATTAGATTTGTTCTGAATCAAATTACAGTTTCAATTTTTATTGTTTTTCAACCCAACATCCAAAATTTCATCTAACTCGCCCAACAAATTATTTAAATAATTTGATTTAATTTACCTCCTTGTGATTCGACCTGCATATTACATGATCTGTGCGCTTGCAGAATTTATTTTAAAATTTGCGCTTTTCTAGTTCATAGAAAAGCAGCGATCACGGCTATCGAACTGCACTTACAGCGACCTTTTCCAATTTCGATTTGGACATAATTCCAAATCCAAACTTTATATTCAAATCTCTAATATTTGTTAGAAAGTTCTTTTCGAAATGAACCCAACGATTCTGGTTTTAGGAGGATCCGACGGTCGAATCTTCCGTAATGTCCATTTGGAAGTCGATGGCCGAAATTCGCGAACTACCGCTGCGCGGTGCGTTCTATTCAGGCCATTAAATATATACAATACATATATTATATATATTTCATCGATTTTCATTTAAAACATACTTTATAAATCGTTTTAAATTCATTTTCAAAACGATTTCAACTTCATATTCAATTTCAAATCAAAATTGAATATTGCATATCATTATAATATATAAATAATAATATTTTCAAAATATAAGATTCATTTTCTTTTCGATATTCATTATAGAAATGAATAAATTGATATAAATATCATTCACGTCAAAATGGCGTTAATCTAATCAACACGGCTATATATATTTAAATATATTTGAATCGACCTGAACGTCCCCATGAAGGAAAGCCCGGATTGACTTTGAGAACATGCCAAATTAGAACACAAACAGAAGAACATTTCATTGCTTATTACAACAATTTCATCAGAATAAAAGAATATACAGAGTATGAATAAATATTACACATTTACTAAATATCAGAGATTTACAAATTTCAATGCAGCGGAAATAATACAAAAACACAACTGAAAGAGATACACGGACACAGAGCTTTCCGAATATCATTCCAACTGTAAACCAGGATCTTGTTAATATAAATCTGCAAAACCAAAACTACTAGCTGCCTGAGTAGAAAATAGGGGGCACCCAGAGTTTAGGTTAAAACAATAAACTCCAGGTCAGTCATGTGACTGGTGTGAGAACTAAAACAGTTATTTAAAACTTTACTTTAAATCATATATGTCACGGGACCATCATGTATAACACGGAATGGATTTCCTCCTAAGAATACTAGTGCATATAACAAAACAGCGCAATGCTTTTTAGAAAAATGAAGCTATTATAAGACCCAGGTCCTATCGCACAATGCAACGCAAGCCGGGGGATAGGGTTTTCCCTTATAATAGCCAAACATGCTTGGTACGTTAAAATAAATCATTTGATACTGTTATAAGTGCATAGTATATAAAACAACTTCAAATATAAATGTATCAATCCTAGACGGCATGGGTACCATATATCATGTCGCCAATACTAGCCTATATAATCAAAACCGCAATTGTCACGTATTGAAAGTTGGATTTCCATCTGTGAACCAAGGCCAGGGATCGTCCTCACCACATCGAGACAATCTAGCCTACCATGTCTTAGGACCCAGACTCAGGTGAGCCATTGGATCGTCAGGGCCAATCCACTCGATGTGGATTAAAATGCCTGAACACTGCGTTTCGCTGCCCTATGGGGCGTAAATGAGCTAAATGACTCCATCGGCCCCGGATCGACTGATATAACCGAGGCGCCTCGCTATCCATCATCCGCATAAGTAAAATGCTAGGGCTAGTAAAATGCTGACACCACTCCTATCTAGAAAGAAACGCATGTCCTCCCTGAGGTACTCTCCTGTTTCTAGTCCACACCGGGGTGTGAGGCACGCGAATCAACACTACACAAAGCTACGCTATATCAAAGCCATGCTTTGATCATCAACCACAAGACTCTGCTTTTCAACAGAAGCCTTGATCATTTGCATCTCAGCATGCCACACAGACAATTCACGCTATGCAATCGATGTATCAATCACACAGAATGAAATCCTATGTCAGACACATATCCATTTACAATTTCGTTTTGGTTCTGAACGAAACTGGAGGCACGTTATTCCTCCCCCATATGTCCAATACAGGGGCGAGTTCCTCGCATATCCGGTCGACCTCTAACTACTTCTGGACGATCACCATTATTACCTCGTCTTGGGTGTACAGCCCAATCAAAAAATAAGTAATCATCCAAATGATGTGAAGACCTCCGATCTTCAACCACCGTCTTCATCCTCGACACATCGTCAAATCGGTTATTCAGAATGGGATAAACCCGGTCTTTCTGAATAACTCGCGTGTATAATAAACAAGTGCTATAAAAACACAACATATGCCTCATTCCAATCCAGAATATTCCTTTATTCAAATATTCTTATAGTTTGGGAAAGGTTCCCATTAATTTTATCAAAGATAAGTTCTTTAAATTTATTCTTTAATCTTCCTTTGGATATCAATCAAAATCATATTAAGGTTTATCCAAACTAGTCGAGATTAGCGAACCTTACCAAAGTAACCATTTGTTTAATTTCCAAATCCCAGCCTATTCTTCCCATGAAGCAAAACTAGTAATACTTCATATCTAACCCCACGGTGTTATTGGTAAATTCAATTACCATTTCACGTTCAATACCCAGGAAATCATTCAACTTAACTAATCTCCGGTTAGTTTCTGATTTTCTTATTTCCATTAGATCTAAGAACAGTATTATTAAAGATACCGTTCATGACAAGCCAAAATCCAATTTGATTAAATACAAGGTTCTGAATAGAACATATATCGGCTTATATTCAATATCAAATTCTGAAACCAACAAATATCGTATTGGAATAACGATATATATATATCTTTCAAATTCCTCCACAATATCTGTATAATCACGGAACCCAATATCGAAATATTCCGAAGATAATTTTTATTCAAATCCATTCCAATTCATATATTGGAAATTCGGGTTATTTTTAAAAGCATTTCAAACATAATTTATTTATTTTAAAAATATTGGATTTCTAATTCTGGTTCATAACTAGTTCATTTCGATAAAAATATATTTTTATCCTTTAAAATAGGGAATTTTTCATCCCAATTCTTTCCAAATCATTTATTACTATTTTACACAAATTACTGATATTTTTAATAATATTATCAAGGCCTGTATAGTGGATTTCCATAAACGGCCATCAAACTGTACTTACGGAGACCTTTTCCAAATTTGATTTTGACATTATTCCAAATCCAACCATTAGATTTCAAACCTCTCATATTCGTTAGAAATTTCTTTTCGATACGAACCAAACGGTTCCAGTTTTAGGAGAATTCGACGGTCGGATCTCCCGTAATGTCCATTGGAATTCAATGGTTGAAATTCGCAAACTACCGCAGCGCGGTGCGTTCTGTTCAGGCCATTATATATATTATATATATTTCGTCGATTTTCATTTAAAACGTATTTTATAAGTCGTTTTAAATTCGTTTTCAAAAAAGTTTCAACTTCATATTCAATTTTAAATCAAAATTGGATATTCCGTATCATTAATATATAAATGATAATATTTTCAAAATATTATATTTTGAAATCAATTCCTTTTCGATATTCATTATAAAAATGAATAAAATCGATATAAATATCGTTCACGTCAAAATGGCGTTATGTAATCAACGCGACTACATATATTTAAATATATTCGTGTCCATCCCAAATCGGACATCAAAAACACATTTTGATCTTTTACTGAATATTATTTGAAAATATTCGTTATTATAAAATAATTGTTATCTTAAAATATTCATTCTTTCTGAAATGGAATCAGACACAGTCAATTACCATATAATTTGATTATATGGATTTCATACAATACATGTATACAACAATAGTGATAAATAATCATCCATCATCCAGAGTGCATTCTACATTGTATAAGCATTAAATATAAATATTTAATGCTTATAACAGTATGTCAAACAATCAATTGACATACAACTAACTAGTGGTATTAGTGTATGTCCAATATCATCCAAATACCCGTGTGGGTTTTTCAATAAACAAATTGTAATAACCCGGAAAATCTGAGCCAATTTAAAATTTTTATTTTGGCAATTTTGATGAATTTTGAATATTTAAAATGATTATTTTAAATAATAACGACGAAAAATTTATTTTCTTATAGAATTAGAACATATATATTTATATAGATCGTCGTTAGAATATGAATATTTATTTTAAATTATAAAAGGAATTGAAAATGGCGCAGTAGTTCAAAAATTCGATTTCAAATTTCAAATGAACGTATAGGATTCAAAATAAACCGAATTTTAGCGAAACAAAAAAATATTAGAATCTAATTGAAAATATCTTTACAACGAATCCGAAAAATTGAAATTTTATAGAGGGAATAAAAAGTTATGCCCAGTTGAAATTTCAGAATAGTCACTATGGAATTTTGGGCCTTAAAAATGGAAATTTTGC
Organism: Allium sativum; assembly: GCA_030737875.1. NCBI lineage: Eukaryota > Viridiplantae > Streptophyta > Magnoliopsida > Asparagales > Amaryllidaceae > Allium > Allium sativum. The sequence goes on along the minus strand of CM060913.1, from coordinate 175,564,496 downwards.
AAACGACCTCTGTTTTCGAAGAAACCACTTTTGTTGGATCTGGGGTGTCAAGTTATTGCTAGATTCTAAAATTCGTAATTTTCTGAATCAATATGTGAGCGTGGCAAAAGAAAATATGTTTTGACAGTTTCAATCAATTTCGATCGACCAGAAAATTGCCATTTTTCAAGCGGTCTCAGAATTTGACGAAATTAGTTTTGTTAGGACCGTATCGTCAATACGAAGCTAGAAATAATTTTTCTTGAATTTTCAGAGTCCATATGTGACCTCGGTAAATTGAAATACACGTTTAAATTTAGTAAACGGCCGCTGCCCCACCATGCGCCACCACCTCGAAGGACCGTCGGGCACCTCCCCTTCGTATCCGATCAGAGAACGCCCAAAAAGCCGCCACCCTCCTTTAAAACCCGCGACGCAGCAACCATGCCCACCTCCAGACCAAGGGCGCTGCTACTGCACCACTCGCCACCTGCTCCATCACCGGAGCACCCCACGCCGCCCTCTGACCGCCACCCACAGCCACCGTGGAATCCCCCGACCAAAACCGTGAGTTTTTATATTTTTATTATTATTTCTTTTCCTTTAAACATTGCTTATTTTCAGTTATACTTTTTATAAATATAAAAAATTTGATTTTTAATTATATAAGAGTTTGAATTTTTATAAATATAAAAGTTGGATTTTTATGTAAGGAAAGTTGTGATTGTGTCATGAAGATAAAAGACATGATTATTATAATGTTTCATGAAGATAAAGATATGATTTTTAACTATGAAAAGAAATGATTTTTTTTTAAATGTTAAAGATTAGATTTTTAAAACTGAAAAGACAGGATTTTTAAACACAGTATAAAGATTTGATTTTTAATAGTATAAAAATATGATTTTTATATATGTATGAGATTAAAAATACGATTTTTATATATGTATGATAATAAAAACATGAATTTTATATTAGTAGAGTATTAAAAATATAATTTTTATATATGTAGAGATATAAAAATGTAATTTTTATATGTGTAGCGAAGTAAAAATATGATTTTTATGTATGATGTAATAGTATAAAAATGTGATTTTTAATAATAAACTGCGTGGTACAGATTGCGATGGTACTATCGGAAAACAATTCTGAATTCAAACCGTTAAGAAATAAAGAATGGAGGAGTGGAACCCTCGGTGAGAACTTCTCGCTTTTAATTTATTTTCTAGTTGAAATATATACTAGGATGCAGACGGTGCTTAGCAGCACCCGACACCCGTCGTCCACAGACCATGGATGACTTGGTTGTTTGATTGATGTGTTGTGAAAATTGATTGTGTGATGTGGAATGGAAATAAATTATTTTATGATTAAAAGTATAATTTTTAACGTGTATATAAAATAATTATTTATAAACAAATCGGACGATAAATTTTACACATCGCCCAACTGCACAAATAAATTTGTGTTTGTTGTTTGAAAACCCCACACGGGTGTTGGGAAGAAATTGGACATACACTAATTCCAATAATTAGCTGTATGTTGATCGATTGATTGACAGGCTATCATAAGCGTTAAATATTTATATTTGATGCTTATGAAGTGTAGAATGCAATCTGGATGATGGATTGCCGTTTTCATTGTTGTTACACACATTTGTTGTGTGAAATCCATATAATCAAATTATATGGTAATTGACAGTGTCTGATTCCAGTTCAGAAAGAATAAATATTTTGAAATAACAATTATTTTAAAATAACGAATATTTAAAATAATATTTAGTAAAAGATCAAAATATGATTTTGATGTACGATTTGGGATGGACACGAATATATTTAAATATATATAGTCGTGTTGATTAGATTGACGCCATTTTGATGTGAAAGATATTTATATCGATTTTACTCATTTTTATAATGAATATAAAAAAGGAACTGATTTCAAAATCTAATGCTTTGAAATATTTATCATTTATATATCGACGATATGGAATATTCAATTTTGATTAGGAATTGAATATGAAGTTGAGATCGTTTTGAAAACGAATTTAAAACGATTAATAAAATACATTTTGAAAGGAAATCGACGTAATATATATAATATATATATATATATATATATATATATATATATAATGGCCTGAATAGAACGCGTCGCGCTGCGGCAGTTCACGAATTTCGACCATTGACTTCGAATGGACATTACGAGAGATCCGACCGTCGGATTCTCCTAAAATAGAAACCGTTTGGTTCGTATCGAAAAGAGCTTTCTAATGAATACAAGAAATTAGAAATCTAACGGTTGGATTTGGAATTATGTGCAAATCAAATTTGGAAAAGGTCACTGTAAGTGCAGTTCGATGGCCGTTGATGGAAATCGACAGTACGTGCCTGGATAAAATTATTAAAAATAACAATATTTGTGTAAAACCATAAGAAATGATTTGGAAAGAATTGGTATGAAATATTCCATATTTGAAAAGATAAAAATAGATTTTTATCGAAATGAACTAGTTTTGAACTAGAATTATTATCCATTTATTTTTAAAATAAATAAATTGGATTTGAAATGGTTTTAAAAATAACCAGAATTTCCAATAAATAAATTGGAAATGGATTTGAATCGAAATTGTCTTCAGAATATTTCGATGTTGGATTTCGTGATTATACAGATATTGTTATGGAAATTTGAAAGATATATTTATATCGTTATTTCCAATACAATATTTGTTGGTTATAGTATTTGATACTGAATATAAGCCGATATATTTTCTATTCAGAGCCTTGTATTTAATATCAAATGGGATTTGGGTTTGTCGTGAATGGTGTCTTCATTAACACTGTTCTTAAACCCAGTTGGGAAAAAGGTTAAATCTTTTTATTTAGATTTAATGAAGTATACCAATTAAATAATAATTAATTGGAATTGAATTGGAATTGGTTTGTGGGTTTATCATGAACGGTGTTTTAAATAACATTTATTCTTTAACCCGATAATTAATGGAATGTGAATTGGGTTTGTTGTGAACTGTGTTTTAACAACGCTGTGAACTGTGTTTTAACAACATTCGTTCTTTAACCCGATTTACAGTGAAATGTGATTTGGAATTTATAAATCTTTTGTTAAGATTTAAAGGAGATTTTCCAAAGTTAAGTTTTCCAATTTAATAAAATAAATTGGAATGGAATGGAATTCGATTTGGTAATAATCGAAGTGAATTTCTGTGGATGAGGACTGCTAATATATATGGAATTTAAAAGGCTTTGCCGTCATTCCATTTATATTGTTAGTCGGATATAGAGGTTTATATCGATTATATATATCGATTTGTTTTCCATGAAGATTCCATCGTTAATGGAATGTGATTTGGGTTGTCGTGAATGGTATCTTTAATAATATTGTTCTTAGACCCAATGGAGTTAAGAAAATTAGAAACTAACTGGAGATTAGTTAAGTTGAATGGTTTCCTGGGTATTGATCTAATGGTGGTTTCGGCCTTCGTGGTTATTACTTAGGGAATTGTTCACTTGCTAATTTACGGCTAAAGGCTGATGGAATAGAATGTGATTTTGGGTTTATCGTGAACCGTGTTTTAAATGACATTGGTTCTTTAACCCAGTTAAAGACAAAATTTATTTCCTGGATTTGAATAATCATTAATATTGATTTTTGGGAAGATTAAAACCAAGTGGAGTTTTAATGAATCTTTAATTAGATTGAAATGATCGAGGATGGAGTATCACCAGTTTTGCTCCAGGCGATAGTTAAACGTGAAATGGTAATTGAATTTACCGATAACACTGTGGTGTTAGATATGAAGTATTACCTATTTTGCTTTATGGGATGAATAGGTTGGGATTGGGAAATTAAAACAAATGATTACTTCGATAAGGTTCGCTAATCCCGACTAGTTTGGATAAATCATAATTTTGTTTGAATTGATATTCAAAAGAAGATTAAAGAATAAATTTAAAGAATTTATCTTTGATAAAATTAATGGGAACCTTTCCCAAAGAATAAGAATATTTGAATAAAGGAATATTCTGGATTGGAATGAGGCATATGTTGTGTTTTCATAGCACTTGTTTATTATATAAGCGAGTTATTCAGAAAGACCGTGTATATCCCATTTTGAACAACTGAATCGGCGATGAGTCGACGATGAAGACAGTGGTCGATGACCGGAGGTCTTCGCATCGTTTGGATAATTACTTATGATCTTGATTGGGCTGTACACCCAAGAGGAGGGAATCAGTTGGTGATCGTCCAGACGTACTTGGAGATAGATGGATATGCAAGGAATAAGGTTCCTCCGGTTTCGTTCAAACCCAGAATGGACTTGTAAATTGATGTGTGGCTGACATCGGATTTCATTCTGTGTGATTGATATCGGTTGCATAGCGTGAATTTCCTGTGTGGCATGTTGAGATGCAAATGATCAAGGCTTCTGTTGAAAAGCAGAGTCTTGTGGTTGGTGATCAAAGCACGGCCTTTGTGGCGTAGCTTTGTGTAGCATTAATTCGCGAGCCTCACACCCCTGTGTGGACCAGAAATGGGAGAGGACCTCAGGGAGGACATGCGTTTCCTTCTAACTAGGGTGGTGTCAGTGACCTACCAGCCCCGACATTTATATTATTTTCACTTGTGTGGTTGTTGGATTGCGAGGCGCCTCATATATATTGGTTACTATGTGGAGCCGATGGAGTCATAGTACTCATTTACGCCCCAAAGGGGAGGGGGGAACGCAGTGTTCAGGCATTTTAATCCACATCGGTGGACCAGCACTGACGATCCAAGGGCTCACCTGTGTTTGGGTCCTGAGGCTCGGGCTAGAGTGTCTCGAATCGGTGAGGACTATCTTTTGCCTCGGTTCACAGATGGAAATCCAACTTCCAATATGTGACTTTGCGGTTTTGATTGTAGAGCCTAATATTGGCGACATGGTATATGGTACCGGTGCCGTCTAGGATTGATACATTTATATTTGAAGTTGTTTTATACACTATGAACTTATAATAGTATCATATGATTTGTTTTAAACGTACCAAGCATGTTTGGCTATTATAAGGGAAAACCCTATCCCCCGGCTTGCGTTGCATTGTGTGATAGGACCTGGGTCGTATAATAGCTTCATTTATCCAAAAAAGCATTGTGCTATTTTGTTATATGCACTGGTATTCTTGGGAGGAAACCCTTCCGTGTTATACGGTGTGGTCCCTTGATATATCTGATTTAAAGTAAAGTTTTAAATAACTGTTTTAGTTCTCACACCAGTCACATGAATGACCTGGAGTTTATTGTTTTAACCTAAACTCTGGGTGCCCCTATTTTCTACACGGGCAGCTAGTAGTTTTGGTTTTGCAGATTTATATTCACAGGATCCTGATTTACAGCTGGAACGATATCCAGAAAGCTCTATATCCGTATATTCTTTTCAGTTGTGTTTTGTATTATTTTCCGCTACTATGTAATGTATTGTAATCTCTGATATTTTTCTGATGTGTAATATTTATTCATACTCTGTATATTCTTATGTTCTGATGGAATTTTTGTAATTAACAATGAAATGTTCTTCTGTCTGTGTTCCGATGTGGCTTGTTCTCAAAGCAATCCGTGCTTTCCTTCATGGGGAAGTTCGGGTCGTTTCATTTTGGTATCAGAGCTTTGGTTTACAAAGCTCGAGAACAAGAAACATTAGAACCGAACGAAAGAATTCATCAGAGATTGGATTACTAATATCCAATAAGAATGACTCATTAGAGATAGGATTAGTAGTATCCCAGAACGAGTGTAAAGAGTGTTGTTTTGAAAAATTAAATTGAAAACAAATTTTGTTTTGAAAAATTAAACTTTATTATTCGTATTTGAACATATATTTTAAATTGGTTAGGACAATCAAGTATATAAAGATTTTGCATATACGTCTGATCCACGGGTATTCGAAGTTTTAATATATTTTATGGATATAGGATCACACTCTAGTCGCCCGGGTCTGATTCTGATGATGGCGCGCCATCATTAGTGTTTATTTTCAAGTGCCGAAAGTGAAGTATCTATATATTCCCAATTGACTAGTGTGAGAACCAAAATATAGTTAGAATATATTGTTGTGAATTGGCATCAAAAACATGATTTTTGTATATATATCAAAATTATGAATTTGAAATGATAATTCACTAATAGATTGATTGTTGTGTTGTTTGATTATTGTTCGATTAATTAAATGTTGAACCTTTAGCCCAATTGAACCAAATAGTGAGTTGTATTGAAAATTAGTCGCATTTGCATGCATATACATGTACTTACATTGAACATGTCATAGCAAGGAGGCTAGAGCAGAGGAATAAAATTGTTTGTCTGACAAATAGGTACATGTTTATTGTATTTCTTGGGTTTTGGATGATTCTATGAGCTGATTGGCTAGCCGCTTGGCTGTTTCTTTTTCTTTTTGGATTGTAAAGGCCTATGTGGCAATTTCGGGATTTTCCTGGTGCTCTCGTGCAGGGGAGGTTAAGGCGAAATTTTTCGAAAATTTAGGGTGTTAGCCAAATTTTGGAAGAATTTGGAAAGTTCTTTGAAACTGAAAAATTGAAGAATTTAAGCCATAATGAAAATAATGAAAGTTGACTTGATTAGTTAAACAACTTTCAGCATCGTTCCTTTTTAGGGATGAAAAGTTTTAAGTGGGGGAGATTGTAATAACCCGGAAAATCTGAGCCAATTTAAAATTTTTATTTTGGCAATTTTGATGAATTTTGAATATTTAAAATGATTATTTTAAATAATAACGACGAGAAATTTATTTTTTTATAGAATTAGAACGTATATATTTATATAGATCGTCGTAGGAATATAAATATTTATTTTAAATTTTAAAAGGAATTGAAAATGGCGCGGTAGTTCGAAAATTCGATTTCAAATTTCAAATGAACATGCAAGATTCAAAATAAACCGGATTTTAGCGAAACCAAAAATATTAGAATCTAATTGAAAATATCTTATTGAAAATATCTTTACAACAAATCTGAAAAATTGAAATTTCATAGCGGGAATAAAAAGTTATGCCCAGTTGAAATTTCAGAATAGTCGCTATGGAATTTTGGCCCTTAAAAATGGAAATTTTTCAAACGACCTCTGTTTTTGACGAATCCACGTTTGTTGGATCTGGGATGTCAAGTTATTGCTAGATACCAAAATTCATAATTTTCTGAATCAATATGTGAGCGTGGCAAAAGAAAATGTGTTTTGGCAGTTTTAGTCAATTTCGATCGACCAAAAAATGGCCATTTTTCAAACGATCTCAAAATTTGATGAAATTGGTTTTGTTAGGACCATATCCTAAATACGAAGCTAGAAATAATTTTTCTGGAATTTTCAAAGTCCGTATGTGACCCCGGTAAATTGAAATGTACATTTAAATTCAGTATACTGATTTATATTTTATTTTTAACGGAAACTGATCGTAACAGTCGAATTTGCCCACGAAACATATCCCATTGTGTTCATAATGGGGGTATTTAGCTAAGGGCGACAGTCGTTGGGTCTCATTTGGGATTGGAATGCAAATTCTAACATTTGGGAATAAAATAATATTAAATAATTATATAAATAAATTGGAGGAATCCTAATTTCTGTCTCATACTTCAGCCGCCCCCTTTTTAAACAAAAACCATCGTTACCGGACCCCGCCCTGATTCCATCGTCATCGCGTCCGCAACGGCCGCCGCCCAACCATGCGCCCCCACCTCGAGGACCGCCGGGCACCCCCCCTTCTCCGATCAGAGAACCCCCAAAAACCAGTCCCCCTCCTTTAAAACCCGCGACGCAAGCAACCATGCCATCCTCCAGACCAAGGGCGCCGCTGTTGCACCACTGGCTACCTGCTCCAGCACCGGAGCACCCCACGTTGCCCTCTAACCGCCACCCACAGCCACCGTGGACTCCCCCGACCAAAACCGTGAGTTTTTCTATTTTTATTATTATTTCTTTTCCTTTAAACATTGTTTATTTTCAGTTATAATTTTTATAAATATAAAAAGTTTGATTTTTAATTATATAAGAGTTTGAATTTTTATAAATATAAAAGTGGGATTTTTATGCAAGGAAAGTTGTGATTGTTTCATGAAGATAAAAGACATGATTATTATAATGTTTCATGAAGATAAAGATATGATTTTTAACTATGAAAAGAAATGATTTTTTTCTAAATGATAAAGATTAGATTTTTAAAACTGAAAAAATAAGATTTTTAAACACAGTATAAAGATTTGATTTTTAACAGTATAAAAAAATGATTTTTATATATGTATGAGATAATAAATTTGATTTTTATATATGTATGATAATAAAAACATGATTTTATATTAGTAGAGTATTAAAAATATAATTTTTATATATGTAGAGATATAAAAATGTAATTTTTATATGTGTAGCGAAGTAAAAATATGATTTTTATGTATGATGTAATAGTATAAAAATGTGATTTTTAATAATAAACTGCGTGGTACAGATTGCGATGGTACTATCGGAAAACAATTCTGAATTCAAACCGTTAAGAAATAAAGAATGGAGGAGTGGAACCCTCGGTGAGAACTTCTCGCTTTTAATTTATTTTCTAGTTGAAATATATACTAGGATGCAGACGGTGCTTAGTAGCACCCGACACCCGTCGTCCACAGACCATGGATGACTTGGTTGTTTGATTGATGTGTTGTGAAAATTGATTGTGTGATGTGGAATGGAAATAAATTATTTTATGATTAAAAGTATAATTTTTAACGTGTATATAAAATAATTATTTATAAACAAATCGGACGATTTGTTTATGTACACACATTTGACTAATATTGATTGGGACGATAAATTTTACACATCGCCCAACTGCACAAATAAATCTGTGTTTTTTTTTGAAAACCCCACACGGGTGTGGGGAAGAAATTGGACATACACTAATCCCAATAATTAGCTGTATGTCGATCGACTGATTAACAAGTTGTCATAAGCATTAAATATTTATATTTGATGCTTATGCAGTGTAAAATGCAATCTGGATGATGGATTGCTGTTTTCATTGTTGTTACACACATTTGTTATGTGAAATCCATATAATCAAATTATATGGTAATTGACTGTGTCTGATTCCAGTTCAGAAAGAATAAATATTTTGAAATAACAATTATTTTAAAATAAATAATATTTTAAATAATATTCAGTAAAAGATCAAAATGTGATTTTGATGTCCGATTTGGGATGGACACGAATATATTTAAATATATATAGCCGTGTTGATTAGATTGACGCCATTTTGAAGTGCACGATATTTATATCGATTTTATTCAATTTTATAACGAATATAAAAAAGGAATTGATTTCAAAATATAATGCTTTGAAATATTTATCATTTATATATCGATGATATGGAATATTCAATTTTGATTAGGAATTGAATATGAAGTTTAAATCGTTTTGAAAACGATTTATAAAATACGTTTTGAAAGGAAATCGACATAATATATAATATATATATTATATATATATATTGTATATATATATATATATATAATGGCCTGAATAGAACGCGCCGCACTGCGGCAGTTCACGAATTTCGTCCATTGACTTCGAACGGACATTACGGGAGATCCGTCCGTCGGATTCTCCTAAAACCAGAACCGTTGGGTTCGTATCGAAATGACCTTTCAACGAATACAAGAAATTAGAATCTAACGGTTGGATTTGGAATTATGTCCAAATCAAATTTGGAAAAGGTCGATGTAAGTGCAGTTCGATGGCCGTTGATGGAAATCAACTGTACGGGCCTGGATAAAATTATTAAAAATAGCAATAATTTGTGTAAAATAATAAGAAATGATTTGGAAAGAATTGGTTTGAAAAATTCCATATTTGAAAAGATAAAAATAGATTTTTATCGAAATGAACTAGTTGTGAACTAGAATTATAATCCATTTATTTTTAAAATAAATAAATTGGACTTGAAATAGTTTTAAAAATAACCAGAATTTCCAATAAATAAATTGGAAATGGATTTGAATCGAAATTGTCTTCGGAATATTTCGATGTTGGATTTCGTGATTATACAGATATTGTTATGGAAATTTGAAAGATATATTTACAATGTTATTTCTGTAACAACCCGGAAAATCTGAGCCAGTTTAATTTTTTTAATTTGGCTATTTTAGTGAATTTTAAATATTTAAAATAAAATATTTCAAATAATAACGACGAAATGTATGTTTGACAATAAATATAATTATTATAAATTATAACATGGCCTGAAATGGCGCAACAGTTTCAAAATTTCAATTCAAACTTTGACTGACTGTACGGGGTGCAAAATAAAACGGATTTTAGTGAAACCAAAAATATTTAAATCTGTTGGTGAATATCTTTCTAATGAACCTGAAAAATCGAAGTTCCATAGCGGGAATCAAAAGTTATGGCCAAATGAATTTTCAGAAAGGTCGCTATAGAGAATATATTGCCCTTGAAAATAGACATTTTGCAAATGACCTCAGAATTCGACGAAACCACTTTTGTTGGATTCGATATGTCAAATTATTGCTCGGTTTCAAATTCCATAATTTTTGACGTTAATATGTGAGCATGGCGAAGGAAAATGTGTTGGGTCAATTACAGTTAAATTGGATCGACCAGAAAATGGCCATTTTTCAAACGGTCCAAGAATTTGATGAAACTAGTTTTGTTCAGATCGTATCGTCAAAACATAGCCAGATTTATTTTTCGGGAATTTTTAGAAGTAGTATGTCGCCCAGGCAAATTAAAATGTACGTTCAAAATGGAATTTGAATGTTTTATACTTTAAATTGAAGAATAAGTGACTGTAACAGTCGAAATGGCTTACGAAACATATCCATTGTGTTCGGAATGGGGGTATTTAGCTAGGAGCGACAGTCGTTGGGTTTGGATTGGAGTTCGTAGTAGAAAACCCCCTTTTAAAATTTTATATAACTCCCGGCCAATCAAATTTTTTATAAAAATTAATTCACTTTTAAAAATATTTTCTCCCTCCCCGATAAGCTTCAGGCGCGACACGAAAAATCTTCCACACCTTCTCTCCTCCTTTTCTCCTCAACCGCTCAACGAAATCAAGTGATTCTTGATCCATTTTGAAGAGCTCGGCGAGAGCTTCAAATCCATACCCACCACCATCAGTTTCGTCGCTAGTTGGAGGAGAATCACCTCCGGGAAGTTGCGGCCTTTCAACCGCCGCTGCCTAGCCCTGACGCCGTCGATCTGAGTAAGACTGGTGGCGCTGGGAAGCTCCTCCAACCCTCTTCGATGCTGCAACACCTAATGTCCAACCGCTTCACGGATCGAGTGAAAATTTAAAACCTAATTTTGAACCCTTCGTGAAAGGTACGGCCTTTGTTTTGTTGAACTGAAATTAACACTTTTAAGTGTTGCAAACTTTGAAAAATCGTATCTTTATCGTGTGTTAACGAAATTCGATGAAACAGGAGACATCGAGGCCATGTGGACGTCTTCTACAATATAGAAGAGACCGCATATTTTTCTGAGCCTTCTGCTATTTTTGGTGGAGTGGAACCCAATGTGAGATTTCTAATTTATAAACGATATGGAAAACAACGATGTATAAATTATATAGTCGATGTATGAGTTATATAAGCGTTGTACACCTCATGTATAAGTGTTGTATAAGTTTTATGTTCGATGTATAAGTTATATATGCGTTGTAAAAATTATATATGCGTTGAAATAAATTGAAATGATATTGAATTGAAATCGAAATATATTTATATATGAATATATAAATATATATATATACTCCCTTCGTCCACAGACCATGGACGATATATATTGGTTGTGATATTGTTTGGATTATTGGTTGACGTGAAATTTGGTGAAAATCATGAATGATAGATTGTGGTTGAAAAATACCTGTTTGTGGTTGAGAATTATTTTGGATGAAACCACATAGGATTAGTTTGTGGAAAAGAAAAATAAACATGTTCGCCTGCGTGCGAATTAGATGCATGAAATCCCCATTGTCAAAAACCACGAGGTTTTAAGGTAGAGCGAGGAGCCGTACTAGGGACGGTCCCGGTTTTAACTACCCTGCCGTTATGCTGCTGAAATTTTCAATAATATTCATGTGTTGAATTATTTTCATGCGTTGAAACTATATTCATGTGTTGAATAGAAATTCATGTGTTGAGTAGAAATTCATGTGTTGAATGAAGTTCATGTATTCAATAAATTCTTTGAAAGATAAAAATCACATTTTTATTATATATATAGACTATATAAAATATTAATATTTTAAATAAATTGTTTTAACACCAAAATTAACATTTTTACCTTATGTATAGGCTATATAAAATAATCGTGTTTTGAAACAAATTGTTTTACAATAAAAATCACCTTTTTATTATATATATCAACTATAGAAAATATTCATGTGTTGAATAAAGGACTAGAATGATAAAAATCATATTTTTATCGTGTGTGTGAAATCAAAAACATTCTTGTGTTGAATATATAGATAAAACAATAAAATCTACATTTTTATTGTGAATATGAAGTGTTAAAAATATTCATGTGTTGAATAAATATTTTTGATGATAAAAATATCATTTTTATCAAATATATGAAATGAATATAGTTTTGAAATCGAAGGAAGAATTATATTTATATATATCTAAATAAATATAATTAAAATAAATTGAATAACGAAGCTGCATTTCGTGTTTTGAAATCATGATTTCAAACGATTAGTGCGGGAGATCCGACCATCTGATTTTCCTGAAACCACAACCGTTGGGTTCCCTTTGGAAATATCTTTCCAATGACACCAACTTTGTAAAGATCCAACAGTTGGATTGTCTGGAATGTTTAATTCAATTCTGAAGAAAAACAACGCCAGAATCGATTATATTTATATATATATATAAATATAATTAAATTAGATCGAATAACAACGCTGTAATTCGTATTTTGAAATCGTAACTCCAAACGATTAGTGCGGGAGATCCGACCGTCGGATTTTCCCAAAGCTAAAACCGTTGGATTCGTTTTGAAAAGATCTTTCTAATGATATAAAATTTGTGAAGATCCAACGGTTGGATTTTCAGATATGTGTAAATCAAATCTGAAGAAAAACAGCGCCACGGCCGCGTTATGGCCTGAAGCGTCGTTTGTGTGAATTGGCTATTTTTAAATAAATAAAAATAGCGATAAATCGTGATAAAATATTATAAATGATATGGAATGGAAATAAACTGAATTTGCTCGGTTTATGTGATATTTGGTGGTTGAATGTGTCTGGCGTGAAATTACATTAAAGAACAGAATTAGTGATGTCGAATAATTTAACCATTGAAGTGAATTGATTTGAAATTCTAAATATACGTGAATTATTTGAAAAGGCCGAGTTAATTCTCATTTCAAATAATTGTTCAATGAGTGAAATTCGAAGATATGAAGACGGTGCAAGACTGATGATCTTCACGTCGAATGGAGGGGTGCTACTGATGCTCATGATAGGAGTAGCTACCTTGAAGGGGCTGAAGTAGTAGTCGTCGGGACGTACTTGTTGATTGTACGGGTATACGAGGTATTGAGTGACTATGGTTTCGTTCAGGCCCAGAACGAACTTGTAAATGGACTGTGTGTCTGATATTGGATTTTGTTCTGTGCTGATTGATCTCTATTAAATATATATCTGTTTGGCGGCGGAGAATTTATTCTCATGCTTAACGCCCTTCTCTGAGACGTACGAGCTTAGAGGTTATATATCGATAGAAATCAGTCGCATGGAGTGAATTGCCTGTGTGGCATACCTAAGTGGCAGATGATCAAGGCTTGTGTTGAAAAGCAAAGTCTTGTGGTTGATGATCAAAGCGCGGCCTGTGTGGCATAGCTTTTTGTAAAGCGTTGTTTCGCGAGCCTCACACCCCGGTATGAGCCAGAAACGGGAGGACTTCAGGGAGGACATGCGTTTCCTTCTAGCTAGGAGTGGTGCTTTGGGTTTTACACGCCCAGGTATTTTACTTACGTCGATGATGGAAAGTGAGGCCTCGGTTTGCTTCGGTCTCTTCGGAGCCGATGGTGTGGTCAGATATGACCAGTTTACGCCATATAGGTCGGGGAAACGCAGTGTTCAAGCATTTTAATCCACATCGGTGGACCGGCCCTGACAATCCAAGGGTCGACGCGTTATAATCCTAAGACATTGGCTAGATTGAAGGACTATCTTTTGCCTTGGTTCATGATGGAAATCCAATTTCCAAATATGACACCGTGCGGTTTTGATTGTATATATATGGCGACATGATATATGGTAACTATGCCGTCTATGATTGATAGTTATGATTGAAATTGTTTTTGGAACATATATACACTAGCAATAATATCAAATGATTTTTTTTGCTCGTATCATGCATATTTTGGCCATTATAAGGTAAAACTCTATCCTCCGGTTTGTGTTGCATTGTGTGATGGGAACTGGGCCTTATAATGGCTTCATTTTTATAAAAAGCATTGCGATGTTTAAAAGATTTACTTGTTTTAAAGCACTGGCAATCCAATGGAGTAAACCCGTTCTGCGAAATGGTCTTGTGATTAGCCATATGGTAAAATGTGTTAAGTAGACTTCTCATACCAATCCGATGATTGACTCGTAGTTTGTTTCACTTGCAAACTCGGGTGCCCCTTTTTCTACACGGGCAGCCTTTTAATCAGGTTTAGCAGGCTCTTTCTAGATAGCTGGAGCTGAAGATGGATTCTATCATTTATCTCTTTTTATGTTGTTCAGCTCCTATTGTACATATTATGTTTGTTTCCGCTGTAGACATTTATGTATAGCTGAACTGTATTTGTACTAAGTATGATCCTATATACTGTGTAACTCTGATGATTATGTTTATCCAGTGTATTCTATTGTACATTATCTGCTGTATTTATTTATTTCTGTTCTGCTGTTATCTGTTTATGTGTTATATTCCAAAGATTTCCCTTGCTATCGTCCTATCGGGGAACGGGGTCGTCACAAACGTGGTATCAGAGCTTTGGTTAAGCTTAGTTCTGGAATATAACATATTAACGAACTCCTCTTAGATAGAACCAGTAGTGTTCTAGGACGAATACTCGTTATAGATAGGTCCAGTAATGTCCTGGTATGAGTATAGTAGAGTTAGAATAACTCGTTAGAGATGGGGTCAGAAATGCCCCAGAACGAGTTGAGTGTTATATGTTTATAAATAACGTTTTGTGATTATATATGTATAGTCTGGTTTTAGAAATAAGATTTTTGAATATATAAAAGATTTATATTTGAAAAGTTAATCAATAAATTGATTGTTGTTTGTGTTGTGTGATTGAGAATTTGATTAATTGAATTATTAGAATGATAGCTAATTTAATCAATAGAGGAATGAATGGTAGATTTATGCAATTAAATCACACATTGAATGGATAGAAACATATACATGTGCATTATATATGTTTGAACAGGTGAATGGATTAGCTGTTGAGTAAAGAATTTATTTGCATGCCCGACAAATAGGTAAACCTTAATGAGTTGGATGCGCAATTTTATTATTATATCAACTCCTCTGAATGCCATTGGATGCCGAGTGCTGGTTGTTTTGTGTGTAATAATAAATATTGCTATAGGACTGTAACAATTAATTTTGAACTACACTACATGGCATACTTCTAGAAGATAGACATACTTCATCATATACCACATAAGCATTTGGAGCTTGTGTGACGACGTTGAAGATTTACCATACGAGCGAGAGGCTTGTATGGCGATGACTATATTTTACAGGTTGAACTGATGACTGATATGGACTATGTGAAATATAACGGTAAATTGCAAGGTTAATAAAAACCCCACACGGGTCTGGAGATGACAATAAACACGTCTCTCTGGTCATTAAGGCACAAAACCCATTTATAGGGTGACGAGAATTTATTCTCTAGAGTTATGATCTATACACCCTCCCCTGTGGACATCGGAATATATCACTATAAATATGTGCATGCTTATTAGGATTCAGTGGGTACATAATACGGCCCAATAAATTTCCAAATCCCTCCCCGTACAAAGGAGATTATGGCGAAATTTTTCAAAAATTTAGGGTGTTAGCCAAATTTTTGAAGAATTTGAAAATTCTTAGAAACTGAAAAGTTGAAGAATGGAAGCCAGATTGAAAGTAGAGTTAGTTAATCAAACCACTTTCTACTTTGTTCCTTTTCGGGGATGAAAAGTTTTAAGTGGGGTAGATTGTAACAACCCGGAAAATCTTAGCCAGTTTAAATTTTTTTAATTTGGCTATTTTAGTGGATTTTAAATATTTAAAATAAAATATTTTAAATAATAACGACGAAAAGTATGTTTGAATCGATGTTTGATAATAAATATAATTATTATAAATTATAAACAAGGCCCGAAATGGCACGGCGGTTTCAAAATTTCAATTCAAACTTTGACTGACTGTACCGGGTGCAAAGTAAAACGGATTTTAGTGAAACCAAAAATATTTAAATCTGTTAGTGAATATCTTTCTAACGAATCTGAAAAATCGAAGTTTCATAGCGGGAATCAAAAGTTATGGCCAAATGAATTTTCAGAAAGGTCGCTATAGAGAATATATCGCCCTTGAAAATGGATATTTTGCAAATGACCTCAGAAATCGCCGAAACCACTTTTGTTGGATACGAGATGTCAAATTATTGCTAGGTTTTAAATTCCATAATTGTTGAAGTTAATATGTGAGCGTGGCGAAGGAAAATATGTTTGGTCAATTACAGTTAAATTGGATCGACCAGAAAATGGCCATTTTTCAAACGGTCTCAGAATTCGACGAAACTAATTTTCTTGGGACCGTATTATCAAAAAACAGCTAGATTTATTTTTCGGGAATTTTTAGAAGTAGTATGTGGCCCCGACAAATTTAAATGTACGTTCAAAACAAAATTTGAATGTTTTATACTTTAATTTGAAGAATAAGTGACTGTAACAGTCGAAATGGCTTACAAAACATATCCCATTGTGTTCGGAATGGGGGTATTTAGTTAGGGGCGACAGTCGTTCGGTTTGGATTGGAGTTCGTATTAGAAAACCTCCTTTAAAATTTTTATATAACTCCCGGCCAATCATATTTTTTATAAAAATTAATTCACTTTTAAAAATATTTTCTCTCTCCCCGAAAAGCTTCAGGCGCGACGTGGAAAAGCTTCCACACATTCTCTCCTCTTTTTCTCCTCAACCGCTCAACGAAATCAAGTGATTCTCGATCCATTTTGAAGAGCTCGGCGAGAGCTTCAAATCCATACCCACCACCATCAGTTTCGTCACCGGTTGGAGGAGAATCACATCCGGGAAGGTGCGGCCTTTCAACCGTCGCCGCCGCCTAGCCCTAACGCTGTCGATCTGAGCAAGACTGGTGGCGCCGGGAAGCTCCTCCAACCCTCTTCGATGATGCAGCACCTGATTGTCCAACCGCTTCACGGATCGAGTGAAAATTTAAAACCTATGTTTGAACCCTTCGTAAAAGGTACGGCCTTTGTTTTCTTGAACTGAAAATAACACGTTTAAGTGTTGCAAACTTTGAAAAATCATATCTTTATGTTGTGTTAACGAAATTCGATGAAACAGGAGACATCGAGACCATGTGGATGTCTTCTACTTTCTAGAAGAGACCGCATATTTTTCTGAGCCTTCTGCTATTTTTGGTGGAGTGGAACCCAATTTGAGATTTCTAATTTATAAATGATGTTGAAAACAACGATGTATAAATTATACAGTCGATGTATGAGTTATATAAGCATTGTACACCTTATGTATAAACTTTGCATATAAGTTTTATGTTCAATGTATAAGTTGTATATGCGTTGTAAAAATTATATATGCGTTGAAATAAATTGAAATGATATTGAAGTGAAATCGAAATATATATATATATATATATATATATATATACTCCCCTCGTCCACAGACCATGGATGATATATATATTGGTTGTGATATTGTTTGGATTATTGGTTGATGTGAAATTTGGTGAAAATCATGAATGATTGATTGTGGTTGAAAAATACCTGTTTGTGGTTGAGAATTATTTTGGATGAAACCACAAAGGATTAGTTTGTGGAAAAGAAAAATAAATATGCTCGCTTGCATGTGAATTAGATGCATGAAATCCCCATTGTCATAAACCGTGAGGTTTTAAGGTAGAGCGAGGAGCCGTACTAGGGACGGTCCCGGTTTTAACTACCCTGCCGTTATGCTGCCGAAATTATCAATAATATTCATGTGTTAGAATTATTTTCATGTGTTGAAACTATATTCATGTGTTGAATAGAAATTCATGTGTTGAGTAGAAATTCATGTGTTGAATGAAGTTCATGTGTTGAATAAATTCTTTGAAAGATAAAAATCACATTTTTATTATATATATAGACTATATAAAATATTAGTATTTTAAATAAATTGTTTTAACACCAAAATTAACATTTTTACCTTATGTATAGACTATATAAAATAATCGTGTTTTTTAAAATAAATTGTTTTACAATAAAAATCACCTTTTTATTATATATATCAACCATAGAAAATATTCATGTGTTGAATAAAGGACTAGAATGATAAAAATCGTATTTTTATCGTGTGTGTGAAATCGAAAACATTCATGTGTTGAATATATAGATAAAACAATAAAATCTACATTTTTATTGTGAGTATGAAGTGTTAAAAATATTCATATTTTGAATAAATATTTTTGATGATAAAAATATCATTTTTATCAAATATATGAAATGAATATAGTTTTGAAATCGAAGGAAGAATTATATTTATATATATTTATATAAATATAATTAAAATAAATCGAATAACGAAGCTGCAGTTCGTGTTTTGAAACCGTGATTTCAAATGATTAGTGCGGGAGATCCGATCATCGGATTTTCCCGAAACCACAACCGTTGGGTTCGCTTTGGAAATATCTTTCCAACGACACCAACTTTGTAAAGATCCAACGGTTGGATTGTCTGGAATGTTTAATTCAAATCAGAAGAAAAACAGCGCCAGAATCAATTATATATATAATTAAATTAAATCGAATAACGACATTGTAGTTCGTATTTTGAAATCGTAACTTCAAACGATTAGTGCGGGAGATCCGACCGGCAGATTTTCCCGAAACTGAAACCATTGGATTCGTTTTGTAAAGATCTATCTAATGATATAAAATTTGTGAAGATCCAACGGTTGGATTTTCAGATGTGTAAATCAAATCTGAAGAAAAACAGCGCCACGGCCGCGTTATGGCCTGAAGTGTCGTTTAAGTGATTTGGCTATTTTTAAATAAATAAAAATAGCGATAAATCGTGATAAAATATTAAAAACGATATGGAATGGAAATAAACTGAATTTGCTCGGTTTATGTGATATTTGGTGGTTGAATGTGTCTAGCGTGAAATTACATTAAAGAACAGAATTAGTGATGTCGAATAATTTAACCATTGAATTGAATTGATTTGAAATTCTAAATATACATGAATTATTTGAAAAGGCCGAGTTAATTCTCCTTTCAAATAATTGTTCGACTAGTGAAAGTCGAAGATATGAAGACGGTGCAAGACCGATGATCTTCACGTCAAATGGAGGGGTGCTACTGATGCTCATGATAGGTGTAGCAACCTTGAAGGGGCTGAAGTAGTAGCCGTCCGAACGTACTTGTTTATTTTACGGATATGCGAGGTATTGAGTGCCTACGGTTTCGTTCAGGCCCATAACGAACTTGTAAATGGACTGTGTGTCTGACATTGGATTTTGTCCTATGCTGATTGATCTCTATTAAATATATATCTGTTTGGCGGCGGAGAATTTATTCTCTTGCTTAACGCCCTTCTCTGAGACGTATGAGCTCAGAGGTTATATATCGATAGACATCAGTCGCATGGAGTGAATTGCCTGTGTGGCATGTCTAAGTGGCAGATGATCAAGGCTTCTGTTGAAAAGCAAAGTCTTGTGGTTGATGATCAAAGTGCGGCCTGTGTGGTATAGCTTTTTGTAAAGCGTTGTTTCGCGAGCCTCACACCCCGGTATGCGCCAGAAACGGGAGAAGGACATCAGGGAGGACATGCGTTTCCTTCTAGCTAGGAGTGGTGCTTTGGGTTTTACACGCCCGGGTATTTTACTTATGTCGATGATGGAAAGCGAGGCCTCGGTTTGCTTCGGTCTCTTCGGAGCCGATGGTGTGGTCAGATATGACAAGTTTACGCCATATAGGGCGGGAAAGCGCAGTGTTCAGGCATTTTAATCCACATCGGTGGACCGACCCTGACAATCCAAGGTTCGACGCGTTCTAATCCTAAGACATGGGCTAGATTGTCTCGAATTTGGTAAGGACTATCTTTTTCCTTGGTTCATGATGGAAATCCAATTTCCAAATACGAAACCGTGCGGTTTTGATTGTATATATATATGGCGACATGATATATGGTACTTATGCCATCTATGATTGATAGTTATGATTGAAATTGTTTTTGGAACATATATACACTAGCAATAATATCAAATGATTTGTTTTGCTCGTATCAAGCATATTTTGGCCATTATAAGGTAAAACTCTATCCTCTGGTTCGTGTTGCATTGTGTGATGGGAACTGGGTCTTATAATGGCTTCATTTTTATAAAAAACATTGCGATGTTTAAGAGATTTACTTGTTTTAAAGCACTGACAATCCAAATGGAGTAAACTCGTTCCGCGAAAGTGGCGTGGTCCTGTGATTAGCCATATTGTAAAATGTGTTAAGTAGATTTCTCATACCAGTCCCATGACAGACTCGTAGTTTGTTTCACTTGCAAACTCGGGTGCCCCTTTTTCTACACGGGCAGCCTTGTAATCAGGTTTTAGCAGGCTCTTTCTGGATAACTGGATCTGAAGATGGATTCTATCATTTATCTCTTTTTATGCTGTTCAGCTCCTATTGTACATATTATGTTTGTTTCCGCTGCAGAGATTTATGTATAGCTGAATTGTATTTGTACTAAGTATGATCCTATATACTGTGTAACTCTGATGATTATGTTTATCCAGTGTAATCTATTGTACATTATCTAGTGTATTTATTATTTCTGTTCTGCTGTTATCTGTTTATGTGTTATATTCCAAAGATTACCCTTGCCACCGTCCTATCGAGGAACGGGGTCGTCACAATTTCCAATACAATATTTGTTGGTTATAGTATTTGATATTGAATATAAGCCGATATATTTTCTATTCAGAGCCTTGTATTTAATATCAAATGGGATTTGGGTTTGTCGTGAATGGTGTCTTCATTAACACTGTTCTTAAACCCAGTTGGGAAAAAGATTTAATCTTTTTATTTAAATTTAATGAAGTATACCAATTAAATAATATTGAATTGGAATTGATTTGTGGGTTTATCGTGAACGGTGTTTTAAATAACATTTATTCTTTAACCCAATAATTAATGGAATGTGAATTGGGTTTGTTGCGAACTGTGTTTTAACGACATTCGTTCTTTAACCCGATTTTCAGTGAAATGTGATTTGGAATTTATAAATCTTTTGTTAAGATTTAAAGGAGATTTTCCAAAGTAAAGTTTTCCAATTTAATAAAATAAATTGGAATGGAATGGAATTCGATTTGATAATAATCGAAGTGAATTTCTATGGATGAGGACTGCTAATATATACAGAATTTAAAAGGCTTTGCCGTTATTCCATTTATATTGTTAGTCGGATATGGAAGTTTATATCGATTTGTTTTCCATGAAGATTCCATCGTTAATGGAATGTGATTTGGGTTGTTATGAATGATATCTTTAATAATATTGTTCTTAGACCCAATGGAGTTAAGAAATCAGAAACTAATTGGAGATTAGTTAGTTGAATGGTTTCCTGGGTATTGATTTGATGTTGGTTTTGGCTTTCGGGGTTATTACTTAGGGAATTGTTCACTCGCTAATTAACGGTTAAAGGCTGATGGAACAGAATGTGATTTTGGGTTTATCGTGAACCGTGTTTTAAATGACATTGGTTCTTTAACCCAGTTAAAAATTGGATTTATTTCCTGGATTTGAATAATCATTAATATTGATTTTTGGGAAGATTAAAACCAAGTGGAGTTTTAATGAATCTTTAATCAGATTGAAATGATCGAGGATGGAGTATCACCAGTTTTGCTCTAGGCGATAGTTAAATCTTTAATTAGATTTGAACGTGAAATGGTAATTGAATTTACCGATAACACCGTGGTGTTAGATATGAAGTATTACCAGTTTTACTTCATGGGATGAATAGGTTGGGATTGGAAAATTAAAACAAATGATTACTTCGGTAAGGTTCGTTAATCCCGACTAGTTTGGATAAACTATAATTTGGTTTGAATTGATATTCAAAAGAAGATTAAAGAATAATTTATAGAATTTATCTTTGATAAAATTAATGGGAACCTTTCCCAAAGAATAAGAATATTTGAATAAAGGAATATTCTGGATTGGAATGAGGCGTATGTTGTGTTTTCATAGCACTTCTTTATTATATACGCGAGTTATTCAGAACCGGGTTTATCCCATTTATAAGTAAATAAGTAAATAAACTTGGAATTAAATTAGAAGTTAACGTACATTTATAAGTAAATAAACTTGGAATTAAATTATAATGGGCTTTACCCATTTAAATCCCACCAGCCCATCATCAAATTTCAAAGCCCAGGACCGCACCTTCTTCCCCAAATTTTGAATGCGTGAGCTCCAGGCAAATCCTCCACCATACCCGATGATTCTTTACTACACCCGTTCTTCCTCTATAAATCACCGAAATCAAAATCAAATACACCATCGTTCTTCACCTCTTAATCTCCTTGATTCCATCACCAAAAGGGGCAACTCGTCCTTTTCTTTTGGAATGCGCTCGACCACGTCTCATGCCATCTACAGACAATCGATCGTACCCATTTGCCATCGAATGGTCCTAAATCTTGCTCACTTATGCTAAAATCCATCACAATGTCAACTATACTCTCCAAAACTCGAATTACCTCTTCCATTTCTCCAAAATTCGAACCCTAACCTCACCCACCCTACGCTGTACATTTTTTCCAGCGAATAGAACATCCATCGAACCCAACAAAACTACCACCAGATCGAAGAGAATCTCCTTAGGAATGCAAATATTGTGTGTGATGATTTACGGATTTTATTTGGATTTGTTTGAGAATTTTGAAGCTCACTTTTCTCGTTTGTATTTGCTGAAGGATGCGGAGCCTTCATCTGTTGACATCGGGATGTTAGAATTAGGTTTAGGATTTTTTTTAGGGTTATTTATAGGAATTAGAATTTAGATATTTTCATTATAAATATTCAATTATAATTAGACGTTGTTTGTACTTGTCTTCTAAAATTCCTGTGACCACATACGATACCCAAAAATCATGAAAATTAGCATGCAGCTACTGTTCGACATTACGGTCCCAACGAAACTGGTTTCGTCGAATTCCGACTTCGTTTGCAAAAGTGGCTATTTTTAAAGCTCTGGATGACGCATTTAAATGTATAAATATATTTAAATATAATTAAATTAAATATTTATAAATAAATATTATCGTATATATTCACAGTGGAATACCATACAGCTCTAGAATATTCCTATATGAATTTCTAACTCGATATCCCAAATCCCGATTAATCGATATTCGATTTAAAAATGAAATTCCGTTTTAAAATATAAATAATTCCTTTATCAATTATAAAGGAAATCCACAGCAACTTTTCTAAAATTTGATTTGGACGTAAATCAAAATCTACACGATGAAATCCCGATTTTTCTCTTCCACTAGAAAGATATACTCTACCAGCTCCACACGTTTCTTGTTTTACAGAAATCCGGCTTAAAACGAATCCTGTACATTCAGTTGAAGTTCGAATCGCCAATTTACGAACTACAGCGCCATTTCGAGCTCGATTTTAATTGTAATATAATTATACGTTCAAACTGTTGTTCAAATAATATATCGTTATTCTAATTCAATTCCAAACTGAATTAAATAACACAGATGATCCAGTTCACACCATATCGCCATTTCAGCCAATTCTGATTACTTCAGAATTAAATATATTATTTAATTTATTATTTTAACTAAATATTTATCATTATTTAATTCCACGACCATTTAATTCACTATATCACTATATATATAATTAAATAAATTAATTATAATACCTCTGCTAATGCGGGTCATTACAATCTTTCCCACTTAAAATAATTTCGTCCTCGAAATTGCTAAAAGGTAGAGGACGACCCTATCGACTGATTAGAACATATTTATTCATTTCTTAACTTCAATTTCAACTGAACCAATTTAATTTCAATTAAATTATTAATTAATTCTTATCAACGAAAATTTTCAAAAATCTTGATAATTTTCTAACTCCTTAACTTTTTGAAAAATTTCTCCAGCACCTTTTTTGTACTGGTCAATACGTCAAACCACCACTCGCCTCTCTAGGCCATCTCCATTTCAAAAGAAAATCAAACAGCCAAGCGGCTTACCAGTTTGGCTCATAAATATCATGCTTATATCAAAGATAAACTTGTACCTTTTTTGTTGGGCATATCAACTCTATCACTTTCACCTGCTGTCAATTCAGCGGATACAAGGGTCATCCCAATCAAATTCCAATCTGCTTTTATCCACGACACAACCATCCGCTTATATCCGAGCCAAATATCATTTCAACTCGAGTTTCTTCTCGATTCCCAACTCTTAACTTGATTATCACATTACACTTCAAATTTGAATCTCACAATCCAATTTGTCTTAATATTATTCTAATTCAACCTCAGTTGCGACTTTACTGGCTTTACTTTAATTCAATTTTTCTTTCACAAATTCCTGTTAAATTTGTTTTTAATTCAAATAGTCTTTCCCTGGGAGTTTTTAAACAGTTTACTCTTTTCAAAAATCAAAATTTCCTTTTTGAACACGTCACTGAGCCCTTAATTAATATTCCATTAGTTAAATCACTTCTCTATTTCTTTATCAATATTTGTTAACCAAATATTTTCAATAACCATATTGGCCTTTTATGTTATTTGGAAAACATTTCTGAATATCGCCTTCCTTTATTTTCTAAAATTTAGAAAATATATGCTATTTATAATTGGAAAATATTCCAACTACTTATCTCTTTTCTGATCTCATTCATTTCTATACTTAGGAAATATTCTTTATTATGTTTCCAAGCTTACACTTATTTGGGTTAAAACGGATGTTGTGTAAAACATCGTTACGACAACCCAAATACTATATTCAACTAACTCTTATTCAACATTGATCTTCGAGCATGAAATCTTACTATTTATTCGTTAATAATGAAATCAATCAAGTTGGGGGTATAACTACCTCTCAGACCTTGACTGAATACCATTTATAACGTCAAAACAGATATGACTACTTACTCGAATAATCAATACCATACAACTACTTATTCACTTTTAAACACGTATATGCTTCCTCTTTCTATTCATACTAGATTTTATTCTTAGTCTTCCTTTTTGATTTTACTATCTATTTCTAAGTTCGTTTCCTTATCGACTTCTATATATATATATATATATATATATATATATATATATATATATATATATATATCGATACGTTGATTTCTAACTATCAAATTATCTTAAAAATATTCTAACTCCTTAAATTCCTGGAAAATTTTGCCATAACCTCCTTTGTACTAGGAGCATCAGGATATTTCAAATAGCCTCCCATGGCCCTTACCAATCCAAAAGAAAAAAGAAAAAGCCAAGCGGCTAGCCGATACGGCGCATAAAATCTCATATGTGAATTAAATACATAATTTTTCATCAAGCATTCTATTTATATACCTTCATACCCTGTCCATACCTATCTCATGTATATTTATACCTGCCCAATCTATTTTAACTATACCTGTTCGTTTTAACTCAATTCGTTAATTAATTTGTTAATTAACTCTTTAGTCTATTTCACTTTTATATTTGAACATGACAGGTTCAAATATATTTTAACTTGCTTATTAACTAATTTGAATCCAAATTTTAAATTTAAGTTCTATATTCGATTTTAAATATCCATTTACAAATCCAATTCACCTTTCAAAGTTCAACTTCAAATTCAAAACTCGATTAACTAATTTCTCTTCGACTTAAGTTAATTCTATTCAATTTCTATTCAAATTTTATATCACTTCTATTATTCAAATCTATATATCAAATTCAATTATTCAAATTCTATATATCAAATTCTATTATTCAAATTCTATTTGAATTTCTATATTCAAATTACATTTCACTTTCGATTTTAAAACCCTATATTTGAATTCCTTTATATTTTCTATATTCAAATTCTATATTTGAATTCTATTTGAATTTCTATATTCAAACCCCATTTGAATTTCTATATTCAAATTCAATAGTTTAAATCCCATTTTGAAATTCAACACAACTTGTCTTTCCTAAAAAAAATTCAAAACAGTATCTCTGGTAGTAATTCGTAACTTACAACTCGAAAATGAATACTGATGATGCAGCTGTCATCATCAGAATCTATTTTCCAGCGATCAAAGTGAGTTCAATACTATAAAACCATTTCTAAACATTTCAACTTTGAAATTCATTTCAAAACATAATTCACACTGCTTGTAAAACAATTTAAAATCTCCCAGGATCTTAAATTTTCCTTATTTTTAATCCAAATTCATTTACAAACACTTATCCAATTCTCCAGAATTTTAATTCAATTTCTGGTTTAAATTTAAGATTTAACTCATCTGATTTAACGTATTTCACTTATATGAATTCTGATTGGTTATTTACATAACCATTTCACCTTTTATAATCATTACTCGATTATAAACAATAAATATATCCAATATGTATAGAAATATACTTTGGGTAAAATTATTTTAATTTACCCTCTTTTCAAAACATATCGTGGCGACCCATCGTATTCGAGTGTTTAGTAACTCCTACCGATACAGTGGATCAAACTGATCGACCAGAACTCATAAACAACTCAACACATAAATCTCCATAATATAAAACAATTTTTATATCAATAACAAATACGCTCACTCGTATATATACACTCAACTCAATCTAGGGTATTGCTAACCCCATCTCTACTGAGTCACGCCACAGAGCCAAGGTATTAACTAAACCTTTGCTCTGATACCAACTGTAATGACCCGAAAATCCGGTCCAATTTGAGCTGACCAGAAACACAAGTACAACCCCAAATTAAAATGAAAGTCGGGAAATTAATAGAAAGAAATTAGAGGGTGAGAATAGATAAGATAGAAACTTAGAATAGAAGAAGAAGAACACAATATCAGAGTAACAAGAATCTCATAGCGGAACGAATAAATATATTTCATAACATAACTTTGAAATACAAATCTGTACTTGAATATACATATCATTATCAAAGTACAACACTTACAACACAGCGGAAATAACTATAGCTATATAATCCTGAAGCCTCATGCTCCAAGCTCTTCCAGTATATCTGTAAATCCCGACTACTTGACTGCCCGTACAAATTTAGGCACCCAAGAGTTTAGGGAAACAAACAAATAAACTCCGGGTCAGTCATGGGACTGGTGTGATTAAAACAGTTTAAAACAGTTTGAACAAGTAAATGATATCTCATAAGGCCACGCCGTATAACGGAACAGGTTTTTCCCTTATGAGAATCCAAATTTTCTTTATATCAAAAACCTTTTGATATTATAATAATGTCTATCAACCACAACTATAATAATTATCTAGCAGAAACGCTTCCATCTCACGTTCTACATATCCCGACTTGCCTGAAATTCCAACGCAATCTTCTTCACGCTGTTCATAGTAATAATCACATTTTTATTTCAATCCTAAAAATTATATTTTTTACTTCGCTAAAAATTATATTTTTATAACGCTACTACATAGGTAAAAATCATATTTTTAACCCAATGTTTATATTATAAAAATCACATTTTTATGTCACTACTACATATATAAAAATTAGAATTTTAGCCAGTTAATAATTATTTCTTTGTATGACCATTTTATAAATAACATATATAATCTAAAAATCATATATTTTTATCTTTCTAAAAGAATTTCTATGCCATACACTAGCTAAAAAATCATATTTTTAATCTTGCCATAAATATTTCCTTCTACGATAAAAATCCTATTTTTAACTAAACAAAAATGATATTTTTACATAACTAAAAATCATAACTTTATGTAATTAAAAATCATAACTTTATGTAATTAAAAATAATAACTTTATATTAGTAAAAATCATAACTTTATATACTTCGTACGTCAAAAACCATAGAAGCTTTAAAGCGGAGAAAACTCACATATTTTCTATTGCCCGGATTTGCTGTTCTGGTTCCAGAATTTGCAAACGAGCTCCAATCTTCACACCATCTTTTTTTCTAACTTAAACGCGCCATTCCGGACAACTTTCACCAAATGGTCTTCCATCCAAAAATGTGCCATTTCGCCGGAAATCACGAAAAGACAGTATTTTGATAGTGTTTGGACAACAGAATTTCGACGCGTTCTGCCGACAGCTCCGCAATCCAAAATAGGACTACCATATACCAAATCGAGGAGAAATTCGTGCTCTTCGAATTTGGTACTATGGAGTTTTGGCCAAAAGCGCTCGGTTTGGGAGTTATGGGCTGTGGAAGCTCAGGGTGTTATTTGTAAAAATGATATTTTTATTGAAAATGGGTTTTTGGATGATGGGGGCCCCCCGGCCAAGGGGAGGGTGACTAGAGGCGGCGGCGGACCTGATTGGGGTGGGGTAGGCGGCGGGTGGCAGTGGCGGTACGGAAGTGGGGCCAGAGGAGGTGGTTGGTGGTGATTTTGGGTTTAGGGTTTTGAAATTCAAAGTGGGAAAGAGGAGGAGAGAGAGAGGAGAAGAGGAAGAGGAGGAGGAGAAAGGGAGGAGGAAGGAGCGGTGGTGGCAGCGAAGGGGGGGTGTAACGGCCCAGATTTTTTGTAACGTCCCGCCTTTTTGACCGCTTCAAATTGGTAATTAAACCAATTTAAAACGTTCAAACCGACGGATCGTTATTTAGCTTATCGAGTTTAAAACAGAATCAACACAGAAAAATACAGAATAATTAACACAGTATTGAACAATGAAATCAACTTTTATTCATAAATCAAAGTTTGATATAAATCTTTCTATACAGCGGAATAAAAGTACAGTTTTGAATACAGAAAAATATTACTGCCTTAAAATCTTCAGAGTGCGCCTTCTTCGGATCCCCAGCTTCACCAACCTTCGAATCCTAAGCGGTGAACTTCTAAAATCTGTACTGCTCGGGTCTGACCCGAGCATTCCTTGCAAAAACATAAAACACTCGAGTCAGGATTAATCATAGTTCAAGTAAGTTGATTTCAATATAAACTGAAAATATAACAATCGATTTCTTATATACATAAACGGTTGTGGTATCTGTTTATCAATTCTATCTATTTTTAAGGACGAACGGTATCAGGAGTTTGCGAGTGTACGCGTGTATATAACATACGCAACTACACCGCCTCAACGTCCCGAACCAAATATAAACGATAACATAGGTGATTCCAGAAGCTTGCATATACATGTACGTATACGTACACGTGTATTGCCTCAGCGTCCCAAAACGAACATGTTACGAATTCAACATTCAAGTTTAAGCACGGATGAGCATATTAGTATCAAGATTGGCATGCAAGCAAATATCAAACTGAGTATGCCAACATCAAAGAGCATGCAAATACATTTATAAGAGTAGCATCAATGCTGAAGTCAAAATACCACATATATACATTTTGCCAGGACAATATGCCAATATCAAAGGGGTCGTAAGGAGGACAGCGGCAATACCCATGCAGGTACCTCATGTGAAATCATACGGTGTATATATAATATCATTTTGCTATTTCAGTCCATAACCGTGTAAACCAATCTCAGATCATATCAGTATATATTAAGACAAGGCAATCAGCTAATTCGTAGAAGGTATATTATATATATATATATATATATATATATATATATATATATATATATATATATAAAGACCATCATGAAACTTCAAGGGACACATACGGTTCCAGGTTTCTCCCAAAATATGGTGACATATGCGTTGTACCAATTTGTGACGCAACAGTCTTAACTAAGTAACAGTATTACTCATGAATGGTTAGCATATAAATATATAGGCTACTACAATATGATCCCTTTACTAAATAGTCTGAAACTCCCAGACAACAGGTTTAACATTGGAACATGGTCAGTAAACATGGAGAAGTTTCCATAACAGTTTAAGCACCTAGCGTTTAAACCGTATATATTTAATATGAGCAGGTGTTGTTAAATCTTGACTTATTTATAACTATATATGAACTAACCATACAATGACAATATATGTTTATCGGAACAAAGAAGGTATTCATAGATTTTACTAGTCAGAAGTCATGGCATCTCATATGACTCGCATAACCGAACATAACTTCCAATTAACAAGTTTGGACTAAGTGGATTTTTCAAAACCAGACAACTCAGATGTCCTTCCATTAAGCTACAGTGTCCAATGGTTATATGCAGTTTCTGAACTTCAAATATGTATCCAAAACTTAGTTCAATGTTAAGGCAGTAATATCCATTCAGGGATACAAGTATGGGACAGGGGCATAAATCGGTTGATGTTAAAAATATTACCACAGTTTTACTTAAAACATAACCAGGTCCATATACTACAAGCTACGGAAAAACATAACAAGTATAAGCCTTAAAGCAGTCACACAAATTCAAGAGTTTGTTTCACTAGTCAGCATAATGATGATTAAATATAATAAAGGTAAAAATGCTTTCAAACTTGAAAAACACTCTTTCAGGTTATGGGAAATTAATTTATATGAACATATGAACATTTCTAAAGCACAGGTAATCCAATATTCGTTTCTAGTATAACTAAATGCAGTGCAAGTTTTCAAAAATAAATGCAAATTTCCAAATGAGGAATCCTAACCTATGATGACTCCAAATAGTTCTCATGTATGCGGTTTAACAGATTATCACACATTCAACTTGAAGTCCTTGAACCAACTTATAACAAATACAAATACTAACATGCAAGAAATCATAAAAGCAAACCGGTTTCACATCTAGGTTGACAATAGAATGGACAAACACATGCAATATACGTTCCTGCTTCCTGTTGCAATGCACTGAACTAAAACTGAGGGTGTCCCTATACTGTTTGAAAATACAGTTGAGGTTCTCTTACGCTCTGAGCCTTACAATTAATGATGAATGACCCAACAGCATTGGTGTGCACATGGTGGTGTATTCTTAACTCGTGGTCACTCTAACTGTATTCAAATGGACCACAGATGGTATAACTATGGTGTGCGAGCCTACAGTTCTATTTTTAATCAGAATAAGGAACACCACTCCTATTTATTTCTGTATAAAAGCTCTAAATTATTATCTCGTTTTCATAAATTTATTAAAACATATTCAAACATATATTCCTAGTTCGCAACAAAACAGGGTATAACACTCATATAAATATCAACATGTAGTCCAAACCTTTATACGGCAAACATGTAGTATATGTTTACACATATACACATCTAAAATTGATAAACTGGGCATGTTTATTTTACGAGTTCACATTGCAAAATTTACCATAATAAAATCAATCAAGGTGGGAATTTTTCTGGCATGAACTAATCTTACATATTCAAACGTTTCCAAGATGGAATTCTGCTTAAATACTGGGCAACAAACTTCCTCAGTGAAAGGTTTTATCAAAGCTCATTCTTGGCAACATTTTTCCTGATTTAAATCACTTTAGTGTATATGTCATTCTATACTTAGAATGTCGCAACTAATCACACTTTTGCTTTGATATACTTAGTTTAAAACTAATGGGTTAAGTGCAAGCGTAACTTAGCGTGCACAGATAAACGGTTAACAAGATGTCACAAATTCCGTAAGTGGAAACAGACAAACAATGAACAAGCCCAAGATCCATCACTCAATACATATACACCTACACGGGTTTGTATATACATATATAAAGTTTGGATGTGTACAAAATATGCACGGCAAAACAAGGGTTGACAATACCTTTTAGTTATAGTAGTGAGAGGAAAAGCCATGAACCACACACGCAAATCCCAACCCAAGTCATACTATTTTATTCGATTTGTACTGAAATCAAATTTTTTTTCTTTTTTTTTCTTTTTTTTTTTGAAACTAAAATAAATCGTGATTGACACTCACTATTATATTCAGTGTAATTGAAATCAAATTTCTTGAAAACAAGATTAATCAGGCGTGAGATAACTCACCTTGAAACTGACGCAACCATCTCTGAGGGTAGACGTGGCTTTGATTGGAGACTACAGGTTTTGTTAATCTGGGTTTCCCCCTTTTTCTGAAATCGATCTAAGGCTTGGAGGGAGTTGCAACAGCTTCGCGGTGGTTATTATAACGACGGTGGACCGATTAAACGAAGGGAGGCCGCAGCGGTTTGCTTCGCTCGAATTGACGGTTGCAAGCAAAGAGCCATGGGTTTCAGTCAAAAGAATGGGAAAGAGACGTTTTTTTTTATTTGGGGAAAAAGAGGTTTTCGGCCATCAAAAACTGAAGAGAGAATGATTTTTGAGAAAGGGAAAATGACGATTGGGAAAGAAGTGGCGGTGGCCATTGTAAAAGGATTGAGGAAATCTGATTTCAGATGAAGGAATTGGGAAAAGGGGTTCCAATTTATAAATAAAAGAACCGTGAGAGCCAAGGCAGTAACAGTAGCCTTCGTATTTCAACTAAGGACGGTAATATTTCGGGGAGGCACATACAGAGAAGAGTTTTTATTAGTTTGTACCCTATAAAAATCTAATTCTACCGTGAACTAACGTTTTAACGCTCGATAATTGTACCGTCAATACAACTGCCGAACGTAACGAAAGTTATACGCACCTCTTTGGTTTTTTTCGTTCTGAGCTCATTAAAATTAGTCTGACTCCAATTCGACGCCATTTTGATATGATGTTTTATTTTTAAATTATTTATCCATTCATTAAATTTTATTTTGTCTATTCATCAGTAATTCCATTCGTTTCCAGGTTCCTAAGGCCAGGGTAAATCAAACACACACATTCAACCATGGATAATGTAGCATAACATATATCACCATCAAATAAAATAGTAAATAAAATGTTGAGGGATCCGGTTGGATCCCTCCAACCTGTTTCCCTGCATCCACAGATGTTAGTAACATCAAAAATATCGCATTAATGAAAAATCAATCAACGATGATTATATCAACCAATTTATCAACTATTCAACCAAACAACCATTTCACATTATAAAATAATTTTAAACGAGTGAGTTTACTCACCTTGTTTTGCAGTTGATGATTCTGCTTTTGGTTTCGTTTAAAATCAAACAACGTTTGATTTTACCTTGAAATCCCAATAGCTCGATTTTTAGCTACGTTAGTTCCATGATCAAGATTTTATCGTTATAGTCCCAACGTGGTAGATGACGTTCAATTCCTTAACCAAACTCTGTCTCCACCTTCTCATTGTCCCTCTCTAGAAAATACCATCAAGTGAAATAACATACGGTTTCAACATGACTAGCATGTTGTGTCCATCCATCACTGCAAATCTTTCACCGTTGCATCCCAAAATATATTTTACCAGACATATTCCTTTCCCATTCATTAGATTTCAAAATGTCAGATTATACTCTTTCTTCCTTTCAATAAATTCACGCTTCCCTTCACAACTGTTATTACCTGTAACCCACCCAAGTCGGTAAAAGGACAATATCACTACCCTTCATTTGATCACCCTTTTCCCCGTACCACCATACCACAGTCTTCACCACATTGAACTTCCAAATCATGGCTTCCCAGAAAAACTACTGACGTCAAATGCTACTGAACACCCTCTTGGTCATCCCAACATAACACACCTAGTTTTACAAACCACGTTTCTTCTCTTTATCTTACCACAATCAGTCTTCCCTTTCTTAATCCACGTTTTTTTTTCTTTAATCCTTCTTTGCCAAAAACCATTTGAACCAAAGTGATAACCGCTCATGATTCTTCCTATGACCGAAAATATGTATTTCCTTTTGCAAATAGGCGTTAACGTTTTTATATATGATACCAGCTCAATCACTTTACGTTCAAAACCCATTTCCAACAGTTCATTCTTCCCCAAACATATACCCTCTTCTAATCCCATACTCTATTTAACCCAAATTTCCCACAACCGACTTTGCCTGTAGAATCCCTCCCCATTGTCGCTACTTTCCTCCACAAACTCCATGCCATCACTACTAACAGCCATCACACCCCAATAATATTTGGGTTCCATCTTAGATGACTCGCTAATCAACCCTCCCCCCCCCCCCCCCATGAAAGATCACGCTCCAGAACCGAACGTCCACCCGTAACGCCATCTTCACTCAAATCTCTTTCTCTTTACCTCATCCTATACCACTCGCCCCCTTACTAACAACAATCCACTCCCTTCTGCAGCACAGTGCGACAAAGACTCCCACTAATCCTCCCAAAACTCAACGTACGTACTCGGTTTGCTACCCAAAAATAGGTTCTCACGTTCAAACCAACCGCGATGCTCCCCATCGATGGCAAGAGTCCGGCCTGCCGTCGTTGAAGACCAGCCCCATGTTGCGGCTTCTATTTTCAAGCTTGCAGGAAATGGATCGCACTATTTACAGGTAGTACAGGGATTAAAAGAAACAAATTTAATCCGATTTCATCACTGGGAAGGAAAGGTGAAGTTTGGATTGTTACTTGTATTGCTGAAGGAAGAGAAGAGAAAAGGGGTCAGCTCTTTAATTTATAGGACTTTGGGTAGCTTGGAACCCACGGTGTCCAAAATACCTTGATACGCACGGAAACCCTTTGCTTGGCAGGCACACTACTGTGAAAACGTGGAGGGCACGGTTCAATTCTATTGCCAATACACACAGTTGTTATTATATAATATTATTATAATATAACGAAACTTAGCGGTAAAGTACCAAGTAAAACTAACCACAGTAGACTTCTGTCTACTGATAAAAAAACTAATCTTGGTGTAAAAAGGTATTCTGAACCCAATGGGACAAGTTTCATCGAAATCCGAGGTCATTTGAAAAAAATTCCTTTATAAAACCAGAAATGAACACGCGTTTAAATTTTTCACGATCACTAGATAAATCAAAACAACTTGAAACTGCGAACATCGACAATAACTTTTCGATACGAACCCAACGGCACTAGTTTCGTCGCATTCTGAGACTGTTGCCCCGGTAGGCTGTTTTTGGCGCGTACCGCACTGCCCTTCTGAACACCAAATTTGCCGATCTCTAAAAATAACAAACTATATACCTACCTTGACTATATCCGACGCTACGAACTCACTGGAACTGGTTTCGTTGCTTAATTCGATCGTCTGTTCAAGTTACACTCTAATATCCCTTTATTCAGTTGAATTAATTTAATTGCACTGAACGAGCGTTTACGGCTACCGTGGTTACATACGACATCGGTTTTCCACGCCACTCAACATTGTACAATAATTTAACGATACGGTCCCAATGAAACTGATTTCGTCAAAATCTGAGTCCGTTTGCAAAACGGCTATTTTAACACGTATATTTTAAATAACGATTTTCATAGCGACTATTTGAAAATTTGATTTGACCATAACTAACAAATTATAACACAAAATCTAGATTTTTCTCTTTCATATGAAAATTATAATCAATACGGTTCCAACGTGTCTTGTTTCACAGAAATCCGACTTATATCGAATCATGTATTCTCAGTTGAAGTTCAAAACTCTATATTACGAACTGCCGCGCGATTTCGAGCTCGTTTTATATTATATTATATATTAACGTTCAAACTTCGTTTTTAATCAATAAATTCCTATATATAATTCAATTAAAATTCAAATAAAATATTTAAAGCAAATTTAAATATTCAAAATTAGACGGCCGAAAATCTGGGTCGTTACATTCCTTCCCCCTTAAAATAATTTCGTCCTCGAAATTGCTAAGGTAGGAAAAGACACCACATACCCTATTAACTCGATCCACAAATCCCTTTTGTTCACTTCCTAACTTTAGTTTAACTGGGCCAATTTATTTCAATAAAAATATTAATTTATTCTTACTAACGAAAATTTTCAAAAAATTCTGAAAATTTTCAAACATTTTAAATTCTGAAAAATTTCGGCAGCATCTCCACTGCACGGCTCAATCGGTACAACCACAACTCGCCTTTCTAGGCCTTCTCCAATCCAAAAGAAAATCAAAAAGCCAAGTGGCTTGCCTTATAGGCTCATAAAATCATCAACCCAAACAATATTGTAAACATGTACCTTTTTGTCGGGCATAATTCTATCTCTTGCACTTTCTTCCATTCTGCTCAGCATACATATATCCATTTCCAGCTGGTTTCAAATCAATCCAACTTCCAGTTTTTAACGCTCTAATCAACTTCTGATTAGTTCACTTTCATTATATCCATTCAAATATGATTCCTATTTACGTCAACCCACTTATTCAGTTTAAATCCAATTCAATTCCAATCAACAACATCCAATATATTCACTTGCTTCTTCATAAGTCGATTCATATTAATAATTCGAATCTCAACATTTCTCTTTATTTAATCTCATTTGGAATTATTTTTAATTCAATCCAAATTTTTATTTAACTTATCTTAACTTAAATTTCAATTCATTTGATACATTTTTACCATTTCAATCTGTTCAACTTATACAAGTTATATTTTAATTTTAGAATTCAAATTCCCGGCTTTATTTCAAATTAGTTTGAAATCATATATATTTATACAAATATCTTTATAATCAAATCAATTCAAAAAAAAAAATTGAATTTCTAAATCATCATTTCCTTTTCAAACAAATATTTTGATTCTCAAATTACTATGGTAGCAATCCGTCACTCAGGAACTTGAAAATGAATACCGATAATGTCGCGACCCATTATCAGTACTATTTTCTCGCCACTGAAGTGATTTCAGTGCTTAATTACTTTCAAATCCATTTAAAATCATTCTAATTCAAAAATCTCTTCAAACCAATGCTATATTACCTTTAAAATACTTCAAAGAATATTTTCAAAATATCCGGGATTTAAATTCAAATTATGGTTTGAATTAAATTTCAGTTCAGCTTATTTGTATATGCTATTCTTATACAAATTCCATTTGGTTTTATACATCCATTTCAATATTTTATAATTTCCTTTGATTGTAATAACAATCAACACATTTGATAATTTCAGAAAATTATCCCTTTATATCAAGATAACTTTTGGGCAATTTATATCACTTACCCACTTTAAAACAATACTGAGTCGATTTGTTCTGTTCGAGAGTTTAGAAACACC
Organism: Allium sativum; assembly: GCA_030737875.1. Lineage (NCBI taxonomy): Eukaryota > Viridiplantae > Streptophyta > Magnoliopsida > Asparagales > Amaryllidaceae > Allium > Allium sativum. The sequence continues at coordinate 175,526,991 of CM060913.1, read as the reverse complement.
TATCGATACGGTTGTACTTCCTGTATCGACCAGAATCCATAAACCACTCAACAAACCAGACAACACAATATAAAACAATTTTTATATCAAATCTACAAATACGCGCTCATACATATACACTCAAACTCAATCTAGGGTATTACTAACCCCATTTCTATTGAGTTACGCCACAGAGCCAAGGTAATCACTTAACCTTCAGCTCTGATACCAACTGAAACGACCCGCAAATCCGTACCCTTTGAGTCGACTAAACATACCACACGTCCAACCCAAATTGCACAGAAATACGCATCATTTTTAGAAAGAAGTCAGAGGATAAGAAATAGAAAGAAAGAAATATTAGAATAGGAGAAAACGAAGATCACAAACTCACAGCGGAACGAATAAAATATATTAGATAATATAACTTTGAAGCACAAATCAGTATTTTTATATACATACCATTATCAGAGCACAGCAGTTATTCCTGGAACAGTTATAAACACCTGTTTCCAGATACAACAAAATACACAGCGGAAAGTATGATAGTCTATAGCTAACTGGTGAAGCCTCCTGCTTCAAACTCCTCCAGGTGAATCTGTAAAATCCCGACTACTTGACTGCCCGTACAAATTTGGGCACCCAAGAGTTTAGGGAAAACAACAAAATAAACTCTGGGTCAGTCACGGGACTGGTGTGAGTAAACTCCAACCATTTGTTTAACTTTCAAAATCCTTTTCAAAAGAAAAGATAATCGTAAGACCAATCCACACATAAACACGGATGGTTTTTACCTTACGATAACCCAAAACACTTTGGAAATCATATATCATCTGATATTATAATAATGTCTAATCACAAGTAATTAAAATCTAGTAGAACGCTTGCATCTCACGCTCTACATATATAATATACAATCAAACTCGCAGGCACTTATTGGAGATTGGATTCCGACTTGACAAGGTATGGGACCACCTTCCGAACGTGTATCTCTAGAGGCAAATACACTGGGTTCAACAAGAACATCTAGCAACCCGGCCCACACATGACCGACCACTCATTTCGCTTGAGTGTATCGAATGTATATCACCGACGGTTGGGATCAGCAACCGCCTCCCGATAAGGGACAGCATCGATAGATTTAAGAACAAAAGGAATTTCTCTAGATAGGTGATCATACATCCTAATGGGTGCGACCCACATAGCCATGCTGCCTGCCCGATTTTTGTCCACTTCCGGGTTGATGAGGCTTGAGGTTTTAATTATCTTCCAGAACATCTGGCCATCATTCACTTTGAATGCCACATCGTCAGATCCATCGGAAATCACTAATTGATTCCCACAAAAATACTCAGATTGTTAGGCTAAAGAAGTTTCCCTTCTATGCCACCAACTTCGTACGTTTGAAGGAATCAACGTACGTAACCCCCTTTGGAAATACTCTGTCAGACACTCGTCCATACAAGTTGTCCTGGGTCTGGACAAACCGAAGGCACTAACCTGTAAACAGGATAGCCCTTGCATAACTCCGTCTTCAAGATATTCAGCATACTTGATTCGCAACGCTTATGCCAATACGGAGTGGTTCTCTGGATAATAATCCAACCGGTCTCTCCATATTAACAACGTTAAAATGGTCAAAACTTTGATAGTCGGTGATTTAACTATCAAATGAAAACATGTCGGTGTGCAAACAATGATATTATTTCCAAAAGGAAATTCTATCGACCAAACATCATTCAATGTTTATCCCTTTTTGTTCATTCATTTATTCATTTCCCTTTTCACTTTCATTTACATTTCTTATTTAATATATTTAGAAAATATATTCTATTAACATTGGAAAACATTTCCATTATCTGTCCTCTATATTCAGAAAACATTTCTGACTCTCATTTGGAAAACGTTTCCAAATCTCCTTCATTTGATTAAACAGATGTTTGAATAAACATCACTATGCCAAATCTCCTTCATTTGGTTTCCACTTAACCACTTTCCACTATCGAACCTTAACCATTTCTTAGTTAAAACGAAGTCAATCAAGTTGGGGTATAATTACCTCTCAGACCTTAACTGAGCAACATTTCTAACCTCGAAATAGACAAGGTTCATCTTTCCAATCTTTTAACACGCTTCCTTACGTTGCTCTCGGATTCGATTATGAATCCACCTCCTTTTCAGGAATCACTTGCTTATAACAATGATGTTATAATTCCCTGCATCCGAAATATAATAACTTTAATATGACTTTTATTTTCTAACTTGAATATCGGAAAACATTTCCAATATATAATTCCTTTATTGAGAAAACATCTTTTATTCCAGTTAGAAAACATTTCTAAACCCTTTGAATTTACTGATGTTATAAACGTCGTTACTATGACTTAAATCATAAATCATTCGTTAACTAACGATATCACTAACCAACCCTTGCTATCGAGCCTTTGAAACATTCAGAGCTCACAACTTTAAACCAAACATTGCTTTCAACAACAGCGTTAAAACCGCTATCTAGCATTATAAAACACTTATCATAACCATAGCATTAAGATTGCTATTAAAACAGTTATTATAACGGCAGCGTTAAAATTTCTATTTGGATTTACCAAGACATTTATTATAACAGCAGCGTCTAAAATTTCTGTATAGATTCACAACATCTATTATAACAACAGCGCTATGATTGTTGTTTTGAATAAAATATCGTGTGCGACGCACACGCTTCCATTGTTCATTTATAAACTCTGTTTATTTTAAACAATTCAAGTTCTCCTTTAAACATATTTATAAACTATACATTTTTCCAATCACTTAATTCGATTTCTATAAATCCCCTTTTTACATACATTTTATTTGCAAAATATTTCCTTGTTTTAAACTATTATTCTTTTATTTTAAGCATTTGAAAATCTTTCTTTAAACTTTCCTCCGTAATTTGCTAAATTCGGATCCATTTCCAAATATTGGTTTCAAAACCGATACTCACTTTCAAATATACATTCATATTTGAACTCACCTTTTAATTTATCCAATGGTCAATGATCCACTTAATTTATATCTTTATTTATAACATTTTTCTTGGTTTACCCAATGGAATAGGTTTCCATTTGCAATTCAATGAAAAAGAAATTATTTCTAATTTAGAAATAAATTCTGCTTTTAAATTCTAAATTCTTTTTTTCACATTCGATGATATTTTACGGTATCTAAAATACCAGGTTCCTAAGGCCAGGGTAAATCAAACACACACATTCAACCATGGATAATGTAGCATAACATATATCACCATCAAATAAAATAGTAAATAAAATGTTGAGGGATCCGGTTGGATCCCTCCAACCTGTTTCCCTGCATCCACAGATGTTAGTAACATCAAAAATATCGCATTAATGAAAAATCAATCAACGATGATTATATCAACCAATTTATCAACTATTCAACCAAACAACCATTTCACATTATAAAATAATTTTAAACGAGTGAGTTTACTCACCTTGTTTTGCAGTTGATGATTCTGCTTTTGGTTTCGTTTAAAATCAAACAACGTTTGATTTTACCTTGAAATCCCAATAGCTCGATTTTTAGCTACGTTAGTTCCATGATCAAGATTTTATCGTTATAGTCCCAACGTGGTAGATGACGTTCAATTCCTTAACCAAACTCTGTCTCCACCTTCTCATTGTCCCTCTCTAGAAAATACCATCAAGTGAAATAACATACGGTTTCAACATGACTAGCACGTTGTGTCCATCCATCACTGCAAATCTTTCACCGTTGCATCCCAAAATATATTTTACCAGACATATTCCTTTCCCATTCATTAGATTTCAAAATGTCAGATTATACTCTTTCTTCCTTTCAATAAATTCACGCTTCCCTTCACAACTGTTATTACCTGTAACCCACCCAAGTCGGTAAAAGGACAATATCACTACCCTTCATTTGATCACCCTTTTCCCCGTACCACCATACCACAGTCTTCACCACATTGAACTTCCAAATCATGGCTTCCCAGAAAAACTACTGACGTCAAATGCTACTGAACACCCTCTCGGTCATCCCAACATAACACACCTAGTTTTACAAACCACGTTTCTTCTCTTTATTTTACCACAATCAGTCTTCCCTTTCTTAATCCACGTTTTTTTTTCTTTAATCCTTCTTTGCCAAAAACCATTTGAACCAAAGTGATAACCGCTCATGATTCTTCCTATGACCGAAAATATGTATTTCCTTTTGCAAATAGGCGTTAACGTTTTTATATATGATACCAGCTCAATCACTTTACGTTCAAAACCCATTTCCAACAGTTCATTCTTCCCCAAACATATACCCTCTTCTAATCCCATACTCTATTTAACCCAAATTTCCCACAACCGACTTTGCCTGTAGAATCCCTCCCCATTGTCGCTACTTTCCTCCACAAACTCCATGCCATCACTACTAACAGCCATCACACCCCAATAATATTTGGGTTCCATCTTAGATGACTCGCTAATCAACCCTCCCCCCCCCCCCCCATGAAAGATCACGCTCCAGAACCGAACGTCCACCCGTAACGCCATCTTCACTCAAATCTCTTTCTCTTTACCTCATCCTATACCACTCGCCCCCTTACTAACAACAATCCACTCCCTTCTGCAGCACAGTCCGACAAAGACTCCCACTAATCCTCCCAAAACTCAACGTACGTACTCGGTTTGCTACCCAAAAATAGGTTCTCACGTTCAAACCAACCGCGATGCTCCCCATCGATGGCAAGAGTCTGGCCTGCCGTCGTTGAAGACCAGCCCCAGGTTGCGGCTTCTATTTTCAAGCTTGCAGGAAATGGATCGCACTATTTACAGGTAGTACAGGGATTAAAAGAAACAAATTTAATCCGATTTCATCACTGGGAAGGAAAGGTGAAGTTTGGATTGTTACTTGTATTGCTGAAGGAAGAGAAGAGAAAAGGGGTCAGCTCTTTAATTTATAGGACTTTGGGTAGCTTGGAACCCACGGTGTCCAAAATACCTTGATACGCACGGAAACCCTTTGCTTGGCAGGCACACTACTGTGAAAACGTGGAGGGCACGGTTCAATTCTATTGCCAATACACACAGTTGTTATTATATAATATTATTATAATATAACGAAACTTAGCGGTAAAGTACCAAGTAAAACTAACCACAGTAGACTTCTGTCTACTGATAAAAAAACTAATCTTGGTGTAAAAAGGTATTCTGAACCCAATGGGACAAGTTTCATCGAAATCCGAGGTCATTTGAAAAAAATTCCTTTATAAAACCAGAAATGAACACGCGTTTAAATTTTTCACGATCACTAGATAAATCAAAACAACTTGAAACTGCGAACATCAACAATAACTTTTCGATACGAACCCAACGGCACTAGTTTCGTCGCATTCTGAGACTGTTGCCCCGGTAGGCTGTTTTTGGCGCGTACCGCACTGCCCTTCTGAACACCAAATTTGCCGATCTCTAAAAATAACAAACTATATACCTACCTTGACTATATCCGACGCTACGAACTCATTGGAACTGGTTTCGTGGCTTAATTCGATCGTCTGTTCAAGTTACACTCTAATATCCCTTTATTCAGTTGAATTAATTTAATTGCACTGAACGAGCGTTTACGGCTACCGTGGTTACATACGACATCGGTTTTCCACGCCACTCAACATTGTACAATAATTTAACGATACGGTCCCAATGAAACTGATTTCGTCAAAATCTGAGTCCGTTTGCAAAACGGCTATTTTAACACGTATATTTTAAATAACGATTTTCATAGCGACTATTTGAAAATTTGATTTGACCATAACTAACAAATTATAACACAAAATCTAGATTTTTCTCTTTCATATGAAAATTATAATCAATACGGTTCCAACGTGTCTTGTTTCACAGAAATCCGACTTATATCGAATCATGTATTCTCAGTTGAAGTTCAAAACTCTATATTACGAACTGCCGCGCGATTTCGAGCTCGTTTTATATTATATTATATATTAACGTTCAAACTTCGTTTTTAATCAATAAATTCCTATATATAATTCAATTAAAATTCAAATAAAATATTTAAAGCAAATTTAAATATTCAAAATTAGACGGCCGAAAATCTGGGTCGTTACAATTTCAATTATCTTTGATCGCTAAAAACACACAATTGATTCATCGATTCTATTATACTTATCTTCCTTAAATGTCGTTCGATGATAGGTTCGAGATTCAAATACAAAGGAATCTTATCGAAGAATAATTCTCGCAAACCTGGATTCGAAGACTTCCGAAGACTGGGGATTCCGAAAAAATTTAAATCTCAAAATAAATTTTTATTTCCGCTGTATTATTTCCAAAATACTAAATTTCAAAATATATAATATTTCCAAAATATTTTTCCATTCAAAATTTATTTTAAAATTGTTTACACTTTTCAAAAATTATATTTTGAAATCTTTTTATTTTCAAAATCCACTTTTCCAGTGTCGATTCTATTTCAAACTCGATAAGCTATGCTTTGAATAAACCAAAGCTCTGATACCACCTGTAACGTCCCGCCTTTTTGACCGCTTCAAATTGGTAATTAAACCAATTTAAAACGTTCAAACCGACGGATCGTTATTTAGCTTATCGAGTTTAAAACAGAATCAACACAGAAAAATACAGAATAATTAACACAGTATTGAACAATGAAATCAACTTTTATTCATAAATCAAAGTTTGATATAAATCTTTCTATACAGCGGAATAAAAGTACAGTTTTGAATACAGAAAAATATTACTGCCTTAAAATCTTCAGAGTGCGCCTTCTTCGGATCCCCAGCTTCACCAACCTTCGAATCCTAAGCGGTGAACTTCTAAAATCTGTACTGCTCGGGTCTGACCCGAGCATTCCATGCAAAAACATAAAACACTCGAGTCAGGATTAATCATAGTTCAAGTAAGTTGATTTCAATATAAACTGAAAATATAACAATCGATTTCTTATATACATAAACGGTTGTGGTATCTGTTTATCAATTCTATCTATTTTTAAGGACGAACGGTATCAGGAGTTTGCGAGTGTACGCGTGTATATAACATACGCAACTACACCGCCTCAACGTCCCGAACCAAATATAAATGATAACATAGGTGATTCCGGAAGCTTGCATATACATGTACGTATACGTACACGTGTATTGCCTCAGCGTCCCAAAACGAACATGTTACGAATTCAACATTCAAGTTTAAGCACGGATGAGCATATTAGTATCAAGATTGGCATGCAAGCAAATATCAAACTGAGTATGCCAACATCAAAGAGCATGCAAATACATTTATAAGAGTAGCATCAATGCTGAAGTCAAAATACCACATATATACATTTTGCCAGGACAATATGCCAATATCAAAGGGGTCGTAAGGAGGACAGCGGCAATACCCATGCAGGTACCTCATGTGAAATCATACGGTGTATATATAATATCATTTTGCTATTTCAGTCCATAACCGTGTAAACCAATCTCAGATCATATCAGTATATATTAAGACAAGGCAATCAGCTAATTCGTAGAAGGTATATTATATATACATATATATATATATATATATATATATATATATATATAAAGACCATCATGAAACTTCAAGGGACACATACGGTTCCAGGTTTCTCCCAAAATATGGTGACATATGCGTTGTACCAATTTGTGACGCAACAGTCTTAACTAAGTAACAGTATTACTCATGAATGGTTAGCATATAAATATATAGGCTACTACAATATGATCCCTTTACTAAATAGTCTGAAACTCCCAGACAACAGGTTTAACATTGGAACATGGTCAGTAAACATGGAGAAGTTGCCATAACAGTTTAAGCACCTAGCGTTTAAACCGTATATATTTAATATGAGCAGGTGTTGTTAAATCTTGACTTATTTATAACTATATATGAACTAACCATACAATGACAATATATGTTTATCGGAACAAAGAAGGTATTCATAGATTTTACTAGTCAGAAGTTATGGCATCTCATATGACTCGCATAACCGAACATAACTTCCAATTAACAAGTTTGGACTAAGTGGATTTTTCAAAACCAGACAACTCAGATGTCCTTCCATTAAGCTACAGTGTCCAATGGTTATATGCAGTTTCTGAACTTCAAATATGTATCCAAAACTTAGTTCAATGTTAAGGCAGTAATATCCATTCAGGGATACAAGTATGGGACAGGGGCATAAATCGGTTGATGTTAAAAATATTACCACAGTTTTACTTAAAACATAACCAGGTCCATATACTACAAGCTACGGAAAAACATAACAAGTATAAGCCTTAAAGCAGTCACACAAATTCAAGAGTTTGTTTCACTAGTCAGCATAATGATGATTAAATATAATAAAGGTAAAAATGCTTTCAAACTTGAAAAACACTCTTTCAGGTTATGGGAAATTAATTTATATGAACATATGAACATTTCTAAAGCACAGGTAATCCAATATTCGTTTCTAGTATAACTAAATGCAGTGCAAGTTTTCAAAAATAAATGCAAATTTCCAAATGAGGAATCCTAACCTATGATGATTCCAAATAGTTCTCATGTATGCGGTTTAACAGATTATCACACATTCAACTTGAAGTCCTTGAACCAACTTATAACAAATACAAATACTAACATGCAAGAAATCATAAAAGCAAACCGGTTTCACATCTAGGTTGACAATAGAATGGACAAACACATGCAATATACGTTCCTGCTTCCTGTTGCAATGCACTGAACTAAAACTGAGGGTGTCCCTATACTGTTTGAAAATACAGTTGAGGTTCTCTTACGCTCTGAGCCTTACAATTAATGATGAATGACCCAACAGCATTGGTGTGCACATGGTGGTGTATTCTTAACTCGTGGTCACTCTAACTGTATTCAAATGGACCACAGATGGTATAACTATGGTGTGCGAGCCTACAGTTCTATTTTTAATCAGAATAAGGAACACCACTCCTATTTATTTCTGTATAAAAGCTCTAAATTATTATCTCGTTTTCATAAATTTATTAAAACATATTCAAACATATATTCCTAGTTCGCAACAAAACAGGGTATAACACTCATATAAATATTAACGTGTAGTCCAAACCTTTATACGGCAAACATGTAGTATATGTTTACACATATACACATCTAAAATTGATAAACTGGGCATGTTTATTTTACGAGTTCACATTGCAAAATTTACCATAATAAAATCAATCAAGGTGGGAATTTTTCTGGCATGAACTAATCTTACATATTCAAACGTTTCCAAGATGGAATTCTGCTTAAATACTGGGCAACAAACTTCCTCAGTGAAAGGTTTTATCAAAGCTCATTCTTGGCAACATTTTTCCTGATTTAAATCACTTTAGTGTATATGTCATTCTATACTTAGAATGTCGCAACTAATCACACTTTTGCTTTGATATACTTAGTTTAAAACTAATGGGTTAAGTGCAAGCGTAACTTAGCGTGCACAGATAGACGGTTAACAAGATGTCACAAATTCCGTAAGTGGAAACAGACAAACAATGAACAAGCCCAAGATCCATCACTCAATACATATACACCTACACGGGTTTGTATATACATATATAAAGTTTGGATGTGTACAAAATATGCACGGCAAAACAAGGGTTGACAATACCTTTTAGTTATAGTAGTGAGAGGAAAAGCCATGAACCACACACGCAAATCCCAACCCAAGTCATACTATTTTATTCGATTTGTACTGAAATCAAATTTTTTTTCTTTTTTTTTCTTTTTTTTTTTGAAACTAAAATAAATCGTGATTGACACTCACTATTATATTCAGTGTAATTGAAATCAAATTTCTTGAAAACAAGATTAATCAGGCGTGAGATAACTCACCTTGAAACTGACGCAACCATCTCTGAGGGTAGACGTGGCTTTGATTGGAGACTACAGGTTTTGTTAATCTGGGTTTCCCCCTTTTTCTGAAATCGATCTAAGGCTTGGAGGGAGTTGCAACAGCTTCGCGGTGGTTATTATAACGACGGTGGACCGATTAAACGAAGGGAGGCCGCAGCGGTTTGCTTCGCTCGAATTGACGGTTGCAAGCAAAGAGCCATGGGTTTCAGTCAAAAGAATGGGAAAGAGACGTTTTTTTTTATTTGGGGAAAAAGAGGTTTTCGGCCATCAAAAACTGAAGAGAGAATGATTTTTGAGAAAGGGAAAATGACGATTGGGAAAGAAGTGGCGGTGGCCATTGTAAAAGGATTGAGGAAATCTGATTTCAGATGAAGGAATTGGGAAAAGGGGTTCCAATTTATAAATAAAAGAACCGTGAGAGCCAAGGCAGTAACAGTAGCCTTCGTATTTCAACTAAGGACGGTAATATTTCGGGGAGGCACATACAGAGAAGAGTTTTTATTAGTTTGTACCCTATAAAAATCTAATTCTACCGTGAACTAACGTTTTAACGCTCGATAATTGTACCGTCAATACAACTGCCGAACGTAACGAAAGTTATACGCACCTCTTTGGTTTTTTTCGTTTTGAGCTCATTAAAATTAGTCTGACTCCAATTCGACGCCATTTTGATATGATGTTTTATTTTTAAATTATTTATCCATTCATTAAATTTTATTTTGTCTATTCATCAGTAATTCCATTCGTTTCCAAATTTTGAACTGTTAAATTTCAATTTCCTTTACAGATATACCTTATCCAAACCGATTCTGATATATTTCACCACTAATTTTCTCAATATTATTACTGTCAACGACGTTTATTAAATTAAATTTATCCATGGATATTTTCCAGACGAATTTCAAACCTAATGCAAATATCTCACCCAATTCAATTTCAGATATTTCAAAATAAATATTTGATTTCTACCTACCAATTAGAATTAAATAATGAATTCATACGCAGAACCATATATTCGATTTTAACTTTCTAATCCAAGTCTCAATATAAAATTTAAAAATCAAGATTTTAACGAATTCCATATCTCAGTTGTCGAAATTTCTGGGTCGTTACATTTTTTGACCATTTAGTTATTATTTAAAAATGTTTTTTTTATTGTTTTGGAAGTTTAAATGGTTTAATTTCAATAATTTTGAATATTTTATGTTATTCCGAAATGGTAGAAATTTAGTGGATCTGCAATATAATGTGAACTGGCATTATAAAAGGATAAATTTTTAATTAAAAATAGTACGTTTACAAAGGAAGTAGTAGCTAACGAACTCGGATTTCGATGAAATCAGTTTCATTAAATCCGAAATGATGAAATTAGGTAACCAACCAAGTTACGTCAAAAATGGCATCCGTATGTGGAAAAGGAAAAATAAAAGGGCCAAAATTTGAACTAAATTTTGACGGTAATTGGAATTTGCTAATGCTAACGACAAAACTGGAACCTGAGACCTATCCAGGAAAATTCTAAACATAGGATATTAGCTATATATGAAATCTGGGAAAATCCTATAACGGATATAGAAAGTTATTAAGGAGAAAAAATTTAAATAAATTATTTGAAAATCTAAACGAACTCCGATTTTTGATTTGAATACATAGGATTGAAGTACGTTAAAAACCGGACCAGATGGTGGAAGAATTTCTGAAAACCGTTATCGTTTGATACTCCAACATAAGACCGGAAGGTGTTGAAACTAACACAAAACACTATTTTGAATTTGAATTTAAATTATTTGAAAGTTCAAACAAATTCAAAATTGATATATTTTTATACAGTATTGAAGAGCAAGAAAAATTGAACAACATGGTTGAAAAAGATTTTGGATAAGGTATCAATAAGTAAGTCAAATTAACGTCCGAATAGGGTTGAGAAAACACACTTTACTATTCATAAATTATTAAATTTATTTATAATTTAATTAATTTAAGGATTAATCATAGCCATCCATTTTCGACCGTTGGATTCGCGCCACCTCAGCAATCCATGTGACTCCTTCGGCTATAAATAGCCCCCCCCCCCTTCATTTTAAACTCACTCCTCCTCCTCCTCTTTCAAGCTTTGGCAATGGCAGAAATAATAATAAAATATTAGGAAATAGGGAAAAGGGAAGGAAGGGAGAAAGGATGGCAAGACGGGGAGCTAGGGACTCTTAGGCAGAGGCTTAGGCTTTATGGGGTAAGTTTTTAAATAATATTTATTTATTTATTTATTTATTTGTGTAATATATATATATATATATATTATAATTAAAATAGAATTTGTAAAAATAAATATCAGAACATTCTAAGGGTGACAGAGAGGATAGTGTCTAAGGCTTGAGTTTGGAAAATATAGTTTCCTGCTCTCCCTGGCTATCCCTAACTGATCCGACGGATGGGATGATTAATTTAAATTTAAATTTTAAATTTAATTTGAATTTAAAACAGACCAGGGGCATTTTCGTAATTTTTAAACATAAACTTTAAAAGCTTATAACTTTTCAAAACAAGTCGGATTTCCACGAAACAAGGACCGTTGGATTCTTATCGAAAAATACTTTAAAATGAGTGGAAGCAGATTTTTTGACCCGGGTTAAAAATTTTAAGTTATAATTAAATGAATATTTTTAAATATTTTATTTGAAAATTAAATTTAATTAATATTAAAATGTTTTTTCAATTTTAAATTTTTTTGGATATGGCTAGAGATGGGAAAGTATGATTTTTTAGAAGGGCAGGAAAGGTAATTTGGCTAATAACGCAATTAGAAATTAATTAAGATAGAAATAATTTAATTAATTTAATTAAATATATATTCATTTAAATTAGGAAAATATTGTAAATAGCATAACTTTTGCATACATTAACGAAATTTAACGAAACAGGATCCGTTGGGATCGTATGGACGAGCACTACGCAATGGAACTGACCGCAAGTGGATTGGAGCTCGTTTGGATTTATGGTGAAATTTAACGTCTGAACCAAATCAATGACCGATTATCGTTATTCAACGTTAAACCGTCCAAGGTGAGTAAATCTCACTAACTCTGAACACTTTATATTTTTATAAAGTATTTTTAGAACTGATAATTATTGGTTGAATTGCTGAGTGTTGATTGTTTGGTTGAACTGCTAGTCAATTGATTGAAAATACCGATATAGTTATATATATTGTTAACCGATGTTGATTTTGTTTATCAGAATACCTCATATTGAAATGAAATTGATGTGAATTATATTGGGTAACATCTGTGGATGCAGGGAAACAGGTCGGAGGAATCCAACTGGATTCCTCAACATTTATTTATCGTTTTCCATATATTCTGATATATGATGTGTTATATCATCTGTTGTTGAACCTGTGTGTTTGGATGATGATTGAACCTTTTGATTTGGTATTTTTATACCATAAGTGATACTAGAAAGTGAAAAGGGATTTTCAAAGTTTATTTTGAAAATAAATTATTTATATAAAATCAATAGATTTTATATATAAAAGGAAGAGAATTTCATGAGAGAAAATGATTATAGAATCAAAGCATTTGTAAAAAAAAACAAATATTGGTGAAATCAAATAGAATGGAAAATATTGGTGAAATCAAATAGAAGGGAAAATATTGGTGAAATCAAATAGAAGGGAAATATTTGTGAAACGATTACAAATAGAAATAAAAAGGGAAACATTCGTAAAAGTATTTACAAATGGAATTGAAAAGGGAATATTCATGTAGGGAATAAAGAAAAGTTGACAGAAGTACTTATTTGTTAAATAAATAGAAAAGTTTAAACAAATATTTATTTGTTGAATAAATAGAAAAGTTAAAGGGAATATTTATTTGTTAAATAAATAGAAGCGAAAAGAGAATAGTTATTTGTTGAGCAAACGAATAGAAAAAGAATCTATTCAAGGGAAGTAATTCAAAGGAATTATTCCAAAGGAATTATTCAAAAGAGAAAAGTCAAAGGGATTAATTCAAAAGAGTTAATCAACTAGAGTTAAACCGTTGGAGTTAAACTGTTAGAGTTAAACAGTTGGAGTTAAACCGTTAAAGTTAAACAGTTGGAGTTAAACTGTTAGAGTTAAACAGTTGGAGTTAAACTGTTAGAGTTAAACCGTTGAAGTTAAACTGTCAGAGTTAAACCGTAAAGTTAAACAGTTAGAGTTAGTTAGTTAGAGTTAACCAGTTAGAGTTATTCAGTTAGAGTTATCCAGTTAGAGTTATTCAGTTAGAATTAACCAGTTAGAGTTAATCAGTTAGAGTTAATCGTTTTGAGTCAAATCGAACTAGAGTTATTCAAATATAGTAATCGAATAAGGGTTAATTGAATATTAGTTATTCAATTAGAATTGATCGAATCTAATTATTCGAGATAGAGTTAAAAATAGAAAAAGTTATTTAAGGATGAATTTCCATTTAGCACGACTGCTAGCGTAATTCGCAGGGCTGCAGATAGCCTACGACGGTCAGATGTTTCCTGGGGGAATCAGGCGTAACCATTGTGATCACTGCGATCTAGATTCAAGCAAATGGTGTTAAATCAAATAGTAATTAATCAATAGAAGTTAATTAAGTCGAGTTAGTCGAGTATTAGTAAATTAAGTAGGGTTAGTCAAAAAGGGAATTAATCGAATATCACATATTCGAAGTAGAGTTATCGAATATAGTTTATTCGAGAAGAGTAATCGAATATAGTTCATTCGAAGTGTGTTAAATCGAATATAGTTATTCGAAGGAGAGAATTATCGAATATGGTTTATTCGAAGTGAGATTTTTCGAATATTAGTTATTCGAAGAAAAGGATTATCGAATATTAGTTATTCGAACAGGGGAATCGAATATAGTTTATTCGAAAGAGAATTATCGGATAGTGATTATTCGAGAGTGAATCATACATGGAAATTCGATTATATCGAATCAAGGGAAGTAATGTTTACTTTCCATTTCAAATCAAGTTTTAATTATCTGTTAATAAAGTAGTTGGTTGTTTATTTATCCAAATTAAGATATGGAAATATATTTAAGTTAACATATTTTGAAAGCATGGAATTATAACATTTATAGTTATAATCAAATGATTCAGTAAAGGAAGTGGATTCATAAATAGAATCCGAGAGTTCGCAAGGAAGTTTCTTAAAGAGTAAAGTTTGAACTTTGTCTATTTCGAAGTTAGAAATGTTGTTCAGTTAAGGTCTGAGAGGTAATTATACCCCAACTTGATTGACTTCGTTTTTAACTAAGAAGTGGATAAGGTTCGAGAGTGAAAGGGGTTAAGTGAATTTGGTTAATGAGCGAAATGGTTGTTGTTGGCATAGCGATGTTTATTCAAACATCAGTTTAAACCCAGTGAAGGAGATTTGGAAATGTCTTCCAAATGAAAATCAGAAATGTTTTCTGAATATAGAAAATGAGAAATGGAATTGTTTTCCATTGTTAATAACGTATATTTTCTAAATATAGTAAATAAGAAATATAGGAAAACAAGAATAAGGAAAAGGGTAAATTTATGATAATTTGATGATGAATGATGATTGATCGATAGAATTTCCATCTGGAAATAATATCGTTGTTTGCACACCGACATGTTTTTATTTGATAGGTAAATCACCGACTATCAAAGTTTTGACCATTTTAACGTTGTTAATATGGAGAGACCGGTCGGATTATTATCCAGAGAACCACTCCGTATTGGCATAAGTGTTGCGAATCAAGTATGCTGAATATATTGAAGACGGAGTTATGCAAGGGCTATCCTATTTACAGAATAGTGCCTTCGGTTTGTCCAGTCCCAGGACAAACGTGAATGGACGAATGTCTGACAGAGTATATTCAAAGGATCGCGTAAGTTGATCTCTTCAAACGTACTTACGTTTGGTGGCGGAGGAATTCGTTTCTCTTAGCTGTATACCCGTGGTATTTTTGGTGAAATCAATTTGTGATTTGGCGGGTATGACGATGTGGCATTCAAAGTAATGGAGGTGGGATCTGTCAAAAGATACGTTATGACCTCAAGCCTCATCCACCGGGAAATGACAAAAATCGGGCAGGCAGCATGGCTATGTGGGTCGCACCCATTAGGATGTATGATCACCTATCTAGAGAAATTCCTTTTGTTCTTAAATCTATCGATGCTGTCCCTTATCGGGAGACGGTTGCTGATCCCAACCGTTGGTGATATACATTCGATACACTCAAGCGAAATGAGTGGTCGGTCATGTGTGGGCCGGGTTGCAAGATGTTCTTGTTGAACCCAGTGTATTTGCCTCTAGAGATACACGTTCGGAAGGTGGTTCCATACCTTGTCAAGTTGGAATCCAATCTCCAATAAGTACCTGCGAGTTTGATTGTATATTAGATATGTAGAGCGTGAGATGCAAGCGTTCTACTAGATTTTAATTACTTGTGATTAGACATTATTATAATATCAGATATTATATGATTTCCAAAGTGTTTTGGGTTATCGTAAGGTAAAAGCCATCCGTATTTATGAGTGGATTGGTCTTACGATTATCTTTTCTTTTGAAAAGGATTTTGAAAAGTTAAACCAAATGATTGGAGTTTACTCACACCAGTCCCATGACTGACCCAAAGTTTTATTTTGTTTTGTTTTCCCTAAACTCTTGGGTGCCCAAATTTGTACGGGCAGTCAAGTAGTCAGGATTTTACAGATAGACTTGGAGAGCTTGGAGCAGGAGGCTTCACGACTTATATAGCTATTGTTTATTTCCACTGTGATGCAAGGGTTGTACTCTGATAATGGTATGATATACATATACTACTTTGATTTCAAGATATGTTGTTTATTATATTTTATTCGTTCCGCTGTGAGATTCGTGTTACTCTGATGTTGTTGTGTTCTCCTTCTTCTTCTGTTCTAATTTTCTATCTTATCTATCCTCACCCTCTAATTTCTTTCTTGGACTATCCGGTAATTTCGACTTTTGATTGTTCGATAGGTGTTATATATCGGATAACCAAGGTCGCTTTTTCTCGGGTCGTTACAGGGGGGGGGGGGCTTGAGCGACGGCGTTTCTTCTTCCTGTTTCTTTTTTTGATTTTTAACGTGAGTGGAGGAAGAAGGGGAGAGATAAAGAGGAGGGTTGACTTTATATTTAATTTATATTTTTTAATTCCAAAAAGTTAGTTTTTTATTGGAACTCCAAATCGAGCCCAACGGCTGTCGCTTCTAACAAAATACCCCCATTCCGGACACAATGGTATATTTTCCGTAAACCAATATTATCGTTTTGAGCAGTTTTTTTTAAATTAAAATATTAATCAATGTATATTGAATTTGAACATACATTTTAATTTATCATGGCCACATACTGACTATAAAAATTCCAGAAAAATAAATCTAGCTATGTTTTGACGATACAGTCCTAACAAAACAAATTTTGCCGAATTTGGAGACTGTTTGAAGAATGGTCATTTTCCAGTCGATTAAAATTGACTAAAACTGTCAAAACACGTTTAACTTCGCCACGCTCACATATTGATTCCAAAAATTATGAAAATTAGAATAAAGCAATAAATTAACATCCCGTATCCAACAAAAGTGGTCTCATCGAAAATGGAAGTCATTTGCAACATTTCCATTTTTAAGGGCTATATTTCCGTAGCGACTATTCTGAATTTTCAACTGGGCATAACTTTTTATTCCCGCTATGAAATTTCAATTTTTTGGATTCGTTAGAAAGACATTTTCAAAAAGATTCTAATATTTTTGGTTACGCTAAAATCCGGTTTATTTTGAATCCTGTACATTCATTTTAAATTTGAAATCGAATTTTCAAACTACCACGCCATTTTCAATTCCTTTTATAATTACAAATAATTATTTATATTCTAACGTCGATTCAAATAAATTTATACGTGCCAATTCCATTCAATATAAATTTCTCGTCATTATTATTTAAAATAAATCATTTAAAATATTCAAAATTCATTAAAATTGCCAAAATAAAAATTTTAAATTGGCTCAGATTTTCCGGGTTGTTACAATATTAGTGTCCATCCCAAATCGGACATCAAAATCAGATTTTGATTCTTTACTGAATATTATTTTAAAATATTCATTATTTTAAAATATTCATTCTTTCTGAACTAGAATCAGACGCGGTTAATTACCATATAATGTTATTTATATGGATTTCATACAACACATGTATCGAACAACAATGATAAATAATCAACCATCATCCAGAGTGCATTCTACACTGCATAAGCATTAAAAATAAATATTTAACGCTTATAACAGTCTGTCAACCAATCGATTAACATACAACTAAACAATTGGACTAGTGTACGTCAAATATCATCCCAATACCCGTGTGGGGTTTCAACCAATTAATACTGAATATTTTTTGTGCAGTTGGGTGATGTGTAAAATTTTATCATCCCAATCCATATCTTTCAAATGTGTGTACATAAATAAATCGTCCGATTTATAAATGAATATTTATTTTATTCATATACATGTTAAAAATTATATTTTTAACGATAAATTATTTATTTCAACACATGAATATTTTATTCAATTCATTTACACAGTAAAAATGATATTTTTGTTATTCAAATATTTTATTCAACACAGGAATATTTTGGATAGTACATTTCACATCACAATAAAAAATTCACAACACAATCAAACAAACAAGTCGTCCATGGTCTGTGGACGACGGTGAGCAGTTCATATATGCAGTTATAAAATAAATAACTGTACGGAAATAATTTTAGTGAGAAGTTATCACATTGGGATCCACTCCGCCGGTTTTTATCTGAATTTCAGTTCTATTTGGATTTTAATTTTCCTAAAATTTTGATTTGCTCCGTTTTGATTCTGGTCAGTTCTGAAAGATAGTGTTCGTCGCTGCGAATCCAACGCAACTTGAATCACTATATTTCGTTTCCGTATGACGAAGATACGTTAATTTATACATTTGATAATCTAATATATAATTAATTAAACATTAATCAACTAATTAACCCCTAATTACATTATCCTCCACGTTAACTTGTTCTTCCTTCAGCGATTAAACCGAACCCATGCTCCATACTTCATCCCGCCGTTGCACCTAACCCCGACCACCAGACCTCGATCTGAGGTGACCATCGCCTCCGCCATCATCTCCTCCACCCACGACCAGAACGACGCCATTTCCACATTCTTCCAACGCCCCAAAAACTTCTTCGAATGGCAGCCATTTCGGCTCGAAATTCGAGCTCAACACCACATGAAAATCCATCAAACCCGTAGTGATTTGGAGCTCATGAAATGGCTCCACAATTTTGCTTTAAAAGCTCATTTAATTATTGATTTAATTTTGTGAAATTTAAGGGAAATCGGCGGAGCGATTTGGGTCTTTCGAATGAAGGTGGCAGCGCTGAGTAAATGCTGGAGATTTAGGGTTTTATAAATTAGTACATATATAATAATATTATTTAATTTACTAAATACTTGCTTATTGATACGAACTCCAAATCGAACCCAACGACTGTCGCCGCAAGCTAAATACCCTCATTCCGAACAAAATGGAATATGTTTCATAAGCCAATTCGGCTGCTTCGATAGGTTTTTTTTATCAAAATTGAAATATAAATTAATATATATTTAATTTAAACGTACATTTCAATACACCGAGGCCATATACGGACTCTAAAAATTACAAAAAAATTATTTTTGACTTTGTTTTGATGATACGTTCCTAACAAAACTAATTTCGTCGAATTTGGAGACCGTTTGAAAAATGACCATTTTCTAGTCGATCCAAATTGACTAAAATTGACAAAACACGTTTTCTTTTGCCACGCGAACATATTGATACAAAAAATTTTGAAAATTGGAATCTAGCAATAATTTGACATCCTGGATCCAACAAAAGTGGTTTCGTCGAAAACGGAAGTCGTTTGCAAAATGGCCATTTTTAAGGGCTATATTTCCATAGCGACTATTCTAAATTTTCAACTGGGCATAACTTCTTATTCCTGCTATGAAATTTCAATTTTTTGGGTTTGTTGGAAAGATATTTTCAAACAGATTCAAATATTTCTGGCTTCACCAAAATCAGTTTATTTTGAATCATGTACATTCATTTGAAATTTGAAATCGAATTTTCAAACTACCGCGCTATTTCCAATTCCTTTTATAATTAAAATAATTTTTTATATTCTAAGTTTGATTCAAAAAATATATACATTCTAATTCTGTTCGAAATAAATTTCGAGTCATTATTATTTAAAATAAATCATTTTACATATTCAAAATTCATTAAAATTGCCAAAATAAAAATTTTAAATTGATTCTGATTTTCCAGGTTGTTACAATCTCCCCCACTTAAAATCTTTTCGTCCTCGAAAAGGAATGGAGGTTAAAGTTGTTTTACTAATCAACTCAACTTTAATTCTGGCTTTCATTCTTCAACTTTTCAGTTTCTAAGAATTTCTAATTTTTCAAAAATTTGGCTAACACCCGAAATTTTCAAAAAAATTCGCCATAACCTCCTTTGTACGGGGAGCACCAGGAAAATCCCCAAACCACCACACATGCCCTCTCATCTCAAAAAGTAAAAGAAAAAGCCAATCGGCTCATAAAATCGTCCAAACCCAAGAAATATAGTAAACATGTACCTATTTGTGGGCACAAAATTTTATTTCTTTGCTTAGCTTCCCCTTCTATGACCTGTTCAATATATATGCATGTACGTGTATGCAATTTCAAACAATTTTCAATTCTATTCAATATTTGATACAATTTGGTTATATGTACCGTTCTTTCACATAATGGTTTTATTAGATAACAAATAATCATACAACACAACCATCAATCAATTAGTGAATTAACATTTCAAATTCTTAATTTTGACATATATACAGAAAATCATGTTTTCGATGCCAATTTACAACAACAACAATATCTAGTTTTGGTTCTCACATCAGTAAAATGGAAATATATAGATATCTCACTTTCAAAACTAGAACATAAATTCTGATGATGTAGCTACAATCATTAGAATCATCTCAAGGCGACTGGAGTGCGATTCTATATCTATCCAGTATATTAAAACTTCAAATACACGTGGATCAGACGTGTGCGCAAAATCATTATATACTTGATTGCCAAAATCAATATAAAAATAATATTCAAATACGAATAACTGATTTAAATTTTCAAAACAAAAATTGTTTTCATCTTTATTTGAAAACAACTCTCTTCCGACTCATTCTAGGATACTACTAATGTAACAACCCAGAAAATCTGAACCAATTTAAAAATTTTATTTTGGCAATTTTAATGAATTTTGAATATTTAAAATGATTTATTTAAATAATACCGACAAGAAATTTATTTTGAATAGAATTAGAACGTATATATATTTATTTGAATTGAAGTTAGAATATAAATATTTATTTTAATTATAAAAGGAATAGAAAATGGTGCGGTAGTTTGAAAATTCGATTTCAAATTTCAAATGAATGTACAGGATTCAAAATAAATCGGATTTCAGTGAAACTAGAAATATCTGAATCTGTTTAATGATATCTTTCTAACAGATGTAAGAAACTGAAATTTCACCGTAAAAGTTGAAAATTACGTCCAGTTTAAAATTCAGAAAAGTCGCTGTGGAATTTATATATTTTTTAATATATATAAAGGCCATAAAAATAGCCATTTTGTAAACGACCTTTGTTTTCGACGAAACCACTTTTGTTGGATTTGGGATGTCAAATTATTGCTAGGTTTCAAAATTCATAATTTTTAGAATCAATATGAGAGCGTGGTAAAAGGCAATGTGTTTTGATAGTTTACTCAAATTGGATCAACCAGAAAATGGCCTTTTTTCAAACGGTCTTCAAATTCGATGAAATTAGTTTTATTAGGACTGTGTCTTCAATACAAAGCTAGAAATAATTTTTCTGGAATTTTTAGACTCAGTATGTGGCCCCAGTAAATAAATTGTGCATTAAAATTAAATATATATTGATTTATCTTATAATTTAAAGAAAAACTAGTCGTAACAGCCGAATTGGCTTACCGGGCATATCCCATTGTGTTCGGAATGGGGGTATTTGGCTAGTGGCAATAGTCGTTGGGGGTTAAATTGAAGTTCGAATGTGAAATCCACTCTTTACAATTAACTGGAATAAAATAATATTTTAAAGTATATATATAACCCCAAGGAAACCCTAAATTTCCTTTCCCCTTTCTGCGTGCCGTCATTATTCATTCGACGGCCAGATCGCTCTCGTTTTTATCCCATAAATTCTCTTACTCCCAAATCAATTCGTGAAGATTTCAACTGCAATTATCTTCATTTGGCTGAGCACTTCAATCCCTACAGTGGAGATCTGTTTTAAAACGGTGTGGTGCTCGATTTCTGGGCCTAAAGCTGCCGATGTTGGAGGGGATTTCTGGAAGCGGTGGGGGTTCAAACTGGCATCGACGGCCAGTGGAAGGCGGCGGCGAGGGCGGCTTCACCGTGGCGATGTTGGATCGGCCTATCATGGCATGTGAGTAGGGCGCGATGGAGATTTTCCAATCAACGGATGGGTTCGTTTACCTGAATGTGAGGAACGGAGGGTGAACGATGACTAACAGAAGAAAGGTCTTGTTTTTATTATTTTATTTAAACCAATTATTCTGTTTAATTTAAGCAATGGAAGTAAAAATAAGTTTTTATTTTATATTATGTACATTATTTAAAATCTGAATTATAATATAAGTTTTAATAAAAATATGATGTTTAATGTATAATACAGTTTATAAAAATATATGTTCACATTGTTTTAAAATAAAAATATCCTTATTTTTAAAATAGGAATAGAAATATAGAATTGATTTTTAAAAATATAGAATAGAATTGATTATTAAAAATATACGTTGTTTTAAAAATACAAATATACATTGATTTTTGAAAACAAAAAAAGGATTGTTTTGAAAATAAAATTAGCATTGTTTTCAAAAAATAAATAGCATGGATTTTTAAAGAAAAGAATAACGTTGATTTTTTTTAAAAAAAATAGAAACAGCAAAATAAAAGTATGATTTTTAATTTTACATTAGCAAAATAAAATAGAAGTTGATTATGAGGATAAAAATAGAATTTTTATCGTATGTCAAAAATATTTTTATGAAGATAAAAATAAAAATAGGACTTTTGTCGTATATAAGAAAATACTTTTAGATCGATAAAAATATGATTTTTATCATATGTATGCTATTTAAAAAATAATCATACTAAGAAATAATTAATGATAGAGGAAAAATATGATTTTTAACATGTATATGTTATTTATGAAATAGACGTGCTGGAGTTCTGGGAAAAAACTAAAATTGATAACCAAAGAATGGCGGAGTGGAAGCCTAAGGTGAGAACTTCTCACTTTAAATAAATTTCCAGTTAATAAAATATACTAGGATGCAGACGGTGCTTAGTAGCACCCGATACCGTCGTCCACAGACCATGGACGACTTGTTTGATTATGATGTGTTGTGAAGTTTGTTTGTGATTTTGATGTGAAATGGATAATAAAACATTCATGTTTGAAATAAAATATTTTATCATTAAAAATATAAATTTTAACGTGTATATGAATAAAATAAATATTCAGAATAAAATAAATATTCAGAATAAAATAAATATTCATTTACAAACCGGACGGTTTGTTTATGTACACTGATTTGTCTGATATGGATTGGGACGATAAGTTTTACACATAGCCCAACTGCGCAAATAATAAACGGTATTTGTTGTTTGAAAACCACACACGGGTATTGGGATAATATTTAGTGGTATGCCAATCGATGGGTTGACAGACTGTATAAGCGTTTTTAATGCTTATACAGTTGTAGAATGCACTCTGGATGTTGTATGAATTTTTAATGATTGTTTATCGTTATTATTATATCCATGTGATGTTGAAATCCATATAAATAAAATTATATGATTATTGAGGGAGTCTGGTTCTAGTTTAGAATTAACGAATATTTTAAAATAAAATTCAGTGAATTGAAATGAATTTGAAAATCAAATTGAATTGAAATGAATTTGAAAATCGAAATGAATTGAAATGAATTTGAAAATCGAATTGAGTTGAAATGAATTTGAAAATCAAATTGAATTGAAATGAATTTGAAAATCGAATTGAATTGAAAATCAAATTGAATCGAAATGGAATTGAAATCGAATTGAATTGAAAAATAAAATTGAAATCGATTTGAAATGAATTTAAACGAATATATAAAGAATATTCAATTTTGATTTGTAATTGAAATGAAGTGGAACCGTTTTAAAACGAATTTAAAACAATTTATAAAATTCATTTTAAATGGAAATCGATGAAATATTATATATATATATATATAATATTATAATGGCCTGAATAGAACGCGCCGCAAACAGCGACCGTTCGCGAATTTCGACCATTGACTTCGAATGGATATTTCGGGAGATCCGACCATCGGATTCTCCTAAAATCGGAACTGTTGGGTTCATATCGAAAAGAGCCTTCCAACGAACATAAAAGATTTGAAATCTAACAGCTGGATTTAGAGTTATGTCCAAATCAAATTTGGAAAAGGTCGTTGTAAGTGCAGTTCGATGACCGTTTATGGAAATCGACTATATAGGCCTTGATAAAATTATTAAAAATATCAATAATTTGTGTAAAATCATAATAAATGATTTAGAAAGAATTAGGATGAAAAATTCCATATTTGAAAAGATTAAAATATTTTTTTATCGAAATGAACTAGTTGTGGACTAGAATTAGAATCCAATATTTTTAAATAAATCAATTGGATTTGAAATGGTTTAAAAATAACCAAAATTTCCAGTATACGAATTGGAATGGATTTGAACCGAAATTATCTTCGGAATATTTCGATATGGGATCCGGCGATTATACGGACATTGTGGAGGAATTTGAAAGATATATATATCGTTATTCCAATACGATATTTGTTGATTTCAGAATTTAATATTGAATATAAGCCGATATATTTTCTATTCAAAGCCTTGTATTTGATATCAAATTGGATTTTGGGTTTTTCGTGAATGGTGTCTTCATTAAAATTGTTCTTAAATCCCGTGTGAAAAGGATAAATCTTTTAATTAAGATTTAAAGTAGAAATTTACCAATTAATTAAAATTGAATTGGAATTGAATTGAAATTTGTTTTTGGGTTTATCGTGAACAGTGTTTTAAATAACACTTGTTCTTTAACCCGATTAACAATGGAAATGGGATTTTGGGTTTGTCTTGAATGGTATCTTTAAAAATACTGTTCTTAAACCCAATGGAGTTAAGAAAATTTGAATTTAGTTGGAGATAAGCTAAGTTGAATGGTTTCCTGGGTATTGATCTGATGTTGGTTTCGGCCTTCGGGATTAATACTTAGGGAATCGTTCTCTTACTAATTTACGGCTAGAGACTGATGGAATGGAATGTGATTTTGGGTTTATCGTGAACCGTGTTTTAAATGACATTGGTTCTTTAACCTAGTTAAAGATAAGATTAAATTCTCAACTTTGAATAATCAATAATATTGATTTTTGGGAAGTTTAAAACTAAATGGAGTTTTTAATGAATCTTTAATTAGATTGAAAAGTGAATGTGATAATTAAAATTATCAATTTAAGAAAATGATCGAAAATGAAGTACCACCAGTTTTACTCCAGGTGATAGCTAAATCTTTAATTAGATTTGAACGTGAAATGGTAATTAATATTTTACCGATAACACCATGGTGTTAGATATGGAGTATTACTAGTTTTGCTCCATGGTATGAATATGTTGAGATTGGGAAATAAAATAAATGATTACTTCGGTGTGGTTCGCTAATCCCGACTAGTTTGGAAAACCTTAATCTAGTTTGATATCCAAAGGAAGATTAAAGTATAAATTTAAAGAATTTATCTTTGATAAAATTAATGGGAACCTTTCCCAAAGGAAAAGAATATTTGAATAAAAGAATATTCTGGATTGGAATGAGGGGTATGATGTGTAGTTATAGCACTTGATTATAAGATACGCGGGTTATTCAGAAAGGCCAGGTTTATACCCATTCTGAATAACTGATTCGACGATAAGTCGAAGAGATTGAAGATGGTGCAAGACCGATGATCTTCACATCGAATGGATTGGTACTACTGATGCTCACGACTGGAGTAGCTACCTTGAAGGGG
Source organism: Allium sativum (assembly GCA_030737875.1). Lineage (NCBI taxonomy): Eukaryota > Viridiplantae > Streptophyta > Magnoliopsida > Asparagales > Amaryllidaceae > Allium > Allium sativum. Next base: position 175,500,877 of record CM060913.1, on the reverse strand, counting down.
CTAAAGTGGTAGCCATCTGGACGTACTTGTTGATTGTACGGATATGCGAGGGCCTCTCTCTTGTATTGGACATACAAGACGAGGAATATAGTGCCTCCGGTTTTGTTCAAACCTAGAACGGACTTGTAAATGGATGGTGTGTATGACATTGGATTTTATTTTGTGCTGATTGATCTCTATTAAATATACATCTGCTTGGTGAAAGGGAATTTATTCCCTTACTTCACCCTTCTCTGGACGTACGGGATCAGAGGTGTATATAGATAGACATTAGCCGCATGGCGTAAATTGCCTTTGTGGCATGCCTAAGTGGAAAATGATAAGGCTTCTGTTGAAAAGCAGAGTCTTGTGGTTGATGATCAAAGCACAACTTTAATATAGCACGGCTTTGTGTAGCGTTAATTCGCGAGCCTCACACCCAGGTATGGTGGTAAACTGATGGTTAGATCAGTATGCTTTTAGAGGATGGGCACCTTAGTGGTGTCGTGGATTCGGTTGACCGAGATGAGCTGAGTGTGGTCGCCCCCACGCTCAGGAGGGATAGGACACACCCCCCGAGTTCCCAGATGGATAGGGTTAGTGGTGTTTTCACATGCCTATGACGTAAACCGCGGTAACTTGTTTTCCTGGATAGTGCGGATGTGCATTACGGTGCTTTCGCATGCCTGCGACGTAAACCATGGGGAATTGCACTACGCGGTCGATCTTTCGAATCGGTAACCATCAATATGGAAATCCAATTTCCAAGTACGACATTTTTCGGTTTTGATTGTAGAGCCTAGTATTGGCGACATGATATATGGTACCCATGTCATCTATGATTGATACATTTATATTTGAAGTTGTTTCCCTCACTTATAGCAATAATAAAAGATGAAATTTCGCGTATCAAGCATATTTGGCTATTATAAGGGAAGACCCTATCCTCCGGCTTGCGTTGCATTGTGTGATGGGACCTGGGTCTTATAATAGCTTCATTATTCTTTATTTAGCATTGCGCTGTTTGTTTTATGCACTGTTATTCTTGGGAGGAAACCCGTTCCGTGTTACATGGCGTTGTCCCTCGATTTACCTAACTTTAAAATAAAGATTAATAACTGTTTTAGTTCTCACACTACTCACATGACTGACCTGGAGTTTATTGTTTTAACCTAAACTCTGGGTGCCCCTTATTTCCACACGGGCAGCTAGTAGTTGGTTTTTGCAGATATTATATTCACAGGATGCTGGTTTACAGCTGTAGTGATATTCGAAAAGCTCTGTATCCTCGTATTTATTTCAGTTGTGTTTTGTATTATTTTTCCGCTACTATGTATTTTAAAGTAATTTAAATCTCTGATATTTTTATGATGTATAATATTTGTTCATACTCTGTTATATTCATGTATTCTGATGGGATTGTTGTAATAAATAATGAAATGTTCTTCTGTTTGTGTTCTGATTTGTCGTGTTCTCAAAGCAATCCGAGCTTTCCTTATACGGGGAAGTTTGGGTCGCCACAGGTGGTATTAGAGCTTTGGTTTACAGAGCTCGAGAACTTGACACATTAGAACCAAACTAAAGAATTCATCAGAGATTGGATTTGTAATATCCAATGAGAATGACTCGTTAGAGATAGGATCAGTAGTATCCTAGAATGAGTGTGAAGAGTGTTATTTTTTAAAATGAAAATGAAAGCGAATTTTGTTTTGAAATTTATATCAAATTATACGTATTTGAATATTTATTTTATTTTGAATTTGGACAATCGAGTTTATGAAGATTATGTATATACGCGTCATGAGCGTGTATTCGAAGTCTCAAATATACTAGGTAGATATAGAATCACACTCTAGTCGCCCGGAGATGATTTTGATGATAGCGATCGCATCATCAGCATATGTTTTCGAGTTTCGAAGGTGGGATTTCTATATATCTCCAATCGACTGGTGTGAGAACCAAAACCTTATTTTGAATTTATTGTTTGGAATTTGACACTAGAAATATGATTTATGTATATATATATATATATATATATATATATAAGTTATATGTTTTGGAATTTAATTCAATAATTGATTGCTGATTGTGCTGTCTGATTATTAGTTCAACTAAATAAAAACATTGGAATAATAAATCCAATATGAGAATGAAAAGTTGAATTGAACCAAATTTAACCAATATATGAACGAAAGGTAAATTTAAGCCAAATTGAATCAAATTTAGAACTAAATTGAAATTGTTTGAAAATGCATGCATACACATTGAACAGGTCATAGCAAGGAGGCTAGAGAAGAGGAATAAAATTGTATGCCCAACAAATAGGTACATATTTACTGTTTTGGTTGGGATTGATGATTTTATGAGCTGATTGGCTAGCCGCTTGGCTTTTTCTTTTTCTTTTTGAGAAGAGAGGGCCTGTGTGGCAGTTTGGGGAATTTCGTGGTGCTCCCCGTACAAAGGAGGTTATGGCGAAATTTTTCGAAAATTTAGGGTGTTAGCTAAATTTTTGAAGAATTGGAAAATTCTTAGAAACTGAAAAGTTGAAGAATGAAAGCCAAACTGAAAGTTGAGTTGATTAGTAAAACAACTTTCAGTTCCGTTCCTTTTCGAGGATGAAAAGATTTTAAGTGGGGGAGATTGTAACAACCCAGAAAATTTGAACCAATTTAAATTTTATTTTTTGGCAATTTTAACGAATTTTGAATATTTAAAATGATTTATTTTAAATAATAATGACAAGAAATTTATTTTGAATAGAATTAGAACATATATATTTATTTGAATCGAAGTTAAAATATAAATATTTATTTTAATTATAAAAGGAATAGAAAATGGCACGGTAGTTTGAAAATTCGATTTCTAATTTCAAATGAATGTACATGATTAAAAATAAATCGGATTTCAGCAAAAACAGAAATATCTGAATCTGTTTAATGATATCTTTCTAATGGATGTAAGAAAATGAAATTTCACTGTATAAGTTGAGAATTACTTCTAGTTTAAAATTCAAAAAAGTCGTTGTGGAATTTATATATATTTTAATATATATATATATATATATATATATATATATATATATAAAGGCCTTAAAAATAGCCATTTTGCAAACGACCTCCGTTTTTGATGAAACCACTTTTATTGGATTCGGGATCTCAAATTATTGCTAGAATTCAAAATTCATAATTTTTAGAATCAATATGAGAGCGTGGGAAATGAAAACATGTTTTGACAGTTTATTCAAATTGGATCGACCAGAAAATGGCCATTTTTCAAATGGTCTTCAAATTCGACGAAATTAATTTGTTAGGACCGTATCGTTAATACGAAGTTAGAAATTATTTTCATGGAATTTTTAGAGTTAGTATGTGGCCCTAGTAAATAGAAATGTGCATTTAAATATAATATATATTGATTTATCTTATAATTTAAAGAAAAACTGGTTGTAACAGCCGAATTGGCTTTCCGGGGATATCTCATTGTGTCCGGAATGGGGGTATTTGGCTAGGGCGACAGTCGTTAGGGTTAAATTGAAATTCGAATGTGAAATTCACTCTTTAGAATTAATTGGAATAAAATAATATTTAAAAGTATATATATATATAACCCCATGGAAACCCTAAATTCCTTTTCCCCTTTCTGCGCGCCGTCATTATCCATTCTATTGCCAGATCGCTCTCGTTTTTATCCCACAAATTCTCTTAATCCCAAATAAATTCGTGAAGATTTCAACTGCAATTATCTTCATCTAGCTGAGTACTTCAATCCCTATGGTGGATATCTGTTTTAAAATGATGTGGTGCTCGATTTCTGGGCCTAAAGCTGCCGATGTTGGAGGGGATTTCTGGAAGCGGTGGGGGTTCGAACTTGCATCGACGGCCAGTGCAAGGCGGCGGCAAGGGCGGCTTCACCGTGGCGATGTTGGATCGGCCAATCATGGCCTGTGCGTGGGGCGCGACGGAGATTTTCCAATCAGCGGATGGGTTCGTTTACCTGAACGTGAGGAACGGAGGGCGAACGATGATTAACAGAAGAAAGGTCTTGTTTTTATTATTTTATTTAAACCAATTATTAAGTTTAATTTATGCAATGGAAGTAAAAATAAGTTTTTATTTTATTTTATGTACATTATTTAAAATCTGAATTTTAATATAACTTTGAATAAAAATATGATATTTAATTTATAATACGGTTTATAAAAATGTACGTTCACATTGTTTTAAAATAAAATTATCATTATTTTTAAATTAGGAATAACCATATAGAATTGATTTTAAAAATATAGAATAGAATTGATTATTAAAAATATACGTTGTTTTAAAAATACAAATATACATTGATTTTTGAAAACAAAACGAGGATTGTTTCGAAAATAAAATTAGCGTTGTTTTTTAAAAATAAATAGCGTGGATTTTTAAAGATAAGAATAACATTGTTTTTTTTAAAATAGAAACAACAAAATAAAAATATGATTTTTATTTTTACATTAGCAAAATAAAATAGAATTTGATTATGAAGATAAAAATAGAATTTTTATCATATGTCAAAAATATTTTTATGAAGATAAAAATAAAAATAGGATTTTTATCGTATATAAGAAAATACTTTTAGTTCGATAAAAATATGATTTTTATCGTATGTATGCTATTTATAAAATAATCATACTAAGAAATAAATAATGATAGACGAAAAATATGATTTTTAACATGTGTATGTTATTTACAAAATAGACGTGCTGGAGTTCTGGGAAAAATCAAAAATTGATAACCAAAAAATGGCGTAGTGGAAGCCCAAGGTGAGAACTTCTCACTATAATTTAATTTCTAGTAAAAATATATACTAGGATGCAAACGGTGCTTAGTAGCACCCGACACCGTCATCCACAGACCATGGACGACTTGTTTGATTATGATGTGTTATGAAGTTTATTTGTGATTTTGATGTGAAATGGATAATAAAACATTCATGTGTGAAATATAATATTTTATCGTTAAAAATATAATTTTTAACGTGTATATGAATAAAATAAATATTCAGAATAAAATAAATATTCATTTACAAACCGGACGGTTTGTTTATATATGTTGATTTGACGGATATGGATTGGGACGATAAATTTTACACATCGCCCATCTGCATAAATAATAAATAGTATTTGTTGTTTGAAAACCCCACATGGGTATTGGGATAATATTTGACGTACACTGATCCCAATAATTAGTGGTATGTCAATCGATGGGTTGATAGACTGTATAAGCGTTATTTATTTATTTTGATGCTTATACGGTTGTAGAGTGCACTCTGGATGTTGTATGAATTTTTAATGATTGTTTATCGTTATTGTTGTATACATGTGATGTTGAAATCCATATAAATAAAATTATGTGGTTATTGGTGGAGTCTGATTCCAGTTCATAATTAACGAATATTTTAAAATAAAATTCAGTGAATTGAAATGAATTTGAAAATCGAATTAAATTCGAATGAATTTGAAAATCGAATTGAATTGAAATGAATTTGAAAATTGAATTGAATTGAAATGAATTTGAAAATCGAATTGAATTGAAATGAATTTGAAAATCGAACTGAATTGAAATAAATTTGAAAATCGAATTGAATTGAAATGAATTTGAAAATTGAATTGAATTGAAATAAATTTGAAAATCAGATAGAATTGAAATGAAATTGAAAATCGAATTTAATCGAAATGGAATTGAAATCGAATTGAATTGAAAATTAAAATTGAAATCGATTTGATATGAATTTAAAACGAATATATAGAGAATATTCAATTCTGATTTGAAATTGAAATGAAGTGGAAATCGTTTTAAAACGAATTTAAAACGATTTATAAAATTCATTTTAAATGGAAATCGATGAAATATATAATATATATGTATATATATATTATAATGGCCTGAATAGAACGCGCCGCGCAGCGACCGTTCGCGAATTTCGACCATTGACTTCGAATGGATATTTCGGGAGATCCGACCGTCGGATTCTCCTAAAACCAGAACCTTGGGTTCGTATCGAAAAGATCTTTCCAACGATATAAAAGATTTGAAATCAAACGTTTGGATTTGGAGTTATGTCCAAATCAAATTTGGAAAAGTACGTTGTAAGTGCAGTTCGATGACCATTTATGGAAATCGACTGTACGGGCCTTGATAAAATTATTAAAAATATCAATAATTTGTGTAAAATCATAATAAATGATTTAGAAAGAATTGAGATGAAAAATTCCATATTTGAAAAGATAAAAATATATTTTTATCAAAATGAACTAGTTATGAACTAGAATTAGAATCCAATATTTTTAAATATATCAATTGGACTTGAAATGGTTTTAAAAATAACCAGAATTTCCAATATACAAATTGGAATGGATTTGAATCGAAATTATCTTCGGAATATTTCGATATGGGATTCTGCGATTATATGGACATTGTAGAGGAATTTACAAGATATATATATCGTTATTCCATTACGATATTTGTTGATTTCAGAATTTGATATTGAATATAAGCCGATATATTTTCTATTCAGAGCCTTGTATTTGATATCAAATTGAATTTTGGGTTTGTCGTGAATGGTGTCTTCATTAACACTGTTCTTTAATCCCGTGTGAAAAGAATAAATCTTTTAATTAAGATTTAAAATAGAAGTTTACCAATTAATTAATATTTAATTGGAATTGAAGTGAAATTTGTTTTTGGGTTTATCGTGAATGGTGTTTTAAATAACACTTGTTCTTTAGCCAGATTAACAATGGAAATGGGATTTTGTGTTTGTCGTGAATGGTATCTTTAAAAATACTGTTCTTAAACGCAATGGAGTTAAGAAAATTAGAAACTAGCTGGAGATTAGCTTAGTTGAATGGTTTCCTGGGTATTGATCTGATGTTGGTTTTGGCCCTCGGGATTAATACTTAGGGAATTGTTCTCTTACTAATTTACGGTTAGAGACTAATGGAATGGAATGTGATTTTGGTTTATCGTGAAACGTGTTTTAGATGACATTGGTTCTTTAACCTAGTTAATGATAAGATTAATTTCTCAGCTTTGAATAATCATTAATATCGATTTTTGGGAAGATTAAAACTAAATGGAATTTTAATGTATCTTTAATTAGATTGAAAACTGAATGTGATAATTAAAATTATCAATTCAAGAAAATGATCGAAAATGAAGTACCACCAGTTTTACTCCAGGCGATAGCTAAATCATTAATTAGATTTGAACGTGAAATGGTAATTAATATTTACCGATAACACCGTGGTGTTAGATATGGAGTATTACCAGTTTTGCTCCATGGGATGAATGGGTTGGGATTGGGAAATAAAATAAATGATTACTTCGGTGTGGTTCGCTAATCCCGACTAGTTTGGAAAACCTTAATCTGGTTTGATATCCAAAGGAAGATTAAAGAATAAATTTAAAGAATTTATCTTTGATAAAATTAATGGGAACCCTTCCGAAAGGAAAAGAATATTTGAATAAAAGAATATTCTGGATTGGAAAGAGGTGTATGATGTGTTGTTATAGCACTTGATTATAAGATACGCGGGTTATTCGGAAAGGCCAGGTTTATACCCATTCTGAATGACTGATTCGACGATAAGTCGAAGAGATTGAAGACGGTGCAAGAACGACGATCTTCACATCGAATGGATGGGTGCTACTAATGCTCACGATTAGAGTAGCTACCTTGAAGGGGCTAAAGTGGTAGGCGCCCGGACATACTTGTTTATTGTACGGATATGCGAGGGCCTCTCTCCTGTATTGGACATACGGGACGATGAATAAGGTGCCTCCGGTTTTGTTCAGACCTAGAACGGACTTGTAAATGGATGACATGTCTGAAATTGAATTTTATTTTGTGTTGATTGATCTCTATGAAATACACGTCGGCCTAGTGAGGGGGAATTTATTCCCTTAATTCACCCTTCTCCGAGACGTACGGGATCAGAGGTTGTATATCGATAGACATCAGTCGCATGGCATAAATTGCCTGTGTGGCAAATGTTCAAGGCTTCTATTGAAGTTGAGACGACCCGAAATCCCGTTCTCACGGAGACAAGGGTTATCTTTGGAATATAACACAGAAATAGATAATAGCAGAACAGAATTAAATAAATACACCAGATATGAACAATAGAATATACTGGATAAAAGTAATCATCAGAGTTACACAGTATACAGGATCTTACTTAGTACAAATACAGTTCAGCTATTCATAAATGTCTACAGCGGAAATAAACAAAATATGTACAATATGAGCTGAACAGCATAAAAAGAAATAAATGACAGAATCCATCTTTAGCTCCAGCTATCCAGAAAGAACCAGCTAAACCTGAATACAAGGCTGCCCGTGTAGAAAAAGGGGCACCCGAGTTTGAAAGTGAAACAAACTACGAGTCAGTCATGGGACTGGTATGAGAAGTCTACTCAATACATATATAATATGGCAAATCACAGGACCACGCCACTTTCGCGGAACGGGTTTACTCCATTGGATTGCCAGTGCTTTAAAACAAATCATTCTTTTAAACATCGCTATGCTTTTCATAAAAATGAAGCCATTATAAGACCCAGTTCCCATCACACAATGCAACGCAAACCGGAGGATAGAGTTTTTACCTTATAACGACCAAAATATGCTTGATACGAATAAAACAAAGGCATTTGATATTATTGCTAGTGTTTATATGTTTTGAAAACAATTTCAAATCATAACTATCAATCATAGACGACATGAGCGTCCCATGCCACTATGTCGCCAAGTATATATATACAATCGAAACCGCACGATCACGTATTTGGAAATTGGATTTCCGTCATGAACCAAGGCAAAAGATAGTCCTTACCGAATTCGAGACAATCTAGCCCATGTCTCCGGAACAGCCGCAACTGCCCCTTGGATCGTCAGGGCCGGTCCACCGATGTGGATTATTATGCCTGAACACTACGTCTCCCCGCCCTTTGGGGCGTAAACGAGCCAACGAATGACTCCACCGGACCCGGATCGTCCGATCAAACCGAGGCGCCTCGCAACAGCAACAACCACATAGGTGAAAAGTATATAAATGTCAGGGCTGGTAGGTCACTGACACCACCCTAGCTAGAAAGAAACGCATGCGAATTCACGTTATACACAAAGCTACGCCACACAGGCGGCGTTTTGATCATCACCACAAGGCTTTGCTTTTCAACAGAAGCCCTGATCACTGCATCTTAGCATGCCACACAGGCAATTCATGCCATGCGACTGATGTCCATCGATATACAACCTCTGAGCTCGTGCGTCTCAGAGAAGGGCGTTAAGCGAAAGAATAAATTCTCCGCCGCCAAACAGATGTATATTTAATAGAGATCAATCAACACAGAATAAAATCCAATGTCAGACACACAGTCCATTTACAAGTCCGTTCTGGGTCTGAACGAAACCGGAGGCACTAAATACCTCGCAAACCCATCGATCACCACGTACGTCTGAACGATCACCACTCATTATCCATATTTCGGGATGCCTCCCAATCAGGACCTCGGTTAACATCCAAACGAGGTGAAGATCTCCGGTCTTCGACCGTCGTCTTCATCTTCGAATTTCAATCGTCGGTCAATTATTTGAAATGAGAATTAACTCGGCCTTTTCAAATGATTCACGTATTTTTAGAATTTCAAATCAATTTATTTCAATGGTTAAATTATTCGACAACACCAATTGTGTTCTCTAATGTAATTTTCACACCAAACACATTCAACCATCAAATACACCATAAATCGAGCAAATTCAGTTTATTACCATTCCATATCGCTTATGATATTTTATAACTATTTATCGCTATTTTTATTTATTTTAAAATAGCTAATTTATTCAAAACGACGCTTCGGGCCATAAAGCGGCCGTGGCGCTGTTTTTCTTCAGATTTGATTTACACATATCTAAAAATCTAACCGTTGGATCTTCACAAAATTTACATCATTAGAAAGGTCTTTTCAAAACGAATCCAACGGTTCCAGTTTCGGGAAAATCCGACGGTCGGATCTCCCGGTACAATCGTTTGAATTTTTGATTTCAAAATACGAACTGCAGCGTCGTTATTCGATTAAATATAATTATATTTATATATAAATATAATCGCTTCTGGCGCTGTTTTTCTTCAGATTTGAATTAAACATTCCAGACAATCCAACCGTTGGATTTTTACAAGGTTGGTGCCGTTGGAAAGATATTTCCAAGGCGAACCCGACGGTTGAGGTTTCGGGAAAATCCAATGGTCGGATTTCCCACACTAGTTGTTTGAAATCACGGTTTCAAAATACGAACTGCACGGCCACGTTTCGTTTTAATTTCATTTATATTTATATAATTATATAAATATAGTTTTCACTTCAAATATTTTACTAACGCCTTAAAATTTTGGAAAATTTCGCCATAACCTCCCCTGCACCGGGAGCATCGGGAAATCGCAAATAGCTTTCCCGGTCCTTCTAATATCAAAAAGAAAAAGAAAAGGCCAAGCGGCTAGCCAACAGGCTCATAAAATCATCACCCAAACAAAACAGTAAATGTGTACCTATTTGTCGGGCACAAAATTTTATTCCTCTTCTCTAGCCCCTTTGCTATAACCTGTTCAATGAATATGCATGTACATATATATACAGTTCTTATCATTTATCATTTTCTATTCAACTTCATATTTGATTTCTAATTGGTTTAAAGACACCATTTATTCTAATGTTACATACATAGGTGCAAATCATTTCATTAGCTAATTAATGAATATTTCAACTCATATATGTTTATTTTGAACAAGTGGCTATTTTTAACACTTCACATTTCAACGATTTATGCATACAATAAAAATGTGATTTTTATTGTAAAACAATTCATTTCAAAACACTATATTTCTATATAGTTCATATAGGTGACAAAAATAGGATTTTTATCATAAAACAATGTCTTTTAAAACGAGATTATTTTACACAGTTCATATAGTCGATAAAAGGTGATTTTTTATTATCAAACAATTTATTTCAAAATATGAATACCATTCAACACATGAATTTCTAATCAACGAATGAATATCAATTCAACACATGAATGTTTTCTATAGTTTTTATATATCGATAAAAGGTGATTTTTATATTTTAAAATGCGAACACCATTCAACACATGAATTTCTAATCAACGAATGAATATCAATTCAACACATGAATGTTTTCTATTCAATGAATAAATATAGTTTAAGCAAATGAAAATAATTCAAACACACGAATATTATTCAAAATTTCGGCAGCATAACGGCAGGGTAGTTAAAACCAGGACTGTCCCTAGTACGGCTCCTCGCTCTACCTTAAAACCTCGCGGTTTTTGACAATGGGGATCATGCATCTAGTTCGCACGCAGGCGGCATGTATATATTTATTTCATTTCCACAAACTCATCCTATGTGGTTTCAACCAAATATTTCTCAACCACAAATGGGTATTTTTCAACCACAATCAACCAATATCAACCACAAACAATCCCAAACAATCATTCGCTATCAATCAATTTTCACAACAATTTCAACCAATAAATATCGTCCATGGTTTGTGGACGAGGCGCGTATATATATATATAGATATATATTTTTATATAGAAATTCACTTTTATTTCAACACACGTATATATATAGTAAAAGGAATTGAAGAGTGAGAAATTCTCACCGAGTAGCTAATTCAATCCCACGACTTTATTTTGCATAAATCTTCACCGTTCTTGCCTTTCGTCGCTTTCGTTGCCCTTATTCTCTACATATGTAAAAATCGAATTTTTTTTACTTCGTTATTCAATATATAAAAATCATATTTTTTTACTATTTAAAAATCTCGTCTTTCCCCTTTTTAAAATCTCATTTTTAAACTATGGTTTATATTTTATAGACAAAGATGATTCTAATTTCAAATCAGAGGTAATTTTATTTTTAAGTCAAAGTCTATTTTATATTTTCTATTTGAAAGTATTTTATTTTTCCAAAACAATCATGTTTTATATTTTCAAAATCAATCCTAATTTTATTTTAAAACCTTTCTAGTTTTATTGTCATAATGCTATATATATATAAAAAAAATGAAAATAAAAGCTGCCTTTATATTTATTCAAAACTGCATTTATATTAATAATAAAAAAAAACTGCTGCATTTAATATAAATAAAAACTGCTGCATTTAATTTATAAAAAAAACTGCTGCATTTAATTATATATATAAAAAAAACAAAGCTACTTACAGTCCACGAATGAACAACCGAACCCATTAGGGTTTCCCCCCATCGCACGCTCGTCGGAGAGGCTGACCGCCGATCCGAGGTCACCAGTCGAGGCGCCACCCACCCTCCTTCCTCCGCCCTGAAGCACGCCCCATCTGGTGGTCGTCCTTGACCAGAAATCGAGCCTGACTGTTGGCAGTTTGGCCACGAAATTCGAACAGAATTCCTAATTAAAATCGGTCTTCTTGGTATTGATTTGGAGAGCGTGAAAAGCTCTTTAATTTTCAATTAATAGCTTCGAACTTCATAGTGTGGATTTGAAGAATTTGAAGGGTGAAAATCGGAGAGATTCTGGCCTTTGAAATGATGAGGACGGTGGCCGCAATTAATTAACTTGGGTTTTGAAATGAATGGGCTTGTATATAAAATATTTTAATTTATTTAATTTCGAAAATACCCTTATGTTGATACGAACTTGAAATCAAACCCAGCAACTGTCGCCCCTAGCTAAATACCCCCATTTCGAACACAATGGGATATGTTTCGTTAGCCAATTTGGCTATTACGATTAGTTCTCGTTAAATTTACATTTAAATCACTATATTGAACTTTAAACGTACATTTCATATTACCGGGGTCACATACGAACTCTATAAATTGCAGAAAAATATTTTCTAGCTTCATATTGACGATACGGTCCTAACAAAACTAGTTTCGTCGAATTCTGAGACCGTTTGAAAAATGGCCAATTTCCAGTCGATTAAAATCAAATGAAACTGGTCAAACGCGTTTTCCTTTGCCACGCTCACATATTGATTTGAAAAATTATGAAATTTGAAACCTAGCAATAACTTCGCATCCCGGACCCAACAAAAGTGGTTTCGTCGAAATCCGAGGTCGTTTGCAAAATGTCCATTTTTAAGGGCCTGAATTCCATAGCGACTATTCAGAATTTTCAACTGGACATATCTTTTGATTCCCGCTATCAAATTTCGATTTGTCAGATTCGTTAGAAAGGTATTCACTAACAGATTTAAATATTTTTGGTTCACTAAAATGCGGATTGTTTTGCACCCGGTACAGTCCGACAAAGTTTGAATTCAATTTTTGAAACTGCCACGCCATTTCAGGCCTTGTTTATAATTATAATTAATTATATTCGTTTTCAATTGTCGATTCAAACTCAGTTTTCATCGCCATTATTTAAAATATTTATTTTAAATATTTAAAATCCATTATTTTAGCCAATTTAAAAATTTTAAATTGGTTTAGATTTTCTGGGTCGTTACAATCTCCCCCACTTAAAACTTTTAGTCCCCGAAAAGGAACAAAGTCGAAAGTGGTTTGATAAATCTACAATCACACAACACAACAACCAATCCAATTGTTTTAACCTTCAAAAATATACTAATTAAATCCTATACCCTTTAAAAAAAATCATTCAGACTATATAATCAAAAGTGCACATCTATGAAAAGAAAATAACAATAGAGTAGAGAATTGAATGGTAGTGCAAAGTAAGTTAAATGTACCTTGCACCGGAGTCAATCAGAGATATCCACTCGGCATCTAGGATAAGCTTTCTGAATGCTCTGCTTAGTTTCCCAAGTACAATCTCGCGGATCTCCACTCCATTGCACTTTGACTAAGTGAACCTTCTTGTTCCTCAGCTCTTTGGTTTCTTTGCCGATGATCTTTATTGGCTCTCGCCTTTCGTCGCTTTCGTTGCCCGTATTCTCTACATATGTAAAAATTGAATTTTTTTTACTTCGTTATTCAATATATAAAAATCATATTTTTTTACTATTTAAAAATCTCGTCTTTCCCCTTTTTAAAATCTCATTTTTAAACTATGGTTTATATTTTATAGACAAAGATGATTCTAATTTCAAATCAGAGGTAATTTTATTTTTAAGTCAAAGTCTATTTTATATTTTATATTTGAAAGTATTTTATTTTTCCAAAACAATCATGTTTTATATTTTCAAAATCAATCCTAATTTTATTTTAAAACCTTTCTAGTTTTATTGTCATAATGCTATATATATAAAAAAAAATGAAAATAAAAGCTGCCTTTATATTTATTCAAAACTGCATTTATATTAATAATAAAAAAAAGCTGCTGCATTTAATATAAATAAAAACTGCTGCATTTAATTATATATAAAAAAAAACAAAGCTACTTACAGTCCACGAATGAACAACCGAACCCATTAGGGTTTCCCCCCATCGCACGCTCGTCGGAGAGGCTGACCGCCGATCCGAGGTCACCAGTCGAGGCGCCACCCACCCACCTTCCTCCGCCCTGAAGCACGCCACATCTGGTGGTCGTCCTTGACCAGAAATAGAGCCCGACTGTTGGCAGTTTGGCCACAAAATTCGAACAGAATTCCTAATTAAAATCGGTCTTCTTGGTATTGATTTGGAGAGCGTGAAAAGCTCTTTAATTTTCAATTAATAGCTTCGAACTTCATAGTGTGGATTTGAAGAATTTGAAGGGTGAAAATCGGAGAGATTCTGGCCTTTGAAAAGATGAGGACGGTGGCCGCAATTAATTAACTAGGGTTTTGAAATGAATGGGCTTGTATATAAAATATTTTAATTTATTTAATTTCGAAAATACCCTTATGTTGATATGAACTCGAAATCAAACCCAACAACTGTCGCCCCTAGCTAAATACCCCCATTTCGAACACAATGGGATATGTTTCGTTAGCCAATTTGGCTATTACGATTAGTTCTCGTTAAATTTACATTTAAATCACTATATTGAACTTTAAACGTACATTTCATATTACCGGGGTCACATACGAACTCTATAAATTGCAGAAAAATATTTTCTAGCTTCATATTGACGATACGGTCCTAACAAAACTAGTTTCGTCGAATTCTGAGACCGTTTGAAAAATGGCCAATTTCCAGTCGATTAAAATCAACTAAAACTGGTCAAACGCGTTTTCCTTTGCCACGCTCACATATTGATTTGAAAAATTATGAAATTTGAAACCTAGCAATAACTTCGCATCCCGGACCCAACAAAAGTGGTTTCGTCGAAATCCGAGGTCGTTTGCAAAATGTCCATTTTAAGGGCCTGAATTCCATAGCGACTATTCAGAATTTTCAACTGGACATATCTTTTGATTCCCGCAATCAAATTTCGATTTGTCAGATTCGTTAGAAAGGTATTCACTAACAGATTTAAATATTTTTGGTTTCACTAAAATTCGGATTGTTTTGCACCCGGTACAGTCCGACAAAGTTTGAATTCAATTTTTGAAACTGCCACGCCATTTCAGGCCTTGTTTATAATTATAATTAATTATATTCGTTTTCAATTGTCGATTCAAACTCAGTTTTCATCGCCATTATTTAAAATATTTATTTTAAATATTTAAAATCCATTATTTTAGCCAATTTAAAAATTTTAAATTGGTTCAGATTTTCTGGGTCGTTACAGAAAAGCATAATCTTATGGTTGATGATAAAAGCACAGCTTTAATATAGCACGACTTTGTGTAGCGTTAATTCGCGAGCCTCACACCTTGGTATGGTGGTAAACTGATGGTCAGATCAGTATGCTTTTTAGAGGATGGGCACCTTAGTGGTGTCATGGATTCGGCCGAACGAGATGAGCTGAGTGTTGTCGCCCCTCGCTCAGCAGGGATAGGGCACACCCCACGATTTCCCTGATGGATAGGGTTAGCGGTGTTTTCGCATGCCTGAGACGTAAACCGCGATAACTTGTTTTCCTGGATGGTGCGGATGTGCATTACGGTGTTTTCGCATGCCTACGACGTAAACCGTGGGGAATTGCACTATGCGATCGATCTTTCGAATCAGTAACCACCAGTATGGAAATCCAATTTCCAAATATAACATTTTTCAGTTTTGATTGTAGAGCCTAATATTGGCGATATATGGTACCCATGTCGTCTATGATTGATACATTTATATTTGAAGTTGTTTTCCTCACATATAGTAATAATAAAAGATGTAATTTCACGTATCAAAAGAAACGACCCGAAATTCCCTGTGAAGGAAAGCCCAGATTGAGTTGAGAACACGACAAATCAGAATACAAACAGAAGAACATTTCATTGCTTATTACAACAATTTACATCAGAGTACAAGAATATTACACAGAGTATGAATAAATAATATACATTTGATAAATATCAGAGATTTACAAATTACAATGCAGCGGAAAATAATACAAAACACAACTAAAAGGAATATACAAATATAGAGCTTTCTGAATATCATTCCAGCTGTAAACCAGGATCCTGTAAATATAAATCTGCAAAACCAAAACTACTAGCTGCCCGTGTGGAAAATAAGGGCACCCAGAGTTTAGGTTAAAACAATAAACTCCATGTCAGTCATGTGACTGGTGTGAGAACCAAAACAGTTATTAATTTGAGTTTAAAGTTAGATAAATCAAGGGACCACGCCGTATAACACGGAACGGTTTTACCTCCAAGAATATCAGTGCATAAAACAAACAGTGCAATGCTAAATAAAGAACCATGAAGCTATTATAAGACTCAGGTCCTATCACACAATGCAACGCAAGCCGGAGGATAGAGTTTTTACCTTATAATAGCCAAAAATCCTTGGAACGTGAAATTTCATATTTTACTATTACTATAAGTGTATAGTGTCAAAACAATTTCAAATATAAATGTATGAATCATAGACGACATGAGTGCCCCATCCCACTATGTCGCCATACTAGGCTCTACAATCAAAACCGCAAAATGTCGTATTGGAAGTTGGATTTCCATTTGTGAACCAAGGCAAAGGATCGTGCTTACCGCTTCGAGACAATCTAGCCCATGTCTTAGGCAAGCATGCAGAAAAGCCTTGGATCGTCAGGGCTGGTCCACTCAATGTGGATTAAAATGCCTGAACACTACGTTTCCCCGCCCTATGGGGCGTAAAATTGGTCTATATAAAGACCATACCATCCATCGGCCCCGTAGTGCCGATATATCCGAGGCGCCTCGCTATCCATCATCCGCATAAGTAAAACATCTGGGCGTGCAAATCCCAGACACCTCTCCTAGCTAGAAGGAAACGCATGTCCTCTCCAAGTCCTCGAGGATCCGTTAAACTAATACATACATAGTATAATACGCTATTATGATAGTGTCTATCCAGTAAAGTAAATATCATAAATATAGCATAAGCAGGATTACCATATTACCCTTACGCCGTTTACAGGCATCAACCATCTATACAGTACTGTAAATTCACCGTACTGGTGTTATCAGAGGGCACTCCATAGAAGGCAATGCTAAATCAAAATCGTATGGGGATCGATATGGATCAATATGACAAGGCACTCGAGGCAATGCCTAGGGTAGGACTCTACCAATTGCACTCCCGGACCGGTGGTCATGCATAGCAGCCACTACCGCCCACCTCGGATCACACTCCCAATTCAAATGGGCCCAAATCATCATCATCATCATAGTCATAGAAATAGTATCGAAGAAGTGAGTCCGATCAAAGGTGCTACCTCAATTAGTCACGGTATAGCTCCTGTTTTAGTCATTTCAATTCTGACCCGAAGGTCAGGGCTATTTCGGTATCGTTTATCTTCTTCGATTCAATAATCACCTCCAAGTCATCATACTCATTCTGGATACGTCATAACGTTCACAGTTATAAAAGTGGTATCGACACTGACAGAGAGTATGCCATTTGTCGACTCCGGTCTCTTCAACAACCAACGCTTACATCTTTCACATTGGTTGGTTGTTTCATATTTCATAAAGGTTCGCTTTCATATCAAAATATCATATTCTGTTTCGAACCCAATTTATATTCAAATAGAATATAACTTCATATTGAAATATCTCGATCATTCCAAACCCGATTATATTCTAAACTAGAATATTTTTCCATATCATATTATATTATAATCATATATTATTTCACCAAATCGATTTATCTTCAAGTAGAATATATTTCATATCAAAGATTATAATTATCTCAAATCGATTTATGTTCGAAATCCATTCATATTCAACAACAATATATATATATATTTCATAACCACTCATTTTGAATCTCTTAGGAGATCCATTTATAATCGAGAAGAATATAATTCATATTTCCATATAAAAGTCGATTTAAATCGATTCATATTCAAATAGAATGAAATTTTTATCTCAACTCCATTTGAGCCAATGGTTTAAATTCAAACATTTTCCATTCGAAAGATATTTACACTTAAAAATATATAATTACGGAAACAAATACTTATGAAAGAAACCCTTTATATAAAATTATATATATATATATATATAATAAAATGGTTAGAATAGGATAAGATAAATTTTAAACTATATATATATACACATAAATTAAAAGTTTACTATACAGTTTAAAAAAAATACAAGAAAAATTTAGTTACAACAAAATAGTTATGGGTAAAGAGTTTAAATAAATAGATTTTTTTAGGAAAGGAATAGTTATTTTAAAACAACAGTGTAAATATATATAATAACATTCTTCAACTAAAAATCATTTCTTTCTTCCGAACATCAATACTTGAATCTAAACTCCAGTCTCAATGGAGTTTGCCTAGCCTAATGACTTGTCCCAACCCATTCCAAACCCATTTTCAAACCCATTTCAAATTCAAGGATTCGAAACCTTACTCGTATTAAGTTTAAAACACTCCTAGTATCCTCGATTTTCTTTGTTCCAATATTAAATTCGAGTCTACCCAAACCTTGAAAATCCCAAATCATATTAAATTTGAATCTTTAAACTTCCAATTCACCTTGGGAAAAATTTCCTTAATCATTTCAAATAACATTGAAGATTCAGATCTTTAAAGGAAGAATAAAATTTTATCGGAATCGACACCTTCCTTTAAATGAAATTTCCCTCAAATAGAATTTCAAATATTTAAATCATTTAAATAATCGATGCCCATATATAATTTGCAACCCTATGGCCAAGTGATTTTAAATTTAATTCTTCGATATTCAGGGATGGATTTATCATTTCAATCCAAATCAGGGTCACAGAGATTTATCATTTCACTCTGTGTTCTTAATTTATTTTAATCGATAATCCCAGGTTCATTAGATGCCCGTAACATCAAGGGTAAATGGGATTTATCGCCAAAAATCAACATGCAATACAATATATTGAAATATGGAGCATTAATAATGTCAGTATTAATTTAGTAATAAATTTCAATCAACATCCATCACAACCATTCCATTCAACTGATCAGCTTTCAACTGTTTCAGGATTTAGAAAGGGTTCGAATTTCCAACTAGAAATATAAATTAAATTAAATAACTAATCATTGATCTAAATTTGCATGTTAACACACTTGCATGTCAAATTTAAACAACACATCAACAATCCAACACAACCATGCAACCAAACTTATTTCATAATTTAATTTAATAAATATGGGAGCATTTCAGTTCATCGTGAGTGGAAAAATCACTCACTTTTGCGTCCTCAGTTGATCAAAGGTCCAACTAAACACCAAAAATTTACATTCTCCAAATGCAGCCAGGTTAGTGCCAAAACGTTCGCAATTCGGCCACGATCCTAATGCAACAAACCGCGCGTAAATCCGAGGTCGTACGTAAAAGTTATAAGTGTTTTATTGTCTGAAATTTAATTATATATAAATTAATAAATAGAACTCCCCACCAAATAAATCCTACCACGTCATCATGAATCCCGCCCAAGCCTTCTTCGTAGCAACCGTATCCCGTCGCTCAGAAACACCCAAACCCGATTAGCTTTGACCGCTGATTTCTCTGAGCTCCGACCACCGGAGACCTCCGGACCATGCCCAATCGAACGCCTATATCCAGGCGCAACTTCCCATCCCGGACTCATCACCTCCGACGAACTGGAGCTCCACCGCCGCCTCAAAGAACGGAACCGCCTCCATACCCTAAAATGCAAAATTCCCACTCCTCCGGCTATGATACAGCTTGCGACCACCAACGTTCGGCTCCACAGGCTATCCCCGAAAAAATCTAGAAGTTAATTTCTGCGATTATGTTGCAAATCGAAAATCACCAAATTGACAATTAGGTTTCGAAAAATTTTCCCTTTGACTGCGATTTCCGGTAACCTCAACAACTGCATGTCGAAATAGAAGGTACCCGCAGGTTCGTATCGTTGAGAGCTTCGATTCGGTATATAAATTGCTATAGTTTGAAGAGATTTGAATTTGAAGCTTGTAATTTTTATTTAGAAAGGATTTGGGAATTCTGTGCTCTGCCATTAGAGAAAAGGAATTGAGGAAATGAACGTACAATAGTGAATAGGCTGATAAGGAGGTAATAGGATTTTATTTATATATAGATATAGAAGGAACCATATTAGAAACAAACAATTATCCACTTATATCGACTCCTTTCACATTTTCTTTTGTACGGTCAAACGACAAGTCCGTTTCTAACGCAAATTGAAATCCTATTATAATTCATCGTTACAAATCCAATGGCGCCAGTTTGGTGGAATTCTGAGACAGTCGCCAAAACGGTTAAATTCCACAGTTAATTAAATAAATAAAATATTCAAATTTTCGATTAATTGTTTAAATTCGAGGACAAGACGCATCAGAACGCAAACAAAAGAACATTTCATTGTTTATTACAACAATTACATCAGAATATAAGAATATTACAGAGTATGAATAAATATTACACAGAAAATATCAGAGATTTAAATTACATTTAAATACATCACAGTGGAAAAATAATACAATACACAACTGAAGAAGATATACGGATACAGAGCTTTCCGGATATCGTTCCAGCTGTAAACCAGGTTCCTGTGAATATAAATCTGTAAAACCAAAACTACTAGCTGCCCGTGTCAAAATAAGGGCACCCAGAGTTTAGGTTAAAACAATAAACTTCAGGTCAATCATGGGACTGGTGTGAGAACTAAAAACAGGTATTAATCTTTATTTCAAAGTTTGGTAAATCAAGGGACCACGCCGTATAACACGGAACAGGTTTCCTCCCAAGAATACCAGTGCATAAAACAACAGCGCAATGCTAAATAAAAAACAATGAAGCTTTTATAAGACACAGGTCCCATCACACAATGCAACGCAAGTCGGAGGATAGGGTTTTTTAACTTATAATAGCCAAGAATGCTTGGTACGTGAAATTTCATGTTTTATTATTACTGTAAGTGTATAGTGTCAAAAAAATTTCAATCATATGTATCAATGATAGACGGCATAAGTGCCCCATACCACTATGTCGTCATATATAGGTATACAATCAAAACCGCAAAGTCACGTATCGGAAGTTGGATTTCCATCTGTGAACCGAGGCAAAAGGTAGTCCTCACCGAATTCGAGACGCTCTAGCCCGCCCCTTAGGAAAGTACTCAGTCAAGCCTTTGGATCATCAGAGTCAGTCCATCGATGTGGATTAAAATGCCTGAACACTGCATTTCCCCGCCCTTTGGGGCGTAAATGAGTCCTATGACTCCATCGGCTCCACACAGTCACCGATATATCTGAGGCGCCTCGCAACAGCAACAACCATACAGGTGAAAATAATATAATTGTCAAGGCTGATAGGTCACTAACACCACCCTAGCTAGAAAGAAACGCATGTCCTCCCTGAGGTCCTCTCCCGTTTTTGGTTCACAACCGGGGTGTGAGGCTCGCGAATCAACACTATACAAAGCTTTGCCACACATGTCGTGCTTTGATCATCAACCACAAGACTTTGCTTTTCAACAAAAGCCTTGATCAATTGCCACTTAGGCATGCCACACAGGCAATTCCCTCCATGCGATTGATATCCATCAATATATAACCCCTGAGCTTGTACGTCTCAGAGAAGGGCGTTAAGCAAGAGAATAAATTCTCCGCCGCCAAAGAGATATATATTTAATAGAAATCAATCACACAGAATAAAATCCAACGTCGGACACACAGTCCATTTACAAATTCGTTCCGGGTCTGAATGAAACCGGAGGCACCTTGTACCTCGCAAATCCATCGATCTCCAAGTACGTCTAGACGATCACCAACTGATTCCCTCGTACGGCCCAATCAAGATTATCAGCAATCACCCAAACGATGTGAAGACTTCCGGTCTTCGACCATCGTCTTCATCCTTGACACCAAATCGAATCAGTTATTCAGAATGGGATAAACCCGGTCTTTCTGAATAACTCGCGTATATAATAAACAAGTGTTACACAAACACAACATACGCCTCATTCCAATTCAGAATATTCTTTTATTCAAATATTCTTATACTTTGGGGAAGGTTCCCATTAATTTTATCAAAGATAAATTCTTTAAATTTATTTTTTAATCCTCTTTTGAATATCAATTCAAACTAGTCGAGATTAGCGAACCACACTGAAGTAATCATTTATTTTATTTCCCAATCCCAACCTATTAATCCCATGAAGTAAAACTGGTAATACTTCATATCTAACACCATGGTGTTATTAGTAAATTTAATTACCATCTCATGTTCAAATCTAATTAAAGATTTAACTTTCGCCTGGAGCAAAACTAGTGATACCCCATTCTCGATCATTTCAATCTAATTAAAGATTCATTAAAACTCCACTTAGTTTTAATCTTCCCAAAAATCAATATCCTTTATTTAACTGGGTTAAAGAACCAATGTCATCTAAAACACGGTTCACGATAAACCCAAAATCACCTTCCATTAATTATCAGGTTAAAGAACAAGTGTTATTTAAAACACCGTTCACGATAAACCCAAAAATCAATTCCAATTCAATTCCAATTAAATACCATTTAATTGGTACACTTCATTAAATCTAAATAAAAAGATTTAATATTTTTCTCAATTGGGTTTAAGAATAGTGTTAATGAAGACACCATTCACGACAAACCCAAATCATATTTGATATTAAATACAAGGCTCGGAATAGAAAATATATCGTCTTATATTCAATATCAAATTCTATGACCAACAAATATCGTATTGGAAATAACGATATAAATATATCTTTCAAATTCCCATAACAATATCTGTATCATCACGAAATCCAACATCGAAATATTCCAAAGACAATTTCGATTCAAATCCATTTCAATTCAATTACTGGAAATTCTGGTTACTTTTAAAACCATTTCAAATCCACTTTATTTATTTTAAAAATAAATAGAATTATAATTCTAGTTCAAAACTAGTTCATTTCGATAAAAATCTATTTTTATCTTTTCAAATATGCAAATTTTCATCCCAATTCTTCACAAATCATTTCTTATGATTTTACACAAGTTATTGCTATTTTTAATAATTTTATCAAGGCCCGTACAGTCGATTTCCATCAACGGCCATCGAACTTCACTTACACCGACCTTTTCCAAATTTGATTTGGACGTAATTCCAAATCCAGCCCTTAGATTTCAAATCTCTAATATTTGTTAGAAGGTTCTTTTCGATACGAACCCAACGGTTCCGATTTTAGGAGAATCCGACGGTCGGATCTCCCATAATATCCATTCGAAGTCAATGGTCGAAATTCGCGAACTGCCGCGGCGCGACGCGCTCTATTCAAGCCATTATATATAATATATAATATATATATATATATATTATATATTATATATTTCGTCGATTTCCTTTCAAAATGTATTTTATAAATCGTTTTAAATTCGTTTTCAAAACGATTTCAACTTCGTATTCAATTTCTAATCAAAATTGAATATTCCACATCATCGATATACAAATGATAATATTTTCAAAACGTTATATTTTGAAATCACTTTCTTTTCAATATTCATTATAAAAATGAATAAAATCGATATAAATATCGTTCATGTCAAAATGGCGTCATTCTAATCAACACATGAATGTTTATTCTATTCAACACATGAATATTTATTCTATTCAACACATGAATTTTCATTCTTTATTTTCCAATTTAGAATGAGGCCAAATCAATACCATATAATGTCAATTATATGGATTCCATACAACACATGTATATCATAGCTACGATAAATAATCAAACATCATCCAGAGTGCACCACACAACTACATGAGCATTAAATGTAAATAATTAACGCTTACACAGTCTGTCAACCAATCGATTGACATACAACTAAACAATCGGGACTAGTGTGCGTCAAATATCATCCCAATACCCCATGTGGGGTTTCAAATCAACAAACATAGATTTTATTTGTGCAGTTGGGCGATGTGTAAAATTTATCGTCCCAATCAATATCAGTCAAATCACTGTACATAAACAAATCGACTGATTTGTTTATTACTATTTATTTTATATACACATTAAAAATCATATTTTTAACTATAAAATATTTTCCACTATAAAATATTTTATTTCATTCCACATCACACAATCAAATTCCACAACACAGCAATTAAACAAACAAGTCATCCATGGTCTGTGGACGACGGGTGTCGGGTGCTACTAAGCACCGTTTGCATCCTAGTATATATTTCAACTAGAAATTTAAATTTAAAGTGAGAAATTCTCACAGAGGGTTCCACTCCGCCGTGCTTTACTTTCGAACTGCTGAACCGTCAGGATCTATTTGAAATTCTAATGCAGTCCTTGCCCCGCTGTGCATAATAAAAATTATATTTTTATCACTTCATTTCAATAAATAAAAAATCATATTTTTATTTCTACTTCATATATATATTCAACGCTTCTTTCTATATAAAAATTATATTTTTATATTTCTACTTCTTTTATAGTGATCGAATTTTTTATATCATCGCTATAAATGTCACATTTTTATTTCAACATATATATAATAAAAATCAGATTTTTATTTAGCTACATATATAAAGATTAAATTTTACTAGTTATATAATATAAAAATCGTATTTTAACATTGCTACTTCTATAAAAGATAACATCTTTATCTTTCTTTATATAAAAATATAAACTTTCTTTAACAAATATATAATCCTTTCTCATATAAAAAAATATAATTTTTGAACGAATTGTCGGAATTCGATGAATCCGGACAATTCGGA
Source organism: Allium sativum (assembly GCA_030737875.1). Lineage (NCBI taxonomy): Eukaryota > Viridiplantae > Streptophyta > Magnoliopsida > Asparagales > Amaryllidaceae > Allium > Allium sativum. Next base: position 175,475,619 of record CM060913.1, on the reverse strand, counting down.
AAGCTTAAAAGAAATGCTACAACTTTTACCTAGTATGTTTTAGTCAAATTCCCTTATCTAAAGGGTGATAAACTTCAATTTGTTCGCTGGTCTGTTATGAATATCTTGGTTTTGGAATTTAAATGGTCGATATATGTTGCGTAAGTGGTATGCGATTGCTATATATTGAATATATGATTGATTCTTATGCATATGTGAGTATGTAGCAGGTGTAAAGAAGTCGCGCTGCGCTTTGGAGCATGCTTTGCACTAAATACTATATTGCTAAGTAAATAAAATTTGCGAACAACGCTAAAAGGTACGTCTTTATGTTATATGGTCGTGGGGTTATATATATGTTGTTGTTTTCCCCATCTTGGGATGCCTCATCATGTGATGAGATGAATATTTGGATTTATACATATATATGTGATTTTTCCGGACCTCTCCGTACAAAGGAGATGCTGCCGAAATTTTCCGTGATTTCGGGAGTTAGAAATTTATGAGTTTTACAACTATATGCTTATTTTTTAAATACTATTTTAAGTATGGATTTGAAATAGATATGTGCTTAATATCGTTTCGTTCTCTTTTCGAGGACGAAAAGCTTTTAAGTGGGGGAGAATGTAACATCCCATAATTTTCTGTATATTTAATTTTCAATTTAAATAAATAAAATAAATAACATGGGTTAAAAATCAAATTAGTTGATTTTATTGACGATGATTGTTGAATTGAAAGTAAACAGTTCTTTTTATTGAGTTATAATTAGAAGATGTTGTAATTTGGGTTTTATGTTTTGATGACTGAATAAAACTGTAAAGACCCGCAAATTCCCACCCTTTGAATCGACCATAAACCACACAGGTCTGACCCAAAAGGTGAAAATCTACGAATACTTTAACTTTGGGAGTACAACACATTAAAACAACAACAGAAGACTTTTATAGCATATCATATAATGTTACATCAGAGTACAGAATATCAGAGTACATTGGAATATAATTACAGCGAAAGATAAATACAAAAAATGTAATATACTACAACGAAAGAACACAGCGGAAGACTCTCTATCTCTGGACACAGCTTTAAGCTTCAACCCAGAATCCTGCTTAATATATCTGCAAAAATAGCTACTCGACTGCCCGTGTGGAAAATATGGGCACCCGAGTTTGCCAGTGGACAAACTACAGGTCAGTCATGGGACTGGTGCGAGAAATCTAAATTAGCCTATTAATTAAAATGGCTAATCACAGGACCACGCCGCTAACGCGGAACGGGTTTAATTCATTGGATTGCCAGTGTATAAACAAACAATCAAAAATGCAACAATCAACATGCAGTTCCAATCTACCCTATTTAGGATTAATCCCTAAATTAAGATTTCAAAATCCAATTCAATTTACAGAAATTATTTCTTTGGACTTTATTTCCCGATTTCTTTTATTTCAAATCGTTTGGAATATATATCTAGCTTTTGTAATATCAAAGTAGATTTCACTTCGGGATTTGAAAACAAAACATTTGGAAATATGAATTCCAAAACATAATAATGCATAAAAACAAATATGCAACCAAATATCGGGTTTCCCTTAGACAAGGCAAAGGGCACGCACCTAAGCAACTCAATATATATATATATATATATATATATATATATATATATATGTGCACCTCTCACTATGGAGCAGGCTACACTGACCAGTACAGTCGGTCAGGGTCATTCAACCAACCCATACTTTTAGTCGTTCGGGTCACCAGAATCTTTAGCCAAATACTAAATCATTTTTATATCCCGAAGTGGAAAAATCATTTCAGAACATAATAATCACAAGTATAATCAAATCTATATAGGTTTCTGCTTTCAAATCATTTTGAAATTATTGGGTTTAGTCCTCAAAATTCTTTCTGTTTTATAAAACATTTTATAAACATTCCCTGTCCAAAATCGGGAATAATTCTTCTTTTACTTAAGAAAATCACTTTTCAAAATCATTCATTAATTTTGAAATAAACAATCGCTAAAAACCTTATAGTCAAATCGTGAAGTGTTTCACAAGGTGTTAGCATACATATAATTAACATAATTTGCTCATAAACTGGTCGAGCACAATCCATTAAATCAATCAGTCATAACTTGTCAATTTTATATGTTGTACACATATGTTAAAAATCATCTTTTTAACAAACTAATAATTATTTCTTGCATTACATTAAAAATGTAAGCTTTTCTCTTATTCTTATACTTCATTAAAAATACACTCTTTTAATTTCATTCTTTTTGATGTAAACAATTCACTTTAAAAATATAAACTTTTAACGTAAACAATTTAACGCTAAAATATATTCTTATAATGACGCTAAAAATATGCTCTTCTTATTACGCTAAAATATAATTTTTTTATCGCACTAAATATATGTCCTTTTTAATAACATCAAATTACGTTCTTTTAATGCGAACAGAAATATGTTCTTTTAATTCGAACAAAAATATGTTCTTTTAATTCGAGCAAAAATATGTTCTTTTAAATTTGAGCAAAACGATATTAAAAAGTTGATCTTTTTAATATGAACAAACGGTATTAAAAAGTGGTTTTTTTGTAATATGAACAAAATGATGTTACAATTTTCCACAACAACTTCAATAACCAATTGTGATAAATTTGGTGTAACTATATCCAACATATACGAATGCAAATTTTAAAACGCACACATCCTAAGGAACCATTCGTGTATATATATAAATATTCCCAACATATACAATTTCAAATTTCAAACACACAAATCCTAAGGAGCCATTCGTATATATATATATATATATATATATATATATATATATATGTATGTATATATATATAAATCTCCGCAAAGATGAGATTTTTATCGTATTAACAATTCTGAATATAAATGAAATGAAATAAAATAAACCTCAAGATGAGATTTTCACATCCCACACTTGAAACTGAATAAAAATGGATCCCACGATGCAACTTTTACCCATTCTTGGAACAAAATAAAATGAATCCCACGATGGAACTTTTACATTCCACTCTTGGAACAAAATAAATGAATCCCAGGATGGAACTTTTACATCCCACTCTTGGAACAAAATAAAATGAATTCAAAAATGGAACTTTTACATCTCAACTTTTATAACGTGTAAGCAACATGAGATTTTTACATCCCACGCTAGTAACACGAGCCGCAAAGATGAGAGTTTTATCCCACGTTTGAAAATAAAGGAAAATAAATTCAAGATGGAATTTTGACATCCCACAGCTTGAAAATAAAAGAAAATAACATCAAGATGGAATTTTGACATCCCACAGCTTGAAAATAAAAGAAAATAACATTTGAAAATAAACAACGCGTCATACAAAGAAAATGAACAATATTCGCGTGTTCACAGATCCTATCCCACAGATCTGGAATATAATAATTATAATTTTCATCGCGTATTCACAAATTTAGAATCTCAATTTATTATGAGATTTATCGCATCAAACCAAGCGAATATATTTTCCATAACAACAATAATACATAAATAACATCTAAATTATCACAGCGTAGAATAACACATACATATATGATTATAAATGCGAACATCAATAATTAAAGTATAATAATTTAAATAAAATAAATAGGATTTCTCACAGACAATTATTTAACAGTAAATAAAAATAATTAAATTCAGAAATCTCACCTTGCCCGGATAAGGGTAGAGACAAGAACAAGCAAAATTTTATTTTGGAAATCCTCTTCTCTTTCTTTTGAACTTTCTTTTGAAGAGAAAGAGAAAAGAGAAGAAAGAAGAAAGTAAAAGAAGAGGAAGGAAGAAAGGTTTTATTCTAATAAAACTTAGTATACAACACATGAAGGAGGTACCATGCTTATATAGCTGCATTAGCCAAGGCCAAGGGGATTATCCTACGATGTGGGACAAAACTCCATTTCAAAAATAACACCTAAACAAAGTAGCTTAGTGTGAACGCATGCGAAGAAATTTGCAAAAAGAACCCCTTATTTAATAGCTCCAACTCATCTTAAAAAGAAGAAAAAAAAAACTTTTGTATATTTTATCTTATTCAACCTTGTATGTATTATTATTATTATTATTTTTTAAATTAACAAGACCGTGTTTTCCTTCATTTCTTTTATTACATTAAAATGTAATCTCTTCTTTCATTACATTATTCAACGTGACACTAAAAATGCGTTTATTCTTACTATTTATACATTATACTAAAAATATGCTTTATTTTTAATATTTAAAAACATGATATTAAAAATATGTTTTCTTTTTTCTTACTCTTAATATTCCAACTAATGACCATTTCTATATGTACAATAAAAATGAAATCTTATCATTTATATATTTCTCCATCATAACATTCTTAACATAATGACATTTTTATTAACATGACATTTTTATATAACTTACATTGCTAACTAAAATGACATATTTATTTTAACTAAACATTCCTAATAAGAGTGATGATTCTATATTAATACAACGTGTCTAAACAAATGATGTTTATATTAACATGACGCTAAAAAATATCCTTATTCACATATATTAATATGATGCTAAAAATATAATTATTTCTAGTATAACACAACGACGCTAAGTTCATACTTGTTTTTAGTGAAAATACACAACGCAAATTTTATATGTTTGATGTCAACATATAAATTCAACATAAATTATTTAAAAATAGAATTTTTATTTTTTGCCTCAATTTCTTAACAAACTTCATACCATTAAAATTTAAAATTGGTCCAAAATTCCGGGTTGTTACAATCTCCCCCACTTAAGAACTTTTCGTCCTCGAAAAGGAGCATAGCTAAAAATTGTAAAATTAACTATCTTAATTTTAAATTTTAATGGTAGATTATCTTTTCAAAATATACATATCGTTATATATATAAAAATCATATTTCAAGGAATAGATTATAAATATCAAAAATGCGTTAATTATAAATTTGTAACTCTTAACTCGTTCTAGGGCATTACTAACCCCGTCTCTAACGAGTTTACTCATTTTAGGATACTGCTGATCCTATCTCTAATGAGTATTCTTATTGGACATTACTAATCCAATCTCTGATGAGTCTTTTGTTCAGTTCTAACAAGTTGTACCCCAAAGATTTGAGCTAACCAGAGCTCTGATACCAACTGTAAAGACCCGCAAATTCCCACCCTTTGAATCGACCATAAACCACACAGGTCTGACCCAAAAGGTGAAAATCTACGAATACTTTAACTTTGGGAGTACAACACATTAAAACAACAACAGAAGACTTTTATAGCATATCATATAATGTTACATCAGAGTACAGAATATCAGAGTACATTGGAATATAATTACAGCGAAAGATAAATAAAAAAAATGTAATATACTACAACGGAAGTACACAGCGGAAGACTCTCTATCTCTGGACACAACTTTAAGCTTCAACCCAGAATCCTGCTTAATATATCTGCAAAAATAGCTACTCGACTGCCCGTGTAGAAAATATGGGCACCCGAGTTTGCCAGTGGACAAACTACAGGTCAGTCATGGGACTGGTGTGAGAAATCTAAATTAGCCTATTAATTAAAATGGCTAATCATAGGACCACGCCGCTAACGTGGAACGGGTTTACTCCATTGGATTGCCAGTGTATAAACAAACAATCAAAAATGCAACAATCAACATGCAGTTCCAATCTACCCTATTTAGGATTAATCCCTAAATTAAGATTTCAAAATCCAATTCAATTTACAGGAATTTTTTTTTGGACTTTATTTCCCGATTTCTTTTATTTCAAATCGTTTGGAATATATATCTAGCTTTTATAATATCAAAGTAGATTTCACTTCGGGATTTGAAAACAAAACATTTGGAAATATGAATTCCAAAACATAATAATGCATAAAAACAAATATGCAACCAAATATCGGGTTTCCCTTAGACAAGGAAAAGGGCACGCACCTAAGCAACTCGATATATATATATGTGCACCTCTCACTATGGAGCAGGCTACACTAACCACTGACCAGTACAGTCGGTCAGGGTCATTCAACCAACCCATACTTTTAGTCGTTCGGGTCACCAGAATCTTTATCCACATACTAAATCATTTTTATATCCCGAAGTGGAAAAATCATTTCACAACATAATAATCACAAGTATAATCAAATCTATATAGGTTTCTGCTTTCAAATCATTTTGAAATTATTGGGTTTAGTCCTCAAAATTCTTTCTGTTTTATAAAACATTTTATAAACATTCCCTGTCCAAAATCGGGAATAATTCTTCTTTTACTTAAGAAAATCACTTTTCAAAATCATTCATTAATTTTGAAATAAACAATCGCTAAACACCTTATAGTCAAATCGTGAAGTGTTTCACAAGGTGTTAGCATACATATAATTAACATAATTTGCTCATAAACTGGTCGAGCACAACCCATTAAATCAATCAGTCATAACATGTCAATTTTATATGTTGTACACATATGTTAAAAATCATCTTTTTAACAAACTAATAATTATTTCTTGCATTACATTAAAAATGTAAGCTTTTCTCTTATTCTTATACTACATTAAAAATACACTCTTTTAATTTCATTCTTTTTGATGTAAACAATTCACTTTAAAAATATAAACTTTTAACGTAAACAATTTAACGCTAAAATATGTTCTTATAATGACGCTAAAAATATGCTCTTCTTATTACGCTAAAATATAATTTTTTTATCGCACTAAAAATATGTCCTTTTTAATAACGTCAAAATACGTTCTTTTAATGCGAACAGAAATATGTTCTTTTAATTCGAACAAAAATATGTTCTTTTAATTCGAGCAAAAATATGTTCTTTTAAATTTGAACAAAACGATATTAAAAAGTTGATCTTTTTAATATGAACAAACGGTATTAAAAAGTGGTTTTTTTTTAATATGAACAAAAAGATGTTACAATTTTCCACAACAACTTCAATAACCAATTGTGATAAATTTGGTGTAACTATATCCAACATATACAAATGCAAATTTTAAAACGCACACATCCTAAGGAACCGTTCGTGTATATATATAAATATTCCCAACATATACAATTTCAAATTTCAAACACACAAATCCTAAGGAACCATTCGTATATATATATATATATTTATATTTATATATATGTATGTATATATGTATATATAAATCTCCGCAAAGATGAAATTTTATCGTATTAACAATTCTGAATATAAATGAAATGAAATAAAATAAACCTCAAGATGAGATTTTCACATCCCACACTTGAAACTGAATAAAAATGAATCCCACGATGGAACTTTTACATCCCATTCTTGGAACAAAATAAAATGAATCCCACGATGGAACTTTTACATCCCACTCTTGGAACAAAATAAAATGAATCCCACGATGGAACTTTTACATCCCACTCTTGGAACAAAATAAAATGAATTCAAAAATGGAACTTTTACATCTCAACTTTTATAACGTATAAGCAACATTAGATTTTTACATCCCACGCTAGTAACACGAGCCGCAAAGATGAGAGTTTTATCCCACGTTTGAAAATAAAGGAAAATAAATTCAAGATGGAATTTTGACATCCCACAGCTTGAAAATAAAAGAAAATAACATCAAGATGGAATTTTGACATCCCACAGCTTGAAAATAAAAGAAAATTACATTTGAAAATAAACAACGCGTCATACAAAGAAAACGAACAATATTCGCGTGTTCACAGAACCTATCCCACAGATCTGGAATATAATAATTATAATTTTCATCGCGTATTCACAAATTTAGAATCTCAATTTATTATGAGATTTATCGCATCAAACCAAGCGAATATATTTTCCATAACAACAATAATACATAAATAACATCTAAATTATCACAGCGCAGAATAACACATACATATATGATTATAAATGCGAACATCAATAATTAAAGTATAATAATTTAAATAAAATAAATAGGATTTCTCACAGACAATTATTTAACAGTAAATAAAAATAATTAAATTCAGAAATCTCACCTTGCGCGGATAAGGGTAGAGACAAGAACAAGCAAAATTTTATTTTGGAAATCCTCTTCTCTTTCTTTTGAACTTTCTTTTGAAGAGAAAGAGAAAAGAGAAGAAAGAAGAAAGTAAAAGAAGAGGAAGGAAGAAAGGTTTTATTCTAATAAAACTTAGTATACAACACATGAAGGAGGTACCATGCTTATATAGCTGCATTAGCCAAGGCCAAGGGGATTATTCTACGATGTGGGACAAAACTCCATTTCAAAAATAATACCTAAACAAACTAGCTTAGTGTGAACGCATGCGAAGAAATTTGCAAAAAGAACCCCTTATTTAATAGCTCTAACTCATCTGAAACAACCCGTAACTTCCCCGTAAGGGAAAGCACGGATAGAATTGAGGACAAGATAAAACAGAACGCATACAGAAGAACATTTCATTGTATAATACAAACAATGCATCAGATTACAAGAATATACAGAGTATATGAATAAATATTACACAGAAATAACAGAGATTTAAATTACATTTAAATACATAGCAGCGGAAAGTAATACAATACACAACTAGAAGAGATATACTGATACAAAGCTTTCCGGATATCATTCCAGCTGTAAACCAGGATCCTGTGAATATAAATCTGCAAAACCAAAACTACTAGCTGCCCGTGTCAAAATAGGGGCACCCAGAGTTTAGGTTAAAACAATAAACTCCAGGTCAGTCATGTGACTGGTGTGAGAACTAAAACAGTTATAATTCTTTATTTTAAAGTTCGGTAAATCAAGGGACCACGCCGTATAACACGGAACGGGTTTCCTCCCAAGAATACCAGTGCATAAAACAACAGCGCAATGCTAAATAAAGAAGAATGAAGCTATTATAAGACCCAGTTCCCATCACACAATGCAACGCAAGCCGGAGGATAGGGATTTTACCTTATAATAGCCAAGGATGCTTGATACGTTTAAAACAAATCATTTGATACTATCATAAGTGCATAGTGTATAAAACAACTTCAAATCATAAGTATCAATCATAGGCAGCATGAATGCCCCATCCCACTATGTCGCCATACTAGGCTCTACAAATAAAACCGCAGAATCACGTATTTGGAAATTGGGTTTCCATCTATGAACCGAGGCAAAAGATAGTCCTCAACCGATTCGAGACGCTCTAGCCCTTGTCTCAGGAACAGCCGCAACTGCCCCTTGGATCCTCAGGGCCGGTCCACCGATGTGGATTATTATGCCTGAACACTACGTCTCCCCACCCTATGGGGTGTAAGTCTGGTCCGTCTGCCGACCAGAATGCATCGGCCAAAACCGATATAACCGAGGCGCCTCGCAACAGCAACAACCACATAAGTCAAACTCGTCAGGGCGTGTAAAACCACTGACGCCACTTCTAGCTAGAAAGAAACGCATGCCCTCCCTGACGTCCTCTCCCGTTTTTGGTTCACAACCGGGGTGCGAGGCTCGCGAATTCACGTTACACAAAGCTGTGCCACACAGGCTGTGCTTTGATCATCACCACAATACTTTGCTTTTCAACAGAAGCCTCGATCAATTGCCACTTAGGCATGCCACACAGGCAATTCACTCCATGCGTTTGATATCCATCAATATATAACCTCTGAGCTCGTACGTCTCAGAGAAGGGCGTTAAGCAAGAGAATAAATTCTCCGCCGCCAAACAGATATATATTTAATAGAGATCAATCACACGGACTAAAATCCAATGTCAGACACACAGTCCATTTACAAGTCCGTTTTGGGTCTGAACGAAACCGGAGGCACCTAGTACCCCGGATATCCATCGATCTCCAAGCACGTCTGGACGATCACTAACTGTTTCCATCTTCTTGGGTGTACAGCCCAATCAAGATCATCAGTAATTACCCAAACGACGTGAAGACTTCCAGTCTTCGACCACCGTCTTCATCTTCGACACCACGTCGAATCAGTTATTCAGAATGGGATAAACCCGGTCTTTCTAAATAACTCGCGTATATATTATAAAAGTGTTACACAAACACAACATACGCCTCATTCCAATTCAGAATATTCTTTTATTCAAATATTCCTATACTTTGGGAAAAGTTCCCATTAATTTTATCCAAGATAAATTCTTTAAATTTATTCTTTAATCTCCTTTGAATATCAATTCAAACTAGTCGGGATTATCGAACCACACCGAAGTAATCATTTATTTTATTTTCCCAATCCCAACCTATTCATCCCATGAAGTAAAACTGGTAATACTTCATATCTAACACCACAGTGTTATCGGTAAATTCAATTACCATTTCACGTTCAAATCTAATTAAAGATTTAACCATCGCCTGGAGCAAAACTGGTGATACTCCATTTTCGATCTTTTCAATCTATTTAAAGATTCATTAAAACTCCACTTAGTTTTAATCGTTAACTGGGTTAAAGAATCAGTGTCTTTTAAAACACAGTTCACGATAAACCCAAAATCACATTCATTAATTATCGGGTTAAAGAACGAGTGTTATTTAAAACACTGTTCACGATAAACCCAAAAATCAATATCAATTCAATTCCAATTAAATATTATTTAATTGGTACACTTCTTTAAATCTAAATAAAAAGATTTAATCTTTTCTCAACTGGGTTCAAGAACAGTGTTAGTGAAGACACCATTCACGACAAACCCAAATCACATTCGATATTCAATACAAGGCTCTGAATAGAAAATATATCGGCTTATATTCAATATCGAATTCTACGACTAACAAATGTCGTATTGAAAATAACGATATAAATATATATCTTTCAAATTTCCATAACCACACCTGTATAATCACGAATTCCAACATCGAAATATTCCGAAGACAATTTCGATTCAAATCCACTCCAATGCAATCATTGGAAATTCTGGTTATTTTCAAAACCATTTCAAATTCAATTTATTTATTTAAAACTAAATAGAATTATAATTCTAGTTCAAAACTAGTTCATTTCGATAAAAATCTATTTTTATCTTTTCAAATATGGAGTTTTTCATCCCAAATCTTCACAAATCATTTCTTATGATTTTACACAAATTATTACTATTTTTAATAATTTTATCAAGGCCCGTACAGTCGATTTCCATCAATGGCCATCGAACTGCACTTATAGCGACCTTTTTCAAATTTGATTTGAACATAATTCCAAATCCAACCGTTAGATTTCTAATTTCTAATATCCGTTAGAAATCTATTTTCGATACGAATCCAACGGTTCCGGTTTTAGGAGAATCCGACGGTCGGATCTCCCGTAATGTCCGTTTGAAATGAATGGTCGAAATTCACGAACTACCGCGGCGCGGCGCGTTCTATTCAGGCCATTATATTATATATATAATATATATAATATATACTTCGTCGATTTCTATTTAAAACGAATTATATAAATAGTTTTGAATTCGTTTCAAAAACATTTTCAACTTCCTTTTCAATTCAAATCACAATTGAATTCTTCTTTATAGATTCGTTTTAAAATTCATTTCTATTCAATTCAAATTTCAATTCAATTTGAATTCGTTTTCAATTCAATTCATTTCGAAATTGTTTTCAATTCAATTCATTTTGAAATCGTTTTCAATTCAATTCATTTTGAAATCGTTTTCAATTCACTTCATTTCGAAATCGTTTTCAATTCACTTCATTTCGAAATCGTTTTCAATTCACTTCATTTCGAAATCGTTTTCAATTCACTTTATTTCGAAATCGTTTTCAATTCACTTTGAAATCGTTTTCAATTCACTTTGAAATCGTTTTCAATTCAATTCATTTCGAAATCGTTTTCAATTCAATTCATTTCGAAATCGTTTTCAATTCAATTCATTTCGAAATCGTTTTCAATTCATTTCGAAATCGTTTTCAATTCAATTCATTTCGAAATCGTTTTCAATTCAATTCATTTCGAAATCGTTTTCAATTCAATTCATTTCGAAATCGTTTTCAATTCAATTCATTTCGAAATCGTTTTCAATTCAATTCATTTCGAAATCGTTTTCAATTCAATTCATTTCGAAATATTCGATTTCGAAATCACTTTTCAATATTCATTTTAACATGAATAAAATCGATATAAATATCGTTCACGTCAAAATGGCGTCAATCTAATCAACACGGCTTCATAAATTTCTATTTTCAAATATTCTTTATTTTTCAAATTGGAATGAGGCCCAATCAATTACCATATAAAGTTAACTATATGGATTTTCATACAACACATGTATATAATAACATTGAAAATAATCAACCATCAACCAAAGTGCACTACACTGTAAAAGCATCAAATATAGATATTCAACGCTTATAACAGCCGGTCAATCAATCGATCGACATATTTAATCAATCAGGATGAGTGAACTTCAAATTTCATCCCAACACCCGTGTGGGGTTTCAAACAATCAAACACATATTTTATTTGTGCTGTTGGGCGATGTGTAAAATTTATCGTCCCAATCAATGTCATTCAAATAGGTGTACATAAACAAACCGTCTGGTTTGTAAATGAATATTCTATTTTATTCACTTTACGTTAAAAATTATATTTTTAACGATAAAACATTTTATTTCAACCTATGAATTTCTATTCAATTCATTTATTCAATAAAATGATATTTTTATTTTTCTAACATATTTTAGAAAATTTCGGCGGCATAACGGCACGATACTAAAAACGGGATAAGGCCTAGCCTTATCCCCGGTCTAGTGAAGGCCCACGCCATTCACAAATCAATTTCAATCAATTTCCAATTCAACCAAACGAATAAATCAATCACCCAACATTCAACTAAACAAACAAGTCCATGGTCTGTGGACGGGTGTCGGGTGCTTCTAATAAGCACCGTCTGCATCCTAGTATATATATATATAACTAGAAAAATAAATTGAAAGGTGAGAAATTCTCACCTATAGCTATCCTAGCTCCACGGCACTTCATTGATAGAAATCTTCATCGCTATCGCATCTTCGTCGTCTTCATTGCCCGTAGCCACTACATATGTAAAAATCGAATTTTTACTTTGCTATTCAATATATAAAAATCGAATTTTTACTTCGCTATTCAATATATAAAAATCGAATTTTTACTACGCTATTCAATAAATAAAAATCGAATTTTTACTACGCTATTCAATATATAAAAATCGAATTTTTACTACGCTATTCAATATATAAAAATCGAATTTTTACTTCGACTTTCAATAAATAAAAATATGATTTTTCTTTTTAAAGAAATCAGTTTTCAATACCTTTTAAAAATCAAAATCAGTTTTTACTCTTTTTATAAAATCAGTTTTACTCTTTTTATAAAATCAGTTTTTAACTTTTAAAAACCAAATCAGTTTTAATTTCTAAAATAAAATCAGTTTTACTCTTTTAAAAACCAAATCAGTTTTAATTTCTAAAATAAAATCAGTTTTACTCTTTTAAAAACCAAATCAGTTTTAATTTCTAAAATAAAATCAGTTTTACTCTTTTATAAAATCAGTTTTACTCTTTTAAAAACCAAATCAGTTTTAAAACCTAATTAAATTTTCAGTTCTTATAAGCCTAAAAATCGAAATTACTTTTAACGAATTAAAATAAAAACAAAAACAAAATACTTACAGTATTTCGAAGAAGGGGGGGAGTGCTACTGCCGTCGACTGGAGGGGCAGGGTTTTGCGCGCCTGCGCGGTGGTAGAGGGGGGCCGAGGTTGCCTGGGCGCATCGGGATTTAGGATTGGGGGGGGGGGGGTTCTAATGGAGCTCGAGGTGCCGGAGAAGAATGGTGGAAGGGGAGCGATGCGAGGGGTCTCGTCGGAGTCAGGTGGGGAGGGGCGGCTGTCGTCTCGATCGATTTAGGGGTTTTTTTTTTTTTCGAATTGAAAAGAGATCGGGGGGGGCGGGGGGCTGGTTAAGGGGAGAGGGGTTTTTTTTTTATTTATTATTTTATTATTAAATTTTTGCAAAAGGGTTGACTTTTACATACGTCATCAAAACGAGGCCCACCGCCTGTCGTCCATAGCGTTTTACCCCCATTCCGAACACAATGGGATATGTATCGCAAGCTGATTTGATCGTTACAATCAGTTTCCTTTGAATTTACATTTAAATCACTATATTGAATTTTAAACGTACATTTCAAATTACCAGGCCACATACGAACACGAAAAATCCCAGAAAAATATTTTCTAGCTTCGTATTGACGATACGGTCCTAACAAAACTAGTTTCGTCGAATTCTGAGACCGTTTGAAAAATGGCCAATTTCCAGTCGATTAAAATCAACTAAAACTGGTCAAACGCGTTTTCCTTTACCACGCTCACATATTGATTCGAAAAATTATGAAATTTGAAACCTAGCAATAACTTTACATCCCGGACCCAACAAAACTGGTTTCGTCGAAATCCGAGGTCGTTTGCAAAATGTCCATTTTTAAGGGCCTGAATTCCATAGCGACTATTCAGAATTTTCAACTGGACACATCTTTTAATTCCCGATATGAAATCCTGATTTTTCGGATTCGTTGGAAAGATATTCACAAAGGGATCCTAATGTTTTTGGTTTCACTAAAATCCGGATTGTTTTGCTCCCGGTACATCCAATTGAAGTTTGAAATCGAATTATCGAACTACCGCGCCATTTTCAATTCTATTTATAATTATATATAAATATTTATATTCTAACGACGGCGTATATAATGTATACGTTCGATTTATATTCAAAATAAATTTCACGACGATATTATTTAAAATAATTCATTTTAAATAACCAAAACTCGCTATAATTGCCAAAATAAAAATTTTAAACTGGCCCGGATTTTCCGGGTTGTTACAATCTACCCCACTTAAAACTTTTCGTCCCCGAAAAGGAACAAAGTCGAAAGTGGTTTGATTAATCAACTCTACGCTCGATCAGGCTTCCATTCTCTAACCTTTCAGTTTCTGAGAATTTTCTAAAATTTCAAAAATTTGGCTAACACCCTAAATTTTTGAAAAATTTCACCATAACCTCCCCTGCACCGGGAGCATCGGGGAATTTCAAATAGCTTCCCCGGTCCTTCAGATCTCAAAAAGAAAAAGAAAAAGCCAAGCGGCTAGCCAATAGGCTCACAAAATCATCATCACCGAAACAAAACAGGAAATTACGTAGTAAACATGTACCTATTTGTCGGGCAAACAAATTTTATTCTTTGGCTCTGGCCTCCTTGCTATGACATGTTCAATGATATACATGTATACGCAAGCAGATGCGACCAATTTTCAATAAAATTCAATATTTGACTCAAATGAACTAAATGGTTCAAATTTAGCAAACAAATGAACAAACAACACAAACATCAATCAATTAGTGAGTTAGTTTATCAAATTCATAATTGATACATATACAAAAATCATGTTTTTGATGCCAAATCACAACAATAGGCCCTATCTAATTTTTGGTTCTCACACCAGCCAATAGGAAATATATAGTTATCACACCTTCGTTACTCGAACATGAATACTAATGACGACTAGTCAATCATCAGAATCATCTTCGGGCCACTAGAGTATGATTCTATATCTATCCAGTATATTAAAACTTCGAATACACGCGGATCAGACGTATACGCAAAATCTATATATACTGGACTGTCCAACTCAATATAAATAGATAATCAAATACGAATAATCGATTTAAATTTTCAAAACAAAAATTTGTTTTCACTTTCAAAAATATACTCTTCACACTCGTTCTAGGATACTACTGATCCCATCTCTAACGAGTCATTCTCGTTGGATATTACTAATCCAATATCTGATGAATTCTTTCGTATGGTTCTAATGTGTCTTGTTCTCTGAGCTTTGTAAACCAAAGCTCTGATACCAAATGAAACAACCCGTAACTTCCCCGTAAAGGAAAGCACGGATAGAATTGAGGACAAGATAAAACAGAACGCATACAGAAGAACATTTCATTGTATATTACAAACAATGCATCAGATTATAAGAATATACAGAGTATATGAATAAATATTACACAGAAATAACAGAGATTTAAATTACATTTAAATACATAGCAGCGGAAAGTAATACAATACACAACTAGAAGAGATATACGGATACAAAGCTTTCCGGATATCATTCCAGCTGTAAACCAGGATCCTGTGAATATAAATCTGCAAAACCAAAACTACTAGCTGCCCGTGTCAAAATAGGGGCACCCAGAGTTTAGGTTAAAACAATAAACTCCAGGTCAGTCATGTGACTGGTGTGAGAACTAAAACAGTTATAATTCTTTATTTTAAAGTTCGGTAAATCAAGGGACCACGCCGTATAACACGGAACGGGTTTCCTCCCAAGAATACCAGTGCATAAAACAACAGCGCAATGCTAAATAAAGAAGAATGAAGCTATTATAAGACCCAGTTCCCATCACACAATGCAACGCAAGCCGAAGGATAGGGTTTTTACCTTATAATAGCCAAGGATGCTTGATACGTTTAAAACAAATCATTTGATACTATCATAAGTGCATAGTGTATAAAACAACTTCAAATCATAAGTATCAATCATAGGCGGCATGAATGCCCCATCCCACTATGTCGCCATACTAGGCTCTACAAATAAAACCGCAGAATCACGTATTTGAAAATTGGGTTTCCATCTATGAACCGAGGCAAAAGATAGTCCTCAACCGATTCGAGACGCTCTAGCCCGTGTCTCAGGAACAGCCGCAACTGCCCCCTGGATCCTCAGGGCCGGTCCACCGATGTGGATTATTATGCCTGAACACTACGTCTCCCCACCCTATGGGGTGTAAGTCTGGTCCGTCTGCCGACCAGAATGCATCGGCCAAAACCGATATAACCGAGGCGCCTCGCAACAGCAACAACCACATAAGTCAAACTCGTCAGGGCGTGTAAAACCACTGACGCCACTTCTAGCTAGAAAGAAACGCATGCCCTCCCTGACGTCCTCTCCCGTTTTTGGTTCACAACCGGGGTGCGAGGCTCGCGAATTCACGTTACACAAAGCTGTGCCACACAGGCTGTGCTTTGATCATCACCACAAGACTTTGCTTTTCAACAGAAGCCTCGATCAATTGCCACTTAGGCATGCCACACAGGCAATTCACTCCATGCGTTTGATATCCATCAATATATAACCTCTGAGCTCGTACGTCTCAGAGAAGGGCGTTAAGCAAGAGAATAAATTCTCCGCCGCCAAACAGATATATATTTAATAGAGATCAATCACACGGACTAAAATCCAATGTCAGACACACAGTCCATTTACAAGTCCGTTCTGGGTCTGAACGAAATCGGAGGCACCTAGTACCCCGCATATCCATCGATCTCCAAGCACGTCTGGACGATCACTAACTATTTCCACCTTCTTGGGTGTACAGCCCAATCAAGATCATCAGTAATTACCCAAACGACGTGAAGACTTCCGGTCTTCGACCACCGTCTTCATCTTCGACACCACGTCGAATCAGTTATTCAGAATGGGATAAACCCGGTTTTTCTGAATAACTCGCGTATATATTATAAAAGTGTTACACAAACACAACATACGCCTAATTCCAATTCAGAATATTCTTTTATTCAAATATTCTTATACTTTGGGAAAAGTTCCCATTAATTTTATCCAAGATAAATTCTTTAAATTTATTCTTTAATCTCCTTTGAATATCAATTCAAACTAGTCGGGATTATCGAACCACACCGAAGTAATCATTTATTTTATTTTCTCAATCCCAACCTATTCATCCCATGAAGTAAAACTGGTAATACTTCATATCTAACACCACAGTGTTATCGGTAAATTCAATTACCATTTCACGTTCAAATCTAATTAAAGATTTAACCATCGCCTGGAGCAAAACTGGTGATACACCATTTTCGATCTTTTCAATCTATTTAAAGATTCATTAAAACTCCACTTAGTTTTAATCGTTAACTGGGTTAAAGAATCAGTGTCTTTTAAAACACAGTTCACGATAAACCCAAAATCATTTTCATTAATTATCGGGTTAAAGAACGAGTGTTATTTAAAACACTGTTCACGATAAACCCAAAAATCAATATCAATTCAATTCCAATTAAATATTATTTAATTGGTACACTTCATTAAATCTAAATAAAAAGATTTAATCTTTTCTCAACTGGGTTCAAGAACAGTGTTAGTGAAGACACCATTCACGACAAACCCAAATCACATTCGATATTCAATACAAGGCTCTGATGTAACGACCCAGAAAATCTGAACCAATTTAAAATTTTTAAATTGGCTAAAATAATGGATTTTAAATATTTAAAATAAATATTTTAAACAATGGCGATGAAAACTGAGTTTGAATCGACATTTGAAAACGAATATAATCAATTATAATTATATATAGAATTGAAAATGGCGCGGTAGTTCGATAATTCAATTTCAAACTTCAATTGAATACCGGGTGCAAAACAATCCGGATTTTAGTGAAACCAAAAACATTAGGATCTAATTGGTAATATCTTTCTAACGAATCCGACCAATCGAAATTTGATAGCGGGAATCAAAAGATATGTCCAATTTAAAATTCTGAATAGTCGCTATGGAATTCAGGCCCTTAAAAATGGATATTTTGCAAATGACCTCGGATTTCGACGAAACCACTTTTGTTGGGTCCGCAGTGTCAAGTTATTGCTAGATTTCAAATTTCATAATTTTTCGAATCAATATGTGAGCGTGGCAAAGGAAAACGCGTTTGACCGATTTCAGTTGATTTTAATCGACTGGAAATTGACCATTTTTCAAACGGTCTCAGAATTCGACGAAACTAGTTTTGTTAGGACCGTATCGTCAATACGAAGCTAGAAAATATTTTTCTGGAATTTTTCTAGTTAGTATGTGACCCCGGTAATTTGAAATGTGCGTTTAAAATTCAATATAGTGATTTAAATGAAAATTCAAAAGGAAACTGATTGTAACGATCAAATCAGCTAGCGATACATATCCCAGTGTGTTCGGAATGAGGGTAAAACGCTAAGGACGACAGGCGGTGGGCCTCGTTTCGAGGTCGTGTGTAAAAGTCAACCTTTTGCGAAATTTAATAATTAAATAATAATAAAAAAAAAAAAAAAATAATACTTTCTCCCCCTTTTCCTTCTGCTTGCCCCCCCCCTTTTCACTATAATTTCAAATCAGAAAACGAAACGAAAAAAAAAAAAAAAAAACCTAAGCAAATCGAGACCCGCCCCCCCCCTCGTCTGGACGCCGACGAAGAGCCGCCCTCCCCCTCAGGCGAACGCCGCCGAAGGAAGCCGAGCCCCCCCCCTTGAAGCGCCTCCCTCGATCGAGCAGCCCCTGACATCGAGCAGCCCCTCCAGACCTAGTCGCCGACGAAGAGCGCCGCCCCTCCAGACCTAGACGCCGACGAAGAGCGCCCCCCTCCCTTGTCTCGACGTCTGCGAAGAGCCCCCCCCCTCGCAGCTTCGGTGAGTGATTTAGGTAATTTTATTTTTATATTTATTTTTATTTTTGTTTTATAATTTCTGATTGATAAAAACTGATTTATAAAGCGATTTAAAAACTAATTTCTGAATTTTTAAAAGAGATAAAAACTGTTTTATGTTGAAAGTAAAACTGAAATTGTTTAAAGTATTAAAACTGAAATTGTTTAAAGTAAAAAAAAAAAACTGTTTTATGTTAAAGTATTAAAGCTGAAATTGTTTAAAGTTTAAAAACTGTTTTATGTTAAAAGATTAAAACTGAAATTGTTTAAAGTATTTTAAAAACCGAATTTTAAAAGCAAGGAAAAACTGATTTTGAAAGTCAAAATGAAAATCATATTTATATGTTGAAAGTCAAAATGAAAATCATATTTATATGTTGAAAGCAAAATAAAAATCATATTTTTATATGTTGAAAGCCGAAATAAAAATCATATTTTTATATGTTGAAAGCCGAAATAAAAATCATATTTTTATATATCGAATAGCGAAATCAAAATTCGATTTTTATATATTGAATAGCATAGTAAAAATTCTATTTTTACATATGCAGAGAATACGGGTGAAAGCGACAAATAGGCGAAGATTTCTATTAAGAAGAGTCTTGGTATTGGATAGCTATTGGTGAGATTTCTGATTTAAAATTTATATATATATATATATATATAAGTGTGAAATGGAAGTGAATAGCTATATATAAATATCTATATATATATATATATATACGCCCCTCGTCCACAAACCATGGACGATATTTATTGGTGGAAATTGTGGTGAAAATTGAATGATTGTTTGGGATTGTTTGTGATGGATATTGGTTGATTGTGGTTGAAAAATACCCGTTTGTGGTTGTGAAATATTTGGTTGAAACCACTTAGGATTAGTTTGTGGAAATGAATAAAAATATATACATGCCGCCTGCGTGCGAACTAGATGCATGTTTCCCATTGTCAAAAACCGCGAGGTTTTAAGGTAGAGCGAGGAGCCGTACTAGGGACGGTGCCGGTGTAACTACCCTGCCGTTATGCTGCCGAAATTTTGAATAATATTTGTGTGTTTGAATTATTTTCATATGCTTAAACTATATTTATTCCTTATATAGAAAACATTCATGTGTTGAATTGATATTCATTCGTTGTTTAGAAATTCATGTGTTGAATGGTATTCATATTTTGAAATGAATCGTTTAATAATAAAAATCACATTTTTATCTATATATAAAAACTATTGAAAACATTCATGTGTTGAATTGATATTCATTCGTTGTTTAGAAATTCATGTGTTGAATGGAATTCATATTTTGAAATAAATTGTTCGATAATAAAAATCACATTTTTATCTATATATAAAAACTATTGAAAACATTCATGTGTTGAATTGATATTCATTCGTTGTTTAGAAATTCATGTGTTGAATGGAATTCATATTTTAAAATAAATTGTTCGATAATAAAAATCACATTTTTATCTATATATAAAAACTATTGAAAACATTCATGTGTTGAATTGATATTCATTCGTTGTTTAGAAATTCATGTGTTGAATGGAATTCATATTTTGAAATAAATTGTTCGATAATAAAAATCACATTTTTATCTATATATAAAAACTATTGAAAGCATTCATGTGTTGAATTGATATTCATTCGTTGTTTAGAAATTCATGTGTTGAATGGTATTCATATTTTGAAATAAACTGTTTGATAATAAAAATCACCTTTTATCGACTATATGAACTATATAGAAAAATAGTGTTTTGAAATGAATCGTTTTACAATAAAAATCACATTTTTATTGTATGCATAAATCATTAAAATGTGAAGTGTTAAAAATAGCCACTTGTTCAAATAAACATATATGAGTTGAAATATTCATTAACTAGCTAATGAAATGATTTGCACCTATTTATGTAACATTAGAATGAATGGTGTTTTTAAACCAAATAGAAATCGAATATGAAGTCGAATAGAAAATGAAAAATGGTATGAACAGTATATATATGTACATGCAATATTCTTTGAACAGGTTATAGCAAAGGGGCTAGAGAAGAGGAATAAAATTTTGTGCCCGACAAATAGGTACACATTTACTGATTTGTTTGGGTGATGATTTTGAGCCTGTTGGCTAGCCGCTTGGCTTTTTCTTTTTCTTTTTGAGATTAGAAGGACCGGGACGCTATTTGCGATTTCCCGACGCTCCCGGTGCAGGGGAGGTTATGGCGAAATTTTTCCAAAATTTAAGGTGTTAGAAAAATATTTGAAGTGAAAACGATATAGAAATCGTTGAATGAACTATATTTATATAACTATATAAATATAAATAAAATTAAAACGAAACGAAGCCGTGCAGTTCGTATTTCGAAACCGTGATTTCAAACGACTAGTACGGGAAATCCGACCATTGGATTTTCCCGAAACCTCAACCGTCGGGTTCGCCTTGGAATAATCTTTCCAACGGCACCAACCTTGTAAAAATCCAACGGTTGGATTGTCTGGAATGTTTAATTCAAATTTGAAGAAAAACAGCGCCAGAATCGATTATATTTATTTATATATATAAATATAATTATATTAAATCGAATAACGACGCTGCAGTTCGTATTTTGAAATCGAAACTTCAAACGATTGTACCGGGAGATCCGACCGTCGGATTTTCCCGAAACTGGAACCGTTGGATTCGTTTTGAAAAGACCTTTCTAATGATATAAATTTTGTGAAGATCCAACGGTTAGATTTTCAGATATGTGTAAATCAAATCTGAAGAAAAACAGCGCCACGGCAACGTTATGGCCCGAAGCGTCGTTTTGAATAAAATGGCTATTTTAAAATAAATAAAAATAGCGATAAATAGTTATAAAATATCCTAAGCGATATGGAATGGAAATAAACTGAATTTGCTTGATTTATGTGATATTTGTTGGTTGAATGTATTTGGTGTGAAAATTGCATTAAAGAACAATTGGTGTTGTCGAATAATTTAACCATTGAAATAAATCGATTTGAAATTCTAAATATACGTGAATTATTTGGAAAGGCCGAGTTAATTCTCATTTCGAATAATCGACCGACGATTGAAATTCGAAGATGAAGACGATGGTCGAAGACCGGAGATCTTCACCTCGTTTGGATGGTAACCGAGGTCCTGATTGGGAGGCATCCCGAAATATGGATAATGAGTGGTGATCGTCCAGACGTACGTGTTGATCGAAGGGTTTGCGAGGTATTTAGTGCCTCCGGTTTCGTTCAGACCCAGAACGGACTTGTAAATGGACTGTGTGTCTGACATAGGATTTATTCTGTGTGGCATGCTAAGATGCAGTGATCAGGGCTTCTGTTGAAAAGCAAAGTCTTGTGGTGATGATCAAAGCACCGCCTGTGTGGCGTAGCTTTGTGTATAACGTGAATTCGCGAGCCTCACACCCCGGTATGAACCTAAAACGGGAGAACGGACCTCAGGGAGGGCCTACGTTTCCTCCTAGCTAAAAGTGGCGTCAGTGGTTTTACACGCCCTGACGAGTTTGACTTATGTGGTTGTTGCTGTTGCGAGGCGCCTCGGTTAGATCGGACGATCCGGGTCCGATGGAGTCACTTGTTGGCTCGCTTACGCCCCAAAGGGCGGCGAAACGTAGTGCTCAGGCATTTTTAATCCACTCCGTGTGGACCGGCCCTGTCGCTCCAAGGATCGATGCGTTCTGATCCTGAGACTCGGGCTAGGCAGTCTCGAATTCGGTAAGGACTATCTTTTGCCTTGGTTCATGACGGAAATCCAATTTCCAAATACGTGATCGTGCGGTTTTGATTGTATACCTATATATGGCGACATAGTGGTATGGGGCATTAATGCCGTCTATGATTGATAGTTATGATTTGAAATTGTTTTCAAAACATATAAACACTAGCAATAATATCAAATGCCTTTGTTTTATTCGTATCAAGCATATCTTGGCCGTTATAAGGTAAAAACTCTATCCTCCGGTTTGCGTTGCATTGTGTGATGGGAACTGAGTCTTATAACGGTTTCATTTTTATAAAAAGCATAGCGATGTTTAAAAGAAAGATTTGTTTTAAAGCACTGGCAATCCAATGGAGTAAACCCGTTCCACGAAAGTGGCGTGGTCCTGTGATTAGCCAATTATATATGTGTTGAGTAGATTTCTCATACCAGTCCCATGACTGACTCGTAGTTTGTTTCACTCTCAAACTCGGGTGCCCCTTTTTCTACACGGGCAGCCTTGTATTCAGGTTTAGCTGGTTCTGTTCTTTCTGGATAGCTGGAGCTGAAGATGGATTCTATCATTTATTTCTTTTTATGCTGTTCAGCTCCTATTGTACATATTTTGTTTATTTCCGCTGTAGACATTTATGTATAGCTGAACTGTATTTGTACTAAGTAAGATCCTGTATACTGTGTAGCTCTGATGATTACTTTTATCCAGTATATTTTGTTGTTCATTCTGGTGTATTTATTTAATTCTGTTCTGCTATTATATGTTTCTGTGTTATATTCCAAAAGATAACCTTGTTTCCGTGAGAACGGGAAATCGGGTCGTCTCAACGTGGTATCAGAGCTTTGGTTAAGCTTAGTTCTGGAATATAACATTTGAACGAACTCGTCAGAAATAGAACCAGTAGTGTTCTAGGACGGGTGACTCCATACAGATAGGATCAGTAATATCCTAGTATGAGTAAAGCAGAATGGAATTTCACCTCGATAGACACATTTACATTTGAAGTATGTGTTTCTATATTTTAAATTTTCTTTTCTGTGACCTGACACTTGATCTGCTAATTGCAGAAGTACTAGAAAAATGAGTGCCAGAAACAGAAGGAATACAGAACCCGATCTAGAGGCTCTATTCAAGAGATATCGAAATCTGGGTGGAGAAAAATTCTCGGGCAATGAATCTATTATTCAAACTCAAGCTTGGTTGAGTTCTGTCAAAAAAATCTTTGAGCATATCCAGCTGAGAGATGACCAGAAACGGTTAGTAGCATCTTGGGCGCTTAAAGAAGAAGCTTTAATCTGGTGGGAATCAATCATCAGAAATAATCCAGAAGGTGATATCACCTGGGACAGATTCAAATTGATTTTCTTAGAAAGATTTACTCCTCCCGAAGTAACCGAGAGATTATGTGATGAATTTTCTTATCTAATACAAGGTGATATGACCATTCCCGAATATCATAAGAAATTCAATGAACTTGCTCACTTTGCTCCTCATCTAATTCAAAATCCGAAGAGGAAGAATATGAGATTTATTCACGGACTTCAAAGGAAATACCAGAATAAAGTATTGGGGCATGTGAAGCTTCCTTTCTCAGAAATGATTTATATGGCTTATCAGTATGAAGATCTCCATAAGAAAGGAATGTTACGCGACGAAGATGAAGTCTGTTGTAGTGACAAAGCAGAGTCTGAAACTGATCGTCCAGAGGCCAGTACAAAGTCAGATGTCAGTAAGAAGCCCAGTGCCAAGAGAAAAAGGGCTAAATCTGAAAAAGAGCGGGCAACGACTGCCACATGCTCTAACTGCAATAAACAGGGGCATCTGACCAGGAAGTGTAAAACCTCGAAGAAGCGAAAGAAGGGGTCTAAGCCCGATAACCAGTTCCGAGAGAATAGAAAGTGCGTTCAATGCCGTCGGACTGGCCATCTTGAAAAGGACTGCAAGCAATTTAAGAAGTCCAAAGCAGCGCAAGTAAATGAAGTGGCAGAAGTGCCTACATCTTCGTCTGCTCAGGAAAGGTCTGATGTTTTAGAAGGCACGCTCAATGTCAAAAACATCCCAGTAAAAGTACTGTTTGACACAGGCGCGTCACGAAGCTTTATTTCAAAGAGTGCAGTCAAGAAACTGGATTTGAATTTGAAGAAGCTCAAAGAGCCAATGACTGTCCAAAATCCAGTTGGAGGTTCCATCAATCTCAGTTGGATTTGTGCAGTACCTGTCTCTTTTTCTTGCTATAAATTCCCTATTATCTCTATCATCATGAATTTTAATGAATTCGATCTTATTCTGGGATTGGATTGGCTAACTAGATATGAAGCTGAAGTTAAATGCGCCGAGAGAGTGGTTAAAGCAAAGGCCCAATCGGGGAATTATATAACCATACCATGTGAAGGCCCGACTTCAAATAGAAAAGATTTCTGGTCAGCCCTCGATGTTTCTCCAGCCCAAATAGAAAATGTTCCTGAAGTCGCAGAGAATATTCCTGACCTCATTAAAGATATTCCTGTCGTCAAGGATTATGCGGATGTGTTTGAGGAAGTCATTCGCTTACCTCCGCAGAGAGAAATAGATTTCAAGATTACTTTAATTCCAAATGCAAGGCCGGTAGTTCACGCTATTCGAAGAATGTCCTTGAAAGAGAAGGAGGAATTAGACAATCAAACACGACAGCTGATATGGAAAGGTCTGATCAGGCCTAGTTTCTCTGATTGGGGTGCAGCAGTGGTATTTGTCCCAAAATCTGACGGTACTCTACGTCTATGTGTGGATTATCGTGATCTGAACAAACAGACAATAAAGAATAAATATCCATTGCCGCGAATAGATGATTTGTTGGATCGATTAAATGGAGCACAAGTATTTTCAAGAATGGACCTAGCTACAGGTTTCCATCAACTTCGAATTGCCGAAGAGTGTGTTCCAATGACAGCGTTCAGAGGCCCCGACTTATTCTACGAGTGGTTAGTAATGCCGTTCGGCTTATGTAACGCTCCAGCTTATTTCGTCGATCTGATGAATAGAGTATTCAGAGGAGTACTGAACAAATTTGTTTTGGTTTTTATTGATGATATTCTAATCTTCTCTAAATCTAAGGCCGAACATGAAAAGCATCTGGAACAAGTGTTAGAAATTCTCAGAAGGAATGTATTGAAAGCCAAGTTTTCCAAATGTATCTTCTGGCAAGATGAAGTGAAATTTCTGGGCCATGTCGTATCGAAAGATGGAATCGCTGTGGATCCAAGCAAAATCACAGCTATTCAGAATTGGAAACAGCCCAGTACTCCCACTGAAGTCCGCAGTTTTCTTGGATTGGCTAGCTATTACCGGAAGTTCGTTAAAGACTTTTCGAAAATATCTGGCCACTTAACGAAGCTTACAAAGAAGCATTCTAAATTCAAATGGACTGAAGAGAATGAGGAGGCTTTCGAAGAGCTAAAGTTGAGGTTAACCACAGCTCCAGTGTTAACCATCATTGATGGCAACCAGGATTTAAAAGTCTGGACTGATGCGTCTAGAGAAGGCCTTGGCGCAGTGTTAATGCAAAGAGGTCAAGTAATTGCTTATGCTAGCCGTCAACTGAAACCGCACGAGAAAAACTACGTAACTCATGATCTTGAGTTATTGGCTATCATATTCTCTTTGAAAATCTGGAGACACTATCTTCTGGGCGAGAGATTTGAACTGTTTACAGATCACCAGTCGTTAAAGTATCTGTTCACTCAGAAGGACTTAAATCTGAGGCAGCAGCGTTGGCTGGAGTTTCTTGCAGCATATGACTTTGAAATTATATATACTCCAGGAAAAGCCAATGTCGTAGCCGATGCGCTGAGTCGAAAGAATGTGATGATCGCCAGCTTTATTATCACGACATCCTTGATTGACAAAATATCTATTCTTCAGAAGGAGGATAATTTTATTAAGGATATGATCAAAAGGATTCAGAAAGGCGAACCCTCGTGTTTTCAAATAGATAACGACGAGACCTTGAGGTTGAAAGGAAGGATTTGTGTTCCTGACGTTCCTGAGCTAAAAAGGGAAGTGTTAGATGAGTGTCACAAGTCCAAGCTGAGTATCCATCCTGGTGTGGCCAAAATGTATAACGATCTCAAAAGAACTTTCTGGTGGAAGGCTATGAAAAGAGACGTTTCGATATATGTTAGTCGATGCCCTACTTGCCAGCTAGTCAAAAGCGACCAACAGAAATTGGCTGGATTATTACAACCACTAGAAGTTCCTGGCTGGAAGTGGGAACATATTTCTATGGATTTCATTGATGGTTTGCCCAGAACCAGAAAAGGGAATGACAGTATTTGGGTGATCGTAGATCGTTTCACGAAGACCGCCCATTTTATACCTGTCAAATCAAATAGAACCGCTCAGAGTCTGGCGCAGATATACTTCAGGGAAATAGTTAGACTACATGGAGTGCCGCTCAGCATAGTAAGTGATAGAGATACAATATTCACTAGCAAATTCTGGGAAGCATTTCAAGTCGAGCTGGGAACGAAGTTAAACTTGAGCACCGCTTATCATCCTCAGACAGACGGTCAGACTGAGAGGGTGAATCGCATTTTAGAAGATCTATTGCGGGCTTGTGTTATAGATTTCGGTGGATCATGGGAAGACAATCTGCATTTGGCTGAATTCTCTTATAACAACAGCTACCAGGCGAGTCTGACAATGTCGCCATTCGAAGCATTGTATGGTAGACCGTGCCGATCTCCTGCTTGTTGGGTCGAGCCTGGAAATAGACTTGTGTTGGGCCCCGATATGATTCGAGAAGCGGCCGACAAAGTCGATTTTATTAAGAAGCGATTACTCGCCGCTCAAAGCCGACAAAAGAGCTATGCTGATAAAAGAAGAAGAGATATATCCTTTGAAGTTGGCGACTATGTATATTTGAAAGTATCGCCGATGAGAGGAGTTATCCGGTTCGGTAAAACTGGAAAGTTAGCACCCAAATTCATTGGTCCGTTTCCTATTCTGGAACGGATTGGAACTCTCGCTTATAGGGTCAAACTGCCTGACTGGTTGCCTGGTGTGCATGATGTATTTCACATATCTCAACTTCGAAAGCACGTTCATGATCCAGACTTGATCGTGGAAGAAGCAGCTCAGCAGGATATTGAAATTACTCCAGAATTAGCTGTGAGGCGAGAGCCGCTAAAGATTATCGGCAAAGAAACCAAAGAGCTGAGAAACAAGAAGGTTCACTTAGTCAAGGTGCAATGGAGTGGAGATCCGCGAGATTGTACTTGGGAAACAGAGGAGAGCATTCAGAAAGCTTATCCTAGATGCCGAGTAGATATCTCTGATTGACTCTGGTGCAAGGTACATTTACCCTACTTTGCATTACCATTTAATTCTCTATTCTGTTGCTATTTTCTTCCCATGGATGTGCATTGTTTATTCTATACCCTGAATATTAGAAACAAATTGGTTGTTGTATTTTGGGATTGTAGATTTATCAAACCACTTTCGACTTTATTCCTTTTCGGGGACGAAAAGTTTTAAGTGGGGGAGATTGTAACGACCCAGAAAATCTGAACCAATTTAAAATTTTTAAATTGGCTAAAATAATGGATTTTAAATATTTAAAATAAATATTTTAAACAATGGCGATGAAAACTGAGTTTGAATCGACATTTGAAAACGAATATAATCAATTATAATTATATATAGAATTGAAAATGGCGCGGTAGTTCGATAATTCAATTTCAAACTTCAATTGAATACCGGGTGCAAAACAATCCGGATTTTAGTGAAACCAAAAACATTAGGATCTAATTGGTAATATCTTTCTAACGAATCCGACCAATCGAAATTTGATAGCGGGAATCAAAAGATATGTCCAATTTAAAATTCTGAATAGTCGCTATGGAATTCAGGCCCTTAAAAATGGATATTTTGCAAATGACCTCGGATTTCGACGAAACCACTTTTGTTGGGTCCGCAGTGTCAAGTTATTGCTAGATTTCAAATTTCATAATTTTTCGAATCAATATGTGAGCGTGGCAAAGGAAAACGCGTTTGACCGATTTCAGTTGATTTTAATCGACTGGAAATTGACCATTTTTCAAACGGTCTCAGAATTCGACGAAACTAGTTTTGTTAGGACCGTATCGTCAATACGAAGCTAGAAAATATTTTTCTGGAATTTTTCTAGTTAGTATGTGACCCCGGTAATTTGAAATGTGCGTTTAAAATTCAATATAGTGATTTAAATGAAAATTCAAAAGGAAACTGATTGTAACGATCAAATCAGCTAGCGATACATATCCCAGTGTGTTCGGAATGAGGGTAAAACGCTAAGGACGACAGGCGGTGGGCCTCGTTTCGAGGTCGTGTGTAAAAGTCAACCTTTTGCGAAATTTAATAATTAAATAATAATAAAAAAAAAAATAATAATAATACTTTCTCCCCCTTTTCCTTCTGCTTGGCCCCCCCCCTTTTCACTATAATTTCAAATCAGAAAATGAAACGAAAAAAAAAAAAAAAAAAAAACCTAAGCAAATCGAGACCCGCCCCCCCCCCCCCTCGTCTGGACGCCGACGAAGAGCCGCCCTCCCCCTCAGGCGAACGCCGCCGAAGGAAGCCGAGCCCCCCCCCCTTGAAGCGCCTCCCTCGATCGAGCAGCCCCTGACATCGAGCAGCCCCTCCAGACCTAGTCGCCGACGAAGAGCGCCGCCCCTCCAGACCTAGACGCCGACGAAGAGCGCCCCCCTCCCTTGTCTCGACGTCTGCGAAGAGCCCCCCCCTCGCAGCTTCGGTGAGTGATTTAGGTAATTTTATTTTTATATTTATTTTTATTTTTGTTTTATAATTTCTGATTGATAAAAACTGATTTATAAAGCGATTTAAAAACTAATTTCTGAATTTTAAAAGAGATAAAAACTGTTTTATGTTGAAAGTAAAACTGAAATTGTTTAAAGTATTAAAACTGAAATTGTTTAAAGTAAAAAAAAAAAACTGTTTTATGTTAAAGTATTAAAGCTGAAATTGTTTAAAGTTTAAAAACTGTTTTATGTTAAAAGATTAAAACTGAAATTGTTTAAAGTATTTTAAAAACCGAATTTTAAAAGCAAGGAAAAACTGATTTTGAAAGTCAAAATGAAAATCATATTTATATGTTGAAAGTCAAAATGAAAATCATATTTATATGTTGAAAGCAAAATAAAAATCATATTTTTATATGTTGAAAGCCGAAATAAAAATCATATTTTTATATGTTGAAAGCCGAAATAAAAATCATATTTTTATATATCGAATAGCGAAATCAAAATTCGATTTTTATATATTGAATAGCATAGTAAAAATTCTATTTTTACATATGCAGAGAATACGGGTGAAAGCGACAAATAGGCGAAGATTTCTATTAAGAAGAGTCTTGGTATTGGATAGCTATTGGTGAGATTTCTGATTTAAAATTTATATATATATATATAAGTGTGAAATGGAAGTGAATAGCTATATATAAATATCTATATATATATATATATATACGCCCCTCGTCCACAAACCATGGACGATATTTATTGGTGGAAATTGTGGTGAAAATTGAATGATTGTTTGGGATTGTTTGTGATGGATATTGGTTGATTGTGGTTGAAAAATACCCGTTTGTGGTTGTGAAATATTTGGTTGAAACCACTTAGGATTAGTTTGTGGAAATGAATAAAAATATATACATGCCGCCTGCGTGCGAACTAGATGCATGTTTCCCATTGTCAAAAACCGCGAGGTTTTAAGGTAGAGCGAGGAGCCGTACTAGGGACGGTGCCGGTGTAACTACCCTGCCGTTATGCTGCCGAAATTTTGAATAATATTTGTGTGTTTGAATTATTTTCATATGCTTAAACTATATTTATTCCTTATATAGAAAACATTCATGTGTTGAATTGATATTCATTCGTTGTTTAGAAATTCATGTGTTGAATGGTATTCATATTTTGAAATGAATCGTTTAATAATAAAAATCACATTTTTATCTATATATAAAAACTATTGAAAACATTCATGTGTTGAATTGATATTCATTCGTTGTTTAGAAATTCATGTGTTGAATGGAATTCATATTTTGAAATAAATTGTTCGATAATAAAAATCACATTTTTATCTATATATAAAAACTATTGAAAACATTCATGTGTTGAATTGATATTCATTCGTTGTTTAGAAATTCATGTGTTGAATGGAATTCATATTTTAAAATAAATTGTTCGATAATAAAAATCACATTTTTATCTATATATAAAAACTATTGAAAACATTCATGTGTTGAATTGATATTCATTCGTTGTTTAGAAATTCATGTGTTGAATGGAATTCATATTTTGAAATAAATTGTTCGATAATAAAAATCACATTTTTATCTATATATAAAAACTATTGAAAGCATTCATGTGTTGAATTGATATTCATTCGTTGTTTAGAAATTCATGTGTTGAATGGTATTCATATTTTGAAATAAACTGTTTGATAATAAAAATCACCTTTTATCGACTATATGAACTATATAGAAAAATAGTGTTTTGAAATGAATCGTTTTACAATAAAAATCACATTTTTATTGTATGCATAAATCATTAAAATGTGAAGTGTTAAAAATAGCCACTTGTTCAAATAAACATATATGAGTTGAAATATTCATTAACTAGCTAATGAAATGATTTGCACCTATTTATGTAACATTAGAATGAATGGTGTTTTTAAACCAAATAGAAATCGAATATGAAGTCGAATAGAAAATGAAAAATGGTATGAACAGTATATATATGTACATGCAATATTCTTTGAACAGGTTATAGCAAAGGGGCTAGAGAAGAGGAATAAAATTTTGTGCCCGACAAATAGGTACACATTTACTGATTTGTTTGGGTGATGATTTTGAGCCTGTTGGCTAGCCGCTTGGCTTTTTCTTTTTCTTTTTGAGATTAGAAGGACCGGGACGCTATTTGCGATTTCCCGACGCTCCCGGTGCAGGGGAGGTTATGGCGAAATTTTTCCAAAATTTAAGGTGTTAGAAAAATATTTGAAGTGAAAACGATATAGAAATCGTTGAATGAACTATATTTATATAACTATATAAATATAAATAAAATTAAAACGAAACGAAGCCGTGCAGTTCGTATTTCGAAACCGTGATTTCAAACGACTAGTACGGGAAATCCGACCATTGGATTTTCCCGAAACCTCAACCGTCGGGTTCGCCTTGGAATAATCTTTCCAACGGCACCAACCTTGTAAAAATCCAACGGTTGGATTGTCTGGAATGTTTAATTCAAATTTGAAGAAAAACAGCGCCAGAATCGATTATATTTATTTATATATATAAATATAATTATATTAAATCGAATAACGACGCTGCAGTTCGTATTTTGAAATCGAAACTTCAAACGATTGTACCGGGAGATCCGACCGTCGGATTTTCCCGAAACTGGAACCGTTGGATTCGTTTTGAAAAGACCTTTCTAATGATATAAATTTTGTGAAGATCCAACGGTTAGATTTTCAGATATGTGTAAATCAAATCTGAAGAAAAACAGCGCCACGGCAACGTTATGGCCCGAAGCGTCGTTTTGAATAAAATGGCTATTTTAAAATAAATAAAAATAGCGATAAATAGTTATAAAATATCCTAAGCGATATGGAATGGAAATAAACTGAATTTGCTTGATTTATGTGATATTTGTTGGTTGAATGTATTTGGTGTGAAAATTGCATTAAAGAACAATTGGTGTTGTCGAATAATTTAACCATTGAAATAAATCGATTTGAAATTCTAAATATACGTGAATTATTTGGAAAGGCCGAGTTAATTCTCATTTCGAATAATCGACCGACGATTGAAATTCGAAGATGAAGACGATGGTCGAAGACCGGAGATCTTCACCTCGTTTGGATGGTAACCGAGGTCCTGATTGGGAGGCATCCCGAAATATGGATAATGAGTGGTGATCGTCCAGACGTACGTGTTGATCGAAGGGTTTGCGAGGTATTTAGTGCCTCCGGTTTCGTTCAGACCCAGAACGGACTTGTAAATGGACTGTGTGTCTGACATAGGATTTATTCTGTGTGGCATGCTAAGATGCAGTGATCAGGGCTTCTGTTGAAAAGCAAAGTCTTGTGGTGATGATCAAAGCACCGCCTGTGTGGCGTAGCTTTGTGTATAACGTGAATTCGCGAGCCTCACACCCCGGTATGAACCTAAAACGGGAGAACGGACCTCAGGGAGGGCCTACGTTTCCTCCTAGCTAAAAGTGGCGTCAGTGGTTTTACACGCCCTGACGAGTTTGACTTATGTGGTTGTTGCTGTTGCGAGGCGCCTCGGTTAGATCGGACGATCCGGGTCCGATGGAGTCACTTGTTGGCTCGCTTACGCCCCAAAGGGCGGCGAAACGTAGTGCTCAGGCATTTTTAATCCACTCCGTGTGGACCGGCCCTGTCGCTCCAAGGATCGATGCGTTCTGATCCTGAGACTCGGGCTAGGCAGTCTCGAATTCGGTAAGGACTATCTTTTGCCTTGGTTCATGACGGAAATCCAATTTCCAAATACGTGATCGTGCGGTTTTGATTGTATACCTATATATGGCGACATAGTGGTATGGGGCATTAATGCCGTCTATGATTGATAGTTATGATTTGAAATTGTTTTCAAAACATATAAACACTAGCAATAATATCAAATGCCTTTGTTTTATTCGTATCAAGCATATCTTGGCCGTTATAAGGTAAAAACTCTATCCTCCGGTTTGCGTTGCATTGTGTGATGGGAACTGAGTCTTATAACGGTTTCATTTTTATAAAAAGCATAGCGATGTTTAAAAGAAAGATTTGTTTTAAAGCACTGGCAATCCAATGGAGTAAACCCGTTCCACGAAAGTGGCGTGGTCCTGTGATTAGCCAATTATATATGTGTTGAGTAGATTTCTCATACCAGTCCCATGACTGACTCGTAGTTTGTTTCACTCTCAAACTCGGGTGCCCCTTTTTCTACACGGGCAGCCTTGTATTCAGGTTTAGCTGGTTCTGTTCTTTCTGGATAGCTGGAGCTGAAGATGGATTCTATCATTTATTTCTTTTTATGCTGTTCAGCTCCTATTGTACATATTTTGTTTATTTCCGCTGTAGACATTTATGTATAGCTGAACTGTATTTGTACTAAGTAAGATCCTGTATACTGTGTAGCTCTGATGATTACTTTTATCCAGTATATTTTGTTGTTCATTCTGGTGTATTTATTTAATTCTGTTCTGCTATTATATGTTTCTGTGTTATATTCCAAAAGATAACCTTGTTTCCGTGAGAACGGGAAATCGGGTCGTCTCATCTGAATAGAAAATATATCGGCTTATATTCAATATCGAATTCTACGACTAACAAATGTCGTATTGAAAATAACGATATAAATATATATCTTTCAAATTTCCATAACCACACCTGTATAATCACGAATTCCAACATCGAAATATTCCGAAGACAATTTCGATTCAAATCCACTCCAATGCAATCATTGGAAATTCTGGTTATTTTCAAAACCATTTCAAATTCAATTTATTTATTTAAAAATAAATAGAATTATAATTCTAGTTCAAAACTAGTTCATTTCGATAAAAATCTATTTTTATCTTTTCAAATATGGAGTTTTTCATCCCAAATCTTCACAAATCATTTCTTATGATTTTACACAAATTATTACTATTTTTAATAATTTTATCAAGGCCCGTACAGTCGATTTCCATCAATGGCCATCGAACTGCACTTATAGCGACCTTTTTCAAATTTGATTTGGACATAATTCCAAATCCAACCGTTAGATTTCTAATTTCTAATATCCATTAGAAAGCTCTTTTCGATACGAACCCAACGGTTCTGCTTTTAGGAGAATCCGACGGTCGGATCTCCCGTAATGTTCGTTTGAAATGAATGGTCGAAATTCACGAACTACCGCGGCGCGGCGCGTTCTATTCAGGCCATTATATTGTATATATAATATATATAATATATACTTCGTCGATTTCTATTTAAAACGAATTATATAAATAGTTTTGAATTCGTTTCAAAAACATTTTCAACTTCCTTTTCAATTCAAATCACAATTGAATTCTTCTTTATAGATTCATTTTAAAATTCATTTCTATTCAATTCAAATTTCAATTCAATTTGAATTCGTTTTCAATTCAATTCATTTCGAAATTGTTTTCAATTCAATTCATTTTGAAATCGTTTTCAATTCAATTCATTTCGAAATCGTTTTCAAATCACTTCATTTCGAAATCGTTTTCAATTCACTTCATTTCGAAATCGTTTTCAATTCACTTTATTTCGAAATCGTTTTCAATTCACTTTGAAATCGTTTTCAATTCACTTTGAAATCGTTTTCAATTCAATTCATTTCGAAATCGTTTTCAATTCAATTCATTTCGAAATCGTTTTCAATTCATTTCGAAATCGTTTTCAATTCAATTCATTTCGAAATCGTTTTCAATTCAATTCATTTCGAAATCGTTTTCAATTCAATTCATTTCGAAATCGTTTTCAATTCATTTCATTTCGAAATCGTTTTCAATTCAATTCATTTCGAAATCGTTTTCAATTCATTTCGAAATCGTTTTCAATTCAATTCATTTCGAAATCGTTTTCAATTCAATTCATTTTGAAATCGTTTTCAATTCAATTCATTTCGAAATATTCGATTTCGAAATCACTTTTCAATATTCATTTTAACATGAATAAAATCAATATAAATATCGTTCACGTCAAAATGGCGTCAATCTAATCAACACGGCTTCATAAATTTCTATTTTCAAATATTCTTTATTTTTCAAATTGGAATGAGGCCCAATCAATTACCATATAAAGTTAACTATATGGATTTTCATACAACACATGTATATAATAACATTGAAAATAATCAACCATCAACCAAAGTGCACTACACTGTAAAAGCATCAAATATAGATATTCAATGCTTATAACAGCCTGTCAATCAATCGATCGACATATTTAATCAATCAGGATGAGTGAACTTCAAATTTCATCCCAACACCCGTGTGGGGTTTCAAACAATCAAACACATATTTTATTTGTGCTGTTGGGCGATGTGTAAAATTTATCGTCCCAATCAATGTCATTCAAATAGGTGTACATAAACAAACCGTCTGGTTTGTAAATGAATATTCTATTTTATTCACTTCACGTTAAAAATTATATTTCTAACGATAAAACATTTTATTTCAACATATGAATTTCTATTCAATTCATTTATTCAATAAAATGATATTTTTATTTTTCTAACATATTTTAGAAAATTTCGGCGGCATAACGGCACGATACTAAAAACGGGATAAGGCCTAGCCTTATCCCCGGTCTAGTGAAGGCCCACGCCATTCACAAATCAATTTCAATCAATTTCCAATTCAACCAAACGAATAAATCAATCACCCAACATTCAACTAAACAAACAAGTCCATGGTCTGTGGACGGGTGTCGGGTGCTTCTAATAAGCACCGTCTGCATCCTAGTATATATATATAACTAGAAAAATAAATTGAAAGGTGAGAAATTCTCACCTATAGCTATCCTAGCTCCACGGCACTTCATTGATAGAAATCTTCATCGCTATCGCATCTTCGTCGTCTTCGTTGCCCGTAGCCACTACATATGTAAAAATCGAATTTTTACTTTGCTATTCAATATATAAAAATCGAATTTTTACTTCGCTATTCAATATATAAAAATCGAATTTTTACTACGCTATTCAATAAATAAAAATCGAATTTTTACTACGCTATTCAATATATAAAAATCGAATTTTTACTACGCTATTCAATATATAAAAATCGAATTTTTACTTCGACTTTCAATAAATAAAAATATGATTTTTCTTTTTAAAGAAATCATTTTTCAATACCTTTTAAAAATCAAAACCAGTTTTTACTCTTTTTATAAAATCAGTTTTACTCTTTTTATAAAATCAGTTTTTAACTTTTAAAAACCAAATCAGTTTTAATTTCTAAAATAAAATTAGTTTTACTCTTTTAAAAACCAAATCAGTTTTAATTTCTAAAATAAAATCAGTTTTACTCTTTTAAAAACCAAATCAGTTTTAATTTCTAAAATAAAATCAGTTTTACTCTTTTATAAAATCAGTTTTACTCTTTTAAAAACCAAATCAGTTTTAAAACCTAATTAATTTTTCAGTTCTTATAAGCCTAAAAATCGAAATTACTTTTAACGAATTAAAATAAAAACAAAAACAAAATACTTACAGTATTTCGAAGAAGGGGGGAGTGCTACTGCCGTCGACTGGAGGGGCAGGGTTTTGCGCGCCTGCGCGGTGGTAGAGGGGGGCCGAGGTTGCCTGGGCGCGTCGGGATTTAGGATTGGGGGGGGGGGGGTTCTAACGGAGCTCGAGGTGCCGGAGAAGAATGGTGGAAGGGGAGCGATGCGAGGGGTCTCGTCGGAGTCAGGTGGGGAGGGGCGGCTGTCGATCTCGATCGATTTAGGGTTTTTTTTTTTGTTCGAATTGAAAAGAGATCGGGGGGGGGGCTGGTTAAGGGGAGAGGGGGGTTTTCTTTTTTATTTATTTATTTTTATTTATTATTTTATTATTAAATTTTTGCAAAAGGGTTGACTTTTACATACGTCATCAAAACGAGGCCCACCGCCTGTCGTCCATAGCGTTTTACCCCCATTCCGAACACAATGGGATATGTATCGCAAGCTGATTTGATCGTTACAATCAGTTTCCTTTGAATTTACATTTAAATCACTATATTGAATTTTAAACGTACATTTCAAATTACCGGGGCCACATACGAACACGAAAAATCCCAGAAAAATATTTTCTAGCTTCGTATTGACGATACGGTCCTAACAAAACTAGTTTCGTCGAATTCTGAGACCGTTTGAAAAATGGCCAATTTCCAGTCGATTAAAATCAACTGCAACTGGTCAAACGCGTTTTCCTTTACCACGCTCACATATTGATTCGAAAAATTATGAAATTTGAAACCTAGCAATAACTTTACATCCCGGACCCAACAAAACTGGTTTCGTCGAAATCCGAGGTCGTTTGCAAAATGTCCATTTTTAAGGGCCTGAATTCCATAGCGACTATTCAGAATTTTCAACTGGACACATCTTTTGATTCCCGATATGAAATCTTGATTTTTCGGATTCGTTGGAAAGATATTCACAAAGGGATCCTAATGTTTTTGGTTTCACTAAAATCCGGATTGTTTTGCTCCCGGTACATCCAATTGAAGTTTGAAATCGAATTATCGAACTACCGCGCCATTTTCAATTCTATTTATAATTATATATAAATATTTATATTCTAACGACGGCGTATATAATGTATACGTTCGATTTATATTAAAAATAAATTTCATGACGATATTATTTAAAATAATTCATTTTAAATAATCAAAACTCGCTATAATTGCCAAAATAAAAATTTTAAACTGGCCCAGATTTTCCGGGTTGTTACATCATCTTAAAAAGAAGAAAAAAAAAACTTTTGTATATTTTATCTTATTCAACCTTGTATGTATTATTATTATTATTTAAATTAACAAGAACGTGTTTTCCTTCATTTCTTTTATTACATTAAAATGTAATCTCTTCTTTCATTACATGATTCAACGTGACACTAAAAATGCGTTTATTCTTACTATTTATACATGATACTAAAAATATGCTTTATTTTTAATATTTAAAAACATGATATTAAAAATATGTTTTCTTTTTTCTTACTCTTAATATTCCAACTAATGACCATTTCTACATGTACAATAAAAATGAAATCTTATCATTTATATATTTCTCCATCATAACATTCTTAACATAATGACATTTTTATTAACATGACATTTTTATATAACTTACATTACTAACTAAAATGACATATTTATTTTAACTAAACATTCCTAATAAGAGTGATGATTCTATATTAATACAACGTTTCTAAACAAATGATGTTTATATTAACATGACGCTAAAAAATATCCTTATTCACATATATTAATATGATGCTAAAAATATAATTATTTCTAGTATAACACAACGACGCTAAGTTCATACTTGTTTTTAGTGAAAATACACAACGCAAATTTTATATGTTTGATGTCAACACATAAATTCAACTTAAATTATTTAAAAATAGAACTTTTATTTTCTGCCTCAATTTCTTAACAAACTTCATACCATTAAATTTTAAAATTGGTCCAAAATTCCGGGTTGTTACAAAAACTTAAGTGTTTAATATATAAATAAGAATCTCAAATTTTGATAGGTAAATGGTGAAATTTGGGGTTTGATAATGAATAACTCATTTATTTGAAATTTGCAGTTCAAATCTAATTTGAGAAATAATCAAATCCAAGAACTTAAAATTTGTGAATCGATTTATAAATTTTATTTGAATTGCAATTGGATTTAAAGGGAATTTTATGAATAGCTAAATTGAATTGAACTAGTTAAATGATTTAACTGAATATTTTATTTATTATTTAACTGTGAAATTTAACTGTTTTGGCAACTGTCTCGGAATTCGATGAAACTGGCGCCATTGGATCCGGAACGATGAATCATTATAGGATTCAAATTTGCGTTGCAATCCGAATAACCGTTTGACCGTACGAGAGAAAATGTGAAAGAGATCAATGAATAGGATAATTGTGTGTTTCTCATTGTTGGGCCTATATTTATGTATGTAACTTAACCTCCGTACCACCCATCAGCCATTCATTATACGTTCATTTTATCCATCAGCTCATTTTTCTCTAATGGTTGAACAAAAATATTCAAACCCTAGTTGAAACCAAAAATTCAAATTTGAAAATAAAATCTCCACAAACCATGGCATATTATATATCAAAACGAAGCTCTTGACGATGGGAAGCTACTGGTACCTTTTATTCCAACATGCAGTGCACGGAGTTGCCGGAAATCGACGGTCAAAGTTCTGTTTTCGAAACCCATAAGCAAAGAGTTGGGGGTTTTTGATTCGGGGTTCAATCGAGGAAATTGACTTGTGTGTATTTTAGAGATTGTCGATGGGAGTTGATTGGTGGGGTTCAGTTGATCTGGAAGCCGTCGAGGTGGCGGGAATTCGAGTTTTAGGGTTTAAACCCGTTCCCGTTCACCGGCTCGTCAGCGGCAGGAGATGCAACCGGAAGCGAGGGCTCCGGTATAGGAAGGAGCGGCTGACTCGGAGCTTCACAACAATGGTGGTCGGAGATTCTTGTAAAGACCCGTAACTTCCCCGTAAAGGAAAGCGTCGGATAGTTCGAGAACAAACCACAACAGAACGCAAACAGATGAACGTTTCATTGTATATTACAACAATGCATCAGATTACAAGAATATACAGAGTATAAATGAATATTACACAGAAATATCATAGATTTAAATTACATTTAAATACATAGCAGCGGAAAATAATACAATACACAACTAGAAGGAGATATACGGATACAAAGCTTTCCGGATATCGTTCCAGCTGTAAACCAGGATCCTGTGAATATAAATCTGCAAAACCAAAACTGCTAGCTGCCCGTGTCAAAATAGGGGCACCCAGAGTTTAGGTTAAAACAATAAACTCCAGGTCAGTCATGGGACTGGTGTGAGAACTAAAACAGTTATAATTCTTTATTTTAAAGTTCGGTAAATCAAGGGACCACGCCGTAACACGGAACGGGTTTCCTCCCAAGAATACCAATGCATAAAACAAACAGCGCAATGCTAAATAAAGAAAAATGAAGCTGTTATAAGACCCAGGTCCCATCACACAATGCAACGCAAGCCGGAGGATAGGGTTTTTACCTTATAACAGCCAAAGAATGCTTGATACGTTTAAAACACATTATTTGATACTATTATAAGTGCATAGTGTATAAAACAACTTCAAATCATAAGTATCAATCATAGGCGGCATGAGCGCCCCATCCCACTATGTCACCATACTAGGTTCTACAGTTAAAACCGCAAATGTCACGTATTTGGAAATTGGATTTCCGTCTATGAACCGAGGCAAAAGATAGTCCTCAACCGATTCGAGACGCTCTAGCCCGCCCCTCAGGAACAGCCGCAACTGCCCCTTGGATCCTCAGGGCCGGTCCACCGATGTGGATTATTATGCCTGAACACTACGTCTCCCCACCCTATGGGGTGTAAGTCTGGTCCGTCAGCCGACCAGAATGCATCGGCCGAAACCGATATAACCGAGGCGCCTCGCAACAGCAACAACCACATAAGTCAAACTCGTCAGGGCGTGTAAAACCACTGACGCCACTTCTAGCTAGAAAGAAACGCATGCCCTCCCTGACGTCCTCTCCCGTTTTTGGTTCACAACCGGGGTGCGAGGCTCACGAATTCACGTTACACAAAGCTGTGCCACACAGGCTGTGCTTTGATCATCACCACAAGACTTTGCTTTTCAACAGAAGCCTCGATCAATTGCCACTTAGGCATGCCACACAGGAAATTCACTCCATGCGTTTGATATCCATCAATATATAACCCCTGAGCTCGTACGTCTCAGAGAAGGGCGTTAAGCAAGAGAATAAATTCTCCGCCGCCAAACAGATATATATTTAATAGAAATCAATCACACGGACTAAAATCCAATGTCAGACACACAGTCCATTTACAAGTCCGTTCTGGGTCTGAACGAAACCGGAGGCACCTAGTACCCCGCATATCCATCGATATCCAAGTACGTCTGGACGATCACCAACTGTTTCCATCTTCTTGGGTGTACAGCCCAATCAAGATCATCAGTTATCACCCAAACGACGTGAAGACTTCCGGTCTTCGACCATCGTCTTCATCTTCGACACCACGTCGAATCAGTTATTCAGAATGGGATAAACCCGGTCTTTCTGAATAACTCGCGTATATATTATAAAATTGTTACACAAACACAACATACGCCTCATTCTAATTCAGAATATTCTTTTATTCGAATATTCCTATACTTTGGGAAAAGTTCCCATTAATTTTATCCAAGATAAATTCTTTAAATTTATTCTTTAATCTCCCTTGAATATCAATTCAAACTAGTCGGGATTAGCGAACCACACCGAAGTAATCATTTATTTTATTTCCCAATCCCAACCTATTCATCCCATGATCTGTATAATCACGAATTCCAACATCGAAATATTCCGAAGACAATTTCGATTCAAATCCACTCCAATGCAATCATTGGAAATTTTGGTTATTTTCAAAACCCTTTTCAAATTCAATTTATTTATTTAAAAATAAATAGAATTATAATTCTAGTTCAAAACTAGTTCATTTCGATAAAAATCTATTTTTATCCTTTCAAATATGGAGTTTTTCATCCCAATCCTTTCTAAATCATTTCTTATGATTTTACACAAATTATTACTATTTTTAATAATTTTATCAAGGCCCGTATAGTCGATTTCCATCAATGGCCATCGAACTGCACTTACGGCGACCTTTTTCAAATTTGATTTGGACGTAACTCCAAATCCAACCGTTAGATTTCAAATTTCTAATATTCCTTAGAAAGCTCTTTTCGATACGAACCCAACGGTTCTGGTTTTAGGAGAATCCGACGGTCGGATCTCCCGTAATGTCCGTTTGAAATAAATGGTCGAAATTCGCGAACTGCCGCGGCGCGGCGCGTTCTATTCAGGCCATTATATTATATATATAATATATATAATATACATTTCGTCGATTTCTATTTAAAACGAATTATATGAATAGTTTTAAATTCGTTTCAAAAACAATTTCAACTTCCATTTCAATTCAAAGCAAAATTGAATTCTTCTTTATAAATTCGTTTCAAAGTTCATTTCTATTCAATTCAAATTTCAATTCAATTTGAATTTAATTCAACTCGCTTTCAATTCAATTTGAATTCGTTTTCAATTCAATTCATTTCGAAATCGTTTTCAATTCAATTCATTTCGAAATCGTTTTCAATTCAATTCATTTCGAAATCGTTTTCAATTCAATTCATTTCGAAATCGTTTTCAATTCAATTCATTTCGAAATCGTTTTCAATTCAATTCATTTCGAAATCGTTTTCAATTCAATTCATTTCGAAATCGTTTTCAATTCAATTCATTTCGAAATCGTTTTCAATTCAATTCATTTCGA
Source organism: Allium sativum (assembly GCA_030737875.1). Taxonomy (NCBI): domain Eukaryota; kingdom Viridiplantae; phylum Streptophyta; class Magnoliopsida; order Asparagales; family Amaryllidaceae; genus Allium; species Allium sativum. The sequence continues at coordinate 175,432,261 of CM060913.1, read as the reverse complement.
AATCGTTTAAAATCGATATAAATATCGTTCACGTCAAAATGGCGTCAATCTAATCATCACGGCTTCACATATTTCTATTTCAAATATTCTATTTCAAATATTTCCTATTATCAAAATATTTGTTATTATCAAAATATTCTTTATTTTCACGATTGGAATGAGGCCCAATCAATTACCATATAAAGTTAATTACATGGATTTTCATACAACACATGTATATAATAGCAACGATAAATAATCAACCATCAACCAAAGTGCACTACACCGTATAAGCATCAAATATAGATATCTAATGCTTATAACAGCCTGTCAATCAATCGATTGACATGTTTAATCAATCAGGATGAGTGAACTTCAAATTTCATCCCAACACCCGTGTGGGGTTTCAAAACAATCAAACACATATTTTATTTGTGCAGTTGGGTGACGTGTAAAATTTATCGACCCATCAATGTCAGTCAAATCAGTGTACATAAACAAACCGTCCGGTTTGTAAATGAATATTTTATTTATTCACATTCACGTTAAAAATTATATTTTTAACGATAAAACATTTTATTTCAACCTATGAATTTCTATTCAATTCATTTATTCAATAAAATGATATTTTTTATTTTTCTAACTTATTTTAGAAAAATTCGTCGGCATAACGGCACGATACTAGAAACGGGACAAGGCCTAGCCTTATCCCCGGACTAGTGAAGGCCCACGCCATTCACACATCAATCATATAAATTTCAATTTCACCAAAACAATCAAATCCAAATCAAATAATCTAACCAACTACACAACCAATCAAACAAGTCCATGGTCTGTGGACGGGTGTCGGGTGCTTCTAATAAGCACCGTCTGCATCCTAGTATATAAATATATATAACTAGAAAAGTAGAATTTGAGTGAGAAGTTCTCACCGATTGCTACCCAATCATCTTGACTCTTCTTTGATATAAAGCTTCTTCGTTCTCGCCTTTTTGTCACCTTCGTTATCCACTCACTACCTATGTAAAAATCGAATTTTTACTTCGCTATTCAATATATAAAAATCATATTTTTATTTCGAAGTTCAATATATAAAAACCATATTTTTATTTCGAAGTTCAATATATAAAAACCATATTTTTATTTCGATGTTCAATATATGAAAACCATATTTTTATTTCGAAGTTCAATATATAAAAACCATATTTTTATTTCGAAGTTCAATATATAAAAACCATATTTTTATTTCGAAGTTCAATATATATAAAAACCATATTTTTATTTCGAAGTTCAATATATAAAAACCATATTTTTATTTCGAAGTTCAATATATAAAAACCATATTTTTATTTCGAAGTTCAATATATAAAAACCATATTTTTATTTCGAAGTTCAATATATAAAAACCATATTTTTATCTTTTACTTTTTAAATTCAAATCTTTTAAAACCCTTTTTTAAAAATCAGTTTTTAAATCTCTCAAAAAAAATCTGTTTTAACTTTTAAACAAATCAGTTTTAAAATCCTTTTTTTAAAAAAAAAAATCAGTTTTAATTGCTTTTAAAATTAGAATTAAACCCCTTTCAAATTCTGATTTATATCCTTTTTTATAATTAGATTTTCAGAATTGAAAATAAAAATAAAATAAAGTAAAGAAGAAAAAAAAAACTTACTGTATCGAAGAAAAAGGGGGGGTCCAACGTCGGGAATGGGGTGGTGGTGGGGTTGCTCAGGCCGGCGGCGGGCCAAGGGGGAGGTGGGCTTCGGTACTCGTCAGGTGGCTCGACGAATGGGGGGGGGGGGGGGGCGGCTGCAGTCGATTTTCGCCTAGGGTTTGGGTGCGCGGTTTCAGGAGGCTAGGGCGTTTGGGGGTCCACGGGTTCGCGATGGGTGTGCTTCGATTGGGGGGAGGGGGAAGGGGGTTTTGGCCACGGCGGCAGGGGGTTCCGACCATCGGGGGTCGTGGTGGCTGGAGGCGGGCGGGATCGACGATCTTTTTTTTTTTTTTTCTTTCTGTTTTGAAATGAATCGAACGGGGGGGGGGGGGGGGGCAGATGAGTTATAAAGGGAAGGGTTTATTTTTATTATTATTTTATTTTAATTATTTTATTTGCAAATAGTTGACTTTTACTTACGACCTCGAAACGAGGTCCACCGCCTGTCGTCCATAGCGTTCTACCCCCATTCCGAACACAATGGGATATGTATCGCAAGCTGTTTCTACCGTTTCGATCAGTTTCCTTTGAATTTACATTTAAATCACTATATTGAATTTTAAACGTACATTTCAAATTACAGGGGCTACATACGAACACGAAAAATTCCAGAAAAATATTTTCTGGCTTCGTATTGACGATACTGTCCTAACAAAACTAGTTTCGTCGAATTCTGAGACCGTTGGAAAAATGGTCAATTTCCAGTCGATTAAATTCAACTGAAACTGGTCAAACGCGTTTTCCTTTGCCACGCTCACATATTGACTCGAAAAATTATGAAATTTGAAACCTAGCAATAATATGACACTGCGGACCCAACAAAACTAGTTTCGTCGAGATCCGAGGTCATTTGCATAACGGCTAATTTCAAGGCCTTTATATATATTAAAATATATATAAATTCCACAGCGACTTTTCTGAATTTTCAACTGGACATATCTTTCAACTTCTAAAGTGAAATCTCAGTTTCTCAACTTCGTTAGAAAGATATTCTTCATCAGATTCAAATATTTCTTGTTTCGTTCAGTTCTGACTTATAACGAATTCTGTATATTCATTTGAAATTAGAAATCGAATTTTCGAACTACCGCGCCATTTCAGGCTCGTTATATAATTAAATATAAATATTTATATTCTAACGACGGCGTATATAAATATATACGTCGAATTCAATTCAAAATAAATTTCTCGTCGATATTATTTAAAATAATTCATTTTAAATAATCGAAATTCGCTAAAATTGCCAAAATAAAAATTTTAAACTGGCCCAGATTTTCCGGGTTGTTACAATCTCCCCCACTTAAAACTTTTCGTCCCCGAAAAGGAACAAAGTCGAAAGTGGTTTGATTAATCAACTCTACGCTCGATCTGGCTTCCATTCTCTAACTTTTCAGTTTCTGAGAATTTTCAAAATTTCAAAAAATTTGGCTAACACCCTAAATTTTTGAAAAATTTCGCCATAACCTCCCCTGCAATGGGAGCATCGGGGAATTTCAAATAGCTTCCCCGGTCCTTCAGATCTCAAAAAGAAAAAGAAAAAGCCAAGCGGCTAGCCAATAGGCTCACAAAATCATCATCACCCAAACAAAACAGGAAATTATGTAGTAAACATGTACCTATTTGTCGGGCAAACAAATTTTATTCTCTGGCTCTAGCCTCCTTGCTATGACCTGTTCGATGATATACATGTATATGCAAGCAGATGCGACCAATTTTCAATACAGTTCAATATTCGGTTCAATTAGGCTAAATGGCTAAAAATTAGCAAACAAACAACACAAACATCAATCAATTAGTGAATTTAACGTTTCAAATTCATACTTTTGATATATAGTCAAAAATCAGATTTTTGATGCCAAATCACAACAATAGGCCCTATCTAATTTTGGTTCTCACACCAGTCAATAAGAAATATATAGATGTTACACGTTCGTCACTCGAATATAAACTCTGATGATGATATATCAATCATCAGAATCACCCCCGGGCGACTAGAGTGTAATTCTATATCTATCCAGTATATTAAAACTTTGAATATACGTTTGCAAGGCGTATATGCAAATTCTTTATATACTGGACTGTCCAAATCAATATTAAATAAATAATCAAATACGAATAGTTGGTTTAAATTTTCAAAACAAAATTGTTTTCATTTTCAAAAATATACTCTTCACACTCGTTCTAGGATACTACTGATCCCATCTCTAACGAGTCGTTCTCATTGGATTTTTCTAATCCAATATCTGATGAATCCTTTCATATGGTTCTAATGTGTCTTGTTCTCTGAGCTTGGTAAACCAAAGCTCTGATACCACGTGTAAAGACCCGTAACTTCCCCGTAAAGGAAAGCGTCGGATAGTTCGAGAACAAACCACAACAGAACGCAAACAGAAGAACGTTTCATTGTATATTACAACAATGCATCAGATTACAAGAATATACAGAGTATAAATGAATATTACACAGAAATATCAGAGATTTAAATTACATTTAAATACATAGCAGCGGAAAATAATACAATACACAACTAGAAGGAGATATACGGATACAAAGCTTTCCGGATATCGTTCCAGCTGTAAACCAGGATCCTGTGAATATAAATCTGCAAAACCAAAACTGCTAGCTGCCCGTGTCAAAATAGGGGCACCCAGAGTTTAGGTTAAAACAATAAACTCCAGGTCAGTCATGGGACTGGTGTGAGAACTAAAACAGTTATAATTCTTTATTTTAAAGTTCGGTAAATCAAGGGACCACGCCGTAACACGGAACGGGTTTCCTCCCAAGAATACCAGTGCATAAAACAAACAGCGCAATGCTAAATAAAGAAAAATGAAGCTATTATAAGACCCAGGTCCCATCACACAATGCAACGCAAGCCGGAGGATAGGGTTTTTACCTTATAACAGCCAAAGAATGCTTGATACGTTTAAAACACATTATTTGATACTATTATAAGTGCATAGTGTATAAAACAACTTCAAATCATAAGTATCAATCATAGGCGGCATGAGCGCCCCATCCTACTATGTCACCATACTAGGTTCTACAGTTAAAACCGCAAATGTCACGTATTTGGAAATTGGATTTCCGTCTATGAACCGAGGCAAAAGATAGTCCTCAACCGATTCGAGACGATCTAGCCCGCCCCTCAGGAACAGCCGCAACTGCCCCTTGGATCCTCAGGGCCGGTCCACCGATATGGATTATTATGCCTGAACACTACGTCTCCCCACCCTATGGGGTGTAAGTCTGGTCCGTCAGCCGACCAGAATGCATCGGCCGAAACCGATATAACCGAGGCGCCTCGCAACAGCAACAACCACATAAGTCAAACTCGTCAAGGCGTTAAAACCAGTGACGCCACTTCTAGCTAGAAAGAAACGCATGCCCTCCCTGACGTCCTCTCCCGTTTTTGGTTCACAACCGGGGTGCGAGGCTCGCGAATTCATGTTACACAAAGCTGTGCCACACAGGCTGTGCTTTGATCATCACCACAAGACTTTGCTTTTCAACAGAAGCCTCGATCAATTGCAACTTAGGCATGCCACACAGGCAATTCACTCCATGCGTTTGATATCCATCAATATATAACCCCTGAGCTCGTACGTCTCAGAGAAGGGCGTTAAGCAAGAGATTAAATTCTCCGCCGCCAAACAGATATATATTTAATAGAAATCAATCACACGGACTAAAATCCAATGTCAGACACACAGTCCATTTACAAGTCCGTTCTGGGTCTGAACGAAACCGGAGGCACCTAGTACCCCGCATATCCATCGATCTCCAAGTACGTCTGGACGATCACCAACTGTTTCCATCTTCTTGGGTGTACAGCCCAATCAAGATCATCAGTTATCACCCAAACGACGTGAAGACTTCCGGTCTTCGACCATCGTCTTCATCTTCGACACCACGTCGAATCAGTTATTCAGAATGGGATAAACCCGGTCTTTCTGAATAACTCGCGTATATATTATAAAAATGTTACACAAACACAACATACGCCTCATTCCAATTCAGAATATTCTTTTGTTCGAATATTCCTATACTTTGGGAAAAGATCCCATTAATTTTATCCAAGATAAATTCTTAAAATTTATTCTTTAATCTCCCTTGAATATCAATTCAAACTAGTCGGGATTAGCGAACAACACCGAAGTAATCATTTATTTTATTTCCCAATCCCAACCTATTCATCCCATGAAGTAAAACTGGTTATACTTCATATCTAACACCACGGTGTTATCGGTAAATTCAATTACCATTTCACGTTCAAATCTAATTAAAGATTTAACCATCGCCTGGAGCAAAACTGGTGATACTCCATTTTCGATCATTTCAATTTAATTAAAGATTCATTAAAACTCCACTTAGTTTTAATCTTTAACTGGGTTAAAGAATCAGTGTCATTTAAAAAACGGTTCACGATAAACCCAAAATCACATTCCATTAATTATCGGGTTAAAGAACAAGTGTTATTTAAAACACTGTTCACGATAAACCCAAAAATCAATACCAATTCAATTCCAATTAAATATCGTTTAATTGGCACACTTCATTAAATCTAAATAAAAAGATTTAATCTTTTCTTAACTGGGTTCAAGAACAGTGTTAGTGAACACACCATTCACGACAAACCCAAATCACATTTGATATTCAATACAAGGCTCTGAATAGAAAATATATCGGCTTATATTCAATATCAAATTCTACGACTAACAAATGTCGTATTGGAAATAATGATATAAATATATATCTTTCAAATTTCCATAACAACATCTGTATAATCACGAATTCCAACATCGAAATATTCCGAAGACAATTTCGATTCAAATCCACTCCAATGCAATCATTGGAAATTTTGGTTATTTTCAAAACCCTTTTCAAATTCAATTTATTTATTTAAAAATAAATAGAATTATAATTCTAGTTCAAAACTAGTTCATTTCGATAAAAATCTATTTTTATCCTTTCAAATATGGAGTTTTTCATCCCAATCCTTTCTAAATCATTTCTTATGATTTTACACAATTTATTACTATTTTTAATAATTTTATCAAGGCCCGTATAGTCGATTTCCATCAATGGCCATCGAACTGCACTTACAGCGACCTTTTTCAAATTTGATTTGGACGTAACTCCAAATCCAACCGTTAGATTTCAAATTTCTAATATTCCTTAGAAAGCTCTTTTCGATACGAACCCAACGGTTCCGGTTTTAGGAGAATCCGACGGTCGGATCTCCCGTAATGTCCGTTTGAAATAAATGGTCGAAATTCGCGAACTGCCGCGGCGCGACGCGTTCTATTCAGGCCATTATATAATATATATAATATATATAATATATATTTCGTCGATTTCTATTTAAAACGAATTATATGAATAGTTTTAAATTCGTTTCAAAAACAATTTCAACTTCCATTTCAATTCAAAGCAAAATTGAATTCTTCTTTATAAATTCGTTTCATAGTTCATTTCTATTCAATTCAAATTTCAATTCAATTTGAATTCAATTCAACTCGCTTTCAATTCAATTTGAATTCGTTTTCAATTCAATTCATTTCGAAATCGTTTTCAATTCAATTCATTTCGAAATCGTTTTCAATTCAATTCATTTCGAAATCGTTTCCAATTCAATTCATTTCGAAATCGTTTTCAATTCAATTCATTTCGAAATCGTTTTCAATTCAATTCATTTCGAAATCGTTTTCAATTCAATTCATTTCGAAATCGTTTTCAATTCAATTCATTTCGAAATCGTTTTCAATTCAATTCATTTCGAAATCGTTTTCAATTCAATTCATTTCGAAATCGTTTAAAATCGATATAAATATCGTTCACGTCAAAATGGCGTCAATCTAATCATCACGGCTTCACATATTTCTATTTCAAATATTCTATTTCAAATATTTCCTATTATCAAAATATTTGTTATTATCAAAATATTCTTTATTTTCACGATTGGAATGAGGCCCAATCAATTACCATATAAAGTTAATTATATGGATTTTCATACAACACATGTATATAATAGCAACGATAAATAATCAACCATCAACCAAAGTGCACTACACCGTATAAGCATCAAATATAGATATCTAATGCTTATAACAGCCTGTCAATCAATCGATTGACATGTTTAATCAATCAGGATGAGTGAACTTCAAGTTTCGTCCCAACACCCGTGTGGGGTTTCAAAACAATCAAACACATATTTTATTTGTGCAGTTGGATGACGTGTAAAATTTATCGACCCAATCAATGTCAGTCAAATCAGTGTACATAAACAAACCGTCCGGTTTGTAAATGAATATTTTATTTATTCACATTCACATTAAAAATTATATTTTTAACGATAAAACATTTTATTTCAACCTATGAATTTCTGTTCAATTCATTTATTCAATAAAATGATATTTTTTTATTTTTCTAACTTATTTTAGAAAATTTTGGCGGCATAACGGCACGATACTAGAAACGGGACAAGGCCTAGCCTTATCCCCGGACTAGTGAAGGCCCACGCCATTCACACATCAATCATATCAATTTCAATTTCACCAAAACAATCAAATCCAAATAAAATAATCTAACCAACTACACAACCAATCAAACAAGTCCATGGTCTGTGGACGGGTGTCGGGTGCTTCTAATAAGCACCGTCTGCATCCTAGTATATATATATATATATATATATATATATATATATATAACTAGAAAAGTAGAATTTGAGTGAGAAGTTCTCACCGATTGCTACCCAATCATCTTGACTCTTCTTTGATATAAAGCTTCTTCGTTCTCGCCTTTTTGTCACCTTCGTTATCCGCTCACTACCTATGTAAAAATCGAATTTTTACTTCGCTATTCAATGTATAAAAACCATATTTTTATTTCGAAGTTCAATATATAAAAACCATATTTTTATTTCGAAGTTCAATATATAAAAACCATATTTTTATTTCGAAGTTCAATATATAAAAACCATATTTTTATTTCGAAGTTCAATATATAAAAACCATATTTTTATTTCGAAGTTCAATATATAAAAACCATATTTTTATTTCGAAGTTCAATATACAAAAACCATATTTTTATTTCGAAGTTCAATATATAAAAACCATATTTTTATTTCGAAGTTCAATATATAAAAACCATATTTTTATTTCGAAGTTCAATATATAAAAACCATATTTTTATCTTTTACTTTTTAAAATTCAAATCTTTAAAACCCTTTTTTAAAAATCAGTTTTTAAATCTCTCAAAAAAAATCTGTTTTAACTTTTAAACAAATCAGTTTTAAAATCCTTTTTTTTAAAAAAAAAAATCAGTTTTAATTGCTTTTAAAATTAGAATTAAACCCCCTTTCAAATTCTGATTTATATCCTTTTTTATAATTAGATTTTCAGAATTGAAAATAAAAATAAAATAAAGTAAAGAAGAAAAAAAAAACTTACTGTATCGAAGAAGAGGGGGGGGTCCAACATCGGGAATGGGGTGGTGGTGGGGTTGCTCAGGCCGGCGGCAGGCCAAGGGGGAGGTGGAGGTGGGCTTCGGTCCTCGTCAGGTGGCTCGACGAATGGGGGGGGGGGGCGGCTGCAGTCGATTTTCGCCTAGGGTTTGGGTCCGCGGTTTCAGGAGGCTAGGACGTTTGGGGGTCCACGGGTTCGCGATGGGTGTGCTTCGATTGGGGGGGGGAAGGGGGTTCTGGCCACGGCGGCAGTGGGTTCCGACCATCGGGGGTCGTGGTGGCTCGAGGCGGGCGGGATCAACGATCTTCTTTTTTTTTCTTTCTGTTTTGAAATGAATCGAACGGGGGGGGGGGGGGGGGGCAGATGAGTTATAGAGGGAAGGGTTTATTTTTTTATTATTTTATTTTAATTATTTTATTTGCAAATAGTTGACTTTTACTTACGACCTCGAAACGAGGTCCACCGCCTATCGTCCATAGCGTTCTACCCCCATTCCGAACACAATGGGATATGTATCGCAAGCTGTTTCTACCGTTTCGATCAGTTTCCTTTGAATTTACATTTAAATCACTATATTGAATTTTAAACGTACATTTCAAATTACCGGGGCTACATACGAACACGAAAAATTCCAGAAAAATATTTTCTGGCTTCGTATTGACGATACGGTCCTAACAAAACTAGTTTCGTCGAATTCTGAGACCGTTGGAAAAATGGTCAATTTCCAGTCGATTAAATTCAACTGAAACTGGTCAAACGCGTTTTCCTTTGCCACGCTCACATATTGACTCGAAAAATTATGAAATTTGAAACCTAGCAATAATATGACACTGCGGACCCAACAAAACTAGTTTCGTCGAGATCCGAGGTCATTTGCAAAACGGCTAATTTCAAGGCCTTTATATATATTAAAATATGTATAAATTCCACAGCGACTTTTCTGAATTTTCAACTGGACATATCTTTCAACTTCTAAAGTGAAATCTCAGTTTCTCAACTTCGTTAGAAAGATATTCTTCATCAGATTCAAATATTTCTTGTTTCGTTCAATTCTGACTTATAACGAATTCTGTATATTCATTTGAAATTAGAAATCGAATTTTCGAACTACCGCGCCATTTCAGGCTCGTTATATAATTAAATATAAATATTTATATTCTAACGACGGCGTATATAAATATATACGTCGAATTCAATTCAAAATAAATTTCTCGTCGATATTATTTAAAATAATTCATTTTAAATAATCGAAATTCGCTAAAATTGCCAAAATAAAAATTTTAAACTGGCCCAGATTTTCCGGGTTGTTACACTTCTCTAGTGGCCGAAGTTAGGAGGATTTGGTGGTCAAAGTTTCGGTCTTTGAGGTGATTTCCGCGTGGGTTACTGTAGCAGTAACGTAGAGGAGCGGGAAGAGCCAGTTTGGGAGCTGACGTGTCAATCAGTGGTTGGGTGAGAATAATATTTTAATTATTTATATATATACTTAAAATTCAGAGTGTAAAACGCTGATAACTCTTTCGTTTTGACTCGGATTTGGACGCGGTTTGTTGCGTTGAGATCGTGGCGGAATTGCGGACGTTTTGGCTCTAACCTGGCTGCGTTTGGTGACTGTCAAATTTTGGCCCTTAGTTGGACGTCCGATCAACTATGGACGCAAAGGTGAGTGATTCTTCGCTCACGAAATACTAAATTATTCCCATATTTATTAAATTAAATTATGAAGTAAATTTGGTTGCATGTTTGTGTTGTTGATGAACGATTGTTTAAGTTTGACATGCAAGTGTTAATATTCAAATAAAATCGATAATTAGTTATTTAAATTTAATTTAAATTTCTAATTAGAAATCCCGACACTTGTTAACCAGTAAAATGATTTCATTTACTGTTTGAATGAAATGATGTGATGGATGCCTTGATTTAATTTGATTGATGAATGAATGCTGCATGAACTTGCTGTTTATTCAGTACATGATATTCCATGCATTTTCGATAAATCCCAATTTCTCACCTTTGATGTTACGGGCATCTAATAAATCCGGGATTTATCAAATTGAATGAATTAAGAACACAGGTTGAAATGATACATACCTGTGACCCTGAATTGGATAGAAATGATAGATCCATCCCGAAATATCGAGAAACTAAATTTAAGACTCACTTGGCCATAGGATAGCAAACTATATATGGACATCGGTTGGTTAAATGATTTTAATACTCGAAATTCTATTTTATGGAAATTTCATTCAAGGGAAACGTATTGATTTCGATAAGTTTTATTTTCCTTGAAATCTGAATCGTAAATATGACCTGAAATGATTTAAGAAATTTTGTTTCCTAAGCGAATTGAAGTGTTAAAAATTCAAATTTTTGATTTGGGTTTTTGTAAGAATTTGGTAATGTAGTAACCCGGATTTTTGAGCGGCTTTGGTTATCGACGTAAGCTCGACGTCGATAACCAAAACATGGAAAAAATCCCGGTAATTAATGAAAGAAATTAGAAGGTGAGAATAGATAAGATAGAACTTATAGAATAGAAGAAGAAGAAGAACATCATCATCAGAGTAAACACGAATCTCACAGCGGAACGAATAAAATATAACATAACATATCTTTGAAATACATCAGTATATGTATACAATAACACTTATCAGAGTACAACACTTACAACAACGGCGGAAATAATAATAGCTATAGAATCCTGAAGCCTCCTGCTCCAAGCTCTCCAAGTGTATCTGTAAAATCCCGACTACTTGACTGCCCGTACAAATTTAGGCACCCAAGAGTTTAGGGAAAACAACAAAATAAACTCCGGGTTAGTCATGGGACTGGTATGAGTAAAACAATTTAATACTTGATTTAATAAAGGATATCTCACAAGACCACGCCGCATAACGGAACGGGTTTTTCCCTTATGAGAATCCAAATAACTTTTCAAAGCAATATCATTCTGATATTATAATAATGTCTAAGTACAAATAAATATCAATCTAGCAGAAACGCTTGCATCTCACGTTACTACATATATAGTATACAATCAAAATCGCAAGCACGTATTGGATGATTGGATTTCCAACTATGACAAGGTATGGAACCACCTTCCGATCAGTGTACTCTAGGAACGATACACCGGAGTTCAACAAGAACATCTTGCAACTCAGCCACACATGACCGACCACTCATTTCGCTTGAGTGTATCGAATGTACATCACCAACGGTTGGGATCAGCTACCGTTCCCGTATATATATATGGGACAACATTGATAGATTAAAGAAGCAAATGAATATTCACTAGATAGGTGATTATACACCCTACTTCGGTGCGACCGACTTAGCCATGCTGCCTGCCCGATTTCTGCCATTTACCGGTTGATGAGGCTAGAAGCTACGCTTTATCATCACATTAGAGTCACTTCGAATGCTACATTGTCAAATCCGTCGAAATCACTAATTGACGTTTACAACAGTACATTACGTGTCAGCTAAAAGAAGTTTCCTTCTCCGCTTCCACTCTTGGTATGGTTGGAAAAATCAATGTACGTGACCGTCTGGAAATAATCTGTCAGACATCCCTCTTCATTTACTTAAAATGTCACATCGTCATACCCGCCAAATCACAAATTGACTTATCCAAAAATAACACGGGTATACAGCTAAGAGAAACGAATTCCTCCGCCACCAAACGTGAATACGTTTGAACAGATCAACTTACGCGATCCATTGGATATACTCTGTCAGACCTTCGTCCATACAAGTTGTCCTGGGACTGGACAAACCGAAGGCACTATTCTGTAAACAGGATAGCCCTTGCATTTTACTCCGTCTTCAATTATCCTTGGCATATATGATTCACGACGCTTATGCCAATACAGAGTGGTTCTTTAGATAATAATCCAACCGGTCTCTCCATATTAACAACGTTAAAATGGTCAAAACTTCGATAGTCTGTGATTTAACCATCAAAGAAAAACAAGTGTGCAAACAACAATATTATTTCCAGATGGAAATTATATCGAACAAAGATCATTTAACATGAATCTCTTTAGTTCATTTATTTACTTATCTCCTGTTTCCCTATATTCTAAATTCTTATTTTCTTTTATCAGAAAACATTTCTGATTCTCGTTTGGAAAACATTTCCAAACTCCTTTACGATCAAACCTTACCATTTCTTAGTTAAGAAGGAAGTCACTCAAGTTGGGGTACAGTTACCTCTCAGACCTTAACTGAACAACGTTATAACTTCGAAATGGTCAAAGTTTATCATTTAATCTTTAACAACTTCTTTATGCCTTTCTCGGATTCAATTTTACTAGTCCACTTCTATATTTAAAACATTGGTTATAACGATAACGTTATAATCCCTACTTTCGAATTATCTAACTTTAATTATAACTTCTATTCCTATTAGTGAATAATTAACCTAACACTTATTTATTTATAAATAAATAAATCTCTATTTAGACACTGGAAAGTATAAGTACTTTCCCGAATTCGATATAATCAAATTTGCCGATTTGCTCTCTTCGAGAAATCTCTATTTGATTAACTCTTCTTCGAATAACCTATATTCGATTTACTCCTTCTCGAATAAACGATATTCGATAGTCTCTCTTCGAATAACTAATATCCGATAACTCTTCCTTTCAAATATCCCATATTTGAAAATCTCACTTCGATTAAACTATATTCGATAATCTCTTTTCGAATGACTCTTATTCGATAAATCTTACTTCGATCAAACTAAAATCGATAACTCCCTTTGATGAACTATCATCGATAACTCCTTTCGATGAAACTAACATCGATAACTCCTTTCGATGAAACTAACATCGATTACTCCTTTCGATGAAACTAACATCGGTAACTCCTTTCGATGAAACTAACATCGATTTATTTAACTCGACGAACTTAACTTGACTCGACCAACTCGACTTACTTGGTTCGACCAATTCGATTCGATTAACTAGGCTCGACTAACTCTATTGGTTTAACTCTAATCGATTAGTTCTATGGTTTAACCCTAATCGATAAATTCTATTTGACTAACCCTATTCGGCTAACTCGACTAACTTGGTTCGACCGACCAGGTTTGACTAACCTGACCCATTTGGTTTGACTGACCAGGTTTGGCTAACCTGACCCATTTGGTTTGACAGACCAGATTTGGCTAACCTGACCCATTTGGTTTGGCCACTGGGCTTGACTACTTGGTTTGACCACTTGGTTTGACCATTTGGTTCGAATACCATATTCGACTAACTCCTCTCGATCCATTAAAACCGACTAACTCATCTCGATTTGACTAACTCAATTAACTCCTATCGATTAACTAAATCGATAAACTCCTTTCGATTAACTATGTTTGATTCACACGACTCAACTGACCAGGTTCGACTAACTTGACCAGCTTGACTCGACCAGCTCGACTCGGTTGGTTTGACTCGACCATCTTGACTCGATTGGTTCGACTCGACCATTTCGACTTGGTTGGTTTGACTCGACCATCTTGACTTGATTGGTTCGACTCGACCATTTGGCTCGATTTGGTTCGACTCGACCATTTGGTCTCGATTGGTTTGACTCGATCATTTCGACTCGGTTGGGTTCGACTAGCTTGACTAGTTTGGTTCGACTAGCTTGGTTTGACCACTTAACTAACTTGATTCGAATATTTATATCCGACTAACTAACTTTCCTTTTATTTCTATTTATTTTAACTTCTATTTATTTCCTAAATAGATTTCCTTTTGTATAATCTATTTATTTTCCTAAATAGATTTTCCTTTATAACTCTAATTATTTAATCCCTAATTAAATATCCTTTATTCTATTTATTTCATCTGAATAAACATTCCTTTATTTTATTTATTTATTTCTAAATAAATATCCTTTATTTTATTTATTTATTTCTAAATACATATCCTTTTATTTTATTTTATTTATTTATGTCTAAATAAATATCCTTTTATAAAATCCTTCGATTTTATAAATAGATTCATTTTCAATATAAATATTGAAAATCCCCTTTTCTACATTTTCAGTGTTTTCTATTGTTTTTAAACAACCAACTGTCAATGATCAATATCATCCAAACATATACAATCAACAACAGATTATATATCACAGTATATATCACAATATACAAATAACAGTAAAATAAATGTTGAGGAATCCAGTCGGATTCCTCCAACCTGTTTCCCTGCATCCACCGATGTTAAACAACGTATATAACATCACTTGCATTTCTAATGAAATACACTGATAACAAAATCACCGTTTAATAACGATATATATATATATGTAGATATATATATATATATATATCCATACTGTTTTCAATCAATTATTTAACAGTCCAATCTACAGTCCAATTTAACCATACAACTTAACAGTCCAAATTAACAGTACATAACTAGCAGTCAAATACAGAAATAAAATACAATTTATATTAAAATATAAATTGAGGAGAGTTAGTGATTTTTTACTCACATTTTGACGATCATCGTCAATGACGATAACCATCGCTTGATTCAGACAATTTATTTTTCCATAAATTGTGACGGACTCCAATCGACTCGCGGTCAGTCTAATTTGGTAGCTCTTGTCCATACGGTCCCGACGGATCTTGTTTTGCCCAATTCTGATCATGTATGACGAAGTTATGTATTTTTCTAAATTTCGACATACAAATAAAAATAGTTTTAAATTATTAATTATACATTAATTACTTCATTACCCGTAAATCACGTGATTACCACTCTAACCCGCCTCCTCATTACTTCCTTCATCCCGAAACCGATAATGGCCATTATCCCCAGCCATTTTCGAAAATTCTTCAACCCGTAAACCTTTTGTCACTTCACAAAAACCTCAAACCGTGACTCCCCTTTTCCATCTCTTCAACTCCTCTACCCAGTCGGCTCCCTCCTGCTCAACTCGATCCGGACGTTGAAGCTGCGGCTCCCTGGAAATCTCGCGATGTACAGTTAAGACATCGACACAAAATGTCATCGAAACCCACAAAAATCTTCTATTAGATGCTAATCCATCCCAGAAACATGAATACGAACTCAAAACTCCCATTCGATGCTTCATTTTCAACAAAACCGGAACCCTAGGTTCCCTGTAGCAAATCGTGAACCCGAACTTGACGCCGCACAATACGAAACAGCCACAGAACTGAAGAGAAAGACTTTCGGATCATAAGTATATTAGTTTCCTGATTTTAGAGATTTTATTTTGATTTTCTAGATATTTACTTCTCACGTTTAATTTTCCTGAGATGGAGAAAACAAACGCGGCACATTTTTTTGGTGTTGACTTCTGAGGAGATTGAGATTACGGTTAGAGAGTTAGAGGCATTATATAGGATGATTAAATGATTTTTTATATTGAATTTTATATTGAATTTAAAGCCAACGCTATTTTTATTTCGTCCTCTAAAATTCCTGAGGTCACATATTATAACCAAAAATCATGAAAATTGACATGCAGCTACAGTTCGACATTACGGTCCCAACAAAGCTGGTTTCGTCAAATTCCGACTTCGTATGCTCACACAGCGTATTTCTAACTGTCGAAATACTGACTGTTTTACACTCTAAAAATCCGTACGACCACATACTACCTCTAAAAATCACGAAAACTGACATCTAGCAACTATTTTACATTGCGGATCTAACAAAATTAGTTTCGTCGAATTCCGACTTCGTTTGCAAAATCGGCTATTTTTAAAGCTTTGGATGACCCATTTAAATATATAAATATATTTAAATATAATTAAATTAAATATAAATAAATTTATATTATCGTATATCTTCACATACGATATCGTATAGCTCCAGAATATTATATCAGAATATACAGCTTGATATTTCAGATTTTAGATTTATCGATATTCAGCTTAAAATGAAGAATCGATTTTCAACGTATATAAAGCGTCACAAAATATAAAGGAATTCCACAGCGACTTTTCTGAAATTTGATTTGGACATAAATCAAAATCTACACGATGAAATCCCGATTTTTCTCTTCCACTAGAAAGATATACTCCACTAGCTCCACATGTTTCTTGTTTCATAGAAATCCGATTTAAAACGAATCCTGTATATTCAGTTGAAGTTCGAATCGCCAAATAGCGAACTGCCGCGTCGTTTCAGGCTCTATTTTAATTATATTAAAATTCTACGTTCAAACTGTCGTCGATTCAATATAATCGTTATTATATTTCGAATCGAAACTCCACCAAATCTCGTATGTTATTCAATTCACATGATATTGTGAATTTCACTATTTCCGACTATTTCGACATTATAATATATTATTATATTATAATTATTAATTAAATATTCAATATTATTTAAATCACGTTCTCGATATCGATAAATCGATTTTTAAAAATTAAATAAATTAATTGTTCAACAGCTAAAAATGCGGGTCACTACATTCTTCCCCACTTAAAATAATTTCGTCCTCGAAATTGCTAAGCTAGGGGACGACCCTATCTACTGGGTAAAAATTTATCTGTTTACCTCTTGTCTCCGGTTTCAACTGAACCAATTAATATCGACTAAAGTATTAATTTATTCCGACTAACTAAATTTTCAAAAATTCTGAAAATTTTCTAACACCTTAACTTTTCGAAAATTTTTGCCAGCACCTCCTTTGTACTGGTCAATATCTCAAACTCCAACTCGCCTCTCTGGGCCTTCTTTATCCCAAAAGAAAATCAAACAGCCAAGCGGCTTGCCAATTCGGCTCATAATACTCATATCTATATATAATATAAACTGGTACCTTTTTGTCGGGAATATCAACTCTATTACTTCCACATGCTATCAACTCAGCATATACCAGTGTTATTTCCATCAAATTCCAATCAGTTCATATCCTCAAAACCAAATCGAATTTCATTCGAACCCGAATATCAAATTTCAAATTCTTAACTCATTAACCCAATTCCATAACAGATTCTTCTCTAATCCAATTCAATTCTATTTAACTCAGTTCAAGTTAATATTTCAATTTATTTCTACTATCTTATTCTATTTAACTTCATAAGTTAAAATTAAATTCCGAAACTTAATTTCCTGGGTCTATTTCAAATCAATTTGAAATTACAATGCCAATTCAAAACCTTTGAATTTCTAAACAACTTGTTTTCTCAAAACAATTCAAAAACAAAATCTTTGGTAGTAGTCCGTCACTTAGAACTCGAAAATGAACACTGATGATGTCGCGATTCATCATCAGAATCTATTTTCTAGCTATCGAAGTGAGTTCAATACTATATCACCTTCAGTTTGAAAATTATTTTCAAAATCTCCCAGGAACTTAAAATTTCCTTATTTTAATTCAAATCTGATTTAAATTCAGTTTTTTCTTCATTTTATTTAATATACTTTACTTATATGAATTCTGATTAGTCATTTATAATCATTTTACCTTTTTATAATCTTACTCGATTATAATAACAACCAACACAACCAATATACAATATCAAATATATTCGGGTAAAATTATTCCATTTACCCTCTTTCAAAACATACCATGACGGTTCATCGTATTTGAGTGTTTAGTAACCCTTATCGATACAGTGGATCAAACAAATCGACCAGAATTCACAAACAACTCAACCAATAAAACTCCACAATATAAAATCATTTTATATTAACTAACAAATACGTTCACTCGTATATATACACTCAAACTCAGTCTAGGATATTACTAATCCCATCTCTACTGAATCACGCCACAGAGCCAAGGTAATAACTAAACCAATGCTCTGATACCAACTGTAGTAACCCGAATTTTTGAGCGGCTTTGGTAATCGACGTAAGCTCGACGTCGATAACCAAAACATCGAAAAAATCCCGGTAATTAATGAAAGAAATTAGAAGGTGAGAATAGATAAGATAGAACTTATAGAATAGAAGAAGAAGAAGAACATCATCGTCAGAGTAAACACGAATCTCACAGCGGAACGAATAAAATATAACATAACATATCTTTGAAATACATCAGTATATGTATACAATAACACTTATCAGAGTACAACACTTACAACAACGGCGGAAATAATAATAGCTATAGAATCCTAAAGCCTCCTGCTCCAAGCTCTCCAAGTATATCTGTAAAATCCCGACTACTTGACTGCCCGTACAAATTTAGGCACCCAAGAGTTTAGGGAAAACAACAAAATAAACTCCGGGTCAGTCATGGGACTGGTATGAGTAAAACAATTTAATACTTGATTTAATAAAGGATATCTCACAAGACCACGCCGCATAACGGAACGGGTTTTTCCCTTATGAGAATCCAAATAACTTTTCAAAGCAATATCATTCTGATATTATAATAATGTCCAAGTACAAATAAATATCAATCCAACAGAAACGCTTGCATCTCACGTTACTACATATATAGTATACAATCAAAATCGCAAGCATGTATTGGATGATTGGATTTCCAACTATGACAAGGTATGGAACCACCTTCCGATCAGTGTACTCTAGGAACGATACACTGGAGTTCAACAAGAACATCTTGCAACTCAACCACACATGACCGACCAATCATTTCACTTGAGTGTATGGAATGTACATCACCAACGGTTGGGATCAGCAACCCTTCCCGTATATATATATGGGACAGCATTGATAGATTAAAGAAGCAAATGAATATTCACTAGATAGGTGATTATACACCCTACTTCGGTGCGACCGACTTAGCCATGCTGCCTGCCCGATTTCTGCCATTTACCGGTTGATGAGGCTAGAAGCTACGCTTTATCATCACATCAGAGTCACTTCGAATGCTACATTGTCAAATCCATCAAAATCACTAATTGACGTTTACAACAGTACATTACGTGTCAGCTAAAAGTAGTTTCCTTCTCTGCTTCCACTCTTGGTACGGTTGGAAAAATCAATGTACGTGACCGTCTGGAAATACTCTGTCAGACATCCCTCTTCATTTACTTAAAATGTCACATCGTCATACCCGCCAAATCACAAATTGACTTATCCAAAAATAACACGGGTATACAGCTAAGAGAAACGAATTCCTCCGCCACCAAACGTGAATACATTTGAACAGATCAACTTACGCGATCCATTGGATATACTCTGTCAGACCTTCGTCCATACAAGTTGTCCTGGGACTGGACAAACCGAAGGCACTATTCTGTAAACAGGATAGCCCTTGCATTTTACTCCGTCTTCAATTATCCTTGGCATCTATGATTCGCGACGCTTATGCCAATACAGAGTGGTTCTTTGGATAATAATCCAACCGGTCTCTCCATATTAACAACGTTAAAATGGTCAAAACTTCGATAGTCTGTGATTTAACCATCAAAGAAAAACAAGTGTGCAAACAACGATATTATTCCCAGATGGAAATTATATCGAACAAACATCGTTTAACATGAATCTCTTTAGTTCATTTATTTACTTATCTCCTGTTTCCCTATATTCTAAATTCTTATTTTCTTTTACCAGAAAACATTTCTGATTCTCGTTTGGAAAACATTTCCAAACTCCTTTACGATCAAACCTTACCATTTCTTAGTTAAGAAGGAAGTTACTCAAGTTGGGGTATAATTACCTCTCAGACCTTAACTGAACAACGTTATAACTTCGAAATGGTCAAAGTTTATCTTTTAATCTTTAACAACTTCTTTACGCCTTTCTTGGATTCAATTTTACTAGTCCACTTCTATATTTAAAACATTGGTTATAACGATAACGTTATAATCCCTACTTTCGAATTATCTAACTTTAATTATAACTTCTATTCCTATTAGTGAATAATTAACCTAACACTTATTTATTTATAAATAAATAAATCTCTATTTAGACACTGGAAAGTATAAGTACTTTCCCGAATTCGATATAATCGAATTTGCCGATTTGCTCTCTTCGAGAAATCTCTATTTGATTAACTCTTCTTCGAATAACCTATATTCGATTTACTCCTCGAATAAACGATATTCGATAGTCTCTCTTCGAATAACTAATATTCGATAACTCTTCCTTTCAAATATCCCATATTTGAAAATCTCACTTCGATTAAACTATATTCGATAATCTCTTTTCGAATGACTCTTATTCGATAAATCTTACTTCGATCAAACTAAAATCGATAACTCCCTTTGATGAACTATCATCGATAACTCCTTTCGATGAAACTAACATCGATAACTCCTTTCGATGAAACTAACATCGATTACTCCTTTCGATGAAACTAACATCGATAACTCCTTTCGATGAAACTAACATCGATTTATTTAACTCGAAGAACTTAACTTGACTCGACCAACTCGACTTACTTGGTTCGACCAATTCGATTCGATTAACTAGGCTCGACTAACTCTATTGGTTTAACTCTAATCGATTAGTTCTATGGTTTAACCCTAATCGATAAATTCTATTTGACTAACCCTATTCGGCGAACTCGACTAACTTGGTTCGACCGACCAGGTTTGACTAACCTGACCCATTTGGTTTGACTGACCAGGTTTGGCTAACCTGACCCATTTGGTTTGACAGACCAGGTTTGGCTAACCTGACCCATCTGGTTTGGCCACTGGGCTTGACTACTTGGTTTGACCACTTGGTTTGACCATTTGGTTCGAATACCATATTCGACTAACTCCTCTCGATTCATTAAAACCGATTAACTCATCTCGATTTGACTAACTCAATTAACTCCTATCGATTAACTAAATCGATGAACTCCTTTCGATTAACTAAGTTTGATTCACCCGACTCGACTGACCAGGTTCGACTAACTTAACCAGCTTGACTCGATTGGTTCGACTCGACCAGCTCGACTCGGTTGGTTTGACTCGACCATCTTGACTCGATTGGTTCGACTCGACCATTTCGACTTGGTTGGTTTGACTCGACCATCTTGACTCGATTGGTTCGACTCGACCATTTGGCTCGATTTGGTTCGACTCGACCATTTGGGCTCGATTGGTTTGACTCGATCATTTCGACTCGGTTGGTTTCGACTAGCTTGACTAGTTTGGTTCGACTATCTTGGTTTGACCACTTAACTAACTTGATTCGAATATTTATATCCGACTAACTAACTTTCCTTTTATTTCTATTTATTTTAACTTCTATTTATTTCCTAAATAGATTTCCTTTTGTATAATCTATTTATTTTCCTAAATAGATTTTCCTTTATAACTCTAATTATTTAATCCCTAATTAAATATCCTTTATTCTATTTATTTCATCTGAACAAACATTCCTTTATTTTATTTATTTATTTCTAAATAAATATCCTTTATTTTATTTATTTATTTCTAAATACATATCCTTTTATTTTATTTATTTATGTCTAAATAAATATCCTTTTAAAATCCTTCGATTTTATAAATAGATTCATTTTCAATATAAATATTGAAAATCCCCTTTTCTACATTTTCAGTGTTTTCTATTGTTTTTAAACAACCAACTGTCAATGATCAATATCATCCAAACATATACAATCAACAACAGATTATATATCACAGTATATATCACAATATACAAATAACAGTAAAATAAATGTTGAGGAATCCAGTCGGATTCCTCCAACCTGTTTCCCTGCATCCACCGATGTTAAACAACGTATATAACATCACTTGCATTTCTAATGAAATACACTGATAACAAAATCACCGTTTAATAACGATATATATATATGTATATATATATATATATATATCCATACTGTTTTCAATCAATTATTTAACAGTCCAATCTACAGTCCAATTTAACCATACAACTTAACAGTCCAAATTAATAGTACATAACTAGCAGTCAAATACAGAAATAAAATACAATTTATATTAAAATATAAATTGAGGAGAGTTAGTGAGTTTTTACTCACATTTTGACGATCATCGTCAATGACGATAACCATCGCTTGATTCAGACAATTTATTTTTCCATAAATTGTGACGGACTCCAATCGACTCGCGGTCAGTCTCATTTGGTAGCTCTTGTCCATATGGTCCCGACGGATCTTGTTTTGTCCAATTCTGATCACGTATGAGGAAGTTATGTATTTTTATAAGTTTCGACATACAAATAAAAATAGTTTTAAATTATTAATTATACATTAATTACTTCATTACCCGTAAATCACGTGATTACCACTCTAACCCGCCTCCTCATTACTTCCTTCATCCCGAAACCGATAACGGCGATTATCCCCAGCCATTTTCGAAAATTCTTCAACCCGTAAACCTTTCGTCACTTCACAAAAACCTCAAACCGTGACTCCCCTTTTCCATCTCTTCGACTCCTCTACCCAGTCGGCTCCCTCCTGCTCAACTCGATCCTAACGTTGAAGCTACGGCTCCCTGGAAATCTCGTGATGTACAGTTAAGACATCGACAAAAAATGTCATCGAAACCTACAAAAATCTCCTATTAGATGCTAATCCATCCCAGAAACATGAATACGAACTCAAAACTCCCATTCGATGCTTCATTTTCAACAAAACCGGAAACCTTGGTTCCCTGTAGCAAATCGCGAACCCGAACTTGACGCCGCACAATACGAAACAGCCACAGAACTGAAGAGAAAGACTTTCGGATCATAAGTATATTAGTTTCCAGATTTTACAGATTTTATTTTGATTTTCTAGATATTTACTTCTCACGTTTAATTTTCCTGAGATGGAGAAAAGAAACGCGGCACATTTTTTTGGTGTTGACTTCTGAGGAGATTGAGATTAGGGTTAGAGAGTTAGAGGCATTATATAGGATGATTAAATGATTTTTTTATATTGAATTTTATATTGAATTTAAAGCCAACGCTATTTTTATTTCGTCCTCTAAAATTCCTGAGGTCACATATTATAACCAAAAATCATGAAAATTGATATGCAGCTACAGTTCGACATTACGGTCCCAACAAAACTGGTTTCGTCAAATTCCGACTTCGTATGCTCACACAGCGTATTTTTAACTGTCGAAATACTGACTGTTTTACACTCTAAAAATCCGTACGACCACATACTGCCTCTAAAAATCACGAAAACTGACATCTAGCAACTATTTGACATTGCGGATCTAACATAATTAGTTTCGTCGAATTCCGACTTCGTTTGCAAAATCGGCTATTTTTAAAGCTTTGGATGACCCATTTAAATATATAAATATATTTAAATATAATTAAATTAAATATAAATAAATTTATATTATCATATATCTTCACATATGATATCGTACGGCTCCAGAATATTATATCAGAATATACAGCTTGATATTTCAGATTTTAGATTTATCGATATTCAGCTTAAAATGAAGAATCGATTTTCAACGCATATAAAGCGTCGCAAAATGTAAAGGAATTCCACAGCGACTTTTCTGAAATTTGATTTGGACATAAATCAAAATCTACACAACGAAATCCCGATTTTTCTCTTCCACTAGAAAGATATACTCCACTAGCTCCACATGTTTCTTGTTTCATAGAAATCCGATTTAAAACGAATCCTGTATATTCAGTTGAAGTTCGAATCGCCAAATAGCGAACTGCCGCGTCGTTTCAGGCTCTATTTTAATTATATTAAAATTCTACGTTCAAACTGTCGTCGATTCAATATAATCGTTATTATATTTCGAATCGAAACTCCACCAAATCTCGTATGCTATTCAATTCACATGATATTGTGAATTTCACTATTTCCGACTATTTCGACATTATAATATATTATTATATTATAATTATTAATTAAATATTCAATATTATTTAATTCACGTTCTCGATATCGATAAATCGATATTTAAAAATTAAATAAATTAATTGTTCAACAGCTAAAAATGCGGGTCACTACATTCTTCCCCACTTAAAATAATTTCGTCCTCGAAATTGCTAAGCTAGGGGACGACCCTATCTATTGGGTAAAAATTTATCTGTTTACCTCTTGTCTCCGGTTTCAACTGAACCAATTAATATCGACTAAAATATTAATTTATTCCGACTAACTAAATTTTCAAAAATTCTGAAAATTTTCTAACACCTTAACTTTTCGAAATTTTTTGCCAGCACCTCCTTTGTACTGGTCAATATCTCAAACTCCAACTCGCCTCTCTGGGCCTTCTTTATCCCAAAAGAAAATCAAACAGCCAAGCGGCTTGCCAATTCGGCTCATAATACTCATATCCATATATAATATAAACTGGTACCTTTTTGTCGGGAATATCAACTCTATTACTTCCACATGCTATCAACTCAGCATATACCAGTGTTATTTCCATCAAATTCCAATCAGTTCATATCCTCAAAACCAAATCGAATTTCATTCGAACCCGAATATCAAATTTCAAATTCTTAATTCATTAACCCAATTCCATAACAGATTCTTCTCTAATCCAATTCAATTCTATTTAACTCAGTTCAAGTTAATATTTCAATTTATTTCTACTATCTTATTCTATTTAACTTCATAAGTTAAAATTAAATTCCGAAACTTAATTTCCTGGGTCTATTTCAAATCAATTTGAAATTACAATGCCAATTCAAAACCTTTGAATTTCTAAACAACTTGTTTTCTCAAAACAATTCAAAAACAAAACCTTTGGTAGTAGTCCGTCACTTAAAACTCGAAAATGAACGCTGATGATGTCGCGATTCATCATCAGGATCTATTTTCCAGCTATCGAAGTGAGTTCAATACTATATCACCTTCAGTTTGAAAAATGTTTTCAAAATCTCCCAGGAACTTAAAATTTCCTTATTTTAATTCCAATCTGATTTAAATTCAGATTTTTCTTCATTTTATTTAATATACTTTACTTATATGAATTCTGATTAGTCATTTGTAATCATTTTACCTTTTTATAATCTTACTCGATTATAATAACAACCAACACAACCAATATACAATATCAAATATATTCGGGTAAAATTATTCCATTTACCCTCTTTCAAAACATACCATGACGGTTCATCGTATTTGAGTGTTTAGTAACCCTTATCGATACAGTGGATCAAACAAATCGACCAGAATTCACAAACAACTCAACCAATAAAACTCCACAATATAAAATCATTTTATATTAACTAACAAATACGTTCACTCGTATATATACACTCAAACTCAGTCTAGGATATTACTAATCCCATCTCTACTGAATCACGCCACAGAGCCAAGGTAATAACTAAACCAATGCTCTGATACCAACTGTAGTAACCCGGATTTTTGAGCGGCTTTGGTTATCGACGTAAGCTCGACGTCGATAACCAAAACATCGAAAAAATCCCGGTAATTAATGAAAGAAATTAGAAGGTGAGAATAGATAAGATAGAACTTATATAATAGAAGAAGAAGAAGAACATCATCATCAGAGTAAACACGAATCTCACAGCGGAACGAATAAAATATAACATAACATATCTTTGAAATACATCAGTATATGTATACAATAACACTTATCAGAGTACAAAACTTACAACAACGGCGGAAATAATAATAGCTATAAAATCCTGAAGCCTCCTGCTCCAAGCTCTCCAAGTGTATCTGTAAAATGCCGACTACTTGACTGCCCGTACAAATTTAGGCACCCAAGAGTTTAGGGAAAACAATAAAATAAACTCCGGGTCAGTCATGGGACTGGTATGAGTAAAACAATTTAATACTTGATTTAATAAAGGATATCTCACAAGACCACGCCGCATAACGGAATGGGTTTTTCCCTTATGAGAATCCAAATAACTTTTCAAAGCAATATCATTCTGATATTATAATAATGTTTAAGTACAAATAAATATCAATCCAGCAGAAACGCTTGCATCTCACGTTACTACATATATAGTATACAATCAAAATCGCAAGCACGTATTGGATGATTGGATTTCCAACTATGACAAGGTATGGAACCACCTTCCGATCAGTGTACTCTAGGAACGATACACTGGAGTTCAACAAGAACATCTTGCAACTTAGCCACACATGACCGACCACTCATTTCGCTTGAGTGTATCGAATGTACATCACCAACGGTTGGGATCAGCAACCGTTCCCGTATATATATATATATGGGACAGCATTGATAGATTAAAGAAGCAAATGAATATACACTAGATAGGTGATTATACACCCTACTTTGGTGCGACCGACTTAGCCATGCTGCCTGCCCGATTTCTGCCATTTACTGGTTGATGAGGCTAGAAGCTACGCTTTATCATCACGTCAGAGTCACTTCGAATGCTACATTGTCAAATCCATCGAAATCACTAATTGACGTTTACAACAGTACATTACGTGTCAGCTAAAAGAAGTTTCCTTCTCCGCTTCCACTCTTGGTACGGTTGGAAAAATCAATGTACGTGACCGTCTGGAATTACTCTGTCAGACATCCCTCTTCATTTACTTAAAATGTCACATCGTCATACCCGCCAAATCACAAATTGACTTATCAAAAAATAACACGGGTATACAGCTAAGAGAAACGAATTCCTCTGCCACCAAACGTGAATACGTTTGAACAGATCAACTTACGCGATCCATTGGATATACTCTGTCAGACCTTCGTCCATACAAGTTGTCCTGGGACTGGACAAACCGAAGGCACTATTCTGTGAACAGGATAGCCCTTGCATTTTACTCCGTCTTCAATTATCCTTGGCATATATGATTCGCGACGCTTATGCCAATACAGAGTGGTTCTTTGGATAATAATCCAACCGGTCTCTCCATATTAACAACGTTAAAATGGTCAAAACTTCGATAGTCTGTGATTTAACCATCAAAGAAAAACAAGTGTGCAAACAACGATATTATTCCCAGATGGAAATTATATCGAACAAACATCATTTAACATGAATCTCTTTAGTTCATTTATTTACTTATTTCCTGTTTCCCTATATTCTAAATTCTTATTTTCTTTTATCAGAAAACATTTCTGATTCTCGTTTGGAAAACATTTCCAAACTCCTTTACGATTAAACCTTACCATTTCTTAGTTAAGAAGGAAGTCACTCAAGTTGGGGTATAATTACCTCTCAGACCTTAACTGAACAACGTTATAACTTCGAAATGGTCAAAGATTATCTTTTAATCTTTAACAACTTCTTTACGCCTTTCTCGGATTCAATTTTACTAGTCCACTTCTATATTTAAAACATTGGTTATAACGATAACGTTATAATCCCTACTTTCGAATTATCTAACTTTAATTATAACTTCTATTCCTATTAGTGAATAATTAACCTAACACTTATTTATTTATAAATAAATAAATCTCTATTTAGACACTGGAAAGAATAAGTACTTTCCCGAATTCGATATAATCGAATTTGCCGATTTGCTCTCTTCGAGAAATCTCTATTTGATTAACTCTTCTTCGAATAACCTATATTCGATTTACTCCTTCTCGAATAAACGATATTCGATAGTCTCTCTTCGAATAACTAATATTCGATAACTCTTCCTTTCAAATATCCCATATTTGAAAATCTCACTTCGATTAAACTATATTCGATAATCTCTTTTCGAATGACTCTTATTCGATAAATCTTACTTCGATCAAACTAAAATCGATAACTCCCTTTGATGAACTATCATCGATAACTCCTTTCGATGAAACTAACATCGATAACTCCTTTCGATGAAACTAACATCGATTACTCCTTTCGATGAAACTAACATCGATAACTCCTTTCGATGAAACTAACATCGATTTATTTAACTCGACGAACTTAACTTGACTCGACCAACTCGACTTACTTGGTTCGACCAATTCGATTCGATTAACTAGGCTCGACTAACTCTATTGGTTTAACTCTAATCGATTAGTTCTATGGTTTAACCCTAATCGATAAATTCTATTTGACTAACCCTATTCGGCTAACTCGACTAACTTGGTTTGACCGACTAGGTTTGACTAACCTGACCCATTTGGTTTGACTGACCAGGTTTGGCTAACCTGACCCATTTGGTTTGACAGACCAGGTTTGGCTAACCTGACCCATTTGGTTTGGCCACTGGGCTTGACTACTTGGTTCGACCACTTGGTTTGACCATTTGGTTCGAATACCATATTCGACTAACTCCTCTCGATTCATTAAAACCGATTAACTCGTCTCGATTTGACTAACTCAATTAACTCCAATCGATTAACTAAATCGATAAACTCCTTTCGATTAACTAAGTTTGATTTACTCGACTCGACTGACCAGGTTCGACTAACTTGACCAGCTTGACACGATTGGTTCGACTCGACCAGCTCGACTCGGTTGGTTTGACTCGACCATCTTGACTCGTTTGGTTCGACTCGACCATTTCGACTTGGTTGGTTTGACTCGACCATCTTGACTCGATTGGTTTGACTCGACCATTTGGCTCGATTTGGTTCGACTCCACCATTTGGGCTCGATTGGTTTGACTCGATCATTTCGACTCAGTTGGGTTCGACTAGCTTGACTAGTTTGGTTCGACTAGCTTGGTTTGACCACTTAACTAACTTGATTCGATTATTTATATCCGACTAACTAACTTTCCTTTTATTTCTATTTATTTTAACTTCTATTTATTTCCGAAATAGATTTCCTTTTGTATAATCTATTTATTTTCCTAAATAGATTTTCCTTTATAACTCTAATTATTTAATCCCTAATTAAATATCCTTTATTCTATTTATTTCATCTGAATAAACATTCCTTTATTTTATTTATTTATTTCTAAATAAATATCCTTTATTTTATTTATTTATTTCTAAATACATATCCTTTTATTTTATTTATTTATGTCTAAATAAATATCCTTTTATAAAATCCTTCGATTTTATAAATAGATTCATTTTCAATATAAATATTGAAAATCCCCTTTTCTACATTTTCGGTGTTTTCTATTGTTTTTAAACAACCAACTGTCAATGATCAATATCATCCAAACATATACAATCAACAACAGATTATATATCACAGTATATATCACAATATACAAATAACAGTAAAATAAATGTTGAGGAATCCAGTCAGATTCCTCCAAC
Organism: Allium sativum; assembly: GCA_030737875.1. Classification (NCBI taxonomy): domain Eukaryota; kingdom Viridiplantae; phylum Streptophyta; class Magnoliopsida; order Asparagales; family Amaryllidaceae; genus Allium; species Allium sativum. Next base: position 175,402,097 of record CM060913.1, on the reverse strand, counting down.
CTGTTTCCCTGCATCCACCGATGTTAAACAACGTATATAACATCACTTGCATTTCTAATGAAATACACTGATAACAAAAACACCGTTTAATAACGATATATATATATGTAGATATATATATATATATCCATACTATTTTCAATCAATTATTTAACAGTCTAATCTACAGTCCAATTTAACCATACAACTTAACAGTCCAAATTAACAGTACATAACTAGCAATCAAATACAGAAATAAAATACAATTTATATTAAAATATAAATTGAGGAGAGTTAGTGAGTTTTTACTCACATTTTGACGATCATCGTCAATGACGATAACCATCGCTTGATTCAGACAATTTATTTTTCCATAAATTGTGACGGACTCCAATCGACTCGCGGTCAGTCTCATTTGGTAGCTCTTGTCCATACGGTCCCGACGGATCTTGTTTTGCCCAATTCTGATCACGCATGACGAAGTTATGTATTTTTCTAAGTTTCGACATATAAATAAAAATAGTTTTAAATTATTAATTATACATTAATTACTTCATTACCCGTAAATCACGTGATTACCACTCTAACCCGCCTCCTCATTACTTCCTTAATCCCGAAACCGATAATGGCCATTATCCCCAGCCATTTTCGAAAATTCTTCAACCCGTAAACCTTTCGTCACTTCACAAAAACCTCAAACTGTGACTCCCCTTCTCCATCTCTTCGACTCCTCTACCCAGTCGGCTCCCTCCTGCTCAACTCGATCCTGACGTTGAAGCTGCGGCTCCCTGGAAATCTCGCGATGTACAGTTAAGACATCGACACAAAATGTCATCGAAACCCACAAAAATCTCCTATTAGATACCAATCCATCCCAGAAACATGAATACGAACTCAAAACTCCCATTCGATGCTTCATTTTCAACAAAACCGGAACCCTAGGTTCCTTGTAGCAAATCGCGAACCCGAACTTGACGCCGCACAATACGAAACAGCCACAGAACTGAAGAGAAAGACTTTCGGATCATAAGTATATTAGTTTCCTGATTTTAGAGATTTTATTTTGATTTTCTAGATATTTACTTCTCACGTTTAATTTTCCTGAGATGGAGAAAAGAAACGCGGCACATTTTTTTGGTGTTGACTTCTGAGGAGATTGAGATTAGGGTTAGAGAGTTAGAAGCATTATATAGGATGATTAAATGATTTTTTTATATTGAATTTTATATTGAATTTAAAGCCAACGCTATTTTTATTTCGTCCTCTAAAATTCCTAAGGTCACATATTATAACCAAAAATCATGAAAATTGGCATGCAGCTACAGTTCGACATTATGGTCCCAACAAAACTGGTTTCGTCAAATTCCGACTTCGTATGCTCACACAGCGTATTTTTAACTGTCGAAATACTGACTGTTTTACACTCTAAAAATCCGTACGACCACATACTGCCTCTAAAAATCACGAAAATTGACATCTAGCAACTATTTGACATTGCGGATCTAACAAAATTAGTTTCGTCGAATTCCGACTTCGTTTGCAAAATCGGCTATTTTTAAAGCTTTGGATGACCCATTTAAATATATAAATATATTTAAATATAATTAAATTAAATATAAATAAATTTATATTATCGTATATCTTCACATATGATATCGTACAGCTCCAGAATATTATATCAGAATATACAGCTTGATATTTCAGATTTTAGATTTATCGATATTCAGCTTAAAATGAAGAATCGATTTTCAACGTATATAAAGCGTCGCAAAATATAAAGGAATTCCACAGCGACTTTTCTGAAATTTGATTTGGACATAAATCAAAATCTACACGATGAAATCCCGATTTTTCTCTTCCACTAGAAAGATACACTCCACTAGCTCCACATGTTTCTTGTTTCATAGAAATCCGATTTAAAACGAATCCTGTATATTCAGTTGAAGTTCGAATCGCCAAATAGCGAACTACCGCGTCGCTTCAGGCTCTATTTTAATTATATTAAAATTCTACGTTCAAACTGTCGTCGATTCAATATAATCGTTATTATATTTCGAAACGAAACTCCACCAAATCTCGTATGCTATTCAATTCACATGATATTGTGAATTTCACTATTTCCGACTATTTCAACATTATAATATATTATTATATTATAATTATTAATTAAATATTCATTATTATTTAATTCACGTTCTCGATATCGATAAATCGATATTTAAAAATTAAATAAATTAATTGTTCAACAGCTAAAAATGCGGGTCACTACCGGTAAATTCAGATTTAAATAAATTCTTATATAATTTAAATTTTTGAATCAAGATAATGGAGAATACTCGAAAATTGTTCTTCAAACCTAATTCGAGTATGGTCTTGAATCCTTGAATTTGGAAACGGGTTGAAATGGGATTTGAAATAAGTCCTTGAGCTAAGCAACTCCATTGAAACTGGAGTTTAGATTCGAGTATCGAAGTTCGGAAGGAAGAATCGATTTTCAGTAAAGAATTTATATATATATATATATAATTTTTATTTTTATAGCTATTCTTTCTTGAAATTTATTTTATAATTTTTTTATCCAGAACTATTTTATATAACCAAAATTTTCTTATATTCTTCGATTTAAAACTATTTAGTGAATTTTAAAATCTATATATATATATATATATATATATATAGTGTTTTATACTTATTTATCCTATTTTTTTTTACTATTATATTCTATACATATATTATTTATATAAAGGTTTCTTTATAAACATCTATCTTTTAAATTTATATCTTATAAGTGTAAATCTTCCTCCGAATGGAAAGTGCTGGATCTAAGATCGTTGTTGAAATGGCGTTGAGATAAAAGTATTTTTTTACGAATCGATTTCAAACCGTTTTCAAATATGGAGGATGGTTTACATTCCACTAAACATAAACTTATCTCCTAAGGGGATTGAAAGTAAGTTATAGAAGTATATATATTCTATCTGAATATGAATGAATTTCGAATATGAATCGATTTTGAATAATTTGAAATCTTTTGAGATTGAATATATTCTATTTGAATATAAGTCGATTTTTGAAAAACTATATGATTATGATATAAGATATGGAAATATATTCTAACTTTAGAATATAATCAGGTTGGTATGATTTATGATATTTCAATATGAAACTATATTCTATTTTTGAATATAAATTTGGTTCGAGACAAAATACGATATTTTGATATGAAAGCGAACCTTTGTAATGTAAAAGAACCAACCGATGTGAAAGATGTAAGCGTTGGTTGTCAAAGAGACCGGAGTCGGCATAAGGCATACTCTCTGTTAGTGTCAATACCACTTTGACAACTATAAACATTTTGACGTATCTGTGAACGTTTCGACGTATCCAGAATGAGTATGATGACTTAGAGGCGATTACTGAATCGAAGATGGCACGATGACGAAATAGCCCTGACCTTCAGGTCAGAATCGAAATGACTAAAACAGGAGCTATACCGTGACTAACTGAGGTAGCACCTTTGATCGGACACACTTCTTCGATACTATTTCTATGACTATGATGATGATGATGATTTGGGCCCATTTATGACTTTGGGAGTGTGTTCCGAGGTGGGCGGTAGTGGCTGCTATGCGTTACCACCGGTCCGGGAGTGCAATTATTAGAATCCTACCCTGGGTATTGCCTCGAGTGCCTTGTCATATTATTCTTATCGAGCCCCATACGATTTTGATTTGTATCGTACCTATGGAGTGCCCTCTGATGCCATCGTTTACGGTAGGTTTACGGTACTGTATAGACTACGGTATATTATAAACGGTGTAAGGGTAAAAATGTAATCCCGCTTACGCTATTTTCAGTATTTATACTTTACTAAGTAGACATTATCATAATAGCGTATTATACTATGTATTTATTAGTTTAACGGATCCTCGAGAGATGGGAAAACCCGTAACATCTTTGAGTTACTGCACCATGACACTGATATTATTTCGTATTTTAATTTGACTAATATGAGAATGATTTAGTGCTGATCCGAGTGTTTGTTGTGTTTTCTTTTTATGCAATACGCTCGGGTCAGCAGATGTTGCAGTTAATGAAGATTACTTCGCCTTGGAGATAGAAGACGAAGATTTGGTATATATCTATTATATATGTATTTCCGCTGCAAGTTATTACCGCTGCCGTGTGTGTATATCTGTTTATGTGTAACTCTGATTTACCATTTGTAAGCTATAATCAAATGTGTGTATATATTCCAATTGTGTTAACTGCTATTTGTTTATTATATGTTGTCCTTCCGCTGTGAGATTCTGAGATTTGCTTTTCTCTTCTTTATTCTTTTTTTTTTCTTCTTTTTCCCAATAACTACCTATATTTGCGATCTGTTTGAGTCGACATGTGAGGTTTATTGTCGATTTTAAACGGTCAAATATATGGGTCGTTATAGTTGGTATCAGAGCGATGGTTGTCGACAACCTTGGCTCTATTTGGGAATAAACTCATTAGAGATGGGGTTAGAAACGCCCTAGAATGAGTTTGAGTGATATGAGAGAGCGTACTTGTATTTGGTTATAAATTGGTTTATAATATGTTGAGTTGTTTAGTTGAATATTTATGGATTCTGGTCGATATATGGGACGCCATAGAGTCGATAGGGATCTCTAAATAATCGAACAGAATGATTGATATAATATGGTTTCGATTTTTATTTTAAAATATATCAAATATATATATTATTGGTTCAAGTATATATATATTCGTGTTAGTGGGTAATAATATTAAGTTATTACCTATTATGGTCAGTTGAATAATAAATATAATAAGAGATAATTAATAGGTGTTGGAAATTTAATGGTTTTTGAAAATATTTGAAATGAGATGAAATACCTGTAGGTATAATTAGGTGAGAAAGGTGTGATTAAAATAGAAATGACATTAAAAACTTGATCATGGGAGACTTTTGAAATAGTTTGACAAAGTGAAAATAATATCGTATTATAAGAAATAGTTTTGGAAATAGTTTTCAAAGGATTTTTAAAGGGATAAGAGTGTAATCCCTTCTCAGAACATCGGAAATAACTTCGGTAATGAGTGCACGCATTATCGACGATTATTCTGAAGCGTCTGAGTGGGGAGAGACCACTCAGTATTTTCATTTCCAGTTTGACGAGGGATTTTGGATTTAAATTCCATATAGTATAAAGAATACATAAAAGTATTTGTGTATGTTATTTAAAATTGAAATTAAATTAAACCAGAATTGAAATTTCTATGTTCTTAGTTAATTAAAGTTTGGATTTAAAGTTCTATATATGGTATGGTTTTCTATAAAATAGAATAAGTACATATATTATTTTAAATCTTAGTTTATGAACTCGGGATCAAGAATTTAGCTTTATTTTAATTAATAATGTTAAGTCCTATGTTATGTTAAACCCATTTATTTGAATATATATATATACATACATATATATATATATATATATATATCTTGGGTAATCGTGAAATGGACTTAAGTATTTATAGAATTGTCACATAAACTCTTAAATAAGGGTGATGATAGGGATTAAGCAAATTCCAAATTTAGTTGATATAAGTGTTAGAGAGACATGTAAGTTAACTTTGAAATAAATTTCAACTAAAGGAGACCAAAAAGTTAATGGAAGATTTAGTGGGTAATAAGAGTAGAAGAGGAAAAGCTCATGACTTGGAATAATTAAAAAGGTTATTGAGCTAGTCGAGAAGAAATAAAAGAAATTCAAGCTGTTGATAAACACGAGTGGTCGATAAGTTAAAAATAAAGTAATTGAATGGCAAGTTGGAGAACATGTGAAATGAAGGTATAGGATATTTAAATGGGATGACCTTATTAAGGCAATGTAATCAAATATGAATCTAAGTATGAAAGTGATACATAATTTAATTTGTAGTGGAATTGAGTTAAATAAAGTTTAACTTAGGAACCCAAGTAATAATGGTTGAGAACTAGGTATGAGAAAAATTCGAGTATGAACAGCCCTTAATTCAATCCATGATTCGAGAGTCTTATAAATAATTCGAGAAATGGAATAAACTTTCACTTAAAATGGAAATCGGAATAAGTGAACAAAATAATGATTAAGGGTATGGATAGAAAAATGAACAAGCAACTAAAAATGCAATAAGACTGAATTTGGTCGAGTCAAGTATATTGAGTCGATAAGAGTTAACTTGGAGGATCGTATAAGGTTGCTTGAAAATTAAATACTTAGAAAGAAATGAGTTGTAAATGCTGGCAAATTGATTCATGGTAATGAATTAAAGATCTAACGTAATCAGGTTTGTTGGAAAATTTAAAATGGATTCAAATTTATCCGGAATGTAATACTTGAAAAATGAACTATGAAATGAATGAGTACAAGACTTTTGTCGAATGGGATGTAGGTTGATTTAAGTGAAAAATAGAGTTAAATAAAGTTCAACTTAAGAAAATCAAATCATGATGATTGGAGGCCTAGGTGTAAATCTTAGTCATGAACATCCCTTAATCCAAACCATGAAAGGGCGAGTCGAGTAAATAAGCGAGTTCATGGAATAATATTTGATATAACTTGAATGGGAATAAACAAGAAAGAAATGTAAATGAATTTGCAAACGAAATGGAAATAAGGTTAAACTTAGTCGAGTCAATAAAAATCGGATCGATAAGAGTTAACTTATAAACCATATAAAGATCGATGGGGAAGTAAGTGTTTAGGAAACAAATAAGTCATGAAATTTGGTAAGTTGACCCATATTAATGGATTTAGGAGTTAATGCAACTAAGTTTGTTAGGAAAAAAAAAAAAGAATTCAAGTTTATATGGAATTTGATGCTGGGAATAGAAATGGGAAGGTATATAGAAAATGTATCGGAATTGGGTAAACAAATTTGATCCGAATCCATTTCCCGAGTAAGGAAATAATAAAAACTTTGAAGTATTAAAGAATTACCAAATTTTGGGAACCAAAAGATTGAAACCTCAAATAAAATAATCAATGTTTATGCGAAACTTGAAATATTAGTTGAGCTGAAGCAAAATGGCCATAACTTTTGAACAATTGATCGGAATTTAAAGATTTCGGACTTTTCGGAAACCTTAGAAACTGAGCTAAAACTTTCATTTATAGAGCCATGTCGAAATTCTCATGTTTACTAGGCCAAAATTCACGTTTAATCATAATACCATGTGCAGGAAATTAAAAACCGAAGCATATATGCATATTGTTTTGACCATAACTTCCTAACCGAGCGTCGGATTTTGATGTGCGAGTACAATTCGGAAAGGCCAGAATGTAAACTACAACTTTCTTTTAATATGCCTAGTCAAATTATGATGTTTAAGGTGTTAAAAAGTGGATAGAAAATTTCAGACCTGCATTTTCAGGGTACAGCTGAAGCGTTCGGTTTTATTAAAACAGTCATAACTTTTGAACGAATTGTCGGAATTCGATGAATCCGGACAATTCGGAAAGCTTAAAAGAAATGCTACAACTTTTACCTAGTATGTTTTAGTCAAATTCCCTTATCTAAAGGGTGATAAACTTCAATTTGTTCGCTGGTCTGTTGTGAATATCTTGGTTTTGGAATTTAAATGGTCGATATATGTTGCGTAAGTGGTATGCGATTGCTATATATTGAATATATGATTGATTCTTATGCATATGTGAGTATGTAGCAGGTGTAAAGAAGTCGCGCTGCGCTTTGGAGCATGCTTTGTGCTAAATACTATATTTTTAAGTAAATAAAATTTGCGAACAACGCTAAAAGGTACGTCTTTATGTTATATGGTCGTGGGGTTATATATATGTTGTTGTTTTCCCCATCTTGGGATGCCTCATCGTGTGATGAGATGAATATTTGGATTTATATATATGTGTGATTTTTCCGGACCTCTCCGTACAAAGGAGATGCTGCCGAAATTTTCCGTGATTTCGGGAGTTAGAAATTTATGAGTTTTACAACTATATGCTTATTTTGTAAATACTAATTTAAGTATGGATTTGAAATAGATATGTGCTTAATATCGTTTCGTTCTCTTTTCGAGGACGAAAAGCTTTTAAGTGGGGGAGAATGTAACATCCCATAATTTTCTGTATATTTAATTTTCAATTTAAATAAATAAAATAGGATAACATGGGTTAAAAATCAAATTAGTTGATTTTAATGACGATGATTGTTGAATTGAAAGTAAACAGTTCTTTTTATTGAGTTATAATTAGAAGATGTTGTAATTTGGGTTTTATGTTTAGATGACTGAATAAAACTTAAGTGTTTAATATATAAATAAGAATCTCAAATTTTGATAGGTAAATGGTGAAATTTGGGGTTTGATATTGAATAACTCATTTATTTGAAATTTGCAGTTCAAATCTAATTTGAGAAATAATCAAATCCAGGAACTTAAAATTTGTGAATCGATTTATAAATTTTATTTGAATTGCAATTGGATTTAAAGGGAATTTTATGAATAGCTAAATTGAATTAAACTAGTTAAATGATTTAACTGAATATTTTATTTATTATTTAACTGTGAAATTTAACTGTTTTGGCAACTATCTCGGAATTCGATGAAACTGGAGCCATTGGATCCGGAACGATGAATCATCATAGGATTCAAATTTGCGTTACAATCCGAATAACCGTTTGACCGTACGAGAGAAAATGTGAAAGAGATCAATGAATAGGATAATTGTGTGTTTCTCATTATTGGGCCTATATTTATGTATGTAACTTAACCTCCATACCACCCATCAGCCATTCATTATACGTTCATTTTCTCCATCAGCTCATTTTTCTCTAATGACTGAACAAAAATATTCAAACCCTAGTTGAAACCAAAAATTCAAATTTGAAAATAAAATCTCCACAAACCATGGCATATTATATATCAAAACGAAGCTCTTGACGATGGGAAGCTACTGGTACCTTTTATTCCAACATGTAGTGCACGGAGTTGCCGGAAATCGATGGTCAAAGTTCTGTTTTCGAAACCCATAAGCAAAGAGTTGGGGGTTTTTGATTCGGGGTTCAATCGAGGAAATTGACTTGTGTGTATTGTAGATATTGTCGATGGGAGTTGATTGGTGGGGTTCAGTTGATCTGGAAGCCGTCGAGGTGGCGGGAATTCGAGTTTTAGGGTTTAAACCCGTTCCCGTTCACCAGCTCGTCAGCGGCAGGAGACGCAACCGGAAGCGAGGGCTCCGGCATAGGAAGGAGCGGCTGACTCGGAGCTTCACAACAAGGGTGGTCGGAGCTTCTCTGGTGGCCGAAGTTAGGAGGATTTGGTGGTAAAAGTTTCGGTCTTCGAGGTGATTTCCGCGTGGGTTACTGTAGCAGTAACGAAGAGGAGCGGGAAGAGCCAGTTTGGGAGCTGATGTGTCAATCAGTGGTTGGGTGAGAATAATATTTTAATTATTTATATATATACTTCAAATTCAGAGTGTAAAACGCTGATAACTCTTTTGTTTTGACTCGGATTTGGACGCGGTTTGTTGCGTTGAGATCGTGGCGGAATTGCGGACGTTTTGGCTCTAACCTGGCTGCGTTTGGTGACTGTCAAATTTTGGCCCTTAGTTGGACGTCCGATCAACTATGGACGCAAAGGTCAGTGATTCTTCGCTCACGAAATACTAAATTATTCCCATATTTATTAAATTAAATTATGAAGTAAATTTGGTTGCATGTTTGTGTTGTTGATGAACGATTGTTTAAGTTTGACATGCAAGTGTTAATATGCAAATAAAATCGATAATTAGTTATTTAAATTTAATTTAAATTTCTAATTAGGAATCCTGACACTTGTTAACCAGTAAAATGATTTCATTTACTATTTGAATGAAATGATGTGATGGATGCCTTGATTTAATTTGATTGATGAATGAATGCTGCATGAACTGGCTGTTTATTCAGTACATGATATTCCATGCATTTTCGATAAATCCCAATTTCTCACCTTTGATGTTACGGGCATCTAATAAATCCGGGATTTATCAAATTGAATGAATTAAGAACACAGGTTGAAATGATACATACCTGTGACCCTGAATTGGATTGAAATGATAGATCCATCCCGAAATATCGAGAAACTAAATTTAAGACTCACTTGGCCATAGGATAGCAAACTATATATGGACATCGGTTGGTTAAATGATTTTAATATTCGAAATTCTATTTTATGGAAATTTCATTCAAGGGAAACGTATTGATTTCGATAAGTTTTATTTTCCTTGAAATCTGAATCGTAAATATGACCTGAAATGATTTAAGAAATTTTGTTTCCTAAGCGAATTGAAGTGTTAAAAATTCAAATTTTTGATTTGGGTTTTTGTAAGAATTGGGTAAATTCATATTTAAATAAATTCTTATATAATTTAAATTTTTGAGTCAAGATAATGGAGAATACTCGAAAATTGTTCTTCAAACCTAATTCGAGTATGGTCTTGAATCCTTGAATTTGGAAACGGGTTGAAATGGGATTTGAAATAAGTCCTTGAGCTAAGCAACTCCATTGAAACTGGAGTTTAGATTCGAGTATCGAAGTTCGGAAGGAAGAATCGATTTTCAGTAAAGAATTTATATATATATATATATATATATATATATATAATTTTTATTTTTATAGCTATTCTTTCTTGAAATTTATTTATAAATTTTTTATCCAGAACTATTTTATATAACCAAAATTTTCTTATATTCTTTGATTTAAAACTATTTAGTGAATTTTAAAATCTATATATATGTATAGTGTTTTAAACTTATTTATCCTATTTTTTTTCACTATTATATTCTATACATATATTATTTATATAAAGGTTTCTTTATAAACATCTATCTTTTAAATTTATATCTTATAAGTGTAAATCTTCCTCCGAATGGAAAGTGCTGGATCTAAGATCGTTGTTGAAATGGCGTTGAGATAAAAGTATTTTTTTACGAATCGATTTCAAACCGTTTTCAAATATGGAGGATGGTTTACATTCCACTAAACATAAACTTATCTCCTAAGGGGATTGAAAGTAAGTTATAGAAGTATATATATTCTATTTGAATATGAATGAATTTCGAATATGAATCGATTTGGAATAATTTGAAATCTTTGAGATTAAATATATTCTATTTGAATATAAGTCGATTTTTGAAAAACTATATGATTATGATATAAGATATGGAAATATATTCTAACTTTAGAATATAATCAGGTTGGTATGATTTATGATATTTCAATATGAAACTATATTCTATTTTTGAATATAAATTTGGTTCGAGACAAAATACGATATTTTGATATGAAAGCGAACCTTTGTAATGTAAAAGAACCAACCGATGTGAAAGATGTAAGCGTTGGTTGTCAAAGAGACCGGAGTCGGCATAAGGCATACTCTCTGTCAGTGTCAATACCACTTTGACAACTATAAACCTTTTGACGTATCTGTGAACGTTCCAACGTATCCAGAATGAGTATGATGACTTGGAGGCGATTACTGAATCGAAGATGGCACGATGACGAAATAGCCCTGACCTTCAGGTCAGAATCGAAATGACTAAAACAGGAGCTATACCGTGACTAACTGAGGTAGCACCTTTGATCGGACACACTTCTTCGATACTATTTCTATGACTATAATGATGATGATTTGGGCCCATTTATGACTTTGGGAGTGTGTTCCGAGGTGGGCGGTAGTGGCTGCTATGCGTTACCACCGGTCCGAGAGTGCAATTGGTAGAATCCTACCCTGGGCATTGCCTCGAGTGCCTTGTCATATTATTCTTATCGAGCCCCATATGATTTTGATTTGTATCGTACCTATGGAGTGCCCTCTGATGCCATCGTTTACGGTGGGTTTACGGTACTGTATAGACTATGGTATATTATAAACGGTATAAGGGTAAAAATGTAATCCCGCTTACGCTATTTTCAGTATTTATACTTTACTAAGTAGACATTATCATAATAGCGTATTATACTATGTATGTATTAGTTTAACGGATCCTCGAGAGATGGGAAAACCCGTAACATCTTTGAGTTACTGCACCATGACACTGATATTATTTCGTATTTTAATTTGACTAATATGAGAATGATTTAGTGCTGATCCGAGTGTTTGTTGTGTTTTCTTTTTATGCAATACGCTCGGGACAGCAGATGTTGCAGTTAATGAAGATTACTTCGCCTTGGAGATAGAAGACGAAGATTTGGTATATATCTATTATATATGTATTTCCGCTGCAAGTTATTTCCGCTGCCATGTGTGTATATCTGTTTATGTGTAACTCTGATTTACCATTTGTAAGCTATAGTCAAATGTGTGTATATATTCCAATTGTGTTAACTGCTATTTGTTTATTATATGTTGTCCTTCCGCTGTGAGATTCTGAGATTTGCTTTTCTCTTCTTTATTCTTTTTTTTTTCTTCTTCTTTTTCCCAATAACTACCTGTTTTTACGATCTGTTTGAGTCGACATGTGAGGTTTATTGTCGATTTTAAACGGTCAAAAATATGGGTCGTTACATAAGGGCACCCAGAGTTTAGGTTAAATCAATAAACTCCAGGTCATTCATGGGACTGGTGTGAGAACTAAAAACAGTTATTAATCTTTATTTTAAAGTTAGGTAAATCAAGGGACCACGCCGTATAACATAGAACGGGTTTCCTCCCAAGAATACCAGTGCATAAAACAACAACGCAATGCTAAATAAAGAACAATGAAGCTATTATAAGACCCAGGTCACATCACATAATGCAATTCAAGCCAGAGGATAGGGTTTTTACTTTATAATAGCCAAGAATGCTTGGTACGTGAAATTTCATGTTTTATTATTACTATAAGTGTATAGTGTCAAAGCAATTTCAATCATAAGTGTCAATCATAGACGACATAAATGCCCCCATACCACTAAGTCGCCATATATAGGTATACAATCAACACCGCAAAGTCATGTATCGGAAGTTGGATTTCCATCTGTGAACCAAGGCAAAAGATAGTCCTCACCGAATTCGAGACGCTCTAGCCCGCCCCTCAGGAAAGTACTCAGTCAAGCCTTTGGATCATCAGGGCCAGTCCACCGATGTGAATTAAAATGCCTGAACACTATGTTTCCCCACCCTTTGGGGCGTAAATGAGTCCTATGACTCCATCAGCTCCACAGAGTCACCGATATATCCGAGGCGCCTCGCAACAGCAACAATCACACAGGTGAAAATAATATAAAAGTTAGGGCTGGTAGGTCACTGACACCACCCTAGCTAGAAAGAAACGCATGTCCTCCCTGAGGTCCTCTCCCGTTTTTCGTTCACAACTGGGGTGTGAGGCCGCGAATCAACGCTACACAAAGCTATGCCACACAGGACGTGCTTTGATCATCAACCACAAGACTTTGCTTTTCAACAAAAGCCTTGATCAATTGCCACTTAGGCATGTCACACAGGCAATTCCCTCCATGCGATTGATATCCATCAATATATAACCCCTGAGCTCGTACGTCTCAGAGAAGGGCGTTAAGCAAGAGAATAAATTCTCCGCCGCCAAACAAATATATATTTAATAGAAATCAATCACATAGAATAAAATCCAATGTTAGACACACAGTCCATTTACAAGTTCGTTCTCGGTCTGAATGAAACCGGAGGCACCTTGTACCTCGCAAATCCATCGATCTCCAAGTACGTCTGGATGATCACCAACTGATTCCCTTCTTTTGTGTGTACGGCCCAATCAAGATCATCAGTAATCAACCAACCGACGTGAAGACCTCCGGTCTTCGACCACCATCTTCATCCACGACACCACGTCAAATAAGTTATTTAGAACGGGATAAACCCGGTCTTTCTGAATAACTCGCGTATATAATAAACAAGTGTTACACAAACACAACATACACCTCATTCCAATTCAGAATATTCTTTTATTCAAATATTCTTATACTTTGGGGAAGGTTCCCATTAATTTTATCAAAGATAAATTCTTTAAATTTATTCTTTAATCCTCTTTTGAATATCAGTTCAAACTAGTCGAGGTTAGCGAACCACACCGAAGTAATCATTTATTTTATTTCCCAATCCCAACTTATTCATCCCATGAAGTAAAACAGGTAATACTTCATATCTAACACCACGATGTTATCGGTAAATTTAATTACCATCTCACGTTCAAATCTAATTAAAGATTTAACTATCGCCTGGAGCAAAACTGGTGATACCCCATTCTCGATCATTTCAATCTAATTAAAGATTCATTAAAACTCCACTTAGTTTTAATCTTCCCAAAAATCAATATCATGTCTTTAACTGGGTTAAAGAACCAATGTCATCTAAAACACGGTTCACGTTAAACCCAAAACCACCTTCCATTAATTATCGGGTTAAAGAACAAGTGTTACTTAAAACACCGTTCACGATAAACCCAAAAATCAATTCCAATTCAATTCCAATTAAATATCATTTAATTGGTACACTTCATTAAATCAAAATAAAAGGATTTAATCTTTTTCTTAACTAGGTTTAGGAACAGTGTTAATGAAGACACCATTCACGACAAACCCAAATCACATTTGATATTAAATACGAGGCTCTGAATAGAAAATATATTGGCTTATATTCAATATCAAATTCTACGACCAACAAATATCGTATTGGAAATAACGATATAATTATATCTTTCAAATTCCCATAACAATATCTGTATCATCACGAAATCCAACATCGAAATATTCCAAAGACAATTTCAATTCAAATCCATTCCAATTCAATTATTGGAAATTGTGGTTACTTTTAAAATCATTTCAAATCCACTTTATTTATTTTAAAAATAATTAAAATTATAATTCTTGCTCAAAACTAGTTCAAAATCTATTTTTATCATCTCAAATATGGAAATTTTCATCCTAATTCTTCACAAATCATTTCTTATGATTCTACACAAATTATTACTATTTTTAATAATTTTATCAGGGCCCGTACAATCGATTTCCATCAACGGCCATCAAACTGCACTTACAACGACCTTTTCCAAATTTGATTTGGACATAATTCCAAATCCAACCGTTAGATTTCAAATCTCTAATATTCGTTAGAAGGCTCTTTTTGATACGAACCCAACGGTTCTGGTTTTAGGAGAATCCGACGGTCGGATCTCCCGTAATATCCATTTGAAGTCAATGGTCGAAATTCGCGAACTGCCGCGGCGCAACGCGTTCTATTCAGGCCATTATATATATAATATATATATATTATATATATTTTGCCGATTTCCTTTCAAAACATATTTTATAAATCGTTTTAAATTCGTTTTCAAAACGATTTCAACTTCATATTAAATATCTAATCAAAATTGAATATTCCACATCATCGATATACAAATGATAATATTTTCAAAACGTTATATTTTGAAATCACTTTCTTTTCTATATTCAATATAAAAATGAATAAAATCGATATAAATATCGTTCACGTCAAAACGGCGTCAATCTAATCAACACGGCTTTTATTCAACACATGAATGTTTATTCTATTCAACACATGAATATTTATTCTATTCAACACATGAATTTTCATTCTTTATTTTCCAATTTAGAATGAGGCCCAATCAATACCATGTAATGTCAATTATATGGATTCCATACAACACATGTATATCATAGCTACGATAAATAATCAAACATCATCCAGAGTGCACCACACAACTACATGAGCATTAAATATAAATAATTAACGCTTACACAGTCTGTTAACCCATCGACTGACATACAACTAAACAATCGGGATTAGTGTGCGTCAAATATCATCCCAATACCCGTGTGGGGTTTCAAATCAACAAACACAGATTTTATTTGTGCAGTTGAGCGATGTGTAAAATTTATCATCCCAATCAATATCAGTCAAATCAGTGTACATAAACAAATCGTCCGATTTGTTTATTACTATTTATTTTATATACACGTTAAAAATCATATTTTTAACTATAAAATATTTTCCACTATAAAATATTTTATTTCATTCCACATCACACAATCAAATTCCACAACACAGCAATTAAACAAACAAGTTATCCATGGTCTGTGGACGACGGGTGCTACTAAGCACCGTCTGCATCCTAGTATATATTTCAACTAGAAATTTAAATTAAAAGTGAGAAATTCTCACAGAGGGTTCCACTCCGCCGTGCTTTACTTTTGAACTGTTGAACCGTCTGGATCTGTTTAATATTCTAATGCAGTCCTTGCCCCGCTGTTCATAATAAAAATTATATTTTTATCACTTTATTTCAATAAATAAAAATCATATTTTTATTTCTACTTCATATATATATATATATATATATTCAACGCTTCTTTCTATATAAAAATTATATTTTTATATTTCTACTTCTTTTATAAAGATCGAATTTTTTATATCATCGCTATAAAAGTCACATTTTTATTTCAACATATATATAATAAAAATCAGATTTTTATTTAGCTACATATATAAAGATTAAATTTTACTAGTTATATAATATAAAAATCGTATTTTAACATTGCTACTTCTATAAAGACCACATATTTATCTTTCTTTATATAAAAATATAAACTTTCTTTAACAAAAATATAATCCTTTCTCATATAAAAAAATATAATTTTTCAATTATAAAAATATAATTTCATCTTTCCTCTTACAAAAATCTCATCTTTTCTCTTATAAAAATCTAATCTTTTTATTTCTAAAAATCGAATCTTTATATTTTATACTTCATAATAAAAATCGAAACTTTATATTTTATATTTCATAATAAAAATGTTTTTGTTATCACAAAAATCATACTTTTCTTCATGAACTAAAGATTATATTTTTAACAACATAAAAATCATATCTTTATTCTCATGTTATATAAAAATCGCATTTTTACATATATGTTATACATAGAAAAATCAAATCTTTCTATAGCGTAAAAATCAGAATTTTTATAGCGTTATAAATCACATCTTTTTACGGTATATACATATATAAAAATAAATAAATAGAAATTAGAAAACTTACAGGAGGTGGGGTGTTTGTGTTTGTCGGAGGGGCCATTGGGTCGTCGGCGTCAGGGGTGCGGAAGTTGACTGGGGGGGAGGGACGACGGGCTCCACCACGGTGGATTGGGGCTGAGGGGAGTGGGCTCGCGTTCGGTTTTGGAAGAAGGGAGGAAGGAGAAGGTGGCGTGGAGGAGGAGGAGGGAGGAGAGAGGAAGATCGGAGGGGGGGCTGTGGAGGCCGGCGGCGCCGTTGAGGGGGAGGGCGCGATTTTGTAACAACCCGGAAAATCTGAACCAGTTTGAAAATTTTAATTTGGCTATTTTAGTGAATTTAAAATATTTAAAATAAATATTTTAAATAACAGTGATGAAAAGTGAGTTTGAATCGACATTTGAAAATAAATTTAATTAATTCTAATTATAAACAAGGCCTGAAATGGCGCGTTAGTTTCAAAAATTGAATTCAAAACTTTGACTGACTGTACCGGGTACAAACAAAACGGATTTTAGTGAAACCAAAAATATTTAAATCTGTTAGTGAATATCTTTATAATGAATCTAAAAAATCGAAGTTTCGTAGCGGGATGCAAAAGTTATGGCCAAATGAATTTTCAGAAAGGTCGTTGTAGAGTTTGTATAGCCCGTGAAAATGGCCATTTTGCAAACGACCTCAGAATTCGATGAAACCACCTTTTGGATCCGAGATGTCAAATTATTGCTAGGTTTCAAATTTCATAATTTTTGAAGCTAGTATGTAAGCGTGGCAAAGGAAAGTGTGTCTGGTCGATTTCTACTAAATTGGATCGACCAGAAAAGGGCCATTTTTCAAACAGTCTCAGAATTTGACAAAACTAGTTTTGTTGGGACCGTATCGTCAAAACATAGCTAGATTTATTTTTTGGGAATTTTTAGAATCAGTATGTGGCCCCGGCAAATTGAAGTGTATGTTCAAATTAAATATTGATTGTTTTATATTTTAATTTGAGGGAAAACTGACTGAAACAGTCGAATGGGCCTTCGAAACATATCCCATTGTGTTCGGAATGGGGGTATTTAGCTGGAGACGATAGTCGTAGGGTTTGGATTGGTGTTCGTGTGTGAAAGGGGTATTTTCGGATTTTTAAATTATATAAATATAAAAAAAATTCTATTGGTCGGTTATTTTCTCTCTCCCCAAATAAACCCTTCAGGCGCGACGCGGAAATCACCTCCCATCTTCTCTCCTCTTTTTCTCCTCCTCCACGCAATAAAATCAGGAGCTCCAGTTGAACTTTTTGAAGAGCTCTCTCCACTCTTCAAATCCATACCAGTTGCTTAAATTTTCGTCGAGTGTTGAGGGAGAATCGCTGCTTCGAAGTTGCGGGTTTTAAACCGCCGCCGTGGCCAAGTCAGACCACCGAAGTGGACACCACTTCAGGCGCACGTGCGCCTCCCGAGGCCCGACAGCGTGGTGAAGGCCGATCGGGCTCTAGCTATACGGATTCAGAGAAAAATCCATACCTAGCTTTGAACGAATAGCTGAGGTAATGACTGAAATTATTTTAAACTATACTATAGCACTTTAAAGCGCTACGGTTTTTGATTTCACTGTAAAAATCATATCTTTTTTGTTTGTTGATGAAATTCAGTGAAACAAGAGACAATGGACTCGTGTGGACATCTTGTACATTCTAGAAGAGACCGCATATTTTTCTGAGCCTTCTGCTATTTTTGGTGAAGTGGAACCCAATGTGAGATTTCTAAATTATAAACGGTATGGAAAACGATGATGTATAAATTATATAGTCGATGTATGAGTTATATAAGCGTTGTACACCTCATGTATAAGTATTTATAAGTTGTACGTTCGATGTATAAGTTATATATGCGTTGTAAAAATTATATATGTGTTGAATAGAAGTGAAATATACTTATATACTTATATATATATATATATATATATATATGTAACGACCCAGAAAATCTGAACCAATTTAAAATTTTTAAATTGGCTAAAATAATGGATTTTAAATATTTAAAATAAATATTTTAAATAATGGCGATGAAAACTGAGTTTGAATCGACATTTGAAAACGAATATAATTAATTATAATTATATATAGAATTGAAAATGGCGCGGTAGTTCGATAATTCGATTTCAAACTTCAATTGAATATACCGGGTGCAAAACAATCCGGATTTTAGTGAAACCAAAAACATTAGGATCTAATTGATGATATCTTTCCAACGAATCTGACAAATTGAAATTTGATAGCGGGAATCAAGAGATATGTCCAGTTGAAAATTCTGAATAGTCGCTATGGAATTCAGGCCCTTAAAAATGGACATTTTGCAAATGACCTCGGATTTCGACGAAACCACTTTTGTTGGATCCGCAGGGTCAAGTTATTGTTAGATTTCAAATTTCATAA
The DNA here is from genome assembly GCA_030737875.1 of Allium sativum. Lineage (NCBI taxonomy): Eukaryota > Viridiplantae > Streptophyta > Magnoliopsida > Asparagales > Amaryllidaceae > Allium > Allium sativum. The sequence goes on along the minus strand of CM060913.1, from coordinate 175,382,694 downwards.
TTTTTCGAATCAATTTGTGAGCGTGGCAAGAGAAAACGCGTTTGACCGGTTTTAGTTGATTTTAATCGACTGGAAATTGACCATTTTTCAAACGGTCTCAAAATTCGACAAAACTAGTTTTGTTAGGACCGTATCGTCAATACGAAGCTAGAAAATATTTTTCTGGAATTTTTCTAGTTAGTATGTGACCCCGGTAATTTGAAATGTACGTTTAAAATTCAATATAGTGATTTAAATGTAAATTCAACGGGAACTGATTGTAACGATCAAATCAGCTTGCGATACATATCCCATTGTGTTCGGAATGGGGGTAAAACGCTATGGACGACAGGCGGTAGGCCTCGTTTCGAGGTCGTATGTAAAAGTCAACTTTTTTTTTGAAAAATTAAATAATAAAATAATAAAAATAATTTTAATTTCTCCCCCCTTTATCTTCCTTTCTGGCCCCCCCGTTCTATGTAATTTCAAAAGAAAAAAAAAAACCTAAAAACTATCGACGACCGCCTCCACCAAGCACCGCCCGCGACCGCCTCCACCAAGCTCCAGCCACCTCCGATCGTCTTCCCCCTCTCTCCTTCTCCCCCGTTCACCTCTCCTCCCTGTTAGAACCAAAAAATGTGACGCCCCATTTCGCGAGCCGCCTCCTCGAAGCCAGACTCCGCCTCCTCTCCGACGAACTGCGGAAACCCCCCCCCTCTGTAAGTTTTTTATTTTATTTATTTATTTTATTTTTATTTTAATTCTGATTTTATTTTCTTAAGAAAAGAATACTGTTTGTTTTTTTTGTTTTAAAACTGAATTTTATAAAGATTTAAAACTGAATTTTATAAAGATTTAAAACCGATTTTTATAAAGATTTAAAACTGAATTTTATAAAGATTTAAAACTGAATTTTATAAATAAAACTGAATTTTATAAAGATTTAAAACTGAATTTTATAAAGATTTAAAACTGATTTTTTTTAAAAAGAATGTAAAACTGATTTTAATTTTAAGTAATAAGAAAAAGATTTGAACTTTAAACTGATTTTAATTTTAAGTAATAAGAAAAAGATTTGAACTTTAAACTGATTTTAATTTTAAGTAATAAGAAAAAGATTTGAACTTTAAACTGATTTTAATTTTAAGTAATAAGAAAAAGATTTGAACTTTAAACTGATTTTAATTTTAAGTTAAAAGGAAAAGGTTTAAACTTTAAAAAGATCAGATTTGTAGAAAAGAAAAGATCATATTTTTAAAATAGAAAAGACGGAATTTTTATTGAGTAGAAGAAGTAAGGTATGATTTTTATATTTTTAAAGCAATAAAAATATAATTTTTACATCATAGGAATATTAAAAATATAATCTTTATATTAAAAATATAATTTTTATATATTGAATAACATAGTAAAAATTCGATTTTTACATATGTAGAGAATACGGGCAACAAAGCGACAAAAAGAGAGATTGGCGAAGATTTTATGCAAAGAAGAGTCGTGGGATTGAATTAGCTATTCGGTGAGATTTCTGATTTAAAAATATATATATGTGTGAAATGAAAGTGAATTGCTATATATATATATATATATATATATATATATATATATATATATATATATATATATATATACGCCCCTCATCCACAAACCATGGACGATATTTATTGATTGAAATTGGTGTGAAAATTGATTTATAGCGAATGGTGGTTTGGGATTGTTTGTGATTGATATTGGTTGATTGTGGTTGAAAAATACCCGCTTGTGATTGAGAAATATTTGGTTGAAACCACATAGGATTAGTTTGTGGAAATGAAATAAATATATACATGCCGCCTGCGTGCGAACTAGATGCATGATCCCCATTGTCAAAAACCGCGAGGTTTTAAGGTAGAGCGACGAGCCGTACTAGGGACGGTCCCGGTTTTAACTACCCTGCCGTTATGCTGCCGAAATTTTTAATAATATTCGTGTGTTTGAATTATTTTCATATGCTTGAACTATATTTATTCATTGAATAGAAAACATTCATGTGTTGAATTGATATTCATTCGTTGATTAGAAATTCATGTGTTGAATGGTATTCATATTTTGAAATAAATTGTTTGATAATAAAAATCAGCTTTTATCGACTATATGAACTGTGTAAAATAATCTCGTTTTAAAAGAAATTGTTTTATGATAAAAATCTCATTTTTATCACCATCATGAACTATATAGAAAAATAGTGTTTTGAAATGAATTGTTTTACAATAAAAATCACATTTTTATTGTATGCATAAATCGTTGAAATGTGAAGTGATAAAAATAACCACTTGTTCAAAATAAACATATATGAGATGAAATATTCATTAATTAGCTAATGAAATGATTAGCACCTATGTATGTGACATTAGAATAAATGGTGTCTTTAAACCAAACAGAAGTCAAATATGAAGTTGAATAGAAAATGATAAATGATAAGAACTGTATATATATGTACATGCATATTTATTGAACAGGTTATAGCAAACGGGCTAGAGAAGAGGAATAAAATTTTGTGCCCGACAAATAGGTACACATTTACTTTGGGTGATGATTTTATGAGCCTGTTGGCTAGCCGCTTGGCTTTTTCTTTTTCTTTTTGAGATTAGAAGGACCGGGGACGCTATTTGCGATTTCCCGATGCTCCCGGTGCAGGGGAGGTTATGGCGAAATTTTCCAAAAATTTAAGGTGTTAGAAAAATATTTGAAGTGAAAACGATATGGAAATCATTGAATGGACTATATTTATATAAATATATAAATATAAATAAAATTAAAACGAAACGAGGCCGTGCAGTTCGTATTTCGAAACCGTGATTTCAAACGACTAGTGCGGGAAATCCGACCATTGGATTTTCCCGAAACCTCAACCGTTGGGTTCGCCTTGGAAATATCTTCCCAACGGCACCAACTTTGTAGAAATCCACCGGTTGGATTGTCTGGAATGTTTAATTCAAATCTAAAGAAAAACAGCGCCAGAAACGATTATATTTATTTATATATATAAATATAATTATATTTAATCGAATAACGACGCTGCAGTTCGTATTTTGAAATCGAAACTTCAAACGATTGTACCGGGAGATCCGACCGTCGGATTTTCCCGAAACTGGAACCGTTGGATCCGTTTTGAAAAGACCTTTCTAATGATGTAAATTTTGTGAAGATCCAACGGTTAGAATTTCAGATATGTGTAAATCAAATCTGAAGAAAAACAGCGCCACGGCCGCGTTATGGCCCGAAGCCTCGTTTTGAATAAATTGGCTATTTTAAAATAAATAAAAATAGCGATAAATAGTTATAAAATACCATAAACAATATGGAGTGGAAATAAACTGAATTTGCTTGATTTATGTGATATTTGATGGTTGAATGTGTTTGGTGTGAAAATTACATTAAAGAACAAAATTGGTGTTGTCGAATAATTTAACCATTGAAATAAATCGAATTGAAATTCTAAATATATGTGAATTATTTGAAAAGGCCGAGTTAATTCTCATTTCAAATGATTGACCGACGATTGAAAGTCGAAGATGAAGACGATGGTCGAAGACCGGAGATCTTCACCTCGTTTGGATGGTAACCGAGGTCCTGATTGGGAGGCATCCCGAAATATGGATAATGAGTGGTGATCGTCCAGACGTACGTGGTGATCGAAGGGTTTGCGAGGTATTTAGTGCCTCCGATTTCGTTTAGACCCAGAACGGACTTGTAAATGGACTGTGTGTCTGACATTGGAGTTTATTCTGTGTTGATTGATTTCTGTTAAATATACATCTGTTTGGCGGCGGAGAATTTATTCTCTTGCTTAACGCCCTTCTCTGAGATGCACGAGCTCAGAGGTTGTATATCGATGGACATCAGTCGCATGGCATGAATTGCCTGTGTGGCATGCTAAGATGCAGTGATCAGGGCTTCTGTTGAAAAGCAAAGTCTTGTGGTGATGATCAAAGCACCGCCTGTGTGGCGTAGCTTTGTGTATAACGTGAATTCGCGAGCCTCACACCCCGGTATGAACCTAAAACGGGAGAAGGACCTCAGGGAGGGCATGCGTTTCTTTCTAGCTAGGGTGGTGTCAGTGACCTACCAACCCTGACATTTATATACTTTTCACCTATGTGGTTGTTGCTGTTGCGAGGCGCCTCGGTTTGATCGGACGATCCGGGTCCGATGGAGTCATTCGTTGGCTCGTTTACGCCCCAAAGGGCGGGGAAACGTATTGTTCAGGCATAATAATCCACATCGGTGGACCGGCCCTGACGATCCAAGGGGCAGTTGCGGCTGTTCCTGAGGCTCGGGCTAGACAGTCTCGAATTCGGTAAGGACTATCTTTTGCCTTGGTTCATGACGGAAATCCAATTTCCAAATACGACATCGTGCGATTTCGATTGTATATATATATTTGGCGACATAGTGGCATGGGACGCTCATGTCGTCTATGATTGGTAGTTATGATTTGAAATTGTTTTTGAAACATATAAACACTAGCAATAATATCAAATGTTTTTGTTTTATTCGTATCAATCATATTTTGGCCATTATAAGGTAAAACTCTATCCTCCGGTTTGCGTTGCATTGTGTGATGGGAACTGAGTCTTATAATGGCTTCATTTTTAAAAAGAGCATAGCGATGTTTAAAAGAAAGATTTGAAATAGTTTTCAAAACATATAAACACTAGCCATAATTTCAAATGCCTTTTTTTATTCGTATCAAGCATATTTTGGCCGTTATAAGGTAAAACTCTATCCTCCGGTTTGCGTTGCATTGTGTGATGGGAACTGAGTCTTATAACGGCTTCATTTTTACAAAAAAAGCATAGCGATGTTTAATTGGAAGATTTGTTTTAAAGCATTGGCAATCCAATGGAGTAAACCCGTTCCACGAAAGTGGCGTGGTCCTGTGATTAGCCAATTATATATGTGTTGAGTAGATTTCTCATACCAGTCCCATGACTGACTCGTAGTTTGTTTCACTTTCAAACTCGGGTGCCCCTTTTTTCTACACGGGCAGCCTTGTATTCAGGTTTAGTTGGTTCTTTTTCTGGATAGCTGGAGCTGAAGATGGATTCTATCATTTATTTCTTTTAATGCTGTTCAGCTCTTATTGTACATATTTTATTTATTTCCGCTGTAGACATTTATGTATAGCTGAACTGTATTTGTGCTAAGTAAGATCCTGTATACTGTGTAACTCTGATGATTACTATTATCCAGTATATTCTGTTGTTCATATCTGGTGTATTTATTTAATTCTGTTCTGCTATTATATGTTTCTGTGTTATATTCCAAAGATAGCCCTATTTCCGTCTGAACAGGAATTCAGGTCGTCTCAATATATATATATATATATATATATATATATATATATATGTGCCCCTCGTCCACAAACCATGGACGATATTTATTGGTTGTGATTGGTGTGAAAATTGGTTAATAGCGAATGGTTGATTAGAATTGTTTGTGGTTGAAATTGATTGATTGTGGTTGAAAAATACCTGTTTGTGGTTGAGAATTATTTCGTTGAAACCACGTAGGATTGGTTTGTGGAAAAGAAAGAAAAATATACATGCCGCCTGCGTGCGAACTAGATGCATGAAATCCCCATTGTCAAAAGCTGCGAGGCTTTAAGGTAGAGCGAGGAGCCGTACTAGGGACGGCCCCGGTTTTAACTACCCTGTCGTTACGCTTCCGAAATTTTGAATAATATTCATGTGTTAGAATTATTTTCATGTGTTGAAACTATATTCATGTGTTGAACGACATTCGTTTTCTGAAATAAATTGTGTTATAATAAAAATCATATTTTTATCATCTATATGAACTATATAAAATAGTCGTGTTTTGAAATAAATTGTTTTATAATAAAAATCATATTTTTATCATCTATATGAACTATATAAAATAGTCGTGTTTTGAAATAAATTGTTTTATGATAAAAATAATATTTTTATCATTTATATGAACTATATAAAATAGTCGTGTTTTGAAATAAATTGTTTTGCAATAAAAATCACATTTTTACTATATATATTTATATACGAATTATAGAAAACACTCATGTGTTGAATAGAAATTCATTCGTTGAATAGAAATTCATGTGTTGAATGGTATTCATGTTTTTAAATAAACAGTTTTAACAATAAAAATCACATTTTTATTTTATATATACAAACTATAGAAAACATTCATGTGTTGAATAGAAATTCATTCGTTGAATAGATATTCATGTGTTGAATGGTATTCGTGTTTAAAATAAAATGTTTTATAATAAAAATCAAATTTTTATCATTTATGTAAACTATACAAATAGTCGTGTTTTGAAGTAAATTGTTTTACATTAAAAATCACATTTTTATTATATACATGATTGTTAAAAATAGTGAAGTGTTGAAATAAATGTCTGTTGGATAAAAATATCATTTTTATCAGATGTATGAAAAGAATATGGTTTTGAAATCGAAGAATCGATTATATATATATATATATATATATAACTAAAATCTATCGAATAACGAAGCCGCAGTTCGTATTTTGAAACCATGATTTCAAACGATTAGTGCGGGAGATCCGACCATCGGATTTTCTCGAAACCGAAACCGTTGGGTTCGCTTTGGAAATATCTTTCCAACGACACCAACTTTGTAAAGATTCAACGGTTGGATTGTCTGGAATGTTTAATTCAAATATGAAAAAAAACAGCGGCAGAATCGGTTATATATATATATATATATACATATATAATTAAATTAAATCGAGTAACGACGCTGCAGTTCGTATTTTAAAATCTAAACTTCAAACGAGTGTACCGGGAGATCCGACCGTCGGATTTTCCCAAAAATGGAACCGTTGGATTTGTTTTGAAAAGATCTTTCTAATGATATAAATTTTATGAAGATCCAACGGTTAGATTTTCAGATATGTGTAAATCAAATCTGAAGAAAAACAGTGCCACGACCGCGTATGGCCTGAAGCGTCGTTTCAATAAATTGGCTATTTTTAAATAAATAAAAATAGTGATAAATCATTGTAAAATATTATAAACGATATGGAATGTGAAATTTAGAAACTAACTGAAGGTTAGCTAAGTCGAATGGTTTTCTGGGTTTTGATCTGATGTTGGTTTCGGCCTTCGGGGTTAACACTTAGGAAATCGTTCTCTTACTGATTTACGGTTAGTGACTGATGAATTGGAATGAGGCGTATGTTGTGTTTGTGTAGCACTGGTTTATTATATACGCGAGTTGCTCAGAAAGACCGTGTTTACCCCATTCTGAATAACTGAATCAACGATGTAATGACCCGCATTGTCAGGGGTAATATAATTAATTTATTTAATTATATATATCGTGATGTAGGGAATTAAATCATCGTTTAATTAAAATATAAGGAATATTTAATTAATTTAATAATTAAATAATATATAAAAATCTAAAATAATCAGAATTGACCAAAATGGCGATATGGTGTGAGCTGGGCAATTCAAAATATATATAATTCAGCTTGGAATTGAATTTGAATAACGAATATATTTAAACGACGTCAGTTTGAACGTATAATTATAATATAATTAAAATAGAGCTCGAAATGGCGCGGCAGTTCGTAAATTGGCGATTTGAACTTCAACTGAATGTACAGGATTCGTTTTAAGCCGGATTTCTGTGAAACAAGAAACGTGTGGAGTTGGTGGAGTATATCTTTCTAGTGGAAGAGAAAAATCGGGATTTCGTCGGCTAGATTTTGATGTATGTCCAAGTCAAATTTTAAAATAGTCGCTATAGAATCGTTTATCGACCGTATCGGTTTATTTGATATAACTAGAGATCGGGTTTGAATTTAGACAAGGTTCTTTTGGGATATAGTGATAATTTAATTTTTAGAATTTTACTGTAATTTTTAATTAATTTAATAAGTGACTTTTTATTTGAAGTATTTCGCACCCTGAAATCAACATTTTGAAGTTTCAAAATATGAGTCCACCTACCGATATTATTATATTTTTCGGATCGTGGGACATTGCTCGTCTCACTGGTGTTTTTATGTCTGTTCGTAGCAGCTCGTATATAGATAGAATTTCATATAATAGGGTACGTTAAAGGTTACAACTCAACAACAAAATATCTAGATATTTTGGCATTTCTATAAATACCCCATACAAAAATCTAATAACCTAATTGCATCTCCTTCAGAAAACTTCGAGCCGCCAGTCCTCTATCTCAAAACTGAAAATCGCAACTTCGAGAAATTCCACAAATCAAAATAAAATCCTAGAAATCCAACTTAAAATATATTCGACCTCCCATGAGCTTTCTCTTCATGCTGATACCCGTTTTGATGGGTGCGGTTTCACCCTTGTTGGCTGGAAAATCCCCGACGTCGGATGACTGTGCAGTTCGAACCAAAGGTGGTCTGGGGTGTTCGAGTTGAGTCTTTTTTGAATGGTTGTGGTGGAAGTTAAGAAGCAGGAGAGTTGATCTTGAGGGAAGTTTTGACTGTAATGGAAGGGGGCAGTGATGCGAGGTGTTCAGACGAAGTATGGGAGTGGTGCGGAAACATATGAGTGTCGTTCAAAACGTGGAGGGGTAGGTGTACATGATGGGGAGGCTGTCAAGTGCTGGAGCGTGCTGTGTAGGTTGAGAAACAACGGTGAAGAGGGTTTGAGAAGGGGCGTTAGCAGTAATGACGTGGCCGATAAAGATGATTTAGGATAATTTCTGAAGGTTGATTTTTATGGGAACAAGAAGGACGTTATTAGTGGATTTGTATACAGTGAAGAGAGGTGTTGGTTGAAATTAAAATGGCGTGGTGGGATGGAGTGTTTGAACAGGAACATGCAGGAGGTTGTTATGAAGAAAGAAAATGGTGCTTCTAGTTTGTTAAAACGTGGAGTAATGGTGTACGAAGTAAGCTTGGATTTGTGAAAGTCGGCCTTAGTTTTGATTAGTGGATTCACACGAGGTACTGTAGCGACAGATTTTTCATTTGGGGAGAAGGTATTAGCGGATCTGTTGGGTACTGGGCCGAGTGGTATAAGGGGTAAGGCCCGTGTCAATTAAAATTAAGGTAATTTAATTTAATTATGTATATGAACTTGTAACGTTGATATCTTTTACATACGTGATCGAAATTCAGAAAAACAAGATCCGACAGGATCGTATGGACGGTGGCTACACCATGGAGCTGACTGGAAGTGGATTCGAGCTCGTATGAATTTATGGCGAAATAAATTGTTTGATTCAAATCAAATAATAGTTTATCGTTCTTTAACGATGAACTGCAAATGTGAGTAAAACTCACCAACTCTGAACAGTTATATTTTTATAATGTATTTTTAGAACTGTTAATCATCTGTTGATTTGCCGTGTGTTGGTTGATTGATTGAACTGCTAGTCAGTTAGTGAAAATTATATATATATAAATTATATATATATAAACCGTTAAATATTTATATATTGATTCTGCTATCAGAATAATGTATATTGAACTGAAAGTGATGATAATCATATTGTGAAACATCTGTGAATGCAGGGAAACAGGTTGGAGGAATCCTACTGGATTCCTCAACAGTTATTTTTATTGTTTTTCATATATTTTGATATATGATGTGAAGTATAACCTGTTGTTGATTGTGTAGGTATTGACGATATTGAACATCGTGATTTGATATGATTGAATACCATAACATACCGAAATGTTGATGAGGGGATTTTCAAAGTGATATTGAAAATAGAATATTTATAAAATGGGATATTTATAAATAAGAGATATTTATAAAGTGGAATATTTATAAATAAGAAATGTTTATAAATTGGAATATTTATAAATAGGAGATATTCAAAAATGAAATAATTACAAACCATTTTCTTTTTGAATGGAAAGGTCTGTGTGGCGGGTTTGGGAATTTTCCCGATGCTCCCGATACAAAGGAGGTTATGGCGAATTTTCCCGAAAATTTAAGGAGTTAGAATATTTCAAGAATAAATTTGAAAAGGAAATATTTGTAAACCATTTACAAATAGAATTGGAAAGGGAACATTATAAAAAGGAAATCATTTTTAAAGTGTAGAACCGTTATTTAAAAGTAAATCCTTTCAAATGAATAAAACGTTGTTAAAAAGGAAATCTTTATAAAGTGAATAAAGAAATCGAATATAGACATTCGAAAGGAGAAATTGAATATGGTATTCGAAGTTAGTTAATCGAATATGGTATTCGAAGTTAGTTAATCGAATATGGTATTCGAAAGTTAGTTAATCGAATATGGTATTCGAAAGTTAGTTAATCGAATATGTTATTCGAAAGGGGTTAGTCAAGTCGAGTTAGTCAAATAGAGTTAACCAGTTAGAGTTAATCAGTTAGAGTTAACCAGTTAGAGTTAATCAGTTAGAGTTAACCAGTTGGAGTTAATTAGTTAGAGTTAATCGATTAGAGTTAAAACGAACTAGAGTTAATCAAATATAGTTATTTGAGATAGAGTTAGTCAAACATAGTATTCAGGGTAAGTTGCCATCTTGTACGACTGCTAGCGTAATTCGTAGGGCTGTAAATAGCCTACGACGGTCGGATGTTTCCTGAGGGAGTCAGGCGTAACCATTGTGATCGCTGCGATCTAGAGTCAAACGAATGTAGTTAAATCGAATATTAGTTATTCGACAGGAGTTAATCAAGTTGAGTTAATTAAACCAAGTTAGTCGAGTCTAGTTAATCGAATCGGTCGAACCAAGTAAGTTAAGATAGTTGAGTTAGTCGAGTTAAATTAATCGATGTTAGTTTCATCGAAAGGAGTTATCGATGTTAGTTTCATCGAAAGGAGTTATCGATGTTAGTTTCATCGAAGGGAGTTATCGATGTTAGTTTCATCGAAGTGAGGTTTTTCAAAGATGAGATATTTGAAAAGGAAGAGTTATCGAATATTAGTTATTCGAAGAGAGATTATCGAATATCGTTTATTCGAGAAGGAGTTAATCGAATATAGGTTATTCGAAGAAGAGTTAATCAAATAGAGATTTTTCGAAGAGAGTTAATCGGCAAATTCGATTATATCGAATTCAGGAAAGTACTTATACTTTCCAGTGTTTAAATAGAGATTTATTTATTTATAAATAAATAAGTGTTAGGTTAATTATTCACTAATAAGAATAGAGGTTATAATTAAAGTTAGAATATTCGAAAGGAGGGATTATAACGTTATCGTTATAACCAGTGTTTTAAATATAGAAGTGGATTAGTAAAATTGAATCCGAGAAAGGCGTAAAGAAGTTGTTAAAGATTAAAAGATAAACTTTGACCATTTCAAAGTTATAACGTTGTTCAGTTAAGGTCTGAGAGGTAATTATACCCCAACTTGAGTGACTTCCTTCTTAACTAAGAAATGGTAAGGTTTGATCGTAAAGGAGTTTTGGAAATGTTTTCCAAACGAGAATCAGAAATGTTTTCTGATAAAAGAAAAATAAGAATTTAGAATATAGGGAAACAGGAGATAAGTAAATAAATGATCTAAAGAGATAAATGTTAAATGATGTTTTTTTGATATAATTTCCATTTGGAAATAATATCGTTGTTTGCACACTTGTTTTTCATTTGATAGTTAAATCACCGACTATCAAAGTTTTGACCATTTTAACGTTGTTAATATGGAGAGACCGGTTGGATTATTATCCAAAGAACCACTCTGTATTGGCATAAGCATTGCGAATCATATATGCCAAAGATAGTTGAAGACGGAGTAAAATGCAAGGGCTATTGTATAAGTCTTAGATAACAGTGACTAAGATGGATATACTGAATAGTGCCTTCGGTTTGTCCAGTCCCAGGACAACTTGTATGGACGAAGGTCTGACAGAGTATATCCAATGGATCGCGTAAGTTGATCTGTTCTAACGTATTCACGTTTGGTAGCGGAGGAATTCGTTTCTCTTAGCTGTATACCCGTGTTATTTTTGGATAAGTCAATTTGTGATTTGGCGGGTATGACGATGTGACATTTTAAGTGAATGAAGATGGATGTCTGACAGAGTATTTCCAGAAAGGTCACGTACATTGATTTCTTCAACTATACCAAGAGTGGAAGCGGAGAAGGAAACTTCTTTTAGCTGACACGTAATGTATGGTTGTAGACGTCAATTAGTGATTATGATGGATCTGACAATGTGGCATTCGAAGTGAATCTGATGTGATGATAAAGCGTAGCTTCTAGCCTCATCAACCAGTAAATGACAGAAATCGGGCAGGCAGCATGGCTAAGTCGGTCGCACCGAAGTAGGGTGTATAATCTCCTATCTAGAGAATATTCATTTGTTCCTTAAATCTATCAATGCTGTCCCATATATATATGGGAACGGTTGCTGATCCCAACCGTTGGTGATGTACATTCGATACACTCAAGCGAAATGAGTGGTCGGTCATGTGTGGCTGAGTTACAAGATGTTCTTGTTGAACTCCAGTGTATCGTTCCTAGAGTACACTGGTCGGAAGGTGGTTCCATACCTTGTCATAGTTGGAAATCCATTATCCAATACGTGCTTGCGATTTTGATTGTATACTATATATGTAGAACGTGAGATGAAAGCGTTTCTGCTAGTTGATATCTATTTGTACATAGACATTATTATAATATCAAAAGGTTTTTGATATAAAGATATTTTGGATTCTCATAAGGGAAAAACCCGTTCCGTTCTGCGGCGTGGTCTTATGAGATATCGTTTACTTGTTCATATACCTGTTTAAACTGTTTTACTCACACTAGTCCCATGACTGACCCGGAGTTTACTTTGTTGTTTTCCCTAAACTCTTGGGTGCCTAAATTTGTACGGGCAGTCAAGTAGTCGGGATTTGCAGATACATTGAAGAGCTGGAGCAGGAGGCTTCAGAATCATATAGCTATAGTTTATTTCCGCTGTGTTGTAAGTGCTGTACTCTGATAAGTGCTATTGTATACATAACTGTTATATTTCAAAGTTATGTTATCTATTATATGTTATTCGTTCCGCTGTGAGGTTCGTGTTACTCTGATGTTGTGTTCTTCTTCTTCTTCTATTCTAAGTTTCTATCTTATCTATTCTCACCTTCTAATTTCTTTCATTAATTACCGGGATTTTTCGATGTTTTGGTTATCGACGTCGAGCTTACGTCGATAACCAAAGTCGCTAAAAATCCGGGTCGTTAAAGTTGGTATCAGAGCTTATGTTTTAGTGATCAGACATAACTCTGTGCCGTGACTCAGTAGAGATAGGGTTAGTAACACCCTAGATTGAGTTTGAGTGTATATATACGAGTGCGTATTTGTATTTGATATAAAAATGGTTTTATATTGTGGAGATTCATTGGCTGAGTTGTTTATGAGTTCTGGTCGATCAGTTTGATCCACTGTATCGGTAGGAGTAAATAAATACTTGAATACGATGGACCGACACAGTATGGATATGTGATATATTATCATATATTAGATATATTGGTTGTATTTATAATCGAATGAGATTATAAAGTGAAATGGTTATATATAACCAATCAGAATCATATAAGTAAAGTATATGAAATAAGATGAATTAAATATGAATTTAAATCAGATTTGGAATTAAAATAAGGAAATTTTAAGTTCCTGGGAGATTTTGAGATGTTTTCAAAATGGATGAATTTAGTAAGGGTTTTGAAATGATATAGTATTGAAATCACTTGTGTCGCTGGAAAATAATTCCGATGATGACTGCGCAGTATCATCGGTGCGATTTTCGAGTTTCTAAGTGGTGGATTACTACCAAAGATTTTAATTTGAATTGTTTTGAGAAACCAAGTGTTTAGAAATTCAAAGGTTTTGAATAGGTATTATGATTTCAAATTGATTTGAAATAAACCTAGAAATTTGAAATTTAAATTTAACGTATGAAGTTAAATGGATTAAAATAGTGAAAGGGAATAATAAATTAGAATTTAACTTTGACTAAGTTAAATGAAATTGGATTTGATTAGAGGATAATCTGAAAGTGAATTCGACTTGGATATATGCGAATGGTTGTGTTGGAGGTGAAATTGATTGGAGTTTGATTGAAAAGGCATTTGTATATGCTGAATTAACAGCAGATGTAAGGGATATAAGGATATGCCCGACAAAAAGGTACAACTTTATATTTTATATGAGTTTGGGATTTATGAGTCGAATTGGCAAGCCGCTTGGCTGTTTGATTTTCTTTTTGGTTGAAGGAGGCCTAGAGAGGCGAGTTGTGATTTGACGTATATGCCGGTACAAAGGAGACGCTGGCGAAATTTTCCGAAAATTTAAAGTGTTAGAAAATTTTCAGAATTTTTGTAAATTTTAGTTAGTCGGAAGAATTAATATTTTAGTCGATATTAATTGGTTCTGTTGAAATCAGAAATAAGGGGTAAACAAATCTTAGGAGTTCCAATATATAGGGTCATCCTCTAACTTAGCAATTTCGAGGACGAAATTATTTTAAATGGGGAAGAATGTAATGACCCGCATTGTCAGGGGTAATATAATTAATTTATTTAATTATATATATCGTGATGTAGGGAATTAAATCGTCGTTTAATTAAAATATAAGGAATATTTAATTAATTTAATAATTAAATAATATATAAAAATCTAAAATAATCAGAATTGACCAAAATGGCGATATGGTGTGAGCTGGGCAATTCAAAATATATATAATTCAGCTTGGAATTGAATTTGAATAACGAATATATTTAAACGACGTCAGTTTGAACGTATAATTATAATATTAATTAAAATAGAGCTCGAAATGGCGCGGCAGTTCGTAAATTGGCGATTTGAACTTCAACTGAATGTACAGGATTCGTTTTAAGCCGGATTTCTGTGAAACAAGAAACGTGTGGAGTTGGTGGAGTATATCTTTCTAGTGGAAGAGAAAAATCGGGATTTCGTCGGGTAGATTTTGATGTATGTCCAAATCAAATTTTAAAATAGTCGCTATAGAATCGTTTATCGACCGTATCGGTTTATTTGATATAACTAGAGATCGGGTTTGAATTTAGACAAGGTTCTTTTGGGATATAGTGATAATTTAATTTTTAGAATTTTACTGTAATTTTTAATTAATTTAATAAGTGACTTTTTATTTGAAGTATTTCGCACCCTGAAATCAACATTTTGAAGTTTCAAAATATGAGTCCACCTACCGATATTATTATATTTTTCGGATCGTGGGACATTGCTCGTCTCACCGGTGTTTTTATGTCTGTTCGTAGCAGCTCGTATATAGATAGAATTTCATATAATAGGGTACGTTAAAGGTTACAGCTCAACAACAAAATATCTAGATATTTTGGCATTTCTATAAATACCCCATACAAAAATCTAATAACCTAATTGCATCTCCTTCAGAAAACTTCGAGCCGCCAGTCCTCTATCTCAAAACTGAAAATCGCAACTTCGAGAAATTCCACAAATCAAAATAAAATCCTAGAAATCCAACTTAAAATATATTCGACCTCCCATGAGCTTTCTCTTCATGCTGATACCCGTTTTGATGGGTGCGGTTTCACCCTTGTTGGCTGGAAAATCCCCGACGTCGGATGACTGTGCAGTTCGAACCAAAGGTGGTCTGGGGTGTTCGAGTTGAGTCTTTTTTGAATGGTTATGGTGGAAGTTAAGAAGCAGGAGAGTTGATCTTGAGGGAAGTTTTGACTGTAATGGAAGGGGGCAGTGATGCGAGGTGTTCAGACGAAGTATGGGAGTGGTGCGGAAACATATGAGTGTCGTTCAAAACGTGAAGGGGTAGGTGTACATGATGGGGAGGCTGTCAAGTGCTGGAGCGTGCTGTGTAGGTTGAGAAACAACGGTGAAGAGGGTTTGAGAAGGGGCGTTAGCAGTAATGACGTGGCCGATAAAGATGATTTAGGATAATTTCTAAAGGTTGATTTTTATGGGAACAAGAAGGACGTTATTAGTGGATTTGTATACAGTGAAGAGAGGTGTTGGTTGAAATTAAAATGGCGTGGTGGGATGGAGTGTTTGAACAGGAACATGCAGGAGGTTGTTATGAAGAAAGAAAATGGTGCTTCTAGTTTGTTAAAACGTGGAGTAATGGTGTACGAAGTAAGCTTGGATTTGTGAAAGTCGGCCTTAGTTTTGATTAGTGGATTCACACGAGGTACTGTAGCGACAGATTTTTCATTTGGGGAGAAGGTATTAGCGGATCTGTTGGGTATTGGGCCGAGTGGTATAAGGGGTAAGGCCCGTGTCAATTAAAATTAAGGTAATTTAATTTAATTATGTATATGAACTTGTAACGTTGATATCTTTTACATACGTGATCGAAATTCAGAAAAACAAGATCCGACAGGATCGTATGGACGGTGGCTACACCATGGAGCTGACTGGAAGTGGATTCGAGCTCGTATGAATTTATGGCGAAATAAATTGTTTGATTCAAATCAAATAACATTTTATCGTTCTTTAACGATGAACTGCAAATGTGAGTAAAACTCACCAACTCTGAACAGTTATATTTTTATAATGTATTTTTAGAACTGTTAATCATCTGTTGATTTGCCGTGTGTTGGTTGATTGATTGAACTGCTAGTCAGTTAGTGAAAATTATATATATATATAAATTATATATATATAAACCGTTAAATATTTATATATTGATTCTGCTATCAGAATAATGTATATTGAACTGAAAGTGATGATAATCATATTGTGTAACATCTGTGAATGCAGGGAAACAGGTTGGAGGAATCCTACTAGATTCCTCAACAGTTATTTTTATTGTTTTTCATATATTTTGATATATGATGTGAAGTATAACCTGTTGTTGATTGTGTGGGTATTGACGATATTGAACATCGTGATTTGATATGATTGAATACCATAACATACCGAAATGTTGATGAGGGGATTTTCAAAGTGATATTGAAAATAGAATATTTATAAAATGGGATATTTATAAATAAGAGATATTTATAAAGTGGAATATTTATAAATAAGAAATGTTTATAAATTGGAATATTTATAAATAGGAGATATTCAAAAATGAAATAATTGCAAACCATTTTCTTTTTGAATGGAAAGGTCTGTGTGGCGGGTTTGGGAATTTTCCCGATGCTCCCGATACAAAGGAGGTTATGGCGAATTTTCCCGAAAATTTAAGGAGTTAGAATATTTCAAGAATAAATTTGAAAAGGAAATATTTGTAAACCATTTACAAATAGAATTGGAAAGGGAACATTATAAAAAGGAAATCATTTTTAAAGTGTAGAACCGTTATTTAAAAGTAAATCCTTTCAAATGAATAAAATGTTGTTAAAAAGGAAATCTTTATAAAGTGAATAAAGAAATCGAATATAGACATTCGAAAGGAGAAATCGAATATGGTATTCGAAGTTAGTTAATCGAATATGGTATTCGAAGTTAGTTAATCGAATATGGTATTCGAAAGTTAGTTAATCGAATATGGTATTCGAAAGTTAGTTAATCGAATATGTTATTCGAAAGGGGTTAGTCAAGTCGAGTTAGTCAAATAGAGTTAACCAGTTAGAGTTAATCAGTTAGAGTTAACCAGTTAGAGTTAATCAGTTAGAGTTAACCAGTTGGAGTTAATTAGTTAGAGTTAATCGATTAGAGTTAAAACGAACTAGAGTTAATCAAATATAGTTATTTGAGACAGAGTTAGTCAAACATAGTATTCAGGGTAAGTTGCCATCTTGTACGACTGCTAGCGTAATTCGTAGGGCTGTAAATAGCCTACGGCGGTCGGATGTTTCCTGAGGGAGTCAGGCGTAACCATTGTGATCGCTGCGATCTAGAGTCAAACGAATGTAGTTAAATCGAATATTAGTTATTCGATAGGAGTTAATCAAGTTGAGTTAATTAAACCAAGTTAGTCGAGTCTAGTTAATCGAATCGGTCGAACCAAGTAAGTTAAGATAGTTGAGTTAGTCGAGTTAAATTAATCGATGTTAGTTTCATCGAAAGGAGTTATCGATGTTAGTTTCATCGAAAGGAGTTATCGATGTTAGTTTCATCGAAGGGAGTTATCGATGTTAGTTTCATCGAAGTGAGGTTTTTCAAAGATGAGATATTTGAAAAGGAAGAGTTATCGAATATTAGTTATTCGAAGAGAGATTATCGAATATCGTTTATTCGAGAAGGAATTAATCGAATATAGGTTATTCGAAGAAGAGTTAATCAAATAGAGATTTCTCGAAGAGAGTTAATCGGCAAATTCGATTATATCGAATTCGGGAAAGTACTTATACTTTCCAGTGTTTAAATAGAGATTTATTTATTTATAAATAAATAAGTGTTAGGTTAATTATTCACTAATAAGAATAGAGGTTATAATTAAAGTTAGAATATTCGAAAGGAGGGATTATAACGTTATCGTTATAACCAGTGTTTTAAATATAGAAGTGGATTAGTAAAATTGAATCCGAGAAAGGCGTAAAGAAGTTGTTAAAGATTAAAAGATAAACTTTGACCATTTCAAAGTTATAACGTTGTTCAGTTAAGGTCTGAGAGGTAATTATACCCCAACTTGAGTGACTTCCTTCTTAACTAAGAAATGGTAAGGTTTGATCGTAAAGGAGTTTTGGAAATGTTTTCCAAACGAGAATCAGAAATGTTTTCTGATAAAAGAAAAATAAGAATTTAGAATATAGGGAAACAGGAGATAAGTAAATAAATGATCTAAAGAGATAAATGTTAAATGATGTTTTTTTGATATAATTTCCATTTGGAAATAATATCGTTGTTTGCACACTTGTTTTTCATTTGATAGTTAAATCACCGACTATCAAAGTTTTGACCATTTTAACGTTGTTAATATGGAGAGACCGGTTGGATTATTATCCAAAGAACCACTCTGTATTGGCATAAGCGTTGCGAATCATATATGCCAAAGATAATTGAAGACGGAGTAAAATGCAAGGGCTATTGTATAAGTCTTAGATAACAGTGACTAAGATGGATATACTGAATAGTGCCTTCGGTTTGTCCAGTCCCAGGACAACTTGTATGGACGAAGGTCTGACAGAGTATATCCAATGGATCGCGTAAGTTGATCTGTTCTAACGTATTCACGTTTGGTAGCGGAGGAATTCGTTTCTCTTAGCTGTATACCCGTGTTATTTTTGGATAAGTCAATTTGTGATTTGGCGGGTATGACGATGTGACATTTTAAGTGAATGAAGATGGATGTCTGACAGAGTATTTCCAGAAAGGTCACGTACATTGATTTCTTCAACTATACCAAGAGTGGAAGCGGAGAAGGAAACTTCTTTTAGCTGACACGTAATGTATGGTTGTAGACGTCAATTAGTGATTCTGATGGATCTGACAATGTGGCATTCGAAGTGAATCTGATGTGATGATAAAGCGTAGCTTCTAGCCTCATCAACCAGTAAATGACAGAAATCGGGCAGGCAGCATGGCTAAGTCGGTCGCACCGAAGTAGGGTGTATAATCTCCTATCTAGAGAATATTCATTTGTTCCTTAAATCTATCAATGCTGTCCCATATATATATGGGAACGGTTGCTGATCCCAACCGTTGGTGATGTACATTCGATACACTCAAGCGAAATGAGTGGTCGGTCATGTGTGGCTGAGTTACAAGATGTTCTTGTTGAACTCCAGTGTATCGTTCCTAGAGTACACTGGTCGGAAGGTGGTTCCATACCTTGTCATAGTTGGAAATCCATTATCCAATACGTGCTTGCGATTTTGACTGTATACTATATATGTAGAACGTGAGATGAAAGCGTTTCTGCTAGTTGATATCTATTTGTACATAGACATTATTATAATATCCAAAGGTTTTTGATATAAAGATATTTTGGATTCTCATAAGGGAAAAACCCGTTCCGTTCTGCGGCGTGGTCTTATGAGATATCGTTTACTTGTTCATATACCTGTTTAAACTGTTTTACTCACACTAGTCCCATGACTGACCCGGAGTTTACTTTGTTGTTTTCCCTAAACTCTTGGGTGCCTAAATTTGTACGGGCAGTCAAGTAGTCGGGATTTGCAGATACATTGAAGAGCTGGAGCAGGAGGCTTCAGAATCATATAGCTTTAGTTTATTTCCGCTGTGTTGTAAGTGCTGTACTCTGATAAGTGCTATTGTATACATAACTGTTATATTTCAAAGTTATGTTATCTATTATATGTTATTCGTTCCGCTGTGAGGTTCGTGTTACTCTGATGTTGTGTTCTTCTTCTTTTTCTATTCTAAGTTTCTATCTTATCTATTCTCACCTTCTAATTTCTTTCATTAATTACCGGGATTTTTCGATGTTTTGGTTATCGACGTCGAGCTTACGTCGATAACCAAAGTCGCTAAAAATCCGGGTCGTTAAAGTTGGTATCAGAGCTTATGTTTTAGTGATCGGACATAACTCTGTGCCGTGACTCGGTAGAGATAGGGTTAGTAACACCCTAGATTGAGTTTGAGTGTATATATACGAGTGCGTATTTGTATTTGATATAAAAATGGTTTTATATTGTGGAGATTCATTGGCTGAGTTGTTTATGAGTTCTGGTCGATCAGTTTGATCCACTGTATCGGTAGGAGTAAATAAATACTTGAATACGATGGACCGACACAGTATGGATATGTGATATATTATCATATATTAGATATATTGGTTGTATTTATAATCGAATGAGATTATAAAGTGAAATGGTTATATATAACCAATCAGAATCATATAAGTAAAGTATATGAAATAAGATGAATTAAATATGAATTTAAATCAGATTTGGAATTAAAATAAGGAAATTTTAAGTTCCTGGGAGATTTTGAGATGTTTTCAAAATGGATGAATTTAGTAAGGGTTTTGAAATGATATAGTATTGAAATCACTTGTGTCGCTGGAAAATAATTCCGATGATGACTGCGCAGTATCATCGGTGTGATTTTCGAGTTTCTAAGTGGTGGATTACTACCAAAGATTTTAATTTGAATTGTTTTGAGAAACCAAGTGTTTAGAAATTCAAAGGTTTTGAATAGGTATTATGATTTCAAATTGATTTGAAATAAACCTAGAAATTTGAAATTTAAATTTAACGTATGAAGTTAAATGGATTAAAATAGTGAAAGGGAATAATAAATTAGAATTTAACTTTGACTAAGTTAAATGAAATTGGATTTGATTAGAGGATAATCTGAAAGTGAATTCGACTTGGATATATGCGAATGGTTGTGTTGGAGGTGAAATTGATTGGAGTTTGATTGAAAAGGCATTTGTATATGCTGAATTAACAGCAGATGTAAGGGATATAAGGATATGCCCGACAAAAAGGTACAACTTTATATTTTATATGAGTTTGGGATTTATGAGTCGAATTGGCAAGCCGCTTGGCTGTTTGATTTTCTTTTTGGTTGAAGGAGGCCTAGAGAGGCGAGTTGTGATTTGACGTATATGCCGGTACAAAGGAGACGCTGGCGAAATTTTCCGAAAATTAAAAGTGTTAGAAAATTTTCAGAATTTTTGTAAATTTTAGTTAGTCGGAAGAATTAATATTTTAGTCGATATTAATTGGTTCTGTTGAAATCAGAAATAAGGGGTAAACAAATCTTAGGAGTTCCAATATATAGGGTCATCCTCTAACTTAGCAATTTCGAGGACGAAATTATTTTAAATGGGGAAGAATGTAATGACCCGCATTGTCAGGGGTAATATAATTAATTTATTTAATTATATATATCGTGATGTAGGGAATTAAATCGTCGTTTAATTAAAATATAAGGAATATTTAATTAATTTAATAATTAAATAATATATAAAAATCTAAAATAATCAGAATTGACCAAAATGGCGATATGGTGTGAGCTGGGCAATTCAAAATATATATAATTCAGCTTGGAATTGAATTTGAATAACGAATATATTTAAACGACGTCAGTTTGAACGTATAATTATAATATAATTAAAATAGAGCTCGAAATGGCGCGGCAGTTCGTAAATTGGCGATTTGAACTTCAACTGAATGTACAGGATTCGTTTTAAGCCGGATTTCTGTGAAACAAGAAACGTGTGGAGTTGGTGGAGTATATCTTTCTAGTGGAAGAGAAAAATCGGGATTTCGTCGGGTAGATTTTGATGTATGTCCAAATCAAATTTTAAAGTAGTCGCTATAGAATCGTTTATCGACCGTATCGGTTTATTTGATATAACTAGAGATCGGGTTTGAATTTAGACAAGGTTCTTTTGGGATATAGTGATAATTTAATTTTTAGAATTTTACTGTAATTTTTAATTAATTTAATAAGTGACTTTTTATTTGAAGTATTTCGCACCCTGAAATCAACATTTTGAAGTTTCAAAATATGAGTCCACCTACCGATATTATTATATTTTTGGGATCGTGGGACATTGCTCGTCTCACCGGTGTTTTTATGTCTGTTCGTAGCAGCTCGTATATAGATAGAATTTCATATAATAGGGTACGTTAAAGGTTACAACTCAACAACAAAATATCTAGATATTTTGGCATTTCTATAAATACCCCATACAAAAATCTAATAACCTAATTGCATCTCCTTCAGAAAACTTCGAGCCGCCAGTCCTCTATCTCAAAACTGAAAATCGCAACTTCGAGAAATTCCACAAATCAAAATAAAATCCTAGAAATCCAACTTAAAATATATTCGACCTCCCATGAGCTTTCTCTTCATGCTGATACCCGTTTTGATGGGTGCGGTTTCACCCTTGTTGGCTGGAAAATCCCCGACGTCGGATGACTGTGCAGTTCGAACCAAAGGTGGTCTGGGGTGTTCGAGTTGAGTCTTTTTTGAATGGTTGTGGTGGAAGTTAAGAAGCAGGAGAGTTGATCTTGAGGGAAGTTTTGACTGTAATGGAAGGGGGCAGTGATGCGAGGTGTTCAGACGAAGTATGGGAGTGGTGCGGAAACATATGAGTGTCGTTCAAAACGTGAAGGGGTAGGTGTACATGATGGGGAGGCTGTCAAGTGCTGGAGCGTGCTGTGTAGGTTGAGAAACAACGGTGAAGAGGGTTTGAGAAGGGGCGTTAGCAGTAATGACGTGGCCGATAAAGATGATTTAGGATAATTTCTAAAGGTTGATTTTTATGGGAACAAGAAGGACGTTATTAGTGGATTTGTATACAGTGAAGAGAGGTGTTGGTTGAAATTAAAATGGCGTGGTGGGATGGAGTGTTTGAACAGGAACATGCAGGAGGTTGTTATGAAGAAAGAAAATGGTGCTTCTAGTTTGTTAAAACGTGGAGTAATGGTGTACGAAGTAAGCTTGGATTTGTGAAAGTCGGCCTTAGTTTTGATTAGTGGATTCACACGAGGTACTGTAGCGACAGATTTTTCATTTGGGGAGAAGGTATTAGCGGATCTGTTGGGTATTGGGCCGAGTGGTATAAGGGGTAAGGCCCGTGTCAATTAAAATTAAGGTAATTTAATTTAATTATGTATATGAACTTGTAACGTTGATATCTTTTACATACGTGATCGAAATTCAGAAAAACAAGATCCGACAGGATCGTATGGACGGTGGCTACACCATGGAGCTGACTGGAAGTGGATTCGAGCTCGTATGAATTTATGGCGAAATAAATTGTTTGATTCAAATCAAATAACAGTTTATCGTTCTTTAACGATGAACTGCAAATGTGAGTAAAACTAACCAACTCTGAACAGTTATATTTTTATAATGTATTTTTAGAACTGTTAATCATCTGTTGATTTGCCGTGTGTTGGTTGATTGATTGAACTGCTAGTCAGTTAGTGAAAATTATATATATATATAAATTATATATATATAAACCGTTAAATATTTATATATTGATTCTGCTATCAGAATAATGTATATTGAACTGAAAGTGATGATAATCATATTGTGTAACATCTGTGAATGCAGGGAAACAGGTTGGAGGAATCCTACTGGATTCCTCAACAGTTATTTTTATTGTTTTTCATATATTTTGATATATGATGTGAAGTATAACCTGTTGTTGATTGTGTGGGTATTGACGATATTGAACATCGTGATTTGATATGATTGAATACCATAACATACCGAAATGTTGATGAGGGGATTTTCAAAGTGATATTGAAAATAGAATATTTATAAAATGGGATATTTATAAATAAGAGATATTTATAAAGTGGAATATTTATAAATAAGAAATGTTTATAAATTGGAATATTTATAAATAGGAGATATTCAAAAATGAAATAATTACAAACCATTTTCTTTTTGAATGGAAAGGTCTGTGTGGCGGGTTTGGGAATTTTCCCGATGCTCCCGATACAAAGGAGGTTATGGCGAATTTTCCCGAAAATTTAAGGAGTTAGAATATTTCAAGAATAAATTTGAAAAGGAAATATTTGTAAACCATTTACAAATAGAATTGGAAAGGGAACATTATAAAAAGGAAATCATTTTTAAAGTGTAGAACCGTTATTTAAAAGTAAATCCTTTCAAATGAATAAAACGTTGTTAAAAAGGAAATCTTTATAAAGTGAATAAAGAAATCGAATATAGACATTCGAAAGGAGAAATCGAATATGGTATTCGAAGTTAGTTAATCGAATATGGTATTCGAAGTTAGTTAATCGAATATGGTATTCGAAAGTTAGTTAATCGAATATGGTATTCGAAAGTTAGTTAATCGAATATGTTATTCGAAAGGGGTTAGTCAAGTCGAGTTAGTCAAATAGAGTTAACCAGTTAGAGTTAATCAGTTAGAGTTAACCAGTTAGAGTTAATCAGTTAGAGTTAACCAGTTGGAGTTAATTAGTTAGAGTTAATCGATTAGAGTTAAAACGAACTAGAGTTAATCAAATATAGTTATTTGAGACAGAGTTAGTCAAACATAGTATTCAGGGTAATTTGCCATCTTGTACGACTGCTAGCGTAATTAGTAGGGCTGTAAATAGCCTACGGCGGTCGGATGTTTCCTGAGGGAGTCAGGCGTAACCATTGTGATCGCTGCGATCTAGAGTCAAACGAATGTAGTTAAATCGAATATTAGTTATTCGATAGGAGTTAATCAAGTTGAGTTAATTAAACCAAGTTAGTCGAGTCTAGTTAATCGAATCGGTCGAACCAAGTAAGTTAAGATAGTTGAGTTAGTCGAGTTAAATTAATCGATGTTAGTTTCATCGAAAGGAGTTATCGATGTTAGTTTCATCGAAGGGAGTTATCGATGTTAGTTTCATCGAAGTGAGGTTTTTCAAAGATGAGATATTTGAAAAGGAAGAGTTATCGAATATTAGTTATTCGAAGAGAGATTATCGAATATCGTTTATTCGAGAAGGAGTTAATCGAATATAGGTTATTCGAAGAAGAGTTAATCAAATAGAGATTTCTCGAAGAGAGTTAATCGGCAAATTCGATTATATCGAATTCGGGAAAGTACTTATACTTTCCAGTGTTTAAATAGAGATTTATTTATTTATAAATAAATAAGTGTTAGGTTAATTATTCACTAATAAGAATAGAGGTTATAATTAAAGTTAGAATATTCGAAAGGAGGGATTATAACGTTATCGTTATAACCAGTGTTTTAAATATAGAAGTGGATTAGTAAAATTGAATCCGAGAAAGGCGTAAAGAAGTTGTTAAAGATTAAAAGATAAACTTTGACCATTTCAAAGTTATAACGTTGTTCAGTTAAGGTCTGAGAGGTAATTATACCCCAACTTGAGTGACTTCCTTCTTAACTAAGAAATGGTAAGGTTTGATCGTAAAGGAGTTTTGGAAATGTTTTCCAAACGAGAATCAGAAATGTTTTCTGATAAAAGAAAAATAAGAATTTAGAATATAGGGAAACAGGAGATAAGTAAATAAATGATCTAAAGAGATAAATGTTAAATGATGTTTTTTTGATATAATTTCCATTTGGAAATAATATCGTTGTTTGCACACTTGTTTTTCATTTGATAGTTAAATCACCGACTATCAAAGTTTTGACCATTTTAACGTTGTTAATATGGAGAGACCGGTTGGATTATTATCCAAAGAACCACTCTGTATTGGCATAAGCGTTGCGAATCATATATGCCAAAGATAATTGAAGACGGAGTAAAATGCAAGGGCTATTGTATAAGTCTTAGATAACAGTGACTAAGATGGATATACTGAATAGTGCCTTCGGTTTGTCCAGTCCCAGGACAACTTGTATGGACGAAGGTCTGACAGAGTATATCCAATGGATCGCGTAAGTTGATCTGTTCTAACGTATTCACGTTTGGTAGCGGAGGAATTCGTTTCTCTTAGCTGTATACCCGTGTTATTTTTGGATAAGTCAATTTGTGATTTGGCGGGTATGACGATGTGACATTTTAAGTGAATGAAGATGGATGTCTGACAGAGTATTTCCAGAAAGGTCACGTACATTGATTTCTTCAACTATACCAAGAGTGGAAGCGGAGAAGGAAACTTCTTTTAGCTGACACGTAATGTATGGTTGTAGACGTCAATTAGTGATTCTGATGGATCTGACAATGTGGCATTCGAAGTGAATCTGATGTGATGATAAAGCGTAGCTTCTAGCCTCATCAACCAGTAAATGACAGAAATCGGGCAGGCAGCATGGCTAAGTCGGTCGCACCGAAGTAGGGTGTATAATCACCTATCTAGAGAATATTCATTTGTTCCTTAAATCTATCAATGTTGTCCCATATATATATGGGAACGGTTGCTGATCCCAACCGTTGGTGATGTACATTCGATACACTCAAGCGAAATGAGTGGTCGGTCATGTGTGGCTGAGTTACAAGATGTTCTTGTTGAACTCCAGTGTATCGTTCCTAGAGTACACTGATCGGAAGGTGGTTCCATACCTTGTCATAGTTGGAAATCCATTATCCAATACGTGCTTGCGATTTTGATTGTATACTATATATGTAGAACGTGAGATGAAAGCGTTTCTGCTAGTTGATATCTATTTGTACATAGACATTATTACAATATCAAAAGGTTTTTGATATAAAGATATTTTGGATTCTTATAAGGGAAAAACCCGTTCCGTTCTGCGGCGTGGTCTTATGAGATATCGTTTACTTGTTCATATACCTGTTTAAACTGTTTTACTCACACTAGTCCCATGACTGACCCGGAGTTTACTTTGTTGTTTTCCCTAAACTCTTGGGTGCCTAAATTTGTACGGGCAGTCAAGTAGTCGGGATTTGCAGATACATTGAAGAGCTGGAGCAGGAGGCTTCAGAATCATATAGCTATAGTTTATTTCCGCTGTGTTGTAAGTGCTGTACTTTGATAAGTGCTATTGTATACATAACTGTTATATTTCAAAGTTATGTTATCTATTATATGTTATTCGTTCCGCTGTGAGGTTCGTGTTACTCTGATGTTGTGTTCTTCTTCTTCTTCTATTCTAAGTTTCTATCTTATCTATTCTCACCTTCTAATTTCTTTCATTAATTACCGGGATTTTTCGATGTTTTGGTTATCGACGTCGAGCTTACGTCGATAACCAAAGTCGCTAAAAATCCGGGTCGTTACAAACGATAAGAAATCGATGATGAAGGCGGTGATTGAAGACCGGAGATCTTCAGCTCGGTTGGACGATAACTGATGTCCTGATTGGGAGGCATCCCGAAATATGGATAATGAGTAGTGATCGTCTAGACGTACGTGGAGATCGATGGGTATGCGAGGTATATGGTGCCTCCGGTTTCGTTCAGGCCCAGAACAGACTTGCAAATGGACTGTGTGTCTGACAATGGAATTCATTCTGTGTGATTGATTGACATCAGTTGCATGGTGTGAATTGCCTGTGTGGAATGCTAAGATGCAGTGATCAAGGCTTCTGTTGAAAAGCAAAGTCTTGTGGTTGATGATCAAAGCACCGCCTGTGTGGCGTAGCTTTGTGTATAACGTGAATTCGCGAACGTCACACTCCGGTATGAACCTGAAACGGGAGAGGACATCAGGGAGGGCATGCGTTTCCTTCTAGCTAGAGGTGGTGTCAGTGCTTAAACTGGCTGACATTTATATTATTTTCACCTATGTGGTTGTTGCTGTTGCAAGGCACCTCGGTTATATCGGTCGATCCGGGACTGATGGAGTATTTCGTTGGCTCATTTACGCCCGAAAGGGCGGGGAAACGTAGTGTTCAGGCATTTTAATCCACATCGGTGGACCGGCCATGACGATCCAAGGGTCGATGCGTTCTAATCCTGAGATTCGGGGTAGAAAGTCTCGAATTCGGTAAGGACTATCGTTTTCCTTGGTTCATGATGGAAATCCAATTTCCAAATACGACACCGTGCGGTTTTGATTATAAACCTATATTTGGCGACATAGTGGCATGGGACGCTCATGTCGTCTATGATTGACACTTATGATTTGAAATCGTTTTTGAAACATATAAACACTAGTAGTAATATCAAATGCTTTTGTTTTATTCGTATCAAGCATATTTTGGCCATTATAAGGTAAAAACTCTATCCTCCGGATTGCGTTGCATTGTGTGATGGGAACTGAGTCTTATAATGGCTTCATTTTTATAAAAAGCATTGCGATGTTTAAAAGATTTACTTGTTTTAAAGCACTACTAGCAATCCAATGGAGTAAACCCGTTCCGCGAAAGTGGCGTGGTCCTGTGATTTGCCATATTATAAAATGTGTTAAGTAGATTTCTCATACCAGTCCCATGACTGACTCGTAGTTTGTTTCACTTGCAAACTCGGGTGCCCCTTTTTCTACACGGGCAGCCTTGTATTCAGGTTTTAACAGACTCTTTCTGGATAGCTGGAGCTGAAGATGGATTCTATCATTTATCTCTTTTTATGTTGTTCAGTTCCTATTGTACATATTATGTTTGTTTCCGCTGTAGACGTATATGTATAGCTGAACTGTGTTTGTACTAAGTATGATCCTGTATACTGTGTAACTCTGATGATTACGTTTACCCGGTGTATTCTATTATTCATTATCTGGTGTATTTATTTAATTCTGTTCTGCTATTATCTGTTTATGTGTTATATTCCAAAGATTACCCTTAACACCGTCGTACGGGGTTTTGGGGTCGTCACATATTTGGTCTTTGTCAGGGGATTTTTTTCTTTCGTTTTAACTGAATTGCGAGGGGAGAGAGAGGGTGTAAGGATAAATATATATAATTTACTATTTTATTTTTCTATTAAAAAGTAACTTTTTATTTCGACCTCGAAATCGAACCCACCGACTGTCGTCCATAGCTAACTACCCCCATTCCAAACACAATGGGATATATATCGTAAGTTGATTCGATTGCTTCGATCAGTTTTCGTCAAAATCAAAATATAAATCTATATATTGAATTCGAACACGCGTTTCAATTTACCGGGGTCACATACGGACTCTTAAAATTTCCGAAAAATATTTTCTAGCTTCGTATTGACGATACGGTCCTAACAAAACTAGTTTCGTCAAATTCCGAGACCGTTTGAAAAATGGACATTTTCAGGTCAATCGAAATTGACTGAAACTGCCAAAACATGTTTTCCTTTGCCACGCTCACATATGGAATCAGAAAATTACGACTTTTGGAACCCACCAATTACTTGACATCCTGGATCCGACAAAAGTGGTTTCGTCGAAAACCGAGGTCGTTTGCAAAATTTCCATTTTTAAGGGCCAGAATTCCATAGCGACTATTCTGAATTTTCAACTGGACATATAACTTTTTATCCCCGCTATGAAATTTCAATTTTTCAGATTCGTTGGAAAGATATTTTCAAATAGATTCTACTATTTTTGGTTTGGCCAAAATCCGGTTTATTTTGCATGTTGTGCATTCATTTGAACTTTTAAATCGAATTTTCGAACTCCCGCATTATTTTCAATTCCTTTTATAATTATAAATAATTATTTATGTTCTAACGACGATTCAATTAAATATATACATTCGAATTCTATTCAAAATAAATTTCTCGTCGTTATTGTTTAAAATAATTCATTTTAAATACTCAAAATTCGCTAAAATTGCCAAAATAAAAATTTTCAATTTGCACGGATTTTCGGGTTATTACAATACTTATAAAATACTATTTATAAGATAAACTATATAGTTGTAAAATCTTATAAATTTTCTAACTCCCGAAATCACGTAAAATTTCGGCAGCATCTCCTTTGTACGGAGAGGTCCGGAAAAGTCACATATATATAAAACTCAATATTCATCTCATCACACGATGAGGCATCCCCAAAATGGGGAAAACACAATATAAACTTAACCCCAGACCATATGACACACATACATACCTTCTTTAGCGTTACACTTGCAATTTACTTACCTTAGCACTTTAGTATTTAACGCAAGCGAGCTCCAAAGCGTCGCGCGACTTCTTTACACCTGCTACATACTCACATACGCATGAATATTAAACATATATACAATATATACCAATGTATACAACTTACACAACATATATTGAACATTTCAACAACAAAACCAACATGTTAACAACATGCCAGCAAACAAATCAACGATTATCACCCTATAAATGATGGAGTTTGACTAAAACACACTAGGCAAAAGTTTTAGTATTTCTTTCAGGCCTTCCGGATTGCCTGAATTCGTCGAATTCGGATAAATCGTTCAAAAGTTATGACTATTTTAGTGAAGGCGAACACCTCAGCCCGTATACTGAAAAATGCAGGTCTGAGTTGTTCAACCCAGTTTTCAACCCTTTAAACATCAAAATTTTACAAAGCATATTAACTGAAAGTTTATTTCAGATCCCGGGCTTTTCAATTGTACTCGCACATCGAAATCCGACATTCTGTTAGGAAGTTATGTCAAAACAATATAGGTATCCGCTTCAGATTTTTATTTTCTACGCGCTGAACTACAACAAACGCTTGGATTTTAACCTAATAAACATGAAAATTAGACAGAGCCCCATTAACAAAAGTTTTAGTTCAGTTTCCGAGGACTCCAAAAACTCCGAAGTCGTCAGATTCTGATCATCCCGTCAAAAGTTATGTTCATTTTTGTTTCAGCTTATCGAATGTTCGGATTTACGCATATATGCAAATTTATTTTATTTCAAGTTCAAACTTCCGATTCCAAGATTTGTAAAACTTTAATGCTCTAAAATATTGTTATCCTTTCTTTACTCGAGATATGTACTCCTATTAAATTTCTTACATTATTCGAATATATTTTCTATTCGTTTCTCATTCTAGTTCAAGCGTTAAATTCCAATTAAAACTAGAATTCATTCTAAAGTTTCAACAACCTGATTACATTAGCTCTTTAACTCAATACCATAAATCAGTTTACCAAAACTTCAGTACTTTTTCTTATTTAATTCACCCATATTATATTGAATGTCACTCTATTTATCTATATTCGATTTAACTAATCACTCGAACTAGATGCTATTTATTTATTCTAATTATTCAAGTTCATCTGCATTTCATTTCATTTATTTCTATTTGGTCTAAATTGACCAATTCAAATTTCTAGAGTTTAGTCCCATTTATACTGATTCATTTGACTTAATTGAATCTACGTAGTTCCAATTCCTTCGATATTCTAATTTAATAAATTAGACTTCGGGTTCATATTCCTTATACCTTGTTTTATATTCCCAATCCTTATTCTATTTCATTTCCTCATTCTACTTAAGTAACTTCAAATCTATAATCATGAGTTTGGCCCGTTAGGATTTTATATAAACCATTCTATTTTATCTCGTTTGCCAAATTTTTATTTACTTACCTTCCCACGGAACTTTAGTATGGACTCGCACTTACTCAATTCAACTATCTATATAATTCTAAAGCGACCTATTTCTTCTAGGTTGTTTTCATTTTATTAAATCCATTCAACTCAGACTATGTTTTATTTTTATATCTCATTTCGATATCACTACTTCCAAATTTAGAATTCATTTAATTATTACTTTATTCTTAATAAGCCAAATTTATATTTGCATCTCATTATTCTTATTTTGACACTTCGATTCATACCTTAACCATTTTTCACTTATTCTCATTTCATTGTTTATATTTAGATTTATATACGATATATTGTCCAAATGAGGTCTAACCCATTTAGATTTTATACCTTCCTCATACACGTACTCTAATTCACCATTTAATTTCTTCGCTTTAGTCTATCGACCATTCACATTTCATTCCGAACTAAATCTCTTATCAATTTTCTTCTGACTAACTTAACTTACTCATTAACTATTTCACATCATAAGTTGTTACCATTTTATTTCACCACCAAATTCTTCAATTCATTTTAGTCGACTTAAATTAAGTTTTGTTCCTATATTTTCTAGCACTCCTATCGACCAACTTAGAATTTGTCAAACCTTACTATTGTACTTGTGAGTTTTAATGATTATTTCCCGTTTCCCTTAACACCTAGCCCATTTCTTGGGTTTGGAATCTAACATTCCAAAGAATCGAGTTTATTTGGTACTTAAATCCATATTATTAGTTAAGATGGACATAAGTACTTTGATTCTGGGTTTAAACTGAGTTTGAAAATAATCAAAGTACTTATACTATTTTCTAGAAAAACATGCCATAAAATTTTTAAGCCCAATTCTTTAATTACCAAAACATAGTTTTTTTTTTCAAAGTATGTTTAATTTAAATTTAAACTTTAGATAACATATTCTAATACCTTTATATAAAATTCATATCATATGAAATTATATCCAAAATACTTTGTCGAATCCATTTATAAAAATTACTGAGGGGTCGCTCCCCCACTTAAACTTTTCAGAATAAACATCGATAATGTGCGCACTCATTACCGACGTGGTTTCTAAAATCCAAGAAGGGATTTTACCCACTTTGTAAAAATCCTTAAAACCATTTTCTTTCGATCATACCTATAATATGATATTATTTAAACTTTGCCAAAACTATTTCCAAAGATACCCCAGGATCAAGTTTCAAGTTCATTTCTATTTCAATCACAAACCTTTTACGCCCAATTATTCCTACAGGTATTTCATTTCGAATATATTCTACATTCATTAAATTTCCTTATTAGATTTATTATCTAATCAACCATAATAGATTATAACATAATATTGTTACCTACTAACAACCAATGCTTACACATTTAAAACCAATAATATATATAATATATATGAAATATAATCGGAAACCATATTAGGTCGATCCATTCTATTCGATTATTTAGGAATTCGTATCGATTCTATGGCGTCCCATATATCGACCAGAATCCATAGATATTCAACAGAACAAGTCAACACAATGTAAAACTAATTTATATCAAAAATACAAGTACGCTCTCTTATATCACTCAAACCCATTCTAGGGCGTTTCTAACCTCATCTCTAATGAGTTAATTCCCAAATAGAGCCAAGGTTATCGCTAACCATCGCTCTGATACCAACTGTAACGACCAATATTTTTGACCGTTCAAATCGACAATAAACCACACATGTCGATCCAAACAAATCACCTACACAGGAACTTATTGGGAAAAGAAGAAAAGGAAGAAAGAATAGAAAAACAAATCTCAGAATCTCACAACGGAAGGACAACGTATAATAAACAAATAATGGTTCAAAGCATTTAAAACATATACATTTGGCTATAACGTACAATTGATTATCAGAGTTACACATATACAGGTATACATACATGACAGCGGACACAAAGTGCAGCAGAAAGAAAAATATTATATATAGTAGATATATACCAACTTCGTCTTCGTGCTCCAAGGTAGGAAAATCTTCACTAGCTGCAACATCTGCTGACCCGACCGTATTGCATAAAAGAAAACACAACAAGCACTCGGATCAGCACTAAATCATTCTCATATTAGTCAAATTAAAATACGAAACAACGTGAGTGTTATGGGTGCGGTAACTCAAGAGATGTTACGGGATTTTTTCATCTCTCAAAGATCCGTTAAACTAATACATACATAGTATAATACGCAATTATGATAGTGTCTATCCAGTAAAGTAAATATCATAAAAATAGCATAAGCAGGATTACCATATTACCCTTACGCCGTTTACAGGCATCAACAGTCTATACAGTACCGTAAATTCACCGTACAGGTGTTATCAGAGGGCACTCCAAAGAAGGCAATGCTAAATCAAAATCGTATGGGGCTCGATATGGATCAATATGACAAGGCACTCGAGGCAATGCCCAGGGTAGGATTCTACCAATTGCACTCCCGGACCGGTGGTAACGCATTACAGCCACTACCGCCCACCTCGGATCACACTCCCAATTCAAATGGGCCCAAATCATCATCATCATCTCATCATGTCGTAGAAATAGTATCGAAGAAGTGTGTCTGATCAAAGGTGCAACCTCAATTAGTCACGGTATAGCTCCTGTTTTAGTCATTTCAATTCTGACCGGAAGGTCAGGGCTATTTCGTTATCGTTCATCTTCTTCGATTCAATAATCGCCTCCAAGTCATCATACTCATTCTGGATACGTCATAATGTTCACAATTGTCAAAGTGGTATCGACACTGACAGAGAGTATGCCATTTGTCAACTCCAGTCTCTTCAACAACCAACGCTTACATCTTTCACATCGGTTGGTTCTTTTATATTTCATAAAGGTTCGCTTTCATATCAAAATATCATATTCTGTCTCGAACCCAATTTATAATCAAATAGAATATAACTTCATATCGAAATATCTCGATAATTCCAAACCCGATTATATTCTAAACTAGAATATTTTTCCATATCATATTATATTATAATCATATAAATTTTCACCAAATCGATTTATCATCAAGTAGAATATATTACATATCAAAGAATATAATTATCTCAAATCGATTTATGTTTGAAATCTATTCATATTCAACTAGAATATATATATTTCATAACCACTCATTTTAAATCTCTTAGGAGATCCATTTATATTCGAGAAGAATATAATCCATATTTCCATATAAAAGTCAATTTAAATCGATTCATATTCAAATAGAATGAAATTTTTCTCTCAACTCCATTTGAGCCAATGGTTTAAATTCAAACATTCTCCATTCGGAAGATATTTACACTTAAAGAAATATAATTACGGAAACAGATACTTATGAAAGAAACCCTTTATATAAAATAATATATATAGAATAAAATGGTTAGAATAGGATAAGATTAATTTTAAACTATATCTATATATATACACATAAATTAAAAGTTTACTATACATTTAAAAAAAATACAAGAAAAATTTAGTTACAACAAAATAGTTATGGGTAAAGAGTTTAAATAAATAGATTTTTTTAAGGAAAGGAATAGTTATTTGAAAACAACAGTGTAAATATATATATATATATATAATAACATTCTTTAACTAAAAATCATTTCTTTCTTCCGAACTTCAATACTTGAATCTAAACTCCAGTCTCAACGGAGTTTGCCTAGCCCAATGACTTGTCCCAACCCATTCCAAACCCATTTCGAATTCAAGGATTCAAAATCATACTCGTGTTAAGTTTAAAACACTCCCAGTATCCTCGATTTTCTTTGTTCCAATATTAAATTCAATAAGAATCTATTAAATTCGAGTCCACCCAATCCTTGAAAATCCCAAATCATATTAAATTTGAATCTTTAAACTTCCAATTCACCTTGGGAAAAATGTAATAACCCGGAAATCTGAGCCAATTTAAAATTTTTATTTTGGCAATTTTGACGAATTTTGAATATTTAAAATGAATTATTTTAAATAATAACGACGAAAAATTTATTTTCAACAAAGTTAAAACGAATAAATTTATTTTAATTATATAACGAGCCTGAAATGGCGCGGTAGTTTGAAAATTCGATTTCGAATTTTAAATGAATATACAGAATTCGTTTTAAGTCGGAATTGGACGAAACAAGAAATGTATGAGTTGAGAGATATGTCCAGTTTAAAATTCAGAAAAGTCACTGTGGAATTTATATATATTTTAATATATATAAAGGCCTTGAAAATGGAAATTTTGCAAACGACCTTCGTTTCCGACGAAACCACTTTTGTTGGATCCGCGCTGAATCAATATGTGAGCGTGGCAAAGGAAAACGCGTTTGACCAGTTTCAGTTGATCTTAATCGACTGGAAAATGGCTATTTTTCAAATGGTCTCAGAATTCGACAAAATTAGTTTTGTTAGGACCGTATCGTCAATACGAAGCTAGAAAATATTTTTCAGGAATTTTTAGAGTCCGTATGTGGCCCCGGTAAATTGAAATGCGCGTTTAAAATTGAATATATAGATTTATATTTTAATTTAAACGAAAACTGATCGAAACAGCCGAATCAGCTGATGACACATATCCCATTGTGTTCAGAATGGGGGTATTTAGCTAGGGGCGACAGTCGTTGGGTTTGATTTGGAGTTCGAATGGATAAACGAATAATTTTTTTAAATTAAATATTAATATAATTTTATATAAAATCCCTCGTTGGCTAAACCCTAAGTCAAATCCCGTTCATTGGTCAACCCCCCACCCCATCAGAAAATCGCGCCGCTGTGATAAGGAACGGCAGAAACCCGTTCATTTCTTTCATCCCAAATTCTGATCGATCCGCTCAATGAAAATTAACACTTCTGAAGGGAAAATCACAGAGAATTTAATCGGCTTCAAATCCATACCAAGTTGGTTAAATTTCGTTGTGTATTTCATTTGATCTCCCTACTCAAACATGCTTCATTCGTGGCCTATTACTGGCCATCGGAGGCGCGCGAGTTCACCAGAACGGGGAGACGGTGGAGCGGCTCTCACAGATGGAGGCCGTGGCGGAGTCTGATCAACTTCTGGTGGACGGTGGCTTGCGCGGGGCGCAACCCTAGTTTCGAACATGGCTCTGAACACGTCGGCCTGTAGAAGAGAGGAAGAAGGGGTGATGATTTTTCTAATTAATTAATTAAGTTAATTATCTCGTTTAATTTTCAAATGTAAATAATAACATATCTCCTTCATAAGAGGTCGGAATTACTAGCGGTCAGAAGCGTTGGATTCATCTCAACGAGAGATTCACAACGAAACTGACTGGGTCCAATATGGGGCACGATGGAATTTTTGGCAAATTCGAATCAAAACCCGAAATGTATCAGGAATTCATAAATAAAACCAACCTAGGTGAGAACTCCTCACCTTTAATTTATTTCTAGTTAAAATATATACTAGGATGAAGACGGTGCTTAGTAGCACCCGACAACCGTCGTCCACAGACCATGGATGACTTGTTTGTTTGGTTGCTGTGTTGTGAAATTCGATTGTGTGATGTGGAATGAAATAAAATATTTTATAGTTAAAAATACAATTTTTAACGTGTATATAAAATAAATATTTATAAACAAATCGGACGATTTGTTTATATACACTGATTTGACTGATATTGATTGGGACGGTAAATTTTACACATCGCCCAACTGCACAAATAAAATCTGTGTTTATTGATTTGAAACCCCACACGGGTATTGGAATGAGATTTAACGTACACTAATCCCGATTGTTTAGTTGTATGTCAATCGATGGATTGACAGACTGTGTAAGCGGTAATTATTTATATTTAATGCTTATGCAGTTGTGTGGTGCACTCTGGATGATGGTTGATTATTTATCGTTGTTATTATATACATGTGTTGTAGAAAAATCCATATAATTAACATTATATGGTAATTGATTGAGCCTCATTCCAGTTTTGAAATAGAATATTTGAATAGAAACATTTCAAATAGAATATTTGAATAGAAATATTTGAAATAGAAATATTTGAAATAGAATATTTGAAATAGAAATTTTTGAAATAGAATATTTGAATAGAAATATTTGAAATAGAAATATTTGAAATGGAATATTTAAATAAAAATATTTGAAATAGAATATTTGAATAGAAATATTTGAAATGGAATATTTGAATAAAAATATTTGAATAGAAATATTTGAAATGGAATATTTGAATAGAAATATTTGAAATAGAAATATTTGAAACGGAATATTTGAATAAAAATATTTGAATAGAAATATTTGAAATAGAATATTTGAAAATAGAAATATATGAAGCCGTGTTAATTAGATTTGCGCCATTTTGACGTGAGCGATATTTATATTAATTTTATTCGTTTTTATAACGAATATAGAAAAGAAAGTGATTTCAAAATACAACGTTATGAAAATATTATCATTTGTATATCGATGATATGGAATATTCAATTTTGATTAGAAATTGAACATGAAGTTGAAATCATTTTGAAAACGAATTTAAACTGATTTATAAAATACGTTTTGAAAGGAAATCGACAAAAATTAGATAATATATATTATATATATATATAATGGCCCGAATAGAACGCGCCGCGCTACGGTAGTTCGCGAATTTTGACCATTAACTTCGAATGGATATTACGGGAGATCCGACCGTCGGATTCTCCTAAAACCAGAACCATTGAGTTCGTATCAAAAAGAGCTTTCTAACGAATATAAGTGATTTGAAATCTAACAGTTGGATTTGGAATTATGTCCAAATCAAATTTGGAAAAGGTCGCTGTAAGTGCAGTTCGATGGCCGTTGACGGAAATCGACTGTACGGGCCTTGATAAAATTATTAAAAATAGTTATAATTTGTGTAAAATCATAAGAAATGATTTGTGAAGAATTGGGATGAAAAACTCCATATTTGAAAAGATAAAAATATATTTTTATCGAAATGAACTAGTTTTGAACTAGAATTAAAATTTTATTTATTTTTAAAATAAATAAAGTGGATTTGAAAGGGTTTTGAAAATAACCAGAATTTCCAATAATTGAATTGGAATGGATTTGAATCGAAATTATCTTTGGAATTTTTCGATGTTGGATTTCGTGATGAAACAGATATCGTTATGGAAATTTGAAAGATATATTTATATCGTTATTTCTAATACGATATTTGTTGGTCGTAGAATTTGATATTGAATATAAGCCGATATATTTTCTATTCATAGCCTTCTGTTTAATATCAAATGTGATTTGGGTTTGTCATGAACGGTGTTTTAAATAACACTTGTTCTTTATCCCGATAATTAATGGAATGTGATTTTTGGTTGTCGTGAACGATATCTTCAATAATACTGTTCTTAGACCCAACGGAGTTAAGAAAATCAGAAACTAACTGGAGATTAGTTAAGTTGGATGGTTTCTTTGGTATTGATCTTATGTTGGTTTCGGCCTTCGGGGTTAATACTTAGGGAATTGCTCACTTGCTATTTTACGGTTAAAATATGATAGAATGTGATGTTATTTTGGGGCTTATCGTGAACCATGCTTTAAATGACATCGGTTCTTTAACCCAGTTAAAGATTAATACTAAGTGGAGTTTTAATGAATCTTTAATTAGATTGAAAAGATCGAGAATGGAGTATCACCAATTTTGCTCCAGGCGATAGTTAAATCTTTAATAAGATTTGAACGTGAAATGGTAATTGAATTTACCGATAACACCGTGGTGTTAGATATGAAGTATGGCCAGTTTTACTTCATGGGATAAATAGGTTGGGATTGGGAAGTAAAATAAATGATTACTTCGGTGTGGTTCGCTAATCCCGATTAGTTTGAAATGATATTCAAAGGAAGATTAAAGAATAAATTTAAAGAATTTATCTTTGATAAAATTAATGGGAACCTCTCGCTAAGAATGTGAAATTTTGCAACTAACTGAAGATTAGTTAAGATGAATGGTTTCCTTGGTATTGATCTGATGTTGGTTTCGGCCTTCAGGGTTAATATTTGGGGAATTGTTCTCTTACTAATTTACGGTTAGTGACTGATGAATTGGAATGAGGCGTATGTTGTGTTGTGTAACACTTGTTTATTATATACGTGAGTTATTCAGAAAGACCGGGTTTATCCCATTTTGAATAACTGATTCGACGTGGTGCCGAGGATGAAGATGGTGGTTGATGTCCGGAGATCTTCACGTCGTTTGGGTGATTACTGATCATCTTGATTGGGTTGTACACCCAAGAGGAGGGAATCACTTGGTGATCGTCCAGACGTACTGGGAGATCGATGGATATGCGAGGTACAAGGTGCCTCCGGTTTCGTTCAGACCCAGAACGGACTTGTAAAAGGACTGTGTGTCTGAAATTGGATTTTATTCTGTGTGATTGATTTCTATTAAATATATATCTGTTTGGTGGCGGCGAATTTATTCTCTTGCTTAACGCCCTTCTTTGAGACGTATGAGCTCAGGGGTTATATATTGATGGATATATTTATATATTTTGAATAGAATTAAACATATATATTTACATAGATGTTGTTATAATCTATTTGAAAATATCTTTCCGACGAATCCGGAAAATTGAAATTTCATAGTGGGAATAAAAGGATATGTCCAGTTGAAAATTCAGAATATTCGTTGTGGAATTCTAGCCCTTAAAAATGGAAATTTTGCAACCGACCTCAATTTTTGATGAAACTACTTTTGTTGAATCCGTGATGTCAAGTTATTGCTAGATTCCAAAATTCGTAATTTTTCGAATCAATATGTGAGCGTGGCGAAGGAAAACGTGTTTTGACAGTTTTAGTCAATTTTGATCGATTGGAAAATAGCCATTTTTCAAACGTTCACAGAATTTTACGTAATTAGCTTTGTTAGAACCGTCTCGTCAATACGAAGCTAGAAAATATTTTTCGGGAATTTTTAGAGTCCGTTCATGGGCCCGATAAATTGAAATGCGTGTTCAAATTCAATATATAGATTTATATTTTGATTTTGACGAAAACTGATTGAAACGATCGAATCAGCTTGCGATACCTATCCCATTGTGTTTAGAATGGGGGTAATTGGCTGGGGATGACAGTCGGTGTGTCTCGTTTGGAGGTAGAAATAAAAAGTCAACCCCTATGGATTTAAAAATTAAAATTAAATTATTATATAATATAATAGGCCCTCCCCTTACCTTTCCCTTTATCTCGTTCAGAAGAAAGAAAATAAAAAAAATGGCGACGTTAATCGCCATCGCACCCCCTTCTTCGCCGGAGCTCTTCCCCCACCGCCGCCCCTCCGATCTTCCTCTCTCTTCCCTCCTCCTCTCTCCCTAGCCACCCATTCGATCGCGCAGACCATAAAATCGCTGCACCCAAAGCCCTAGCCACCACCAGATTGGTCGCTGGTCACCCTAGGCTCCACCTCCGCCTGACCTTGTCTCCCCGCCGCCT
The DNA here is from genome assembly GCA_030737875.1 of Allium sativum. Lineage (NCBI taxonomy): Eukaryota > Viridiplantae > Streptophyta > Magnoliopsida > Asparagales > Amaryllidaceae > Allium > Allium sativum. The sequence continues at coordinate 175,341,562 of CM060913.1, read as the reverse complement.
ACGACCCTCTGAAGCCCTCCCCTCCTCAGTAAAAACCGAAAAAAACACAGTGAGTCTTTCATTTTGTTTTTCTATACATTCAAGTGTTGTTTTTAAAATTCGATTTTTATTTATATATATAGCTTTGATTTGTATATATAAAGTTACGATTTTTATGTACGTATGAAATAAGAATCCGATTTTTAGATATTTGTTAATGAAATAAAAATATGATTTGGCCTTAAATAAATATAAGATTTTTATCCATTAGAAAGATATGATCTTTATTTATGTTAAAAATTTGATTTTTATTTATATAGAAACCGAATAAAAATTTGATTTTTAATATGTTAAGGCTTTGATTTTTATTATGATGAAGATACGATCTATTAAAGTAGTAAAAATATAATCTTTATATGAAAAGTTGGAAAAGAAAAATAAAATTTTTATATAAAAGAAAGCGTTTTAAAAATATAATCTTTACAGTATATGTAGTGAAGATAAAATTCGATTTATATATATATGAAGTGAGGATAAAGCTGTGATCTTTATAGAAGTAGCAATGTAAAATTATGATTTTTATATACTAGAGAATATAAAATTGCGATTTTTATATACGTAGTGGATGCAGACAACGAAAGTGGCGAAAGGCGAGCACGACGAAGATTTCTACATACGAAGAGTCGTGGTGTTCGGTTTAGCTAATAGGTGAGAATTTCTCACTTTAAATCTTGTTTTCTAGTTAAATTATATACTAGGATGCAGACGGTGCTTAGCAGCACCCGACACCCGTCGTCCACGGACCATGGACGACTTGTATGCTTGTTTGATGTGTTGTGAAGTTTGTTTGTGATGTTGATGTGAAATGGACAATAAAACATTCATGTGTTGAAATAAATTAATTATCGTTAAAAATAAAAATTTTAACGTGAATGTGATAAATAAATATTCATTTACAAACTGAACGGTTTGTTTATGTACACCTATTTGAAGGATATTGATTGGGACGATAAATTTTACACATCGCCCAACTGCACAAATAATATTCAGTGTTTGTGGATTGAAACCCCACACAGGTGCTGGGATGATATTTGACGTACACTAATCCCTATTGTTTAGTGGTATGTCGATCGTTTGATTGACAGACTGTATGAGCGTTAATTAGTTATATTTAATGCTTATGCAGTTGTGTGGTGCACTTTGGATGATGGTTGATTATTTATCATTGCTATTATATACATGTGTTGTATGGAATCCATATAATCAACATTATATGGTAATTGATTGGGCCTCATTCCAATTAGGAAAATAAAGAATATTATAAAAAAAAGATTCATGTGTTGAATAGAATAAATAGTCATGTGTTGACGATGCTCATGTGTTGAGAATATTCATGTGTTGAGTAAAATATTTTAAACAATAAAATTTACATCTTTATCATAATCTATAAAATATATTAAATGGAATAAATAGTCATGCGTTGACGTTACTCATGTGTTGAGAATATTCATGTGTTGAAAGAAATATAGATTCATGTATTAAATAGAATAAATATTCATTTGTTGAATAGAATAATGAAGTTATTGAAATATATAAAGCCGTGTTGATTAGATATGCGCCATTTTGACGCGAACGATATTTATATCCATTATATTCGTTTTTGTAATGAATATAGAAAAAGAAGTGATTTCAAAATATAACATTTTGAAAATTTTATCATTTATATACTAATGATGTGGAATATTCAATTTTGATTCGAAATTGAATATGAAGTTGAAATCGTTTCGAAAACGAATTTAAAACGATTTATAAAATACGTTTTGAAAGGAAATCGACGATATATATATATATATATATTATATAATGGCCTGAATAGAATGCGCCCCGCCGCGGCAGTTCGCGAATTTCGACCATTGACTTCGAATGGACGTTGCGGGAGATCCGACGGTCGAATTCTCCTGAAACCAGAACCGTTGGGTTCGTATCGAAAAGAGCTTTCCAATGAATGTTAGGAATTTGAAATCTAACGGTTGGATGTGGGATTACGTCCAAATTAAATTTGAAAAAGGTCGCTGTAAGTGCAGCTCAGTGGCCGTTATTGAAAACCGACCTTTATAAAATTATTAAAAATATTAATAAATTGTGTAAAATCATAATATATGAATTGGGAAGAACTAGGGTGAAAAATTCCACATTTGTAAGGATAAAAATATATTTTTATCAAAATGAACTAGTTTTGAACTAAAATTGTAATTCCATTTATTTTATTTTTTAAATAAATAAAGTGGATTTGAAATGGTTTTGAAAATAATCAGAATTTCCAATAATTTAATTGGAATGGATTTGAATCGAAATTGTCTTTGGAATATTTCGATGTTGGATTTCGTGATTATACAGATATTGTTATGGTAATTTGAAAGATATATTTATATCGTTATTTCCAATACGATATTTGTTGGTCGTAGAATTTGATATTGAATATAAGCCGACATAATTTCTATTCAGAGCCTTGTATATAATATCAAACGTGATTTGGGTTTGTCGTGAATGGTGTCTTCATTAACACTGTTCTTAAACCCAGTTGAGAAAAAGATTAAATTTTTCTATTTAGAGATTTAATGAAGTGTACCAATTAAATAATATAAATTAGAATTGAATTTAAATTGGTTTGGGTTTATCGTGAGCAGTGTTTTGAATAACACCGTTCTTTAACCCGATTAACAATGGGAAGTGATTTTTGGTTTATCGTTAACCGTGTTTTAGATAACAATTGTTCTTTAACCCAGTTAAAGACAGGATATTGATTTTTGGGAAGATTAAAACTAAGTGGGGTTTTAATGAATCTTTAATTAGATTAAAGTGATCGAGGATGGAGTATCACCAGTTTTGCTCCAAAGCGATAGTTAAATCTTTAATTAGATTTGAACGTGAAATGGTAATTAATATTTACCGATAACACCGTAGTGTTAGATATGGTGTATTACCAGTTTTGCTCCACGGGATGAATAGGTTGGGATTGGGAAATAAAATAAATAATTACTTCGATGTGGTTCGCTAATCCCGACTAGTTTGGAAAACTTTAACATGGTTTGAAATGATATCCAAAGGAAGATTAAGGAATAAATTTAGATAATTTATCTTTGATAAAATTAATGGGAACATTCCCTAAGAATGAGAAAATTTGAATAAAAGAATTTCTGAATTGGAATGAGGCGTATGTTGTGTTTGTGTAACACGTATTTATTATATACGTGGGTTATTCGGAAAGACTGGATTTATACCCATTCTGAATAACTGATTCGACGATAAATCGAAGATGAAGACGGTGGTTGAAGACCGGAAGTCTTCACATCGTTTGGATGATTATTGATGATCTTGATTGGGATTTACACCCAAGAGGAGGGAATCAGTTGGTGATCGTCCAGACGTACTTGGAGATCGATGGATATGCGAGGAAAGTGCCTCCGATTTCGTTCAGACACAGAACGAACTTGTAAATGGACTGTGTGTCTGACATTAGATTTTATTCTATGTTGATTGATCTCTATTAAATATACATCATTTTGGCGGTGGAGAATTTATTCTCTTGTTTAACGCCCTTCTCTGAGACATACGAGCCCAGAGGTTGTATATCGATGGACATCAGTCGCATAGAGTGAACTGCCTGTGTGGCATGCCTATGTGGCAAATGATCAAGGCTTCTGTTGAAAAGCAAAGTCTTGTGTTTGATGATCAAAGCACGACCTGTGTGGCATAGCTTTGTGTATAACGTTAATTCGCGAGCCTCACACCTCGGTATGAGTCAAAAACGGGATAAGGAACGTTGGGAGAATACGACGTTTCTTTCTAGCTATGGGTGATGTCAGTGACCTACCAGCCCTGAATTTATATACTTTTTACCTGTGTGGTTGTCAGAATGCGAGGCGCCTCGAATATATGGTCGATAACTGGCACTATGTGCGCCGACGTACAGACCATTATATAGGTCCTGTAGGACCGGGAAACGTGTGTTCAGGAATAACTAATTCTCAAAAGTAAGAGAGGACCGGCCCAACCGATTCCAAGGATCGTTGTGTGTGGTTCTGAGACATTTGCTAGAGTGTCTCGAATGGAGAGGAGCTTGCCCCTTTCTTCGACTCATCATGGAATCCAATTTCCAATACGGGATATTTCGGTTTTGTTTATAGAGCCTAGTATTGGCGACATCGTGTTATGGGGCACTTATGCCGTCTATGATTGATACTTATGATTGAAGTTGTTTTCTTCATTTATAGTAATAATAAAAGATGAAATTTAGCGTATCAAGCATTCTTTGGCTATTATAAGGTAAAATCCTATCCTCCGGCTTGCGTTGCATTGTGTGATGGGACCTGGGTCTTATAATAGCTTCATTTTTCTTTATTTAGCATTGCGCTGTTGTTTTATGCACTGGTATTCTTGGGAGGAAACCCGTTCCATGTTATACGGTGTGGTCTCTTGGTTAACCTAACTTTAAAAATAAAGATTAATAACTGCTTTAGTTCTCACAACAGTCACATGACTGACCTGGAGTTTATTGTTTTAACCTAAACTCTGGGTGCCCCCTATTTTCTACACGGGCAGCTAGTAGTTTTGGTTTTGCAGATCTATATTCACAAGATCCTAGTTTATAGCTGGAACGATACTCGGAAAGCTCTATATCCGTGTATTTCTTTCGATTGTGTTTTGTATTGTTTTTCCGCTGCTATATAATTTATTGTAATCTCTGATATTTGTCAAATGTGTAATAATTATTCATACTCTGTATATTCTTGTATTCTGATGGAATTGTTGTAATAAACAATGAAATGTTCTTCTGTTTGCGTTCTGATTTGTCTTATCCTCACAGTAATTCGTTCTTTCTCTTCTCTTCGGAGACCGGGGAAGTTTGGGTCGCTTCAGTTGGTATCAGAGCTTTGGTTTACAGAGCTCGAGAACAAGACACATCAGAATCGAATGAAAGAATTCATTAGAGATTGGACTAGTAATGTCCAATAAGAATGTCTTGTTAGAGATGGGATCTGTAGTGTCCTAGAACGAGTTTAAAGAGTGAAATTTTTTGAAATATAAAATCGAAAACAAATTTGTTTTGAAATTCAAATCGTTTTATACGTATTTGAAAATTTTATTTATATTGAATTTGGACAAGGTAGTATATAAAGATTTTGCATATACGCGTCATGAACGTATATTCGAAGTTTTAATATGCTAGATAGATATAGAATCACACTCTAGTCGCCCGGAGATGATTCTGATGATTGATGCATCGTCATCAGAGTTGATGTTCGAGTGCCGAAAGTGGGATATCTATATATTTCCATTAGACTAGTGTGAGAACCAAAACTAGATAGGTTTATTGTTGTGGTTTGCATCAAAAACATGATTTTCTGTATATGTGTCAAAATTATGAATTTGAAACGTTAATTCACTAATTGATTGATGGTCGTGTTGTTTGTTTATTTGTTTGATATTTTGAACCATTTAGCCTAATTGAACCGAATATTGAACTGTATTGAAAATTGTTCGGAATTGCATATACCTATACTTACATTGAACAGATCATAGCAAGGAGGCTAGAGCAGAGAATAGAATTGTTTGCCCGACAAATCGGTACATGTTTACAAATTTATTGGGATTTGATGATTTTATGAGCCGATTGGCTATTTCGTTTTATTTTTGGATTGATGAGGGCCATGGGAGGCAATTTTAAATATCCCCAAGTCCCCGGTGCAGGAGAGTTTATGGCGAATTTTTTCGAAAATTTAGGGTGTTAGCCAAATTTTTGAAAAATTTGAAAAAGTTCTTAGAAACTGAAAAGTTGAAGAACTTAAGCCATAAAGAAAATAATGGAAGTTGAGTTGGTTAGTAAAACAACTTTCAGCTTCGTTCCTTTTTTAGGACAAAAAGTTTTAAGTGTGGGAGATTGTAACAACCCGGAAATTCTGAGCCAATTTAAAAATTTTATTTTGGCAATTTTAATGAAGTTTGAATATTTAAAATGAATTATTTTAAATAATAACGATGAGAAATTTATGTTGAATAGAATTAAATGTATATATTTATATAGATCGTTGTTAGAATATGAATATTTATTTTTAATTATAAAAGGAATTGAAAATGGCACGGTAGTTCGAAAATTCGATTTCAAATGAATGTGTAGGATTCAAAATAAACCGGATTTTGGCGAAACCAAAAATATTATAATCTATTTGAAAATATCTTTCCAACGAATCTGAAAAATTAAAATTTCATAGCGGGAATAAAAAGATATGTCCAGTTGAAAATTCAGAATAGTCGTTGTGGAATTCTAGTCCTTAAAAATGGAAATTTTGCAACCGACCTCGGTTTTCGATGAAACTACTTTTGTTGGATCCATGATGTCCAATTATTGCTAGAATCCAAAATTCATAATTTTTCGAATCAATATGTGAGCGTGGCGAAGGAAAACGTGTTTTGACAGTTTCAGTCAATTATGATCGACTGGAAAATGGCATTTTTCAAACGGTCCCAGAATTTGACGAAATTAGTTTTGTTAGAACCGTCCCGTCAATACGAAGCTAGAAAATATTTTTCGGGAATTTTTAGAGTCCTTACGTGGGCCCGGTAAATTGAAATGCGCGTTCAAATTCAATATATAGATTTATATTTTGATTTTGATGAAAACTGATCGAAATGATCGAATTTGCTTGTGATACCTATCCCATTGTGTTCAGAATGGGGGTGATTAGCTAGGGATGACAGTCGGTGGGTCTCATTTGGAAGAAGAAATAAAATGTCAACCCTTATGGATTTAAAAATTAAAATTAAATTATTATATAATATAATAGGCCCCTCCCCTTACCTTTCCCTTTATCTCGTTTAGAAGAAAGAAAAAAAATGGTGACGTTAATCGCAATCGCACCCCCTTCTTCGCTAGAGCTCTTCCCCCACCGCCGCCCCTCCGATCTTCCTCTCTCCTCCAACTTCCTCTCTCCAAAGCCACCCGTTCGATCCCCCAGACCATAAAACCGCAGCACCCAAAGCCCTAGCCACCACCAGATCGGACGTCAGTCACCCTAGGCTCTACCTCCGCCTGACCTTGCCTCCCCGCCGCCTGCGACCCTCTGAAGCCCTCCTCTCCTCAGTAAAAACCGAAAAAAACACAGTGGGTCTTTCATTTTTTTTATACATTAAAGTGTTTTTAAAATTTGAATTTTATTCATTAGAAAGATATGATCTTTATTTATGTTAAAAATTTGATTTTTATTTATATAGAAACCGAATTAAAATTTGATTTTTAATATGTTAAGGCCTTGATTTTTATTATGATGAAGATACGATCTATTAAAGTAGTAAAAATATAATCTTTATTTGAAAAGTTAGAAAAGAAAGATATAATTTTTATATAGAAGAAAGCGATTTAAAAATATAATCTTCACAGTATATGTAGTGACGATAAAAATTCGATTTTTATATATATGAAGTGAGGATAAAGATGTGATCTTTATAGAAGTAGCAATGTAAACATAAGATTATTATATACTAGAGAATATAAAAATGGGATTTTTATATATATAGTGGATGCGGACAACGAAAGTGGCGAAAGGCGAGCACGACGAAGATTTCTACATATGAAGAGTCGTGGTGTTTGGATTAGCTAATAGGTGAGAACTTCTCACTTTAAATCTTGTTTTCTAGTTAAATTATATACCAGGATGCAGACGGTGCTTAGCAGCACTCGACACCCATCGTCCACAGACCATGGACAACTTGTATCCTTGTTTGATGTGTTGTGAAGTTTGTTTGTGATGTTGATGTGAAATGAATAATAAAACATTCAAGTGTTGAAATAAATTAATTATCGTTAAAAATATAATTTTTAACGTGAATGTGAATAAATAAATATTCATTTACAAACCGAATGGTTTGTTTATGTTAAGTGTACAAATAATATTAAGTGTTTATGGATGGAAACCCCACACGGGTGTTGGGATGATATTTGACGTACACTAATCCCAATTGTTTAGTGGTATGTCGATCGTTTGATTGACAAACTGTATGAGCGTTAATTAGTTATATTTAATGCTTATGCAGTTGTGTGGTGCACTTTGGATGATGGTTGATTATTTATCATTGCTATTATATACATGTGTTGTATGGAATCCATATAATATTATATGGTAATTGATTCGGTCTCATTCCAATTGGGAAAATAAAGAATACTGTAAAATAAAGATTCATGTGTTGAATAGAATAAATAGTCATGTGTTGACGATGCTCATGTGTTGAGAATATTCATGTGTTGAGTAAAATATTTTAAACAAAAAAATTTACATCTTTATCATAATTTATAAAATATATTAAATAGAATAAATAGTCATGTGTTGATGATACTCATGTGTTGAGAATATTCATGTGTTGAAAGAAATATAGATTCATGTGTTGAATAGAATAAATATTCATTTGTTGAATAGAATAACGAATTTATTGAAATATATAAAGCCGTGTTGATTAGATATGTGTCATTTTGACACGAACGATATTTATATCGATTATATTCGTTTTTTTAATAAATATAGAAAAAGAAGTTATTTCAAAATATAACGTTTTGAAAATATTATCATTTATATAGTAATGATGTGGAATATTCAATTTTGATTCGAAATTGAATATGAAGTTGGAATCATTTCGAAAACGAATTTAAAACGATTTATAAAATACATTTTAAAAGGAAATCGACGATATATAATATATATATTATATATATATATATAATGGCCTGAATAGAACGTGCCGTGCCGCGGTAGTTCGCGAATTTCGACCATTGACTTCGAATTAACGTTGTGGGAGATCCGACCGTCGGATTCTCCGAAAACCGGAACCGTTGGGTTTGTATCGAAAAGAGCTTTCCAATGAATATTAGAAATTTGAAATCTAATGGTTGGATTTGGGTTTATGTCCAAATCAAATTTGAAAAAGGTCGTTATAAGTGCAGTTTGGTGGCCGTTATTGAAAACCGACTGTACGGGCGTTGATAAAATTATTAAAAATATTAATAATTTATGTAAAATCATAATATGTGAATTGGAAAGAACTGGGGTGAAAAATTCCACATTTGTAAGGATAAAAATATATTTTTATCAAAATGAACTAGTTTTGAACTAAAATTGCAATTCCATTTTTTTTAAATAAATAAAGTGGATTTGAAATGGTTTTGCGAATAACCAGAATTTCCAAAAAATGAATAGGATTGGATTTGAATCGAAATTGTCTTTGGAATATTTTGATGCTGGATTTCATGATTATACAGATATTGTTATGGAAATTTGAAAGATATATTTATATCGTTATTCCCAATACAATACTTGTTGGTCGTAGAATTTGATACTGAATATAAGCCGACATATTTTCTGTTAAGAGCCTTGTATTTAATATCAAACGTGATTTGGGTTTGTCGTGAATGGTGTCTTCATTAACACTGTTCTTAAACCCAGTTGAGAAAAAGATTAAATCTATCTATTTAGATTTAATGAAGTGTACCAATTAAATAATATTAATTGGAATTGAATTTAAATTGGTTTGGGTTTATCGTGAGAGGTGTTTTGAATAACACCTGTTCTTTAACCCGATTAACAATGGAAGTGATTTTTGGTTTATCGTGAACCGTGTTTTAGATGACATTGGTTCTTTAACCCAGTTAAAGACATGATATTGATTTTTGGGAAGATTAAAACTAAGTGGGGTTTTAATGAATCTTTAATTAGATTAAAGTGATCGAGGATAGAGTATCACCAGTTTTGCTCCAAAGCGATAGTTAAATCTTTAATTAGATTTGAACGTGAAATGGTAATTAATATTTACCGATAACACCGTGGTGTTAGATATGGAGTATTACCAGTTTTGCTCCATGGGATGAATAGGTTGGGATTTGGAAATAAAATAAATAATTACTTCGGTGTGGTTCGCTAATCCCGACTAGTTTGGAAAACCTTAACATGGTTTGAAATGATATCCAAAGGAAGATTAAAGAATAAATTTAGAAGAATTTATCTTTGATAAAATTAATGGGTACCTTTCCCTAAGAATGTGAAAATTTGAATAAAAGAATATTCTGAATTGGAATGAGACGTATGTTGTGTTTGTGTAACACGTGTTTATTATATATGCGGGTTATTCGGAAAGGCCGGGTTTATACCCATTCTGAATAACCGATTCGACGATAAGTCGAAGATGAAGACGGTGGTTGAAGACCGGAAGTCTTCACATTGTTTGGATAATTATTGATGATCTTGATTGGGCTGTATACCCAAGAGGAGGGAATCAGTTGGTGACTGCCCAGACGTACTTAGAGATCGATGGATATGTGAGGAAAGTGCCTCCGGTTTCGTTCACACCCAGAACGAACTTGTAAATAGACTGTGTGTCTGACATTGGATTTAATTCAGTGTTGATTGATCTCTATTAAATGTAACGACCCGGAAATCTGAACCAGTTTAAAATTTTTATTTTGGCAATTTCGATGAATTTTGAAAATTTAAAATGAATTATTTTAAATAATAACGATGAAAAATTTATTTTGAATAAAACTCGAATGTATATAGTTATATAGATCGTCGTTAGATTATAAATATTTATTTATAAATATAAAAGAAATTGAAAAGGGTGCGGTAGTTCGATAAATCAATTTCAAAGTTCAAATGAATGTACAGGATTCAAAATAAACCGGATTTTAGTGAAACCAAAAATAATGGAATCTAATTGTGAATATCTTTCCAACGAATCCGAAAAATCGAAATTTCATAATGGGAATAAAAGGATATGTCCAGTTGAGAATTCAGAATAGTCAGTATGGAATTTCGGCTCTTAAAAATAGCTATTTTGCAAACGACCTCGGATTTCGACGAAACCACTTTTGTTGGATCCGGGATGTCAAGTTATTGCTAGATTTCAAATTTCATAATTTTTCGAATCAATATGTGAGCGTGGCAAAGGAAAACGCGTTTGACCAGTTTTAGTTGATTTTAATCGACTGGAAAATGGCAATTTTCCAAACGGTCTCAGAATTTGACGAAATTAGTTTTGTTAGGACCGTATCGTCAATACGAAGCTAGAAATAATTTTTCTGGAATTTTTCGAGTTAGTATGTGGCCCCGGTAAATTGAAATGTGCGTTCAAATTCAATATATAGAGTTATATTTTGATTTTGACGAAATTTATCGAAACGACCAAACTTGCTTATGATACATATCCCATTGTGTTCGGAATGAGTGCAATTAGCTAGGGGCGGCTGTCGTTGGGCCTCGATTAGAGGTCAAATAAAAAGTCAACCATTGGAAATTATTAAAATATAATATAATTTTATATTAAACCCTAGATTAGCCCTCCCCCCATTATTCACAAACCCGATTTAGTTTTAAATAAAAAAAAACCAATCTCACAAAACCCGTCGCTCTCCCTCCCGTTCACTGCGCCGCCACTCCAGCCTTCCACCACCACCGCTACTCGCCGCGACTCCCTCCCCAGCTTCCCCATCCACCGCCGCTTCACTCCTCCTCTCTCCGCCTTCTCTCTCCAAAACCGAGAACCCCCCAAAATAGTCGAGCCCTCCGGCTAACGTAGCCTCCACCGTCGACCACACCCGAGCCACCCTCCTCTGCGCCTGCTTCCCCCCCCCCCACCACGAGTGACTGCAGCATCTTCTCCCCCCTTTCCAGATTAAAAACTGTAAGTTTTATATTCAATTTTTATTCGTTTTCCTTTATTTATTTTGTAAATGGGTTTTTATAAATTTAAAAATCTGGGTTTTTAGCATAAATTAACATCAGTTTTTATATATATTATAGCATAGAAAAGAATTGATTTTTATAGTTTAGAAGACGAGATTTTTATACATGAGAAGACGAGATCTTTATACATGAAAAGGCAATATTTTTGTACATGAAAAGATAATTTTTATAGTATAGAAGGGTTAAAAATATAATTTTTATAATATAGAATGGTTAAAAATATAATTTTTATACTAGTGGCATATTAAAAATATGATTTTTATATAGGTAGGATAGTAAAAATATGATTTTTTATTCATGTATAGTAATAAAAATATAATCTTTATTAGGAGAAGAGCAATATAAAAATATAATTTTTATAATGAAGTGAAGATAAAAATTTGATTTTTATATGTATGAGGTGAAAATAAAAATTCGATTTTTATATATGTAGCGTATGCGGACGATGAAAGTGACAAGAGGAGAATGATGAAGATTTCCTACATAGGAAGAGTCGTGGTGTTTGGTTTAGCTAGTCGGTGAGAAAATCTCACTTTAAATTTCCTTTTCTAGTTACTAGGATGCAGACGGTGTTTAGTAGCACCCGACACCCGTCGTCCACATACCATGGACGGCTTGTTTGTTTAGTTGATTGTTTGGTGATTGATTTAATTGTTTGATTGATAAATTAGATTGAATTGATGGCGTGATGGGAAATAAAATAATTATATAGTTAAAAAATATTTTATCGTTAAAAATATAATTTTTAACGTGAATGTGAATAAATAAATATTCATTTACAAACCGGACGGTTTGTTTATGTACACCTATTTGAAGGACATTGATTGGGACGATAAATTTTACACATCGCCCAACTGCACAAATAAAATATGTGTTTGATTGTTTGAAACCCCACACGGGTGTTGGGATGATTTTTGACATACACTAATCCCAATTATTTAGTTGTATGTCGATCGATTGGTCGACAGACTGTCTGAGCGTTAATTATTTATATTTGATGCTTATGCAGTTGCGTGGTGCACTTTGGATGATGGTTGATTATTTATCGTTGTTATTATATACATGTGTTGTATGGAATCCATATAATTAACATTATATGGTAATTGATTGGGCCTCATTCCAATTGGGAAAATAAAGAACATTATAAAATAAAGGTTCATGTGTTGACAGTACTCATCCGTTGAGATTAGTCATGTGTTGAATGAAATATTTTTACAATAAAATTTACATCTTTATCATATATAAAATTAGAAACTAACTGGAAAATACAGAAGATGAGTGGTCTCCTGGATATTAATCTGATGTTGGTTTCGGCCTTCGGGGTTAATATTTAGGGAATCGTTCTCTTACTAATTTACGGTTGGAGTCTGATTTGAAATCAAACGATAGATACCATAATTTTTATAAAATATATTAAATAACAAAAATAGTCATGTGTTGACAGTACTCATCCGTTGAGATTACTCATGTATTGAAAGAAATATAGATTCATTTGTTGAATAGAATAACGAAGTTATTGAAGAATATAAAGCCGTGTTGATTAGAGATGCGCTATTTTGACCCAAACAATATTTATATCAATGATATTCGTTTTTATAATGAATATTGAAAAGAGATTTAAGAATTCGAATTGAATTGAATATAAAACGAATTCGAATTGAATTGAATATAAGGTGAATTCGAATTGAATTGAAAACGAACTGAAATTGAATTAAAAATCGATTTGAATTAAAATCAATTTGAAATGAATTTAAAACGAATTTATAAGGAAAATTTCAATTATGATTTGAATTTGAAATTAAGGTTGAAATTATTTTTGAAACAAATTTGAAATGATTTATAAAATTCGTTTTGAAAGGAAATCGGCGAAATATATATAATATATATAATGGCCAGAATAGAACGCGTCGCGACAGTTCATGAATTTCAACCATTAATTTCGAACGGACATTACGGGAGATCCGACCGTTGGGATTCTCCTAAATCCGGAACCGTTGGATTCGTATCGAAAAGAGCTTTCTAACAAATATTAGAAATTTGAAATCTTACGGTTGGATTTGGAGATATGTCCAAATCAATTTCAGAAAAGGTCGCTGCAAGTGTAGTTCGATGGTCATTGATGGAAAACGACTGTACGGGCCTTGATAAAATTATTAAAAATATCAATAATCGGTGTAAAATCATAAGAAATAATTTTGGGAAAAACTGGGATGAAAAACTCCATATTTGATTCGATAAAAATAGATTTTTATCGAAATGAACTAGTTTTGAACTAGAATTAAAACCCAATTATTTTTAAATAAATAAATTGGATTTGAAATTGGTTTAAAATAACCGGAATTTCTAATATATTTAATTGGAATTGAATTAGAATTGATTTTTGGGTTTATCGTGAACGGTGTTTTAAATAACACTTTTTCTTTAACTCGATATTAAATAGAATGTGATTAGGGTTTATCATGAACTGTGTTTTAAATGAAATTAGTTTTTTAACCCAGTAAATGGAGTATTAATGAATCTGTAATTAGATTGAAATGTGAATTGATAAGTTAAATTATCAAATTTGGAAAGTGAGCGAGAATGGAGTATCACCAGTTTTGCTCCAAAGCGATAGTTAAGTCTTTAATTAGATTTGAATGTGAAATGGTTATTAATTTTACCGATAACACCGTGGTGTTTGATATGGAGTATTACCAGTTTTGCTTCATGGGATAAATAGGTTGGGATTGGGAATTAAAATAAATAATTACTTCGGTGTGGTTCGCTAATCACGTCTAGTTTGAAAAACCATAATTTGGTTTGAAATGACATTTAAAGGAAGAATAAATTTTAAAGAATTTATCTTTGATAAAATTAATGGGAACCTTTCTCTAAGAATGTGAAATTTAGAATCTAACTGTAGGTTAGCTAAGAAGAATGGTTTCCTGGGTATTGATCTGATGTTCGTTTCGGCGTTCGGGGTTAATATTTGGGGAATTGTTCTCTTGCTAATTTACGATTAGTGACTGCTGAATTGGAATGAGGCGTATGTTGTGTTTGTGTAACATTTGTTTATAATATACGCAGGTCATTCAGAAAGGCCGGGTTTATACCCATTCTGAATAACCGATTCGACGATAAGTCGAAGATGAAGACGGTGGTTGAAGACCAGAAGTCTTCACATCGTTTAGGCGATTACTGATGATCTTGATTGGGCTGTACACCCAAGATGAGGGAATCAGTTGGTGATCGTCCAGACGTACTTGGAGATCGACGGATATGCGAGGAAAGTGCCGCCGGTTTCGTTCAGACCCAGAACGAGATTGTAAATGGACTGTGTGTCTGACATTGGATTTTATTCTGTGCTGATTGATCTCTATTAAATATACATATGTTTGGCGGCGGAGAATTTATTCTCTTGCTTAACGCCCTTCTCTGAGACGTACGAGCTCAGAGGTTGTATATCGATTGACATCAGTCGCATGGAATGAATTGCCTGTGTGGCAATCCTAAGTGGAAAATGATCAAGGCTTCTGTTGAAAAGCAAAGTCTTACGGTTGATGATCAAAGCACGACCTACGTGGCATAGCTTTGTGTACAGCGTGGATTCGCGAGCCTCACATCTCGGTATGAGTCAAAAATGGGATAAGGACCGCTGGGAGGACACGACGTTTCTTTCTAGTTACGGTGGTGTCAGTGCTTAAACTTGCTGACATTTGTATACTTTTCACCTTTGTGGTTGTTGGAATGTGAGGCGCCTCAATTTTAGGTCTGTAAGGACCGGGAAACGTGTGTTCAGGAATAACTAATCCTCAAACGTAAGGGAGGACCGGCCCAGTCGATTCCAAGGGTTACCCAGAGTGCGTAGTCCTGAGGCATTTGCTAGAGTGTCTCGAAACGGAGAGGAACTTGCCCCTTGCCTTGACTCATGATGGAATCCAATTTCCAATACGTGATATTTCGGTTTGATTTGTAGAGCCTCGTATGGTGACATAGTGGTATGGGGCACTTATGCTGTCTATGATTGATATTTATGATTGAAATTGTTTTGAAACTATACACTTATAGTAATATCAAAATGATTTGTTTTAAACGTACCAAACATGTTTGGCTATTATAAGGGAAAATCCTATCCTCCGGCTTGCGTTGCATTGTATGATGGGACCTGGGTCTTATAATAGCTTCATTTTTCGAAAAAGCATTGGGTTGTCTTTTCTATGCACTGCTATTCTTGGGAGGAAACCCGTTCCATGTTATACGGCGTAGACCCTTGAATTACTGTAACGACCCGTGTTTTTCGACCATTTGAATATGAATATTTAAATTAGTTTTAAATATTATATTGGGAATATTAATGAAATTTAATATTGAATTCGCTATTTAGAACGAAGTTGAACGTTATAATTTATATATAATATAATTCGAGCTCAAAAATGGCGTGCAGTTCGTAAATTTGAATTTTTAACTTCAACTGAGAATACAGGATTCGATATAAGTCAGATTTCTGTGAAACAAGACACGTTGGGACCGTATTGGCGATAGTTTTCATATGAAAGAGAAAAATCCAGATTTCGTGTTGTAAATTGATAGTTATGGCCAAATCAAATTTTGAAATAGTCGCTATGGAAAACCGTTATTTAATTATAGGCCTTTAAAATAGCCGTTTTGCAAACGGACTCTGTTTTCGACGAAATCAGTTTCATTAAAACCGTATCGCTAAATTATTGTACGGTGGTGAATTGTGTGGAAAACCGATATCGTATGTGACCACGGTAGCCGTAAACGCCCGTTCAAATTCTATAGCGCGCATTCAAATAAATAAAGGGACATTTGAGTGTAACTTGAGCAGATGATCGAATTAGGCCACGAAACCAATTCCGTTGAGTTCGTATCGTCGATTAGAGTCAGAATAAGTATATGGTTTGTTATTTTTAGAGATCGAGAAATTTGGCGTTAAAAAGGGTAGGGCGGTTCGGGGTAAAAACAGCCTATCGGGCAAACAGTTTCAGAATGCGACGAAACTAGTGTCGTTGGGTTCGTATCGAAAAGTTATTGTTGGTGTTCGCAGTTTCAAGTTGATTTGATTTATCTGGTGACCGTGGAAAAATTAAACGTGTGTTCATTTCTGGTTTCATAAAGGGAATTATTTCATATGACCTCGGATTGCGACGAAACTTGTTCCATTGGATCTGGAATACCTTTTTACACTAAGATTAGCCTTTTTATCAGTAGACAGAAATCATATGTAGTGAGTTTTAACACGATTTCTCCGTGATGCATTTTCATGCATTTTATATTAGTAGAATCCATCCACTTTTCTACTTTAACTTCTTTTGCCTCCCTGTACGTACGCTCGCTCAACCTATACCAACCGTGCTACCCAAGGACCGTATATCAACCAACTGTGCTATCCTAGTATTTAGTTTCGTGATTTCCAAGCCAAGCTAACATCCGTGAGTGTCAAGTAAAAAATTAATACCGTGCCGACCAAGGTATTGAGTTGCTCACCCAAGTACAAGCTTTTATCAGCTACCCTGTATAGTAACTGTAACCCTATTCCCCTAAGACTTGGCACCCACGCTGTTTCCTTCATATAAAATGACTCTCGCTCCTTCTTTTCCTTTGTTTTCTTTTTGCTTTGCTTTCTGTAATGGCAAAACCGATTTGTTCCCATCAAAAATAAAAACAAAATAAACTGAGACTTGTTTACAAATAAAATACGAAACCCCATAACGGATTCAAAGTAGCTGATAGTGTCCACAGCAAAGTCGAAGGTAATAACGAACTTGAGGCCTTGGCCAGAGTCTTGCAAGGGAACAGTGGTGGCGAGACAACTGGGGAGGTGGTGCGAGCCAGGCCGGAGGGTTTGGGCGAGTGCAAGTGGGATAGACCGGGGATGGTGGCGGAGTGTTTCGTGGAGTGGCGCATCAGGGAAGTGACGTCCATTCTCTGAACATGCTGTGCTGTGCATGGCGTTAGAATGGAGTTAGTGGGGGTATTTTGATGGGTACATTGGTGTTAGCGCATGCAAAGAGAACTGGAATGGTGTTAGTGAATGGAAAGGAGCAAATGGTTCCAACAATGAAGGTCAAACTGAAAGAAGATAAAAGAAATAAAAGGTTTCGGCATTTTAGAATATGTAGTGGGTGGCGTTTTGTATTGGAGCAGGAGAAGGGGATAAGGCGAGGTCCTGTAGATGCGTATTATTAACGAAAAAAAAAAAAAAAAAAAGTCGGCTCGTTCTGTTTTCTTTTGAAGTAAGTATCGGATGCCTGGAGTAGAAGCAAGGTCAATGAAAGCATGAAGAAGGAAAGATGAGCGATCAGCCCTGGGGTGCCTGTTTGAACACAAAGGGTAACTAACGAAATGAGTATATTATACAGTGATTCATTTAGACTAATGTGTAGTTAATAATTTACTAATCAATTAATTAAATCAGTTCTTATGTATGCAGATCGAACGAAATAAATTTGAACGTGAGGATCCTGGGGAGGGAACGGTTGGTCTCGGTAATCATAACAACGTAAGGAAATTAGGACGGTCACTTACATATATTTACTAGTGTAATTGGCCACCAAGTCAAAGTGATTAAGGAATGAATTTAATTAAATTATATATTAATCTGATTATGTTTCGTACAGCTTTTGGGAGCCATCTGCAGTGTTAAAGAGGGTCGGTCCACCTTTTTGCTTAACCTGCAAATGTTAGCAGTATGCCTTGGCTTGTCAAAATAAAGTGATTTCGCAAACCCTAAGTAATTAGATTATATTAAGACTAGAAATTAGAAAATTAAAATACTTTAATTAGTGATTTGTTTGAATGCTAATAACAGGTGCAGTAGGATCCAAACAAAGAGAGTGTGGCAGCGGTTATCAAATAAGATCAAAATGATGCACAAGGAAATGTGGCCTGATAGTGATTAAATTAAAGTAAAGAAGTTAATTTAATCCATTTTCCAAATGAGGAATTTAATTATTAATAAAATTTTATTGACATATGATGTTTATAACCCGTTAACGTCTTAACAGAATTGGACCAGGCAAGAAGCAGTGGGACCATACTATCGAATATTATGGAACCGACTTGAACATAATTGATCGACCGGGATTTTTAATTAAATTAAACACCTGTTTGATTTAATTAAAAACCAACCATTCAACGAAATCAAATCAAGGTGAGTTAAACTCACTCAGTTACCCTTTTTATATTTTATATAAATTGGGTGTTTTTATTCTGTGTGCTCTGCTTGCAATGGTTGACTGTTTTGCTAGTTATCTATTTAACTGTTGATTTAACCGATGAAATTAAACGGTGTTTAATTTCCGCGAAATACCAAATCGTTATTTTAACGATTGGTTCCAATAAAGGTAACTCACCTTGGTTGGTCACGTTTATTTATAAACGTGTTTAAATGATTGAATCATTTGAATTGCTTGTGGTGGATGTTGAATGGTTGCTATTTAGTATTATCAGTTAGACAAACTGAATGGTCTGATTTGAGATAACCATTTGAATACAGGGAAGAACAGGTTGGAGGAATCCAACCGGATTCCTCAAATGTATTATTTATTTTCATATTATCATATATGAACTGATCTGTTTGTATGATTGATTTGATGGTTGATTACTGAATGATCAACATCTGTTAGTTTAAAACCAATGGGTGATATTGGTTGGGTATTTGGCAGCGTATGGCCAATAAAATCAATCGTTTTATAGATATTGATTCACCGTCAGGTGAGTCAATAGAGGTGAAGCTATAAAATGCATTTTACAACTAGAGATAGATTTTTGAACATATTATTTTGAACAAAAGTTATTCAAGAGAAACAAACAAATATTTTATTTATGTAAGACTTTAGATTATTTTAAATTGATTTTACAAAGCAAGTTCCGATGTAAATCAGATTGATAAGTACGAGATAGGAAATAAAATCGCATAGTTAGAATTGGATAATCGTTTTGTTAAGAAAACCATTAATGGGATTTATTTAAATTAATTATATAATTAATTAATTTAAAGTGGGAATTTATTTGGAATGGGCTAACGAGATAATCAAGTTGAGTGAATTAAATCGACCATTTTGAATTTGAATCGATTATCGAATTAATGTGTTTTTGGGTTAAATATCGTTTAAATTTAGATAGGGTTTTAAAAAAGGGTTTAAGATAAACCAAAATATATAAATGAGTTTCAAAGTGTAAATCGTTAATATTGAATTAACGTTATTTGAAATGAGATCAAGTAAAAGGGAAATTTGAAATGAGATTTCAAAAGTGGGGAATGGTCGAACAGTTTTGAAAGAAGATCTAAGTGGGTGATTGAATATAGTTATTCGAGATAGAATTAGCCAAACATAATTATTCGGCTAAGTTGCCATTTCGTACGACTACTAGCGTAATTCGCAGGGCTGCAGATAGCCTACGGCGGTCGGATGTTTCCTGAGGGAATCAGGCGTAACCATTGTGATCGCTGTGATCTAGAGTCAAGCAAATGGAATTAAGACGAATGTGAATTAATCAATTAGAGTTATTCAAATATTGTACTTTTGAATATTAAAAGAATTGGAAGTTTCAATTTAACAAAAGGGAAATTAGTTTGTCAAAGGCCAAATGATGCAAAATACTGAATCAGTGAACTCATTGGAGTGTCATGATTGAAACACTGTATATTTTGATAGTTAAAACACCGACTATCAAATCTGTCCAATGCGATTGTGGGTATGGAAAGACCGGGATCGAATTTATATTTGAAAACCATTCCGACCAACAAATACGTGAAGATCTCAGAAGAGGTTCGAGATGGAGCATTGAAGACCGTGGGTTTTCATAAACGGAAGAACGACTAATTTTCTCTGCCTGGCAAGCAGAGATAAGCTGTGATTCTGTCGTGGTTGAAATCTATGGATTGCAAGGACTTCTCGCTACTGATCCATGGGGTGATTCCTATATGGATGCAGTAGGAGAGTGCCTTCGGTTCATCCTGTTCCTGGATGACGTGTATGGACGAATGTCTGACAGAGTATTTCCAAAGGGTCACGTACGTTGATTTCTTCAAACGTACGATAGTTGTTGGCGGAGAATCGCCGTTCTCTTAGCTTCCAGCTAGAGTATTTTTGTGGATATCAATTAGTGATATCTGATGGATTTGACGATGTGGCATTCAAAGTGAATGGTGACCAGATGATCAGAAGTTAATTCTGGCCTCAAGCCTCATCAACCGGGGAATGACAAAAATCGGGCAGGCAGCATGGCTATGTGGGTCGCTCCCATTAGGGTGTATAATCACCTATCTAGAGGAAGTCCTATTTGTTTTCTTAAATCTATGTTTCGATGCTGTCCCTTATCGGGAGGCGGTTGCTGATCCCAACCGTCGGTGATATACATTCGATACACTCAAGCGAAATGAGTGGTCGGTCATGTGAGGGCCGGGTTGCAAGAAGTTCTTGTTGAACCCAGTGTATTCGTCTCTAGAGATACACTATCGGAAGGTGGACCCATACCTTGTCAAGTTGGAATCCAATTCCCAATAAGCGCCCGCGGTTTTTGATTGTATACTATATATGTAGAGCGTGAGATGCAAGCGTTCTACTATATTCTATTTACTGGTATTTAGACATTATTATAATATCAGAAAAGATATTGGTTTCAAACCTGTTTTGGGTTATCGTAAGGTAAAAACCGTCCGTGTTTATGTGTGGATTTGGTCTTACGATTATCCTTTTCTTTTGAAAAGGTTTTGAACTTTAAAATCATGACTGGATGATTCACCCTTATTACTGTGCGAGTTTATCTCACTCTGGTTCACCAGACTGACCCGGTGTTTTGTAAATGCTCGGTTTAGACCGAGTTGTACAGGTTCAGGTTATCGACTGCTATGAAGAGACAAGCTGGAAGAGTCCAGACGTATGATATTACTACTATTCCGCTGTGTGTTGTATATGGGAACAGGCTATTATAACTGTCCCATGGTATGATGTACTCTGATACTGTAAGTATTTTAAAGCTTTCAATAAAGATTATTTCTGTATTATATTTTGTTCCGCTGCGATGTGAGACTCTGTGTGGTGTTTCTTCTTCTTCTTCTATTCTAATATTTCTTTCTTTCTTATCTCACCCTCTAACTTCTTCCTATTAATGATCTGGAATGTTCGATGTCTGAATGGTCAACATGGTAGTTTGATGTTGATTTTCGGAGTCGAAAATCCCGATTCGTTACAGTGGTATCAGAGCTATTGGTTAAGTAATTACCTTGGCTCTGTGGCGTGACTCAGTAGAGATGGGGTTAGTAATACCCTAGATTGAGTTTGAGTGTATATATATGAGCGCGTATTTGTAAATTGTTATAAAAACTGTCTTATATTGTGTTGATTGGTTTGTCGAGTAGTTTATGGATTCTGGTCGATACAGTAATGCAAACTGTGTCGATAAGTGTTTCTAAACTCTTGGACAGAATAATTCGACACAGTATGTTTTTGAAAGAGGGTAAATGAAATAATTTTACCCAAATTATATTTTGATATAAAAGAATGATTAATATTTGAAATATTATAGTATATTGGATGTGTTGGTTGATTATAATTGGAATGGTTATATAAATAACCAATTAAAATTCGTATAATATGGAATCAGATGAATTAAATCTCAATCTAAATCAGAATTGGAATTAAAATTCCTTAAAGTGGGAAAAATGATTGCAAATGAACTTTGATTGAATATATGAGAAATTTAAGATCCTGGGAGATTTTAAATTTGTTTTACAAACTTTGAGGTGGTATTCTGAAAAGATTTCAAAATGGAAATGTTTAAATATGATTTTGAATGGTTATATAGTATTGAACTCACTTCGATCGCTGGAAAATAATTCTGATGATGACGGCCGCATCATCAGTGTTCATTTTCGAGTTCTAAGTGACGGATTACTACCAAAGGTTTTGTTTTGGATTGTTTGAGAAAAACAAGTTGTTTTGAATCCCGAAAAAAAGATATTTGATTTTTGTAAGAATTGAACTATTTAAAACTCCCAGGGAAAATTGTTTGAACGAGGTAAAATTAAATAAAAGTTTGTGAAAGCAAATATGGATTAAATTGAAACCGATTAACTGGAAATTGAATCAGGAGATAATATATCGAGTAGAATCAGATTTTGAAATTTGTGAGACAAGAATCTGAAATAGTGTTGGTTGGAATTGATGATGGATGATGATTGAGTTAAGGATGGAATTTGGCTTGGATGCGTGAAGGATTTGGTTTTGTGGATAAAATTGGAATTTTGTTGGAGAATGCATTTGTATAAGCTGACAGGGTGGCAGACAGGAAAGATATAATGATATGCCCGACAAAAAGGTACACGTTTATTTCTATATGGGATTTGGTGATTTATGAGCCTGTTTGGCAAGCCGCTTGGCTGTTTCATTTTCTTTTGGATTGAAGAAGGCCTAGAAAGGCGAGTTGGAGTTGTACCGATTGAGCCATACAGAGGAGGTGCTGGCGAAATTTTTCGGAGATTTAAAGTGTTAGAAAATTTTCGATATTTTTGAAAATATTTATTTACTGTATTGCATTGGTTTCTAATTTAATATAAAATTAGATTTGAAATTAATGAGTTTATAACGTTCTTTCTTACCTTAGCAATTTCGAGGACGAAATTATTTTAAGGGGGGAAGAATGTAACGACCCGTGTTTTTCGACCATTTGAATATGAATATTTAAATTAGTTTTAAATATTATATTGGGAATATTAATGAAATTTAATATTGAATTCGCTATTTAGAACGAAGTTGAACGTTATAATTTATATATAATATAATTCGAGCTCAAAAATGGCGTGCAGTTCGTAAATTTGAATTTTTAACTTCAACTGAGAATACAGGATTCGATATAAGTCAGATTTCTGTGAAACAAGACACGTTGGGACCGTATTGGCGATAGTTTTCATATGAAAGAGAAAAATCCAGATTTCGTGTTGTAAATTGATAGTTATGGCCAAATCAAATTTTGAAATAGTCGCTATGGAAAACCGTTATTTAATTATAGGCCTTTAAAATAGCCGTTTTGCAAACGGACTCTGTTTTCGACGAAATCAGTTTCATTAAAACCGTATCGCTAAATTATTGTACGGTGGTGAATTGTGTGGAAAACCGATATCGTATGTGACCACGGTAGCCGTAAACGCCCGTTCAAATTCTATAGCGCTCATTCAAATAAATAAAGGGACATTTGAGTGTAACTTGAGCAGATGATCGAATTAGGCCACGAAACCAATTCCGTTGAGTTCGTATCGTCGATTAGAGTCAGAATAAGTATATGGTTTGTTATTTTTAGAGATCGAGAAATTTGGCGTTAAAAAGGGTAGGGCGGTTCGGGGTAAAAACAGCCTATCGGGCAAACAGTTTCAGAATGCGACGAAACTAGTGTCGTTGGGTTCGTATCGAAAAGTTATTGTTGGTGTTCGCAGTTTCAAGTTGATTTGATTTATCTGGTGACCGTGGAAAAATTAAACGTGTGTTCATTTCTGGTTTCATAAAGGGAATTATTTCATATGACCTCGGATTGCGACGAAACTTGTTCCATTGGATCTGGAATACCTTTTTACACTAAGATTAGCCTTTTTATCAGTAGACAGAAATCATATGTAGTGAGTTTTAACACGATTTCTCCGTGATGCATTTTCATGCATTTTATATTAGTAGAATCCATCCACTTTTCTACTTTAACTTCTTTTGCCTCCCTGTACGTACGCTCGCTCAACCTATACCAACCGTGCTACCCAAGGACCGTATATCAACCAACTGTGCTATCCTAGTATTTAGTTTCGTGATTTCCAAGCCAAGCTAACATCCGTGAGTGTCAAGTAAAAAATTAATACCGTGCCGACCAAGGTATTGAGTTGCTCACCCAAGTACAAGCTTTTATCAGCTACCCTGTATAGTAACTGTAACCCTATTCCCCTAAGACTTGGCACCCACGCTGTTTCCTTCATATAAAATGACTCTCGCTCCTTCTTTTCCTTTGTTTTCTTTTTGCTTTGCTTTCTGTAATGGCAAAACCGATTTGTTCCCATCAAAAATAAAAACAAAATAAACTGAGACTTGTTTACAAATAAAATACGAAACCCCATAACGGATTCAAAGTAGCTGATAGTGTCCACAGCAAAGTCGAAGGTAATAACGAACTTGAGGCCTTGGCCAGAGTCTTGCAAGGGAACAGTGGTGGCGAGACAACTGGGGAGGTGGTGCGAGCCAGGCCGGAGGGTTTGGGCGAGTGCAAGTGGGATAGACCGGGGATGGTGGCGGAGTGTTTCGTGGAGTGGCGCATCAGGGAAGTGACGTCCATTCTCTGAACATGCTGTGCTGTGCATGGCGTTAGAATGGAGTTAGTGGGGGTATTTTGATGGGTACATTGGTGTTAGCGCATGCAAAGAGAACTGGAATGGTGTTAGTGAATGGAAAGGAGCAAATGGTTCCAACAATGAAGGTCAAACTGAAAGAAGATAAAAGAAATAAAAGGTTTCGGCATTTTAGAATATGTAGTGGGTGGCGTTTTGTATTGGAGCAGGAGAAGGGGATAAGGCGAGGTCCTGTAGATGCG
The DNA here is from genome assembly GCA_030737875.1 of Allium sativum. Taxonomy (NCBI): domain Eukaryota; kingdom Viridiplantae; phylum Streptophyta; class Magnoliopsida; order Asparagales; family Amaryllidaceae; genus Allium; species Allium sativum. The sequence goes on along the minus strand of CM060913.1, from coordinate 175,316,231 downwards.
TATTATTAACGAAAAAAAAAAAAAAAAAAAAAAAAAGTCGGCTCGTTCTGTTTTCTTTTGAAGTAAGTATCGGATGCCTGGAGTAGAAGCAAGGTCAATGAAAGCATGAAGAAGGAAAGATGAGCGATCAGCCCTGGGGTGCCTGTTTGAACACAAAGGGTAACTAACGAAATGAGTATATTATACAGTGATTCATTTAGACTAATGTGTAGTTAATAATTTACTAATCAATTAATTAAATCAGTTCTTATGTATGCAGATCGAACGAAATAAATTTGAACGTGAGGATCCTGGGGAGGGAACGGTTGGTCTCGGTAATCATAACAACGTAAGGAAATTAGGACGGTCACTTACATATATTTACTAGTGTAATTGGCCACCAAGTCAAAGTGATTAAGGAATGAATTTAATTAAATTATATATTAATCTGATTATGTTTCGTACAGCTTTTGGGAGCCATCTGCAGTGTTAAAGAGGGTCGGTCCACCTTTTTGCTTAACCTGCAAATGTTAGCAGTATGCCTTGGCTTGTCAAAATAAAGTGATTTCGCAAACCCTAAGTAATTAGATTATATTAAGACTAGAAATTAGAAAATTAAAATACTTTAATTAGTGATTTGTTTGAATGCTAATAACAGGTGCAGTAGGATCCAAACAAAGAGAGTGTGGCAGCGGTTATCAAATAAGATCAAAATGATGCACAAGGAAATGTGGCCTGATAGTGATTAAATTAAAGTAAAGAAGTTAATTTAATCCATTTTCCAAATGAGGAATTTAATTATTAATAAAATTTTATTGACATATGATGTTTATAACCCGTTAACGTCTTAACAGAATTGGACCAGGCAAGAAGCAGTGGGACCATACTATCGAATATTATGGAACCGACTTGAACATAATTGATCGACCGGGATTTTTAATTAAATTAAACACCTGTTTGATTTAATTAAAAACCAACCATTCAACGAAATCAAATCAAGGTGAGTTAAACTCACTCAGTTACCCTTTTTATATTTTATATAAATTGGGTGTTTTTATTCTGTGTGCTCTGCTTGCAATGGTTGACTGTTTTGCTAGTTATCTATTTAACTGTTGATTTAACCGATGAAATTAAACGGTGTTTAATTTCCGCGAAATACCAAATCGTTATTTTAACGATTGGTTCCAATAAAGGTAACTCACCTTGGTTGGTCACGTTTATTTATAAACGTGTTTAAATGATTGAATCATTTGAATTGCTTGTGGTGGATGTTGAATGGTTGCTATTTAGTATTATCAGTTAGACAAACTGAATGGTCTGATTTGAGATAACCATTTGAATACAGGGAAGAACAGGTTGGAGGAATCCAACCGGATTCCTCAAATGTATTATTTATTTTCATATTATCATATATGAACTGATCTGTTTGTATGATTGATTTGATGGTTGATTACTGAATGATCAACATCTGTTAGTTTAAAACCAATGGGTGATATTGGTTGGGTATTTGGCAGCGTATGGCCAATAAAATCAATCGTTTTATAGATATTGATTCACCGTCAGGTGAGTCAATAGAGGTGAAGCTATAAAATGCATTTTACAACTAGAGATAGATTTTTGAACATATTATTTTGAACAAAAGTTATTCAAGAGAAACAAACAAATATTTTATTTATGTAAGACTTTAGATTATTTTAAATTGATTTTACAAAGCAAGTTCCGATGTAAATCAGATTGATAAGTACGAGATAGGAAATAAAATCGCATAGTTAGAATTGGATAATCGTTTTGTTAAGAAAACCATTAATGGGATTTATTTAAATTAATTATATAATTAATTAATTTAAAGTGGGAATTTATTTGGAATGGGCTAACGAGATAATCAAGTTGAGTGAATTAAATCGACCATTTTGAATTTGAATCGATTATCGAATTAATGTGTTTTTGGGTTAAATATCGTTTAAATTTAGATAGGGTTTTAAAAAAGGGTTTAAGATAAACCAAAATATATAAATGAGTTTCAAAGTGTAAATCGTTAATATTGAATTAACGTTATTTGAAATGAGATCAAGTAAAAGGGAAATTTGAAATGAGATTTCAAAAGTGGGGAATGGTCGAACAGTTTTGAAAGAAGATCTAAGTGGGTGATTGAATATAGTTATTCGAGATAGAATTAGCCAAACATAATTATTCGGCTAAGTTGCCATTTCGTACGACTACTAGCGTAATTCGCAGGGCTGCAGATAGCCTACGGCGGTCGGATGTTTCCTGAGGGAATCAGGCGTAACCATTGTGATCGCTGTGATCTAGAGTCAAGCAAATGGAATTAAGACGAATGTGAATTAATCAATTAGAGTTATTCAAATATTGTACTTTTGAATATTAAAAGAATTGGAAGTTTCAATTTAACAAAAGGGAAATTAGTTTGTCAAAGGCCAAATGATGCAAAATACTGAATCAGTGAACTCATTGGAGTGTCATGATTGAAACACTGTATATTTTGATAGTTAAAACACCGACTATCAAATCTGTCCAATGCGATTGTGGGTATGGAAAGACCGGGATCGAATTTATATTTGAAAACCATTCCGACCAACAAATACGTGAAGATCTCAGAAGAGGTTCGAGATGGAGCATTGAAGACCGTGGGTTTTCATAAACGGAAGAACGACTAATTTTCTCTGCCTGGCAAGCAGAGATAAGCTGTGATTCTGTCGTGGTTGAAATCTATGGATTGCAAGGACTTCTCGCTACTGATCCATGGGGTGATTCCTATATGGATGCAGTAGGAGAGTGCCTTCGGTTCATCCTGTTCCTGGATGACGTGTATGGACGAATGTCTGACAGAGTATTTCCAAAGGGTCACGTACGTTGATTTCTTCAAACGTACGATAGTTGTTGGCGGAGAATCGCCGTTCTCTTAGCTTCCAGCTAGAGTATTTTTGTGGATATCAATTAGTGATATCTGATGGATTTGACGATGTGGCATTCAAAGTGAATGGTGACCAGATGATCAGAAGTTAATTCTGGCCTCAAGCCTCATCAACCGGGGAATGACAAAAATCGGGCAGGCAGCATGGCTATGTGGGTCGCTCCCATTAGGGTGTATAATCACCTATCTAGAGGAAGTCCTATTTGTTTTCTTAAATCTATGTTTCGATGCTGTCCCTTATCGGGAGGCGGTTGCTGATCCCAACCGTCGGTGATATACATTCGATACACTCAAGCGAAATGAGTGGTCGGTCATGTGAGGGCCGGGTTGCAAGAAGTTCTTGTTGAACCCAGTGTATTCGTCTCTAGAGATACACTATCGGAAGGTGGACCCATACCTTGTCAAGTTGGAATCCAATTCCCAATAAGCGCCCGCGGTTTTTGATTGTATACTATATATGTAGAGCGTGAGATGCAAGCGTTCTACTATATTCTATTTACTGGTATTTAGACATTATTATAATATCAGAAAAGATATTGGTTTCAAACCTGTTTTGGGTTATCGTAAGGTAAAAACCGTCCGTGTTTATGTGTGGATTTGGTCTTACGATTATCCTTTTCTTTTGAAAAGGTTTTGAACTTTAAAATCATGACTGGATGATTCACCCTTATTACTGTGCGAGTTTATCTCACTCTGGTTCACCAGACTGACCCGGTGTTTTGTAAATGCTCGGTTTAGACCGAGTTGTACAGGTTCAGGTTATCGACTGCTATGAAGAGACAAGCTGGAAGAGTCCAGACGTATGATATTACTACTATTCCGCTGTGTGTTGTATATGGGAACAGGCTATTATAACTGTCCCATGGTATGATGTACTCTGATACTGTAAGTATTTTAAAGCTTTCAATAAAGATTATTTCTGTATTATATTTTGTTCCGCTGCGATGTGAGACTCTGTGTGGTGTTTCTTCTTCTTCTTCTATTCTAATATTTCTTTCTTTCTTATCTCACCCTCTAACTTCTTCCTATTAATGATCTGGAATGTTCGATGTCTGAATGGTCAACATGGTAGTTTGATGTTGATTTTCGGAGTCGAAAATCCCGGTTCGTTACAATTACTCTCTTTTAAAGTAAAGTTTTAAATAACTGTTTTAGTTCTCAAACCAGTCACATGACTGACCTGGAGTTTATTGTTTTAACCTAAACTCTGGGTGCCCCTATTTTCCACACGGGCAACTAGTAGTTCTTGTTTTGCAGATTTATATTCATAGGATCCTGATTTACAGCTGGAACGATGCTCGGAAAGCTCTGTATCCGTGTATCACTTTCAGTTGTGTTTTGTTTTGTTTTTCCGCTGCTATGTAATTTATTGTAATCTCAGATATTTATCGAATGTATAATATTTATTCATACTCTATACATTCTTGTAATCTGATGGAATTGTTGTAATATACAATGAAATGTTCTTCTGTTTGTGTTCTGATTTGTCTTGTACTCACGGTAATTCGTTCTTTCTCTTCTCTTCGGAGATGGGGAAGTTCGGGTCGCTACATTTGGTTTCAGAGCTCTGGTTTACAGAGGTCGAGGACAAGACACATTAGAACCATATGAAAGAATTCATCAGAGATTGGATTAGTTATATCCAATGAGAATTACTCATTAGAGGTAAGATAAGTAGCATCCTAGAACAAGTGTGAAGAGTATATTTTTAAAACGAAAACAATTTTGTTTTGAAAATTAAATTCAATTATACGTATTTGAATATTTATTTATATTGAATTTGGACAATCGAGTATATAATTTTTTTGCATATACGCGTCATGAACATATATTCGAAGTTTCAATATACTGGATAGATATAGAATCACACTCTAGCCGCCCGGAGATGATTCTACTGATGACGTACGACATCAGTAGTTTATATTCGAGTTTCGAAGGTATGATTTCTTTATATTTCCATTAGACTGGTGTGAGAACCATATTATAGATAGTATACCTTGTTGTGATTTGGCATCAAAAATGTGATTTTTGACAATATATCAAAATTATGAATTTGAAACGTTAATTCACTAATTGATTGGTGATTGTGTTGTATGATTATTCCCTTTAAACCATTATATGATAGAATGGGGAATTTAGGCCAAATTTAACCAAATATTGAACTATATTGAAAATTGTTTGAAAATGCACGCATATACATGTACTTACATTGAACAGGTCATAGCAAGGAGGCTAGAGCTGAAGAATAATATTGTTTGCCCGACAAATAGGTACATGTTTACCATAATTTACTGTTTTGTTTGGGTGTTGATGATTTTATGAGCCGATTGGCTAGCCGCTTGGCTTTTTCTTTCTCTTTTGGATTGAACAAGGCCATGGGAGGCTATATGAAATATACCGAAGTCCCCGGTGCAGGGGAGGTTATGGCGAAATTTTTCGGAAATTTAGGGTGTTAGCCAAATTTTTGAAAAATTTGAAAAGTTCTTAGAAACTGAAAAGTTGAAGAACTTAAGCCGTAATGAAAATAGTGAAAGTTGAGTTGATTAGTTAAACAACTTTCGGTTTTATTCCTTTTCGAGGACGAAAAGTTTTAAGTGGGGGAGATTGTAACGACCCGGAAATCTGAACCAGTTTAAAAATTTTATTTTGGCAATTTCGATGAATTTTGAAAATTTAAAATGAATTATTTTAAATAATAATGATGAAAAATATATTTTGAATAGAATTCGAACGTACATAGTTATATAGATCGTCGTTAGAATATAAATATTTATTTATAAATATAAAAGGAATTGAAAATGGCGCGGTAGTTCAATAATTCGATTTCAAAGTTCAAATGAATGTGCAGGAAACCGGATTTTAGTGAAACCAAAAATAATGAAATCTAATTGAGAATATATTTCCATCGAATCCGAAAAATCGAAATTTCATAACGTGAATAAAATGATATGTCCAGTTGAAAATTCAGAATAGTCGCTATGGAATTTCGGCTCTTCAAAATAGCCATTTTGCAAACGACCTCGGATTTCGACGAAACCACTTTTGTTGGATCTGAGATGTCAAGTTATTGCTAGATTTCAAATTTCATAATTTTTCGAATCAATATATGAGCGTGGCAAAGGAAAACGCGTTTGACCAGTTTCAGTTGATTTTAGTCGACTGAAAAATGGCCATTTTTCAAACGGTCTCAGAATTTGACGAAATTAGTTTTATTAGGACCGTATCGTCAATCCGAAGATAGAAATATTTTTTCTGGAATTTTTCGAGTTAGTATGTGGCCCCGGTAAATTAAAATGTGCGTTCAAATTCAATATATAGAGTTATATTTTGATTTTGATGAAAACTGATCGAAACGACCAAACTGGCTTACGATACATATCCCGTTGTGTTCGGAATGAGGATAATTAGCAAGGGGCGGCAGTCGTTGGGCCTCGATTAGAGGTCGAATAAAAAGTCAACCATTGGAAATTATTAAAATATAATATAATTTTATATTAAACCCTAGATTAGCCCTCCCCTCTTTGTTCACAAACCCGATTCAGTTTTAAATGAAGAAAAAACAAAACCAATATCTCAAAACCCGTCGCCCTACCTCCCGTTCACTGCGCCGCCCCTCCAGCCTTCCACCACCGCTGCTCGCCGCGACTCCCTCCCCAGCTTCCCCTTCCACCGCCGCTTCTCTCCTCCTCTCTCCGCCTTCTCTCTCCAGAACCGAGACCCCCCAAAACAGTCGATCCCTCCGGCCAATGTAGCCTCCACCACCGACCACACCCAAGCCACCCTCCTCTGCGCCTGCTCCACCCCACCACGAGCGACTGCGGCATCTTCTCCCCCCCTTTCCAGATTAAAAACTGTAAGTTTTATATTCTATTTTTATTCGCTTTCCTTTATTTATTTTGTAAATGGGTTTTTATAAATTTAAAAATCTGGGTTTTTAGCATAAATTAAAATCAGTTTTTATATATATTATAGCATAGAAAAGAATTGATTTTTAATGTAGAAAAGAATTGATTTTTATAGTTTAGAAGACGAGATTTTTATACATGAGAAGACGAAATCTTTATACATGAAAAGGCGATATTTTTATACATGAAAAGATAATTTTTATAATATAGAAAGGTTAAAAATATAATTTTTATAATATAGAAAGTTTAAAAATATAATTTTTATACTAGTGGCATATTAAAAATATGATTTTTATATAGGTAGGATAGTAAAAATATGATTTTTATTCATGTAGAGTAATAAAAATATAATCTTTATTAGGAGAAGAGCAATATAAAAATATAATTTTTATAACGAAGTGAAGATAAAAATTTGATTTTTATATGTATGAGGTGAAAATAAAAATTCGATTTTTATATATGTAGCGTATGCGGACGATGAAAGTGACAAAAGGAGAATGATGAAGATTTCCTACATATGGAGAGTCGTGGTGTTTGGTTTAGATAGTCGGTGAGAACATCTCACTTTAAATTTCCTTTTCTAGTTACTAGGATGCAGACGGTGTTTAGTAGCACCCGACACCCGTCGTCCACATACCATGGACGACTTGATTGTTTAGTTGATTGTTTGGTGATTGATTTAATTGTTTGATTGATAAATTAGATTGAATTGATGGTGTGATGGGAAATAAAATATTTATATAGTTAAAAAATATTTTATCGTTAAAAATATAATTTTTAACGTGAATGTGAATAAATAAATATTCATTTACAAACCGGACGGTTTGTTTATGTACACCTATTTGAAGGACATTGATTGGGACGATAAATTTTACACATCGCCCAACTGCAAAAATAAACTTTGTGTTTGATTGTTTGAAACTCCACACGGGTGTTGGGATGATTTTTGACATACACTAATCCCAATTATTTAGTTGTATGTCGATCGATTGGTCGACAGACTGTGTGAGCGTTAATTATTTGTATTTGATGCTTATGCAGTTGCGTGGTGCACTTTGGATGATGGTTGATTATTTATCGTTGCTATTATATACATGTGTTGTATGGAATCCATATAATTAACATTGTATGGTAATTGATTGGGCCTCATTCCAATTGGGAAAATAAAGAACATTATAAAATAAAGGTTCATGTGTTGACAGTACTCATCCGTTGAGATTAGTCATGTGTTGAACGAAATATTTTTACAATAAAATTTACATCTTTATCATATATAAAATTAGAAACTAACTGGAAAATAGAGAAGATGAGTGGTCTCTTGGATATTGATCTGATGTTGGTTTCGGCCTTCGGGGTTAATATTTAGGGATTCGTTCTCTTACTAATTTACGGTTGGAGTCTGATTTGAAATCAAACGATAGATACCATAATTTTTATAAAATATATAAAAACAAAAATAGTCACGTGTTGACAGTACTCATCCGTTGAGATAAGTCATGTATTGAAAGAAATATAGATTCATTTGTTGAATAGAATAACGAAGTTATTGAAAAATATAATGCCGTGTTGATTAGAGATGCGCTATTTTGACGCAAACGATATTTATATCGATGATATTCGTTTTTATAATGAATATTGAAAAGAGATTTAAGAATTTGAATTGAATTGAATATAAAACGAATTCGAATTGAATTGAATATAAAGTGGATTCGAATTGAATTGAAAACGAACTGAAATTGAATTAAAAATCGATTTGAATTAAAATCAATTTGAATGAATTTAAAATGAATTTATAAGGAAAATTTCAATTATGATTTGAATTTGAAATTAAGGTTGAAATTGTTTTTGAAACAAATTTGAAACGAATTATAAAATTCGTTTTGAAAGGAAATCGACGAAATATATATAATTTATATATTACATATATAATGGCCAGAATAGAACGCGCTGCGCCGCGACAGTTCGTGAATTTCAACCATTAATTTCGAACGGACATTACGGGAGATCCGACCGTCGGATTCTCCTAAATCCGGAACCGTTGGGTTCGTATCGAAAAGAGCTTTCTAAAAATATTAGAAATTTGAAATCTTACGGTTGGATTTGGAGATATGTCCAAATCAATTTCAGAAAAGGTCCTACAAGTGCAGTTTGATGGCCGTTGATGGAAAACGACTGTATGGGCCTTGATAAAATTATTAATAATATCAATAATCGGTGTAAAATCATAAGAAATAATTTTGGGAAAAACTGGGATGAAAAACTCCATATTTGATTCGATAAATTTAGATTTTTATCGAAATGAACTAGGTTGGAACTAGAATTAAAACCCAGTTATTTTTAAATAAATAAATTGGGTTTGAAATGGGTTTTAAATAACCAGAATTTCTAATATATTTATTTGGAATTGAATTAGAATTGATTTGAGGGTTTATCGTGAACGGTGTTTTAAACAACACTTGTTCTTTAACCCGATAATAAGTAGAATGTGATTTGGGTTTATCGTGAACTGTGTTTTAAATGACATTAGTTCTTTAACCTGGTAAAAGAAGTTATAATGAGTCTGTAATTAGATTGAAATGTGAATTGATAAGTTAAATTATCAAAATTGGAAAGTGAGCGAGAATGGAGTATCATCAGTTTTGCTCCAAAGCGATAGTTAAGTCTTTAATTAGATTTGAACGTGAAATGGTAATTAATTTTACCGATAACACCGTGGTGTTAGATATGGAGTATTACCAGTTTTGCTTCATGGGATAAATAGGTTGGGATTGGGAACTAAATTAAATAATTACTTCGGTGTGGTTCGCTAATCCCGTCTAGTTTGAAAACCCATTATTTGGTTTGAAATGACATCTAAAGGAAGATTAAAGAATAAATTTTAAAGAATTTATCTTTGATAAAATTAATGGGAACCTTTCCCTAAGAATGTGAAATTTAGAAACTAACTGTAGGTTAGCTAAGAGGAACGGTTTCCTGGGTATTGATATGATGTTGGTTTCGGCCTTCGGGGTTAATATTTGGGGAATTGTTCTCTTGCTAATTTACGGTTAGTGACTGCTGAATTGGAATGAGGCGTATGTTGTGTTTGTGTAACATTTGTTTATTATATACGCGGGTCATTCAGAAAGGCCGGGTTTATACCCATTCTGAATAACCGATTCGACGATAAGTCGAAAATGAAGACGGTGGTAGAAGACCGGAAGTCTTCACATCGTTTGGGTGATTACTGATGATCTTGATTGGGCTGTACACCCAAGATGAGGGAATCAGTTGGTGATCATCCAGATGTACTTGGAGATCGATGGATATGCGAGGAAAGTGCCTCCGGTTTCGTTTAGACCCAGAACAAGCTTGTAAATGGACCGTGTGTCTGACATTGGATTTTATTCTGTGCTGATTGATCTCTATTAAATATAAATCTGTTTGGCGGTGGAGAATTTATTCTCTTGCTTAACGCCCTTCTCTGAGACGTACGAGCTCAGAGGTTGTATATCGATGGACATCAGTCACATGGAATGAATTGCCTGTGTGGCATGCCTAAGTGGCAAATGATCAAGGCTTCTGTTGAAAAGCAAAGTCTTGTGGTTGATGATCAAAGCATGGTCTACGTGGCATAGCTTTGTGTATAGCGTGGATTCGAGAGCCTCACACCTCGGTATGAGTCAAAAACGGGATAAGGACCGCTGGGTGGACACGACGTTTCTTTCTAGTTACGTTGGTGTGAGTACTTAAACTGGTTGACATTTATATACTTTTCACCTTTGTGGTTGTTGGAATGTGTGGCGCCTTGATTTTAGGTCTGTAAGGATCGGGAAACGTGTGTTCAGGAATAACTAATCCTCAAATGTAAGGGAGGACCGGCCCAGCCGATTCCAAGGGTTACCCAGAGTGCGTAGTCCTAAGGCATTTGCTAGAGTGTCTCGAAACGGAGTGGAGCTTGCCCCTTGCCTCGACTCATGATGGAATCTAATTTCCAATATGTGATATTTCGGTTTGATTTGTAGAGCCTAGTATGGCGATATAGTGGTATGGGGCATTTATGCCGTCTATGATTGATATTTATGATTGAAATTGTTTTGAAACTATACACTTATAGTTATATCAAAATGATTTGTTTTAAACGTACCAAGCATGTTTGACTATTATAAGGGAAAACCCTATCCTCCGGCTTGCGTTGCATTGTGTGATGGGACCTGGGTCTTATAATAGCTTCATTTTTCGAAAAAGCATTGCGTTGTCTTTTCTATGCACTGGTATTCTTGGGAGGAAACCCATTCCGTGTTATACGGTGTGGTCCCTTGAATTACACTCTTTTAAAGTAAAGTTTTAAATAACTGTTTTAGTTCTCACACCAGTCACATGACTGACCTGGAGTTTATTGTTTTAACCTAAACTCTGGGTGCCCCTTTTTTCCACATGGGCAGCTAATAGTTTTGGTTTTGCAGATTTATATTCACAGGATCCTGATTTACAGCTGGAACGATGCTCGGAAAGCTCTGTATTCGTGTATCACTTTCAGTTATGTTTTGTTTTGTTTTTCCGCTGCTATGTAATTTATTGTAATCTCTGATATTTATCGAATGTATAATATTTATTCATACTCTGTACATTCTTGTAATCTGATGGAATTGTTGTAATATACAATGAAATGTTCTTCTGTTTGTGTTCTGATTTGTCTTGTACTCACGGTAATTCATTCTTTCTCTTCTCTTCGGAGATGGGGAAGTTCGGGTCGCTACATTAAATATACATCTGTTTGGCTGCGGAGAATTTATTCTCTTGCTTAACGCCCTTCTCTGAGACATATGAGCTCAGAGATCGTATATCGATGGACATCGGTTGCATGGAGCGAATTGACTATGTGGCATGCCTAAGTGCCAAATGATCAAGGCTTCTGTTGAAAAGCAAAGTCTTGTGGTTGATGATCAAAGCATGGCTTGTGTGGCATAACTTTGTGTATAACGTTAATTCGCGAGCCTCACACCTCGGTATGAGTCGAAAAGGGATATGGACCGTTGGGAGAACACGACGTTTCTTTCTAGCTATTGGTTATGTCAGTGACCTACCAGCCCTGACATTTATATACTTTTTACGTGTGTGTGGTTGTTATAATGCGAGGCGCCTCGAATATATGGTCGATATCTGGCTCTATGTGAGCCGATGTACAGACCATTATATAGGTCCTATAGGACCAGGAAACGTGTGTTCAGGAATAACTAATCCTCAAAAGTAAGAGAGGACCGACCCAACCGATTCCAAGGATCGCTGCGTGTGGTCCTGATACATTTGCTAGAGTGTCTCGAATGAAGAGTAGCTTGCCCCTTTCCTCGACTCATGATGGAATCCAATTTCCAATACGTGATATTTCGGTTTTATTTGTAGAGCCTAGTATTGGCGACATAGTGGTATGGAGCACTTATGCCTTCTATGATTGATACTTATGATTGAAGTTGTTTTCTTCACTTATAGTAATAATAAAAGATGAAATTTAGCATATCAAACATTCTTTGGCTATTATAAGGTAAAAACCCTATCCTCCGGCTTGCACTGCGTTGTGTGATGGGACCTGGGTCTTATAATAGCTTCATTTTTCTTTATTTAGCATTGCGCGGTTGTTTTATGCACTGGTATTCTTTGGGGGAAACCCGTTCTGTGTTATACGGCGTGGTCCCTTGATTTACTTAACTTTAAAAATAAAGATTAATAACTGTTTTAGTTCTCGCACCAATCACATGACTGACCTGGAGTTTATTGTTTTAACCTAAATTCTGGGTGCCCCTATTTTCTACACGGGTAGCTAGTAGTTTTGGTTTTGCAGATCTATATTCACAAGATCCTGGTTTACAGCTGGAACGATACTCGGAAAGCTTTGTATTCGTGTATTTCTTTCAGTTGTGTTTTGTATTGTTTTTCCGCTGCTATGTAATTTATTGTAATCGATATTTATCAAATGTGTAATAAATATTCATACTCTGTATATTCTTGTATTCTGATGGAATTGTTGTAATAAACAATGAAATGTGCTTCTGTTTGTGTTCCGATGTGTATTGTTCTCATAGCAATCCGTGCTTTCCTTCACGGGGAAGTTACGGGTCCTTACAAATTTTCCCGCTCAGGCTCTTTTGCCTGAATTTGAAATTCAAACTGCTTTTTGTTTATTTAATTATTAAATTTTCTGTTTAAACATGAAATCTTCTAAATTCCATAACTTCCTCATACGTTGTCCGATTCACGCAAACTCAGACTCTATCTCAAGCAGAATTCCGAGACGAATGCAACGACGTAACCCATTTTCCTTAATTCTCACTTTTACAATTAAGTATTCTTTAATAAACATAGAAAATACAGGGTGTTACATTCTCCCCTCCTTAAAGGATTTCATCCCTGAAATCTTCAAGTCATGAAGTTATCATCCAATCGTCCATCTACTCAACCATCAAACACTGGCATCCATTGTCCTTAAAAGATTCCTAATGCTTTCATGACCGTATGCATAGTGTGTGTATATGTCCTTATATGATGCCAAATCAGACAGTCTACTGATTCAGTTGACCTCCTTAATGTGAATTATGTCAGTGCCAATATGAGTCCATTATGTATGCAATTATTCCTAATCATACTTTCTACATGAGTGCACAATCATTCATACAAATGCAACGTCCATATAATAACACACCAAGTTTCAATCCATATACAAATACATATATGCATATGCAACATGAAAATGACTGAGCCGATCGAACACCTAATGTGTGTGTATATGCATCCACGAGCAACCACTTGCAACCACTTACATCCATTGGTTTCTACCTAAGGATAAAGAATAGGACCGAGAAGATATACTTAAAAAGGTAGATACAGGCATGTATAAACTTATGAAAAAAAGAGATCAAGGATGTACCCTCAAAAAGAAAAGGGTAGGCTGCGCGTATATTATCCTCAGTCTCCCATGTCGCGTCTACCTCAGCTTCACTCCATTGAACTTTAATAAGCTTGACTTCACGATTGCGTAGCTTTTTGACTTCCGTACCCAAGATACGAGTTGGAACTCTTCTCACACTTGCTTCTCGTTCCACTTCTACTTCCTCTAGTATGCGTGGCTCCACAACTTCCGCAGACTCATGTAAGCACTTTCGTAGGTGAGAAACATGAAAAATATTATGAACTCCAGCCAGTCCTTCGGGTAGCTCTACTCTGTAAGCCATCGTCCCAATCCTTTCAACGATAGGAAATGGTCCTACAAATCTTGGTGCCAACTTTCCTATGGACCCAAAGCGAGTGACTTTCCTCAAAGGAGATACTTTAAGGAACACCCTATCTCCAACCTCAAACTAAAGGTCGGACCTTCTTTTGTCTGCGTAGGACTTCTGTCTATCTTGGGCAATTTTCATTCGTCTTCGTATCAAGTCCACTTTTTCTGAAGTTTCTCTGATCATGTCTGGCCCAAGTATGAGCTTGTCTGTAAACTCCCACCAACAAGTTGGTGATCGACATGGTCTTCCAAATAAAGCTTCCAAGGGTGCCATGCCTATGGTGGCTTGGTAGCTATTGTTGTAGGCAAACTCCACCAAAGGAAGATGATCCTCCCATGTGCCTCCAAAATCAAGAATGCACAGTCTCAAGAGATCTTCTAGTACTCTGACCCTTTCCATCTGACCATCGGTTTGAGGGTGATAGGCAATCCTTAAGCATAGGTGTGTGCCTACAGCCTCTTGCAAACTCCTCCAAAACTCGCTTGTAAAGATAGGGTCTCGATTACTCACTATACTGGAGGGTATCCCATGGAGTCGAACTATCCCTTTAAGATTAATAAATGCTAGAGACGAGGCAGTTCTTCTACTCTTAGCAGGTATAAAGTGTGCGCTTTTAGTGAGCCTGTCCACTATTACCCAAATACTGGTATTGCCCCTTCTTGACCTAGGCAACCCATCAATAAAGTCCATCGAAATACTATCCCATTTCCACTGTGGGACCTCTAGAGGATGAAGCAAACCACCAAGCTTCTTCTGCTCTGCCTTGACTTGCTGGCATATCAAGCACTTAGAGACGAACTCAGCTACATCCCTCTTCATGCCATTCCAAAGAAAACCCTTTTTATATCTTTATACATCTTGTCTCCACCTGGGTGTATGGTCAATTTAGAATGATGTGCTTCTTCGAGAACCGCCTTCACCAAATCCCTTGCTTGTGGGACGCATAGTCTTCCATCCCGCCTCAACCAACCCTTATCATCGATGGAGTATCTATTGAGGTGACTAGAAGTCTCACCCCTAATTAGGTTATCCATTACATCAACTAGCTGATGGTCTTCACGTTGCGTGGTTCCTATTGAGTACAAAAGAGTAGATTGCACTTCTAGCGTGCTAACAAACCAGGTACAAATTCAGAGGAGGGTCTAAAGTCAAAGTTTGCTATGTACTCCAAGCTTTGCCTTTCTACAAAGAGAGGACTTAAGGTCAGCTTCTTTCTACTCAAGGCGCCTGCTACCACATTGCCCTTGCCAGGGGTATAGGAAATCTCAAAATCATATGAGGCAAGGAACTCCATCCACCTTTGTTGTCTTAAGTTAAGATCTTTCTATGAGAAAAGGTACTTTAAATATTTATGGTCAGTAAACAGTTCAAACTTTTCTCCTAGTAGGTAATGACGCCATGAATTAAGAGCGAAAACAATGGCAGCTAGCTCCAAATCATGAGTTGGGTAGTTCTTCTCATGTACCTTCAACTACCTTCCCCCATAACAAACAACCTTGCCTTCTTGCATCAAGACAACGCCTAATCCTGTACCGCATGCGTCTATGTATACGATAACCATTTTGCTCCCATCAGGCAATGTCAGAATTGGGGTTGTTGTTAGAGCCCTTTTCAAACGTTGGAAAGCAACATTGCAGTCCAAATCCCAAGCGAAAGTTAGGTTCTTCTTCGTCAACCTTGTAAGTGGGGCTGAGATTTTTGTGAAGTGTTTAATGAACTTTCGGTAAAAGCCCGCTAGCCAGAGAAAGCTTCGGACTTCGGTTGCATTCCGCGGAACCTTCCAATCTTGCACTGCAACTACATTTGCAGGGTCCACAACTATCCCCTCTTTGGACACCGCATGTCCAAGAAACCTTACTTCTCTCCAGAAATGGCATTTGGAGAATTTGGCTTTCAGCTGATGTGCACGAAGAGTATTGATGATTTCCCTTAAATGCAAAGCATGTTCTTCCTCACTTTTCGAGAAAATCAAAATGTCGTCCGTGAAGACCACCACAAACTTATTAAGGAACTCCCTGACCCTACTCCTTAAGTCAACAAAATAAGAAGGTGCATTTGTCAAGCCAAAAGGCATGACAAGCCATTCGAAGAAACCATCCGGGGTTCTGAACGCGGTCTTATCAATCCTGCCTTCAGCCACTCTTAGCTGATGAAACCCTGTAGCCAGATCTAGTTGGGAGAAATCCGATGCACCTACAAGCTGATCAAACAAGTCGTCTATTCTTGGAAGTGGATGCCTATTCTTCTTGGTCATCTTGTTTAGCTCCCTATAGTCAATGCGTAGGCGAAGTGAACCATCCGCTTTGGTTGTGAATACTACTGGAGCACCCTATTCAGAAATACTCCGCCTTATGAACCCCTTTTCGAGCAGCTCTTTAACTTGCTTGCTGAGCTCTTTCCTCTCCCTTGGAACCATATGTCTAATGGGTAGAGCTACAGGTTTTTCCTTATTAACAAGCTATATGCGGAAGTCTATCTCCCGCTTCGAAGGTAAGCCCTTCACCTCTTCAAATACATATGAGTATTCATGGGCTGCTCTAACAGATTGCAAGTTTTCAACAGACGCATCAAGAGATTCTAGGTAGCTAAGCATAACAAAATTCATGGGATTACAAGAGATTTCGAGAGTGTTACCGAGGCGAGTCACAAGTCTAACCACTCTCTTTTCACAATCGAGGATGACACCATTACTGGATAGCCAATCCAGGCCTAGAATCAACCCATAGCACGTGAAGCCCAAAACATAGGCATTAATTACATCTAAACCCAACGCTTAGTATAGAAATATCCAAATCCAAACAAATCATGGATAAATAGCCTAACCCCCAATTGGATTTGAAACAACCAAGGGATCCTCTACTATACTGGTGTCTAGGTGCAGAGATTCAACTAAAGCAGTAGATATAAAAGAGTGCGATGCGCCAGAATCAAAGAGTGTACGAATAGGATGATCAAAAAGATAAACTTAACTCTCAATAGAAATATTTCTACCTTGTTCTTGAGGAGGTGCTATGAGAGTGTGAACCTGCCCTCCAGAATTAGATCCAGTCCTCTGCCCTTGCCCTTGCTTTCTTGGGCAGTCCTTAGCCATGTGTCCTGTCTCGCCGCACTGAAAACAACCACCCATCTTCCTGTTCTTCTTTCTGTAGTCCTTAATCAGATGTCCAGGAATGCCACAAAAATTACACTTCCTCTTGTTATGGGGTTTGTTATTCTTCCCACCCTTCTTTGAATCTGTTTTCTTATTCCGCGATCCCTCCACTTTCTTATCTTGAGGTACTTCCACCTTTGCCTCTTTCTTGCCATCCTTGTCTTCCTCATGTAACAGTGCCATGTCCACCAGTCTCTCATAAGTCGCACCCATAGGTATATGGGACATAGCTAGGCTTTGCAGTGGCTCATTCAACCCTTTAACAAAACAGAGAGCCTTCTTATGTGGAGCGTTCACTAGCTCTAGTCCGAATCTAGCTAGCTGGTTGAATTGGTTGACGTATTCCTTAACCGACATACTTCCCTGTTTGAGAGCTAAGAACTTTTCCATCTGTAGGCTTCGTTCAGCTTGTGAGAGGAATTTCGTTTCAAACCTCATTCTGAAATCCTCCCAAGTTTCAACTGGTCTCTCAGCATTATTTACATCCCACGAATAAGAGGCTTCGTCTTTAAGCAACCATACGGCCAACTGTATCTTCTACCTATCGTCCACGTCTAAAATAACAAACAAATCCTCGGTTTCTTTGAGCCAGTTTCTTGCTTCTACAAATCAATCAGGCCCATTAAAGTTCTTTCCACCCATGGCTCGAAATTCTCTACATATCTTTGAGAAAGCATTTGCACGCGGAGGAGGAGGAACAAGTGCAGCTGGGGGAGGAGGAACGTCTGTTGGGCCTGCATCATTAGCCCTAGCCTCTAGCTACCTTCGGAACCAGCCAGGTACCGGTACACCACCTGGAAGGTTAAGATCCCCAGACATGCTGAAACGAAAAAGAAAAGATTCAAAACAAAGGATAGAAAGATAGTGCATATGGCTTTTGGGATTATGCCTTTTAAAATAAAAACAACATATTTTTCTTGAAAATTCTTCTTTAAACTTCTTTTTGAAAATTAGTTTCCAATATTTTTATCTGATCTGGCAACCATCAGCTCTGATACCAAGTGAAACACCCCACCTCCGTTAAGGTCACTCACAAAGGGAATGCCTTAACTTCGGTGGAGCATTATAGGTAAAAGATGTAGATAATTTACAAGACAGACATATAAGCAGCGGAAAGACTAAATTCATTTCATAAATACGTGGTTCAGTCAAAACATTACAACAACTGTCTCAAACCAACTTCCAAATCATTACAACAAAATCTCTGTCTTGATTAAAACATAAAGAAGCATAAAATAAAAATAAGGCAGCATAAATCCCCAATAAGAGTGTATCCGAATTCATAGCCCAAGGAAAGAGAATCCAAGAAATACATCTACTCGCCTCAAGCTAGAAAGGGTCTGAGCTAAGCTGAAGTATTCCCTCCCTACGGACCTAGGGTGGGGGGGACGGAAGAAAAGAAGACGAAAGAAAATGGGTCAGACATAAGCCTGGTAGTCCAGTGATTATTCAACATGTAAACAAGTAAAAGGATCATGACATGAATAAACTGAACATAGGACAATACCCTAGAAATAAGATAACAAATAAGTTATGATATACTAAATACACTATCGCAATCATTTCCATTTCTCTGCACCTACTAACTATTGTTTCAACCAGCTTCACGTGCTCATAACAAAATGATCCCCTTTATCGATCGGCTCCTACTCATATACGTTTACCACTTGTGTAACAACCCGGATTCCGACAGACCGAATTTTTTTCAAAAATCCAATCTATCGAAACCGGAGTTGGGTGCTCTGGTATCCTGTAGAAAAAGACAAAGATAAAGAAACATGTCAGAACTCGTAAAGCATCTTACAGCGGAAGGAAATAAAGTATAATATTCAAATATTGCTTTACCTTATTTACGATACTGCTAAACCAGCATCCAAAGCTATAACATCTCTGTCATGAACCTAACTTGGAAGTATGTAATGAGGAGGGGGTCAGAACATAAGTTCTGTGTGAGTGGACTTAGAATAAACTTCAGTATAATCCTACATATACCGTTCAGTTACATTTTCTTGGTTATTAGGTTGTAAACAATGTTAGCTCTTTAAGCTATACTCATGTCTCACTAGTAGTTTAACCTAATACAATGTATATGTAGATACCCCAACTCGTCTAGTCCTTTTCATATATATATACAGTCCCTTGCCGTATGTCGTACGGGCTTCATCATGTAAATCTATACTACTTTAGTATAGTGCCACCATTCTCGAAATCGTTTGGACTGCCACTCTCGATCTTGCTAGATTTCGTGTATCATCTAGATCTAATCCAAGGTTTACTATCGAGTGCTTCCTAGATTCAACCAGGGTTTACGCTACCCAGGGCCACTGGGGTTTATGCTACTTGCTTCTCGGATTCAGGGTTTACGCGACCTAGGTCCAACTAAGGATTATGCTACCTATCGAACGATGCTCCCTGGTCTAGGACACACTACCCAGAGCGATATATATTCCTAGACATTCCCCACGTACGTGTCGTGAATCGTAATCGATGTCTAGTTGCACATGTCCACTATATGTGCGTCCCGAGTCCCGTGGCAGGGCTAATCAAGAAACACGGAACTCACTCGGGAGCTTAAAGTTATCCGCCGATGCAGATGCTAAGGTATGTTTTTATCTGTGTGTGGTTGTGATCCCAATTTACCCCTCCCTCAACTAATGAAAGGCACCTTAGAAAATCAAGAATGAGAACTGTACCCAGGCCCCCTATGCCCCCACAAACCTATTGGCCAACCTCACCCATAACTAGATAGCAAGTATACGGTCTTTTGGAGTTCTCCGCCTTTCCGCTTCACCTGCTCGATTGAATCAAGATAGTAGGTAGACGACGACTTGCTATCACAGGGCTAAACAAGATACGCTGACCCATCCTAGTCTTTAGGTAGCTTATATTGCAACCAAGGCATTCCCTTGGCTCTTCTAACGCATACCTTAACCTCTGTGAGCCCAGGAGGATCATCAGCAACCTCACAAAGGGATACCAAGAGTACCCTCATGTCCCTTCGAAGCCGCGTGCTTCGTAACCCAGTTCGTTGAAGCCTTCTTCATGATCAAATGGACGTTCGCTCCTCCTCGTGTTCTACTAGGCCTTCTTGACTAAGGTTTGCTACTTAGTTCTTTTAACTAAGGTTTACTACTTAGTTTCCTGAATCGTTAGCTTTCTTAACTAAGGTTTACAACTTAGTCCTCTTAACTAAGGTTTACAACTTAGTCCTCTTGATCGTTCGTCTTCTTAACTAAGGTTTACAACTTAGTCCTCTTAACTAAGGTTTATTACTTAGTCCTCTTAACTAAGGTTTACTACTTAGTTTCTGTTAATTAGTTCTCTTTAACTAAGTTTTGTTACTTAGTTCCTTTTAACTAAGGTTTACCAATGAATTCAAGCATGACTTAAGTTCTCTTTATCAAATGATAGTGTACGGGTGTTTTCCCACATTTCCAGCTTAGATTAACTTATTTCATGGTATAAGTCGTCCCACCCTTCGAGTCTTATATTACATCTTAAGTCATATTCATTTCTTACACCTAGGATAAGTTTATCTATTATTTAATCATATCATTCCCCACTTTTCCTTGCTTTGATACTGTTATATTGGTTAAGTTTTCCCTTGTGTCCAAGTTGACTTAACTCCCATTCACGTATTCAATTCAGCCCACGTACCATGCCAAATTGGTTAAGTGTTCTCTATCAATTCATGTTGACTTAACCCACCCATATATCATTTCAAATTGGTTAAGTGTTATCTCATCTTCCTTATTGTTTTCTATAACTTATCTTGTCCCATAAGTTATAATTTCCACCTATTATTCTTTCTTGCCTTATTCAAGTTTATTCATAATAGGTTATTTTTCATTCCCCATTTCTTGTCATTAATTTTAGATTTTACTTAACCCTTCCATTTACTTAACCCGTTACTTAACCTTTACCCAATTCAATTAATTTATGATACCGTTACGGGTCCCATTTGGTTAAGCTTATCTAAATTTTTGTTTCACATCTCACCCGTGTCCCACTTAACCTCCTTTTCTTATAGTTTCCATGTCTTACACATGTCTTACTACGGTTAAGTCTACCTTATTCGTGTTTTACATCACATGTCTTACAACAGTTAAGTCCACATTAGTCATGCTTTACATGTCATTTATATCACCTACTTAACCCTCTAACCATACCCATGTCACCCACTTGTCTTATTATGGTTAGTATTTCTTAATTTATTTATTATGCTATAGCGATGTATGACCTCTCACATTAGACGTCCGTTCGTGGCTGCTGGATTTGTCGAGCGGTTCCGGGCAGTCTTACACCACAAACGCACCAAACCTCGTGTCATAAACCGTTACGCCTCTAGTTCTTACCGTTGACCTCTCACATTAGACGTCCGCTTGTGGTTGCTGGATTTGTCGGGCGGTTCCGGGCAGTCTTACACCACAAACGCGCCTAACCTCGTGCCATAAGCATTCATTAACAATCGTCTTTCACCCAAACCCCAAATTCATGTCATGCGTTCTAAATTCAACTTAATTACAATTCATGTCTATTCTAGTTGTCATAGGCAAATTATAAATTTGCAAGCACGTTCATGTTCATAGTCCCGTTAATAGGCTATACCTATTATTCCAATTTCTCAATCACATTCCATATTCACTAATTCCAATTAAATTTACACAATTTCATGTTACCATCATAAGTCAGGATCCATAATTATGCGCTATTCACCATAGATTCATGTTCCCAAATCATACCCAAAGATTCATTATGAATTATTCCCCAAAATTATCAATTCAAACTTTATTTCATTAAATAATCCCCATATACAATTTGCCAATTTTCCCAAATATTGCAATAATAATTGTTATGCCCCAATCCCAAATTACAGATTATATTCCTCGATTGCATGAAATAAATTTTGCCCAATATTTGCAACAACAATTGTTATACCACAAACCCCAAATTACATATTATATTTCTCGATTGCACAAAATAGATTATGCCCAACATTTCCATATTCCAACCGCACATATGTATAATAAGATTTTCGTCTAGGTTCAAGATAACCTATATCCAAAAATAAAAAGGGAAAGGAGGATAAAAGGAACAACTATTATAACATGAATCTTGAATTAAATTAATAACTGGGAAATGATCAACTATAATAATACTATTATACAATAAAATTATTATAATTCCACTCATCTTGACTTGTTTAGAGAAAATAAACGATTTGTTGATGTAGATTGCTGATTTAATCTTCTTATTTGATTGTTGGTGAAGAGCTTGAATCGTTGATGAAGAATTTTGCTTCTTGATTTGATTAAACTCCAAAGTTGATGAAGAACTTGCAATTTAGTTTAGGGTTTTGGGGCGGCGGCCATGTTTGGTTGAATTTTGGCGGCATGGAGGCGTCAGAAGGAATTGTTTATGAATTAGGTTAGGTCTAGGCACTATTTTATAGGTGTAGAGAGTGTTTTAGAGCCATCAGATCGCCCTAGAAGCCATCTGGTCCGTCCAACACATAAAAAATCGTCACTGCTCAGATCTGGAAAAATCAGGGGGAGGTCGACACTAAGGTCGACCCCTAGATCGACCTCCCTGGGTAGGTCGAATCCCTGGTTGACCTCCCTGGGTAGGTCAACCCCCAGGTCGACCTGCCTTGGTATTTTCCTATGTAAATTCTGAATTTTTGCTGAATCTTCCGAAGGCCATAACTCTTTCATACATAGTCCGATTTTCGAAAACTTATACTGTATTTCAAGAAGAATTCCGAGACGAACACAATGGTGATGTCCGTTTTACTTAATTCCTGATATTTAAATTAAGTATCCTTATTTTTTGTCATCTCTGTTATGTACACTGTTATCGAATTAATTTTTCCTTCACTTCCATATATTAATAAATTTTTCATTATACATCACCATTATTTACCTATCTATGCATATACACATATTTTTACGTATTTTTAATTATATTAAAAATGCGGGGTGTTAAACTTGTGTTATTCGACCCCGCTTGATTGTAGATGGCTGTGTTGGTTCCACCATGGGGTGTATCAAATCCTATGGTGGCAACCCGACACAATTCAACATGCACAGTGTATAATTACTGATGCCCAGTGCCTGCTTTTTCCACTTCGGAGTACGTGCACGCCCGCACTCCGTCGGAACCTACACTAACGCAACACCCACCGTTGTTTTGACCGCTTATAATCAGCCTAGTAATCGTGCCCCACCGTGCCTAGTTCAGAGTACCATGATACATCTATGTGGGTTACTGCTGAAATGGGTCCCCGTTACTAGGGTTTCCTAATCAACATGTTAAAATAGTTAAGTGTTCTCAAATTAACCTAACCCCACCCATCAGTTTAGTTAACATGTTGTGTTGGTTAAGCGTTGCCTTAATTAACTTAACCCTACCATTCTTAGCCTGCCTGTTTCTTAGCTTTAATTCATTCATTAAAGCACCA
The DNA here is from genome assembly GCA_030737875.1 of Allium sativum. Taxonomy (NCBI): domain Eukaryota; kingdom Viridiplantae; phylum Streptophyta; class Magnoliopsida; order Asparagales; family Amaryllidaceae; genus Allium; species Allium sativum. Next base: position 175,292,551 of record CM060913.1, on the reverse strand, counting down.
ACCTCTCACATTAGATCTACATTGTTGTGGTTGCTGAATGTGTCGGTCGGTTCCGGGTAGTCTTACACCGCAACTCAATCTAACCTCGGGTTCTTTTGGGCTTAATTGGATTTGTGTAATTCTATGTAAGTTCCCGTTCATATGCTTAGGATTCATGTTAATTAGATCTAAAAAGCAAGTTCATTGTCCTATGCCAAAATTATATGAAATATGTTTAGTTAGATCCATATTATTTTATGTTGTTGGAATGGTACATGCTCCGTTCTTTTCCCTTTTGTGTATGAGTTAGGTTAAGTTGCGAGCCTAACGTTCTATGTGAATTATGCAAACGTATAACGGGGGTAACATTGGGAAAAACATTATGGCATAGTTTGGCTCATAATCATGTAAATGATTAGTAGCATTAAATGGTATAATTTATATACCTAAAAATTACGAACATGATTTAGAGGGTAAATGAGCATGACTTGAATGACAATAATTGTGGATAATTTACATATAAATATGAAGCGTAAATATGTAAATCAAGTAAAAGACGAATATGCATAACCCAAGGTTAGATTGAGTTACGATGTATGACTGCCCGGAATCGCCCGGCACATCTAGCAACCGTAACAATATAGATCTAATGTGAGAGGTTAGCGCATTAAGCCCAAAAGAACCCGAGGTTAGATTGAGTTGCGGTGTAAGACTGCCCGGAACCAAACGGCACATCCAACAACCACAACAATATAGATCTAATGTGAGAGGTTGGTGCTTTAATGAATGAATTAAACTAAGAAAAAGGCAGGCCAAGAATGGTAGGGTTAGGTTAATTAAGGAAACACTTAACCAATACAACATGTTAATTAAACTGATGGGTAGGGTTAGGTTAATTTGAGAACATTTAACCATTTTAACATGTTGATTGGGAAACCTTATTAACAGGGACCCATTTCAGCAATAACCTACATAGATGTATCACGGTACCCTAAACTAGGCAGGGTGGGGCACAATTACTGGGCTGATTATAAGTGGTCAAAACAATGGCGGGTGGTGTGTCAATGTAGGTTCCGACGGAGTGCGGGCATGCACGTACTCCGGAGTGGAAAAAGCAGGCACTGGGCATCAGTAGTTATACACCGTGCATCATGAATTGTGTCGGGTTGCCACCATAGGATTTGATACACCCTATGGTGGGACTAGCACAGGTATCTACAATCAAGCGGGACCGAATGACACAAGTGGTAAACGTATATGAGTAGGAGCCGATCGATAAAGGGGATCATTTTGTTATGAACACGTGAAGCTGGTTGAAACAATAGTTAGTAGTTGCATAGAAATGGAAATGAGTGCGATAGTATATTTAGTATATCTTACCTTATTTGTTATCTTATGTCTAGGGTATTGTCCTATGTTCAGTTTATTCATGTCATGATCCTTTTACCTGTTTACATGCTGAATAATCACTGGACTTACCAGGCTTATGTCTGACCCATTTTCTTTCGTCTTCTTTTCTTCCGTTTCCCCCCTCCAGGTCCGCAGGGAGCGAATACTTCAATTTAGCTTAGAGCCTTTCTAGCTTGAAGAGAGTAGATGTATTTCCTGGATTCTCTTCCCTTGGGCTATGGCTTCAGATACACTCTTATTAGGGATTTATGCTGCCTTATTTTTATTTTATGCTTCTTTATGTTTTAATGAAGATAGAGATTTTGTTGTAATGATTTGAAAGCTGGTTTGAGACAGTTGTTGTAATGTTTTGACTGAACCACGTACTTATGAAATGAATTTAGTCTTTTCGCTGTTTATATGTCTGTCTTGTAAATTATCTGCATCTTTTACCTATAGCGCTCCATCGATGTTAAGGCATTCCCTTTGTAATTGACCTTAATGGAGGTGGGGTGTTTCAGAGACGGTGACAGAGGCACAAGCGTGGCTTAAGACAACTGAGAAGATCTTGGGAGGATTAGAGCTAGAAGAGCATAGGAAGCAATTTATGGCGACATGATTCCTGAAGGACCAGGCTCAGATTTGGTGGGAAATGGCTGTGATTGGTGGTAATGAAGTTGATGTAACTTGGGAGATATTTAAAGAGCTATTCAATGAGAAGTTTATTCCACCTCACGAAGTTGAACGCCTTTATGATGAGTTTGCCCACCTCCAACAGGGAAGTATGACTATTGTCGCATATGTGAAGAAATTTGACGAGCTCTCCAGATATGCCCCTGAGTTAGTTCAGGACCCGCTTTAGAAGAATAAGAGGTTTATTAATGGTCTTGCGAGAAGTTATCATAATAGAGTGATGGCACACATCGAGCGTCCATTTGCTAAAGTGGTCGAGATGGCCTGCAGATATGAAGAGATTGACCAGAAAGGTTCCAATTAAGATCGAGAAAGGAACTAAGCCAATAACAAGAGAAAGGAGTCGGACAAGAAACCTGAGGCAGGCATCTCTTCTACCACCAAGCCCCAAGAGAAGAAGAAGATGGACATGTCTAAGGTAAAGTGCTTCAACTGCCAGAAGATAGGGCATTTTGACTATGAATGCCGAGCTCCCAAGAGACCAAGAAGGAACGAGTCTGGACTGAGTCAAAACAGCGGGCAGAATCCCCATGGCCCACGGGAATGCTTTAACTGCCACAAGCCTGGGCACCTTATCAAGAATTGACCTTTGCTCAAGAAATATGAAGTGGCACATGTCTATGACGGAGCGGCTGCACCGGCTTCTTCCGAAGGAGCTAGTAAACCTGATGTTTTAGGAGGTACTCTTAACATTAAGAACATTCCTATTACAGTTTAGTTTGATACGGGTGCATAAAGAAGTTTTATTTCTAATGGCACGATTAAAAAGCTTAAATTGAAACCAAGAAAACTTAAAGCACCGATTAGAGCCCATAGCCCGATAGTAGGTTTCACTTATCCTCGATCAATACTGTAGAGTGCCTGTTTCTTACTCTTACTTCCAATTCCCATTTGACTTGATCGTTATGAGTTTTTCTGGATACGATATCGTTCTTGGGCTAGATTGGCTAATGAAATATGAGGCTGAGTTACCTTATGCCGAAAGAGTAGTCAAAATCAAAACCAAATTTGGAGATATTATTGCTATTCCATGCCACGACTCAGCCATAGATCGGAAAGAATTTTGGTCTTCTCTAGAAGTCACTCCTTCTTCTATTGAGGATATTCCTATCGTCAGAGACTACGCGGATGTGTTTGAAGAAGTAGACAGCTTACCTCCGTGCAGAGAAATCGACTTCAGAATTGACTTAGTTTCGAATGCAAGGCCCGTTGTACACCCCATTCGGAGAATGTCACTGAAAGAAAAAGAGGAACTGAGCAATCAAACTAAACAACTTTTGTGGAAGGGTTTGATCAGACCTAGTTTCTCGAGATGGGGTGCAGCAGTGGTTTTCGTCCCAAAGTCAGACGGTACCCTCAGGCTATGTGTGGACTACCGTGATCTAAATAAGCAAACTCTAAAAAATAAATACCCACTGCCCCGCATTGATGATCTGCTAGACCACTTGAATGGAGCATGAGTATTTTCTAGGATGGACCTAGCTATAGGTTTCCACCAATTACGCATTACCGAGGAATGTGTTCCTTTGGCAGCTTTCAGAGGGACAGACTTATTTTATGAATAGCTAGTGATGCCTTTCGGCTTATGCAATGCTCCAGCATACTTCGTTGATCTGATGAATAGAGTCTTCCGCGATGTTTTAAATAAATTCGTGCTGGTGTTCATCGATGATATCCTAATCTTTTCTAAATCCACTGCTGAACATGAAAAGCATCTAAAAGAAGTCATGGAGATTTTGCGTAGAAATGTGCTGAAAGCCAAATTCTCCAAGTGCATATTCTGGCAAGAAGAGGTGAAATTCCTCGGCCATGTTGTATCTAAGGAAGGCATTTTAGTAGATCCAGGAAAGATCTCAGCCATCCAAGATTGGAAGCAGCCTACCATGCCCACAGAAGTTAGAAGTTTCTTAGATCTGGCTGGCTATTATTGGAAATTCGTTAAGGATTTCTCGAAATTATCTTGTCAATTGACGAAGCTGACTAAGAAGCATACAAAGTTCATTTGGACACCCGAATGTGAGGCTGCTTTCCAATAGCTGAAATGGAGGTTGATCGCTGCTCCTGTGTTGACCATTATTGATGGCAATTAGGATCTGAAAATCTGGACAGACGCCACTAGAGAAGGTTATTCTTTTCATCTAAATAAACATGTCAGAGATGACATTTTTATAATGTCAAATCTTATTTTAACATGTTATCCTTTTATCAATTTAAGGAATTGGTGCGGTGCTAATGCAAAGGGACAAAGTTGTGGCATATGCTAGTCGCCAGTTAAGACCGCATGAGAAGAATTACGCTACTCATGATCTTGAGCTAATAATGGCCATCGTATTTGCTTTAAAGATATGGAGGCACTATCTCTTGGGTAAGAAATTCGAGTTGTATACTGATCACAAATCCTTAAAGTAACTGTTCACCCAGAGAGATTTGAACTTGAGGCAGCATCGTTGGGTTGAATTCCTTGCACCCTATGACCTAGACATCTTATATACTCCAGGGAAAGCCAATGTAGTGGCAGATGTACTCAGTAGGAAGAATACAGCCAGCACCAATCTTATCCTCGCCAATCTCATTATTACACTTTCCTTGATCAATAAGATCTCTGATCTTCAGAAGAATGATGAATTTATTCAGAGAATCAGCAAAAGAGTCAGGGAAGGCGAACCCACAGTTTCCAAATTGACGATAAAGGGGTTCTGAGGCTATTGGGCCGAATTTGTGTTCCGAATCTTCCTGAGCTAAGAAAGGAAGTATTGGACGAATGTTGTAACACCCCGCAAATTCTATAACTGTGAAATTAACAAATTAAAGTATAATTAATCTGAAATCAAAGAACTAAGGGAAACGGGATACGCCATTGCGTTCGTCTCGGAAAAATACGCGAAATAGAGTCCGAGTTTTCGAAAAACGGAGTCCGTATGAAGAAGATATGGCCTTCGGAAGTTTGAGAATCAAGTTTAAATTCAAACAGAATAAAATAAATCAGGTTTAAATTCGAAATTGGGGCCCAATGGGCCAGGGCGGAAAAAACACCCGCCTGACCCACCAAGTCGACTGGGCTGTCGACCTGGTCTAACCAGGTCGACAGGCCTGTCGACAGGGCTGTCGACAGGGGTGTCGACCTGGTCCAGACCCAGGTCGAGCCCAGTCTAACCCGGCTGGCCTATTCTCTATGTGGTCGATTTTCTGTGGTCTGCTTTGTCATTAGGGCTAGGTGGCAAGCTCTAATTGGTCTCTCCTTAGGATGAATGGCTATGATCAATCCAGGCAACATCAATGGCTCTAATCAATTCATAAACCCTATAAAAAGGACCCTAGACAAACCCTAATCTATTCATTCATAAATAAAAACAAAGCCGCCATGTTGCTGAGGAGCGTCTAGGATTAGCCACCAAATTGGAGAGAAGATTAGGAGGAAAATTCTAAAGCCTAAAGCAATTCAAGCAAATCAAATCAAACCGCATCTTCTTATTCCTGAATTAGAGAATTCGCCGCAACCATTGTAAGTAGAGTATTACTTTGGTATGAACAAATGATTGTGTAGATATGTATACTTGATTTGTGGCGATAAAGTAATTCATATTTGTGCGTTGGAATATTGTATACGTTTGGATATTCTTGAATTATGTTGTTCATTATGAAAAACTACATGCGGTAGTTTTATGCAAGTATGACGTTTGGATATTCGCAAAATATGTAATTTATGTTGAAGCTACATGTATGTAGTTGTTAAATTGAAAATCATTCAAGTTTGGGGTTTTGCTACTATGCCATCATAATGTGTATTTTTACACAAACATCATTTTTGTGAGGAAATTGGAATAAGTTTAGGTTGTTATAATCCATATGAAATCATGTTGATAATTGGGCATCATGGTCTATGTATTAAGCCATGCTTTGTATTAGAAAACCTATGTGCAAACATATGAATATGACTAGGCTATGATTGATATTTGACCATGTTAGTTCTATATTGTTAGCAAGAATTATATGATGACATATGTGAGACATGGCTAGGTTAGACTCAAAAATCCCTTTTTGCAAGTTTAAAGCAAACACCATGTTTAGGAATATTTATGCATAAGTATATTTATACCATCGTTATGTGATTAGACTTAAATCATGATTAAGTTGAACTATGCTTTTGTGTTAGTAACAAAGTATCCCCTTTGTAAACATGTAGAAACCTTATGAACATGACTTGTTTATGTTTGACATTATGCCTAAATAAGAACATAGGTCTATTTTTTAGTTAAGACAATGTGACACCTAATTTAGATTCTTATCTTAAGTTTACATGGTTTGATTCATGTCACCTATGCTTTATGACCAAAGTATATATGCAAGTACACCAGTTTCTATTTTGTATTTCCAACGTCATATTGCAAGTTCATGCGCTCACCTTCCCCTCTTTGTGTATGTAATCACGCTTTAAGCCTCCCCTTTTCGCATGGCTAAGTTGGGCTTTAAAAGGCTAAGCCCAATATATATATATAATAAACGGACGTGTTAAACGGGGGAAAATAACGTTGGGTTAAAATTACTAATGAATGAAAATATAAAATAGAAGGGCCCAAGTTCAAGTATGGGTTGGGCCCATGATTGGTGTAACCTTTACACCATTTACTTAATAATTGGCCGCAAATATTTACATATAAGAAAATAAAGAAGAAAGACAAAATACGTAAATGTAGAACATACGATGTGTTTAACCCGAGGTTGGATTGAGTTGTGATGTAAACCTGCCCGGAACCGTCCGGCTGTCCAGTAGTCACAACAATACCTATCCAATGTGGGAGGTTAAACATGGAGCCCAGCAAGGACCCGAGGTTAGACTGAGTTGTGGCGTAAGACTGCCCGGAACCAACCGGCAACAGGCAGCCACAACAATACCTGTCTAATGTAAGAGGTCAGGGCCTTAATAAGACAATTAAGGCTGAGTCAGGAATGATAGGATTAAGTGAACTAAAGACTTAATCAAAATGGAACATGCTAAACAAAACGGACTGGTGGGGGTTAGGTTAGGAAACACTTAACCAACTTAGCATGTTGGCTAGAGATAGAAAACCTAGTAAAGGGGGACCCTTTCAGCAGTAACCCTAAAAGGTGTATCAGGATACCCTGAAACTAGGCAGGGTGGGGCACGATTACTGGGCTGATTGTAAGAGGTCAAATCGACGGCGGTGGTGTAGCAGTGTAGGTTCTAACGGAGTGCGGGCGTGCACACACTCCGGCGCAGAAAAATAAGGCACTGGACACCAGTAGCATACCTGTGCACTCTAAGGTTGTGTCGGGTTGCCACTATGGGACTTGATACACCCCATGGTGGGACCAGCATAGGTAACTACAACATCGGGGGCCGTAAGACAAATGTAACTATGCGAGTAGGAGCCGATCATCATAGAATGGATTACATCACCCTGATTATGGGGTGCCAGTTGGAAACTAGTTTATACGGGTTCAGAGATTAACATGGGGTACGATAGTATATTCGACCCTAGACAACTTAACCAAGTTTATAGTGCTTGCCCACTTCTTGTTATACTTATCATACCCAGTTCTTTATTCATAGACAAAATAGTACTAGACTTACTCAGGGTTTATGTCTGACTCTACTTTTCTTTCGTCTTCTTTCTTCCGTTCCCCTCCCCCCCCCCCCGGTCCTCAAGGAGGGAACACAGCAGCTTGACCAACCTCAACATCCAGCTTGAAGAAGAGAAATGTATTGCTTGGACTTTCCTGTTTTGAACTATGGCTTTGGACAATCCACTATGGGGGCTTTGGCAGTTTATCTATGTTTTATTTATGCTTCTTTAAAATAATGTACTCAAGACAGATTATGAAAGTGTTATGTTATGTTTTTGGAAAGGATGTTGTTGTAACACGTATTTGACTTTATGAAATAAAGTTTGTTGTTCTTCCGTTGTTTACAAATATGTGTGCTTATATCTGTCTTGTATATCTGTGACTTGTACTTATAAACCTCCACCAAAATTAGGGCATTCCCTTTGATAGTGACTCTAACGGAGGTGGGGTGTTTCACTTGGTATCAGAGCATAGGTTTACCAGATAACATAAATAGTTTTGAAAAATTATTTTCAAAAAAAAAAAGGAAATTTAAAGAAGCATTTTTAAAAGAAAAATATTATTTTATTTTAAAAAGGCAAAGTCCACTCCCCAAAGCCATAGGTACTATCTCTTATCCTTCGTTTTGAATCTATCCTTTTTGTTTCAGCATGTCCCAAGAACTTAACTTGCCGGAAGGGGTACCAATACCTGGTTGGTTTATACGGTTCTTAGAAGCAAGGGCCACTCAGCCAGGTCCTACCATTCCTCCTCCCCCAGCGGAAGGAAATCATCCAGCTGCAGCGGCACCTTTTCCTCCACCTCCTCCTCGGGGAAACACGTTTGCTAAGATATGTAAAGATTTTAAAGCTATGGGAGGAAGGGATTTCCATGGAACCGAGTCCTTCGTAGCAGCTAGAAATTGGCTGAAAGAAACTGAGGACCTATTCATCATCTTTGAGGTAGAGGATAGACAAAAAGTACAATTGGCAGTATGGCTATTGAAGAGCGAGGCTTCCTACTGGTGGGAAGTCACTAATGCTGAAAGACCAGTGGAGACATGGGAGGACTTTAGGGCAAGGTTTGAGACTAAATTTCTCTCAGATGCGGAAAGAAGTTTGCAGTTGGAAAAATTCTTATTTCTTAAACAAGGGGACAAGACAGTCAGAGAGTATGTGAATCAGTTCGATGAGCTGTCTAGGTTTGGGCTTGACCTAGTCAACACCCCACACAAGAAGGCTCTCCGTTTCGTCAAAGGGTTGAATGAGCCATTACACAGTTTGGCCATGACCCATATACCCATGGGAGCCACGTATGAAAGATTGGTGCAAATGGCATTGCTGAATGAAGAGGATAAGGGCAAGAAGAAAGAGGGTTTGCAGCCTAAGAAGACAGACTTTAAAAAAGGCGGGGAAGGCAACAAAGAGAAGAGGACGTGTAATTTCTGTGGCAAAGTGGGGAACTTAGTAAAGGACTGCCGGAAAAAAGAAGGCCAAGGAGAATGGTGGGTGCTTTTCTTGCGGTGAGACAGGCCATAGGGCTAAGGACTGCCCAAAGAAACGGGGACAGGGGCAGGGCGCTGGATCCACCCCAGGGGCACAGATTCATGTGCTGGAAGCGCCACCTTTGCAACAGCGAGGTACAAACACTTCTGTAGAAAGTGTAGTTTATCTTTACGATCAACCCGTTCGCACTTTATTTGATTCTGGCGCATCACACTCCTTTATGTCGTCTGCTTTAGTAGAATCTCTGCACCTAAAAACTAGTATGGTAGAGGACCCCTTAATTGGTTCAAACCCAATTGGGGGCCCAGCTCATTTGTCTATGATCTGTTTGGGATTGAAAATTTCTATTCTAAGTGTTGAATTTCAATGTAGTGCCTTTGTTTTGGGCTTTTCGGGGTATGGTTTGATTTTGGGTATGGATTGGCTATCCAGTAAATGGGGCCATCCTTGATTGTGAGAAAAGGGTTGTTAGGCTCCTAACCCAGCTCGGTAATACTTTGGAAATTTCTTGTAATCCCTCGTATGCGGTTATGCTTAGTTATCTTAAATCGCTAGATGCCTCTGTTGAAAATTTGCAATCAGTTAGAGTGGTCCGGGAATATCCGGATGTCTTCGAAGAGGTGAAGGGCTTGCCTCCGAAGCGGGAAATAGATTTCCGCATATATCTTGTAGATAATGCAAAGCCCGTTGCGTTGCCCGTTAGACACATGGCTCCACGAGAAAGGAAAGAGCTCAGTAAACAGATTAAAGAGCTTCTAGAAAAGAGGTTCATTAGGAGGAGCATTTCAGAATAGGGCGCTCCAGTAGTGTTCGCCACTAAGGCTGAAGGTTCATTTCGCTGATGCATGAGTTGTAAAGAATCACCTTAGTAAGTACATTTGGCAACATAGTTGACATTTGTTTATTTTCAAGAGATAATTCATCTATGTGGAATACCTTCTAGTAAGTGAACAAGATCCAAGATTCACTAATGAATTTTGGAGAGCTTGCATGGAACCATGAGTACGCAGTTAGGCTTGAGCCAAGTATACTAGAAGGAGAATAAGTGAAAGAGGAACGAGAAATAGGTTCCAACTCATATTTTGGAAACAAGAATTAAGAAGCTACGAAATTGTGAAGTTAAAGACGGACAAAGCATAATGGAGTTAAGCTCAAGAAATGCGGCTTAGAAGATTGAAGACTAGATTCGTGCATCGTATCTCTTCTTAAGAGTATATCCTTGATCCCTCTCTTCCTGTAAAGCTCACTTGCATGCTATCTTTTGTGTATATCCTCTCGGTCCTATTCTTAATCCAATTTCTATTGCAAACCCCATAGGGAGTATGACTCATCTGTTAGTAACACATGTTGGGGCTCGAGGGTGTTCATTGATTTTACTAAAGTTTTTGGGCTTTATAGGATACGGGTTCGTTTTAGGAAGGGACTCCCTTGTGACCTAAAAGGAGTCCATCATGCTTAGTTTCCTAGAATCATATATGGTGGTTGGGTTGAGTAATTCTTTGGGTGTCAGTCTGATGTTGATTTCGGTCTTCGGGGCTGATGCTTAGAGAGTTCTTCTCCTAATCAATATATATGTGGCATAGATTTCCAGTTTCGACATTGCCTAATGGGCACAAAGTTTTTACTTGCTTCTATCATTCGACTATACCTTTAGGTAGGACCATTCCCTATCATTGAGAAAATTTGGAAAATGGCCTATAGATTAGAGCTACCCGAGAAGTTGGCTGGAGTCCACAACGTTTTTCACGTTTCACATCTCCGAAAATGTCTACATGAGTCTGCTGAAGTGGTAGAGCCAAATATACTCGAAGAGGCCGAAGTGGAACGCGAAGCAACCATAAGAAAGGTTCCAACCCGCATCTTAGGAACGGAAGTGAAGAAGCTACGCAACCGTGAAGTCAAGCTCGTCAAAGTTCAATGGAGCGACGCCGAGGGAGACACGACTTGGGAAACTGAAGCTAGAATACGTACTGCCTACCCTTTTCTGTTCGAGGGTACATCCTTGATCTTTCCTTTTTCCTTAAGTTGCGCTTTTATCTATCTTTTTAGGTATATTTCCTCGACCTTATCCTTTAGGTAGAATCTTTTTGGATGAAAACATGTAGTTGAAGCATGTTATGGATGATGGTTTCAAGTGGTTGCAAGTGATTGCTAGTGGTTGCTCGTGGTTGCATATACACACACAATCTAGGTTTTAGATCGGCTCAGTCACTTCATATTGCATATGCATATATGTTTGCATTCGTATATGGTTGAATTCTTATGTGTTGTCATGTGGATGTTGCATTTGTATTGAATGATTGTGCACTCATGTAGAATCAAGAATAGGAAAATTTGCATACATAATGGATTCATGGCACTTACATAATTCGCATTAAGGAGGTCAACTGAATCAGTAGACCGCCTGATTTTGCATTAGATAAGTACATGTACACACACACTTCGCATATGATCATGAAGCATTAGAAGTCTTTTAAGGACAATGGATGCTCGTGTTTGATGGATGAGTAGATGGATGATTGGATGTTAGGATATACATTTTCCTACACTTGAAGATTTCGGGGACGAAATCCTTTTAAGTGGGGAAGAATGTAACACCCCGCAAATTCTATAACTGTGAAATTAACAAATTAAAGTATAATTAATCTAAAATCAAAGAACTAAGGGAAACAGGATACGCCATTGCGTTTGTCTCGGAAAAATACGCGAAATAGAGTCCGAATTTTCGAAAAACGGAGTCCGTATGAAGAAGATATGGCCTTCGGAAGTTTGAGAATCAAGTTTAAATTCAAACAGAATAAAATAAATCAGGTTTAAATTCGAAATTGGGGCCCAATGGGCCAGGGCGGAAAAAACACCCGCCTGACCCACCAAGTCGACTGGGCTGTCGACCTGGTCTAACCAGGTCGACAGGCCTGTCGACAGGGCTGTCGACAGGGCTGTCGACAGGGGTGTCGACCTGTTCCAGACCCAGGTCGAGCCCAGTCTAACCCGGCTGGCCTATTCTCTATGTGGTCGATTTTCTGTGGTCTGCTTTGTCATTAGGGCTAGGTGGCAAGCTCTAATTGGTCTCTCCTTAGGATGAATGGCTATGATCAATCCAGGCAACATCAATGGCTCTAATCAATTCATAAACCCTATAAAAAGGACCCTAGACAAACCCTAATCTATTCATTCATAAATAAAAACAAAGCCGCCATGTTGCTGAGGAGCGTCTAGGAGTAGCCACCAAATTGGAGAGAAGATTAGGAGGAAAATTCTAAAGCCTAAAGCAATTCAAGCAAATCAAATCAAACCGCATCTTCTTATTCCTGAATTAGAGAATTCGCCGCAACCATTGTAAGTAGAGTATTACTTTGGTATGAACAAATGATTGTGTAGATATGTATACTTGATTTGTGGCGATAAAGTAATTCATATTTGTGCGTTGGAATATTGTATACGTTTGGATATTCTTGAATTATGTTGTTCATTATGAAAAACTACATGCGGTAGTTTTATGCAAGTATGACGTTTGGATATTCGCAAAATATGTAATTTATGTTGAAGCTACATGTATGTAGTTGTTAAATTGAAAATCATGCAAGTTTGGGGTTTTGCTACTATGCCATCATAATGTGTATTTTTACACAAACATCATTTTTGTGAGGAAATTGGAATAAGTTTAGGTTATTATAATCCATATGAAATCATGTTGATAATTGGGCATCATGGTCTATGTATTAAGCCATGCTTTGTATTACAAAACCTATGTGCAAACTTATGAATATGACTAGGCTATGATTGATATTTGACCATGTTAGTTCTATATTGTTAGCAAGAATTATATGATGACATATGTGAGACATGGCTAGGTTAGACTCAAAAATCCCTTTTTGCAAGTTTAAAGCAAACACCATGTTTAGGAATATTTATGCATAAGTATATTTATACCATCGTTATGTGATTAGACTTAAATCATGATTAAGTTGAACTATGCTTTTGTGTTAGTAACAAAGTATCCCCTTTGTAAACATGTAGAAACCTTATGAACATGACTTGTTTATGTTTGACATTATGCCTAAATAAGAACATAGGTCTATGTTTTAGTTAAGACTATGTGACACCTAATTTAGATTCTTATCTTAAGTTTACATGGTTTGATTCATGTCACCTATGCTTTATGACCAAAGTATATATGCAAGTACACCAGTTTCTATTTTGTATTTCCAACGTCATATTGCAAGTTCATGCGCTCACCTTCCCCTCTTTGTGTATGTAATCACGCTTTAAGCCTCCCCTTTTCGCATGGCTAAGTTGGGCTTTAAAAGGCTAAGCCCAATATATATATAATAAACGGACGTGTTAAACGGGGGAAAATAACGTTGGGTTAAAATTACTAATGAATGAAAATATAAAATAGAAGGCCCCAAGTTCAAGTATGGGTTGGGCCCATGATTGGTGTAACCTTTACACCATTTACTTAATAATTGGCCGCAAATATTTACATATAAGAAAATAAAGAAGAAAGACAAAATATGTAAATGTAGAACATACGATGTGTTTAACCCGAGGTTGGATTGAGTTGTGATGTAAACCTGCCCGGAACCGCCCGGCTGTCCAGTAGTCACAACAATACCTATCCAATGTGGGAGGTTAATCATGGAGCCCAGCAAGGACCCGAGGTTAGACTGAGTTGTGGCGTAAGACTGCCCGGAACCAACCGGCAACAGGCAGACACAACAATACCTGTCTAATGTGAGAGGTCAGGGCCTTAATAAGACAATTAAGGCTGAGTCAGGATTGATAGGATTAAGTGAACTAAAGACTTAATCAAAATGGAACATGCTAAACAAAACGGACTGGTGGGGGTTAGGTTAGGAAACACTTAACCAACTTAGCATGTTGGCTAGAGATAGAAAACCTAGTAACGGGGGACCCTTTTCAGCAGTAACCCTAAAAGGTGTATCAGGATACCCTGAAACTAGGCAGGGTGGGGCACGATTACTGGGCTGATTGTAAGAGGTCAAATCGACGGCGGTGGTGTAGCAGTGTAGGTTCTAACGGAGTGCGGGCGTGCACACACTCCGGCGCAGAAAAATAAGGCACTGGACACCAGTAGCATACCTGTGCACTCTAAGGTTGTGTCGGGTTGCCACTATGGGACTTGATACACCCCATGGTGGGACCAGCATAGGTAACTACAACATCGGGGGCCGTAAGACACACGTAACTATGCGAGTAGGAGCCGATCATCATAGAATGGATTACATCACCCTGATTATGGGGTGCCAGTTGGAAACTAGTTTATACGGGTTCAGAGATTAACATGGGGTACGATAGTATATTCGACCCTAGACAACTTAACCAAGTTTATAGTGCTTGCCCACTTCTTGTTATACTTATCATACCCAGTTCTTTATTCATAGACAAAATAGTACTAGACTTACTCAGGCTTTATGTCTGACTCTACTTTTCTTTCGTCTTCTTTCTTCCGTTCCCCCCCCCCCCCCAGGTCCTCAGGGAGGGAACACAGCAGCTTGACCAACCTCAACATCCAGCTTGAAGAAGAGAAATGTATTGCTTGGACTTTCCTGTTTTGAACTATGGCTTTGGACAATCCACTATGGGGGCTTTGGCAGATTATCTATGTTTTATTTATGCTTCTTTAAAATAATGTACTCAAGACAGATTATGAAAGTGTTGTGTTATGTTTTTGGAAAGGATGTTGTTGTAACACGTATTTGACTTTATGAAATAAAGTTTGTTGTTCTTCCGCTGTTTACAAATATGTGTTCTTATATCTGTCTTGTATATCTGTGACTTGTACTTATAAACCTCCACCAAAATTAGGGCATTCCCTTTGAGAGTGACCCTAACGGAGGTGGGGTGTTTCAAATGTCACAAGTCTAAGCTCAGGATTCGTCTGGGAGTGAGCAAGATGTATCATGACCTCAAGCGTACATTTTGGTGGAGATCTATGAAGAGAGACATTTCTATATATGTTGCTAGATGTCCCACCTGCCAGCAAGTCAAAAGCAATCAACAAAAGCTAGCAGGTCTGTTGCAAACGTTAGGGGTTCCTAGTTGGAAGTGGGACGAAATTTCTATGGACTTTATAGATGGCTTACCCCGAACTAGGAAAGGCAACGACAGTATATGGGTGATTGTAGATTGCTTCACAAAGACTGCCCATTTCATCCCTGTCAAAACCAATAGAACAGCTCGAAGTTTGGCACAACTTTATTTCAGAGAGATTGTCAGACTGCACGGAGTTCCCAATATCATTGTCAGTGACCGCGATCCGATATTTGCTATCAAATTCTGGGAAGCTTTCCAAGAGGAGCTAGGGACCAAGCTGAATATGAGCACCGCTTATCATCCTCAGACAGATGGCCAGACTGAGAGGGTGAACTGCATATTAGATGACTTGTTGCGAGCATGCATTCTAGATTTTGGTGGGTCATGGGATGATCATTTGCACTTGGTTGAATTCTCTTATAATAATAGCTACCAAGCAAGCTTGCAAATGTCGCCATTTGAAGCATTATATGGCAGGCCATGCAGATCTCCCGCATGTTGGGTGGAACCCGGTAATCGATTAGTATTGGTCCCGACATGATTCGCGAAGCATCAGATAAAGTTGATTTTATAAAGAAGCAATTACTGGCTGCCCAAAGCCAAAAGAAGAGCTATGCAAACGCTCGACGAAGGGATTTAGAATTCTCGGTCGGTGATCTTGTATACTTGAAGGTTTCCCCACTGAGAGGTGTAATTCGATTTGGGAAGACTGGGAAATTGACACCGAGATTCATTGGTCCATTTCCTATTCTCGAAAAGATTGGGACTCTTGCTTATAGAGAGCATTTGCCTGACTGGTTGCCAGGGGTCCACAATGTATTCCATGTATCCCAACTCCGAAAGCATGTTCATGATCCAGGTTTAGTTGTGGAGGAAACAGCACAACGAAATTTGGAGATTACCTCATCCTTAGCAGTAAGAAGGGAGCCAGTGAAAATAGTTGGCAAGGAAACCCGAGTGATGAGGAACAAGATGATCCACCAAGTCAAGGTGCAGTGGAGCGGAGATCCTAAAGACTGTACATGGGAGACTGAGGATAACATCAAACAGGCCTATCCCAAGTGCAGAGTGGACATCTCCGAGTGACTCTTGTGTTGAGGTACATTTACAATACCTAGCATTTTCCGTTTTGTTTCCTACTTTACTATTGTTTCCTTTTCGGGGACGAAAAGCTTTTAAGTGGGGGAGATTGTAACAACCCGGAAAATCTGAACCAATTTAAAATTTTTATTTTGGCTATTTTAGTGAATTTTGAATAGTTAAAGTAATTTATTTTAAATACTAATGATTAAAAATTTATTTTAATTGAATTTCGAGCGAATATAATTATTTAATTTTCAAAGGGAATTAGTAGTACGGTAGTTTGAAAAGTCAAACCTGAACTTTGACTGAATATACCGGATTCAAAATTTAATGGAATTTAGTGAAACCAAAAATATCTAAATCTGTATAAAAATATCTTTCCAACGAACCGAAGAATCGAAATTTCATAGCGGGAATCAAAAGTTATGGCCAGTTGAATATTCAGAATGGTCGCTATAGTATAATTTATAGCCCGTACAACCTCCATTTTCGACGAAACCACTTTTGTTGGATTCGGAATGTCAAATTATTGCTAAGTTTAATTTTCCAGAATTTTTGGACTTAACACGTGAGCGTGGCAAAGGAAAATGTGTTTTGTCAATTTCAGTCAAATTTGATCGACTTGAAAATGGCCACTTTAAACGGTCTCGGAATTCGACGAAATTAATTTTGTTAGGACCATATCGTTAAAACAAAGCCAAAAATAATTTTTATGGAATTTTTAGAGTCCGTATGTGGCCCCGGTGAATTTAAATGCATGATAGAATTAATTAAATAAAAGATTTAAATTTTAAATTAAAGAATTCAGGCTACAGACAATCGTTTGGGCTGACGATACCTAGCCCATTGGATCCGGGACGGGGGCCACTGGGGAGGATTAACTCATGTTGGACAGAAATTGGATTTGTTTAGAACTTATAGTTTTTTTTTTTTTTTTTTTTTTTGCATATTTATCATTAAAATATTATAAAAATACAATTCATCTTCCTAAAACCCTAAAGTCTTAACACATCCGCCACCCCCCTTGTGAAAATCCATGGCCAGTAAAGCTCCCACCTTCCTCCACTAATTTCTTTCAATCCTTACATTAAATCCTCCTGCTCCTTCGGACTTTTTTGTAGAGATTTTCATAAGCTTTAAATCCATACGGAGGTTGGATTTTCTAGTGGAGTATTGGATGAGTTCTACACCCCCAAACCCTCGACCTTGCCGCCACCTTACAGCCCCATACCCGCGGCCGAGTTGGCCATCTCCGCCCTAGGCCGACGCGCCTCCCCGAGCCCCTCAGTCCCAAATAATCCGATCGACCTCTGGTGTTTCTGATTTTGTGAAAACTAGGATCAAAGGATTGAACAATTCTGAAAAACTACGGCTTGTTTTCTGTTTGAGAAGAACGGGTATATTTTCTAAATAATTATTTAATTATTTGATTTAAAATTATTATCTATCTTATTAAAATCATAACTAACTCATACGACTTCGAAAATGAACGATTTCAGATCCTATGCGATCATGAAACCAAGATTTACGTTGTTGTTCTGACTGGAGCCAATCCTGAACAGATCTAAATTTTGGACAAATCCGATCCTGAATTGAAACGACTATGAGATTTCTGATTTAAATAATTAAATCAATTTAATTATTTTTCTCGCTATTTAAATAATTGTATGTTAATGATTTAGATCTACAATGTTATGAAATTCAGAATGGTTGATCTGTTGATTTGTGGTGTATTAATATAGATCTATTAGTTAAATTATAGATATGTATGTGATGGATAAATTAGAATAAATCATTTTGTTGAATCATTTTTGTTAATATTTTGTTGAATCATATACATATTAAACAAAATGGAGTATTATGTTTATTTATTGAATTGAATTAGAATTTTCAGTTCAATAAAAAATTCACCTTTATTTATTGAACTGAATTAGAATTTTCAATTCAATAAAAATTTCACTTTTATTTATTGAATTGAATTAGAATTTTCAATTCAATAAAAATTTCACCATTATTTATTGGACTGAATTAGAATTTTCAATTCAATGAAAATTTCAGCTTTGTTTAATTTGTTGAATTGAATTAGAACTTTCAATTCCACATAAAATATCACTTTGTTTATTTTGTTGAATTAAATTGGATTTTGCAATTCAATAAAAATATCACCTTTTGTTAATGTTGGATTTAATTAGAATTTATAATCCAATAAAAATATTGATTTTGTTGTTATAATTAAACTAGCAACAAAAACAGACATTTATGTAAACAGGAAAATTAGTTAAACAAAAATCCTTATTTTTGTTTATTGAACTTGTGACACCAAAAAAGAAACTTGTGTAAATAGAAAAACTGTTCATGTTTTTAATCAAAACATGATTTCATTAAAATGTACAATTTTAATGTTAAGAATGTAAATAGAATTTATTTTCATGTTTTTAATCAAAACATGAATTTATTAAAATATACAGTTTTAATGCTAAGAAAAAGAATGGAATAAAAAGTTATATTTTTATTTGCATTTTAGATTTAAATAAAAACATAGATTAAAAAGTTACATTTTTGTTGGCATTTTAGGTGCAAATAAAAGAGTAGATAAAAAGTTACATTTTTATTTACATTTTAGTTGCAGAAAAAATATTATACTTAAAAGTTACATTTTTATTGTCAAATTATAGACAATAAAAAAGAATAAAATCAAAAGTTACATTTTTATTTACCTTTTAGATGTAAATAAAAGAATACATCAAAAGTTACAATTTTATATACAATTTTGATGAAAAATCAGAAGTTACATTTCTATTGACAATTTAGATGAAAAATCAAAAGTTACATTTTTATTGACAATTTAGATATAAAATCAAAAGTTACATTTCTAATGACATTTTAGATATGCAATAAAAAGAATAGAATTACATGTTACTTTTTTCATTTACATGTTAGATGTAAAAAAATGATAGATTATAAGTTACATTTTCATTTACATGTTAGATGTGAATAAAAAGGATAGATTATAAATTACATTTTCATTTACATGTTAAATGTAAATAAAAAAGATAGATTATAAATTACATTTTCATTTACATGTTAGATGTAAATAAAAAAGATAGATTATAAATTACATTTTCATTTACGTGTCAGATGTAAATAAAAAAGATAGATTATAAGTTACATTTTCATTTACATATCAGATGTAAATTAAAAAAAAAGGATAGATTATAAGTTACATTTTCATTTACATGTTAGATATAAATAAAAAGGATAGATTATAAGTTACTTTTTCATTTACATGTTAGATGTAAATAAAAAGAATAGATTAAAAAGTTATATTTTTATTTACATTATAGATGTAAATAAAAGAATAGATTAAAGAGTTATATTTTTATTTACATTTTAGATGTAAATAAAGGATAGTATTTAAAGGTTACATTTTTATTTACATTTTAGTTGTAGTAAAAATGATAGAAATAAAAGTTGCATTTTTATTGTCCTTTTATAGACAATAAAAAGAACAGAATTGAATGATAAATCTTTATTGTCATTTTAGAGACAACAAAAGAATATAAATAAAAGTTTCATTTTTATTGTCATTTTAAATACAATAAAAAGAATAGAATTGAATGATACATTTTTATTCTCATTTTAGAGACAAAAAAATAATAGAAATAAAAGTTACATTTTTACTGTCATTTTAGAGACAACAAAAAGTTGCATTTATTGTCCTTTTAGAGACAATAAAAAGAACATAATTGAATGATACATTTTATTGTCATTTTAGAGACAACAAAGTAATATAAATAAATGTTGCATTTTTATTGTCATTTTAAAGACAATAAAAAGAACAGAATTGAATGATACATTTTTATTGTCATTTTAGGGACAACAAAGGAATAGAAATAAATGTTGCATTTTTATTTACATGTTAGATGTAAATAAAAGAATAGAATTAAATGTTACATTTTTATTGACAATTTTTGTACAATAAAAAGAATAGATTTAAATGTCACATTTTTTATTGTCACAATCATATTTTTATTGTCATTTGGTTTCAACAAAAAGAGTGAACATTAGAAAAATAGATTTTCAATGTAATTTAGTTTCCATTGAAAGAATTAGACGTCAAAACATGATTTGTTTCAAATTGTAATTTCTAACATGAACAATGTCAGACCCATGCAATTGCACGGCTGCCTTGAGTTGAAAATGAAAATAAAACTTGTTTCTCATTGTGTCATCATCATAGTATATTGCCAAGTTAGTACAAAGTCAAATATAAAACTCCTTAAACTGATACAGCGTTTTTTGATTTGGTAAAAAATGAATAACACTGTAGCACTTTGTGTTTATTTCATACTTAAAGTTGTTATTAGGGATTAAGCAGAAGGAGCCCACTTGTAAATCCGTGGAGAACATTGTATTATAACTTCAACTCGTTATACAATTGTAGTTTAATTAGTTTAACAATACATTGTACAAAAATCTAAGCAGGGAAGAAACAATTATCACAAAACTGCCACTGTAATTTCGGATCAATACTGAAACACCCCACCTCCTTTAAGGTCACTCACAAAGGGAATGCCTTAACTTCGGTGAAGAGCTTTAGGTAAAAGATGCAGATAAATTACAAGACAAACAAATAAAACAGCGGAAAAATAAAGTCATTTTATTAACAATGTGATTCAGTCAAGCATTTACAACAATTTCCTCGATCATACTTAAATGTAATACCTAGAACTCCTGTCTTGATTTAAAAACTTCCAAGAATAAAAGAAGCATAAAAACAGTGATATTCCCCAATAAAGCATGAACCAGCCATAACAGTGGAAGAGAGAGAGAGAGAGAGTCCATAGCAATACACCAACTAATGTTCAAGCTTGGAAAGAAAACTGAGCTAAGTGGTAACATTTCTGTGACGACCCCAAAACCCCGTACCACGGTGTTAAGGGTAATCTTTGGAATATAACACATAAACAGGTAATAGCATAACATAATTAAATAAATACACCAGATAATGCACAAAAGAATATACTGGATAAACGAAATCATCAGAATTACACAGTATACAGGACCATACTTAGTACAAATACAGTTCGGCTATACATAAATGTCCACAGCGGAAAACAAAACATAAAGTACAATAGGAGCTGAACAACATAAAAAGAGATAAATAATAGAATCCATCTTCAGCTCCAGCTATCCAGAAAGAACCTGCTAAAACCTGAAGACAAGGCTGCCCGTGTAGAAAAAGGGGCACCCGAGTTTGCAAGTGAAACAAACTACGAGTCAGTCATGGGACTGGTATGAGAAATCTACTTAACACATTTGAAATATAGCTAATCACAGGACCACGCCACTTTCATGGAACGGGTTTACTCCATTGGATCGCCAGTGCTTTAAAACAAGTAAATCTTTAAACATCGCAATGCTTTTTATAAAAATGAAACCATTATAAGACTCAGTTCCAATCACACAATGCAACGCAAACCGGAGGACAGATTTTTACCTTATAATGGCCAAAATATGCTTGATATGAATAAAACAAAAGAATTTGATATTATTGCTAGTGTTTATATGTTTTAAAAACGATTTCAATCATAACTATCAATCATAGACGGCATGGGTACCATATATCATGTCGCCATATATATATATATATATATATATATATATATATATATATATATATATATATATATATATATATATCAAAACCGCACGGTGCCGTATTTGGAAATTGGATTTCCATCATGAACCAAGGCAAAAGATAGTCCTTATCGACTTCGAGACTCTCTAGCCCGAGCCTCTGGAACAGCCGCAACTGCCCTTGGAGCGACAGGGCCGGTCCACATGGAGTGGATTATAGTGCCTGAACAATACGTTTCCTCGCCCTTTGGGGCGTAAATAAGCCAACGAATGACTCCATCGGTCCCGGATCGACCGATATAACTGAGGCGCCTCGGAACAGCTACAACCACATAGTTGAAAATAATATAAATGTCAGCCAGTTTAAGCACCGACACCACCTCTAGCTAGAAAGAAACAAATGTCCTCCCTGAGGTCCTCTCCCGTTTCTGGTTCATACCGGGGTGTGAGGTTCGCGAATTCACGTTATACACAAAGCTACGCCACACAGGCGGTGCTTTGATCATCAACCACAAGACTTTTTCAACAGAAGCCCTGATCACTGCATCTTAGCATGCCACACGGGCAATTCACACCATGTAACTGATGGTTATCAATCACAAAGAATGAATTCCAATTTCAGACACACAGTCCATTTACAAGTCCGTTCTGGGTCTGAACGAAACCGAAGGCACTATATACCTCGCAAACCCATTGATCTGCATGTACGTCTGGACGATCACCACTCATTATCCATATTTCGGGATGCCTCCCAATCAGGACATCAGTTACCATCCAAACGTGGTGAAGATTTCCGGTCTTCAACCACCGTCTTCATCTTCGATTTCTTATTGTCGATTTAGTTATTCAGAATGGGATAAACCCGGTCTTTCTGAGCAACTCGCGTATATAATAAATAAGTGCTGCACAAACACAACATACGCATCATTCCAATTCATCAGTCACTAACCGTAAATCAGCGAGAGAACGATTTCCCAAATATTAACCCCGAAGGCCGAAACCAACATCAGATCAAAACCCAGGAAACCATTCGACTTAGCTAACCTTCAGCTAGTTTCTAAATTTCACATTCCATATCGTTTATAATATTTTATACCGATTTATCGCTATTTTTTTGTAATTAAAATAGCCAATTTATTCAAACAACGCTTCAGGCATAATGCGGCCGTGGCGCTGTTTTTCTTCAGATTTGATTTACACATATCTGAAAATCTAACCATTGGATCTTCACAAAATTTACATCATTAGAAAGATCTTTTCAAAACGAATCCAACGGTTCTAGTTTTGGGAAAATCCGACGGTCGGATCTCCCGATACAATTGAAGTTTCGATTTCAAAATACGAACTGCAGGGTCGTTATTCGATTTAATTTAGTTATATTTATGTATATATATATAAATATAATCGATTCTGGCGTTGTTTTTCTTCTGATTTGAATTAAACTTTCCCGACAATCCAACCGTTGGATCTTTACAAAGTTGGTGTCATTGGAAAGATATTTCCAAGGCGAACCCAATGGTTTCGGTTTCGGGAAAATCCGATGGTCGGATCTCCCGCACTAATCGTTTGAAATCACGGTTTCAAAACACGAACTGCTGCTTTGTTATTCGATATATTTTAATTATATATATATATATATATATATATATATGTATATCGATTCTTCGATTTCAAAACTATATGCTTTTCACACACTCGATAAAAATGATATTTTTATCCAACAGATATTCACTTCGACACTTCACTACTTTTAACAACTCATGTATATAGTAAAAATGTGATTTTTATTATAAAACAATTTATTTCAAAACACGACTATTTTATATAGTTCATATAGATGATAAAAATATGATTTTTATTATAAAACAATTTATTTTAAAACACGAATACCATTCAACACATGAATATTATTCAACGAATGAATTTCTATTCCACACATGAACGGTTTCTATAGTTCGTATATATAAAGTAAAAATGTGATTTTTATTGTTAAAACAATTTATTTAAAACACGAATACCATTCAACACATGAATATTATCCAACAAATGAATTCCTATTCAACACATGAAGGTTTTCTATAGTTTATATATATATAGTATAAATGTGATTTTTATTGCAAAACAATTTATTTCAAAACACGACTGTTTAATATAGTTCATATAGATGATAAAAATATGATTTTTATTATAAAACAATTTATTTCAAACACGAATACCATTCAACGCATGAATATTATTCAACGAATGAATTTCTATTCAACACATGAAGGTTTTCTATTCAACACACGAATATAGTTTCAACACATGAAAATAATTCTAACACATGAATAATATTCAAAATTTCGGCAGCATAACGGCAGGGTAGTTAAAACCGGGGCCGTCCCTAGTACGGCTCCTCGCTCTACCTTAAAGCCTCGCAACTTTGGACAATGGGGATTTCATGCATCTAGTTCGCACGCAGGCGGCATGTATAATTTTTTTCATTTCCACAAACTAATCCTATGTGGTTTCAACCAAATATTTCTCAACCACAAACGGGTATTTTTCAACCACAATCAGTCAATTTCAACCACAAACAATTCTAGTCAACCATTCGTAATCAACCAATTTTCACACCAATCACAACCGATAAATATCGTCCATGGTTTGTGGACGAGGGGCGTATATATATATATATATATATATATATATATATATATAAGCATTTCACTTCTATTTCAACACATATATAATTTTTGCAACCCATATATAACTTATATATCGAATGTACAACTTATACAACGCTCATACAAGAGGTGTACAACGCTTATATAACTCATACATCGACTATATAATTTATACATCGTCGTTTTCCATGTCGTTTATAATTTTGAAATCTCACATTGGGTTCCACTCCACCAAAAATAGCAGAAGGCTCAGAAAAATATGCGGTCCCTTCTAGAATGTAGAAGACATCCACACGAGTCCACTGTCTCTTGTTTCACTGAATTTCGTCAAGAAACGAGAAAGATATGATTTTTACAGTGAAATCGAAAACTGTAGCGCTTTAAACTGCTATAATATAGTTGAAATTAAAATAGTCGTACCTCTCAGTTTTGGGTTCGAAACTAGGTTTCAAATTTCCTCGCAATCCGTGCAACTATTCGTCGATCGGCCTTTGCAGCATCGAAGGGGGTCGAAAGCCGCTCCAGGGGATGGTAGCCGCGGCGAACTCGAATCAGGGAGGATGGCACGGCGGCGCTCGCAAGTCGTCAACTTCGACGAGGTGTAACTCGAAGGGTATGTAGTGACAGGGGGTGTGGCTGCTATGGATTTAAAGAGGAAGGAGAGTTCTTCAAAAAGCTCCAAAGGTGCAAGGGCTAACGATGAACGGAATCGCCGGAATACGGTCGGGAAGGTTTGAATACTGGCCACCGTCGAGATCGAGCAGAGAGAAAATCGGGGGGGGGGGGGATCTGATGTGGACCTATCTTTTTATTTATTTATAAAGTTTTAAAAATACCAAAAATACCCCCTACCCCCTACGAACTCCAATCCAAACCCAACGACCGTCGTCCCTAGCGTTTTACCCCTATTCCGAACACAATGGGATATGTTTCGTAGGCCCATTCGACTGTTTCAATCAGTTTTCCTTCAAATTAAAATATTAAATATTAAATATTTAATTTGAACGTACATTTCAATTTATCAGGGCCACATACTAATTCTAAAAATTCCCGAAAAATAAATCTAGCTATGTTTTGCGATACGGTCCCAACAAAACTAGTTTCTTCGAATTCAGAGACCGTTTGAAAAATAGCCCATTTCTGGTCGATCCAATTTAACTATAATTGACCAAAACACGTTTTCCTTTGCCACGCTCACATATTAACTTCAAAAATTATGAAAGTTGAAAGCTAGCAATAATTTGATATCCCGGATCCAACAAAAGTGGTTTCGTCGAATTCCGAGGTCGTTTGCAAAATGGCTATTTTCTGGTCGACCCAATTTAATAGAAATCGACCAAACACATTTTCCTTTGCCACGCTCACATACTAGCTTCAAAAATTATGAAATTTGAAACCTAGCAATTGTTTGACATCCCGGATCCAACAAAAGTGGTTTCATCGAATTCTGTGGTCGTTTGCAAAAAGGCCATTTTCACGGGCTATATAAACTCTATAACGACCTTTTTGAAAATTCATTTGGCCATAACTTTTGCTTCCCGCTATGAAACTTCAATTTTTCAAATTCGTTAGAAAGATACTCACTAACAGATTTAAATATTTTTGGTGTCGCTGAAATCCGTTTTGTTTTGCACCCGGTACAGTCAGTCAAAGTTTGAATTCAAATTTTGAAACTACCGTGCCATTTCGGGCCTTGTTTACATTTCAAAGTAACTATATTTATTTTCAATGTCGATTCAAACTTACTTTTCATCGTTATTATTCAAAATATTTATTTTAAATATTTAAAATCCACTAAAATAGCCAATTTAAAAAAAAAATTGGTTCAGATTTTCTGGGTCGTTACAATTTCCTCCTTGTGAACCTGGGGGGGGGGGGGAATGGAAGAAAAGAGGCGAAACAAAACTAGGTCAGACATAAGACTGGTAAGTCCAGTGATTATTCAGCATATAAACTGGTAAGAGAATCATGACATGAATAAACTAGACGCAGGACAATGACAAAGAAATAAGGTAGCATAGGATAAGCATAAGGTATGGTAAGGCAAGATAAACTGAATGCGCTCCTACTCTTTATCTGCTTCGGTACTATCTTGTTAATCTGATTTTTATATCTATCCCTGCACCACCTAACTAGTATCCCAACTAGTAATCTGTATAAAATGATAATATTACAACGTGATCGCAATTGTGGTAGCCTCCAGGTGTACATCTAGTATGAGGATCTTACCTCAATCAACCTAATTGCCATGAAGATATTAGATGTACCCTTACTACCCTATCGATCGGCTCCCTACTTGTATTAATGTTCCATGTGTCTGTGTTAATCGGCCCTCTCTTGTGTGTAGATACCCTGTGCTGGTCCCACCATAAGGTGTATCAATCCTTATGATAGCGACCCGACACGGTTCAAGATGCACATTGTATAACTACTGGTACCCAATGCCTGATTTTTCCCACTCCGGAATACGTGCACGCCCGTAAACCGTCGGAACCTACACTGACGTATCCCCTGCCGCTGTTTTGACCGCTTATAAACAACCCAGTAATCGTGCCCCACCCTGCCTAGTTTCAGGGTACCTTGATACATCTATGCGGGTTACCGCTGAAATGGGTCCCCGTTACTAGAGTTTCCTTATTGGTTAAGTTTGTGGGCCTATATAAACAAATATTACCCACCTACACGAGATGTACTTAACCCTCCCATCGTTCCAAGCATGTTTATTTAAAGGTTAAGTTTATGGGCCTATATGTGCTAATATTTCCCACCTTCACGAGATGTACTTAACCCTCCCATCGATTCAAGCATGTTTGTGGGCATATATGCGCTAATATTACCCATCTACACGAGATGTACTTAACCCTCCCATCGATTCAAGCACGTTTATTTAACGGTTAAGTTTGTGGGCCTATATGTGCTAATATTGCCCACCAACCCGATATGTACTTAACCCTTTCACTGATTCAAGCATGTTTAATTAATTGTTAAGTTTGTGGGCCTATAAATGCTAATATTACCCACCAACCCGATATGTACTTAACCCTCCCGCGCATTACGTCATATTGGTTAAGTGTTGTCCGTTCATGTTAACTTAACCCACTTATTCACCATGTCATGTTGGTTAAGCGTTCCTTATTAACTTAACCCTCCTCACTTATCATGTTGGATCGGTTAAGTGTTTCCTATTAACTTAACCCCGTTCGTTCAATGTTATATTGGTCAAGTGTTTCTTGTTAACTTAACCCCATGTATTCATCTTGTTATACTGGTTAAGTGTCATCAATCAATTCAAGTAACTTAACCCACCTACGTGTCATGTTACTTTGGTTAAGTGTAGCCTTCTTGTGTTAACTTAACCCTACCACAAATCAAGTTATATTGGTTAACTGTTTCTTATTACTTAACCCTACCCATTCATCATGCTATACTGGTTAAGTGTTTCCTATTAACTTAACCCTAGTCATTCATCTTGTTATATTGGTTAAGTGTTTCTAAATTTACTTAACCCTAGTCAATCGTGTTATATTGGTTAAGTGTTGCCTTAATTAACTTAACCCTACCATTCTTGACTTAGCTTTAATTTTATTCATTAAAGCACCGACCACTCACATTAGACAGGTATTGCTACGGTTACTGGATTTGCCAGTCGGGTCCAGGCAGTTTTACACCGTAACTCAGTCTAACCTCGGGTTCTTTTGGGCTCGATGCACTAACCTCCTACATTAGTTATATATTTTTACCGTTGCTGGATGTGTCGGGCGGTTCCGTGCTGTCTTACACCGTAACTCAATATCCCTCGGGTTTGGCATATTTGTCTTTTCTAAATTTACATATTTACCTCTTTATATTTCTATGTAAATTATTGTCATTCAAGCCAAGCCCCACTTTCCTTTTAAATTAAGTTCATAATTTTAGGTAAAAAAATTTATACAACTTTATGCCATAAAACATTTACATGTTTATGAGCCAAATATGCCAATTATATGTTATTTCAAGTTTTCCACAACGATACCCTCGTTAAACGCTCGCGTAAATCACATAAAATGTTAGGCTCGATATGTAGCCTAACTTATACACAGAAGGGGAAAAAGAGGAACATGTAATCATTCTAACATCATAAAAATATGGATCTAACAACACATGTGACAAATGAATTTGGCATAGAACGACGTACATGTAATTATGAACTTGCAAATTTAAATCTACTCAACATGAATCATGAAATAAGGGTTTTACATAAAACTACATAAACTTAAAATTAGGCATGTAGTAGCAAACTTGCAAATTAGTTGGATCAAATCTAATATGAACGTAATCATATTTACATGTAGTTTTGGGTCA
Organism: Allium sativum; assembly: GCA_030737875.1. Lineage (NCBI taxonomy): Eukaryota > Viridiplantae > Streptophyta > Magnoliopsida > Asparagales > Amaryllidaceae > Allium > Allium sativum. The sequence continues at coordinate 175,263,630 of CM060913.1, read as the reverse complement.
TATATGTGAACATGGTTAAACTTGCATAAACATAGCAAAATTCCCAAATTGCCATAAAACATATAGGTATTATTACCAAATCATGAAAATGTTATCGCCAAATTATACATAATATGATCTCCATCGCCAAATTATACAATATGGTATGTCATCACCAAAGTATACGATATGATATCCGTCGCCAAATTATACAATACAATATGTCATCTCCAATTTATTCAACATGATATGTTATTGCCAAAGTATAAATATGTCATCGCTAAATTACACGACATATATGTCAATGGATCCAAAGCATTTAACTTTTATCATCAAAATACATACATCATGATCACAACTTAGCATGATAAGAATCATAGTCTCAATCAATTCAGTTTTAACAAAAAGGACAGGCATAGATTTACATTAGGCGATGTTCTACATCGATTTATTTAGTCACGATTCTAATATCATTTAAGTCTAAATGATAATTGGACTTACAAAAAGGAGACTAGTCTTTTGTTCAGGGATCTGTATTCGGAATTTGGATAGCTCTCCTTTGTTGTAGGTGTTGAATTCTCTTAGTTGAATTAGATTTGATTTAATTTGATTCTTGCTTCTATCTGTTTTTGAGTTGAATGGGAACGGAGGCTACTCTATGTTGTGTGTTGACAGCATGACGGTCTTATGAATACTTTTGTGTGGCTTAGGGTTTAGATTTAGGTTGCTTATATAGAAGTTTGATTTAATAAGAACCGTCGGATTAATCTAGAGCAAATCAAAGCCATTCAGACAAGACAGAATAGCCACATCAGCCCTAAATGACTCAGCAAAGAGTCAGAATCGTCAGAAAAAGAAAAACGTCAGATTTTAGATCTGACCCGAGAGGGAGGTCGACCCCCAGGTCGACCTGTATATAGGGAGTCCAACCCCCTGGTCAACTCCCCGGTCGACCTGGCCTGGGGTAGGTCGACCCCTAGGTCGACTTGCCTTGATATTTAATTTTCTGAACTTCTGTTGAATCTTCCGAAGGCCATATCTCCTTCATACGAAGTCCTATTTTCGAAAACTTGGACTCTATCCCAAGCAGAATTTCGAGAAGAATGCAATGGCGTAACCCGCTTCCCTTAATTATCACATTTGTAATTAATTATTCTTTAATGTTTATTGAAAATACGGGGTGTTACATTCTCCCCTCCTTAAAGGATTTCGTCCCCGAAATCTTCGAGTTGAGGAGAACGCATATCCTACCATCCAATCGTCCATCTACTCAAACATCAAACACAGGCGTCCATTGTCCTTAAAAAGACTTCTAATGCTTCATGAACATATGCATAGTGTGTGTACATGTCCTTATCTAATGCAAAATCAGGCGGTATACTGATTCAGTTGACCTCCTTAATGCAAGTCATGTCGGTGCCATGAGTCCATTATGTATGCAATCATCCCTAGTCGTATTTTATAACTACTACATGAGTGCACAGTCATTCATACAAATGCAACATCCATATGATAACACACCAAGTTTCAATCCATATATATATAAAAGTTCACTCATGCATATGCAATATGAAAGTGACTGAGCCGATCTAGTGCCTAATGTGTGTATATGCATCCATGAGCAAACACTTGCACCCACTTGCATCCAACAAACATAACATGCCTCAAACACACGTTTACATCCATTGGCTTCTACCTGAGGATCTAGAATAGGACTGAGAAGATATACTTAAAAGATAAATACTAGCATGCAAATAAACTTTACAGAAAAAGAGGAATCAAGGGTATACCCTCAAAAAAGTGTATGATGCGCGTATCTAGTCTTCAGTCTTCTAGGTCGCATCTTCTTGAGCTTAACTGCACTGTACCTTAACTAATTTAACTTCACAGTTGCGAAGCTTCTTGACCTCCATTTCCAAAACTCAATAGTAAAGATAGGACCTCGATCACTTACTATCCTAGAGGGTACCCAAAGTAGTCGAACTATCTTTCCAAGATAAACCGGTGTGAGCCATGATACCAAGTGTTTGTACTAAGATGATTAGAGGTCTCTCTTCTACTATGCTTATCCATCATGTCACAAATCTGAGGGTCTAAAGCTAAAGGTTGCTAGGTACTCTTAAGGTCAGTGCGCCTGCCACAATCATTTATTTCTCACGCAAACCATCCTAGTTGAACTCGACATCCCTCAAGTACAAGCCCCAAAGGCCTAAATCAATATCAGACAAGCACCCAAGGAATACCTCCTCCGAATTTGGAAGATTTATGTGAGATGATAATAGCAAAACAACCAAACAATTAGGCACTTAACCGACGCTGGCTATCCTCGCCAATCTTGCTCCAAAACTATCGTTGATCGCATAACGGGCTTTGCATTATCAACTAGATATATGCGGAAGTCTGTCTCGAGTTTTAGGGGAAAACCCCTACCCTAATCAAAACATCTTGCGTACTCATGGATTACTCCAATGGATCGAAAATCGTCAATAAATACATAAGGTGATTCTAGGTAGCTAAGACAAACTGATCCCTTAGGATCGCACGAAATCTCGAAGGTATTCCCGAGGCAAGTCGAAAGTCTAACTACCCTCCTTTCACAATTACTAGCTAATCATTCCATGCCTAGAATCAACCCATAGCCCATGAAACCCGGAAATATAAGCATCTCAAATCCTTACAAACCAAAGATAAATGAGCCGAACCACAAATTGGATTTGAGACAATAATGGGATACTCTATTATACAAGTACTAAGGTGCAGAGAACCTATGGAAGCTGATATATATGAATGTGAAGCGCTAAAATCAAAAGGAGTACTAACAGGATGATCAAAAGGAAGAACTCTTTCAACAGAAATCTTACTGCCTCTCTCTCAGGTATGATGACGGTGAGAGCATGCACTTGCCTTCCAGAAAATCCTATCCTTTGTTCTTGCCTTTGCCCTTAATGTTACGACCCGTTTTACCAAAATAAAGATACTTCCTCTTGTTTTAGGTTTTACTATTCTTTCCCCCCTCCTTTGTGAACCAAGTCTATATCCATGAGTTCTTCATCCTTGTGTTGTGCTCCTTAGCCAAACTCCCTCATTCTCATCTTTGCCATCCTTGTGTAATTTATTGACAAGTCTTTTGAAAGGTGCCTCCATCGCACGGAAAATCCTACAAAGATCGAAAGAAAATTAGCCGTAGATGAAACTACTATGGCTATAGATGGAAGTTGGGCGCTTATTTGCCCTTTGATAGGTGTCGTAGTCTCTTCAAGCCTACGGGACCATGACGCGATGAGGTTACCTCCCAGAAAGCCAGGAGCCCTGGAGACTCAGGAAAGAAGGAAACAAAGATTCAAACAGAGGATCAAAAGATAGTGCATATGGCTTTGGGGAATATGCCTTTAAAACAAAAACTTTTCTTTTGAAAATGCTTCTTTTGAAACCATTTTGAAAATAATTTTTCAAATCTTTTATCTGATCCAGTAACCTTCAGCTTTGATACCAAGTGAAACACCCCACCTCCGTTAAGGTCACTCAAAAAAGGAATGCCTTAACTTCGGTGAAGCGCTTTAGGTAAAAGATGCAGACAAATTACAAGACAGACAAATAAAACAGCGGAAAAATAAAGTCATTTTATTAACAATGTGATTTAGTCAAGCTTTTACAACTATTTCCTCAATCATACTTAAATGTAATACATAGAACTCCTGTCTTGATTTAAAAACTTTCAAGAATAAAAGAAGCATAAAAACAGTGATATTCCCCAATAAAGCATGAACCAGCCATGGCAGTGGAAGAGAGAGAGAGTTTAAAGCAATAAACCAACTAATCTTCAAGATTGGAAAGAAAACTGAGCTAAGTGGTAACATTTCCTCCCTATGAACCTTGGGGGGGAACGGAAGAAAAGAGGCGAAACAAAACGAGGTCAGACATAAGTCTGGTAAGTCCAGTGATTATTCAGCATATAAACTGGTAAGAGAATCTTGACATTAATAAACTGGATGTAGGACAATAACAAAGAAATAAGGTAACATAGGATAAGCATAAGGTATGGTAAGGCAAGATAAACTGAATGCGCTCCTACTCTTTCTCTGCTTCGCTATTATCTTGTTAATCTGATTTTTATATTTATCTCTGCACCACTTAACTAGAGTCCCAACTAGTAATCTGTATAAAATGATAATATTACAACGTGATCTCAATCCCCGTAATTGTGGTAGCCTCCAGGTGTACATCTAGTATGAGGATCTTACCTCAATCTGCCTAATTGCCATTAAGATGTTAGATGTACCCTTACTACCCTATCGATCGGCTCCCTACTTGTATTAATGTTCCATATGTCTGTGTCAATCGGCTCCCTACTTGTATTACAATGTTTATTTAATGGTTAAGTTTGTGGGCTTATATGTGCTAATATTACCCACCAACCCGATATGTACTAAACCCTTTCACTGATTCAAGCATGTTTATTTAATGGATAAGTTTGTGGGCCTATAAGTGCTAATATATTACCCACCAACCCGATATGTACTTAACCCTCCCGCAAATCACGTCATATTGGTTAAGTGTTGTCCGTTCATGTTAACTTGACCCACTCATTCATCATGTCATGTTGGTTAAGCGTTCCTTATTAACTTGACCCTCCTCACTTATCATGTTGGATCGGTTAAGTGTTTCCTATTAACTTAACCCCGTTCGTTCAAAGTTATATTGGTCAAGTGTTTCTTGTTAACTTAACCCCATGTATTCATCTTGTTATATTGGTTAAGTGTCATCAATCAATTCAAGTTAACTTAACCCACCTACATGTCATGTTACTTTGGTTAAGTGTTGCCTTCTTGTGTTAACTTAACCCCACCACAAATCAAGTTATTTTGGTTAAGTGTTTCTTATTACTTAACCCTACCCATTCATCATGCTATACTGGTAAGTGATTCCTATTAACTTAACCCTAGTCATTCATCTTGTTATATTGGTTAAGTGTTTCTAAATTTACTTAACCTCACCTACTTGCCTAATTAACATGTTATAACGATTAAGTGTTCTAAATTTACTTAACCATAGTCATTCGTGTTATATTGGTTAAGTGTCGCCTTAATTAACTTAACCCTACCATTCCTGACTTAGCTTTAATTTTAGTCATTAAAGCACCAACCACTCACATTAGACAGGTATTGTTGTGGTTACTGGATATGTCGGTCGGGTCCAGGCAATTTTACACCGCAACTCAGTCCAACCTCGGGTTCTTTTGGGCTCGATGCACTAACCTCCCACATTAGATATATATATTATTACGGTTGCTAGATGTGCTGGGCTGTTCCGGGCAGCCTTACACCGTAACTCAATCTAACCTCGGGTTAGGCATATTTGCCTTTTCTAAATTTACATATTTACCTCTTATATTTATATGTAAATTATTGTCATTCAAGTCAAGCCACACTTTCCTTCTAAACCAAGTTCATAATTTTAGGTATAAAAATTTATACCACTTTATGCCATAAAACATTTACATGTTTATGAGCCAAATATGCCCATTATATGTTATTTCAAGTTTTTCCAACGATACCCCCGTTAAACGCTCGCATAAATCACGTAAAATGTTAGGCTCGATACGTAGCCTAACTCATACACAAAAGGGGAAAAAGAGGAACACGTAATAATTCCAACATCATAAAAATATGGATCTAACAACACATGTGACAAATGAATTTGGCATAGAACGACATACATGTAATTATGAACTTGCAAATTTAGATCTACTCAACATGAATCATGAAATAGGGGTTTTACATAAAACTACATAAACTTAAAATTAGGCATGTAGTGACAAACTTGCAAATTAGTTGGATCAAATCTAATATGAACCTAATCATATTAACATGTAGTTTTGGATCATATATGTGAACATGGTTAAACTTGCATAAACATAGCAAAATTCCCAAATTTTCATAAAACATATAGGTATTATTACCAAATCATGAAAATGTCATCACCAAATTATACATAATATGATCTCCATCGCCAAATTATACAATATGATATGTCATCACCAAAGTATACAATATGGTATCCATCGCCAAATTATACAATACAATATGTCATCTCCGATTTATTCAACATGATATGTTTTTGCCAAAGTATAATATGTCATCGCTAAATTACACAACATATATGTCAATGAAAAACAACACAACATATGGATCCAAAGCATTTAACTTTTATCATCAAATTACATACACCATGATCAAAACTTAGCATGATAAGAATCATAGTCTCAATCAATTCGGTTTTAACAAAAAAGGATAGGTATACATTTACATTAGGTGATGTTCTACGTCCATTTATTTAGTCACGATTTTAATATCATTTAAGTCTAAACGATAGCTAGACTTACAAAAAGGAGACTAGTCTTATGTTCAGGGATCTGCATTCTGAATTTGGATAGCTCTCCTTTGTTGTGGGCGTTGAATTCTCTTAGTTGAATTAGATTTAATTTAATTTGATTCTTGCACCTATCTTGTTTTTGAGTTGAATGGGAATGGCAGCTACTCTAGGTTGAGTTTGACAGCATGACGGTCTTAGGAATACTTTTGTGTGGCTTAGGGTTTAGATTTAGGTTGCTTATATAGAAGTTTGATTTAATAAGAACCGTCAGATTAACCTAGAGCAAATCAAAGCCATTCAGACAAGATAGAATAGCCACATCAGCCCTAAATGACTCAGCAAAGAGTCAGAATCGTCAAAAAAGGAAAAACTTCAGATTTCAGATCTGCCCCGAGGGGGAGGTCGACCCCCAGGTCGACCTGTATATTGGGAGGTCGACCCCCTGGTCGACCTGGCCTGGGGTAGGTCGACCCCCAGGTCGACCTGCCTTGGTATTTAATTTTCTGAACTTCTGTTGAATCTTACGAAGGACATATCTCTTTCATACGAAGTCCGATTTTCGAAAACTTGGACTCTATTCCAAGCAGAATTTCGAGTCGAACGCAATGGAATACTCCGTTTCCGTTAATTCCCACATTTGTAAATTATTATTCTTTAATGTTTATAGAAAATACGGGGTGTTACAAATACTACCTTAACTAAAATATAAATCGCAAGTAATTAGTGTCATCAGTTTTCAGGTTTTACATTATACCAAATCATTTTTGTTTTTGGATAACAACAATATCCCTATACTTACAGAATGCAATCATTCCATCTGTCACCAAGTTCCACATGTTCACGGTAAAAAGAAAATGGGTCTGCAAATCTATAGAAAGTAAGTTCTTGTTAATATCATATTTATTTGATAATTTTAAAACTCAGCGCCGTCACTTCATCTCCTACAATAATCTTTCCTCCTCAACTTCTCTCTTCAGTAAAACGAAAAATCCCAAACTGTTTGTCAAAAAAAAAATCAATAATGGAGGACCCTTCTTTGTGCATAGTAGCCTATGTAGAAAGTGGTGCGCTGACTTTGCAGACGCTTAATTTTGTTCTCTCCCATGCTTTCGAACGCGATGACTAGGACACGTGAAATGCTTTCTTCAACCAGTTCATAGTGAGGACATTCAACGTTTAAATTTAACGGATCCGTATGATAGGCTAGGGTATGAACCACCTTCATCGCTTGGACCTACTCCTTCATTTTTATGTCCCATTGCTCATAGGGACTCGGTGGAAGTGGTGGGACCAGCTGAAGGCTGGAGATAGTGGCCTGAATCTCCTGAACAGTCAGTGCATGATTATTACTTTAAGTTGACGAACAACAGCCACTACAGATATACACTGAATCTCCTATTAATCCAGTCTCCCAAACAATTCAGCCAAAGCGCAGATATATGGTTCTTCAACGACAATCGCTGGTAAGCAGGACCAGGTCACTTCCTGGAACATCGAGTCGTGTAGACTCTGGTCCATGCAGATTCACCGTTCCAATGCAAGTACAACACGAAGAATCGGAAGCCAGCACAAATACTGAATGGCTAGCAAGGAGGAAAAATCGGTAAATAATCATTTCATTTGTTTGTGCATATCTTATGTACACTATGTTTATCTATGTACATGTATCGTATGTTTGTATCTTTCGGTTTATGATGGTGTGCGGTTGATGGTTCTGACATGGGGATTGTAGTTCAATCCCAAAATACACTATTTTTTTGGCTACCGATCTGGTTTGTAGATCGGATATGTTAATTAACAGTGGTACGTAGGTGTGTAGTGATATGTTGGTATATTATCACTTGATCATCACTTCAAGCTGTTGTTGTGTCACTACGTTTGACAAAATTTAGTTATGTAATATGCTGATATTACCTTCGAATATTAAAGCATAGTTAGGTTAATGTGAATTAGTTTCACTGCATTTTAGTTGTTTATTGAGACCTAAAAAAGGGTTCGCAAATACAAATTTTATTGGCTATTGCTTTTCTGTCTACATGCACTTCATTTCTGAAATAACAAAAGAGGTATGTAACACCCTGTATTTTCTGTGATTACTAAAGTAATGAATTAAAGAATACGTAATTTTAAAAGTAGGAATTAAGGGAAACGGGTTACACCATTGCGTTCATCTCGGAATTCTGCTTGAGATAGAGTCCGAGTTTGCGTGAATTGGACTCTGTATGAAGAAGTTATGGCCTTCAGAATTTTCAGGGATTTAAATAAATTAAAACAGCTCAGATTCAAAATTTAAATTCAAAAACAAAGAAGCGGGATGGGCAGAATTTTTCCCGCCCAAGGCCAGGTCGACCAGGGGGTCGATCAAGGTGTCGACCTCCCTTATACAGGTCGACCTAGGGGTCGACCTGGGGGCCGACCTTGGGGTCGACCTACCCCCTCGGGCAGATTCGAACTGTGACGATTTCTGACTCCTTGCTGAGTCATTAGGGCATATGTTGCTGTTTCTGGATAACTCTAAAGGGTTTGGATGGTTCTGATTATTCCTAGGTTGATCTAACGGCTCTTATTAAATTAAACTTCTATATAAGCAACCCCAACGCTCAACCCTAAACCACACAAATTCATTCCTAGAGCCGCCATGCTGTCCATAATCAACCTAGAGTAGCCGCCATTCTTCTCCAACTAGAAAGTAAGTTAGCGGCTACGAATCAAATCTAAATTAGAGAATCGATAGTCTACTTCATGGGATAGCTATTCAGTTTCTGGATACAGATCCCAGAAAACAAGACTGTTCTTTTGTTTGTAAGTTTAGTTATCTTTTAGATGTGAACAAATTAAAGTCATGATTTGTAATAAAGTGAAAACTAGAACTGTGCCTAGTTGTATGATAATAGTGATGCTGATTCATGTCTATTCTTGTGACAATTCTATCATATATGCTTGTGAGACCATTGCGGTTTATTGAACCTATCATGTTGCATAGAATTTGGTGAATGAACCTACTATGTTGTATAGAAATTTGGGGATGAATATATCATGTCGTATGTAAGTTTGGTGATTCGATCATGTTATGTTACATGAAAGTTTATAGGCTAATTCATGTCATATATGCCTAAATGTTTAGATCCACATGCCTCTATGTTAGATCTATGTTAACTTGATTCAACCCAAATTTCAAGTTCACATCTACATGCCTAATTAAGTTTGTGTATATGCTTATGATTCATGTTGAGTAGATCTAAAATTGCAAGTTCATAATTAAATGTATATTGTCCAATGCCAAATTCGTATGACATGTTTAGTTGGATCTATATTATGCTTGTTGGAATGTTACATGTTCCTTCCTTTTCCCTCTTGTTTATGAGTTAGGCTAAATTGCGAAGCCTAACATTTTATGTGATTTATGCGAACGTATAACTGGGGTAATTATGGGAAAATATTAAATTACATGTTATTGGCATAATTTGGTAGCATTAATGGTATAATTTATATACCTAAAAAATTATGAACATGAATTAGGGGATAAATGGGGCATGACTTGATTTACAACAAATTTGTGGATAATTTACATAAAAACCAAAAAGGGTAAATATGTAAATTAAGCAAAAGACGAATATGCCTAACCCGAGGTTAGATTGAGTTATGGTGTGAGACTGCCCGGAACCGCCTGGCATATCCAGCAACCGTAACAATATAGATCTAATGTGAGAGGTTAGCGCATTAAGCCCAAAAGAACCCGAGGTTAGACCAAGTTATGGTGTAAGACTACCCGGAACCGACCGACACATCCAACGACCGCAACAATACCTGTCTAATGTGAGTGGTTGGTGCTTTAATGAATGAATTAAAGCTAAGACAGGAATGGGAGGGTTAGGTTAATTAAGGAAACACTTAACCAATACAACATGTTAACTAAACTGATGGGTGGGGTTAGGTTAATTTGGGAACACTTAACCATTTTAACGTGTTGATTAGGAAACCCTAGTAACGGGGACCCATTTCAGCAGTAACCCACATAGATGTATCATGGCACCCGGAACTAGGTAGGGTGGGGCACGATTACTGGGTTGATTATAAGCGGTCAAAACAACGGCAGGTGATGCGTCAGTGTAGGTTCCGACGGAGTACGGGCGTGCATGAAACACCCCATATTTTCTGTTAATGTTATAATAACGAATTAAAAACAACACTTAATTTCAAATGTGATAATTAAGGGAAACGGGTTACGCCACTGCGTTCGTCTCGGAATTCTGCTCGAGATAGAGTCCGAGTTTGCGTGAATTGGACTTCGTATGAAGAAGTCACGGTCTTCAGAAGTTTCAAAAATTCAAATAAATTCAAATAGCTCAAAACCAGATTCAAAATTCAAAACAGAAGTCAGAAGCGAGCTGGGCGGGAAAATTCCCACCCAGGACCCAGGTCGTCAAGGGGGTCGACCCAAGTGTCGACCTCCCCTCTACATGTCGACCTTGGGGTCGACCTAGGGGTCGACCTGCCCTCCCCTACTCCCCCGGGCCAGATCTGAATTTTGACGACTAATGACTTGGTGTTGAGTCACTAGGGTTTTTGGATAGTCCTGATCTGGTCTGATTGGTAGTGGTTAACTCTTGGTTCATCCGATGGCTCTAATTAAACTGAAATTCTATATAAACAACCTAATGCTCAACCTAAAATCACACAAAAATAAACCTGGAGCAGTCATGCCATCAATAGAGAACTTGGAGTAGCCGTCGCCGCTTTCAATTCAAAGACAAGATAAAAGCCTACATCAAAATCAAATTAAAACTAACGATCTACATCAAAGGCGAGCATTCCAACTTCATAATTCAGATTCCAGAAATCAAGAATTCCTTTTAGTTTGTAAGTTGGTTATTACGTAGATTTAAACGTTCTTTTAAATGAAATCATGACATGTTGTAACTTGAGTATAGAATGATGCTTATGTATAAGATAAATAAAGTTTGACTCTCATTTATTTTAAATTACTGTTGCGATTGATCATGCCTATATGTTTGTGGTGACGAACATACCATATTGTATGTTATTGGAATCTAGTATGATTGGGCACTGAACTTATTATGCCAACTTAGTGATGAACATGTCATGTTATAATTTGGTGGTTACTTGCAAGTTTATGGTCTAAATCACATGCCTACATGTTAGATCAACATTTATGTATATTTAGAACTATGTTAAGTTGGATCTATTTATGTTGCAAGATTGGATTTGTGGCCCTCTAATGTTTTTACACACATAAGTTATCATGCTAAGTTGTGATTTAAAGTAGCTTTCTTATGTTTTGACATACATAAGTTAATGTGCTAAGTTGTGATTTAAATATGTTTATAGTAGCTTTCTTATGTTTTGACACACATAAGTTAATATGCTAAGTTGTGGTTTAAAAATTGTGTTTATATGTTAAACCTCCATGTTAGACCTATATCAAGTTTACATGATAATTAGATCCAACTTAGTCACAAGCTCACCTTTACCTGTTAAATTAAGTTAATGATGCTTCTATGCCAAGTTACACATGATAAGTTAGATGTATGTTATTTTATGTTTATTTCATGTCCCTTGTTTATTACACCTTTTGTTTATGGGTTTGGGCTAATTTACTAGCGCAACATTTTATGTGAATTATGCGTACGTTCCACGGGGGTAGCGTTGGGAAAACGTGAAAATGTCATGTCATAGATTTGTTCATGAAATGGTATATTTGGTATACCATTTATTGTGAGCATAATCAAAATGATAATTATGACATGATTAAATTAAGATTAATTTACATATAAAATTAGACATATATAGAAATATGTGAATTTTGAAAAGACGAGTATGCCTAACCCGAGGTTAGACTGAGTTGTGGTGTAAAACTGCCCGAAACCGACCGGCACATCCAGTGACCACAACAAGACCTGTCTAATTTGGGTGGTTAGTGCATCAAGCCCAAAAAGGACCCGAGGTTAGACTGAGTTGTGGTGTAAAACTGCCTGGAACCGACCGGCACATCCAGTGACCACAACAAGACCTGTCTAATGTGAGTGGTTGGTGCTCTAATGAATAAATTAAAGCTAAGTCTAGATTGGCAGGGTCAAGTCAATTAGCGAAACACTTAACCGATTCAACATGTTAACTAAACTGATGGGTGGGGTTAGGTAAAATTGGACACTTAACCAGATAAACATGTTGATTAGAAAACCCTAGCAAATGGGACCCATTTTAGCAGTAACCCACATAGATTTATCATGGTACCCTAAACTAGGCAGGGTGGGGCACGATTACTGGGCTGATTGTAAGCGGTCAAAACGACGGCTGTTGGTGCTTCAGTGTAGGTTCTGACGGAGTAAGGGCGTGCACGTACTCCGGAGTGGAAAAAGCAGGCACCGGGCATCAGTAGTATACACTGTGCATCTTGGATCGTGTCGGGTTGCCACCAGAGGGACTGATACACCCAATGGTGGGACCAGCACAGGTATCTCCAGTCAAGCAGGGCCGAATGACATAGGATATGAATGCATGCGAGTGGAGCCGATCATTAAGGGGATCGTTCGTTATGAATGTGTGGGGCTGGTTGAACCAATGGTTAGTAGGTGCAGAGGCTATAGTAATGGGTGCGTTCACATGTTCATCTTATCTTTTACTAGGGTATTGTCCTATGTTCTGTTATTACTGTCGTGATCCCTTTCCTCGTTCAAATACTAGTAATCACTGAACTTACCAAACTTATTGTCTAATCCGTTTTCTTTCGTCCTCTTTTCTTCCGTCCCCCCCCCCCAAGGTCCACTGGGAGCGAATACTCCAGCTTAATCAGACTCTTTGCAAGCTTCAAGGAAGTAGATGTATGATTGCGACTCTCTTACATTGGCTATGGCTTTTGGATACTACACTTGGGGATTATGCCATTTTATTTATGGTTTATGTGTAACGACCCGGGGAAAAGCTCGACGCTCGAGTTTTCGACAACAATACATATACCCGTATTACTTGCCAAAAACCCAAGTATCGATCCCCAGATTGTCATGAGAAAGAATTTAGAGGGTGAGAATAGAAAGAAAGAAGTATTAGAATAGAAGAAAGGAGAAGAACACATTAGAATCTCACAGCGGAACGAATAAAATATAATATCAAATCTTTTTATACAAAAACAGTATATACATACCAATCATCAGAGTACAGCATAAATCGGACACAGCGGAAAAATATCTGTATATAACTAGCGGTGAAGCCACCTGCTTCTAGCTCCTGAACTCCGAGCGAAACCTAACCTGGAACATACTCGGTCTGACCCGAGCACATTTGATTTAAAACAAAATACACCGGGTCAGTCTGGAATACTATCAGTGATAAATTCACATAACACACACTTGCTTAATTTTGGAAATCCTTTATGAAATCAAAGGATAATAGTATGACCAGTCCACACATAAACACGGACGGTTTTTACCTTACTATGACCCAAAACGTTTTGAAATCATAGCTTGATCTGATATTATCATAATGTCTAAATACAAATAAATATCAATTTAGAGGAACGCTTGCATCTCACGCTCCCCATATATAGTATACAAACGAAAACCGCGGGCGCTTATTGGATATTGGATTCCAACTTGACAAGGTATGGGACCACCTTCCGCACGTGTATTTCTAGAGGCGAATACACTGGGTTCAACAAGAACGTCTTGCAACCCGGCCCTCACATGACCGACCACTCATTTTGCTTGAGTGTATCGAATGTATATCACCGACGGTTGGGCTCAAACCACCGTCCCCGAATGGGCAGAATCGATAGATTAAAGAAGCAAAAGGAATTTCTCTAGATAGGTGATTATACCACCTAATGGGAGCGACCCACATAGCCATGCTGCCTGCCCGATTTTTGTCATTCCCCGGTTGATGAGGCTTGAGGCTAGAATTCCTCTTCAAACATCTGGCCACCATTCACTTTGAATGCCACATCGTCAGATCCTCTGGATATCACTAATTGACGTCCACAAAAATACTCTAATTATTTGGATAAAGAAGTTTCCCTTCTATGCCGCCAACTATAGCACGTTTGAAGAAATCAACGTACGTGACCCCTTTGGAAATACTCTGTCAGACACTCGTCCATACAAGTCATCCAGGAACAGGATGAACCGAAGGCACCCTCCTACTGCATCCTTATAGGAATCACACCATGGATCAGTAGCGAGTAGTCCTTGCAACCCGTGGATTCAACCACGACCGAATCACAAACCAAATAACTCTGGTTGCAAGCCAGAGAGATTCGATAAGTAGTCCTTCCGCTTATGAAGATCCACGGTCTTCACTTGCTCCGTCTTCACTTGACGTCTTCACGTATTTGTTGGTCGGAATGGTTTTCGAATATAAATTCGATCCTGGTCTTTCCATACCAACAATCGTATTGGTCAGGGTTTGATAGTCGGTGATTTAACTATCAAATAACAACAGTGTGGATACAATGAGTTTGCTGATTCGGTACTTGGCACTACCTGGCCCATTTAATATATATTTTCCCCACATTTATATTCAAAACCTCGTATTCACTTCAATATTTCTCGTATAGGACACTTAACCAATTCCAACCCTTTACACCCACCACAAGCGAATATCATTCCTCGATAATAGTGAAGTCGTTCAAGTTGGGGTATTTTATTTACCTCTCAGACCTTGATCGATAACGTTCTTACCTTAGAATAATATCAGTTCGTCACTTAACCACTGATATTCAAATCTCATTTACCACTTTGATTTCAAAATCTGGTTTTATAACCCTTTTCTTTATATTTGAAATCCACTTCTAATAAAATCTTTCTACTTAATTCGTTTGATTAAGGAAAGTCCATAAAATACAACTTTTAACTTAAATCTTATTTTGCTTATAACACTTTGCTTTATAATAAAATCACTCGTCAATAATCTATTTCCATATACCCGGCATTTTTATAATATACTTTATTTTATAACCAAAATCCGCTTACCACTTACTTTAAATTTAAAACCCTTTTAACCTTGGATTTCATTTCAAAAATCCTTTTTATCAATATTCAATACAAACATTCGTATGTATTTTCCTTTAAGTTTGAAAACCTGATTTCCATTACGGCGCTTTGCCTAATTCAATTCCTTAACTCTTAAAGTTATCGTTTTGGTTTAAAACCCTTTTTAAACCTCACTTGTATTCTTCTCTAACTACTTATAATAATCCATTTACCATTCTTGTTCAAACTTGAATTATAATTCTCTTTATAACTATTATCGCTCCTTCGATCAAACTTACATCGTCAATTAATCACTTGTTAATTGAATTTCCATTCATCAAATCTTTGTTTGAACTTGGATTTATAAATCTGTTTAAATGGAATTCTTACTTGGTTTTGATCGAACTTAGCGACTCTTGTCCATTTCTTAATTAAATACCAATTACAAGTCATTACTTAAACTATTATTTGTTAAAAAATTAATTTACTCTGATATTAACTATATTATAAATAGTTAACTTCGACATTAAACAATTATCATTTTTAAATTTCCAATTTAATTATTCATATAATACGATTGAAAACTTTAATTCAGTTATAAAAATAATTTATAACTTTAAAACTGCGTCGTTTTACTGAATAGTAAACCGACGGCTTAAACAACACATTTTAGGCCATTCACTGCCAATTACCAAATCAACACTGTCTGTTGATTTAAAACACAACACGGGTGAATACTAGTTCAACCATCACACTCAATACAGGTTTTTCAATCATATGGTGTTCAATCAGTTCAAATATCAATAATATGAAACAACAAACAACATATATAATATTTGAGGAATCCGGTCGGATCCCTCCAACCTGTCCTTCCCTACATCACAGCTCGTTAGGCATTCATAACAACATATGAAAAAAAAAATCAACCATCAATGAATTAAAACGATGAATTATAAATAACGGCAATCAATCAACCAACAAGCAAGCAATCAACCAATTTATATTTTCAAAGGTAAATTATATTTTTAATATGAATTTACCACATCACAGAATTCTAGAAGGTGTGAGAATTAACTCACCAGTTCATTACGGTGGACGGTTGACGTGTTTTGTTCCTTTTAACTTTGAACGATCGTTCAAAATTATCTGAAATTTCAACTGCGTCCAATCTGTTTCATCCCATACCGTTGTGATCGTTAATACAGTTCCAATTTATCTCTCATCGGCCAATCGCTCGACTCTTTCATTCAGTGTTTCATCGGGTCATTCCAGAACACTGACCGATCATTTTAAATTCTTGGCAGGCCCTTAGTTTCCAATTACTGAAATCGGCTCCTCCTTTGTCTCGCCAGCCCACCATCCTCAAAGCCCACCCGCACCTCGTCCAAACCGGTCCATGTTGACCCCTCTACCCTCACTTGAAATAATCGGATCCGTATCCTATTTGTCCACCAGATCTTCATTTTTTCCTCGTCTAAAATCCCTCTCTGCCAAAAACCAAACGCAGCGCCTCCATGCTTTATCGTTGACCGGAGATCCCATGGTGACCCTCAAATCGAGCGCTCGTAAGCTTCCCCAGCAGTTTGAACGTCGTCGCCCAAGTCATTTCATCAGCCCACAGTTCGGTCCCAAGATCAACGCCTTTCAGGCGAGATCTGGTGTTCATCATCAAATCGAATTCGGCCAACACAGGTTAGCGTGTAGATCTCTTTGTCGTTTAACTATTTGCTGTCTAAAAATTTGGGGAAACAGTGTGAGACGAGAGATTTATAGGGTAAAAGGATTAGAATGGGCTACTGTGATTTATTTTTGGGTTTTCGTGACTGTTGTTGAGTATGTTTGGTCACGAATGAATGGGTTGCGAAGTGGTTTTGCCTGGGAAAAACACTGCTGCGCAGTGGTATTTATATGCGTAAATTCCTTGGCACCCAAGGTTTCTAGCTTGGTAGGTCTGCAAGGCTATGTTCTTTCTTTTCAGTAATAGCTGCTATGTATGTCCATTGATGTGAGAAGATTTGAGGAGAAAACACATACAGGTTGATGCTTTTGAGGTTTCCGACTTGTCTGGTCTCCTCAATAGGTCTGTTTGCTATTGAGAGGGAGAGTTTAGGCCTGTGGTTATGCACAAGTAGTCCCAGTGTGTTGTCATCCCACATTGATACAGATTTGTAGAAGTGTGTGTGTATATATATATATATATCTGATTTCCTTTCTCTGAAATAGTTCATGTGAATATCTAAGTTTGAATTTGTCGGCCAAGCAAAAGATTCAGAAACACATGTGAAAAGCTGTTCTTGTTTCATTTTATTATTTTATTTCTTGTAGGCTAGATGTACCAATACATCTCTATGTTTCAGCTATTTTCTTTTTATATTTTCTTTAACTGTTCTACTGAAAAGGACAAGACGCCTTGCTGTTCTTGAATTTACAGTGAATACCCTATATATAATGTGATATCAAAAGCTCATTGATCACCAACTCGAAACACAGTAAATAAAAACCTGATTATCATTGTGCTTACTTTTATAACAGCAAGGAGTTGACTAGGTACAGTTCACAAATCTTGCTCTTCAATTTGTGTGCTAATGCCAAATGCTAATATCTCTTAATTATTTAGTTTACATAATACAGCGGCTATGCTGTATGGATGCTATGTAGTCGAAAGTGCTGGAAGCCAGAAAATGTCTTTGTTATAAGAAGATGATTATGTTCACATTATATTTAGTTTGAGTCTAAAGATTTGTGTTTGCAGGTCGATCTTCTTAAAGAAAAGCTCGGATTTGATCATGCTTTCAATTACAATGAAGAACCATACTTGAAAGCTGCACATAAAAAGTTAGTGGTTACCTATACTACCACTTTTATGTATTCATCTCGAGTCAAATGTGTATATGGTGGATGTACTAATTAGGGTAACAAAGTTTGTTACATGTCGGCTTGGTTAAAAAGAAAATTTTGTACTGTAGTATATACACGTGAAGAACTGTTGCCTTTTATGTATTGTCCTTATCCTTCTTTGTTTTATTGATATTTCGCTTTGTTATTGGTTTGGTTGGGTGAGTCCTATTTGCTGTTGTAAACATATGCTATTCGTTTGATGAAATATTCTGTACATTTGATTTTCATAATTCATCACTTGCATATAGATATATTCGAATTCCATATTAAATTTAATACAATATTCATTAACCTTACAACATCGATATCTAAAAACCGATTTAAATATTTCAAATAAATGTGCAAATCCTGGGACGTTACATTATGCTTCTTTATTAAATAATCAAGATAGAAATTATGATGTAATGTTTTGGAAGTTATTTTGAGATAATTTGTTGTAATGCTTTTGTATTGAACCTCATATGCAATAAATGTTTGATTTCTGTTGCTTATATTTATCTATCTTGTAAATTTTTCCATGTCTTATACCTATAACCCTCCACCTAAGTTAAGGCATTCCCTTTGTGAGTGACCTTAACGGAGGTGGGGTGTTTCACTTTGTATCAGAGCGAGGTTTACCAGATCCGATAAGTATTTTTGAAAACTATTTTCAAAAAGAAATATAAAGAAGCGTTTTACAAGAAAAAGTGTTATTTTATTTTAAAGGCATAATCCCCCAAAGCCATATGCCTTATCTTTCTATCCTTTGTTTTGAATCTTTTCTTTTTCGTTTCAGTATGTCTGGGAATCTTAACCTTCCAGAGGGTGTGCCGATACCTAGTTGGTTCAGAAGCTACTTAGAGGCTAGGGCCAACGACGCGAGCCCAACAGATATTCCTCCTCCCCCAGCTGCAGCGGTTCCTCCTCCTCGTGCAAATGCTCTCTCAAAGATTTATAGAGACTTTAGAGCCATGGGTGGAAAGGATTTCAAGGGAACTGGATCATTCGTAGAAGCAATGAACTGGCTCAAAGAAACTGAGGATCTATTCGTTATCTTCTAAGTGGATGATAGGAAGAAGATAAAGTTGGCAGTATGGTTGCTCAAAGACGAATCTTCCTATTGGTGGGAAGTCACTAACGCTGAAAGGCCAGTTTAAACATGGATGGATTTCATAATGAGGTTTGAGATGAAATTCCTCTCACAAGATGAACGGAGCTTACAAGTGGAGAAATTCTTGTCTCTTAAGCAAGGAAGTATGACGGTCAAGGAGTAGTACGTCAACCAATTCAATCAGCTGGCTCTTCGTTTTGTCAAGGGATTGAATGAGCCACATCACAGCCTGGCTATGACCCATGTACCTATGGGGGCTACTTACGAGAGGTTAGTGGACATGGCACTCTTACATGAGGAAGACAAGGGCAAGAATGAGGTAAAAGCCGAAGTGCCTCAGGATAAGAAGGGGGAAGGGTCGCAGAACAAGAAGGTTGATTCAAAGAAAGGCGGGAAGAACAACAAACCCCACGACAAGAGAAAGTGTAATTTCTGTGGCATTCCTGGACATCTAGTCAAAGACTGCAGGAAGAAGAAAAGGAAGATGGGTGGCTGTTTCCACTATGGTGAGACATGACACATGACTAAGGACTGCCCAAGAAAGCAAGGACAGAGAGATGGAACTTCGTCTGGAGGACAAGTTCACGCTCTCACGGCACCTCTGCAAGAACGAGGTAGAAATATTTCTATCGAAAGTTTAGTCTATCTTTTGATCATCGTGTTCGTACACTATTTGATTCTGGCGCATCACACTCTTTTATATCTACTGCTTATAGTAGAGGATCCCTTGGTTGTTTCAAATCCAATTGGGGGCTCATCTTATTTGTCAATGGTTTGTTTGGATTTGAAAATATCTATTCTAAGCGTTGGGTTTAGATGCAATGCCTATGTTTTGGGCTTCATGGGCTATGGCTTGATTCTAGGCATGGATTGGCTATCCAGTATTGGTGCCATCCTCGACTGTGAAAAGAGAGTGGTTAGACTCGTGACTCGCCTTGGTAATGCTCTTGAAATTTCTTCTAATCCCCTTAACTTTGTTATGCTAAGTTATCTAGAATCTGTTGATGCGTCTGTTGAGAACTTGCATTCTGTAAAGGTAGTCCGTGAATACTCGGTGTGTTTGAAGAGGTAAAGGGCATACCTCCGAAGCAGGAGATAGACTTCTGCATATACCTCGTTGACAATGCAAAACCCGTTGCCTTACCCGTTAGACACATGGCTCCAAGGGAGCGGAAATAGCTCAGCAAGCAAGCTAAAGAGCTCCTAGAAAAGGGGTTTATAAGGCGGAGTGTTTCTGAATGGGGTGCTCCAGTAGTGTTCGCAACTAAAGCGGACGGGTCACTTCGCCTGTGCATTGATTATAGGGAGCAAAACAAGCTGACCAAGAAGAATAGGCACCCACTCCCGAAAATAGATGATTTGTTCGATCA
This sequence comes from Allium sativum, assembly GCA_030737875.1. Lineage (NCBI taxonomy): Eukaryota > Viridiplantae > Streptophyta > Magnoliopsida > Asparagales > Amaryllidaceae > Allium > Allium sativum. The sequence goes on along the minus strand of CM060913.1, from coordinate 175,242,937 downwards.
ACTTGTAGGTGCATTGGTTTTCTCCCAATTAGATTTAGCTACCGGGTTTCACCAGCTATGTGTGGCTGAAGATAGCATTGATAAGACCGCGTTCAGAACTCCGGATGGTTTCTTCGAGTGGCTTGTCATGCCCTTCGGCTTGACAAATGCACTTGCTTGCTTCGTTGATTTGATGAGCTAGGTGTTCAGGGAGTTCCTCAATAAGTTTGTGGTGGTCTTCGTAGACGATATTTTGATCTTCTCAAAGAATGAGGAAGAGCATGCTCAGCACTTAAGGGAAGTCATGGTTACTCTCCGTGCACATCAGTTGAAAGCCAAATTCTCCAAATGCTATTTCTGGAGAGAAGAAGTTAGGTTCATTGGACATGTGGTGTCCAAAGAAGGGTTAGCTGTGGACCCCGCAAAAGTAGTTGATGTGCAAGATTGGAAGGTTCCGCGGAACGCAACCAAAGTCCGAAGCTTTCTCGGGCTAGCAGGCTTCAATCGAAAATTCATCAAAAATTTTGCGAAAATCTCAGCCCCACTTACAAGGTTGACAAAGAAGAACCTAACTTTCAATTAGGATTTGGACTGCAATATTACTTTCCAACGATTAAAGAGGGCTCTGACAACGGCCCCAGTTCTGACATTTCCTGGTGGAAGCAAGATGTTTACAGTATACATAGATGCATGCGGCACGGGACTAGGCGATGTTCTTCAAGAAGGGAAGGTAGTGGCTTACGGTGGGTGGCAGTTGAAAGTACATGAGAAAAACTACCCAACCCACGACCTAGAGTTGGCAGCCATCATTTTTGCGCTTAAGTCTTGGCGCCATTATCTCCTAGGTGAGAAGTTTGAATTGTTTACTAACCATAAATCGTTGAAGTATCTTTTCTCGCAGAAAGATCTCAACTTGAAGCAGCAAAGATGGATGGAGTTTCTTGCCTCATACGATTTTGACATTTCCTATAATCCTGGCAAGGGCAATGCAGTAGAAGATGCCTTGAGTAGAAAGAAACTGACCTTAAGCCCTCTCTTTGTAGAAAGGCAAAGCTTGGAGTACATAGCCAACTTTGACTTTAGGCCCTCCTCTGAATTTGTACCTGCCCTATTAGCAACATTGAAAGTGCGGCCTACGCTTTTGGACTCAATAGGGGCCGCGCAACATGAAGACCCTCAGCTAGTTGATATAATAGATAAGTTGATTAGGGGTGAGACTTCGAGTCACCTCAATTGATACTCCATCGATGATAAGGGATGGTTGAGACTAGATGGAAGACTATGCGTCCTACAAGTAAGGGATTTGGTGGAGAAGGTTCTCGAAGAGGCACACCATTCCAAGTTGACCATACACCCCGTAGAGACAAAATGTACAAAGACATAAAAAGGGTTTTCTTTTGGAGTGACATGAAAAGAGATATAGCTGAATTCATCTCCAAGTGCATGATATGCCAGCAAGTCAAGGCGGAACAGAAGAAGCCTGGAGGTTTGCTTCATCCTCTAGAGGTCACACAGTGGAAATGGGATAGCATTTCAATGGACTTTGTTGATGGGTTGTCTAGGTCAAGGAGGGGCAATACCAGTATTTGGGTAATAGTGGACATGCTCACAAAAAGCGGCCACTTTATACTCGTCAAGAGTAGAAGAACTGCCTCATCTCTAGCATCCATATATCTTAAAGAGATAGTTCGACTCCATGGGATACCCTCCAGCATAGTGAGTGATCGAGACCCTATCTTCACGAGCGAGTTTTGGAAGAGTTTTCAAGAGGCTGTAGGCACACAGTTATGCTTAAGCACGGCCTATCACCCTCAAACCGATGGCCAGACGGAAAGAGTCAACAGAGTATTAGAAGACCTCTTGAGACTATGCATTCTCGACTTCGGAGGTACATGGGAGGATCATTTACCTTTAGTGGAATTCTCTTACAACAATAGCTACCAAGCCACCATAGGCATGGCACCTTTCGAAGCTTTATATGGAAGACCGTGTCGGTCACCAACTTGCTCGTGGGAGTCCACAGATAAGCTCATACTTGGACTAGACATGATTAGAGAAACTTCATAGAAAGCGGACTTGATACGAAGAAGAATGAAGACTGCCCAAGATAGACAGAAGTCCTACGCAGACAAAAGAAGAACTGACCTTGAGTTCGAAGTTGGAGACAAGGTGTTCCTTAAAGTTTCACCTTTGAGAAACATCGTTCGCTTTGGATCCATAGGAAAGTTAGCACCAAAATTTGTAGGCTCGTTCCCTATCATTGAGAACATTGGGAAGATGGCTTATAAGGTACAATTGCCTGAAAGATTGGCTGGGATTCATAATATCTTTCATGTCTCTCACCTGCGGAAGTGCTTACATGAGTCTGCGGAAGTGGTAAAACCAAGCGTGCTAGAGGAAGTAGAAGTTGAACGAGAGGCAACTGTAAGAAGAGTTCCAACTCGTATCTTGGGTACGGTAGTCAAAAAGCTACGCAATCGTGAAGTCAAGCTTGTCAAAGTTCAGTGGAGCGACGCCAAAAAAGTCGCGACTTGGGGGACTGAGAACAGAATGCGCGCAGCTTACCCTTTTCTTTTTGAGGGTACATCCTTGATCTCTTTTTCCTTAAGTTTATGCTTGTATCAATCTTTTATGTATATCTCCTCGATCCTATCCTTTATACTTAGGTAGAAACCCATTGGGATGTAAACATGTAATTGAAACATGTTATGGTTGATGGTTCCAAGTGGTTGCTAGTGGTTGCTCGTGGATGCATATACACACACATTAGGTATTAGATCGGCTCAGTCACTTTCATATTGCATATGCATATATGTATTTGTATATGGATTGAAACTTGATGTGTTATCATATGGACGTTGCATTTATATGAATGATTGTGCACTCATGTAGGAAATTTTGAGTAGGAAAAATTGCATACATAATGGACTTATGGCAAAGACATAATTTGCAGTAAGGAGGTCAACTGAATCAGTATACCGGCTGATTTTGCGTTAGATAAGGACATGTACACACACTATGCATATGATCATGAAGCATTAGAAATCTTTTAAGTACAATGGATGCCTGTGTTTGATGGTTGAGTAGATGGGTGGTTGGATGGTAGGATATAAGTTCTTCTCGACTTGAAGATTTCGGGGACGAAATCCTAAACAGAGGGGAGAATGTAACACCCCGTATTTTCTGTTAACGTTATAGTAACGAATTGAACAATACTTAATTTCAAATGTGATAATTAAGGGAAACGGGTTACACCATTGCGTTCATCTTGGAATTCTGCTCGAGATAGAGTCCGAGTTTGCGTGAATTGGACTTCGTATGAAGAAGTTATGTTCTTCAGAAGTTTAAGAAATTCAAATAAATTCAAACAGCTCAAAACCGGATTCAAAATTCAAAACAGAAGTCAGAAGTGGGTTGGGCGGGAGAATTCCCGCCCAAGACCCAGGTCGACCAAGGGGGTCGATCCTAGTGTCGACCTCCCCCCTATAGGTCGACCTGGGGGTCGACCTACCCCCTCCCCCCCGGCTAGATCTGAATTTTGACGACTGGTGACTTGCTGCTGAGTCACTAGGGTTTCTGGATAGTCCTGATCTGGTCTGAATTACTAGTATCGTTTTGGTTAGCTATGGTCAAAGGCACTCATTCTCCTTCAATTGTATTTTGCATCGATGTTCATTACATCTTTACTTTTACTAGTATCGTTTTGGTTAGCTATGGTTGTATGGATTGTTCTTTAAGTATATGTATTGTTTTGGTTATATTGTACAAACGGTTACTTTTGATCACAAATATTAATATGCTCCGAATTTTGTATGACATACTTTTAATCATAAATATTTATATGTTTAATATTGTGTATGAAATTCTTTTAATAATGGCTATACATACTATATCATTATGCTAGTGCAATAAAAATATTATGCAATAATTTAACAGCTTTCATTGCAAGTAAATAATGCTATAAAATACTATATTAAACTTTTTGTGATGTTTCTATAGCATTTCTAGTTGGTGTAATAACATGGCTATGAAATTTCTACAGCTTGCAAAGTTGCTATAATAATCAGGCTCTGGAATTTCTATGGCGTTTGTAGTTGCTATAATAATCAGGCTCTGGAATTTCTATGGCGTTTGTAGTTGCTATAATATTCAAGCAATATTTATCAATGGCGTTTATAGTTGATATAAATAGCAATTAAATGATGTCATAAATATTAGTAGTTTAAACCACAACTCTGCATTAAAGTTCTATAGCAAGCAAAAAACGCTATAAATAGGATTTTGTATGTTGCAAGTCGTCCATTTAATAGCAATTTTGAAACGCTATAGCAACATCATTTACAGCACGCTTTTTATGGTGATTATTAGGTTGCTATAATAGAACCCTGACATATTACAACAAGTAGATATATAGCGTTCAGAAAAACGCCATAGTATCCTTTAATAGCGTTTTTTAAACGCTATAAAAAGGTATTTTTCCTGTAGTGAATGATATATATCCATTCTGAAATAGCAAAGAATTAAATTTAATATCACTTGTCCACAGGATAGAAATTTTATACAAACATTGGTTGGTTAAGTGATTTTTAAATATTCGAAATTCTATTCGATGGTATTTTTATTTAAAGGAAATGTGTTGATTTCATTGAATTTTATATTCCTTTAAAACATGAACCTTGAATGATTATGAAAATTTCAAGGGAATTATCCAAAACAAATTGAAAATTTTAAAATGGGATTTTATGTATGTCTTGTGGTTACAAATTTATGGTAAAATGTAAAATTGATAAATTCTCCATGAATTAAGTTTTGGAAATGAAAATTATATGAGTATATTTGGAATTACTTCGAATTTGATATGAATTTGGTGGAATCCTATAAATCGAATGGTTGGTTTGAATGGTGTTTGCAAGATATTAAAACTATGTAAACTCCATTAAGACCGGAGTATAGATTCAAGTATTTGAAATTTGGTAGAAAGGAACAATTACGGTTTAAAAAAATTACAAAGATTTTATATATATATATATATATATATACACACACAAACACACACACTACTTGATTTCAAATAAACTATTCCTTTTCTTAAAATTTATTTCTTAAAACTTTTAAACTATAAACTGTTTTGTTATAAATAATTTTCTCTTATATTTTATTACTTCAAATTTTAGTAAACTTTTAATTTATGTATATACATAGCGATTTAAATTATCTTATTTTATTCTAACTACTATGCTCTATATATATTTTTTATATAAAGATTTTTCTTTATAAGCATCTATTTTTCATAATTATATTTTATAAATTGCAAATTTCCTCCGAATGGAAAGTGTTTGGATTTAAACCATTGGTTCAAATGGAGTTGAGATAAAGTTACATTTTATTGAATATGAATCGATTGTAAAGTGATTGTAATATGGAATTGTAAATTTTATTCTACTTGAATATAAATGGATTTTCTAAACGATTGAAATGAGTTGTTATGAACATATATTCTATTTGAATATGAATGGATTCCGAACAAAAATCGATTTGAAATAATTATGATCTTTGATATGAAGTATATTCTATTCGAATATTAATCAATTTTTGAAGTATTATATGATTATAATATAATGAAATACATTCTAGTTTAGAATATAATCGATTTTGGAATGATTATGATATTTTGATATAGAATTATATTCTATTTGAATATAAATTGGGTTCGAAACGAACATGATATTTTGATATGAAGGCGAACCTTTGTGAAAAGTAAAAGAACCGACCAATGTGGAAAAATGTAAAAGTTCGGTTGTTGAAGAGACCGGAGTCGGTAAGTGGAATACTCTCTGCCAGCACCGATACCACTTTAACAACTGTGTACGTTATGACGTACACAAAATGAAATATGATGACTTGAAGGAGATTACTGGATTTGAAGAAAGAGAACGATGATGGAATAGCCTTGATCTTCGAGTCATAATTAAAATGACTAAAACAGGAGCTATACCGTGACTAGTTGAGGTAGCACCTCTTATCGGACGCACTTTTTCGATACTATTTCTATGATTATGATGATGATTTGGGTCCTTTTCTTTTTGATTTGGGAGTGTGTTACGAGGTGGGCGGTAGTGGCTGCTATGCGTTCCCACCGGTCTGGGAGTACAAATGGTAGAATCCTACCAATGGTATTGCCTCGAGTGCCTTGTCATATTTATCCTTATCGAGCATCATACGGTTTTGATTTAGTGTTGTTTTCTATGGAGTGCCCTCTGATGACACCAGTACGGTGAATTTACGGTACTGTATAGACTGTGATGCCTATAAACGACGTAAGGGTAATATGGCAATCTCGCTTACGCTATTTTTATTATATTTACTTTACTGGATAAACACTATCATAATAGCGTATTATACTATGTATATATTAGTTTAACGGATCCTTGAGAGATGGAAAAATCCCGTAACATCTCTTGAGTTACTGCACCTGTAACAACCCGCATTCTACGCATCAGAGGATCGTAGAATATTTATTTCTTTCTTATATGAGGTCGTATGGTCACGTGGCTTTGGGAAACGACCATTGGGGTTATTCCCATGTTCATGATTTTTGCTGATTTTTAAATGACCATTTTGCCCCTAACTGGTACTGTTTTGGCCATAACTTTTGATTGGAAAGGAATTTTGACCTGAAACCACTTCCATTGGCTCCAGATGATGGTTAACCTTTCTCTAGAGTGGTCACATTAGCCAAACGGACTCACTGTTTGGGAGATATGGCTGAAAAAAGGTTTAGAAGGTGAAAAACATCTTAATCGGGCCTAATTAGGGTGATTAGCAAGAGGGCCCATGACCCATTTCGGGATTAGAGATGTATAGGGGCTGATTAGGGTTAGAAAACATTTCTTTCAGCCGCAACATTCATTCTTGGAACCCTAGCAATGACCTCCAACACCCAAATCAACTTCTAATTACTTTCTAATCAAGTTTTGTCTTAATCAACATCAAATCAAGGCGGATTAGCGCAAGGATCGAGGTAGAGCTGCTGTATTGCATTGGTATTCGTGCCCAAACAGTAGAGTTTCAGTTCTAAAGGTTTTATTTGTGGCCAAGGTGAGTGATTAGCATTGTTTTGACACTAATTACAATTAATTAAGGTGATTAGTGATAATTAGCGAATTTATACGCTAATAAATTCTAGAAAAATATTTATAAATTCTTAAATAATGTTTTAGACCTCTGTTGGAAATTTGGGTTAATTTGATTAAGTTTTTCTAATCATATCACTAGTTTTGCTTAAGCACGCTGAAGGGAAAATATGGGTTTTTGGCTATGTTTGATCCATTTTAACCTATCATATTTTTGTTTTGATGTTTGTGGTTGATTCTACTTGTTGCTATGACTGTATGGTATGCTTTGTAATTGATTAGAATAGTTAGAATGGTCGAAAACGTCGTCGAGAGGCGTACAAATTGTCGCTGGAAGTTGTAGGAAAATGTAGGAAACCAGACCGGATCGTATAGCCCGACCTGACCCGATTGGGGTTAGTCCCTCCGAACCGAACCGCCCATGGATGGTGACTACGAACCGTTTGTACTTGGCCAGGAGGAGTGTTCTCTCCGCACCGAACCGCCTAGAGTTCTCCGACCCGATCCGCCAGAAGCACCTCCGACCCGATCCGTCAACGTTGTATGGCGACGCGACTTGGAGACTACGACCCAACCCGTTGTGCTCTGATGGAGGCTGATCCGATCTGTCATCATATAAAGCCCTTCGATCCGATCCGAAGAAGCTTGGCACCAATCGATATAGTAGGGGATACTGAAGGCCGAACCGAACTGATGGTTGTGAGGAGATCCGAACCGATCCGGTGATGACCAATAACCCGAGATGCAAAGGTAGTCCAAATGGAAGTTAGAGCTCAGGATCCATATGGGAACCAATGAGTTCACTTCATGATTGGACTTTGCTGCGGGACGTGTGCTAAGAAATTGTCGACGTTAATAACTTCGATTCACCACTGAAAAGGATTGATGGGCTACATATCAGTGCAGTAGAGTCATCACGACTCGAGGGGCAAAGTGATCGTAGCAGGACTACGTATCAGTGCAGTAGAGTCATCATGACTCGAGGGGCAAAGTGATCGTAGTAAGACTATGAGCCGGTGCAGTGGAGCCATTGTGACTCCATGGGGCAGATTGGACATAGTAAAGGATTAGTAAGGCTATGAGCCAGTGCAGTGTGGTGTGTACGACTCCATGGGGCAAAGTGGACATAGCGAAGGATTAGTGGTTGTGGATCAGTGCAATGAAGCCGTTGTGACTTCATGGGACAGAGTGATCATAGCAAAGTATTGGGTGATCGAAGTGGTGGATATCGTATGCTTTACGCACTAAGTGAGAGATGTGAGGATGGTTGCTATGCTTGATTGTTTGCCATCACTATGACATGCACACCCCTACACCCGTTATCTTTACACCATTTATTCAGTGGCACCTTAGAGTGTTGTACAGTATGTAGTGCTAACTCTTTGGTTGTAGGTCCAGGTTCAAGTATGGTTTAGTATACCTGTTATTGTTCTGTTTAGCTGCTTATCGCTCACATCATACTTTTGTCTGACCCAGAGTTTTATGTCTCTTCTTATTACTCTGGGTGCTCCTAAAAGAGAAGACTAGAGACAGGTTAGCTGGTGATGCACGAGTAGCTGATCTGGAGGCGAGCAAGAGGCTTCCACGTATGATATATATATATATATATATATATATATATATATATATATATATATATTCTCCCTGTGTCGTTGGTGGTCACTACTTGGGCATTAGTAGTGTACCTCCCTTATCTTGCTTTTGCTTTTAGAGACAGTTTGAAAAGTTGTAATAATGATGATGTGGAACATAAGCTGTATTTGGATTTTCCGCTGGTATGATAGTTTGTTTTCAGCTTATGCACTGTCTCACCTGTTTTATGTCAACTACGTTGTTATTATATTTTGTTCTATGCGCTGTAAGACATTCTACAAGTTCCTTGTTGATTCTTCGCCTTCTTCCTTTCCTTCTGACGACCATCCCGTGCTAACTGGACATGTGTACAACGCACTTTTGGAGTAAATGTTGGTTGGTGCGGACCGGACTGTCACAGCACCCACGACACTTATGTTATTTCGTATGTTAATTTGACTAATATGAGAATGATTTAGTGTTGATCCGAGTGTTTGTTTTGTTTTCTTTTTTTACGTAATACGCTCGAGTCAGCAGAAGTTTGCAGTTAGCAAAGATTATGATGACTTAAAGAACGAAGACGGGTATATATTTATTATATATAAGTATTTTTCGCTGCACTTTGTTTCTTTATTGTTATGTAGATATGTATATGTGTAACTATGATAACCTTTGTATGGTATAGACAAATGTATGTATTTCAACTGGTTTAAACTGTTAGTTAATTATTATATGTTGTCCTTCCGCTGTGAGGAATTTGTTATTGTTTTCTCTTCTTCCTTCTTTTTCCCAATAACTACCTGTAACAACCCAGAAATTTAGAACCAATTTAAAATTTTATTTTAAGAAAATTTAAATAAAAAATGCGTCAGAATTTAAAATAAAATAATAATAATTAAAAGATTACATTTTTCATGTAAGATAGAATAATTAAAAAGGTTCATAATTTAACAGAAATGTGTTTACATGAAAAGTACATTTTTTCTGAAATATGATTCATTAAAAAGATTCTTGTTGTAATAAAAATGTAGTAACATAAGAAATCACACTTTTGATGAAATATGAAATTTAATTATGTTTTTTGAAATATAAAAACTTGCACAACTTAACAATCTAAGAAAATGAATCAAACATTCATTTTTCCTTTAATTCCCTTTCTCTTTACTTTTGAAATTTGAATGAATAATAAGTGTGGTCCCATCATGACTAGTCAGCTGATTAAATTACATTATAAACTACTATATGTGAAAAGACACATTGATGGGTTTATTTGCAAGATTAGAAATTAAATATTATTTTATTATAAATATACTAAGGAATTAGACAACCTAAATCTGTATACTAAAGGAGCCGCCGCTCTCATGAATGGATGGCAGAAACGCTCTCCACTTCTTCTCCTTCGATCTGTCTAGTCTCCCAATCAAATTCAATGCAACCAAAGGGAAAACCGTTCAGAGCTTCAAGATCCATTGTAACAACCCAAAAAATCAGAACCAATTAAAAAATTTTAATTTGGCTATTTTAGTGGATTTTGAATATTTAAAATAAATCAGTTTTAAATAATAACGACCAAAAATTTGTTTTGATCGAAGTTATAGCGAGTATATTTATTTTAATTATAAAACAAGGCCTGAAATGGCGCGGTAGTTTGAAAATTTGAATTCGTAATTCGACTGACTGTACAGGATGCAAAATAAAATGGATTTTAGTGACCAAAAATATTTAAATTTGTTTAAGAATATCTTTCTAACGAATCTGAAAAATCAAAATTTCATAGCGGGAATCAAAAATTATGTCCAAATGAATTTTCAGAAAGGTCGCTATGAAGTTTATATAACCCTTGAAAATAGACATTTTGCAAACGACCTCCGTTTTCGACAAAACCGCTTTTGTTGGATCCGGGATGTCGAACTATTGCTAGATTCCATATTCCATAAATTTTGGAGTTAATATGTAAGCGTGGCAAAGGAAAATGTGTTTTCTTGAATTTAGTCAATTTGGATCGATCTGAAAATGGCCATTTTTCAATCGGTCTCCAAATTCGACGAAACTAGTTTTGTTGGGACCATATCGTCCAAACATAGCTAGGTTTATTTTTCTGGAATTTTTGGGATCAGTATGTGGCCCCGGCAAATTGAAATTTACGTTCAAATCTATATTGAATGTTTTATATTTTACTTTGAAGAATAACTGACTGAAACAGTTGAATGGGCCTACGAAACATATTCCATCGTGTTCGGAATGGAGGTACTTAGCTAGGGACGATAGTCGTTGGGTTTGAATTGGAGTTCGTTTGGAAAAACGGATATTTTTGAATTATAAATAGAATGGGCCAATCATATTTTTTTTATAAAAAAACGAGAAAATCACTCTCTCTCCCTCTAAGCTGCTGTCGAACGGCGGAAGGGGTTTCCCACCTTCTCTCTTCGTTTTCTCCCTCCACAAGTCGAGTAAGCTTCCACTCCAGTTGATGATTTTATAGAGCTTCTCCAGATCTTCAAATCCATATAGATAGCACCCCCTCTCGTCTCGTATTTCGTGAGAATCACCTCCTCAAAGTCGAGGTCTTCAAGTCGCCGTCGCCGCCGATTGGTGAAATCGAGTTTGGCCCCACAACCACGCGCGAGAAGCCCCTTCCTCCCTCTATGATGCTGCACCACCCGATCGACGCATCGCTTCGCGGTTTAAGTGAAAATCTCAAACCTAGTTTTGAACGGTGAAGAAAGGTATCAGCTTTATATGATTTAAACTAATTTCCACATTTAAAAGTGTTGCAAACTTATAAAAATCATATCTTTTTGCTATGTGGTTGAAATTTAGTGAAACAAGAGACATTGGACTCGTGTGGACGTCTTCTACATTCTAGAAGAGAACGGAGAATTTTTAGAGCTTCCTACGAATTTTGGAGGAGTGGAACCTAATGTGAGATTTCTAAATTATAAACGATATGGAATGACGATGTATAAATTATATAATCAATGTATGAGTTATATGAGCGTTGCACACCTCATGTATAGGCGTTGTATAAGTTGTATGTGCGATGTATAAGTTATATATACGTTGTGAAAATTATATGTGCGTCGAATGGAAATGAAATGATATTGAAGTGAAATCGAAATATATTTATGTACATATATCTATATATATACTCCCCTCATCCACAGACCATAGATGATATATATTGGTTGTGATTGTTTGGATTTTGGTTGACATGAAATTTGTTGAATATTACGAATGGTTGGTTTGATTATGGTTGTTTGTAGTTGCAAAAAATAGAATTAGTTTGTGGAAAAATTCATCTGCGTACGAACTAGATTATTGAAATCACCATTGTCAAAAGCTGCGAGGCTTTAAGGTAGAGCGAGGAGCCGTACTCGAGACGGTGCCGGTTTTAACTACCCTGCTGTTATGCTGCTGAAATTTTCTGAAATATTAATATGTTTGATTAATATTCATGTGTTGAAATAGATTCATGTGTTGGAAAAATATTCATTTTTGAAATAAACGGTTTGAACGATAAAAATAACATTTATATTGTATGTACGAAGTATATAAAATATTCATGTTTGAAATAAATTATTTAAACAATAAAAATCATTGTTTTATATTATATATGAATCGCTAAAAATCTTCATTTTTGAAATAAATTGTTTTAACAATAAAAATCACATTTTATTATATATACGATGTGTTAAAAATAGTCATGTGTTGAAATAAATATTTGTTGGGTAAAAATATAATTTTAATCAAATATATGAAATGAAAATAGTTTGGAAATCGAAGAATGAATTATATTTACTTACATATATATATATATATATATATAATTAAATAAAAACGAATAACGAAGCTGTAGTTCGCATTTTGAAGTCGTGATTTTAAACGATTATTGCGGTAGATCTGACCGTCGGATTTTCCCGAAACCGAAACCGTTGGGTCTGCTTTGAAAATATCTTTCCAACGATACCAAATTTGTAAAGATCCAACGGTTAGATTTTGTGAAATTTTAAATTCAAATCTGAATGAAAACAGCACCAGAATGGATTATATTTATATATATAAATATAATTAAAATAAAACGAATAACAACGCTGCAGTTCGTATTTTGAAATCGTAACTTTAAACGATTGTACCGGGAGATCCGACCGTCGGATTTTCCCAAAACTGGAACCGTTGGTTTGCTTTGAAAAGATCTTTCCAATGATACAAGATTTGTAAAGATCCAACAGATAGATTTTCAGAAATGTGTAAAACAAATCTGAAGGAAAACAGCGCGATGGCCGCGTTATGGCCTGAAGCGTCGTTTGAATAAATTGGCCATTTTTAAATAAATAAAAATAGCGATAAATCGTTATAAAATATTATAAACGTTATGGAATGGAGATAAGCCGAATTTACTCGATTTATTGGATATTTGACGGTTGAATGTGTTTGACGTGAAAATTACATTAATGAATTGAATTATGGATGTCAAATAATTTAACCATGAAAATGAATTGATTTGAAATTCTAACTATATGTGAATTATTTGAAAAGGCCGAGTTAATTCTCATTTCAAATAATTGATCTACGGTTGGAAGTCGAAGATATGAAGATAGTGCAAGACCGATGATCTTCACATCGAATGGATGACAACTGGTGCTTTTAATGGGAGTTGCTGCCCTGAAGGGGTTACAGTGGTGGTTGTCCGGACGTACTTGTTGATCGTTCGGATATGCGAGGGCCTCTCTCCTGTATTGGACATACAGGAGAGGAATAAGGTGCCTCCGGTTTCGTTCAGACCCAGAACGGACTTGTAAATGGATGTGTGTCTGACGTTGTAACTTGACAATGTGGCATGCAGAGATGCTGTGATCAAAGCTTTTGTTGAAAAGCAGAGCTTTGTGGTTGATGATCAAAGCATGGCTTTAAACAGCTAGCTTTGTGTTTAGCGTTGATTCGCGAGCCTCACACCTCGGTATGGACCAGAAACGGGAGAGGACTTCAGGATGGGCATGCGTTTCCTTCTAGCTAGGAGTGGTGTTTTGGGTATTACACGCTCAGGCATTTTACTTATGTGGATGATGGATAGCGAGGAGTCTCGGTTATTTCGGTCTCTTCGGAGCCGATGGTTTGGTCGGATATGACCAGTTTACGCCCCATAGGGCGGGGAAACGCAGTGTTCAGGCATTTTAATCCACTCCGTGTGGATTGGCCCTGATGATCCAGGGGGCAGTTGCGGCTGTTCCTGAGACATGGGCTAGATTGTCTCGAAGTGGTAAGGACGATCCCTTGCCTTGGTTCATGATGGAAATCAAATTTCCAAATACGACATCGTGCGGTTTTGATTGTAAACCTATACATGGCGACATGATATATGGTACCCATGCCGTCTATGATTGATACTTATGATTGAAATTGTTTTTGAAACATATAAACACTAGTAATAATATCAAATGCTTTTGTTCTATTCGTATCAAGCATATTTTGGTCATTATAAGATAAAACTCTATCCTCCGGTTTTCATTGCATTGTGTGATGGGAACCGAATCTTATAATAGCTTCATTTTTATGAAAAGCATTGCGATGTTTAAATGATTTACTTGTTTTAAGCACTGGCAATCCAATGGAGTAAACCCGTTTCACGTTAGCGGCGTGGTTCTGTGATTGGCCTTATTATAAAATAAGTTAAGTAGATTTCTCATACCAGTCCCATGACTTACTCGTAGTTTGTTTCACTTGCAAACTCAGGTTCCCCTATTTCTACATGAGCAACCTTGTATTAAGGTTTTACCAGGTTCTCTCCGGATAGCTATGGAGCTGAAGATAGATTCTATCACTTCTTCCTTTTTATGTTGTTGAGCTCCTGTTGTACATATTACGTTTTGATTCCGCTGTAGACATTTTATGTAAAGCTGAACTGTATTTTGTACTAAGTATGATCCTGTATACTGTGTAACTCTGATGATTATTATTTCCAGTATATTCTGTTGTACATTATCTGGTGTATTTATATATTTATGTTCTGTTGTTATTTGTTTATGTGTTATATTCCAATGATTACCCTTGCCACCGTGGAACGGGGGTTTGGGGATGTCACACGTGGTATCAGAGCCTTGTATTTAATATCAAATTGGATTTTGGGTTTGTTGTGATTGGTGTCTTCATTAACACCATTCTTAAACCCCATGTGAAAAGAATAAATCTTTTGATTAAGATTTAAAGAAGAATTACCAATTAATTAACATTTGATTGGAATTGAAAATGGAATGTGAATTGGGTTTGTCATGAACTGTGTTCAAATGACATTAGTTCTTTAACCCGAGTAAAAGCATTATTAATTTCTAGAAAGTTGAACAATCAATAAGAAATGATTTTAGAGACTGAAACCAATTGTAGTTTGAATATATCTTTAATTTGATTGTGAATGTATGGGTGATAATTAAATTACCAAAACATGAAATGTGATTAAACCAAATTTACTTGGTTTTTGATATTCATGATTGTGATTGATTGATTGTTTGGATTGTGCTCGACCAGTTTATGAGCAAGATATGCTTTTACATTTAGCATTGGGTTGGCTAGAAATACTAGTATGCTAACGCCTTGTGAAACACTTCACGATTTGACTATGGGGTATTAGCGAAGTTGTTGAGTTTAGTTCAAATTTAATGAATGATTTTGAAATGATATTTTTCTTAAGTGAAAATAAATGTATTCCCGATTTTGGATAGGGAATGTTTTATAAAAATGTTTTATAAAACAGAAAGGATTTCGAGGGCTAAAACCCGATGATTTCGAAATGATATGGAAATGTATTATGGTTTTACATTGTAGTTCATCACAAATTTGATTAATTGCTATTAATGATGTATCTCTTTGGTGGCGGAGAATTTATTCTTCTGCTTAGCACCCTTCTTTGAGACGTACGAGCTCAAAGTGTAACAACCCGAATTTTAATAACGTGTTAAGGCAAGAATCAAGGCAGAGTTTATTTTAAAATCTGAATCAAGGGAAACGGACTGTGCCATTGTGTTCATCTCGGAAAAATACGCGAAATAGAGTCCGAGTTTTCGAGAAACGGAGTCCGTATGACCAAGTTATGGCCCAACGAAGTTTCAAAAAATTCCAAGTCCGAAAAACAGTTCAAAATTCAAATCTGGAGCCGAAAAGACTGGGCGGGAAAATTTCCCGCCCAGCACCCAAGTCGATATGGGTGTCGACTTGGGTGTCGACACACCCAAGGTGGTGTCGACTTGCAAGTCGACACCCCTGTCAACCTGGGTGGTCGAGCCCAGGCCACCTGGGTGCGCCTGCTTGTGTCTCTGGTCCTGTTCTGGAAGCTTCCGACGGAATTTGATGGCTCAGATCCGATTTGGGGTTAATCCTATGGTTTAAACTACCCCTAATCTCTATAAAAAGACCCCTAGACCTAGCCTAAACCCTCATTAATTCATTCCTACAACGAAGTTATGCCAAAACGCTCCCTCACCATGGCCTCCACCTTCATATCATGGCCTCAATCTTCATCTCCAAAGGCTTGAGCATCCAAAGCTAGATCCATGAAGAAGGTGCTAGCTTCCTACATCAAATCAAGGGAGTGGATCAACGTTGCTAGGCCAACTTCATGACGATTCTTCAACAAAGGAGCCACCTTTCTTCGTCAAGACGATTCATGCTCCTAGTCCTCTTGCCACGCTATGTAAGTTCTAGCTACTTGTAGATTCTAACGGTGGTTCTAATGTGACATGGGATAAAATGAGATGAAATATAAGTATGCTAGCCTATATGAACCTTGTCATGTCTCTTTTGCTTGAACCTATGACTTTGGGCTAAGTTGTAGCGACTTAATCATGCCATTCATGTTATGTTTAACCTAGTATATCTTGCAAGTTTGAATCTTTATCTATGGAATGTTAGCATGAACCTTTGGGAACCAATTGACTTGTGAAACATTGGCAAAGACTTGACTTTGGGGCTTATGCATGTAAATGAACCCAAACCCCTTGTGTATTATGCATGTTTGTGGCCAAATTCACTTATGATACTATGCATGTTTGTGGCCAAATCCCCTTATGAAATTATGCATGCTTGTGGCCAAATTCCCTCATGATACTATGCATGTTTGTGGCCAAATTCCCTTATGAAACTATGCATGCTTGTGGTCAAATTCACTTATGATACTATGCATGTTTGTGGCCAAATCCCCTTATGAAATTATGCATGCTTGTGGCCAAATTCCCTCATGATGCTGTGCATGTTTGTGGCCAAATTCCCTTATGATACTATGCATGTTTGTGGCCAATATGTTGGCATAATACCCTACTATGTGACTCGCTTCCACTTGGGTTGGAAATACGTTTAGGTAGCTTAGGAAAAACGTGGGTATGACATGAAAAACTTGACATGGGGTTTACACGAGAACATGACATTCATGATACATTTAAATATGGTCATGACACGTGGGAAAACATGGAACTTGAACTAGGCTTGGGTGGGTTGTAAGTGTAATAAGACACTAGACCAAACATGAAAGTGGCCAACTCGAGGTTGGGTTGAGTTTGTAGCATAAATCTACCTGGACCCGCCCGGCTTAACTAGCGGCTACAAACAGTAGGACCCAATGTGGGTAGTTGGTCATATAGCACCTAAAACCCGAGGTTAGACTAGGTTGTGGTGTAAATCTACCCGGACCCGCCCGGCTTAACTAGAAACCACAACAAAGTCTAATGTGAGAGGTTGGAGTGCAGTAATCTAATTAATGCCACATGAAAAGGTTAAGTAATTTTGATTAATGACACTTAACCGATATGACACGAATGGGTAGGTTAAGTTAAACCGGACTTGGTTCCTTAATGACACTTGACCATATAAGACAATTAGAGGATGGGGTTAAGTAATTTACACTTAATTAATCCGACTTGGTAATTAGATGGGTTTAAGTAACCTACACTTAACTAATCTAAACATGGTAATTAGATGGGGTTAAGTAACTTAGACTTAACTAATCTACACATGGTAATTAGATGGGGTTAAGTAACCTTCACTTAACTAATCTAAGCACGGTAATTCGATGGGGTTAAGTTAAACACTTAACCAATCTAAACTTGGTAATTCAATGAGGTTAAGTAACCAATACTTAACCAACTTAACATGATAATTTAATGGGGTTAAGTAACTTATACTTAACCAATTATACATGATGATTTGATGAGGTTAAGTAACCTACACTTAACCAATCTAATATGTGGACCTGGTAGGGTTAAGTCACAAGACCTTTTAAATTAGGCTTAACCATTGTAATACGATTAGTGGATGGGGTTAATTTAACCTTTGCTTAACCAATCTGACTCGATAATTTACAGGTATTAAGATAATCTATGCTTAATCAATCTAACATGAGAATCTGATAGGGTTAAGACAAATAAATACTTAACCAATTTGACTTGATAGGGTTAAGTCATGAGCTTCTTAGTACACTTAACCACTTGTAAGGCTAAACCTTGAACTTGGGTACTTAGCCAATCTTGACATGATTCGTAGGCGGGTTAAGTCATGAACTTGGATAACAACACATAACCCATTTGGCAAAACCCTAGCTCAGGGGACTAGGTTGAAAATCGTGGTTAACAAGGATAGCGGGAAGAGAAGCTAAGTGGTAAACCTTAGTTAAGGATAACTATGTAATAATTCTTAGCCAAGGACATGGGACTAGTTCATAAATAGATGAGTAACCTGATATGGTAGGTCATCGCTTAGTATACGAGGAGGAGCAACTTATCTGACTTGGATATAAAAAAAGCTCCAGCGAACTGGGTGACGAAGCGGTAGCTTCGTGGGACGTGAGGGTACTCTTGGTATCCCTCTGTGATGTGGCAGATGGTCCATGAATCCCGGCCTAACAGGGGTTAAGGTCTGCGGTAGAAGAGCCAAGAGTGTGCCTTGGTTGCTATGCGAGTGACCTAAAGACTGGGATGGATTAGCGTGGAGTCGACGATACTTGATTTTGCCCTGGATAGAACGTCGTCGACTACCTACCATCTTTAGTCAATCGTGTACGAACGGAAAGGCAGAGAACCCCCAACAGACCATGTTCTTGCTATCGAGTCATGGGTGAGGTTGGCCCATAGGAAAGTGGGGCTATAGAGGGGCCGGGATGTGGTTCTCATACATGATTTTTCTTGGATTGCCTTTCAGTAGTTGAGGGAGGGGTCACGTGGGACCAAAGCCACGGATACAAAAACAAACCTTGATATCTGCATCAGCAGACGACTTAAAGCTCCCGACCGAGTTCCGTATTTCTTGATTTGCCCTGCCACGGAACTCGGATGGCACATTGAGATACATGTGCGTCTAGACATGGAAAACGATTCACGATACAAACATGGGATAAAGGGCGTGGTTGACGGGTAGCATAATCCCTAGTGGCCCTAGGTGGCTTGAACCCAAACCGAGACACGGAAACGTTCATTAGGTAGCATAATCCCTAGTGGTCCTAGGTGGCATAAATCCTAAGTGAACACGCGATAGTTCATGGTAAGAAAACATAACTAGATCAAGGGTAGCAGTCCAAAACAACTTCAAGGATGAAATGGTACTACGTTGAGGTGGTATAGATTTACATGGGAAAGCCCGTACGGCCTACGGCAAAGGACTGAACTTATACATGGTAAGAAACATACGAGTTGGGAAAACCTACATATGCTATATATTAGGTTGACATGGACCATTACATGACATTGGGCAAGGGACATTCATAGTTAACACATGACGCGGGTTGGGATACTAGTACAAGAGGTGCAGAGCAAATATACATGATAGATACCATGGGATGTTATACATGATAGATACCTTGTGATAGTATACTTGATAGAAACCTGACGTTGTGATACCTTGATTTATCTTAACACCGTAGTTTATCATGATACCTTAGTTTATCTTGCTACAGTAGTTCATCCAGTTGTCTTGGTTTAGCTTATCTATCTTGTCGTCATCCTTATGTTTACTTTCAGTTTATGCATGTCATGTTACCTTTACCTGTTTTTATGCTGGAAGTAGATAGGACTTACCAGTCTTTATGACTGACCCCGTTTTCTTTTGCCTCTTTGTCTTCCGTTCCCCCCCCCCCCCCAGGTTTTCAGGGAGGAAACACTGTTATTTAGTTCGGACTTTCTCGGCTTGAAGGTCATCATGCATGGCTTGGACTTTTCTTGGCTATGGCTACCTTACTGTTTTATTTGGGGAATAATTTATGAAAAGGTTTTATGCTTCTTTACTATTGCAAGACAGGTTTTGATGTATTCTGATGTAAAAGGCTTTAGACCTTATTTTATAAGGTAATAAAATCTGTTTTACTTCCGCTGTTATATATATATGTTCTGTCTTGTAATATTTCTGTGCATGTTTACCTCGATAATGCTTCACCAAACCTAGTGCATTCCCTTTGTGAGTGACCCTAGCAGAGGTGGGTGTTACATTTGGTATCAGAGCAGAAGGTTACCAGACTGGGCAAAAGTTTTTAAAACCTTTTGAAAACTATTTGAGAAACCGTTTACAAAGAAGCATTTTTCAAGAAAAGTTTTTTTTAAAGGCGATTCCCTAAAAGCCATTAGCACTATCCTTTGTTTCCTTGATTGAATCTCTTTTCCTTTCTTTCCTCCATCTGTAGTCACAGTAGTTTTAACTGCGACTAATCCTTGTCTAGCTACGTAAGTGTTTTCCCGTGCGATGGAGGAAGTTCTCGAGAGACCTGTTACTGAAGTTATAAGAAGGGATAATAAGAACAAGGATAAAGGACACGGACGTAAGGATAAGCAACTTGTTGGTATGGATTAGTCCACGAAGGAAGACAAGGACAAGATCAGCGAGAGGGCAATTGTATGCTCTCACTCCTAGCCTTTCTTTTCTATCATCCCGTTCAGACTTTGTTTTGATCATCGCATCATTTAAGTCTGCTTCGATAGTTAAGTCTCTGCACCTTAGTACTAGCATGGTAGAAGATCCCACTTTTGTCCCAAAATCTGGTTGGAGGATCGGTCCATTTATTCATGACTTGTTTGGAATTGAGAGTGTAAATGCCAAGTGTTGAGATTAGAAGCAATGCTTCTATTGTTGGGCTATGGATGGATTCTAGGGATGAAGTGGTTATCCAGTAAGGGATGCCATTCTCGGTTTTGAAAGGAGTGTAGTTAAACTCTTAACTTGCCTTGGTAATACCCTCGAAGTCTCGTGTAACCTTATGGGTTCTGTCATGGTTAGTTACCTAGAATCACTTGATGCACTTATCGGAAATCTTTGATCCGATCGAGTAACGTTCGCCAATAAGACGGATGGTTCATTCCACTTGAGCATGGGTTATAGGAATCACCCTAGTAAGTGCACGTGTTGACATGGATTGGCAATGGTAAACGAGATCCAGAATTCACTAGTGAATTTTGGAAAGCTTGCATGAGTACGTAGATATGGTTGAGCCAAGTATACTAGGGAAAGAATAAATGAAAATGGAACGAGAGGCGACAGTGAAATGAGTTCCAACTCATACCTTGGAAATAGGAATCAAGGAGCTACGAAATCATGAAGTCAAAGGCAGTCAAGACACACTGGAATTAAGCTCAAGGAAATGCGGCTTAGACGTGCGCATCGTGTCTCTTTGTAAGAGTATATCGTTGAACCCTGGTTCTCCTGTAGAGCTTGCTTGCATGCTATCGCTTGGTGGATATCCTCTCGGTCCTGTTTCTGTTGCAAACCCCGTAAGGAGTTTGTCTTGTTTATCTCCTCGATCTTATCTTGGGAACCTTAGATTGAACTCTATGGATGTAAAAATGTATTTGAAACATGTTATGATTGATATGATTGCAAATGGTTGCAAGTGGTTGCTCGTGGATGCGCGAATACACGTTAGATACTAGATCGACGCACCCACATTTTGCATTGCATATGCACGAGTATTTATACATGTTTGAATGTTAATGTGTTGTCATGCGGATGTTGCATATGAATGAATGTTTGTGCACGCATATAGTACTTATATGACTAGGACTATTTGCATACATGTTAGACTCATGGCACTAAACATATTTTGCATTAGGAAGATCATTCAGGCCTGATCATTATCATTAGCTAAGGAGCATGTACACACACGTTTTGCATATGTTCATATGGCATTAGAAATCATCTAAGGACAATGGTTGCCTATGGATGATGTTTTGAGTAGATGGATGATGGATGGTAGGATATGTTCTTCCTAACTTGGAGATTTCGAGGACGAAATCCTTAAAGAAGGGGAGAATGTAACAACCTAAATTTTAATAACGTGTTAAGACAAGAATCAAGGCAGAATTTAATTTTAAATCTGAATCAAGGGAAACGGGATGTGCCATTGCTTCGTCTCGGAAAAATACGCGAAATAGAGTCCGAGTTTTCGAGAAACGGAGTCCGTATGACCAAGTTATGGCCCAACGAAGTTTCAGAAAATTCCAAGTCCGAAAAACAGTTCAAAATTCAAATCTGGAGCCGAAAAGACTGGGCGGGAAAATTTCCCGCCCAGCACCCAAGTCGACATGGGTGTCGACTTGGGTGTCGACACACCCAAAGTGGTGTCGACTTGCAAGTCGACACCCCTGTCAACCTGGGTGGTCGAGCCCAGGCCACCTGGGTGCGCCTGCTTGTGTCTCTGGTCCTGTTCTGGAAGCTTCCGACGGAATTTGATGGCTCAGATCCGATTTGGGGTTAATCCTATGGTTTAAACTACCCCTAATCTCTATCAAAAGACCCCTAGACCTAGCCTAAACCCTCATTAATTCATTCCTACAACGAAGTTATGGCAAAATGCACCCTCACCATGGCCTCCACCTTCATATCATGGCCTCCATCTTCATCTCCAAAGGCTTGAGCATCCAAAGCTAGATCCATGAAGAAGGTACTAGCTTGCTACATCAAATCAAGGGAGTGGATCAACGTTGCTAGGCCAACTTCATGACGATTCTTCAACAAAGGAGCCACCTTTCTTCGTCAAGACGATTCATGCTCCTAGCCCTCTTGCCACGCTATGTAAGTTCTAGCTACTTGTAGATTCTAACGGTGGTTCTAATGTGACATGGGATAAAATGAGATGAAATATAAGTATGCTAGTCTATATGAACCTTGTCATGTCTCTTTTGCTTGAACCTATGACTTTGGGCTAAGTTGTAGCGACTTAATCATGCCATTCATGTTATGTTTAACCTAGTATATCTTGCAAGTTTGAATCTTTATCTATGGAATGTTAGCATGAACCTTTGGGAACCACTTGACTCGTGAAACATTGGCAAAGACTTGACTTTTGGGCTTATGCATGTAAATGAACCCAAACCCCTTGTGTATTATGCATGTTTGTGGCCAAATTCACTTATGATACTATGCATGTTTGTGGCCAAATCCCCTTATGAAATTATGCATGCTTGTGGCCAAATTCTCTCATGATACTATGCATGTTTGTGGCCAAATTCCCTTATGAAACTATGCATGCTTGTGGCCAAATTCACTTATGATACTATGCATGTTTGTGGCCAAATCCCCTTATGAAATTATGCATGCTTGTGGCCAAATTCCCTCATGATACTATGCATGTTTGTGGCCAAATTCCCTTATGATACTATGCATGTTTGTGGCCAATATGTTGGCATAATACCCTACTATGTGACTCGCTTCCACTTGGGTTGGAAATACGTTTGGGTAGCTTAGGAAAACGTGGGTATGACATGAAAAACTTGACATGGGGTTTACACAAGAACATGACATTCATGATACATTTAAATATTGTCACGACACGTGGGAAAACATGGAACTTGAACTAGACTTGGGTGGGTTGTAAGTGTAATAAGACACTAGACCAAACATGAAAGTAGCCAACTCGAGGTTGGGTTGAGTTTGTAGCATAAATCTACCCGGACCCGCCCGGCTTAACTTGTGGCTACAAACAATAGGACCCAATGTGGGTAGTTGGTCATATAGCACCTAAAACCCGAGGTTAGACCAGGTTGTGGTGTAAATTTACCCGGACCCGCCCGGCTTAACTAGTAACCACAACAAAGTCTAATGTGAGAGGTTGGAGTGCAGTAATCTAATTAATGCCACATGAAAAAGTTAAGTAATTTTGATTAATGACACTTAACCGATATGACACGAATGGGTAGGTTAAGTTAAACCGGACTTGGTTCCTTAATGACACTTGACCATATAAGACAATTAGGGGATGGGGTTAAGTAATTTACACTTAACTAATCCGACTTGGTAATTAGATGGGGTTAAGTAACCTACACTTAACTAATCTAAACATGGTAATTAGATGGGGTTAAGTAACTTAGACTTAACTAATCTACACACGGTAATTAGATGGGGTTAAGTAACCTTCACTTAACTAATCTAAGCACGGTAATTCGATGGGGTTAAGTTAAACACTTAACCAATCTAAACTTGGTAATTCAATGAGGTTAAGTAACCAATACTTAACCAACTTAACATGATAATTTAATGGGGTTAAGTAACTTATACTTAACCAATTATACATGATGATTTTCTGAGGTTAAGTAACCTACACTTAACCAATCTGATATGTGGACCTGGTAGGGTTAAGTCACAAGACCTTTTAAATTAGGCTTAACCATTGTAATACGATTAGTGGATGGGGTTAAGTTAACCTATACTTAACCAATCCGACTCGATAATCTGCAGGGATTAAGATAATCTATGCTTAATCAATCTAACATGAGAATCTGATAGGGTTAAGACAAATAAATACTTAACCAATTTGACTTGATAGGGTTAAGTCATGAGCTTCTTAGTAAACTTAACCAACTTGTAGGGCTAAACCTTGAACTTGAGTACTTAGCCAATCTTGACATGATTCGTAGGCGGGTTAAGTCATGAACTTGGATAACAACACTTAACGCATTTGGCAAAACCCTAGCTCGGGGGACTAGGTTGAAAATCGTGGTTAACAAGGATAGCGGGAAGAGAAGCTAAGTGGTAAACCTTAGTTAAGGATAACTAAGTAATAATTCTTAGCCAAGGACATGGGACTAGTTCATAAATAGATGAGTAACCTGATATGGTAGGTCATCGCTTAGTATACGAGGAGGAGCAACTTATCTGACTTGGATAAAAAAAGCTCCAGCGAACTGGGTGACGAAGCGGTAGCTTCGGGGGACGTGAGGGTACTCTTGGTATCCCTCTGTGAGGTGGCAGATGGTCCATGAAACCCGGCCTCACAGGGGTTAAGGTCTGCGGTAGAAGAGCCAAGAGTGTGCCATGGTTGCTATGCGAGCGACCTAAAGACTGGGATGGATTAGCATGGAGTCGACGATACTTGATTTTGCCCTGGATAGCACGTCGCCGACTACCTACCATCTTTAGTCAATCGTGTACGAACGGAAAGGCAGAGTGTAACAACCCGCAAAAATCAGGACCAGTTTAAAATTTTATTTTAGAAAATTTTAATGAATTTTGACAATATAAATAATTTATTTAAATAATAATGATCACAAATTTGATTTAAATCGAAGTTAGAATGAATGATTTAATTTTAATTAACAAAAGAGTTAGAAATAGCACGGTAGTTTGAAAAGTCAAACTTGGACTTTGACTGACCATACAGGATGCAAAATTTAACGGATTTTAGTGAAACCAAAAATATTAGAATCTATTTAAAATTATCTTTCCAACGAATCCGAAAAATTGAAATTTCATAGCGGAAATCAAAAGTTATGGCCAATTCAATATTTAGAAAGGTCGCTATGAAATTTATAAAGGTCAAAATGCTACTTTTTGCATACGAAGGAATTTGAACTCGAAACCACTTCCCTTGAGTTCAGAATGATGTTTCTACATTGAAAAACAGTAAACACTTATATATTTTGAGTGTCGGGATTTATTTGTTTAAAAATATATTTTTAATATTAAATATATTGGCCTTAAAAATAGTCATTTTTCAAACGACCTCGGTTTTCGACGAAATCACTTTTGTTGGAACCAGAATGTCAAATTATTGCTAGGTTTCAATTTTCAGAATTTTTCGAATTAATATGTGAGCGTGGGAAAAGAAAATGTGTTTTGACTATTTCAGTTAAATTTAAACGCCTTAAAAATAAACATTTTTCAAACAGTCTCAGAATTCGATGAAATTAGTCTCGTTAGAACCGTATCGTCATAAGAAAGCTAAAAATATAAATTTTTAGAATTTTTAGAGATCGTATGTGGCCCTGGTATATTTAAATGTACGGTAGAAATTAAAATATTTATTTAATATTGTATTTTTCAATTAAAACCGAAAATAAAACGTGCAGATGTCAGAATTGGAGCCCGGGACATAGCCCATCGCGTTCAGAAGGCCTCAAAACCTTAAGAACGACAGTAAGCAGGCCCAAATCGGAGAATGTCCGAAAATCCACCTTTTTAGCACAAATTTCGAAATTTAATATTAAAATATTATATAAAATTTCGGCTGAAACCCTAATTTGGCATGGCCAGCCGCCGCCCAGTTTTTCAATGGCCAGAATTGTCCGATTTTCAAACCTCAATAACTTTTGATCCGCTCAACGAAAATCGACGCATAATATATCAAATCGAAGAGAATTCAAAGACCTTTCAATCCATACGGTGAAGATCGGGTTTTGGTTCACGGGTTTCGCGAATTCTTGGCCTGAAGTGCTGCGTTTTTGGTGGATTTCGAGGTGATTGGGGAGGCCGAGCTTCAGGGGGTTGGTAGAGCGAGTTGGTGGTGGTGCGGGCTACGGACTGGTGGCGGTTGATCGGTGAATGGAGGTCCCAAGGGAGGTGCGCATAGAAGGTTGGAGTTTGATGATGGGTTCGGCCGTGCGTTTCAGCGTGAGGAAGAGAAAGGTCCGAACATTTTTTAATTATTATTTTATTATTTTATATTTAAATTGTCCGATCTTTAAAAATTCATAACTCTCTCATACGAGGTCCGATTGACGAACCGTAAATTGCGTTGGAATCACAAAATTAAGAGCATCGCGATGGTGCAGACCGCAGCTGAAAAGGAGACAGCCGAATTTCAGCCAAATTTCAATGTGAGAATTCAAATTTTCATTATTTAATTTATTATTAAATTATTTTCTTGCTCTAAAATAATTGTGTGATGATGTTAATTCAGATCTGAAATGTTGTATGTAAATAAATGGTTGATTGTTGCTTGTGGTGTGTTTATTGTTCATGTTATGATTAGATCCACCTTTAAATTGCATATATTATTGAGTTTCAATTGCGGTTGGAAAATTAAATCTAAATTTAGATTTAAAAACATATTTTATTTAGATCTAGACGTTCTGATTTATTTTATATTATTAAAATATATTATTTTCATTTTTCCGAAATGAACAATAGAAGTTGAACGACAAACAAATATTTTTTTTTTTTTGCTGATTTAACAATGGAATTTGGTCGACAAATAATATTTATTTTTATTTGTTGACCTTATAATAGAAATTGGCACAACGAATAAAATATATCTTTATTTGTTTACATTAAAGAGAATGGATCAAGAAAAAAGGAATGATTAAAAAGAATATATTTTAATATGAGGTTGTTTCATTAAAAAGAATGAAAACAAAAGATTTCATTTTTTATATAAAAATGGTTTTCAATCAAAAGTCATAATTTATTTGTCATTTTGATGTCAATAAAAGTAGCAACATTATAAATCTCATTTTTATGTTATATTGTTTTCAATAAATGCAGTAACATTAAAATTTCATTTTTAATGTAATAAGTGTTTTCAATAAAAAGAAGCAACGTAAAAAGATCATATTTTTATGTGTCCATTGTTTTCAATAGAAAGACTTTGCATAAAAAATCACATTTTTAATGTGATTTAGATTTCATTGTAAAGATGAAGATTAAATGGATTTCATTTTTATTTTTATTTTCATTTTTGGCAATGGAAAGTTTATAAATTAAAATTGCATTTTTATTGAAATTTTGTTCATTGTAATGAATAGAAAAGATCGCATCCATATGTGTAATGAGAAAAAAAAAGATTACATTTATATGTAATGAAAAATGAACAGAAAAGGATTACATTTTTAATGTAATCAAAGATTAAGAATCACATTTTGGTTCACATATCATATGTAAATTAAAATTCATTTTAGAAGAAAAACTTTTGTTTACATTTTTATGTAAATAAAAA
Source organism: Allium sativum (assembly GCA_030737875.1). NCBI lineage: Eukaryota > Viridiplantae > Streptophyta > Magnoliopsida > Asparagales > Amaryllidaceae > Allium > Allium sativum. The sequence goes on along the minus strand of CM060913.1, from coordinate 175,215,088 downwards.
AAAAACATGTTTTGGAAATCACAATGTTTGTTTACATTTTTATATGTAAATAAGAAATTATTTTCAGAAGTTACATTATATTTGTAAATATATTTTGTAAATAAAAAGTTGTTCTTTTATTTGCATTCACCAATGCAAAGGTATATTGAAAATAACATTAAATAATAACGCTCATCTGGAATTTAAGAGGCTTTGCCATTATTCCATGTATATTGTTAGTCCGATACAGAAATTTATATCGATTATGTACTGATTGATTTCTGTGGAGTTCCATATTTAGGAAATTGATTTGTGGGTTTATCGTGAACTGTGTTTTAGATGACACGAGTTCTTTTACCCGTTTAAAATAAGATTTATTCTTTAAAATAAATGATCTGTGAAAATGATTTTTGATATTAAATCAAATTCAGAATTCTTAATAAATCTTTTAAGGAAGATTTATGATTTAATTTATTAATTTATCTTTGATAAAATTTATGAAAATCTTTTAATATGAATATCTTATTAAAAGAATATTCGGGGTCGGAATGTGACATAATGTGTGATTTTCCAATATTTGATTTTTAATCACAAAATACGCGAGTTATTCAGAAAGACCGGGTTTAACCCATTCTGAATAATCATCACGACGATCAAGAATCGAAGATGAAGACGGTGGTAGAAGACCGAAGGTTTTCACATTGTTGGGATGATGATGACTGGTATCTTGAATTGGGACAGTACATTCCAAGGCAAGGTATTTGGTAATGATCGTCCAAACGTATTTGGAGATCGACGGACACGTTGTTTCGCTAAGACCCAGAGCGGACTTGTAAATGGATTGCGTGTCTGACATTGTATTCTTTTCTACTATATTTGTTGAACGCTACGGATTATATATTTCTGTTTGGTGGTGGAGAATTTATTCTTCACTTAACCCCCTTCTCTAAGACGTATGAGCTTAGAGGTTATATATATATTGGTAGATGATCAATGATATGGTAGAGTATGACAATGTGGCATGCTAAGATGCAATTGATCAAGGCTTTGTTGAAAAGCAGGCCTTGTGGTTGATGATCAAAGCACAGTCTATTTAGGCATAGCTTTGTGTATATCGTGACTTCGCGAGCCTCACAGCCCGGTAGAGTCTAAAACGGGAGAAGGGAACGCAGGGAGTGCACACGTTTCTTTCTAGCTAGAGTGGTGCCAGGGACCTACCAGCGCTGGCATTTATTCATTGTGGTTGCTGGATTTTTCGAGGCCTCGGTTTATGCGGTCGCCACTGGCCGTATTATAGGTCCAAAAGGACCGGGGAGCGTGTGTTCAGGAATTGCCAATCCATTAAGCGTTAACGTATGGACCGGCCCTGCAGGATCCAAGGGTTGGACAGAGTACCAATCCTGGGGCATTTGCTAGAGTGTCTCGAATCGGTAAGGATCTCCTCCCTAGCCTTGACTCAGATGGAAACCCAAATTTCCAATACGACATCACGCGGTTTTGATTGTATACCTACATATGGCGACATAGTGGGATGGGGCACTCATGCCGTCTAGGAATGATACATTTACTTTGATGTATTTCAAGTTGATTGCACATTATTATTATATAATACCGTGTTTATCGTATCAAGCATCTTTTGATCATTATAAGGTAAAACCCTATCCTCTGGTTTGCGTTGCATTGTGTGATGGGACTTGGGTCTTATAATGGTTTCATTTTTCTAAAAAGCATTGCGTTATTTTGACGATTTACTTTAGTCATGCACTGGCAATCTATAGGAGAAAACCCATTCCGCGAAAGTGGCGTGGTCCTGTGATTAGCCTTATTATATTATATAGGTTAAGTAGAATTCTCACACCAATCCCATGACTGACCTGTAGTTTGTCCACTGGCAAACTCGGGTGCCCATATTTTCCACACGGGCAGTCGAGTAGTTATTTTTGCAGATATATTAAGCAGGATTCTGGGTTGAAGCTTAAAGCTGTGTCCAGAGATAGAGAGTCTTCCGATGTGTTCTTCCGTTGTAGTATACTACATTTTTTTGTATTTATCTTCCGCTGTAATTATATTCCAATGTACTCTGATATGTATATTCTGTACTCTGATGTAACATTTATTATAGTGTTATAAAAGTCTTTTGTTATCTGTTGTAATGTGTTGTATGCCCAAAGTTAAAGTATTCGTAGGTTTCCACCTTTTGGATCAGACCTGTGTGGTTTATGGTCGATTCAAAGGGCGGGGATTTGCGGGTCTTTACACAGAGAACCCCCAACAGATCATGTTCTTGCTATCGAGTCATGGGTGAGGTTGGCCCATAGGAAAGTGGGGCTATAGAGGGGCCGGGATGTGGTTCTCATACATGATTTTTCTTGGATTGCCTTTCAGTAGTTGAGGGAGGGGTCACGTGGGACCATAGCCACGGATACAAAAACAGACCTTGATATCTGCATCAGCAGACGACTTAAAGCTCCCGACCAAGTTCCGTATTTCTTGATTTGCCCTGGCATGGAACTCGGATGGCACATTGAGATACATGTGCATCTAGACATGGAAAACGTTTCACGATACATACGTGGGATAAAGGGCATGGTTGACGGGTGGCAAAATCCCTAGTGGCCCTAGGTGGCTTGAACCCAAACCGAGACACGGAAACGTTCATTAGGTAGCATAATCCCTAGTGGTCCTAGGTGGCATAAATCCTAAGTGAACACGCGATAGTTCATGGTAAGAAAACATAACTAGATCAAGGGTAGCAGTCCAAAACAACTTCAAGGATAAAATGGTACTACGTTGAGGTGGTATAGATTTACATGGGAAAGCCCGTACGGCCTACGGCAAAGGACTGAACTTATACAAGGAAAGAAACATACGAGTTGGGAAAACCTACATATGCTATATATTAGGCTGACATGGACCATTACATGACATTGGGCTAGGGACATTCATAGTTAACACATGACGTGGGTTGGGATACAAGTACGAGAGGCGCAGAGCAAATATACATGATAGACACCGTGGGATGTTATACATGATAGATACCTTGTGATAGTATACTTGATAGAAACCTGACGATGTGATACCTTGATTTATCTTGACACCGTAGTTTATCATGATACCCTAGTTTATCTTGCTACAGTAGTTCATCCAGTTGTCTTGGTTTAGCTTATCTATCTTGTCGTCATCCTTATGTTTACTTTCAGTTTATGCATGTCAAGTTACCTTTACCTATTTTTATGCTGGAAGTAGATAGGACTTACCAGTCTTTATGACTGACCCCGTTTTCTTTCGCCTCTTTGTCTTCCGTTTCCCCTCCTCCTCCCCCCCAGGTTTTCAGGGAGGAAACACTGTTATTTAGTTCGGACTTTCTCGGCTTGAAGGTCATCATGCATGGCTTGGACTTTTCTTGGCTATGGCTACCTTACTGTTTTATTTGGGGAATAATTTAAGAAAAGGTTTTATGCTTCTTTACTATTGCAAGACAGGTTTTGATGTATTCTGATGTAAAAGGCTTTAGACCTTATTTTATAAGGTAATAAAATTTGTTTTACTTCCGCTGTTTTATATATATGTTCTGTCTTGTAATATTTCTGTGCATGTTTACCTCGATAATGCTTCACCAAACCTAGTGCATTCCCTTTGTGAGTGACCCTAGCAGAGGTGGGTGTTACACAAAGGTTATGTGATTAATAGTGACTGATCATATGTGTGAATTGCTGATGTGAAGTACTATATTTTGAAAGTACTTGTGATTATTATGTTGTGAAATGATTTTCCCCACTTTGGGATATAAAAATGATGTAGTGTGTGGCTAAAGATTCTGGTAACCTGGACGACTAAATGTATAGGTGAGATGGGCGGTGTATGCTTCCATGCGTGGTAGATGCATCGTCGGTGTAGCCTGCCCCATGCGTGGGAGGTGCACATATACATATCGAGTTGCTTAGTTGCGTGCCCTTTGCCTTATCTAGGGGGAGCCCGATATTTGGTTGCATACTTGTTTGTATGCATTGTTATGTTTTGGAATTCATATTTCCAAACGATTTGATTTGAGATCCCGAAGTGAAATCTACTTTGATATAAAAGTTAGATATGTATTTCAAATGATTTGAAATAGGAAATCGGGAAATAAAGTCCAAAGGAATAATTTCTATAAATTGAATTGGATTTGAAAAATCTAAGTGTGGTGATTAATCTAAATGGATAGATTGGGATATTACATGTTGATTGATGCATAGTAGATCCATATCTCTATTACTAATTGTTGTTTATATACTGGCCTTCATGGGGGTAAACCCGTTCCGCGTTAGCGGCGTGGTCCTGTGATTTGCCTTATCATTTATATAAATTTATAACTGTTTAGAGTTCCTCATACCAGTCCCATGACTGACCTGTAGTTTACTTTCCCTTGCAAACTCGGGTACCCTTATTTTCCACATGGGCGGTCGAGTAGTTTATTTTGCAGATATATAAGCAGGATTCCGGATTGAAGCTTAAAGCTGTGTCCCGAGTATTGATAGTCTTCCGCTGTAGTAACCCGTAACTTCCCCGTGAAGGAAAGCCCGGATTGCGTCAAGAACAAGACGAATCAGAACGCAAACATAAGAACATTTCATTGTCTATTACCACAATTCCATCAGAATACAAGAATATACAGAGTATGAATAAATATTATACATTCGATAAATATTAGAGATTACATTAATTTACATAGCAGCGGAAAATAATACAAAACACAACTAGAAGTAATACACGGATACAGAGCTTTCCGAGTATCGTTCCAGCTGTAAATCAGGATCCTGTGAATATAAATCTGCAAAACCAAAACTGCTTGCAGCCCGTGTCAAAAATAAGGGCATCCAGAGTTTCCGTTAAAATAATAAACTCCAGGTCAGTCATGTGACTGGTGTGAGAACTAAAACAGTTATTAATTTGATTTTAAAGTTCGGTAAATCAAGGGACCACGCCGTATAACACGGAACGGGTTATTACCCCAAGAATACCAGTGCATATACCAACAGCGCAATGATAAATAAAGAACAATGAAGCTGTTATAAGACCCATGTCCCATCACACAATGCAACGCAAGCCGGAGGACAGGGTTTTACCTTATCACAGCCAAAAATGCTTGGTACGTGAAATTTCATCTTTTATTATTACTATAAGTGAAGAAAACAACTTCAATCATAATGTATAAATCATAGACGGCATAAGTACCCCATCCCACTATGTCGCCATACTAGGCTCTACAAATAAAACCGAAAATCATGTATTGGAAATTGGGTTTCCGTCATGAGCCGAGGCCAGGGGAAAGCTCCACTCCGCTTCGAGACACTCTAGCAAATGTCTCAGGACTACTCTCTCTGGATAACCCTTGGATCTTCAGGGCTGGTCCTCCCTTACGTTTGAGGATTGATTATTCCTGAACACACATTTCCCGGTCCTAACAGACCTATATCCAAGGCGCCTCGCATTCCAACAACCACATAGGTAAAAATAATATAAATGTCAACCAGTTTAAGCACTGACACTACCTCTAGCTAGAAAGAAACGTAGTGTTCTCCCTGCTGTCACTATCCCGTTTTTGACACATACCGAGGTGTGAGGCTCGCAAATCCACGCTATACACAATGCTATGCCTCGTAGGCTGTGCTTTGATCATCAACTACAAGACTTTGCTTTTCAACAGAAGCCTTGATCATTTGCCACTTAGGCATGCCACATAGGCAATTCACTCCATGCGATTGATGTCCATCGATATACAACCTCTGAGCTCGTACGTCTCAGAGAATGGCATTAAGCAAGAGAATAAATTCTCTGCTGCCAAGCAGATGTATATTTAATAGAGATCAATCAGCACAGAATAAAATCCAATGTCAAACACACAGTCCATTTACAAGTTCGTTTTAGGTCTGAACGAAACCGTAGGCACTTTCCTCGCATATCCATCGTTCTCCAAGTACGTCTGGACGATCACCAGCTGATTCCCTCATCTTGGGTGTACAGCCCAATCAAGATCATCATTAATCACCCAAACGATGTGAAGACTTCTGGTCTTCAACCACCGTCTTCATCTTCGACTTATCGTCGAATCGGTTATTCAGAATTGGTATAAACCCGGCCTTTCTGAATAACCCGCGTATATAATAAAAAAGTGTTACATAAACACAACATACGCCTCATTCCAATTCACCAGTCACTAACCGTAAATTAGCAAGAGAACAATTCCCCAAATATTAACCCCGAAGGCCGAAAACAACATCAGATCAATACCCAGGAAACCATCCATCTTAGCTAACATACAGTGAGTTTCTAAATTTCACATTCTTAGGGAAAGGTTCCCATTAATTTTATCAAAGATAAATTCCTTTAAATTTATTCTTTAATCCTCCTTGGGATACCATTTCAATCCATATTATGGTTTTCCAAACTAGTCGGGATTAGCGAACCACACCGAAGTAATTATTTATTTTATTTCCCAATCCCAACCTATTCATCCCATGGAGAAAAACTGGTAATACTCCATATCTAACACCACAGTGTTATCGGTAAATATTAATTACCATTTCACGTTCAAATCTAATTAAAGATTTAACTATCGCTTTGGAGCAAAACTGGTGATACTCCATTCTCGATCACTTTCCAAATTTGATGATTTAAATTATCAATTCATATTTCAATCTAATTACAGGTTCATTAAAACTCTACTTAGTTGTAATCTTCTCAAAAATCAATATCCTGTCTTTAACTGGGTTAAATAACCAGTGTCACCTAATACACGATTCACGATAAACCCAAAATCACTTTCAAATTCAATTCCAATTAAATATTATTTAATTTGTACACTTCATTAAATCTAAATAGAAAGATTTAATCTTTTCTCAACTGGGTTCAAGAACAGTGTTAATGAAGACACCATTCACGACAAACCCAAATCACATTTGATATTAAATACAAGGCTCTGAATAGAAAATATATTGGCTTATATTCAATATCAAATTCTACGACCAACAAATATCGTATTGGAAATAACGACATAAATATATCTTTCAAATTTCCATAACCATATCTGTATAATCACGAAATCCAACATCGAAATATTCGGAAGATAATTTCGATTCAAATCCATTCCAATTCGTATATTGGAAGTTCTGATTATTTTCAAAACCACTTCAAAACCACTTTTTTATTTAAAAATAATTTGATTTTAATTCTAGTTCAAAACTAGTTCATTTCAATAAAATCTATTTTTATCTTTACAAATGTGGAATTTTTCATCCCAGTTCTTTCCAATTCATATATTATGATTTTACACAAATTATTAATTTTTTTTTTACTAATTTTATCAAGGCTCGTATAGTCGATTTCCATCAACGGCCATCGAACTGCACTTACAACGACCTTTTCCAAATTTGATTTGGACATAATTCCAAATCCAACCATTAGATTTCATATTTATAATATTTACTGGAAAGCTCTTTTCGATAGGAAGCCAACGGTTTCGGTTTCAGGAGAATCCGACGGTCGGATCTCCCATAATGTCCATTCGAAGTCAATGGTCGAAATTGACGAACTTCCGCGGCGCGGCGCGTTCTATTCAGGCCATTTTATATATAATATATATATATTATATATATTTTCGTCGATTTCCTTTTAAAACGTATTTTATAAATCGTTTTAAATTCATTTTCGAAACGATTTCACCTTCATATTCAATTTCGAATCAAAATTAAATATTCCACATCATCGATATACAAATGACAAAATTTTCAAAACGCTATATTTTGAAATCACTTCCTTTTCGTAATCATTATAAAAACGAATATAATCGATATAAATATCGTTCGCGTCAAAATTGCGCATCTCTAATCAACACGGCTTTCTATTTTTCAATAACTTCGTTATTCTATTCAACAAATGAATATTTATTCTATTCAACACATGAATCTATATTTCTTTCAACGCATGACTATTCTCAACACATGAGTACTACCAACACATGACTATTTTTGCTATTTAATATATTTTATAAAATTTTGATTTCTATCGTTTAATTCTTAATCAGACTCCAACTGTAAATTAGTAAGAGAACGATTCCCTAAATATTAACCACGAAGGCCGAAACCAACATCAGATCAATACCCAGGAGACCACTCATCTTATCTATTTTCTAGTTAGTTTCTAATTTTATATATGATAAAGATGTAAATTTTATTGTTAAAATATTTCGTTCAACACATGAATATTCTCAACACATGAGCATTGTCAACACATGACTATTTATTCTATTCAACATATGAATCTTTATTTTATAATATTCTTTATTTTCCCAATTGGAATGAGGCACAATCAATTACCATATAATGTTAATTATATGGATCCATACAACACATGTATATAATAGCAACGATAAATAATCAACCATCATTCAAAGTGCACTACACAACTGCATAAGCATTAAATATAATTAATTAACGCTCATACAGTCTGTCAATCAAACGATCGACATACCAGTGAACAATTGGGATTATTGTACGTTAAATATCATCCCAACACCCGTGTGGGGTTTCAATCCACAAACACTGAATATTATTTGTGCAGTTGTGCGACGTGTAAAATTTATCGTCCTAATCAATATCCTTCAAATAGGTGTACATAAACAAACCGTCCGGTTTGTAAATGGATATTTATATATTCACAGTCACGTTAAAAATTATATTTTAACGTTAATTAATTTATTTCACACATGCATGTTTTATTATCCATTTCACATCAACATCACAAACAAACTTCACAACACATCAAACAAGCATACAAGTCGTCCATGGTCTGTGGACGACGGGTGTCAGGTGCTGCTAAGCACCGTCTGCATCCTAGTATATAATTTAACTAGAAAACAAGATCTAAAGTGAGAAGTTCTCACTGAGGGTTCCACTCCGCCGTGCTTTACTTCTGAACTTCTGAACCGTCTGGATTTGTTTGAAATTCTAATGTAGTCCTTGTCCCGCTGTTCACAGTAAAAATTGTATATTTATTGCTTCATTCCAATAAATAAAAATCATATTTTTATTTTTGCTTCATATATTTTTACAACGCTTCTTTCTATATAAAAATTATATTTTTATATTTCTACTTCTTATATAAAGATCGAATTTTTATATCACCGCTATAAAAATTACATTTTTATAACGCTATTTTATATAATAAAAATCAGATTTTTATTTCGCTACATATATAAAAATCGTATTTTTATATTCTCTATTATACAAAAATTATATTTTTATAATCTCTACTGTATAAAAATCATATTTTTATATAATGATATATGTAATAAAAATCACTTCTTTACGTATTTAAAAATCATATCTCTTATGAATTAAAAATCTGATCTTTTACGAAGTAAAAACGATAACTTTCATGAATTAACAACCTTAGCTTTCATGAAGTAAAAATCTAATCTTTCTTCTTTAAAATATCACAACTTTACGCCCTTAAAGATCACATATTTGCGGTGTTAAAAAGCTAATCTTTGTATGAATAAAAATATATACTTTATTTGAATAAAAATATATTCTTTATACAAATAAAGTTCTAAACTTTGCCTACATAAAAATCATACCTTCATATTAGAAACCATATTTTTATACCGCCACTTCTATATGTAAAAATCTAATTTTTATCACAAAATATATAAACATAAAAATCGTATTTTATTTTTGCAACGCTAACCCCAAAAAAATTACATTTTTAATGCCGTGTTATATTTATTTCATATTTTTAAGACAATAAAATATGGATATAAAACTAAATTTAACCAAAATAAAAGGGAAAAACACTCTCACTGTGTTCGGTTTTACGAAGGAAGGGGACCCAGCGTCGGAGGCGGCTCGTCGGAGGACCGTTGGCCAGGGGGATGGTCGGCCAAGCAGCGGTGGCGTGGTGGCTGGTCCAGCGGTCTCGATTTAGGGATAGGGTGGAGGATCTTTTCAGAAGAAGGGGGTTCTCTATAGGAAGGAGGAAGCAAGAGGGGGTCGTGGGGTGGTGGCTCGGTCGATGGTGGCGTGGTGGAGGCGGAGGGCGACTTCGACGAAGGGGGGTGGAGGCGATCGATGGGTTATCGGCGGCGGTTAGGGCTACAGGTTTTTTTTATTCTCGTTCATGAAATGAACGAAGGAAAGGGGGGAAGAGAGTAAAGGGAGGGGTGAGGTTATAATTTAATTATTTTTTTAATATTTTAATTTCGAAATATGTCCTTTCACATACGAACTCAAAACCGAACCCACCGACTGTCGCCTCCAGCTAAATACCCCCATTCCTAACACAATGGGATATGTATCGTAGGCTGATTCGATCGTTTCGATCAGTTTCCGTCAAAATCAAAATATAACTCTATATATCGAATTTGAACGCACATTTCAATTTACCGGGGCCACATACGGACTCTAAAAATTCCCGAAAAATATTTTCTAGCTTCGTATTGACGATACAGTCCTAACAAAACTAATTTCTTCAAATTCCGAGACCATTTGAAAAATGGTCAATTTCCAGTCGATTAAAATCAACTGAAATTGGTCAAACGTGTTTTCCTTTGCCACACTCACATATTGATTCAGAAAATTGCGAATTTTGGAATCTAGCAATTGCTTGACATCACGGATCCAACAAAAGTGGTTTTGCCGAAAACCGAGGTCGTTTGCAAAATGTACCATTTTTAAGGGCCAGAATTCCATAGCGACTATTATGAATTTTCAACTGGACATAACTTTTGATCCCCGCTATGAAATTTCAATTTTTCGGATTCGTTGGAAAGATATTCTTAATTAGATTCTAATATTTTTGGTTTTGTTAAAATCCTGTTTATTTTGCACCCGGTACATTCATTTGAACATTGAAATTGAATTATCGAACTACCGCACCATTTTCAATTCCTTTTATAATTAAAATAAAATATTTATATTCTAACGACGATTCAAACAAATATATACGTTCTATTTCTATTCGAAATAATTTCTCGTCGTTATTATTTAAAATAAATCATTTTAAATATTCAAAATTCGCCAAAATTGCCAATATAAAATTTTTAAATTGGCCTAGAATTTCCGGGTTATTACATCCGCTGTGTTACTTTATTTATTTTTCGCTGTGCATTGTATTACATTTATTGTAAATAAATCTTCCGCTGTATTATTATATTTCGATATACTTTGATATTCCGTACTCTGATGTAACATTAATATGGTGTTTATAAAAGTCTTCTGTTATTTGTTTTGATGTGTTGTATGCCCAGAGTTAGCGTATGCGGGATTCGAACAGTCTTGGTCGGTTTAGCGATCGATTAAGTCCGAGCGAAATCTGTATTGTTACATCCATGATACCAACGGCTATGACGGGATGAAACAGTTTCTGGTGTTTGGATTTTCCCTTGAAAACCGCACCTTGGGAATGGATTTTGAGGACCTCAAGCACAACCGAGTGGGGCGAGCTTTGGGGTGGGGGAAGGCCTTGGTGGCGACGACGGAGGGACATGTTCTGATGGTGGTCATGACGCTCCAGGTGGCGGTCATAGGGGGAGAGAGGAATCGAAGCTTTGGGTTCAGAAAATTGACAGTATACGATGAAGTAGAGGATTGGATTAAGGTTAAAGAGATGATTAAATTAATTATACAATTAAATAATTTATTAATGTGATTAATGTTTAATAAAACATATCCTGGTCATATGAATTCAGAATCGATAAATTTCAGTTGTGTTAGAACCAGAAAAACGAGGTCTACATCCTGAAATTGACCAAATCAGAAATGGAGGGATCTAAAATTTTGAAGAATTTAGAACCCAGTGTGAGATTTGTTATTTTTAAAATTAAAACAAATTGTTATGCATTGGAAATCTACATTTATTTGTTGTTAAAATTCATGTTGTTTGTGGTACATGATCTGAATGTTTGATGCTATTTGTTGTTCTGTTGATATGATGGAATATTGTTGTTGTATTAGAATTGACAACATAAAAGTGTAAATTTTGTTGTATTAAAATTGACAAAACAAAAATGTCAATTTGTTAAATTAGATTATTGCCAAAAACTAAAATAACATTTTTGGTTATAGATGTTATGCATTAGGATTAAAGTAACATATTTGTTATAAATGTTATGCATTAGAATTAACATAACATTTTTATTATAAATGTTATGCATTAGAGATTAAAGTAACATTTTTGTTATAAATGTTATGCATTAGAGAAAAGTGACATTTTTAATTGAAATTTGTTATATAAATAAAAATAACATTTTTGTTTAGAAATGTATATTTAGAATAAAATTGTCAATTTAGTTAGAAATGTTTATTTAGATTAAAAATGTCACTAGTAATGTCATCCATTTAAAAATGTCATTTATTTGAAAATGTCATAATAAAGATATCATTTTGTTTAGTAATGTCATGTTAGAATAATGTCATGACATGTAAAAATGTCATTTTAGTAAATTATGTCATATTAGAAGAAAAATATCATTTTTGGTTATAAAATGTCGCATTAGAAAAAAAATAACATTTTAGTTATAAAATGTTGCATTAGATTAAAATTACTATTTAGTTATAAAATTTTACATTTTTATTTTATGAATAAAATAAAAAATATTCATGTAACATAAATTTGTCATTTATGTTAGAAACTAAATTGGTCATTTATGTTAGAAACTGAATTGGTCATTTATGATAGAAATTAAATTTGTCATTTATGTTAGAAAATAAATTTGTCGTCCTTTGTTAAATTTGAATTGACTATATAATTTTTTCATCTTAGACTTGACGATTTAAATTTGTCATCTTTTGTTGAATTTGAATTGATAATATAAATTTGTCATCTTTTATTGAATTAGGATTGACAATATTAAATTGTCATTTATTATAATATTGTTACGTCATGTTATAAATGTTATTTATTTAAAACGTTATGTTAATATAAAAATACCATACATTTAGGAATGCAATGTTGTAAATGTCATTTTGTTATAAAAAGTACATTAGAATAAAAAGAACATTTGTTAGAAAATGTACATTAGAATAAAAATAACATTCTGTTATAAAATGTACATTAGAATAAAAAGAACATTTTGTTAGAAAATGTACATTAGAATAAAAAAGATCATTTTAGATAGAAATGTCATTTAGATTAAAAATAACATTTTAGTTAAAAATGTTTATTTAGACTAAACATGTCATTTTATTAGGAATGTTTATTTAAATAAAACATGTCATTTTATTAGCATATTGTTCGTTAAATAGAACATGTCATTCTATTAGTATATGTTATGTTAAAACAAAACATGTCATTTTGTTAGTATTTGTTGTATTAAATAAAACATGTCATTTTATTAGTATATGTTATGTTGTAATAAACATGCCATTATATTAGGATTATGTTTTGTAAAATAAACATGTCTTTTATTTAGAATCGTGTTTTGTAAAATAAAAATGTCATTTTTATTGTATTAAAATTGTCAAAAATATAAGTATCATTTATGTTCTTTTAGAATTGTCAGAAAAGAAGTATCATTTATGTTCATTTAGAAGTATCATTTTTATTCTTTTAGAAATGTCATTTATGTTCATTTGGAATTGTCAGAAATGAAGTATCATTTTTGTTCATTTAGAATTGGCAGAAAATGAAGTTCAATTATGTTCATTTAGAAATGTCATTTATTTAGAAATGCCATGTCAAAACAAAATATTATTTTTGTTGAATCATATTTGAGTCAAAACAAAATATCATTTTTGTTGAATCATATTTGTGTCAAAACAAAATATCATTTTTGTTGAATTATATTTGTGCAACATAAAAATATCATTTTTATGTTGAACTAGATTTGTCACATAAAAATATCATTTTTATGTTGAACTGGAATTTTCATATAAAAACATTTTTTATGTTGAATTAGAATTGTCAACAACATAGGAAATATCATTTATGTAGAAATGTTATGTTAACATAGAAAAAATCATTTATTTACAAATGTTATGTTAACATAGAAAATATCATTTATTTAGAAATGTTATGTTAACATAGAAAATATCATTTATTTAGAAATGTTATGTTAACATAGAAAAATATCATTTACTTAGAAATGTTATCTTAACATAGAAAAGGTCATTTATTTAGAAAGGTTACGTTAACAATAAAAATGTCATTTATTTGGATTATGTACATGTTAAATAAAAATATCACTTTTATCATGTTAGACAAGAATAATTACTTGTTAAAGTATATGTTTTGTTGACATTAAATCATAAATATTTATTTATAATTTAAACAGTGAAATTTTGTTAAATAGAAATAGTTCAAACCGAATTATAATCGGTTAAATTCATTATCTGTTGATTTATTTAGGTAGACTGTTGTTGTTTGAAAACCCCACATGGGTATTGGGACGACATTTGATATACACTAGTCCCAATATTTAGCTGTATGTCAATCGATGGATTGATAGTCTATGTTGAGCATTATTTATTTATTCATTTTAACGCTCACACAATTATAAATTTCACTTTGGACGTGAATGGATTGTTTATTGATTATTTCTCATTCTTGTTATATACATGCGATGTATGAAATCCATATAACTGAAAATATATGGTAATTGATTGATTCGCATTCCGATTCAGAATATCTTTTAAATAAATAATATTTGAAAATAAAGAACCTTGTTTTTCAGTGAAATAATTACAATTAAAAATTATAATTGCACTTTTGACACAAGGTTAGGTTGCATTTGTGGTGGAAGTCTGCCGGACCCGGCCGGTATATCCAGCAGCCACTAATCTTGAACTTAATGTGAGAGGTCCAAGTGCGCAAATACGAAGCGGGCTATGACACGACGTTAAGCCGAACATGTGGGATAAGTCTGCCTGGACCTGACCAGCATGTCCAGCATCCGCATGTTGTAGGCCTAATGTGGGAGGTCTAGCCCATTATAAACCATAAATGGACCTGGTAATGAATTGGATTATTTACCCCCATTATAAGTTGAAATGCCATTTTAACCTGAACGGGTTTATCGATCATTTTTATTCATTTTATAATGAATAGAATAAAAAGTAGTAATTTCCAAAACCTAATATTTTGAAAACATTATTTTAATAAAGAAATATAATAAATCTTTAATCAAGATTTAATGAAGTTTTCCAATGTATTTGTATTTAATTAGAATTAAATAAAATAAATTGGATTTTGGGTTTGTCGTGAATGGTGTTTTAAATAACACTGTTCTTAAACCTCATGTGAAAAGAATAAAGCTTTTAATTTAGATTTATAAAAGTTTACTAATTAATTAATTATTTAATTAAGTATTTGTGACGGCAAGGGAATTTCGCTCGGTCCGAACCAGTCGTTAAACCGATCCAGGCCGTTCGAAACGCCCTATCGTTTGAGAACAAGACAAAACAGGACGCATACAGAAGAACATTTCATTGTATATTACAACAATGCATCAGATTACAAGAATATACAGAGTATAAATGAATATTACACAGAAATATCAGAGATTTAAATTACATTTAAATACATCGCAGCGGAAAATAATACAATACACAACTAGAAGAGATATACGGATAAAAAGCTTTCCGGATACCGTTCCAGCTGTAAACCAGGATCCTGTGAATATAAATCTGCAAAACCAAAACTACTAGCTAGCTGCCCGTGTCAAAATAGGGGCACCCAGAGTTTAGGTTAAAACAATAAACTCCAGGTCAGTCATGTGACTGGTGTGAGAACTAAAACAGTTATTAATCTTTATTTTAAAGATAGGTAAATCAAGGGACCACGCCGTATAACACGGAACGGGTTTCCTCCCAAGAATACCAGTGCATAAAACAAACAGCGCAATGCTAAATAAAGAAAAATGAAGCTGTTATAAGACCCAGGTCCTATCACACAATGCAACGCAAGCCGGGGGATAGGGTTTTCCCTTATAACAGCCAAAGAATGCTTGATACGTTTAAAACAGATTGTTTGATACTATTATAAGTGCATAGTGTATAAAACAACTTCAAATCATAAGTATCAATCATAGGCGACATGAGCGTCCCATGCCACTATGTCGCCATATATAGGTTTACAATCAAAATCGCAAAGTCACGTATTTGGAAATTGGGTTTCCATCTATGAACCGAGGCAAAAGATAGTCCTCAACCGATTCGAGACAATCTAGCCCATGTCTCAGGTCAGAGCTCAAGTGACCTTGGAGCGACAGGGCCGGTCCACCGATGTGGATTAAACTTAAACCCTGAACATGCGTTCCCCCGCCCTATTGGGCGTAAATGAGCCAACGAATGACTCCATCGGACCCGGATCGTCCGATCAAACCGAGGCGCCTCGCAATAGCAACAACCACATAAGTCAAACTCGTCAGGCCGTGTAAAACCACTGACGCCACTTCTAACTAGAAAGAAACGCAAGTCCTCCCTGAGGTCCGTCTCCCGTTTTTGGTTCATACCGGGTGTGATACTCGCGAATCAACGTTACACAAAGCTACGCCACACAGGCCTTGCTTTGATCATCACCACAAGACTTTGCTTTTCAACAGAAGCCTCGATCAATTGCCACTTAGGCATGCCACACAGGCAATTCACTCCATGCGTTTGATATCCATCAATATATAACCCCTGAGCTCGTACGTCTCAGAGAAGGGCGTTAAGCAAGAGAATAAATTCTCCGCCGCCAAACAGATATATATTTAATAGAGATCAATCCCACAGACTAAAATCCAATGTCAGACACACAGTCCATTTACCAGTCCGTTCTGGGTCTGAACGAAACCGGAGGCTCCTAGTACCCCGCATATCCATCGATCTCCAAGTACGTCTGGACGATCACTAACGTTTCCATCTTCTTGGGTGTACAGCCCAATCAAGATCATCAGTAATCACCCAAACGACGTGAAGACTTCCGGTCTTCGACCATCGTCTTCATCTTCGACTTATCGTCGTATCAGTTTTCAGAATGGGATAAACCCGGTCTTTCCGAATAACTCGCGTATATTTTAAATAAGTGTTGCACAAACACAACATACGCCTCATTCCAATTCATCAGTCACTAACCGCAAATTAATCAAGAGAATAATTCCCCAAATATTAACCCCGAAGGCCGAAACCAACATCAGATCAATATCCAGAAAACCATTCTGCTTAGCTAACCGACAGTTAGTTTCTGATTTCTCATTCAAAGGGAAAGGTTCCCATTAGTTTTATCCAAGATAAATTCCTGAATTTATTCTCTAATCTTCCTTTGAATTTCGATTCAAATTAGTCGGGATTAACGAAACTTACCGAAGTAATCATTTGTTTGAATTTCCCAATCCCAACCTATTTATCCCATGAAGTAAAACTGGTAATACTTCATATCTAACACCACAGTGTTATCGGTAAATTCAATTACCATTTCACGTTCAAATCTAATTAAAGATTTAACTATCGCCTGGAGCAAAACTGGTGATACTCCATTTTCGATCATTTCAATCTAATTAAAGATTCATTAAAACTCCACTTAGTTTTAATCTTCGACTGGGTTAGAGAATCAGTGTCATTTAAAACACGGTTCACGATAAACCCAAAATCACTTTCATTAATTATCGGGTTAAAGAACGAGTGTTATTTAAAACACTGTTCACGATAAACCCAAAAATCAATATCAATTCAATTCCAATTAAATATTATTTAATTGGTACACTTCATTAAATCTAAATAAAAAGATTTAATCTTTTCTCAACTGGGTTCAAGAACAGTGTTAGTGAAGACACCATTCACTACAAACCCAAATCACATTTGATATTCAATATAAGGCTCTGAATGGAAAATATACCGGCTTATATTCAATATCAAATTCTACGATTAACAAATGTCGCATTGGAAATAACGATATAAATGTATATCTTTCAAATTTCCATAACAACATCTGTATAATCACGAATTCCAACATCGAAATATTCCGAAGACAATTTCGATTCAAATCCACTCCAATGCAATCATTGGAAATTCTGGTTATTTTTAAAACCCTTTTCAAATTCAATTTATTTATTTAAAAATAAATAGAATTATAATTCTAGTTCAAAACTAGTTCATTTCGATAAAAATCTATTTTTATCTTTTCAAATATGGAGTTTTTCATCCCAATTCTTTCTAAATCATTTCTTATGATTTTACACAAATTATTACTATTTTTAATAATTTTATCAAGGCCCGTACAGTCGATTTCCAACAATGGCCATCGAACTGCACTTATAGCGACCTTTTTCAAATTTGATTTGGACGTATCTCCAAATCCAACCGTTAGATTTTGAATTTCTAATATTCGTTAGAAAGCTCTTTTCGATACGAACCCAACGGTTCCAGTTTTAGGAGAATCCGACGGTCGGATCTCCCGTAATGTCCGTTTGAAATAAATGGTCGAAATTCACGAACTGCCGCGACGCGGCGCGTTCTATTCAGGCCATTATATTATATATATAATATATATAATATATATCTCGTCGATTTATATTTAAAACGAATTATATAAATAGTTTTAAAATTCGTTTCAAAAGCAATTTCAACTTCCATTTCAATTCAAATCAAAATTGAATTCTTCTTTATAAATTCGTTTTAAAATTCATTTCTATCCAATTCAAATTTCAATTCAATTTGAATTCATTTCAATTCGCTTTCAATTAAATTTGAATTCGTTTTCAATTCAATTCATTTCGAAATCGTTTTCAATTCATTTCATTTCGAAATCGTTTTCAATTCATTTCATTTCGAAATCGTTTTCAATTCATTTCATTTCGAAATCGTTTTCAATTCATTTCATTTCGAAATCGTTTTCAATTCAATTCATTTTGAAATCGTTTTCAATTCAATTCATTTCGAAATCGTTTTCAATTCATTTCATTTCGAAATCGTTTTCAATTCATTTCATTTCGAAATCGTTTTCAATTCAATTCATTTCGAAATCGTTTTCAATTCAATTCATTTCGAAATCGTTTTCAATTCAATTCATTTCGAAATCGTTTTCAATTCAATTCATTTCGAAATCGTTTTCAATTCAATTCATTTCAAAACGAATAAAATCGATATAAATATCGTTCACGTCAAAATGGCGTCAATCTAATCAACCCGGCTTCATAAATTTCTATTTTCAAATATTCTATTTCAAATTTTTCTTTATCAAAATAGTTGTTATTATCAAAATATTTCGTTCAACACATGAACAATCTCAATGAATGAGTACTGTCAACACATGAACCTTTATTTTATATTGATAAAGATGTAAATTTTGTTACTAAAATATTTCGTTCAACACATGACCAATCTCAATGAATGAGCACTTTCAACACATGAACCTTTATTTTATATTATTCTTTATTTTTCAAATTGGAATGAGGCCCAATCAATTACCATATAAAATTAATTATATGGATTTTCATACAACACATGTATATAATAGCATTGAAAATAATCAACCATCAACCAAAGTGCACTACACTGTATAAGCATCAAATATAGATATTCAACGCTTATAACAGCCTGTCAATCAATCGATCGACATATTTAATCAATCAGGATGAGTGAACTTCAAATTTCATCCCAACACCCGTGTGGGGTTTCAAACAATCAAACACATATTTTATTTGTGCTGTTGGGCGATGTGTAAAATTTATCGTCCCAATCAATGTCCTTCAAATAGGTGTACATAAACCAACCGTCCGGTTTGTAAATGAATATTTATTTATTCACATTCACGTTAAAAATTATATTTTTAACGACTAAAATATTTTATTCAAACTATGAACATTCTATTCGGTTCATTTATTCAATAAAATGATATTTTTATTTTTCTAACATATTTTAGAAAATTTCGGTGGCATAACGGCACGATACTAGAAATGGGACGAGGCCTAGCCTTATCCCCGGTCTAGTGAAGGCCCACGCCATTCACACATCAATCAAATCAATTTCATTTCACCAAACAATTCAATCCAATCAATTAATCTAACTAATTTTTGCAATCAAACAAACAAGTCCATGGTCTGTGGACGATTGTGTCGGGTGCTACTAAGCACCGTCTGCATCCTAGTATATATATATAACTAGAAAAATTAAATTGAAAGGTGAGAAGTTCTCACCAAAAGCTATCCTAACTCCACGGCACTTCATTTGCAGAAACCTTCGTCGCTCTCGCCTTTTTGTCATCTTCGTTGCCCGTATCCACTACATATATAAAAATCACACATTTTTATATTTAGATGTCTTTAAAATAAAAATCACATTTTTATTTGTTTACTTTCAATTTTAAAAATCATATTTTTACCTCGCTATTCAATATATCAAAAACGAATTTTTTCTTCGCTAATAAATATATAAAAATAGTATTTTTTATTTTCCTATGGTATAAAAATTATATTTTTAATGTACTACTCTAATTAAAAATCACTTCTTTTCTCATGTTAAAAATCTCGTCTTTGTTATGATAAAAACCCAATCATTCATGAATAAAAATCTGTTCTTTTCTATAATAAAAATCGTATCTTTACACTTCTAAAAATCCAGACTTTCTTTGCCTAAAAATCTATATTTTCTATGAACAAACATCTATATTCTCTATTTAAGAATAAACAAATTTAAGTTTTTAAACATAAACTAATTTCTGTTTTTAAAATATTTGCTTCATCTAAATATCATATCTTTTAATAAATAAAAATCAAAACCTTTTAAACAAATAAAAATCAGTTTTTTTATCCTACAAATCATATAGAAGATAAATGAACAAATTAAATAAAAATAATAAAGACTTACTGTAAATGGCGTTCGAAAAGGGAGGACTGCGCTCGCGGTCAGGTGGCGGGTCCGGTGGGCTGTGGGGGTTCGAATCCGGTTCTGGGTAGAAAGGGGGGCGTTGAATTTGAGGAGTGATGGCGGTGGACTTCAGGTGGTGGCGTGGGAGGGCGAGGTCATCCACTGGTGGTAGCTGGTGCGAGAGGAGGAAGGTTCGACGCGTTGAGGATCGGAGGGCTACGGCTTTTACGCGGAGGAAGAAGGGAGAGGAAGGAGAGCAGGAGGGGGAGGGCGCGTGCCTCCACCCGACGCGGCGGCGGTGGCCATCGATGGCCAGCGACGGCTTAGGGCTTCGCCCTTCTGTTTTCTTTTTCTTTTTTTAATTTTGAGCGATCTGCAGAAATGATGAATTGGGGGGGGCCAGAACCAATAAAGGGGAAGAATTATATATATATATATATTTTTAATTATTTAATTCGAAAAAAAGTTGACCTTTATATACGAACTCGAAACGAGGCCCACCGCCTGTCGTCCATAGCGTTTCACCCCCATTTCGAACACAATGGGACATGTATCGTAAGCTGATTCGGCCGTTACAATCAATTTCCGTTAAATTTACATTTAAATCATTATATTGAATTTTAAACGTACACTTCAAATTACCGGGGTCACATACTAACTCTAAAAATTCTCGAAAAATATTTTCTAGCTTCGTATTGACGATACGGTCCTAACAAAACTAGTTTCGTCGAATTCCGAGGTCGTTTGCAAAATGTCCATTTTTAAGGGCCTGAATTCCATAGCGACTATTCAGAATTTTCAACTGGACATATCTTTTGATCCCCACTATGAAATTTCGATTATTCGGATTCGCTGGAAAGATATTATCAATTAGATCCCATTATTTTTGGTTTCACTAAAATCCGGATTGTTTTGCACCCAGTACATTCAATTGAAGTTTGAAATCGAATTATCGAACTACCGCGCCATTTTCAATTCTATTTATAATTATATATGATTATTATATATTCTAACGACGACGTATATAATATATACGATCGAATTATATTCAAAATAAATTTATCGTCGATATTATTTAAAATAATCTATTTTAAATATTCAAAATTCGCTAAAATAGCCAAAATAAAAATTTTAAACTGGCCCAGATTTTCGGGTTGTTACAATCTCCCCTACTTAAAACTTTTCGTCCCCGAAAAGGAACAAAGTCGAAAGTTGTAACGACCCAGATTTTTGAACAGTTTATTATGGTTTTTAAAATATTGAATTTAAAATATAATAATTTAATATGGTATATATGTTCGAATTAAATTTCAGAATATATACTGTTCAATTTAGGGTAATGTTATGATATTGAAACGTCAGTCTGTACGTTAAAATAGCGGTTTAGAATTTTAAATTAAAAGAACCGCGATATAGTTTAGTTTTTAATTAAAGAAAAATCAAATCAAGTTAATTAAAAATCCTATCAGCCGACCTAAGAAGTGTTTAAACGCAGAACTAAATGAAGTCGCACACCCTATATTTCATCTCGAGCAACCAACTTTGTCTCTAAGCTTCACGATCAGGCAAACAGGATTTTAATGGCCTTTGTACCTTATTGTCTGCTATCGCACTTCTATAAATTGAAGCCGTCACCTTCATTTTCCAGAGGAACGAAAATAAAACCCAACTCCTTTTCCATTTTCCCCTAAATCAATCGGAAACGAAAATCGAAACCACACCTTGCTCGATACCAATGGCATACGCTAGTCTGGGAAGCTCGATAGTTCGACAGCTCGAGCGATGATTCTAGGGTTCCGATCGTCCAAGGTCTGGAGCATCACAAGTAGTTCGATGGGCTTCAAATCGAGTTCGACTTCGAACCCGTGAGTCTAGGGTTCAACGTCACAGTGGGGTTGCCGAGGCTTCAGGGTTCGACATTGGGTTCTTCGGGGTGGGATCCGGAGATGCGACGAAGGGGTCGGTCAGAGGAATGCGATGGGATGAGAGAGCGTGGCGGTTTTAGGGGATCGACACAGTGAAGGCGCGATGTCTAGATGACGAACTGGAGTTGTTCGATGGTTGACAGAGGGAGTGCGATAGGTTTGGGTGCTTCGAGTTGATGGAGTTTTAGGGTTCGATTTTGGTGATAGTCAGAACTGGAAGGAAGAAGAAAATTAGACAATGGCTTAAGGTAATCTTCTAATTTAAATTAATTCATCACTTAGTTAATTAGAAATTTATTTTTTAGTTCAAATTTGAAATTTAAATATAAAGTAGGGATGAAGGATTCATTGGCAGTAAGGTATTTTTGAATTAGAATTTAAATGTTATTATATCGGTTTATAGGTTGATAACTAATTTAAAGAAAATTATTGTAAAGAATTAAAATTTTAGATAAGTCATTTGAATATGAAAGTAAGGTTAATCTAGGATTGGTTTACATGTTAAAATTTATTTCTAAATCAGTATGCTTAGATAACTGGAATTTTATTAATATTGTTTACATTGGAAAAACCAGACGTATGAGGGAATCATCGTGAAATCTATAAAATTGGCTGCATTGGATATTCTACAAATGAAAATCACGGTGAGTAAATCTCGCTCACCTTTTATTTACAATTGTTGTTTCTTGTTTGTTTGGATTTTTCTGCTTATTATATAGATATTAGTTATTTAGGCTATATATATATATATATATATTGGGTTGATTGATTGGTTGGATTCCCGCAGTCTCATTAGCGGATGCCCGCGGTACCATAGCGGATGATTACCCTATACGCCCCACGCTATGATTAGTGGATGACCTTCTATACCGCGATATTCTGCCACGAAGCAGAATGGGTATTATTTATGTGCTAACATCTGTGGTTGCAGGAAAACAGGTTGGAGGAATCCAACAGGATTCCTCAAAAATATATTATCTGTTTGTTTATTTGTTTGCATATATATCGTTATATATGATGTGTTAGAAAAATAAACAATTGGTTGCTTTGTGTGTTTTATCACTGGGCTTAAGTAACGATATTTAAAAATAGCGTGAAAGGATATTTGAGATTTAAAAAGGAAAATTCTATTTTAAATAGAATTTGAATTTTAAATGGAAATAAAAACATAAACTTGTTTTGAAAAATAAAACAAGTAGTTCCTTTTTAAACGGAGTTATAAATAGTTCTTTATAACGAAGTTATAAATGAAGTGAAAAGAATTATCATTTGATAATTCAAAATATAGAAATACAAGTGTTTTGAAAATATGATTCAAAAGGAAATTTAAATATAGGATTTGAATAATAGAAAAGGAAAAGGAAATTTGAATTCAAAAAGAAAAGGAAATAGAAAATTTGAATTTAGAATTCAAATAGAAAATCCAAGATGGATTTGAATATAGAACTTTCAAATGGTGTTTGAATATAGAGAAATTTGAAATAGAATTTCAAAAATAGAATTTTCAAAAGAGAATTTGAAATAGGATTTGAAATATAGAATTTCAAAGAAGAATTGGATATAAACTTCAAATATAATCGAAATGGAATTGAATATAAACTTCAAATATATTCGAAATAGAGTTGAATATATTATTCAAAGGGAATTGAAATAGGAAATGAATAGAGATTTCAAATGGAATTCAAATATAAAATTTGAATAGGGATTTGAGATGGAAATTCAAGTATTGAATTTGAATATCCAATAGAGAAGGAATTGGGATTTGAAATATGGAATTCAAAGTGAGATTTGGATTTGAATCAAGGGATTTAAATAGAGCTAATGGAATTGAATTCATTTTAAAGAAGTTTAGAAGTTTAAAGGTTTATATTTATAAATATAATTAAAACGAACTCGCCGCAGCGCTGCAGTTCGTAAATTGGCGATTCGAACTTCAATCGAGTATACAGGACGCAATTGAAGTCGGAATTCTTCGAAACAAGAAACGTCAGGACCGGTTTGATAATAGTTTTCTAATGAAGGAGAAAAATCTAGATTTCGTCGTATAGATTTTGAGATATGTCAAAATCAAATTTTCAGAAAAGCAGCGCCAGAATCGTTTTAAACCCATTATGGTTTATTTAATATTATAAAGGGATTTTAAGCAAATAAAATCCGAATTTCCTATTTAGAAAATCTCCGAGTTGAGTTGTAAAATATATGCGAATTCAAGTTGTGTAAATGAATATGATTTTTGAAACAGAAACCAGATTTTGATTTATTTAATAGAATTAACTAAATTGGATAGAAATTAGTTAACGAATTTTCGAAGGGGTTTTGGGGTTTTGAATTAGTGAATTCGATTTGAGAATTTATATTCGAAATAGAAAAGGAAAGTAGTATTGAAATTGGAATTCAATTTGGTTTTGAACGAGTTAAATATTTTATTTGAACATGTTATGTTCAAACAAAGAAGTGAAATAGACAAAAAGGCTAATTAAAGAATAATTGAGCGAAACTGAATTCAAACGATTCAAAATTAAATTCAAACGAATGGATTGAGTTGAATTGGATTGGAAACAGATGAACAGGTATTAAACAGATATGGGATGGAGTATATGGAGATTTAAATTTATGTGCTCGACCAAAAAGGTACATGTTTAATTCATATATGGGTTTTATGCGCCGTATCGGCAAGCCGCTTGGCTTTTCCTTTTTCTTTTTGATTGAGGAAGATACCGGGAAGCTATTTGAAATTTCCCGATGCTTCCGATACAGGGGAGGTTATGGCGAATTTTTCCGGGAATTTAAGGAGTTAGAATATTTTTAAGAAATTTGACAATTAGGAATCTATATGTCGATATATATAGAATTCGACAAGGAAACGAAATCAAAATATAGCGAAAAGGGCCAATATGGTTATTGAAATATTTGGTTAACAAATATTGATAAGAGAACATAGAAGAGATTTAACTAATGAAATATTAATTAAAGGGCCCAGTGATTTGTTTGATATGTTGATTGAACACTTGTTTTATTCGATAGTTAAATCACAGACTATCGAAGTTTTTGACCATCGTTGTCAATATGGAGAGACCGGTTGGATTATTATCCGAAGAACCACTCCGTATCGGCATAAGCGTTGCGAACCAAGTATGCTGAATATATTGAAGACGGAGTAAAGTGCAAGGGCTTTTCTAGTAATAGAAATAGTGCCTTCGGTTTCGTTCAATCCCAGAACGAACGTATATGGACGAATGTCTGACAGAGTATTTCCAATGATCAAAAGAGTTGGTCGGTATGAATATATATGGTTGCAACGGATTTATCCCTTAGCATAATATCCAGAATATTTGTGCAAACTCAACTAATGATTAACGGATCTGACAATGTGGCATTCAAAGTGATTGTGTTATCAATGAATGGTAAGTAATTCGTAGCCTCAGGCCTCAACAACCGGGAAAGGACAAAAATCGGGCAGGCAGCATGGCTATGTGGGTCGCACCCATTAGGGTGTATAATCACCTATCTAGAGAAATTCCTTTTGTTTCTAAATCTATCGATTCTGCCCATTCGGGAAACGGTGGTTTGAGTCCAACCGTTGGTGATATACATTCGATACACTCAAGCGAAATGAGTGGTCGGTCATGTGTGGGCCGGGTTACAAGATGTTCTTGTTGAACCCAGGTGTATTTGCCTCTAGAGATACACAGTCGGAAGGTGGTCCCATACCTTGTCGTGTTGGAAATCCAATCTCCAATAAACGCCATGCGGTTTTTGATTTTATAATATATGTGGAGCGTGAGATGCAAGCGTTCTGCTATTTGGCTATTTACTTGATGTAGACATTATTATAATATCACTGGATTGATATCAAAGTGTTTTGGGTTATAGTAAGGTAAAAACCGTCCATGTTTATGTGTGGGCTGGTCTTACTATTATCCTTTTCTTTCGAAAGATTTTTGAAAGTTAAACAAGTGGTTGGAGTTTACTCACACCAGTCCCATGACTGACCCAGAGTTTGTTTTGTTTTGTTTTTCCTAAACTCTTGGGTGCCCAAATTTGTACGGGCAGTCAAGTGTTTCAGGCTTTTACAGATACACTTGGAGGAGCTTGAAGCAGGAGGCTTCAACATTAGTTATTTCGAGTTACTTCCGCTGAATCAAAAGTTATGTGTACTCTGATGATGGTATGTGTATATGTACAAAACAGATTTGTATTTCAAGCTTATGTTATATAATATATTTTATTCGTTCCGCTGTGAGTTGTGATCTTCGTTTTCCCTTCTATTCTAATATTTCTTTCTTTCTATTTCTCATCCTCTAACTTCTTTCTAATAATGAGTCGTATTTCTGTGTTATTTGGGTTGGACGTGTGGTGTATTTAGTCAACTCAGATAGCTCGGATTTGCGGGTCGTTTCAAAAGTGGTTTGATTAATCAACTCTACGTTCGATCTGGCTTCCATTCTCCAACTTTTTAGTTTCTGAGAATTTTCAAATTCTTCAAAAAATTTGGCAAACACCCTAAATTTTCGAAAAATTTCGCCATAACCTCCCCTGCAATGGGAGCATCGGGGAATTTCAAATAGCTTCCCCGGTCCTTCTAATCTCAAAAAGAAAAAGAAAAAGCCAAGCGGCTAGCCAATAGGCTCATAAAATCATCATCACCCAAACAAAACAGTAAATTATGTAGTAAACATGTACCTGTTTGTCGGGCAAACAAATTTTATTCTCTGCTCTAGCCTCCTTGCTATGACCTGTTCAATGTAAGTATATGTATATGCAATCAAATGCGACCAATTTTCAATAAAATTCAATATTTGACTCAAATGAACTAAATGGTTCCAATTTTAATTATTCAAACAATAATCAAACAATATAACCATCAATCAGTCAGTGGATTAACGTTTCAAATTCATAATTTTGATACATATACAAAAATCATATTTTTGATACCAAATCACAACAATAGGCCCTATCTAATTTTTGGTTCTCACACCAGTCAATAGGAAATATATAGATATTACACGTTCTTCACTCGTATATAAATTCTGATGATGATATATCAATCATCAGAATCACTCCCGGGCGACTAGAGTGTAATTCTATATCTTTCCAGTATATTAAAATTTCAAATACACGTGGATCAGACGTATACGCAAAATCTTTATATACTGGACTGTCCAACTCAATATAAATAGATAATCAGATACGAATAATCGATTTAAATTTTCAAAACAAAAATTTGTTTTCATTTGGAAAATATACTCTTCACACTCGTTCTAGGATACTACTGATCCCATCACTAACGAGTCATTCTCGTTGGATATTACTAATCCAATTTATGATGAATTCTTTCGTATGGTTCTAATGTGTCTTGTTCTCTGAGCTTTGTAAACCAAAGCTCTGATACCAACTGTGACGGCAAGGGAATTTCGCTCGGTCCGAACCAGTCGTTAAACCGATCCATGCCGTTCGAAACGCCCTATCGTTTGAGAACAAGACAAAACAGGACGCATACAGAAGAACATTTCATTGTATATTACAACAATGCATCAGATTACAAGAATATACAGTATAAATGAATATTACACAGAAATATCAGAGATTTAAATTACATTTAAATACATCGCAGCGGAAAATAATACAATACACAACTAGAAGAGATATACGGATACAAAGCTTTCCAGCTACCTTCCAGCTGTAAACCAGGATCCTGTGAATATAAATCTGCAAAACCAAAACTACTAGCTGCCCATGTCAAAATAGGGGCACCCAGAGTTTAGGTTAAAACAATAAACTCCAGGTCAGTCATGTGACTGGTGTGAGAACTAAAACAGTTATTAATCTTTATTTTAAAGATAGGTAAATCAAGGGACCACGCCGTATAACACGGAACGGGTTTCCTCCCAAGAATACCAGTGCATAAAACAAAGAGCGCAATGCTAAATAAAGAAAAATGAAGCTGTTATAAGACCCAGGTCCTATCACACAATGCAACGCAAGCCGGGGGATAGGGTTTTCCCTTATAACAGCCAAAGAATGCTTGATACGTTTAAAACAGATTGTTTGATACTATTATAAGTGCATAGTGTATAAAACAACTTCAAATCATAAGTATCAATCATAGGCGACATGAGCGGCCCATGCCACTATGTCGCCATATATAGGTTTACAATCAAAATCGCAAAGTCACGTATTTGGAAATTGGGTTTCCATCTATGAACCGAGGCAAAAGATAGTCCTCAACCGATTCGAGACAATCTAGCCCATGTCTCAGGTCAGAGCTCGAGTGACCTTGGAGCGACAGGGCCGGTCCACCGATGTGGATTAAACTTAAACCCTGAACATGCGTTCCCCCGCCCTATTGGGCATAAATGAGCCAACGAATGACTCCATCGGACCCGGATCGTCCGATCAAACCGAGGCGCCTCGCAACAGCAACAACCACATAAGTCAAACTCGTCAGGCCGTGTAAAACCACTGACGCCACTTCTAACTAGAAAGAAACGCAAGTCCTCCCTGAGGTCCGTCTCCCGTTTTTGGTTCATACCGGGTGTGATACTCGCGAATCAACGTTACACAAAGCTACGCCACACAGGCCTTGCTTTGATCATCACCACAAGACTTTGCTTTTCAACAGAAGCCTCGATCAATTGCCACTTAGGCATGCCACACAGGCAATTCACTCCATGCGTTTGATATCCATCAATATATAACCCCTGAGCTCGTACGTCTCAGAGAAGGGCGTTAAGCAAGAGAATAAATTCTCCGCCGCCAAACAGATATATATTTAATAGAGATCAATCCCACGGACTAAAATCCAATGTCAGACACACAGTCCATTTACCAGTCCGTTCTGGGTCTGAACGAAACCGGAGGCACCTAGTACCCCGCATATCCATCGATCTCCAAGTACGTCTGGACGATCACTAACTGTTTCCATCTTCTTGGGTGTACAGCCCAATCAAGATCATCAGTAATCACCCAAACGACGTGAAGACTTCCGGTCTTCGACCATCGTCTTCATCTTCGACTTATCGTCGTATCAGTTATTCAGAATGGGATAAACCCGGTCTTTCCGAATAACTCGCGTATATTTTAAATAAGTGTTGCACAAACACAACATACGCCTCATTCCAATTCATCAGTCACTAACCGCAAATTAATCAAGAGAATAATTCCCCAAATATTAACCCCGAAGGCCGAAACCAACATCAGATCAATATCCAGAAAACCATTCTGCTTAGCTAACCGACAGTTAGTTTCTGATTTCTCATTCAAAGGGAAAGGTTCCCATTAGTTTTATCCAAGATAAATTCCTGAATTTATTCTCTAATCTTCCTTTGAATTTCGATTCAAATTAGTCGGGATTAACGAAACTTACCGAAGTAATCATTTGTTTGAATTTCCCAATCCCAACCTATTTATCCCATGAAGTAAAACTGGTAATACTTCATATCTAACACCACAGTGTTATCGGTAAATTCAATTACCATTTCACGTTCAAATCTAATTAAAGATTTAACTATCGCCTGGAGCAAAACTGGTGATACTCCATTTTCTATCATTTCAATCTAATTAAAGATTCATTAAAACTCCACTTAGTTTTAATCTTCGATTGGGTTAGAGAATCAGTGTCATTTAAAACACGGTTCACGATAAACCCAAAATCACTTTCATTAATTATCGGGTTAAAGAACGAGTGTTATTTAAAACACTGTTCACGATAAACCCAAAAATCAATATCAATTCAATTCCAATTAAATATTATTTAATTGGTACACTTCATTAAATCTAAATAAAAAGATTTAATATTTTCATAACTGGGTTCAAGAACAGTGTTAGTGAAGACACCATTCACTACAAACCCAAATCACATTTGATATTCAATTTAAGGCTCTGAATGGAAAATATACCGGCTTATATTCAATATCAAATTCTACGATTAACAAATGTCGCATTGGAAATAACGATATAAATATATATCTTTCAAATTTCCATAACAACATCTGTATAATCACGAATTCCAACATCGAAATATTCCGAAGACAATTTCGATTCAAATCCACTCCAATGCAATCATTAGAAATTCTGGTTATTTTTAAAACCCTTTTCAAATTCAATTTATTTATTTAAAAATAAATAGAATTATAATTCTAGTTCAAAACTAGTTCATTTCGATAAAAATCTATTTTTATCTTTTCAAATATGGAGTTTTTCATCCCAATTCTTTCTAAATCATTTCTTATGATTTTACACAAATTATTACTATTTTTAATAATTTTATCAAGGCCCGTACAGTCGATTTCCAACAATGGCCATCGAACTGCACTTATAGCGACCTTTTTCAAATTTGATTTGGACGTATCTCCAAATCCAACTGTTAGATTTTGAATTTCTAATATTCGTTAGAAAGCTCTTTTCGATACGAACCCAACGGTTCCAGTTTTAGGAGAATCTGACGGTCGGATTTCCCGTAATGTCCGTTTGAAATAAATGGTCGAAATTCACGAACTGCCGCGACGCGGCGCGTTCTATTCAGGCCATTATATTATATATATAATATATATAATATATATTTCGTCGATTTATATTTAAAACGAATTATATAAATAGTTTTAAAATTCGTTTCAAAAGCAATTTCAACTTCCATTTCAATTCAAATCAAAATTGAATTCTTCTTTATAAATTCGTTTTAAAATTCATTTCTATCCAATTCAAATTTCAATTCAATTTGAATTCATTTCAATTCGCTCTCAATTAAATTTGAATTCGTTTTCAATTCAATTCATTTCGAAATCGTTTTCAATTCAATTCATTTCGAAATCGTTTACAATTCATTTCATTTCGAAATCGTTTTCAATTCATTTCATTTCGAAATCGTTTTCAATTCATTTCATTTCGAAATCGTTTTCAATTCATTTCATTTCGAAATCGTTTTCAATTCATTTCATTTCGAAATCGTTTTCAATTCAATTCATTTCAAAATCGTTTTCAATTCAATTCATTTCGAAATCGTTTTCAATTCATTTCATTTCGAAATCGTTTTCAATTCAATTCATTTCGAAATCGTTTTCAATTCATTTCATTTCGAAATCGTTTTCAATTCAATTCATTTCGAAATCGTTTTCAATTCAATTCATTTCGAAATCGTTTTCAATTCAATTCATTTCGAAATCGTTTTCAATTCAATTCATTTCAAAACGAATAAAATCGATAATTATCGTTCACGTCAAAATGGCGTCAATCTAATCAACACGGCTTCATAAATTTCTATTTTCAAATATTCTATTTCAAATTTTTCTTTATCAAAATATTTGTTATTATCAAAATATTTCGTTCAACACATGACCAATCTCAATGAATGAGTACTGTCAACACATGAACCTTTATTTTATATTGATAAAGATGTAAATTTTGTTACTAAAATATTTCGTTCAACACATGACCAATCTCAATGAATGAGCACTGTCAACACATGAACCTTTATTTTAAATTATTCTTCATTTTTCAAATTGGAATGAGGCCCAATCAATTACCATATAAAATTAATTATATGGATTTTCATATAACACATGTATATAATAGCATTGAAAATAATCAACCATCAACCAAAGTGCACTACACTGTATAAGCATCAAATATAGATATTCAACGCTTATAACAGCCTGTCAATCAATCGATCGACATATTTAATCAATCAGGATGAGTGAACTTCAAATTTCATCCCAACACCCGTGTGGGGTTTCAAACAATCAAACACATATTTTATTTGTGCTGTTGGGCGATGTGTAAAATTTATCGTCCCAATCAATGTCCTTCAAATAGGTGTACATAAACAAACCGTCCGGTTTGTAAATGAATATTTATTTATTCACATTCACGTTAAAAATTATATTTTTAACGACTAAAATATTTTATTCAAACTATGAACATTCTATTCGGTTCATTTATTCAATAAAATGATATTTTTATTTTTCTAACATATTTTAGAAAATTTCGGCGGTATAACGGCACGATACTAGAAACGGGACGAGGCTTAGCCTTATCCCCGGTCTAGTGAAGGCCCACGCCATTCACACATCAATCAAATCAATTTCACTTCACCAAACAATTCAATCCAATCAATTAATCTAACTAATTTTTGCAATCAAACAAACAAGTCCATGGTCTGTGGACGATTGTGTCGGGTGCTACTAAGCACCGTCTGCATCCTAGTATATATATATAACTAGAAAAATTAAATTGAAAGGTGAGAAGTTCTCACCAAAAGCTATCCTAACTCCACGGCATTTCATTTGCAGAAACCTTCGTCGCTCTCGCCTTTTTGTCATCTTCGTTGCCCGTATCCACTACATATATAAAAATCACACATTTTTATATTTAGATGTCTTTAAAATAAAAATCACATTTTTATTTGTTTACTTTCAATTTTAAAAATCATATTTTTACCTCGCTATTCATTATATCAAAAACGAATTTTTTCTTCGCTAATAAATATATAAAAATAGTATTTTTTATTTTCCTATGGTATAAAAATTATATTTTTAATGTACTACTCTAATTAAAAATCACTTCTTTTCTCATGTTAAAAATCTCGTCTTTGTTATGATAAAAACCCAATCATTCATGAATAAAAATCTGTTCTTTTCTATAATAAAAATCGTATCTTTACACTTCTAAAAATCCAGACTTTCTTTGCCTAAAAATCTATATTTTCTATGAACAAACATCTATATTTTCAATTTAAGAATAAACAAATTTAAGTTTTTAAACATAAACTAATTTCTGTTTTTAAAATATTTTCTTTATCTAAATATCATATCTTTTAATAAATAAAAATCAAAACCTTTTAAACAAATAAAAATCAGTTTTTTTATCCTACAAATCATATAGAAGATAAATGAACAAATTAAATAAAAATAATAAAGACTTACTGTAAATGGCGTTCGAAAAGGGAGGACTGCGCTCGCGGTCAGGTGGCGGGTCCGGTGGGCTGTGGGGGTTCGAATCCGGTTCTGGGTAGAAAAGGGGGCGTTGGATTTGAGGAGCGATGGCGGTGGACTTCAGGTGGTGGCGTGGGAGGGCAAGGCCATCCGCTGGTGGTAGCTGGTGCGAGAGGAGGAAGGTTCGACGCGTTGAGGATCGGAGGGCTACGGCTTTTACGCGGAGGAAGAAGGGAGAGGAAGGAGAGCAGGAGGGGGAGGGCGCGTGCCTCCACCCGACGCGGCGGCGGTGGCCATCGATGGCCAGCGACGGCTTAGGGCTTCGCCCTTCTGTTTTATTTTATTTTCTTTTCTTTTATTTTATTTTGAGCGATCTGCAGAAATGATGAATTGGGTGGGGGGGGGGGCAGAACCAATAAAGGGGAAGAATTATATATTTTTTTTATAATTATTTAATTCGAAAAAAAGTTGACCTTTATATACGAACTCGAAACGAGGCCCACCGCCTGTCGTCCATAGCGTTTCACCCCCATTCCGAACACAATGGGACATGTATCGTAAGCTGATTCGGCTGTTACAATCAATTTCCGTTAAATTTACATTTAAATCATTATATTGAATTTTAAACGTACACTTCAAATTACCGGGGTCAGATACTAACTCTAAAAATTCTCGAAAAATATTTTCTAGCTTCGTATTGACGATACGGTCCTAACAAAACTAGTTTCGTCGAATTCCGAGGTCGTTTGCAAAATGTCCATTTTTAAGGGCCTGAATTCCATAGCGACTATTCAGAATTTTCAACTGGACATATCTTTTGATCCCCGCTATGAAATTTCGATTATTCGGATTCGTTGGAAAGATATTATCAATTAGATCCCATTATTTTTGGTTTCACTAAAATCCGGATTGTTTTGCACCCGGTACATTCAATTGAAGTTTGAAATCGAATTATCGAACTACCGCACCATTTTCAATTCTATTTATAATTATATATAATTATTATATATTCTAATGACGACGTATATAATATATACGATCGAATTATATTCAAAATAAATTTATCGTCGATATTATTTAAAATAATCTATTTTAAATATTCAAAATTCGCTAAAATAGCCAAAATAAAAATTTTAAACTGGCCCAGATTTTCGGGTTGTTACAGTATTAAGACGAAAGTTGATTGAGGGTTTATCATGAATTATGTTTTAAACGACATTTGTTCTTTAATGCCAATTAACAGTGAAATTATAATTTTGAATTTATAAAACTTTTATTAAGATTTAGATGGAATTTATAAATCTTTTATTAAGATGAAACGGTAATTTTCCAAAGTAAAGTTTTCCAATTTAGTATATTAAATTGGAATTGAATGGAATTCGATTTAGTAATAATCGGGATAAGCTTCCATAAAAGAAGACCGATACTATATATGGAATTTAAGAGGCTTTGCCGTTATTCCGTTTACATTATTGGTCTGATACAGAAATTTATATCGATTATATATTGATTTGATTTCTGTGAAAATTATATATTTAATGGAAGACAATTTTGGGCTTACCGTGAACTATGTTTAAATGACATTAGTTCTTTAACCCAGTTAAGGATAAGATTAATTTCATAAATTTAAATAATCATAAAATAATATATATTTTTATATTAAAACCAAAAGGGAATTTTTAATAAATCTTTAAGAAGAAAGATTTAAAGAATTTATCTTTGATAGAATAATTTGAATATCTTATTTAAAAGAATATTCTGAATTGGAATGAGGCGTTTGACGTGTTTTTATAACACTTGATTTTTGATTATTAAAATACGCGAGTTATTCGGGATGACGGGGTTTAACCCATTCTGAATAATTACTGCGACGATTAAAAGTCGAAGATGAAGACGGTAGTTAAAGTCCGACGATCTTCACATCGAATGGATGACTACTGATGCCCTGGACTGATTTGCTCCCTGGAAAGGGTTAAAGTGGTAGTCGTCCAGACGTACTTGTTGATTGTCCGGATAAATGAGCACCTCTCTTCCATACTAGACATACGGGACGAGGAAAAAGGTGTTTCTGGTTTCATTCAGACCCAGAACGGACTTGTAAATGGATGTGTGTCTGACATTGGATTTCATTCCATGTAAATTGATTTCTATATAATATATATCTGTGGTGGCGGAGAATTTATTCTCTTGCTTAACACCCTTCTCTGAGACGCATGAGCTCAGAGGTTATTTATTGGTAGTTATTGATCGAGTGGCATGAATTGTCAGTGTGGCATGCCAAGACGCAAATGATCAAGGATTTTGTTGAAAAGCATAGCCTTGTGGTTGATGATCAAACCATAGCCTATTTCGGCATAGCTTTGTGTATAATGTTACCTCGCGAGCCACACACCCCGTTAGAGTCAGAAACGGGACAAGGGAACGCAGGGAGTGCACACGTTTCTTTCTAGCTAGAGGTGGTGTCAGCGTTTACAAGCCCTGACATTTTTACTTATGTGGTTAACGGAATTTGGCGCCTCGGTTTTATTGGTCGATTGTGACCATATTATAGGTCCAATAGGACCGGGAAGCGTGTGTTCCGGCATAACTAGTCCACTAAAGTATTTGTGGACCGGCCTTGCAGGATCCAAGGGTTCGCCAGCGTCCGGATTCTAAGACATTGCTAGAGTGCCTCGAATCGGTAAGGAGATCGTTCCTAGCCTTGACCTATGATGTAAATCCAACCTCCAATACGACATCATGCGGTTTTGATTATAGAACTAGTATGGCGACATAGTATATGGTAGCTATGCCATCTATGCTTGATACATTATGATTGAAATGTTTTTGAAACATATATACACTAATAATGTAACAACCCGGAAAATACGAGCAAATTTAAAAAATTTAATTTGGTTATTTTAATGAATTTGGAGGAATTGAAATAAATTATTTCAATTAAATAACGAGTTAGAAATAGTAAGGCAATTTAAAATTTTGAATTCAAACTTTGACTGAACGTACAAGATGCAAAATAAAACCGATTTTAGCGAAACCAAAAATATTTAAATCTGTTTAAGGATATCTTTCTAACGAATCTGAAAAATCGAAATGTCATAGCGGGATTCAAAAGTTATGGCCAGTTGAATATTGAGAATGGTCGTTATAGAATAAATATAGTCCTTGAAAATAGACATTTTGCAAACGTCCGTTTTCGACGAAACCACTTTTGTTGGATTCGGGATATCAATTAATTGCTATGTTTCAAATTCCATAATTTTTGGAATTAATATGTGAGCGTGGAAAAAGAAGATGTGTTTGGTTGATTTCAGTCAAATTGGATAGACCAGAAAATGGCCATTTTTCAAATGGTCTCAGAATTCGACGAAATCAGTTTTGTTGGGATCGTATTGTACCAACATAACTAGATATTTTTTTCGAGAATTTTTAGAATCAGTATCTCGCCCTGGCAAATTAAAATGTACGTTCAAAATAGAATTTGAATGCTTTATATTTTAATTTGAAGAATAACTAACTGTAACAGTCGAATGGGCCTACGATACATATTCCGTTGTGTTCGGAATAAGGGTATTTAGCTAGGGCGAAAGTTGATGGGTTTGAAATGGAGTTCGTATGGATAAACACAAATTTTGAAATAATAAATATATTGAGCAGTAGAATTAATTCATTCATTAATTAAAAATATAAAAAAAAAAAATCAAAAACCCTCGTTATCTCTCCAGACTGACTGCGAAACCTACTTCTTCCCTTTCCGTTCATTTTCCGGCCAAACCGCTTAGAATTAGACCTCGCCCCAGTTCAACTTTTTGAAGCTCATCTCCTCCTCTTCAAATCCAAACAAAGTTTACCTCCTTATCGTCGCTCCTACCTCCAGTTTCGCGCCTCCAAACATCCAGCCTTCAACTCGCCGCCGCCGCTTATTCCGGCTACCAAAGTGGGGGCCCCTTTAGGTGAACGTGTGCCTCTCGATCCTCTTCTAGGTGGAGTAGCCCGATTTTGATATCGTGCAACGGATTTAAAGAAAATTGAACACCTAGTTTTGAAGATTCTGCAGAGGTAACGGCCTTTGTTTTTGAAATAGAAAATAACACTTCTAAGTGTTGCAAATCGTGATTTTAAAATTAAATTCTTATCTTTAACATATGTTGTCGAAATTCGATGAAACAGGAAACATCGGACTCGTAGCGACATCATCTACATTCTAGAAGAAGCTGGAACGTGTTCCGAGCTCGCTACAAATTTCAAAAGGATTAAAATCAAAGTGAGACATATAAATTCAATATGGAATGGAAATGCATAGTATAAATTATATGAACGAAATATAAATTATATATGTGTTGTACACCACATGTATGAGCGTTGTATAAGTTATATGAGCGATGTATAAAATATGCATGCATTGTAAAAATCATATATGTGTTGAAATGGAAATTAAATATATTTATATACATATATATACTCCACTCGTCCACAGACCATGGACGATATGAATTGATTTTGATTGTCGTGAAATTGATTGATAATGCGAATTGTTGAAAATTAGTTGAAATGTGAATGGTCGGAGATAATTGTTTGTGGTTGAGACAATGGGAATTATTGTGGAAAATTCATATGATATGAAATTGATCTTAGATCATTTAGATAAGCCCCTTATGGAATGCCGTGAGGCCTAAGGTAGTGCGAGGAGCCGTACTCGGGACGGTGCCGGTTTTTAAACCCCTACCGTTATGTTGCCAATGGTTTTAAGGATAAAAATATCATTTTTATTATATGTATGAACTAATTAAAATATTAATGTGTTGAAAAGAATTCATGTGTTGAGTAAAAGGATTGAATAATAAAATTAACATTTTATTGTGGATATGAAGTGCTAAAAACATTCATGTGTGGAATAAATATTTGGAGCGATAAAAATATCATTTTTATCATGTATACAACCCGCTAAAAATACACATGTATTGAAACAAGTTTTTATTCACCAAAATTATCTTTTTTATCCTATGTATGAAGTGTTAAAAATAACCGCGTGCAGAAATATACATTTGTTCGCTAAAAATATTACTTTTAGTTTAGTTCTGCATATATATACATGTGTTGAACATGAATATAGATGAGCTATTGAGTAAAGAATATATTTGCATGACCGACAAATAGGTAAGCCTTAATGAGTTGGCCGCGCAATTTTATTAATTATATAAACTCCTGTGAATGCCATCGGATGCAGAGTGCTTGTTGTTCTGTGTGAAATAATAAACGTCGCCATAAGATAGTAACAATTAATTTTAAACTACACTACATGGCATACTTCTGGAAGATAGCATACCCTATCATATACCACATAAGCATTTGGAGCTTATGTGACGAGGTGGAAGATTTACCATACAAGCGAGAGGCTTGTATGGCAATGACTGTATTTCAGGTTGAACTGAAGACTGATATGGACTATATAAAATATAACGGTAAATTGCCAGATAATAAAAACCCCACACGGGTCTGGAGATGACAATAAATACGTCTCTCTAGTCATTAAGGCGAAAAA
The DNA here is from genome assembly GCA_030737875.1 of Allium sativum. Classification (NCBI taxonomy): domain Eukaryota; kingdom Viridiplantae; phylum Streptophyta; class Magnoliopsida; order Asparagales; family Amaryllidaceae; genus Allium; species Allium sativum. Next base: position 175,175,898 of record CM060913.1, on the reverse strand, counting down.
CCATTTTAGGGTGACGAGAAATTATTCTTTGGAGTTATAATCTATACACACTCCCCTGTGGACACCAGAATATATCACTATAAATATGTGCATGTTTTTTAGGATTTATTGGGTGCCTAATACGACCTAATAAATTTCCAAACCTGTGACGATCAGGAATTTCGCTCGGTCCGATCCAGTCGCTAGACCGACCCAGACCGTTCGAAATGCCCTATCGTTTGAGAACACGACAAATCAGAACGCATATAAAAGAACATTTCATTGTATATTACAACAACGCATCAGATTACAAGAATATACAGAGTATAAACAAATAAATATTACACAGAAATATCAGAGATTTAAATTACATTTAAATACATTGAAGCGGAAAATAATACAATACACAACTAGAAGTAGATATACGGATACAAATCTTTCCGGATATCATTCCAGCTGTAAACCAGGATCCTGTGAATATAAATCTGCAAAACCAAAACTACTAGCTGCCCGTGTCAAAAATAGGGGCACCCAGGGTTTAGGTTAAAACAATAAACTCCAGGTCAGTCATGGGACAGGTGTGAGAACTAAAACAGTTATTAATCTTTATTTTAAATCATTAGGTAAATCAAGGGACCACGCCGTATAACACGGAACGAGTTTCCTCCCAAGAATACCAGTGCATAAAACAAACAGCGCAATGCTAAATAAAGAAAAATGAAGCTGTTATAAGACCCAAGTCCCATCACACAATGCAACGCAGCCGAGGATAGGGTTTTCCCTTATAACAGCCAAAGAATGCTTGATACGTTTAAAACAAATCATTTGATACTATTATAAGTGCATAGTGTATAAAACAACTTCAAATCATAAGTATCAATCATAGGCGGCATGGGTACCATATATCATGTCACCATATATAGGTTTACAAATAAAACCGCAAATGTCACGTATTTGGAAATTGGATTTCCTTCTATTAACCGAGGCAAAAGATAGTCCTCAACCGATTCGAGACAATCTAGCCCATGTCTCAGGACCCAGACTCAGGTGGGCCTTGGATCGTCAGGGCCGGTCCACCGATGTGGATTATTATGCCTGAACAATACGTCTCTCCGCCCTTTGGGGCGTAAATGAGCCAACGAATGGCTCCATCGGACCCGGATCGTCCGATCTAACCGAGGCGCCTCGCAACAGCAACAACCACATAAGTCAAACTCGTCAGGGCGTGTAAAACCACTGACGCCACTTCTAGCTAGAAAGAAACGCAAGTCCTCCTTGATGTCCTCTCCCGTTTTTGGTTCATACCGGGTGTGAAACTCGCAAAGTAAACGTTACACAAAGCTACGCCACAAAGGCCTTGCTTTGATCATCACCACAAGACTTTGCTTTTCAACAGAAGCCTTGATCATTTGCCACTTAGGCATGCCACACAGGCAATTCACTCTATGCGTTTGATATCCATCAATATATAACCCCTGAGCTCGTACGTCTCAGAGAAGGGCGTTAAGCAAGAGAATAAATTCTCCGCCGCCAAACAGATATATATTTAATAGAGATCAATCACACGGACTAAAATCCAATGTCAGACACACAGTCCATTTACAAGTTCGTTCGGGGTCTGAACGAAACCGGAGGCACCTAGTACCCCGCATATCCATCGATCTCCAAGTACGTCTGGACGATCACCAACTGTTTCCATCTTCTTGGGTGTACAGCCCAATCAAGATCATCAGTAATTACCCAAACGACGTGAAGACTTCCGGTCTTCGACCACCGTCTTCATCTTTGACTTATCGTCGTATCAGTTATTCAGAATGGGCTAAACCCGGTCTTCCCGAATAACTCGCGTATATTTTAAATAAGTGTTACACAAACACAACATACGCCTCATTCCAATTTATCAGTCACTAACCGTAAATTAATCAAGAGAATAATTCCCCAAATATTAACCCCGAAGACCGAAACCAACATCAGATCAATATCCAGAAAACCATTCTGCTTGGCTAACCGACAGTTAGTTTCTGATTTCACATTCATAGGGAAAAGTTCCCATAAATTTTATCCAAGATAAATTCCTGAATTTATTCTCTAATCTTCCTTTGAATTTCGATTCAACTAGTCGGAATTAGCGAACTTTACCGAAGTAATCATTGGTTTTAATTTCCCAATCCCAACCTATTCATCCCATGAAGTAAAACTAGTAATACTTCATATCTAACACCACGGTGTTATCGGTAAATTCAATTACCATTTCACGTTCAAATCTAATTAAAGATTTAACTATCGCCTGGAGCAAAACTGGTGGTACTCCATTTTCGATCATTTCAATCTAATTAAAGATTCATTAAAACTCCACTTAGTTTTAATCTTCGACTGGGTTAAAGAATCAGTGTCATTTAAAACACTGTTCACGATAAACCCAAAATCACATTCCATTAATTATCGGGTTAAAGAACAAGTGTTATTTAAAACACTGTTCACGATAAACCCAAAAATCAATACCAATTCAATTCCAATTAAATATCATTTAATTGGTACACTTCATTAAATCTAAAATAAAAAGATTTAATCTTTTCTCAACTGGGTTCAAGAACAGTGTTAGTGAAGACACCATTCACGACAAACCCAAATCACATTTGATATTAAACACAAGGCTCTGAATAGAAAATATACCGGCTTATATTCAATATCAAATTCTACGACTAACAAATATCGTATTGGAAATAACGATATATATATTTATATCTTTCAAATTTTCATAACAACATTTGTATAATCACGAAATCCAACATCGAAATATTCCGAAGACAATTTCGATTAAAATCCATTCCAATGCAATCATTGGAAATTTTGGTTATTTTCAAAACCATTTCAAATTCAATTTATTTATTTAAAAATAAATAGAATTATAATTCTAGTTCAAAACTAGTTCATTTCGATAAAAATCTATTTTTATCTTTTCAAATATGGAGTTTTTCATCCCAATTTTTCCCAAATCATTTCTTATGATTTCACACAAATTATTACTATTTTTAATAATTTTATCAAGGCCTGTACAGTCGATTTCCATCAATGGCCATCGAACTGCACTTACAACGACCTTTTTCAAATTTGATTTGGACATAATTCCAAATCCAACCGTTAGATTTCTAATTTCTAATATTCGTTAGAAAGCTCTTTTCGATACGAACCCAACGGTTCCGGTTTTAGGAGAATCCGACGGTCGGATCTCCCGTAATGTCCGTTTGAAATAAATGGTCGAAATTCGCGAACTGCCGCGGCGCGGCGCGTTCTATTCAGGCCATTATATTATATATATAATATATATAATATATATTTCATCGATTTCTATTTAAAACGAATTATATAATTAGTTTTAAAATCGTTTCAAAAGCAATTTCAACTTTCTTTTCAATTCAAATCAAAATTGAATTCTTTTTTTATAAATTCTTTTTAAAATTCATTTCTATTCAATTCAAATTTCAATTCAATTTGAATTCATTTCAATTCACTTTCAATCCAATTTGAATTCGTTTTCAATTCAATTCATTTCGAAATCGTTTTCAATTCAATTCATTTCGAAATCGTTTTCAATTCAATTCATTTCGAAATCGTTTTCAATTCAATTCATTTCGAAATCGTTTTCAATTCAATTCATTTCAAAATGAATAAAATCGATATAAATATCGTTTACGTCAAAATGACGTCAATCTAATCAACACGGCTTCATAAATTTCTATTTTCAAATATTCTATTTCAAATATTTCTTTTTCAAAATAGTTGTTATTATCAAAATATTTTGTTCAACACATGACCAATCTCAATGGATGAGTACTGTCAACACATGAACCTTTATTTTATAATATTCTTTATTTTTCAAATTGGAATGAGGCCCAATCAATTACCATATAAAGTTAATTATATGGATTTTCATACATTACACACATATAATAGCATTGAAAAATAACCAACCATCAACCAAAGTGCACTACACTGTATAAGCATCAAATATAGATATCTAACGCTTATAACAGCCTGTCAATCAATCGATCGACATATTTAATTAATCAGGATGAGTGAACTTCAAATTTCATCCCAACACCCGTGTGGGGTTTCAAACAATCAAACGCATTTTTTATTTGTGCAGTTGGGCGATGTGTAAAATTTATCGACCCAATCAATGTCCTTCAAATAGGTGTACATAAACAAACCGTCCGGTTTGTAAATGAATATTTTATTTTATTCACTCCACGTTAAAATTTATATTTTTAACGACAAAACATTTTATTTTAACTTATGAATTTCTATTCAGTTCATTCTTTAAATAAAATGATATTTTTATTTTTCTAACATATTTTAGAAAATTTCGGCGGCACAACGGCACGATACTAGAAACGGGACGAGGCCTAGCCTTATCCCCGGTCTAGTGAAGGCCCACGCCATTCACATATCAATCAAACCATTCAATTTCACCAAACAATTCAATTCAATCAAATAATCTAATTTATTTTTGCAATCAAACAAACAAGTCCATGGTCTGTGGACGATTGTGTCGGGTGCTACTAAGCACCGTCTGCATCCTAGTATATATATATATAACTAGAAAAATTAAATTGAAAGGTGAGAAGTTCTCACAGAAAGCTATCCAAACATCTTGACTCTTCTTTTATAGAAATCTTCGTCGTTCTCGTCTTTTTGTCACCTTCGTTGACCGTAGCCACTACATATAAAAATCAAATTTTTACTTCGATGTTCAATATATAAAAATCACATTTTTACTTCGATGTTCAATATATAAAAATCAAATTTTTACTTCGATGTTCAATATATAAAAATCAAATTTTTACTTCGATGTTCAATATATAAAAATCAAATTTTTACTTCGATGTTCAATATATAAAAATCACATTTTTACTTCGATGTTCAATATATAAAAATCACATTTATAACTTCAATTTCATTATAAAACAGTGTTTAACTATTAAATTCATTACATAAAAAGTGAAAAGAAAAATATATTTTTATATTCGTAAAAGTCATATCTTTCTATTTTAAAAACATGAGATCTTTTCTTATTTATAAATCATATACTTCTTGATTAAAAAAAAACGTATATATTTTTTTCCTCACGGTTATATATAAATAAAACTGAAATTTAAATAAAAATAAAAGAACTCACCTTTTCTTTAAAGAAAACTGGATTTCGGTTGGAGGTGGTGGCCAGTGTCGGGGAGGTGCAGCGGCTCGATGGGAGGTGGCGCAGGAGGCGGGGTCGGCGATCCAAGGGGGTGGCGGCGTTGCTGTGGTGTCAGGAGCGGCGGTCTCCCTCGATTCGGAGGATTGAAGCGTCGATTTGAGGAAGAAGAAAGGAGAAGGAGGGTGGAGGAGGAGAATGCGGTCTGGGGGGGGGGGGTTGCGACGCCAGCCGGGGGGGGGGGGAAGGCGGAGGAGCGGTCGTCGGTGGGTTTATTTTTTTATTTTTTTTTCTAAGTGAATCGGGTTTGGATTGAGGAAAAGGGATTGGGGGATATAAAGGTTGAAAATATATTTATATATAATCTATTATTATTTTATTTTAAAAAGGTGAATTTTTATCCGAACCCCAAACGAGATCCAACGACTGTCGTCCCTAGCGTAATACCCCCATTCCGAACACAATGGGATATGTTTCGCAAGCCAATTCGATCGTTACGATCAATTTCCATTTAATTTAAAATATAAATTAGTATATATTCAATTTGAACGCACATTTCAATTTACCGGGGCCACATACCAACACGAAAAATTCCAGAAAAATATTTTCTAGCTTCGTATTGACGATACGGTCCTAACAAAACTAGTTTCGTCGAATTCTGAGACCGTTTGAAAAATGGCCATTTTTCCAGTCGATTAAAATCAACTGAAACTGGTCAAACGCGTTTTCCTTTACCACGCTCACATATTGATTCGAAAAATTATGAAATTTGAAACCTAGCAATAACTTGACACTGCGGGCCCAACAAAACTGGTTTCGTCGAAATCCGAGGTCATTTGCAAAATGTCTATTTTTAAGGGCCTGAATTCCATAGCGACTATTCAGAATTTTCAACTGGACATATCTTTTGATTCCTGCTATGAAATTTTGATTTTTCAGATTCGTTGGAAAGATACTATCAAATAGATCCTATGATTTCTGGTTTCACTAAAATCCGGATTGTTTTGCACCCGGTACATTCAATTGAAGATTGAAATCGAATTATCGAACTACCGCGCCATTTTCAATTCTATTTATAACTATATATAAATATTCATATTCTAACGATGACGTATATAATATATACGTTCGAATTCGATTCAAAATAAATTTCTCGTCGATATTATTTAAAATAATTCATTTTAAATAATCAAAATTCGCTAAAATTGCCAAAATAAAATTTCAAACTGGCTCGCATTTTACGGGTTGTTACAATCTCCCCCACTTAAAACTTTTCGTCCCCGAAAAGGAACAAAGTCGAAAGTGGTTTGATTAATCAACACTACGTTCGATCTGGCTTTCATTCTCTAACTCTTTAGTTTCTGAGAATTTTCAAAAAATTTCAAAAATTTGGCTAACACACTAAATTTTCGAAAATTTTCGCCATAACCTCCCCTGCACCGGGAGCATCGGAGAATTTCAAATAGCTTCCCCGGTCCTTCAGATCTCAAAAAGAAAACGAAAAAGCCAAGCGGCTAGCCAATAGGCTCATAAAATCATCATCACCCAAACAAAACAGTAAATTATGTAGTAAACATGTACCTATTTGTCGGGCAAACAAATTTTATTCTCTGGCTCTAGCCTCCTTGCTATGACCTGTTCAATGCAAGTACATATATATGCAAGCAAATGCGACCAAATTTCAATACAATTCAATATTTGTTTCAATTAGGCTAATGGTTCAAAATTATCAAACAAATAAACAAACAACACAAACATCAATCAATTAGTGAAGTAGAATTTCAAATTCATACTTTTGATATATAGTCAAAAATCAGATTTTTGATGCCAAATCACAACAATAGGCCCTATCTAATTTTGGTTCTCACACCAGTCAATAGGAGATATATAAATATCACACCTTCAACACTCGAACACTAATTCTGATGATGTAGCTACAATCATCAGAATCATCTTCGGGCGACTAGAGTGTAATTCTATATCTATCCAGTATATTAAAATTTCGAATACACGCGGATCAGACGTATACGCAAAATCTATATATACTGGATTGCCCACATCAATATAAATAGATAATCAAATACGAATAATTGATTTAAATTTTCAAAACAAAAATTGTTTTCATTTTCAAAAATATACTCTTCACACTCGTTCTAGGATACTACTGATCCCATCTCTAACGAGTCATTCTCATTGGATATTACTAATCCAATATCTGATGAATTCTTTCATATGGTTCTAATGTGCCTTTGATATACACGTAAATGTGTATATTTTATCCGCTTATTTATCTTATTTTCCCTTTAAAATAATTGATGCTTTGTATTTATAGCTGTATTTTCAGATTGTTGACAAGAAGCATGGTTTAGAGCATTTGATGGATAAAGCATGAAGAATTTGCTTTAAAAAGAGTGAAGTTTAAAATTGCTAAAGCTTGAAGAGTCTAAAGCTTGAAGAACGGTTGCAATTATATTTCAGTTAAGAAGATTTGGCTCAATAAAGACTCAAACTGCATTCACATTAGTTCATTTGGAAGGCCTCTTACTCATGTTGCGTTCACACTAGCCTATTTGCTAAACCACTCACTCTAAAGCTGCGTTCACACTGGCTTATGTGTTATTTGGGTTATTTCTTTAGTCCCACATTATGTAATTAGCTAGCTAGCCTTTGTCATATCAGCTATAAATACCTTGTATCTCATTCATTGTAAGACACATTGGGTTTTATTCTGTAATTCTCTTCTTGGAATAAAATCATTCTTCTTCCTCTTTTCTATTTAGTTTTAGTTTTATTTATGTTCTTGTTATTTAATTTCTGTTTTTCTTCTTCTTTAGCTATGTCTAGCTAATCCCCTTTGATTAGGGGGTGATGACGCTGATAGTATGATTCAATATGAATCACATAGCCAAAGGATGAGGAATTCATGTATATAGATCTAGATCTGAACCAAGGGTTAGATCTGAACCTTAATATCCTGTGTCGTTTAAGAGCTATGCTCCTTCACAGGGTATATCCGTGTTCGGTCTAACAATTATTAGATTTAGATCTAATTTTAGGGTTTTAGAAATTAATTAGTAAATCTGTCCTGATAGTCTATGGTTGTAGAGCTGAGCTCCTGCATAGGCTATGCTTGTCGTTATTTACATATTTGTTTCTAAAAACTTATTATCGTTGATTCATGTTTGTGACAGAAACATGTATTAGTTCTGGTTAACCTTTTGGCTATTGATGATTATGAATCTGATCTATGTCATTATCCCCTAATTGCTTTCACTTAGTGTTAAAACTCTCTTTTATTTAAATTCTGCTATTTTCTTTGTTTTCCACCAATCAAAAGTTAGGGATAACTTGATTGGATTTATTAATAAAATAATTTGGTCCCAGAGTTCGACACCCTCTACAACAATCCTTGTTGTTTAGGAAAGACGAACGAATTTTACAGTTGTTTACAATTGTCTAATTTGTTCGCAAACAGCCTTGTTCTCGAGCTCTGTAAACCAAAGCTCTGATACCACGTGTGACGATCAGGAATTTCGCTCGGTCCGATCCAGTCGCTAGACCGACCCAGACCGTTCGAAACGCCCTATCGTTTGAGAACACGACAAATCAGAACGCATATAAAAGAACATTTCATTGTATATTACAACAACGCATCAGATTACAAGAATATACAGAGTATAAACAAATAAATATTACACAGAAATATCATAGATTTAAATTACATTTAAATACATCGCAGCGGAAAATAATACAATACACAACTAGAAGTAGATATACGGATACAAAGCTTTCCGGATATCATTCTAGCTGTAAACCAGGATCCTGTGAATATAAATCTGCAAAACCAAAACTACTAGCTGCCCGTGTCAAAAATAGGGGCACCCAGAGTTTAGGTTAAAACAATAAACTCCAGGTCAGTCATGGGACTGGTGTGAGAACTAAAACAGTTATTAATCTTTATTTTAAATCATTAGGTAAATCAAGGGACCACGCCGTATAACACGGAACGGGTTTCCTCCCAAGAATACCAGTGCATAAAACAAATAGCGCAATGCTAAATAAAGAAAAATGAAGCTGTTATAAGACCCAGGTCCCATCACACAATGCAACACAGCCGAGGATAGGGTTTTCCCTTATAACAGCCAAAGAATGCTTGATACGTTTAAAACAAATCATTTGATACTATTATAAGTGCATAGTGTATAAAACAACTTCAAATCATAAGTATCAATCATAGGCGGCATGGGTACCATATATCATGTCACCATATATAGGTTTACAAATAAAACCGCAAATGTCACGTATTTGGAAATTGGATTTCCATCTATGAACCGAGGCAAAAGATAGTCCTCAACCGATTCGAGACAATCTAGCCCATGTCTCAGGACCCAGACTCAGGTGGGCCTTGGATCGTCAGGGCCGGTCCACCGATGTGGATTATTATGCCTGAACAATACGTCTCTCCACCCTTTGGGGCGTAAATGAGCCAACGAATGGCTCCATCGGACCCGGATCGTCCGATCTAACCGAGGCGCCTCGCAACAGCAACAACCACATAAGTCAAACTCGTCAGGGCGTGTAAAACCACTGACGCCACTTCTAGCTAGAAAGAAACGCAAGTCCTCCCTGATGTCCTCTCCCGTTTTTGGTTCATACCGGGTGTGAAACTCGCGAAGTAAATGTTACACAAAGCTACGCCACAAAGGCCTTGCTTTGATCATCACCACAAGACTTTGCTTTTCAACAGAAGCCTTGATCATTTGCCACTTAGTCATGCCACACAGGCAATTCACTCTATGCGTTTGATATCCATCAATATATAACCCCTGAGCTCGTACGTCTCAGAGAAGGGCGTTAAGCAAGAGAATAAATTCTCCGCCGCCAAACAGATATATATTTAATAGAGATCAATCACACGGACTAAAATCCAATGTCAGACACACAGTCCATTTACAAGTTCGTTCTGGGTCTGAACGAAACCGGAGGCACCTAGTACCCCGCATATCCATCGATCTCCAAGTACGTCTGGACGATCACCAACAGTTTCCATCTTCTTGGGTGTACAGCCCAATTAAGATCATCAGTAATTACCCAAACGACGTGAAGACTTCCGTTCTTCGACCACCGTCTTCATCTTCGACTTATCGTCGTATCAGTTATTCAGAATGGGCTAAACCCGGTCTTCCCGAATAACTCGCGTATATTTTAAATAAGTGTTACACAAACACAACATACGCCTCATTCCAATTTATCGGTCACTAACCGTAAATTAATCAAGAGAATAATTCCCCAAATATTAACCCCGAAGACCGAAACCAACATCAGATCAATATCCCGAAAACCATTCTGCTTGGCTAACCGACAGTTAGTTTCTGATTTCACATTCATAGGGAAAAGTTCCCATAAATTTTATCCAAGATAAATTCCTGAATTTATTCTCTAATCTTCCTTTGAATTTCGATTCAACTAGTCGGAATTAGCGAACTTTACCGAAGTAATCATTGGTTTTAATTTCCCAATCCCAACCTATTCATCCCATGAAGTAAAACTAGTAATACTTCATATCTAACACCACGGTGTTATCGGTAAATTCAATTACCATTTCACGTTCAAATCTAATTAAAGATTTAACTATCGCCTGGAGCAAAACTGGTGGTACTCCATTTTCGATCATTTCAATCTAATTAAAGATTCATTAAAACTCCACTTAGTTTTAATCTTCGACTGGGTTAAAGAATCAGTGTCATTTAAAACACGGTTCACGATAAACCCAAAATCACATTCCATTAATTATCGGGTTAAAGAACAAGTGTTATTTAAAACACTGTTCACGAAAAACCCAAAAATCAATACCAATTCAATTCCAATTAAATATCATTTAATTGGTACACTTCATTAAATCTAAAATAAAAAGATTTAATCTTTTCTCAATTGGGTTCAAGAACAGTGTTAGTGAAGACACCATTCACGACAAACCCAAATCACATTTGATATTAAACACAAGGCTCTGAATAGAAAATATACCGGCTTATATTCAATATCAAATTCTACGACTAACAAATATTATATTGGAAATAACGATATATATATTTACATCTTTCAAATTTTCATAACAACATTTGTATAATCACGAAATCCAACATCGAAATATTCCGAAGACAATTTCGATTCAAATCCATTCCAATGCAATCATTGAAAATTTTGGTTATTTTCAAAACCATTTCAAATTCAATTTATTTATTTAAAAATAAATAGAATTATAATTCTAGTTCAAAACTAGTTCATTTCGATAAAAATCTATTTTTATCTTTTTAAATATGGAGTTTTTCATCCCAATTTTTCCCAAATCATTTCTTATGATTTTACACAAATTATTACTATTTTTAATAATTTTATCAAGGCCTGTACAGTCGATTTCCATCAATGGCCATCGAACTGCACTTACAACGACCTTTTTCAAATTTGATTTGGACATAATTCCAAATCCAACCGTTAGATTTCTAATTTCTAATATTCGTTAGAAAGCTCTTTTCGATACGAACCCAACGGTTCCGGTTTTAGGAGAATCCGACGGTCGGATCTCCCGTAATGTCCGTTTGAAATAAATGGTCGAAATTCGCGAACTGCCGCGGCGCGGCGCGTTCTATTCAGGCCATTATATTATATATATAATATATATAATATATATTTCATCGATTTCTATTTAAAACGAATTATATAATTAGTTTTAAAATCGTTTCAAAAGCAATTTCAACTTTCTTTTCAATTCAAATCAAAATTGAATTCTTTTTTTATAAATTCGTTTTAAAATTCATTTCTATTCAATCCAAATTTCAATTCAATTTGAATTCATTTCAATTCACTTTCAATTCAATTTGAATTCGTTTTCAATTCAATTCATTTCGAAATCGTTTTCAATTCAATTCATTTCGAAATCGTTTTCAATTCAATTCATTTCGAAATCGTTTTCAATTCAATTCATTTCGAAATCATTTTCAATTCAATTCATTTCAAAATGAATAAAATCGATATAAATATCGTTTACGTCAAAATGGCGTCAATCTAATCAACACAGCTTCATAAATTTCTATTTTCAAATATTCTATTTCAAATATTTCTTTTTCAAAATAGTTGTTATTATCAAAATATTTCGTTCAACACATGACCAATCTCAATGGATGAGTACTGTCAACACATGAACCTTTATTTTATAATATTCTTTATTTTTCAAATTGGAATGAGGCCCAATCAATTACCATATAAAGTTAATTATATGGATTTTCATACATTACACACATATAATAGCATTGAAAAATAATCAACTATCAACCAAAGTGCACTACACTGTATAAGCATCAAATATAGATATCTAATGCTTATAACAGCCTGTCAATCAATCGATCGACATATTTAATTAATCAGGATGAGTGAACTTCAAATTTCATCCCAACACCCGTGTGGGGTTTCAAACAATCAAACGCATTTTTTATTTGTGCAGTTGGGCGATGTGTAAAATTTATCGACCCAATCAATGTCCTTCAAATAGGTGTACATAAACAAACCGTCCGGTTTGTAAATGAATATTTTATTTTATTCACTCCACGTTAAAATTTATATTTTTAACGACAAAACATTTTATTTTAACTTATGAATTTCTATTCAGTTCATTCTTTAAATAAAATGATATTTTTATTTTCTAACATATTTTAGAAAATTTTGGCGGCACAACGGCACGATACTAGAAACGGGACGAGGCCTAGCCTTATCCCCAGTCTAGTGAAGGCCCACGCCATTCACATATCAATCAAACCATTCAATTTCACCAAACAATTCAATTCAATCAAATAATCTAATTTATTTTTGCAATCAAACAAACAAGTCCGTGGTCTGTGGACGATTGTGTCGGGTGCTACTAAGCACCGTCTGCATCCTAGTATATATATATAACTAGAAAAATTAAATTGAAAGGTGAGAAGTTCTCACAGAAAGCTATCCAAACATCTTGACTCTTCTTTTATAGAAATCTTCGTCGTTCTCGTCTTTTTGTCACCTTCTTTGACCGTAGCCACTACATATAAAATTCAAATTTTTACTTCGATGTTCAATATATAAAAATCACATTTTTACTTCGATGTTCAATATATAAAAATCAAATTTTTACTTCGATGTTCAATATATAAAAATCAAATTTTTACTTCGATGTTCAATATATAAAAATCAAATTTTTACTTCGATGTTCAATATATAAAAATCACATTTTTACTTCGATGTTCAATATATAAAAATCACATTTTTATAACTTCAATTTCATTATAAAACAGTGTTTAACTATTAAATTCATTACATAAAAAGTGAAAAGAAAAATATATTTTTATATTCGTAAAAGTCATATCTTTCTATTTTAAAAATATGAGATCTTTTCTTATTTATAAATCATATACTTCTTGATTAAAAAAAACGTATATATTTTTTTCCTCACGGTTATATATAAATAAAACTGAAATTTAAATAAAAATAAAAGAACTCACCTTTTCTTTAAAGAAAACTGGATTTCGGTTGGAGGTGATGGCCAGTGTCGGGGAGGTGCAGCGGCTCGATGGGAGGTGGCGCAGGAGGCGGGGTTGGCGATCCAAGGGGGTGGCGGCGTTGCTGTGGTGTCAGGAGCGGCTGTCTCCCTCGATTCGGAGGATTGAAGCGTCGATTTGAGGAAGAAGAAAGGAGAAGGAGGGTGGAGGAGGAGAATGGGGTCGGGGGGGTTGCGACGCCAGCCAGGGGGGGAAGGCGGAGGAGCGGTCATCGGTGGGTTTATTTTATTTTGTTTTTTTTTCCTGAGTGAATCGGGTTTGGATTGGGGAAAAGGGATTGGGGGATATTAAGGTTGAAAATATATTTATATATAATCTATTATTATTTTATTTTAAAAAGGTGAATTTTTATCCGAACCCCAAACGAGATACAACGACTGTCGTCCCTAGCGTAATACCCCCATTCCGAAAACAATGGGATATGTTTCGCAAGCCAATTCGATCGTTACGATCAGTTTCCATTTAATTTAAAATATAAATTAGTATATATTCAATTTGAACGCACATTTCAATTTACCGGGGCCACATACGAACACGAAAAATTCCAGAAAAATATTTTCTAGCTTCGTATTGACGATACGGTCCTAACAAAACTAGTTTCGTCGAATTCTGAGACCGTTTGAAAAATGGCCAGTTTTCCAGTCGATTAAAATCAACTGAAACTGGTCAAACGCGTTTTCCTTTACCACGCTCACATATTGATTCGAAAAATTATGAAATTTGAAACCTAGCAATAACTTGACACTGCGGGCCCAACAAAACTGGTTTCGTCGAAATCCGAGGTCATTTGCAAAATGTCTATTTTTAAGGGCCTGAATTCCATAGCGACTATTCAGAATTTTCAACTGAACATATCTTTTGATTCCCGCTATGAAATTTTGATTTTTCGGATTCGTTGGAAAGATACTATCAAATAGATCCTATGATTTCTGGTTTCACTAAAATCCGGATTGTTTTGCACCCGGTACATTCAATTGAAGATTGAAATCGAATTATCGAACTACCGCGCCATTTTCAATTCTATTTATAACTATATATAAATATTCATATTCTAACGACGACGTATATAATATATACGTTCGAATTCGATTCAAAATAAATTTCTCGTCGATATTATTTAAAATAATTCATTTTAAATAATCAAAATTCGCTAAAATTGCCAAAATAAAAATTTCAAACTGGCTCGCATTTTACGGGTTGTTATAATCTCCCCCACTAAAAACTTTTCGTCCCCGAAAAGGAACAAAGTCGAAAGTGGTTTGATTAATCAACACTACGTTCGATCTGGCTTTCATTCTCTAACTCTTTAGTTTCTGAGAATTTTCAAAAAAATTCAAAAATTTGGCTAACACCCTAAATTTTCGAAAAATTTCGCCATAACCTCCCCTGCACCGGGAGCATCGGGGAATTTCAAATAGCTTCCCCGGTCCTTCATATCTCAAAAAGAAAAAGAAAAAGCCAAGCGGCTAGCCAATAGGCTCATAAAATCATCATCACCCAAACAAAACAGTAAATTATGTAGTAAACATGTACCTATTTGTCGGGCAAACAAATTTTATTCTCCGGCACTAGCCTCCTTGCTATGACCTGTTCAATGCAAGTACATATATATGCAAGCAAATGCGACCAAATTTCAATACAATTCAATATTTGTTTCAATTAGGCTAATGGTTCAAAATTATCAAACAAATAAACAAACAACACAAACATCAATCAATTAGTGAATTAGAGTTTCAAATTCATACTTTTGATATATAGTCAAAAATCAGATTTTTGATGCCAAATCACAACAATAGGCCCTATCTAATTTTGGTTCTCACACCAGTCAATAGGAGATATATAAATATCACACCTTCAACACTCGAACACTAATTCTGATGATGTAGCTACAATCATCAGAATCATCTTCGGGCGACTAGAGTGTAATTCTATATCTATCCAGTATATTAAAATTTCGAATACACGCGGATCAGACGTATACGCAAAATCTATATATACTGGATTGTCCACATCAATATAAATAGATAATCAAATACGAATAATTGATTTAAATTTTCAAAACAAAATTTGTTTTCATTTTCAAAAATATACTCTTCACACTCGTTCTAGGATACTACTGATCCCATCTCTAACGAGTCATTCTCATTGGATATTACTAATCCAATATCTGATGAATTCTTTCATATGGTTCTAATGTGCCTTGTTCTCGAGCTCTGTAAACCAAAGCTCTGATACCACGTGTGACTATCAGGAATTTCGCTCGGTCCGATCCAGTCGCTAGACCGACCCAGACCGTTCGAAACGCCCTATCGTTTGAGAACACGACAAATCAGAACGCGTATAAAAGAACATTTCATTGTATATTACAACAACGCATCAGATTACAAGAATATACAGAGTATAAACAAATAAATATTACACAGAAATATGAGAGATTTAAATTACATTTAAATACATCGCAGCGGAAAATAATACAATACACAACTAGAAGTAGATATACGGATACAAAGCTTTCCGGATATCATTCCAGCTGTAAACCAGGATCCTGTGAATATAAATCTGCAAAACCAAAACTACTAGCTGCCCGTGTCAAAAATAGGGGCACCTAGAGCTTAGGTTAAAACAATAAACTCCAGGTCTGTAACGACCCAGAAAATCTGAACCAATTTAAAATTTTTAAATTGGCTAAAATAATGGATTTTAAATATTTAAAATAAATATTTTAAATAATGGAAATGAAAACTGAGTTTGAATCGACATTTGAAAACGAATATAATTAATTATAATTGTAAACAAGGCCTGAAATGGCGTGGCAGTTTCAAAATTTGAATTCAAACTTTGTCGGACTGTACCGGATGCAAAACAATCCGGATTTTAGTGAAACCAAAAATAATGGAGTCTAATTGATAATATCTTTCCAACGAATCCGACCAATCGAAATTTGATAGCGGGAATCAAAAGATACGCCGAGTTGAAAATTCTGAATAGTCGTTATGGAATTTAGGCCCTTAAAAATGGACATTTTGCAAATGACCTCGGATTTAGACGAAACCACTTTTGTTGGATCCGCAGTGTCAAATTATTGCTAGGTTTCAAATTTCATAATTTTTCGAATCAATATGTGAGCGTGGCAAAAGAAAACGCGTTTGACCAGTTTCTATTGAATTTAATCGACTGGAAATTGGCCATTTTTCAAAAGGTCTCAGAATTCGACGAAACTAGTTTTGTTAGGACCGTATCGTCAATACGAAGCTAGAAAATATTTTTCTGGAATTTTTCTAGTTAGTATGTGACCCCAGTAATTTGAAATGTACGTTTAAAATTCAATATAATGATTTAAATGTAAATTCAACGGAAACTGATTGTAACGATCAAATCAGCTTGCGATACATATCCCATTGTGTTCGGAATGGGGGTAAAACGCTATGGGCGACAGGCGGTGGGCCTCGTTTCGAGGTCGTATGAAAAAGTCAACCTTTTTGCAAAAAATAGAAATAATTAAATAAAAAAATAAAATAATATAATTTCCCTCCCCTTATCCTTCGTACTGCCACCCCCCCCCCCCCCCCCGTTCATTTCGATTACAACCAGAAAGAAAAAAAAACCTAGAACTATCGAGCAGCCCCCCCCTCAGGCGAACGCCGCCGAAGACGAGCCGCCTGCCCCCCCTCCATCAATCGAAGACCCGAGCCGAACCCTCCCTGCCAATTCGCGAGCCTCCAGAAGCCATCGCGACCCCCAATTCTCGAGCCCCCCCCCCCCCCCCCAGCCGAGACCTAGCCACCGCCGGCTCCGCCTCCTACCGCCGAGCCTGGCCGTCATCTCCCCCCCCCTCTCTGTAAGTATTTTTTATTTTATTATTTTATTTAAACAACATTTTAAAACTGTTTTTTTTTATAAAAAGAAAAACTGATTTTAAAAGCAATTAAAAACTTATTTTTAATAAAAAGAAAAACTGATTTTTAATAAAAAGAAAAAACTGATTTTTTATAAGAATTAAAAACTGATTTTTAATAAAAAGAAAAACTGATTTTTTATATAAAGTAAAAACTGATTTTAAAAGGAAATAAAAACTGATTTTAAAAGGAAGTAAAAACTGATTTTATAAAGTATTTAAAAACTGATTTTTCTAAAGTATTAAAACAGATTTTTTTTAATTAGGTTTAGAAACTGAATATTTTTTTTTAGTATAAAAACTGAATATTTTTTTTATTAAGTATAAAAACTGAATTTTAATTAGGTTGAAAACTGAATTTTAATTAAGTATAAAAACTGAATTTTAATTAGGTTGAAAACTGATTTTATTTTGAAAAGGAAACTGATTTGAAAATGATTTTTAAACTGATTTGTTTAAAAGTTAAAACAGATTTTTTTTTTGAAAGATTTAAAAACTGATTTTTAAAAAAAAAAGGGTTTTAAAAGATTTGAATTTTTAAAAGTAAAGGATTTAATCTTTAAAATGGAAAAGGCGGAATCTATATTTTTGAAATTCGATTTTTATATATTGAATAGCGAAGTCAAAATTCGATTTTTATATATTGAATAGCGACCTCAAAATTCGATTTTTATATATTGAATAACATAGTAAAAATTCGATTTTTACATATGTAGAGAATACAGGCAACGAAACGACAAAAGGCGAGAAAGGCGAAGATTCTCTAAGTGCAGTTGGATAGCTATTGGTGAGATTTCTGATTTAAAAATATTATATTTGTGAGAAAATAAAAGTGAATTGCTATATATAATATATATATATATATACGCCCCTCGTCCACAAACCATGGACGATATTTATTGATTGAAATTGTTGTGATAATTGATTGATACCGAATGATTGTTTGGGATTGTTTGTGATTGATATTGGTTGATTGTGGTTGAAAAATACCCATTTGTGGTTGTGAAATATTTGGTTGAAACCACATAGGATTAGTTTGTGGAAATAAAATAAATATATACATGCCGCCTGCGTACGAACTAGATGCATGATCCCCATTGTCAAAAACCGCGAGGTTTTAAGGTAGAGCGAGGAGCCGTACTAGGGACGGTCCCGGTTTAACTACCCTGCCGTTATGCTGCCGAAATTTTAAATAATATCCGTGTGTTTGAATTATTTTCATATGCTTAAACTATATAAATTCATTGAATAGAAAACATTCATGTGTTGAATGGATATTCATTCGTTGATTAGAAATTCATGTGTTGAATGGTATTCATATTTTGAAATAGATTGTTTGATAATAAAAATCACCTTTTATCGACTATATGAACTGTGTAAAGTAATCTCGTTTTAAAAGAAATTGTTTTATGATAAAAATCCCATTTTTATCACTAACTTGAACTATATAGAAGAATAGTGTTTTGAAACGAATTGTTTTACAATAAAAATCACATTTTTATTGTATGCATAAATCGTTGAAATGTGAAGTGTTAAAAATAGCCACTTGTTCAAGATAAACATATATGAGTTGAAATATTCATTAATTAGCTAATGAAATGATTTGCACCTATTTATGTAACATTAGAATGAATGGTGTTTTTAAACCAAATTGAAATCAAATATGAAGTCGAATAGAAAGTGATAAATGATATGAACTGTGTATATGTGTACATACATATTCATTTAACAGGTTATAGCAAAGGGGCTAGAGAAGAGGAATAAAATTTTGTGCCCGACAAATAGGTACACATTTACTGCTTTGTTTGGGTGATGATTTTATGAGCCTGTTGGCTAGCCGCTTGGCTTTTTCTTTTTCTTTTTGAGATTAGAAGGACCGGGAACGCTATTTGCGATTTCCCGATGCTCCCGGTGCAGGGGAGGTTATGGCGAAATTTTCCAAAATTTTAAGGTGTTAGAAAAATATTTGAAGTGAAAACGATATGGAAATCATTGAATGAACTATATTTATATAAATATATAAATATAAATAAAATTAAAACGAAACGAAGCCGTGCAGTTCGTATTTTGAAACCGTGATTTCAAACGACTAGTGCGGGAAATCCGACCATTGGATTTTCCCGAAACCTCAACCGTCGGGTTCGCCTTGGAATAATCTTTCCAACGGCACCAACCTTGTAAAAATCCAACGGTTGGATTGTCTGGAATGTTTAATTCAAATCTGAAGAAAAACAGCGCCAGAAGCGATTATATTTATATATATATAAATATAATTATATATTTAATCGAATAACGACGCTGCAGTTCGTATTTTGAAATCGAAACTTCAAACGATTGTACCGGGAGATCCGACCGTCGGATTTTCCCGAAACTGGAACCGTTGGGTTCGTTTTGAAAAGACCTTTCTAATGATGTAAATTTTGTGAAGATCCAACGGTTAGATTTTCAGATATGTGTAAATCAAATCTGAAGAAAAACAGCGCCACGGCCGCCTTATGGCCCGAAGCGTCGTTTTGAATAAAATGGCTATTTTAAAATAAATAAAAATAGCGATAAATAGTTATAAAATATTGGAAAAAATATGGAATTGAAATAAACTGAGTTTGCTTGATTTAGGTGGCTTTTGATGGTTGAATGTGTTTGGTGTGAAAATTACATTAAAGAACACAATTGGTGTTGGCGAATAATTTAACCATTGAAATAAATTGATTTGAAATTCTAAATATACGTGAATTATTTGAGAAGGCCGAGTTAATTCTCATTTCAAATAATTGACCGACGATTGAAAGTCGAAGATGAAGACGATGGTCGAAGACCGGAGATCTTCACCTCGTTTGGATGGTAACCGAGGTCCTGATTGGGAGGCATCCCGAAATATGGATAATGAGTGGTGATCGTCCAGACGTACGTGGTGATCGACGGGTTTGTGAGGTATTTAGTGCCTCCGGTTTCGTTCAGACCCGGAACGGACTTGTAGATGGACTGTGTGTCTGACATTGGAGTTTATTCTGTGTTGATTGATTTCTGTTAAATATACATCTGTTTGGCGGCGGAGAATTTATTCTTTTGTTTAACGCCCTTCTCTGAGACGTACGAGCTCAGAGGTTGTATATCGATGGACATCAATCGCATGGCGTGAATTGCCTGTGTGGCATGCTAAGATGTAGTGATCAGGGCTTCTGTTGAAAAGCAAAGTCTTGTGGTGATGATCAAAGCACTGCCTGTGTGGCGTAGCTTTGTGTATAACGTGAATTCGCGAGCCTCACACCCCGGTATGAACCAGAAACGGGAGAAAGGACCTCAGGGAGGGCCTGCGTTTCCTCCTAGCTAAAAGTGGCGTCAGTGGTTTTACACGCCCTAAAGAGTTTGACTTATGTGGTTGTTGCTGTTGCGAGGCGCCTCGGTTTGATCGGACGATCCGAGTCCGATGGAGTCATTCGTTGGCTCGTTTACGCCCCAAAGGGCGGGGAAACGTATGGTTCAGGCATTTTAATCCACATCGGTGGACCGGCCCTGACGATCCTAAGGCTTGACAGAGTACTTGCCTGAGGCTCGGGCTAGGCAGTCTCCAATTCGGTAAGGACTATCTTTTGCCTTGGTTCATGACGGAAATCCAATTTCCAAATACGTGATCGTGCGGTTTTGATTGTATATATATATGGCGACATGATATATGGTACCCATGCCGTCTATGATTGATAGTTATGATTTGAAATTGTTTTCAAAACATATTAACACTAGCAATAATATCAAATGCCTTTGTTTTATTCGTATCAATCATATTTTGGCCATTATAAGGTAAAACTCTATCCTCCGGTTTGCGTTGCATTGTGTGATGGGAACTGAGTCTTATAACGGCTTCATTTTTATAAAAAGCATAGCGATGTTTAAAAGGAATATTTGTTTTAAAGCACTGGCAATCCAATGGAGTAAACCCGTTCCACCAAAGTGGCGTGGTCCTGTGATTAGCCAATTATATATATGTGTTGAGTGGATTTCTCATACCAGTCCCATGACTGACTCGTAGTTTGTTTCACTTTCAAACTCGGGTGCCCCTTTTTCTACACGGGCAGCCTTGTATTCAGGTTTAGCTGTTTCTTTTTCTGGATAGCTGGAGCTGAAGATGGATTCTATCATTTATTCTTTTTATGCTGTTCAGCTCCTATTGTACATATTTTGTTTATTTCCGCTGTAGACATTTATGTATAGCTGAACTGTATTTGTACTAAGTAAGATCCTGTATACTGTGTAACTCTGATGATTACTTTTATCCAGTATATTTTGTTGTTCATTCTGGTGTATTTATTTAATTCTGTTCTGCTATTATATGTTTCTGTGTTATATTCCAAAGATAGCCCTGTTTCCGTCAAAACGGGAATTCGGGTCGTCTCAAGGTCAGTCATGGGACTGGTGTGAGAACTAAAACAGTTATTAATCTTTATTTTAAATCATTAGGTAAATCAAGGGACCACGCCGTATAACACGGAACGGGTTTCCTCCCAAGAATACCAGTGCATAAAACAAACAGCGCAATGCTAAATAAAGAAAAATGAAGCTGTTATAAGACCCAGGTCCCATCACACAATGCAACGCAGCCGAGGATAGGGTTTTCCCTTATAACAGCCAAAGAATGCTTGATACGTTTAAAACAAATCATTTGATAATATTATAAGTGCATAGTGTATAAAACAACTTCAAATCATAATATCAATCATAGGCGGGATGGGTACCATATATCATGTCACCATATATAGGTTTACAAATAAAACCGCAAATGTCACGTATTTGGAAATTGGATTTCCATCTATGAACCGAGGCAAAAGATAGTCCTCAACCGATTCGAGACAATCTAGCCCATGTCTCAGGACCCAGACTCAGGTGGGCCTTGGATCGTCAGGGCCGGTCCACCGATGTGGATTATTATGCCTGAACAATACGTCTCTCCGCCCTTTGGGGCGTAAATGAGCCAACGAATGGCTCCATCGGACCCGGATCGTCCGATCTAACCGAGGCGCCTCGCAACAGCAACAACCACATAAGTCAAACTCGTCAGGGCGTGTAAAACCACTGACGCCACTTCTAGCTAGAAAGAAACGCAAGTCCTCCCTGTTGTCCTCTCCCGTTTTTGGTTCATACCGGGTGTGAAACTCGCGAAGTAAATGTTACACAAAGCTACGCCACAAAGGCCTTGCTTTGATCATCACCACAAGACTTTGCTTTTCAACAGAAGCCTTGATCATTTGCCACTTAGGCATGCCACACAGGCAATTCACTCTATGCGTTTGATATCCATCAATATATAACCCCTGAGCTCGTACGTCTCAGAGAAGGGCGTTAAGCAAGAGAATAAATTCTCCGCCGCCAAACAGATATATATTTAATAGAGATCAATCACACGGACTAAAATCCAATGTCAGACACACAGTCCATTTACAAGTTCGTTCTGGGTCTGAACGAAACCGGAGGCACCTAGTACCCCGCATATCCATCGATCTCCAAGTACGTCTGGACGATCACCAACTGTTTCCATCTTCTTGGGTGTACAGCCCAATCAAGATCATCAGTAATTACCCAAACGACGTGAAGACTTCCGGTCTTCGACCACCGTCTTCATCTTCGACTTATCGTCGTATCAGTTATTCAGAATGGGCTAAACCCGGTCTTCCCGAATAACTCGCGTATATTTTAAATAAGTGTTACACAAACACAACATACGCCTCATTCCAATTTATCAGTCACTAACCGTAAATTAATCAAGTGAATAATTCCCCAAATATTAACCCCGAAGACCGAAACCAACATCAGATCAATATACAGAAAACCATTCTGCTTGGCTAACCGACAGTTAGTTTCTGATTTCACATTCATAGGGAAAAGTTCCCATAAATTTTATCCAAGATAAATTCCTGAATTTATTCTCTAATCTTCCTTTGAATTTCGATTCAACTAGTCGGAATTAGCGAACTTTACCGAAGTAATCATTGGTTTTAATTTCCCAATCCCAACCTATTCATCCCATGAAGTAAAACTAGTAATACTTCATATCTAACACCACGGTGTTATCGGTAAATTCAATTACCATTTCACGTTCAAATCTAATTAAAGATTTAACTATCGCCTTGAGCAAAACTGGTGGTACTCCATTTTCGATCATTTCAATCTAATTAAAGATTCATTAAAACTCCACTTAGTTTTAATCTTCGACTGGGTTAAAGAATCAGTGTCATTTAAAACACGGTTCACGATAAACCCAAAATCACATTCCATTAATTATCGGGTTAAAGAACAAGTGTTATTTAAAACACTGTTCACGATAAACCCAAAAATCAATACCAATTCAATTCCAATTAAATATCATTTAATTGGTACACTTCATTAAATCTAAAATAAAAAGATTTAATCTTTTCTCAACTGGGTTCAAGAACAGTGTTAGTGAAGACACCATTCACGACAAACCCAAATCACATTTGATATTAAACACAAGGCTCTGAATAGAAAATATACCGGCTTATATTCAATATCAAATTCTACGACTAACAAATATCGTATTGGAAATAACGATATATATATTTATATCTTTCAAATTTTCATAACAACATTTGTATAATCACGAAATCCAACATCGAAATATTCCGAAGACAATTTCGATTCAAATCCATTCCAATGCAATCATTGGAAATTTTGGTTATTTTCAAAACCATTTCAAATTCAATTTATTTATTTAAAAATAAATAGAATTATAATTCTAGTTCAAAACTAGTTCATTTCGATAAAAATCTATTTTTATCTTTTCAAATATGGAGTTTTTCATCCCAATTTTTCCCAAATCATTTCTTATGATTTTACGCAAATTATTACTATTTTTAATAATTTTATCAAGGCCTGTACAGTCGATTTCAATCAATGGCCATCGAACTGCACTTACAACGACCTTTTTCAAATTTGATTTGGACATAATTCCAAATCCAACCGTTAGATTTCTAATTTCTAATATTCGTTAGAAAGCTCTTTTCGATACGAACCCAACAGTTCCGGTTTTAGGAGAATCCGACGGTCGGATCTCCCGTAATGTCCGTTTGAAATAAATGGTCGAAATTCGCGAACTGCCGCGGCGCGGCGCGTTCTATTCAGGCCATTATATTATATATATGTTATATATAATATATATTTCATCGATTTCTATTTAAAACGAATTATATAATTAGTTTTAAAATCGTTTCAAAAGCAATTTCAACTTTCTTTTCAATTCAAATCAAAATTGAATTCTTTTTTTATAAATTCGTTTTAAAATTCATTTCTATTCAATTCAAATTTCAATTCAATTTGAATTCATTTCAATTCACTTTCAATTCAATTTGAATTCGTTTTCAATTCAATTCATTTCGAAATCGTTTTCAATTCAATTAATTTCGAAATCGTTTTCAATTCAATTCATTTCGAAATCGTTTTCAATTCAATTCATTTTGAAATCGTTTTCAATTCAATTCATTTCAAAATGAATAAAATCGATATAAATATCGTTTACGTCAAAATGGCGTCAATCTAATCAACACGGCTTCATAAATTTCTATTTTCAAATATTCTATTTCAAATATTTCTTTTTCAAAATAGTTGTTATTATCAAAATATTTCGTTCAACACATGACCAATCTCAATGGATGAGTACTGTCAACACATGAACCTTTATTTTATAATATTCTTTATTTTTCAAATTGGAATGAGGCCCAATCAATTACCATATAAAGTTAATTATATGGATTTTCATACATTACACACATATAATAGCATTGAAAAATAATCAACCATCAACCAAAGTGCACTACACTGTATAAGCATCGAATATAGATATCTAACGCTTATAACAGCCTGTCAATCAATCGATCGACATATTTAATTAATCAGGATGAGTGAACTTCAAATTTCATCCCAACACCCATGTGGGGTTTCAAACAATCAAACGCATTTTTTATTTGTGCAGTTGGGCGATGTGTAAAATTTATCGACCCAATCAATGTCCTTCAAATAGGTGTACATAAACAAACCGTCCGGTTTGTAAATGAATATTTTATTTTATTCACTCCACGTTAAAATTTATATTTTTAACGACAAAACATTTTATTTTAACTTATGAATTTCTATTCAGTTCATTCTTTAAATAAAATGATATTTTTATTTTTCTAACATATTTTAGAAAATTTCGGCGGCACAACGGCACGATACTAGAAACGGGACGAGGCCTAGCCTTATCCCCGGTCTAGTTAAGGCCCACGCCATTCACATATCAATCAAACCATTCAATTTCACCAAACAATTCAATTCAATCAAATAATCTAATTTATTTTTGCAATCAAACAAACAAGTCCATGGTCTGTCGACGATTGTGTCGGGTGCTACTAAGCACCGTCTGCATCCTAGTATATATATATAACTAGAAAAATTAAATTGAAAGGTGAGAAGTTCTCACAGAAAGCTATCCAAACATCTTGACTCTTCTTTTATAGAAATCTTCGTCGTTCTCGTCTTTTTGTCACCTTCGTTGACTGTAGCCACTACATATAAAAATCAAATTTTTACTTCGATGTTCAATATATAAAAATCACATTTTTACTTCGATGTTCAATATATAAAAATCAAATTTTTACTTCGATGTTCAATATATAAAAATCAAATTTTTACTTCGATGTTCAATATATAAAAATCAAATTTTTACTTCGATGTTCAATATATAAAAATCACATTTTTACTTCAATGTTCAATATATAAAAATCACATTTTTATAACTTCAATTTCATTATAAAACAGTGTTTAACTATTAAATTCATTACATAAAAAGTGAAAAGAAAAATATATTTTTATATCCGTAAAAGTCATATCTTTCTATTTTAAAAATATGAGATCTTTTCTTATTTATAAATCATATACTTCTTGGTTAAAAAAAACGTATATATTTTTTTCCTCACGGTTATATATAAATAAAACTGAAATTTAAATAAAAATAAAAGAACTCACCTTTTCTTTAAAGAAAACTGGATTTCGGTTGGAGGTGGTGGCCAGTGTCGGGGAGGTGCAGTGAAACGACCCGCAAATCTGAGCAACCTGAGTTGACTAAATACACCACAAGTCCAACCCAAATAACACAGAAATACGACTCATTATTAGAAAGAAGTTAGAGGATGAGAAATAGAAAGAAAGAAATATTAGAATAGAAGAAAAACGAAGATCACAACTCACAGCGGAACGAATAAAATATATTCTATAACATAAGCTTTGAAATACAAATCTGTTTTGTACATATATACATACCATCATCAGAGTACACATAACATTTGATTCAGCGGAAGTAACTCTAAATAACTAACGTTGAAGTCTCCAGCTTCAAGCTCCTCCAAGTGTATCTGTAAAAGCCTGAAACACTTGACTGCCCGTACAAATTTGGGCACCCAAGAGTTTAGGGAAAACAAAACAAAATAAACTCTGGGTCAGTCATGGGACTGGTGTGAGTAAACTCCAACCACTTGTTTAACTTTCAAAACCCTTTCCGAAAGAAAAGATAATAGTAAGACCAGCCACACATAAACATGGACGGTTTTTACCTTACTATAACCCAAAACACTTTGATACGAAAATCCAGTGATATTATAATAATGTCTACATCAAGTAAATAACCAAATAGCAGAACGCTTGCATCTCACGCTCCACATATATAGTATAAAATCAAAAACCGCATGGCGCTTATTGGAGATTGGATTTCCAACATGACAAGGTATGGGACCACCTTCCGACAGTGCATCTCTAGAGGCGAATACACCTGGGTTCAACAAGAACATCTTGTAACCCGGCCCACACATGACCGACCACTCATTTCGCTTGAGTGTATCGAATGTATATCACCGACGGTTGGACTCAAACCACCGTTTCCCGAATGGGCAGAATCGATAGATTTAGAAACAAAAGGAATTTCTCTAGATAGGTGATTATACACCCTAATGGGTGCGACCCACATAGCCATGCTGCCTGCCCGATTTTTGTCCTTTCCCGGTTGTTGAGGCCTGAGGCTACGCATACTTACTATTCATTGATAACACAATCACTTTGAGTGCCACATTGTCAGATCCGTTAATCACTAGTTAAGTTTGCACAAATATTCTGGATATTATGCTAAGGGATAAATCCGTTGCAACCATATATATTCATACAGACCAACCCATTTGATCATTGGAAATACTCTGTCAGACATTCGTCCATTTACGTTCATTCTGGGACTGAACGAAACCGAAGGCACACTTTCTATTACTAGAAAAGCCCTTGCACTTTACTCCGTCTTCAATATATTCAGCATACTTGTTTCACAACGCTTATGCCGATACGGAGTGGTTCTTCGGATAATAATCCAACCGGTCTCTCCATATTGACAACGATGGTCAAAAACTTCGATAGTCTGTGTTTTAACTATCGAATAAAAACAAGTGTTCATCCAACATATCAAACAAATCACCGGGCTCTTTAATTAATATTTCATTAATTAAATCACTTCTCTATTTTCTCTATCAATATTTGTTACCCAAATATTTTCAATAATCATCTTGCCTCTTATGCCATTTGGAAAACGTTCCCAAATATCAACTTCTTTTATTTTCTATATATTAGAAAATATCTCTATTTGCAATTGGAAACAATTCCAATCACTTATCTCTATCCCCTTTTGTTTACAACATTCGATTTTTATATTCACTTTACTATCGAATTCAATACGTCGATACAATGATTTCTAATTATCAAAATATCTTAAAAATATTCTAACTCCTTAAATTTCCGGAAAATTTCGCCATAACCTCCCCTGTATCGGGAGCATCGGGAAATTTCAAATAGCTTCCCGGTATCTTCCTCAATCAAAAAGAAAAAGGAAAAGCCAAGCAGCTTGCCGATACGGCGCATAAAACCCATATATGAATTTAAACATGTACCTTTTGTCGAGCACATTATTTATATACCTGCATTATTCTTGTCCCATCCTGTCTCCTGTATGTCTATACCTGTCAAATTTATTTCAACTTTACACCCTCGTTTTGACCGAACTCGTCAATTAACTCGTTAATTAACTCGTTGGTCTATTTCGCTTGTTTATTGGAATATAACATATTCCAAATATATTCCAACATACTCATCAAATAATTGAATTCAAATTTCAATTTTTGTTCTATATTCGATTTCGAATATATATTTACAATCCCAAATTTTCACTTTTCAAAGTTCGACCTTAGTTCAAACTCAATTAACTAATTCTCCTTTGATTTAGTTAATTCTATTCAATAATCAAAAATATGATTATTATTTCAAAAATCATCTTCTTTACTTTACTTGAGTCCATATTTATTTTCTAACTCAAGTCTAGATTTTCAAATGGCAATCCGGATTTTTATTTGCTTAAAAATCCCAATATTTATATATATAATCCATTATGGTTTATAATGGTTTATGGCGCTGCTTTTCTAAAAATTTGATTTTGACATAACTAAAAATCTATACGACGAGATTCAGATTTTTCTCTTCTATTTGAAAACTATTATCAAACCGGTCCTGACGTTTCTTGTTTCAAAGAATTTCGACTTCAATTGAGTCCTGTATATTCGATTGAAGTTCGAATTGCCAATTTACGAACTGCAGTGCTGCGGCGAGTTCGTTTTAATTATATTTATAAATATAAACTTTTTAAACTTCGTACAAATGAATTCAACTCTATTTAGCTCTATTTGAATTCCTTGATTCAAATTCCAATCTCACTTTGAATTCCATATTCAAATTCCAATCCCTTTTCTATTTGATATTCAAATTCAATACTTAAATTTCTATTTGAATTCCCTACATTCAAATTCAATACTTGAATCCATTTGAATTCTTTTATTCAAACTTTATACTTAAATTCCATTTGAACTTCTACATTTCCATTTCTATATTTGAATTCTATTGAAGTTCAAATATTCAAACTCCTTTTTAAATTCTATATTCAAAATTCCATAGTTTAAAACCCATTTGAATTTCATATTCAAATCCCATAGATCAAATCCTATTTGAATTCAATTTGAATCTCTTACATTCAAATCTCATTTTTCCATTTCCGACCCCATTTGAATTTCTAATATTCAAATTCATTTTCAACACCATTTGAATTCCTAATATTCAAATTTCATTTTCAACACCATTTGAATTTCTAATATTCAAATTTCATTTTCAACACCATTTGAATTTCTAATATTCAAATTCATTTCAACACCATTTGAATTTCTAATATTCAAATTTATTTCAACACCATTTGAATTTCTAATATTCAAATTTATTGGAATTCCCTTGAATTCAAATTCCATTTCAAAACTATTTGGATTTCCTATTTTGAAATCCTATTTCAATCCTACTTTGAAATCCTACTTTCAAAGTTTATTTCAAATTCTATTTTGAACTCTCATATGCAAATTTCTACTTGAATTCCTATATTCAATCCCATGTTCAAATTCAATACTCGAATTTCTATTTCAAATCTCAATTCAAATTTCATATTTAAATTCCATTCAAATTTCACATTTGAATTCTTCTTTGAAATACTATATTTCAAATTCTATTTTGAAACTCTACATTCAAATCTCTATTTGAATTTCTTTATTCGAATTCCCTTGAATTCAAATTTTATTTTAATTTCTTGAATTCAAATTCTATTTTTCATTCTAATTCCATCTATTCAAGTTCTATTTGAACTTCTATTTGAATTTCTAATATTCAATCTCTTCTTAAAACTCAAATATTTAAACTCCTTTTTAAAAATTTAAATGTTATACTCAAATTTCATTTGAGTTCAAAATTTCCTTTCACATCCTAATTTGAAATTTCATTTCAAATTCCAATTTCACACTGGTATTTCTATTTCTGAATTATCAAATGATAATTCTTTTCACTTCATTTATAACTTCGTTATAAAAGAATTATTTATAAACTTCGTTTAAAAAGAAACTACTTGTTTTATTTTTCTCAAAACAAGTTTATATTTTTATTTCCATTTAAAATTCAAATTCTATTTAAAAATAGAATTTTCCTTTTTAAATCTCCAATATCCTTTTTACGATATTTTAAAATATCATTACTTAAGCCCAGTGATAAACACACAAAGCAACCAATTATTTATTTATATAACAATATATAGGCAAACAAATAAACAAACAGATAATATATTTTTGAGGAATCCAGTTGGATTCCTCCAACCTGTTTTCCTGCATCCACAGATGTTAGCACATAAATAATACCCATTCTGCTTCGTGGCAGAATATCGCGGTATAGAAGGTCATCCACTAATCATAGCGTGGGGCGTATAGGGTAATCATCCGCTATGAAACTGCGGGCATCCGCTAATGAGACTGCGGGAATCCAACCAATCAATCAACCCAATATATATATATATATATATAGCCTAAATAACTAATATATATAAAACAAGCAGAAAGCATTCACACAAGCAACAGACAATTATTTTTAACGAAATAAAAATAATTATAAATAAAAGGTGAGTGAGATTTACTCACCAGGATTTTGACTGTGCTGAATATCCATTGAAGCATATTTTATAAATTTCACGGTGATTTTCTCCATACGTCTGTTTTTCAATATAGAACAAAGTATTTTAGTTATCGAATCATTCGAATTAAATTTATTAATTACCCGTGCAAGCTAAATTCCAATTTTTAAACCTAACTTTATACACAAATGATAAGGTTACAATTTCATTTGTATACTGGCTAACTAATAGGATAGTAAAAATCAAATTCCTACTCTTATAATTTATTTTCCCTTATAAATTTTAAATAAATAAAAACGAAACCCATATATACCTTATTGCTTAATTTTTTCTCTTCCTTGTATAAATTAATTACACATTGTTCATATTAACAACTTTAAATGATAAATTAAAAATCTAACTTTCTTAAATCTTGTACTTAATGATTAGTTAACATTTTCATTACCGCACTAACTAACTATATCGGTTTACACAAATTCATTTAATCAGATTAAAGTAGTTTTATTTAAAATAATAACTGTCATAAATCTTAAAAACCTAGACTCGGCTAATTAAACACAGTTTAAATGATTAATACCTGTGTTAATCTTTCCCTGTTCGAAGCCTGTCATTCCCACTTCCAGGCAACATCCCCATCGCAACCTCACGGAACCCCCAAATCGGTTACCGATGACCAGTCGAAGCCCCTCCTTATCTCGAAGACTAGCATCGTACTGACCCCAAGCACCTGTCGCGACCTTATTCCGTTCGTCAAGACCGAAGTCGAATACCCAAATCGCGAGCTTCAACTGACACGTGACGAGATCGATGACCCCTTTTCGCGATAGGCTTCCCTGATTCGAGCGCGACTTCGCAACCCCCTAGACTCCACCAAAGTTCGAGCGAATTCGATTTGAGGGATTTATAAGGAAGGCGTAGCCTGGAGGAGCATCAGCTGTGAGGAAGAGGATCGCCCCCTTTATTTTCTTTGAAAGCTTTCGATTTTGGTTTTTGGCTGAGGAATGGAAATGGCCAAAGGGAAGTTGCGATATATATAATAGTGGGAAGGAGACAATTCGTACTCGACATTAAAATGGTGCTTCACTTTGCAACGAAGCTGGGGAGCAGAATTTGTGGCTCGAGAAAATTTTAGGTCTGCGTTTAACAGAAGATAGGTCGGCTTCTTAAAGTTTTGATTTGATTTTTACTTTAATTAAAAACTAAACTATACCGCGGTCCTTTAATTTGAAACCATGAACCACTATTTCAGCAAAACAACTGATGTTCTCAACATTATTCACTATTTTGAATTCAACGAACAGATTATACAATTTAATTTTAACGTAATATAAAATAACCATTTTAAATCAATATAATATAATCTAAATTTAAACAAATGAATTCTTCGATAATAAATTATTATTTGTTATCGTTTAAATAAAACTTCATATAAATCAATTTGACTCCATTTCAAATTTAATTACTTAAGATCCTCATATTACGATAGTTATGTCGATAATTCAATATAAAAATTTATTATATTATCAGCTCAATATTTAAAACGATATTAAATATTCAAAATAAATCGATCAGAAAAATCTGGGTCGTTACATGCAGCGGCTCGATGGGAGGTGGCGCAGGAGGCGGGGTCGGCGATCCAAGGGGGTGGCGGCGTTGCTGTGGTGTCAGGAGCGGCGGTCTCCCTCGATTCGGAGGATTGAAGCGTCGATTTGAGGAAGAAGAAAGGAGAAGGAGGGTGGAGGAGGAGAATGGGGTCGGGGGGTTGCGACGCCAGCCAGGGGGGAAGGCGGAGGAGCCGTCGTCGGTGGGTTTATTTTATTTTGTTTTTTTTCTGAGTGAATCGGGTTTGGATTGGGGAAAAGGGATTGGGGGATATAAAGGTTGAAAATATATTTATATATAATCTATTATTATTTTATTTTAAAAAGGTGAATTTTTATCCGAACCCCAAACGAGATCCAACGACCGTCGTCACTAGCGTAATACCCCCATTCCGAACACAATGGGATATGTTTCGCAAGCCAATTCGATCGTTACGATCAGTTTCCATTTAATTTGAAATATAAATTAGTATATATTCAATTTGAACGCACATTTCAATTTACCGGGGCCACATACGAACACGAAAAATTCCAGAAAAATATTTTCTAGCTTCGTATTGACGATACGGTCCTAACAAAACTAGTTTCGTCGAATTCTGAGACCGTTTGAAAAATGGCCATTTTTCCAGTCGATTAAAATCAACTGAAACTGGTCAAACGCGTTTTCCTTTACCACGCTCACATATTGATTCGAAAAATTATGAAATTTGAAACCTAGCAATAACTTGACACTGCGGGCCCAATAAAACCGGTTTCGTCGAAATCCGAGGTCATTTGCAAAATGTCTATTTTTAAGGGCCTGAATTCCATAGCGACTATACAGAATTTTCAACTGGACATATCTTTTGATTCCCGCTATGAAATTTTGATTTTTCGGATTCGTTGGAAAGATACTATCAAATAGATCCTATGATTTCTGGTTTCACTAAAATCCGGATTGTTTTGCACCCGGTACATTCAATTGAAGAATGAAATCGAATTATCGAACTACCGCGCCATTTTCAATTCTATTTATAACTATATATAAATATTCATATTCTAATGACGACGTATATAATACATACATTCGAATTCGATTCAAAATAAATTTCTCGTCGATATTATTTAAAATAATTCATTTTAAATAATCAAAATTCGCTAAAATTGCCAAAATAAAAATTTCAAACTGGCTCGCATTTTACGGGTTGTTACAAAACCCCTCCCCGTACAAAGGAGGTTATGGCGAAATTTTCTGAAATTTAAAGGCGTTAGTGAAATATTTGAAGTGAAAAACGATATGGAAATCGTCGAATGAATTATATTTATATATATATATATATATAAATATAATTTAAATAAAACAAATAACGACGTTGCAGTTCGTGTTTTGAAATCGTAACTTTAAATGATTATATCGAGGGATCCGACCGTCGGATTCTCTCAAGACCGCAGCCTTTGGTTTTGCTTTAAAGAGATCTTTCTAATGGACTTAACTTCGTTAAGATCCGACGGTTAGATTTTGAGAAATGTGTAAATAAAATTTAGAGAAAAATAGCGTCAAGGCCACGTTTTAGCCTGAAACGTCGTTTAATTAAATGGCGCTAGTTTTAAACAAATAAAAATAGCGAAATATCGTTATACAATATTATAATCGATATGGAATGGAAATAAACTGATTCTGCTTGGTTTGCTTGATATTTGATGGTTGAATGTATTTGGCATTAAAATTATATAAAGAACGTAAATGTGGATGTCGAATAATTTAACCATGGGCAGAATTGATTTGAATTCTAATATACCAGAATTATTTGAAAAGGCTAAGTAATTCTCATTTCAAAAAATTTATCGATGAATAAATGTCGAAGATATGAAGATGGTGCAAGACTGGTGATCTTCACATCGTGTAGATTACTGCTGATGCCTTTGAGATGGGTAGCTCCCTTGATGAGGTTACAATTGTAGTAGTCTGAACGTACTTGTTGATTGTCCGAATATGCAAGGGCCTCTCTCCTGTATTGGACATACGGAAGCAGGAATAAGGTGCCCCTGGTTTCGTTTAGACCTAGAACGGACTTGTAAATGGATGTGTGTCTGACGTGTATTATGTGCTGTATTCGTTGATCTCTACTAAATAAACATCTGTTTGGTGGCGTAGAATTTATTCTCTTTCTTAACGCCCTTCTCTGAGACGTACGAGCTCAGAGGTTGTATATCGGTAGATACCAGTGGTATGGTGTGGATTGATAGCGTGGCATGCAAAGATGCAAATGATCAAGGCTTTTGTTGAATAGCAGAGTCTTGTGGTTGATGATCAAAGCAAGGCTTTAATATAGCACAGCTTTGTGTATGACGTTGATTCGCGAGCCTCACACATCGGTATGAGTTAAAATTGGGATAAGGACCGCTGGGAGAACACGATGTTTCTTTCTAGCTATGGGTGGTGTCGGCGTTTTACTAGCCCTGACATCGTTGATTATTATACCTTTGTGGATGTTGGAATGCGAGGCACCTCGATATATCGGTCTCTACAGAGCCGATGGATAGGTCCGATAGGACCAGGAAATGTGTCTTTAGGAATAACTAATCTTCAAACGTAAGAGAGGACCGACCCTGCCGATTCCAAGGGCTAACCAGAGTGCGTATTCCTTGGTCATTTGCTAGAGTGTCTCGAAGCCGGTGAGGAGCTTGCCCCTTGCCTCGACTCATGATGGAACCCAAATTTCCAATACGAAATTATGGATTTTATTGCAACTTATATATGGTGACATAGTAGATGGTAGCTATGCCGTCTAGGATTGATATTTATGATTGGATTTTCTTTTGAAATATATATGCACTAGTAATAATATCAAATGATTTTGCTTACACGTATGAAGCATATTTTGGCCATTATAAGGTAAAACCCTATCCTTCGGTTTGCGTTGCATTGTATGATGGGACTTGCGTCTTATAATGGCTGCATTTTTATAAAGAGCATTGCGTTGTTTAAATGATTGACCATATTTAATGCACTGGAAATCACTGGAGTAAACTCGTTCTGCGAAAGTGGCGTGGTCCTTTGATTTGCCTTGTTATTGTTGTTTAAACAGTTAGGTAGATTTCTCATATCAGTCCCATGACTGACTCGTAGTTTGTTTCACTTTGCAAACTGGGGTGCCCTCATTTTCGCATGGGCATCCTAGTGATAGGTAGCAGGGTATATTTTGGCTTTCGCACTGTAGCATGGAGTGCACCTTTTGGCTTGTATGGCGAGGACTTGACTTCTCAGTATTTTGACTATTTGATATTCTGCCATTAGTACTTTATGTATATGATTACCGCTTATCGCGATGCAGACAGATTTGCTTCTATTATGTATTTATGATGTATATGTACCAGTGATCTTGCTGTAGACTGATCATTTTCTTTTATGCACTAAGTTGTATCCTACACTGTGCTACTCTGATGTTTATTACATATTATGAATCCGCTATCATATTGATGTAAATTATTCTGTGTTCTATTTATGCTATTATCTGTTCTCTGCTAATGATGGTTAATGTGTTATATTCCAATGATTATCCTTAATTCCATTGTACAGAGTTTTGAGATCGTCATAGGTGGTATCAGAGCTTTGGTTAATCTTAGTTCTGGAATTTAACACATTAAACACCTCGTCAAGATAGGATCAGTAGTGTTCTAAGACGAGTAGCTCATTAGAGATAGGATTAGTAATGTACTAGAATGAGCTAAGCAGAATAGCAAAATAACTTGATCAGTGCATCGTTATCTTTTCATATATTCTTCTGCTTTTACCATATCTTAAAATTATCATTTCTGTGACCTTGACTCTTTTCTTGCTTGTATAGAAATTAACTTAGATGGCTACACGAGCAGCTGCAGTTAGAGGTAGAGCAGACCGAGGCGGAGGGCGGGGGAATATCCCCGTTGTCCCAGAGCCTTTGGTTCAGCTACAGCCACCACAACCCCCTCGACCGTTTGAGTTAGACCGAGTGGGAAAGACATATAGGAATCTGGGAGGCAAGCCATTTTCAGGCACTAGTACTGCAATTGAAGCCTTGGGCTGGTTGAACACTTGTGAGAAGATCGTCAGGGGCATGGATCTTGAGGATCCGAGTAAAAGCTTTATGGGCACTTGGCTATTACAGGACAAGGCCCAACTCTGGTGGGACGCCATCACCTTAAATGAGGAAGAGGTAGAGATGACATGGAATGAATTCAAAACACTGTTCAAAGAGAAGTTTGTTCCTGTAACGGCCCGGGTTTCGCCGGACCCGATCGATCACAAAATCGACCAAGACCGTTCAAAACCCGAACACGTTAACTTTGGGAATACAACAAGATCAGAACAATAACATCAGACTTTTATAAACATTTCAATAACGTTACATCAGAGTACAGAAGATCAGAGTACATCGAATAAAATTACAGCGAAAGATAAATTACAATATTATAATACAATACAACGGAAACAATAAAATAGATACAGCAGAAGACTTTCTATGCTCTGGACACAGCTTTAGGCTTCGATCCAGAATCCTGCTCGAGATAAAGCCCTGTAGACAAACTACTCGACTGCCCGTGTGGAGAAGAGGGCACCCGAGTTTGTAAAGGTGGAAACAAACAACGGGTCAGTCGTGGGACTCGTGTGAGAATTCTGAACTAATTTAACTAATAGTAATAAGGCAAATCTAAGGACCACGCCGCTAACGTGGAACGGGTTTACTCCAATGGATTGTCGTGCATAAATTAAAGTAAATCGTTAAACGACGCAATGCCTTTTGGAAAAACGAAACAATCATAAGACCCAAGTCCCATCACACAATGCAACGCAAACCGGAGGATAGGGTTTTACCCTATAATGGTCAAAAATGCTTGATACATTAAAAACGAATTCGATAATATTATTAGTGTGTATATGTTTCAAAAACATTTCAAAGTAAATGTATCAATCCTAGGAAGCATAACTACCATATACTATGCCTCCGTACTAGTAATACAATCAAATCCGCATGAGGTCGTATTGGAAATTGGTTTTCCATCATGAGTCAAGGCTAGGGAGGAGCTCCTTACTGATTCGAGGCACTCTAGCTAATGTCTCAGGATTCCCCACAGAGAACCCTTGGATCCTGCAGGGTCGGTCCACACTTGTGGTTTGTGGATTGGCAATTCCTGAACACACGTTTCCCGGTCCTATAGGACCTATCATCCGAGGCGCGCCACATTCCATCATCCACATAAGTAAATATCAGCCAGTTTAAGCACTGACACCACTTCTAGATAGAAAGAAACGTGCTGCTCTCCCTGCGTTCCCTTCTCCCGTTTTAGACTCAACCGGGTTGTGAGGCTCGCGAAGTAACGTTATAACCACAAGGCCTGATTTTCAATACAACCTTGATCATCTTCATCTTAGCGTGCCACATTGATGATTCACGCTATGCGATTGATAACTATTAATACGCAACCTCTAAGGGTGTTGAGCAAGAGAATAAATTCTCCGCCACCAACGGTTGTATATTAATAGAAATCAATTTACATAGAACAAAATTCAACGTCAGACACACATCCATTTATAAGCTTATGCTCTGGGTCTGAACGAAAGCCAAATCCGTATAAATAAACACTACGTACGGATAACTACCATCTTAGCCCTGTCTTGGGAGCAAATCAATCAAAGGCCTCAACACTAGTTACCCATTCGATGTGAAGATCGTCGGTCTTCAATCACCGTCTTCAATTCCTCCATTTAAAACGTCGTATGATTATTTGAAATGAGTATAACTCGGTCTTTTCAAATAATCTTCGCATAATTATCATTTAAATTATTTCATAACGTTATTACTTATCACTATTTTTATTTTGATAAGAGTAGTTCATTCGCATTCCAACGACATTACAGGTCATTAGCATATAAGGGTAATAAATCAACCAAACCAATAGCGCACAATCATGTTCCTATCATACAATGATGTAATGTGACATGT
This sequence comes from Allium sativum, assembly GCA_030737875.1. Lineage (NCBI taxonomy): Eukaryota > Viridiplantae > Streptophyta > Magnoliopsida > Asparagales > Amaryllidaceae > Allium > Allium sativum. Next base: position 175,137,123 of record CM060913.1, on the reverse strand, counting down.
TTATATCAAGATATCATGTTATATAAACATTTCAATTCCCTTTCCTCAATTTATTTATTAATAAACAACAACTAAAATGTAACTTTCAATTCATTTAACGCATAGAAAATGTCATTTAAAAACATTCCTTTTTCTTATTTATTTACACCATATGTGAATAAGTTTACTTTTCCTTATTCTTATTTATTTACCTAAATGTAAACAAATGTTATCTTTCACTTCTACATATCCTATTTACATGAAAATGTACATGAAAGTGTCATCTAAAATAATTCTTTTTATTTACATAAGCAAATGTAAATTTCTATTTCATATTTTGTTTACATTCTTTAATTACATTGAAAATGTAATATTTTATTTCTTTCTCTCATTTTATTGAAAATGTAATATCTTCTTCTTTATAAAAATGAACACTTTCCTTTTTTCCTATTTTCCATAAAAAAAAATGGGATTTTAATGTCAACATATTTTATTTCAAAAATATGGTCATTTTTCTATTTAACTTTACATTAAAAATGAGATACTTAATGTTAACATATGTTAAAAAAAAGTATGATCATTTTCCTATACATTAAAAATGAGATTTTTAATGTCGGCATATTTTTATTTTAAAAGTATGATCTTTTCCCTTCATTTAAGACTTGTATTAAAAATATATTCTTTTCTACCTAAAAAGAAGGTATTCTTTACTTTATTCTCTTTTATTACATGATAAGGAAATTTTCTTCTCTAATTCGTTTTCCATGGAAATGTGATTTTATCCTTAAATCTTAATTACTTGAAAATGTAATTTTTCACTTAAATCTTAATTCTTATTAATATTAAAAGTGTAAACTTTTCTTTTTAATCTAAATTACATTAAAAAATGTAAATTATTTCTATAATCTAATTACATTAAGAATGTAAACTTCTTCCTACTCCAACTTGATTAGATAAAGATGTAATTTTTCTCCTTTATCTTAATTTACATGATAAATGTAAAATTTTCACTTTCAATCTAATTCACATGCAAATTGACTTAATTACACAAAAATGTAATTTTTATGTTCTCTAACTTAATTACATAAAAAAAATGTATTTTTCTTCTAATTCTCATTTACATTAAAGAAAATGTAAAACTTTTCTAATCCTTATCTTATTACATTAAAAAGGTAACTTTCTTTTATAACAAACTTGGAGGTGAAAATATTCATTTCATTATTAACACATAACGGTGTGAAAACAATGTCAATTTCTAATTTATCCATTTATATTTTAATATGGGCCAGATCTCTCACATTAGGCCTGCAACTTGTGGATGCTGAATAGGCCGGTTGGTTCCGGGCAGACTTATCCCACAAGTTGGACTTAACCTCGTGTCTTGGCCCAATTTGTATTTGCGCACTTGGACCTCTAACATTAGGCCCAACATTTGTGGCTGCTGGATATGCCAGTCGGGTCTGGGCAGACTTCCACCACAAATGTGACATAACCTCGTGTCCAAGCACAATTATAATTTATAATTATAATTAATTTTTCCAAAACATATTATTTGAAATTATACTTTCCATTGAACTCTAATGACATATATAAGAGAGTTTTATTTACATACATAATACTATGTACTCTAAAGACCATTTTAATCTAGTGACGTTCTAGTTTTAATAACATTCTAATTTAATGACACTTTAATATAGTGATATCCTTGTTTTAATAACATTCTAATTAACATTTTCTAATAAAAATGTAATTCTCATTCTAATTAACATTTTCTTTGGTCACTTCTAAAATAAACACGATCCTCTATTTTCTAATTATCTTAACAAACATGGGATATTTATTTTAATTCTAGTGTCACATAAAGTAATATTTTATGTGTAAACCTTTCTTAATAAATAGCATTTCCAATATGACATTTCACTTCTTAATAAATGTCATTTACTATATAACATTGCATTTCCTACTAAATAGCATTTACTATTCAAGGTGGTACTAACATGACAATTTCTATTCAACAAAATAAGTGATTTTGTTTTTCATACTTTTCTATGTTCATTGCCTAACAAAAATTGTTATTTCTTTTATAGTGAAACATTTTATAACAAGGAGTGTTTTCTTTATACTAAGGCAAAATGTAACAACCCGGAAAATCCGAGCCAATTTAAAAATTTTAAATTGGTTATTTCAAAGAAATTTAAACAATTGAAATAGAAGATTTCAATAAAATAGTGAATTAGAAATAGTGTGGCAGTTTGAAAATTTGAATTCAAACTTTGACTGACTGTGCCGGGTGCAAAATATAACGAATTTCAGTGAAACCAAAAAAATTTAAATCTGTTTATGAATACCTTTCTAACGAATCTGAAAAATTGAAGTTTCATAGCTGGAATCAAAAGTTATGGCCAAATGAATTTTCAGAAAGGTCGCTATATGGAATATATAGCCCTTGAAAATAGACATTTTGCAAACGACCTCGGAATTCGACCTCGGGTTTCTGCCGCAAACTGAGTCTAACCTCGGGTTTCAAGCACGTTATGACTAACTTCTCACATTAGAACCTATTGTTTGCGGCCATTGGATGTGTCGGGCGGTTCCGGGCAGGATTACGCCGCAAACTCATTCACAGACTATGCTAATGTCAGACTAATCATGCTAATTTAACAAATTAACTTCTGTACAAGTTACAACAGATTATTCGAGATTCTATTAACAAGTTTTTCTCAATTTAAATCGAGTCTACAGATTTACATACTTCAAATTTCAGCATTTCAGTTCCAACAGATTACGCCATTCAACAGATTAAACAGATAACAGTCTTGCAGATTAGGCGATTTAGCAGATTTAGCAGATAAGGGAATTTAACCTAATTAGCAGATTAGGCAATATAACAGAACTAGCAGATTAGGCAATATAACAGAACTAGAAGATTAGGCAATATAACAGATTTAATCATTCCTTAAAGTTTTATAGACATATCTTGCCTAATTTCAAAATTGGCCTAAGTTTGCATGCCTAAATAGTTGTCATGATTGACAATATGATCATATACCCCATGTTTGCATTTACATGGCACAGATTAGGGTCATAATTTACCATATAACACATGTCCCAAATTTAGTTAAACTTGCCTAGTACAAAAGATTCACATATAAAGTATATCAAATATAGCCATCGATTTCAATGCATGTCATATACTCAAAAATCTCCCACTTAGGTGTTATTCACATTTAATAGTTATCAAATCATAATATAGATCTTCACACCTAAGTTGTATTCTCTTTTTATCTCAAGTCATGAATCGTTATATAAACAATATGCCCAACAATCTAGAACTTTAAATTATAGCAGAACTTAATTCAAAATATGCGTTATGTCCAATGTCTCAAGTCACATGTTAACATACAATGGTTCCTCTTCTCCCAATTCACAGAATATGCATAGATCTAAATCTAGTTTACAACATCAGTCACAGATTAGCCATGTCCAATTATGCCATCATTCATTATTTGTCCCAAAGTTTAGCGTTCGTGCGTTAATCTCTTATGAGATGTGGCGCAGGCTTGTGGTAGCCTGGCTATCGAACAGAAAGAAGAAAGAGATACAGAATAATATATATCAGAACAGAACGTACACAACCTCAAATTCAGATTTACAATCATGTCACAATTATAATTAAAGTTTATATCGGAAAATAACTGTACTTGCCTTTCGTGGTTTTAAGAAAGGATAATAAACTGTTGTTGATGCAGAAATGTTGAATTAATCCTCTTTAATTGTTGTTGTAGCTCTAATCCTTGATTTGAGATGTGATTTAGCTTTTAATTCTATTCAGGTTGGAAAAAGGTGCATCTGTCCAAGTTTTGATTCCAGCAGAGTAACGGCGCCATTATTTTATTTATTTAGAACAGAGATAGAGTATAGACAGAATGAAATTGTGTAGAGAAAATGAGGCTAGAGGGCTGTTTATATAGGATTAGGCGGATGAATCTAGACAGAAAACGAGACCGGATACATCAAAATGAATCGGGTTCAAAAACTGGGTTTCGGGAGCAGGTCGACCCCCAGGTCGACTCCCCAGTCGACCTGGCCATGGGGAGGTCGTCACCCCAGTCGACTCCCTAGTCGACCTGGTGGGGGGGGGTCGACTCCCCAGTCGACCTGGGTATATGGGCGGGAATTTTCCCGCCAGCCTTCTCTGGGTTTGAATTTCGAATTTCTGGCTTTATTTTCGAGTTGTTTTATTTTATTCAAATTCCTGAAACTTCTGAGGGTCATAACTTGGTCATATGAACTCCGATTTTCGAAAACTCGGACTCGATTTCATGTAGAATTCCGAGATGAACACAATGGCGCATCCCGTTTCCCTTGATTCTTATTTTATAATTTAAATATTCTCTGATTTGTTACTTATACGATCACAGAAAATACGGGATGTTACATTCTCCCCTCCTTAATGGATGTCGTCCCTGAAATCTTCAAGTTAAGAAGAATGTATCCTACCATCCAGTCATCCATCTACTCAAACATCATCCACAAGCATCCATTGTCCTTAGAAAACTTCTAAAGTTGTATAAACATATGCAAAAGTGTGTGTATATGTTCCTTATCTAATGCAAAGATCAGGCGGTCCACTGATTCAGTTGACCTCCTTAATGCGAACTATGTCAGTGTCATGAGTCCAACATGCATGCAATTTTCCTATTTGATACATATCATTCTTATATGAGTGACAACCATTCATTCATATGCAACATCCATGTGATGAGTCAATCATTTTGCATCCACAAAAATTGAAAATGCTCACACATCCATATGCAGTATGAGAGTGTTTTCGAGCTGATCTAGTGCCTAGTGTGTGTATATGCATCCACGAGCAAACACTAGCAACCACTTGCAACCATCAAACATAACATGTCTCTAACACATGTTTACATCCATAGAATTCCTATCTAAAGGTCGAAGACACAATCGATAGGATATAGTCGAATGATGGAAGCGAGCAAAAATAAAAACCTGGTTCCCATTAGACCTTGGTTGAGAAAATAATTTCCCTAAATATTGGCCCCGAAGACCGAAATCAACATCAGATTGATGCCCAGAGGATTACCCTCTTTAGACAATGTCAAAAGTGGAAATCTTAATCTTATCAGAAATATTCAGATACTTACAGACTACTGGTACATATCAGATCACTAAATGATTCTTAGGAAGCTAAGCATGATAAAACCCAGAATGTATGTGTCCTACTTGACGTCCAACACAGATATCTCTCAAACCCCAATCTATCACAAGCAGACGAGTCATAACCCTTATGGGTTTGAGCCTACAGTGGAATCAGAAACAATACTAGTATTAAAGTGCAGAGTATCGGTTACAGGATCAAAATGCCAGAATCAGAAAGAGTTTCAACTCAACAATCAGATAAAGAAATTAAACTTCCCACAGAAAGTTTTCCTAATTCTATCCTATCCACTAGCCTCGAGAGTGTTCGCCTGCCCTCCAGAAGTTGGTCCTGCCCTCTGCTCTCTTTTTTTCGGGCAGTCCCTAGTGAAGTGTCCCATCTCACCACAGCTGAAGCAAATGCCCTACCTTTTTCTGCAATCCTTGTTCAGATGAGTCGAGCTTCCACAAGTAAAGCACTTTTTCTCCTTCTTATCTTCAGACTTCTCAATCTTCTTTTGTGTTTCCTTTTTGGGCCATGCTTTCTTGTTCTGTGGTTCTTCCTTCTTTGCCTCTTCCTTGCCCTTGTCTTGCTCGTGCAGTAGTGCCATGTCCACCAATCTCTCGTAAGTCGCTCCCATGGATACATGGGTCATGGCTAGACTGTGCAGTGGCTCGTTCAATCCTTTAACAAAGCGGAGAGCCTTTTTATGCTGAGTGTTGACTAAATCCAGTCTGAACCTAGCCAGTTAGTTGAACTGGTTGACGTATTCCTTGACCGTCATACTTCCATGCATAAGAGATAAGAACTTTTCCAGTTGTAGACTTCGTTTAGCTTGCAAGAGGAATTTCGTCTCTAACCTTGTTCTGAAATCCATCCATGTTTCAACTGGCCTCTCGGTGTTAGTGACTTCCCACCAATAGGAAGCTTCGTCTTTGAGTAACCATACCGCCAATTGTACCTTCTGCCTATCGTCTACCTCGAAAATGACGAACAAATCTTCGGTCTCCTTCAGCCAGTTCCTTGCTGCCACGAAGGATTCAGTTCCACAGAAGTCTTTTCCACCCATAGCCTTGAAGTCTCTACACGTCTTTGCGAAAGCATTTCCACAAGGAGGAGGAGGTGGTACCGCTGCCACTGGGGGAGGAATATCTGCTGGGCCTGTACCGTTGGCTCTAGCCTCTAAGTACCTCCTGAACCAGCCAGGTATTGGCACACCCTCTGGAAGGTTAAGATTCCCAGACATGCTGAAACGAAGAAAAAGGATTCAAAACGGAGAACTGAAAAGATAGATATATGGCTTTCGGGGATTATGTTTTTCAAAATAAGCTTTATTTTTGAAAATATTTCCTTTTAAAACCTTTTTGAAAATAGTTTTCAAAAACTTTACCCAATCTGGTAACCTTCAGCTCTGATACCAAGTGTAACACCCCACCTCCTTAAAGGTCACTCACAAAGGGAATGCCTGAACATTGATGGAGCGTTTTAGTAGACAGAATAGAAACTTACAAGACAGATAAAACAGTACTTGAAAATTTTATAGCTTTATTACAACAGAAACCGAAGTAAGTTTGGTTACATCATTTCAAATCACAATATCAGAATTCAAGTATAAAATATCAGTCTTGTAGAAAAGCCTTTAGAATGCATAGTTTTTAAAATCATAATCCCCAACATAAACTGCCATGCCAAAGCCAGACGATACTTCAAGCAGAGAAGATCCGAATCAAGCTCCTAGATTTCCACCCTACAAACCTGGGGGGGGAACGGAAGAAAAGGGGGCGAAAACAAGCAAGGTCAGACATAAAGTCTGGCAAGTCCAATGACTTTCAGCATACGAACAGATAATAATAAGGATTAATTGACAAGAATAATCCGAAGTTTAACCTGTCCGTCCATATTAATCCCAAGTTTGCGTTATTCAAGAATAATCCCAAGTTTAGGGGGTGTCTTCCCAAATTGATCCCGATGACTTTTGATGACTTTTTGACGGGTTATTTTGGAATCAATATGGAAAGACACCCCCAAACTTCGGATTAATATGAGAAGATACAAGTGAATGGGATTAATTTGGGAAAAGACCCCCTAAACTTGGGATTATTCTTGAATAACGCAAACTTGGGATTAATATGGACGGACAGGTTAAACTTCGGGTTATTGTTGTCAATTAATCCTAATAATAATTATGACATGAAAATAAAACTGGATGCGAGATAACAGTAACATGAGTAGCAGATATACTTAGGTTAAACAGAAAAAGAACAGAATGATGTAAGCTACTACTTTTCACCTCTCTGCACTAATACTAGTATAACAGAATTAGGTGTCACCCCAATGTCTAAACTGAAACAGAAACAGGAACAGGAATAAAATAATTTCCACAGAAGAGAATGCTAGTAATGGGCCTTTACCACCCCAACAGAAACAGACAGAAACAGAATGCTAATAATGGGCCTTCACCACCCGAACAGAAACAGAATGCTAATAATGGGCCTTTACCACCCGAACAGAAACAGACAGAAACAGAATGCTAATAATGGGCCTTTACTACCCGAACAGAAGGTACATAAACAGTTTAATCCCTACGGAAATAGAACGTAGAATTAGGTGTACACTAGTAAATGGGCCTTTACCACCTGAACAGACGGTACCATGCAGAAAGAGACAGGTGTTACCACCCAACAGAAACAGACGGTACCAACAGAAGCAGACAGAACTTAGTGTACCCTAAAACCCTACCCCAAGCGATCGGCTCCCTAATACATAAATACCCTGTGCCAGCCCCACAAAAGGGTGTATCACTCCCCAAAGTGGCAACCTTTAAATGACACACACCTATTTACAGATATCACAGCGTCTTACATCCTCAGAGGCAGACTGGGATCCATGCACGCACATGACCCGGTTGGAATGCACCATCAACACCCCTCGCCATTATCAGAATGAACCGCTTATAATTAGTTCAGTAAGCGTGCCCAGACCCTACCTACTGTTGGGTCAAAGTTTTGATACCATAAAGGGTTACTGACTAATATGGGTCCCAAACAGCAGATGACACAAGTAATTTCCCTCCTAACCTTGTCTCCCCAGACTAACAGATTTCTGATTAACTTGTTTACAAGTTCAGACATACAGAGTTCAGATCAACTAGTTCACAGATCGGACAAGTTTTCAGACTAACGGATCAGATATACGGATTTAACAGATTTACAGAATTGTCTATCTTTGTAATTGGGCCTACAGATTCACGAAACGAGTTTGTTAAATTCATTAGTCCAATTGGTTCAACCCTATCCACCCAACATGTTTTAGACATCATATTTACCTTAGATTTGTATTTATTAAAAATTAATGCGCAGACCTCTCACATTAGACTGACAGTTGGCGGCCACTGGTTAGGTCGGTTTGTTCCGGGCAGATTTCTGCCGCAAACTGAGTCTTACCTCGGGTTTCAAGCACGTTATGACTAACTTCTCACACTAGAACCTATTGTTTGCGGCCATTGGATGTGCCAGGCGGTTCCGGGCAGGATTACGCCGCAAACTCATTCTAACATCGAGTTAGCCATATTTCATGTTTAGCCAATGCATTCATTCACAGACTATGCTAATATCAGACCAATCATGCTAATTTAACAAATTAACTTCTGTATAAGTTACAGCGGATTATTCGAGATTCTATTAACAAGTTTTGCTCAATTTAAATCGAGTCTACAGATTTACATACTTCAAATTTCAACATTTCAGTTCCAACAGATTACGCCATTCAACAGATTAAACAGATAACAGATTTTGCAGATTAGGCGATTTAGCAGATAAGACAATCTAACCTAATTAGCAGATTAGGCAATATAACAGAACTAGCAGATTAGGCACTATAACAGAACTAGCAGATTAGGCAATATAACAGATTTAATCATTCCTTAAAGTTTCATAGACATATCTCGCCTAATTTCAAATTTGGCCTAAGTTTGCATGCTTAAATAGTTGTCATGATTCACAATATGATCATATACCCCACGTTTGCATTGAATTTACATGGCATAGATTAGGGTCATAATTTACCATATAACACATGTCCCAGATTTAGTTAAACTTGCCTAGTACACAAGATTCACATATAGATTATATCAAATATAGCCATCGATTTCAATGCATGTCATATATTCAAAAATCTCCCACTTAGGTGTTATTCACATTTAATAGTTATCAAATTTTAATATAGATCTCCACACCTAAGTCATATTCTCTTTTTATCTCAAGTCATGAATCGTTATATAAACAATATGCCCGACAATCTAGAACTTTAAATTATAGCAGATCTTAATTCAAAATATGCATTATGTCCAATGTCTCTGTAGTGACCCAGATTTCCGTAACATCTGAGTTGACTATATACATCATACGTCCAACCCAAATATCACGAAAATACGGAACATTTTTTTTTTAGAAGAAAGAGATAGAAGAAGAACATAAATAACAACACAGAATCTCACATTGCAGCGGAATAAAATATAACATATCATATCTTTGAAATACAAAATCTTCACTGTATAACATACACTTATTAGAATACAACACTTACAATACAGCGGAACAAAACTCTATATAACTAACGCTGAAGCCTCCTGCTCCAAGCTCCTTTAGATAGATCTGAAAAATCCTGAACTACTTGACTGCCCGTACAAATTTAGACACCCAAGAGTTTAGGTAGAACAAAACAAATAAACTCCGGGTCAGTCATGGGACTGGTATGAGTAAACAGTTTAAACAGTTTCAGAAAAACTAAATGATATCTCATAAGACCACGCCGTATAACACAGAACGGGTTTTTCCCTTATGAGAATCCAAACACTTGACTTATCTTTATATCAAAACTCTTTGATATTATAATAATGTCTAAATCAAGTAAATAACAATCTAGTGGAACATTTTCATCTCACGTTCCACATATGTAATATACACATTATAAACCGCAAGTACGTATTGGGTATTTGATTTCCAACTATGACAAGGTATGGAACCACCTTCCGCTGGTATATCTCTAGAGGAGAATACACCGAGTTCAACAAGAACATCTTGCAACTCAGCCACACTTGACCGACCACTCATTTCGCTTGAGTGTATCGAATGTATATCACCAACGATTGGGATCAGCAACCGTTTCCCGAATGGGACAGCATCGACAATAGATTTTTAGAAGTAAATGAAACTCTAGATCAGGTGATTATACACCCTAATAGGTGCGACCTACATAGCCATGCTGCCTGCCCGATTTCTGTCATTTACCGGATGTGAGGCTAGAAGCTACGCTTTATCATTACACCAGATTCACTTCGAATGCCACATCGTCAAATCCATCAAATCACCGATTGACGTCCTCAACAGTACATTACGTGTTAGCTAAAAGAAGTTTCCTTCTCCGCTTCCACTCTTGGTACGGTTGAAGAAATAAATATACGTGACCTTTTTGGAAATACTCTGTCAGACATTCATCCATACACGTCACCCAGGAACAGGATGAACCGAAGGCACGATTTCTATTAATAGAAAAAGTCCTTGCACTCTACTCCGTCTTCGATTATCTTTATATAATCTGATTCGCACGCTACTGCCGATATGGAGTGGTTCTTCGGATAATAATCCAACCGGTCTCTCCATATTGACAACGATGGTCAAAACTTCGATAGTCTGTGATTTAACTATCGAATAAAAACAAGTGTTTCGATAGTCGATGTTTTAACTATCGAATAAAACAAGTGTTTCATCCAAACATCCAACAATCACTGAACCTTTTATTAATATTCCATTAATTAAATCTCTTCTCTATTTCTTATCAATATTTTTAACCAAATATTTTCGATAACCATATTGGCCTTATATGTTATTTGGAAAACATTTCCATATATCGCCTTCTTTTATTTTCTAAACTTTAGAAATATTCATTTTTCTATTTCCAAGCTTTGCACATATTTGGGTTAAAACAGATGTTGTGTAAAACATCGTTACGACAACCCAAATACAGTATTTAACTAATTCTCATTCCACATTGATCTTCGAGCCTGAATCTTGCTACTTATCGGTATATCATGAAATCAACCAAGTTGGGGTATAATTACCTCTCAGACCTTGACTGAATAACATTTAACGTCAAAACAGACAAGACTACTTACTCGAATAATCAATATCATACAACTACTGATTATTCACCTTTAAACACATATATATTTTCTCTTTCTATTCCTAATAGATTTTATTCTTATACTTCCTTTTTTATTATACTATTCTATTTTTAAGTTCGTTTTCTTATCGACTTCTATATATTTTGATATGTTAATTTCTAACTATCAAATTATCTTAAAAATATTCTATCTCCTTAAATTCCCGGAAAAATTCGCCATAACCTCCTTTGTACCGGGAGCATCGGGAAATTTCAAATAGCTTTCCCGGTCCTTCTCATCTCAAAAAGAAAAAGAAAAAGCCAAGCGGCTAGCCGATACGGCGCATAAAATCTCATATGGAAATTAAATACGTACCTTTTTGTCGGGTATTCTATATATATACCTTCTAACACTTTATTCCAAACCTGTCTCCTCTATATTTATGCATGTCCAATCTATTTTAACTATACCAATCGTTTTAACTCAATTTGTTAATTAAATCTATTAATTGACTTCTTAGTCTAATCCACTTCTATTTATCCAAATCTATTTATTTTAAATCCCATTTGAATTTCTATATTCAAATTCCATTTGAAATACTATGTTCAAATTCTATAGTTAAACTCCATTTGAATTCTATTATTCAAATTCTATTTCAATTCCTTATATTCAAAGTCCATTTGAATTCTCTGCATTATTTATAAACAACGTTTATAACTTCAATTCAAATCCCACCTTTGCATTTATAAACAACGTCTATAAATTCAATTCAAATCCCATATTTTCATTTATAAACAAAGTTTATAAATTCGATTCAAAACCCACCTTTCATTTATAAACAAAGTTTATAAATTCGATCACTTGTTTTATATACCTTCAAAACAAGTTAATATTTTCTTTAGTTTTAAAGCCCATTTGAATTCTATATTAAAAGTCTATTTGAATTCTATATTCAAATTCTATCGTCAAAGTCTATTTGAATTCTATATTCAAATTCTATCGTTTAAAGTCCATTTGAATTCTATATTCAAATTCTATCGTTTAAAGTCCATTTGAATTCTATATTCAAATTCTATCGTTTAAAGTCCATTTGAATATCTCTGCATTATTTATAAACAACGTTTATAACTTCAATTCAAATCTCATCTTTTCATTTATAAACAAAGTTTATAAATTCAATTCAAATCCCATATTTTCATTTATAAACAAAGTTTATAAATTCAATATTCCTTCGTATATATTCAAAACAAGTAAATGTTTTCTATAGTTCATTTAAAATTCAAATTCTATTTGTAAAAATAGAATTCACTTTTTAAATCTCAAATACTCTTTTCGATATTTTTATAATCAATATTCAAGCCCCATTGATATTTTAAATAATCAAATCAACCAATTTTCAATCATTTGATTTTCTACACATCATATATGAATATATATGAAATCAAACAAACAACAAACAGATAATATATTTTTGAGGAATCCAGTTGGATTCCTCCAACCTGTTTTCCCGCATCCACAGATGTTAGTCAACATAGTAATACCCATCCTGCTTCGAGGCAGGATATCGCGGTATGAAGGTCATCCACTAATCATAGCGTGGGGCGTATAGGGTAATCATCCGCTATGGTACCGCGGGCATCCGCTAATGAGACTGCGGGAATCCAACCAATCATCAACCCAATATATATATATATCCTAAATAACTAATATATATTTTAAAACAATCAAACAGCATTCAAACAAGCATAGACAATTATTTTTAACTATATAAAAATAAATCTAAACAAACAGGTGAGATTTACTCACATGATTTTATTTGACGATCCGTTTCACTTCCAAATTGATATATCTTTGCATTGATTTCAGTTGATCCCAAACTTTCCTGACTAATCCCACTTCACGCTACGAGTCCATTTTGACTTGTGTTAGTATTTTGGACCTCGTATGACAAAACGTATATATATGTTTTTAACCATTAATCCATTTATATATTTTGTGTTTACATAAATAAATTAAGGACAAATTTAATTACCTTTTTAATCACTTCTTTAATATTGACATCTTCTAAATAATAAACTCAAGTCCCCTCCCTTCCGAGCACCGCTGTGTCCCATACATCATGATAATTCCACCCCCAAAATCAACATTGAAATCCCCATTTTCCTGCTGATCCATGTAAGGACACAGCGCCCCCTTTCTTCAAGAAGAACGCAGCAATTTCAGGAACAACAAATACTTGACTTCCTTTACAATTTCAGTTCGCAAATCCTAAGTATCGAGCTGCTAACGCTTCCTGATGTTGAGCTCAAGGCAACTGCGGCCTTCCCTTCTCCTCCCTTCGATTTCGGGAAAACCCAGCACCTCCTTTGACAGCATCGCAAACGCCCATTTCAACTCCAGAAAAAAATGCAAATTCGAACCCTTGACAGTTCCACCGTCGATTTGACCCAGCTCCGCCTACAGACCACTTAACACGTCGGAATCCCCTCACGCGAGCAACTCCGGCTTCGGCGTCGACCTTCAAGGAAGTCACGGTGATGAAATCACGAATTGGCTTTTAGAAGAAATCAGGTGCGGCCATTAGTTGATTTTTAGCTGAAGCTTTTAATTCGATTTACAGGAATGAAGAAATGAGGAGAGGGGTGCTTTGATTTTAAAAAGGAACGGATGGACAAATAAAAGGCCACGAGTTGTTTTCATTAGTGGTGAGAAAAGGAGGCACGGTTGTTTGGTTTTGTGGAGAGGGAGGAGCCACACAACACTGATATTTAATTTAATTTAATTTAATTAAAAACTATATCCTAAAATTAAACTACCCATGATGCCGAACTCCTTTCTGAACCCAACAACTGGCGTTTTCTAGGGTTTACCCACCATTCCAGACACACTGGGATAGGTCACGAAGTCAAATTCGATCATCTGTAGAAGATTTTAATTTAAGTTGATATAATTTAAATTCAAAACAATTGATTTCTTTGAAAATAAATTAATATTATCGTTTTGATATTTCGAACAGAACTGACACTGATCATCTGAATTATTCGATTCACCTTTAAATCTCTAATTTAAGTTATTACTGTTTTCGCATTACAATAATTTAATATATTCGATATTAAATCGAAATCGGTTATTAAATCAATAACTCAAATATAAAATTTCATTTATATTTATCCACCCAATATTTAAAACTGTATTAATTATTCAAATCTAACTGTCGGAATATCCGGGTCATTACATTCTTCCCCAGTTAAAATAATTTCGTCCTCGAAATTGCTAAGGTAGAAAAAGTGCTACAAACCCATTTATTTTCAAAATCTTATTTATGTTGATACTCAACATTTCAAACTTCCCTATGTAACTCTCTTTCGTATAAATCCCTGTTCGATAACTCCTCCCTTCGAATAACTATATTCGATAATCTATCTTTCGAATAACTAGATTCGAAAACCTTTCTTCGAATAAACTATATTCGATTTATTCTATTCAATTTACTCTTATCAATTAACTCTATTGGATTTAACTCTTTTCGATTAACTCCTTCGAATAACCAATATTTTATAACTCACTTCGATTAAACTAATCGATAATTCCTTTCGAATAAAATATAATCGATAACTCCTTTCGATTAACAAATAATCGATAACTCCTTTCGATTAACAAATAATCGATAACTCCTTTAATTCTATTCGAATAAACTAATATTCGATTTAACTCCACTCGCTTGACTCTAGATCGCAGCGATCACAATGGTTACGCCTGATTCCCCCAGGAAACATCCGACCGCCCTAGGCTATCTGCAGCCCTGCGAATTACGCTAGCAGTCGTACGAAATGGCACTTATCCTGAGTAACTATGTTTGACTAATTCTATCTCAATACTCTATTCGATCAACTTTAATTGAATAACTAACATTCAATTAAATCCTAATTCGATTAATTATGTTCAATAATTTTATCTGGTTAACTCTTTATTTGAATAACAAATATTCGATAAATTCTAATTGAATAACTAATGTTCAATTAACTCTGCGGATTAACCCTAACTGATCAACTCTAACTGGTTCATTCTTACTCTAATCGATTTATTCGAACTCTAATCGATTATTTCTAACTCTAATCGACTTCTCCTATTCGAATAACTCCTATTGGATCACGTTTATTCATTTATAAAGATTTACTTTTAGTAACGGTTCTTCACTTTATAAATGTTCTCTTTAATAACGCCACTTCACTTATACAAGTGTTGTGTACCCCTTCTATTTAAAACTATCGGTGTTAAAAACCAATGTCTCTTCTCTATATAAGTTCAGACTTATATATTCCATTTATCCAATGATAAATATTTAATTTATAAACTATTATTTATAAATTAATCTTTTCTATTTATCTGTTAAAAACAGATTTCCATTTTCTATTCATCTTCTGAATATTCCTTTGATTAAATTATATTTATTTAACAAATAAATATCTCATTTATAACATTCTATTTATTTTTCTATAAATATATATTTCCATTGAATCTATTTGTAAATGTTTTACAAATACTCCTTTTCAAATTCTATTCGTAATTGTTTTTACAAATATCTCTTCTTCTATTTGTTTGCACATAACTTCATTTGTATTTGTGTTACAAATATATTTTCCTTTTTACTCTTTTGGGTTTTTCCTTTATTCAAACCCAATTCATATTCATTTTACTCAATTTATTCGTTTCGATCCATTTAACTTACTTAAGTTAAATTTAATTTCAACCATTCAAATTCCCATTAACTAGTTGCTAATTAACCGTTTTGCCTATTTCACCCTTTTTATTTGAATATAACTTGTTCAAATATATGTCAACTTAATTATAAACTAATCTAATTATATTTTCAACTCGAGTTATAAATTCGATTTCGAATATAAATTCTCAATCTCTTTCACTTATCAAAAACCCAATTTCGATTCAAATTTCATTTAACTAATTGTTCTCCAATTTAGTTAATTCTATTTAACCATTTAAAATATGATTTTTGTTTTAAAAATCATTTCACTTACTTCACTGGAGTTCATATTTATTTTATAACTCAAGTCTATATTTTCCTCATGGCCATTCGGATTTTATTTACTTTAAAAATCCTTTTACTTATATATATAAACCATTGTGGTTTTTAATGGTTTTTGGCGCTGCTTTTCTAAAAATTTGATTTTGACATAACTCCAAATTTATACGACGAAATCTAGATTTTTCTCTTTCATTAGAAAGCTATTGTTGAACCGGTCCCGACGATTCTTGTTTCAAAGAATTCCGACTTCAATTGAGTTCTGTATACTAAATTGAAGTTCGAATCGCCAATTTACGAACTGCCGCGCTATGGCGAGCTCGTTTTAATTATATTTATAAATATAAACGTTTTAACTTTGTTTATAATATATTCAACTCCAATCTGATATATTTTTAATATGTATCAAATCCATTTTTCCATTTCAACATAATATTCCCGATCTATTTCACTTCTAATATTCAAATCTTATATATTTACAACATTCAAATTCCATTTGAATCTCTTTATTCAAACTCTATATTATTTCCTTCTATTCAATTTCTATTTGAATTTCTTCTATTCAAATTCCTATTTGAATTTTCTTATCTTCAATTCCTATTTGAATTCCTTTATTAAAAAATCCATTTCAAATCCCTTATTCAAATTCCATTTGAAATCCTTTATTCGATTTCTATTTAAACTCCTTTGTTCAATTTCAATTTGAAATCCTTTGAATTCAAATTCTATTTCAATTTTTCTTATACAATTTCTATTTGAATTTTCTTTATTCAAACTCATTTGAATTCCTTTGAATTCAAATTCTATTTCACTTCTATTTGAATTATATATATATATATATTCAAATTCCTTTATTTTACTTCTATTTGAAATCTATATTCCCATTTCTCATTTCAAATTTCCTTTGAAGTAATATAAATATATACATATATTTATCTATCTCAAATTCAAAACATTGAATTTTCCAACAACTTGTTTTTCCTTTCAAACAAATTTCCCTCAAAACTTTTCTAAGGCAGCAATTCATCACTTAGAAACTCAAAAATGAACACTGATGATGTTGCGACCATCATCAGAATTATTTCCCAGCTACTGAATGAGTTCAGTACTATATTTCTTTCAAAATCCATTTAGAAAAATATTTTCCAAACTCGCAGGATTTTATATTCTTAATTCTGGTTTGAATTCAATTTCAATTTATCACATTTGTATATTTGATTTCATATACAAATACCATTGGTTATATATATAACTATTTCTGTTTTATAATCTAATTCGATTATAATCCTAACAATCAACTTAACTATTTAAAAACAATATCGTGTCCAATCTTCTGTTCAAGTGTTTATAAACTCCTATCGACATTGTGGCGTACCACGATTCGACCAAAATTTATAATCCACTCAATAGACTAGTCAACACAATATAAAATAGTTTTTATATCAAATAACAAATACGCTCCCTCGTATATATATACACACTCAACTCATTCTAGGATACTACTAATCCTATCTCTAATGAGCACATTCCAACAAGCCTAGGTATTCGCTCAACCTAAGCTCTGATACCAACTGTAGTGACCGAGATTTCCGTAACATCGGAGTTGACTATATACATCATACGTCCAACCCAAGTATCACGAAAATACGGAACATTTTTTTTTTAGAAGAAAGAGATAGAAGAAGAACATAAATAACAACACAGAATCTCACATCGCAGCGGAATAAAATATAACATATCATATCTTTGAAATACAAAATCTTCACTGTATAACATACACTTATCAGAATACACCACTTACAATACAGCGGAACAAAACTCTATATAACTAACGCTGAAGCCTCCTGCTCCAAGCTCCTTTAGATAGATCTGAAAAATCCTGAACTACTTGACTGCCCGTACAAATTTAGGCACCCAAGAATTTAGGTAGAACAAAACAAATAAACTCCGGGTCAGTCATGGGACTGGTATGAGTAAACAGTTTAAACAGTTTCAGAAAAACTAAATGATATATCTCATAAGACCACGCCGTATAACACGGAACGGGTTTTTCCCTTATGAGAATCCAAACACTTGACTTATCTTTATATCAAAACTCTTTGATATTATAATAATGTCTATATCAAGTAAATAACAATCTAGTGGAACGTTTTCATCTCACGTTCCACATATGTAATATACACATTATAAACCGCAAGTACGTATTGGGTATTTGATTTCCAACTATAACAAGGTATGGAACCACCTTCCGCTGGTATATCTCTAGAGGAGAATACACCGAGTTCAACAAGAACATCTTGCAACTCAGCCACACATGACCGACCACTCATTTCGCTTGAGTGTATCGAATGTATATCACCAACGATTGGGATCAGCAACCGTTTCCCGAATGGGACAGCATCGACAATAGATTTTTAGAAGTAAATGAAACTCTAGATCAGGTGATTATACACCCTAATAGGTGCGACCTACATAGCCATGCTGCCTGCCCGATTTCTGTCATTTACCGGATGTGAGGCTAGAAGCTACGCTTTATCATTACACCAGATTCACTTCGAATGCCACATCGTCAAATCCATCAAATCACCGATTGACGTCCTCAACAGTACATTACGTGTTAGCTAAAAGAAGTTTCCTTCTCCGCTTCCACTCTTGGTACGGTTGAAGAAATCAATATACGTGACCTTTCTGGAAATACTCTGTCAGACATTCATCCATACACGTCACCCAGGAACAGGATGAACCGAAGGCATGATTTCTATTAATAGAAAAAGTCCTTGCACTCTACTCCGTCTTCGATTATCTTTATATAATCTGATTCGCACGCTACTGCCGATATGGAGTGGTTCTTCGGATAATAATCCAACCGGTCTCTCCATATTGACAACGATGGTCAAAACTTCGATAGTCTGTGATTTAACTATCGAATAAAAACAAGTGTTTCGATAGTCGATGATTTAACTATCGAATAAAACAAGTGTTTCATCCAAACATCCAACAATCACTGAACCTTTTATTAATATTCCATTAATTAAATCTCTTCTCTATTTCTTATCAATATTTGTTAACCAAATATTTTCAATAACCATATTGGCCTTATATGTTATTTGGAAAACATTTCCATATATCGCCTTCTTTTATTTTCTAAACTTTAGAAGTATTCATTTTTCTATTTCCAAGCTTTGCACATATTTGGGTTAAAACAGATGTTGTGTAAAACATCGTTACGACAACCCAAATACAGTATTTAACTAATTCTCATTCCACATTGATCTTCGAGCCTGAATCTTGCTACTTATCGGTATATCATGAAATCAACCAAGATGGGTATAATTACCTCTCAGACCTTGACTGAATAACATTTAACGTCAAAACAGACAAGACTACTTACTCGAATAATCAATACCATATAACTACTGATTATTCACCTTTAAACACATATATATTTTCTCTTTCTATTCCTAATAGATTTTATTCTTATACTTCCTTTTTTATTATACTATTCTATTTTTAAGTTCGTTTTCTTATCGACTTCTATATATTTTGATATGTTAATTTCTAACTATCAAATTATCTTAAAAATATTCTATCTCCTTAAATTCCCGGAAAAATTCGCCATAACCTCCTTTGTACCGGGAGCATCGGGAAATTTCAAATAGCTTTCCCGGTCCTTCTCATCTCAAAAAGAAAAAGAAAAAGCCAAGCGGCTAGCCGATACGGCGCATAAAATCTCATATGGAAATTAAATACGTACCTTTTTGTCGGGTATTCTATATATATACCTTCTAACACTTTATTCCAAACCTGTCTCCTGTATATTTATGCATGTCCAATCTATTTTAACTATACCAATCGTTTTAACTCAATTTGTTAATTAAATCTATTAATTGACTTCTTAGTCTAATCCACTTCTATTTATCCAAATCTATTTATTTTAAATCCCATTTGAATTTCTATATTCAAATTCCATTTGAAATACTATGTTCAAATTCTATAGTTAAACTCCATTTGAATTCTATTATTCAAATTCTATTTCAATTCCTTATATTCAAAGTCCATTTGAATTCTCTGCATTATTTATAAACAACGTTTATAACTTCAATTCAAATCCCACCTTTGCATTTATAAACAACGTCTATAAATTCAATTCAAATCCCATATTTTCATTTATAAACAAAGTTTATAAATTCGATTCAAAACCCACCTTTCATTTATAAACAAAGTTTATAAATTCGATCACTTGTTTTATATACCTTCAAAACAAGTTAATATTTTCTATAGTTTTAAAGCCCATTTGAATTTTATATTCAAAGTCTATTTGAATTCTATATTCAAATTCTATCGTCAAAGTCTATTTGAATTCTATATTCAAATTCTATCGTTTAAAGTCCATTTGAATTCTATATTCAAATTCTATCGTTTAAAGTCCATTTGAATTCTATATTCAAATTCTATCGTTTAAAGTCCATTTGAATATCTCTGCATTATTTATAAACAACGTTTATAACTTCAATTCAAATCTCATCTTTTCATTTATAAACAAAGTTTATAAATTCAATTCAAATCCCATATTTTCATTTATAAACAAAGTTTATAAATTCAATATTCGTTCATATATATTCAAAACAAGTAAATGTTTTCTATAGTTCATTTAAAATTCAAATTCTATTTGTAAAAATAGAATTCACTTTTTAAATCTCAAATACTCTTTTCGATATTTTTATAATCAATATTCAAGCCCCATTGATATTTTAAATAATCAAATCAACCAATTTTCAATCATTTGATTTTCTACACATCATATATGAATATATATGAAATCAAACAAACAACAAACAGATAATATATTTTTGAGGAATCCAGTTGGATTCCTCCAACCTGTTTTCCTGCATCCACAGATGTTAGTCAACATAGTAATACCCATCCTGCTTCGAGGCAGGATATCGCGGTATGAAGGTCATCCACTAATCATAGCATGGGGCATATAGGGTAATCATCCGCTATGGTACCGCGGGCATCCGCTAATGAGACTGCGGGAATCCAACCAATCATCAACCCAATATATATATATATATATCCTAAATAACTAATATATATTTTAAAACAATCAAACAGCATTCAAACAAGCATAGACAATTATTTTTAACTATATAAAAATAAATCTAAACAAACAGGTGAGATTTACTCACATGATTTTATTTGACGATCCGTTTCACTTCCAAATTGATATATCTTTGCATTGATTTCAGTTGATCCCAAACTTTCCTGACTAATCCCACTTCACGCTACGAGTCCATTTTGACTTGTGTTAGTATTTTGGACCTCGTATGACAAAACGTATATATATGTTTTTAACCATTAATCCATTAATATATTTTGTGTTTACATAAATAAATTAAGGACAAATTTAATTACCTTTTTAATCACTTCTTTAATATTGACATCTTCTAAATTATAAACTCAAGTCCCCTCCCTTCCGAGCACCGCTGTGTCCCATACATCATGATAATTCCACCCCCAAAATCAACATTGAAATCCCCATTTTCCTGCTGATCCATGTAAGGACACAGCGCCCCCTTTCTTCAAGAAGAACGCAGCAATTTCAGGAACAACAAATACTTCACTTCCTTTACAATTTCAGTTCGCAAATCCTAAGTATCGAGCTGCTAACGCTTCCTGATGTTGAGCTCAAGGCAACTGCGGCCTTCCCTTCTCCTCCCTTCGATTTCGGGAAAACCCAGCACTCTTTTTGACAGCATCGCAAACGCCCATTTCAACTCCAGAAAAAAAATGCAAATTCGAACCCTTGACAGTTCCACCGTCGATTTGACCCAGCTCCGCCTACAGAGCCCTTAACACGTCGGAATCCCCTCACGCGAGCAACTCCGGCTTCGGCGTCGACCTTCAAGGAAGTCGCGGTGATGAAATCACGAATTGGCTTTTAGAAGAAATCAGGTGCGGCCATTAGTTGATTTTTAGCTGAAGCTTTTAATTCGATTTACAGGAATGAAGAAATGAGGAGAGGGGTGCTTTGATTTTAAAAAGGAACGGATGGACAAATAAAAGGCCACGAGTTGTTTTCATTAGTGGTGAGAAAAGGAGGCACGGTTGTTTGGTTTTTTGGAGAGGGAGGAGCCACACAACACTGATATTTAATTTAATTTAATTTAATTTAAAACTATATCCTAAAATTAAACTACCCATGATGCCGAACTCCTTTCTGAACCCAACAACTGGCGTTTTCTAGGGTTTACCCACCATTCCAGACACACTGGGATAGGTCACGAAGTCAAATTCGATCATCTGTAGAAGATTTTAATTTAAGTTGATATAATTTAAATTCAAAACAATTGATTTCTTTGAAAGTAAATTAATATTATCGTTTTGATATTTCGAACAGAACTGACACTGATCATCTAAATTATTCGATTCACCTTTAAATTTCTAATTTAAGTTATTACTGTTTTCGCATTACGATAATTTAATATATTCGATATTAAATCGAAATCGGTTATTAAATCAATAACTCAAATATAAAATTTCATTTATATTTATCCACCCAATATTTAAAACTGTATTAATTATTCAAATCTAACTGTCGGAATATCCGGGTCATTACAGTCTCAAGTCACATGTTATCATACAATGGTTCCTCTTCTCCCAATTCACAGAATATGCATAGATCTAAATCTAGTTTACAACATCAGTCACAGATTAGCCATGTCCAATTATGCCATCATTCGTTATTTGTCTTAAAGTTTAGCGTTCGTGCGTTAATCTCTTATGAGATGTGGTGCAGGCTCGTGGTAGCCTGGCTATCGAACAGAAAGAAGAAAGAGATACATAATAATATATATTAGAACAGAACGTATACAACCTCAAATTCAGATTCACAATCATGTCACAATTATAATTAAAGTTTATATCGGAAACTAACTGTACTTGCCTTTCGTGGTTTTAAGAAAGGATAATAAACTATTGTTGATGCAGAATTGCTGAATTACTCCTCTTTAATTGTTGTTGTAGCTCTAAACTTTGATTTGAGATTTGATTTAGCTTTTAATTCTATTCAGGTTGGAAGAAGGTGCATCAGTCCAAGTTTTGATTCCAGCTGAGTAACGGCGCCATTATTTTATTTATTTAGAACAGAGACAGAGTATAGACAGAATGAAATTGTGTAGAGAAAATGAGGCTAGAGGGCTGTTTATATAGGATTAGACGGACGAATCTAGACAGCAAAATGAGACCGGATACATCAGAATGAACTAGGTTCAAAAACTGGGTTTCGGGAGCAGGTCGACCCCCAGGTCGACTCCCCAGTCAACCTGGCCATGGGGAGGTCGACACCCAAGTCGACCTGGTTGGGGAGGGGGTCGACTCCCCAGTCGACCTGGGTATATGGGCGGGAATTTTCCCGCCAGCCTTCTCTAGGTTTGAATTTCGAATTTCTGGCTTTATTTTCGAGCTGTTTTATTTTATTCAAATTCCTGAAACTTCTGAGGGTCATAACTTGGTCATACGAACTCCGATTTTCGAAAACTCGGACTTGATTTCATGCAGAATTCCGAGACGAACGCAATGGCGCAACCCATTTCCCTTGATTCTTAATTTATAATTTAATTATTTTTTGATTTGTTACTTATATGATCACAGAAAATACGGGGTGTTACAACTTTTGTTGGGTCCGGGATGTCAAACCATTGCTAGGTTTCAAATTTCATAATTTTTGAAGCAAGTGTGTGAGCGTGGAAAAAGAAAATGTGTTTGGTGAATTTCTGTTAAATTGGATCGACCAGAAAATGGCCATTTTTCAAACGATCTCAGAATTCGACGAAACTAGTTTTGTTGGGACCGCAGCGTCAAAACATGGCTAGATTTATTTTTTTGGAATTCTTCGAATCAGTTTGTGGCCCTGGCAAATTGAAATGTACTTCAAATTGAATATTAAATGTTTTATATTTTAATTTGAAGAATAACAGACTGTAACAGCCGAATTAGCCTACGATAAATATCTCATTGTGTCCTGGATGGGGGTAATTAGCTAGGGGCGACAGTCGTTGGGTTTGAATTGGTGTTTGTGTAAAGAAACGCTATTTTAAAAATTAATAAAACCTTCGACCAATCAAATCTCTCCATTCATTAAAATAAAAATAAAAAAACATCAGAAACCCCTCGACATCGACAACGCACATCGCTCCCCCCTTCCCAGGCGATTTCCGATCGCCACAGCCCCCGCCCGACATCGCCACCGCCCAGACTCGACAACGCCGCCTCCCCTCTTCAAATCCGACCAACCCTCGATCCCCCTCGTCGCCCCATCGACGAGAACGAAGCCCTCAAAGTCGGTGACTTTCCAGTGTCGCCGCCGCTTCCTCCGACCACCGATCCCGACGAAACCACCCTGCGCCTGAAGCCCTTTCCACCCCCTTCGACGTCATACAACCTGATGGGGACAAAGTGATACGGATTTCACGAATTTTCAAAACCTAGTTTTGAATAATTTTGAAAGGTATCGGCTTTAGATATTTTAAATAGAAATTAACGTTTTTAAGTGTTACCAACTTTGAAAAATCATATCTATATGATGTGTTAACGAAACTCGATGAAACAGGAAACGTCGCCACCGCAAGTACATCCTAGAAGAGACGACGGATTTTTCTGAACTATCTACGATTTTTAGCATCACAAAAACCAAGGTGAGATTTCTAACTGAAATATGAATGGAAATGTCATGTATAAATTATATAAGCGAAATATAAATTATACACATGTTGTATACCTCATGTACATGCGCAATGTAAGTTATATGAGCGAAGTATGAATTATACATGCATTGTTTAAATGATATGTGTGTTGGAATGGTAATATATATATATATATATATATATATATACTCCCCTCGTCCACAAACCATGGACGATATTTATTGTTTGTGAATTGGTCTGAAAAATTTGGTGAGTAATGCGAATGGTTGATAGAATTGTTTGTCGTTGATATTGTTTGGTTGTGGTTGAAAAATACCCATTGGTGGTTGAAACAAATTTGAAATAAGTATGGAAAAGAAAATCATACTCGCCTACGTGCGAATTAGATGTATGAAATCCCCATTGTCAAAAACCGCGAGGTTTTAAGGTAGAGCGAGGAGCCGTACTCGGGACAGTGCCGGTTTTAACTACCCTGCCGTTATGCTACCGAAATTTTGAATAATATTCATGTGTTAGAATTTTTTTCATATGTTGAAATCATTTTCAAGTGTTGAAACCAAAGTCATGTGTTGAAACTATATCCATGTGTGGAAAATGCTCATGTGTTGAGAAGTCATGTGTTGAAAATTAAATTCATGTGTTGAATGAATAAAATGTTTAAACAATAAAAATAACATTTTTATAATATATAGGAAGTATGTGAAATATTCGCGTTATAAATAAATTGTTTCAACAATAAAAATTACATCTTTCTAGTATGAACAAACTATACAAACTATCCATGTGTGGAAATGCTCATGTGTTGAGAAGTGCATGTGTTGAAAAGGTTCATGTGTTGAATAAAAAGATCGAACAATAAAAATTACATTTTATTGAAAATATGAAGTGTTAAAAACATTCATGTGTTGAATAAATACTTTTGATGATAAAAATATTATTTTTATCATGTATGTGATTTGCTAAAAATATGCGAGTGTTGAAATAAATATTTGTTTGCTATGAATATTATTTTTAACATGTATAGAACTAAATGAAGTAGTAATGTGTTGAAATATATTTTAGTTTGCCAAAAACATCATTTTTGAAATGTGAAGTGCTAGAAATAACCACTTGTTCAAATAAATATGCATGAGTTGAAATATTCATTAATTAGCTAATGATATGATTTTTACTCATGTATGCAACATTAGAATGAATGGCGACTTTAAACCAAATTGAATCAAATATGAAGTTGAATGGAAAATGATAAGTGATAGGAATTGCACATATGTACATGCATATTTATTGAACAGGTTATAGCAAAGAGACTAGAGAAGAGGAATAAAATTGTGTGTCCGACAAATAGGTACACGTTTATTGTTTGCTTGGGTGACGATTTTATGAGCCTATTGGCTAGCCGCTTGGCTTTTTCTTTTTCTTTTTGAGATGAGACGCCCGTGTGGCTATTTGGGAATTTTCCCAGCCCTTCCCGTACAAAGGAGGTTATGGCGAAATTTTCCAAAATTAAAAGGCGTTAGTGAAATATTTGAAGTGAAAACGATATTGAAATCGTCGAATGAACTATAATTATATATATATATATATACATACATACATATATATATAATTAAAACGAGTCGTGGCCGTGTAGTTCGTGTTTTGAAACCGAGATTTCAAACGATTAGTGCGGGAGATCCGACCATCGGATTTTCCCAAAACCGTAACCGTTGGGTTCGCCTTGGAAATATCTTTCCAACGGCACCGACTTTGTACAGATCCGACGGTTGGATTGTCTGGAATGTTTAATTCAAATCTGAAAAAAAAACAGCGCCAGAAACGATTATATTTATATATAAATATAAATATAATTAAATTAAATCGAATAACGACGTTGCAGTTCGTGTTTGGAAACCGTGATTTCAAACGACTAGTGCAGGAAATCCAACCATCGAATTTTCCCAAAACTAAAACCATTGGATTCGTTTTGAAATGATCTTTCTAATGATATAAAATTTGTGAAGATCCAATGGTTAGATTTTCAGATATGTGTAAAACAAATTTAGTGAAAAACAGCTTCAGTGCCCCGACACGACCTGAAACGTCGTTTAATTAAATATGGTCGTTTTTAAATAAATAAAAATGGCGATATATCGTTATAAAATATTATAGACGATATAGAATGGAAATAAACCGATTTTGCTTGGTTTGCCTGATATGTCATGGTTGAATGTATTTAACATGAAGATTATACTAAGGAACTGAAATGTGAATGTTGAATAATTTAACCATGTGAAGAATTGATTTGAAAATCTAAATATACGTGGATTATTTGAAAAGGTCGAGTTCATTCTCATTTCAAATAATCGATCGGCGGTGAGAAGTCGAAGAGTTGAAAACGGTTGAAGGCCGACGATCTTCACATTGGTTGGATGGGCGCTACTGATGCTCGTGATTGGAGTAGCTACCTTGAAGGAGCTGAAGTAGTAGCCGTCCGAACGTATTGTTGATTGTGCGGATAAGCGAGGAATTTGGTGCCTCCGGCTTCGTTCAAACCCATAACGAACTTGTAAATGGACTGTGTGTCTGACATTGGATTTTGTTCTATGCTGATTGATCTCTATTAAATATATATCTGTTTGGCGGCGGAGAATTTATTCTCTTGCTTAACTCCCTTCTCTGAGATGTACGAGCTCAGAGGATATATATTGATAGGAATCAGTCGCATGGAGTGAATTGCCTGTGTGGCACGCCTGAGTGTCATATGATCAAAGCTTCTGTTGCAAAGCAAAGTCTTGTGGTTGATGATCAAAGCATGGTCTGTGTGGCGTAGCTTTGTGTATAGCGTGGATTCGCGAGCCTCACACCTCGGTATGAGTCAAAAACGGGATAGTGACTGCAGGGAGAACACGACGTTTCTTTCTAGCTATGGTGGTGTCAGTGACTTACCAGCCTTGACATTTATATATACTTTTCACATGTGTGGTTGTTTGAATGCGTGGCGCCTAGATTATAGGTCTGTAAGGACCGGGAAACTTGTGTTCAGGAACTGACAATCCTCAAAAGTAAGAGAGGACTAACCCTGAAGATCCAAGGATTGTTGTGTGCAGTCCTGAGACATTTGCTAGAGTGTCTCGAACGGAGAGGAGCTTGCCCCTTGCCTCGACTCATGATGGAATCCAATTTCCGATACGAAATTGCGGATATGATTGCATTACTAGTATGGCAACATAGTGGTATGGGTCATTTATGCCGTCTATGATTGATATTTACGATTGAAATCGTTTTTGAAACATATATGCACTAGTAATAATATCAAACACTTTTGTTTTATTCGTATGAAGCATTATTGGCCATTATAAGGTAAAACTCTATCCTCCGGCTTGCGTTGCATTGTGTGATGGGAACTGGGTCTTATAATGGCTTCATTTTTATAAAAAGCATTGCGATGATTTAATCATTTACTTTATTTCATGCACTAGCACTCATTGGAGTAAACCATTCCGCGAAAGTGGCGTGGTCCTTTGATTTGCCTTATTATTGTTGTTTACTAAGTTAAGTAGATTTCTCATACCAGTCCCATGACTGGCTCGTAGTTTATTTCACCTTACAAACTCGAGTACCCTTATTTTCACATGGGCAACCTAGTTACAGATTGCTGACATATTTTGGGCTTGGCACCGCAGTAGGGGTGCACTTTTGGGCTCATGGCGAGGCTTGACTACACCGTGATGACTATGACTTTTCCGCCATTATTGTATATGTATTATGATTCCGTCGCAGGTGATGTAGACAGATGTTTAGTTTATGTACTCTCTATGTATGATTCTGCCACAGGCGATGTTGACTGATTATGTATTATTATGCACTAAGTAGTATCATGCACTGTGCTCTCTGATGTTGTGATATATATGATTCCGCTGTCATAATTATGTAAATTATTCTATTTCTTGTTTATGCTATTATCTGAACTCTGCTAATGATGATTAATGTGTTATATTCCAATGATTATCCTTAACACTGTAGCACGGGGTTTCGGGATCGTCACAGGTGGTATCAGAGCTTTGGTTAACCTTAGTTCTGGAATTTTGCACATTAAACACTTCGTCAGAACAGAATCAATAGTATTCTAAGGCGAGTAGCTCATTAGAGATAGGACTAGTAATGTCCAAGAATGAGCTAAGCAGAATAGCAAAAACAATTTGATCAGTACATTGTTGTCTTTCCTTAAGTTCTTCTGCTTAACCATACAATAAAATTATCGTTTCTGTAGGCTGACTCTTTTCTTGCTTATATAGAACTTGAACAATGGCTACCCGAGCAGCCGCTGGTAGAGGAGGCCGAGCTGGCCGTGGCAGAAGACGAGGTGAAGTCCCAGCTGAAGATGGACCCTTAATACAACCCCCGGTCGCTCAACCATTCGAGCTCGACCGCGTGGCTAAAAGGTACAAGAACCTAGGAGGCAAAACCTTCTCTGGAACGGGCACTGTAATTGAGGCCCTTCCATGGCTGAAAACATGCGAGAAGATATTAGGAGCCCTGAGGCTGGGTGATCAAGACAAAGCTTTCATGGGTGCCTGGCTTGTGCAAGAAGAAGCCGAACTATGGTGGGAAGCTCTTACCGCAACAAACAGAAATGCTGGTAGGACATGGGACGAATTCAAAGAATTATTCAAAGAGAAGTATGTCCCAGAGCAAGCCCTTGAGCGCATGCACGACGAATTCGCAAACCTCCAGCAAGGGGATCTCTCGGTGCAAGACTATGTGAACAAATTTACACAATTATCCCGCTATTCTCCTGAACTCATCGCCACCGCTAAGTCCAAGAATAAGAGGTTCATCCTCGGGCTAAAGCGAAAGTACCATGACAGGGAAATGGCCCATATCAAGCTGGGGTTCCATGAATTAGTGGAGATGGCATGCAACTATGAAGTCCTGAATCAAACGCACCTGGATCAGGATCGTGCTAAAAGCCAAGCCGGGAATAAACGCAAGCCCGCTGCGAATCAAGCTGAGTCAAACCAAGCGGCATCCTCGAATCCACGGACTAGCAGGCCGCCAAAAGGAAGTTGCTACAATTGTGGCAAGGTGGGGCACTATTCAAATGTTTGCACAGCCCTGAAACGGCAGAAGACCAATTCTCAAGGTTCAAGCCAAGGCTCTCAGAACCCTCGCTCATGCTTTAACTGCCGCAGGACAGATCATCTTGTCAAAGATTGTCCTTTGCTTAAGAAGGCCGAGGTTGCTCACGTATATGACGGGATGAACCCGCCAGCTGCTTTCGATGGAGCAGGTAAACCCGATGTTTTGGGAGGTACCCTTACAATTAAAAATATTCCCATTTCTGTATTATTTGACAGGGGTGCATCACGCAGTTTTATTGCAAGTAACACTGTTCACAAATTGAAGTTAAAACAAAGAAAGCTCAAACAATCGGTTAAAGTTCATAATCCGATAGGAGGATATCTTATTCTCAATTCATATTGTAGAGTGCCAGTCTCTTATTCTTCCTACAAATTTTCTTTTGATTTGATTACCATGGACTTTCCTGAGTTCGACATCATTCTCGGGCTAGATTGGTTAACGAAATACGAAGCCGAAGTGAAATGTGCGGAAAGGATAGTAAAAATTCGAACGAAGCTTGGGTATATTACTGTACCATGCCATGGTTCAAATCCAGAAAGAGAGGAATTTTGGTCTGCGTTAGAAGTTATCCCCACTTCCTTAGAAAAGATTCCTGTCGTTAGAAACTATGCGGATGTGTTTGAAGAAGTTGAAAACTTACCTCCACAAAGGGAAATATAATTCAGAATCGACCTAATTCCCAATGCTAGACCAGTGGTACATCCAATAAGAAGAATGACTCCAAAGGAAAAGGAAGAATTGGGCGATCAAACTCGTCAACTGCTATGGAAGGGTCTGATCAGACCTAGCTTTTCTAGTTGGGGTGCAGCTGTAGTGTTTGTCCCAAAGTCAGACGGTACTCTTCGATTATGTGTTGATTACTGAGACCTCAACAAACAAACGCTCAAAACCAAATACCCATAACCCCGCATCGATGATCTGCTAGACCAATTAAATGGGGCGAGAGTATTTTCCCGAATGGACCTAGCTACTGGTTTCCATCAATTGAGAATTTCCAAAGAGTGTGTTCCTTTGACAGCTTTCAGAGGTCCAGACATATTTTATGAATGTTTAGTAATGTCGTTCGTCCTATGAAATGCTCCAGCATACTCTGTCGATCTAATGAATAGAGTGTTCAGGGGAGTTCTGAATAAATTGGTCCTCGTATTCATCGATGATATTTTAATCTACTCCAAATCAAAACCCGAGCATGAAAAACACTTAGAACAAGTATTGGAGATTCTGAGAAAGAACGTCTTCAAAGCCAAATTCTCTAAATGTGTCGTCTGGCAAGAAGAAGTGAAGTTCCTTGGCCATGTCGTGTCAAAGGAAGGGATTTCTGTATATCCAAGCAAAATTACAGCAATTCAAGACTGGAAATAGCCTACTACACCAACAGAGGTTAGAAATTTTACGGGGTTGGCTAGTTATTATCGAAAGTTCGTTAAGGATTTTTCGAGGATATGCGGTCCATTGACGAAGCTTACGAAGAAGCATGAGAAGTTTAAGTGGACTTCCGACTATGAAGAAGCTTTCCAGGAATTGAAATCTGTAACGAGTCAGATTTTGTTCGGCCTTAATCGTTCGCAAAATCGACCAAGACCGTTCAAACCCCGCCTACGTTAACTGTAACAATCTGGAAAAAACGAGCCAATTTAAAATTTTTAAATTGGTCATTTCAAAGGAATTTGAACAATTGAAATAGAATATGTCAATAAAATAGTGAATTAGAAATAGTGAGTCAGTTTGAAAATTTGAATTCAAACTTTGACTGACTGTGCAGGGTGGAAAATATAACGGATTTTAGTGAAACCAAAAATATTAAAATCTGTTTATCAATACCTTTCTAACGAATCTGAAAAATCGAAGTTTCATAACGGGAATCAAAAGTTATGGCCGAATGAATTTTCAAAAAGGTCGCTATATAGAATATATAGCCCTGGAAAATTGATATTTTGCAAACGACCTCGGAATTCTACGAAACCACATTTGTTGGGTCCGGGATGTCAAACTATTGCTAGGTTTCAAATTTCATAATTTTTGAAGCTAGTATGTGAGCGTGGCAAAAGAAAATGTGTTTGGTCAATTTCTGTTAAATTGGATCGACCAGAAAATGGCCATTTTTCAAACGATCTCAAAATTTGACGAAACTAGTTTTGTTGGGACCGTAGCGTCAAAACATAGCTAGATTTATTTTTCTGGAATTTTTCGAATCAGTTTGTGGCCCTGGCAAATTGAAATGTACGTTCAAAGTTAAAATTAAATGTTTTATACTTTAATTTGAAGAATAACTGACTGTAACAGTCGAATTGGCCAACAAAACGTATCCCATTGTGTCCGCGATGGGGGTATTTAGCTAGGGGCGACAGTCGTTGGGTTTGAATTGGGGTTCGTAAGTGAAAACCCTATTTTCTGAATAATATATATATCAGCGAATCAGAAAATTCCTTTCATAAACTAAAAAAAAAACCGCTTCCCTCGTTATCGACGGCGATGCAACTCCCATTCTTCCCGGCCAAATCGCCGCCGCCTCAGCCCCCTACCGACGCCGCCGCCACCTGCAATCGACGCCGCCGCCTCCCCTCTTCAAATCCGACCCACCCTCGTCACCTCCCTCCTCCCCATCGACGAGAACGAGGCCCAGGAAGTTCCGACCTTCCCAGTGCCGCCTCCGCCGCTACAGGCGTTCGCTCCTGCCAAGACCACCACCGACCGACTCCCCACTCTTCCCTCTTCCACGCTGTACCCTCTGATCATCCCATCGTGCCTTGGTTTTCGCGAAAACTACAACCCTAGTTTCGAACCACTTAGAAAGGTGAGATCTTTTTGATGTTTGCACTTTGAAAAATCATATCTTTATGGTGTGTTGACGAAATTCGATGAAACGGGAAACATCGGGACCACAAGGAAGCTCTCTACCACATAGAAGAGACCATGGATTTTTCTGAGTCATCTACGATTTTTATCACTCCAATAACCAATGTGAGAAATCTAAATTATATGAATTTGAATGGAAAATGTCGTGTATAAATTATATAAGCGAAATATAAATTGCACACGTGTTATATACTTCATGTACATGCGTTGTGTAAGCTATATAAGCAAAGTATGAATTATACATGCATAAATAAAATAGTCATGTGTTGAAATGCAAGTGAAATATAATATACATATATATATGTCTATATATACTCCCCTCGTCCACAAACCATGGACGATATATATTGTTGTGAATTGGTGTGAAATAGTGGATGAAAATGCGAATGGTTGAATAATTGTTTGTGGTTGATATTGTTTGGTTGTGGTTGAAAAATACCCATTGGTGATTGAAATGAATTGGAAATAATTGTGGAAATAAAATAAAACATGCCGCCTGCGTGCGAATTAGATGCATGAATCCGCATTGTCAAAAACTGCGTGGTTTTAAGGTAGAGCGAGGAGCCGTACTAGGGACGGTGCCGGTTTTAACTACCCTGCCGTTATGCTGCCGAAATTTTGAATAATATTCATGTGTCAGAATTATTTTCATATGTTGAAATTATCTTCTTGCGTTGAAATTAAAGTCATGTGTTGAAACTATATCCATGTGTGGAAATGCTCATGTGTCGAGAAGTGATGTGTGAAAATTAAATTCATGTGTGAGTGAATGAAGTGTTAAACAATAAAAATCACATTTTTATAATATATATGAAGTATGAAAAATATTCGCCTTATATATAAATAGTTTCAACAATACAAATTTCATCTTTCTTATATGAACAACATATATAAAATATCCATGTGTGGAGGTGATCATGTGTTGAGAAGTGTGTGTATTGGAAAAGTTCATGTGTTGAATAAAAAGATTGAACAATAAAAATTACATTTTTATTGAAATTATAAAGTGTTGAAAACACTCATGTGTTAAATAAATATTTTGAATGATAAAAATATCATTTTTATCATATATGTGATATGCTAAAGATATGCGAGCATTGAAATAAATATTTGTGAAAGAAATATTATTTTTAACATGCATAGGAACTAAATAAAATAGCCATGTGTTGAGATATATTTTAGTTCGCCAAAATTATCATCTTTGAAATGTGAAGTGTTAAAAATAGTCACTTGTTGAAATATATATGCATGAGTTGAAATATTCATTAATTAGCAAATGATATGATTTTTGCCTATGCATGCAACCTTAGAATGAATAGTGTTTTTAAACCAAAGTGAATCAAATATGAAGTTGAATGGAAAATGATAAGTGATAAGAATTGCATATATGTACATGCATATTTATTGAACAGGTTATAGCAAAGAGGCTAGAGAAGAGGAATAAAATTTTGTGCCCGACAAATAGGTACACGTTTACTGTTTTGTTTGGGTGATGATTTTATGAGCCTATTGGCTAGCCACTTGGCTTTTTCTTTTTCTTTTTGACATGAGACCCCCATGTGGCTATTTGGGAATTTTCCCAGCCCCTCCCGTACAAAGGAGGTTATGGCGAAATTTTCCAAAATTTAAAGGCGTGAGTGAAATATTTGAAGTGAAAACGATATAGGAATTTTTGAATGAACTATATTTATATAAATATAAATAAAATTAAAATGAAACGTGGCTGTGCAGTTCGTGTTTTGAAACCGTGATTTCAAATGACTAGTGGGGGAAATCCGACCATTGGATTTTCCCGAAACCACAACCGTTGGGTTCGCCTTGGAAATATCTTTCCAACGGCACCAACTTTGTAGAGATCCGATGGTTGGATTGTCTGGAATGTTTAATTCAAATCTGGAAAAAAACAGCGCCAGAAACGATTATATATATATATATATATATATATATATATATATATATATATATAATTAAATTAAATCAAATAACGACGCTGCAGTTCGTAAATTGAAATCGTAACTTCAAATGGCTAGTGTGGAAGATCCGACCGTCGGATTTTCCCAAAACTGAAACCTTGGATTCGTTCTGAAATGATCTTTCTAATGACATATAATTTGTGAAGATCCAACGGTTAGATTTCCAGATATGTGTAAAACAAATTTAGTGAAAAACAGCGCCAGTGCATCGGCACGACCTGAATCGTCGATTAATTAAATATGGCCGTTTTAAATAAATAAAAATGGCGATATATCGTTATAAAATACCATAGACGATATAGAGTGGAAATAAACCAATTTTGTTGTGTTTGCTTGATATGTGATGGTTGAATGTATTTAGCATGAAAATTATAACTAAAGAACTGAAATGCGAATGTTGAATAGTCCAACCATGTGATAAATTGATTTGAAAATCTAAATATACATGAGTTATTTGGAAAGGCCGAGTTCATCTCATTTCAAATAATTGATCGACGTTGAGAAGTCGAAGAGTCGAAGACGGTTGAAGACAGACGATCTTCACATTGGATGGATAGGCACTACTAATGCTCGTGATTGGAGTAGCTGCCGTGAAGGGGCTGAAGTAGTAGCCGTCCAAACATACTGTTGATTGTATGGATATGGGAGGAATTTGGTGCCTCCGGTTTCGTTCAAACCCAGAACGTACTAGTAAATGGACTGTGTGTCTGACATTGGATTTTGTACTATGCTAATTGATCTTTGTTAAATATATATCTGTTTGGCGGCGGAGAATTTATTCTCTTGCTTAACGCCCTTCTCTGAGACGTACGAGCTCAGAGGTTATGTATTGATAGAAATCAGTCGCATGGAGTGGATTGCCTGTGTGGCACGCCTAAGTGGCATATGATCAAGGCTTTAGTTGCAAAGAAAAGTCTTGTGGTTGATGATCAAAGCATGGTCTGTGTGACGTAGCTTTGTGTATAACGTGAATTCGCGAGCCTCACACCCCGGTATGAGTCAAAAATGGGAGATGGACCGCTGGGAGAGCACGACGTTTCTTTCTAGCTAAGGTGGTGTCAGTGACCTACCAGCCCTGACATTATATATACTTTTGAGAGAACCCGTAACTTCCCCGCGAAGGAAAGCGCGGATACTTTGAGAACAACACACAAAAGGACGCATACGGAAGAACATTTCATTGTTATTACAACAATTCCATCAGATACAAGAATATACAGAGTATAAATGAATAAATTACATTCAACAAATATCAGAGATTACAATAAATTACATAGCAGCGGAAAAATATACAAAACACAACTAGAAGTGATACACGGATACAGAGCTTTCCGAGCATCGTTCCAGCTGTAAATCAGGACCCTGTGAATATAAATCTGCAAAACCAAAACTACTAGCTGCCCGTGTGGAAAATAGGGGCACCCAGAGTTTAGGTTAAAACAATAAACTCCAGGTCAGTCATGTGACTGGTGTGAGAACTAAAACAGTTATTAATATTGGTTTTAAAGTTAGGTAAATCAAGGGACCACGCCGTATAACACGGAACGGGTTTCCTCCCAAGAATACCAGTGCATAGAACAAACAGCGCAATGCTAAATAAAGAAAAATGAAGTTGTTATAAGACCCAGGTCCCATCACACAATGCAACGCAAGCCGGAGGATAGGGTTTTCCCTTATAACAGCCAAAGCATGCTTGATACGTTTAAAACACATTATTTGATACTATTATAAGTGTATAGTGTCAAAACAATTTCAATCATAAGTATCAATCATAGGCGGCATGGGTACCATCTATCATGTCGCCATACTAGTTCTACAATTAAAACCGCAATACACGTATTGGAAATTGGATTCCGTCATGAGTCGAGGCAAGGGGCAAGCTCCTCTCCGCATTCGAGACACTCTAGCAAATGCCTCGGGACCACACACAGCAATCCCTGGATCCTCCAAGGCCGGTCCTCTCTTACTTTTGAGGATTGGCAATTCCTGAACACACGCTTCCCGGTCCTTACAGACCTATATCCGAGGCGCCTCGTATCCAACAACCACACAGGTGAAAAGTATATAAATGTCAGGGCTGGTAGGTCACTGACACCACCCAAGCTAGAAAGAAACGTCGTGCACTCCTTGGGTCCGTATCCCGTTTTTGACTCATACCGAGGTGTGAGGCTCGCGAATTCACGTTATACACAAAGCTATGCCACACAGGCCGTGCTTTGATCATCAACCACAAGACTTTGCTTTTCAACAGAAGCCTTGATCAATTGCCACTTACGCATGCCACATTGGCAATTCACTCCATGCGACTGATGTACATCGATATATAACCTCTGAGCTCGTACGTCTCAGAGAAGGGCGTTAAGCAAGAGAATAAATTCTCCGCCGCCAAACAGGTGTATATTTAATAGAGATCAATCAACACAGAATAAAATCCAATGTCAGACACACAATCCATTTACAAGTTCGTTCTGGGTCTGAACGGAACCGGAGGCACTTTCCTCGCATATCCATCCATCTCCAGGTACGTCTGGACGATCACCAACTGATTCCCTCATCCTGGGTGTACAGCCCAATCAAGATCATCAGTAACCACCCAAACGATGTGAAGACTTCCGGTCTTCAACCACCGTCTTCATCTTCGACATCTCGTCGAATCGGTTATTCAGAATGGGTATAAACCCGGCCTTTCTGAATAACCCACGTATATGATAAACAAATGTTACCCAAACACAACGAACGCCTCATTCCAATTCAGAATATTCTTTTATTCACAAAATCACATTCTTAGGGAAATGTTCCCATTAATTTTATCAAAGATAAATTCTTCTAAATTTATCCTATAATCTTCCTTTGGATATCATTTCAAACTAGTCGGGATTAGCGAACCACACCGAAGTAATTATTTATTTTATTTCCCAATCCCAACCTATATATCCCATGGAGAAAAACTGGTAATACTCCATATCTAACACCACGGTGTTATCGGTAAAATTAATTACCATTTCACGTTCAAATCTAATTAAAGATTTAACTGTCGCTTTGGAGCAAAACTGGTGATACTCCACTCTCGATCACTTTTCAGGTTTGATAATTTAAATTATCAATTCACATTTTAATCTAATTAAAGATTCATTAAAACTCCACTTAGTTTTAATCTTCTCAAAAATCGATATCTTGCCTTTAACTGGGTTAAAGAACCAATGTCATCTAAAACACGATTCACAACAAACCCAAATCACATTTGATATTAAATACAAGGCTCTGAATAGAAAATATACCGGCTTATATTCAATATCAAATTCTGAAACCAACAAATATCATATTGGAAATAACGATATAAAATATATCTTTAAAATTCCCAAAACAATATCTGTATAGTCACGAAATCCAACATCGACATATTCCGAAGATAATTTCGATTCAACTCCACTTTCACTTCACCTGTTGGGAATATTGATTATTTTTAAAATCACTTTCAAATTCAATTTATTTATTTCAAAAATAAATTGATTTTAATTCTAGTTCAAAACTAGTTCATTTCGACAAAATCCATTTTTATCCTTTCAAATGTGGAATTTTCCAGCCCAATTTTTCCCAAATCATATATTATGATTTTACACAAATTATAGATATTTTTAATAATTTTATCAAGGCCCGTACAGTCGATTTCCATCAATGGCCATCGAACTGCACTTACGGCGACCTTTTTCGAATTTGATTTGGACATAATTCCAAATCCAACCGTTAGATTTCAAATTTCTAATATTCATTGGAAAGCTCTTTTCGATACGAACCCAACGGTTCCAGTTTTAGGAGAATCCGACGGTCGGATCTCCCGCAATGTCCGTTTGAAATAAATGGTCGAAATTCACGAACTACCGCGGCGCGGCGCATTCTATTCAGGCCATTAAATATATAATATATATATATATTATATATTTCGTCGATTTCCTTTTTAAAACGTATTTTTTATAAATCGTTTTAAATTCGTTTTCAAAACCATTTCAACACTATATTCAATTTCAAATCGATTTGATTTCAATTAAATTCGAATTCATTTCAATTCAATTCCAATTCTAATTCATTTCAATTCAATTTGAATTCGTTTTAAATTTCAATTTCAATTTAATTCAATTTGAATTCGTTTTCAATTCAATTCATTTCGAAATCGTTTTCAGTTTAATTCATTTCGAAATCGTTTTCAATTCAATTCATTTCGAAATCGTTTTCAATTCAATTCATTTCGAAATCGTTTTCAATTCAATTCATTTCGAAATCGTTTTCAATTCAATTCATTTCGAAATCGTTTTCAATTCAGTTCATTTTAAATTTCAATTTCAAAATATTTAATTTTGAAATCACTTTTCAATATTCATTATACAACGAATAAAATCGATATAACTATCGTTCATGTCAAAATGGCGCAAAACTAATCAACACGGCTTTATATTTTTCACAACTTCTTTATTTTATTCAACAAATGAATATTCATCCCATTCAACACATGAATCTATATTTTTTTTCAACCCACGACTAATCTCAACCCATGAGTACTGTCAACACATCACTATTTTTGTTATGTAAAATATTTTATAAAACTATGGTATCTATCGTTTGATTTTCAATTAGACTTCTACTGGGAAGTAGTTCAAATTTTAAATATGATAAAGATGTAAATTTTTATTATATAAAATATTTCACTCAACACATGAACATCGTCAACACATGACTATTTTTATATTCAACACATGATTTTTTTTTTATAATATTCATTATTTTCCCGATTGGAATGAGGCCCAATCAATCACCATATAATGTTAATTATACGGATTCCATACAACACATGTATATAATAGCAATAATAAACAATCAACCATCATCCAAAGTGCACCACACTGTATAAGCATCAAATATAGATATCTAACGCTTATAACAGCCTGTCAATCAATCGATCGACATATTTAATCAATCAGGATGAGTGAACTTCAAATTCATCCCAACACCCGTGTGGGGTTTCAAACAATCAAACACAGATTTTATTTGTGCAGTTGGCCGATGTGTAAAATTTATCGTCCCAATCAATGTCCTTCAAATAGGTGTACATAAACAAACCGTCCGGTTTGTAAATGAATATTTTATTTATTCACTTTCACGTTAAAAATTATATTTTTAACGATAAAATATTCTATTTCAACACATGAATTTCTATTCATTTCATTTACACAATAAAAATGATATTTTTATTTTTCTAACATATTTTAGAAAATTTCGGCGGCATAACGGCACGATACTAGAAACGGGACGAGGCCTAGCCTTATCCCCGGTCTAGTGAAGGCCCACGTCATTCACACATCAATCAAATCCATTCCATTTCACCAAACAATTCAATTCAAACCAAATAATCTAACCAACTACACAACCAATCAAACAAGTCCATGGTCTGTGGACGATTGTGTCGGGTGCTACTAAGCACCGTCTGCATCCTAGTATATATATATATATATATATATATATATATATATATATATATAACTAGAAAAAGAGATTTTGAGTGAGAAGTTCTCGCCGACTAGCTAAACCAAACGCCACGACTCTTCTTATGTAGAAATCTTCGTCGTTCTTGCCTTTTGTCACTTTCACCGCCCGTAGTCACTACATATATAAAAAGCACATTTTTATTATCTACATTATATAAAAATCTTATCTTTATATCTTCTATAAGTTAAAAATTGGATTTTTATCCTCTCTATAATATAAAGATCATATTTTTATTTATTTCATATGTCAAAAACTGTAGAAGCTTTAAAACAGAGAAAACTCACTTTTTTTCTAATGCCCGGATTCGCTGTTTGGGTCCTAGAATTTGCAAACGAGCTTCAACCTTCACACCATCTTTTTTTCTAGCACAAGCACGCCATTCTGAACAACTTTTACCTAGTGGTCTTCTTGCCGAAAATGTGCCATTTCGCCGGAAATCGCGAAAAGACAGCATTTTGACAGTGTTTGATCAGCAGACTTCGGACGCGTTTTCCCGACAACTCCGCAATGCAAAATAGGACTTATCATATACCAAATCGAAGAGAATTGTGTTCTCTACAACTTTAGTCTTGAGGAACTTTGGCTAGAAACGCACGGTTTGGAGTTATTCGCGAAATACGGTCAGGGACTTATTTGCAAAACGGGCGATTTTGGTGAAAATGGGTTTTTGGGTGTAGCGGGGCCCACGGCCGGAATTGAGGGGGCTGGAGGGGGGCGCGGGCCTGATGGCCGTGGGGGAGGGTGTGGGTGGCGGTGGTGGGGCCCGTGGTAGCCGTGGTGGTGGTGTTTGGTGATTTGGGGCTTAGGGTTTGGAAATGGAGAGAGGAGGAGGAAGAGGAGGAGGAGGGGAGGAGGAGGAGGGGGTGCAGCGCCCGGAGGGAGGCCGGCGGTGGCCGAGGGGAGGGTGGGCAGCGGCATGGTGGAGGGTGGACGCTATTAAAGAGAAAAGAGGAAGAAAAGAGGAAGAGAGAAAAGTGAGGAAGAAAAGAAAGTAAAAGTGTTTATATGCTAGTTTCTCGCGTATCGTCCGAACACAAACGATCTCCGATGGCCGCAGATTTTGGATATGAGATAGTAGACGTGAAGACGAGTCCAACGAAACAAGTTTCGTCGAATTCCGAGTTCGTTTGACCGTCCGTTAAAAATCACAAAAATGCTCAGATAAGCTCTAAAAATGCGATTTTGGCGCACCTTTTCTTCTCGCACGCTCACATGCTAATTCAAAAAATCAAGCCCTCTTGGATTTAACCATTATTAGATGATACGAATCTAGAAAAAAAAGTAGAATTGAATTCCGAGGTCGTATCAATAATGTTCCTTTGTAAAATAAATGCTCGTTTTACCCTGAACTGTTTTAGCTCGCACGGCCACATACTAACTCCGTTCGACGCGCCATTTGGTACTCAACAATGATTTGTCATTATGAATCCATAAAAATTTATCCCGTCGAATTCTGAGCTCGTATGCAAAATTTCACTTTTTAAGGGCTATGTATTGTTAACCGAACAACTCCAGCCCATAGCCACTATTCCCGATATCGGAATATATCGAAGCTTATACTTTTCGGAGTTCTAAACGACATTTTGAACTCAATGGAAGTGGTTTCGAGTCCAAATTCATCCGTATGCAAAATATGACTTTTTGGGCCATGTATAATTTACATAGCGACTATTCTGAATTTTCAACTGGGCATAACTTTTGATTCCCGTTATGAAATTTTGATTTTTCGGATTCGTTGGAAAGATATTCTCGACTAGATTCTAATATTTTTGGTTTCACTAAAATCCGGATTATTTTGCACCCGGTACATTCAATTGAAGTTTGAAATCGAATTATCGAACTACCGCGCCATTTTCAATTCTATTTATAATTATATATAATTATTTATATTCTAACGACGACGCGTATAATATATACGTTCTAATTATATTCAAAATAAATTTCTCGTCGATTTTATTTAAAATAATCTATTTTAAATATTCAGAATTCGCCAAAATTGCCAAAATAAAAATTTTAAACTGGCTCAGATTTTGCGGGTTATTACAACTTTTCGCCTGTGTGGTTGTTGGAATGCGAGGCGCCTCGATTGTAGGTCTGTAAGGACCGGGAAACGTGTGTTCAGGAATTGCCAATCCTCAGAAGTAAGAGAGGACCGACCCAGCTGATTCCAAGTACCGTTGTTTGTGATCCTAGGGCATTTGCTAGAGTGTCTCGAACGGAGAGGAGCGTGCCCCTTGCCTCGACTCATGAAGGAATCCAATTTCCAATGCGAAATATGCGGACGTGATTGTACTACTAGTATGGCGATATAGTAGATGGTAGCTATGCCGCCTAGGATTGATATTTATGATTGAATTTGCTTTTGAAACATATATGCACTAGTAATAATATCAAACACTTTTGTTTTATACGTATGAAGCATTTTTTTCCACTATAAGGTAAAACTCGATCCTCCGGCTTGCGTTGCATTGTGTGATGGGACCTGAGTCTTATAATGGCTTCATTTTATAAAAAGCATTGCGATGATTTAATCATTTACTTTATTTCATGCACTAGCACTCATTGGAGTAAACCCGTTCCGCGAAAGTGGCGTGGTCCTTTGATTTGCCTTATTATTTTTGTTAATAAGTTAAGTAGATTTCTCATACCAGTCCCATGACTGACTCGTAGTTTGTTTCACCTTGCAAACTCGGGTGCCCTCATTTTCACACGGGTAGCCTAGTTACAGGTATTTGGTGCACTTTTGGCTCATGGCGAGACTACACCGTGCTGACTTTGACTCTTTCCGCCATTATAGTATATGTATTATGATTCCGCCATTGGCGATGTAGACTGATATTTATTCTGTGTACTCTTTTTGTATGATTCCGCCTCTGGCGATGGTGACGGATTATGTATTATTATGCACTAAGTTGTATCCTGCACTGTGCTCTCTGATGTGGTGATATCTATATGATTCCACTGTCATACCGTTATCATTTTTAATAAAAATTCAATTGATTAAAATGTAAATTTCTTACTTTAAGTTCTATTTACATGAAAATGTAATTTTCCTTATTTTGTTCACATTAAAATGCATACTTTTCTTTTTACATCAAAAATGTAACTTTCACATTTTTAAGTATAAACAAAAGTTAAATCTTTTAATTTGACAAAAACGGTGATAAACAATATGACCTTTCATTTTTAACAAAAGAATATTAAAAATATTCTTTTTAACTTTCACCAAAAATGAAAATTGTGTGTTAACTTTCAAAACACAAATAAAATGAATGTTTTCTTTTTATTACGAACAAAAATGAATGTGTTTTATTTCGTTCTTTGCATTTGACAAAATAAATATTTTTGTCCTCCATTTACATTTGATAACAATGTATATTTTTATCATTCTTTCACATTTGACAAAATGAATATTTTTGTCATTCTTTTACATTTGATAAAAATGTATATTTTATCATTCTTTATTAATTTTATATCATAGTTACATAGAAAAATGTAAATTTTGTTCGCATAGCAAATTCCATACCATAGTTACAAATAAAAATATAATTTTCATTTTCATCGCCAATTGCATATCATAGTTTCAAATAAAAATGTAATTTTTATTTGCATAGCAAATATTATATCTTTAGTTCAAATAAAAATGTAATTTTTATTTGCAATGCAAGTTCTCATTCCAAGTTACAAAATAAAAATGTAATCTTTATTATCAATGCACATTCCTACTTTTGTTTACATAATAAAAATGTAAATTTTATTTACAATGCAAGTTCATACTTTTGTTTACATAATAAAAATGTAATTTCATTTACTACCATTTTACAATGACAAAAATATGATTTTTGTCGCTACTACTTTACATTGGCAAAAATGTTCATTTATACCTGACATAGCGTGACGGTAAAAATATTGTTTTTCTAATTAATGCAACACAACGGTGAAAATATTCACTTCTAAATAATATAACATGACGGTGAAATTATTCATTTCTAAATAACATAACACGACGTTATTATCTAATGCAACATTTTATATTAAAAATGTACTTTTTCTCTACACAAAAATATTCTAACTAAATTGTGATTTTTGTGTTGACGGTTCTAACATAACATAAAATGAATATTTTACATTGACGGTTCCAACATAACCTAAAATGAATATTTTATGTTGGCCTTTCATAAAATGATAATTCTATTATTTCAACATTAAAATGACAAATTCTACTATGTTAACATTAACATGATAATTCTAACATGTCGACATAAA
The DNA here is from genome assembly GCA_030737875.1 of Allium sativum. Classification (NCBI taxonomy): domain Eukaryota; kingdom Viridiplantae; phylum Streptophyta; class Magnoliopsida; order Asparagales; family Amaryllidaceae; genus Allium; species Allium sativum. Next base: position 175,092,323 of record CM060913.1, on the reverse strand, counting down.
AATGATATTCTAACATGTTGACATAAAAATGATATTCTCATATGACGCTACCAACAAAATGTGCATTTTTATTCTCATATGACGTTACTAACAAAATGTGCATTTTTTTCCTCATATGACGTTACTAACAAAATGTGCATTTTTATTCTCATATCATATTTGCTAACAAAGCGGTTCTCTTTTTTTTAACGTAAACAATATTACACAAAATATGTATACATATTTTGTTGAAAAACTAGTCCAACAAAATGAGATAAAAATGTTCGCTCGTATTTTTCTAGCAAATTTCTAATCAAAAATGTTGTTTTGATTGGCATAACACATTTCAAATAAAAATGTTGATTTTATTTCATACGCAAGTTTTTGACAACATGAATATTGTATATTTTATGCATACAATAAAATGTTGTTTCATTGTACACACAAAGTCATGTCAAACATGATTACACACAATTCAGTTCAGTGATTCAAGCAATTACAACACAAATCAACATTTCAACGATTATACATACAACATAAACATGAAATAAATATAATTTCATATCTGAAATAAATAATTAAATTTGATTAAAAAAAATAGAAATATCACTAGATCTGGTTATTTCTGAATTTCATTTCATATACAACAAAAATATTCTATCGAATAAACAGGTCAATGAACAACATCATATAGTTAAATTCAGATCACGAACATTCAAGCAGCATACAGTTAAAATATAACACGGTAATAATTAATTTATTTTTTTATTATTAAAGAGGAAATAGAATTCTCACCAATAGCTTTCCAATTTGCCAAAATTTAGACGAGCTTTAAATCAGTCCCTGTCAGTTCCATCGTGTAGCTAGATCGCAGAAATACGATTCCAACGCATCGAAAAACGCTCGATTTCGTCGCTGTGTGAATGAGTTATGCTTTAATTTGTATAAATAACATTTTAAAATAAATTATTAAAGGAATAAAAAGGGAATATACCCTCTTCTTCCCCAAATTGTATCAGCCGTTAGTATCCCGATAAGGTTCAACTCTAGGGTTCCTCTTTGCGATCAAAAGGTGCAGAGGTCTGACGATCGGAGAGTGGCACATCGGAGAGGGGAGGGAGGGGATCTTGCGCCTAGGATGGGGTAGGGTGCGGTGGGGCCTAGGGGGCGCGGTGGGGCTGTTTGGTCGTGGGTTTGGGTGCGTGTGTCTCGGTCTTTGAGCCATGCGAAGATGATCCAACCGTATAGAAACGTAGAGGAGGAAGAGAGCTTCATTATGGTGTAGAGATTGGAGTTTAATTCAGGATGAAGAAGGAGATGTTAATGGAAGGAGGGAGTATTTCAGCCATGGATTTCAATAGATGGCGGCTGGTTCAAAATGAGATTAGGGTTTAGGATTTGATTAAACTAGTATTTATAATATTATAATGTTCACTAATTACCCATTAAGGCCCGTTTTGGCCCGGACTCAGAGTTAGACTTGCTTACTGTCTATCTTAATGTTTTGACGTCTTCTGAATGCGATGGGACATGTTTCGAGGCCCAATTTCGAAGTTTACAGCGTTTTTTATTTATTTTTATTATTAATCCTTTAATTTTTTTATTCAACCGTACATGAAAATTCACCGGGGTCACAAATTAATTCCAAAAATTCCCAAAAAATATATTTAGCTATGTTTTGACGCTGCGGACCTAGAAAAATTAATTTCGTTCAGTACAGAGCCCGTATGAATTTTTAATGAATTTTTAAAGTCAAAAATTGTCCATTTACACTGAAAAAACAATTATAATTATATATTAATTCTAAAAATTACCGAAAAATCATTTTTAGCTTTGTTTTGACGATACGAACCCGACAAAATTATTTTAATTGAATTCCGAGTCTATTTGAAAAATGGCTATTTTCAAGGCTTATATATTTAATATTAAAAATACACTTTTAAATAAATAATTTTCGAAACTCGAAATATATAAGTGTTTATACATTTTCAATGCAGAAACATCATTCTAAACTCAATGGAAGTGGTTTCGAGTTCAAATTCCTTCGTATGCAAAAAGTAGTATTTTTGGCCTTTGTAAATTTCATAACTACCTTTCTAAATTTTAATTTGGGCATAACTTTTGATTCCCACTATGAAATTTCGATTTTTCGGATTCGTTAGAAAGATATTTTTAAATAGATTCTAATATTTTTGATTTCACTAAAATCCGTTAAATTTTGCATCCTGTATGGTCAGTCAAAGTTCAAGTTTGACTTTTCAAACTACCGCGTTATTTCTAATTCCTTTTTATAATTAAAATTAATTTATTCATTCTAACTTCGATTTAAATCAATTCCCAATCATTTTTATTTTAAATAAATTATTTTAAATATCGAAAACTCATTAAAATCACTTAAAATAAATTTTTAAATTGGCCCCTAAAAATCAGGGTTGTTACAGTCTCCCCCACTTAAAAACTTTTCGTCCTCGAAAAGGAACGAAGCTAAAAGTTGATTAATTAACTAACTAATTTATATATATATTTTCTCCATTGGTTTAAATAATTTTATTAGTTGATTAACTTTCAAATATATAACTTTTTATATATTCACAAATCATATTTTCCAAAATAGAGTATAATTACAAATACGTATATTATAGGCTTGCTACTCTCAACTCATTCTAGGGCGTTACTAACCCCATCTCTAATGAGTATTCTCATTCTAGGATACTGTTGATCCCATCTCTAATGAGTATTCTTATTGGATATTACTAATCCAATCTCTGATGAGCCTTTTGTTCCGTTCTAACGAGTTGTACCCCAAAGATTTGAGCTAACCAAAGCTTTGATACCAACTGTAACGAGTCGGATTTTGCCCGGCCTTAATCGACCAAGACCGTTCAAACCTCGCCTACGTTAACTTTGGGAATACAACCACATCAGAACAATAACAGCAGACTTTTATAACATCATAATAACGTAACATCAGAGTACAGAATATCAGAGTACATTGAATAAAATTACAGCGGAAGATAAATTACAATATTATAACACATTGCAGCGGAAACAAAATAACTAATGAAGCGAAAGACTTCCAATGTCCTAGACACAGCTTTAAGCTTCAATCCAGGATCCTGCTAAAGAGATAAACTTGTAGACAAACTGCTCGACTGCCCGTGTAGAAAAGAGGGCACCCGAGTTTGCAAAGGTGGAAACAAACAACGGGTCAGTCATGGGACTGGTGTGAGAATTCCTAACTAATTTAACTAATAGTATTAAAGCAAATCCAAGGACCACGCTGCTAACGCGGAACGGGTTTACTCCAATGGATTGCGGTGCATAAAAGTGTCAGAACAAATAATAAGTGAATCGTACAACAACGTTATGCTTTTGAGAAAAATGGAATCACCATAAGACCCAGGTCCCATCACACAATGCAACAAAAACCAGAGGATAGGGTTTTACCTTATAGTGATTAAACATGCTAAATACGACAAATACGAGATTAATATTATTATTAGTATATATCGAAACATTTCAAAGTAAATGTATAAATCCTAGGAAGAATAGTATCCCATACTACCATGCCTCCATACTAGTAATACAATCAAATTCGTAGGGTCGTATTTGGATTTTGGTCTCCATCATGAGTCAAGGCTAGGGAGGAGCTCCTACCGATTCGAGACACTTTAGCTAATGTCTCAGGATTCCCCGCAGTGAACCCTTGGATAGCTGCAGGGCCGGTCCACCATACGAGTTGCGGATTAGTTATTCCTGAACACACGTTTCCCGGTCCTATAGAACCTATCATCCGAGGCGCCTCATTCCATCATCCACATAAGTAAAATGTCGGGCCGTGTTAAAGCCCAAACACCACTTCTATCTAGAAAGAAACGTGCGGCTCTCCCTGCGTTCCCTTCTCCCATTTTAGACTCCGCCGGTGTGTGAGGCTCGCAAAGTCACGCTATACACAAAGCTATGCCTAAATAGGCCGTGCTTTGATCATCAACCACAAGGCCTGCTTTTCAACAAAAGCCTTGATCATATGCATCTTAGCATGCTACATCGTCACTCCATATCACACTACCAATCCTTTGCCGAAATATATGAACGGGTGTTAAGCAAGAGAATAAATTCTCCGCCATCAAGCATCCATACATTTGACAGAAGATTAATAACATGATATTTAATGGAGTACGACGTCAGACACACAATCCATTTATAAGCTTATTCTCTGGGTCTGAGCGAAAGCCAAATCCGTACAAATCAACACTACGTCCGGACGGCCACCACTGTAGCCCCTTCAAGGTAGCTACTCCAATCACGGGCATCAGCAGTCGTCGTCCATTCGATATGAAGATCGTCGGTCTTCAATCGCCGTCTTCAACTCTTGAATTTTAAACATCGTTCAAATTATTTGTAATGAGATAGACTTGGACTTTCCAAATAATTCTCGTATATATATAAGTTGGAAATCATTTCATATCGTTATATATATAAAAATAATTAAATTCCATTTCATTAACGTAATTACATAACAAGTAGTGAATGTTTTGCTTCACAATCTACCGAAATGTTTATAATGCGTAATGAAATTTATTTTATTCCATTGCATTTTGCTAACGAAAACATTCCTATTCGTATATACAATATTAACGTACAATATACACACCATAATGTTTATTTTTATTTTCATACCCATACACATCTTATACATAACAATGTACATTTTCTTGTTTCATCTTTTGAATTACGCAAAATGTATTTTGCGTATCATACCAATTCCAAGAACAATAGCATTTTTGTGTTTCATTTCAATTTAAACAAACGAATATTTTAGTTCATCCATTTTTACTTCTACAAGAATGAGTATTTTTGTTTCTTCATTCCAATGTAACAAAATTGATAATTTTATTATCTTTTCGATGCAAAACAAAAAAATAATAATTTTACATTAGAAACAAAATGATAATTTTGTGTACTAATCTATTTACATGAAAATGAAATTTCCATATCTTACATCTTTTTAATGAAAATCTAATTCATTAACATATAAATTTCATCGTTAAAATCTTTATTGAAATTCTTTTACATGGGTATGTAAATTTCATACCGTTATCCATTTTAATAAAAATTCAATTGATTAAAATGTAAATCTCTTACTTTAAGTTCTATTTACATGAAAATGTAATTTTCCTTATTTTGTTCACATTAAAATGCATACTTTTCTTTTTACATCAAAAATGTAACTTTCACCTTTTTAAGTATAAACAAAAGTTAAATCATTTAATTTGACAAAAACGGTGATAAACAATATGACCTTTCATTTTTAACAAAAGAATATTAAAAATATTCTTTTTAACTTTCACCAAAAATGAAAATTGTGTGTTAACTTTCAAAACACAAATAAAATGAATGTTTTCTTTTTATTACGAACAAAAATGAATGTGTTTTATTTCATTCTTTGCATTTTACAAAATAAATATTTTTGTCCTCCATTTACATTTGATAACAATGTATATTTTTATCATTCTTTCACATTTGACAAAATGAATATTTTTGTCATTCTTTTACATTCGATAAAAATGTATATTTTATCATTCTTTATTAATTTTATATCATAGTTACATAGAAAAATGTAAATTTTGTTCGCATAGCAAATTACATATCATAGTTACAAATAAAAATATAATTTTCATTTTCATCGCCAATTGCATATCATAGTTTCAAATAAAAATGTAATTTTTATTTGCATAGCAAATATTATATCTTTAGTTCAAATAAAAATGTAATTTTTATTTGCAATGCAAGTTCTCATTCCAAGTTTACAAAATAAAAATGTAATCTTTATTCTCAATGCACATTCCTACTTTTGTTTACATAATAAAAATGTAAATTTTATTTACAATGCAAGTTCATACTTTTGTTTACATAATAAAAATGTAATTTCATTTATTACCATTTTACATTGACAAAAATATGATTTTTGTCACTACTACTTTACATTGGCAAAAATGTTTATTTCTACCTAACATAACGTGACGGTAAAAATATTGTTTTTCTAATTAACACAACACAACGGTGAAAATATTCATTTCTAAATAATATAACATGACGGTGAAATTATTCATTTCTAAATAACATGACACGACGTTATTATCTAGTGCAACATTTTATATCAAAAACGTACTTTTTCTCTACACAAAAATATTCTAACTAAATTGTGATTTTTGTGTTGACGGTTCTAACATAAGATAAAATGAATATTTTACGTTGACGGTTCCAACATAACCTAAAATGAATATTTTATGTTGGCCTTTCATAAAATGATAATTCTATTATATCAACCTTAAAATGACAAATTCTACTATGTTAACATTAACATGATAATTCTAACATGTCGACATAAAAATGATATTCTAACATGTTGACATAAAAATGATATTCTCAAATGACGCTACCAACAAAATGTGCATTTTTATTCTCATATGACGTTACTAACAAAATGTGCATTTTTTTTCTCATATGACGTTACTAACAAAATGTGCATTTTTATTTTCATATCATATTTGCTAACAAAGCGGTTCTTTTTTTTTTTTTTTAACATAAACAATATTACACAAAAATATGTATACATATTTTGTTGAAAAACTAGTTCAACAAAATAAGATAAAAATGTTCGCTCATATTTTTCTAGCAAATTTCTAATCAAAAATGTTGTTTTGATTGGCATAACACATTTGAAATAAAAATGTTGTTTTTATTTCATACGCAAGTTTTTGACAACATGAATATTGTATATTTTATACATACAATAAAATGTTGTTTCGTCGTACACACAAAGTCATGTCAAACATGATTACACACAATTCAGTTCAGCGATTCAAGCAATTATAACACAAATCAACATTTCAACGATTATACATACAACATAAACATGAAATAAATATAATTTTATATCTGAAATAAATTATTAAATTTGATTTAAAAAAAATCTCACTAGATCTGGTTATTTCTGATTTTCATTTCATATACAACAAAAATATTCTATCGAAAAAACAGGTCAATGAACAGCATCATATAGTTAAATTCAGATCACAAACATTCAAGCAGCATACAGTTAAAATATAACACGGTAATAATTAATTTTTTTTATTATTAAAGAGGAAATAGAATTCTCACCAATAGCTTTCCAATTTGCCAAAATTTAGACGAGCTTTAAATCAGTTCCCGTCAGTTCCATCGTGTAGCTAGATCGCGGAAATACGATTCCAACGCATCGAAAAACGCTCGATTTCGTCGTTGTGTGAATAAGTTATGCTTTAATTTGTATAAATAACCTTTTAAAATAAATTATTAAAAGAATAAAAAGGGAATATACCCTCTTCTTCCCCAAATTGTATCAGCCGTTAGTATCCCGATAAGGTTCAACTCTAGGGTTCCTCTTTGCGATCAAAAGGTGCAGAGGTCTGACGATCGGAGAGTGGCACATCGGAGAGGGGAGGGAGGGGATCTTGCGCCTAGGATGGGGTAGGGTGCGGTGGGGCCTAGGGAGCGCAGTGGGGCTGTTTGGCCATGGGTTTGGGTGCGTGTGTCTCAGTCTTCGAGCCATGTGAAGATGATCCAACCGTATAGAAACGTAGAGGAGGAAGAGAGGTTCAATATGGTGTAGAGATTGGAGTTTAATTCAGGATGAAGAAGGAGATGTTGTTGGAAGAAGGAGGGAGTATTTCGGCCATGGATTTCAATAGATGGCGGCTGGTTCAAAATGAGATTAGGGTTTAGGATTTGATTAAACTAGTATTTATAATATTATAATGTTCACTAATTACTCATTAAGGCCCGTGTTGGCCCGGACTCAGAATTAGACATGCTTACTATCTATCTTAATGTTTTGACGTCTTCTGAATGCGATGGGACATGTTTCGAGGCCCAATTTCGAAGTTTACAGCGTTTTTTATTTATTTTTATTATAAATCCTTTAATTTTTGTATTCAACCGTACATGAAAATTCACCGGGGTCACAAATTAATTCCAAAAATTCCCGACAAATATATTTAGCTATGTTTTGACGCTGTGGACCTAGAAAAATTAATTTCGTTCAGTTCTGAGCCCGTATGAATTTTTAATGAATTTTTAAAGTCAAAAATTGTCCGTTTACACTGAAAAATCAATTATAATTATATATTAATTCTAAAAATTACCGAAAAATCATTTTTAGCTTTTTTGTTGACGATACAAACCCGATAAAATTATTTTCGTTGAATTCTGAGTCTATTTAAAAAATGGCTATTTTCAAGGCTTATATATTTAATATTAAAAATACATTTTTAAACAAATAATTTTCGAAACTCGAAATATATAAGTGTGTATACTTTTTCAATGCAGAAACATCATTCTAAACTCAATGGAAGTGGTTTCGAGTTCAGATTCCTTCGTATGCAAAAAGTAGCATTTTTCGCCTTTGTAAATTTCATAGCGACCTTTCTAAATTTTAATTTGGGCATAACTTTTGATTCCCACTATGAAATTTCGATTTTTCAGATTCGTTAGAAAGATATTTTTAAATAGATTCTAATATTTTTGGTTTCACTAAAATCCGTTAAATTTTGCATCTTGTATGGTCAGTCAAAGTTCAAGTTTGACTTTTCAAACTACCGCGTTATTTCTAATTCCTTTTTATAATTAAAATTAAATTATTCATTCTGACTTCGATTTAAATCAATTTCCAATCTTTTTTATTTTAAATAAATTATTTTAAATATCGAAAACTCATTAAAATCACTTAAAATAAAATTTTAAATTGGCCCCCAAAAATCAGGGTTGTTACAAAATCGAAATTGACAACTGCTCCAGTGTTAACCATTATCGATGGCAATCAAGATTTGACCGTTTGGAAAGATGCTTCTATTAGAGGTCTTGGTGCAATGTTAATGCAAAGAGGCCAAGTAGTCGGTTATGCAAGCCACAGCTAAAACCGCATGAGAAGAATTACGTAACTCATGATCTTGAGTTACTAGCTATCGTTTTTGCTTGGAAAATCTGGAGGCATTACTTGCTGGGTGAGAAATTCGATCTGTATACAGATCATCAATCATTGAAATATTTGTTCACCCAAAAAGATCAGAACATGAGGCAACAGCGTTGGCTAGAATTTCTTGCAATGTACGAGCTAGATATCCTGTATACGCCGGGAAAGGCTAATGTAGTAGTTGATGCACTCAGTAGAAAGAACGAAATCATCGCCAGTTTTATCTTATGTCTTTGTTGAATGGCAAGATCTCTGTTCTTCAGAAAAACGACAATTTTGTTAAAGGGATGATTAAAAGAATTCAAAGGGGCGAAAGCTCTAGTTTCCAAGTGGATAGGGAGAGAGTTCTGAGATTAAATGGAAGAATTTGTGTTCCCGACATCCCTGAGCTCAAAAGAGAGGTGCTCGATGAATGCCATAAATCCAAGCTTTGCATTCATCCCGGTGTGAGAAAAATGTATAATGATATTAAGCGCACCTTCTGGTGGTGGGCAATGAAGAGGGACATTTCTTTATATGTTAGCAGATGCCCTACTTGTCAGGGTTGTTGCAACCCTTGGAAGTCCCAGGTTGGAAATGGGAACAGATTTCCATGGATTTCATAGATGGTTTGCCCCGAACCAAGAAAGGTAATGACAGTATTTGGGTGATCGTAGATCGCTTCACGAAGACCGCACATTTCATACCTGTCAGATCCAATAAAACCGCTCAAAGTCTAGCACAGATATATTTCAAGGAAATTGTTAAGCTGCATGGAATTCCCATCAGCATAGTCAGTGATAGAGACCCAATATTTGCTAGCAAATTCTGGGAGGCATTCCAAACAGAATTGGGAATGAAACTGGATATGAGCACCGCTTATCACCCTCAGACAGATGGCCAAACTGAGCGGGTGAACAGAATTCTAGAAGATTTACTACAGGCTTGTATTATTGATTTTGGTGGGTCATGGGAAGATCAATTACATTTGGCAGAATTCTCATATAACAATAGCTATCAAGCAAGTTTGGGATTGTCGTCATTTGAAGCATTATATGGAAGACCGTGCAGATCTCCAGCATGTTGGGTAGAACCTGGCAACAGACTTGTGTTGGGACCCGATATGATTAGAGAAGCATCTGATAAAGTAGATTTCATCAAGAAGCGGTTGAAAACCGCACAAAGCCGACATAAAAGTTATGCGGATTCTAGAAGAAGAGATTTGACATTTGCTGTTGGTGATCATGTGTATTTGAAAGTTTCTCCGATGAGAGGAGTAATCAGATTCGATAAAACTGGGAAGTTAGCACCCAGGTTTATTGGTCCCTTTCCTATACTTGAACGAATTGGAACTCTTGCTTATAGGGTTCAATTACCTGATTGGTTGCCTGGAGTGCATGATGTGTTTCACGTATCTCACCTTAGAAGACATGTGCATGATCCGGATCTTGTTGTAAAAGAAGCAGCGCAACAGGACTTGGAAATTACTCTAGAATTAGTAGTTAGAAGAGAGCCATTAAAAATTGTTGGCAAAGAAACTAAAGAGCTAAGGAGCAAGATGGTCCATTTAGTTAAAGTGCAGTGGAGTAGTGATCCTAGAGACTGTACTTGGGAGACTGAGGAAAGCATTAAGCAAGCTTACCCCAAATGCAGAGTGGACCACTCTGACTAACTCCGGTGCAAGGTACCTTTGCAATACTTTGCATTTACATTTTGTTTCCTACTTTACTGTTGTTTCCTTTTTGGGGACGAAAAGTTTTAAGTGGGGGAGATTGTAACAACCCAGAAAATCCGAGCTAATTTAAAATTTTTAAATTGGTTATTTCAAAGAAATTTAAACAATTGAAATAGAAGATTTCAATAAAATACTGAATTATAAATAGTGTGGCAGTTTGAAAATTTGAATTCAAACTTTGACTTACTGTGCCAGGTGCAAAATATGATGGATTTCAGTGAAACGAAAAGTATTTAAATATGTTTATGAATACCTTTCTAACGAATCTGAAAAATCAAAGTTTCATAGCGGGAATCAAAAGTTATGGCCAAATGAATTTTCAGAAAGGTCGCTATATAGGATATATAGCCCTTGAAAATAGACATTTTGCAAACGACCTCAGAATTCGACGAAACGACTTTTGTTGGGTCAGGGATGTCAAACCATTGCTAGGTTTCAAATTCCTTAATTTTTGAAGCTAGTGTGTGAGTGTGGCAAAAGAAAATGTGTTTGGTCAATTTCTGTTAAATTGGATCGACCAGAAAATGGCCATTTTTCAAACGATCTCAGAATTCGATGAAACAAGTTTTGTTGGGACCGCAGCGTCAAAACATAGCTAGATTTATTTTTTTGGAATTTTTCGAATCAGTTTGTGGCCCTGGCAAATTAAAATGTACGTTCAAATTGAATATTAAATGTTTTATATTTTAATTTGAAGAATAACTGACTGTAACAGCCGAATTAGCCTACGAAACATATCCCATTGTGTCCGAGATGGGGGTAATTAGCTAGGGGCGACAGTCGTTGGGTTCGAATTGGTGTCTATGTGAAGAAACGCTATTTTAAAATTTAATAAAACCTTCAACCAATCAAATCTCTCCATTCATTAAAATAAAAAAAACATTAGAAACCCCCTCGACATCGATGACGCACGTCGCTCCCCCCTTCCCAGGCGATTTCTGATCGCCACTGTAACGACCCAGATTTTTCTGATCGATTTATTTTGAATATTTAATATCGTTTTAAATATTGAGCTGATAATATAATAAATTTTTATATTGAATTATCAACATAACTATCGTAATATGAGGATCTTAAGTAATTAAATTTGAAATGGAGTCAAATTGATTTATATGAAGTTTTATTTAAACGATAACAAATAATAATTTATTATCGAAGAATTCATTTGTTTAAATTTAGATTATATTATATTGATTTAAAATGGTTATTTTATATTACGTTAAAATTAAATTGTATAATCTGTTCGTTGAATTCAAAATAGTGAATAATGTTGAGAACATCAGTTGTTTTGCTGAAATAGTGGTTCATGGTTTCAAATTATAGGACCGCGGTATAGTTTAGTTTTTAATTAAAGTAAAAATCAAATCAAAACTTTAAGAAGCCGACCTATCTTCTGTTAAACGCAGACCTAAAATTTTCTCGAGCCACAAATTCTGCTCCCCAGCTTCGTTGCAAAGTGAAGCACCATTTTAATGTCGAGTACGAATTGTCTCCTTCCCACTATTATATATATCGCAACTTCCCTTTGGCCATTTCCATTCCTCAGCCAAAAACCAAAATCGAAAGCTTTCAAAGAAAATAAAGGGGGCGATCCTCTTCCTCACAGCTGATGCTCCTCCAGGCTACGCCTTCCTTATAAATCCCTCAAATCGAATTCGCTCGAACTTTGGTGGAGTCTAGGGGGTTGCGAAGTCGCGCTCGAATCAGGGAAGCCTATCGCGAAAAGGGGTCATCGATCTCGTCACGTGTCAGTTGAAGCTCGCGATTTGGGTATTCGACTTCGGTCTTGACGAACGGAATAAGGTCGCGACAGGTGCTTGGGGTCAGTACGATGCTAGTCTTCGAGATAAGGAGGGGCTTCGACTGGTCATCGGTAACCGATTTGGGGGTTCCGTGAGGTTGCGATGGGGATGTTGCCTGGAAGTGGGAATGACAGGCTTCGAACAGGGAAAAATTAACACAGGTATTAATCATTTAAACTGTGTTTAATTAGCCGAGTCTAGGTTTTTAAGATTTATGACAGTTATTATTTTAAATAAAACTACTTTAATCTGATTAAATGAATTTGTGTAAACCGATATAGTTAGTTAGTGCGGTAATGAAAATGTTAACTAATCATTAAGTACAAGATTTAAGAAAGTTAGATTTTTAATTTATCATTTAAAGTTGTTAATATGAACAATGTGTAATTAATTTATACAAGGAAGAGAAAAAATTAAGCAATAAGGTATATATGGGTTTCATTTTTATTTATTTAAAATTTATAAGGGAAAATAAATTATAAGAGTAGGAATTTGATTTTTACTATCCTATTAGTTAGCCAGTATACAAATGAAATTGTAACCTTATCATTTGTGTATAAAGTTAGGTTTAAAAATTGGAATTTAGCTTGCACGGGTAATTAATAAATTTAATTCGAATGATTCGATAACTAAAATACTTTGTTCTATATTGAAAAACAGACGTATGGAGAAAATCACCGTGAAATTTATAAAATATGCTTCAATGGATATTCAGCACAGTCAAAATCCTGGTGAGTAAATCTCACTCACCTTTTATTTATAATTATTTTTATTTCGTTAAAAATAATTGTCTGTTGCTTGTGTGAATGCTTTCTGCTTGTTTTATATATATTAGTTATTTAGGCTATATATATATATATATATATTGGGTTGATTGATTGGTTGGATTCCCGCAGTCTCATTAGCGGATGCCCGCAGTTTCATAGCGGATGATTACCCTATACGCCCCACGCTATGATTAGTGGATGACCTTCTATACCGCGATATTCTGCCACGAAGCAGAATGGGTATTATTTATGTGCTAACATCTGTGGATGCAGGAAAACAGGTTGGAGGAATCCAACTGGATTCCTCAAAAATATATTATCTGTTTGTTTATTTGTTTGCCTATATATTGTTATATAAATAAATAATTGGTTGCTTTGTGTGTTTATCACTGGGCTTAAGAAATGATATTTTAAAATATCGTAAAAAGGATATTGGAGATTTAAAAAGGAAAATTCTATTTTTAAATAGAATTTGAATTTTAAATGGAAATAAAAATATAAACTTGTTTTGAGAAAAATAAAACAAGTAGTTTCTTTTTAAACGAAGTTTATAAATAATTCTTTTATAACGAAGTTATAAATGAAGTGAAAAGAATTATCATTTGATAATTCAGAAATAGAAATACCAGTGTGAAATTGGAATTTGAAATGAAATTTCAAATTAGGATGTGAAAGGAAATTTTGAACTCAAATGAAATTTGAGTATAACATTTAAATTTTTAAAAAGGAGTTTAAATATTTGAGTTTTAAGAAGAGATTGAATATTAGAAATTCAAATAGAAGTTCAAATAGAACTTGAATAGATGGAATTAGAATGAAAAATAGAATTTGAATTCAAGAAATTAAAATAAAATTTGAATTCAAGGGAATTCGAATAAAGAAATTCAAATAGAGATTTGAATGTAGAGTTTCAAAATAGAATTTGAAATATAGTATTTCAAAGAAGAATTCAAATGTGAAATTTGAATGGAATTTAAATATGAAATTTGAATTGAGATTTGAAATAGAAATTCGAGTATTGAATTTGAACATGGGATTGAATATAGGAATTCAAGTAGAAATTTGCATATGAGAGTTCAAAATAGAATTTGAAATAAACTTTGAAAGTAGGATTTCAAAGTAGGATTGAAATAGGATTTCAAAATAGGAAATCCAAATAGTTTTGAAATGGAATTTGAATTCAAGGGAATTCCAATAAATTTGAATATTAGAAATTCAAATGGTGTTGAAATAAATTTGAATATTAGAAATTCAAATGGTGTTGAAATGAATTTGAATATTAGAAATTCAAATGGTGTTGAAAATGAAATTTGAATATTAGAAATTCAAATGGTGTTGAAAATGAAATTTGAATATTAGAAATTCAAATGGTGTTGAAAATGAAATTTGAATATTAGAAATTCAAATGGTGTTGAAAATGAAATTTGAATATTAGGAATTCAAATGGTGTTGAAAATGAATTTGAATATTAGAAATTCAAATGGGGTCGGAAATGGAAAAATGAGATTTGAATGTAAGAGATTCAAATTGAATTCAAATAGGATTTGATCTATGGGATTTGAATATGAAATTCAAATGGGTTTTAAACTATGGAATTTTGAATATAGAATTTAAAAAGGAGTTTGAATATTTGAACTTCAATAGAATTCAAATATAGAAATGGAAATGTAGAAGTTCAAATGGAATTTAAGTATAAAGTTTGAATAAAAGAATTCAAATGGATTCATGTATTGAATTTGAATGTAGGGAATTCAAATAGAAATTTAAGTATTGAATTTGAATATCAAATAGAAAAGGGATTGGAATTTGAATATGGAATTCAAAGTGAGATTGGAATTTGAATCAAGGAATTCAAATAGAGCTAAATAGAGTTGAATTCATTTGTACGAAGTTTAAAAAGTTTATATTTATAAATATAATTAAAACGAACTCGCCGCAGCACTGCAGTTCGTAAATTGGCAATTCGAACTTCAATCGAATATACAGGACTCAATTGAAGTCGAAATTCTTTGAAACAAGAAACGTCAGGACCGGTTTGATAATAGTTTTCAAATAGAAGAGAAAAATCTGAATCTCGTCGTATAGATTTTTAGTTATGTCAAAATCAAATTTTTAGAAAAGCAGCGCCATAAACCATTATAAACCATAATGGATTATATATATAAATATTGGGATTTTTAAGCAAATAAAAATCCGGATTGCCATTTGAAAATCTAGACTTGAGTTAGAAAATAAATATGGACTCAAGTAAAGTAAAGAAGATGATTTTTGAAATAATAATCATATTTTTGATTATTGAATAGAATTAACTAAATCAAAGGAGAATTAGTTAATTGAGTTTGAACTAAGGTCGAACTTTGAAAAGTGAAAATTTGGGATTGTAAATATATATTCGAAATCGAATATAGAACAAAAATTGAAATTTGAATTCAATTATTTGATGAGTATGTTGGAATATATTTGGAATATGTTATATTCCAATAAACAAGCGAAATAGACCAACGAGTTAATTAACGAGTTAATTGACGAGTTCGGTCAAAACGAGGGTGTAAAGTTGAAATAAATTTGACAGGTATAGACATACAGGAGACAGGATGGGACAAGAATAATGCAGGTATATAAATAATGTGCTCGACAAAAGGTACATGTTTAAATTCATATATGGGTTTTATGCGCCGTATCGGCAAGCTGCTTGGCTTTTCCTTTTTCTTTTTGATTGAGGAAGATACCGGGAAGCTATTTGAAATTTCCCGATGCTCCCGATACAGGGGAGGTTATGGCGAAATTTTCCGGAAATTTAAGGAGTTAGAATATTTTTAAGATATTTTGATAATTAGAAATCATTGTATCGACGTATTGAATTCGATAGTAAAGTGAATATAAAAATCGAATGTTGTAAACAAAAGGGGATAGAGATAAGTGATTGGAATTGTTTCCAATTGCAAATAGAGATATTTTCTAATATATAGAAAATAAAAGAAGTTGATATTTGGGAACGTTTTCCAAATGGCATAAGAGGCAAGATGATTATTGAAAATATTTGGGTAACAAATATTGATAGAGAAAATAGAGAAGTGATTTAATTAATGAAATATTAATTAAAGAGCCCGGTGATTTGTTTGATATGTTGGATGAACACTTGTTTTTATTCGATAGTTAAAACACAGACTATCGAAGTTTTTGACCATCGTTGTCAATATGGAGAGACCGGTTGGATTATTATCCGAAGAACCACTCCGTATCGGCATAAGCGTTGTGAAACAAGTATGCTGAATATATTGAAGACAGAGTAAAGTGCAAGGGCTTTTCTAGTAATAGAAAGTGTGCCTTCGGTTTCGTTCAGTCCCAGAATGAACGTAAATGGACGAATGTCTGACAGAGTATTTCCAATGATCAAATGGGTTGGTCTGTATGAATATATATGGTTGCAACGGATTTATCCCTTAGCATAATATCCAGAATATTTGTGCAAACTTAACTAGTGATTAACGGATCTGACAATGTGGCACTCAAAGTGATTGTGTTATCAATGAATAGTAAGTATGCGTAGCCTCAGGCCTCAACAACCGGGAAAGGACAAAAATCGGGCAGGCAGCATGGCTATGTGGGTCGCACCCATTAGGGTGTATAATCACCTATCTAGAGAAATTCCTTTTGTTTCTAAATCTATCGATTCTGCCCATTCGGGAAACGGTGGTTTGAGTCCAACCGTCGGTGATATACATTCGATACACTCAAGCGAAATGAGTGGTCGGTCATGTGTGGGCCGGGTTACAAGATGTTCTTGTTGAACCCAGGTGTATTCGCCTCTAGAGATGCACTGTCGGAAGGTGGTCCCATACCTTGTCATGTTGGAAATCCAATCTCCAATAAGCGCCATGCGGTTTTTGATTTTATACTATATATGTGGAGCGTGAGATGCAAGCGTTCTGCTATTTGGTTATTTACTTGATGTAGACATTATTATAATATCACTGGATTTTCGTATCAAAGTGTTTTGGGTTATAGTAAGATAAAAACTGTCCATGTTTATGTGTGGCTGGTCTTACTATTATCTTTTCTTTCGGAAAGGGTTTTGAAAGTTAAACAAGTGGTTGGAGTTTACTCACACCAGTCCCATGACTGACCCAGAGTTTATTTTGTTTTGTTTTCCCTAAACTCTTGGGTGCCCAAATTTGTACGGGCAGTCAAGTGTTTCAGGCTTTTACAGATACACTTGGAGGAGCTTGAAGCTGGAGACTTCAACGTTAGTTATTTAGAGTTACTTCCGCTGAATCAAATGTTATGTGTACTCTGATGATGGTATGTATATATGTACAAAACAGATTTGTATTTCAAAGCTTATGTTATAGAATATATTTTATTCGTTCCGCTGTGAGTTGTGATCTTCGTTTTTCTTCTATTCTAATATTTCTTTCTTTCTATTTCTCATCCTCTAACTTCTTTCTAATAATGAGTCGTATTTCTGTGTTATTTGGGTTGGACTTGTGGTGTATTTAGTCAACTCAGGTTGCTCAGATTTGCGGGTCGTTTCAGTTGGTATCAGAGCTTAGGTTGAGCGAACACCTAGGCTTGTGTGGCATGTGCTCGTTAGAGATAGGGTCAGTAGTACCCTAGAATGAGTTGAGCGTATATATACGAGAGAGCGTATTTGTATAGTGATATAAAATTTGTTTTATATTGTGTTGGCTAATCTGTTGAGTGGTTTATGAATTCTGGTCGAATCGTGGGACGCCACGACGTCGATAGGAGTTTGTAAACACTTGGACAGAAGAATCGACATAATATTGTTTTAAAGAGGGTAAATGAAAAAATTTTACCCAAAAATTTCTATTTTGATATAAAAAGAATAATTTTCTAGAATTATTATTATATGGATGTGTTGGATGTTGATTTTATAATCAAATGAGATTATAAACTTAGAATGGTTATTTATAACCAAATAGAAATTGTATAGGAATTAAATATACAAATAAGATAAATTAGAATTAAATTCAAACCAGAATTAAGAATTCAAAATCCTGGGAAGTTGAAAAATATTTTTCAAAGTATATTAAAATAATATAGCTTCGTTTTGGAAGGATTTGAAAGAAAATCATTTTAGATGGATTTTGAAATAATAAAGCACTGAACTCACTTCAGTGGCTGGGAAATAATTCTGATGATGGTCGCGACATCTTCAGTGTTCATTTTCAAGTTCCTAAGTGATGGATTGCTACCTTAGAAAGTTTTGTTGGAAATTTGTTTGAGGGAAACATGTTGTTTTGGGAAGAATTCAAATGTTTTGAATTTGAAATGAAAATAAACATATGTATATATTTATTTCAAAAGAATTTGAAATAAAAACCCTTGGGTTTGAATTCTGGAATTTAAGTTAAATGGGTCGAAGTGAATGAATTGATTAGAATCAATTTGAATAGGTTTATTTGAAATATAGATTGGATATAAATGGATTGATCATAGATCATTCGAAGCAAATGTGTGAAAACCAAAAGTTTTGGTTGGAGCTAATTTGCTGAAATATGAGGAGTTGAGTTTCAATATAAAGAAGTTTGAAAAGTAATGAGTTTGTACCATTTTCCTACCTTAGCAATTTCGAGGACGAAATTATTTTAAGGGGGAAAGAATGTAACGACCCAGATTTTTCTGATCGATTTATTTTGAATATTTAATATCGTTTTAAATATTGAGCTGATAATATAATAAATTTTTATATTGAATTATCGACATAACTATCGTAATATGAGGATCTTAAGTAATTAAATTTGAAATGGAGTCAAATTGATTTATATGAAGTTTTATTTAAACGATAACAAATAATAATTTATTATCGAAGAATTCATTTGTTTAAATTTAGATTATATTATATTGATTTAAAATGGTTATTTTATATTACGTTAAAATTAAATTGTATAATCTGTTCGTTGAATTCAAAATAGTGAATAATGTTGAGAACATCAGTTGTTTTGCTGAAATAGTGGTTCATGGTTTCAAATTAAAGGACCGCGGTATAGTTTAGTTTTTAATTAAAGTAAAAATCAAATCAAAACTTTAAGAAGCCGACCTATCTTCTGTTAAACGCAGACCTAAAATTTTCTCGAGCCACAAATTCTGCTCCCCAGCTTCGTTGCAAAGTGAAGCACCATTTTAATGTCGAGTACGAATTGTCTCCTTCCCTGTAGCGACCCGCAAATCTGAGCTATCTGAGTTGACTAAATACACCACACGTCCAACCCAAATAACACAGAAATACGACTCATTATTAGAAAGAAGTTAGAGGATGAGAAATAGAAAGAAAGAAATATTAGAATAGAAGAAAAACGAAGATCACAACTCACAGCGGAACGAAGAAAATATATTATATAACATAAGCTTCGAAATACAAATCTGTTTTGTACATAAATACATACCATCATCAGAGTACACATAACATTTGATCCATCGGAAGTAACTCTAAATAACTAACGTTGAAGCCTCCTGCTTCAAGCTCCTCCAAGTGTATCTGTAAAAGCCTGAAACACTTGACTGCCCGTACAAATTTGGGCACCCAAGAGTTTAGGGAAAACAAAACAAAATAAACTCTGGGTCAGTCATGGGACTGGTGTGAGTAAACTCCAACCACTTGTTTAACTTTCAAAACTCTTTTCGAAAGAAAGGATAATAGTAAGACCAGCCCACACATAAACACGGACGGCTTTTACCTTACTATAACCCAAAACATTTTGATATCAAAATCCAGTGATATTATAATAATGTCTACATCAAGTAAATAACCAAATAGCAGAACGCTTGCATCTCACGCTCCACATATATATTATAAAATCAAAAACCGCATGGCGCTTATTGGGGATTGGATTTCCAACATGACAAGGTATGGAACCACCTTCCGATGATGTATCTCTAGAGGCGAATACACCTGGGTTCAACAAGAACATCTTGCTACCCGGCCCACACATGACCGACCACTCATTTCGCTTGAGTGTATCGAATGTATATCACCAACGGTTGGACTCAAACCACCGTTCCCGAATGGGCAGAATCGATAGATTTAGAAACAAAAGGAATTTCTCTAGATAGGTGATTATACACCCTAATGGGTGCGACCCACATAGCCATGCTGCCTACCCGATTTTTGTCCTTTCCCGGTTGTTGAGGCCTGAGGCTACGAATACTTACCCTTCATTGATAGCACAATCACTTTGAATGCCACATTGTCAGATCCGTTAATCACTAGTTGAGTTTGCACAAATATTCTGGATGTTATGCTAAGGGATAAATCCGTTGCAACCATATATATTCATACAGACCAACCTATTTGATCATTGGAAATACTCTGTCAGACATTCGTCCATTTACGTTCGTTCTGGGATTGAACGAAACCGAAGGCACTATTTCTATAAATAGAAAAGCCCTTGCACTTCACTCCGTCTTCAATATATTCAGCATACTTGGTTCGCAACGCTTATGCCGATACGGAGTGGTTCTTCGGATAATAATCCAACCGGTCTCTCCATATTGACAACGATGGTCAAAAACTTCGATAGTCTGTGATTTAACTATCGAATAAAAACAAGTGTTCAATCAACATATCAAACAAATCACTGGGCCCTTTACGCTATTTTTGATTTCATTTCCTTGTCGAATTCTATATATATCGATATATAGATTTCTAATTGTCAAATTTCTCAAAAATATTCTAACTCCTTAAATTTCCGGAAAATTTCGCCATAACCTCCCCTGTATCGGGAGCATCGGGAAATTTCAAATAGCTTCCCGGTATCTTCCTCAATCAAAAAGAAAAAGGAAAAGCCAAGCGGCTTGCCGATACGGCGCATAAATCTCATATATGAATTTAAACATGTACCTTTTGTCGAGCACATTATTTATATACCTGCATTATCCTTGTCCCATACCTGTCTCCTGTATGTCTATACCTGTCCCATTTATTTCAACTTCGTACACTCGTTGACTCAATTCGTTAAAGTAATTCTTTAACTAACTCTCTGCCTATCTCGCTTGTATATTTGAATATAACACGTTTCGAATATATTTCCACTTACTTATAAATCAATTGAATTCAAATTTCAATTTAAGTTCTATATTCGATTTCGAATATATATTTACAATTCCAAATTTCACTTTCCAAGGTTCGACTTTAGTTCAAACGCGATTAACTAATTCTCCTTTGATTTAGTTAATTCTATTCAATAATCAAAAATAGGATTATTGTTTCAAAAATCATCTTCTTTACTTCACTTGAGTTCACATTTATTTTCTAACTCAAGTCCAGATTTTTAAATGGCAATCCGGATTTTTATTTGCTTAAAAATCCCAATATTTATATATAAAATCCATTATGGTTTATAATGGTTTATGGCGCTGCTTTTCTAAAAATTTGATTTTGACATAACTAAAAATCTATACGACGAAATTCATATTTTTCTCTTTCATTAGAAAACTATTATCAAACCGGTCCTGACGTTTCTTGTTTCAAAGAATTTCGACTTCAATTGGGTTCTGTATACTCGATTGAAGTTCGAATCGCTATTTTTCGAACTGCAGCGCTGCGGCGAGTTCGTTTTAATTATATTTATAAATATAAACTTTTTAAACTTCTTAAAAAGTGATTTCAACTTCGTCCAATATATATATATATTCATATATATTTCAAATTCCATTTGAATCTTTACATTTCAAATTCCATAGTTTTAAATCCTGTATTCAAATCCCATTTGAAATCCTTTATTCGAATTTCATTGCAAATTCTTTATTCGAATTTCATTTCAAATCCTCTATTCGAATTCCCATTTCAAATCCAACTCCTTTTTGAATTCCTATATTTGAAATTCATACTTGAATTTAAATATCCAAACTCCATTTAAATTTCTATTTGAAATTCTAAGTGTTTCAAATCCCATTTGAACTTCTATATTCCAATTTCTATATTTGAATTCTATTGAAATTCAAATATTCAAACTCCTTTTTAAATTCTATATTCAAGATTCCATAGTTTAAACCCATTTGAATTTCATATTCAAAATCCATAGATCGAATCCTATTCGAATTCAATTTGAATCTCTTATATTCAAATTTCATTTTTCATTTCCGACCCCATTTGAATTTCTAATATTCAAATTCATTTCAACACCATTTGAATTTCCATTTTTTCAAATTCATTTGAATTTCCTTGAATTCAAATTCCATTTCAAAACTATTTGGATTCCCTATTTTGAAATCCTATTTCAATTCTACTTTGAAATCCTACTTTCAAAGTTTATTTCAAATTCTATTTTGAAATCTCATTTTCAAATTTCTACTTGAATTTCTATATTCAATTTCATGTTCAATTTCAACACTTGAATTTCTATTTCAAATCTCAATTCAAATTTCATATTTAAATTCCATTCAAATCTCTATTCAAATTTCACATTTGAATTCTTCTTTGAAATACTATATTTCAAATTTTATTCAATTCTTCTTTGAAATTCTATATTTCAAATTCTATTTTGAAATTTTACATTCAAATCTCTATTTGAATTTCTTTATTTGAATTCCTTCGAATTCAAATTATATTTTAATTCCTTGAATTCAAATTCTACTTTTCATTCTAATCTCGTCTATTCAAATTCTATTTGAACTTCTTATTTGAATTTCTAATATTCAATCTCCTTTAAAAATTCAAACATTTAAATTCCTTTTAAAAATTCAAATGTTATGCTCAAATTTCATTTGAGTCATATTTTTAAAATTTTCATTTCAAATCCTATTTTGAAATTCCATTTCAAATTCCAATTCCATGCTTGTATTCTTATTTCTGAATTGTCAAATGATAATTCTTTTCACTTCATTTATAACTTCGTTATAAAGAACTATTTATAAACTTCGTTTAAAAAAAAGCACTACTTGTTTTTATTTTTCAAAACCAAGTCTTATATTTTATTTCCATTTAAAATTCAAATTCTATTTAAAAATAGAATTTTTCCTTTTTAAATTTCCAATATCTTTTTTTTTCCGATATTTTTTTAAATATCATTACTTAAGCCCAGTGATATTTAAACACACAAAGCAACCAATTATTATTTTTCTAACACATCATATATAACAATATATATGCAAACAAATAAACAAACAGATAATATATTTTTGAGGAATCCAGTTGGATTCATCCAACCTGTTTTCCTGCATCCACATATGTTAGCACATAAATAATACCCATTCTGCTTCGTGGCAGAATATCGCGGTATAGAAGGTCATCCACTAATCATAGCGTGGGGCGTATAGGGTAATCATCCGCTATGAAACCGCGGGCATCCGCTAATGAGACTGCGGGAATCCAACCAATCAATCAACCCAATATATATATATATATAGCCTAAAATAACTAATATATATAAAGCAAGCAGAAAGCATCCACACAAGCAACAGACAATTATTTTTAATGAAATAAAAATAATTAAAATAAAAGGTGAGTGAGATTTACTCACCGTGACTTTCCTTTGCCGAATATCCTGTGAAATTCAAATCTTACTGCTTCGAATCGCCTCGAATGAATTTTATCGTGTACCTATGATAATTTTATTTAAATTTACAGGTTAAACATCTATTCATTTAAATTTACTATTCAAACGAATAACTAATTTTCCTATATATTTTAATTAACCAAGTTAAACATAAATTTGCATACTCAACTTTTAGTCTATGGATTTTATTTCTATACCAATTTATTTCTTTATATAACTGATTTTATAAATTGATTTTCTTTAAATAAATGACAAACTAATTCTCTATTAAATTTATGACACACTAATTAATTCTTTAACTAAACTAGACTAACTAAATAAATAAATTATTAACTAAAAAAAATTTAATAAATTACCTAAATCCATCCTCTTCACTTCATCAGCCCCTAAAACCGCTATTCTCCATTATGACAATTCATCGAACGCTTTGCAAGCATCTCTATTTCCTTTACTAAACAGACAGGTCGCCCTTTTTCCTGAACCTCCCTGTGATGGCGTTGTTTTCCAGGCCGACCCCTACAATTTCTTCACATCAGCTTCCACCGATGAGATCAGTACTGTCGCGCTCCCTGAACCCTCATCGCAGTCATCTCCACCAAGCTATCCTCCCAAACCTCACCACGAAGATACTGTCGCACCTCCTTCATCGATGTCATCTCCGTTCGAATCAGTTAGTTCGAACTCCACTAGGCTGACCTAATTACCCCCATCAACTTTCGATACCAGTTCCCCTTCCTCTCCTGAAATCGCGAGGGACTCCTGCGCGTTATCGAGCTTCAGGCTTTAGGAACTCGCGATGCCGGTCCTTCTTCTTCCTGAAATCGCGACTGTCGCGATGTCCGACCCTTTCTCTTCCTTTCGCGGTTATAAAGGATCATTCCGACTTCGATTTCATCATTTTTTTTTTTTTTTTATAAATCGGAGGATTCGATTTCGTAAATGACAGAAGAAAGGAACGGAAGGGATGAAATGGATTAGTTGAGAATGGGCAGAATACAAAGGTTCGAACTGTTTATATAGGGGAGAACGAAGGAACATACGTACCTCACCATCAATTTTTGTTTTCCTTGATATTGAAGATCACCGACAGGTTTGTTGGCTCGAGGGAATTATGTCTGAATTTTTTTCAGTTTTAGGGTGGCGCTTAGTTTTTTTTAGGTCAGCTTATTTGGGTTTTAGGGGACAGTATATTTAAATTAATTGATTTGATTTTTAATTTAATTAAATAACCAAAAAATCTTACGGTCCCTTGATTTCAACCATGGAACCCTATGTTAATTTAACGACCGTCATTTTCAAGATTATACGCTATTTTAAACTTAACGGAATTGGTTTTAAAATGGAATAACACTAGTAAATTAAGTTAAACCGTTTAGAATGTAAATCGATTTTTGAACAAATAAATTCATCGAAAATAAATTATTATTTTAAATTCAAATAGAATTTATATTGATCGACTGAATTGTTTTCGATTCAGTTTTATCTTTGAATTAAATAATTTCAGTTCCTCGTATTTCGATTATTAATCGATAACCCAATAAAATACCATTTATATTATAAATTCAATATTTAAAACCATACTAAATATTTAAAATAAACCGTTCAAAAATCTGGGTCGTTACATTCTTCCCCCCTTAAAATAATTTCGTCCTCGAAATTGCTAAAGTAGGAAAATGGTACAAATCCATTACTTCCAAAATCTCCCTTATGTTGAAACTCACCTCCTTATATTTCAACAAATTTAATTCCACCAAGCTTTTGGTCTTCCTTCATTTAATTTTGAATGATCTACGATAAATTCATTTATATCCAATCTATATTCCATTAAAACTAATTCAAATTGATTTAAATCAATTCATTCACTTCGACCCATTTAACTAGCTTAAGTTAAATTCCAATTCCAGAATTCAAATCCCAGGATTTTCATTTCAAATTCCTTTGAAATCACTTAAATATATACATATATATTTATTTCCATTTCAAATTCAAAACATTTGAATTTCTTAAACCGCTTGTTTTCTTTCAAACAAACTTCTCATCAAAAATTTTCTAAGGTAGCAATTCATCACTTAGAAACTCGGAAATGAACACTGATGATGTTGCAATCATCATCAGAATTATTTCCCAGCCACTGAAGTGAGTTCAGTGCTTTATTATTTCAAAATCTATCTAAAATGATTTTCTTTCAAATCTTTCTAAAACAAATCTATATTGCTTTGAAAAATATTTGTCAACTTCCCAGGATTTTGAATTCTTAATTCTGGTTTGAACTTAATTCTAATTCATCTCATTTGTATATATAATTTCTATACAAATTCTATTTTTGGTTATAAATAACTATTCTAAATTTATAATCTCATTTGATTATAAAGTCAACATCCAACACATCCATATAATAATAATTCTAGAAAATTATTTTTTTCTTATATCAAAATAGAAATTTCGGGTAAAATTATTTCATTTAACCACTTTAAAACAATATTATGTCGATTCTTCTGTCCAAGTGTTTAGAAATCCCTATCGACTTCGTGGCGTCCCACGATTCGACCAGAATTCATAAACCACTCACAGACTAGTCAACACAATATAAAACAACTTTTATATCAACTAACAAATACGTTCTCTCGTATCTATACACTCAACTCATTCTAGGGCACTGCTGACCCTATCTCTAATGAGCACATGCCACACAAGCCTAGGTGTTCGCTCAACCTAAGCTCTGATACCACTGTAGCGACCCGCAAATCTGAGCTATCTGAGTTGACTAAATACACCACACGTCCAACCCAAATAACACAGAAATACGACTCATTATTAGAAAGAAGTTAGAGGATGAGAAATAGAAAGAAAGAAATATTAGAATAGAAGAAAAACGAAGATCACAACTCACAGCGGAACGAAGAAAATATATTATATAACATAAGCTTCGAAATACAAATCTGTTTTGTACATAAATACATACCATCATCAGAGTACACATAACATTTGATCCATCGGAAGTAACTCTAAATAACTAACGTTGAAGCCTCCTGCTTCAAGCTCCTCCAAGTGTATCTGTAAAAGCCTGAAACACTTGACTGCCCGTACAAATTTGGGCACCCAAGAGTTTAGGGAAAACAAAACAAAATAAACTCTGGGTCAGTCATGGGACTGGTGTGAGTAAACTCCAACCACTTGTTTAACTTTCAAAACTCTTTTCGAAAGAAAGGATAATAGTAAGACCAGCCCACACATAAACACGGACGGCTTTTACCTTACTATAACCCAAAACATTTTGATATCAAAATCCAGTGATATTATAATAATGTCTACATCAAGTAAATAACCAAATAGCAGAACGCTTGCATCTCACGCTCCACATATATATTATAAAATCAAAAACCGCATGGCGCTTATTGGGGATTGGATTTCCAACATGACAAGGTATGGAACCACCTTCCGATGATGTATCTCTAGAGGCGAATACACCTGGGTTCAACAAGAACATCTTGCTACCCGGCCCACACATGACCGACCACTCATTTCGCTTGAGTGTATCGAATGTATATCACCAACGGTTGGACTCAAACCACCGTTCCCGAATGGGCAGAATCGATAGATTTAGAAACAAAAGGAATTTCTCTAGATAGGTGATTATACACCCTAATGGGTGCGACCCACATAGCCATGCTGCCTGCCCGATTTTTGTCCTTTCCCGGTTGTTGAGGCCTGAGGCTACGAATACTTACCCTTCATTGATAGCACAATCACTTTGAATGCCACATTGTCAGATCCGTTAATCACTAGTTGAGTTTGCACAAATATTCTGGATGTTATGCTAAGGGATAAATCCGTTGCAACCATATATATTCATACAGACCAACCTATTTGATCATTGGAAATACTCTGTCAGACATTCGTCCATTTACGTTCGTTCTGGGATTGAACGAAACCGAAGGCACTATTTCTATAAATAGAAAAGCCCTTGCACTTCACTCCGTCTTCAATATATTCAGCATACTTGGTTCGCAACGCTTATGCCGATACGGAGTGGTTCTTCGGATAATAATCCAACCGGTCTCTCCATATTGACAACGATGGTCAAAAACTTCGATAGTCTGTGATTTAACTATCGAATAAAAACAAGTGTTCAATCAACATATCAAACAAATCACTGGGCCCTTTACGCTATTTTTGATTTCATTTCCTTGTCGAATTCTATATATATCGATATATAGATTTCTAATTGTCAAATTTCTCAAAAATATTCTAACTCCTTAAATTTCCGGAAAATTTCGCCATAACCTCCCCTGTATCGGGAGCATCGGGAAATTTCAAATAGCTTCCCGGTATCTTCCTCAATCAAAAAGAAAAAGGAAAAGCCAAGCGGCTTGCCGATACGGCGCATAAATCTCATATATGAATTTAAACATGTACCTTTTGTCGAGCACATTATTTATATACCTGCATTATCCTTGTCCCATACCTGTCTCCTGTATGTCTATACCTGTCCCATTTATTTCAACTTCGTACACTCGTTGACTCAATTCGTTAAAGTAATTCTTTAACTAACTCTCTGCCTATCTCGCTTGTATATTTGAATATAACACGTTTCGAATATATTTCCACTTACTTATAAATCAATTGAATTCAAATTTCAATTTAAGTTCTATATTCGATTTCGAATATATATTTACAATTCCAAATTTCACTTTCCAAGGTTCGACTTTAGTTCAAACGCGATTAACTAATTCTCCTTTGATTTAGTTAATTCTATTCAATAATCAAAAATAGGATTATTGTTTCAAAAATCATCTTCTTTACTTCACTTGAGTTCACATTTATTTTCTAACTCAAGTCCAGATTTTTAAATGGCAATCCGGATTTTTATTTGCTTAAAAATCCCAATATTTATATATAAAATCCATTATGGTTTATAATGGTTTATAGCGCTGCTTTTCTAAAAATTTGATTTTGACATAACTAAAAATCTATACGACGAAATTCATATTTTTCTCTTTCATTAGAAAACTATTATCAAACCGGTCCTGACGTTTCTTGTTTCAAAGAATTTCGACTTCAATTGGGTTCTGTATACTCGATTGAAGTTCGAATCGCTATTTTTCGAACTGCAGCGCTGCGGCGAGTTCGTTTTAATTATATTTATAAATATAAACTTTTTAAACTTCTTAAAAAGTGATTTCAACTTCGTCCAATATATATATATTCATATATATTTCAAATTCCATTTGAATCTTTACATTTCAAATTCCATAGTTTTAAATCCTGTATTCAAATCCCATTTGAAATCCTTTATTCGAATTTCATTGCAAATTCTTTATTCGAATTTCATTTCAAATCCTCTATTCGAATTCCCATTTCAAATCCAACTCCTTTTTGAATTCCTATATTTGAAATTCATACTTGAATTTAAATATCCAAACTCCATTTAAATTTCTATTTGAAATTCTGAGTGTTTCAAATCCCATTTGAACTTCTATATTCCAATTTCTATATTTGAATTCTATTGAAATTCAAATATTCAAACTCCTTTTTAAATTCTATATTCAAGATTCCATAGTTTAAACCCATTTGAATTTCATATTCAAAATCCATAGATCGAATCCTATTCGAATTCAATTTGAATCTCTTATATTCAAATTTCATTTTTCATTTCCGACCCCATTTGAATTTCTAATATTCAAATTCATTTCAACACCATTTGAATTTCCATTTTTTCAAATTCATTTGAATTTCCTTGAATTCAAATTCCATTTCAAAACTATTTGGATTCCCTATTTTGAAATCCTATTTCAATTCTACTTTGAAATCCTACTTTCAAAGTTTATTTCAAATTCTATTTTGAAATCTCATTTTCAAATTTCTACTTGAATTTCTATATTCAATTTCATGTTCAATTTCAACACTTGAATTTCTATTTCAAATCTCAATTCAAATTTCATATTTAAATTCCATTCAAATCTCTATTCAAATTTCACATTTGAATTCTTCTTTGAAATACTATATTTCAAATTTTATTCAATTCTTCTTTGAAATTCTATATTTCAAATTCTATTTTGAAATTTTACATTCAAATCTCTATTTGAATTTCTTTATTTGAATTCCTTCGAATTCAAATTATATTTTAATTCCTTGAATTCAAATTCTACTTTTCATTCTAATCTCGTCTATTCAAATTCTATTTGAACTTCTTATTTGAATTTCTAATATTCAATCTCCTTTAAAAATTCAAACATTTAAATTCCTTTTAAAAATTCAAATGTTATGCTCAAATTTCATTTGAGTCATATTTTTAAAATTTTCATTTCAAATCCTATTTTGAAATTCCATTTCAAATTCCAATTCCATGCTTGTATTCTTATTTCTGAATTGTCAAATGATAATTCTTTTCACTTCATTTATAACTTCGTTATAAAGAACTATTTATAAACTTCGTTTAAAAAAAAGCACTACTTGTTTTTATTTTTCAAAACCAAGTCTTATATTTTATTTCCATTTAAAATTCAAATTCTATTTAAAAATAGAATTTTTCCTTTTTAAATTTCCAATATCTTTTTTTTTCCGATATTTTTTTAAATATCATTACTTAAGCCCAGTGATATTTAAACACACAAAGCAGCCAATTATTATTTTTCTAACACATCATATATAACAATATATATGCAAACAAATAAACAAACAGATAATATATTTTTGAGGAATCCAGTTGGATTCCTCCAACCTGTTTTCCTGCATCCACATATGTTAGCACATAAATAATACCCATTCTGCTTCGTGGCAGAATATCGCGGTATAGAAGGTCATCCACTAATCATAGCGTGGGGCGTATAGGGTAATCATCCGCTATGAAACCGCGGGCATCCGCTAATGAGACTGCGGGAATCCAACCAATCAATCAACCCAATATATATATATATAGCCTAAAATAACTAATATATATAAAGCAAGCAGAAAGCATCCACACAAGCAACAGACAATTATTTTTAATGAAATAAAAATAATTAAAATAAAAGGTGAGTGAGATTTACTCACCGTGACTTTCCTTTGCCGAATATCCTGTGAAATTCAAATCTTACTGCTTCGAATCGCCTCGAATGAATTTTATCGTGTACCTATGATAATTTTATTTAAATTTACAGGTTAAACATCTATTCATTTAAATTTACTATTCAAACGAATAACTAATTTTCCTATATATTTTAATTAACCAAGTTAAACATAAATTTGCATACTCAACTTTTAGTCTATGGATTTTATTTCTATACCAATTTATTTCTTTATATAACTGATTTTATAAATTGATTTTCTTTAAATAAATGACAAACTAATTCTCTATTAAATTTATGACACACTAATTAATTCTTTAACTAAACTAGACTAACTAAATAAATAAATTATTAACTAAAAAAAATTTAATAAATTACCTAAATCCATCCTCTTCACTTCATCAGCCCCTAAAACCGCTATTCTCCATTATGACAATTCATCGAACGCTTTGCAAGCATCTCTATTTCCTTTACTAAACAGACAGGTCGCCCTTTTTCCTGAACCTCCCTGTGATGGCGTTGTTTTCCAGGCCGACCCCTACAATTTCTTCACATCAGCTTCCACCGATGAGATCAGTACTGTCGCGCTCCCTGAACCCTCATCGCAGTCATCTCCACCAAGCTATCCTCCCAAACCTCACCACGAAGATACTGTCGCACCTCCTTCATCGATGTCATCTCCGTTCGAATCAGTTAGTTCGAACTCCACTAGGCTGACCTAATTACCCCCATCAACTTTCGATACCAGTTCCCCTTCCTCTCCTGAAATCGCGAGGGACTCCTGCGCGTTATCGAGCTTCAGGCTTTAGGAACTCGCGATGCCGGTCCTTCTTCTTCCTGAAATCGCGACTGTCGCGATGTCCGACCCTTTCTCTTCCTTTCGCGGTTATAAAGGATCATTCCGACTTCGATTTCATCATTTTTTTTTTTTTTTATAAATCGGAGGATTCGATTTCGTAAATGACAGAAGAAAGGAACGGAAGGGATGAAATGGATTAGTTGAGAATGGGCAGAATACAAAGGTTCGAACTGTTTATATAGGGGAGAACGAAGGAACATACGTACCTCACCATCAATTTTTGTTTTCCTTGATATTGAAGATCACCGACAGGTTTGTTGGCTCGAGGGAATTATGTCTGAATTTTTTTCAGTTTTAGGGTGGCGCTTAGTTTTTTTTAGGTCAGCTTATTTGGGTTTTAGGGGACAGTATATTTAAATTAATTGATTTGATTTTTAATTTAATTAAATAACCAAAAAATCTTACGGTCCCTTGATTTCAACCATGGAACCCTATGTTAATTTAACGACCGTCATTTTCAAGATTATACGCTATTTTAAACTTAACGGAATTGGTTTTAAAATGGAATAACACTAGTAAATTAAGTTAAACCGTTTAGAATGTAAATCGATTTTTGAACAAATAAATTCATCGAAAATAAATTATTATTTTAAATTCAAATAGAATTTATATTGATCGACTGAATTGTTTTCGATTCAGTTTTATCTTTGAATTAAATAATTTCAGTTCCTCGTATTTCGATTATTAATCGATAACCCAATAAAATACCATTTATATTATAAATTCAATATTTAAAACCATACTAAATATTTAAAATAAACCGTTCAAAAATCTGGGTCGTTACATTCCCACTATTATATATATCGCAACTTCCCTTTGGCCATTTCCATTCCTCAGCCAAAAACCAAAATCGAAAGCTTTCAAAGAAAATAAAGGGGGCGATCCTCTTCCTCACAGCTGATGCTCCTCCAGGCTACGCCTTCCTTATAAATCCCTCAAATCGAATTCGCTCGAACTTTGGTGGAGTCTAGGGGGTTGCGAAGTCGCGCTCGAATCAGGGAAGCCTATCGCGAAAAGGGGTCATCGATCTCGTCACGTGTCAGTTGAAGCTCGCGATTTGGGTATTCGACTTCGGTCTTGACGAACGGAATAAGGTCGCGACAGGTGCTTGGGGTCAGTACGATGCTAGTCTTCGAGATAAGGAGGGGCTTCGACTGGTCATCGGTAACCGATTTGGGGGTTCCGTGAGGTTGCGATGGGGATGTTGCCTGGAAGTGGGAATGACAGGCTTCGAACAGGGAAAAATTAACACAGGTATTAATCATTTAAACTGTGTTTAATTAGCCGAGTCTAGGTTTTTAAGATTTATGACAGTTATTATTTTAAATAAAACTACTTTAATCTGATTAAATGAATTTGTGTAAACCGATATAGTTAGTTAGTGCGGTAATGAAAATGTTAACTAATCATTAAGTACAAGATTTAAGAAAGTTAGATTTTTAATTTATCATTTAAAGTTGTTAATATGAACAATGTGTAATTAATTTATACAAGGAAGAGAAAAAATTAAGCAATAAGGTATATATGGGTTTCGTTTTTATTTATTTAAAATTTATAAGGGAAAATAAATTATAAGAGTAGGAATTTGATTTTTACTATCCTATTAGTTAGCCAGTATACAAATGAAATTGTAACCTTATCATTTGTGTATAAAGTTAGGTTTAAAAATTGGAATTTAGCTTGCACGGGTAATTAATAAATTTAATTCGAATGATTCGATAACTAAAATACTTTGTTCTATATTGAAAAACAGACGTATGGAGAAAATCACCGTGAAATTTATAAAATATGCTTCAATGGATATTCAGCACAGTCAAAATCCTGGTGAGTAAATCTCACTCACCTTTTATTTATAATTATTTTTATTTCGTTAAAAATAATTGTCTGTTGCTTGTGTGAATGCTTTCTGCTTGTTTTATATATATTAGTTATTTAGGCTATATATATATATATATTGGGTTGATTGATTGGTTGGATTCCCGCAGTCTCATTAGCGGATGCCCGCAGTTTCATAGCGGATGATTACCCTATACGCCCCACGCTATGATTAGTGGATGACCTTCTATACCGCGATATTCTGCCACGAAGCAGAATGGGTATTATTTATGTGCTAACATCTGTGGATGCAGGAAAACAGGTTGGAGGAATCCAACTGGATTCCTCAAAAATATATTATCTGTTTGTTTATTTGTTTGCCTATATATTGTTATATAAATAAATAATTGGTTGCTTTGTGTGTTTATCACTGGGCTTAAGTAATGATATTTTAAAATATCGTAAAAAGGATATTGGAGATTTAAAAAGGAAAATTCTATTTTTAAATAGAATTTGAATTTTAAATGGAAATAAAAATATAAACTTGTTTTGAGAAAAATAAAACAAGTAGTTTCTTTTTAAACGAAGTTTATAAATAATTCTTTTATAACGAAGTTATAAATGAAGTGAAAAGAATTATCATTTGATAATTCAGAAATAGAAATACCAGTGTGAAATTGGAATTTGAAATGAAATTTCAAATTAGGATGTGAAAGGAAATTTTGAACTCAAATGAAATTTGAGTATAACATTTAAATTTTTAAAAAGGAGTTTAAATATTTGAGTTTTAAGAAGAGATTGAATATTAGAAATTCAAATAGAAGTTCAAATAGAACTTGAATAGATGGAATTAGAATGAAAAATAGAATTTGAATTCAAGAAATTAAAATAAAATTTGAATTCAAGGGAATTCGAATAAAGAAATTCAAATAGAGATTTGAATGTAGAGTTTCAAAATAGAATTTGAAATATAGTATTTCAAAGAAGAATTCAAATGTGAAATTTGAATGGAATTTAAATATGAAATTTGAATTGAGATTTGAAATAGAAATTCGAGTATTGAATTTGAACATGGGATTGAATATAGGAATTCAAGTAGAAATTTGCATATGAGAGTTCAAAATAGAATTTGAAATAAACTTTGAAAGTAGGATTTCAAAGTAGGATTGAAATAGGATTTCAAAATAGGAAATCCAAATAGTTTTGAAATGGAATTTGAATTCAAGGGAATTCCAATAAATTTGAATATTAGAAATTCAAATGGTGTTGAAATAAATTTGAATATTAGAAATTCAAATGGTGTTGAAATGAATTTGAATATTAGAAATTCAAATGGTGTTGAAAATGAAATTTGAATATTAGAAATTCAAATGGTGTTGAAAATGAAATTTGAATATTAGAAATTCAAATGGTGTTGAAAATGAAATTTGAATATTAGAAATTCAAATGGTGTTGAAAATGAAATTTGAATATTAGGAATTCAAATGGTGTTGAAAATGAATTTGAATATTAGAAATTCAAATGGGGTCGGAAATGGAAAAATGAGATTTGAATGTAAGAGATTCAAATTGAATTCAAATAGGATTTGATCTATGGGATTTGAATATGAAATTCAAATGGGTTTTAAACTATGGAATTTTGAATATAGAATTTAAAAAGGAGTTTGAATATTTGAACTTCAATAGAATTCAAATATAGAAATGGAAATGTAGAAGTTCAAATGGAATTTAAGTATAAAGTTTGAATAAAAGAATTCAAATGGATTCAAGTATTGAATTTGAATGTAGGGAATTCAAATAGAAATTTAAGTATTGAATTTGAATATCAAATAGAAAAGGGATTGGAATTTGAATATGGAATTCAAAGTGAGATTGGAATTTGAATCAAGGAATTCAAATAGAGCTAAATAGAGTTGAATTCATTTGTACGAAGTTTAAAAAGTTTATATTTATAAATATAATTAAAACGAACTCGCCGCAGCACTGCAGTTCGTAAATTGGCAATTCGAACTTCAATCGAATATACAGGACTCAATTGAAGTCGAAATTCTTTGAAACAAGAAACGTCAGGACCGGTTTGATAATAGTTTTCAAATAGAAGAGAAAAATCTGAATCTCGTCGTATAGATTTTTAGTTATGTCAAAATCAAATTTTTAGAAAAGCAGCGCCATAAACCATTATAAACCATAATGGATTATATATATAAATATTGGGATTATTAAGCAAATAAAAATCCGGATTGCCATTTGAAAATCTAGACTTGAGTTAGAAAATAAATATGGACTCAAGTAAAGTAAAGAAGATGATTTTTGAAATAATAATCATATTTTTGATTATTGAATAGAATTAACTAAATCAAAGGAGAATTAGTTAATTGAGTTTGAACTAAGGTCGAACTTTGAAAAGTGAAAATTTGGGATTGTAAATATATATTCGAAATCGAATATAGAACAAAAATTGAAATTTGAATTCAATTATTTGATGAGTATGTTGGAATATATTTGGAATATGTTATATTCCAATAAACAAGCGAAATAGACCAACGAGTTAATTAACGAGTTAATTGACGAGTTCGGTCAAAACGAGGGTGTAAAGTTGAAATAAATTTGACAGGTATAGACATACAGGAGACAGGATGGGACAAGAATAATGCAGGTATATAAATAATGTGCTCGACAAAAGGTACATGTTTAAATTCATATATGGGTTTTATGCGCCGTATCGGCAAGCTGCTTGGCTTTTCCTTTTTCTTTTTGATTGAGGAAGATACCGGGAAGCTATTTGAAATTTCCCGATGCTCCCGATACAGGGGAGGTTATGGCGAAATTTTCCGGAAATTTAAGGAGTTAGAATATTTTTAAGATATTTTGATAATTAGAAATCATTGTATCGACGTATTGAATTCGATAGTAAAGTGAATATAAAAATCGAATGTTGTAAACAAAAGGGGATAGAGATAAGTGATTGGAATTGTTTCCAATTGCAAATAGAGATATTTTCTAATATATAGAAAATAAAAGAAGTTGATATTTGGGAACGTTTTCCAAATGGCATAAGAGGCAAGATGATTATTGAAAATATTTGGGTAACAAATATTGATAGAGAAAATAGAGAAGTGATTTAATTAATGAAATATTAATTAAATAGCCCGGTGATTTGTTTGATATGTTGGATGAACACTTGTTTTTATTCGATAGTTAAAACACAGACTATCGAAGTTTTTGACCATCGTTGTCAATATGGAGAGACCGGTTGGATTATTATCCGAAGAACCACTCCGTATCGGCATAAGCGTTGTGAAACAAGTATGCTGAATATATTGAAGACGGAGTAAAGTGCAAGGGCTTTTCTAGTAATAGAAAGTGTGCCTTCGGTTTCGTTCAGTCCCAGAATGAACGTAAATGGACGAATGTCTGACAGAGTATTTCCAATGATCAAATGGGTTGGTCTGTATGAATATATATGGTTGCAACGGATTTATCCCTTAGCATAATATCCAGAATATTTGTGCAAACTTAACTAGTGATTAACGGATCTGACAATGTGGCACTCAAAGTGATTGTGTTATCAATGAATAGTAAGTATGCGTAGCCTCAGGCCTCAACAACCGGGAAAGGACAAAAATCGGGCAGGCAGCATGGCTATGTGGGTCGCACCCATTAGGGTGTATAATCACCTATCTAGAGAAATTCCTTTTGTTTCTAAATCTATCGATTCTGCCCATTCGGGAAACGGTGGTTTGAGTCCAACCGTCGGTGATATACATTCGATACACTCAAGCGAAATGAGTGGTCGGTCATGTGTGGGCCGGGTTACAAGATGTTCTTGTTGAACCCAGGTGTATTCGCCTCTAGAGATGCACTGTCGGAAGGTGGTCCCATACCTTGTCATGTTGGAAATCCAATCTCCAATAAGCGCCATGCGGTTTTTGATTTTATACTATATATGTGGAGCGTGAGATGCAAGCGTTCTGCTATTTGGTTATTTACTTGATGTAGACATTATTATAATATCACTGGATTTTCGTATCAAAGTGTTTTGGGTTATCGTAAGGTAAAAACCGTCCATGTTTATGTGTGGCTGGTCTTACTATTATCTTTTCTTTCGGAAAGGGTTTTGAAAGTTAAACAAGTGGTTGGAGTTTACTCACACCAGTCCCATGACTGACCCAGAGTTTATTTTGTTTTGTTTTCCCTAAACTCTTGGGTGCCCAAATTTGTACGGGCAGTCAAGTGTTTCAGGCTTTTACAGATACACTTGGAGGAGCTTGAAGCTGGAGACTTCAACGTTAGTTATTTAGAGTTACTTCCGCTGAATCAAATGTTATGTGTACTCTGATGATGGTATGTATATATGTACAAAACAGATTTGTATTTCAAAGCTTATGTTATAGAATATATTTTATTCGTTCCGCTGTGAGTTGTGATCTTCGTTTTTCTTCTATTCTAATATTTCTTTCTTCCTATTTCTCATCCTCTAACTTCTTTCTGATAATGAGTCGTATTTCTGTGTTATTTGGGTTGGACTTGTGGTGTATTTAGTCAACTCAGGTTGCTCAGATTTGCGGGTCGTTTCAGCCACAGCCCTCGCCCGACATTGTCACCACCCAGACTCGACAACGCCGCCTCCCCTCTTCAAATCCGACCAACCCTCGACCCCCCTCGTCGCCCCATCGATGAGAACGACACCCTCAAAGTCGGCGACTTTCCAGAGCCGCTGCTTCCTCCGACCACCGATCCCGACGAAACCCCCCTGCGCCTGAAGCCCTTTCTACCCCCCTTCGACGTCATACAACCTGATCGGACGAAGTGCTACGGATTTCACGAATTTTCAAAACCTAGTTTTGAATAATTTTGAAAGGTATCGGCTTTAGTTATTTTAAATAGAAATTAACGCTTTTAAGTGTCACCAACTTTGAAAAATCATATCTTTATGATGTGTCAACAAAATTCGATGAAACAGGAACCATCATGACCGCAAGGAGGCTCTCTACATCCTAGAAGAGACCGCAGATTTTTCTGAACTATCTACGATTTTTAGCATCACAAAAACCAAGGTGAGATTTCTAACTAAAATGTGAATGGAAATGTCATGTATAAATTATATAAGCGAAATATAAATTATACACGTGTTATATACCTCATGTACATGCACAGTGTAAGTTATATGAGCGAAGTATGAATTATACATGCATTGTTTAAATGATATGTGTGTTGGAATGGTAATAATATATATATATATACACTCCCCTCGTTCACAAACCATGGACAATATTTATTGTTTGTGAATTGGTGTGAAAAATTTGGTGAATAAGGCGAATGGTTGATAGAATTGTTTGTGGTTGATATTGTTTGGTTGTGGTTGAAAAATACCCATTGGTGATTGAAACAAATTTGAAATAATTGTGGAAAAGAAAATCATACTCGCCTGCGTGCGAATTAGATGTATGAAATCCCCATTGTCAAAAACCGCGAGGTTTTAAGGTAGAGCGAGGAGCCGTACTCGGGACGATGCCGGTTTTAACTACCCTGCCGTTATGCTGCCGAAATTTTGAATAATATTCATGTGTTAGAATTATTACATATGTTGAAATCATTTTCAAGTGTTGAAACCAAAGTCATGTGTTGAAACTATATCCATGTGTGGAAAATACTCATGTGTTGAGAAGTCATGTGTTGAAAATTAAATTCATGTGTTGAATGAATAAAATGTTTAAACAATAAAAATCACATTTTTATAATATATAGGAAGTATGTGAAATATTCGCGTTATAAATAAATTATTTCAACAATAAAAATTACATTTTTCTAATATGAACAAACTATATAAACTATCCATGTGTGGAAATGCTCATGTGTTGAGAAGTGCGTGTGTTGAAAAGGTTCATGTGTTGAATAAAAAGATCGAACAATAAAAATTACATTTTATTGAAAATATGAAGTGTTAAAAACATTCATGTGTTGAATAAATATTTTAGATGATAAAAATATCATTTTTATCATGTATGTGATTTGCTAAAAATATGCGAGTGTTGAAATAAATATTTGTTTGCTATGAATATTATTTTTAACATGTATAGGAACTAAATGAAGTAGTCATGTGTTGAAATATATTTTAGTTCGCCAAAAACATCATTTTTTGAAATGTGAAGTGTTAAAAATAACCACTTGTTCAAATAAATATGCATGAGTTGAAATATTCATTAATTAGCTAATGATATGATTTTTGCTCATGTATGCAACATTAGAATGAATGGCGACTTTAAACCAAATTGAATCAAATATGAAGTTGATTGGAAAATGATAAGTGATAGGAATTGCACATATGTACATGCATATTTATTGAACAGGTTATAGCAAAGAGGCTAGAGAACAGGAATAAAATTGTGTGTCCGACAAATAGGTACACATTTACTGTTTGCTTGGGTGATGATTTTATGAGCCTATTGGCTAGCCGCTTGGCTTTTTCTTTTTCTTTTTGAGATGAGACGCCCATGTGGCTATTTGGGAATTTTCCCATCCCTTCCCGTACAAAGGAGGTTATGGCGAAATTTACCAAAATTTAAAGGCGTTAGTGAAATATTTGAAGTGAAAACGATATTGAAATCGTCGAATGAACTATAATTATATATATATATATATATAATTAAAACAAATCGTGGCCGTGTAGTTCGTGTTTTGAAACCGAGATTTCAAACGATTAGTGCGGGAGATCCGACCATCGGATTTTCCCAAAACCGCAACCGTTGGGTTCGCCTTGGAAATATCATTCCAATGGCACCAACTTTGTAAAGATCCGACGGTTGGATTGTCTGGAATGTTTAATTCAAATCTGAAGAAAAACAATGCCAGAATAATTTATATTTATATATAAATATAAATATAATTAAATTAAATCAAATAACGACGCTGTAGTTCGTGTTTTGAAACCGTGATTTCAAACGACTAGTGTGGGAAATCCGACCGTTGGATTTTCCCAAAACTGAAATCGCTGGATTC
The DNA here is from genome assembly GCA_030737875.1 of Allium sativum. NCBI lineage: Eukaryota > Viridiplantae > Streptophyta > Magnoliopsida > Asparagales > Amaryllidaceae > Allium > Allium sativum. Next base: position 175,051,810 of record CM060913.1, on the reverse strand, counting down.
GTTTTGAAATGATTTCTCTAATGATATAAATTTTGTGAAGATCCAACGGTTAGATTTCCAAATATGTGTAAAACAAATTTAGTGAAAAACAGCGCCAATGCCCCGGCACGACCTGAAACGTCGTTTAATTAAATATGGTCGTTTTTAAATAAATAAAAATGGCGATATATCGTTATAAAATATTATAGACGATATAGAATGGAAATAAACCGATTTTGCTTGGTTTGCTTGATATGTGAAGGTTGAATGTATTTAACATGAAAATTATACTAAGGAACTGAAATGTGAATGTTGAATAATTTAACCATGTGAAGAATTGATTTGAAAATCTAAATATACGTGGATTATTTGAAAAGGCCGAGTTCATTCTCATTTCAAATAATCGATCAGCGGTGATAAGTCGAAGAGTTGAAGACGGTTGAAGGCCGACGATCTTCACATTGGTTGGATGGGCGCTACTCCTGCTCGTGATTGGAGTAGCTACCTTGAAGGAGCTGAAGTAGTAGCCGTCCGAATGTATTGTTGATTGTGCGAATAAGCGAGGAATTTGGTGCCTCCGGCTTCGTTCAAACCCAGAACGAACTTGTAAATGGACTGTGTGTCTGACATTGGATTTTGTTCTGTGCTGATTGATCTCTATTAAATATATATCTGTTTGGTGGCGGAGAATTTATTCTCTTGCTTAACGCCCTTCTCTGAGACGTACGAGCTCAGAGGTTATATATCGATAGGAATCAGTCGCATGGAGTGAATTTCCTGTGTGGCACGCTTGAGTGGCATATGATCAAGGCTTCTGTTACAAAGCAAAGTCTTGTGGTTGATGATCAAAGCATGGTCTGTGTGGCGTAGCTTTGTGTATAGCGTGGATTTGCGAGCCTCACACCTCGGTATGAGTCAAAAACGGGATAGTGACTGCAGGGAGAGGACGACGTTTCTTTCAAGCTATGGTGGTGTCAGTGACTTACCAGCCCTGACATTTATATATACTTTTCACCTGTTTGGTTATTGGAATGCGAGGCGCCTCAATTATAGGTCTGTAAGGACCGGGAAACGTGTGTTCAGGAATTGCCAATCCTCAAAAGTAAGAGAGGATCGGCCCTGAAGATCCAAGGATTGCTGTGTGCGGTCCTGGGACATTTGCTAGAGTGTCTCGAATGGAGAGGAGCTTGCCCCTTGCCTCGACTCATGATGGAATCCAATTTCCGATACGAAATTGCGGATGTGATTGTATTACTAGTATGGTGACATAGTGGTATGGGTCATTTATGTCATCTATGATTGATATTTATGATTGAAATCGTTTTTGAAACATATATGCATTAGTAATAATATCAGACACTTTTGTTTTATTCGTATGAAGCATTTTTGGCCATTATAAGGTAAAACTCTATCCTCCGGCTTGCGATGCAGTGTGTGATGGGACCTGGGTCTGGCTTCATTTTTATAAAAAGCATTGCGATGATTTAATCATTTATTTTATTTCATGCACTAGCACTCATTGGAGTAAACCCGTTCCGCGAAAGTGGCATGGTCCTTTGATTTGCCTTATTATTGTTGTTTACTAAGTTAAGTAGATTTCTCATACCAGTCCCATGACTGACTCGTAGTTTGTTTCACTTTGCAAACTCGGGTGCCCTTATTTTCACATGGGCAGCCTAGTTACAGGTAGCTGGCATATTTTGGGCTTGGCCTCGCAGTAGGGGTGCACTTTTGGGCTCATGGCGAGTCTTGACTACACCATGATGACTATGACTTTTTCCGCCATTATTGTATATGTATTATGATCCCGCCACAGGCGATGTAGACTAATGTTTAGTTTATGTACTCTCTATGTATGATCCCGCCACAGGCGATGTTGACTGATTATGTATTATTATGCACTAAGTAGTATCCTGCACTTTGCTCTCTAACGTGGTGATATATATGATTCCGCTGTCATATTTCTGTAAATTATTCTATTTCTTGTTTATGCTGTTATCTGAACTCTGCTAATGATGATTAATGTGTTATATTCCAATGATTATCCTTAATACCGTAGCACGGGGTTTCGGGATCGTCGCACAACATTTCATACAAAACGTTATTTCTTACCTAATATCACATTTCTAATGAAAGGACATTTTAAATATAACTGAACCTTTTTTTTTTTTTACAAAATTGACCTTTTCATTCTAACGTAACATCTATAGCAAAGTGATGTTATTATATTACAAATAAAAGAGTATTGTAATCGCATACAATTTCTATAACTCTAATGACAAGCAAAAGAATTATTTTATATTTGCTTTCCTTTTCTTCAGCTATCATTTCCTATAATTATAATGACAATATAAAAAGGAAATCTTTTGTCCACTTACATGTTTTACAATTCTAATGACAAACAATAGCTTCATGTTAACGATAAAAGTGAATTTTATCATTAATCTAATTTTAACAAACATGATACCATTTATTTCAACAATCATATTCTGACAAATATGAGACACACCAATCAATTCAATAATTCATCACAATCATAACGAACACTGAATAAACATACACACAACATCAGCATGAACTTTATATGAAATAAATAAAATTTCACATTTCAATAATAATTTATTTTATATTATAAAACAGAAATCTCACCAATTTATCGAATTATTCATTAATGAAGGAAACACCGGCCGTCTTCGTCCTTCTCCTTGGATCGTTCGAAATAAACCCAAAACGCACGCTCAAGTTACCCCCATCGCACGCCCCAAGACCACCGAGTCCACCATCCAACCCCGCCACTTTGAAGCCTTGCTCGTCGCCTTCCTTCCCCCACCATAGCGTGAAACTCGAAGCTCCCTTGAGCCCTAGAAACGCTGACTAACAACTGAGCTTGATTTCCATGCCGAATACTTCATGAAATTTAATCATCCCCGTAGGAAGAAAGATCTTGCTTTGCTCTTGATTATTTGTCTTGATTTCATATTTTAATTTGTGGTAAACTAGGAGGAATCAACGAATTGTTTTTGTTCGTTTTCAGCCATTGAAAATGTAAAGGGCGGCGGCTACGTATTCTAGAATAGGATTTTGTGTTTTGACCGTAAACTTATCCTAACTAGAATATATATGAAAAAAAAAACTTTAAGTTTCTTTCCCTTAAAGAAGCAATTAACTAAATACATAAATTACACAAAATGGAGAAAGAAACCTTTTATAATTTGCTTTAATTTGTATTGATTGATTCATAAATGCTATTAATCAAAATTGTTCATGGTATAAATAGATACCGTATTAGCATGCAGGCAAGTGTAATAAGAAGGCATATCACATAAGTAAACGAAATAAATAAAGGACATCTTATAATATAAAGGACATCTTATAATATCATTTCACATAAATAAACGAAATAATAAGAAGGCAAGTATATTGATTTAATTGAAAACTTGAATGAAACTTAATTTATGGTATTATAAAGATGCATCAAATACATCCATTTGTGTGAATATATAAACAGCGCCGAGATATGAAAAAAAAACTTATTTATTTTATTTTATCTAATTTATATATATAGCACATAGGTTCATTCCTCAATTGTGTGACATAATAGTTAATAGTATGCAAGTATGGTTAATTGATAACTCTGTACATATGAATGAATTAGAATCAATTTTTAGGAAATTTTGAAATATGACAAATGAGAAAACTACTAATAAATACAAAAGGTAAAACAGTCAAATCTTAAAATATATATGTCACGGTATTGAAGTCATTAGCCTCCATATATTAACATTGTTCTCATTAGTTTCATTAATACACAATTAAAAGAAACATAATGTGACTGCTATTACATAGCGTACAGATAAATGTGGATTCTAAATCCACACGCTAAAAATCATGTGTTTCCTTAGTTCATGGTTTCAAATTTAAATCAATTAATTTTATTAGAATATTCTTTTTAAGATAAATGCAAGTTTTCTATAAACAACGCATTGATTTCAATTAACACATAATTATTCTTAGATAGCAATATTTTAATTAAGTTAATACAATTAATGGCAATATTACAATTAATGTCAATACTAAATTTAAAATAGACATAATTTATTTCATACATACATTTAATAGGTTCAATGTTAAATCAAATTAATATATATATATATATATATAACGTATATATATAAACTATCCAGTCTAGTGTTACACTTAATTAGGAAAGATAAAACATGGACCACCAATTTAACATTTAACTAATTGAGTATAAAGTTCAAATAAATCTTTAAGATAAAATTTTATTTATTAAAATGAACACAGAATCTTGGATCTACAAGTTAGACTCCAAATTAAACTTATAAAACCAATGGTCTAAAATAAATCATTGCGATATAACTTATACAGATTTAGTTTCAATTTAACAAAATGAAGAAAACAATATGTTACTTGAAACATAAATTCAGGCGCAAAACTTCCTAATAAATTTTTAAACTGGTTCTAATTTTCCGGGTTACAATCTCCCCCACGTAAAATATTTTCGTCCTCGAAAAGGAACGGAAGTAAAAGTTTTTAATTATCCTACTAAATTTTTTTATTCTTTATTATTCATTCATTGGTTTATATAATTTTATTAGTTGATTAACTTTTAAAATATGTAACTTTTATCCCCAAAATTCATATTTTCTAAAATAGATTATATATATAATCACAAATACGTTAATTATAAGCTTGGAACTCTCAACTCATTCTAGGGCATTACTAACCCCATCTCTAATGAGTTTTCTCATTTTAGGATACTGCTGATCCTATCTCTAATGAGTATTCTTATTAGATATTACTAATCCAATCTCTGATGAGTCTTTTGTTCCGTTCTAACGAGTTGCATCCCAAAGATTTGAGCTAACCAGAGCTCTGATACCAACTGTAACGGCCCGGGTTTCGCCCAACCCGATCGATCACAAAATCGACCAAGACCGTTCAAAACCCGAACACGTTAACTTTGGGAATACAACAATATCAGAACAATAACAACAGACTTTTATAAACATGTCAATAATGTTACATCAAAGTACAGAATATCCGAGTACATCGAATAAAATTACAGCGGAAGATAAATTACAATATTATAGTACAATACAGTAGAAACAATAAAATAGATACAGCGGAAGACTTTCTATGCTCTGGACACAGCTTTAGGCTTCGATCCAGAATCCTGCTCGAGATAAAGCCCTGTAGACAAACTACTCGACTGCCCGTGTGGTGAAGAGGGCACCCGAGTTTAAGGTGGAAACAAACAACGGATCAGTCACGGGACTTGTGTGAGAATTCTAAACTAATTTAGCTAATAGTAATAAGGCAAATCCAAGGACCACGCCGCTAACGCGGAACGGGTTTACTCCAATGGATTGTCGTGCATAAATTAAAGTAAATCGTTAACAACGCAATGCCTTTTGGAAAAATGAAACCATCATAAGACCCAAGTCCCATCACACAATGCAACGCAAACCGGAGGATAGGGTTTTACCTTATAATGGTTAAAAATGCTTGATACGTTAAAAATGAATTTGATATTATTATTAGTGTGTATATGTTTCAAAAACATTTCAAAGTAAATGTATCAATCCTAGGAAGCATAGCTACCATGTACTATGCCTCCGTGCTAGTAATACAATCAAATCTACATGAGGTCGTATTGGAAATTGGTTTTCCATCATGAGTCAAGGCTAGGGAGGAGCTCCTTACCGATTCGAGATACTCTAGCTAATGTCTCAGGATTCTCCGCAGAGAACCCTTGGATCTGCAGGGCCGGTCCACACTTGAGGTTTGTGGATTGGCAATTCCTGAACACACGTTTCCCGGTCCTATAGGACCTATCATCCGAGGCGCGCCACATTCCATCATCCACATAAGTAAATATCAGCCAGTTTAAACACCGACACCACTTCTAGCTAGAAAGAAACGTGCTACTCTCCCTGCATTCCCTTCTCCCGTTTTAGACTCAACCGGGTTGTGAGGCTCCCAAAGTAACGTTATAAACACAAGGCCTACTTTTTAATAAAACCTTGATCATCTTCATCTTAGCGTGCCACGTTGCGATTCACGCTATGTGATTGATAACTATTAATACGCAACCTCTAAGGGTGTTGAGCAAGAGAATAAATTCTCCGCCACCAACGGTCGTATACTAATAGAAATCAATTTACATAGAACAAAATTCAACGTCAAACACACATCCATTTATAAGCTTATGCTCTGGGTCTGAACGAAAGCCAAATCCGTACAAATCAACACTACGTCCGGATAACTACCATCTTAGCCCCGTCTTGGGAGCAAATCAATCAAAGGCCTCAACACTAGTTACCCATTCGATGTGAAGATCGTCGGTCTTCAATCGCCGTCTTCAATTCTTCCATTTAAAACGTCGTATGATTATTTGAAATGAGTATAACTCGGCTTTTTCAAATAATCTTCGCAAAATTATCATTTAAATTATTTCATAACGTTATTACTTATCACTATTTTTATTTTGATAAGAGTAGTTCATTTTCATTCCAACGACATTACAAGTCATTAACATATAAGGGTAATAAATCAACCAAACCAATAGGGCATAATCATGTTCCTATCATATAATGATGTAATGTGACATGTTTATATCAAGATATCATGTTATATAAACATTTTAATTCCCTTTCCTCATTTTATTTATTAATAAACAACAACTAAAATGTAACTTTCAATTCATTTAATGCATAGAAAATGTCATTTAAAAACATTCCTTTTTCTTATTTGTTTACACCATATGTATGACAACAAAGAATTTCGTTCGATCCGAATCAGTCGCTAAACCGACCAAGACGGTTCGAAACCCCTGATTGTTTTGAGAACACGACAAACAGAACGCAGACGGAAGAACATTTCATTGTTAATTACAACAACTTCATCAGAATACAAGAATATACATAATATAAAAGAATAAATATTACACAGAAAATATCAGAGATTTAAATTATATTTAAATACACCGCAGCGGGAAAATAATACAATACACAACTAGAAGTAATACACGGATACAAATCTTTCTGGATATTATTCCAGCTATAAACCAGGATCCTGTGAATATAAATCTGCAAAACCAAAACTACTAGCTGCCCATGCGGAAATTAGGGGCACCCAGAGTTTAGGTTAAAACAATAAACTCCAGGTCAGTCTTGGGACTGGTGTGAGAACTAAAACAGTTATTTAAACTTTACTTTAAATCAGATATATCAAGGGACCACGCCGTATAACACGGAACGGGTTTCCTCCCAAGAATACCAGTGCATATAACAAAACAACGCAATGCTTTTTGGAAAAATGAAGCTGTTATAAGACCCAAGTCCTATCACACAATGCAACGTAAGCCGGGGGATAGGGTTTTCCCTTGTAATAGCCAAACATGCTTAGTACGTTTTAAAACAAATCATTATAAGTGTATAGTGTCAAAACAATTTCAATCATAAATATCAATCATAGACGGCATGGGTACCATATCATCATGTCGCCATACTAGGCTCTACAATCAAAACCGCCAAGTCACATATTTGGAAGTTGGATTTCCATCTGTGAACCGAGGCAAAAGATAGTCCTCAACCAATTCGAGACTGTCTAGCCCGAGTCTCAGGCAAGCGCGCAGGCAAGCCTTGGATCGTCAGGGCCAGTCCACCGATGTGGATTATTATGCCTGAACACTATGTTTCCCCGCCCTTTGGGCCGTAAACGAGCCAACGAATGACTCCATCGGACCCGGATCGTCCGATCAAACCGAGGCGCCTCGCAACAGCAACAACCACATAAGTCAAACTCGACAGGGCGTGTAAAACCACTGACACCACTTCGAACTAGAAAGAAACGCATGCCCTCCCTGAGGTCCGTCTCCCCTTTTTAGTTCACAACCGGGGTGTGAGGCTCACGAATTCACGTTACACAAAGCTATGCCACACAGGCAGTGCTTTGATCATCAACTACAAGACTTTGCTTTTCAACAGAAGCCTCGATTAATTGCCACTTAGGCATGCCACACAGGCAATTCACCCCATGCATTTGATATCCATCAATATATAACCTCTGAGCTCGTACATCTCAGAGAAGGGCGTTAAGCAAGAGAATAAATTCTCCGCCGCCAAACAGATATATATTTAATAGAAATCAATCACACAGACTGAAATCCAATGTCAGACACACAGTCCATTTACAAGTTCGTTCTGGGTTTGAACGAAACTGGAGGCACCTAGTACCCCGCATATCCATCGATCTCCAAATACGTCTGGACGATCACTAACTGATTCCCTCCTCTTGGGTGTGCGGCCCAATCAAGATCATCAGTAATCGCCCAAACGACGTGAAGACCTCCGGTCTTCAACCACCGTCTTCACCTTCGACTTAGCGTCGTCTCAGTTATTCAGAATGGGATAAACCCGGTCTTTCCGAATTACTCGCGTATATAATAAACGAGTGTTACACAAACACAACATACGCCTCATTCCAATTCAGAATATTCTTTTATTCAAATATTCTTATACTTTGGGAAAGGCTCCCATTAATTTTATCAAAGATAAATTCTTTAAATTTATTCTTTAATCTTCTTTTGAATATCACTTCAAACTAGTTAGGATTAGCGAACCACACTGAAGTAATTATTTGTTTTATTACCTAATCCCAACCTATTTTTCCCATGAAGTAAAACTGGTAATACTTCATATTTAACACCACGGTGTTAACGGTAAATTTGATTACCATTTCACGTTCAAATCTAATTAAAGATTTAACTATCGCTTGGAGCAAAACAGGTGATACTCCATTCTCGATCTTTTCAATCTAATTAAAGATTCATTAAAACTCCACTTAGTTTTAATCTTTAACTGGGTTAAAGAATCAGTGTCATTTAAAACACGGTTCACGATAAACCCCAAAATCACATTTGATATTAAATACAAGGCTCTGAATAGAAAATACATCGGCTTAAATTCAATATCAAATCCTACGACCAACAAATATCGTATTGGAAATAACGATATGAATATATATTACAAATTCCCATAACAATACCTGTATCATCACGAAATCCAACATCGAAATATTCCAAAGACAATTTCGATTCAAATCCATTCCAATTCAATTATTGGAAATTATGGTTATTTTAAAAACCCTTTTCAAATCCAATTTATTTATTTTAAAAATAAATAAATTATTATTCTAGTTTAAATCCAGTTCATTTCGATAAAAATCTATTTTTATCTTTTCAAATATGGAGTTTTTCGTCCCAATTCTTCCCAAATCATTTCTTATGATTTTACGCATATTATTACTATTTTTAATAATTTTATCAAGGCCCGTACAGTCGATTTCCATCAACGGTCATCGAACTTGTAACGGTCCGAATTTTTTTCTATTTTATAATAAACATTTAAATTTATTTTAAATATTGGATTAGATATATAAATGAATTTTATATTGAATGTATCGATTAAATAATCGATATAGGATATAATTTCGAATATATCGAGTTATTAACCAACAATTTAATTCACAATTAAAACTGAATTGAAAAACAGTTCAGTGATTAATATAAATTCTGTTTGAAAATAGAACGATAATAGTAATTTATTATCGGCGAATTTAATTGTTTAAAAATTGATTTATATTTTAAATCGTGTTTAATTTAAATTCATTAATTTAAATTGTTCTCTCTTTTAACAGTCGAATTGAATTTTAGAACTGGTCCCGTTAAGTTCATAATATCGTATAAACTTAGGGACGTCGGTTGTTATGTGTCAATAAGGGTTCGGAACCCCTAAATGTAATTTAAACGGAAAAAAAAAATCAAAGCAAGATCTTTTCAAAATCTACAAGCCGGCCTATCTCTTTAAAAGTACGCAGCTTGTTTTCTCGAGCAGTAAAAGTTGTCTCCTATTTTCTATATCAAGCAAACAAGTTTTAATGGCATGGTACGTCTGTTCTGGTCAGTTTCTATATATTGAGGCCATCGCCTTCATTCTCGTTCTCAAGACAATCTAGGCCTTCGTATATTCAAAATCAAAAGCTAGTCATTTATTTGCTCCATTCGATATACAAACTAAGTGTTTTTCTTCACCTCCTCAAATCATTTCGAACCGACTTCAGAAAGAAAGGGAAATAAAATCGAAATCAGGATCGAGCATCGCAATTTGTAAGCCACGCGGTTTTCTGAAATTGATCCAAAGCATGGGATGCTGGTGTGGAGGGGGCGATGGGAATTAGTCGCGATATCTGGAAGAGTTCTCGGGGAGTTCGAATAAGCAAACGGTGAACTAGGGTTTAGACGTTGGCGGCATAGTGACTGAGTAATGCGAATGTACTGGTAAAAGAAGATAAGGGTACGAGTATTTGCTAATTTGGGGGTGCGATAGTTGATTTGGTGATGAATGGGAAGATTGGGGGAAAAGGTGTTCAAATGGAATACTGGGAGTGCGGTTTTTACTATGAGTGGAGAAGATCAGTTCGAGAGGGTGCTTAAGGAAAAGAGAGGGGACTGCACTGAGATCCGAGGTCAGAAAGGATCGTTCTTTTCTTTAATTCATTTTCGCAACGATGAGCGTTAGTGAGGGAGCATGAATTTGGGTCAAAACAGTACTGTTGTTTGGATGAATGGAGAGCATGGTAAGGGAAGGACGTTGAGTTCATTTTTGATGGTGTTGGGCAAGTGGAAGTGCTGTCTGAAACAGGAATGGAAATGTTCAAGGTTGTTAGAGGGGAGATGCAGGTGGAACTCATGTTGATGCTTTGTAGGTGTTTGACGAAATGCAATGGTGAATTTGGTATGAAGGGCAACAGTTGTTTTCAAGGGATGTTTTGGATTCGATTAAAGAAGCAGGGAAAACTTCTTTATCGTTAACAGCGAGGTAAACATTTTATAAAATTTAATAATGTTTAGAATAATTTATTTTATAAATGTTAATCGATAGTTAAAATCAAATAAACTATAGGTGTAAGTAGATTCAACCCGAGTAGAATTCGTAGCCCAACAATACGAGATTTATCTGAATATTCAGCAAATCAGGTGAGTAAATCTCACTCACCTTTTATTTATAATTATTTTTACTTCGTAAAAATAATTGTTGTTGCTTGTTTGGATTTTTCTGCTTGTTTTATATATATTAGTTATTTAGGCTATTATATATATATTGGGTTGATTGATTGGTTGGATTCCCGCAGTCTCATTAGCGGATGCCCGCAGTTTCATAGCGGATGATTACCCTATACGCCCCACGCTATGATTAGTGGATGACCTTCTATACCACGATATTCTGCCACGAAGCAGAATGGGTATTATTTATGTGCTAACATCTGTGGATGCAGGAAAACAGGTTGGAGGAATCCAACTGGATTCCTCAAAAATATTTTATCGGTTTGTTTATTTGTTTGCATATATATTGTTATATATGATGTGTTATAAAAATAAATAATTGGTTGCTTTGTGTGTTTAAATATCACTGGGCTTAAGTAATGATATTTAAAAATATCATGAAAAAGGATATTTGAGAATTAGAAAGTATATTCTATTTTTCTAAAATAGAATTGAAATTTGAAATTTGAATATAGAAGATTCAAATAGAATTGAATTTGAAATTTGAATATATAAGATTCAAATAGATCCAAATAGAATTGAAAATGAAATTGAATAATGAAATTCCAATATAGAATTTGAATAAAGAAAATTCAAAAGAGGAATTCAAAAGGGGTTTGAATAAAAGAATTTGAAATAGAATTTTGAGTATAGAAATTCAAATGGAAACTTAATAAAGGAATTTGATCATAGAGAATTCAAACATAATTGAATATATAATTTGAATCGAGAATTCAAAAAGAATTGAATATGGAATTTGAATATAGAAATTCATAAAGGAATGTGAATAAAGGAATGTGAATAGAGGAATAAAGGAATATGAATAAATGGATTTGAAATATTGAATTTCAAAAGAAGAATTGAAATGAATTTGAAATATTGAATTTCAAAGAAGAATTGAATTGAATTTGAAATATAGAATTTCAAAAGAAGAATTGAAATAGAAATTGAATAATAGAATTCAAATGGAATTTCAAGTATTGAATTTGAATATGAAATAGAAATAGAAATTTCAAGTATTGAATTTGAATATAAAATAGAAAAGGAAATTCAAATATAGAATTTGAATATAGGAATTTAAATGGGAGTTGAATAATGGAAATTTGAATTTAGAATTCAAATAGAAAAGGAAATGGAAATTTGAATTTAGAATTCAAATAGATAAGGAAATAGAATTTGAACATAGAATTCAAATAAAAGCGAGATTTGAATTTGAATCAAGAAATTCAAATAGAGTTAAAATGGAGTTGAATTCATTTTAACGAAGTTTAAAAGTTTTTATATATATAAATATAATTAAAATGAACTCGCCGCAACGCTGCAGTTCGTAAACTGGCGACTCGAACTTCAATTGAGTATATAGGACTCAATTGAAGTCGGAATTCTTTGAAACAAGAATCGTCAGGACCGGTTGAATAATAGTTTTCTAATGGAAGAGAAAAATCTGGATTTCGTCGAATAGATTTTGAGTTATGTCAAAATCAAAATTTTAAAAGTGCAGCGCCAGAAACCATTAAAACCATAATGGATTTTATATAATAAGTATAGGGATTTTTAAGCAAATAGAAATCCGAATTTCCATTTAAAAACCTGGTCTTGAGTTAGAACATAAAGGTGAACTCAAGTGAAGTAAGAAAAGTGATTTTTCTGAAACAATAATCATATTTTTGATTATTGAATAGAATTAACTAAATCAAAGAAGAATTAGTTAATCGAGTGGTGAATTGAAGTCGAACTTTGAAAATTGATTTTTTTTTGAATTGTAAACATATATTTGAAATCGAATATAGAACTTAAATTAAAATTTGAATTCAATTAGTTGATAAGTAAGTTGAAATATATTTGAAACGTGTTATATGCATATATACAAGCGAAATGGGCAAAGAGTTAGTTAAAGAGTTACTTTAACGAATTCAGTCAAAACGAGTGTATGAAGTTGAAATGAATTGTACAGGTATAGATATACCGGAGGCAGTTATGGGATAAAGTGATGAAGGTATATAATTACTGTGCTCGACAATAAGGTACATGTTTAATTCATATATGAGATTTTATGCGCCGTATCGGCAAGCCGCATGGCTTTTTCTTTTTCTTTTTGAGATGAGAAGTTACCGGGAAGCTATTTGAAATTTCCCGATGCTCCCGATACAGGGGAGGTTATGGCGGATTTTTCCGGAAATTTAAGGAGTTAGAATATTTTTAAGAAAATTTAACAACTAAAAATCTATATATAGATATATATATATATAGAATTAGAAAATGAAATGAACTTAGAAGTAGAATAGTAAAGTCGAAAAGAATATATATGAAATCAAAACTAGAATGAAGAATAGAAAGAGAAGCGTATACGTGTTTTATAAATGAAAAATTGGTTTGTATAGTTTTGATTATTCGAGTAAGTAGTCTTGTCTGTTTTGACGTTATGAATGTTACTCAGTCAAGGTCTGAGAGGTAATTATACCCCAACTTGATTGGTTTCATTAACAACCGATAAATAGCAAAACTCAGTCTCGAAGATCAATGTTTAAAGAGATTTAGTTGAATGTATATATTTGGGTTGTCGTAACGATGTTTTACACAACATCCGTTTTAACCCAAATAAATGTAAACTTGGAAATAAAATAACAAATGTTTCTAAGTATAGAACTAAACGAGTTCGTGGAAGAGATAAGTGATTGGAATGTTTTCCAATTAAAATCGATAATATTTTCTAACTATAGAAAATAAAAGGAGGCGATACTTGTAAATATTTGGTTAACAAATATTGATAAGGAAATGGAGGAGAGATTTAATTAATGAAATATTAATTAAAGAGCCTAGTGATTTGTTTGATAGGTTTGGATGAACACTTGTTTTTATTCGATAGTTAAATCACAGACTATCGAAGTTTTTGACCATCATTGTCAATATGGAGAGACCGGTTGGATTGTTATCCGAAGAACCACTCTGTATCGGCATAAGCGTTGCGAACCAAGTATGCTGAATATATTGAAGACGGGGTAAAGTACAAGGACTCTTTCTATTAAATAGAAATAGTGCCTTCGGTTTCGTTCAATCCCAGAACGAACGTAAATGGACAAATGTCTGACAAAGTATTTCCAATGATCAAAAGGGTTGGTCTGTATAAATATATATGGTTGCAACGGATTTATTCCCTTAGCATAACATCCGGAATATTTGTGCAAACTCAACTAGTGATTAACGGATCTGACGATGTGGCATTCAAAGTGATGGTGTCATCAATGAATGGTAAGTATTCGTAGCCTCAGGCCTCAACAACCGGGAAAGGACAAAAATCGGGCAGGCAGCATGGCTATGTGGGTCGCACCCATTAGGATGTATAATCACCTATCTAGAGGTTCATTTAATTTCTTATTCTATTCGATGCTCTCCCAGTCGGGAGGCGGTTGCTGATCCCAACCGTTGGTGATATACATTCGATACACTCAAGCGAAATGAGTGGTCGGTCATGTGTGGGCCGGGTTACAAGATGTTCTTGTTGAACCCAGTGTATTCCTCTCTAGAGATACACTAGCGGAAGGTGGTTCCATACCTTGTCATATTGGAAATCCAATCTCCAATAAGCGCCATGCGGTTTTTGATTTTATACTATGTATGTGGAGCGTGAGATGCAAGCGTTCTGCTATTTGGTTATTTACTTGATGTAGACATTATTATAATATCACTGGATTTTCGTATCAAAGTGTTTTGGGTTATAGTAAGGTAAAAACCGTCCATGTTTATGTGTGGGCTGGTCTTACTATTATCTTTTCTTTTGAAAGGATTTTAAAGGTTAAACCAATGATTTGAGTTTACTCACACCAGTCCCATGACTGACCCAGAGTTTATTTTGTTTAGTTTTCCCTAAACTCTTGGGTGCCCAAATTTGTACGGGCAGTCAAGTAGTCAGGATTTCACAGATTCAATTGGAGGAGCTGGAAGCAGGAGGCTTCACCAGTTAGCTGTAGATTATCGTATTTCCGCTGTGTACTATGTTGTATCTGGAAACAGGTGTTTATAACTGTTCCAGAAATGACTGTTGTGCTCTGATGATGATATGTATATAAAGTTACTGATTTGTATTTCAAAAGTTATGTTATATAATATATTTTATTCGTTCTGCTGTGAATTTGTGATCTTCGTTTTTCTTCTATTCTAATATTTCATTCTTTCTATTTCTCATCCTCTAACTTCTTTCTAAAAATGATTCGTATTTCTGTGCAATTTGGGTTGGACGTGTGGTGTTTTTAGTCAACTCAGATAGCACGGATTTGCGGGTCGTTACAGTTGGTATCAGAGCTGGTTGCTTAATTGGTACGGATGATAGGGGGTTCTCGCTTCGCGTTTGGTGGCGAACGGGAGACTCTTACCCCTACATCTCCCGACAATGTGGGTTGGTCGAGTCGAGAGGCTGGCCATAAAAGCAGTTCCGAGGTATCTCTGTAAGCCACGGTGGGAGGTTAGCCCACTGCCCCAGGCCGTTACAGTTGGTATCAGAGCTTAGGTTGAGCGAACACCTAGGCTTTGGTGGGGTTTACTCATTAGAGATAGGGCCAGTAGCACCCTAGAATGAGTTGAGTGTATATATATGAGAGAGCGTATTTGTAAGTTGATATAAAAATTGTTTTATATTGTGTTGGCTTGTCTGTTGAGTGGTTTATGAATTCTGGTCGAATCGTGGGACGCCACGACGTCGATAGGAGTTTTTAAACACTTTAACAAAGGAATTGACATAATATTGTTTTAAAGTGGATAAATGAAATAATTTTACCCGAAAGGATATTTTGATATAAAAATAATTTTCTAGAATTATTTATTTATGGATGAGTTGGTTGCTATTATTATCATTAGATGTGATTATAAGAATTGAAATGGTTATGGATAACCAAATAAAATTTGTGAATACAAATGAGATGAAATAAAGTTGGATTGAAACCAGAACTGGAATTTAAATCCCGGGTGTTTGAAAAACATTTTCTAAAGTATATTAGAATAATATAGCCCTGTTTTGGGAAGATTTTGAATAAAATCATATTGAATGGATTTTGAAAGTGATAAAGCACTGAACTCACTTCGGTGGTTGGAAAATAACTCTGATGATGACTGCAGCACCATCAGTGTTCATTTTCGAGCTTCTAAGTGATGGATTGCTACCATAGTGAGATTTTCAAAGGAATTTTCTTGAGAAAAACAAGTTGTTTTGGAAATTTCAAATATTTTGAATTGGAGGTAAAATAAATATATGATTTCAAAAAGGATTTGAAATAAGAATCCGGGAATATAAATTCTGAAATTTAACTTAAGGAAGTTAAATAAATCGAAATAATGGAAACCGGTAAATGAACTGAAATTGAATATTCCCATGAAACTTAAAATACTTGAGTTAAGAAAATATGAAATACAGAGTTATAACAAAATAGGCTTTTGAAAGTTAACGGGTATGTAACATTTCTTCTACCTTAGTAATTTCGGGGACGAAATTCTTTTAAGGGGGAAGGAATGTAACGGTCCGGATTTTTTTCTATTTTATAATAAACATTTAAATTTATTTTAAATATGGGATTAGATATATAAATGAATTTTATATTGAATGTATCGATTAAATAATCGATATAGGATATAATTTCGAATATATCGAGTTATTAACCAACAATTTAATTCACAATTAAAACTGAATTGAAAAACAGTTCAGTGATTAATATAAATTCTGTTTGAAATTAGAACGATAATAGTAATTTATTATCGGCGAATTTAATTGTTTAAAAATTGATTTATATTTTAAATCGAGTTTAATTTAAATTCATTAATTTAAATTGTTCTCTCTTTTAACAATCGAATTGAATTTTAGAACTGGTCCCATTAAGTTCATAATATCGTATAAACTTGGAGACGTCGGTTGTTATGTGTCAATAAGGGTTCGGAACCCCTAAATGTAATTTAAACGGAAAAAAAAAATCAAAGCAAGATCTTTTCAAAATCTACAAGCCGACCTATCTCTTTAAAAGTACGCAGCTTGTTTTCTCGAGCAGTAAAAGTTGTCTCCTATTTTCTATATCAAGCAAACAAGTTTTAATGGCATGTTACGTCTGTTCTGGTCAGTTTCTATATATTGAGGCCATCGCCTTCATTCTCGTTCTCAAGACAATCTAGGCCTTCGTATATTCAAAATCAAAAGCTAGTCATTTATTTGCTCCATTCGATATACAAACTAAGTGTTTTTCTTCACCTCCTCAAGTCATTTCGAACCGACTTCAGAAAGAAAGGGAAATAAAATCGAAATCAGGATCGAGCATCGTAATTTGTAAGCCACGCGGTTTTCTGAAATTGATCCAAAGCATGGGATGCTGGTGTGGAGGGGGCGATGGGAATTAGTCGCGATATCTGGAAGAGTTCTCGGGGAGTTCGAATAAGCAAACGGTGAACTAGGGTTTAGACGTTGGCGGCATAGTGACTGAGTAATGCGAATGTACTGGTAAAAGAAGATAAGGGTACGAGTATTTGCTAATTTGGGGGTGCGATAGTTGATTTGGTGATGAATGGGAAGATTGGGGGAAAAGGTGTTCGAATGGAATACTGGGAGTGCGGTTTTTACTATGAGTGGAGAAGATCAGTTCGAGAGGGTGCTTAAGGAAAAGAGAGGGGACTGCACTGAGATCCGAGGTCAGAAAGGAACGTTCTTTTCTTTAATTCATTTTCGCAACGATGAGCGTTAGTGAGGGAGCGTGAATTTGGGTCAAAACAGTACTGTTGTTTGGATGAATGGAGAGCATGGTAAGGGAAGGACGTTGAGTTCATTTTTGATGGGGTTGGGCAAGTGGAAGTGCTGTCTGAAACAGGAATGGAAATGTTCAAGGTTGTTAGAGGGGAAATGCAGGTGGAACTCATGTTGATGCTTTGTAGGTGTTTGACGAAATGCAATGGTGAATTTGGTATGAAGGGCAACAGTTGTTTTCAAGGGATGTTTTGGATTCGATTAAAGAAGCAGGGAAAACTTCTTTATCGTTAACAGCGAGGTAAACATTTTATAAAATTTAATAATGTTTAGAATAATTTATTTTATAAATGTTAATCGATAGTTAAAATCAAATAAACTATAGGTGTAAGTAGATTCAACCCGAGTAGAATTCGTAGCCCAACAATACGAGATTTATCTGAATATTCAGCAAATCAGGTGAGTAAATCTCACTCACCTTTTATTTATAATTATTTTCACTTCGTAAAAATAATTGTTGTTGCTTGTTTGGATTTTTCTGCTTGTTTTATATATATTAGTTATTTAGGCTATTATATATATATTCGGTTGATTGATTGGTTGGATTCCCGCAGTCTCATTAGCGGATGCCCGCAGTTTCATAGCGGATGATTACCCTATACGCCCCACGCTATGATTAGTGGATGACCTTCTATACCACGATATTCTGCCACGAAGCAGAATGGGTATTATTTATGTGCTAACATCTGTGGATGCAGGAAAACAGGTTGGAGGAATCCAACTGGATTCCTCAAAAATATTTTATCTGTTTGTTTATTTGTTTGCATATATATTGTTATATATGATGTGTTATAAAAATAAATAATTGGTTGCTTTGTGTGTTTAAATATCACTGGGCTTAAGTAATGATATTTAAAAATATCATGAAAAAGGATATTTGAGAATTAGAAAGGAAATTCTATTTTTCTAAAATAGAATTGAAATTTGAAATTTGAATATAGAAGATTCAAATAGAATTGAATTTGAAATTTGAATATAGAAGATTCAAATAGATCCAAATAGAATTGAAAATGAAATTGAATAATGAAATTCCAATATAGAATTTGAATAAAGAAAATTCAAAAGAGGAATTCAAAAAGGATTTGAATAAAAGAATTTGAAATAGAATTTTGAGTATAGAAATTCAAATGGAAACTTAATAAAGGAATTTGAATATAGAGAATTCAAACAGAATTGAATATATAATTTGAATCGAGAATTCAAAAAGAATTGAATATGGAATTTGAATATAGAAATTCATAAAGGAATGTGAATAAAGGAATGTGAATAGAGGAATAAAGGAATTTGAATAATTGGATTTTAAATATTGAATTTCAAAAGAAGAATTGAAATGAATTTGAAATATTGAATTTCAAAGAAGAATTGAATTGAATTTGAAATATAGAATTTCAAAAGAAGAATTGAAATAGAAATTGAACAATAGAATTCAAATGGAATTTCAAGTATTGAATTTGAATATGAAATTGAAATAGAAATTTCAAGTATTGAATTTGAATATAAAATAGAAAAGGAAATTCAACTATAGAATTTGAATATAGGAATTTAAATGGGAGTTGAATAATGGAAATTTGAATTTAGAATTCAAATAGAAAAGGAAATGGAAATTTGAATTTAGAATTCAAATAGAAAAGGAAATAGAATTTGAACATAGAATTTAAATAAAAGCGAGATTTGAATTTGAATCAAGAAATTCAAATAGAGTTAAAATGGAGTTGAATTCATTTTAACGAAGTTTAAAAGTTTTTATATATATAAATATAATTAAAACGAACTCGTCGCAGCGCTGCAGTTCGTAAATTGGCGACTCGAACTTCAATTGAGTATACAGGACTCAATTGAAGTCGGAATTCTTTGAAACAAGAATCGTCAGGACCGGTTGAATAATAGTTTTCTAATGGAAGAGAAAAATCTGGATTTCATCGAATAGATTTTGAGTTATGTCAAAATCAAATTTTTAAAAGTGCAGCGCCAGAAACCATTAAAACCATAATGGATTTTATATAATAAGTATAGGGATTTTTAAGCAATTAGAAATCCGAATTTCCATTTAAAAACCTGGTCTTGAGTTAGAACATAAAGGTGAACTCAAGTGAAGTAAGAAAAGTGATTTTTCTGAAACAATAATCATATTTTTGATTATTGAATAGAATTAACTAAATCAAAGAAGAATTAGTTAATCGAGTGGTGAATTGAAGTCGAACTTTGAAAATTGATTTTTTTTTTAATTGTAAACATATATTTGAAATCGAATATAGAACTTAAATTAAAATTTGAATTCAATTAGTTGATAAGTAAGTTGAAATATATTTGAAACGTGTTATATGCATATATGCAAGCGAAATGGGCAAAGAGTTAGTTAAAGAGTTACTTTAACGAATTGAGTCAAAACGAGTGTATGAAGTTGAAATGAATTGTACAGGTATAGATATACCGGAGACAGTTATGGGATAAAGTGATGAAGGTATATAATTAGTGTGCTCGACAATAAGGTACATGTTTAATTCATATATGAGATTTTATGCGCCGTATCGGCAAGCCGCTTGGCTTTTTCTTTTTCTTTTTGAGATGAGAAGTTACCGGGAAGCTATTTGAAATTTCCCGATGCTCCCGATATAGGGGAGGTTATGGCGAATTTTTCCGGAAATTTAAGGAGTTATCATATTTTTAAGAAAATTTAACAACTAGAAATCTATATATAGATATATATATAGAATTAGAAAATGAAATGAACTTAGAAGTAGAATAGTAAAGTCGAAAAGAATATATATGAAATCAAAACTAGAATGAAGAATAGAAAGAGAAGCGTATACGTGTTTTATAAATGAATAATTGGTTTGTATAGTTTTGATTATTCGAGTAAGTAGTCTTGTCTGTTTTGACGTTATGAATGTTACTCAGTCAAGGTCTGAGAGGTAATTATACCCCAACTTGATTGGTTTCATTAACAACCGATAAATAGCAAAACTCAGTCTCGAAGATCAACGTTTAAAGAGATTTAGTTGAATGTATATATTTGGATTGTCGTAACGAAGTTTTACACAACATCCGTTTTAACCCAAATAAATGTAAACTTGGAAATGAAATAACAAATGTTTCTAAGTATAGAACTAAATGAGTTCGTGGAAGAGATAAGTGATTGGAATGTTTTCCAATTAAAATCGATAATATTTTCTAACTATAGAAAATAAAAGGAGGCGATACTTGTAAATATTTGGTTAACAAATATTGATAAGGAAATGGAGGAGAGATTTAATTAATGAAATATTAATTAAAGAGCCTAGTGATTTGTTTGATAGGTTTGGATGAACACTTGTTTTTATTCGTAAATCACAGACTATCGAAGTTTTTGACCATCGTTGTCAATATGGAGAGACCGGTTGGATTGTTATCCGAAGAACCACTCTGTATCGGCATAAGCATTGCGAACCAAGTATGCTGAATATATTGAAGACGGGGTAAATTACAAGGACTCTTTCTATTAAATAGAAATAGTGCCTTCGGTTTTGTTCAATCCCAGAACGAACGTAAATGGACAAATGTCTGACAAAGTATTTCCAATGATCAAAAGGGTTGGTCTGTATAAATATATATGGTTGCAACGGATTTATTCCCTTAGCATAACATCCAGAATATTTGTGCAAACTCAACTAGTGATTAACGGATCTGACGATGTGGAATTCAAAGTGATGGTGTCATCAATGAATGGTAAGTATTCGTAGCCTCAGGCCTCAACAACCGGAAAAGGACAAAAATCGGGCAGGCAGCATGGCTATGTGGGTCGCACCCATTAGGATGTATAATCACCTATCTAGAGGTTCATTTAATTTCTTATTCTATTCGATGTTGTCCCAGTCGGGAGGTGGTTGCTGATCCCAACCGTTGGTGATATACATTCGATACACTCAAGCGAAATGAGTGGTCGGTCATGTGTGGGCCGGGTTACAAGATGTTCTTGTTGAACCCAGTGTATTCATCTCTAGATGTAAGGACCCGTAACTTCCCCGTAAAGGAAAGCACGGATACTTTGAGAACAACACACAAAAGGACGCAGACGGAAGAACATTTCATTGTTATTACAACAATTCCATCAGATACAAGAATGTACAGAGTATAAGTGAATAATATACATTCGATAAATATCAGAGATTACAATAAATAACATATAATTACATCACAGCGGAAAATAATACAAAAGCACAACTAGAAGTAATGCACGGATACAGAGCTTTCCGAGCATCGTTCCAGCTGAAAATCAGGACCCTATGGATATAAATCTGCAAAACCAAAACTACTAGCTGCCCGTGCGGAAAATAGGGGCACCCAGAGTTTAGGTTAAAACAATAAACTCCAGGTCAGTCATGTGACTGGTGTGAGAACTAAAACAGTTATTAATATTGGTTTTAAAGTTTGGTAAATCAAGGGACCACGCCGTATAACACGGAACGGGTTTCCTCCCAAGAATACCAGTGCATAGAACAAACAGCGCAATGCTAAATAAAGAAAAATGAAGCTGTTATAAGACCCAGGTCCCATCACACAATGCAACGCAAGCCGGAGGATAGGGTTTTTACCTTATAACAGCCAAAGCATGCTTGATACGTTTAAAACACATTATTTTGATATTATAATAAGTGTATAGTGTCAAAACATTTCAATCATAAATATAAATCATAGACGGCATGAGTGCCCCATCCCACTATGTCGCCATACTAGGCTCTACAAATAAAGCCGAAATACACGTATTGGAAATTGGATTTCCGTCATGAGTCGAGGCAAGGGGCAAGCTCCTCTCCGCGTTCGAGACACTCTAGCAAATGCCTCAGGACCCCACTATGATCCTTTGGAATCACCAAGGCCGGTCCTCTCTTACTTTTGAGGATTAGTTATTCCTGAACACACGTTTCCCGGTCCTTACAGACCTATATCTGAGGCGCCTCGTATCCAACAACCACACAGGTGAAAAGTATATAAATGTCAGGGCTGGTAGGTCACTGACACCACCCTAGCTAGAAAGAAACGTCGTGCACTCCTTGGGTCCGTATCCCGTTTTTGACTCATACCGAGGTGTGAGGCTCGCGAATTCACGTTATAGACAAAGCTACGCCACACAGGCCGTGCTTTGATCATCAACCACAAGACTTTGCTTTTCAACAGAAGCCCTGATCAATTGCCACTTACGCGTGCCACACTGGCAATTCACTCCATGTGACTGATGTCCATCGATATACAACCTCTGAGCTCGTACGTCTCAGAGAAGGGCGTTAAGCAAGAGAATAAATTCTCCGCCGCCAAACAGATGTATATTTAATAGAGATCAATCAACACAGAATAAAATCCAATGTCAGACACACAATCCATTTACAAGTTCATTCTGGGTCTGAACGAAACCGGAGGCACTTTCCTCGCATATCCATCCATCTCCAAGTACGTCTGGACGATCACCGACTGTTTCCCTCATCTTGGGTGTACAGCCCAATCAAGATCATCAGTAATCACCCAAACGATGTGAAGACTTCCGGTCTTCAACCACCGTCTTCATCTTCGACATCTCGTCGAATCGGTTATTCAGAATGGGTATAACCCGGCCTTTCTGAATAACCCACGTTTATAATTAACAAATGTTACACAAGCACAATGAACGCCTCATTCCAATTCAGAATATTCTTTTATTCACAAAATCACATTCTTAGGGAAAGGTTCCCATTAATTTTATCAAAGATAAATTCTTCTAAATTTATTCTTTAATCTTCCTTTGGATATCATCTCAAACTAGTCGGGATTAATGAACCACACCGAAGTAATTATTTAGTTTTATTTCCCAATCCCAACCTATATATCCCATGGAGCGAAACTGGTGATACTCCATATCTAACACCACGGTGTTATCGGTAAAATTAATTACCATTTCACGTTCAAATCTAATTAAAGATTTAACTATCGCTTTGGAGCAAAACTGGTGGTACTCCACTCTCGATCACTTTTCAGATTTGATAATTTAAATTATCAATTCACATTTTAATCTAATTAAAGATTCATTAAAACTCCACTTAGCTTTAATCCTTTCAAAAATCAATATCCTGTCTTTAACTGGGTTAAAGAACCAATGTCATCTAAAACACGATTCACGATAAACCCAAATCACGTTTGATATTAAATACAAGGCTCTGAATAGAAAATATATCGACTTATATTCAATACCAAATTCTGAAACCAACAAATATCGTATTGGAAATAACGATATAAAATATATCTTTCAAATTTCCATAACAATATCTGTATAGTCACGAAATCCAACATCGAAATATCCCGAAGATAATTTCGATTCAGCTCCAGTCCAATCCACGTATTGGGAATATTGGTTATTTTTAAAATCGCTTTCAAATTCAATTTATTTATTTCACAAAGAAATTGATTTTAATTCTAGTTCAAAACTAGTTCATTTCGATAAAAATCTATTTTTATCTTTTCAAATGTGGAATTTTTCAGCCCAATTCTTTCCAATTCACATATTATAATTTTACACAAATTATAGATATTTTTAATAATTTTATCAAGGCCCGTACAGTCGATTTCCATCAACGGCCATCGAACTGCACTTACAGCGACCTTTTTCAAATTTGATTTGGACATAATTTCAAATCCAACCGTTAGATTTCAAATTTCTAATACTCATTGGAAAGCTCTTTTCGATACGAACCCAATGGTTCCGGTTTTAGGAGGATCCGACGGTCGGATCTCCCGTAATGTCCGTTTGAAATAAATGGTCGAAATTCGCGAACTGCCGCGGCGCGGCGTGTTCTAT
This sequence comes from Allium sativum, assembly GCA_030737875.1. NCBI lineage: Eukaryota > Viridiplantae > Streptophyta > Magnoliopsida > Asparagales > Amaryllidaceae > Allium > Allium sativum. The sequence goes on along the minus strand of CM060913.1, from coordinate 175,027,129 downwards.
TCAGGCCATTATATTATATATATAATATATATAATATATATTTCGTCGATTTCTATTTAAAACGAATTTTATAAATCGTTTTAAAATCGTTTCAAAAGCAATTTCAACTTTCTTTTCAATTCAAATCAAAATTGAATTCTTCTTTATAAATTCGTTTTAAAATTCATTTCTATTCAATTCAAATTTCAATTCAATTTGAATTCATTTCAATTCGCTTTCAATTCAATTTGAAATCGTTTTCAGTTCATTTCATTTCGAAATCGTTTTCAATTCATTTCATTTCGAAATCGTTTTCAATTCATTTCATTTCGAAATCGTTTTCAATTCATTTCATTTCGAAATCGTTTTCAATTCATTTCATTTCGAAATCGATTTCAATTCATTTCATTTCGAAATCGTTTTCAATTCATTTCATTTCGAAATCGTTTTCAATTCATTTCATTTCGAAATCGTTTTCAACTCATTTCATTTCGAAATCGTTTTCAATTCATTTCATTTCAAAATCGTTTTCAATTCATTTCATTTCAAAATCGTTTAAAATCGATATAAATATCATTCACGTCATAATGGCGTCAATCTAATCAACACGGCTTCATAAATTTCTATTTTCAAATATTCTTTTTCAAATATTTCTTTTTCAAAATAGTTGTTATTATCAAAATATTTCGTTCAACACATGACCAATCTCAATGGATGAGTACTGTCAACACATGAACCTTTATTTTATAATATTCTTTATTTTTCAAATTCGAATGAGGCCCAATCAATTACCATATAAAGTTAATTATATGGATTTTCATACAACACATGTATAATAGCATTGAAAAATAATCAACCATCAACCAAAGTGCACTACACTGTATAAGCATCAAATATAGATATCTAATGCTTATAACAGCCTGTCAATCAATCGATTGACATATTTAATCAATCAGGATGAGTGAACTTCAAATTTCATCCCAACACCCGTGTGGGGTTTCAAACTATCAAACACAGATTTTTATTCGTGCAGTTGGGCGATGTGTAAAATTTATCGACCCAATCGATATCAGTCAAATCAGTGTATATAAACAAATCGGTCGATTTGTCTATAAATATCTATTTACTCACTTTCACGTTAAAAATTATATTTTTAACGTCAAAACATTTTATTTTAACACATGAATTTCTATTAGTTCATTTATTCAATAAAATGATATTCTTATTTTTCTAACATATTTTAGAAAATTTCGGCGGCATAACGGCACGATACTAGAAACGGAACAAGGCCTAGCCTTATCCCCCGTCTAGTGAAGGCCCACGCCATTCACACATCAATCAAAATCATCAAACAACCAAATTCAAATCACATCATATAACTAATCTATGCAACCAAACAAACAAGTCCATGGTCTGTGGACGATTGTGTCGGGTGCTACTAAGCACCGTCTGTATCCTAGTATATATATATATATATATATAACTAGAAAAAGAAATTGAAAGGTGAGAAATTCTCACCGAAAGCTATCCACTCATCTTGATTCTTCTTTTAAAGAAATCTTCTTCATTCTCGCCTTTTTATCACCTTCGTTGCCCGTAGTCACTACATATATAAAAATCACACATTTTTATATTTTGATGTCTTTAAAATAAAAATCACATTTTTATTTGTTCACTTTCAATTTTAAAATCATATTTTTATAATCACTTTATATATTTAAAAATCGAATTTTACACAACGCTACTATATGGATAAAAATTATATTTTAATCTCGCTATTCTTCATATAAAGATCTCGCCTTTTCAAAAATATAGATTTCGCCTTTTCAGATATATAGATTTCGCCTTTATAAAAATAAAGTTTTCGCCTTTATAAAAATAAAGTTTTCGCCTTTATAAAAATAAAGTTTTCGCCTTTATAAAAATAAAGTTTTCGCCTTTATTTCGCCTTTATAAAAATAAAGTTTTCGCCTTTATAAAAATAAAGTTTTCGCATTTATTATTATTAAAATATCGTCTTTTTATTTTTAAAGATTTTACCTTTTCAATTTCATCCCTATAGAAATCACATTTTATTTTGCTACCTATAAAAAGATGATATTTTTAATATTCCTAACATGTAAAAATTATATTTTTAACTCTTTAAAAATATAAAAATCATATTTTTAATCTCTATATATAATAAAAATCAAATTTTTTTTATAACCTTTCTTATATGATAAAAATCTAATTTTTATAACTTTAAAACTGAAAATAAATTCACCTCTTTATACATATCGATCTTATATATTTTTCAAAGATTATTACATGAAAAAAAACTGAAAAGAAATTAAAAATAAATGTAAATAAATATAAAACTCACCTTATTTCGATTTTTGTTTCATCTACTGAGGAGGAGGGGGGTCCACCTATGGCGCCAGAGGTCGAGAAACGCGGGTGGAGGCTGTGGCAAGCCAGGGTGTTGCGGCGGTGTTCAGATCGAGGGATGGTGGCGCGTGGTCTTCGATTGAGATGGGGGGAATCGAGATCCTCGCTGGAGGAGTGGGGGTCGGAGAAGGGGGAAGGGCGTCTGGGCGGCGCAGCGCGTTCGGTGGCGGGCGATGGGTCAACGGCGGCTGCAGTTTCTTCTTTTCCCTTTTTTTTTATTTTAAAATGAATCGGGGAGAGAGAATACTGAGGAGGGGGGTGTATAAAAAAAGTTTTTATAAAAATTAAAATATATTATTTAATTTCTCCTAGGGTTGACTTTTCTTTCGAACCGGAAATTGGGCCCAGCGACTGTCATCCCTAGCTAATTACCCCCATTCCGAACACAATGGGATATGTGTCGTAAGCTGATTCGATAGTTTCGATCAGTTTTTGTCAAAATCAAAATATAACTCTATATATTGAATTTGAACGCGCATTTCAATTTACCGGGGTCACATACTAACTTGAAAAATTCCAGAAAAATATTTTCTAGCTTCGTATTGACGATACGGTCCTAAAAAAAACTAGTTTCGTCGAATTCTGAGACCGTTGGAAAAATGGCCAATTTCCAGTCGATTAAAATCAACTGAAACTGGTCAAACGCGTTTTCCTTTGCCACGCTCACATATTGATTCGAAAAATTATGAAATTTGGAATCTGTTAATAACATGACACTGCGGATCCAACAAAAGTGGTTTCGTCGAAATCCGAGGTCATTTGCAAAATGTCCATTTTTAAGGGCCTGAATTCCATAGCGACTATTCAGAATTTTCCACTGGACATATCTTTTAATTCCCGCTATGAAATTTTGATCTTTCGGATTCGTTGGAAAGATATTCTCTATTAGATCCTAATGTTTTTGGTTTCAGTAAAATCCAGATTGTTTTGCACCCGGTACATTCAATTGAAGTTTGAAATCGAATTATCGAACTACCGCGCCATTTTCAATTCTATTTATAATTATATATAATTATTTATATTCTAACGACGACGCGTATAATATATACGTCGAATTCTATTCAAAACAAATTTCTCGTCGATTTTATTTAAAATTATCTATTTTAAATATTCAAAATTCGCTAAAATTGCCAAAATAAAAAATTTCAAACTGGCTCGCATTTTACGGGTTGTTACAATCTCCCCCACTTAAAACTTTTCGTCCCCGAAAAGGAACAAAGTCGAAAGTGATTTGATTAATCAACTCTACATTCGATCTGGCTTCCATTCTCCAACTTTTCAGTTTCTGAGAATTTTCAAAATTTCAAAAATTTGGCTAACACCCTAAATTTTTGAAAAATTTCGCCATAACCTCCCCTGCACCGGGAGCATCGGGGAATTTCGAATAGCTTCCCCGGTCCTTCAGATCTCAAAAAGAAAAAAGAAAAAGCCAAGCGGCTAGCCAATAGGCTCACAAAATCATCATCACCCAAACAAAACAGGAAATTATGTAGTAAACATGTACCTATTTGTCGGGCAAACAAATTTTATTCTTCGGCTCTAGCCTCTTTGCTATGACCTGTTCAATGTAAGTATATGTATGCATGCATATGCGACCAATTTTCAATATAAGTCAATATGTGATACACTTAGGCTAAATGGTTCAAAATTAGCAAACAAATAAACAAACAACACAAACATCAATCAATTAGTCGATTAACGTTTCAAATTCATAATTTTGATACATATACAAAAAATCATGTTTTTGATGCCAATTCACAACAAAGTGTTCTAGCTATATAAGTTTTGGTTCTCACACCAGTCTAATGGAAATATATAGATATCACACCTTCGAAACACGAATATAAATACTGATGATGTGGCCACATCACTAGAATTATCCCCGGGTGTCTAGAATGTGATTCTATATCTATCCAGTATATTAAAACTTCGACTATACGTTCATGACGCGTATATGCAAAATCTTTATATACTCGATTGTCCATATTCAAAATAAATAAATATTCAAATACGTATAAAACGATTTAAATTTCAAAACAAAATTGTTTTCATTTGAAAAAAAATAATCTTCACACTCGTTCTAGGATACTACAGATCCTATCTCTAACGAGTCATTCTAATTGGATATTACTAACCCAATATCTGATGAATTCTTTCGTATGGTTCTAATGTGTCTTATTCTCGAGCTCTGTAAACCAAAGCTCTGATACGAACTGTAAGGACCCGTAACTACCCCGTAAAGGAAAGCACGGATACTTTGAGAACAACACACAAAAGGACGCAGACGGAAGAACATTTCATTGTTATTACAACAATTCCATCAGATACAAGAATGTACAGAGTATAAGTGAATAATATACATTCGATAAATATCAGAGATTACAATAAATAACATATAATTACATCGCAGCGGAAAATAATACAAAAGCACAACTAGAAGTAATGCACGGATACAGAGCTTTCCGAGCATCGTTCCAGCTGTAAATCAGGACCCTTTGGATATAAATCTGCAAAACCAAAACTACTAGCTGCCCGTGCGGAAAATAGGGGCACCCAGAGTTTAGGTTAAAACAATAAACTCCAGGTCAGTCATGTGACTGGTGTGAGAACTAAAACAGTTATTAATATTGGTTTTAAAGTTTGGTAAATCAAGGGACCACGCCGTATAACACGGAACGGGTTTCCTCCCAAGAATACCAGTGCATAGAACAAACAGCGCAATGCTAAATAAAGAAAAATGAAGCTGTTATAAGACCCAGGTCCCATCACACAATGCAACGCAAGCCGGAGGATAGGGTTTTTACCTTATAACAGCCCAAGCATGCTTGATACGTTTAAAACAAATTATTTTGATATTATAATAAGTGTATAGTGTCAAAACATTTCAATCATAAATATAAATCATAGACGGCATGAGTGCCCCATCCCACTATGTCGCCATACTAGGCTCTACAAATAAAGCCGAAATACACGTATTGGAAATTGGATTTCCGTCATGAGTCGAGGCAAGGGGCAAGCTCCTCTCCGCGTTCGAGACACTCTAGCAAATGCCTCAGGACCCCACTATGATCCTTTGGAACCTCCAAGGCCGGTCCTCTCTTACTTTTGAGGATTAGTTATTCCTGAACACACGTTTCCCGGTCCTTACAGACCTATATCCGAGGCGCCTCGTATCCAACAACCACACAGGTGAAAAGTATATAAATGTCAGGGCTGGTAGGTCACTGACACCACCCTAGCTAGAAAGAAACGTCGTGCACTCCTTGGGTCCGTATCCCGTTTTTGACTCATACCGAGGTGTGAGGCTCGCGAATTCACGTTATACACAAAGCTACGCCACACAGGCCGTGCTTTGATCATCAACCACAAGACTTTACTTTTCAACAGAAGCCCTGATCAATTGCCACTTACGCGTGCCACATTGGCAATTCACTCCATGTGACTGATGTCCATCGATATACAACCTCTGAGCTCGTATGTAACGAACCGGGATTTTCGACTCCGAAAATCAACATCAAACTACCATGTTGACTATTCAGACATCGAACATTCCAGATCATTTATAGAAAGAAGTTAGAGGGTGAGAATAGATAAGATAGAAATATTAGAATAGAAGAAGAAGAAGAACACCACACAGAGTCTCACATCGCAGCGGAACAAAATATAATACAGAAATAATCTTTATTGAAAGCTTTAAAATACTTACAGTATCAGAGTACGTCATACACTGGGACAGTTATACTGGCATGTTCCCATATACAACACACAGCGGAATAGCAGCTATATAACATCATACGTCTGAACACCTCCAGCTCGTCTCTTCACAACGGTCGATAACCTGAACCTGTACAACCCGGTCTAATCCGAGCATTTACAAAACACCGGGTCAGTCTGGTGAACCAGAGTGAGACAAACTCGCACAGTAATAAGGGTGAACCATCCAATCATGATTTTAAAGTTCAAAATCTTTTCAATAGAAAAGGGTAATCATAAGACCAAATCCACACATAAACACGGACGGTTTTTACCTTACGATAACCCAAAACAGTTTTGAAACCAATATCTTGTCTGATATTATAATAATGTCTAAATACAAGTAACTAACAATCTAGTGGAACGCTTGCATCTCACGCTTCACATATATAGGATACAATCAAAAACCCCAGGCGCTTATTGGAGATTGGATTCCAACTTGACAAGGTTTGGGACCACCTGCCGATCGTGTATCTCTAGAGACGAATACACTGGGTTCAACAAGAACTTCTTGCAACCCGGCCCTCACATGACCGACCACTCATTTCGCTTGAGTGTATCGAATGTATATCACCGACGGTTGGGATCAGCAACCGTCTCCCGACAAGGGACAGCATCGAAACATAGATTTAAGAAACAAATAGGTTTTCCTCTAGATAGGTGATCATACACACTAATGGGAGCGACCCACATAGCCATGTTGCCTGCCCGATTTTTGTCATTTCCCGGTTGATGAGGCTTGAGGCCAGAATTAACTTCTGATCATCTGGTCACCATTCACTTTGAATGCCACATCGTCAGATCCGTCAGATATCACTAATTGACGTCCACAAAAATACTCTAGCCGAAAGCTAGAGAATGGCAATTCCCTGCCAACAACTATCGTATGTTTGAAGAAATCAACGTACGTGACCCTTTGGGAATACTCTGTCAGACATCCGTCCATACAATTTCATCCAGGAATAGGATGAACCGAAGGCACTCTCCTACCGCATCTATATAGGAATCACCCCATGGATCAGTAGCGAGAAGTCCTTGCAACCCGTAGAATCCAACCACGACAGAATCACAGTTTATCTCTGCTTGCCAGGCAGAGAATATTAGTGGTTCTTCCGTGTATGAAAATCCACGGTCTTCAATGCTCCACCTCGATCATCTTCTGATATCTTCATGTATTTATTGGACGGAATGGTTTTCAAATATAAATTCGATCCCGGTCTTTCCATACCAACAATCGTATTGGACAAATTTGATAGTCGGTGATTTAACTATCAAAATAAACAGTGTTTCAAACATGACACTCCAATGAGTCCACTGGTTCAGTATTCAGCATCACCTGGCCTTTAACAAACTGATTTACTTTTGGTTAAATTGAAACTTCCAATTCCTTTCATATTCAACAATACGATATTTGAATAACTCTAATTGATTAATTAACATTCGTCTTAACTCCATTCGCTTGACTCTAGATCACAGCGATCACAATGGTTACGCCTGAATCCCTCAGGAAACATCCGACCGCCGTAGGCTATCTGCAGCCCTGCGAATTACGCTAGCAGTCGTACGAAATGGCAACTTAGCCGAATAATTATGTTTGGCTAATTCTATCTCGAATAACTATATTCAGTTACCCACTTAAATCTTCTTTCAAATCATCCTTTAAATTCGGAAATCCATTAGCTTTAACAAAGAAACTTATAGCACATATGTTATAACAATAGCGTTATAATTACTATTTAGGTTTACATAACAACAGCGCTATAATCGCTGTTTAGGTTTCAAAATATATCCACTAACGTCTCTTACGATTTACCAACTAATACTATCTTCAGATAACCCCGATGTTGTTCAAGTTGGGGTATTATAATTACCTCTCAGACCTTGATCAACAACGTTCTTATCCTCAGATAAATGTCAGTTGTAATCCAACACCAAAATTCCACTCCAGTCTCAAAACAAATCCCACTTATAAATTGGCTTAGTTATACAATCTTATGACCCATTTCTTTATCCCCAAATTTCACTTTCTACCGATCTCCTTTCATATTTTTTCAACCCTTATCCACTTTGGAGATCTTATTTCCCTTGTCCCATTTTTACTTGATTTCACTCTCACATAACGTTAATGTAAAGTTAACGCTTTACACTTTAAATCTCACTTAAAACCCCTGGTTTATAATAAACCCTCTTTATCGTAATCTCCTTTCACTTAATTCATATAATTGAGTACGTTTATTTCCTTTCACCATTCAATTTGCTTGCATCTCACATTCGGTAACTTTTTAAATGAATTCCCATTTAAAAATATATTCCTAACTTTATCATTAATTAAAATAATAACTTATTTCAAACATTAACTACTTTAGTAGTTAATCCCTTTATTAACTAAATTAAATATTAAATCCCTTTTAAATCCTTATTTAAATTCAAACAGTATTCATTTAACTATTTTAGTCAAAACACATTAACTTGGTAAACAATTCTAATTCCGAACGGTCGATTTAATTAACTCAAAAACTTGATTATCTCATTAACCGATTTCAACAATCCTCGCTTTAAAAATATAATTAATTTAGATAGATTCTAATTATTTGTTTTCCTTACAAAACAAATTTTCAAGGTTTAACCATTTAATTCATTTCTTATTCTTCAACTGGTAAATCTGATTAACATCAGCATTTGCTTTGCAAAATAAATTCATAACAAATCAAAGTCTTAAACAAATAAAATATTTGTTTATTTCTCTTAAATAACTTTTATTCAAATAATATAATTCAAATCTAACTCTGGTTATAAAATAAATTTTATAACCTCAACTCTATCGATTCACCTGACGGTGAATCAATACCTATAACTCGATTGGTTTTAAAGGCCATACTCTGCCAAACACTTAACTAATATCACCCATTGGTTTAAACTAAACAGATGTTGAATATCCAGTCAATAATCAACCATCAAATCAATCACACAAATAGATCAGTTCATATATGATCATATGAAAATAAATAATATATTTGAGGAATCCGATTGGATTCCTCCAACCTGTCCTTCCCTGTATTCAATGGTTATCTCAAATCCGACCATTCAGTTTTGTTTAACTGATAACACTAAATAGCAACCATTCAACATCAACCACAAGCAATTCAAACATTTCAACCATTTAAACATGTTTATAAATAAACGTGACCAACAGGGTGAGTTACCTCCGTTGGGACCAATCGTTAAAATAACGATTTGGTATTTCGCTGAAATTAAACACAGTTTAATTTCATCGGTTAAATCAGCCAACAAACAGTCAATTATTGGCAAACAGAACACACAAAATAAAAACCCAATTTATATAAAATATAAAAAGGGTAACTGAGTGAGTTTAACTCACCTTTGATTTGATTTGTCGTTGAGCGGTTTGTTTTCAGTTAAATTCAACTGAAAATTAATGTCGTCTCCATTCCTGTCCAGACTAGTTTCAGAATGTTCGGTTCACCAATACGATCCCGTCGGTATATGGTTCGTCGGATTCTGTCGAGATATGTACCAGTTATTAATAACTAAAGGTTAAAATGAATAAATTAAATTAACTAATTATTTAATTAACCCTAATCACTATAATTAAACTAATTAATTTCCGAAGCATTTAAACCAATTACTACTCCCTAATCAAGATTTCATTTAACTAATTACATGTTGTTCCTTAATTAACATTTATCTCTAACTGATTTTAATTAATCTAATTAATCCTAAATTAACTCACTTAATTATGTAAAAATATAAAATAACGGCTGACCCCTACAGTTCGTTACCCGCTTGGATCCTTCATTCGCCAGGACAACCAGAACGCAAGCTCCACCTTGGCTTCACCTTATCCGTCCAACCTTGCTTCGCTCTTCCCAGTACGCTACTCTTCTTCCCACTACAACTCACGTAACCTCCTTCCATCCTTCCCAGCTACCTTCGCATGTAGCTGTAACCATCCCTCCCCATATACCTTCTACTACTTTGCTTCCCACGTTCAAACCTCATTCCTCCCACCGCAAGAGCCAACGCTACATCACACACCACTCATGCAGGCTGTCATTTTCGATTCCTTCTTTCCCCTCTTTTTTTTTTCGTTTATTTCATTTTGGGTATAACAGTGAAAGGAAGTGGTGGGTATGAGTACGAGATGGGAAAGAGGCTGCGTGTATTTATAGTGTCTGCTGCCTTGGCCATCACGGTCTTCACTTGTTTGGCGCGCAAGGTATTGCTGGTAGGTCTGCGTGTGACTTAGCTAGCTGTGGCACTTCACAGCTGTTTGAAAAGAGGTTCACATGACTTGTCGGCTGAAATTTTAAAAAGCTATGAATGAACAGTTGAGAGTAGGCATTAGTATATGGTTAAATTTTAGTATGCAGACGTATTTGATGTGAAAAAACATAGGCCAGCAAGCTGAGTTCTCTTCTGAGTCTGCACGTACTTCAGTGTACAGAGTGGACAATAAAAATAAAATATTATTCATTAAACTTCAACACGAAGTAACACGCGGAAACTACCCCTAACGATTTCTGTCTACTGATAAAAAGGATGTTCTTAATGTAAAAAGATATTCCAGACCCAATGAGACTAGTTTCGTCAAAATCCGAGGTCGTATGAAAAATTTTCCTTTATGAAACCAGAAATGAACACGCGTTTAATTTTTCCACGGTCATTAGGTAAATCAAATCCACTTGAAACTGCGAACATCGACAATAACTTTTCGATACGAACCCAACGGTACTAGTTTCGTCGAATTCTGAGACGGTTGCCCCGGAAGGCTATTTTTACCCCGAACCGCCCTACCCTTTTTAACGCCAAATTTCTCGATCTCTAAAAATAACAAACTATATACATATCCTGACTCTAATCGATGATACGAACTCAACGGAACTGGTTTCGTGGCCTAATTCGATTGTCTGCTCATGTTATGCCAAATATCTTTTTATTTATTTAATTGCGCGTTATAGAAATTGAACGGGCGTTTACGGCTACCGTGGTCACATACGACATCGGTCCTCCACGCAGTTTGATTTTCTGACAATAATTTAACGATACGGTTCTAATGAAACTGGTCTCATCGAAAATAGAGTCCGTTTACAAAACGGCTATTTTAAGGGCCTATAATTTAATAACGATTTTCCATAGCGACTATTTCAAAATTTGATTTGGCCATAACTATCAAACTATAACACGAAATCTAGATTTTTCTCTTTCATATGAAAATTATCATTATTACGGTTCCAACGTTTCTTGTTTCACAGAAATCCGACTTATATCGAATCCTGTATTCTCAGTTGAAGTTCAAAACTTCATTTCACGAACTGCACGCCATTTTCAAGCTCGTTTTATAATATATATAAATATATAACGTTCAACTTCGTTTTAAATAACGAGTTAGATAATAATTCCATCGATATTCCAAATATAATATTTAAATTAAATAATTTAAATTACATATTCGACTGTCAAAAACACGGGTCGTTACATTCTTCCCCCCTTAAAATAATTTCGTCCTCGAAATTGCTAAGGTAAGAAAGAACGTTATAAACTCATTAATTTCCAAATCCAATTTTAGCTTCAATTAGAAACCTATTCAATACTGTATATAGATATTTTCAAAAATATTGAAAATTTTCTAACACATTATATTTCCGAAAAATTTCGCCAGCACCTCCTCTGTATGGCTCAATCGGTACAACCACTACTCGCCTCTCTGGGCCTTCTCCAGTCCAAAATAAAACAGCCAAGCTGTTTGCCAAATAAACTCATAAATCACCAAACCCATATGAAAATAAACATGTACCTTTTTGTCGGGCATATCACTATATCTCTTCCATCTGCTACCTGTCAGCTTATACAAATGCATTCCCAACGAAATTCCAACTTTATCCTCAAGACCAAATTCTTCACGTGTCCAAGCCAAATCCCATTCTTAACTCAATTTCAATCCATTACCAATTCCAACTCTTAACTTACCCGTCCAACACCATTTAAGATTCCTGCCTCACAATTCAAAATCTGATTCTACTTAATATATTATATCCTGATTCAATTTCCAGTTAACTGGTTTCAATTTAATTCATATTTGCTTTCACAATTTCTATTTAATGTTGTCTTTGTTCAACAATTTCCCTGGGAGTTTTTTAAATAGTTCAAACCTTTCAAAAATCAAATATTCCTTTTCAGGATTCAAAACAACTTGTTTTTCTCAAAGCAATTCAAAACAAGCTTTTTGGTAGTAATCCGTCACTTAAAACTCGGAAATGAACACTGATGATGTGGCCAGCATCATCAGAGTTATTTCCCAGCTATCCAAGTGAGTTCAGTACTATATAATCATTCAAAATCATATTTAAACATTTCCATTTTTGAAATCTTTTCAAAATACCACCTCAAAGTTTGTAAAACAAATTTAAAATCTCCGAGGATCTTAAATTTCTCATATATTCAATTCAAGTTCATTTGCAGTCACCTTTCCCACTTTTGGGAATTTTAATTCAAATTCTGATTTTAATTCCAGATTTAATTCATCTGTTTTCATATTATACGAATTCTAATTGGTTATTTATATAACCATTTCAATTATAATCAACCAACACATCCAATGTACTATAATACTTCAAATATATATCATTCTTTTATATTAAAATATAATTTGGGTAGAATTATTTCATTTACCCTCTTTCAAAAACATACTGTGTCGAATTATTCTGTTCAAGAGTTTAAAACACTTATCGACACAGTTTGCATTACTGTATCGACCAGAATTCATAAACTACTCGACAAACCAATCAACACAATATAAATAGTTTTTATATCAATTTACAAATACGCGCTCATATATATACACTCAAACTCAATCTAGGGTATTGCTAACCCCATCTCTACTGAGTCACGCCACAGAGCCAAGGTAATTACTTAACCTTCAGCTCTGATACCACTGTAACGAACCGGGATTTTCGACTCCGAAAATCAACATCAAACTACCATGTTGACTATTCAGACATCGAACATTCCAGATCATTTATAGAAAGAAGTTAGAGGGTGAGAATAGATAAGATAGAAATATTAGAATAGAAGAAGAAGAAGAACACCACACAGAGTCTCACATCGCAGCGGAACAAAATATAATACAGAAATAATCTTTATTGAAAGCTTTAAAATACTTACAGTATCAGAGTACGTCATACACTGGGACAGTTATACTGGCCTGTTCCCATATACAACACACAGCGGAATAGCAGCTATATAACATCATACGTCTGAACACCTCCAGCTCGTCTCTTCACAACGGTCGATAACCTGAACCTGTACAACCCGGTCTAACCCGAGCATTTACAAAACACCGGGTCAGTCTGGTGAACCAAAGTGAGACAAACTCGCACAGTAATAAGGGTGAACCATCCAATCATGATTTTAAAGTTCAAAATCTTTTCAAAAGAAAAGGGTAATCATAAGACCAAATCCACACATAAACACGGACGGTTTTTACCTTACGATAACCCAAAACAGTTTTGAAACCAATATCTTGTCTGATATTATAATAATGTCTAAATACAAGTAACTAACAATCTAGTGGACGCTTGCATCTCACGCTTCACATATATAGGATACAATCAAAAACCCCAGGCGCTTATTGGAGATTGGATTCCAACTTGACAAGGTATGGGACCACCTGCCGATCGTGTATCTCTAGAGACGAATACACTGGGTTCAACAAGAACTTCTTGCAACCCGGCCCTCACATGACCGACCACTCAATTCGCTTGAGTGTATCGAATGTATATCACCGACGGTTGGGATCAGCAACCGTCTCCCGACAAGGGACAGCATCAAAACATAGATTTAAGAAACAAATAGGATTTCCTCTAGATAGGTGATCATACACCCTAATGGGAGCGACCCACATAGCCATGCTGCCTGCCCGATTTTTGTCATTTCCCGGTTGATGAGGCTTGAGGCCAGAATTAACTTCTGATCATCTGGTCACCATTCACTTTGAATGCCACATCGTCAGATCCGTCAGATATCACTAATTGACGTTGTAAAGACCCGAAAATTCCCGCTCTTTGAATCGACCATAAACCACACGGGTCTGACCCAAAGGTTGGAAATCTTCGAATACTTTAACTTTGGGAATACAATACATCAGAACAATAGCAGCAGACTTTTATTACATTACAATAATGTTACATCAGAGTATAGAATATATCAGAGTACATTGAAATAAAATTACAGCGGAAGATAAACTACAAAAGATTTAATACATTAAATAAAATACAGTAAACAGCGGAAGACTACTAAGCTCTGGACACAGCTTTAGGCTTCGATCCAGGATCCTGCTAAAAGAATAGATATCTGCAAAAAGCTACTCGACTGCCCGTGTGGAAAAGAGGGCACCCGAGTTTGCAAAGTGAAACAAACTACGAGTCAGTCATGGGACTGGTGTGAGAATTCTAAACTAACATAACTAATAAGACAAATCCAAGGACCACGCCACTTTCGCGGAACGGGTTTACTCCTATGGATTGCCAGTGCATAAACCAAAGTAAATCGAGAAATAATGCAATGTCTTTTTGGAAAAATGAAACCATTATAAGACCCAGGTCCCATCACACAATGCAACGCACACCAGAGGATAGGGTTTTACCTTATAATGGTCAAAAGATGCTTGATACGTATAAAACGGATTTGATATTATTATTAGTGTATATATGTTTTAATAAAAAGATTTGAATCATAAGTATCAATCCTAGACGGCATGGTTACCATATAGCATGTCGCCAATACTAGTTCTACAATCAAAACCGCAAGGGCGTATTGGAAATTTGGATTCCATCATGAGTCGAGGCTAGGGGCAAGATCCTCTCCGATTCGAGACACTCTAGCAAATGCCTCAGGATTCCCCGCAGTGAACCCTTGGAAGCGGTAGGGCCGGTCCCCGCCTATGGGCAGTGGATTGGTTATGCCTGAACACACGTTTCCCGGTCCCTTTGGACCTATAGTATGACCACCAACGGCCTATATAAAAAAAACGAGGCGCCTCAAAATCCATCAACCACATAAGTAAAGTGTCAGGGCTGGTAGGTCGCTGACACCACTCTAGCTAGAAAGAAACGTGTGCACTCCCTACGGTCCATATCCCGTTTTTGACTCATACCGGGGTGTGAGGCTCGCGAAGTCACGGTATACACAAAGCTATGCCTAAACAGACTATGCTTTGATCATCAACCACAAGGCCCTGCTTTTCAACAAAAGCCTTGATCAATGCATCTTAGTATGCCACATTGTCAGTCCATACTATACCATTGATTTCTGCCAATATATAACCTCTAAGCTCATATGTCTCAGAGAAGGGTGTTAATCACCAAGCAGATATGTATTAACAGAGATCAACGAATGTAGTATAAAGGACTACAACGTCAGACATACATTCCATTTATAAACTTATGCTCTGGGTCTGAGCGAAAGTCAAATCCGTACAAATCAACACTACGTCCGGATAACTACCATCTTAGCCCCGTCTTGGGAGCAAATCAATCAAGGACCTCAACGCTAGTTACCCATTCGATGTGAAGATCGTCGGTCTTCAATCGCCGTCTTCAACTCTTATATTTAAAACGTCGTATAATCATTTGAAATGAGATTGAACTCGGTCTTCTCAAATGATTCTCGCATATATATATATATATAATTTGAAAACATTTCATATCGTTATTAATATTTGATAACAACATATCGCTGTTTTTATTTATATAAAAATAGCCTAAATTAATTTAACGACGCTTCAGGTAAATGGGCAACCCTGGCGTTGTTTTCAACCAAATTTGATTTACACATAACTTGAAATCTAACCGTTGGATTTTGGCGAAATTTATGTCATTGGAAAGATCTTCCCAAAGCGGTCCAAACGGCTCCAGTTTTGGGAAAATCCGACGGTCGGATTTCTCTGTATAACCGTTTAAAGTTACGATTGCCGATATGCGAACTGCCGCGCGCATTCCGTTTAATTTATAATTTATATTTATATATATATAAATATAAATCGCTTGACTATTCCAATTTCAAAAGTCTATTTTTTTTCTATCGCATCTAAAATGACGATAAAAATATCATTTTTAATAACTCTGTTTTGTCTACACTAAATGTAAATAAATTATACTTTTTTCTATATTTTGTTTTATTTACCTAAATGTAAATAAATTATGTTCTTTCTATGTTTTAATTTATTTACCTTAAATAAATTACATTTTTTTCTTACCCTATTTATTTACCTAAATGTAAATAAATATATTCTTATCATTTTCTTACTTATTTACCTAAATGTAAATAAATGTTTTACTTTTACTTTTGTTATATTTAATTACATTAATTGTAAATAAATGTATCTAATTTCTTATTCATATTTATTTACACTATTTGTAAATAAATAGTTTCAATTTCCTTTGCCAATCCTATTTACATAGTAAATGTAAATAATTGTATTTCTTTAATTCCTTTCTAATATTCCTTTTTAACCTAAAAAGAATATCTTATGTTAATTCTTTTCTAACCTTTCTTTTTATTATTTACATAAGAAAATGTAAATAATTACCATTTACAAATTGGTTCTTTTTATTTACATAAGAAAAATGTAAATAAATCCTTATTCACATAATTATTATTTTTAATCTTTTTATTTACATAGGAAAATGTAAATAAATTTTAATTCACATATTTGTTCTATATTTTCTATTTATTCTTAATTACATAATATGTAAATTTCTTCCTCATAATTTTAATTACATAAAAATGTAATTTTATTTCTTATAATCTTAATTACATATAAGTGTAATTTTCTTTACAGTGTAAAACATATTCTTTTAATTACATATAAAAATGTAATTTAAATAATCTCTTATTTACCTAATGTAGATATATATGTTTTATTTATTTACCCTAAATATTTTGAAGTAATTTACATATGCTTTAACCTCTCACATTGGATAGGATTTGTTGTGATTACTGGACAGCCGGGCGGGTCCGGGCAGGTTTACATCACAACTCAATCCAACCTCGGGTTACACATATTATTTCTTATTCAACAAAATATATTTTTTTTTTCTACTTTAACAAAATGTCTATTTTATCTTTTATCCTTTTCATTCTTAATACATAAAAAAAATGTACCTTTTTCCTTAATTCATATTTTTTTTTACAAAGTCTACATTCCAAAAGAGAACTATATTTCCTAATGCATATATTAGATCCATTATATAACATGACGGTGAAATTTGACGTCATCTCAACTAAATTATCACACAATGCAAATTTGTGTTATTACTACAATATTAATAAGATGATGTAAATTTGCGTCATCATAAAAATGTTAACGCGACATATGAATTGGTGTCATCACAATAAGGTTAACATAACAGACAAATTCGTGTAGTCACAATGAGGTTAACACAACAGATAAATTTATGTCGTCACAATGAGGTTATGATTGGGAGTGGAATTTCCATGAACCAACACAAAGGCCTCACCTTTATTTATTTTATTGTAAATGAAAATAAAGATTTTTAAACTTACATTTTTATATATATAAGTAGAAATAAAGTTTTCAATAAAATGTTCATAAATAAAGGTAAAAATTGGTATTTTAGTTTGTAGACATGACAAAAATAAAAATTTGTCCTTCTACTTATGTTGACAAAATGAATACAAAAATTGTCCCTTTATTTTGTAAACAAATTGAGCACAAAAATTTGTTCTTTTATTATGTAACAAAATGAACACAAAAATTTGTTCTTTTATTATGGTAACCAAATTAGCATGAAATTTGCCTTTTTACTTTGTAAACAAAATCAACATAGAAATTGTCTCTTTTTATCTGTTAACAAATTGACATAAAATTTTATCCCTTTTATTATGTTAACAAAAACAAAGGATAAAAATTTATATTTTATTTTGAAATCAAAATAAGGAATAAAATTGGTATTATATTTTGTAAACAAAACTTGTCTTTTTATTTGACAAAACAATGTTAATAAAAAATGTTCTTTTAAACCTTGTCCTTTTATTTAACAACAAAATGTCTTTTACTCTTTAACTTTTATTTAGAAAGACAATTGTAAATAAAATGTCTTCTTAATTGTGTTAACAAAATTTTGTCCTTTTTGTTATGTAAAAAAAATTACATGTTAAAGATGTCTTTTATTTTACTTGTAAACAAGATAAACAAAGCAAGAATAAATGTTTTAATTTTTATTTAAGAAAAAGAAAAAAAAATAAAAAAAATGAGAATAAAATCAAAGTAAAACTTTGTCATTTATTTTGTCAACACACTTGTCTTTTTATCTTATAAACAAAATTTGCCTTTTTATCATGTAAACAAAATAACATAAAATAATTCTTTTTATTATTTTATACAAAATAAACAAGAAATAATCCTTTTTTATTTTGACAATTAAAATAAAAATCAAACTTTCCTTTATTTGTGAATCAAAAGATTTAACTTTCTTTTATTTGTGAGTCAAAATGTTCTTCTCTTCCTTTATACTTTTATTTGGTGAATCAAAGATGTGGACTTTTCTTTTAATTTGTAAACAAAAATTTGTCTCCTTATTATGTAAACAAAAATTACATAAAGATTTGTCTTTTTATTTGTAAACAAAAGTAATGTTAAAAACTTGTCCTTTATTTTATTAACAAAATTTATATTAAAAACTTGTCATTTATTTTGTAAGCAAAATTTATATTAACAATTTCACTTTTATTTTGTAAACAAAATATATGTTAAACTTTTGTCCTTGATCTTGTGAAACAAATAAAGATTTTAACTTTTCTTTTGTTTTGTTTTACAAAAACAAGATTCAGCATTCTTTTGGTTTTTAGAGAGAAATAAAAATGAAAACAAAAATAAAATAAAAATAATAATAATAAAGAAAATAAAGATGAGGATTTATAGAGATTCATCAGAATTTACAGATCTAGAAGCACATGGTTTTATCATAGCATCGCAGGTATTACAAATCACAATCAATCATACATTACAGTACAATACAAGCAGATCAAACACCAAAATTTTACCACATCACAGCATAGATTAAATAATATACAGACAGATGTTTAACTGAATGAATAATTTAATAAATTATTTAAATTGTAGAAATCAGAGATTCTCACATAAACATGCTTATCCGAAGATTTTTAAGGCAAGAGAAAATAATTAAATTTAGATTTAATTAAAAGTTCAGAATATCTCACCTCGATATTCATTCCTTCAAAATTCGTCTGTTTAGATTTGAATCCGTCTTAAATCCAAATTCGCTCCTTTTCTGTTTCGATCCGTCCCATCCCATAGATCTCCGCCTCACGATCCCAGCATTTTTCGTTTCGCTGAATTTCGTTAAGATTTGAATGAGATACACGTGTTTAGACATTGGAAAATTTAAATAAATAAATTATTAAATTATTAACTATAACAACTTTTGAAAGAGTGTTACCCTCCCGTTTAAATCCCTTTCTCCTACGTCGAGTCCTTCGATCTTGTGTTGGGAGTTTTTTTTTTCGAAAACCATTGAGAAATTGAGGAGATAGAAGGAGAAGAGGAGGGCTGCGTTTCAGCCATTGAAGATAAAGGGGCGGCGGCTATGTTATGTTTGGGGAGATAGGGTTTTTGGAATTTTCTATTAGCTTTTTATATATATTTTAATACTGATTTTAAGCTCTTTAGTTTTATTTCCCTAATGTGCCTATTACAATATAGTAGGTTACCAAGGATTTAATTAGCTGACTAGGCGTGATGGGACCACACCATTTGTTATTATATATTTTATTATTCAAATTTCAGAAGTAAATTACAAAGAGAGGGATAATAAATGGACAAATTATTTCTCCCCTTATGTCTCTTCATATTGACAAACAAATTAAATGCTTGCTTTATTTTATCTAATTGTTTATGTTGGGCAACTTTTTTTTCCTCTTTTTTTTTTTATTACAAAACGCGTATTATTAAGTAACATGTATCAAAAGGTTTTATATGAATAATGGACACAAAGTAATATTCTTAACTTTAATATTATTAGATAGAAATATTTCAATCAATACATTGATAAATGTCATTAAAGTTTCTAAGACATTTTATTATACTAGAATCCTCTTATATGAATCTAAAAAAAATGTAGATTTTTAATGTCAGCATATTTTCTAACAATACATCTTTTTGTAAGATTCATACATACATTAAATGCAAATTTTAATGTGCACACAAATTTACCATACCTGACCCCTTTATATGACTCATTTATACATTAAATTGTAGTTTTTAAATGTACATAATTGAATTTTGAGTGTGTAACAAGAGGTGGAAAATAAACTTAAATGTGAATGGAGAGAGAATAAACGGAAGATGGAGAAAGAATAATTGGAATGGAATGGAAAGAATAAATGCGTGAAAGAAAAGAGAATAAATGCGGCCATTCATAATTCAAAATAAATTTATGAGGGCCTGAACTGTTTCCTTTTTTTTTTTTCCTTCCATACAAACATAAATGATACTTATATTTTTGACCATTTTAACACAATAAAAATGACATTCTTATTTTGCAAAACATGATCCTAATAAATGACATGTTTATTTTACAAAACATTTCCTAATACAATGGCATGTTTTATTTTAACATAACATATACTAATAGAATGAAAGTTTTATTTAACGAATAATATGCTAATAAAATGACATGTTTTATTTAAATAAACATTCCTACTAAAATGACATGTTTAGTCTAAATAAGCATTTATAACCAAAATGTTCTTTTTATCCTTATGTACATTTTCCAACAAAAATGACATTAACAACATGACATATCATCATTCTAATAAATGATAATTTAATATTGTCAATTCTAATTCAATACTAAGATGCCAAATTTATATCGCCAATTTTAATTTAACAAAGGACGACAAATTTATTTTCTAACATAAATGACAAATTTTAAGTGACATGAATATCTTATTCATAAAATAAAAATGTAACATTTTATAACTAAATGGAAATCTTAATTCTAATTCCTAACATTTATAACAAATATGTTACTTTAATCTTAATGCATAACAATTTGTTTTCATTTTAAATTTTAAAAATAAGAAATCTCACGTAATTTCCAATAAAATTTCTAAAAATAAAAATTTTAAATTGCCCCAAAATTCCGGGTTGTTACAATCTCCCCCACTTAAAAACTTTTCGTCCTCGAAAAGGAACTAAGTTAAAAGTTGTTTAATTAACTAACTAAATTTTAATTTCTCTTATTAATTTCATTTGTTGACTAACTTATCAAATATACATACTCTTTTATATATTTAAAAATCATATTTTCAAAAATAGATTATATAATCAAAAATATGCTAATCATAAGCTTATCACTCTGAACTCATTCTAGGGCATTACTAACCCCATCTCTAATGAGTTTTCTCATTCTAGGATACTGCTGATCTTATCTCTAATGAGTATTCTTATTGGATATTACTAATCCAATCTCTGATGAGTCTTTTGTTCAGTTCTAACGAGTTGTATCCCAAAGATTTGAGCTAACCTGAGCTCTGATACCAACTGTAAAGACCCGAAAATTCCCGCTCTTTGAATCGACCATAAACCACACGGGTCTGACCCAAAGGTTGGAAATCTTCGAATACTTTAACTTTGGGAATACAATACATCAGAACAATAACAGCAGACTTTTATTACATTACAATAATGTTACATCAGAGTACAGAATATATCAGAGTACATTGAAATAAAATTACAGCGGAAGATAAACTACAAAAGATTCAATACATTAAATAAAATACAGTAAACAGCGGAAGACTACTAAGCTCTGGACACAGCTTTAGGCTTCGATCCAGGATCCTGCTAAAAGAATAGATATCTGCAAAAAGCTACTCGAGTGCCCGTGTGGAAAAGAGGGCACCCGAGTTTGCAAAGTGAAACAAACTACGAGTCAGTCATGGGACTGGTGTGAGAATTCTAAACTAACATAACTAATAAGACAAATCCAAGGACCACGCCACTTTCGCGGAACGGGTTTACTCCTATGGATTGCCAGTGCATAAACCAAAGTAAATCGAGAAATAACGCAATGTCTTTTTGGAAAAATGAAACCATTATAAGACCCAGGTCCCATCACACAATGCAACGCACACCAGAGTATAGGGTTTTACCTTATAATGGTCAAAAGATGCTTGATACGTATAAAACGGATTTGATATTATTATTAGTGTATATATGTTTTAATAAAAAGATTTGAATCATAAGTATCAATCCTAGACGGCATGGTTACCATATAGCATGTCGCCAATACTAGTTCTACAATCAAAACCGCAAGGGCGTATTGGAAATTTGGATTCCATCATGAGTCGAGGCTAGGGGCAAGATCCTCTCCGATTCGAGACACTCTAGCAAATGCCTCAGGATTCCCCGCAGTGAACCCTTGGAAGCGGTAGGGCCGGTCCCCGCCTATGGGCAGTGGATTGGTTATGCCTGAACACACGTTTCCCGGTCCCTTTGGACCTATAGTATGACCACCAACGGCCTATATAAAAAAAACGAGGCGCCTTAAAATCCATCAACCACATAAGTAAAGTGTCAGGGCTGGTAGGTCGCTGACACCACTCTAGCTAGAAAGAAACGTGTGCACTCCCTACGGTCCATATCCCGTTTTTGACTCATACCGGGGTGTGAGGCTCGCGAAGTCACGGTATACACAAAGCTATGCCTAAACAGACTATGCTTTGATCATCAACCACAAGGCCCTGCTTTTCAACAAAAGCCTTGATCAATGCATCTTAGTATGCCACATTGTCAGTCCATACTATACCATTGATTTCTGCCAATACATAACCTCTAAGCTCATATGTCTCAGAGAAGGGTGTTAATCACCAAGCAGATATGTATTAACAGAGATCAACGAATGTAGTATAAAGGACTACAACGTCAGACATACATTCAATTTATAAACTTATGCTCTGGGTCTGAGCGAAAGTCAAATCCGTACAAATCAACACTACGTCCGGATAACTACCATCTTAGCCCCGTCTTGGGAGCAAATCAATCAAGGACCTCAACGCTAGTTACCCATTCGATGTGAAGATCGTCGGTCTTCAATCGCCGTCTTCAACTCTTAGATTTAAAACGTCGTATAATCATTTGAAATGAGATTGAACTCGGTCTTCTCAAATGATTCTCGCATATATATATATAATTTGAAAACATTTCATATCGTTATTAATATTTGATAACAACATATCGCTGTTTTTATTTATATAAAAATAGCCTAAATTAATTTAACGACGCTTCAGGTAAATGGGCAACCCTGGCGTTGTTTTCAACCAAATTTGATTTACACATAACTTGAAATATAACCGTTGGATTTTGGCGAAATTTATGTCATTGGAAAGATCTTCCCAAAGCGGTCCAAACGGCTCCAGTTTTGGGAAAATCCGACGGTCGGATTTCTCTGTATAACCGTTTAAAGTTACGATTGCCGATATGCGAACTGCCGCGCGCATTCCGTTTAATTTATAATTTATATTTATGTATATATAAATATAAATCGCTTGACTATTCCAATTTCAAAAGTCTATTTTTTTTCTATTGCATCTAAAATGACGATAAAAATATCATTTTTAATAACTCTGTTTTGTCTACACTAAATGTAAATAAATTATACTTTTTTCTATATTTTGTTTTATTTACCTAAATGTAAATAAATTATGTTCTTTCTATGTTTTAATTTATTTACCTTAAATAAATTACATTTTTTTCTTACCCTATTTATTTACCTAAATGTAAATAAATATATTCTTATCATTTTCTTACTTATTTACCTAAATGTAAATAAATGTTTTACTTTTACTTTTGTTATATTTAATTACATTAATTGTAAATAAATGTATCTAATTTCTTATTTATATTTATTTACACTATTTGTAAATAAATAGTTTCAATTTCCTTTGCCAATCCTATTTACATAGTAAATGTAAATAATTGTATTTCTTTAATTCCTTTCTAATATTCCTTTTTAACCAAAAAAGAATATCTTATGTTAATTCTTTTCTAACCTTTCTTTTTATTATTTACATAAGAAAATGTAAATAATTACCATTTACAAATTGGTTCTTTTTATTTACATAAGAAAAATGTAAATAAATCCTTATTCACATAATTATTATTTTTAATCTTTTTATTTACATAGGAAAATGTAAATAAATTTTAATTCACATATTTGTTCTATATTTTCTATTTATTCTTAATTACATAATATGTAAATTTCTTCCTCATAATTTTAATTACATAAAAATGTAATTTTATTTCTTATAATCTTAATTACATATAAGTGTAATTTTCTTTACAGTGTAAAACATATTCTTTTAATTACATATAAAAATGTAATTTAAATAATCTCTTATTTACCTAATGTAGATATATATGTTTTATTTATTTACAATAAATCTTTTGAAGTAATTTACATATGCTTTAACCTCTCACATTGGATAGGTATTGTTGTGATTACTGGACAGCCGGGCGGGTCCGGGCAGGTTTACATCACAACTCAATCCAACCTCGGGT
Organism: Allium sativum; assembly: GCA_030737875.1. Taxonomy (NCBI): domain Eukaryota; kingdom Viridiplantae; phylum Streptophyta; class Magnoliopsida; order Asparagales; family Amaryllidaceae; genus Allium; species Allium sativum. Next base: position 175,002,351 of record CM060913.1, on the reverse strand, counting down.
TACACATATTATTTCTTATTCAACAAAATATATTTTGTTTTTTTTTTCTACTTTAACAAAATGTCTATTTTATCTTTTATCCTTTTCATTCTTAATACATAAAAAAAAATGTACCTTTTTCCTTAATTCATATTTTTTTTTTTACAAAGTCTACATTCCAAAAGAGAACTATATTTCCTAATGCATATATTAGATCCATTATATAACATGACGGTGAAATTTGACGTCATCTCAACTAAATTATCACACAATGCAAATTTGTGTTATTACTACAATATTAATAAGATGATGTAAATTTGCGTCATCACAAAAATGTTAACGCAACATATGAATTGTTGTCATCACAATAAGGTTAACATAACAGACAAATTCGTGTAGTCACAATGTGGTTAACACAACAGATAAATTTATGTCGTCACAATGAGGTTATGATTGGGAGTGGAATTTCCATGAACCAACACAAAGGCCTCACATTTATTTATTTTATTGTAAATGAAAATAAAGATTTTTAAACTTACATTTTTCTATATATAAGTAGAAATAAAGTTTTCAATAAAATGTTCATAAATAAAGGTAAAAATTGGTATTTTAGTTTGTAGACATGACAAAAATAAAAATTTGTCCTTCTACTTATGTTGACAAAATGAATACAAAAATTGTCCCTTTATTTTGTAAACAAATTGAGCACAAAAATTTGTTCTTTTATTATGTAACAAAATGAACACAAAAATTTGTTCTTTTATTATGGTAACCAAATTAGCATGAAATTTGCCTTTTTACTTTGTAAACAAAATTAACATAGAAATTGTCTCTTTTTATCTGTTAACAAATTGACATAAAATTTTATCCCTTTTATTATGTTAACAAAAACAAAGGATAAAAATTTATATTTTATTTTGAAATCAAAATAAGGAATAAAATTGGTATTATATTTTGTAAACAAAACTTGTCTTTTTATTTGACAAAACAATGTTAATAAAAAATGTTCTTTTAAACCTTGTCCTTTTATTTAACAACAAAATGTCTTTTACTCTTTAACTTTTATTTAGAAAGACAATTGTAAATAAAATGTCTTCTTAATTGTGTTAACAAAATTTTGTCCTTTTTGTTATGTAACAAAAATTACATGTTAAAGATGTCTTTTATTTTACTTGTAAACAAGATAAACAAAGCAAGAATAAATGTTTTAATTTTTATTGAAGAAAAAGAAAATAAAAATAAAAAAATTGAGAATAAAATCAAAGTAAAACTTTGTCATTTATTTTGTCAACACACTTGTCTTTTTATCTTATAAACAAAATTTGCCTTTTTATCATGTAAACAAAATAACATAAAATAATTCTTTTTATTATTTTATACAAAATAAACAAGAAATAATCCTTTTTTATTTTGACAATTAAAATAAAAATCAAACTTTCCTTTATTTGTGAATAAAAAGATTTAACTTTCTTTTATTTGTGAGTCAAAATGTTCTTCTCTTCCTTTATACTTTTATTTGGTGAATCAAAGATGTGGACTTTTCTTTTAATTTGTAAACAAAAATTTGTCTCCTTATTATGTAAACAAAAATTACATAAAGATTTGTCTTTTTATTTGTAAACAAAAGTAATGTTAAAAACTTGTCCTTTATTTTATTAACAAAATTTATATTAAAAACTTGTCATTTATTTTGTAAGCAAAATTTATATTAACAATTTCACTTTTATTTTGTAAACAAAATATATGTTAAACTTTTGTCCTTGATCTTGTGAAACAAATAAAGATTTTAACTTTTCTTTTGTTTTGTTTTACAAAAACAAGATTCAGCATTCTTTTGGTTTTTAGAGAGAAATAAAAATGAAAACAAAAATAAAATAAAAATAATAATAATAAAGAAAATAAAGATGAGGATTTATAGAGATTCATCAGAATTTACAGATCTAGAAGCACATGGTATTATCATAGCATCGCAGGTATTACAAATCACAATCAATCATACATTACAGTACAATACAAACAGATCAAACACCAAAATTTTACCACATCACAGCATAGATTAAATAATATACAGACAGATGTTTAACTGAATGAATAATTTAATAAATTATTTAAATTGTAGAAATCAGAGATTCTCACATAAACATGCTTATCCGAAGATTTTTAAGGCAAGAGAAAATAATTAAATTTAGATTTAATTAAAAGTTCAGAATATCTCACCTCGATATTCATTCTTCAAAATTCGTCTGTTTAGATTTGAATCCGTCTTAAATCCAAATTCGCTCCTTTTCTGTTTCGATCCGTCCCATCCCATAGATCTCCGCCTCACGATCCCAGCATTTTTCGTTTCGCTGAATTTCGTTAAGATTTGAATGAGATACACGTGTTTAGACATTGGAAAATTTAAATAAATAAATTATTAAATTATTAACTATAACAACTTTTGAAAGAGTGTTACCCTCCCGTTTAAATCCCTTTCTCCTACGTCGAGTCCTTCGATCTTGTGTTGGGAGTTTTTTTTTTCGAAAACCATTGAGAAATTGAGGAGATAGAAGGAGAAGAGGAGGGCTGCGTTTCAGCCATTGAAGATAAAGGGGCGGCGGCTATGTTATGTTTGGGGACATAAGGTTTTTGGAATTTTCTATTAGCTTTTTATATATATTTTAATACTGATTTTAAGCTCTTTAGTTTTATTTCCCTAATGTGCCTATTACAATATAGTAGGTTACCAAGGATTTAATTAGCTGACTAGGCGTGATGGGACCACACCATTTGTTATTATATATTTTATTATTCAAATTTCGGAAGTAAATTACAAAGAGAGGGATAATAAATGGACAAATTATTTCTCCCCTTATGTCTCCTCATATTGACAAACAAATTAAATGCTTGCTTTATTTTATCTAATTGTTTATGTTGGGCAACTTTTTTTTCCTCTTTTTTTTTTTATTACAAAACGCGTATTATTAAGTAACATGTATCAAAAGGTTTTATATGAATAATGGACACAAAGTAATATTCTTAACTTTAATATTATTAGATAGAAATATTTCAATCAATACATTGATAAATGTCATTAAAGTTTCTAAGACATTTTATTATACTAGAATCCTCTTATATGAATCTAAAAAAAATGTAGATTTTTAATGTCAGCATATTTTCTAACAATACATCTTTTTGTAAGATTCATACATACATTAAATGCAAATTTTAATGTGCACACAAATTTACCATACCTGACCCCTTTATATGACTCATTTATACATTAAATTGTAGTTTTTAAATGTACATAATTGAATTTTGAGTGTGTAACAAGAGGTGGAAAATAAACTTAAATGTGAATGGAGAGAGAATAAACGGAAGATGGAGAAAGAATAATTGGAATGGAATGGAAAGAATAAATGCGTGAAAGAAAAGAGAATAAATGCGGCCATTCATAATTCAAAATAAATTTATGAGGGCCTAAACTGTTTCCTTTTTTTTTTCCTTCCATACAAACATAAATGATACTTATATTTTTGACCATTTTAACACAATAAAAATGACATTCTTATTTTGCAAAACATGATCCTAATAAATGACATGTTTATTTTACAAAACATTTCCTAATACAATGGCATGTTTTATTTTAACATAACATATACTAATAGAATGAAAGTTTTATTTAACGAATAATATGCTAATAAAATGACATGTTTTATTTAAATAAACATTCCTACTAAAATGACATGTTTAGTCTAAATAAGCATTTATAACCAAAATGTTCTTTTTATCCTTATGTACATTTTCCAACAAAAATGACATTAACAACATGACATATCATCATTCTAATAAATGATAATTTAATATTGTCAATTCTAATTCAATACTAAGATGCCAAATTTATATCGCCAATTTTAATTTAACAAAGGACGACAAATTTATTTTCTAACATAAATGACAAATTTTAAGTGACATGAATATCTTATTCATAAAATAAAAATGTAACATTTTATAACTAAATGGAAATCTTAATTCTAATTCCTAACATTTATAACAAATATGTTACTTTAATCTTAATGCATAACAATTTGTTTTCATTTTAAATTTTAAAAACAAGAAATCTCACGTAATTTCCAATAAAATTTCTAAAAATAAAAATTTTAAATTGCCCCAAAATTCCGGGTTGTTACAGACGTCCACAAAAATACTCTAGCCGAAAGCTAGAGAATGGCAATTCCCTGCCAACAACTATCGTACGTTTGAAGAAATCAACGTACGTGACCCTTTGGGAATACTCTGTCAGACATCCGTCCATACAATTTCATCCAGGAACAGGATGAACCGAAGGCACTCTCCTACCGCATCTATATAGGAATCACCCCATGGATCAGTAGCGAGAAGTCCTTGCAACCCGTAGAATCCAACCACGACAGAATCACAGTTTATCTCTGCTTGCCAGGCAGAGAATATTAGTGGTTCTTCCGTGTATGAAAATCCATGGTCTTCAATGCTCCACCTCGATCATCTTCTGATATCTTCACGTATTTATTGGACTGAATGGTTTTCGAATATAAATTCGATCCCGGTCTTTCCATACCAACAATCGTATTGGACAAATTTGATAGTCGGTGATTTAACTATCAAAATAAACAGTGTTTCAAACATGACACTCCAATGAGTCCACTGGTTCAGTATTCAGCATCACCTGGCCTTTAACAAACTGATTTACTTTTGGTTAAATTGAAACTTCCAATTCCTTTCATATTCAACAATACGATATTTGAATAACTCTAATTGATTAATTAACATTCGTCTTAACTCCATTCGCTTGACTCTAGATCACAGCGATCACAATGGTTACGCCTGAATCCCTCAGGAAACATCCGACCGCCGTAGGCTATCTGCAGCCCTGCGAATTACGCTAGCAGTCGTACGAAATGGCAACTTAGCCGAATAATTATGTTTGGCTAATTCTATCTCGAATAACTATATTCAGTTACCCACTTAAATCTTCTTTCAAATCATCCTTTAAATTCGGAAATCCATTAGCTTTAACAAAGAAACTTATAGCACATATGTTATAACAATAGCGTTATAATTACTGTTTAGGTTTACATAACAACAGCGCTATAATCGCTGTTTAGGTTTCAAAATATATCCACTAACGTCTCTTACGATTTACCAACTAATACTATCTTCAGATAACCCCGATGTTGTTCAAGTTGGGGTATTATAATTACCTCTCAAACCTTGATCAACAACGTTCTTATCCTCAGATAAATGTCAGTTGTAATCCAACACCAAAATTCCACTCCAGTCTCAAAACAAATCCCACTTATAAATTGGCTTAGTTATACAATCTTATGACCCATTTCTTTATCCCCAAATTTCACTTTCTACCGATCTCCTTTCAATTATTTTCAACCCTTATCCACTTTGGAGATCTTATTTCCCTTGTCCCATTTTTACTTGATTTCACTCTCACATAACGTTAATGTAAAGTTAACGCTTTACACTTTAAATCTCACTTAAAACCCCTGGTTTATAATAAACCCTCTTTATCGTAATCTCCTTTCACTTAATTCATATAATTGAGTACGTTTATTTCCTTTCACCATTCAATTTGCTTGCATCTCACATTCGGTAACTTTTTAAATGAATTCCCATTTAAAAATATATTCCTAACTTTATCATTAATTAAAATAATAACTTATTTCAAACATTAACTACTTTAGTAGTTAATCCCTTTATTAACTAAATTAAATATTAAATCCCTTTTAAATCCTTATTTAAATTCAAACAGTATTCATTTAACTATTTTAGTCAAAACACATTAACTTGGTAAACAATTCTAATTCCGAACGGTCAATTTAATTAAATCAAAAACTTGATTATCTCATTAACCGATTTCAACAATCCTCGCTTTAAAAATATAATTAATTTAGATAGATTCTAATTATTTGTTTTCCTTACAAAACAAATTTTCAAGGTTTAACCATTTAATTCATTTCTTATTCTTCAACTGGTAAATCTGATTAACATCAGCATTTGCTTTGCAAAATAAATTCATAAAAAATCAAAGTCTTAAACAAATAAAATATTTGTTTATTTCTCTTAAATAACTTTTATTCAAATAATATAATTCAAATCTAACTCTGGTTATAAAATAAATTTTATAACCTCAACTCTATCGATTCACCTGACGGTGAATCAATACCTATAACTCGATTGGTTTTAAAGGCCATACTCTGCCAAACACTTAACTAATATCACCCATTGGTTTAAACTAAACAGATGTTGAATATCCAGTCAATAATCAACCATCAAATCAATCACACAAACAGATCAGTTCATATATGATCATATGAAAATAAATAATATATTTGAGGAATCCGGTTGGATTCCTCCAACCTGTCCTTCCCTGTATTCAATGGTTATCTCAAATCCGACCATTCAGTTTTGTTTAACTGATAACACTAAATAGCAACCATTCAACATCAACCACAAGCAATTCAAACATTTCAACCATTTAAACATGTTTATAAATAAACGTGACCAACAGGGTGAGTTACCTCTGCTGGGACCAATCGTTAAAATAACGATTTGGTATTTCGCTGAAATTAAACACAGTTTAATTTCATCGGTTAAATCAGCCAACAAACAGTGAATTATTGGCAAACAGAACACACAAAATAAAAACCCAATTTATATAAAATATAAAAAGGGTAACTGAGTGAGTTTAACTCACCTTTGATTTGATTCGTCGTTGAGCGGTTTGTTTTCAGTTAAATTCAACTGAAAATTAATGTCGTCTCCATTCCTGTCCAGACTAGTTTCAGAATGTTCGGTTCACCAATACGATCCCGTCGGTATATGGTTCGTCGGATTCTGTCGAGATATGTACCAGTTATTAATAACTAAAGGTTAAAATGAATAAATTAAATTAACTAATTATTTAATTAACCCTAATCACTATAATTAAACTAATTAATTTCCGAAGCATTTAAACCAATTACTACTCCCTAATCAAAATTTCATTTAACTAATTACATGTTGTTCCTTAATTAACATTTATCTCTAACTGATTTTAATTAATCTAATTAATCCTAAATTAACTCACTTAATTATGTAAACTTATAAAATAACGGCTGACCCCTACAATTCGTTTCCCGCTTGGATCCTTCATTCGCCAGGACAACCAGAACGCAAGCTCCACCTTGGCTTCACCTTATCCGTCCAACCTTGCTTCGCTCTTCCCAGTACGCTACTCTTCTTCCCACTACAACTCACGTAACCTCCTTCCATCCTTCCTAGCTACCTTCGCATGTAGCTGTAACCATCCCTCCCCATATACCTTCTACTACTTTGCTTCCCACGTTCAAACCTCATTCCTCCCACCGCAAGAGCCAACGCTACATCACACACCACTCATGCAGGCTGTCATTTTCGATTCCTTCTTTCCCCTCTTTTTTTTTTCGTTTATTTCATTTTGGGTATAACAGTGAAAGGAAGTGGTGGGTATGAGTACGAGATGGGAAAGAGGCTGCGTGTATTTATAGTGTCTGCTGCCTTGGCCATCACGGTCTTCACTTGTTTGGCGCGCAAGGTATTGCTGGTAGGTCTGCGTGTGACTTAGCTAGCTGTGGCACTTCACAGCTGTTTGAAAAGAGGTTCACATGACTTGTCGGCTGAAATTTTAAAAAGCTATGAATGAACAGTTGAGAGTAGGCATTAGTATATGGTTAAATTTTAGTACGTAGACGTATTTGATGTGAAAAAACATAGGCCAGCAAGCTGAGTTCTCTTCTGAGTCTGCATGTACTTCAGTGTACAGAGTGGACAATAAAAATAAAATATTATTCATTAAACTTCAACACGAAGTAACACGCGGAAACTACCCCTAACGATTTCTGTCTACAGATAAAAAGGATGTTCCTAATGTAAAAAGATATTCCAGACCCAATGAGACTAGTTTCGTCAAAATCCGAGGTCGTATGAAAATTTTTCCTTTATGAAACCAGAAATGAACACGCGTTTAATTTTTCCACGGTCATCAGTTAAATCAAATCCACTTGAAACTGCGAACATCGACAATAACTTTTCAATACCAACCCAACGGTACTAGTTTCGTCGCATTCTGAGACGGTTGCCCCGGAAGGCTATTTTTACCCCGAACCGCCCTACCCTTTTTAACGCCAAATTTCTCGATCTCTAAAAATAACAAACTATATACATATCCTGACTCTAATCGATGATACGAACTCAACGGAACTGGTTTCGTGGCCTAATTCGATTGTCTGCTCAAGTTATGCCAAATATCTTTTTATTTATTTAATTGCGCGTTATAGAAATTGAACGGGCGTTTACGGCTACCGTGGTCACATACGACATCGGTCCTCCACGCAGTTTGATTTTCTGACAATAATTTAACGATACGGTTCTAATGAAACTGGTCTCGTCGAAAATAGAGTCCGTTTACAAAACGGCTATTTTAAGGGCCTATAATTTAATAACGATTTTCCATAGCGACTATTTCAAAATTTGATTTGGCCATAACTATCAAACTATAACACGAAATCTAGATTTTTCTCTTTCATATGAAAATTATCATTATTACGGTTCCAACGTTTCTTGTTTCACAGAAATCCGACTTATATCGAATCCTGTATTCTCAGTTGAAGTTCAAAACTTCATTTCACGAACTGCACGCCATTTTCAAGCTCGTTTTATAATATATATAAATATATAACGTTCAACTTCGTTTTAAATAAAGAGTTAGATAATAATTCCATCGATATTCCAAATATAATATTTAAATTAAATAATTTAAATTACATATTCGACTGTCAAAAACACGGGTCGTTACATCGTACGTCTCAGCGTAGGGCGTTAAGCAAGAGAATAAATTCTCCGCCGCCAAACAGATGTATATTTAATAGAGATCAATCAACACAGAATAAAATCCAATGTCAGACACACAATACATTTACAAGTTCGTTCTGGGTCTGAACGAAACCGGAGGCACTTTCCCCGCATATCCATCCATCTCCAAGTACGTCTGGACGATCACCGACAGTTTCCCTCATCTTGGGTGTACAGCCCAATCAAGATCATCAGTAATCACCCAAACGATGTGAAGACTTCCGGTCTTCAACCACCGTCTTCATCTTTGACATCTCGTCGAATCGGTTATTCAGAATGGGTATAACCCGGCCTTTCTGAATAACCCACGTATATAATTAACAAATGTTACACAAACACAATGAACGCCTCATTCCAATTCAGAATATTCTTTTATTCACAAAATCACATTCTTAGGGAAAGGTTCCAATTAATTTTATCAAAGATAAATTCTTCTAAATTTATTCTTTAATCTTCCTTTGGATATCATCTCAAACTAGTCGGGATTAGTGAACCACACCGAAGTAATTATTTAGTTTTATTTCCCAATCCCAACCTATATATCCCATGGAGCGAAACTGGTGATACTCCATATCTAACACCACGGTGTTATCGGTAAAATTAATTACCATTTCACGTTCAAATCTAATTAAAGATTTAACTATCGCTTTGGAGCAAAACTGGTGGTACTCCACTCTCGATCACTTTTCAGATTTGATAATTTAAATTATCAATTCACATTTTAATCTAATTAAAGATTCATTAAAACTCCACTTAGCTTTAATCCTTTCAAAAATCAATATCCTGTCTTTAACTGGGTTAAAGAACCAATGTCATCTAAAACACGATTCACGATAAACCCAAATCACGTTTGATATTAAATACAAGGCTCTGAATAGAAAATATATCGACTTATATTCAATACCAAATTCTGAAACCAACAAATATCGTATTGGAAATAACGATATAAAATATATCTTTCAAATTCCCATAACAATATCTGTATAGTCACGAAATCCAACATCGAAATATCCCGAAGATAATTTCGATTCAGCTCCAGTCCAATCCACGTATTGGGAATATTGGTTATTTTTAAAATCACTTTCAAATTCAATTTATTTATTTCACAAAGAAATTGATTTTAATTCTAGTTCAAAACTAGTTCATGTCGATAAAAATCTATTTTTATCTTTTCAAATGTGGAATTTTCCAGCCCAATTCTTTCCAATTCACATATTATAATTTTACACAAATTATAGATATTTTTAATAATTTTATCAAGGCCCGTACAGTCGATTTCCATCAACGGCCATCGAACTGCACTTACAGCGACCTTTTTCAAATTTGATTTGGAGATAATTTCAAATCCAACCGTTAGATTTCAAATATCTAATATTCATTGGAAAGCTCTTTTCGATACGAACCCAACGGTTCCGGTTTTAGGAGGATCCGACGGTCGGATCTCCCGCAATGTCCTTTTGAAATAAATGGTCGAAATTCACGAACTGCCGCGGCGCGGCGTGTTCTATTCAGGCCATTATATTATATATATAATATATATAATATATATTTCGTCGATTTCTATTTAAAACGAATTTTATAAATCGTTTTAAAATCGTTTCAAAAGCAATTTCAACTTTCTTTTCAATTCAAATCAAAATTGAATTCTTCTTTATAAATTCGTTTTAAAATTCATTTCTATTCAATTCAAATTTCAATTCAATTTGAATTCATTTCAATTCGCTTTCAATTCAATTTGAAATCGTTTTCAATTCAATTCATTTCGAAATCGTTTTCAATTCATTCCATTTCATTTCGAAATCGTTTTCAATTCATTTCATTTCGAAATCGTTTTCAATTCATTTCATTTCGAAATCGTTTTCAATTCATTTCATTTCGAAATCGATTTCAATTCATTTCATTTCGAAATCGTTTTCAATTCATTTCATTTCGAAATCGTTTTCAATTCATTTCATTTTGAAATCGTTTTCAATTCATTTCATTTCGAAATCGTTTTCAATTCATTTCATTTCGAAATCGTTTAAAATCGATATAAATATCATTCACGTCATAATGGCGTCAATCTAATCAACACGACTTCATAAATTTCTATTTTCAAATATTCTTTTTCAAATATTTCTTTTTCAAAATAGTTGTTATTATCAAAATATTTCGTTCAACACATGACCAATCTCAATGGATGAGTACTGTCAACACATGAACCTTTATTTTATAATATTCTTTATTTTTCAAATTGGAATGAGGCCCAATTAATTACCATATAAAGTTAATTTTATGGATTTTCATACAACACATGTATAATAGCATTGAAAAATAATCAACCATCAACCAAAGTGCACTACACTGTATAAGCATCAAATATAGATATCTAATGCTTATAACAGCCTGTCAATCAATCGATTGACATATTTAATCAATCAGGATGAGTGAACTTCAAATTTCATCCCAACACCCATGTGGGGTTTCAAACAATCAAACACAGATTTTTATTCGTGCAGTTGGGCGATGTGTAAAATTTATCGACCCAATCGATATCAGTCAAATCAGTGTATATAAACAAATCGGTCGATTTGTCTATAAATATCTATTTACTCACTTTCACGTTAAAAATTATATTTTTAACGTCAAAACATTTTATTTTAACACATGAATTTCTATTAGTTCATTTATTCAATAAAATGATATTCTTATTTTTCTAACATATTTTAGAAAATTTCGGCGGCATAACGGCACGATACTAGAAACGGAACAAGGCCTAGCCTTATCCCCGGTCTAGTGAAGGCCCACGCCATTCACACATCAATCAAAATCATCAAACAACCAAATTCAAATCATATCATATAACTAATCTATGCAACCAAACAAACAAGTCCATGGTCTGTGGACGATTGTGTCGGGTGCTACTAAGCACCGTCTGCATCCTAGTATATATATATATAACTAGAAAAAGAAATTGAAAGGTGAGAAATTCTCACCGAAAGCTATCCACTCATCTTGATTCTTCTTTTATAGAAATCTTCTTCATTCTCGCCTTTTTATCACCTTCGTTGCCCGTAGTCACTACATATATAAAAATCACACATTTTTATATTTTGATGTCTTTAAAATAAAAATCACATTTTTATTTGTTCACTTTCAATTTAAAAATCATATTTTTATAATCACTTCATATATTTAAAAATCGAATTTTACACAACGCTACTATATGGATAAAAATTATATTTTTATCTCGCTATTCTTCATATAAAGATCTCGCCTTTTCAAAAATATAGATTTCGCCTTTTCAGATATATAGATTTCGCCTTTATAAAAATAAAGTTTTCGCCTTTATAAAAATAAAGTTTTCGCCTTTATTATTATTAAAATATCATCTTTTTATTTTTAAAGATTTTACCTTTTCAATTTCATCCCTATAGAAATCACATTTTATTTTGCTACCTATAAAAAGATGATATTTTTAATATTCCTAACATGCAAAAATTATATTTTTAATTCTTTAAAAATATAAAAATCATATTTTTAATCTCTATATATAATAAAAATCAAATTTTTTTTATAACCTTTCTTATATGATAAAAATCTAATTTTTATAACTTTAAAACTGAAAATAAATTCACCTCTTTATACATATCGATCTTATATATTTTTCAAAGATTATTACATGAAAAAAAAACTGAAAAGAAATTAAAAATAAATGTAAATAAATATAAAACTCACCTTATTTCGATTTTTGTTTCATCTACTGAGGAGGAGGGGGGTCCACCTACGGCGCCAGAGGTCGAGAAACGCGGGTGGAGGCTGTGGCAAGCCAGGGTGTTGCGGCGGTGTTCAGATCGAGGGATGGTGGCGCGTGGTCTTCGATTGAGATGGGGGGAGTCGAGATCCTCGCTGGAGGAGGGGGGGTCGGAGAAGGGGGATGTAACGACCCAGGTTTTTGAACGATTAATTTTAAATATTTAGTATCGTTTTAAATATTGTGTTGATGATATAAAAGAATTTTTATATTGAATTTATCGATTAAATAATCGATATAGGATATAATTCAGATTTAAAACTGAATCGAAACGATACAGTCGATTAATATAAATTCTGTTTGAAATGGAACGATAATAATAATTTATTATCGATGAATTTAGTTGTTTGAATCAATTTATATTTTAAATTGAATTTAATTTTTATCGTTAATTTAAGCTGTTATCTCTTCTATACGATTAGATTGGATTTCGAAACCTGTCCCAGGGTATTTAGAATAGTGTTATAACACTAAGGATGTCGAGTGCTGGGATTGCGAATTATGGACCGTGAGGTATTTTGATTATAAAATTAAATAAAATCAAATCAATTTCGTATCATATTTAATTTAGGCCGACCTATACATTTACTCAGCAGACCTAAGGAAGTATTTTCACGCAGCTATCTTTCTCGAGCACGAACTTATGCCTCCCCACTTCGATAGCAAGGAAACACAGAATTTAATGGCAGCGTACAAACGGTTCCCTCGTTCGCATCTTTAAATACCCTTGCCTTAGTTGTTTTCCTCTCTTCTAAACCCATCGAAAGCTTCTGAACCAAAATGGTCGAGCTTCCTCATTCAAAATCCAAAAAACCGAATCCACAAAGCCCAAGCTGACACACAACCATTCGCCAGATCTGGAACTCGAAGTTCTTTTGAGGTGCCGCGATGTCAGGATGAGGGAGATAGAAGGGCATCTTAAAGGTTGAATTTGGGGAAATCCGTGCAAACTCCTATATCGCGATTCACTATATGATTTCGTGGGGAGGGGGGGTCGAGCTCAACAACTGGAAGCGAGCGACGAGAAGGTGATGTCGCGATTATAGCAGTAGGGTCTCAGGTGGGTTTTGACTATCCTGGAAGAGAGCGATTTGAGGGGTTTGGTGACCGCGGTTTCAGAAGAGGCTGGATCTGATTCGGGTAACGCTTACAGCTACAGCGAATGTTGCAGTGTATGGAGGTCGAGGCCAAGTCAATGTCGCGGTTTCATTGATGAGGTTCATGACTGTGATGTTGGGGATAAGGGATTTTGACGGCGATAAAGGGGCTATAAATTGGCGGAGGCTTGTTTGGATAGAAGAGATCGACGTGTTAAAGCATGGCTGTAGGAGTAGAGGAAGGGAATGAAGTGCTTATGAAGTGCTCGACAAAATGCTAAAATGAAAAAAAATCGCAGTTTTGAGCTGATACAATTGTGGAAATGCTCAGAATTTACTCCATGAATTTGATCGAGTATTCGAAAAGCAGTAAGGTATATGTTTTTACCGAATTTAAATTTATAGAATAATTAAATTATTTAGGCTAAGTTAATTTAAATAAATAAATGTTAATCGGTAAATTTAAATAAATAATGGTAGGTACAAAGCTAATTTATTCAAGGCAATGCATATCAAAGATGATTTGTAGATTAAGGGAGAAAGAGTTTGGAATTTAGGTGTAAAATGTGAATGCAAGTCGGGTTGGAATCATAGCAGGAAAATGGGTTTGGATTTTCCCGGAGTTCAAATGGAATTTAAATCATACGTCTTCGATTCATTCCGGCAATTAAATATCTCGGTGAGTAAATCTCACTCACCTTTTATCTATAATTATTTTTATTTCGTTAAAAATAATTGTCTGTTGCTTGTGTGAATGCTTTCTGCTTATTTTATATATATTAGTTATTTAGGCTATTATATATATATTGGGTTGATTGATTGGTTGGATTCCCGCAGTCTCATTAGCGGATGCCCGCAGTTTCATAGCGGATGATTACCCTATACGGCCCACGCTATGATTAGTGGATGACCTTCTATACCACGATATTCTGCCACGAAGCAGAATGGGTATTATTTATGTGCTAACATCTGTGGATGCAGGAAACCAGGTTGGAGGAATCCAACTGGATTCCTCAAAAATATATTATCTGTTTGTTTATTTGTTTGCATATATATATTGTTATATATGATGTGTTAGAAAAATAAATAATTCGTTGCTTTGTGTGTTTAAATATCACTGGGCCAATTAAAAGGATATTTGAAATTTAATAAGGGAAAATTCTATTTTTAAATAGAATTTGAATTTTTAATGGGAATAAAATTATAAACTTGTTTTTGAAAAACAAAACAAGTAGTTTCTTTATAAACGAAGTTTATAAATAGTTCTTTTATAACGAAGTTATAAATGAAGTGAAAAGAATTATCATTTGATAATTCAGAAATAGAAATACAAGTGCGAAATTGGAGTTTGAAATAAAATTTCAAAATAGGGTGTGAAAGGAAATTTTTAAATATATATAACTCAAGTGAAATTTGAGTATAACAATGGAATTTAAAAGGAGTTTGAATATTTGAATTTTAAAAGGGGATTGAATATTAGAAATTCAAATAAGAAGTTCAAATAGAATTTGAATAGACGAGATTAGAACGAAAAATAGAATTTGAATTCGAGGAATTAAAATAAAATTTGAATTCAAAAGGAATTCAAATAAAGAAATTCAAATAGAGATTTGAATGTAGAATTTCAAAATAGAATTTGAAATATAGAATTTCAAAGAAGAATTAAAAAGAATTTGAAATATGGTATTTCAAGGAAGAAATTCAAATGTGAAATTTAAATAGAGATTTGAAATAGAAATTCGAGTATTGAATTTGAACATGGAATTGAATACAGAAATTCAAGTAGAAATTTGAATATGAGATTTCAAAATAGAATTTGAAATAAACTTTGAAATAGGATTTTCAAAGCAGAATTGGAAATAGAATTTCAAAATAGGATTTCAAAAATAGAAAATCCAAGTGGTTTTGAAATGGAATTTGAATTCAAGGAAATTCAAATGGATTTGAGTAAAGAAATTCAAATGGTGTTAAAAATGAGTTTGAATATTAGAATTCAAATGGGGCTGGAAATAAGTTTGAATATTAGAATTCAAATGGGGTCAGAAATGAAAAATGAAATTTGAATATAAGAGATTCAAATTGAATTCAAATAGGATTTAATCTATGGGATTTGAATATGAAATTCAAATGGGTTTCAAACTATGGAATTCTGATTATAGAATTTAAAAAGGAGTTTGAATATTTGAATTCCAATAGAATTCAAATATAGAAATTGGAATATAGAAGTTCAAATGGAATTTAAATATAGAGTTTGAATAAAAGAATTCAAATGAATTCAAACATAGAATTTGAATATAGGGAATTCAAATCGAAATTCAAGTATTTAATTTGAATATCAAATAGAAAAGGAATGGGGATTTGAAATATAGAATTCAAAAGTGAGATTGGAATTTAAGTCAAGAAAATCAAATAGAGTAAAAGTGAAGTTGAATTCATTTTAAATGAAGTTTAAAAGTTTATATATATATAAATATAATTAAAACGAACTCGCCGCAGCACTGCAGTTCGTAAATTGGCGATTCGAACTTCAATTGAATATATAGAACTCGATTGAAGTCGGAATTCTTCGAAACAAGAAACGTCAGGACCGGTTAGATAATAGTTTTCTAATGAAGAAGAAAAATCTGAATTTCGTCGTATAGATTTTGAGTTATGTCAAAATCAAATTTTCAGAAAAGCAGCGCCAGAATCGTTTTAAAAACCATAATGGTTTATTTAATATTATAAAAGGATTTTTTAAGCAAATAAAATCTGAAGCTTCGATTTAGAAAATCTCAGAGTTGAGTTGCAAAATATATGCGAATACAAATGTGTAAATGAACAGGATTTTTGAAACAGAAACCAAATTTTGATTTATTGAATGGAATTTACTAATTTGAACGGAAATTAGTTAAATGAGATTTTGAATGGATATTGAACTTTAAATAAGAAAATTCGATTTGAAATTTATATTCGAAATAGAAAAGAGAACTAGAATTGAAATTGAAATTCAATTTGGTTATGAACGAGTTAAATATTTTGTTTGAGCATGTTATGTTCAACAAAGAAGTGAAATAGACAAAAAGGGCTAATTAAAGAATAATTAAGCGAAACCGAATTCAAACGATTCAAACTTGAATTCAAACGAATGGATTGAGTTGAATTGAATTGAAAACAGGTGAACATATGTTAGACAGGTATGAGATGAAGTATATGAAGATTTAAATTTATGTGCTCGACAAAAAGGTACATGTTTAATTCATATATGAGGTTTTATGCGCCGTATCGGCAAGCCGCTTGGCTTCTTCTTTTTCTTTTTGAGATTAGAAGATACCGGGATGCTATTTGAAATTTCCCGATGCTCCCGATACAGGGGAGGTTATGGCGAAATTTTCCGGAAATTTAAGGAGTTAAAATATTTTTAAGATATCTTGATAACTTGAAATCATCGTATCGACGTATTGAATTCGATAGTAAAGTGAATATAAAAATCGAATGTTGTAAACAAAAAGGGATAGAGATAAATGATTGGAATTGTTTCCAATTGCAAATAGAAAATTTTCTAATATATAGAAAACAAAAGAAGTTGATATTTGGAAACGTTTTCCAAATGGCATAAGAGCCGAGATGATTATTTGGTTAACAAATATTGATAGAGAAAATAGAGAAGTGGTTTAATTAATGAATATTAATTAAAGAGCCCAGTGATTTGTTTGATATGTTTGGATGAACACTTGTTTTTATTCGATAGTTAAATCACAGACTATCGAAGTTTTTGACCATCGTTGTCAATATGGAGAGACCGGTTGGATTATTATCCGAAGAACCACTCCGTATCGGCATTTGCGTTGCGAACCAAGTATGCTGAATATATTGAAGACGGAGTGAAGTGCAAGGGCTTTTCTAGTAATAGAAATAGTGCCTTCGGTTTCGTTCAATCCCAGAACGAACGTAAATGGACGAATGTCTGACAGAGTATTTCCAATGATCAAATGGGTTGGTCTGTATGAATGTATATGGTTGCAACGGATTTATCCCTTAGCATAATATCCAGAATATTTGTGCAAACTCAACTAGTGATTAACGGATCTGACGATGTGGCATTCAAAGTGATTGTGTTATCAATGAATGGTAAGTATGCGTAGCCTCAGGCCTCAACAACCGGGAAAGGACAAAAATCGGGCAGGCAGCATGGCTATGTGGGTCGCACCCATTAGGGTGTATAATCACCTATCTAGAGAAATTCCTTTTGTTTCTAAATCTATCGATTCTGCCATTCGGGAAACGGTGGTTTGAGTCCAACCGTTGGTGATATACATTCGATACACTCAAGCGAAATGAGTGGTCGGTCATGTGTGGGCCGGGTTGCAAGATGTTCTTGTTGAACCCAGTGTATTCCTCTCTAGAGATACACAGTCGGAAGGTGGTTCCATACCTTGTCATGTTGGAAATCCAATCTCCAATAAGCGCCATGCGGGTTTTGATTTTATAATATATGTGGAGCGTGAGATGCAAGCGTTCTGCTAATTGGTTAATTATTTGATGTAGACATTACTATAATATCACTGGATTTGATATTAAAGTGTTTTGGGTTATAGTAAGGTAAAAGCCGTCCATGTTTATGTGTGGACTGGTCTTACTATTATCTTTTCTTTTGAAAGGATTTTTAAAGTTAAACAAGTGGTTGGAGTTTACTCACACTAGTCCCATGACTGACCCAGAGTTTATTTTGTTTTGTTTTTCCTAAACTCTTGGGTGCCCAATTTGTACGGGCAGTCAAGTGTTTCAGGCTTTTACAGATACACTTGGAGGAGCTTGAAGCAGAAGGCTTCAACGTTAGTTATTTAGAGTTACTTCCGCTGAATCAAATGTTATGTGTACTCTGATGATGGTATGTATATATGTACAAAACAGATTTGTATTTCAAGAGTTATGTTATATAATATATTTTATTCGTTCCGCTGTGAGTTTGTGATCTTCGTTTTTCTTCTATTCTAATATTTCTTTCTTTCTATTTCTCATCCTCTAACTTCTTTCTAATAATGAGTCGTATTTCCGTGCAATTTGAGTTGGACGTGTGGTGTTTTTAGTCAACTCTGATAGCACGGATTTGCGGGCCTTTACAGTTGGTATCAGAGCTTAGGTTGAGCGAATACCTAGGCTTTGTGGAGTTGTGCTCATTAGAGATAGGGTCAGTAGCACCCTAGAATGAGTTGAGTGTATATACGAGAGAGCGTATTTGTAATTTGATATAAAAGTTGTTTTATATTGTGTTGGCTAGTCTGTTGAGTGGTTTATGAATTCTGGTCGAATCGTGGGACGCCACGACGTCGATAGGAGTTTGTAAACACTTGGACAGAAGAATCGACATAATATTGTTTTAAAGTGGGTGAATGAAATAATTTTACCCAAAATTTTATTTTGATATAGAAAGAATAATTTTTGAAATTATTATATTATATGGATGTGTTGGATGTTGATTTTATAATCAAATGAGATTATAAACTTAGAATGGTTATTTATAACCAAATAGAATTTGTATAGGAATTAAATATACAAATGAGATGAATTAGAATTAAATTCGAACCAGAATTAAGAATTCAAAATCCTGGGAAATTGAAAAATATTTTTCAAAGTATGTTAAGGTAATATAGCATTAATTTGAAAGGATTTGAATCGAAATCATATTTGAATGAATTTTGAAATAATAAAGCATTGAACTCACTTCAGTGGCTGGGAAATAATTCTGATAATGATTGCAACATCATCAGTGTTCATTTCCGAGTTTCTAAGTGATGAATTGCTGCCTTAGAAATTTTTGATGGAAATTTGTTTTGAAAAAAAAAAACAAGTAGATTGAAAATTCAAATGTTTTGAATTGAGATGAAAATAAATATAAGTATACATTTATGTGATTTCAGAAGAATTTGAAATGTTAACCCTGGGATTTGGATTCTGGAATTAAAATTTAACTGAAGCAAGTTAAATGGTTCAGGGTGAATTAAATTGACTAGAATCAATTTGAAATAAATTGAAAGGAATATGAATTAGAATGCATATGAATGGAAACCAAAAGTTTTGGTTGGAGCTAATTTGTTGAAATATGAAGAGGTGAGTTTCAACATAAAGGAGTTTTGAAAAGTTAGTGAGTTTATAGTATTTTTCCTACTTTAGCAATTTCGAGGACGAAATTATTTTAAGGGGGAAAGAATGTAACGACCCAGGTTTTTGAACGATTAATTTTAAATATTTAGTATCGTTTTAAATATTGTGTTGATGATATAAAAGAATTTTTATATTGAATTTATCGATTAAATAATCGATATAGGATATAATTCAGATTTAAAACTGAATCGAAACGATACAGTCGATTAATATAATTTCTGTTTGAAATGGAACGATAATAATAATTTATTATCGATGAATTTAGTTGTTTGAATCAATTTATATTTTAAATTGAATTTAATTTTTATCGTTAATTTAAGCTGTTATCTCTTCTATACGATTAGATTGGATTTCGAAACCTGTCCCAGGGTATTTAGAATAGTGTTATAACACTAAGGATGTCGAGTGCTGGGATTGCGAATTATGGACCGTGAGGTATTTTGATTATAAAATTAAATAAAATCAAATCAATTTCGTATCATATTTAATTTAGGCCGACCTATACATTTACTCAGCAGACCTAAGGAAGTATTTTCACGCAGCTATCTTTCTCGAGCACGAACTTATGCCTCCCCACTTCGATAGCAAGGAAACACAGAATTTAATGGCAGCGTACAAACGGTTCCCTCGTTCGCATCTTTAAATACCCTTGCCTTAGTTGTTTTCCTCTCTTCTAAACCCATCGAAAGCTTCTGAACCAAAATGGTCGAGCTTCCTCATTCAAAATCCAAAAAACCGAATCCACAAAGCCCAAGCTGACACACAACCATTCGCCAGATCTGGAACTCGAAGTTCTTTTGAGGTGCCGCGATGTCAGGATGAGGGAGATAGAAGGGCATCTTAAAGGTTGAATTTGGGGAAATCCGTGCAAACTCCTATATCGCGATTCACTATATGATTTCGTGGGGAGGGGGGGTCGAGCTCAACAACTGGAAGCGAGCGACGAGAAGGTGATGTCGCGATTATAGCAGTAGGGTCTCAGGTGGGTTTTGACTATCCTGGAAGAGAGCGATTTGAGGGGTTTGGTGACCGCGGTTTCAGAAGAGGCTGGATCTGATTCGGGTAACGCTTACAGCTACAGCGAATGTTGCAGTGTATGGAGGTCGAGGCCAAGTCAATGTCGCGGTTTCATTGATGAGGTTCATGACTGTGATGTTGGGGATAAGGGATTTTGACGGCGATAAAGGGGCTGTAAATTGGCGGAGGCTTGTTTGGATAGAAGAGATCGACGTGTTAAAGCATGGCTGTAGGAGTAGAGGAAGGGAATGAAGTGCTTATGAAGTGCTCGACAAAATGCTAAAATGAAAAAAAATCGCAGTTTTGAGCTGATACAATTGTGGAAATGCTCAGAATTTACTCCATGAATTTGATCGAGTATTCGAAAAGCAGTAAGGTATATGTTTTTACCGAATTTAAATTTATAGAATAATTAAATTATTTAGGCTAAGTTAATTTAAATAAATAAATGTTAATCGGTAAATTTAAATAAATAATGGTAGGTACAAAGCTAATTTATTCAAGGCAATGCATATCAAAGATGATTTGTAGATTAAGGGAGAAAGAGTTTGGAATTTAGGTGTAAAATGTGAATGCAAGTCGGGTTGGAATCATAGCAGGAAAATGGGTTTGGATTTTCCCGGAGTTCAAATGGAATTTAAATCATACGTCTTCGATTCATTCCGGCAATTAAATATCTCGGTGAGTAAATCTCACTCACCTTTTATCTATAATTATTTTTATTTCGTTAAAAATAATTGTCTGTTGCTTGCGTGAATGCTTTCTGCTTATTTTATATATATTAGTTATTTAGGCTATTATATATATATATTGGGTTGATTGATTGGTTGGATTCCCGCAGTCTCATTAGCGGATGCCCGCAGTTTCATAGCGGATGATTACCCTATACGGCCCACGCTATGATTAGTGGATGACCTTCTATACCACGATATTCTGCCACGAAGCAGAATGGGTATTATTTATGTGCTAACATCTGTGGATGCAGGAAAACAGGTTGGAGGAATCCAACTGGATTCCTCAAAAATATATTATCTGTTTGTTTATTTGTTTGCATATATATTGTTATATATGATGTGTTAGAAAAATAAATAATTCGTTGCTTTGTGTGTTTAAATATCACTGGGCCAATTAAAAGGATATTTGAAATTTAATAAGGGAAAATTCTATTTTTAAATAGAATTTGAATTTTTAATGGGAATAAAATTATAAACTTGTTTTTGAAAAACAAAACAAGTAGTTTCTTTATAAACGAAGTTTATAAATAGTTCTTTTATAACGAAGTTATAAATGAAGTGAAAAGAATTATCATTTGATAATTCAGAAATAGAAATACAAGTGCGAAATTGGAGTTTGAAATAAAATTTCAAAATAGGGTGTGAAAGGAAATTTTTAAATATATATAACTCAAGTGAAATTTGAGTATAACAATGGAATTTAAAAGGAGTTTGAATATTTGAATTTTAAAAGGGGATTGAATATTAGAAATTCAAATAAGAAGTTCAAATAGAATTTGAATAGACGAGATTAGAACGAAAAATAGAATTTGAATTCGAGGAATTAAAATAAAATTTGAATTCAAAAGGAATTCAAATAAAGAAATTCAAATAGAGATTTGAATGTAGAATTTCAAAATAGAATTTGAAATATAGAATTTCAAAGAAGAATTAAAAAGAATTTGAAATATGGTATTTCAAGGAAGAAATTCAAATGTGAAATTTAAATAGAGATTTGAAATAGAAATTCGAGTATTGAATTTGAACATGGAATTGAATACAGAAATTCAAGTAGAAATTTGAATATGAGATTTCAAAATAGAATTTGAAATAAACTTTGAAATAGGATTTTCAAAGCAGAATTGGAAATAGAATTTCAAAATAGGATTTCAAAAATAGAAAATCCAAGTGGTTTTGAAATGGAATTTGAATTCAAGGAAATTCAAATGGATTTGAGTAAAGAAATTCAAATGGTGTTAAAAATGAGTTTGAATATTAGAATTCAAATGGGGCTGGAAATAAGTTTGAATATTAGAATTCAAATGGGGTCAGAAATGAAAAATGAAATTTGAATATAAGAGATTCAAATTGAATTCAAATAGGATTTAATCTATGGGATTTGAATATGAAATTCAAATGGGTTTCAAACTATGGAATTCTGATTATAGAATTTAAAAAGGAGTTTGAATATTTGAATTCCAATAGAATTCAAATATAGAAATTGGAATATAGAAGTTCAAATGGAATTTAAATATAGAGTTTGAATAAAAGAATTCAAATGAATTCAAACATAGAATTTGAATATAGGGAATTCAAATCGAAATTCAAGTATTTAATTTGAATATCAAATAGAAAAGGAATGGGGATTTGAAATATAGAATTCAAAAGTGAGATTGGAATTTAAGTCAAGAAAATCAAATAGAGTAAAAGTGAAGTTGAATTCATTTTAAATGAAGTTTAAAAGTTTATATATATATAAATATAATTAAAACGAACTCGCCGCAGCGCTGCAGTTCGTAAATTGGCGATTCGAACTTCAATTGAATATATAGAACTCGATTGAAGTCGGAATTCTTCGAAACAAGAAACGTCAGGACCGGTTAGATAATAGTTTTCTAATGAAGAAGAAAAATCTGAATTTCGTCGTATAGATTTTGAGTTATGTCAAAATCAAATTTTCAGAAAAGCAGCGCCAGAATCGTTTTAAAAACCATAATGGTTTATTTAATATTATAAAAGGATTTTTTAAGCAAATAAAATCTGAAGCTTCGATTTAGAAAATCTCAGAGTTGAGTTGCAAAATATATGCGAATACAAATGTGTAAATGAACAGGATTTTTGAAACAGAAACCAAATTTTGATTTATTGAATGGAATTTACTAATTTGAACGGAAATTAGTTAAATGAGATTTTGAATGGATATTGAACTTTAAATAAGAAAATTCGATTTGAAATTTATATTCGAAATAGAAAAGAGAACTAGAATTGAAATTGAAATTCAATTTGGTTATGAACGAGTTAAATATTTTGTTTGAGCATGTTATGTTCAACAAAGAAGTGAAATAGACAAAAAGGGCTAATTAAAGAATAATTAAGCGAAACCGAATTCAAACGATTCAAACTTGAATTCAAACGAATGGATTGAGTTGAATTGAATTGAAAACAGGTGAACATATGTTAGACAGGTATGAGATGAAGTATATGAAGATTTAAATTTATGTGCTCGACAAAAAGGTACATGTTTAATTCATATATGAGGTTTTATGCGCCGTATCGGCAAGCCGCTTGGCTTCTTCTTTTTCTTTTTGAGATTAGAAGATACCGGGATGCTATTTGAAATTTCCCGATGCTCCCGATACAGGGGAGGTTATGGCGAAATTTTCCGGAAATTTAAGGAGTTAAAATATTTTTAAGATATCTTGATAACTTGAAATCATCGTATCGACGTATTGAATTCGATAGTAAAGTGAATATAAAAATCGAATGTTGTAAACAAAAAGGGATAGAGATAAATGATTGGAATTGTTTCCAATTGCAAATAGAAATTTTTCTAATATATAGAAAACAAAAGAAGTTGATATTTGGAAACGTTTTCCAAATGGCATAAGAGCCGAGATGATTATTTGGTTAACAAATATTGATAGAGAAAATAGAGAAGTGGTTTAATTAATGAATATTAATTAAAGAGCCCAGTGATTTGTTTGATATGTTTGGATGAACACTTGTTTTTATTCGATAGTTAAATCACAGACTATCGAAGTTTTTGACCATCGTTGTCAATATGGAGAGACCGGTTGGATTATTATCCGAAGAACCACTCCGTATCGGCATTTGCGTTGCGAACCAAGTATGCTGAATATATTGAAGACGGAGTGAAGTGCAAGGGCTTTTCTAGTAATAGAAATAGTGCCTTCGGTTTCGTTCAATCCCAGAACGAACGTAAATGGACGAATGTCTGACAGAGTATTTCCAATGATCAAATGGGTTGGTCTGTATGAATGTATATAGTTGCAACGGATTTATCCCTTAGCATAATATCCAGAATATTTGTGCAAACTCAACTAGTGATTAACGGATCTGACGATGTGGCATTCAAAGTGATTGTGTTATCAATGAATGGTAAGTATGCGTAGCCTCAGGCCTCAACAACCGGGAAAGGACAAAAATCGGGCAGGCAGCATGGCTATGTGGGTCGCACCCATTAGGGTGTATAATCACCTATCTAGAGAAATTCCTTTTGTTTCTAAATCTATCGATTCTGCCATTCGGGAAACGGTGGTTTGAGTCCAACCGTTGGTGATATACATTCGATACACTCAAGCGAAATGAGTGGTCGGTCATGTGTGGGCCGGGTTGCAAGATGTTCTTGTTGAACCCAGTGTATTCCTCTCTAGAGATACACAGTCGGAAGGTGGTTCCATACCTTGTCATGTTGGAAATCCAATCTCCAATAAGCGCCATGCGGGTTTTGATTTTATAATATATGTGGAGCGTGAGATGCAAGCGTTCTGCTAATTGGTTAATTATTTGATGTAGACATTACTATAATATCACTGGATTTGATATTAAAGTGTTTTGGGTTATAGTAAGGTAAAAGCCGTCCATGTTTATGTGTGGACTGGTCTTACTATTATCTTTTCTTTTGAAAGGATTTTTAAAGTTAAACAAGTGGTTGGAGTTTACTCACACTAGTCCCATGACTGACCCAGAGTTTATTTTGTTTTGTTTTTCCTAAACTCTTGGGTGCCCAATTTGTACGGGCAGTCAAGTGTTTCAGGCTTTTACAGATACACTTGGAGGAGCTTGAAGCAGAAGGCTTCAACGTTAGTTATTTAGAGTTACTTCCGCTGAATCAAATGTTATGTGTACTCTGATGATGGTATGTATATATGTACAAAACAGATTTGTATTTCAAGAGTTATGTTATATAATATATTTTATTCGTTCCGCTGTGAGTTTGTGATCTTCGTTTTTCTTCTATTCTAATATTTCTTTCTTTCTATTTCTCATCCTCTAACTTCTTTCTAATAATGAGTCGTATTTCTGTGCAATTTGAGTTGGACGTGTGGTGTTTTTAGTCAACTCTGATAGCACGGATTTGCGGGCCTTTACAGGGGAAGGGCGTCTGGGCGGCGCAGCGCGTTCGGTGGCGGGCGATGGGTCAACGGCGGCTGCAGTTTCTTCTTTTCCCTTTTTTTTTAAATGAATCGGGGAGAGAGAATACTGAGGAGGGGGGTGTATAAAAAAAGTTTTTATAAAAATTAAAATATATTATTTAATTTCTCCTAGGGTTGACTTTTCTTTCGAACCCGAAATTGGGCCCAGCGACTGTCATCCCTAGCTAATTACCCCCATTCCGAACACAATGGGATATGTGTCGTAAGCTGATTCGATAGTTTCGATCAGTTTTCGTCAAAATCAAAATATAACTCTATATATTGAATTTGAAAGCGCATTTTAATTTACCGGGGTCACATACTAACTTGAAAAATTCCAGAAAAATATTTTCTAGCTTCGTATTGACGATACGGTCCTAACAAAACTAGTTTCGTCGAATTCTGAGACCGTTGGAAAAATGGCCAATTTCCAGTCGATTAAAATCAACTAAAACTGGTCAAACGCGTTTTCCTTTGCCACGCTCACATATTGATTCGAAAAATTATGAAATTTGGAATCTAGCAATAACTTGACACTGCGGATCCAACAAAAGTGGTTTCGTCGAAATCCGAGGTCATTTGCAAAATGTCCATTTTTAAGGGCCTGAATTCCATAGCGACTATTCAGAATTTTCAACTGGACATATCTTTTAATTCCCGCTATGAAATTTTGATCTTTCGGATTCGTTGGAAAGATATTCTCTATTAGATCCTAATGTTTTTGGTTTCAGTAAAATCCGGATTGTTTTGCACCCGGTACATTCAATTGAAGTTTGAAATCGAATTATCGAACTACCGCGCCATTTTCAATTCTATTTATAATTATATATAATTATTTATATTCTAACGACGACGCGTATAATATATACGTCGAATTCTATTCAAAACAAATTTCTCGTCGATTTTATTTAAAATTATCTATTTTAAATATTCAAAATTCGCTAAAATTGCCAAAATAAAAAATTTCAAACTGGCTCGCATTTTACGGGTTGTTACACTAGAGATACACTAGCGGAAGGTGGTTCCATACCTTGTCATATTGGAAATCCAATCTCCAATAAGCGCCATGCGGTTTTTGATTTTATACTATGTATGTGGAGCGTGAGATGCAAGCGTTCTGCTATTTGGTTATTTACTTGATGTAGACATTATTATAATATCACTGGATTTTCGTATCAAAGTGTTTTGGGTTATAGTAAGGTAAAAACCATCCATGTTTATGTGTGGGCTGGTCTTACTATTATCTTTTCTTTTGAAAGGATTTTAAAGGTTAAACCAATGATTTGATTTTACTCACACCAGTCCCATGACTGACCCAGAGTTTATTTTGTTTTGTTTTCCCTAAACTCTTGGGTGCCCAAATTTGTACCGGCAGTCAAGTAGTCAGGATTTCACAGATTCAATTGGAGGAGCTGGAAGCAGGAGGCTTCACCAGTTAGCTGTAGATTATCGTATTTCCGTTGTGTACTATGTTGTATCTGGAAACAGGTGTTTATAACTGTTCCAGAAATGACTGTTGTGCTCTGATGATGATATGTATATAAAGTTACAGATTTGTATTTCAAAAGTTATGTTATATAATATATTTTATTCGTTCCGCTGTGAATTTGTGATCTTCGTTTTTCTTCTATTCTAAAATTTCTTTCTTTCTATTTCTCATCCTCTAACTTCTTTCTAAAAATGATTCGTATTTCTGTGCAATTTGGGTTGGACGTGTGGTGTTTTTAGTCAACTCAGATAGCACGGATTTGCGGGTCGTTACAGAACTGCACTTACAACGACCTTTTCCAAATTTGATTTGGACATAATTCCAAATCCAACAGTTAGATTTCTAATTTGTAATATTCGTTAGAAAGCTCTTTCCGATACGAACCCAATGGTTCCAGTTTTAGGAGAATCCGACGGTCGGATCTCCCGCAATATCCATTCGAAGTCAATGGTCGAAATTCACGAACTACCGCAGCGCGGCGCGTTCTATTCAGGCCATTATATTATATATATAATATATATTATATACTTCGTCGATTTCCTTTTAAAACGTATTATATAAATCGTTTTAAATTCGTTTTCAAAACGATTTCAGCTTCCTTTCCAATGTCAAATCAAAATTGAATTTTTCCTTATAAATTCGTTTTAAATTCATTTCAAATTGCTTTCAATTCAAAATGATTTTTAATTCAATTTTCAGTTCGTTTTCAATTCAATTCAATTTCAATTCGAATTCATTTCTATTCAATTTCAATTCTATTCAATTTCAATTCTATTCAGTTCTATTCAATTTCAATTCTATTTAGTTCAATTCTATTTCAATTCTATTCAATTTCAATTCTATTCAATTCCAATTCTATTCAATTCTATTCAATTCCAATTCTATTCAATTTCAATTCGAATCGAATTCATTTTCCAACTATTCGATTTTGAAATCACTTTTCCATATTCATTATAAAAACGAATATAATCGATATAAATATCGTTTGCGCCAAAATGGCGTCAACCTAATCAACACGGCTTCATATATTTCTATCTTCAAATATTCTATTTCAAATATTTCTTTTTCAAATATTTCTATTCAAAACTGGAATGAGGCCCAATCAATTACCACAGATTTTATTTCTATTGATTTCCATACAAGCATGTATATATCAACAATGACAAATAATCAACCACCATCCAAAGTGCATTCTACACTGTATAAGCATCAAATATAAATATCCAACGCTTATAACAGTCTGTCAATCAATCGATCGACATACAACTAATTATTGGGATTAGTGTATGTCATATATCACCCCAATACCCGTGTGGGGTTTCAATCAATCAAACACAGATTATATTTGTGTAGTTGGGCGATGTGTAAAATTTATCGTCCCAATCAATATCAGTCAAATCAGTGTATATAAACAAATCGTCCGATTTGTTTATAAATATTTATTTTATATACACGTTAAAAATTATACTTTTAACTATAAAATATTTTCCACTATAAAATATTTTATTTCATTCTACATCACACAATCAAATTTCACAACATAGCAACCAAACAAACAAGTCATCCATGGTCTGTGGACGACGGGTGTCGGGTGCTACTAAGCACCGTCTGCATCCTAGCATATATTTTTAACTAGGAAAGGAAATTTAAAGTGAGAAGTTCTCACTGATTAGCTAAACCAGTGCCACGACTCTCCATTTGCAGAAATCTTCGTCGCACTCGCCTTTTGTCACTTTCGTTGCCCGTAGCCACTACATATATAAAAATCACATTTTTATACTGATGTTATATAGATAAAAATTCTATTTTTACACCGCTACTATATAGATAAAAATTCTATTTTTATACCGCTGTTCATATAATAAAGATTATATTTTTATAATGCCACATATAAAAATCACATCTTTGCTTCTTCTACATAATAAAAATCATATTTTTATACCTCCAACATAATAAAGATCTAATTTTTATATCATCGCTATAAAAATCACATTTTTATTTCAACATATATATAATAAAAAATCATATTTTTATTTCGCCACATATATAAAGATCAAATTTTTTCTATCCATATATTATAAAAATCATATTTTTATTCTTCTCATTATATAAAAAACATATTTTTAATACTTCTACTATATAAAAATTATATTTCTATTCTTTCTAAAATATAAAAATTTCAACTCTCCTTATATAAAAATCGAATTTTTCTTCTAAACCATTTCATATAAAAAGATTATATTTTCTTTATGAACACCCTATAAAAATCCTTTCTTTATGGATCCGCTCATACGATAAAAATCCTATTTTTATTCCTATGCTATTCATATAAAAATGATAACTTTTCAAATCTAAAAATATAGTCTTTTCTAATAAAAATCCAAAGTTTAAACCAATTAAAAATCATAACTTTCTTGGAGTAAAAATTATTACTTTATATGCTAAAAATTATATTTTTACATGATTAAAAATCCTATGTTTTCAGGTTTTTTTTAAATCATATATTTTCAGTTTTGATTCACATAATAAAAAAACTGAATTTTAAAACAATGTACATAATTAAAATAAAAGAAAATAAATAAAAAAAACTAAATTTACAGCAAATCGGAGAGGGGCACGCAGATCGATGGAGAAGGAGGGGAGCAGTCGGCGGTGGGCAGCTCTGGTGGGGCTCGGTGATCGAGCGCGGCGGATTTCGGGGGTGCTCGAGGGTTTGGGGTAAGGCTTTGGCCGTGGGGCTTCAGGGGGGGGGGGGGGGTTTCGCGAGAAGGCTGAGGGAGAGGGGGCTAGCGATCTAGCGACGGAGGTTGGGGGGAAATCGATGGCAATGGCGTCGAGGTAGGGAGGGCGACGGGGCTGAAGTCGACGAGGCTTTTCTTCTTTTAGGGATTTAAAACTGATCGGGGAAAAATGAAAATAAAAAGGAAGGGGGGGTGTATGTAAAGGTATATAAAAATATATATTATATTTTAATTTATTTCCACAAAGGGCTGACTTTTTATTCGATCCCCAAACGAGGCTCAACGACATCCGCCCCTAACTAATTACCCCCATTCCAACCACAATGGGATACGTCACGTAGGCTGATTCGACCGTTTCGATCAGTTTTCGTCAAAATCAAAATATAACTCTATATATTGAATTTGAACGCGCATTTCAATATACTGGGGTCACATACTAACTCTACAACTTCCCGAAAAAAAATTTCTAGCTTCGTATTGACGATACGGTCCTAACAAAACTAGTTTCATCGAATTCTGAGACCGTTTGAAAAATGGTCATTTTCCAGTTGATTAAAATCAACTGAAACTGATCAAACGTGTTTTCCTTTGCCACGCTCACATATGGATTCGAAAAATTACGAATTTTGAAATCTAGCAATAATTTGACATCGCGGATCCAACAAAAGTGGTTTCGTCGAAATCCGAGGTTGTTTGCAAAATTCCCATTTTTAAGGGCCGAAATTCCATAGCGACTATTCTGAATTTCCAACTGGACATATCTTTTGAACCCCGCTATGAAATTTCGATTTTTCGGATTCGTTGGAAAGATATTATCAAATAGATTCTAATATTTTTGGTTTCGTTAAAATTCGGTTTATTTGGCACTCGGTACATTCAATTGAAATTTGAAATTGAATTATCGAACTATCGCGCCATTTTCAATTCATTTTGTAATTATATATATTCTAACGAAGATCTATATAAATATATACGTTCGAATTCTATTCAAAATAAATTTTTCGTCGATATTATTTAAAGTAATTCATTTTAAATGTTCAAAATTCATCGAAATTGCCAAAATAAAATTTTTAAACTGGTTCGCATTTCCGGGTTGTTACAATCTCCCCTACTTAAAACTTTTCGTCCCCAAAAAGGAACGAAGCCGAAAGTTGTTTAACTAATCAACTCAATTTCCATTATTTTCTTTACGGCTTAAGTTCTTCAGCTTTTCAGTTTCTAAGAACCTTTCAAATTTTTCAAAAATTTGGCTAACACCCTAAATTTTTGAAAAATTTCGCCATAACCTCCCCTGCACCGGGGACTTCGGGATATTTCATATAGCCTCCCATGGCCTTCTTCAATCAAAAAGTAAAAGAAAAGGCCAAGCGGCTAGACAATCGGCTCATAAAATCATCATCACCCAAACAAAACAGTAAATTATGGTAAACATGTACCTATTTGTCGGACAAACAATTTTATTCTTCTGCTCTAGCCTCCTTGCTATGACCTGTTCAATATAAGTACATGTATATGTAAGCAGATGCGACTAATTTTCAAACAATTCAATATTTGATTCTATTAGGCGTAATGGTTCAAAATTTCAAACAAATAGACAAACAACACAAACATCAATCAATTAGTTAATTAACGTTTCAAATTCATAATTTTGATATATATAGAGAAAATCATGTTTTTGATGCCAAATCACAACAATATATTCTAGCTATATTTCGGTTCTCACACCAGTCTAATGGAAATATATAGAAATCACAGCTTCGAAACACGAAAATAAACCACCGATGCCGTACGTCATCAGTGGTATCATCCCCGTGCTACTAGAGTGTGATTCTATATCTATACACTATATTAAAACTTCGAATATACGTTTGCAAGGCGTATAGGCAAAATCTTTATATATTGGATTGTCCAAATTCAATATAAAATAAATAATCAAATACGAATAAGTGATTTAAATTTCAAAACAAAACTTGTTTTTACTTTCAAAAATATACTCTTCACACTCTTTTTAGGATACTACTGATCCCATCTCTAACGAGTCATTCCCATTGGATATTACTAATCCAATTTCTGATGAATCCTTTCGTATGATTCTAATGTGCCTTGTTCTCTGAGCTCTGTAAACCAAAGCTCCGATACCAACTATAACAACAAAGAATTTCGCTCGATCCGAATTAGTCGCTAAACCGACCAAGACCGTTTGAAACCCCTAATTGTTTTGAGAACACGACAAACAGAACACAGACGGAAGAACATTTATTGTTAATTACAACAACTTCATCAGAATAAAAGAATATACATAGTATAAACGAATAAATATTACACAGAAAATATCAGAGATTTAAATTATATTTAAATACATCGCAGTGGGAAAATAATACAATAACACAACTAGAAGTAATACACGGATACAAAGCTTTTCGGATATCATTCAAGCTGTAAACCAGGATCCTGTGAATATAAATCTGCAAAACCAAAACTACTAGCTGCCCATGCGGAAAATAGGGGTACCCACAGTTTAGGTTAAAACAATAAACTCCAGGTTAGTCATGGGACTGGTGTGAGAACTAAAACAGTTATTTAAACTTTACTTTAAATCAGATATATCAAGGGACCACGCCGTATAACACGGAACGGGTTTCCTCCCAAGAATACCAGTGCATATAACAAAACAACGCAATGCTTTTTGGAAAAATGAAGCTATTATAAGACCCAGGTCCTATCACACAATGCAACGCAAGCCGGGGGATAGGGTTTTCCCTTATAATAGCCAAACATGCTTAGTACGTTTTAAAACAAATCATTTGATACTATTATAAGTGTATAGTGTCAAAACAATTTCAGTCATAAATATCAATCATAGACGGCATGGGTACCATATCATCATGTCGCCATACTAGGCTCTACAATCAAAACCGCAAAGTCACATATTTGGAAGTTGGATTTCCATCTGTGAACCGAGGCAAAAGATAGTCCTCAACCGATTCGAGACTGTCTAGCCCGAGTCTCAGGCAAGCGCGCAGGCAAGCCTTGGATCGTCAGGGTCGGTCCACCGATATGGATTATTATGCCTGAACACTACGTTTCCCCGCCCTTTGGGGCGTAAACGAGCCAACGAATGACTCCATCGGACCCAGATCGTCCGATCAAACCGAGGCGCCTCGCAATAGCAACAACCACATAAGTCAAACTCGTCAGGGCGTGTAAAACCACTGACGCCACTTCTAACTAGAAAGAAACGCATGCCCTCCCAGAGGTCCGTCTCCCTTTTTTAGTTCACAACCGGGGTGTGAGGCTCGCGAATTCATGTTACACAAAGCCATGCCACACAGGCGGTGCTTTGATCATTAACTACAAGACTTTGCTTTTCAACAGAAGCCTCGATCAATTGCCACTTAGGCATGCCACACAGGCAATTCACCCCATGCGTTTGATATCCATCAGTATATAACCTCTGAGCTCGTACGTCTCAGAGAAGGGCGTTAAGCAAGAGAATAAATTCTCCGCCACCAAACAGATATATATTTAATATAAATCAATCACACATACTGAAATCCAATGTCAGACGCACAGTCCATTTACAAGTTCGTTCTGGGTCTGAACGAAACCGGAGGCACCTAGTACCCCGCATATCCATCGATCTCCAAATACGTCTGGACGATCACTAACTGATTCCCTCCTCTTGGGTGTACGACCCAATCAAGATCATCAGTAATCACCCAAACGACGTGAAGACCTACGGTCTTCAACCACCGTCTTCACCTTCGACTTATCGTCGTCTCAGTTATACAAAATGGGATAAACCCGGTCTTTCCGAATAACTCGCGTATATAATAAACGAGTGTTACACAAACACAACATACGCCTCATTCCAATTCAGAATATTCTTTTATTCAAATATTCTTATACTTTGGGAAAGGTTCCCATTAATTTTATCAAAGATAAATTCTTTAAATTTATTCTTTAATCTTCTTTTGAATATCACTTCAAACTAGTCAGGATTAGCGAACCACATTGAAGTAATTATTTTTTTATTTCCAAATCCCAACCTATTTATCCCATGAAGTAAAACTGGTAATACTTCATATCTAACACCACGGTGTTAACGGTAAATTCGATTACCATTTCACGTTCAAATCTAATTAAAGATTTAACTATCGCTTGGAGCAAAACTGGTGATACTCCATTCTCCATCTTTTCAATCTAATTAAAGATTCATTAAAACTCCACTTAGTTTTAATCTTTAACTAGGTTAAAGAATCAGTGTCATTTAAAACACGGTTCACGATAAACCCCAAAATCACATTTGATATTAAATACAAGGCTCTGAATAGAAAATATATCGGCTTAAATTCAATATCGAATTCAACGACCAACAAATATCGTATTGGAAATAACGATATAAATATATATTTCAAATTCCCATAACAATACCTGTATCATCATGAAATCCAACATCGAAATATTCCAAAGACAATTTCGATTCAAATCTATTCAATTCAATTATTGGAAATTCTGGTTATTTTAAAAACCCTTCCAATTTATTTATTTTAAAAATAAATAAATTATTATTCTAGTTTAAATCCAGTTCATTTCGATAAAAATCTATTTTTATCTTTTCAAATATGGAGTTTTT
Source organism: Allium sativum (assembly GCA_030737875.1). Taxonomy (NCBI): domain Eukaryota; kingdom Viridiplantae; phylum Streptophyta; class Magnoliopsida; order Asparagales; family Amaryllidaceae; genus Allium; species Allium sativum. The sequence goes on along the minus strand of CM060913.1, from coordinate 174,967,405 downwards.
CGTCCCAATTCTTCCCAAATCATTTCTTATGATTTTACACAAATTATTACTATTTTTAATGATTTTATCAAGGCACGTACAGTCGATTCTCATCAACGGTCATCGAACTGAACTTACAGCGACCTTTTCCAAATTTAATTTGGACATAATTCCAAATCCAACCGTTAGATTTCTAATTTGTAATATTCGTTAGAAAGCTCTTTCTGATACGAACCTAAAGTTCCAGTTTTAGGAGAATCCGACGGTCGGATCTCCCGCAATATCCATTCGAAGTCAATGGTCGAAATTCACGAACTACCGCAGCGTGGCACGTTCTATTCAGGCCATTATATTATATTTAATATATATAATATATACTTCGTCGATTTCCTTTTAAAACGTATTATATAAATCGTTTTAAATTCGTTTTCAAAACGATTTCAACTTCCTTTCCAATTTCAAATCAAAATTGATTTTTTCTTTATAAATTCGTTTTAAATTCATTTCAAATTGATTTCAGTTCAAATTGATTTTTAATTCAATTTCAGTTCGTTTTCAATTCAATTCAATTTCAATTCGAATTCATTTCTATTCAATTTCAATTCTATTCAATTCCAATTCTATTCAATTCTATTCAGTTTGAATTCGAAACCGAATTCATTTTCAAAATATTCGATTTTGAAATCACTTTTCCATATTCATTATAAAAACGAATATAATCGATATAAATATCGTTTGCGTTAAAATGGCGTCAACCTAATCAACACGGCTTCATATATTTCTATCTTCAAATGTTCTATTTCAAAAATTTCTTTTTCAAATATTTCTATTCAAAACTGGAATGTGGCCCAATCAATTACCATAGATTTTATTTCTATGGATTTCCATACAAGCATGGATATATCAACAATGACAAATAATCAACCACCATCCAAAGTGCATTCTACACTGTATAAGCATCAAATATAAATATCCAACGCTTATAACAGTCTGTCAATCAATCGATCGACATTAAACTAATTATCGGGATTAGTGTATGTCATATATCACCTCCAATACCCGTGTGGGATTTCAATCAATCAAACACATATTATATTTGTGTAGTTGGACGATGTGTAAAATTTATCGTCCCAATCAATATCAGTCAAATCTGTGTATATAAACAAATCGTTCGATTTGTTTATAAATATTTATTTTATATACACGTTAAAAATTATACTTTTAACTATAAAATATTTTCCACTATAAAATATTTTATTTCATTCTACATCACATAATCAAATTTCACAACATAGCAACCAAACAAATAAGTCATCCATGGTCTGTGGACGACGGGTGTTGGGTGCTACTAAGCACCGTCTGCATCCTAGCATATATTTTTAACTAGAAAAGGAAATTTAAAGTGAGAAGTTCTCACCGATTGGCTAAACCAGCTCCACGACTCTCCATTTGCAGAAATCTTCGTCGCGCTCGCCTTTTGTCACTTTCGTTGCCCGTAGCCACTACATATATAAAAATCACATTTTTATACTGATATTATATAGATAAATATTCTATTTTTACACCGCTACTATATAGATAAAAATTCTATTTTTATACCGCTGTTCATATAATAAAGATTATATTTTTATATTGCCACTCATATAAAAATCACATCTTTGCTTCTTCTACATAATAAAAATCATATTTTTATACCTCCTACATAATAAAGATCTAATTTTTATATCATCGCTATAAAAATCACATTTTTATTTCAACATATATATAATAAAAAATCAGATTTTTATTTCGCCACATATATAAAGATCAAATTTTTCTATCTATATATTATAAAAATCATATTTTTATTCTTCTCATTATATAAAAATCATATTTTTAATACTTCTACTTTATAAAAATTATATTTCTATTCTTTCTAAAATATAAAAATTTCAACTCTCCTTATATAAAAATCAAATTTTTCTTCTAAACCATTTCATATAAAAAGATTATATTTTCTTTATGAACACCCTATAAAAATCCTTTCTTTATGGATCCGCTCATACAATAAAAATCCTACTTTTATTCCTATGCTATTCTTATTCCTATTTTTATTCCTATCCTATTTTTATTCCTATTTTTTTAAAAATGGGATTTTAATGTCAACATATTTTATTTCAAAAATATGGTCATTTTTCTATTTAACTTTACATTAAAAATGAGATTCTTAATGTTAACAAATTTAAAAAAAAATATGATCATTTTCTTATACATTAAAAATGAGATTTTTAATGTCGGCATATTTTTATTTTAAAAGTATGATCTTTTCCCTTCATTTAAGACTTGTATTAAAAATATATTCTTTTCTACCTAAAAAGAAGGTATTATTTACTTTATTCTCTTTTATTGCATGAAAAGGAAATTTTCTTCTCTAATTCTTTTTCCATGGAAATGTGATTTTATCCTTAAATCTTAATTACATGAAAATGTGATTTTTCACTTAAATCTTAATTCTTATTCATATTAAAAGTGTAAACTTTTCATTTTAATCTAATTTACATTAAAAAAACGTAAATTATTGCTATAATCTAATTACATTAAGAATGTAAACTTCTTCCTACTCTAACTTGATTAGATAAAGATGTAATTTTTCTCCTTTATCTTAATTTACATGATAAATGTAAATTTTCCACTTTCAATCTAATTCACATGCAAATTGACTTAATTACACAAAAATGTAATTTTTATGTTCTCTAACTTAATTACATAAACAAAATGTAATTTTCTTCTAATTCTCATTTACATTAAAGAAAATGTAAAACTTTTCTAATCCTTATCTTATTACATTAAAAATGTAACTTTCTTTTATAACAAACTTGGAGGTGAAAATATTCATTTCTAACACATAACGGTGTGAAAATAATGTCAATTTCTAATTTATCCATTTATATTTTAATATGGGCCAGACCTCTCACATTAGGCCTGCAACTTGTGGATGCTGGATAGGCCGGTTGGTTCCGGGCAGACTTATCCGACAAGTTGGACTTAACCTCGTGTCTTGGCCCAATTTGTATTTGTGCACTTGGACCTCTCACATTAGGCCCAACATTTGTGGCTGCTGGATATGTCGGTCGGGTCCGGGCAGACTTCCACCACAAATGTGACCTAACCTCGTGTCCAAGCACAATTATAATTTATAATTATAATTAATTTTTCCAAAACATATTATTTGAAATTATCCTTTCCATTGAACTCTAATGACATATATAAGAGAGTTTTATTTACATACATAATACTATGTATTCTAAAGACCATTTTAATCTAGTGACGTTCTAGTTTTAATAACATTCTAATTTAATGACACTTTAATCTAGTGATATCCTTCTTTTAATAACATTCTAATTAACATTTTCTTATAAAAATGTAATTCTCATTCTAATTAACATTTTCTTCGGTCACTTCTAAAATAAACACGATCCTCTATTTTCTAATTATCATAACAAACATGGGATATTTATTTTAATTATAGTGTCACATAAAGTAATATTTTATGTGTAAACCTTTCTTAATAAATGGCGTTTCCAATATGACATTTCACTTCTTAATAAATGTCATTTACTATATAACATTACATTTCCTACTAAATAGCATTTACTATTCAAGGTGGTACTAACATGACAATTTCCTATTCAACAAAATAAGTGATTTTGTTTTTCATACTTTTCTATGTTTATTTCCTAACAAAAATTGTTATTTCTTTTATAGTGCAACATTTTATAACAACGAGTGTTTTCTTTATACTAAGGCAACATTTTATACAAAAGGTTATTTCTTACCTAATATCACATTTCTAATGAAATGACATTTTAAATATAACTAAACTTTTTTTTACAAAAATTGACCTTTTCATTCTAACGTAACATCTATAGCAAAGTGATGTTATTATATTACAAATAAAAGAGTATTGTAATCGCATACAATTTCTATAACTCTAATGACAAGCAAAAGAATTATTTTATATTTGTTTTCCTTTTCTTCAGCTATCATTTCCTATAATTATAATGACAATATAAAAACGAAATCTTTTGTCCACTTACATGTTTTACAATTCTAATGACAAACAATAGCTTCATGTTAACGATAAAAGTGAATTTTATCATTAATCTAATTTTAACAAACATGATACCATTCATTTCAACAATCAAATTCTGACAAATACGAGGCACGCCAATCAATTCAATAATTCATCACAATCATAATGAACACTGAACCAACATACACACAACATCAGCATGAACTTTATATGAAATAAATAAAATTTCACATTTCAATAATAATTTATTTTATATTATAAAATAGAAATCTCACCAATTTATCGAATTATTGATTAGTGAAGGAAACACCGGTCGTCTTCGTCCTTCTCCTTGGATCGTTCGAAATAAACTTAAAACGCACGCTCAAGTTACCCCCATCGCCGCCCCAATACCACCAAGTCCACTATCCAACCCCGCCACTTCGAAGCCTTGCTCGTCGCCTTCCTTCCCTCACCATAGCGTGAAACTCAAAGCTCCCTTGAGCCCTAGAAACACCGGCTAACGACTGAGCTTGATTTCCATGCTGAATACTTCATGAAATTTAATCATCTCCGTAGGAAGAAAGATCTTGTTTTGCTCTTGATTATTTGTCTTGATTTCATATTTTAATTTGTGGTAGACTAGGAGGAATTAACGAATTGTTTTTGTGCGTTTTCAGCCAGTGAAAATGTAAAGGGCGACGGCGGCTACGAATTCTAGAATAGGGTTTTGTGTTTTGACCGTAAACTTATCCTAACTAGTATATATATGGAAAAAAAATTTAAGTTTCTTTCCCTTAAAGAAGCAATTAACTGAATACATAGTGTAACACCCCGGATTTTAGTTAATACTAAAATTCCCTAATTACAGGATAAATAATCTCAGACGTGGGAATTGGGGGTAACGGGCTGCGTTATTGCGTTCTTCTCGGAAAAATACGCGAAATAGAGTCCGAGTTTTCGAGAATCGGAGTCCGTATGGCCCGGTTATGGCCCAAAGAAGTTTGCAGAAAATTTAAAGTTAAAAACAGATTTAGAAATTTAAAATTCAGATTTCAAATTAGAATCAGCGGGGCCAGGCGGGAGAATTCCCGCCTTGACCATGTCGACAGGGCTGTCGACAGGGCTGTCGACAGGGGGAGTCGACTTGCCTGTCGACTTGCCTGTCGACACGGCGTGTCGAACCAGGGTGCTTGGGTGCACCAGATCTGGTTTTCTGGCTAGGGCTGGGCTGGGTTCTAGTGATTTCCTAAATCTAACGGACCTAATCTAATCTAGGGTTAATCTAAGGGCCTAAAACACTCTCCTAATCTATAAATACACCCTAAACCTACCCTAATCCATACTAAAAATAGAAATGATGGCCTCATGCCGCCAAATTAAATCTTAGAACGAGCCTCCACTTGTTTATGAAGGAAGTTGCAAGCTAATCACTCTCTAATCAATCTCTAATCATCACCATCTTCATATTTAGCAACTAATTCCACTTCATAAGTTTGCTAATCTTGGTTTTGGTGAGTTTCTATCACTTTAACATCAATTGTTAAAGTAAGTAGATTGGGTGTAATGAGACTTATGGTCTTAAATGCGGATTAATGAGTTTGAATCATTTATAATGATATGCTACTCTATGTTTTTCTATGTTTATGCATAATTAATAAGTGGGTTTATGCATGTTTGATAAGTTGGTTTATGCATGCTTAACAAGTTGGTTTGTGCATGTTTAACAAGTGGGTTTATGCATATTTAATAAGTGGATTTATGCATGTTTAACAAAGTGAGTTATGCAAGTTATATGCAAGTTATGTATATGCTTAAATGCAAGTTTAACATGATTTGCAAGTTATGAATGCTTATGCAAGTATATGAATGCTTATGCAAGATATGTATATGCTTAAATGCAAGTTTAACATGATATGCAAGTTATGCATGCTTATGCAAGTATGTGAATGTTTATGCAAGTATGTGAATGCTTATGCAAGTATGTAAATGCTTATGCAAGTATGTGAATGCTTATGCAAGTTATGTGTATGCTTAAATGCATGTTTAACATGTTATGCAAGTTATGAGAATGCTTATATGCAAGTTCAACATGTTAGGCAAGATATGTGTATGATAATATGCAAGTTTGGGTTATATGTAGTTGGGTTAATATATGCTCATATATGCAAGTTGACATCCTCTTAACCCATGACAAAGTTGTATGCTAAACCCATGATATTTGTAATGGATCTTCCCCTTTTTATGTCATGAGAACGATTTACGTGGGGAACGATGGGGTTGGTAAATATGTTAATAAAAGTATGATTGGGTATGATTAAGCATACCATAAAAATAAATTACCATAAGTGGGAATTTACCTATTGAGTTAGGTCTACCCCATGCGAATTTACCTATTGAGTTAGGTCTACCCATGTTATGGAAAACTTGATATTAATTAGGGATAATTAATATGGGGGTGATTAATTAGGTGTAATAAATCGACTAAGACACGAGGTTGGACTCATTTGTAGTGTAAAACTGCCCGGACCCGACCGGCCTAACCAGTTGCTACAAATGTCAGCCCAATGTGAGAGGTCTTAGCCATAAATTAAATACGTGATTAAAGTAAAGACACGAGGTTAGACTCTGTTATGACATAAGACTGCCCGGACCCTACCGGCTTAACCAGGCAGTCATAACAGCCAGTCTAATGTGGGAGGTCTTTATGGGAGATCACGGTCTTAATTAATTAAGAAACACTTAACCATATTAGCATGTAGTGGGACATGAGGGGTTAAGTGGGTGCCTTGGGTGGCATGTGGAAATTTAATGGTTGCCTTGGGTGGCATGTGGAATCTAGTGGGTTGCCTTGGGTGGCAATAGAAAATACGATTAGAAATACTTAACCAAGTGAAACATGTAATTAAACATGATTAAAGGGTTAAGTGGGATGCACTAGATAAGTGACAAGCTTAGGTGGGTAGCTTGTGGGGGCCCATTTCAACCAATATCCCAAACGTATCTTTGTGGGCTCGACCCATGTCGAGTGACGGGACACGCATATTGGGCTTGATTATAAGAGGCCAAAACGGGTTAGCGGTGGCAACGCAAGTCCAACGGGTTTCATATGCGTGTGTGGGCCCGGGCTGGTAGATAAGCCGTTGTTGCATCGTGTAGATATAAAGCCGTGCACCGTTGATATTATCAGGTAGCCACTTTAGGGGAGTGATACACCCCACTGTGGGACCAGCACGGGTATCTACGGTAGGGAGCCGATCGCTGGGGAGTAGTGGGTACACCTAGTAAAGATAGGGGCAGACGGCACCTATGTAGGGGTACACGAAACTACTGGGTAAAATTACTAAGTACACCTAGTGGAGATAGGGGCAGACGACACCTATGTAGTGGCTAGGAGTACAAGAAACTACTGGGGAAATTTTCTAAGTCCTTGGGAGGGATCAACCTTTAAGTAGGAATGACTGGTGTGGTGCAGTTAGTAATTATCCTTGGGTGGTTAGATGCGTCTGTACAGTTATCTTAGTTTATCCTAAGTCTATCAAGCTGCTTAGTGTAGCCATTCATCCCCAGACATTACCGTGGGTCAAGTTTATATCTTCTCTGGTTACTTTAATGATTGTATTGTTAAAGTTATAGGACTCGCTCAGACTTATGTCTGACCCCGTTGTTTTTATCTTTTTCCCAACCCTCAGGTCCTACGGTGGATCCTAGCAGTAGTGGAGCTTGATCGGATTGCTGTTCCAGTCTTTAGGAGCTTGGATAGATGTAAAGCTCCAGTTATCCAGTTATCTTTTCTTTTGGCTATTGTATGAGAGAGTGGGATTATGTACTTCTTTATTTTGACGGATATTGTACTTGACTTTTATCATGGTTTTATGATGTAACCAGACATGTTTATTTCCGCTGTTATGAGATGATGTTTTAAATTTCAAGTACTATTTATATCTGTCTTGTTGTAATTTTCTGTTCTATATTCACTAAAATACTCCACCGATGCTATGGCATTCCCTTAGTGAGTGACCATAGCGGGCGTGGGGTGTTACACGTGGTATCAGAGCAAAGGTTACCGGAACAGATAAAATTTTTAGAAAACTATTTTTCTAAAACATTTTTGGAAGAGATATTTTCAAAAAAAAAACATGTCTTTAAAGAGAAAGGTTTTTGAAGGAAAAGCATAATCCCCAATAGCCATATCTATATCCTTCGAATTCTCCGTTTTGAATCTTTCCTTTTTCGTTTTAGCATGGCCGAGAATCTTAACTTTCCGGAGGGTGTGACGGTACCAGCATGGTATAGGAGATTGATGGAGGCTAGGGCCACCACTGCGGGTCCAGCAAATGTTCCTCCACAAACCGTAGCACCCGATCTTCCTCCTCCCCCTCCTCCTCGCACGGATACTTTTGCTAAGACTTGCAAGGAATTTAAAGCTATGGGAGGGAAACCTTTTCAAGGATCTGAAACTTTTGTGGAGGCTAGAGATTGGCTTAAGGAGGTGGAAGAATTGATAGATATCTTTGAGATGGAAGAAGGAAAGAAAGTCAAATTGGCTGCTTGGTTAATGAAGGGAGAGGCATCATTCTGGTGGGAGGTCACTAATGGAGAACGCCCCGTTGACTCTTGGGCGGATTTTAGACAAAGATTTGTGGCAAAGTTTCTCTCAAGGGCGGAGGAAAACTTGTATATGGAAAGATTCTTGACTCTAAAGCAAGGAAATCTCTCGGTGAAGGAATATGTTAACAAGTTTAATCAATTGGCAAGGTTTGGCCTAGACATGGTGAATACACCGGAGAAGAAGGCTTTGAGGTTCGTGAAAGGCTTGAATGAACCGATGCATGGGTTGGCTATGACTCATATCCCTATGGGGGCCACCTTTGAGAAGCTAGTTGACATGGCACTCATGTATGAAGAAGAGAAGGGTCCCAATGCTAATAGGGCACCCGAGAAGAAGGGAGATCAAAAGAGACCTCAACAACAACAGCAAAATAAAGGTGGGAAAGGCAACGGTGGCAAGGGCAAGAAGAAGAAGTGTTTCAATTGTGGGACACCTGGCCACCTAAGCAAGGATTGTCGTAAGAAGAAGAAGACTGGCTGCTTCCACTGTGGCGAAGCAGGGCATCTAGTGAAAGATTGTCCTAAGAAGGGGCAAAGGACGGGGTCTACCTCAGGAGGACAGGTGCAAGCTCTTATGGCACCGAGTCAGGCTAGGGGGCAAGTACAGGCTCTCGCAGTCCCACCAATTCAGGAAAGAGGTAGAACTATCTCCGTTGAAAGTCTGGTTTTTCTATTTGATCATCCTGTCCGTACATTGTTTGATTCAGGCGCATCGCATTCGTTTATCTCATCATCATTAGTTGAGTCACTGCACTTAGACACCAGTCTGGTAGATGATCCCTTGGTTGTTTCAAACCCAATTGGGGGCCCCACTTATTTGTCCATGATATGTTTGGGTTTGAAGATTTCTATACTTAGCATTGAGTTTAGATGTGATGCTTTTGTGTTGGGCTTCACGGGCTATGGGTTGATTTTGGGCATGGACTGGTTATCCAGTAATGGTGCCGTTCTTGATTGCGAAAGGAGAGTTGTTAGGCTCATGACCCGCTTGGGTAACACTCTCGAGATTTCTTGTAATCCCAGGGACTCCGTTATGCTAAGTTATCTTGAATCGCTTGACGCTTCGGTCGAGAGTTTGCAATCTGTTAGAGTGGTCCGGGAATATCCGGATGTGTTTGAGGAGGTGAAGGGCTTACCTCCGAAGCGGGAGATTGACTTCCGAATATATCTGGTGGATAATGCTAAACCTGTATCTTTACCAGTGCGCCACATAGCTCCTCGTGAGAGGAGGGAACTCCATAAGAAAGTAGGGGAGTTGCTTGAGAAGGGGTTCATATGACGAAGTATATCGGAGTGGGGTGCTCCAGTAGTATTTGCTACGAAGGCGGATGGGTCCCTCAGACTTTGTGTAGACTATAGAGAACTCAACAAGCTCACAAAGAAGAATAGACACCCATTGCCGAGGATTGATGATCTTTTTGATCAGTTGGTTGGCGCTTCAGTATTTTCTCAGTTGGACTTAGCCACAGGGTTTCATCAGTTGAGGGTGGCTGAGGATAGCATAGACAAGACTGCCTTCAGAACTCCGGATGGTTTCTATGAGTGGCTGGTGATGCCATTTGGGTTGACGAACGCCCCTGCATACTTTGTTGATTTGATGAGTAGGGTGTTCAGGGAGTTCCTTAATAAATTCGTGGTGGTCTTTGTGGATGATATCTTAGTATTTTCTAAGAGTGAAGAAGAGCATGCCCTACATCTTGGGGAGGTATTGAAGACTCTTCGAGCACATAGCCTTAAGGCTAAATTCTCTAAATGTCACTTCTGGAGGAAAGAGGTGCGGTTCTTGGGGCACGTGGTCTCCAAGGAAGGGATAGCTGTGGATCCCGCGAAGGTAGTATCAATTCAGGATTGGAAGGTTCCGAAAAATGCTACCGAAGTAAGAAGTTTCTTGGGGTTGGCGGGTTATTATAGGAAGTTTATTAAAGACTTCGCGAAGATATCAGCCCCATTAACCCGCTTAACGAAGAAGAATCTTGTTTTCACATGGGACGTAGATTGTGATGATGCGTTCCGACGGTTAAAGAGAGCTTTAACCACCGCTCCAGTTTTAGTGTTGCCAGATGGGAGCAAGCCATTTGTTGTCTATACTGATGCTTGTGGGATAGGGCTGGGCGCAGTCTTAATGCAAGAGGGAAAGGTGATAGCCTATGGTGGAAGGCAGTTGAGGGCACATGAGAAAAATTACCCTACCCATGTTTTAGAGTTGGCCGCTATTGTTTTTGCGCTTAAGATTTGGCGCCATTATCTTCTTGGTGAAAGATTCGAATTGTTCACTGACTACAAATCATTGAAGTACTTGTTTTCTCAAAAGGATTTGAATCTGAGACAACAAAGGTGGATGGAATTCTTAGCATCCTATGATTTCGAGATAGCGTATACCCCTGGCAAGGGTAACGTGGTGGCGGACGCCTTGAGCAGGAAGAGGTTGTCCTTGAGTCCATTGTTCGTGGAACGACGAAGCTTGGAATTTATCTCGATGTTTGATTTCAGACCTTCCATTGATTATGTTCCCGGTTTGCTAGCATCCCTGGAGGTTAGACCTACTCTTTTGGGGCGGATTAGAGAAGCACAGAGGGACGACCCACAGTTGGTTGAGTTGGTAGAGAAGCTCATAAGGGGGGAATCATCCAGCCATTTGAGTAGGTACACCCTAGACGATAGGGGGTGCTTGCGTAGAGATGGTAGACTTTGTGTACCGCAAGACGAGGGTTTGAGGAAGGCTATTCTTGATGATGCACACCGTTCTAGGATGACCATTCATCCCGGTGGGGACAAGATGTACCGAGACATGAAGAGGGTTTTCTTCTGGGCCGGCATGAAGAAAGATGTGGCCGAGTATGTCGCTCGATGTTTGGTGTGCCAACAAGTGAAGGCGGAGCAAAAGAAACCTGGTGGGTTGCTTCACCCATTGGAAGTTCCACAATGGAAGTGGGATAGCGTCTCGATGGATTTTATTGACGGGTTACCCAGATCGAGGAAGGATAATACAGGAATTTGGGTGGTGGTAGACAGACTTACTAAGAGCGCCCATTTCATACCTGTGAAGAGCAAGAGGACTGCTCCATGGCTAGCTTCTGTATATCTTCGAGAGATAGTTCGATTGCATGGGGTACCCTCTAGCATAGTGAGTGATCGAGATCCTATCTTCACTAGCGAATTCTGGAGAAGTTTGCAAGAAGCAGTGGGGACTCAATTGTGTCTGAGCACCGCATATCATCCTCAGACAGACGGTCAGACTGAGAGGGTGAATCGTGTTCTAGAAGACCTTTTGAGGCTTTGTATCTTAGATTTTGGAGGTACATGGGAAGAGATTCTTCCATTGGTGGAGTTCGCATATAATAACAGCTTTCAGTCCAGTATTGGTATGGCTCCTTTCGAAGCTCTCTATGGAAGGCCTTGTCGATCACCTACATGTTGGTGGGAATCTACGGATAAGATCTTGCTTGGGCCTGATATGGTTAGGGAGACTTCTGAGAAGATTGACTTGATTCGAAGAAGGATGAAAGCAGCGCAGGATAGGCAAAAATCTTATGCGGACAAGAGAAGGACGGATCTTGAGTTTGAGGTTGGGGACATGGTTTTTGTCAAAGTATCTCCGTTGAGAAATGTTTGTTCGCTTTGGATCCGTTGGGAAGTTAGCATCGAGGTTTGTTGGGCCGTTTCCTATTAAGGAAAGGATTGGACGGATGGCGTATAGGGTGGAGTTGCCCGACAGACTTAGTGGTGTTCATGATGTATTCCATGTATCACATCTGAGGAAGTGCTTACATGAGACAGCAGAGGTGGTAGAGCCGAGCATACTTAGAGATGTAGAGATAGAGCGTGATGCGACGATACGACGAGCTCCTACTCGCATCCTTGGGTCAGAGACTAGGAAATTGAGGAATCGAGAGGTTCAGCTAGTCAAAGTGCAATGGGGAGAAGATGAGAGCAACGCAACTTGGGAGACGGAAGCGAAGATGCGTTCATTATACCCATTTCTTTTTTAGGGTATGTTTTTACTTTCTCCTCTATCGTTGTCTAGTACTTATCTTATCTTTAGTATATCCTCTCGTTAGTACTGATTGACCTTTAGATAGGGTAAACCTATGGTTGAAACATGTGTTTGAGACATGTTATGGTTGATGGATGCAAGTGGTTGCTAGTGGTTGCTCGTGGATGCATGTACACACACTCTAGGCACTAGATCGGCTCAATCACTTCATATTGCATATTGCATAAAAGTGTGTGTAGGAAGCTATATTTATGGATGTATAATGATTGTGTTATCATATGGATGATGCATTTTGGTGAATGATTGTGCATTCATGTAGATATTGTATGTGTCGATAGGGTTCTCTCGCATACATAATGGATGCATGGCACTATCATGGTTTGCATATGTTCATACATTAGATAGGGAACATACACACACACTTTTGCATATGCTCATACATCATTAGAAATTGTTTTAAGGACAATGGATGCCCGTGTTTTGATGGATTGAGTAGATGGTTGTTTGGATGGTAGGATATGCATTCTCCTTAGCTTAGAGATTTCGGGGACGAAATCCTTTAAGGAGGGGAGAATGTAACACCCCGGATTTTAGTTAATACTAAAATTCCCTAATTACAGGATAAATAATCTCAGACGTGGGAATTGGGGGTAACGGGCTGGGTTATTGCGTTCGTCTCGGAAAAATACGCGAAATAGAGTCCGAGTTTTCGAGAATCGGAGTCCGTATGGCCCGGTTATGGCCCAAAGAAGTTTGCAGAAAATTTAAAGTTAAAAACAGATTTAGAAATTTAAAATTCAGATTTCAAATTAGAATCAGCGGGGCCAGGCGGGAGAATTCCCGCCTCGACCATGTCGACAGGGCTGTCGACAGGCCTGTCGACAGGGGGAGTCGACTTGCCTGTCGACACGGCGTGTCGAACCAGGGTGCTTGGGTGCACCAGATCTGGTTTTCTGGCTAGGGTTGGGCTGGGTTCTAGAGATTTCCTAAATCTAACGGACCTAATCTAATCTAGGGTTAATCTAAGGGCCTAAAACACTCTCCTAATCTATAAATACACCCTAAACCTACCCTAATCCATACTAAAAATAGAAATGATGGCCTCATGCCGCCAAATTAAATCTTAGAACGAGCCTCCACTTGTTTATGAAGGAAGTTGCAAGCTAATCACTCTCTAATCAATCTCTAATCATCACCATCTTCATATTTAGCAACTAATTCCACTTCATAAGTTTGCTAATCTTGGTTTTGGTGAGTTTATATCACTTTAACATCAATTGTTAAAGTAAGTAGATTGGGTGTAATGAGACTTATGGTCTTAAATGCGGATTAATGAGTTTGAATCATTTATAATGATATGCTACTCTATGTTTTTCTATGTTTATGCATAATTAATAAGTGGGTTTATGCATGTTTGATAAGTTGGTTTATGCATGCTTAACAAGTTGGTTTGTGCATGTTTAACAAGTGGGTTTATGCATATTTAATAAGTGGATTTATGCATGTTTAACAAAGTGAGTTATGCAAGTTATATGCAAGTTATGTATATGCTTAAATGCAAGTTTAACATGATTTGCAAGTTATGAATGCTTATGCAAGTATATGAATGCTTATGCAAGATATGTATATGCTTAAATGCAAGTTTAACATGATATGCAAGTTATGCATGCTTATGCAAGTATGTGAATGTTTATGCAAGTATGTGAATGCTTATGCAAGTATGTAAATGCTTATGCAAGTATGTGAATGCTTATGCAAGTTATGTGTATGCTTAAATGCATGTTTAACATGTTATGCAAGTTATGAGAATGCTTATATGCAAGTTCAACATGTTAGGCAAGATATGTGTATGATAATATGCAAGTTTGGGTTATATGTAGTTGGGTTAATATATGCTCATATATGCAAGTTGACATCCTCTTAACCCATGACAAAGTTGTATGCTAAACCCAAGATATTTGTAATGGATCTTCCCCTTTTTATGTCATGAGAACGATTTACGTGGGGAACGATGGGGTTTGTAAATATGTTAATAAAAGTATGATTGGGTATGATTAAGCATACCATAAAAATAAATTACCATAAGTGGGAATTTACCTATTGAGTTAGGTCTACCCCATGCGAATTTACCTATTGAGTTAGGTCTACCCATGTTATGGAAAACTTTATATTAATTAGGGGTAATTAATATGGAGGTGATTAATTGGGTGTAATAAATCGACTAAGACACGAGGTTGGACTCATTTGTAGTGTAAAACTGCCCGGACCCGACCGGCCTAACCAGTTGCTACAAATGTCAGCCCAATGTGAGAGGTCTTAGCCATAAATTAAATACGTGATTAAAGTAAAGACACGAGGTTAGACTCTGTTATGACGTAAGACTGCCCGGACCCTACCGGCTTAACCAGGCAGTCATAACAGCCAGTCTAATGTGGGAGGTCTTTATGGGAGATCACGGTCTTAATTAATTAAGAAACACTTAACCATATTAGCATGTAGTGGGACATAAGGGGTTAAGTGGGTGCCTTGGGTGGCATGTGGAAATTTAATGGTTGCCTTGGGTGGCATGTGGAATCTAGTGGGTTGCCTTCGGTGGCAATAGAAAATACGATTAGAAATACTTAACCAAGTGAAACATGTAATTAAACATGATTAAAGGGTTAAGTGGGATGCACTAGATAAGTGACAAGCTTAGGTGGGTAGCTTGTGGGGGCCCATTTCAACCAATATCCCAAACGTATCTTTGTGGGCTCGACCCATGTCGAGTGACGGGACACGCATATTGGGCTTGATTATAAGAGGCCAAAACGGGTTAGCGGTGGCAACGCAAGTCCAACGGGTTTCATATGCGTGTGTGGGCCCGGGCTGGTAGATAAGCCGTTGTTGCATCGTGTAGATATAAAGCCGTGCACCGTTGATATTATCAGGTAGCCACTTTAGGGGAGTGATACACCCCACTGTGGGACCAGCACGGGTATCTACGGTAGGGAGCCGATCGCTGGGGAGTAGTGGGTACACCTAGTAAAGATAGGGGCAGACGGCACCTATGTAGGGGTACACGAAACTACTGGGTAAAATTACTAAGTACACCTAGTGGAGATAGGGGCAGACGGCACCTATGTAGTGGCTAGGAGTACAAGAAACTACTGGGGAAATTTTCTAAGTCCTTGGGAGGGATCAACCTTTAAGTAGGAATGACTGGTGTGGTGCAGTTAGTAATTATCCTTGGGTGGTTAGATGCGTCTGTACAGTTATCTTAGTTTATCCTAAGTCTATCAAGCTGCTTAGTGTAGCCATTCATCCCCAGACATTACCGTGGGTCAAGTTTATATCTTCTCTGGTTACTTTAATGATTGTATTGTTAATGTTATAGGACTCGCTCAGACTTATGTCTGACCCCGTTGTTTTTATCTTTTTCCCAACCCTCAGGTCCTACGGTGGATCCTAGCAGTAGTGGAGCTTGATCGGATTGCTGTTCCAGTCTTTAGGAGCTTGGATAGATGTAAAGCTCCAGTTATCCAGTTATCTTTTCTTTTGGCTATTGTATGAGAGAGTGGGATTATGTACTTCTTTATTTTGACGGATATTGTACTTGACTTTTATCATGGTTTTATGATGTAACCAGACATGTTTATTTCCGCTGTTATGAGATGATGTTTTAAATTTCAAGTACTATTTATATCTGTCTTGTTGTAATTTTTCTGTTCTATATTCACTAAAATACTCCACCGATGCTATGGCATTCCCTTAGTGAGTGACCATAGCGGGCGTGGGGTGTTACACATAGATTACACAAAATGGAGAAAGAAACCTTTTACATTTTGCTTTAATTTGTATTGATTGATTCATAAATGCTATTAATCAAAATTATTCATGGTATAAATTGATACCGTATTAGCATGCCGGCAAGTTCAATAAGAAGGCATATCACATAAGTAAACGAAATAAATAAAGGACAACATGTATATTGATTTAATTGAAAACTTGAATGAAACTTAATTTATGGTATTATAAAGGTGCATCAAATACATCCATTTGTGTGAATATATAAATAGTGCTGAGATATGAAAAAAAAACTTTTTTTTATTTAATTTATATATATACATATATAGCAAATAGGTTCATTCCTCAATTATGTGACATAATAGTTAATAGTATGCAAGTATGGTTAATTGATAACTCTATACATATGAATGAATTAGAATCAATTTATAGGCAATTTTGTAATATGACAAATGAGAAAACTACTAATAAATACCAAAGGTAAAACAGTCAAATCTTATAATATATATGTCACAGTATTAAATTCATTAGCCTCCATATATTAACATTATTCTCATTAGTTTCATTAATACACAATTAAAAGAAACATAATGTGACTGCTATTACAAAGCATACAGGTAAATGTGGATTCTAAATCCACATGCTAAAAATCATGTGTTTCCTTAGTTCATGGTTTCAAATTTAAATCAATTAATTTTATTAGAATATTCTTTTTAAGATAAATGCAAGTTTTCTATAAACAACGCATTGATTTCAATTTACACATAATTATTCTTAGATAGCAATATTTTAATTAAGTTAATACAATTAATGGAAATATTACAATTAATGTCAATACTAAATTTAAAATAGACATAATTTATTTCATACATACATTTAATAGGTTCAACGTTAAATCAAATTAATATATATATATATATATATATAACGTATATATATAAACTATCCAGTCTAGTGTTGCACTTAATTAGGAAAGATAAAACATGGACCACCAATTTAACATTTAACTAATTGAGCATAAAGTTCAAATAAATCTTTAAGATAAAATTTTATTTATTAAAATGAACACAGAATCTTTGATCTATAAGTTACACTCCAAATTAAACTTATAAAACCAGTGGTCTAAAATAAATCATTGCGATATAACTTATACAAATTTAGTTTTAATTTAACAAAATGAAGAAAACAATATGTTACTTGAAAAAGAAATTCAAGCGCAAAACTTCCTAATAAATTTTTAAACTGGTTCTAATTTTCCGGGTTGTTACCAGAGCAAGAGATGGAGCGCTTGCATGATGAGTTTGCCAATCTCCACCAGGGAGCTCGCACCATCCATGACTACCTCAATAAGTTCACTCAGCTATCCCGCTACGCTCCTGAGCTCGTTCAGACTGTGAAGGCAAAGAATAAGAAGTTCATCCATGGACTTCAACGCAAATATCAGGATAGGGCGATGAGCCATGTTAACCTTACATTCGCCGAGATGGTGGATATGGCTTGCAATTATTAGTGTCTGGATCAGTGTAATAACCTAGAAATTCTGAGCCAATTTAAATTTTTTATTTTGGCAATTTTAACAAATTTTGAATATTTAAAATGAATTATTTTAAACAATATCGAGGAGAAATTTAATTTGAATAGAATTCGAACGTATATATTTATTCAATCGTCGTTAGAATATAAGTATTTATTTTAAATTATAAAAGGAATTGAAAATGGCGCGGTAGTTCGATAATTTGATTTCAAAGTTTAAATGAATATACCGGGTGCAAAATAAACCAAATTTTAACGAAACCAAAAATAATAGAATCTAATTGAGAATATCTTTCCAACGAATCCGAAAAATTGAAATTTCATAGCAGGAATCAAAAGTTATGTCCAGTTAAAAATTCAGAATAGTCGCTATGGAATTCTGGCACTTAAAAAAATGGAAACTTTGCAAACTACCTCGGTTTTCGACGAAACCACTTTAGTTGGATCCGTGATGTCAAGTTATTGCTAGAATCCAAAATTCGTAATTTTTTGAATCAATATGTGAGCGTGGCAAGGGAAAACGCGTTTGACCATTTTTAGTTGATTTTGATCGACTGGAAAATGGCCATTTTTGAAACGGTCTTAGAATTGGACGAAATTAGTTTTGTTAGAACTGTATCGTCAATACGAAGCTAGAAAATATTTTTCGAGAATTTTTAGAGTCAGTATGTGGCCTCGGTAAATTGAAATGTGCGTTCAAATTCAATATACGTTGATTTATATTTTAATTTGAACGAAAACTGATCGTAACAAGCGAATTGGGTTACGAAACATGTCCCATTATGTTCGGAATGGGGGTAGTTAGCTAAGGACAACAGTCATTGGGCTCGATTTGGAGTTCAAATAAAAAAATAACTTTTTGGGAGAAAATTTAATAAATAAATATTATTATTTTTTATATATAAGCCCCTTACTTTTCTCTCTCACCTCACCCTCTCCATTCCTGTCGCTCAGAAATAATAATAATAATAAAAAAGAAACGCGATTCCCAAACCCGTCACCTTCCCATTACCGCGACGCCGCCGTGCAATCCCCCTTCTCCGATCCTCCTCCTCCACCTTCCCTTCTCTCCCCTCTCTCCAAAGCTCGCCTAAAACCCCACAGCCCCAAATTGAAACCCTAGCCGCCAACGAGACCCCCATTCGACGCAGCCCCCCTGAAGGCGACGCTCCGCCAACTCGCCATCGCCACTTCGATGCCGAACCCCCTCTTCCTCCCTCATTGAACAGTAAGTTTTATTCATTTATGTGTGTAAAAAGGAAAAAAAACTGATTTTTCCTACGTGATTAGCTTAGAAAAAAACTGATTTTTCCTATGTGATTAGCTTAGAAAAAAACTGATTTTTCCTATGTGATTAGCTTAGAAAAAACTGATTTTTCCTATGTGATTAGCTTAGAAAAAAACTGATTTTTCCTATGTGATTAACTTAGAAAAAAAACTGATTTTTCCTCTGTGATTAGCTTTAAAAAAACTTGTTTTTCCAATGTGATTAGCTAGGAGAAAAAAACTAATTTTTCATATGTTTTTAGGCTTAGAAAAATCCGATTTTTCATATATGTTTTAGCTTATAAAAATATGATTTTTTTTATATGAATAGCTTTGAAAAAAAATTAATTTTTAGTGAAAGAACATATTTTTATATAGTAAAAGAACATATTTTTATATAGTAAAAGATCATATTTTTATATAGTGAAAGATCGTATTTTTATATAGTGAAAGATCGAATTTTTATATAGAAGAAAGCGTTTTAAAAATATAATCTTCACATTATATGAAGTGAAATAAAAATATAATTTTTATATAGGAAGGAGCGCTAAAAAAATAATCTTTATTGGAAGAAGAGCGATATAAAAATGTAAATTTTTATATAGAGAATAGCGTGATAAAAATATAATCTTTATTATATGAACACTTTATAAAAATAAAAAAATTATCTATATAGTAGCTGTGTGAAAATAGAATTTTTATCTATATGGTAGCGGTATAAAATTGTGATTTTTATATACCTAGCAACAATATAAAAATGTGATTTTTATATATGAAGTGGCTACGGGTAAGGAAATAGACAAAAGGCGAGCGCGACGAAGATTTCTACACAAGAAGAGTCGTGGTGAGACGACCCGAACTTCCCCGTGAAGGAAAGCACGGATAGAATTGAGGACAAGACAAAATAGAACGCATACAGGAGAACATTTCATTGTTATTACAACAATTCCATCAGATACAAGAATATACAGAGTATAAATGAATAAATTACATTCAATAAATATCAGAGATTACAATAAATTACATTGCAGCGGAAAGACATACAAAACACAACTGAAAGTGATACACGGATACAGAGCTTTCCGAGCATCGTTCCAGTTGTAAATCAGGACCCTGTGGATATAAATCTGCAAAACCAAAACTACTAGCTGCCCGCATGGAAAATAGGGGCACCCAGAGTTTAGGTTAAAACAATAAACTCCAGGTCAGTCATGTGACTGGTGTGAGAACTAAAACGGTTATTAATCTTTATTTTTAAAGCTTGGTAAATCAAGGGACCACGCCGTATAACACGGAACGGGTTTCCTCCCAAGAATACCAGTGCAAAGAACAAACAGCGCAATGCTAAGTAAAGAAAAATGAAGCTGTTATAAGACCCAGGTCCCATCACATAATGCAACGCAAGCTGGAGGATAGGGTTTTTACCTTATAATAGCCAAAGCATGCTTGATACGTTTAAAACACATTATTTTGATATTACTATAAGTGTATAGTGTCAAAACAATTTCACATCATAAATATCAATCATAGGCGGCATTAATGACCCATACCACTATGTCGCCATACTAGGTTCTACAAATAAAACCGCACTATCACGTATTGGAAATTGGATTTCCGTCATTAGCCGAGGCAAGGGGCAAGCTCCTCTCCGCGTTCGAGACACTCTAGCAATGCCTCAGGACCCCAATCTGATCCTTGGGAACCTCCAAGGCCGGTCCTCTCTTACTTTTGAGGATTAATTATTCCTGAACACACGTTTCCCGGTGCTTACAGACCTATATCCGAGGCGCCTCGTATCCAACAACCACACAGGTGAAAAGTATATAAATGTCAGGGCTGGTAGGTCACTGACACCAACCTAGCTAGAAAGAAACGTCGTGCACTCCTTGGCTCTGTATCCCGTTTTTGACTCATACCGAGGTGTGAGGCTCGCGAATCCATGTTATACACAAAGCTACGTCACACAGACCATGCTTTGATCATCAACCACAAGACTTTGCTTTTCAACAGAAGCCTTGATCAATTGCCACTTACGCGTGCCACATTGGCAATTCACTCCATGCGACTGATGTCCATCGATATACAACCTCTGAGCTCGTACATCTCAAAGGAAGGCGTTAAGCAAGAGAATAAATTCTCCGCCGCCAAACAGATGTATATTTAATAGAGATCAATCAACACAGAATAAAATCCAATGTCAGACACACAATCCATTTACAAGTTCATTCTGGGTCTGAACGAAACCGGATGCACTTTCCTCGCATATCCATCCATCTCCAGGTACGTCTGGACGATCACCAACTGATTCCCTCATCCTGGGTGTACAGCCCAATCAAGATCATCAGTAATCACCCAAACGATGTGAAGACTTCCGGTCTTCAACCACCGTCTTCATCTTCGACATCTCGTCGAATCGGTTATTCAGAATGGGTATAAACCCGGCCTTTCTGAACAACCCACGTATATAATAAACGAATGTTACACAAACACAACAAACGCCCTCATTCCAATTCAGAATATTCTTTTATTCACAAAAACACATTCTTAGGGAAATGTTTCCATTAATTTTATCCAAGATAAATTCTTCTAAGTTTATCCTATAATCTTCCTTTGGATATCATTTCAAACCATTTTATGGTTTTCCAAACTAGTCGGGATTAGCGAACCACACCGAAGTAATTATTTATTTTATTTTCCAATCCCAACCTATATATCCCATGGAGCACACTGGTAATACTCCATATCTAACACCACGGTGTTATCGGTAAAATTAATTACCATTTCACGTTCAAATCTAATTAAAGATTTAACTATCGCATTGGAGCAAAATTGGTGGTACTCCATTCTCGATCACCTTTCAGACTTGATAATTTAAATTATCAATTCACATTTCAATCTAATTAAAGATTCATTAAAACTCCACTTAGTTTTAATCTTTTCAAAAATCAATATCCTGTCTTTAACTGGGTTAAAGAACCAATGTCACCTAAAACACGATTCACGATAAACCCAAAATCACACTCTATTATTAATCGGGTTAAAGAACAGGTGTTGTTCAAAACACCGCTCACGATAAACCCAAAAACCAATTCAAATTCAATTCCAATTAAATATTATTTAATTGATACACTTCATCAAATCTAAATAGAAAGATTTAATCTTTTTCTCTATTGGGCTTAAGAACAGTGTTAATGAAGACACCATCCACGACAAACCCAAATCACATTTGATATTAAATACTAGGCTCTGAATAGAAAATATACCGGCTTATATTCAATATCAAATCCTGAAACCAACAAATATCGTATTGGAAATAACGATATAAAATATATCTTTCAAATTCCCATAACCATATCTGTATAGTCACGAAATCCAACATCGAAATATTCCGAAAATAATTTCGATTCAAGTCCAGTCCAATTCACGTATTGGGAATATTGATTATTTTTAAAATCACTTTCAAATTCAATTTATTTATTTCAAAAATAAATTGATTTTAATTCTAGTTCAAAACTAGTTCATTTCGATAAAAACCTATTTTTATCTTTTAAAATGTGGAATTCTTCAGCCCAATTTTCCCAAATCATTTCTTATGATTTTACACAAATTATAGATATTTTTAATAATTTTATCAAGGCCCGTACAGTCGATTTCCTTCAACGGCCATCGAACTGCACTTACAACGACCTTTTCCAAATTTGATTTGGACATAATTCCAAATCCAACCGTTAGATTTCAAATTTCTAATATTCATTGGAAAGCTCTTTTCGATACGAACCCAACGGTTCCAGTTTTAGGAGAATCCGACAGTCGGATCTCCCGCAACGTAAATTCGAAGTCAACGGTCGAAATTCACGAACTGCCGCGGCGCGGCGCGTTCTATTCAGGCCATTATATATATAATATATATATATTATATATTTCGTCGATTTCCTTTTTAAAACGTATTTTATAAATCGTTTTAAATTCGTTTTCAAAACCATTTCAACACTATATTCAATTTCAAATCAAAATTGAATATTTCCTATCATTACTATATAAATGATAATATTTTCAAAACGTTATATTTTGAAATCACTTCCTTTTCAATATTCGTTATAAAAACGAATATAATCGATATAAATATCGTTCACGTCAAAATAGCGCAACTCTAATCAACACGGCTTTATATATTTCAATAAATTCGTTATTCTATTCAACAAATGAATATATATTCTATTCAACACATGAATCTATATTTCTTTCAACACACGACTAATCTCAACACATGAGTACTGTCAACACACGACTATTTTTATATTCAACACACGAATTTTCTTTTATAATATTCATTATTTTCCCGATTGGAATGAGGCCCAATCAATCACCATATAACGTTAATTATATGGATTCCATACAACACATGTATATAATAGCATTGATAAACAATCAACCATCATCCAAGTGCACCACACAACTGCATAAGCATCAAATATAAATAATCGACGCTTACACAGTCTGTCGACCAATCGATCGACAATAATTAAATAATTGGGATTAGTGTACGCCAAATTTCATCCCAATACCCGTGTGGGGTTTCAAATCAACAAACACAGATTTTTATTTGTGCAGTCGGGCGATGTGTAAAATTTATCGACCCAATCAATATCCTTCAAATAGGTGTACATAAACAAACCGTCCGGTTTGTAAATGAATATTTATTTATTCACATTCACGTTAAAAATTATATTTTTAACGATAAAACACTTTATTCAAACTATGAATATTCTATTCGGTTCATTTATTCAATAAAATGATATTTTTATTTCTCTAACATATTTTAGAAAATTTCGGCGGCATAACGGCACGATACTAGAAACGGGACGAGGCCTAGCCTTATCCCCGGTCTAGTGAAGGCCCACGCCATTCACACATCAATCAAATACATTCCATTTCACCAAACAATTCAATTCAAACCAAATAGACTAACCAACTACACAACCAAACAATTTAACAAACAACCCATCCATGGTCTGTGGATAACGGGTGTCGGCTGCTACTAAACACCGTCTGCATCCTAGTATATATATAGCTAGAATAAGAGAATTTAGAGTGAGAAGTTCTCAATGATAGCTATCCAATACCACGACTCTTCATTGATAGAAATCTTCATCGTTCTCGCCTCTTTGACGCTTTCGTTGCCCGTAGCCACTACATGTATAAAAATCACATTTTTATTATCTACTTTACATAAAAATCTTATCTTTATATCTTCTATAAGTTAAAAATCGGATTTTAATCCTCTCTATAATATAAAGATCATATTTTTATTTACTTCATATGTCAAAAACTGTAGAAGTTTTAAAATGGAGAAAACTCACTTTTTTTCTAACGCCCGAATTCGTTGTTCGGGTCCTAGACTTTGCAAACGAGTTTCAATCTTCACACCATCTTTTTTCTAGCACAAGCACGCCATTCTGAACAACTTTTTCCTAGTGGTCTTCCTCCCGAAAATGTGCCATTTAGCCGGAAATCATGAAAAGACAGCATTTTGACAGTGTTGGAACAGCAGACTTTGGACGCGTTTTCCCGACAACTCCGCAATGCAAAATAGGACTTATCATATACCAAATCGAAGAGAAAATCGTGCTCTTCGACTTTCGTCTTGAGGTACTTTAGCTAGAAACGCATGGCTTAGGAGTTATTTGCAAAATAAGGACAGGGTGTTTTATGCAAAACGAGAATTTTGGTGAAAATGAGTTTTTGAGTGTTGCGGGGCCCACGGCCGGAGCTGGGCTGGGGGGTGGCGGTGCTGGGCCTGATTGGGCGTGGGGAGGGTGCTGGTGGTGGTGGCAGTGGTGGAGGGGCCCACGGTGGTGGTGGTTGGTGGTTGGGGCCTAGGGTTGCAAATTAGAAGAGGGAAAGAGGAGGAGAGAGAGAGGAGGAGGAAGAGGAGGAGGAGGTGGCGCCGGAGGGAGGAGGTGGCGGCCAGAGGTGGTGGTGGCAGTGGAGGAGGGGCGGCAGCCCTCTTGGAGGAGGAGGCCATTTTTTCTTTTTTTGAAGAGGAAGAGAGAAGTGACATTATGAAAAGAGAAATGGAGTAAAAGTGATTATATGCTAGTTTCTCGCGTATCGCCCGAACGCTAACGAACTCCAATCACCGCGGATTTCTGACACGAGATAGTAGACGTGAAGACGAATCCAACGAAATAAGTTTTGTCGAATTCCGAGTTCGTTTGACCGTTCAAAAAAAATCACGAATATGCTCAGATATTGCTCAAAAATGCGATTTTGGCGCACCTTTTCTTCTCGCACGCTCACACACTAACTCCAAAAATCATGCCCTCTTGGATTTAACTATTTTTAGACGATACGAATCCAGAAAAAAAAGTAGAATCAAATTCTGAGGTCGTATCAGTAATGTTCCTTTGTAAAATGACTGCTCCTTTTACCCTGAACTGTTTTAGCTCGCACGGCCACATACTGACTCCGTTCGACGAGCCCTTTGGAACATAACAATAATTTGTCATTATGAATCCATAAAAATTTATCTCATCGAATTCTGAGCTCGTATGAAAAATTTCACTTTTTAAGGGCTATGTATTGTTAACCGAACAACTCCAGCCCATAGCCACTATTCCGGATATCGGAATTGTAACACCTCGTGAATTCTATAACATTAAGCTTCACGAATTAATTTATAATTAATTTCAAATCAAAGAATTAAGGGAAACAGGATACGCCATTGTGTTCGTCTCGAAAAAATACGCGAAATAGAGTCCGAGTTTTCGAAAAACGGAGTCCGTATGAAGAAGACATAGCCTCCGGAAGTTTCAGAATTCAGTTTAAAATTCAAAATCGGGCCCAATTGGCAAGGGCGGGAAAATTCCCGCCTAAGGCACCCAGGTCGACTTGGTAGTCGACCTGGGCTAGCCAGGTCGACAGGGCTGTCGACTGGGCTGTCGACCTGGCCCCAGAGCCAGGTCGAACCAAGCCCACCCTGGCTGGCCTGGTCTGTGTTTGGTCGATTTTCTGAGCCTTGCCTTGTCACTAGGGCTAGGTGTCAGCTCCTGGTTGGTCCTTCCTTTGAACGAACGGCTATTATTGAATCAAGCTCCATCGACGGTCTAAAACAACTCACAAGCATTATAAAAAGGACGTAAAACCTAGCCTTAATCATACTATCTCATTTTAGCCTCAGGCCGCCGCCATTAAACCTAGAGCTCTGAATTAAAAATACAAAGAATAAAATTATAGAAGATAGAGGACGATTCTTGAAGGCTACAACTAGAAGCTACAACAACTACGACGCCTTAGACAACGAATTTGGGACTATTTGATTTGGGATTTTTATTTGGGTTATTTGCTTCATATTGTAAGTTCTATGTTACTTTTTAGGCAAAAACGCTAAAACAATATGGACATGCCATGAATTGAAACCGGATTTAGGAACTATTGTTAATCCATTGTTTATATTGTTTATCTTTGAATTATAATTTGGGGATATTGCTATGGCAACGTTGCAAGTTAAACTTGTCATGATTTTGATGTTGTTATGAATCACTTGGGCTTAATTGTTTGGCAAGTTGGACTAATACATGTCCATGGAATCGCTATGTTTATTGGAATCTTTATGTTGATTAAACCATGCCTAGGGTACTAATTAAACCATGGCTATGACTATTGATGGAATTATGCCAGTGATGTTAATATACCCATCATGATATGAAAAATTGGGTATTGCTAGGTTATGATGAAAAGTTGGAATTATTATGTTTATAATGTTAGATATGTTAAAGATGCTAAATTGGAATCATTATGTCTATAATGTTAATTGAGAATCATTATGCTAAAAACGCTAAATTGGAATCATTATGTCTATAATGTTAATTGAGGATCATTATGTTAAAAACGCTAAATTGGAATCATAATATCTATAATGTTAGTTGAGAATCGTTATGTTAAAATGCTAAATTGGAACCATTATGTTTATAATATTAGTTGAGAATCATTATGCTAAAAACGCTAAATTGGAATCATTATGTCTATAATGTTAGTTGAGAATCATTATGTTAAAAATGCTAAGTTGGAACCATTATGTTTATAATGTTAGATGAGAATCATTATGATAAATTGGAATCATTATGTCTATGTGAATTATTATGTTAAAAAATGCTAAATTGGAATCCACTATGCCTATTAGGATTAATATGCCTTTAATGTTTCATGTTTGTAATAAGATTATTATTATGCCCGCAATGATTATTATTATGCCTATGATGTAAAGTTGAAATCATCATGTTAAATTAAGTCGGAATCATTACTATGCCAAATTATCATCATGCTAGTATTGAAACTATGTGATATGTTATAGCCTGTTTATTATGCTAGTGATGTTGGAATTGTCACATATGCCTATCACATGTTTGGTGTTATTCCCCTTTATCTCTTGAATTGTTTATGCTTATGAACGAAGTGCGTTTATATACGTTGGGGATACGATTGGGTAGAATAGGCAAAACTTGAATTAATTATAAGCATAAACTGTGAAATTTGGCATAAGTAGAACATGAAATATGGCACGAAAACTTGACTTGAACATGCCATAACTTGACTTTAAACATGCCTTAGTTGGGCACGAAGTTGACATACGAACATGATGTGGAAATAGCAAAATCTGATAAGAACATGGGCATGACTTTAGAAAACAAGAAGGTGGCCAACTCGAGGTTGGGTTGAGTTTGTAGTGTAAATCTGCCTGGAACCGCCCGGCAAATCCAGTTGCTACAAACAATAGGATCCAATGTGGGTAGTTGGTCACATCGTGCTTGAAACCCGAGGTTGGGTTGAGTTCGTAGCGTAAACCTGCCCGGAACTGCCCGGCAAATCCAGTGGCTACGAACAACAGGATCCAATGTGAGTGGTTCGGTGCATTAACGAATCAATTAATGCCAATTAGGGTTAAGTCATGAACATGAAATGACAACTTAACCAACTTGAACACGGTTTGTAGGGCTAAGTCATGAACCTGAAAACGACAACACTTAGCCAACTTGACATGACATGTAGGCGGGTTAAGGCGCGAACTGAAATGACATACTTAACCATCTTGACATGACTAGACTGGAAAAGGATTAAATCACGAATTACATGACTTAATCTGTTAGGCAGGTTAGGTCACGAATTACATGACCTAATCTATTAGGAGAAACCCTAGACACGACCCCTTTCAGCAGTAACCCTCTAGATGTATCAAGGTACCCTGGGGCTAGGCCGGGTGGGGGCACGATTACTGGGCTGATTGTAAGAGGTGAACGACGGCAGTGGGGTATGCCAGTGTAGGTTCGGTGGACTACGATTGTGCACGTATTCCGGGGCAGACACTGGGTATCCGTAGATTTATCTGTGCATCTTGAATCGTGTCAGGGGTTGACACCCTAGGGCTGATACACCCGAAGGTGGACCCAGCACAGGTGACTACATTCGTGATTAGCCGTATGACACGGACACTTGACGAGCTAGAACTTGTAGGGAGCCGATCGACTAGATAATCGCTCCGTAGGACCCCGTACTTGGGTCAGACCCCGTTTCAGGGTCATTTCATGACTTTGGGCCATGGGATTTATTTCGTAATTAACTTGTGATATGGGCTTAGTATACTAGTACAGTCGAGGCAACGAATCTTGAACATGCGATGCTTTATTTGACTTGGCTTGACTTATCATGATCACCTTAGTCTATCTTGTCCACCTTGACATTATTCTTGAGTTTAGTTCCAGTTCATACATGACATGTTGTTTTAACCGTCTTTACACTGAAAGTTACTAGAACTTACTCAGTCTTTATGACTGACCCTTTTTCCTTTCGCCTCTTTTTCTTCCGTCCCCCCCCCCCCCCTCCCAAGTTCTCAGGGAGGGAATACCGCAGCTTGACCAGTTTTCACATCCAGCTTGAAGAGAAAGAATGTATTGCTTGGATCTTTTCCGTTTTGGACTATGGCTTTGGACATCAATTAGGGGACTTTTGCAGTTTATTTATGTTTTCTTCATGCTTCTTTAAATAATGTAATCAAGACAGTTATGATTATGGAAAGTATTATGGCATGGTTTGTGTAACACGTATTTTGAAGAAATAAAAGTTGTTGTTTTCCGCTGTTCAATAATATGTGTTATTATATCTGTCTTGTATATCTGTGACTTATACTTATAAACCTCCACCAAAATTAGGGCATTCCCTTTGAGAGTGACCCTAACGGAGGTGGGGTGTTTCACTTGGTATCAGAGCATAGGTTTACCAGATAAGATAAAAAGTTTTGAAAATTTATTTTCAAAAGAAAATTTAAAGAAGCATTTTTAAAAGATAAAATATTATTTTATTTTAAAAAGGCAAAGTCCCCCAAAGCCATAGGTACTATCTCTTATCCTTCGTTTTGAATCTATCCTTCTTGTTTTAGCATGTCCGAAGAACTTAACTTGCCAGAGGGTGTACCAATACCTGGTTGGTTTAGGCGATTCTTAGAAGCAAGGGCCACCCAGCCAGGTCCTACCGTTCCTCCTCTCACAGCTGCAGGAAATCATCCAGCTGCTGCAGCACCTCTTCCTCCACCTCCTCCGCGGGGAAACACTTTTGCTAAGATATGTAAAGATTTTAAGGCTATGGGAGGAAAGGACTTTCATGGAACTGAGTCCTTCGTGGCAGCTAGAAATTGGCTGAAAGAAACCGAGGACTTATTCGTCATCTTTGAGGTAGAAGATAGGCAGAAAGTACAACTGGCAGTGTGGCAACTAAAAGGTGAGGCTTCCTACTGGTGGGAAGTCACTAATGCAGAAAGACCAGTGGAAACATGGGAGGACTTTAGGGTAAGGTTTGAGGCTAAATTTCTCTCAGAAGCCGAAAGGAGTTTGCAGTTGTAGAAATTTTTATTTCTTAAGCAAGGAAATATGACAGTCAAAGAGTATGTTAATCAATTCGATGAGCTGGCTAGGTTCGGACTGGACCCAGTCAACACCCCGCACAAGAAGGCTCTCCGTTTTGTCAAAGGGTTGAATGAGCCGTTACACAGTTTGGCCATGACCCATATACCCATGGGAGCTACGTACGAAAGGTTGGTGCAGATGGCATTGCTGAACGAGGAAGATAAGGGCAAGAAGGAGACAGAGGCAGAAAACTATCAAGGGAAGAAAGAGGTCAAGCCTAACGATTCTAAGAATAAGAAGGTAGACTCCGAGAAGGGAGGCAAGAACAACAACTCACGCGATAAAAGGAAATGCAATTACTGTGGTACGGAAGGGCACATAGCCAAGGATTGTAGAAAGAGGAAGAGAAAGCAAGGTGAATGTTTTCATTGTGGGAAGACTGGACACATCAGCAAAGACTGCCCTGAGAAGCAGACCGGACCTTCTGGCGGTACATCGTTAACCTATTCTAGATGCTTTGTTTTATCTTATTTCTCTCCTCGATCCTATCTTGAGAACCATAGGTAGAATCTTTTTGGATGTAAACATGTAATTGAAACATGTTATGATTGCGAAATGGTCGCAAGTGGTTGCTCGTGGATGCATGAATACACATTAGGCACTAGATCGGCTCAGACACATTTTCAAGTTGCATATGCATGGGTGATTATTTTGGAAACTTGGTTGTGCTATCATTTGGTTGTTGCATATGATTGAATGTTCGAGCACTCATGTAGAAATTATGAATTATAATAGGAAAAAAATTTGCATACATATTGGATTCATTTCACTAAACATATTTTGCATTTAGAAGATCAATCAGGCATGATCATTAGCATTAGCTAAGGAACATATACACACACTTCGCATATGATCATAAAGCATTAGAAGTTTTTTTTATTAAGGACAATGGATGCTCGTGTTTGATGGATGAGTATATGGATGTTTGGATGTTAGGATGTACATTCTTCCTGAACTTGAAGATTTCGGGGACGAAATCCTTTTAAGTGGGGGAGAATGTAACACCCCGTGAATTCTATAACATTAAGCTTCACGAATTAATGTATAATTAATTTCAAATCAAAGAAATAAGGGAAACAGGATACGCCATTGTGTTCGTCTCGAAAAAATACGCGAAATAGAGTCCGAGTTTTCGAAAAACGGAGTCCGTATGAAGAAGATATGGCCTCCGGAAGTTTCAGAATTCAGTTTAAAATTCAAAATCGGGCCGAATTGGCCAGGGCGGGAAAATTCCCGCATAAGGCACCCAGGTCGACTTGGCAGTCGACCTGGGCTAGCCAGGTCGACAGAGCTGTCGACAGGCCTGTCGACTGGGCTGTCGACCTGGCCCTAGAGCCAGGTCGAACCCAGCCCACCCTGGCTGGCCTGGTCTGTGTTTGGTCGATTTTCTGAGCCTTGCCTTGTCACTAGGGCTAGGTGTCAGCTCCTGGTTGGTCCCTCCTTTGAACGAACGGCTATTATTGAATCAAGCTCCATCGACGGTCCAAAACAACTCACAAGCATTATAAAAAGGACCTAAAACCTAGCCTAAATCATACTATCTTATTTTAGCCTCAGGCCGCCGCCATTAAACCTAGAGCTCTGAATTAAAAATACAAAGAATAAAATTATAGAAGATAGAGGACGATTCTTGAAGGCTACAACTAGAAGCTACAACAACTACGACGCCTTAGACAACGAATTTGGGACTATTTGATTTGGGATTTTTATTTGGGTTATTTGCTTCATATTGTAAGTTCTATGTTACTTTTTAGGCAAAAACGCTAAAACAATATGGACATGCCATGAATTGAAACCGGATTTAAGAACTATTGTTAATCCACTGTTTATATTGTTTATCTTTGAATTATAATTTGGGGATATTGCTATGGCAACGTTGCAAGTTAAACTTGTCATGATTTTGATGTTGTTATGAATCACTTGGGCTTAATTGTTTGGCAAGTTGGACTAATACATGTCCATGGAATCGCTATGTTTATTGGAATCTTTATGTTGATTAAACCATGCCTATGGTACTAATTAAACCATGGCTATGACTATTGATGGAATTATGCCAGTGATGTTAATATACCCATCATAATTAATGAAAAATTGGGTATTGCTAGGTTATGATGAAAAGTTGGAATTATTATGTTTATAATGTTAGATATGTTAAAGATGCTAAATTGGAATCATTATGTCTATAATGTTAATTGAGAATCATTATGCTAAAAACGCTAAATTGGAATCATTATGTCTATAATGTTAATTGAGGATCATTATGTTAAAAACGCTAAATTGGAATCATTATGTCTATAATGTTAGTTGAGAATCGTTATGTTAAAATGCTAAATTGGAACCATTATGTTTATAATATTAGTTGAGAATCATTATGCTAAAAACGCTAAATTGGAATCATTATGTCTATAACGTTAGTTGAGAATCATTATGTTAAAAATGCTAAGTTGGAACCATTATGTTTATAATGTTAGATGAGAATCATTATGATAAATTGGAATCATTATGTCTATGTGAATTATTATGTTAAAAAATGCTAAATTGGAATCCACTATGCCTATTAGGATTAATATGCCTTTAATGTTTCATGTTTGTAATAAGATTATTATTATGCCCGCAATGATTATTATTATGCCTATGACGTAA
The DNA here is from genome assembly GCA_030737875.1 of Allium sativum. Classification (NCBI taxonomy): domain Eukaryota; kingdom Viridiplantae; phylum Streptophyta; class Magnoliopsida; order Asparagales; family Amaryllidaceae; genus Allium; species Allium sativum. Next base: position 174,934,590 of record CM060913.1, on the reverse strand, counting down.
AGTTGAAATCATCATGTTAAATTAAGTTGGAATCATTACTATGCCAAATTATCATCATGCTAGTATTGAAACTATGTGATATGTTATAGCCTGTTTATTATGCAAGTGATGTTGGAATTGTCACATATGCCTATCATATGTTTGGTGTTTTCCCCTTTTTCTCTTGAATTGTTTATGCTTGTGAACGAAGTGCGTTTATATACGTTGGGGATACGATTGGGTAGAATAGGCAAAACTTGAATTAATTATAAGCATAAACTGTGAAATTTGGCATAAGTAGAACATGAAATATGGCACGAAAACTTGACTTGAACATGCCATAACTTGACTTTAAACATGCCTTAGTTGGGCACGAAGTTGACATACGAACATGATGTGGAAATAGAAAAATCTAATAAGAACATGGGCATGACTTTAGAAAACAAGAAGGTGGCCAACTCGAGGTTGGGTTGAGTTTGTAGTGTAAATCTGCCCAGAACCGCCCGGCAAATCCAGTTGCTACAAACAATAGAATACAATGTGGGTGGTTGGTCACATCGTGCTTGAAACCCGAGGTTGGGTTGAGTTCGTAGCGTAAACCTGCCCGGAACCGCCCGGCAAATCCAGTGGCTACGAACAACAGGATCCAATGTGAGTGGTTCGGTGCATTAACGAATCAATTAATGCCAATTAGGGTTAAATCATGAACATGAAAAGACAACTTAACCAACTTGAACACGGTTTGTAGGGCTAAGTCATGAACCTGAAAACGACAACACTTAGCCAACTTGACATGACACGTAGGCGGGTTAAGTCGCGAACTGAAATGACATACTTAACCATCTTGACATGACTAGACTGGAAAAGGATTAAGTCACGAATTACATGACTTAATCTGTTAGGCGGGTTAGGTCTCGAATTACATGACCTAATCTATTAGGCGAAACCCTAGACACGACCCCTTTCAGCAGTAACCCTCTAGATGTATCAAGGTACCCTGGGGCTAGGCCGGGTGGGGTCACGATTACTGGGCTGATTGTAAGAGGTGAACGACGGCAGTGGGGTATGCCAGTGTAGGTTCGGTGGACTACGATCGTGCACGTATTCCGGGGCAGACACTGGGTATCCGTAGATTTATCTGTGCATCTTGAATCGTGTCAGGGGTTGACACCCTAGGGCTGATACACCCGAAGGTGGACCCAGCACAGGTGACTACATTCGTGATTAGTCGTATGACACGGTCACTTGACGAGCTAGAACTTGTAGGGAGCTGATCGACTAGATAATCGCTCCGTAGGACCCCGTACTTGGGTCAGACCCCGTTTCAGGGTCATTTCATGACATTGGGCCGTGGGATTTATTTTGTGATTAACTTGTGATATGGGCTTAGTATACTAGTACAGTCGAGGCAACGAATCTTGAACATGCGATGCTTTATTTGACTTGTCTTGACTTATCATGACCACCTTAGTCTATCTTGTCCACCTTGACATTATTCTTGAGTTTAGTTCCAGTTCATACATGACATGTTGTTTTAACCGTCTTTACATTGAAAGTCACTAGAACTTACTCAGTCTTTATGACTGACCCTTTTTCCTTTCGCCTCTTTTTCTTCCGTTTCACCCCCCCCCCCCCTCCAGGTTCTCAGGGAGGGAATACCGCAGCTTGACCAGTTTTCACATCCAGCTTGAAGAGAAAGAATGTATTGCTTGGATCTTTTCCGTTTTGGACTATGGCTTTGGACAGCAATTAGGGGACTTTTGCAGTTTATTTATGTTTTCTTCATGCTTCTTTAAATAATGTAATCAAGACAGTTATGATTATGGAAAGTATTATGGCATGGTTTGTGTAACACGTATTTTGAAGAAATAAAAGTTGTTGTTTTCCGCTGTTCAATAATATGTGTTATTATATCTGTCTTGTATATCTGTGACTTATACTTATAAACCTCCACCAAAATTAGGGCATTCCCTTTGAGAGTGACCCTAACGGAGGTGGGGTGTTTCAGGAATATATCGAAGCTTATACTTTTCGGAGTTCTAAACGGCATTTTGAACTCAATGAAAGTGGTTTCGAGTCCAAATTCATCCGTATGCAAAATGTGACTTTTTTGGGCCATGTATAATTTACATAACGACTATTCTGAATTTTCAACTGGGCATAACTTTTGATTCCCGCTATGAAATTTCGATTTTTCTGATTCGTTGGAAAGATATTCTCTATTAGATCCTATTATTTTTGGTTTCGTTAAAATCCGGATTGTTTTGCACCAGGTACATTCAATTGAAGTTTGAAATCGAATTATCGAACTACCGCGCCATTTTCAATTCCTTTTATAATTTAAAATAAATATTTATATTCTAACGATGATGCGTATAAATATATACGTTCGAATTATATTCAAAATAAATTTCTCGTCGATATTATTTAAAATAATCGATTTTAAATGTTCAAAATCCGCTAAAATTGCCAAAATAAAAATTTTAAACTGGCTCAGATTTTCCGGGTTATTACAATCTCCCCCACTTAAAACTTTTCGTCCCCGAAAAGGAACGAAGCCGAAAGTGGTTTGATTAATCAACGCTACGTTCATTCTGGCTTCCATTCTTCAACTTTTCAGTTTATGAGAATTTCCAAATTCTTCAAAAATTTGGCTAACACCCGGAATTTTTGAAAAATTTCGCCGTAACCTCCTTTGTACGGGGAGCACGGGAAAATCCCGAAATTGCCATACATGCCTTCTGATCTCAAAAAGAAAAAGAAAAAGCCAAGCGGCTAGCCAATCGGCTCATAAAATCATCATCACCCAAAAAAAACAGTAAGTTATAGTAAACATGTACCTATTTGTCGGGCAAACAAATTTTATTCTCTGCTCTAGCCTCCTTGCTATGACCTGTTCAATGTAAGCACATGTATATGCAAGCAAATGCGACCAATTTTCAATACAGTTCAATATTTGGTTCAATTAGGCTAAATGGTTAAAAATTCGCAAACAAATAAACAAACACACAAACATCAATCAATTAGTGGATTAGAGTTTCAAATTCATAATTTTGATACATATATACGGAAAATCTTGTTTTCGATGCCAAATCACAACAATGAATTTTATCTATATTGGTTTTTGGTTCTCACACCAATCTAATGGAAATGTATAGAAATCACACCTTCGTCACTCAAAAGTAAATACTGGTAACGCTGCAGCATTATCAGAACCATCCCCGGGCAACTAGAGTGTGATCCTATATCTATCTAGTATATTAAAACTTCGACTATACGTTCATGACGCGTATACGCGAAATCTTTATATACTCGATTGTCCAAATTCAAAATAAATAAATATTCAAATACGTTTAAAACGATTTAAAATTTCAAAACAAAATTGTTTTCATTTGAAAAATATACTCTTCACACTCGTTCTAGGATACTACTGATCCCATCTCTAACGAGTCATTCTAATTGGATATTACTAATCCAATATCTGATGAATTCTTTCGTTTGGTTCTAATGTGTCTTGTTCTCGAGCTCTGTAAACCAAAGCTCTGATACCAAACTGAGACGACCCGAACTTCCCCGTGAAGGAAAGCACGGATAGAATTGAGGACAAGACAAAATAGAACGCATACAGGAGAACATTTCATTGTTATTACAACAATTCCATCAGATACAAGAATATACAGAGTATAAATGAATAAATTACATTCAATAAATATCAGAGATTACAATAAATTACATAGCAGCGGAAAGATATACAAAACACAACTGAAAGTGATACACGGATACAGAGCTTTCCGAGCATCGTTCCAGCAGTAAATCAGGACCCTGTGGATATAAATCTGCAAAACCAAAACTACTAGCTGCCCGCATGGAAAATAGGGGCACCCAGAGTTTAGGTTAAAACAATAAACTCCAGGTCAGTCATGTGACTGGTGTGAGAACTAAAACGGTTATTAATCTTTATTTTAAAAGCTTGGTAAATTAAGGGACCACGCCGTATAACACGGAACGGGTTTCCTCCCAAGAATACCAGTGCAAAGAACAAACAGCGCAATGCTAAGTAAAGAAAAATGAAGCTGTTATAAGACCCAGGTCCCATCACACAATGCAACGCAAGCCGGAGGATAGGGTTTTTACCTTATAACAGCCAAAGCATGCTTGATACGTTTAAAACACATTATTTTGATATTACTATAAGTGTATAGTGTCAAAACAATTTCACATCATAAATATCAATCATAGGCGGCATTAATGACCCATACCACTATGTCGCCATACTAGGTTCTACAAATAAAACCGCACTATCACGTATTGGAAATTGGATTTCCGTCTTGAGCCGAGGCAAGGGGCAAGCTCCTCTCCGCGTTCGAGACACTCTAGTAATGCCTCAGGACCCCACTCTGATCCTTTGGAACCTCCAAGGCCGGTCCTCTCTTACTTTTGAGGATTAATTATTCCTGAACACACGTTTCCCGGTCCTTACAGACCTATATCTGAGGCGCCTCGTATCCAACAACCACACAGGTGAAAAGTATATAAATGTCAGGGCTGGTAGGTCACTGACACCACCCTAGCTAGAAAGAAACGTTGTGCACTCCTTGGGTCCGTATCCCGTTTTTGACTCATACAGAGGTGTGAGGCTCGCGAATCCACGTTATACACAAAGCTACGTCACACAGACCATGCTTTGATCATCAACCACAAGACTTTGCTTTTCAACAGAAGCCTTGATCAATTGCCACTTACGCGTGCCACATTGGCAATTCACTTCATGCGACTGATGTCCATCGATATACAACCTCTGAGCTCGTACGTCTCAGAGAAGGGCGTTAAGCAAGAGAATAAATTCTCCACCGCCAAACAGATGTATATTTAATAGAGATCAATCAACACAGAATAAAATCCAATGTCAGACACATAATCCATTTACAAGTTCGTTCTGGGTCTGAACGAAACCGGAGGCACTTTCCTCGCATATCCATCCATCTCCAGGTACGTCTGGACGATCACCAACTGATTCCCTCATCCTGGGTGTACAGCCCAATCAAGATCATCAGTAATCACCCAAACGATGTGAAGACTTCCGGTCTTCAACCACCGTCTTCATCTTCGACATCTCGTCGAATCGGTTATTCAGAATGGGTATAAACCCGGCCTTTCTGAACAACCCACGTATATAATAAACGAATGTTACACAAACACAACAAACGCCCTCATTCCAATTCAGAATATTCTTTTATTCACAAAAACACATTCTTAGGGAAATGTTCCGATTAATTTTATCCAAGATAAGTTCTTCTAAGTTTATCCTATAATCTTCCTTTGGATATCATTTCAAACCATTTTATGGTTTTCCAAACTAGTCGGGATTAGCGAACCACACCGAAGTAATTATTTATTTTATTCCCCAATCCCAACCTATATATCCCATGGAGCAAACTGGTAATACTCCATATCTAACACCACGGTGTTATCAGTAAAATTAATTACCATTTCATGTTCAAATATAATTAAAGATTTAACTATCGCATTGGAGCAAAATTGGTGGTACTCCATTCTCGATCACCTTTCAGATTTGATAATTTAAATTATCAATTCACATTTCAATCTAATTAAAGATTCATTAAAACTCCACTTAGTTTTAATCTTTTCAAAAATCAATATCCTGTCTTTAACTGGGTTAAAGAACCAATGTCACCTAAAACACGATTCACGATAAACCCAAAATCACACTCTATTATTAATCGGGTTAAAGAACAGGTGTTGTTCAAAACACCGCTCACGATAAACCAAAAAACCAATTCAAATTCAATTCCAATTAAATATTATTTAATTGATACACTTCATCAAATCTAAATAAAAAGATTTAATCTTTTTCTCTATTGGGCTTAAGAACAGTGTTAATGAAGACACCATCCACGACAAACCCAAATCACATTTGATATTAAATACCAGGCTCTGAATAGAAAATATACCGGCTTATATTCAATATCAAATCCTGAAACCAACAAATATCGTATTGGAAATAACGATATAAAATATATCTTTCAAATTCCCATAACCATATCTGTATAGTCATGAAATCCAACATCGAAATATTCCGAAGATAATTTCGATTCAACTCCAGTCCAATTCTTGTATTGGGAATATTGATTATTTTTAAAATCACTTTCAAATTCAATTTATTTATTTCAAAAATAAATTGTTTTTAATTCCAGTTCAAAACTAGTTCATTTCGATAAAAACCTATTTTTATCTTTTCAAATGTGGAATTCTTCAGCCCAATTTTCCCAAATCATTTCTTATGATTTTACACAAATTATAGATATTTTTAATAATTTTATCAAGGCCCGTACAGTCGATTTCCATCAACGGCCATCGAACTGCACTTACAGCGACCTTTTCCAAATTTGATTTGGACATAATTCCAAATATAATCGTTAGATTTCAAATTTCTAATATTCATTGGAAAGCTCTTTTCGATATGAACCCAACGGTTCCGGTTTTAGGAGAATCCGACGGTCGGTTCTCCCGCAACGTAAATTCGAAGTCAACGGTCGAAATTCACGAACTGCCGCAGCGCGACGCGTTCTATTCAGGCCATTATATATATAATATATATATATATTATATATTTCGTCGATTTCCTTTTTAAAACGTATTTTATAAATCGTTTTAAATTCATTTTCAGAACCATTTCAACACTATATTCAATTTCAAATCAAAATTGAATATTTCCTATCATTACTATATAAATGATAATATTTTCAAAACGTTATATTTTGAAATTACTTCCTTTTCAATATTCGTTCTAAAAACGAATATAATCGATATAAATATCGTTCACGTCAATATAGCGCAACTCTAATCAACATGGCTTTATATATTTCAATAAATTCGTTATTCTATTCAACAAATGAATATATATTCTATTCAACACATGAATCAATATTTCTTTCAACACACGACTAATCTCAACACATGAGTACTGTCAACACACGACTATTTTTATATTCAACACACGAATTTTCTTTTATAATATTCATTATTTTCCCGATTGGAATGATGCTCAATCAATCACCATATAATGTTAATTATATGGATTCCATACAACACATGTATATAATAGCATTGATAAACAATCAACCATCATCCAAGTGCACCACACAACTGCATAAGCATCAAATATAAATAATCGACGCTTACACAGTCTGTCGACCAATCGATCAACAATAATTAAATAATTGGGATTAGTGTACGCCAAATTTCATCCCAATACCCGTGTGGGGTTTCAAATCAACAAACACAGATTTTTATTTGTGCAGTCGGGCGATGTGTAAAATTTATCGACCCAATCAATATCCTTCAAATAGTTGTACATAAACAAACCGTCCGGTTTGTAAATGAATATTTATTTATTCACATTCACGTTAAAAATTATATTTTTAACGATAAAACACTTTATTCAAACTATGAATATTCTATTCGGTTCATTTATTCAATAAAATGATATTTTTATTTCTCTAACATATTTTAGAAAATTTCGGCGACATAACGGCACGATACTAGAAACGGGACGAGGCCTAGCCTTATCCCAGGTCTAGTGAAGGCCCACGCCATTCACAAATCAATCAAATCCATTCCATTTCACCAAACAATTCAATTCAAACCAAATAGACTAACCAACTACACAACCAAACAATTTAACAAACAAGTCATCCATGGTCTGTGGATGACGGGTGTCGGGTGCTACTAAACACCGTCATGTTGCTATTATATACATGTGTTGTAAGGAATCCATGTAATTAACATTATATGGTAATTTATTGGGCCTCATTCCAATTGGGAAAATAAAGAATATTATAAAATAAAGATTCATGTGCTGACAGTACTCATTTGTTGAGATTAGTCATGTGTTGAAAGGAATATATATTCATGTGTTGAGTAAAATATTTTAACAATAAAATTTACATCTTTATCATATATAAAAGGATTAATTGACAAGAATAATCCCAAGTTTAATGATTCCGCCCATATTAATCCCAAGTTTGCGTTATTTAAGTATAATCCCAAGTTTGGGGGGTGTCTTCCCAAATTAATCCCATTTACTTGTATCTTCCCATATTAATCCGAAGTTTGGGGGTGTCTTCCCATATTGATCCCAAAATAACACGTGAAAAAGTCATCAAAAGTCATCAGGATCAATTTGGGAAGACACCCCCCAAACTTGGAATTATTCTTAAATAACGCAAACTTGGGATTAATATGGGCAGAAACGTTAAACTTGGGATTATTCTTGTCAATTAATCCTATATAAAATTAGAACTAGCTGGAAAATAGATAAGATGAGTAGTCTCTTGGATATTGATCTGATGTTGGTTTCGGTCTTCGGGGTTAATATTTAGGGAATTGCTCTCTTGCTAATTTACGGTTAGAGTTTGATTAAAAATTTAACGATAGAAATCATAATTTTATAAAATATATTAAATAACAAAAATAGTCATGTTTTGACAGTACTCGTTTGTTGAGATTAGTCATGTGTTGAAAGTAATATAGATTCATGTGTTGAATAGAGTGAATATTCGTTTGTTGAATAGAATAACGAAGTTATTAAAAATATAAAGCCGTGTTGATTAGAGATGCGCTATTTTGACGCGAACGGTATTTAAATCGATTATATTCGTTTTTATAATGAATATTGAAAAGAGATTTAAAAATCGAATATAAAGAAAATGAATTCGAATTGAATTGAAAAGAAAATGAATTTTAATTGAATTGAATATAAAATGAATTCGAATTGAATTGAATATAAAATGAATTCGAATTGAATTGAATATAAAATGAATTCGAACTGAATTGAATATAAAATGAATTCGAATTGAAATGAATTCAAATCGAATTGAAAACGAACTGAAATTGAATTGAAATCGATTTGAATTGAAATCAAATAGAAATGAATGTAAAACAAATTTATAAGGGAATATTCAATTTTGATTCGAAATTGAATATGAAGTTGAAATCGTTTCGAAAACGAATTTAAAACGATTTATAAAATACGTTTTAAAAGGAAATCGATGAAATATATATATATATATATATATATATATATATTATATATAATGGCCTGAGTAGAATGCATCGCGCCGCAGCAGTTCGTGAATTTCGACCATTAACTTCGAATGGACATTACGGCAGATCCGACCGTCAGATTCTCCTAAAACTGGAACCGTTAGGTTCGTATCGAAAAGAGCTTTCCAATGAATGTTAGAAATTTGAAATCCAACAGTTGGATTTGGAATTATGTCCAAATCAAATTTGGAAAAGGTCGATGTAAGTGCAGTTCGATGGCCATTGGGGGAAATCGACTGTACGGGCCTTGATAAAATTATTAAAAATAGTAATAATTTGTGTAAAATCATAAGAAACGATTTGGGAAAAATTGGGATGAAAAACTCCATATTTGAAAAGATAAAAATAGTTTTTTATCGAAATGAACTAGTTTTGAACTAGAATTATAATTCTATCTATTTTTAAAATAAATAAAGTGGATTTGAAATGGTTTTGAAAATAACCAGAATTTCCAATAATTGAATTGGAAGGGATTCGAATCGAAATTATCTTCAGAATATTTCGATGTTGGATTTCGTGATTATACAGATATGGTTGTGGAAATTTAAAAGATATATTTATATCGTTATTTCCAATACGATATTCATTGGTCGTAGAATTTGATATTGAATATAAGCCGATATATTTTCTATTCAGAGCCTTGTATTTAATATCAAATGTGATTTGGGGTTTGTTGTAAATGGTGTCTTTATTAACACTGTTCTTAAACCCAGTTGAGAAAGAGATCAAATATTTCTATTTAGATTTAATGAAGTGTACCAATTAAATAATATTCAATTGGAATTGAATTTGAATTGGTTTTTGGGGTTTATCGTGAGCGGTGTTTTGAATAACACCTGTTCTTTAACCCGATTAACAATAGAAAGTGATTTTGGATTTATCGTGAACCGTGTTTTAAATGACATTGATTCTTTATCCCAGCTAAAGATTAAAACTAAGTGGAGTTTTAATGAATCTTTAATTAGATTGAAATGATCGAAAATGGAGTATCACCAGTTTTGCTCCAAAGCGATAGTTAAATCTTTAATTAGATTTGAATGTGAAAAAGGTAATTAATATTACTGATAACACCGTGGTGTTAGGTATGGTGTATTACCAGTTTTGCTTCATGGGATGAATAGGTTGGGATTGGGAAATAAAATAAAATAAATATTTACTTCGGTGTGGTTCGCTAATCCCGACTAGTTTGGAAAACGACAACATGATTTGAAATGACATCCAAAGGAAGATTAAGGAATAAATTTAAAAGAATTTATCTTTGATAAAATTAATGGGAATCTTTCCCTAAGAATGTGAAATTTAGAAACTAACTGTAGGTTAGCTAAGAAGAATGGTTTCCTGGGTATTGATCTGATGTTGGTTTCGGCCTTCGGGGTTAATATTTGGGGAATTGTTCTCTTGCTAATTTACGGTTAGTGACTGATGAATTGGAATTAGGCGTATGTTGTGTTTGTGTAACATTTGTTTATTATATACGCGGGTTATTCGGAAAGGCCGGGTTTATACCCATTATGAATAACCGATTCGACGATATGTCGAAGATGAAGACGGTGGTTGAAGAACGGAAGTCTTCACATCGTTTGGGTGATTACTAATGATCTTGATTGGACTGTACACCCAAGAGGAGGGAATCAGTTGGTGATCGTCCAGACGTACTTGGAGATTGATGTATATGCGAAGTCTTCGGTTTCGTTCAGACCCAGAACGAACTTGTAAATGGACTGTGTGTCTGACATTAGATTTTATTCTGTGTTGATTAATCTCTATTAAATATACATCTGTTTGGCGGTGGAGAATTTATTCTCTTGCTTAAACGCCCTTCTCTGAGACGTACGAGCTCAGAGGTTGTATATCGATGGACATCAGTCGCATGGAGTGAATTGCCTGTGTGGCATGCCTAAGTGGCAAATGATCAAGGCTTCTGTTGAAAAGCAAAGTCTTGTGGTTGATGATCCAAGCACGACCTACGTGGCATAGCTTTGTGTATAACGTGAACTCGCGAGCCTCACACCTCGGTATGAGTCAAAAACGGGATAGTGACCGCTGGGAGAACACGACGTTTATTTCTAGCTACGGTGGTGTCAGTGCTTAAACTGGCTGACATTTATATTATTTTCACCTTTATGGTTGTTGGATTGCGAGGCGCCTCGATTATAGGTTTGTAAGGACCGGGAAACGTGTGTTCAGGAATTGCCAATCCTCAAACGTAAGAGAGGACCAGCCCAGCGGATTCCAAGGGTTACCCAGAGTGTATAGTCCTGAGGCGTTTGCTAGAGTGTCTCGAAGCGGAGAGGAGCTTGCCCCTTGCCTCGACTCATGATGGAATCCAATTCCCAATACGAGATATTTCGGTTTTATTTGTAGAGCCTAGTATGTCGACATAGTGGGATGGGGCGCTCATGCCGTCTGTGGTTGATATTTATGATTGAAATTGTTTTGACACTATACATTTATAATAGTATCGAATGATTTGTTTTAAACGTACCAAGCATGTTTGGTTATTATAAGGGAAAACCCTATCCTCCGGCTTGCGTTGCATTGTGTGATGTGACCTAGGTCTTATAATAGCTTCATTTTTCGAAAAAGCATTGCGTTGTTTATTCTATGCACTGGTATTCTTGGGAGGAAACCCGTTCCGTGTTATACGGCGTGGTCCCTTGAATTACTCTCTTTTAAAGTAAAGTTTTAAATGACTGTTTTAGTTCTCACACCGGTCACATGACTGCCCTGGAGTTTACTGTTTTAACATAAACTCTTGGTGCCCTTATTTTCGACATGGGCAGCTAGTAGTTTTGGTTTTTCAGATTTTATATTCATAGGATCCTAATTTACAGCTGGTACGATGCTTGGAAAGCTCTGTATCCGTGTATTACTTTCAGTTGTGTTTTGTATTGTTTTTCCACTGCTTTGAAATTCATTGTAATCGCTGATGTGTAATATTTATTCATACTCTGTATATTCTTGTATTCTGATGGCATTGTTGTAATTACAATGAAATGTTCTTCTGTTTGCGTTCTATTTCATCTTGTCCTTAATTCTATCCGTGCTTTCCTTACCGGGGAAGTTCGGGTTGTCTCAGTTTGGTATCAGAGCTTTGTTTTACAGAGCTCGGCGACAAGACACATTAGAACCATACGAAAGAATTCATCAGATATTGGATTAGTAATATCCAATTAGAATGACTAGTTAGAGATAGGATCAGTAGAGTCCTAGAACGAGTGTGAAGAGTATATTTTTCAAATGAAAACAAATTTTGTTTTGAAATTTAAATCGTTTTATATGTATTTGAATATTTATTTATATTGAATTTTGACAATCCAATGTATGAAGGTTTTGCATATACGCGTCATGAACGTATATTCGAAGTTTTAATATATTGGATAGATATATAATCACACTCTAGTCGCTCGGGGATAATTCTGGTGATGTCCGGACATCATCAGTATTTATGTTCGTGTTTCGAAGGTGTGATATCTATATATTTCCATTAGACTGGTGTGAGAACCAAAACTAGATAGATTTATTGTTGTGAATTGGCATCAAAAACATGATTTTCTGTATATATATCAAAATTATGAATTTGTAAAGCTAATCAATTAATTGATTGATGGTTGTGTTGTTTGATTATTAGTTTGATCATTTTTAACCATTATGCCTAATTGAATCAAATATTGAACTGTACTGAAAATTGTTTGAAAATGCATGCATATACATGTACTTACATTGAACAGGTCATAACAAGGAGGCTAGAGCAGAAGAATAAAATTGTTTGCCCGACAAATAGGTACATATTTATTGTATTTCTTTGGGTTTTGATGATTTTATGAGCCGATTGGCTAGCCGCTTGGCTTTTTCTTTTTCTATTGGATTGAAGAAGGCCATGGGAGGCTATATGAAATATCCCGAAGTCCCCGGTGCAGGGGAGGTTATGGCGAATTTTTTCGAAAATTTAGGGTGTTAGCCAAATTTTTGAAAAATTTGAAAAGTTCTTAGAAACTGAAAAGTTGAAGAACTTAAGCCATAAATAAAATAATGAAAGTTGAGTTGATTAGTTAAACAATTTTCAGTTTTGTTCCTTTTCGGGGACGAAAAGTTTTAAGTGGGGGAGATTGTAATAACCCGGAAATCTGAGCCAATTTAAAATTTTTATTTTGGCAATTTTAACAAATTTTGAATATTTAAAATGAATTATTTTAAACAATATCAACAAGAAATTTAATTTGAATAGAATTCAAACGTATATATTTATTCAATCGTCGTTAGAATATAAATATTTATTTTAAATTATAAAAGGAATTGAAAATGGCGCGGTAGTTCGATAATTCGATTTCAAAGTTTAAATGAATGTGCCGGGTGCAAAATAAACCGGATTTTAGCGAAACCAAAAATAATAGAATCTAATTGAGAATATCTTTCCAACGAATCCAAAAAATTGAAATTTCATAGCAGGAATCAAAAGTTATGTCCAGTTGAAAATTCAGAATAGTCGCTATGGAATTCTGGCCCTTAAAAAAATGAAAATTTTGCAAACGACCTCGGATTTCGACGAAACCACTTTTGTTGGATCCGTGATGTCAAGTTATTGCTAGATTCCAAAATTCGTAATTTTTGGAATTAATATGTGAGCGTGGCAAGGGAAAAAGCGTTTGACCAGTTTCAGTTGATTTTAATCGACTGGAAAATGACCATTTTTCAAACGGTCTTAGAGTTGGACGAAATTAGTTTTTTTAGAACCGTATCGCCAATACGAAGCTAGAAAATATTTTTTGGGAATTTTTAGAGTCAGTATGTGGCCCAGGTAAATTGAAATGTGCGTTCAAATTTAATATACATTGATTTATATTTTAATTTGAACGGAAACTGATCGTAACAAGCGAATTGGGTTACGAAACATGTCCCATTGTGTTCGGAATGGGGGTAATTAGCTAAGGACGACAGTCATTGGGCTTGATTTGGAGTTCAAATAAAAAAATAACTTTTTGGGAGAAAATTTAATAAATAATATATATATATATATATATATATATATATATATATAGCCCCTTAGTTTTCTCTCTAACCTCACCCTCTCCATTCCCGTCGCTCAGAAAGAATAATAATAAAAAAACGCGATTCCCAAACTCGTCGCCACCTTCCTCCTGCCGCGACGCCGCCGGGCAACCCCCCTTCTCCGATCCTCCTCCTCCACCTTCCCTTCTCTCCCCTCTCTCCAAAGCTCGCCTAAAACCCCACAGCCCCAAATTGAAACCCTAGCCGCCACCGAGACCCCATTCGACGCAGCCCCTCTGAAGCCGACGCTCCACCAACCTGCCATCGCCACTTCGATGCCGAACCCCCCTCTTCCTCCCTCATTGAACAGTAAGTTTTATTTATGTGTGTACAAAAGAAAAAAAAACTGATTTTTCCTATGTGATTAGCTTAGAAAAAAAAACTGATTTTTCCTATGTGATTAGTTTAGAAAAAAACTGATTTTTCCTATGTGATTAGCTTAGAAAAAAACTGATTTTTCCTATGTGATTAGCTTAAAAAAACTGATTTTTCCTAAGTGATTAGCTAGGAAAAAAAACTGATTTTTCATATGTTTTTAGGCTTAGAAAAATTTAATTTTTCATATATGTTTTAGCTTATAAAAATATGATTTTTTTTATATGAATAGCTTTGAAAAAAAAATATAATTTTTAGTGAAAGATCATATTTTTATATAGTAAAAGAACATATTTTTATATAGTGAAAGATCATATTTTTATATAGTGAAAGATCGTATTTTTATATAATGAAAGATCGAATTTTTATATAGAAGAAAGCGTTTTAAAAATATAATCTTCACAATATATGAAGTGAAATAAAAATATAATTTTTATATAGAAAGGAGCGTTATAAAAATAATCTTTATTGGAAGAAGAGCGATATAAAAATGTAAATTTTTATATAGAGAATAGCGTGATAAAAATATAATCTTTATTATATGAACACCGTTATAAAAATAAATTTTTTATCTATATAGTAGCGGTGTGAAAATATTTTTTTTATCTATATGGTAGCGGTATAAAAATGTGATTTTTATATACCTAGCAACAATATAAAAATGTGATTTTTATATATGTAGTGGCTACGGGCAAGAAAACAGACAAAAGGCGAGCGCGACGAAGATTTCTACACAAGAAGAGTCGTGGCGTT
Source organism: Allium sativum (assembly GCA_030737875.1). Taxonomy (NCBI): domain Eukaryota; kingdom Viridiplantae; phylum Streptophyta; class Magnoliopsida; order Asparagales; family Amaryllidaceae; genus Allium; species Allium sativum. The sequence goes on along the minus strand of CM060913.1, from coordinate 174,919,308 downwards.
TGGTATAGCAAGTCGGTGAGAACTTCTCACCTTTAATTTTCTTTTTCTAGTTAATAATATATACTAGGATGCAGACGGTGTTTAGTAGTACCCGACACCCGTCGTCCACAGACCATGGATGGCTTGTATGTTTGATTGTTTGTTGTGATGAAAATTGATTGTGTGACGTGAAATAAAATAAAATATTAATATAGTTAAAAATATATTTTTTAACGTGAATGTGAATAAATAAATATTCATTTACAAATCAGACGGTTTGTTTATGTACACCTATTTGAAGGATATTGATTGGGACGAAATTTTACACATCGCCCAACTGCACAAATAATATTCAGTGTTTGTGGATTGAAACCCCACACGGGTGTTGGGATGATATTTGACGTACACTGATCCCAATTATTTCGTTGTATGTCGATCGATTGGTCGACAGACTGTGTGAGCGTTAATTATTTATATTTGATGCTTATGAAGTTGTGTGGTGCACTTTAGATGATGGTTGATTATTTATCGTTGCCATTATATACATGTGTTGTATGGAATCCATATAATTAACATTATATGGTAATTGATTGGGCCTCATTCCAATTGGGAAAATAAAGAATATTATAAAATAAAGATTCATGTGTTGACAGTGCTCATTTGTTGAGATTAGTCATGTGTTGAAAGGAATATATATTCATGTGTTGAGTAAAATATTTTAACAATAAAATTTACATCTTTATCATATATAAAATTAGAACTAACTGGAAAATAGATAAGATGAGTGGTCTCTTGGATATTGATCTGATGTTGGTTTCGGCCTTCGGGGTTAATATTTAGGGAATTGCTCTCTTGCTAATTTACGGTTAGAGTTTGATTAAAAATTTAACGATAGAATTCATAATTTTATAAAATATATTAAATAACAAAAATAGTCATGTTTTGACAGTACTCGTTTGTTGAGATTAGTCATGTGTTGAAAGTAATATAGATTCATGTGTTGAATAGAGTGAATATTCGTTTGTTGAATAGAATAACGAAGTTATTGAAAAATATAAAGCCGTGTTGATTAGAGAAGCGCTATTTTGACGCGAACGATATTTATATCGATTATATTCGTTTTTATAATGAATATTGAAAAGAGATTTAAAACTCGAATATAAAGAAAATGAATTCGAATTAAATTGAAAAGAAAATGAATTCGAATTGAATTGAATATAAAATGAATTCGAATTGAATTGAATATAAAATGAATTCGAATTGAATTGAATATAAAATGAATTCGAATTGAAATGAATTCAAATCGAATTGAAAACGAACTGAAATTGAATTGAAATCGATTTGAATTGAAATCAAATAGAAATGAATGTAAAACGAATTTATAAGGGAATATTCAATTTTGATTCGAAATTGAATATGAAGTTGAAATCGTTTCGAAAACGAATTTAAAACGATTTATAAAATATGTTTTAAAAGGAAATTGATGAAATATATATAACATATATATATATATATTATATATATAATGGTCTGAATAGAATGCACCGCGCCACAGTAGTTCGTGAATTTCAACCATTGACTTCGAGTGGACATTACGGGAGATCCGACCGTCGGATTCTCCTAAAATCAGAACCGTTGGGTTCGTATCGAAAATAGATTTCCAATGAATATTAGAAATTTGAAATCTATCAGTTGGATTTGGAATTATGTCCAAATCAAATTTGGAAAAAGTCGATGTAAGTGCAGTTCGATGGCCATTTTGGAAATCGACTGTACGGGCCTTGATAAAATTATTAAAAATAGTAATATGTAAAATCATAAGAAATGATTTAGGAAAAATTGGGATGAAAAATCCATATTTGAAAAGATAAAAATAGTTTTTTATCGAAATGAACTAGTTTGGAACTAGAATTATAATTCTATTTATTTTTAAAATAAGCAAAGTGGATTTGAAATGGTTTTGAAAATAACCGGAATTTCCAATAATTGAATTGGAAGGGATTTGAATCGAAATTATCTTCAGAATATTTCGATGTTTGATTTCGTGATTATACAGATATGGTTGTGGAAATTTGAAAGTTATATTTATATCGTTATTTCCAATACGATATTTGTTGGTCGTAAAATTTGATATTGAATATAAGCCGATATATTTTCTATTTAGAGCCTTGATTTAATATCAAATGTGATTTGGGGATTGTCGTGAATGGTGTCTTTATTAACACTGTTCTTAAACCCAGTTGAGAAAGAGATTAAATCTTTCTATTTAGATTTAATGAAGTGTACCAATTAAATAATATTCAATTGGAATTGAATTTGAATTGGTTTTTGGGGTTTATCGTGAGCGGTGTTTTGAATAACACCTGTTCTTTTACCCGATTAACAATAGAAAGTGATTTTGGGTTTATCGTGAACCATGTTTTAAATGACATTGATTCTTTAACCCAGTTAAAGATTAAAACTAAGGGGAGTTTTAATGAATCTTTAATTAGATTGAAATGATCGAAAATGGAGTATCACCAGTTTTGCTCCAAAGTGATAGTTAAATCTTTAATTAGATTTGAACATGAAAAAGGTAATTAAATTTACCGATAACACCGTGGTGTTAGGTATGGTGTATTACCAGTTTTACTTCATGGGATGAATAGGTTGGGATTGGAAAATAAAATAAATAATTACTTCGGTGTGGTTCGCTAATCTCGACTAGTTTGGAAAACCTCAACATGATTTGAAATGACATCCAAAGGAAGATTAAGGAATAAATTTAAAAGAATTTATCTTTGATAAAATTAATGGGAACCTTTCCCTAAGAATGTGAAATTTAAAACTAACTGTAGGTTAGCTAAGAAGAATGGTTTCCTGGGTATTGATCTGATGTTGGTTTCGGCCTTCGGGGTTAATATTTGGGGAACTGTTCTCTTGCTAATTTACGGTTAGTGACTGATGAATTAGAATGAGGCGCATGTTGTGTTTGTGTAACATTTGTTTATTATATACGCGGGTTATTCGGAAAGGTCGGGTTTATACCCATTCTGAATAACCGATTCGACGATATGTCGAAGATGAAGACGGTGGTTGAAGAACGGAAGTCTTCACATTGTTTGGGTGATTACTAACGATCTTGATTGGGCTGTACACCCAAGAGGAGGGAATCAGTTGGTGATCGTCCAGACGTACTTGGAGATCGATGGATATGCGAGGAAAGTGCCTCCGGTTTCGTTCAGACCCAGAACGAACTTGTAAATGGACTGTGTGTCTAACATTAGATTTTATTCTGTGTTGATTAATCTCTATTAAATATACATCTGTTTGGCGGTGGAGAATTTATTCTCTTGCTTAAACGCCCTTCTCTGAGACGTACGAGCTCAGAGATTATATATCGATGGACATCAGTCGCATGGAGTGAATTGCCTGTGTGGCATGCCTAAGTGGCAAATGATCAAGGCTTATGTTGAAAAGCAAAGTCTTGTGGTTGATGATCAAAGCATGGCCTACGTGGCATAACTTTGTGTATAACGTGAATTCGCGAGCCTCACACCTCGGTAAGAGTCAAAAACCGGATAGTGACCGCTGGGAGAACACGACGTTTCTTTCTAGCTACGGTTGTGTCAGTGCTTAAACTGGCTGACTTTTATATTATTTTCACCTTTGTGGTTGTTGGATTGCGAGGCGCCTCGATTATAGGTTTGTAAGGACCAGGAAATGTGTGTTCAGGAATTTCCAATCCTCAAACGTAAGAGAGGACCGGCCCAGCCGATTCCAAGGGTTACCCAAAGTGTGTAGTCCTGAGGCATTTGCTAGAGTGTCTCGAAGCGGAGAGGAGCTTGCCCCTTGCCTCGACTCATGATGGAATCCAATTTCCAATACGAGATATCTCGGTTTTACTTGTAGAGCCTAGTATGTCGACATAGTGGGATGGGGCGCTCATGCCGTCTATGATTGATATTTATGATTGAAATTGTTTTGACACTATACACTTATAATAGTATCAAATGAATTGTTTTAAACGTACCAAGCATGTTTGGCTATTATAAGGGAAAACCCTATCCTCCAGCTTGCGTTGCATTGTGTGATGGGACCTGGGTCTTATAATAGCTTCATTTTTCGAAAAAGCATTGCGCTGTTTATTCTATGGATTGGTATTCTTGGGATGAAACATGTTCCGTGTTATGCGGTGTGGTCCCTTGAATTACTCTCTTTTAAAGTAAAGTTTTAAATAACTATTTTAGTTCTCACACCAGTCACATGACTGCCCTGGAGTTTATTATTTTAACCTAAACTCTGGGTGCCCTTATTTTCGACACGGGAAGCTAGTAGTTTTGGTTTTGCAGATTTTATATTCACAGGATCCTGATTTACAGCAGGAACGATGCTCGGAAAGCTTTGTATCCGTGTATTACTTTCAGTTGTGTTTTGTATTGTTTTTCCGCTGCTTCGTAATTTATTGTAATCTCTGATGTGAAATATTTATTCATACTCTGTATATTCTTGTATTCTAATGGCATTGTTGTAATTACAATGAAATGTTCTTCTGTTTGCGTTCTATTTCATCTTGTCCTCAATTCTATCCGTGCTTTCCTTACAGGGGAAGTTTGGGTCGTCTCAATCAGAGAAACATGCAAATAGATCGCACAAAGAATCAGGCGGGAAACAAGCGTAAGACATCAGAAAGTCAGCCCGAATCCAGCAACACAGCAGCTAATGCCAAGCCACAAACGAATAGGCCACCCAGAGGAAGCTGCTACAACTGCGGTCAAGCTAGCCATTACTCCAATGTGTGCACCGCTCCAAAGCGACAGAAGACCAACCAACCCAGCTCGAGCCAGAACCCCCGCAAACCGGTTGAGTGTTTCAACTGCCACCAGACTGGGCACATCAGAAGGAACTGACCTTTGTTGAAGAATTCACAGGTTGCGCATGTATACGAAGGGGCGAATCTGCCCGCTATTACAGATAGGAGATAAACCTGATGTTTTGGGAGGTGCCCTTACTATTAAAAATATTTGAAACACCCCACGCTCCATTAAGGTCAGTCACAAAGGGAATGCCTTAACTTTGGTGGAGGTTTTTAAGTAAAAGTCACAGATAAAACACAAGACAGATATAAACACTTATACATAAGCAGCGGAAGACAAAAGACTTTTTATTTCATAAATATGTGTTCAAACATTACATTTCCATAACTGTCACATTATAACTTCCAAAACATTACAACATCATCTCTGTCTTGGTTATTAAATAAAGAAGCATAAAAACATAATTAAAACTGCATAAATCCCCATAGAGTGTGTCCAACAGCCATACCTAAAGATAGTCCAAACCGTACATTTACTATCTTGAAGCTTGCATAGTTTCTGACTAAGCTGGATTGTTTCCTCCCTGTGGACCTGGGGGGAGGGGGGGAAGGAAGAAAAGAAGACGAAAGAAAATAGGGTCAGACATAAAGCCTGGTAAGTCTAGTGACTCTTCAGTATGAGAATAAGAAAAAGGCCATGACAAGTATAAACTGGAAACAGGAAAGTGTCATAAACTAAGGTAAAGCAGTTTGAATCGAATATACTATCGCACCCCACACTATATCCCTGCACCTACTTGTATTGTCTTAACTGGCACCCCATGCTGGAGGTGAAGTGATCCCCTTTCTCTAAAGATCGGCTCCTACTCGCATAATCATCTGTGTCTTAAGGCCCCCAAATATTGTAGATACCTATGCTGGCCCCACCATGGGGTGTATCAAGTCCCATTCCTTAGAATGCATAGGTTATACTACTGTGCCCCTAGTGCCCTGTTTGTCTGCTACATAGTGTGTGCACGCCCGCACTCTGTTAGAACCCACATTGTTGCACCCACCGCCGTCGCTTTTGACCGCTTACAATCAGCCCAGTAATCGTGCCCCACCCTGCCCAGTTTCAAAGTACCATGATACCTAATTGGGTTACTACTGAAATGGGTCCCCTTTACTAAGGTTTTCTAGTCAAACATGTTAAGTGGTTAAGTGTCTGTATTTACCTAACCCCACCTATTGGTTTAATTAACATGTTGAATTGATTAAGTGTTTTAGTTAACTTAACCCTACCATCCTGATTGTTTGTCCTTAGCTTTTAAAGCACCGACCAATCACATTAAACAGATATTGTTATGGTTACTAGATGTGCCGGTTGGTTCCGGACAGGTTTACACCATAACTCAGTCTAACCTCGGGTCCTTATCGAGCTCCACGCTTAACAACCCACATTGGATAGGTATTGTTGTGACTACTGGACAGCCGGGCGGGTCCGGGCAGGTTTACATCACAACTCAATCCAACCTCGTGTTAAGCATATTCGTATTTTTTCTAAATTTACATATTTGTCTTTATCACTTAATATATGTTAATTTGTCAACAATTAACTGTTGTGGCCCACTTTCCAAGTTTAATTTTTTTGGTATAAAGAATTTATACCATTAAAAAGCCACCAATTTTTGCATGTGACAAACATGCCAATTTCATATGTTTTTACCAATTTTATGTCAAGTTTTACTAATATTCCCAACGTTACCCCATTTAAATATTAGGCTAACAATCTTAGCCTAAATCTCGTTCGCATGGTTTTTAACATATAATATTAGGCTAAAAACTTAGCCTAATTTAGCGCACACAAATTGTCATAAGGGAATTCATAAACATAAATATGACGTAGGTGTAAACTTGGCATTTTTGGCATAGTCAATATGAACATCATAGGTGTGAACTTGCAAAATAGCCAACATACATATATGTGAACATAGACTAAATCAACATACATGTGAATTTGCAATATAGCCTAGTTCAACTTACATATATGTGAACTTGCATTGAAATAGGGATCTAATCAAATAAGTATCACATAAATTAGCATATCATTTAAACAACATAAGCCTAAACATGTTTTGAATCTTGGCATAACATCGAACATCACTAGCATATGACAAGGATATGGCATTTTCATAAGTATGTATAATTTTATGACAAGGGTGTGAACTAGATCCAATCATATATCTAATTACAACATGAAACATATATTAAAGTGGATCTTGTCATGGATCCAAATTAACTTGCAACTTTCTTACAAACATACTAGCATGTATGTGAACATAATCGTTTAGGCATAAAGGTTCTAGCATATATATATATATATACATGAAATCTTAATCACATACAACCTATATAATCAAATAAACATATAGGTGTCGAATACAACATGAACTATATAACTTGCATGTGATTCTACATGTACAGTAGGATCAACATAAACTCAGTTATACCACAAACATCACAATATCACAATCATTACATCGCATATGAATCAACATCGTTTATACAATAACACAATTTCATTCCCAATTTACATCGAATCAAGTCTTAATTTTATTCACATCGGATCACTATACTTACAACGAATGACGAACTTGAATTCTAGATTCTGAGTTCTGAATTTGAAATGCTTTCCTTTGGGTAGACTAACGTTGTTTTGATTATTGTTTTAACTTTAATATGGCTCGTCTCTAAGCTTTTCTACAAGTGGAGGCTCCTCCTAGTTTTCTCCCGACAGCATGGCGGCCCCGCCTCTAATTTCTTATGTGAATTTAGGTTTTAGTCTTAAGTTGTTTATATAGAGTTTTAGATTGATTTGAGCCGTCAGATGATCATAGACGAATCTAGACCATTCACTTCGAAAGGAGCCAACCAAAATGCGACATGTCAGCCCTAGTGACACAGCCAAACCTCAGAAATCGACCAGAACCCAATCGGGCCAGCCAGGGCCAAACCAGGTCGACTGGGCAGGTCGACCCCCGGGTCGACCCTATGGTCGACCTGGTCACCCAGGTCGACCTGGTGCCTGGGCGGGAGTTTTCCCGCCCAGCCCAATTTGGGTCTGATTTTCGAAATTTGAACTTCGTTATGAACTGTTTGAATTTTAATTTTAATTCTGAAACTTCCGGAGGTCATAACTCCTTCATACGGAGTCCGATTCACGCAAACTTGGACTCTATCTGAAGCAGAATTCCAAGATGATCGCAATGGCAAAACCCGTTTCCCTTAATTCTTTCATTAAGGATTAATTATACTTAAATTTGTAAATTTACAGTTAACAGAAAATTCGGGGTGTTACATTCTCCCCACCTTAAAGGATTTCGTCCCCGAAATCTTGAAGTCTAGAGAACGTAAGTCCTAACATCCAATCGTCCATCTACTCAACCATCAAACACAGGCGTCCATTGTCCTTAAAAGACTTCTAATGCTTCATGATCATATGCATAGTGTGTGTATATGTTCTTATCTTATGCAAAATCAGGCGGTCTACTGATTCAGTTGACCTCCTTAATGCAAATCATGTAAGTGCCATGAATCCATATGTATGCAAATTTTTCCTACTCATAATTCTACATGAGTTTGCAATCATTCATACAAATGCGACATCCATATCACGACATATCAAGTTTCAATCACATACAAGTATGAATACATATATGCATATGCAATATGAAATGATTGAGCCGATCTAAAACCTAGGTTGTGTGTGTATATGCATCCACGAGCAACCACTAGCAACCACTTGCAGCCATCAACCATAACATGTTTCAAATACATGTTTACATCCAAAGGGGTTTCTACCTAAGGATAAAGGATAATATTGTCGAGATCATACCTAAAAAGATAGATATAAGCACAACTTAAGTAAAAAGAAAGGTCAAATATGTACCCTCGAAAAGAAAAGGGTAGGCCGCACGCATTCTATCTTCAGTTTCCCAAGTTGCGTCTTCCTCGGCGTCGCTCCACTGAACTTTAACGAGTTTAACTTCGCGGTTGCGTAGCTTTTTCACTTCAGTTCCTACGATTGGAGTTGGAACTCTCCTTACAGTTGCTTCGCGTTCTACTTCGGCTTCTTCTAGAATGTCTGGCTCCACCACTTCCGCAGATTCATGTAGACATTTTCGGAGATGAGAAACGTGAAAGATGTTGTGAATTCCAGCCAATCTTTCAGGCAGCTCTAATTTATAAGCCATTTTCCCAATCTTCTTGATGACAGGGAACGGTCCTACAAATCTTGGTGCTAGCTTTCCTGCGGATCCAAAGCGAACGACGTTCCTTAATGGGTATACCTTAAGGAAAACCCTGTCCCCAACCTCAAACTCAAGGTCGGTCCTTCTTTTGTCGGCGTAGGATTTCTGTCTATCTTGGGCAGTCTTCATTCTCCTTCGTATCAAGTCTATTTTTTCTGAAGTCTCTCTAATCATGTCTGGCCCAGGTATAATCTTGTCAATAGACTCCCACCAACAAGTTGGTGATCGGCAAGGTCTTCCATACAAAGCTTCGAAGGGCGCCATACCGATGGTGGCTTGGTAACTATTGTCGTAGGCGAATTCCACTAAAGGAAGGTGATCCTCCCAAGTCCCTCCAAAGTCAAGAACGCACAGTCTCAGAAGATCTTCTAGTACTCTATTCATCCTTTCTGTCTTACCATCAGTTTGGGGTTGATAGGCCATGCTCAAGCATAACTATGAGCCTCAGCTCCTTGCAGACTCCGCAAAATTCGCTCGTAAAGATGGGATCTACGTCACTCATTATGCTGGAGGGTATTCCATGGAGTCGAACTATTTCCTTGAGATAGAGAGAAGCTAGAGACGAAGCAGTCCTTCTACTCTTGATAGGTATAAAGTGGGCGCTTTTAGTAAGCCTGTCCACTATTACCCAAATGTTAGTATTGCCTCTTCTTGATCTAGGCAACCCGTCAATGAAGTCCATTGAAATGCTATCCCACTTCCATTGCGGGACTTCTAGAGGATGAAGCAGTCCTCCCAGCTTCTTTTGTTCCGCCTTGACCTGTTGGCATGTCACGCACTTAGAAACGAAATCTGCCACGTCCTTCTTCATGCCGCTCCAATAGAAAACTCTCTTTACGTCTTTGTACGTCTTGTCTCCACCTGGATGTATTGTCATCTTGGAATGATGTGCTTCCTCGAGAACCTTCTTTACTAAATCCCTTGCTTGAGGGACGCATAGTCTCCCATCCCTTCTCAGCCAACGCTTATCATTGATGGAGTACCTATTGAGGTGACTGGAAGTTTCATGTAATAACCCGGAAAATCTGGGCCAGTTTAAAATTTTTATTTTGGCAATTTTAGCGAATTTTGATTATTTAAAATGAATTATTTTAAATAATATCATCGAAAAATTTATTTTGAATATAATTCGAACGTATATATTATACGCGTCGTCGTTAGAATATAAATATTTATATATAATTATAAATAGAATTGAAAATGGCGCGGTAGTTCGATAATTCGATTTCAAACTTCAATTGAATGTATCGGGTGCAAAACAATCCGGATTTTAGTGAAACCAAAAACATTGGGATCTAATTGTGAATATCTTTCCAACGAATCCGAAAAATCAAGATTTCATATCGGGAATCAAAAGATATGTCCAGTTGAAAATTCTGAATAGTCGCTATGGAATTCAGGCCCTTAAAAATGGAAATTTTGCAGATGACCTCGGATTTCGACGAAACCAGTTTTGTTGGGTCCGTGATGTCAAGTTATTGCTAGATTCCAAATTTCATAATTTTTCGAATCAATATGTGAGCGTGGCAAAGGAAAACGCGTTTGACCAGTTTCAGTTGATTTTAATCGACTGGAAATTGGCCATTTTTCAAACGGTCCCAGAATTCGACGAAACTAGTTTTGTTAGGACCGTATCGTCAATACGAAGCTAGAAAATATTTTTCTGGAATTTTTCTAGTTAGTATGTGACCCCGGTAATTTGAAATGTACGTTTAAAATTCAATATAAGATTTAAATGTAAATTCAACGGAAACTGATTGTAACAGCCGAATCGGCTTGCGATACATATCCCATTGTGTTCGGAATGGGGGTAAAACGCTATGGGCGACGGACAGTGGGCCCCGTTTTGAGGTCGAAAATAAAAGTTGCTTTTAGGGTGGAAAATTAAATTAATTAAATAAAAAAAACCCCTTTCTCTCTTTATACTCCAGGCCCCCCCGATAGAAATTCATTCAGATAAAAAAAAAACGATGAAGGACGGAATCGCGCTCGCCCCCCTCCCCCCCCCCCAGCGGCGGCGCCGCCTCGATCTGCTCCTCCTCCCTCAGTCGATCGCCCTCCCTCCTCGTTCCTCTTCATGCTGAAAGCCGCAAGCCTCAAGAGCAGGAGACCACCGCGAGCTCGACGAGCGCCGCCACTTGCCGATGCCACCACACCCCTGACTGCCGTGGGCCCCTCCGACCTGCCACCTCGCCGACGGTGAGAGGTCCGACCCCCCCCCCCCCTTCGCAGGAAATTGAAACAGTAAGTTTTACAATTATTTAATTTAAATGATTAGTTAACATTTATAAAATTAGTTTTATCAAGGTAGAAAAGAAAAGTTTGTTTTTTTTGTTAGAATAAAAAAAAAATGTGATTTCTATATTTTGAACTTCGAAAAGAAAATAGCTTTGTAAAGTAAAAATAAGATTTTTATGAAATATAAACAACTTAGTTTTTAAAATATAAACAACTTAGTTTTTAAAATATAAACAGCTTTGTTTGTTTTAAAAATAAAAATAGATATTGTTTTTTTATAAATATAAATAACCTTGGGTTATAAAAATATAAAATAGCATTGTTTTATTTTCAAAAATTCATTTATTAACACAGGGTTAAAAAGATGTGATTTTTATTCATTCAAAAACGAATAGAAGTGAAGATAAGAATTTGATTTTTATATAATCTAGAGAGTAAAAATATGATTTTTATATATTGAACTTCGAAATAAAAATATGATTTTTATATATTGAACTTCGAAATAAAAATATGATTTTTATATATTGAACTTCGAAATTAAAATATGATTTTATATATGGAATAGCGAAGTAAAAATTCGATTTTTACATAGGTAGTGAAAGCGGGCAACGAAGATGACGAAGATGCGATAGCGATGAAGATTTCTATCAATGAAGTGCCGTGGAGCTAGGATAGCTATATGTGAGAATTTCTCACTCTTCAATTTCTATTTCTAGTTATATATATACTAGGATGCAGACGGTGCTTAGTAGCACCCGACACAATCGTCCACAGACCATGGACTTGTTTGTTTGGTTGCATAGATTAGTTATATGATTTGATTTGAATTTGGTTGTTTGGTGATTTGATTGATGTGTGAATGGCGTGGGCCTTCACTAGACTGGGGTTAAGGCTAGGCCTTGTCCCGTTTCAAGTATCGTGTCGTTATGCCGCCGAAATTTTCTAAAATATGTTAGAAAAATAAAAATATCATTTTATTTAAAGAATGAACTGAATAGAAATTCATATGTTGGAATAAAATGTTTTTATCGTTAAAAATATAATTTTTAACGTGAAGTGAATAAAATAAATATTCATTTACAAACCAGACGGTTTGTTTATGTACACCTATTTGAAGGACATTGATTGGGTCGATAAATTTTACACATCGCCCAACTGCACAAATAAAACCTGTGTTTGTTTGTTTGAAACCCCACACGGGTGTTAGGGTGAAATTTGAAGTTCACTCATCCTGATTGATTAAATATGTCGATCGATCGATTGACAGGCTGTTATAAGCGTTAGATATCTATATTTGATGCTTATACAGTGTAGTGCACTTTGGTTGATGGTTGATTATTTTTCAATGCTATTATATGTGTGTAGTGTATGAAAATCCATATAATTAACTTTATACGGTAATTGATTGGGCCTCATTCCAATTTGAAAAATAAAGAATATTATAAAATAAAGGTTCATGTGTTGACAGTACTCATCCATTGAGATTGGTCATGTTTTGAACGAAATATTTTGATAATGACAACTATTTTGAAAAAGAAATATTTGAAATAGAATATTTGAAAATAGAAATTCATGAAGCCGTGTTGATTAGTTTGACGCCATTTTGACGTGAACGATATTTAAAACGATTTCGAAATGAACTGAATTGAAAACGATTTCGAAATGAATTGAATTGAAAACGATTTCGAAGTGAATTGAATTGAAAACGATTTCGAAATGAATTGAATTGAAAACGATTTCGAAATGAATTGAATTGAAAACGATTTCGAACTGAATTGAATTGAAAACGATTTCGAAGTGAATTGAATTGAAAACGATTTCGAAATGAATTGAATTGAAAACGATTTCGAAATGAATTGAATTGAAAACGATTTCGAAATGAATTGAATTGAAAACGATTTCGAAATGAATTGAATTGAAAACGATTTCGAAATGAATTGAATTGAAAACGATTTCGAAATGAATTGAATTGAAAACGATTTCGAAATGAATTGAATTGAAAATGATTTCGAAAGGAATTGAATTGAAAACGAATTCAAATTGAATTAAAAGTGAATTGAAATGAAATCAAATTGAATTGAATAGAAATGAATTTTGAAACGAATTTATAAAGAAGAATTCAATTTTGCTTTGAATTGAAATGGAAGTTGAAATAGATTTTGAAACGAATTTAAAAAAACTATTTATATAATTCGTTTTAAATAGAAATCGACAAAATATATATTATATATATAATATAATGGCCTGAATAGAACGCGCCGCGCCGCGGTAGTTCGTGAATTTCGACCATTTATTTCAAACGGACATTACGGGAGATCCGACCGTCGGATTCTCCTAAAACCGGAACCGTTGGGTTCGTATCGAAAAGAGCTTTCTAACGAATATTAGAAATTAGAAATCTAACGGTTGGATTTGGAATTATGTCCAAATCAAATTCGAAAAAGGTCGCTGTAAGTGCAGTTCGATGGCCATTGATGGAAATCGACTGTACGGGCCTTGATAAAATTATTAAAAATAGTAATAATTTGTGTAAAATCATAAGAAATGATTTGGGAAAAATTGGGATGAAAAACTTCATGTTTGAAAAGATAAAAATAGATTTTTATCGAAATGAACTAGTTTTGAACTAGAAATATAATTCTATTTATTTTTAAATAAATAAATTGAATTTGAAAAGGGTTTTAAAAATGACCAGAATTTCCAATGATTGCATTGGAGTGGATTTGAATCGAAATTGTCTTCGGAATATTTCGATGTTGGAATTCGTGATCATACAGATGTGTTATGGAAATTTGAAAGATACATATTTATATCGTTATTTCCAATATGACATTTGTTAATCGTAGAATTTGATATTGAATATAAGCCGGGATATTTTCTATTCAGAGCCTTGTATTGAATATCAAATGTGATTTTGGGTTTGTCGTGAATGGTGTCTTCACTAACACTGTTCTTGAACCCAGCTGAGAAAAGGTTAAATCTTTTTATTTAGATTTAATGAAGTATGCCAATTAAATAATATTTAATTGGAACTGAATTGATATTGATTTTTGGGTTTATCGTGGACAGTGTTTTAAATGACACTGATTCTTTAACCCAGTTAACGATTAAAACTAAGTGGAGTTTTAATGAATCTTTAATTAGATTGAAAAGATCGAGAATGGAGTATCACCAGTTTTACTCCAGGCGATAGTTAAATCTTTAATTAGATTTGAACGTGAAATGGTAATTGAATTTACCGATAACACCGTGGTGTTAGATATGAAGTATAACCAGTTTTACTTCATGGGATGAATAGGTTGGGATTGGGAAATAAAATAAATGATTACTTCGGTGTGGTTCGCTAATCCCGACTAGTTTGAATTGATATTCAAAGGAGATTAAAGAATAAATTTAAAGAATTTATCTTGGATAAAATTAATGGGAACTTTTCCCAATGTATAGGAAATTTTGAATAAAAGAATATTCTGAATTGGAATGAGGCGTAGGTTGTGTTTGTGTAACACTTTTATAATATATACGTGAGTTATTCAGAAAGACCGGGTTTATCCCATTCTGAATAACTGATTCGACGTGGTGTCGAAGATGAAGACGGTGGTCGAAGGCCAGAAGTCTTCATGTCGTTTGGGTGACTACTGATGATCTTGATTGGGCTGTACACCCAAGAAGATGGAAACAGTTAGTGATCGTCCAGACGTACTTGGAGATCGATGGATATGCGGGGTACTAGGTGCCTCCAGTTTCGTTCAGACCCAGAACGGACTTGTAAATGGACTGTGTGTCTGACATTGGATTTTAGTCTGTGTGATTGATCTCTATTAAATATATATCTGTTTGGCGGCGGAAAATTTATTCTCTTGCTTAACGCCCTTCTCTGAGACGTAAGAGCTCAGGGGTTATATATTGATGGATATCAAACGCATGGAGTGAATTGCCTGTGTGGCATGCCTAAGTGGCAATTGATCAAGGCTTCTGTTGAAAAGCAAAGTCTTGTGGTGATGATCAAAGCACGGCCTTTGTGGCGTAGCTTTGTGTAACATTTACTTCGCGAGTTTCACACCCGGTATGAACCAAAAACGGGAGACGGACCTCAGGGAGGGCATGTGTTTCTTTCTAGTTAGAAGTGGCATCAGTGGTTTTACACGCCCTGACGAGTTTGACTTATGTGGTTGTTGCTGTTGCGAGGCGCCTCGGTTTGATCGGACGATCCGGGTCCGATGGAGTCATTCGTTGGCTCATTTACGCCCCATAGGGCGGGGGAACGCATGTTCAAGGTTTAAGTTTAATCCACATCGGTGGACCGGCCCTGACGATCCAAGGGTCGATGCGCTCTGACCCTGTGGCTCGGGCTAGAGAGTCACGAATCGGTTGAGGACTATCTTTTGCCTCGGTTCATAGATGGGAACCCAATTTCCAAATACGTGACTTTGCGATTTTGATTGTATAACCTATATATGGCGACATAGTGGTATGGGGCATTCATGCCGCCTATGATTGATACTTATGATTTGAAGTTGTTCTATACACTATGCACTTATTATGGTATCAAATAATCTGTTTTAAACGTATCAAGCATTCTTTGGCTGTTATAAGGGAAAACCCTATCCTCGGCTGCGTTGCATTGTGTGATGGGACCTGGGTCTTATAACGGCTTCATTTTTCTTTATTTAGCATTGCGCTGTTTGTTTTGTGCACTGGTATTCTTGGGAGGAAACCCGTTCCGTGTTATACGGCGTGGTCCCTTGATTTACCTAACTTTTAAAATGAAGAATAATAACTGTTTTAGTTCTCACACCAGTCACATGACTGACCTGGAGTTTATTGTTTTAACCTAAACTCTAGGTGCCCCTATTTTGACACGGGCAGCTAGTAGTTTGTTTTTGCAGATTTATATTCACAGGATCCTGGTTTACAGCTGGAACGATATCCGGAAAGCTTTATATCCGTATATCTCCTTCTAGTTGTGTATTGTATTATTTTCCGCTGCTATGTATTTAAATGTAATTTAAATCTCTGATATTTCTGTGTAATATTCATTTATACTCTGTATATTCTTGTATTCTGATGCATTGTTGTAATATACAATGAAAAGTTCTCTTGTATGCGTTCTATTTTGTGGCTTGTTCTCGAACTATCCGACACTTTCCTTTACGGGGAAGTTGCGGGTGTTCACAGTTGGTATCAGAGCTTTGGTTTACAAAGCTCAGAGAACAAGGCACATTAGAACCATACGAAAGAATTCATCAGATATTGGGTTAGTAATATCCAATTAGAATGACTCGTTAGAGATAGGATCAGTAGTATCCTAGAACGAGTGTGAAGAGTATATTTGAAAAATGAAAACCAATTTTGTTTTGAAAATATAAATCAACTATTCGTATTTGATAATTTATTTATATTGATTTTGGACAATTCAGTATATAAAGAGTTTGCATATACGCCTTGCAAACGTATATTCAAAGTTTTAATACACTGGATAGATATAGATTCACACTCTAGTCGCCCGAAGGTGATTCTGATGATTGTAGCTACATCATCAGAATTAGTGTTCGAGAGTCGAAGGTGTGATATTTATATATTTCCAATTGACTGGTGTGAGAACCAAAATTAGATAGGGCCTATTGTTGTGATTTGGCATCAAAAATCTGATTTTTGACTATATATCAAAAGTATGAATTTGAAACTCTAATTCACTAATTGATTGATGTTTGTGTTGTTTGTTTATTTGGTTGATAATTTTTAGCCATTTAGCCTAATTGAATCGCATATTGAATTATATTGAAAATTGGTCGCATTTGCTTGCATATACAAGTATATCATTGAACAGGTCATAGCAAGGAGGCTAGAGCAGAGAATAAAATTTGTTTGCCCGACAAATAGGTACATGTTTACTACATAATTTACTGTTTTGTTTGGGTGATGATGATTTTATGATCCTATTGGCTAGCCGCTTGGCTTTTTCTTTTTCTTTTTGAGATCTGAAGGACCGGGGAAGCTATTTGAAATTCCCCGATGCTCCCGGTGCAGGGGAGGTTATGGCGAAATTTTTCGAAAATTTAGGGTGTTAGCCAAATTTTTGAAAATTTGAAAATTCTCAGAAACCAAAGGGTTGGAGAATGGAAGCCAGATCGAACATAGAGTTGATTGATCAAACCACTTTCGACTTTGTTCCTTTTCGGGGACGAAAAGTTTTAAGTGGGGGAGATTGTAATAACCCGGAAAATCTGGGTCAGTTTAAAATTTTTATTTTGGCAATTTTAGCGAAATTTGTTTATTTAAAATGAATTATTTTAAATAATATCGTCGAAAAATTTATTTTGAATATAATTCGAACGTATATATTATACGCGTCGTCGTTAGAATATAAATATTTATATATAATTATAAATAGAATTGAAAATGGCGCGGTAGTTCGATAATTCGATTTCAAACTTCAATTGAATGTACCGGGTGCAAAACAATCCGGATTTTAGTGAAACCAAAAACATTGGGATCTAATTGTGAATATCTTTCCAACGAATCCGAAAAATCAAGATTTCATATCGGGAATCAAAAGATATGTCCAGTTGAAAATTCTGAATAGTCGCTATGGAATTCAGGCCCTTAAAAATGGAAATTTTGCAGATGACCTCGGATTTTGACGAAACCAGTTTTGTTGGGTCCGTGATGTCAAGTTATTGCTAGATTCCAAATTTCATAATTTTTCGAATCAATATGTGAGCGTTGCAAAGGAAAACGCGTTTGACCAGTTTCAGTTGATTTTAATCGACTGGAAATTGGCCATTTTTCAAAGGGTCTCAGAATTCGACGAAACTAGTTTTGTTAGGACCCTATCGTCAATACGAAGCTAGAAAATATTTTTCTGGAATTTTTCTAGTTAGTACGTGACCCCGGTAATTTGAAATGTACGTTTAAAATTCAATATAAGATTTAAATGTAAATTCAACGAAAACTGATTGTAACAGCCGAATCGGCTTGCGATACATATCCCATTGTGTTCGGAATGGGGGTAAAACGCTATGGGCGACAGGCGGTGGGCCCCGTTTTGAGGTCGAAAATAAAAGTTGCTTTTAGGGTGGAAAATTAAATTAATTAAATAAAAAAAACCCTTTCTCTCTTTATACTCCAGGCCCCCCCGATAGAAATTCATTCAGATAAAAAAAACGATGAAGGACGGAATCGCGCTCGCCCCCCCCCCCCCCCAGCGGCGGCGCCGCCTCGATCTGCTCCTCCCCCCTCAGTCGATCGCCCTCCCTCCTCGTTCCTCTTCATGCTGAAAGCCGCAAGCCTCAAGAGCAGGAGACCACCGCGAGCTCGACGAGCGCCGCCACTTGCCGATGCCACCACGCCCCTGACTGCCGTGGGCCCCTCCGACTTGCCACCTCGCCGACGGTCAGAGGTCCGACCCCCCCCCCCCCTTCGCAGGAAATTGAAACAGTAAGTTTTACAATTATTTAATTTAAATGATTAGTTAACATTTATAAAATTAGTTTTATCAAGGTAGAAAAGAAAAGTTTGTTTTTTTTCTTAGAATAAAAAAAAATTGTGATTTCTATATTTTGAACTTCGAAAAGAAAATAGCTTTGTAAAGTAAAAA
This sequence comes from Allium sativum, assembly GCA_030737875.1. Taxonomy (NCBI): domain Eukaryota; kingdom Viridiplantae; phylum Streptophyta; class Magnoliopsida; order Asparagales; family Amaryllidaceae; genus Allium; species Allium sativum. The sequence continues at coordinate 174,900,410 of CM060913.1, read as the reverse complement.
TAAGATTTTTATGAAATATAAACAACTTAGTTTTTAAAATATAAACAACTTAGTTTTTAAAATATAAACAGCTTTGTTTGTTTTAAAAATAAAAATAGATATTGTTTTTTTATAAATATAAATAACCTTGGGTTATAAAAATATAAAATAGCATTGTTTTATTTTCAAAAATTCATTTATTAACACAGGGTTAAAAAGATGTGATTTTTATTCATTCAAAAACGAATAGAAGTGAAGATAAGAATTTGATTTTTATATAATCTTGAGAGTAAAAATATGATTTTTATATATTGAACTTCGAAATAAAAATATGATTTTTATATATTGAACTTCGAAATAAAAATATGATTTTTATATATTGAACTTCGAAATAAAAATATGATTTTTATATATTGAACTTCGAAATAAAAATATGATTTTTATATACTGAACTTCAAAATAAAAATATGATTTTTATATATTGAACTTCAAAATTAAAATATGATTTTATATATGGAATAGCGAAGTAAAAATTCGATTTTTACATAGGTAGTGAAAGCGCGCAATGAAGATGACGAAGATGCGATAGCGATGAAGATTTCTATCAATGAAGTGCCGTGGAGCTAGGATAGCTATATGTGAGAATTTCTCACTCTTCAATTTCTATTTCAAGTTATATATATATACTAGGATGCAGACGGTGCTTAGTAGCACCCGACACAATCGTCCACAGACCATGGACTTGTTTGTTTGGTTGCATAGATTAGTTATATGATTTGATTTGAATTTGGTTGTTTGGTGATTTGATTGATGTGTGAATGGCGTGGGCCTTCACTAGACCGGGGATAAGGCTAGGCCTTGTCCCGTTTCTAGTATCGTGCCGTTATGCCGCCGAAATTTTCTAAAATATGTTAGAAAAATAAAAATATCATTTTATTTAAAGAATGAACTGAATAGAAATTCATATGTTGGAATAAAATGTTTTTATCGTTAAAAATATAATTTTTAACGTGAAGTGAATAAAATAAATATTCATTTACAAACCAGACGGTTTGTTTATGTACACCTATTTGAAGGACATTGATTGGGTCGATAAATTTTACACATCGCCCAACTGCACAAATAAAACCTGTGTTTGTTTGTTTGAAACCCCACACGGGTGTTAGGGTGAAATTTGAAGTTCACTCATCCTGATTGATTAAATATGTCGATCGATCGATTGACAGGCTGTTATAAGAGTTAGATATCTATATTTGATGCTTATACAGTGTAGTGCACTTTGGTTGATGGTTGATTATTTTTCAATGCTATTATATGTGTGTAGTGTATGAAAATCCATATAATTAACTTTATACGGTAATTGATTGGGCCTCATTCCAATTTGAAAAATAAAGAATATTATAAAATAAAGGTTCATGTGTTGACAGTACTCATCCATTGAGATTGGTCATGTGTTGAACGAAATATTTTGATAATAACAACTATTTTGAAAAAGAAATATTTGAAATAGAATATTTGAAAATAGAAATTCATGAAGCCGTGTTGATTAGTTTGACGCCATTTTGACGTGAACGATATTTAAAACGATTTCGAAATGAATTGAATTGAAAACGATTTCGAAATGAATTGAATTGAAAACGATTTCGAAGTGAATTGAATTGAAAACGATTTCGAAATGAATTGAATTGAAAACGATTTCGAAATGAATTGAATTGAAAACGATTTCGAAATGAATTGAATTGAAAACGATTTCGAAGTGAATTGAATTGAAAACGATTTCGAAATGAATTGAATTGAAAACGATTTCGAAATGAATTGAATTGAAAACGATTTCGAAATGAATTGAATTGAAAACGATTTCGAAATGAATTGAATTGAAAACGATTTCGAAATGAATTGAATTGAAAACGATTTCGAAATGAATTGAATTGAAAACGATTTCGAAATGAATTGAATTGAAAACGATTTCGAAAGGAATTGAATTGAAAACGAATTCAAATTGAATTGAAAGTGAATTGAAATGAAATCAAATTGAATTGAATAGAAATGAATTTTGAAACGAATTTATAAAGAAGAATTCAATTTTGCTTTGAATTGAAATGGAAGTTGAAATAGATTTTGAAACGAATTTAAAAAAACTATTTATATAATTCGTTTTAAATAGAAATCGACGAAATATATATTATATATATTACATATATAATATAATGGCCTGAATAGAACGCGCCGCGCCACGGCAGTTCATGAATTTCGACCATTTATTTCAAACGGACATTACGGGAGATCCGACCGTCGGATTCTCCTAAAACCGGAACCGTTGGGTTCGTATCGAAAAGAGCTTTCTAACGAATATTAGAAATTAGAAATCTAACGGTTGGATTTGGAATTATGTCCAAATCAAATTCGAAAAAGGTCGCTGTAAGTGCAGTTCGATGGCCATTGATGGAAATCGACTGTACGGGCCTTGATAAAATTATTAAAAATAGTAATAATTTGTGTAAAATCATAAGAAATGATTTGGGAAAAATTGGGATGAAAAACTTCATGTTTGAAAAGATAAAAATAGATTTTTATCGAAATGAACTAGTTTTGAACTAGAAATATAATTCTATTTATTTTTAAATAAATAAATTGAATTTGAAAAGGGTTTTAAAAATGACCAGAATTTCCAATGATTGCATTGGAGTGGATTTGAATCGAAATTGTCTTCGGAATATTTCGATGTTGGAATTCGTGATCATACAGATGTGTTATGGAAATTTGAAAGATACATATTTATATCGTTATTTCCAATATGACATTTGTTAATCGTAGAATTTGATATTGAATATAAGCCGGGATATTTTCTATTCAGAGCCTTGTATTGAATATCAAATGTGATTTTGGGTTTGTCGTGAATGGTGTCTTCACTAACACTGTTCTTGAACCCAGCTGAGAAAAGGTTAAATCTTTTTATTTAGATTTAATGAAGTATGCCAATTAAATAATATTTAATTGGAATTGAATTGATATTGATTTTTGGGTTTATCGTGGACAGTGTTTTAAATGACACTGATTCTTTAACCCAGTTAACGATTAAAACTAAGTGGAGTTTTAATGAATCTTTAATTAGATTGAAAAGATCGAGAATGGAGTATCACCAGTTTTACTCCAGGCGATAGTTAAATCTTTAATTAGATTTGAACGTGAAATGGTAATTGAATTTACCGATAACACCGTGGTGTTAGATATGAAGTATAACCAGTTTTACTTCATGGGATGAATAGGTTGGGATTGGGAAATAAAATAAATGATTACTTCGGTGTGGTTTGCTAATCCCGACTAGTTTGAATTGATATTCAAAGGAGATTAAAGAATAAATTTAAAGAATTTATCTTGGATAAAATTAATGGGAACTTTTCCCAAAGTATAGGAAATTTTGAATAAAAGAATATTCTGAATTGGAATGAGGCGTAGGTTGTGTTTGTGTAACACTTTTATAATATATACGCGAGTTATTCAGAAAGACCGGGTTTATCCCATTCTGAATAACTGATTCGACGTGGTGTCGAAGATGAAGACGGTGGTCGAAGGCCAGAAGTCTTCACGTCGTTTGGGTGACTACTGATGATCTTGATTGGGCTGTACACCCAAGAAGATGGAAACAGTTAGTGATCGTCCAGACGTACTTGAAGATCGATGGATATGCGGGGTACTAGGTGCCTCCGGTTTCGTTCAGACCCAGAACGGACTTGTAAATGGACTGTGTGTCTGACATTGGATTTTAGTCCGTGTGATTGATCTCTATTAAATATATATCTGTTTGGCGGCGGAGAATTTATTCTCTTGCTTAACGCCCTTCTCTGAGACGTACGAGCTCAGGGGTTATATATTGATGGATATCAAACGCATGGAGTGAATTGCCTGTGTGGCATGCCTAAGTGGCAATTGATCAAGGCTTCTGTTGAAAAGCAAAGTCTTGTGGTGATGATCAAAGCACGACCTTTGTGGCGTAGCTTTGTGTAACGTTTACTTCGCGAGTTTCACACCCGGTATGAACCAAAAACGGGAGACGGACCTCAGGGAGGGCATGTGTTTCTTTCTAGTTAGAAGTGGCGTCAGTGGTTTAACACGCCCTGACGAGTTTGACTTATGTGGTTGTTGCTGTTGCGAGGCGTCTCGGTTTGATCGGACGATCCGGGTCCGATGGAGTCATTCGTTGGCTCATTTACGCCCCAAAGGGCGGGGGAACGCATGTTCAGGGTTTAAGTTTAATCCACATCAGTGGACCGGCCCTGACGATCCAAGGCTCGATGCGCTCTGACCCTGTGGCTCGGGCTAGAGAGTCACGAATCGGTTGAGGACTATCTTTTGCCTCGGTTCATAGATGGGAACCCAATTTCCAAATACGTGACTTTGCGATTTTGATTGTTTAACCTATATATGGCGACATAGTGGTATGGGGCATTCATGCCGCCTATGATTGATACTTATGATTTGAAGTTGATCTATACACTATGCACTTATTATGGTTTCAAATAATCTGTTTTAAACGTATCAAGCATTCTTTGGCTGTTATAAGGGAAAACCCTATCCTCGGCTGCGTTGCATTGTGTGATGGGACCTGGGTCTTATAATGGCTTCATTTTTCTTTATTTAGCATTGCGCTGTTTGTTTTATGCACTGGTATTCTTGGGAGGAAACCCGTTCCGTGTTATACGGCGTGGTCCCTTGATTTACCTAACTTTTAAAATGAAGAATAATAACTGTTTTAGTTCTCACACCAGTCACATGACTGACCTGGAGTTTATTGTTTTAACCTAAACTCTGGGTGCCCCTATTTTGACACGGGCAGCTAGTAGTTTTGGTTTTGCAGATTTATATTCACAGGATCCTGGTTTACAGCTGGAACGATATCCGGAAAGCTTTATATCCGTATATCTCCTTCTAGTTGTGTATTGTATTATTTTCCGCTGCAATGTATTTAAATGTAATTTAAATCTCTGATATTTCTGTGTAATATTCATTTATACTCTGTATATTCTTGTATTCTGATGCATTGTTGTAATATACAATGAAAAGTTCTCTTGTATGCATTCTATTTTTTGGCTTGTTCTAGAACTATCCGACACTTTCCTTTACGGGGAAGTTGCGGGTGTTCACATTTCACCCTTAATTAGTTTATCAATCACATCCACAAGCTGAGGGTCTTCGCGTTGTGCGGCTCCTATTGAGTCTAAAAGAGTGGGCCATACTTCTAGGTATGCCAATAAACCAGGTACAAAATCCGAGGAAGGCCTAAAGTCGAAACTGGCTATATACTCCAAGCTTTGCCTTTCTACAAAGAGAGGGCTTAGGGTCAGTTTCTTTCTGCTCAACGCGTCTGCGACTACGTTGCCTTTTCCAGGAGTATAGGAAATTTCAAAGTCATATGAGGCAAGGAACTCCATCCACCTTTGCTACCTCAAGTTAAGATCTTTCTGCGAGAAAAGATACTTCAACGATTTATGGTCAGTATATTATTCGAACTTCTCACCTAGGAGATAATGGCGCCAAGACTTAAGCGCAAAGACGATGGTGGCCAACTCAAGATCATGGGTTGGGTAGTTCTTTTCATTGTAAAGGCCCCGCAAATCCGTACTATCTAAGTTGACTAATAATACCACACGTCTAACCCAAATTGCACAGAAATACGAATCATTTATAGAAAGAAGTTAGAGGATGAGAAATAGAAAGAAAGAAATATTAGAATAGAAGAAAATGAAGATCACAAACTCACAGCGGAACGAATAAAATATATTAAATAACATAACTTTTGAAACTCAAATTAGTAACTTTATATACATACCACCATCAGAGCACAACAGTTATTCCTGGAATAGTTATAAACACCTGTTTCCAAATATAAACATAGTACACAACGAAACTATGATATTCTATAGCTAACTGGTGAAGCCTCCTGCTTCCAGCTCCTCCAAATAAATCTGTAAAATCCCGACTACTTGACTGCCCATACAAATTTGGGAACACAAGAGTTTAGGGAAAAACAAACAAAATAAACTCTGGGTCAGTCATGGGACTGGTGTGAGTAAACTCCAACCAATTGTTTAACTTTCAAAATCCTTTCGAAAGGAAAGATAATAGTAAGACCAGCCCACACATAAACATGGACGGTTTTTACCTTACTATAACCCAAAACACTTTGATATGAAAATCCAGTGATAATATAATAATGTCTACATCAAATAAATAGAATCTTGTGGAACGCTAGCATCTCACGCTCAACATACATAGTATAAAATTAAAAAACCGCATGGCGCTTATTGGAGATTGGATTTCCAACATGACAAGGTATGGAACCACCTTCCGCTAGTGTATCTCCAGAGAAGAATACACTGGGTTCAACAAGAACATCTTGCAACCCGGCCCACACATGACCGACAACTCATTTCGCTTGAGTGTATCGAATGTATATCACCAACGGTTGGGATCAGCAACCGTTTCCCAATTGGGACAGCATCGAACAGAATAAGGAATTAAATGAGTATCTAGATAGGTGATAATACACCCTAATGGGAGCGACCCATATAACCATGCTGCCAGCCCGATTTTTGTCATTTCCCTGTTGTTGAGGCCTGAGGCTACGATTACTTGCCATTCATTTATAACACAATCACTTTGGATGCCACATCGTCAGATCCGTTAATCACTAATTGATTTGCACAAATATTCTGGATATTATACTAAGGGAATAAATCCATTGCAAAGATATATATTTATACAGACCAACCCATTCTATCATTGGAAATACTTTGTCAGACATTCGTCTATATACGTTCGTTCTGGGATTGAACAAAACCGAAGTCATAATTTCTATTAGTAGAAAAAGCCCTTGCACTTTACACCGTCTTTGATTACCTTCGTATAGTCTGATTCGCAACACTACTGCCAATACAGAGTGGTTCTTTGGATAATTATCCAGCCGGTCTCCCTATATCGACAACGATGGTCAAAACTTCGATAGTCAGTGATTTAACTATCGAATAAAAACAAGTGTACATTCAACATATCAAACAAATCACTGGGCTCTTTAATTAATATTTCATTAATTAAATCTCTTCTCCATTTCCTTATTAAAATTTGTTAACCAAATATTTTTGATAATCATCTCGGTCTCTTACATTCTTTGGAAAACATTTCTATATCTCGCCTTCTTTTATTTTCTACACGTAGAAAATATATTCTAATTGAAATTGAAACAATTTCAATCACTTATCTTTTTCTCGACTACTTTAATTATACTCAGGAAATATTTACTTTTATATTTCCAAAATTCCATCACTTGGGTTATAACATATGCTGTGTAAAACATCGTTACAACAACCCCAAAATATTTTATTCAACTAACTATTATCCAACACTACTCTTCGAGATTGGATCTTGCTATTTATCAATTAAAAATGAAATCAATCAAGTCGGGGTAAAATTACCTCTCAGACCTTGACTGAAAACATCATTAACTTCAAAACAGACAAAACCACTTACCTCGAATAAACACACTATACAACCCAATTATTCGTTTTTAAACATGTATATGGTTCGCTTTCTATTTCTAATTTATAGATTTCCCTTTTTGTTTACAATATTCTATATTTTATTTCGTTCCCTTATCGAATTCTATATATATCGATACATTGATTTCTAACTATCAATTTATCTTAAAAATAGCCTCCCATGGCCCTCACCAATCCAAAAGAAAAAGAAACAGCCAAGCGGCTTGCCGATACAGCGCATAAAATCTCATATATGAATTTAAACATGCACCTTTTTGTCGGGCACATAAATTAAAATCTTCATATACACCATCCCATACCTGTCTAACACATGCTCACCTGTTTTCAATTCAATTCAACTCAATTCAATCGTTTGAATTTAGTTTCGCTCATTTATTCTTTAACTAGGTATTTTGCCTATTTCACTTCTTTGTTTGAACATAACATATTCAAACAAAATATTTAACTCGCTCATAATCAAATTGAATTTCAATTTCAATTCTAGTTTCCTTTTCGATTTGAATATAAATTTTCAAAACGAATTCACTTGTTCAAAGCCCAATATCAATTCAAAATCTCATTAACTAATTACTATTCAAATTAGTTAATTCAATAATCAAAAATCTGATTTCTATTTCAAAAAAATCAACTCATTACTCTATGTGAGTTTCGATATATTTTATAACTCAAATCTGGATTTTTGTAAATAGAAATTTGGATTTTATTTACTTAAAATCCTTTAATTTATTTAATTAAACCGTTATGGTTTTATAATGGTTCTGGCGCCGCTTTTCTGAAAATTTGATTTTGACATAACTCAAAATCTATTCGACGAAATCCGGATTTTTCTCCTCCATTATAAAACAATTATCAAATCGGTCCTGACGTTTCTTGTTTCAAAGAATTCCGACTTCAATTGAGTTATTTATACTCAATTGAAGTTCGAAACGCCAATTTTCGAACTACCGCGCTGCGGCGAGTTCGTTTTAATTATATTTATATATATAAACTTTTAAACTTTGTTAAAATGAATTCAACTCCATTTTAACTCTATTTGAATTTTCTTGATTCAAACTGCATTTTCACTTTCATTTGAATTCTATATTCAAATTCCAATTCCAATTTCTCTTCTATTTGAATCCTATATTCAAATTCCATATTTTAAATTCCATTTGAATTATATATTTAAATCCCATAGTTTAAAATTCCATTTGATTGCTATATTCAAATTCTTTAGTTTAAATTCCATTTGAATTCTTTTTGAATTCTACATTCAAATTCCCTATTTAATTCTCTTTGAATTCAAATTCCATTTTTATTCTATTTGAATTTCAAATATTCAAACTCCGATTTAATTCTATATTTGAATTTCCTTTAAATTTTCTATATTCAACATCTATTTAAATTTCTATATTTGAGTACTCTTTGAATTTCTACATTCAAATTCTATATTTAAATTCTCTATTCAAATCCCATTTGAATTTCTATATTCAAACTCTATTCAAATTTTGTATTCTCATATTCAAATTCTATTTGAATTTCTATATTCAAATTCTATTTGAATTTTCTTTTCAAATTCTATAGTTAAACTTCATTCAAATCTCTATTTGAATTTCCTTTTTCAAATCCATTTGAATTCCCTTGAATTCAAATTCTATATCAATTCCTTTGAATTCTATATTCAAAGTCTATATCTAATTCTCTTTGAATTATACATTCAAAGTCCGTTTCAATTTCTCTTATATTCAAATTCTATTTGAATTTCTCTCATTCAAACTTCAAATTCTATTTTAGAAAAAAATAGAATTTCCTTTTCAAATCTGCAAAATTCCTTTTCATGATATTTTTAAATATCAATATTTGGGTCCAAGGATATTTAAACACCAAACAACCAATTATTTATTTGTAATAACCCGGAAATTCTGAGCCAATTTAAAATTTTTATTTTAGCTATTTTAATGAATTTTGATTATTTAAAATGAATTATTTTAAATAATAACGACGAAAAATTTATTTTCGACGAAGTTAAAACGAATAAATTTATTTTAATTATATAACGAGCCTGAAATGGCGCAGTAGTTTGAAATTTCGATTTCGAATTTCAAATGAATATATAGAATTCGTTTTAAGTCGGAATTGAATGAGACCAGAAATATCTAAATCTGTTTGACAATATCTTTCTAACGGATGTAAGAAACTGAGATTTCACTTTAGAAATTGAAAGATATGTCCAGTTTAAAATTCAGAAAAGTCGCTGTGGAATTTATATAATTATTAATATATATAAAGGCCTTTGAAAATTAAAATTTTGCAAACGACCTCTGTTTTCGATGAAACCACTTTTGTTGGATTCATGATTTCAAATTATTGCTAGGTTTCAAAATTCGTAATTTTTTAATCAATATGTGAGCGTGGCGAAGGAAAACACGTTTGACCAGTTTCAGTTGATTTTAATCGACTGGAAAATGGCCATTTTTCAAACGGTCTCGGAATTTGACGAAATTAGTTTTGTTAGGACCGTATCATCAATACGAAGCTAGAAAATATTTTTCTGGAATTTTTCGAGTTAGTACGTGGCCCTGGTAAATTGAAATGTGCGTTCAAATTCAATATATAGAGTTATATTTTGATTTTGACAAAAAACCGATCGAAAGGATAGAATCAGCCTACGATACATATCCCATTATGTTCGAAATGGGGGTAATTAGATATGAACGACAATCGTTGGACATCGTTTGGGATTCAGATTAAAAATTTGCTTTTCATAGAAATTTAAAATAATATAAAATATTATAAAACCCCCTCCTATACATTCTCTCTCCACCCTCCTTCCTCTTTGACCGATTCAGACAAAAGAAAAAAAATCCTGACTGAAATCGCGCTCGCCCCTGCTCATCGCGCCGCCGCGCTGAAGGCAACCCCCGACGATCCTCCCCTCCGCCTCTGATCTTCTTGCTCCTCTCGCACCCACTTCGAGAGATCCTCCAGACCTTGAACCCGCACCCCTCTTCACCTAGAACCACCGCGACCTCCGCCCCGAAGCCCCGCTGCCTGTAAAACCTCCGACTTCCTCCTCGAGCTGAGCAGCAGACCCCACCACCTCCTCTTCATCCCTCTCTCCGGACCCGAACCCCAAAAGAAACCCCTCCCCAATTCGAACGAAATCAGCCCCAAACCCCCTTTTTTCTTCCACCATCGGCCAGAGCAACACCTTCCTCCACCTCGGAACCACGACGCTGACATCTCAGCACTTCACCGCTGGCATGGTCTAGGAACCGAGACTCGATTTTTACATAAGAAAATTGTGAGTTTATTTATTTATTTATTTATTTATTTTAGTCATTGTTTAAATTCCCAACTTTTATTTAAATAACATTAGGAGAAAATTTGATTTCTATTTATATGAAAACATAGAAAAAGAAGTGATTTTTATTTCGGAAAATAAGAGATCTTGGTTTAGAAAAAATTTGATTTTTAATAAGAAGAAAGATCATAGTTTTAATAAAAGAAAGATCATAGTTTTAATAAAGGAAAGATATGAATTTTAATTATATAAAGATAAGATTTTACAGTAGGAAGGAAATATTTTTGATAAGTTAAAAATATGATTTTTAACTAGTGTGTGGCATGAAAATATTTTTAGAAGTATAAAAATTTGATCTTTATGTATGTAGCGAAATAAAAATATGATTTTCATTATATATATGTTGAAATAAAAATGTGATTTTTACAGAGATGATATAAAAATTCGATCTTTATATATGAAGTAGAAAAGTAAAAATATAATTTTTATACAGAAAGAAGCGTTAGAAATACATATGAAGTAGAAATAAAAATATGATTTTTATTTATTAAAATGAAGTGATAAAAATGTGATTTTTATGTATGTAGTGGCTACGGACAACGAAATTGACGAATGGCGAGCACGATGCAGATTTCCTACATATGAAGAGTCGTGGTATTGAATTAGCTAGTCGGTGAGAACTCCTCACTTTTATTTTGATTTCTATTTGAAATATATACTAGGATGCATACGGTGCTTGGTAGCACCTGACACCCGTCGTCCACAGACCATGGATGGCTTGTTTGTTTGGTTGCTGTGTTGTGAAATTTGATTGTGTGATGTGGAATGAAATAAAATATTTTATAGTGGAAAATATTTTATAGTTAAAAATATGATTTTTAACATGTATATGAAATAAATATTTATAAACAAATCGGACGATTTGTTTATATACACACATTTGACTGATATTGATTGGGACGATAAATTTTACACATCGCCCAACTGCACAAATAGAACCTGTGTTTGTCGTTTGAAAACCCTACACGGGTATTGGGATGAAACATGACATACACTAATCCCAATAATTAGTGGTATGTCGATCGATTGATTGATAGGCTGTGTAAGCATTGAATATTTATATTCAATGCTTATACAGTGTAGAATGCACTCTGGATGTTGGATTGTTGTTTTCATTATTGTTATACACATTTGTTGTGTGAAATCCATATGATCACATTATATGGTAATTGACTGTGTCTGATTCCAGTTCAAAATTATCGAATATTTTAAAATAATATTCTGTGAATATTGAAATGTGAAGCCGTGTTAAGTAGTTAAACGCCATTTTAACACGAACGGGAATTTTGTCGATTTTATACATTCTACAATGAATATCGAAAGTGATTTCAAAATCTGATATTTTGAATTGAATTGAAATTCGAATTAAGTTGAAATGAATTGAAATTCAAATTAATTTGAAATAAATTGAAATTCGAATTAAATTGAATTGAATTGAAATTCAAACAAAAATGAAATGAATTGAAATTCGAATTAAATTGAAAAGAATTGAAATTCGAATTAGATTGAAATAGAATTGAAATCGTTTTGAATTGAATTTAAAACGTATTGAAATTGAACTGAAATCGATTTGAATTGAAAACGATTTGGATTGAAATTGATTTGAATTAAAACCGATTTGAATTGAAATGGATTTGAATTGAAATCGAGTTCAAATGAATTTAAAACGAATTTATATTGGAAAGATTCAATTTTGATTTGAATTTGAGATGGAAGTTGAAATCGTTTTGAAAACGAATTTAAAACGATTTATAAAATACGTTTAGAAAGGAAATCGACGAAATATATATAATATATATCTTATATAGAATGGCCTGAATAGAACGCGCCGTGCCGCGGTAGTTCACGAATTTCGACCATTGACTTCGAATGGATATTACGGGGGATCCTACCGTCGGATTCTCCTAAAACCGGAATCGTTGGGTTCGTATCGAAAAGGGCTTTCTAATGAATTTAGAGATTTGAAATCTAACGGTTGGATTTGGAATTATGTCCAAATTAAATTTGGAAAAGGTCGCTGTAAGTGCAGTTCTATGGCCATTGGTGGAAATCGACTGTACGGGCCTTGATAAAATTATTAAAAATAGTAATAATTTGAGTAAAATCATAAGAAATGATTTGTGAAGAATTGGGATGAAAAACACCATATTTGAAAAGATAAAAATAGATTTTTATAGAAATGAACTAGTTTTGAACTAGAATTATAATTCTATTTATTTTTAAAATAAATAAAATGGATTTGAAATGGTTTTGAAAATAACCAGAATTTCCAATAATTGAATTGGAATGGATTTGAATCGAAATTATCTTTGAAATATTTCGATGTTGGATTTCGTGACTATACAGATATGGTTGTGGAAATTTGAAAGATATATTTATATCGTTATTTCCAATACGATATTTGTTGGTCGTAGAATTTGATATTGAATATAAGTCGATATATTTTCTATTCAGGGCCTTGTATTTAATATCAAATGTGATTTGGGTTTGTCGTGAATGGTGTCTTCATTAATACTGTTCTTAAACCCAATTGAGGAAATGATTAAATATTTTTATTTAGATTTAATAAAGTGTACCAATTAAATGGTACTTAATTGGAATTGAATTTGAATTGATTTTTGGGTTTATCGTGAACGGTGTTTTAAATAACACTTGTTCTTTAACCCGATAGTTAATGGAATGTGTTTTCGGGATGTCGTGAATGGTATCTTCAATAATACTGTTCATATACCCAACCGAGTTAAGAAAATCTAAAACTAACAGGAGATTAGTTAAGTTGAATGGTTTCTTGGGTATTGATCTGATGTTGGTTTCGGCCTTCGGGGTTAGTACTTAGGGAATTGCTCACTTGCTATTTTATGGTTAAAAGCTGATAAAATGGAATGTGATTTTGGGTTTATCGTGAACCGTGATTTAAATGACATTGATTCTTTAACCCAGTTAAAGATTAAAACTAAGTGGAGTTTTATTGAGTCTTTAATTAGATTGAAATGACCGAGAATGGATTATCACCAGTTTTGCTCCAAGCGATAGTTAAATCTTTAATTAGATTAGAATGTGAAATGGTAATTGAATTTACCGATAACACCGTGGTGTTAGATATGGAGTATTACCAGTTTTGCTCCATGGGATGAATAGGTTGGGATTGGGAAATAAAATAAATGATTACTTTGGTGTGGTTCGCTAATCCCGACTAGTTTGAAGTGATATTCAAATAATGATTAAAGAATAAATTTAAAAGAATTTATCATTGATAAAATTAATGGGAACCTTTCCCTAAGAATGTGAAATTTAGAAACTAACTGTAGGTTAGCTAAGAAGAATGGTTTCCTGGGTATTGATTTGATGTTGGTTCCAGCCTTCGGGGTTAATGTTTGGGGAATTATTCTCTTGCAAATTTACGGTTAGTGACTGATGAATTGGAATGAGGCATATGTTTTGTTTGTGTAACACTTATTTATTTTATACGCAAGTTATTCAGAAAGACCGGGTTTATCCCATTTTGAATAACTGATTCGACGTGATGTCGAGGATGAAGACGGTGGTTGTAACGACCCGAAAAATCTGAACCAATTAATTTTTTTTAAATTGGCTAAAATAGTGGATTTTAAATAATTAAAATAAATATTTTAAATAATAGCAATGAAAACTGAGTTTGAATCGACGTTTGAAAACGAATATAATTAATTCTAATTATAAACAAGGCCTGAAATGGTGCGGTAGTTTCAAAATTTGAATTCAAACTTTGATTGACTGTACCGGGTGCAAAACAAAACGGATTTGAGTGAAACCAAAAATATTTAAATCTGTTAGTGAATGCCTTTCTAACGAATCTGAAAAATCGAAGTTTCATAACGGAAAGCAAAAGTTATGGCCAAATGAATTATCAGAAAGGTCGCTATGGAATTTATATAGCCCGTGAAATTGGCCATTTTGCAAACGACCTCGGAATTTGACGAAACCACTTTTGTTGGATCCGAGATGTGAAGTTATTGCTAGGTTTCAAATTTCATAATTTTTTAAGCTAGTATGTGAGCGTGGCAAAGGAAAATGAGTTTTGGTCAATTATAGTTAAATTGGATCGACCAGAAATGGGCCATTTTTCAAACGGTCTCAGAATTTGACGAAACTAGTTTTGTTGGGACCATATCGTCAAAACATAGCTAGATTTATTTTTCGGGAATTTTTCGAATCAGTTTGTGGCCCTGGCAAATTGAAATGTACGTTCAAATCAAATATTGAATGTTTTATATTTTAATTTGAAGAAAAACTGACTGAAACAGTCGAATGGGCCTACGAAACATATCCCATTGTGTTCGAAATGGGGTTAAAACGCCGGGGACGACAGTCGTTGGGTTTGGATTGGTGTTAGTACGTGAAGAGGGGTATTTTTGGATTTTAAAAGTTTATAAATATAAAAAAAATCATTGGTCAAACTATTTTCTCTCTCCCTGATATCCTTCAGCGACGAACGGCGGAAATAGTTTGAAACATTCCCCTTCATTTTCCAATCAATCCAAGAAGAATTAGCCCCACCTCTAGTTGAGGATTTTGTAGAGCTTCGAATTCTCTTCAAATCCATATAAGTATTGGATTTTTTCGTTGCGCGTGTGTTGAGATCTACCACCAAGAAGTCGCGTCGTTCATCGTGCCGCCACCCATTCATCTGGGCGTTGAACTGCCACCAGTGGTGGCGCTGGAAAGCCCTCTCCAAGCTCGAGATCGTGGCACAGGCCGATCGTCATATAGTTGCACGGATTGAACGAAAATCGAAAACCTAGTTTCGAACCAAACTGTGAAGGTACGACTTTGTTTAATTTCAACTATTTTAACACCTTTAAACCATTGCAAACTTTGAAAAATCATATCTTTTTCGTTTCTTGATGAAATTCGATGAAACAGGAAACATCGTGACCGTGTGGACGTCTTCTACATTCTAGAAGAGACCGCATATTTTTCTGAGCCTTCTGCTATTTTTGGTGGAGTGGAACCCAATGTGAGATTTCTAATTAATAAACGATATGGAAAACGACGATGTATAAATTATATAGTCGATGTATGAGTTATATAAGCGTTGTACACCTCTTGTATAAGCGTTGTATAAGTTGTACGTTCGATGTTAAGTTGTATATGTGTTGTAAAAATTATATATGTGTTGAAATAAAAGTGAAATGCTATATATAAATATATATATATATATATACGCCCCTCGTCCACAAACCATGGACGATATTTATTGGTTGTGATTGATGTGAAAATTGATTGATAGCGAATGGTTGATTGGAATTGTTTGTGGTTGATATTGATTGATTGTGGTTGAAAAATACCCATTTGTGGTTGAGAAATATTTAGTTGAAACCACATAGGATTAGTTTGTGGAAATGAAAAAAATATGCATGTCGCCTGCGTGCGAACTAGATGCATGGTTCCCCATTGTCCAAAGCTGTGAGGCTTTAAGGTAGAGCGAGGAGCCGTACTAGGGACGGTCCCAATTTTAACTACCCTACCGTTATGCTTCCGAAATTTTGAATAATATTCATGTGTTAGAATTATTTTCCTATGTTGAAATTATATTCGTTTGTTGAATAGAAAACCTTCATGTGTTGAATAGAAATTCATTCGTTGAATAGAAATTCGTGTTTTAAATATAAAAATCACATTTTTATCTATATATATAAACTATAGAAAACCTTCATGTGTTGAATTGAAATTCATTCGTTGAATAGAATTCATGTGTTGAAAGGTATTCGTGTTTTTAAATATAAAAATCACCTTTTTTCTATATATATAAACTATAGAAAACCTTCATGTGTTGAATAGAAATTCATTCGTTGAATGCAAATTCATGTGTTGAATGGTATTCGTGTTTTAAATATATAAATCACATTTTTATCTATATATATAAACTATAGAAAACCTTCATGTGTTGAATCGAAATTCGTTCGTTGAATAGAAATTCATGTGTTGAATGGTATTCGTGTTTTAACAATAAAAATCACATTTTTATCTATATATATAAACTATAGAAAACCTTCATGTGTTGAATCGAAATTCATTCGTTGAATTGAAATTCATGTGTTGAATGGTATTCATATTTTGAAATAAATAGTTTTATAATAAAAATCCCATTTTTGTCATCTACATGAACTATATAAAATAATCTGGTTTCGAAATAAATTGTTTTACATTAAAAATCACATTTTTACAATATACATGAATTGTTAAAAATAGTGAAGTGTTGAAATAGAAAACAGTTAGATAAAAATATCATTTTTATCGAAAGTATGAAAGTTATATAGTTTTGAAATCGAAGAAACGATATATATATATATATATATATATATATAGAGTTGAAATATATCGAAAAACGAAGATGCAGTTCGTATTTTGAAACCGTGATTTCAATCGATTAGTGCAGGAGATCCGACCATCGGATTTTCCCGAAACCGCAACCGTTGGGTTCGCCTTGGAAATATCTTTCAAACGACACCAATTTTGTAAAAATCCAACGGTTGGATTTTCTGGAATGTTTAATTCAAATCTGAAGAAAAACAGCGCTAGAATCGGTTATATATATATATATATAAATATAATTATATTTAATCGAATAACGACGCTGCAGTTCGTATTTTGAAATCGGAACTTCAAACGGTTATACTGTGAGATCCGACTGTCGGAATTTCCTAAAACTGGAACCGTTGGATTCGTTTTGAAAAGATCTTTCTACTGATGTAAATTTTGTGAAGATCCAACAGTTAGATTTTCAGATATGTGTAAATCAAATCTGAAGAAAAACAGCGCCACGGCCCCGTTATGGCCCGAAGCGTCGTTTTGAATAAATTGGCTATTTTAAAATAAATAAAAATAGCGATAAATCGTTTTAAAATATTATAAACGATATGGATGTGAAATTTAGAAATTAACTGAAGGTTAGCTAAGTCGAATGGTTTCCTGGATTTTGATCTGATGTTGGTTTCGGCCTTCGGGGTTAATATTTGGGAAATCGTTCTCTTACTGATTGACGGTTGGTGACTAATGAATTGAAATGATGCGTATGTATGTTTGTGTTGCACTTGTTTATTATATACGCGAGTTGCTCAGAAAGACCGGATTTATCCCATTTTGAATAACTGAATCGACGATAAGAAGTCGAAGATGAAGACGGGGGTTGAAGACCGATCTTCACCTCGTTTGGATGGTCACTGAGGTCCTGATTGGGAGGCATCCCCAAATATGGATAATTAGTGATCGTCCGGACGTACGTGGGAATCGATGGATATGCGAGGTATTTAGTGCCTCCAGTTTCGTTCAGACCCAGAACGGACTTGCAAATGGACTGTGTGTCTGACATTGGAATTCATTCTATGCGATTGATAACCATCAGTTGTGTGGTGTAAATTGCCTTTGTGGCATGCTAAGATGCAGTGATCAGGGCTTCTGTTGAAAAGCGAAGTCTTGTGGTGATGATCAAAGCACCGCCTATGTGGCGTAGCTTTGTGTATAACGTGAATTCGCGAGCCTCACACCCCGGTATGAACCAGAAACGGGAGAAGGACCTCAGGGAGGGCATGCGTTTCTTTCTAGGTAGGAGTTGTGTCGGTGTTTTTACACGGCCAGACATTTTACTTATGTGGATGATGGATAGCGAGGCGCCTCGGATATATCGGTCGATCCGGGACCGATGGAGTCATTCGCTGGCTCATTTACGCCCCATAGGGCGGAGAAACGTAGTGTTCAGGCATAATAATCCACATCGGTGGACCGGCCCTGACGATCCAAGGGCCCACCTGAGTCTGGGTCCTGAGACATGGGCTAGATTGTCTCAAAGTCGGTAAGGACTATCTTTTGCCTTGGTTCATGACGGAAATCCAATTTCCAAATACGTGACTGTGCGGTTTTGATTGTATACCTATATATGGCGACATAGTGGCATGGGACGCTCATGTCGTCTATGATTGATAGTTATGATTTGAAATTGTTTTTGAAACATATAAACACTAGTAGTAATATCAAATGCTTTTGTTTTATTCGTATCAAGCATATTTTGGCCAATATAAGGTAAAACTCTATCCTCCGGTTTGCGTTGCATTGTGTGATGAGAACTGAGTCTTATAATGGCTTCATTTTTATAAAAAGCGTTGCGATGTTTAAAAGAAAGATTTGTTTTAAAGCACTGGCAATCCAATGGAGTAAACCCGTTCCACGAAAGTGGCGTGGTCCTGTGATTTGCCATATTATAAATGTGTTGAGTAGATTTCTCATACCAGTCCCATGACTAACTCATAGTTTGTTTCACTTTCAAACTCGGGTGCCCCTTTTTCTACACGGGCAGCCTTGTATTCGGGTTTAGCTGGTTCTTTCTAGATAGCTGGAGCTGAAGATGGATTCTATTATTTATCTCTTTTTATGCTTTTCAGCTCCTATTGTACATTATGTTTGTTTTCCACTGTAGACATTTACGTATAGCTGAACTGTATTTGTACTAAGTATGATCCTGTATACTGTGTAACTCTGATGATTACGTTTATCCAGTGTATTCTATAGTACATTATCTGGTGTATTTATTTATTTCTGTTCTGCTATTATCTGTTTATGTGCTATATTCCAAAGATTACCCTTGCCACCGTCAGTACGGGGTTTGGCGTCGTCACAATGTGGTATCAGAGCAAGGTTAAGCTTAGTTCTGGAATATAACATATCAACGAACTCGTCAGAAATAGAACCAGTCGTGTTCTAGGACGGGTAACTCTATACAGATAGGATCAGTAATATCCTAGTATAGGTAAAGCAGAACGAAATACACCCCAGTAGACACATTTACAATTGAAGTATATGTTTCTATGTCTTAAAATATCTTTACTATGACCTGACACTTGATCTACTATTTGCAGAAGTACTAGAAAATGAGTGTCAGAAACAGAAGGAATGCAGAACCGGGTATTGAGGCCCTATTAATCAAGTATCGAAATATGGGTGGAATACCATTCTCCGGTGAAGAATCTATCATGAAGACACAGACTTGGATTCGTTCTGCTGAAAAGATCTTTGAGGGTTTAAAGCTGAGGGATGACCAGAAAAGGTTACTGGCATCCTGGGCACTCAAAGATGAAGCTTTGTTCTGGTGGGATTCGGTTATTGAGAATAATCCAGAAGGTGATATCACCTGGGATAGATTTAAAGTGATTTTACTGGAAAGATTTACTCCTCCCGAAGCGATTGAGCGATTATGTCATGAATTTTCTTATCTGATACAAGGAGACATGACCATTCCAGAATACCATAAGAAATTCAACGAACTTTCTCACTTTGCTCCCCATCTATTTCAAAATACGAAGAGAAGGAATCTGAGATTTATTAACGGGCTTCAAAGGAAATACCAGAATAAAGTAATGGGGCACGTAAAGCTTCCTTTTTCAGAAATGATTTATATGGCTTATCAGTATGAAGATCTCCATAAGAAAGGCATGTTGCGCGATGAAGAGGAAGTCAGCTCTAGCAATAAAATTGAGTCTGAAACTAATCGTCCTGAGGCCAGTACGTTGTCTAAGGTGAGCAAGAAGCCCAAGGACAATCGGAAAAGGGCCAGATCTGAGAAAGAACCAGTAACAACTGCCATATGCAATAACTGCCATAAGCAGGGGCATTTGCAAGGAAAATGCAAATCTTTAAAGTAGCAAAGAAAGGAAGGATCTAAATCTAATAAAAGGGTTCATGAGGGCAGAGGATGCCATAAGTGCCACCAGGCCGGTCATATTGCGACAAATTGCTGGCTATTAAAAAAGACCCAAGAGGCTCAGGTAAATGAACTGGCAGAAACTTCTTAGCCCTCAGCTACTCAGGAAAGACCAGATGTATTAGAAGGCACGCTTACTGTCAAAGATATTCCAGTTAAAGTACTGTTTGACACTGGCACGTCTCGAAACTTTGTTGCAAAGAATGCAGCTAAGAAGCTGGATTTGAATTTGAAGAAGCTCAAGGAACCAATGACTGTCCAGAATCCGGTAGGGGGTTCCATTGATCTCAGTTGGATTTGGGGAGTGCCGGTTTCTTTTTCTCGTTATTGGTTCCCTACCATTGCGGTCGTCATGAATTTTAAAGAGTTTGATCTTATCTTGGGGTTAAACTGGTTGGCCAAATATGAAGCTGAGGTTAAATGAGCCGACAGAGTCGTTAAGGCGAAGATTAAATCAGGTGATTATATAACCATTCCCAGTGAAGGTCAGAATTCTAATAGAAAAGACTTCTGGGCAGCTTTGGATGTTTCTCCAGCTCAATTAGAAAATATCCCTGAAGTCACAGAGAATACTCCTGACGTCATCAAAGACATTCCAGTCGTCAAGAACTATGCAGATGTGTTTGAAGAAGTTGTTCGCTTACCTCCACAGAGAGAAATAGATTTCAAAATTGCTTTAATTCCGAATGCAAGGCCGGTAGTTCACGCTATTCGAAGAATGTCCTTAAAAGAGAAAGAGGAATTAGACAATCAAACACGACAGCTCGTATAGAAGGGTCTGATCAGGCCTAGTTTCTCTGATTGGGATGCAGCAGTGGTGTTTGTCCCAAAGTCCGATGGTACTCTACGGCTATGTGTGGATTATCGTGATTTGAACAAGCAGACCATAAAGAACAAATATCCATTGCCGCGAATCGATGACTTATTGGATCGTCTGAATGGAGCACAGTATTTTCAAGGATGGACCTAGCTACAGGCTTCCATCAACTTCGAATTGCCGAAGAGTGTGTTCCAATGACAGCATTCAGAGGTCCCGACTTATTCTACGAGTGGTTAGTAATGTCGTTCGGCTTATGTAACGCTTCAGCATACTTCGTCGATTTGATGAATAGAGTGTTCAAAGGAGTTTTGAATAAATTTGTTCTGGTTTTTATTGATGATATTCTAATCTTCTCTAAATCAAAGGCCGAACATGAAAAGCATTTGAAACAGGTTCTAGAAATTCTGAGAAGGAATGTATTGAAAGCCAAACTGTCCAAATGTATATTCTGGCAAGAGGAAGTGAAATTTCTGGGCCACGTCGTATCGAAAGAAGGAATTGCTGTCGATCCAAGTAAAATCACAGCTATTCAGAATTGGAAAAAGCGCAGTACCCCTACAGAATCCGCAGTTTTCTCGGATTGACTAGTTATTACCGGAAGTTCGTTAAAAACTTTTCGAAGATATCTGGTCACTTAACGAAGCTTACAAAAAAGCACTCAAAATTCAAATGGACTCCAGAAAGTGAATAGGCTTTTGAAGAGCTAAAGTTAAGATTAACGACAGCTCCAGTGTTAACCATCATAGATGGCAATCAGGATTTGAAAGTCTGGACAGAAGCTTCTAGAGAAGGCCTTGGCGCAGTGTTAATGCAAAGAGGCCAAGTGATTGCTTATGCTAGCCGTCAAGTGAAGCCGCACGAGAAGAACTACGTAACTCATGATCTTGATTTATTGGCTATAGTATTCTCTTTGAAAATCTGGAGACATTAACTTCTGGGTGAGAGATTCGAACTGTTTACAGATCACCAGTCGTTAAAGTATCTGTTCGCCCAGAAAGACTTGAATCTGAGGCAGCAACATTGGCTAGAGTTCCTTGCAGCATACGATTTTGAGATTATATACACTCCAGGGAAAGCCAATGTCGTGGCCGATGCGTTAAGCCGAAAGAATGAAATGATCGCCAGTTTTATCATTGCGACTTCGTTGATTGACAAGATATCGGCTCTCCAAAAAGACGACCAATTTATTAAAGGAATGAGTCAGCGAATTCGTGAAGGCAATGCTTCGGATTTCCAGCTCGACAGCGAAGGGATTCTGAGGTTAGAAGGACGAATTTGTGTTCCAGAAATTCCTGAACTCAGAAGAGATGTGGTTGATGAATGCCACAAATCTAAGCTCAGTATCCATCCGGGTGTGAGTAAAATGTATAACGATATCAAGCGAACATTCTGGTGGAAGTCGTTAAAAAGAGACATCTCGATATATGTTAGTCGATGCCCTACTTGCCAGCTAGTCAAAAGCGACCAACAGAAACTGGATGGATTATTGCAACCGCTAGACGTTCCAGGCTGGAAGTGGGAACATATTTCCATGGACTTCATAGATGGTTTGCCCAGAACCAGAAAGGGAAATGACAGTATTTGGGTGATCGTAGATCGCTTCATGAAGACCGCCCATTTCATACCTGTCAGATCAAACAAAACTGCTCAGAGTCTGGCGCAAATATATTTCAAGGAAATTGTTAGACTACATGGAGTGCAGCTCAGTATAGTCAGTGACAGAGATACAATATTTACTAGCAAATTTTGCGAGGCATTTCAAGTAGAACTGGGAACAAAGCTGAATCTAAGCACCGCTTATCATCCTCAGACAGATGGTCAAACTGAGAGGGTGAACCGTATACTAGAAGATCTATTGCGGGCTTGTGTTCGAGATTTCGGTGGATCATGGGAAGACCATCTGCATTTGGCTGAATTCTCATATAACAACAGCTACCAGGCGAGTCTGACAATGTCACCATTCGAAGCGTTGTATGGTAAACCGTGCCGATCTCCTGCTTGTTGGGTAGAACCCGGTAATAGACTTGTGTTGGGGCCAGATATGATCCGAGAAGTTGCCGACAAGGTCAACTTTATTAAGAAGCGATTACTCGCCGCTCAAAGCCGATAGAAGAGCTATGCCAACAAGAGAAGAAGAGATATATCATTTGCTGTTGGCGACTATGTATATCTGAAAGTGTCGCCGATGAGAGGAGTTATCCGGTTCGGTAAAACAGGGAAGTTGGCACCCAAATTCATTGGTCTGTTTCCTATTCTGGAACGGATCGGTACTCTCGCTTATAGGGTTAAATTGCCTGATTGGTTGCGTGGAGTTCATGATGTATTTCACATATCTCAACTTCGAAAGCACGTTCATGATCCAGACTTGATCGTGGAAGAAGCAGCTCAACAGGATATTGAAATTACTCCAGAATTAGCTGTGAGAAGAGAGCCGCTAAAGATTATCGACAAAGAAACCAAAGAGCTGAGGAACAAGAAGGTTCACTTAGCCAAAGTGCACTGGAGTGGAGATCCGCGAGATTGTACTTGGGAAACTAAGGAGAGCATTCAGAAAGCCTATCCTAGATGCCGAGTGGATATCTCTGATTGACTCCGGTGCAAGGTACATTTACCATACTTTGCATTACCAATTAGTTCTCTACTCTTTTGTTATTTTCTTTCCATGGATGTGCACTTTTAATTCTATAGTCTGAATGATTTTAAAAGAGTTTAGAAATTGATTAGTATGTTTTTGAAAAGTTAAAAACAATTTGATTGTTGTTTGTGTTGTGTGATAGTAGAATTGGATTAATCAAATTATTGAAACGATAGTTAGTTTAATCAATAATAGAATAAATGGTAGAATTTATTCGATTAAATCACACATTGAACTGATTTAAAAATAGATAGAAATATATACATGTGCATATATATGTTTGAACAGGTAATTGGATAGCTGTTGAGTAAAGATTTTATTTGTGTGCCCGACAAATAGGTAAACCCTAATGAGTTGGATGCGAAATATTATTATATCAACTCCTGTGAATGCCATTGGATGTGGAGTGCTGGTTATTATGTGTGTAATAATAAACATCGCCATAGGATAGTAACAATTAATTTTGAACTACATTACATGGCATACTTATGAAGATAGACATACTTCATCATATACCACATAAGCATTTGGAGCTTGTGTAACGAGGTGGAAGATTTACCATACGAGCGAGAGGCTTGTATGGCGATGACTATATTTTACAGGTTGCACTGATGACTGATATGGACAATATAAATTGTAATGATAAATTGCCAGATTAATAAAAACCCCACACGGGTCTGGAGTTGACAATAATCACGTCTCTCTAGTCATTAGATACGGCACATGGACTATTTATCTCCCACACGGGACGAGGTGACGAGGATTTATCCTCTGGAGCAATTAAAATACACACTCCCTCAGGCTTTGACAGGGTGACGAGAATTTATTCTCTGGAGTTATTATCTATACACGCTCCCCTGTAACAACCAGATTATATCACTATAAATTTGTGTATGCTTTATAGGATTTATTGGGTACCTAATACGGCCCAATAAATTTCCAAACCTCTCCCCGTACAAAGGAGGTTATGGCGAAATTTTTCGAAAATTCCGGGTGTTAGCCAAATTTTTGAAGAATTTGAAAATTCTCAGGAACTGAAAAGTTGGAGAATGGAAGCCAGACTGAACGTAGAGTTGATTAATCAAACCACTTTCGACTTTGTTCCTTTTCGGGGACGAAAAGTTTTAAGTAGGGAAGATTGTAACGACCCAAAAAATCTGAACCAATTTAAAATTTTTAAATTGGCTAAAATAGTGGATTTTAAATAATTAAAATAAATATTTTAAATAATAGCAATGAAAACTGAGTTTGAATCGATGTTTGAAAACGAATATAATTAATTCTAATTATAAACAAGGCCTGAAATGGCGCGGTAGTTTCAAATTTTGAATTCAAACTTTGACTGACTGTACCGGGTGCAAAACAAAACGGATTTGAGTGAAACCAAAAATATTTAAATCTGTTAGCGAATGCCTTTCTAACGAATCTGAAAAATCGAAGTTTCATAGCGGAAAGCAAAAGTTATGGCCAAATGAATTTTCAGAAATGTCGCTATGGAATTTATATAGCCCGTGAAATTGGCCATTACAAACGACCTCGGAATTCGACGAAACCAATTTTGTTGGATCCGGGATGTGAGGTTATTGCTAGGTTTCAAATTTCATAATTTTTGAAGCTAGTATGTGAGCGTGGCAAAGGAAAATGAGTTTTGTTCAATTATAGTTAAATTGGATCGATCAGAAATGGGCCATTTTTCAAACGGTCTCAGAAGTCAACGAAACTAGTTTTGTTGGGACCGTATCGTCAAAACATAGCTAGATTTATTTTTTGGGAATTTTTCGAATCAGTTTGTAGCCCTGGCAAATTGAAATGTACGTTCAAATCAAATATCGAATGTTTTATATTTTAATTTGAAGAAAAACTGACTGAAACAGTCGAATGGGCCTACGAAACATATCCCATTGTGTTCGAAATGGGGGTAAAATGCTAGGGACGACAGTCGTTGTGTTCGGATTGGTGTTAGTACGTGAAGAGGAGTATTTTTGGATGTTAAAAATTTATAAATATAAAAAACAATCATTGGTCAAACTATTTTCTCTCTCCCCGATATCCTTCAGCGACGAACGGCGGAAATAGTTCGAAACCTTCCCCCTCATTTTCCGATCAATCCAAGAAGAATTAGCCCCACCTCTAGTTGAGGATTTTGTAGAGCTTTGAATTCTCTTCAAATCCATATAAGTATTGGATTTTTTTCGTTGCGTGTGTGTCGAGATCTACCACCAAGAAGTCGTGTCGTTCATTGCGCCACCGCCCGTTCATCTGGGCGTCGAACTGGCCACCAGTGGTGGCGCTGGAAAGCCCTCTCCAAGCTCGAGATCGTGGCACATGCTGATTGTCATATAGTTGCACGGATTGAACGAAAATCGAAAACCTAGTTTCGAACCAAACTGTGAAGGTACGGCTTTGTTTAATTTCAACTGTTTTAACACCTTTAAACCGTTGCAAACTTTGAAAAATCATATATTTTTCGTTTCTTGACGAAATTCGATGAAACAGGAAACATCGTGACCGTGTGGACGTCTTCTACATTCTAGAAGAGACCGCATATTTTTCTGAGCCTTCTGCTATTTTTGGTGGAGTGGAACCCAATGTGAGATTTCTAATTTATAAACGATATGAAAAAGACGATGTATAAATTATATAGTTGATGTATGAGTTATATAAGCGTTGTACACCTCTTGTATAAGCGTTGTATAAGTTGTATGTTCGATGTATAAGTTGTATATGCGTTGTAAAACTTATATATGTGTTGAAATAAAATTGAAATGCTATATATAAATATATATATATATATATATATATATATACGCCCTTCGTCCATAAACCATGGACGATATTTATTGGTTGTGATTGGTGTGAAAATTGATTGATAGCGAATGGTTGATTGGAATTGTTTGTGGTTGATATTGATTGATTGTGGTTGAAAAATACCCGTTTGTGGTTGAGAAATATTTGGTTGAAACCACATAGGATTAGTTTGTGAAAATGAAAAAAATATACATGCCGCCTACGTGCGAACTAGATGCATGATTCCCCATTGTCAAAAGCTGCGAGGCTTTAAGGTAGAGCGAGGAGTCGTACTAGGGACGGTCCCGGTTTTAACTACCTTGACGTTATGCAGCCGAAATTTTGAATAATATTCATGTGTTAGAATTATTTTTCTGTGTTGAAATTATATCTGTCTGTTGAATAGAAAACTTTCATGTGTTGAATAGAAATTCATTCGTTGAATAGAAATTCATGTGTTGAATGGTATTCGT
The DNA here is from genome assembly GCA_030737875.1 of Allium sativum. Taxonomy (NCBI): domain Eukaryota; kingdom Viridiplantae; phylum Streptophyta; class Magnoliopsida; order Asparagales; family Amaryllidaceae; genus Allium; species Allium sativum. The sequence goes on along the minus strand of CM060913.1, from coordinate 174,873,087 downwards.
GTTTTAAATATAAAAATCACATTTTTATCTATATATATAAACTATAGAAAACCTTTATGTGTTGAATTGAAATTCATTCGTTGAATAGAATTCATGTGTTGAAAGGTATTCGTGTTTTTAAATATAAAAATCACCTTTTTATTTATATATATAAACTATAGAAAACCTTCATGTGTTGAATAGAAATTCATTCGTTGAATGGAAATTCATGTGTTGAATGGTATTCGTGTTTTAAATATAAAAATCACATTTTTATCTATATATATAAACTATAGAAAACCTTCATGTGTTGAATCGAAATTCCTTCGTTGAATAGAATTTCATGTGTTGAATGGTATTCGTGTTTTAACAATAAAAATCACATTTTTATCTATATATATAAACTATATAAAACCTTCATGTGTTGAATCGAAATTCATTCGTTGAATTGAAATTCTGGTGTTGAATGGTATTCATATTTTGAAATAAATAGTTTTATAATAAAAATCCCATTTTTATCATCTATATGAACTATATAAAATAATCAGGTTTTGAAATAAATTGTTTTACATTAAAAATCACATTTTTACAATATACATGAATTGTTAAAAATAGTGAAGTGTTGAAATAGAAAACAGTTAGATGAAAATATCATTTTTATCGAAAGTATGAAAGATATATAGTTTTGAAATCGAAGAATCGATGTATATATATATATATATATATATATATATATATATAAATAGAGTTGAAATATATCGAAAAACGAAGATGCAGTTCGTATTTTGAAACCGTGATTTCAAACGATTAGTGCAGGAGATCCGACCATCGGATTTTCCCGAAACCGCAACCATTGGGTTCGCTTTGGAAATATCTTTCCAACGACACCAACTTTGTAAAAATTCAACGGTTGGATTGTCTGAAATGTTTAATTCAAATCTGAAGAAAAACAACGCCAGAATCGATTATATTTATATATATAGTGTGTTGCTAAGGGCACCCCACTGGTTGCTAGAGGCTACCAGCAGGGTGTTCGGTCGGCGGTTAACTACCGGCCAAACATAGGTTTAGTCGGTGGTTATCCACCGACCGAGCCTTGGTAGGTGGACAACCGCCGACCAAACCCATATTTGATCGCCGATTAACCGCCGACCGAAGAACACCGCGGGAGCCCCTAGCAGAAACCGCGGTGCCCTTAGCAACACACTATATATAAATATAATTATATTTAATCGAATAACGACGCTGCAGTTCGTATTTTGAAATCGAAACTTCAAGCGATTATACCGGGAGATCCGACCGTCGGAGTTTCCCGAAACTGGTACCGTTGGATTCGTTTTGAAAAGATCTTTCTAATGATTTAAATTTTGTGAAGATCCAAAGGTTAGATTTTCAGATATGTGTAAGTCAATTCTGAGGAAAAACAGCGCCACGGCCGCGTTATGGCCCGAAGTGTCGTTTTGAATAAATTGGCTATTTTAAAATAAATAAAAATAGCGATAAATCATTTTAAAATATTATAAACGATATGGATGTGAAATTTAGAAATTAATTGAAGGTTAGCTAAGTCGAATGGTTTCCTGGATTTTGATCTGATGTTGGTTTCGGCCTTCGGGGTTAATATTTGGGAAATCGTTCTCTTACTGATTGACGGTTAGTGACTAATGAATTGAAATGATGTGTATGTATGTTTGTGTTGCACTTATTTATTATATACGCAAGTTGCTCAGAAAGACCGGGTTTATCCCATTCTGAATAACTGAATCGACGATAAGAAGTCGAAGATGAAGGCGGGGGTTGAAGACCGATCTTCACCTCGTTTGGATGGTCACTGAGGTCCTAATTGGGAGGCATCCCGAAATATGGATAATTAGTGGTGATCGTCCAGACGTACGTGGCAATCGATGGATATGCGAGGTATTTAGTGCCTCCGGTTTCGTTCAGACCCAGAACGGACTTGCAAATGGACTGTGTGTCTGACATTGGAATTCATTCTGTGCGATTGATAACCATCAGTTGCGTGGTGTGAATTTCCTTTGTGGCATGCTAAGATGTAGTGATCAGGGCTTCTGCTGAAAAGCAAAGTCTTGTGGTGATGATCAAAGTACCGCCTGTGTGGCGTAGCTTTGTGTATAACGTGAATTCGTGAGCCTCACACCCCGGTATGAACCAGAAACGAGAGAAGGACCTCAGGGAGGGCATGCGTTTCTTTCTAGCTAGGAGTTGTGTCAGTGTTTTTACACGGCCTGACATTTTACTTATGTGGATGATGAATAGTGAGGCGCCTCGGATATATCGGTCGATCCGGGACCGATGGAGTCATTCGTTGGCTCATTTACGCCCCATAGGGCGGTGAAACGTAGTGTTCAGGCATAATAATCCACATCGGTGGACCGGCCCTGACGATCCAAGGGCCCACCTGAGTCTGGGCCCTGAGACATGGGCTAGATTGTCTCGAAGTTGGTAAGGACTATCTTTTGCCTTGGTTCATGACGGAAATCCAATTTCCAAATACGTGACTGTGCGGTTTTGATTGTATACCTATATATGGCGACATAGTGGCATGGGATGCTCATGTCGTCTAGATTGATAGTTATGATTTGAAATTGTTTTTAAAACATATAAACACTAGTAGTAATATCAAATGCTTTTGTTTTATTCGTATCATGCATATTTTGGCCATTATAAGGTAAAACTCTATCCTCCTGTCTGCGTTGCATTGTGTGATGGGAACTGAGTCTTATAATGGCTTCATTTTTATAAAAAGCATTACGATGTTTAAAAGAAAGATTTGTTTTAAAGCACTGGCAATCCAATGGAGTAAACCCGTTCCACGAAAGTGGCGTGGTCCTGTGATTTGCCATATTATAAATGTGTTGAGTAGATTTCTCATACCAGTCACATGACTGACTCGTAGTTTGTTTCACATTCAAACTCGGGTGCCCCTTTTTCTACACGGGCAGCCTTGTATTCAGGTTTAGCTGGTTCTTTTCTGGATAGCTGGAGCTGAAGATGGATTCTATTATTTATCTCTTTTTATGCTGTTCAGCTCCTATTGTACATTATGTTTGTTTTCCGCTATAGACATTTATGTATAGCTGAACTGTATTTGTACTAAGTATGATCCTGTATACTGTGTAACTCTGATGATTACGTTTATCCAGTGTATTCTATAGTACATTATCTAGTGTATTTATTTATTTCTGTTCTGCTATTATCTGTATATGTGTTATATTCCAAAGATTACCCTTGCCACCGTAGTACGGGGTTTGGGGTCGTCACAGTGGTCGAAGACCGGAGGTCTTCACGTCATCTGGTTGATAACTGATGATCTTGATTGGGCTGTACACCAAAGAGGAGGGAATCAGTTGGTGATCGCCCAGACGTACTCGGAGATCGATGGATATGCGAGGTACAAGGTGCCTCCAGTTTCGTTCAGACCCAGAACGAACTTGTAAATGGAGTATGTGTCTGACATTGGATTTTAGTCTGTGTGATTAATTTCTATTAAATATATATCTGTTTGGCGGCGGAGAATTTATTCTCTTGCTTAACGCCCTTCTTTGAGACTTACGAGCTCACGGGTTATATATTGATAGATATCAATCGCATGGAGCGAATTGCCTGTGTGGCATGGCTAAGTGGCAAATGATCAAGACTTCTGTTGAAAAGCAAAGTCTTGTGGTCGATGATCAAAACACGGCCTGTGTGGCATAGCTTTGTGCAACGTGAATTCACGGGCCTCACACCCCAGTTGTGAACCAGAAACTGGAGAGGACGTCAGGGAGGGCATGCGTTTCCTCCTAGCTAGGGTGGTGTCAGTGCTTAAACTAGCCGACATTTATATACTTTTCACCTGTGTGGTTGTTGCTATTGCGAGGCGCCTCGGTTTGATCGGATGATCCGGGTCCGATGGAGTCATTCGTTAGCTCATTTACGCCCCAAAGGGTGGGGAAACGCAGTGTTCAGGCATTTTAATCCACATCGGTGGATCGGCCCTGAGGGTCCAAGGACTTGAGTGAGTGCTTGTCCTGAGGCTCGGGCTAGAGAGTCTCAAAATCGGTAGAGCACTATCTTTTGCCTCGTTTCACAGATGGAAATCCAACTTCCAATACGTGACATGTGCGGTTTTGATTGTAGAGCCTAGTATGGCGACATAGTGGGATGGAGCGCTCATGCCGTCTATGAATGATACTTATGATTTGAAATTGTTTTGACACTATACACTTATAGTTATAAAAAAAATGAATTTGTTTTTAGCGTATCAAGCATCCTTTGGCTATTATAAGGTAAAAACCCTATCTTCCGGCTTGCGTTGCATTGTGTGATGGGACCTGGGTCTTATAATAGCTTCATTTTTCTTTATTTAGCATTGCGCTGTTTGTTTTATGCACTGGTATTCTTGGGAGGAAACCCGTTCCATGTTATACGGCGTGGTCCCTTGATTTACCTGACTTTAAAATAAAGATTAATAACCGTTTTAGTTCTCACACGAGTCACATGACTGACCTGGAGTTTATTGTTTTAACCTAAACTCTGGGTGCCCTTATTTTCGACACGGGCAGCTAGTAGTTTTGGTTTTGCAGATTTATATTCACAGGATCCTGGTTTACAGCTGGAATGATATCCAGAAAGCTTTGTATCTGTATATCTCCTTTAGTTGTGTTTTGTATTATTTTCCGCTGCTTTGTAATTTATTGTAATCTCTGATATTTTCTGTTGTATAATATTTGTTTAAACTCTGTATATTCTTGTATTCTGATGAAATTGTTGTAATATACAATGAAATGTTCTTCTGTCTGCGTTCTTTTGTGTGTTGTTCTCGAAGTATCTGCTCTTTCCTTGCCGGGGAAGTTACGGGTCCTCACATTATTTTTCTACCTCCTCATACATAATAGTATATATGCAAACAGATGATATATTTTTGAGGAATCCAGGTGGATTCCTCCAACCTGTTTTCCTGCATCCACAGACGTTAGTCAACATAAATAATACACAACCTGCTTCAAGGCCGGATATCGTGGTATAAAAGGGGATCCACTTATATACGTGGGCGTAGTGTCATCCGCTAATGATACTGCGGGCATCCGCTAACTGCGGGAATCCAACCAATCATCAACCCAATATATATAATATATATATATATATATATATATATATATAATAGTCAACCCTAAATAACCAATATATTTAAATCAACCAAACAACATTCAAACAAACAACAACAATTATTTTTAACTAATAAAAATAATTTTAAATGAAAGGTGAGCGAGATTTACTCACCATGATTTTCTTTGTCGAACATCCAATCTAGTTCAAACCAAGTTATTTCAAAGTATCCGTCGTTCTGGTCCCAACGTACTTCGTCTTGCTCAAAACTAATATAAAAATAATTTATGATTTTTATAAGCTATTGAATGAATAAATTTAAATAATTCAATCCATTAATTACCTTACTAAGCTTTTATTACCATTATTTAAATAAGCTAATTATGGTGATTAGCTAATCCAAATCCTTTCCTTTTCAAATTTCATATTCAACTGGTTAGCTTACAAATTGATTACAACACTAACTAACTACTTAGGTTCACATCATTTAATCGGTTGCTAATTTATATAAACTATTTTATTTTTGTGATCAATTATTTGAAATTAACTTTGTATCTACCCATTTGATTTTCAGTACTCATAAAGTAATTACTCAACACAAACCAGAGAACCCTATTTCATACCTCGTTCAACTATCGAAGACTAAACCCCTCTGTCAGTCATGAATTTCAGGGCTTGCTTCTGATTCCAAGTGACGTACTTCACCTTCGATCATCCGAGCACCCCTAAACCGCCACTGAAGTCGAGCTCTAGTCGGCTATTGAAGCCATCGATCACCCCAAGTCCTAGTTCGAATGCCTCCAAAATCGCAAGCTTCATCAAATAGCACCTGGTCACCATCCCTAACCCGCAACCTCTAATTCACCATCCTCGAAGTCATGATTCCCCAAATCGAAATCGCACAGTGACCACATGTAACACCCCACCTCCGTTAAGGTCACTCACAAAGGGAATGCCTTAACTTTGGTGGAGCATTTTAGTAAACAGAAACAGAATACTACAAGACAGATAAACAGTACTTGAAAAATTATAACTTTTTTTCAAACAGAAGCTTGGTTACATCCTTTCAAATCACAATATCAGAATTCAAGTACAAAATATCAGTCTTGTACAAAAGCCTTCAGAATGCATAGTTTAAAATCATAATCCCCACAGAAGAAGACAAGCCATACTTTAAGCACTGCAAGCGGAAGAAATCTGGATCAAGCTAGAGTATTCCCTTTTACAAAACCGGGGGGGGGGGGGGGGGGAGGGGAACGGAAGAAAGGAGGCGAAACAACAAGGGTCAGACAAAAGTCTGGCAAGTCAAGTGATTTTCTGTTATGAACAGATAATAATAACATGACATGAAAATAAAACTGGATGAGAGATAACCGTAACAGATGTAACAAATATAACAGAAGAACTGAATGATATAAGCTATTGCTTTACACTTTTCTGCACTAATACTAGTATAACAGGATTAGGTGTCACCCTAATGTCTAAACTGAAACAGAAACGGGTACAGAATAATTCAACAGAAACAGAATGCTAATAATGGGCCTTTACTACCCAATCAGAAACAGACAGAAGCAGAAACAGATTAATCCCTACGGAAACAGAATGTAGAATTAGGTGTACACTAGTAATGGGCCTTTACCACCCGAACAGACGGTACCACGCAGAAACAGACAAGTGTTGCCACCCAACAGAAACAGACAGTACCAACAGAAACAGACAGAACTATGTGTACCCTAAAACCCTACCCCAAGCGATCGGCTCCCTAATACATAAATATCCTGTGTCGGCGCCACAGTAGGGTGTATCACTCCCTAAAGTGACAACCAATTGGCACAGACCTATTTACAGATGTCACGGCGTCTTACATCCTCAGAGGTAGACCGGGATCCATGCACGCACATGACCCGGTTGGAACGCACCATCAACACCCCTCACCATTAACAGAATGAACCATTTATAATTAGTTCAGTAAGCGTGCCCAGACCCTACCTACTGTTGGGTCAAAGTTTTGATACCAGAAAGGGTTACTGACTAATATGGGTCCCAAACAACAGATGACACAAGTATTTCTCCTCCAAACCTTGTGTCCCCAGATTAACGGATTTCAGATTAACTTGTTGTAGGTTTCAGACATACAGAGTTCAGATTTACTAGTTCACAGATCAGACATTCAAGTTAACAAGTTTTCGGACTAACGGATCAGATATATAGATTAACAGTCTTACATATTAACTGGTTACAGATTGTCTAACTTTGTATTGGGCCAACAGATTCACGAAACGGGTTTATCAGATTCATTGGTCCAATTGGTTTAACCTTACCCACCCAACACGTTTTAGACATCATATTTATCTCAGATTTTCATTAATTAAATAATAATGCCCAGACCTCTCACATTACACTGACAGTTTGCGGCTACTGGTTAGGCCGGTTGGTTCCGGGCAGGTTTCTGTCGCAAACTGAGTCTAACCTCGGGTTTCAAGCACGTTGTGACTAACTTCTCACATTAGAACCTATTGTTTGTGGCCACTGGAATATGTCGGGCGGTTCCGGGCAGAATTACACCGCAAACTCATTCTAACCTCGAGTTAGCCATGTTTATCTTTGCTACCAATTAATTAATGATTTACCATTTATACCCACGCCCTATTATACATGTCAATTTTTCATAACTATAGCCAATTCAGATTATGTCACTAGCGGACTAATTATACCAACTCAACAGATATAGCAGATAACAGATTTTTCAGATTAGGCGACTTAACGGATTTAGCAAATTAAGCAAACTAGCAGATTTAGCATTTTCAGCAGATGACAGATTTGGCAGAGGAACAGATCTAGCAGACTAGGCAGTAGAGCAGAACTAGCAGATTAAGCAATATAACAAAACTAGCAGATTAGGCAATATAACAAAATTAGCAAATTAGGCAAACATAACAGATTTAATCATTCCTTAAAGTTTCATAAACATATCTTGCCTAGTTATAAATTTGGCCTAAGTTTGCATGCCTAAATAGTTGTCATGATTCACATTATGATCATATACCCCACGTTTGCATTGAATTTACATGGCACAGATTATGGTCATAATTTACCATATAACACACGTCTCAAATTTAGTTAAACTTGCTTAGTACAAAAGATTCACATATAAATTATACCAAATATAGCCAACGATTTCAATGCATGTCATATATTCAAAAATCTCCCACTTAGTTGTTATTCACATTTAATAGTTATTAAATCTTAACATAAATCTTCACACCTAAGTCATATTCCCTTTTTATCCCAAATCATGAATTTCTATATAAACAATATGCCCAACAATCTAGAACTTTAAATTATAACAGATCTTTAATTCAAAAATATGTGTTATGTCCAATGTCTCAAGTCACATGTTAATATACAATGGTTCCTCTTCTTCCAATTCATAAAATATGCACAGATCTAAATCTAGTTTACAACCTATGTCCTTTTAGTCACAGATTAGCCATGTCCAATTATGCCATCATTCATTATTTATCCCAAAGTTTAACGTTCGTGCGTTAATCTCTTATGAGATTTGGCGCAGGCTCGGGGTAGCCTGGCTATAGAACAGAAAGAAGAAAGAGATATAGAATAAAATAGATCACAACATAATATACGCAATCTCAAATTCAGATTTACAATCATGTCACAATTATAATTAAAGTTTATATCAGAAAATAACTGCACTTGCCTTGGTTGGATTCTAAAAGAAAAAGGTGTTGTAGCTGTTCTCTTTTAATCCTAATCAGAATTGGAGGAAGAAGAAGCACAAGTCCTAGCTTAGGTTTCAACAGAGTAGAGACGCCATTGATTTATTTATTTTTAGAGAGGAAGATAGCAATGGAGGCTAGAGAATTGTATATGAGATTTAGGTTTAGGTTAGGGATGTATATATAGGTGTAGGAAGTTATTTAGGACCATTAGATTAACCCTGAATCATGAGTACCATTCAAATGCAAAATCTGCATTTGAGCGAATCGGCCCACGGGATGATAGCCAAACACCCTGGATTAACCCCTAGTCGACCCAGCAGGACTCGGGTCGACCTCAAAAATGGGCCGTTTCGGTTATTCCCCCCTCCCAATTCGCTGTTTTGAACCTTTTTTGCTTGTTTATTTATTTAATTTTTATATATATCTATATATATTTCTCTCATATGCATATAAACTTCGAGGCTTAATAACTTCTTCATAATTAACCTTTTTTTTTAATATTCTCAGAAAATACGGGGTGTTACATTCTCCCCTCCTTAAAGGATTTCGTCCCCGAAATCTTCAAGTTAAGAAGAATGTATCCTAACATCCAACATCCATCTACTCAACCATTCAATCACAGGCATCCATTGTTCTTAAAAGGTTTCTAATGCCATATGAACATATGCAAAGTGTGTGTGTATATGTTTCTTATCTAATGCAAAATCAGGCGGTCTACTGATCCAGTTGACCTCCTTAATGCGAATCATGTTAGTGTCATGAGTCCAAATATGTATGCAAGAAATCCTATTTGATACACATCATTTCTATATGAGTGCATAACCATTCATCAAAATGCAACATCCATGTGAGGAGTCAATCATTCTGCATCCACAAAAATTGAAAAATGCACACACATCCATATGTAGTATGAGAATGTTTTTGAGCCGATCTAGTGCCTAGTGTGTGTATATGCATCCACGAGGAACCACTAGCAACCACTTGCATCCATTTGCAACCATCAAACATAACATGTCTCAAACACATGTTTACACCCATTAGTTTCTACCTAAAGTTCGAAGATTCGATCGATAGGATACAGTCGAATGATGGAAGCGAGTACAGATAAGACAAAGACTTGGTTCCCATTAGACATTGCTTGAGAAAATAATTCCCCTAAGTATCAACCCCGAAGACCTAAATCAACATCAGATTGACACCCAGAGGATTACCTCCTTTAGACAATGTCAAAACTGGAAAGCAGAATTATTCAAATATTTATAGACTACTGGTACAGATCAGGTTCCCTAATGATTCTTAGGAAGCTAAGCATGATAAAATCATATCCCACAAAAACTCAGAATGTATGCGTCATACTTGACGTCTAACAAAGATATCCCTCAAACCCCAATCTATCATAAACTGATGAGTCATAACCCTTATATGTTTGAGTCTACAACGGAATCAGAAACAATACTAGTATTAAAGTGCAGAGTATCGATTACAGAATCAAAATGCCAGAATCAGAAAGAGTTTTAACTCAACAATCAGATAAAGAAATTAAACCTCTCACAGAAAGTTTTCCTAATTCTATCCTATCCACTAGTCTCGAGAGTGTTCACCTGCCCTCCAGAAGTAGGTCCTATCTTCTGCCCTTGCCCTCGTTTCTTCGGGCAGTCCCTAGTGAAGTGTCGCATCTCACCACAGTTGAAGCAAGCGGCCTTCTTTGGATCCACTTTCTTATCGTGTGTCCTATCCATGTCTCCCATGTACGTTCTCCATTCGTGACCTTCCACAAAAATGAAGCTTCATCCTTCATTAACCAAGCAGCTGGTTGAACCTTCCTCCAATCGTCTATCTCAAAGGTACCAACAAGTCCTCCACTTTGTTCAGCCAACTTCTAGCCTCGACAACGTCTCAGTCCCATAAAGCGGTTTTCCGCCCATCGCACTGAAGTTCTTACATATCTTAGAAAAAGCATCTATACGCGGAGGAAGAGATTCAGTAGGGAAAGAGGAAGGAACTCGAAACAAAGAATCGAAAGAAAGATATATGGCTTTTGGGGATTATGTTTTTTTTTCAAAATAAGCTTTACTTTTGAAAATACTTCCTTTTTAAAACATAGTTTTCAAAAACTTTTTATCAAATCTGGTAACCTTCAGCTCTGATACCAAGTGTAACATCCCACCTCCGTTAAGGTCACTCACAAAGGGAATGCCTTAACTTTGGTGGAGCATTTTAGTAAACAGAAACAGAATACTACAAGAAAGATAAGCAGTACTTGAAAATTTATAACTTTATTTCAAACAGAAGCTTGGTTACATCCTTTCAAATCACAATATCAGAATTCAAGTACAAAATATCAGTCTTGTACAAAAGCCTTCAGAATGCATAGTTTAAAATCATAATCCCCACAGAAGAAGACAAGCCATACTTTAAGCACTGCAAGCGGAAGAAATCTGGATCAAGCTAGAGTATTCCCTTCTACAAAACCGGGGGGGGGGGGAACGGAAGAAAGGAGGCGAAACAACAAGGGTCAGACAAAAGTCTGGCAAGTCCAGTGATTTTCAGTTATGAACAGATAATAATAACATGACATGAAAATAAAACTAGATGAGAGATAACCGTAACAGATGTAACAGATATAACAGAAGAACTGAATGATATAAGCTATTGCTTTACACTTTTCTGCACTAATACTAGTATAACAGGATTAGGTGTCACCCTAATGTCTAAACTGAAACAGAAACGGGTATAGAATAATTTAAAAGAAACAGAATGCTAATAATGGGCCTTTACTACCCGATCAGAAACAGACAGAAGCAGAAACAGATTAATCCCTACGGAAACAGAATGTAGAATTAGGTGTACAATAGTAATGGGCCTCTACCACCCGAACAGACGGTACCACGCAGAAACAGACAGGTGTTGCCACCCAACAGAAACAGACAGTACCAACAGAAACAGACAGAACTAAGTGTACCCTAAAACCCTACCCCAAGCGATCGGCTCCCTAATGCATAAATATCCTGTGTCGGCCCCACAGTAGGGTGTATCACTCCCTAAAGTGACAACCAATTGGCACAGACCTATTTACAGATGTCACGGCATCTTACATCCTCAGAGGTAGACCGGGATCCATGCACGCACATGACCCGGTTGGAACGCACCATCAACACCCCTCACCATTATCAGAATGAACCACTTATAATTAGTTCAATAAGCGTGCCTAGACCCTACCTACTGTTGGGTCAAAGTTTTGATACCAGAAAGGGTTACTGACTAATATGGGTCCCAAACAACAGATGACACAAGTATTTCCCCTCCTAACCTTGTGTCCCCAGATTAACGGATTTCAGATTAACTTGTTATAGGTTTCAGACATACAGAGTTCAGATTTACTAGTTCACAGATCAGACATTCAAGTTAACAAGTTTTCGGACTAACGTATCAGATATATAGATTAACAGTCTTACAGATTAACTGGTTATAGTTTGTCTAACTTTGTATTGGGCCAACAGATTCACGAAACGGGTTTATCAGATTCATTGGTCCAATTGGTTTAACCTTACCCACCCAACACGTTTTAGACATCATATTTATCTCAGATTTTCATTAATTAAATAATAATGCCCAGACCTCTCACATTACACTGACAGTTTGCGGCTACTGGTTAGGCCGGTTGGTTCCGGGCAGGTTTCTGTCGCAAACTGAGTCTAACCTCGGGTTTCAAGCACGTTGTGACTAACTTCTCACATTAGAACCTATTGTTTGTGGCCACTGGAATATGTCGGGCGGTTCCGGGCAGAATTACACCGCAAACTCATTCTAACCTCGAGTTAGCCATGTTTATCTTTGCGGCCAATTAATTAATGATTTACCATTTATACCCACGCCCTATTATACATGTCAATTATTCATAACTATAGCCAATTCAGATTATGTCACTAGCGGACTAATTATACCAACTCAACAGATATAGCAGATAACAGATTTTTCAGATTAGGTGACTTAACGGATTTAGCAAATTAAGCAAACTAGCAAATTTAGCATTTTCAGCAGATGACAGATTTGGCAGAGGAACAGATCTAGCAGACTAGGCAGTAAAGCAGAACTAGCAGATTAAGCAATATAACAGAACTAGTATATTAGGCAATGTAACAAAACTAGCAAATTAGGCAAATATAACAGATTTCATCATTCCTTAAAGTTTCATAAACATATCTTGCCTAGTTATAAATTTGTCCTAAGTTTGCATGCCTAAATAGTTGTCATGATTCACATTATGATCATATACCCCACGTTTGCATTGAATTTACATGGCACAGATTATGGTCATAATTTACCGTATAACTCACGTCTCAAATTTAGTTAAACTTGCCTAGTACAAAAGATTCACATATAAATTATACCAAATATAGCCATCGATTTCAATGCATGTCATATATTCAAAAATCTCCCACTTAGGTGTTATTCACATTTAATAGTTATTAAATCTTAACATAAATCTTCACACCTAAGTCATATTCCCTTTTTATCCCAAATCATGAATTTCTTTATAAACAATATGCCCAACAATCTAGAACTTTAAATTATAACAGATCTTTAATTCAAAAATATGCGTTATGTCCAATGTCTCAAGTCACATGTTAATATACAATGGTTCCTCTTCTTCCAATTCACAGAATATGCACAGATCTAAATCTAGTTTACAACCTATGTCCTTTTAGTCACAGATTAGCCATGTCCAATTATGCCATCATTCATTATTTATCCCAAAGTTTAACGTTCGTGCATTAATCTCTTATGAGATTTGGCGCAGGCTCGGGGTAGCCTGGCTATAGAACAGAAAGAAGAAAGAGATATAGAATAAAATAGATCACAACAGAACATACGCAATCTCAAATTCAGATTTACAATCATGTCACAATTATAATTAAAGTTTATATCGGAAAATAACTGCACTTGCCTTGGTTGGATTCTAAAAGAAAAAGGTGTTGTAGCTGTTCTCTTTTAATCCTAATCAGAATTGGAAGAAGAAGAAGCACAAGTCCTAGCTTAGGTTTCAGCAGAGTAGAGACGCCATTGATTTATTTATTTTTAGAGAGGAAGAGAGCAATGGAGGCTAGAGAATTGTATATAAGATTTAGGTTTAGGTTAGGGATGTATATATAGGTGTAGGAAGTTATTTAGGACCATTAGATTAACCCTGAATCATGAGAACCATTCAAATGCAAAATCTGCATTTGAGCGAATCGGCCCACGGGATGACAGCCAAACACCCTGGATTAACCCCTAGTCGACCCAGCGTGACTCGGGTCGACCTCAAAAATGGGCCGGTTCGGTTATTCCCACTCCCAATTCGCTGTTTTGAACCTTTTTTGCATGTTTATTTATTTAATTTTTAAATATATTTATATATATTTCTCTCATATGTATATAAACTTCGAGGCTTAATAACTTCTTCATAATTAACCATTTTTTTAATATTCTCAGAAAATACGGGGTGTTACACCACAACACCCCCAAATTGAATCGCATCTTCGAGAAATGATGTCTGCGCCTCCATACCCTACTTCAAATCTCGATGACAACCCCACTTCCTCCTGAAATCGCGAAATTCTCCAGTTGTTGCCAAGCTTTAACGAGGTCCTGGACTTTGACTCGCGGTGCTCCCATTCAACTCGCAATGCCCCAATTGATTCAAACCCCATTTTTTATATAATCGGTGGTATTTGATTTTAAGTGACAGGAAGGAAAAAGGGACGACAAGAATGGGTTTTGATTTTCCATTCTGTTGAAATGAAATTAAGGGTAGCGGTCCATTTTAAGGACTTAGGAATAACTTTCTATTCAGAGGAATGAAAAAGAAGATAAACAGAGAGGGGTATTGCGGTTTTATAAACGATGAAAACTTAGTGCTTAAGGAATAGGCCTGCGCTATATACAGGTTAAGTACACTTCATTTAATTCGATTTGAAATAAAAGCGATTTTTATTTAATTTAAATAGATTCTGATTTGATTTCTGATCTGACTTCGAGCTTATCCGTTTAAAATATATCGGGGTTCATAATAAAAATCGTGAACCGCTATTCTAGTGTACCGACCGTCGTTTCAATATTATAATGCTATTCTGAACTGAATTGAATATATTTTAATATTTAATTTGAATGTATATACCGTATTAAATTAATATAATATAATTTAAATTCAAAACTAATCAATTCGCTCGTAATACAATATTTTTATTATCGTCCATATCCAACCACAATTAGTATTGATCATCCGTATTGCTTTAATTCAGTTTTTTTTACTTCGATTTGAATTATTTTTCATATTACAATGATTATATGTATTCAAAATAAATTGTATATCGATTATAAATAGAAAATTCAATATAAAAATTCTTTTATATTATTAATTCAATATTTAAACGATACTAAATATTTAAAATAAACCGACCAAAAATACGGGTCGTTACATTCTTTCCCCCTTAAAATAATTTCGTTCTCGAAATTGCTAAGGCAGAAAAAATGGTACAAATCCATTATTTTCCAAAATCTCACTTATTTTGAAACTCAACTTTTCGTATTACTAAGTCCTACCAAAATTTTTGGTTTTCATTCATTTGAATGATTTTCAATCAACATATTTCCATTCAATTCAAATTCATTCGAATTGAATTAGATCAATTTATTCACTTCGATCCATTTTACTTATCTGAGTTAAATTTAATTCCAGAACTCAAATTCCCGGGTTTCTATTTCAAATCCTTTTGAAATCACATAAATATATACATATATTTATTTCCATCACAAATTCAAAACATTTGAATTTTCAAACCACTGGTTTTCTTTCAAAACAAATTTCCATCAAAACTTTTCTAAGGTAACATTCCATCACTTAGAAACTCGAAAATGAACACTGATGATGCTGCAGTCATCATCACAATTATTTCCCGGTCACTGAGGTGAGTTCAGTGCTTTACCACTTTCAAAATCCATCCAAAATGATTTTTATTCAAAAATCCCTTCAAACAAAGCTATATTATTTTAATATACTTTGAAAATATTTTCCAAATCCCCCAGGATTTAAATTCTTACTTCAAATTCTGAACCCAATTTTAATTCATCCCGTTTGAATATTTCATTCTTATACAAATTCTATTTGGTTACATATAACTATTCAAATTTTATAATCTTATTTGATTATAATAATAACAACCAACACATCCATATATTATAATAATTTCAAAAATTATTCTTTCTATAGAATTTTGGGTAAAATAATTTCATTCACCTACTTTAAAACAATATCGTGTTCAATCTTCTATTCAAGTGCTTAGAAATTCCTATCGACTTTGTGGCGTCCCATTATTCGATCAGAATTCACAAACCACTCAACAGACTAACCAACACAATATAAAACAACTTTTATATCAATTTACAAATACGCACACTCATATATATACACTCAACTCATTCTAGTGTACTACTGACCATATCTCTAATGAGCACATAACACACAAGCCTAGGTATTCAATCAACCTAAGCTCTGATACCAACTGTAAAGGCCCGCAAATCCGTACTATCCGAGTTGACTAATAATACCATACATCCAACCCAATTGCACAGAAATACGAATCATTAATAGAAAGAAGTTAGAGGATGAGAAATAGAAAGAAAGAAATATTTGAGTAGAATAAAATGAAGATCACAAACTCATAGCGGAACGAATACAATATATTAAATAACATAACTTTTGAAATACAAATCAGTAACTTTATATACATACCATCATCAGAGCACAACAGTTATTCCTGGAACAGTTATAAACACCTGTTTCCAGATACAAACATAGTACACAACGAAAATATGATATTCTATAGCTAACTGGTGAAGCCTCCTGCTTCCAGCTCCTCCAAATAAATCTGTAAAATCCCGACTACTTGACTACCCGTACAAATTTGGGAACCCAAGAGTTTACGGAAAAACAAACATAATAAACTCTGGGTCAGTAATGGGACTGGTGTGAGTAAACTCCAACCAATTGTTTAACTTTCAAAATCCTTTCGAAAGGAAAGATAATAGTAAGACCAGCCCACACATAAACATGGACGGTTTTTACCTTACTATAACCCAAAACACTTTGATATGAAAATCCAGTGATAATATAATGATGTCTACATCAAATAAATAGAATCTAGTGGAACGCTTGCATCTCACACTCCACATACATAGTATAAAATCAAAAAACCGCATGGCGCTTATTGGAGATTGGATTTCCAACATGACAAGGTATGGAACCACATTCTGCTAGTGTATCTCTAGAGAGGAATACACTGGGTTCAACAAGAACACCTTGCAACCCGGCCCACACATGACCGACCACTCATTTCGCTTGAGCGTATCGAAGGTATATCACCAACGGTTGGGATCAGCAATCGTTTCCCGATTGGGACAACATCGAACAGAATAAGGAATTAAATGAATCTCTAGATAGGTGATAATACACCCTAATGGGAGCGACCCACATAACCATGCTGCCCGCCAAATTATTGTCATTTTCCGGTTGTTGAGGCCTGAGGCTGCGATTACTTGCCATTCATTTATAACACAATCACTTTGTATGCCACATCGTCAGATCCGTTAATCACTAATTGATTTGCACAAATATTCTGGATATTATGCTCAGGGAATAAATCTGTTGCAATGATATATATTTATACAAACCAACCCATTCGATCATTGGAAATACTTTGTCAGACATTCGTCCATACACGTTCGTTCTGGGATTGAACGAAACCAAAGTCACAATTTCTATTAATAGAAAAAGCCCTTGAACTTTACACCATCTTCGATTACCTTCGTATAATCTGATTCGCAACGCTACTGCTAATACAGAGTGGTTCTTTGGATAATAATCCCACCGGTCTCTCTATATCGACAACGATGGTCAAAACTTCGATAGTCGTGATTTAACTATCGAATAAAAACAAGTGTACATTCAACATATCAAACAAATCACCGGGCTCTTTAATTAATATTTCATGAATTAAATCTCTTCTCCATTTCCTTATCAATATTTGTTAACCAAATATTTTCGATAATCATCTCGGTCTCTTACATTCTTTGGAAAACATTTCTATATCTCGCCTTCTTTTATTTTCTACACTTAGAAAATATATTCTATTTGAAATTGAAACAATTTCAATCACTTATCTTTTTCTCGACACTTTAATTATACTCGGGAAATATTTACTTTTATATTTCCAAAATTCCATCACTTGGGTTAAAACGAATGTTGTGTAAAACATCGTTATAACAACCCCAAAATATTTTATTCGACTAACTATTATTCAACACTACTCTTCGAGATTGGATCTTGCTATTTATCAATTAAAAATGAAATCAATCAAGTTGGGGTAAAATTGCCTCTTAGACCTTGACTGAAAACATCATTAACTTCAAAACAGACAAAACCACTTACCTCGAATAAACACACTGTACAACCCAATTATTCATTTTTAAAACATGTATATGGTTCACTTTCTATTTCTAATTTATAGATTTCCCTTTTTGTTTACAATATTCTATATTTTATTTCGTTCCCTTATCGAATTTTATATATATCGATACATTGATTTCTAACTATCAATTTATCTTAAAAATATTCAAACTCCTTAAATTTCCAGAAAATTTCTGAATCGACCCGAACTTCCCCGGTAAGGAAAGCCCGGATTGAGTTGAGGACAAGACCAATCAGAACGCAAACAGAAGAACATTTCATTGTTTATTACAACAATTCCATTAGAATAAAAGAATATACAGAGTATGAATAAATATACATTCGACAAATTTCAGAGATTTAAATACAGTGCTGTAGCGGAAAAATAATACAATACACAACTGAAAGTAATACGCGGATATAGAGCTTTCCGAACATCGTTCCAATTGTAAATCAGGATCCTATGAATATAAATCTGCAAAAACCCAACTACTGGCTGCCCGTGTGGAAAATAGGGGCACCCAGAGTTTAGGTTAAAACAATAAACTCCAGGTTAGTAATGTGACTGGTGTGAGAACTAAAACAGTTATTTAAAAATTTTACTTTCAAAAAGAGTAATTCAAGGGACCACGCCGTATAAAACGGAACGGGTTTCCTCCCAAGAATACTAGTGCATATAACAAAACAGCGCAATGCTTTTTGGAAAAATGAAGCTATTTTAAGACCTAGGTCCCATCACACAATGTAACGCAAGCCGGAGGATAGGGTTTTCCCTTATAATAGCCAAACATGCTTGATACGTTTAAAACAAATCATTTGATACTATTATAAGTGTATAGTGTCAAAACAATTCAAATCCTAAATATCAATCATAGGCGGCATGGGTACCATCTATCATGTCGCCATACTAGGCTCTACAAGTAAAACCGAAATATCTCGTATTGGAAATTGGATTTCTGTCATGAGTCGAGGCAAGGGGCAAGATCCTCTCCGTTCGAGACACTCTAGCAAATGTCTCAGGACCCCACTATGATCCTTGGAATCGGTTGGGCCGATCCTCACCTAACTTTGGAGGATTAGTTATTCCTGAACACACGTTTCCCTGTCCTAAGAGACCTATATCCGAGGCGCCTCGCATTCCAACATCCACACAGGTAAAAAGTATATAAATGTCAGGGCTGGTAGGTCACTGACATCACCCATAGCTAGAAAGAAACGTCGTGTTCTCCCGATGGTCCATATCCCGTTTTTGACTCATCCCGAGGTGTGAGGCTCGCGACTTCATGCTATACACAAAGCTACGACACACAGGCCATGCTTTGATCATCAACCACAAGACTTTGCTTTTCAACAGAAGCCTTGATCATTTGCCACTTAGGCGTGCCACACAGGCAATTCACTCCATGCGACTAATGTCCATCGATATACAACCTCTGAACTCGTACGTCTCAGAGAAGGGCGTTAAGCAAGAGAATAAATTCTCCGCCGCCAAACAGATGTATATTTAATAGAGATCAATCAACACAAAATAAAATCCAGTGTCAGTTACGCAGTCCATTTACAAGTTCGTTCTAGGTCTAAACGAAACCGAAGGCACTTTCCTCGCATATTCATTGATCTCCAAGTACGTCTGGACGATCACCAACTGATTCCCTCATATTGGGTGTATAGCCCAATCAAGATCATCAGTAATCACCCAAACGATGTGAAGACTTCCGGTCTTCAACCACTGTCATCATCTTCGGTATATCGTTGAATCGGTTATTCAGAATGGGTATAAACCCGGCCTTTCCGAATAACCCGCGTATATAATAAACACTTGTTACACAATCACAACATACGCCTCATTCCCTTTTAGAATATTCTTTTATTCAAATTTTCACATTCTTAGGGAAAGGTTCCCATTAATTTTATCAAAGATACATTCTTCTAAATTTATTCTTTAATCTCCCTTTGAATATCATTTCAAACCATATCATGGTTTTCCAAACTAGTCGGGATTAGCGAACCACACCGAAGTAATATTTATTTTATTTCCCAATCCCAACCTATTCATCCCATGAAGTAAAACTGGTCATACTTCATATCTAACACCACGGTGCTATCAGTAAAATTAATTACCATTTCACGTTCAAATCTAACTAAAGATTTAACTTTCGCTTTGGAGCAAAACTAGTGATACTCCATTCTCGATCACTTTTCATATTTGATAATTTAAATAATCAATTCACTTTAAATCTAATTAAAGATTCATTAAAACTCCACTTTTAATCTTCCCAAAAATAATATCCTGACTTTAACTGGGTTAAAGAACCCATGTCATCTAAAACACGGTTCACGATAAACCCAAAATCACATTCTATTGTTAATCGGGTTAAAGAACAGGTGTTATTCAAAACACCGCTCACGATAAACCCAAAAACCAATTTAAATTCAATTCCAATTAATACTATTTAATTGGTACACTTCATTAAATCTAAATAGAAGGATTTAATCTTTTTCTCAATTGGGTTTAAGAACAGTGTTAATGAAGACACCATTCACGACAAACCCAAATCACATTTGAAATTAAATACAAGACTCTGAATAGAAAATATATTAGCTTATATTCAATGTCAAATTCTACGACCAACAAATATCGTATTGGAAATAACGATATAAATATATCTTTCAAATTTCCATAACCATTTCTGTAGAATCACGGAATCCAACATCGAAATATTCCGAAGATAATTTCGATTCAAATCTGTTTCCACTTCACGTATTGGAATTCTGATTATTTTTAAAACCACTTCAAATTCAATTTATTTATTTCAAAAATAAATTGATTTTAATTCTAGTTCAAAACTAGTTCATTTTGATAAAAATCTATTTTTATCTTTTCAAATATGGACTTTTTCAGCCCAATTTTTCCCAAATCATTTCTTATGTTTTTACACAAATTATTGATATTTTTAATAATTTAATCAAGGCTCGTATAGTCGATTTCCATCAACGACCATCGAACTGCACTTACAGCGACCTTTTCCAAATTTGATTTGGACATAATTCCAAATCCAACCGTTAGATTTCAAATTTCTAATATTCATTTGAAAACTCTTTTTGATACGAACCCAATGGTTCTAGTTTTAGGAGAATCTGACGGTCGGATCTCCCGCAATGTCCATTCGAAGTCAATGGTCGAAATTCACGAACTGCCGCAGCGCGGCGCGTTCTATTCAGGCCATTATATATAATATATATATATATATATTATATATTTCTTCGATTTCCTTTTAAAATGTATTTTATAAATCGTTTTAAATTCGTTTTCGAAACGATTTCAACTTCATATTCAATTTCGAATCAAAATTGAATATTCCACATCATCGATATATAAATGATAATATTTTCAAAACGTTATATTTTGAAATCACTTCTTTTTCTATAATTATTTAAAAAACGAATATAATCGATATAAATATCGCTCACGTCAAAATAGCGCATTTGTAATCAACACGGCTTTATATATTTCAATAAATTCGTTATTCTATTCAACAAATGAATATTTATTCTATTCAACATATGAATCTACATTTCTTTCAACATATGAATCTTTATTTTATTCTATTCTTTATTTTCTCAATTGGAATGAGGCCCAATCAACTACCATATAATGTTAATTATATGGTTTCCACACAACACAAGTATATAATAGCACTGACAAATAATCGACCATCATCCAAAGTGCACTACACTGTATAAGCATCAAATATAGATATCTAACGCTTATAACAGACTGTCAATCAATCGATCGACATACAACTAATTATTGGGATTAGTGTATGCCGTATTCTATCCCAATACCCGTGTGGGGTTTCAAATTCACAAACACAGATTTTTATTTATTCACATACCAGTAAAAAATTATATTTTTAACGATAAAATATTTTTTTAACTGTTTAAATATTTTATTTCACATCACACAATCAGTAAATTTTCACCACGACAAACAATCGAACATACAAGCCATCTATGGTCTGTGGACGACGGGTGTCGGGTGCTACTAAGCACCGTCTGCATCCTAGTATATATTTTAACTAGAAAACAAAATTAAAAGGTGAGAAGTTCTCACCCAAGCTAAATCCATTCACCGCGACTCTTCTTATGTAGGAAATCTTCACCTTTTCGTCTTTTGTCACTTTCGTTGCCCGTATTCACTACATATATAAAAATCACATTTTTATATTCTCTCTACTTCACGATAAAATAAAGTTCAGATTTTTATTTCACTTCCTATATTTACCACACTTCTTTCTATATAAAAATTATATTTTTATATTTCTACTTCTTATATAAAGATTGAATTTTTATTATCATATCTATATAAAAATTATATTTTTATATTTCTACTTTGATAAAAACCATATTTTTAATACTCTACCTAAGTAAAAATCATATTTTTATTGTGCCACTAGTATTATAATTATATTTTTAACTTTTCTATATTATAAAAATTATATTTTTAACCTTTCTATATTATAAAAATTATATTTTTAACCTTTCTATATTATAAAAATTATATTTTTCCAAAGCAAAGAATTCATATTTCTTTAACAAATAAAAATCAAATTTTTAAACAAATAAAAATCTAATCTTTCCTATGAACAAAATATATTCTTTTTCTATGAAAACACTATAAAAATCTATTCTTTTTGTTTATGAAAACACCATAAAAATCTATTCTTTTTGTTTATGAAAACACCATAAAAATCTATTCTTTTTGTTTACAAAAATCACAATTTACTGTAACGACCCAGAAAATCTGAACCAATTTAAAATTTTTAAATTGGCTAAAATAATGGATTTTAAATATTTAAAATAAATATTTTAGATAATGGCAATGAAAACTGAGTTTGAATCGACATTTGAAAACGAATATAATTAATTATAATTATATATAGAATTGAAAATGGCGCGGTAGTTCGATAATTCGATTTCAAACTTCAATTGAATATACCGGGTGCAAAACAATCCAGATTATAGTGAAACCAAAAACATTAGTATCTAATTGATGATATCTTTCTAACGAATCTGACCAATCGAAATTTGATAGCGGGAATCAAAAGGTATGTCCAATTGAAGATTCTGAATAGTCGCTATGGAATTCAGGCCCTTAAAAATGGACATTTTGCGAATGACCTCGGATTTAGACGAAACCACTTTTGTTAGATCCGTAGTGTCAGGTTATTGCTAGGTTTCAAATTTCATAGTTTTTCGAATCAATATGTGAGCGTGGCAAAGGAAAACGCGTTTGACCAGTTTCTGTTGAATTTAATCGACTGGAAATTGGCCATTTTTCAAACGGTCTCAGAATTCGACGAAACTAGTTTTGTTAGGACCGTATCGTTGATACGAAGCTAGAAAATATTTTTCTAGAATTTTTCTAGTTAGTATGTGACCCCGGTAATTTGAAATGTGCGTTTAAAATTCAGTATAGTGATTTAAATGAAAATTCAAAAGGAAACTGATTGTAACAATCGAATCAGCTTGCGATACATATCCCATTGTGTTCGGAATGGGGGTTAAACGCTATGGACGACAGGCGGTGGGCCTCGTTTCGAGGTCGTATGTAAAAGTCAACTTTTTGAATAATTAAATAATAAATAATAAAAAATAATAATAATTTAATTCCCTTCCCTCCTTATCTCCCGCTTGGCCCCCCCCCCTTCATTTCGATTCAGACGAAAGGAAAAGAAAAAAAAACCCTAAAATCTAAATCGATCGAGCGCCGTAGCCTGTCGCCCCCCTCGAGACATCACCGACGAAGAACTCCGAGCCGCCGCCTCGAAGCAGAAGCCGCCATCCCGTTCGAGCCCCTCGCGACGCCCCCCGTCGAATCCCATCGCGACGCCACCAAACCCCGAGCGCCACACTCGAGAAGACCACCGCCGACCCTGACATCGACCCCCCCCCCCCCCCGCTCCTCTGTAAGTTTTAATTTTATTTTATTTTTATTTATTTTATTTTTATTTTATATATAAACTGATTTGTTTAAAAAAAAATTTAGTTTAAAACTGAGATTTTTAAAGTTTAAAACTGAGATTTTTTTTTTTGTTTAAAACTGAAATTTTTATAAAGTTTAAAACTGAGATTTATAAAATAATTTTAAAACTGTTTTTATAAAACCGAATTTAAAACTGAAAATGTTTAAAATAAAAACTGATTTTGATTTTTTTAAAAAGGTTTAAAAACAGTGATTTTGAAAAAGGTTTAAACACAGTTTTTTTTAAAAGGATTAAAAAAAAATGAATTGATTTTTAAAAGTATAAAACTGAATGTTTATAAAGAATAGAAACTGATTTTTGTTTTAAATTATTAAAACTGATTTATAAATAAAGAAATAAAACTGATTTGTAAATAAAGAAATAAAACTGATTTTTTTAAAAGAAATAAAACTGATTTTGTTTTTAAAAATGATTTAAATATTAAATAGGAAAGGTTTAAACTTTAATGGAACAAGATCTGAACTTTAAATAGGAAAAGGCATATTTTTATATGTTGAAAGCAAAAGTAAAAATCATATTTTTATATGTTGAAAGTCGAAGTAAAAATTCGATTTTTATATATTGAATAGCATAGTAAAAATTCTATTTTTACATGTGTAGAGAATACGGGCGAAAGCAACAAAAGGCGAAGATTTCTATTAGGAAGAGTCGTGCAGTTGGATAGCTATTGGTGAGATTTCTGATTTAAAATTTATATATATACGTGTGAAATGAAAGTGAATAGCTATATATAAATTGCTATATATAAATATATATATATATATATATATACGCCCCCTCGTCCACAAACCATGGACGATATTTATTGGTTGAAATTGTTGTGAAAATTGAATGATTGTTTGGGATTGTTTGTGATGGATATTGGTTGATTGTGGTTGAAAAATACCCGTTTGTGGTTGTGAAATATTTGGTTGAAACCACTTAGGATTAGTTTGTGGAAATGAAATAAATATATACATGCCGCCTGCGTGCGAACTAGATGCATGATTCCCATTGTCAAAAACCGCGAGGTTTTAAGGTAGAGCGAGGAGCCGTACTAGGGACGGTGCCGGTGTAACTACCCTGCCGTTATGCTGCCAAAATTTTGAATAATATTTGTGTGTTTGAATTATTTTCATATGCTTAAACTATATTTATTCCTTATATAGAAAACATTCATGTGTTGAATTGATATTCATTCGTTGTTTAGAAATTCATGTGTTGAATGGTATTCATATTTTGAAATAAATTGTTCGATAATAAACATCACATTTTTATCTATATATAGAAACTATAGAAAACATTCATGTGTTGAATTGATATTCATTCGTTGTTTAGAAATTCATTTGTTGAATGGTATTCATATTTTGAAATAAATTGTTCGATAATAAAAATCACATTTTTATCTATATATAAAAACTATAGAAAACATTCATGTGTTGAATTGATATTCATTCGTTGTTTAGAAATTCATGTGTTGAATGGTATTCATATTTTGAAATAAACTGTTTGATAATAAAAATCACCTTTTATCGACTATATGAACTATATAGAAAAATAGTGTTTTGAAATGAATTGTTTTACAATAAAAATCACATTTTTATTGTATGCATAAAACGTTGAAATGTGAAGTGTTAAAAATAGTCACTTGTTCAAAATAAACATATATGAGTTGAAATATTCATTAATTAGCTAATGAAATGATTTGCACCTATTTATGTAACATTAGAATGAATGGAGTTTTTAAACCCAATAGAAATCAAATATGAAGTTGAATAGAAAATGAAAAATGATAAGAACTGTATATATATGTACATGCAATATTCATTGAACAGGTTATAGCAAAGGGGCTAGAGAAGAGGAATAAAATTTTGTGCCCGACAAATAGGTACACATTTACTGATTTGTTTGGGTGATGATTTTGAGCCTATTGGCTAGCCGCTTGGCTTCTTCTTTTTCTTTTTGAGATTAGAAGGACCGGGACACTATTTGCGATTTCCCGACGCTCCCGGTGCAGGGGAGGTTATGGCGAAATTTTTCCAAAATTTAAGGTGTTAGAAAATTTTTTGAAGTGAAAACGATATAGAAATCATTGAATGAACTATATTTATATAAATATATAAATATAAATAAAATTAAAACGAAACGAAGCCGTGCAGTTCGTATTTTGAAACCGTGATTTCAAGCGACTAGTACGGGAAATCCGACCATTGGATTTTCCCGAAATCTCAACCGTCGGGTTCGCCTTGGAATAATCTTTCCAACGGCACCAACCTTGTAAAAATCCAACGGTTGGACTGTCTGGAATGTTTAATTCAAATCTGAAGAAAAACAGCGCCAGAAGCGATTATATTTATATATATATAAATATAATTATATATTTAATCGAATAACGACGCTGCAGTTCGTATTTTGGAATCGAAAATTCAAACGATTGCACCGGGAGATCCGACCGTCGGATTTTCCCGAAACTGGAACCGTTGGGTTAGTTTTGAAAAGACCTTCCTAATGATGTAAATTTTGTGAAGGTCCAACGGTTAGATTTTCTGATATGTGTAAATCAAATCTGAAGAAAAACAGCGCCACGGCCGCCTTATGGCCCGAAGCGTCGTTTTGAATAAAATGGCTATTTTAAAATAAATAAAAATAGCGATAAATAGTTATAAAATATCGTAAGCGATATGGAATGGAAATAAACTGAATTTGCTTGATTTATGTGATGTTTGATGGTTGAATGTGTTTGGTGTGAAAACTATATTAAAGAACACAATTGGTGTTGTCGAATAATTTAACCACTGAAATAAATCGATTTGAAATTCTAAATATACGTGAATTATTTGAAAAGGCCGAGTTAATTCTCATTTCGAATAATCGACCGACGATTGAAATTCGAAGATGAAGACGATGGTCGAAGACCGGAGATCTTCACCTCGTTTG
Organism: Allium sativum; assembly: GCA_030737875.1. Taxonomy (NCBI): domain Eukaryota; kingdom Viridiplantae; phylum Streptophyta; class Magnoliopsida; order Asparagales; family Amaryllidaceae; genus Allium; species Allium sativum. The sequence continues at coordinate 174,845,809 of CM060913.1, read as the reverse complement.
GATGGTAACCGAGGTCCTGATTGGGAGGCATCCCGAAATATGGATAATGAGTGGTGATCGTTCAGACGTACGTGTTGATCGAAGGGTTTGCGAGGTATTTAGTGCCTCCGGTTTCGTTCAGACCCAGAACGGACTTGTAAATGGACTGTGTGTCCGACATTGGAATTTGTTCTGTGTGATTGATAGCCATCAGTTGCACGGTGTGAATTGCCTGTGTGGCATGCTAAGATGCAGTGATCAGGACTTCTGTTGAAAAGCAAAGTCTTGTGGTGATGATCAAAGCACCGCCTGTGTGGCGTAGCTTTGTGTATAACGTAAATTCGCGAGCCTCACACCCCGGTATGAACCTAAAACGGGAGGAAGGACCTCAGGGAGGACATGCGTTTCTTTCTAGCTAGGGTGGTGTCAGTGACCTACCAGCCCTGACATTTATATACTTTTCACCTATGTGGTTGTTGCTGTTGCGAGGCGCCTCGGTTTGATCGGACGATCCGGGTCCGATGGAGTCATTCGTTGGCTCGTTTACGCCCCAAAGGGCGGGGAAACGTATTGTTCAGGCATTTTAATCCACATCGGTGGACCGGCCCTGACGATCCAAGGGTCGATGCGCTCTGACCCTGTGGCTCGGGCTAGAGAGTCACGAAGTCGGTAAGGACTATCTTTTGCCTTGGTTCATGACGGAAATCCAATTTCCAAATACGTGACGATGCGATTTTGATTGTATACCTATATATGGCGACATAGTGGTATGGGGCATTAATGCCGTCTATGATTGATAGTTATGATTTGAAATTGTTTTCAAAACATATAAACACTAGCAATAATATCAAATGCCTTTGTTTTATTCGTATCAAGCATATTTTGGCCGTTATAAGGTAAAAACTCTATCCTCCGGTTTGCGTTGCATTGTGTGATGGGAACTGAGTCTTATAACGGCTTCATTCTTATAAGAAGCATAGCGATGTTTAAAAGAAAGATTTGTTTTAAAGCACTGGCAATCCAATGGAGTAAACCCGTTCCACGAAAGTGGCGTGGTCCTGTGATTAGCCAATTATATATGTGTTGAGTAGATTTCTCATACCAGTCCCATGACTGACTCGTAGTTTGTTTCACTCTCAAACTCGGGTGCCCCTTTTTCCACACGGGCAGCCTTGTATTCAGGTTTAGCTGGTTCTTTCTGGATAGCTAGAGCTGAAGATGGATTCTATCATTTATTTCTTTTTATGCTGTTCAGCTCCTATTGTACATATTTTGTTTATTTCCGCTGTAGACATTTATGTATAGCTGAACTGTATTTGTACTAAGTAAGATCCTGTATACTGTGTAACTCTGATGATTACTTTTATCCAGTATATTTTGTTGTTCATTCTGGTGTATTTATTTAATTCTGTTCTGCTATTATATGTTTCTGTGTTATATTCCAAAAGATAACCTTGTTTCCGTGAGAACGGGAAATCGGGTCGTCTCAACGTGGTATCAGAGCTTTGGTTAAGCTTAGTTCTGGAATATAACATTCGAACGAACTCGTCAGAAATAGAACCAGTAGTGTTCTAGGACGGGCGACTCCATACAGATAGGATCAGTAATATCCTAGTATGAGTAAAGCAGAATGAAATTACATCTTGATAGACACATTTACATTGAAGTATGTGTTTCTATATTTTAAACTATCTTTTCTGTGACCTGACACTTGATCTGCTAATTGCAGAAGTACTAGAAAAATGAGTGCCAGAAACAGAAGAAATTCAGAACCCGATCTAGAGGCTCTATTCAAGAGATATCGAAATCTGGGTGGAGAAAAATTCTCGGGCAATGAATCTATTATTCAAACTCAAGCTTGGTTGAGTTCTGTCGAAAAAATCTTTGAGCATATCCAGCTGAGAGATGACCAGAAACGGTTAGTAGCATCTTGGGCGCTTAAAGAAGAAGCTTTAATTTGGTGGGAAACCATCATCAAAGATAATCCAGAAGGTGATATCACCTGGGACAGATTTAAAGTGATTTTCCTAGAAAGGTTTACTCCTCCCGAAGTAACCGAGAGATTATGTGATGAATTTTCTTATCTAATACAAGGTGATATAACCATTCCCGAATATCACAAGAAATTCAACGAACTTGCTCACTTTGCTCCTCATCTAACTCAAAATCCGAAGAGGAAAAATATGAGATTTATTCACGGACTTCAAAGGAAATACCAGAATAAGGTATTGGGGCATGTGAAGCTTCCTTTTCCAGAAATGATTTACATGGCTTATCAGTATGAAGACCTCCATAAGAAAGGAATGTTGCGCGACGAAGGAGAAGTCTATTCTAGTGACAAAACAGAGTCAGAAACTGATATTCCTGAAGCCAGTGCGAGGTCAGAGGTCGGTAAAGAGCCCGAAGTAAATCGAAAAAGGGCCAGATCCGAAAAAGAACCAGTAACGACAGCTATTTGCTCTAACTGCAATAAGAAAGGACATTTGTCGATAAGTTGCAGATCTTTAAAGAAACAAAGAAAAGGGGGATATAGAGCAAATCGAAAACAAAAGAAGAAAAGGTTCAGAACTGACGGGGTGTTCCAAGAGAATAGAGAGTGCAAACAGTGCCACGAGGCTGGTCATCTTGCAAAGGATTGCCCACAGTTAAACAAGCCTGAAATGGTTCAAGTAAATGAAGTGGCAGAAACTTCTGAGCCCTCAGCTATTCAGGAAAGGCCAGATGTTTTAGAAGGCACGCTAACTGTCAAAGACATCCCAGTTAAAGTACTGTTTGACACGGGCGCGTCACGAAGCTTCATTTCAAAGGATGCAGCTAAGAAACTGGAATTGAATTTGAAAAAGCTCAAGGAACCCATGACTGTCCAGAATCCGGTTGGGGGTTCTATTGATCTCAATTGGGTTTGTGGAGTGCCGGTTTCTTTCTCTCGTTATCGGTTTCCTACCATCGCAGTCGTCATGAATTTTAAAGAGTTTGATCTTATCTTGGGGTTAGACTGGCTGACCAAATATGAAGCTGAAGTTAAATGCGCCGACAGAGTCGTAAAGGCGAGGATTAAATCAGGCGATTATATAACCATTCCCTGTGAAGGTCAGAATGCTAATAGAAAAGACTTCTGGGCAGCTTTGAATGTTTCTCCAGCCCAAATAGAAAATGTCCCTGAAGTCATAGAGAATATGCCCGACCTCATCAAAGATATTCCTGTCGTCAAGAACTATGCGGATGTGTTCGAAGAAGTTGTTCGCTTACCTCCGCAAAGAGAAATAGATTTCAAGATTGCTTTGATTCCCAATGCAAGGCCGGTAGTTCACGCTATTCGAAGAATGTCCTTGAAAGAGAAGGAGGAATTAGACAATCAAACACGACAGCTAGTATGGAAAGGTCTGATCAGGCCTAGTTTCTCTGATTGGGGTGTAGCAGTGGTATTTGTCCCAAAATCTGACGGTACTCTACGACTATGTGTGGATTATCGAGATCTGAACAAGCAGACAATAAAGAACAAGTACCCATTGCCGCGGATTGATGATTTGTTGGATCGATTAAATGGAGCACAAGTATTTTCACGAATGGACCTAGCTACAGGCTTCCATCAACTTCGAATTGCCGAAGAGTGTGTTCCAATGACAGCGTTCAGAGGCCCCGACTTATTCTACGAGTGGTTAGTAATGCCGTTCGGCTTATGTAACGCTCCAGCTTATTTCGTCGATCTGATGAACAGAGTATTCCGAGGAGTATTGAATAAATTTGTTCTGGTTTTTATTGATGATATTCTAATCTTCTCTAAATCGAAAGCCGAACATGAAAAGCATCTGGAACAAGTGTTGGAAATTCTCAGACGGAATGTATTAAAAGCCAAATTTTCCAAATGTATATTCTGGCAAGATGAAGTGAAATTTCTGGGCCACGTAGTATCGAAAGAAGGAATCGCTGTGGATCCAAGCAAAATCACAGCTATTCAGAATTGGAAACAGCCCAGTACTCCCACTGAAGTCCGCAGCTTTCTCGGATTGGCTAGCTATTACCGGAAGTTCGTTAAAGACTTTTCGAAGATATCTGCCCACTTAACGAAGCTTACAAAGAAGCATTCTAAGTTCAAATGGACTCAGGAAAGTGAGGAGGCTTTCGAAGAGCTAAAGTTGAGATTAACTACTGCTCCAGTGTTAACCATCATCGATGGCAACCAAGATTTAAAAGTCTGGACAGATGCTTCTAGAGAAGGCCTTGGAGCAGTGTTAATGCAAAGAGGCCAAGTAATTGCTTATGCTAGCCGTCAACTGAAGCCGCACGAGAAAAACTACGTAACTCATGATCTTGAGTTATTGGCTATCATATTCTCTTTGAAAATCTGGAGACACTATCTTCTGGGCGAGAGGTTTGAACTGTTTATAGATCACCAGTCGTTAAAATATCTGTTCACTCAGAAAGACTTGAATTTGAGGCAGCAACGTTGGCTGGAGTTTCTTGCAGCATATGACTTCGAAATTATATATACTCCAGGGAAAGCCAATGTCGTGGCCGATGCGCTGAGTCGAAAGAATGTAATGATTGCCAGCTTTATTATCACGACTTCCTTGATTGACAAAATATCTATTCTTCAGAAGGAGGATAACTTTATAAAAGATATGATCAAAAGGACTCAGAAAGGCGAACCCTCGTGTTTTCAAATAGATAACGACGAGACCTTGAGATTAAAAGGAAGGATTTGTGTTCCTGACGTTCCTGAGCTAAAAAGGGAAGTGTTAGACGAGTGTCACAAGTCCAAGCTGAGTATCCATCCTGGTGTGGCCAAAATGTATAACGATCTCAAAAGAACTTTCTGGTGGAAGGCCATGAAAAGAGACGTTTCGATATATGTTAGTCGATGCCCTACTTGCCAGCTAGTTAAAAGCGACCAACAGAAATTGGCTGGACTATTGCAACCACTAGAAGTTCCTGGCTGGAAGTGGGAACATATTTCTATGGATTTCATTGATGGTCTGCCCAGGACCAGAAAAGGAAATGACAGTATTTGGGTGATCGTAGATCGTTTCACGAAGACCGCCCATTTTATACCTGTCAAATCAAATAGAACCGCTCAGAGTCTGGCGCAGATATACTTCAGGGAAATAGTTAGACTACATGGAGTGCCACTCAGTATAGTCAGTGATAGGGATACAATATTCACTAGTAAATTCTGGGAAGCATTTCAAGTCGAGCTAGGAACGAAGTTAAACTTGAGCACCGCATATCATCCTCAGACAGACGGTTAGACTGAGAGGGTGAATGGCATTTTAGAAGATCTATTGCGGGCTTGTGTAATAGATTTCGGTGGATCATGGGAAGACCATCTGCATTTGGCTGAATTCTCTTATAACAACAGCTATCAGGCGAGTCTGACAATGTCGCCATTCGAAGCATTGTATGGTAGACCATGCCGATCTCCTTCTTGTTGGGTCGAGCCTGGAAATAGACTTGTGTTGGGTCCCGATATGATTCGAGAAGCTGCCGACAAAGTCGATTTTATTAGGAAGAGATTACTCGCCGCTCAAAGCCGACAAAAGAGCTACGCCGATAAAAGAAGAAGAGATATATCCTTTGAAGTTGGCGACTATGTATATTTGAAAGTATCGCCGATGAGAGGAGTTATCCGGTTCGGTAAAACTGGAAAGTTAGCACCCAAATTCATTGGTCCGTTTCCTATTCTGGAACGGATTGGAACTCTCGCTTATAGGGTCAAACTGCCTGACTGGTTGCCTGGAGTTCATGATGTATTTCATATATCTCAACTTCGAAAGCACGTTCATGATCCAGACTTGATCGTGGAAGAAGCAGCTCAGCAGGATATTGAAATTACTCCAGAATTAGCTGTGAGGCGAGAGCCGCTAAAGATTATCGGCAAAGAAACCAAAGAGCTGAGGAACAAGAAGGTTCACTTAGTCAAAGTGCAATGGAGTGGAGATCCGCGCGATTGTACTTGGGAAACTGAGGAGAGCATTCAGAAAGCTTACCCCAGATGCCGAGTGGATATCTCTGATTGACTCTGGTGCAAGGTACATTTACTTTACCTTGCATTACCATTTAATTCTCTATTCTGTTGCTATTTTCTTCCCATGGATGTGCATTGTTTATTCTATACTCTGAATATTAAAAACAAATTGGTTGTTGTATTGTGTGATCGTAGAATTATCAAACCACTTTCGACTTTATTCCTTTTCGGGGACGAAAAGTTTTAAGTGGGGGAGATTGTAACGACCCAGAAAATCTGAACCAATTTAAAATTTTTAAATTGGCTAAAATAATGGATTTTAAATATTTAAAATAAATATTTTAGATAATGGCAATGAAAACTGAGTTTGAATCGACATTTGAAAACGAATATAATTAATTATAATTATATATAGAATTGAAAATGGCGCGGTAGTTCGATAATTCGATTTCAAACTTCAATTGAATATACCGGGTGCAAAACAATCCAGATTATAGTGAAACCAAAAACATTAGTATCTAATTGATGATATCTTTCTAACGAATCTGACCAATCGAAATTTGATAGCGGGAATCAAAAGGTATGTCCAATTGAAGATTCTGAATAGTCGCTATGGAATTCAGGCCCTTAAAAATGGACATTTTGCGAATGACCTCGGATTTATACGAAACCACTTTTGTTAGATCCGCAGTGTCAGGTTATTGCTAGGTTTAAAATTTCATAGTTTTTCGAATCAATATGTGAGCGTGGCAAAGGAAAACGCGTTTGACCAGTTTCTGTTGAATTTAATCGACTGGAAATTGGCCATTTTTCAAACGGTCTCAGAATTCGACGAAACTAGTTTTGTTAGGACCGTATCGTTGATACGAAGCTAGAAAATATTTTTCTAGAATTTTTCTAGTTAGTATGTGACCCCGGTAATTTGAAATGTGCGTTTAAAATTCAGTATAGTGATTTAAATGAAAATTCAAAAGGAAACTGATTGTAACAATCGAATCAGCTTGCGATACATATCCCATTGTGTTCGGAATGGGGGTTAAACGCTATGGACGACAGGCGGTGGGCCTCGTTTCGAGGTCGTATGTAAAAGTCAACTTTTTGAATAATTAAATAATAAATAATAAAAAAAAATATAATAATTTAATTCCCTTCCCTCCTTATCTCCCGCTTGCCCCCCCCCCTTTCATTTCGATTCAGACGAAAGGAAAAGAAAAAAAAAAACCCTAAAATCTAAATCGATCGAGCGCCGTAGCCTGTCGCCCCCCTCGAGACATCACCGACGAAGAATTCCGAGCCGCCGCCTCGAAGCAGAAGCCGCCATCCCGTTCGAGCCCCTCGCGACGCCCCCCGTCGAATCCCATCGCGACGCCACCAAACCCCGAGCGCCACACTCGAGAAGACCACCGCCGACCCTGACATCGACCCCCCCCCCCCCCCGCTCCTCTGTAAGTTTTAATTTTATTTTATTTTTGTTTATTTTATTTTTATTTTATATATAAACTGATTTGTTTAAATTTTTTTTTAGTTTAAAACTGAGATTTTTAAAGTTTAAAACTGAGATTTTTAAAGTTTAAAACTGAGATTTTTTTTTTGTTTAAAACTGAAATTTTTATAAAGTTTAAAACTGAGATTTATAAAATAATTTTAAAACTGTTTTTATAAAACCGAATTTAAAACTGAAAATGTTTAAAATAAAAACTGATTTTGATTTTTTTAAAAAGGTTTAAAAACAGTGATTTTGAAAAAGGTTTAAACACAGTTTTTTTTAAAAGGATTAAAAAAAAATGAATTGATTTTTAAAAGTATAAAACTGAATGTTTATAAAGAATAGAAACTGATTTTTGTTTTAAATTATTAAAACTGATTTATAAATAAAGAAATAAAACTGATTTGTAAATAAAGAAATAAAACTGATTTTTTTTAAAAGAAATAAAACTGATTTTGTTTTTAAAAATGGTTTAAATATTAAATAGGAAAGGTTTAAACTTTAATGGAACAAGATCTGAACTTTAAATAGGAAAAGGCATATTTTTATATGTTGAAAGCAAAAGTAAAAATCATATTTTTATATGTTGAAAGTCGAAGTAAAAATTCGATTTTTATATATTGAATAGCATAGTAAAAATTCTATTTTTACATGTGTAGAGAATACGGGCGAAAGCAACAAAAGGCGAAGATTTCTATTAGGAAGAGTCGTGCAATTGGATAGCTATTGGTGAGATTTCTGATTTAAAATTTATATATATACGTGTGAAATGAAAGTGAATAGCTATATATAAATTGCTATATATAAATATAAATATATATATATATATACGCCCCCTCGTCCACAAACCATGGACGATATTTATTGGTTGAAATTGTTGTGAAAATTGAATGATTGTTTGGGATTGTTTGTGATGGATATTGGTTGATTGTGGTTGAAAAATACCCGTTTGTGGTTGTGAAATATTTGGTTGAAACCACTTAGGATTAGTTTATGGAAATGAAATAAATATATACATGCCGCCTGCGTGCGAACTAGATGCATGATTCCCATTGTCAAAAACCGCGAGGTTTTAAGGTAGAGCGAGGAGCCGTACTAGGGACGGTGCCAGTGTAACTACCCTGCCGTTATGCTGCCGAAATTTTGAATAATATTTGTGTGTTTGAATTATTTTCATATGCTTAAACTATATTTATTCCTTATATAGAAAACATTCATGTGTTGAATTGATATTCATTCGTTGTTTAGAAATTCATGTGTTGAATGGTATTCATATTTTGAAATAAATTGTTCGATAATAAACATCACATTTTTATCTATATATAGAAACTATAGAAAACATTCATGTGTTGAATTGATATTCATTCGTTGTTTAGAAATTCATGTGTTGAATGGTATTCATATTTTGAAATAAATTGTTCGATAATAAAAATCACATTTTTATCTATATATAAAAACTATAGAAAACATTCATGTGTTGAATTGATATTCATTCGTTGTTTAGAAATTCATGTGTTGAATGGTATTCATATTTTGAAATAAACTGTTTGATAATAAAAATCACCTTTTATCGACTATATGAACTATATAGAAAAATAGTGTTTTGAAATGAATTGTTTTACAATAAAAATCACATTTTTATTGTATGCATAAAACGTTGAAATGTGAAGTGTTAAAAATAGTCACTTGTTCAAAATAAACATATATGAGTTGAAATATTCATTAATTAGCTAATGAAATGATTTGCACCTATTTATGTAACATTAGAATGAATGGAGTTTTTAAACCCAATAGAAATCAAATATGAAGTTGAATAGAAAATGAAAAATGATAAGAACTGTATATATATGTACATGCAATATTCATTGAACAGGTTATAGCAAAGGGGCTAGAGAAGAGGAATAAAATTTTGTGCCCGACAAATAGGTACACATTTACTGATTTGTTTGGGTGATGATTTTGAGCCTATTGGCTAGCCGCTTGGCTTCTTCTTTTTCTTTTTGAGATTAGAAGGACCGGGACGCTATTTGCGATTTCCCGACGCTCCCGGTGCAGGGGAGGTTATGGCGAAATTTTTCCAAAATTTAAGGTGTTAGAAAAATTTTTGAAGTGAAAACGATATAGAAATCATTGAATGAACTATATTTATATAACTATATAAATATAAATAAAATTAAAACGAAACGAAGCCGTGCAGTTCGTATTTTGAAACCGTGATTTCAAGCGACTAGTACGGGAAATCCGACCATTGGATTTTCCCGAAATCTCAACCGTCGGGTTCGCCTTGGAATAATCTTTCCAACGGCACCAACCTTGTAAAAATCCAACGGTTGGATTGTCTGGAATGTTTAATTCAAATCTGAAGAAAAACAGCGCCAGAAGCGATTATATTTATATATATATAAATATAATTATATATTTAATCGAATAACGACGCTGCAGTTCGTATTTTGGAATCGAAAATTCAAACGATTGTACCGGGAGATCCGACCGTCGGATTTTCCCGAAACTGGAACCGTTGGGTTCGTTTTGAAAAGACCTTCCTAATGATGTAAATTTTGTGAAGGTCCAACGGTTAGATTTTCAGATATGTGTAAATCAAATCTGAAGAAAAACAGCGCCACGGCCGCCTTATGGCCCGAAGCGTCGTTTTGAATAAAATGGCTATTTTAAAATAAATAAAAATAGCGATAAATAGTTATAAAATATCGTAAGCGATATGGAATGGAAATAAACTGAATTTGCTTGATTTATGTGATGTTTGATGGTTGAATGTGTTTGGTGTGAAAACTATATTAAAGAACACAATTGGTGTTGTCGAATAATTTAACCATTGAAATAAATCGATTTGAAATTCTAAATATACGTGAATTATTTGAAAAGGCCGAGTTAATTCTCATTTCGAATAATCGACTGACGATTGAAATTCGAAGATGAAGACGATGGTCGAAGACCGGAGATCTTCACCTCGTTTGGATGGTAACCGAGGTCCTGATTGGGAGGCATCCCGAAATATGGATAATGAGTGGTGATCGTTCAGACGTACGTGTTGATCGAAGGGTTTGCGAGGTATTTAGTGCCTCCGGTTTCGTTCAGACCCAGAACGGACTTGTAAATGGACTGTGTGTCCGACATTGGAATTTGTTCTGTGTGATTGATAGCCATCAGTTGCACGGTGTGAATTGCCTGTGTGGCATGCTAAGATGCAGTGATCAGGACTTCTGTTGAAAAAGCAAAGTCTTGTGGTGATGATCAAAGCACCGCCTGTGTGGCGTAGCTTTGTGTATAACGTAAATTCGCGAGCCTCACACCCCGGTATGAACCTAAAACGGGAGGAAGGACCTCAGGGAGGACATGCGTTTCTTTCTAGCTAGGGTGGTGTCAGTGACCTACCAGCCCTGACATTTATATACTTTTCACCTATGTGGTTGTTGCTGTTGCGAGGCGCCTCGGTTTGATCGGACGATCCGGGTCCGATGGAGTCATTCGTTGGCTCGTTTACGCCCCAAAGGGCGGGGAAACGTATTGTTCAGGCATTTTAATCCACATCGGTGGACCGGCCCTGACGATCCAAGGGTCGATGCGCTCTGACCCTGTGGCTCGGGCTAGAGAGTCACGAAGTCGGTAAGGACTATCTTTTGCCTTGGTTCATGACGGAAATCCAATTTCCAAATACGTGACGATGCGATTTTGATTGTATACCTATATATGGCGACATAGTGGTATGGGGCATTAATGCCGTCTATGATTGATAGTTATGATTTGAAATTGTTTTCAAAACATATAAACACTAGCAATAATATCAAATGCCTTTGTTTTATTCGTATCAAGCATATTTTGGCCGTTATAAGGTAAAAACTCTATCCTCCGGTTTGCGTTGCATTGTGTGATGGGAACTGAGTCTTATAACGGCTTCATTCTTATAAGAAGCATAGCGATGTTTAAAAGAAAGATTTGTTTTAAAGCACTGGCAATCCAATGGAGTAAACCCGTTCCACGAAAGTGGCGTGGTCCTGTGATTAGCCAATTATATATGTGTTGAGTAGATTTCTCATACCAGTCCCATGACTGACTCGTAGTTTGTTTCACTCTCAAACTCGGGTGCCCCTTTTTCCACACGGGCAGCCTTGTATTCAGGTTTAGCTGGTTCTTTCTGGATAGCTAGAGCTGAAGATGGATTCTATCATTTATTTCTTTTTATGCTGTTCAGCTCCTATTGTACATATTTTGTTTATTTCCGCTGTAGACATTTATGTATAGCTGAACTGTATTTGTACTAAGTAAGATCCTGTATACTGTGTAACTCTGATGATTACTTTTATCCAGTATATTTTGTTGTTCATTCTGGTGTATTTATTTAATTCTGTTCTGCTATTATATGATTCTGTGTTATATTCCAAAAGATAACCTTGTTTCCGTGAGAACGGGAAATCGGGTCGTCTCATTTACCCTAAACAGAAATCTAAACCTTTCGCTTCTAAAAATATAATCTTTTCATATAGAAAAATATAATCTTTCCTAAACTAAAAGTCATATTTTTGCGTCCTTATACATATAATAAAAGTCGAATTTTATTTCAAATTCATATACATAAAAAAAATCGAACTTTTCATATGTATAATCCAAGCTTTTCATTGAATTAAAACCAAAGAACAAAACTTACATCGATTGGGTTTTTTTCTTCAATCGAGGGGGGTTCCCTTTGCTGCGTTCGGATTGGAAAGAGGGGGGAGGAGGAAGAAAGTGGGGGGAAGCTGGGGTGGGGGCGTTTGGGGATTTCGAGGTGGACAAAGGGAAAGGAGGAGGACGCGTAGAAGGAGGGAAGGGATCGAAGGGTGGCGCGGAAGGCTGGAACGGTGGATTGGGGGCGGAGCGTTTTCAATTGGAGGAGGGGAGAATGGAGCGAGAGTGAGGGAGTCGGTGGAGGAGGGCTCCTCACCGGAGGCGGCGCTGGTAGAGGGCCCGCGTTGGAGGCCAGGCGACGGCTTCCGCCTTCCTCGATCTTTCTTCTCCTTTTTTTTTATTTCGATTGAATCTGAGAGGAGAGAGAGTATAGAGGGGGAAGGACTTTATGTATTATTATTTTATTTATTTATTTTTCCACCAAAAAGTTGACTTTTCATATGATCTCTAAACGAGGCCCAACGACTGTCGCCCCTAGCTAATTACCCCCATTCTGAACACAATGGGATATGTATCGTAAGCGGATTCGATCGTTTCGGCCAGTTTTTGTCAAAATCAACATATAACTCTAAATATTGAATTTGAACGTGCATTTCAATTTACCCGGGCCACATACTAACCCTAAAAATTTCAAAAAAATATTTTCTAGCTTCGTATTGACGATACAGTCCTAACAAAACTTGTTTCGTCGAATTCTGAGACCGTTTGGAAAATGGCCATTTTCTAGCCGATTAAAATCAACTAAAACTGGTCAAACGCGTTTTTCTTTGCCACGCTCACATACTGATTCGAAAAATTATGAAATTTGGAATTTAGCAGTAATTTGACATCGCGGATCCAACAAAAGTGGTTTCGTCGAAATCCGAGGTCGTTTGCAAAATGGCTATTTTTAAGGGCCTGAATTCCATACGGACTATTCTGAAATTTCAACTGGACATAACTTCTGATCCCCGCTATGAAATTTTGATGTTTCGGATTCGTTGGAAAGATATCCTCAATTAGATTCCATTATTTTTTGTTTTGCTAAAATCCAGTTTATTTTGCACCCGGTACATTTATTTGAAATTTGAAATCGAATTATCGAACTACCACGCCATTTTCAATTCCTTTTATAATTAAAATAAAATTTTATATTCTAATGACGATGCTTATAAATATATACGTTCGAATTCTATTCAAAATAAATTTATCATCGATATTATTTAAAATAATTCATTTTAAATATAGAAAATTCATCAAAATTGCCAAAATAAAAATTTTAAATTGGCTCGCATTTCCGGGTTATTACAATCTCCCCCACTTAAAACATTTCGTCCTCGAAAAGGAACGAAGCCGAAAGTTGTTTAACAATTCAACTCAACTTTCCATATTTTCATTACGGCTTCAGTTCTTCAACTTTTCAGTTTCTAAGAACTTTTCAGTTTCTAAGAAATTTTCAATTTTTTTTTCAAAAATTTGGATAACACCCTAAATTTTTGAAAAATTTCGCCATAACATCCCCTGCACCGGGGACTTCGGGATATTTCATATAGCCTCCCATGGCCTTCTTCAATCCAAAAGAAAACGAAAAGGCTAAGCGGCTAGCCAATCGGCTCATAAAATCACCATCACCCAAACAAAGCAGTAAGTTATGGTAAACATGTACCTATTTGTCGGGCAAACAATTTTATTCTTCTGCTCTAGCCTCCTTGCTATGACCTGTTCAATGTAAGTACATGTATATGCAAGCAAATGCGACCAATTTTCAATACACTCACTATTTGGATCAGATTGGCATAATGATTCAAAATTTCAAACAAATAAACAACCAACACAACCATCAATCAATTAGTTGACTATCATTTCAAATTCATAACTTTGATATATATACATAAAGAAAATCATGTTTTAGATGCCAAATCACAACAATAAATCTATATAGTTTCGGTTCTCACACCAGTCTAATGGAAATATATAGATATCACACCTTCGTCACTCGAAAATAAATACTGGTGATGGTTGTAACAACCCGTAAAATGCGAGCCAGTTTGAAATTTTTATTTTGGCGATTTTAGCGAATTTTGAATATTTAAAATGAATTATTTTAAATAAAATCGACGTGAAATTTATTTTGAATATAATTCGACGTATATATTTATATACGTCGTCGTTAGAATATAAATAATTATATATAATTATAAATAGAATTGAAAATGGCGCGGTAGTTCGATAATTCGATTTCAAACTTCAATTGAATGTACCGGGTGCAAAACAATCCGGATTTTAGTGAAACCAAAAACATTAGGATCTATTGGATGATATCTTTCCAACGAATCCGACAGATCAAGATTTCATAGCGGGAATCAAAAGATATGTCCAGTTAAAAATTCTGAATAGTCGCTATGGAATTCAGGCCCTTAAAAATGGAAATTTTGCAAATGACCTCGGATTTCGACGAAACCACTTTTGTTGGGTCCGTGATGTCGAATTATTGCTAGGTTTCAAATTTCATAATTTTTCGAATCAATATGTGAGCGTGGCAAAGGAAAACGCATTTGACCAGTTTCAGTTGAATTTAATCGACTGGAAAATGGCCATTTTTCCAACGGTCTCAGAATTCGACGAAACTAGTTTTGTTAGGACCGTATCTTTAATACGAAGCTAGAAAATATTTTTCTGCATTTTTTAGAGTTAGTATGTGACCCCGGTAAATTGAAATGCGCGTTCAAATTCAATATATAGAGTTATATGTTGATTTTGACGAAAACTAATCGAAACAGCCGAATCAGCTTGCGATACATATCCCATTGCGTTCGGAATGGGGGTAATAAGCTAGGGACGACAGGCGGTGGACCACGTTTAGAGGTCGTTTGTGAAAGTCAACTTTTTGCAATTAAAAATAAATAAATTAAATAATATAAATTTTATAAAAGCCCCCCCTTTTACTTCTTCTTTCCCGATTCAGTATAAAAAAAAAGAGAGAGAGACGAGGGCAACGGGGGGGGGGGGGGGGGGGGGGAGCCGCCGCCGCCACATCGCCCCCCCCCCCGCGACGCCGCTGTCGCTGCTTCCTCTTCTTCTCCTCCTCCTTCTTCCTCCGCCTCGCCACTCCCCCCCCCCCCTGCGCGCAACCCCCATCGCGCCAGCAACCGCACCCCCTCCCGCCTGAAACCCTAGCCGACAACCCCGACCTCCTCCACCCCGCTGGCCACCACCGCCGACCCCAAACGCCCCTCCCTCGGCCTCCGCTCGACTGTCGAACCCCCTCCCTCTTATAAAAAAAACACTGTAAGTCTTCTATTAGTTAGTATTTATTTATTTTGCTATTAAAATTTTGTATGAACCATTATGATTTAGAATTGATTTTTACTGTCATAAAGGATTTGATTTCTAAATGTAAGAGACTTGATTTTGAAGAAAATATAGAAAGACAAGATTTTAGAATAAAAAAAGAGTTGATTTTTATGAACAAGCTAAGATTTTTATTTGTTCATTAGCTAAGAGAGGAAAAGAAGTGATTTTTAATAATAGAAATATGATTTCTATATTTATAAAATTCTAAAAATATAATCTTTACTATATAGAAGATGTAAAAATATGATTTTTATATTTTTAAAGAAGTGAAAATATAATTTTTACATGATAGGAATATTAAAAATATCATCTTTTTATAGGTAGCAAAATAAAATGTGATTTCTATAGGGATGGAATTGAAAAGGTAAAATCTTTAAAAATAAAAAGACGATATTTTAATGTTAGTAAAGGCGAAAACTTTATTTTTGTAAAGGCGAAAACTTAATTTTTATAAAGGCGAAAACTTTATTTTTATAAAGGCGAAAACTTTATTTTTATAAAGGCGAAAACTTTATTTTTATAAAGGCAAAAACTTCATTTTTATAAAGGCGAAATCTATATTTTTATAAAGGCGAAATCTTTTATATTTAAAAAGGCGAGAGCTTTATATAGAAAACATCGAAGTAAAAATTCAATTTTTAAATATATGAAGTGATTATAAAAATATGATTTTTAAATTGAAAGTAAACAAATAAAAATGTGACTTTTATTTTAAAGACATCAAAATATAAAAATGTGTGATTTTTATATATGTAGTGACTACGGGCAACGAAGATGGAAGAAAAGGCGAGAACGACGAAGATCTCTACAATAGGAGTGTCGTGGTATCGGATAGCTTTCGGTGAGAACTTCTCACTCTTCAATTTCTTTTTCTAGTTATATATATATATACTAGGATGCGGACGGTGCTTAGTAGCACCCGACACCCGTCATCCACAGACCATGGATGGCTTGCTTGTTAAATTGTTTGGTTGAGTAGTTGGTTAGTTTATTTGGTTAGAATTGAATTGTTTGGTGAAATGAAATTGATTTGATTGATGTGTGAATGGCGTGGGCCTTCACTAGACCGGGGATAAGGCTAGGCCTCGTCCCGTTTCTAGTATCGTGCCGTTATGCCGCCGAAATTTTCTAAAATATGTTACAAAAATGAAAATATCATTTTTATTGTGTAAATGAACTGAATAGGAATTCATGTGTTGAAATAAAATATTTTATCGTTAAAAATATAAATTTTAACGTGAATGTGAATAAATAAATATTTATAAACAAATCGACCGATTTGTTTATATACACTGATTTGACTGATATTGATTGGGTCGATAAATTTAACACATCGCCCAACTGCACAAACAAAAATATGTGTTTGTTGGTTTGAAACCCCACACGGGTGTTGGGATGATATTTGACGTACACTAATCCCAATTATTTGATTATTGTCGATCGATTGGTCGACAGACTGTGTAAGCGTCGATTATTTATATTTGATGCTTATGCAGTTGTGTGGTGCACTTTGGATGATGGTTGATTGTTTATCAATGCTATTATATACATGTGTTGTATGGAATCCATATAATTAACGTTATATGGTGATTGATTGGGCCTCATTCCAATCGGGACAACAATGAATATTATAAAATAAAAGTCATATGTTGAATATAAAAATAGTCATGTGTTGACGATGTTCATGTGTTGAGTGAAGTATTTTATACAATGAAATTTACATCTTTATCATATTTAAAATTAGAACTACTTCCCAGTAGAAGTCTAATTAAAAATCAAACGATAGATACCATAGTTTTATAAAATATTTTACATAACAAAAATAGTGATGTGTTGACAGTACTCATGCGTTGAGATTAGTCAGGTGTTGGAAGAAATATAGATTCATGTGTTGAATAGAATAAATATTCATTTGTTGAATAGGATAACGAATTTATTGAAATATATAAAGCCGGGTTGATTAGAGTTGCGCTATTTTGACGTGAACGATATTTATATCGACTATATTCGTTTTTATAATGAATATAGAAAAGAAGTGATTTCAAAATATAACATTTTGAAAATATTATCATTTATATAGTAATGATATGAAATATCCAATTTTGATTAGAAATTGAAATAGGGTTGAAATGGTTTTGAAACGAAGTTAAAACGATTTATAAAATACGTTTTAAAAGGAAATTGACGAAATATATATAATATATATATTATATATAATGGCCTGAATAGAACGCGCCGCTCCGCGGCAGTTCGTAAATTTCGACCATTGACTTCGAATTGACGTTGCGGGAGATCCGACCGTCGGATTCTCCTAAAACCGGAACCGTTGGGTTCATATCGAAAAGAGCTTTCCAATGAATATTAGAAATTTGAAATCTAACGGTTGGACTTGGAATTATGTCCAAATCAAATTTGAAAAAGTTCGATGTAAGTGCAGTCCGATGGCCGTTGTTGGAAATCGACTGTACGGGCCTTGATAAAATTAATAAAAATATTAATAATTTGTGTAAAATCATAATATGTGAATTGGAAAGAACTGGGATGAAGAATTCCACATTTGAAATGATAAAAATAGATTTTTGTCGAAATGAACTAGTTTTGAACTAGAATTAAAATCAATTTATTTGTGAAATAAATAAATTGAATTTGAAAGTGATTTTAAAAATAATCAATATTCCCAATATGTGGATTGGACTGGAGTTGAATCGAAATTATCTTCGGGATATTTCGATGTTGGATTTCGTGACTATACAGATATTGTTATGGGAATTTGAAAGATATATTTTATATCGTTATTTCCAATACAATATATGTTGGTTTCAGAATTTGATATTGAATATAAGCCGATATATTTTCTATTCAGAGCCTTGTATTTAATATCAAATGTGATTTGGGTTTGTCGTGAATCGTGTTTTAGAAGACATTGGTTCTTTAACCCAACTAAAGACATAATATTGATTTTTGAGAAGATTAAAACTAAATGGAGTTTTAATGAATCTTTAATTAGATTAAAAAGTGAATTGATAATTTAAATTATCAAATCTGAAAAGTGATCGAGAGTGGAGTATCACCAGTTTTGCTCCAAAGCGATAGTTAAATCTTTAATTAGATTTGAACGTGAAATGGTAATTAATTTACCGATAACACCGTAGTGTTAGATATGGAGTATTACCAGATTTCTCCATGGGATATATAGGTTAGGATTGGGAAATAAAATAAATAATTACTTCGGTGTGGTTCGTTAATCCCGACTAGTTTGAAATGATATCCAAAGGGAGATTAAAGAATAAATTTAGAAGAATTTATCTTGGATAAAATTAATGGGAACTTTTCCCTAAGAATGTGATTTTGTGAATAAAAGAATATTCTGAATTGGAATGAGGCGTTTGTTGTGTTTGTGTAACATTTGTTTATCATATACGTGGGTTATTCAGAAAGGCCGGGTTTATACCCATTCTGAATAACCGATTCGACGAGATGTCGAAGATGAAGACGGTGGTTGAAGACCGGAAGTCTTCACATCGTTTGGGTGATTACTGATGATCTTGATTGGGCTGTTCACCCAGGATGAGGGAATCAGTTGGTGATCGTCCAGACGTACCTGGAGATGGATGGATATGCGAGGAATGTGCCTCCGGTTTCGTTCAGACCCAGAACGAACTTGTAAATGGATTGTGTGTCTGACATTGGATTTTATTCTGTGTTGATTGATCTCTATTAAATATACATCTGTTTGGCGGTAGAGAATTTATTCTCTTGCTTAACGCCCTTCTCTGAGACGTACGAGCTCAGAGGTTGTATATCGATGGACATCAGTCGCATGGAGTGAATTGCCAATGTGGCACGCGTAAGTGGCAATTGATCAAGGCTTCTGTTGAAAAGCAAAGTCTTATGGTTGATGATCAAAGCATGGCCTGTGTGGCGTAGCTTTGTGTATAACGTGAATTCGCGAGCCTCACACCTCGGTATGAGTCAAAAACGGGATACGGACCCAAGGAGTGCACGACGTTTCTTTCTAGCTAGGGTGGTGTCAGTGACCTACCAGCCCTGACATTTATATACTTTTCACTTGTGTGGTTGTTGGATACGAGGCGCCTCGGATATAGGTCTGTAAGGACCGGGAAACGTGTGTTCAGGAATTGCCAATCCTCAAAAGTAAGAGAGGACCGGCCTTGGAGGATCCAGGGATTGCTGTGTGCGGTCCCGAGGCATTTGCTAGAGTGTCTCGAACGCGGAGAGGAGCTTGCCCCTTGCCTCGGCTCATGACGGAAATCCAATTTCCAATACGTGATAGTGCGGTTTTATTTGTAGAACCTAGTATGGCGACATAGTGGTATGGGTCATTCATGCCGCCTATGATTGATATTTATGATTGAAATTGTTTTGACACTATACACCTATAATAGTATCAAATAATTTGTTTTAAACGTATCAAGCATGCTTTGGCTGTTATAAGGTAAAAACCCTATCCTCCGGGTTGCGTTGCATTGTGTGATGGGACCTGGGTCTTATAACAGCTTCATTTTTCTTTATTTAGCATTGCGCTGTTTGTTCTATGCACTGGTATTCTTGGGAGGAAACCCGTTCCGTATTATACGGCGTGGTCCCTTGATTTACCAAACTTTAAAACCAATATTAATAACTGTTTTAGTTCTCACACCAGTCCCATGACTGACCTGGAGTTTATTGTTTTAACCTAAACTCTGGGTGCCCCTATTTTCCGCACGGGCAGCTAGTAGTTTTGGTTTTGCAGATTTATATTCACAGGGTCCTGATTTACAGCTGGAACGATGCTCGGAAAGCTCTGTATCCGTGCATTACTTTCAGTTGTGCTTTTGTATTATTTTCCGCTGCTATGTAATTTATTGTAATCTCTGATATTTATCGAATGTAATTTATTTATTTATACTCTGTATATTCATGTATCTGATGGAATTGTTGTAATAACAATGAAATGTTCTTCCGTCTGCGTTCTATTTTGTCTTGTACTCAAATTCTATCCGCGCTTTCCTTCACGGGAAGTTCGGGTCGTCTCAGTTTGGTATCAGAGCTTTGGTTTACAGAGCTCGAGAACAAGACACATTAGAACCATACGAAAGAATTCATCAGATATTGGATTAGCAACATCCAATTAGAATTACTCGTTAGAGATAGGATCAGTAGTATCCTAGAACGGGTGTGAAGAGTATATTTTTCAAATGAAAACAATTTTGTTTTAAAATTTAAATCGTTTTATACGTATTTGAATATTTATTTATATTGAAATGGACAATCGAGTATATAAAGATTTCGCGTATACGCGTCATGAACGTATAGTCGAAGTTTTAATATACTGGGTAGATATAGAATCACATTCTAGATACCCGGGGATAATTCTGGTGATGTGGCCACATCATCAGTATTTATGTTCGTGTTTCGAAGGTGTGATATCTATATATTTCCATTAGACTGGTGTGAGAACCAAAACTTATATAGCTAGAACACATTGTTGTGAATTGGCATCAAAACATGATTTTCTGTATATATATCAAAATTATGAATTTGAAACTCTAATCCACTAATTGATTGATGTTTGTGTTGTTTGTTCATTTGTTTGATAATTTTAACCATTTATGCCTAATTGTATCAAATATTGAATTGTATTGAAAATTGGTCGCATTTGCTTGCATATACATATACTTACATTGAACAGGTCATAGCAAGGAGGCTAGAGCAGAGAATAAAATTTGTTTGCCCGACAAATAGGTACATGTTTACTACATAATTTACTGTTTTGTTTGGGTGATGATGATTTTATGAGCCTATTGGCTAGCCGCTTGGCTTTTTCTTTTTCTTTTTGAGATCTGAAGGACCGGGGAAGCTATTTGAAATTCCCCGATGCTCCCGGTGCAGGGGAGGTTATGGCGAAATTTTTCAAAAATTTAGGGTGTTAGCCAAATTTTTGAAATTTTGAAAATTCTCAGAAACTGAAAAGTTGGAGAATGGAAGCCAGATCGAACATAGTGTTGAATAATCAAACCACTTTCGACTTTGTTCCTTTTCGGGGACGAAAAGTTTTAAGTGGGGGAGATTGTAACAACCTGTAAAATGCGAGCCAGTTTGAAAATTTTATTTTGGCGATTTTAGCAAATTTTTATATTTAAAATGAATTATTTTAAATAAAATCGACGTGAAATTTATTTTGAATATAATTTGACGTATATATTTATATACGTCGTCGTTAGAATATAAATAATTATATATAATTATAAATAGAATTGAAAATGGCGCGGTAGTTCGATAATTCGATTTCAAACTTCAATTGAATGTACCGGGTGCAAAACAATCCGGATTTTAGTGAAACCAAAAACATTAGGATCTATTGGATGATATCTTTCCAACGAATCTGACAGATCAAGATTTCATAGCGGGAATCAAAAGATATGTCCAGTTAAAAATTCTGAATAGTTGCTATGGAATTCAGGCCCTTAAAAATTGAAATTTTGCAAATGACCTCGGATTTCGACGAAACCACTTTTGTTGGGTCCGTGATGTCGAATTATTGCTAGGTTTCAAATTTCATAATTTTTCGAATCAATATGTGAGCGTGGCAAAGGAAAACGTATTTGACCAGTTTCAGTTGAATTTAATCGACTGGAAAATGGCCATTTTTCCAACGGTCTCAGAATTCGACGAAACTAGTTTTGTTAGGACCGTATCTTTAATACAAAGCTAGAAAATATTTTTCTGCAATTTTTAGAGTTAGTATGTGACCCCGGTAAATTGAAATGCGCGTTCAAATTCAATATATAGAGTTATATGTTGATTTTGACGAAAACTAATCGAAACAGCCGAATCAGCTTGCGATACATATCCCATTGTGTTCGGAATGGGGGTAATACGCTAAGGACGACAGGCGGTGGACCTCGTTTAGAGGTCGTTTGTGAAAGTCAACTTTTTGCAATTAAAAATAAATAAATTAAATAATATAAATTTTATAAAAGCCCCCCCTTTTACTTCTTCTTTCCCGATTCAGTATAAAAAAAAAGAAGAGAGAGAGAGACGAGGGCGACGGGGGGGGAGAGCCGCCGC
The DNA here is from genome assembly GCA_030737875.1 of Allium sativum. NCBI lineage: Eukaryota > Viridiplantae > Streptophyta > Magnoliopsida > Asparagales > Amaryllidaceae > Allium > Allium sativum. The sequence continues at coordinate 174,823,292 of CM060913.1, read as the reverse complement.
CGCCACATCGCGCCCCCCCCCCCAGCGCCGCCGCCGCCGCTGCTTCCTCTTCTTCTCCTCCTCCTTCTTCCTCCACCTCGCCACTCCCCCCCTGCGCGCAACCCCCATCGCGCCAGCAACCGCACCCCCTCCCGCCTGAAACCCTAGCCGACAACCCCGACCTCCTCCATCCCGCTGGCCACCACCGCCGACCCCAAACGCCCCTCCCTCAGCCTCCGCTCGACTGTCGAACCCCCTCCCTCTTATAAAAAAAACACTGTAAGTCTTCTATTAGTTAGTATTTATTTATTTTGCTATTAAAATTTTGTATGAACCATTATGATTTAGAATTGATTTTTACTGTCATAAAGGATTTGATTTCTAAATGTAAGAGACTTGATTTTGAAGAAAATATAGAAAGACAAGATTTTAGAATAAACAAAGAGTTGATTTTTATGAACAAGCTAAGATTTTTATTTATTCATTAGCTAAGAGAGGAAAAGAAGTGATTTTTAATAATAGAAATATGATTTCTATATTTATAAAATTCTAAAAATATAATCTTTACTATATAGAAGATGTAAAAATATGATTTTTATATTTTTAAAGAAGTGAAAATATAATTTTTACATGATAGGAATATTAAAAATATAATCTTTTTATAGGTAGCAAAATAAAATGTGATTTCTATAGGGATGGAATTGAAAAGGTAAAATCTTTAAAAATAAAAAGACGATATTTTAATGTTAGTAAAGGCGAAAACTTTATTTTTGTAAAGGCGAAAACTTTATTTTTATAAAGGCGAAAACTTTATTTTTATAAAGGCGAAAACTTTATTTTTATAAAGGCGAAAACTTCATTTTTATAAAGGCGAAATCTATATTTTTATAAAGGCGAAATCTTTATATTTAAAAAGGCGAGAGCTTTATATAGAAAACATCGAAGTAAAAATTCGATTTTTAAATATATGAAGTGATTATAAAAATATGATTTTTAAATTGAAAGTAAACAAATAAAAATGTGACTTTTATTTTAAAGACATCAAAATATAAAAATGTGTGATTTTTATATATGTAGTGACTACGGGCAACGAAGATGGAAGAAAAGGCGAGAACGACGAAGATCTCTACAATAGGAGTGTCGTGGTATTGGATAGCTTTCGGTGAGAACTTCTCACTCTTCAATTTCTTTTTCTAGTGATATATATATACTAGGATGCAGACGGTGCTTAGTAGCACCCGACACCCGTCATCCACAGACCATGGATGGCTTGCTTGTTAAATTGTTTGGTTGAGTAGTTGGTTAGTTTATTTGGTTAGAATTGAATTGTTTGGTGAAATGAAATTGATTTGATTGATGTGTGAATGGCGTGGGCCTTCACTAGACCGGGGATAAGGCTAGGCCTCGTCTCGTTTCTAGTATCGTGCCGTTATGCCGCCGAAATTTTCTAAAATATGTTACAAAAATGAAAATATCATTTTTATTGTGTAAATGAACTGAATAGGAATTCATGTGTTGAAATAAAATATTTTATCGTTAAAAATATAAATTTTAACGTGAATGTGAATAAATAAATATTTATAAACAAATCGACCGATTTGTTTATATACACTGATTTGACTGATATTGATTGGGTCGATAAATTTAACACATCGCCCAACTGCACAAACAAAAATATGTGTTTGTTGATTTGAAACCCCACACGGGTGTTGGGATGATATTTGACGTACACTAATCCCAATTATTTGATTATTGTCGATCGATTGGTCGACAGACTGTGTAAGCGTCGATTATTTATATTTGATGCTTATGCAGTTGTGTGGTGCACTTTGGATGATGGTTGATTGTTTATCAATGCTATTATATACATGTGTTGTATGGAATCCATATAATTAACGTTATATGGTGATTGATTGGGCCTCATTCCAATCGGGACAACAATGAATATTATAAAATAAAAGTCATGTGTTGAATATAAAAATAGTCATGTGTTGACGATGTTCATGTGTTGAGTGAAGTATTTTATACAATGAAATTTACATCTTTATCATATTTAAAATTAGAACTACTTCCCAGTAGAAGTCTAATTAAAAATCAAACGATAGATACCATAGTTTTATAAAATATTTTACATAACAAAAATAGTGATGTGTTGACAGTACTCATGCGTTGAGATTAGTCAGGTGTTGGAAGAAATATAGATTCATGTGTTGAATAGAATAAATATTCATTTGTTGAATAGGATAACGAATTTATTGAAATATATAAAGCCGGGTTGATTAGAGTTGCGCTATTTTGACGTGAACGATATTTATATCGACTATATTCGTTTTTATAATGAATATAGAAAAGAAGTGATTTCAAAATATAACATTTTGAAAATATTATCATTTATATAGTAATGATATGAAATATCCAATTTTGATTAGAAATTGAAATAGGGTTGAAATGGTTTTGAAACGAAGTTAAAACGATTTATAAAATATGTTTTAAAAGGAAATTGACGAAATATATATAATATATATATATTATATATAATGGCCTGAATAGAACGCGCCGCTCCGCGGCAGTTCGTAAATTTCGACCATTGACTTCGAATTGACGTTGCGGGAGATCCGACCGTCGGATTCTCCTAAAACCGGAACCGTTGGGTTCGTATCGAAAAGAGCTTTCCAATGAAAATTAGAAATTTGAAATCTAACGGTTGGACTTGGAATTATGTCCAAATCAAATTTGAAAAAGTTCGATGTAAGTGCAGTCCGATGGCCGTTGTTGGAAATCGACTGTACGGGCCTTGATAAAATTAATAAAAATATTAATAATTTGTGTAAAATCATAATATGTGAATTGGAAAGAACTGGGATGAAGAATTCCACATTTGAAATGATAAAAATAGATTTTTGTCGAAATGAACTAGTTTTGAACTAGAATTAAAATCAATTTATTTGTGAAATAAATAAATTGAATTTGAAAGTGATTTTAAAAATAATCAATATTCCCAATATGTGGATTGGACTGGAGTTGAATCGAAATTATCTTCGGGATATTTCGATATTGGATTTCGTGACTATACAGATATTGTTATGGGAATTTGAAAGTTATATTTTATATCGTTATTTCCAATACGATATATGTTGGTTTCAGAATTTGATATTGAATATAAGCCGATATATTTTCTATTCAGAGCCTTGTATTTAATATCAAATGTGATTTGGGTTTGTCGTGAATCGTGTTTTAGAAGACATTGGTTCTTTAACCCTGTTAAAGACATAATATTGATTTTTGAGAAGATTAAAACTAAATGGAGTTTTAATGAATCTTTAATTAGATTAAAAAGTGAATTGATAATTTAAATTATCAAATCTGAAAAGTGATCGAGAGTGGAGTATCACCAGTTTTGCTCCAAAGCGATAGTTAAATCTTTAATTAGATTTGAATGTGAAATGGTAATTAATTTTACCGATAACACCATAGTGTTAGATATGGAGTATTACCAGATTTCTCCATGGGATATATAGGTTGGGATTGGGAAATAAAATAAATAATTACTTCGGTGTGGTTCGTTAGACCCGACTAGTTTGAAATGATATCCAAAGGGAGATTAAAGAATAAATTTAGAAGAATTTATCTTGGATAAAATTAATGGGAACTTTTCCCTAAGAATGTGATTTTGTGAATAAAAGAATATTCTGAATTGGAATGAGGCGTTTGTTGTGTTTGTGTAACATTTGTTTATCATATACGTGGGTTATTCAGAAAGGCCGGGTTTATACCCATTCTGAATAACCGATTCGACGAGATGTCGAAGATGAAGACGGTGGTTGAAGACCGGAAGTCTTCACATCGTTTGGGTGATTACTGATGATCTTGATTGGGCTGTTCACCCAGGATGAGGGAATCAGTTGGTGATCGTCCAGACGTACCTGGAGATGGATGGATATGCGAGGAAAGTGCCTCCGGTTTCGTTCAGACCCAGAACGAACTTGTAAATGGATTGTGTGTCTGACATTGGATTTTATTCTGTGTTGATTGATCTCTATTAAATATACATCTGTTTGGCGGTAGAGAATTTATTCTCTTGCTTAACGCCCTTCTCTGAGACGTACGAGCTCAGAGGTTGTATATCGATGGACATCAGTCGCATGGAGTGAATTGCCAATGTGGCACGCGTAAGTGGCAATTGATCAAGGCTTCTGTTGAAAAGCAAAGTCTTGTGGTTGATGATCAAAGCACGGCCTGTGTGGCGTAGCTTTGTGTATAACGTGAATTCGCGAGCCTCACACCTCGGTATGAGTCAAAAACGGGATAAGGACCAAAGGAGTGCACGACGTTTCTTTCTAGCTAGGGTGGTGTCAGTGACCTACCAGCCCTGACATTTATATACTTTTCACCTGTTTGGTTGTTGGATACGAGGCGCCTCGGATATAGGTCTGTAAGGACCGGGAAACGTGTGTTCAGGAATTGCCAATCCTCAAAAGTAAGAGAGGACCGGCCTTGGAGGATCCAGGGATTGCTTTGCGCGGTCCCGAGGCATTTGCTAGAGTGTCTCGAACGCGGAGAGGAGCTTGCCCCTTGCTTCGGCTCATGACGGAAATCCAATTTCCAATACGTGATAGTGCGGTTTTATTTGTAGAACCTAGTATGGCGACATAGTGGTATGGGTCATTCATGCCGCCTATGATTGATATTTATGATTGAAATTGTTTTGACACTATACGCCTATAATAGTATCAAATAATGTGTTTTAAACGTATCAAGCATGCTTTGGCTGTTATAAGGTAAAAACCCTATCCTCCGGCTTGCGTTGCATTGTGTGATGGGACCTGGGTCTTATAACAGCTTCATTTTTCTTTATTTAGCATTGCGCTGTTTGTTCTATGCACTGGTATTCTTGGGAGGAAACCCGTTCCGTGTTATACGGCGTGGTCCCTTGATTTACCAAACTTTAAAACCAATATTAATAACTGTTTTAGTTCTCACACCAGTCCCATGACTGACCTGGAGTTTAATGTTTTAACCTAAACTCTGGGTGCCCCTATTTTCCGCACGGGCAGCTAGTAGTTTTGGTTTTGCAGATTTATATTCACAGGGTCCTGATTTACAGCTGGAACGATGCTCGGAAAGCTCTGTATCCGTGCATTACTTTCAGTTGTTCTTTTGTATTATTTTCCGCTGCTATGTAATTTATTGTAATCTCTGATATTTATCGAATGTAATTTATTCATTTATACTCTGTATATTCATGTATCTGATGGAATTGTTGTAATAACAATGAAATGTTCTTCCGTCTGCGTTCTATTTTGTCTTGTACTCAAATTCTATCCGCGCTTTCCTTCACGGGAAGTTCGGGTCGTCTCAATGGTATACTTCATCATCAGGACCATGTCCGGGCGACTAGAGTGTGATTCTATATCTAGCCTGTATATTAAAATTTCGAATATACGTTCATGACGCGTATATGCAAAATCTTTATATATTGGATTGTCCAAATCAATATAAATAAAATATTCAAATACGTATAAACTGGTTTAAATTTTCAAAATAATATTGTTTTCATTTGAAAAATATACTCTTCACACTCGTTCTAGGATATTACTGATCCCATCTCTAACGAGTCATTCTTATTGGACATTACCAATCCAATATCTGATGAATTCTTCCGTTCGGTTCTAATGTGTCTTGTTCTCGAGCTCTGTAAACCAAAGCTCTGATACCAAACTGAAACGACCCGAACTTCCCCGGTAAGGAAAGCCCGGATTGAGTTGAGGACAAGACCAATCAGAACGCAAACAGAAGAACATTTCATTGTTTATTACAACAATTCCATCAGAATACAAGAATATGCAGAGTATGAATAAATATATCGACAAATATCAGAGATTTAAATACAGTACTGTAGCGGAAAAATAATACAATAAACAAATGAAAGTAATACAAGGATACAGAGCTTTCCGAGCATCGTTCCAGCTATAAATCAGGATCCTGTGAATATAAATCTGCAAAAACCCAACTACTAGCTGCCCGTGTGGAAAATAGGGGCACCCAGAGTTTAGGTTAAAACAATAAACTCCAGGTCAGTCATGTGACTGGTGTGAGAACTAAAACAGTTACTTAGAAACTTTAATTTAAAAGAGAGTAATTCAAGAGACCACACCATATAACACGGAACGGGTTTCCGCCCAAGAATACTAGTGCACAAAACAAAACAGCGCAATGCTTTTTGGAAAAATGAAGCTATTATAAGACCCAGGCCCCATCACACAATGCAACGCAAGCCGGAGGATAGGGTTTTCCCCTACAATAGCCAAACATGCTTGATACGTTTAAAACAAATCATTTGATACAATTAAAAGTGTATAGTGTCAAAACAATTCAAATCATAAATATCAATCATAGGCGGCATGGGTACCATCTATCATGTTGCCATACTAGGCTGTACAAGTAAAACCAAAATATCTCGTATTGGAAATTGGATTTCTGTGATGAGTCGAGGCAAGGGGCAAGCTCCTCTCCGTTCGAGACACTCTAGCAAATGTCTCAGGACCCCACTATGATCCTTAGAATCGGTTGGACTGGTCCTCACTTAGCTTTGGAGGATTAGTTATTCCTGAATACACGTTTCCCGGTCCTAACAGACCTATATCCGAGGCACCTCGCATTACAACATCCACACAGGTAAAAAGTATATAAATGTCAGGGCTGGTAGGTCACTGACATCACCCATAGCTAGAAAGAAACGTCGTGTTCTCCCAACGGTCCGTATCCCGTTTTTGACTCATCCCGAGGTGTAAGGCTCGACATTCACTCTATACACAAAGCTACGCCACACAGGCCGTGCTTTGATCATCAACCACAATACTTTGCTTTTCAACAGAAGCCTTGATCATTTGCCACTTAGGCGTGCCACACGGGCAATTCACTTCATGCGACTGATGTCCATCGATATACAACCTCTGAGCTCGTACGTCTCAGAGAAGGGCGTTAAGCAAGAGAATAAATTCTCCACCGCCAAACAGATGTATATTTAATAGAGATAAATCTACATAGAATAAAATAAAATGTCAGACACACAGTCCATTTACAAGTTCGTTCTGGGTCTGAACGAAACCAGAGGCACTTTCCTCGCATATCCATTGATCTCCAATTACGTCTGGACGATCACCAACTGATTCCCTCATCTTGGGTGTACAGTCCAACCAAGATCATCAGTAATCACCTTAACGATGTGAAGACTTCTGGTCTTCAACCATCGTCTTCTTCTTCGACATATCGTCGAATCGGTTACTCAGAATGGGTATAAACATGGCCTTTCCGAATAACCCGCGTATATAATAAACACGTGTTACACAATCGCAACATACGCCTCATTCCAATTCAGAATATTCTTTTATTCAAATTTTCACATTCTTAGGGAAAGGTTCACATTAATTTTATCAAAGATACATTCTTCTAAATTTATTCTTTAATCTTCCTTTGAATATCATTTCAAACCATATCATGGTTTTCCAAACGAGTCGGGATTAGCGAACCACACCGAAGTAATTACTTATTTTATTTCCCAATCCCAACCAATTCATCCCATGAAGTAAAACTGGTCATACTTCATATCTAACACCACGGTGCTATCGGTAAAATTAATTACCATTTCACGTTCAAATCTAATTAAAGATTTAACTATCGCTTTGGAGAAAAACTGGTGATACTCCATTCTCGATCACTTTTCAGATTTAATAATTTATATAATCAATTCACTTTCAATCTAATTAAAGATTCATTAAAACTCCACTTAGTTTTAATCTTCCCAAAAATCAATATCCTGACTTTAACTAGGTTAAAGAACCCATGTCATCTAAAACACGGATCACGATAAACCCAAAATCACATTCTATTGTTAATCGGGTTAAAGAACAGGTGTTATTCAAAACACTGCTCACGATAAACCCAAAAACAAATTTAAATTCAATTCCAATTAATACTATTTAATTGGTACTCTTCATTAAATCTAAATAGAAGGATTTAATCTTTTTCTTTATTGGGTTTAAGAACAGTGTTAATGAAGACACCATTCACGACAAACCCAAATCACATTTGAAATTAAATACAAGACTCTGAATAGAAAATATATCGACTTATATTCAATGTCAAATTCTACGACCAACAAATATCGTATTGGAAATAACAATATAAATATATCTTTCGAATTTCCACAACCATATATGTAGAATCACGAAATCCAGCATCAAAATATTCCAAAGATAATTTCGATTCAAATCTATTTCCACTTCACGTATTGGAATTCTGATTACTTTTAAAACCACTTCAAATTCAATTTATTTATTTCAAAAATAAATTGATTTTAATTCTAGTTCAAAACTAGTTCATTTTGATAAAAATCTATTTTTATCTTTTCAAATACGGAGTTTTTCAGCCCAATTTTTCCCAAATCATTTCTTATGATTTTACACAAATTATTTATATTTTTAATAATTTAATCAAGGCCCGTACAGTCGATTTCCATCAACGGCCATCGAACTGCACTTACAGCGACCTTTTCCAAATTTGATTTGGACATAATTCCAAATCCAACCGTTAGATTTCAAATTTCTAATATTCATTGGAAAGATCTTTTCGATATGAACCCAACGGTTCCGGTTTTATGAGAATCCGACGGTCGGATCTCCCGCAATGTCCATTCGAAATCAATGGTCGAAATTCACGAACTGCCACAGCGCGGCGCGTTCTATTCGGGCCATTATATATATATATATATATATATATATATATATATATATATATATATATATATCTTTGATTTCCTTTTAAAACATATTTTATAAATCGTTTTAAATTCGTTTTCTAAACGATTTCAACTTCATATTCAATTTCGAGTCAAAATTGAATATTCCACATCATCGATATACAAATGATAATATTTTCAAAATGTTATATTTTGAAATCGCTCCTTTTTCTATAATTTTTTTAAAAACGAATATAATCGATATAAATATCGCTCACGTCAAAATAGCGCATTTCTAATCAACTTGGCTTTATATATTTCAATAAATTCGTTATTCTATTCAACAAATGAATATTTATTCTATTCAACACATGAATCTACATTTCTTTCAACACATGAATCTTTATTTTATTCTATTCTTTATTTTCTCAATTGGAATGAGGCCCAATCAATTACCAAATAATGTTAATTATATGGTTTCCACACAACACATGTATATAATAGCACTGACAAATAATCGACCATCATCCAAAGTGCACTACACTGTATAAGCATCAAATATAGATATCTAACGCTTATAACAGCCTGTCAATCAATCGATCGACATACAACTAATTATTGGGATTAGTGTATGTCGTATTCTATTCCAATACCCGTGTGGGGTTTCAAATCAACAAACACAGATTTTTATTTATTCGCATACCCATTAAAAAATATATTTTTAACGATAAAATATTTGTTTAACTGTATAAATATTTTATTTCACATCACACAATCAATAAATTTTCACCACAACAAACAATCAAAAATACAAGCCATCCATGGTCTGTGGACGACGGATGTCGGGTGCTACTAAGCACCGTCTGCATCCTAGTATATATTTTAACTAGAAAACAAAATTAAAAGGTGAGAAGTTCTCACCCAAGCTAAATCCATTCACCGCGACTCTTCTTATGTAGGAAATCTTCACCTTTTCGTCTTTTGTCACTTTCGTTGCCCGTATTCACTACATATATAAAAATCACATTTTTATATTCTCTCTACTTCACGATAAAATAAAGTTCAGAATTTCACTTCCTATTTAGCATGCTTCTTTCTATATAATAATTATATTTTTATATTTCTACTTCTTATATAAAGATTGAATTTTTATTATCATAACTATATAAAAATTATATTTTTATATTTCTACTTTGATAAAAACCATATTTTTAATACTCTACCTAAGTAAAAATCATATTTTTATTATGCCACTAGTATAAAAATTATATTTTTATCTTTTCTATTTTATAAAAATTATATTTTTAACCTTTCTATATTATAAAAATTATATGTTTAACCATTCTATATTATAAAAATTACATTTTTTTCAAAGCAAAGAATTCATATTTCTTTAAAAACAAAAATCAAATTTTTAAACAAATAAAAATCTAATCTTTCCTATGAACAAAATATATTCTTTTTCTATGAAAACACTATAAAAATCTATTCTTTTTGTTTATGAAAACACCATAAAAATCTATTCTTTTTTCTTATGAAAACACCATAACAATCTATTCTTTTTTTTTTATGAAAACACCATAAAAATCTATTCTTTTTGTTTATGAAAACACCATAAAAATCTATTCTTTTTGTTTACAAAAATCATAATTTTCCCTAAACAGAAATCTAAACTTTTCGCTTCTAAAAATATAATCTTTTCATATAGAAAAATATTATCTTTCCTAAACTAAAAGTCATATTTTTACGTCCCTATACATATAATAAAAATCGAATTTTATTTCAAATTCATATACATAAAAAAAATCGAACTTTTCATATGTAAAATCCTAGCTTTCCATTGAATTAAAACCAAAGAACAAAACTTTCATCGATTGGGTTTTTTTCTTCAATCGAGGGGGGGTGTTCCCTTTGCAACGTTCGGATTGGAAAGAGGGGGGAGGAGGAAGAAAGGGGGGAAGCTGCGGCGATTGAGGCGTTTGGGGATTTCGAGGTGGACAAGGGGAAGGAGGAGGACGCGTAGAAGGAGGGAAGGGATCGGAGGGGGGTGCGGCTATCGCCTGAACGGCGGCTAGGGGAGGGTGGCGCGGAAGGCTGGAACGGTGGATTGGGGGGGGGGGGCGCAGCGTTTTCAATTGGAGGGGAGAATGGAGCGAGAGGGAGGGAGTTCGTGGGGGAGGGCTCCTCGCCGGAGGCGACACTGGTAGAGGGCCCGCGTCGGAGGGCGGGCGACAGCTTCCGCCTTCCTCGATCTTTCTTCTCCTTTTTTTATTTTGATTGAATTTGAGAGGAGAGAGAGTATAGAGGGGGGAGGGACTTTATATATTATTTATTTATTTTTCCACCAAAAAGTTGACTTTTCATATGATCTCTAAACGAGGCCCAACGACTGTCACCCCTAGCAAATTACCACCATTCCGAACACAATGGGATATGTATCGTAAGCGGATTCGATCGTTTCGGCCAGGTTTCGTAAAAATCAACATATAACTCTATATATTGAATTTGAACGTGCATTTCATTTTACCGGGGCCACATACTAACTCTAAAAATTCCAGAAAAATATTTTCAAGCTTCGTATTGACGATACGGTCCTAATAAAACTAGTTTCGTGAATTCTGAGACCGTTTGAAAAATTGCCATTTTCCAGTCGATTAAAATCAACTAAAACTGGTCATACGCGTTTTCCTTTGCCACGCACACATACTGATTCGAAAAATTATGAAATTTGGAATTTAGGAATAATTTGGCATCACGGATCCAACAAAAGTGGTTTCGTTGAAATCCGAGGTCGGTTGCAAAATGGCTATTTTTAAGGGCCTGAATTCCATAGCGACTATTCTGATATTTCAACTGGACATAACTTCTGATCCCCGCTATGAAATTTTGATTTTTCGGATTCGTTGGAAAGATATCCTCAATTAGATTCCAATATTTTTGGTTTCGCTAAAATCCGGTTTATTTTGCACCCGGTACATTCATTTGAAATTTGAAATCGAATTATCGAACTGCCACGCCTTTTTCAATTCCTTTTATAATTAAAATAAAATTTTATATCCTAACGACGACGCATATAAATATATACGTTCGAATTCTATCCAAAATAAATTTCTCGTCGATATTATTTAAAATAATTCATTTTAAATATAGAAAATTCATCAAAATTGCCAAAATAAAATTTTTATATTGGCTCGCATTTTCGGATTATTACAATTTTGCCATAACCTCCCTTATACCGGGAGCATCAGGATATTTCAAATAGCCTCCCATGGCCCTCGCCAATCCAAAACAAAAAGAAACAGCCAAGCGGCTTGCCGATACGGCGCATAAAATCTCATATATGAATATAAACATGTACCTTTTTGTCGGGCATATAAATTAAAATCTTCATATACTCCATCCCATACCTGTCTAACACATGCTCACCTGTTTTTAATTCAATTCAACTCAATTCAATCGTTTGAATTCAGTTTCAATCATTTATTCTTTAATTAGCTATTTTGCCTATTTCACTTCTTTGTTTGAACATAACATATTCAAACAACATATTTAACTCCCTCATAACCAAATTGAATTTCAATTTCAATTCTAGTTTCCTTTTCGATTTCGAATATAAATTTTTAAATCGAATTCACTTGTTCAAAGCCCAATATCAATTCAAAATCTCATTAACTAATTACTATTCAAATTAGTTAATTCAATAATCAAAAATATGATTTCTGATTCAAAAAAATCAACTCATTACTCTACCTGAGTTCCGATATATTTTATAACTCAAATCTGGATTTTTCTAAATAGACATTTGGATTTTTATTTGCTTAAAATCCTTTAATTTATTTAAATAAACCGTTATGGTTTTATAATGGTTTTGGCGCTGCTTTTCTAAAAATTTGATTTTGAAATAACTCAAAATCTATTCGACGAAATCCATATTTTTCTCCTCCATTAGAAAACTATTATCAAATCGGTCCTGACGTTTCTTGTTTCAAAGAATTCCGACTTCAGTTGAGTTCTGTATACTCAATGAAGTTCGAAACGCCAATTTTGAACTACCGTGCTATGGCGAGTTCGTTTTAATTATATTTATGTATATAAACTTTTAAACTTCGTTAAAATGAATTCAACTCCATTTTAACTCTATTTGAATTTTCTTGATTCAAACTCCATTTTCACTTTCATTTGAATTCTATATTCAAATTCCAATTTCTCTTCTATTTGAATCCTATATTCAAATTCCATATTTTAAATTCCATTTGAATTATATATTTAAATCCCATAGTTCAAAATTCCATTTGAATGCTATATTCAAATTCTTTAGTTTAAATTCCATTTGAATTCTTTTTGAATTCTACATTCAAATTCCCTATTTAATTCTCTTTGAATTCAAATTCCATTTTTATTCTATTTGAATTTCAAATATTCAAACTCCGATTTAATTCTATTTGAAATTTCAAATATTCAAACTCCTTTTTAATTCTATTATTCAAATTCTATTTAAATCCTCTTATTTAAATTCTATTTCAAATTCCCTTATTCAAATTCTATTTACATTCCTATATTCAAATTCTATATTTGAAATTCCTTTAAATTTTCTATATTCAACATCTATTTAAATTTCTATATTCAAATTCTATATTTGAATCCTCTTTGAATTTATACATTCAAATTCTATATTTAAATTCTCTATTCAAATCCCGTTTGAATTTCTATATTCAAACTCCATTCAAATTCTATATTCAATTTCTATTTGAATTTCTCATATTCAAATTCTATTTGAATTTCTATATTCAAATTATATTTGAATTTTCTTTTCAAAATCTATAGTTAAACTTCATTCAAATCTCTATTTGACTTTCCTTTATTCAAATCCATTTGAATTCCTTTGAATTCAAATTCTATTTCAATTCCTTTGAATTCTATATTCAAAGTCTATATCTAATTCTCTTTGAATTCTACATTCAAAGTCCATTTTAATTTCTCTTATATTCAAATTCTATTTGAATTTCTCTTTTTCAAACTTCAAATTCTATTTTAGAAAAAATAGAATTTCCTTTTTAAATATGCAAAAATTCCTTTTCATGATATATTTAAATATCAATATTTGGGTCCAATGATATTTAAACACCAAACAACCAATTATTTATTTTTCTAACTCCTCATATATAACAGTATATATGCAAACAAATAAACAAACAGATGATATATTTTTGAGGAATCCAGTTGGATTCCTCCAACCTGTTTTCCTACATCCATAGACGTTAGTCAACATAAATAATACCCATCCTGCTTCAAGGCCGGATATCACGGTATAAAAGTGGATCCACTTATATACGAGGGCGTAGTGTCATTCGCTAATGATACTACAGGCATCCGCTAATGAGACTGCGGGAATCCAACCAATCATCAACCCAATATATATAATAGTCAATCCTAAATAACTAATATATTTAAATCAACCAAACAGCATTCAAACAAACAACAACAATTATTTTTAACTAATAAAAATAATTTTAAATGAAAGGTGAGTGAGATTTACTCACCGTGATTTTCTTTGTCGAACACCCAATCTAGCTCAAACCAACTTATTTCAAAGTATCCGTCGTTCTGGTCCCAATGTACTTCGCCTTGCTCAAATCTAATATAAAAATAATTTATGTTTTTTATAAGCTATTGAATGAATAAATTTAAATAATTCAATCCATTAATTACCTTACTAAGCTTTTATTACCGTTATTTAAATAAGCTAATTATGGTGATTAGCTAATCCAAATCCTTTCCTTTTCAAATTTCATATTCAACTAGTTAGCTTACAAATTGATTACAACATTAACTAACAACTTAGGTTCACATCATTTAATTGGTTGCTAATTTATATAAACTATTTTATTTTTGTGATCAATTATCTGAACTTAACTTTGTATCTACCCATTTGATTTTCAGTAATCATAAAGTAATTACTCAACACAAACCAGAGAACCCTATTTCATACCTCGTTCAACTATCGAAGACTAAAGCCCTCTGTCAATCGTGAATTTAAGGGCTTGCTTCTGATTCCAGGCGACGTACTTCACCTTCGATCATCCGGGCGCCCCTAAACTGCCACCGAAGTCGAGCTCTAGTCGGCTGTTGAAGCCATCGATCACCCCAAGAATAGTTCGAATGCCTCCAAAATCGCGAGCTTCATCAAGTAGCACCTGGTCACCATCCCTAACCCGCAACCTCTAATTCACCATCCTCGAAGTCATGATTCCCCAAATCGAAATTTCGGTGACAACCCTACTTCCTCCTTAAATCGCGAAATTCTCCAGTTGTTGCCAAGCTTTAGCGAGGTCCTGGACTTTGACTCGCGGTGCTCCCATTGAACTTGCGATGCCCCAATTGATTCAAACCCTTTTTTTTATATAATCGGTGGTATTAGATTTTAAGTGACAGGAAGGAAAAAGGGACGACAAGAATGGGTTTTTGTGACGGCCCGCCCCGCACCAACCAACATTTACTCCAAAAGTGCGCTGTACACATGTCCAGTTAGCACAGAACGGGCCGTCAGAAGGAAAAAGGAAGAAAAAAATGAACATACAAAGAACCTGTAGAATGTCTCACAGCGCATAGAATAAAATATAATAATAACATACTTGACATAAAACAGGTGAGACAGTGCATAAGCTGAAAACCAGAACTAAACATCATAGCAGCGGAAATCCAAAATACAGTTATTACAACTTTTCAAACTGTCTCAAAGCAAAAGTAAGATAAAGGAGGTACACTACTAATGCCCAAGTAGCGACTACCAACGACACAGGGAGAATGTGTATATATATATCGTACGTGGAAGCCTCCTGCCCGTCTCCGCATCAGCTACTCGCGCATCACCAGCTAACCTGTCTCTAGTCTACTAGTGTGAGCACCCAGAGTAATAAGAGGAGACATAAAACTCTGGGTCAGACATAAAGCCTGGTATGAGTGATAAGCATCTAAAGTGAACACTAATAGGTAGACTTAAACATACCTGGACCTGCAACCAAAGAGTTAGCACTACATACTGTACTACACTCTAAGGTGCCATATCAAACAGTGTAAAGATACGGAGGTGGGGGAAGTGTGCATGTCATAGTGATAGCAAACAATCAAACATAGCATCCATCCTCACATCTCTCACTCAGTGCATAAAGCGTACGATATCCACCACTTCGATCACCCAACATACCTTGCTACGATCACTCTGCCCCATGAAGTCATAAATGGCTTCACTGCACTGATAACGTAGCCACTAATCCTTTGCTATGTCCACTTGCCCCATGGAGTTATTCACCCCATCTGCGCTGGCTCATAGCCTTACCAATCCTTTACTATGTCCACTTTCCCCATGGAGTTATTCACCCCATCTGCGCTGGCACATAGTTACTATGTCCACTTGCCCCATGGAGTTATTCACCCCATCTGCGCTGGCTCATAGTCTTGCTACCATCACCTTGCCCCTCGAGTCATAATGACTCTACTGCACTGATAAGTAGCCCATCATTCATTTTTAGTGGTGAATCGAAGTTATGAACGTCGACAACTCCTTAGTACACGTCCCGCAACAAAGTCCAACCATGAAGTGAACTCATCAGTTCCCAACTGGATCCTGAGCTCTAACTTCCCATATTGGACTACCTTTGCATCCCGGGTTATTGGTCAATACTGGGTCGGGTTCCTCTTCAAGCCATCGGTTTGGGTCGGGTGCCCTCCATCGGTTCGGGTTGGTTCTTCTTCTGGTTCGGTTCGGGTCGGGTGTTTCTCCTTGGTTCGGGTCGGGTGCTTCACTTTAGGTCGGGTCGGGTGCCATCTCCCCTCCAGCTCGTGCCCCCGCTCCGATCCGTCTCCTCATCCTTCACGTGCTCCGATCCGATCCATCTTCGTGCTTCCGCTCCGATCCGTCCTCCTTAATCCGATCCGATCCCAGCTCAATTAGCATGGCCTTCCTTTTTGCCAATTTTCTCAAGTGCCAGGTTCCGATCCGATCGAATCCCTTGCCCAGTTCAACATATCCGATCCGAGCCCCATATCCGATCCGATCCGAAACCTGCACTGTTTTCTGAAACTGTTCCAGCAAGTGTTTACGCCATTCGACGACGTTTTCGACCATTCTAACTATTGAAATCAATCATAAAGCGTTTCATACAGTCATAGCATCATGCATAATCAACCACAAACATCAAAACATCCATATGATAGGCTAAAATGGATCAAACATACCCAAATTCCCATATTTCCCCTTAAGCATGTTTAGGTGAAACTAATGATAGGATTATCAAAACTTAACCAAATTAACCCAAATTCATATCAGAGGTCTAAAACATCATTTAAGAATTTATGAACATTTTTCCCGAATTTTATCATGCTTAAATTCGCTAATTAACACTAATTACCCTTAACTAGCCATAATTAGTGTAAAACTATGCAAATCACTCACCTTAGCCACAAATAAATTAAAATCTGAAATAAATCTCTGATTTGATTAGAATCCCAATGCCAACCAGCAGCTCCAATGTTGTTATGGTGTAGATCATCCTTGATTAGAGGTTGTTAAGCCAAATCCTTGACCAAAAGGTGATTTGGAGGTGATTTAGAGGTTGAAGGCCATTTTTCGGGTTCCTTGGTGATAAGTGGAGGCTAGAAAACTGAAATGGAATGATTCTCTATCTCATTTCAGCCTTCCCATAACCCTAATCCCGAAATGGGTTATGGGCCTACTCACTAATCACCCGATTTGGCCCGGTTAAGCAGTTTTTCACCCTCCAAACCTTATTTCAGCCATATCCCCAAACGGTAAGTCCGTTTGGCTATTATGACCACTCTACGGAAAGATTAACCATCAAACGAATCTAATGGAAGTGGTTTCAGGTCAAAATTCATTTCCAATCAAAAGTTATGGCCAAAACAGTACCAACTAGGGGTAAAATGGTCATTTAAAAATCAAAAAAAATTATGAACATGGGAAATGACTTTAATAGATGTTTCCCAAAGTTACATGACCATACGACTTCATATGGAAAGAAATAAATATTCTACGATCCTCCGATCCGTAGAATGCGGGTCATTACACTCTTCCCCCCCCCCCCCCCCCTAAGAAATTTCGCCCCCGAAATTCCCTAATCAAAGCACACACAAAGGTCCCGCATGCCTATCAATCATAAAACAACAATCAAACATGCAACCAAGCAAGACAAGTCTACCCTAGCGTGCGGAAAACTAAATTGCAAAGTAAATCTTACCAGGCAAAGAGTTCTGGATATGCCTTTTTAATGCTGTCCTCTGTCTCCCAAGTACAATCATTCTCGTCCTCGCCCCACTGAACCTTGACTAGCCTCACCGCCTTCCTTCGAAGTTGCTTCGTATCGTGCCCCATAATACGAATCGGCTTGCGGTTCCCAACCGCCTCAGGTTCTACTTGAAGTCCTCTAACTGATCAGGTGAAATAGTCATATTTGAGTCGTGAACGATCTTCCTTAGTTGGGAAACATGAAATACATTGTGAACTCCTGCCATCTTCTCTGGTAAGCCAACTCTATATGCCAAATTCCCGACTAGTTCAAGGACAGGGAATGGGCCAACAAATCTTGGTGCTAATTTGCCTCTTTTGCCAAATCGTATCATGCTTTTCAACGGAGAAATCTTGACAAACACCAAGTCACCAGTGGGGAATTTTAAGTCTCTTCTCCTCTTATCGGCATAACTCTTCTGCCTGTCTTGGGCAGCTTTCATTCTTTGCTGAATGATCTTAATCTTATCTGAAGTTTCTCTCACCACATCTGGTCCAAGCATAAACTTCTAGCCAGTCTCTATCCAACATGATGGTGAGTTGCACGATCTTCCGTACAAAGCTTCATATGGAGCCATACCGATACTGGATTGGTAGCCATTATTATATGCAAACTCTACTAGGTGCACATGGTCATCCCACGATCCACCAAAATCCAATATACAAGCTCTCAAAAGATCTTCCAATATACGATTCACCCTCTCCGTCTGACCGTCGGTCTGAGGATGATATGCGGTACTGAGATGTAATCCTGACCCTAGAGCCTCTTGTAAGCTCTTCCAAAACCCACTAGTGAACAACGGGTCTCGGTCACTCACAATGCTTTTGGGTACTCCATGAAATCTCACTACCCACTTCATATACAATTCTGCCAACTTGGCTGCCGTTCTGGTCGATTGGACTGGTATAAATCTTGCACTCTTAGTCAATCGATCCTCAATTACCCAAATGATATCATATCCCGATCTAGTCCTTGGTAAGCCATCGATGAAATCCATCGAGACTTGCTCCCATTTCCATTCGGGAATTTCTAATGGTTGCAACAACCCACTAGGCTTCTTTTGCTCGGCTTTAACTAGCTGGCAATTCATGCATTTGGATATAAACTTCCCAACGTCTCTTTTCATCCCTTCCCAGTAGTAAGTCTGTCTCATATCTCGATACATCTTATTACCACCAGGATGTATAGTTAGTTTTGAGTGATGACACTCCCTAAGCACTTCATCCCTCAAACCATTTACGTTGGGCACAACTAGTCTTCCATTCTTCCGAAGCCATCCATCTCGATCAAGCCCATACTCACTCATCTCCTCACCATCGATGTCCATCTCTAACTTGGAGATGATTTCCAATAGATTAGGATCTTCCCTCTGGCTGGAACCAATCCGATCTATCAAAGTGGGTCTGATCGCCAAACTAGCTAGCATAACTGGATCTAATTCGCACCTTGGTCTGAAATCAAACCCCGCGATATACTCCAGTTGCTTCCATTCAAGAAACATTGCCCCTAAACTGGCATGTCTCCTACTCAAGGAATCGGCTACCGCATTACCTTTTCCAGGTGTATATGCGATATGAAAATCATACGAAGCCAAGAACTCTAACCACCTCTGCTGACGGAGATTCAGATCTTTCTGGGAGAAGAGATACTTTAACGATTTATGATCGGTAAACAACTCAAATCTTTCTCCCAAGAGATAGTGTCTCCACATCTTCAGCGCAAACACGATCGCTGCCAATTCCAAATCACGGGTAGGATACTTCCTCTCATGTGGCTTTAGCTGTCGACTAGCATAAGCTACAACCCTACCTCCTTGCATCAATACAACACCTAGTCCGGTACCACAAGCATCCGTGTATACCGTCATCTCTTCATTCCCTTTAGGAATGACTAACACTGGCGCACGCGTCAACCTCTCTTTTAGACTCTTGAAGGCATTCTCACACACTCCGTCCCAGACGAAGGACTGATTCTTCTTAGTCAAATGAGTCAACGGTGCTGCTATCTTGGAGAAGTCCGGTAACACCCCACGTCCATTAATGTCACTCACAAAGGGAATGCATTAACTTCCATGGAGGTTTTAAGTGAATATAGAACAGTAAAATTACAACAAGACAGATATAAAATAGTACTTGGAAATTCAAAAACTTTATTTCATTGTAGCAGAAGTCAAAACATGTTTGATTACATCATAACACCATATTCAATGTCAAGTACAATATCTATCTTGATAAAACAAGTACATAATCCCATTACATGAATAGCCATTAAAAAGAAAGATAACAAGCTGGACTTTACTTCAGCAGTCCAAGCTTTCCAGTAGATAAGCGATCCAACAAGACTCCACTAGAACTTGGCCCAACCTGCGGACCTGAAGGGAGAAAAAGGATGGAAAAGAGGGGGTCAGACATAAAGTCTGGTGAATATGATAATTCTACAATACTATTACCAAAATAACTGGACTAAGGCATAAGCTGGAAAACAAGAAAATGTCTATGAAGAGCAGATTAAGGACATAGACAATCGCTAAAGGCAACGTTATAGGCGCTCCTAAATACTAAAGGATAAACACTATACTGCACCACACCAGTCACCCTAAAGATTCATCCCACTTAGCTTCACTTAGAAACTTTCCCAATGGCTTTATGTACCCCTAGCTGACTACATAGGTGCCGCCTGCCCCTATCTCCACTAGGTGTACCCTACTTCCCATTATTCGATCGGCTCCCTAACTCGTAGATACCCGTGCTGGCCCCACAGTGGGGTGTATCACTCCCCTAAAGTGGCAACCTGATACAACGGACATGCACGGCTTATACCTACATGATGCAACAACGTCTTACCTACCAGCCAGGGTCCACACACGCATATGAAACCCGTTGGACTTGCGTTGCCACCGCTCCCTGTTTTGGCCTCTTATAGTCAAACCCAGTATGCGTGTCCCGTCCTCGACTTGGGTCGAGCCCACAAAGATACGTTTTGGGATACTGATTGAAATGGGCCCCCACTATTTACCACAAGCATTCCACCTAAGCTTGTCCCCATTAGTCCATCCCACTTAACCCACTTAGTCATGTTCATTTACATGTGTGTTTGGTTAAGTCTAATCGTATTTCAAATGCCACTAAAGGCAACCACCAGATTCCTCATGCCACCCAAGGCACCTACTTAACCCCCATGTCCCACCTTACATGATTATCTGGTTAAGTATTTCTTAGTTCATTAAGGCCATAACCTCATAAAGACCTCTCACATTAGAGCGACATTTATGGCGGCTGGATTTGCCGGGCGGGTCCGGGCAGTCTTACACCATAAAAGAGTCTAACCTCGTGTCTTTACAACTGTTATGCTTTAGTTTGGGCCTAGGACCTCTCACATTGGGCCGACAATTGTGACTACTGGATTTGCCGGGCGGGTCCGGGTAGGTTTACATCACAAACGGGTCCAACCTCGTGTCCTAAGCATTGATTATTAACAATAATCCACTTTCCCCCAATTTTAATAATTCCCTACTTGAATTATTAATTACTTCCAATTTTTAACAATGTCCATAATTGACTCAATTATGGACATCCATTCATGGTATGCAAAATCTTACAAAATTGCACCCAATTTATCAATTCCTAATATTACCCCTACCCCACGTTTGAACGTTTATTCGCAAAATATATGTTAGACTCGAATAGCCTAACTCATAGCATAAAAGAGATTATCATAATAACAACATGTATACGTGACCAAATGAATCATAATAAGGGGTGAAACTTGCATATATCCAACTAGCATAGATTATACATGTCATGGACCTAAAGGTGTCAACTTGTTCAAAATTCACCTAATATAATCTCAATCAATTTTCATAAACTTACATATGAACATGTGTGAATCAACATCATCTAATTTTTTAACAACATGGTTTTATATGGGTACACCTAACTCAATAGGCAAATTCCCATAATCAAGTTTTATTTAATTATAGTTTCAAGTTTATGGGTACACCTAACCTAATAGGCAAATTCCCATAAACAAGATCCATTTAAATTAAGAAAAAAAAAACATAACTTTAAGCATGATCCAACAGCATGATTTTTCAACATAATATAGCATGATTTATAACATGACATAGTATGATAGTATAACATAGCTTGACATGATTCTCAACATAGCACGACATAGCATAAGAGAATTTACAACATAGCATGACATAGCATATATAATTTACATCATACGACAACATAATAACATAATAAGAGATCCACAATATATAGAATTTACAATTACAAATCACATCACTTTCTTGTGATCCATTCATAACTGAGTCAAATTAGTTTGTAATAGTCTTGTGAGAATCATCATACTCACCAACAAAAGAAAAGAATTAGAGAAAGAGAGATCTTTTGATTTGATTTGTGTAGATTTAGTTGTAGATGATTAGGCTTCCTCTTCTTAGTTTGTGACGGCTATGCTGAACTCCATGGCAGCAACATGACGGTAGCTTCTCTAATTTTACAAGTGATTTAGGTCTAGGGTCTACCCACTTATTTATAGATTTTAGAATTCATTTAGGCCATTAGATTTAACCTAGAAATAACCGCAGCCGTTCAGACAAGATGGGGTTTATCTTGTTGACTCAGCAATGAGTCAGAAGTGACTCAGCAAACACTCAGCATATTAATAAACTTCTATTCATGTCATAAATATATATATATTTTCTACAATGTACATATTAGATACATCCCCCTTTACTTATTATTGTTTTTATATTCATATTAGATACATCCCCTCTCTTACATACTTATTAATATTTTTATATTCATAATAGATACATCCCCGCTCTTACATACTTATTAATATTTTTATATTCATATTAGATACATCCCCTCTCTTACATACTTATTAATATTTTTATATTCACATTAGATACATCCCCTCTCTTACACACTTATTAATATTATTATATTCATATTAGATACATCCCCTCTCTTACATACTTATTAAATTTTTTAGCAACTTTAGTGTTAATAGAAAATTCGGGGTGTTACATTCTCCCCTCCTTTTAGGATTTCGTCCCCGAAATCTTCAAGTCTGGAAGAATGTATTTCCTACCATCCAAACGTCCATCTACTCATCCATCATACACAGGCATCCATTGTCCTTACAGACTTCTAATGCTTTCATGTTTAAATGCACAGTGTGTGTATATGTCCGTATCTAATGCAAAATCAGGCTGTCCACTGATTCAGTTGACCTCCTTAATGCAACTATGATCGTGCCATGCATCCATTATGTATGCAAAAGATTCTTAATGCTACATAATACTTCTATATGCGTGCACAACCATCATCTGAATGCAGCATCCACATGATAATACAACCATCGTTCATCCATTTTACTAAATACATCCATATATATGCAATATGCAATATGAAGTGACTGAGCCGATCTAGTGCCTAAAGTGTGTGTATATATGCATCCACGAGCAACCACTAGCAAACACTTGCATCCATTTTGCATCCATCATACATAACATGTCTCAAACACATGTTTCAACCATAGGATTATCCTAACTAAAGGTCAAAGATACTAATGAGAGGACATACTAAAGATAAGATAAGATAAGCTAAGCGATAAAGGAGAAATTAAAAGACATACCCTCAAAAAGAAAAGGGTACAACGAACGCATCTTCTCTTCTGTCTCCCAAGTTGCGTTGCTCTCATCATCTCCCCATTGCACTTTAACCAGTCTGACCTCTCGATTCCTCAACTTTTTTGATCTCCGACCCAAGAATGCATGTAGGAGCTCGTCTAATTGTTGCATCACGCTCTATTTCCACCTCTTTAAGCAAGCTCGGCTCTACCACCTCCGCGGTCTTGTGCAAACACTTCCTCAAATGTGATACATGGAATACGTTGTGTACTCCACTAAGTTTCTCAGGCAACTCCACCCTATATGCCATCTTCCCAATCCTGTCTTTTACAGGAAACGGCCCTACAAACCTTGGTGCTAATTTCCCCACAGACCCAAAGCGAACAACATTCTGTAACGGAGATACTTTGATAAAAACCATGTCCCCAATGTCAAACTCAAGATCTGTCCTCCTCTTATCAGCATACGATTTTTGCCTATCTTGTGCTGCTTTCATCCTCCTTCGAATCAACTCAATCTTCTCCGAGGTTTCCCTAACCATATCGGGCCCAAGTAGGATTTTATCGGTAGATTCCCACCAACATGTAGGCGAACGGCAAGGCCTTCCATAAAGAGCTTCGAAAGGTGCCATGCCAATACTAGACTGAAAGCTATTGTTATATGCGAATTCTACTAACGGAAGGTGCTCTTCCTATGTACCCCCAAAGTCTAGGATACAAAGCCTTAAAAGATCCTCTAGAATGCGATTCACCCTCTCGGTCTGGCCGTCTGTCTGAGGATGATATGCGGTGCTCAAACATAGATGAGTCCCTACCGCCTCTTGTAAACTCTTCCAAAATTCGCTAGTAAAGATGGGGTCACGGTCGCTTACTATACAAGAAGGAATACCGTGCAAACGAACTATCTCCTTAATGTATACAGAAGCCAACCATGGAGCAGTCCTCTTACTTTTCACGGGAATAAAATGGGCGCTTTTAGTAAGTCTATCTACTATAACCCAAATCCCCGTGTTACCCTTCCTTGATCTTGGTAATCCATCCACAAAATCCATTGAGATGCTTTCCCATTTCCATAGTGGAACTTCTAATGGGTGAAGCAACCCACCGGGTTTCTTTTGTTCTGCTTTAACTCGTTGGCACACCAAGCATCTAGCGACGTACTCGGCCACATCCTTTTTCATACCGGCCCAAAAGAAAACCCGCTTCATATCTTTGTACATCTTATCCCCGCCGGGATGAATGGTCATTTTTGAGCGATGAGCATCATCAAGAATGGCCTTCCTTAAGTCTTCGTCTTGCGGTACACAAAGTCTATTATCCCTTCGTAACCAACCCTTATCGTCTAGGGTATACCTACGAAGATGGCTTGACGACTCCCCCCCTTTGAGCTTTTCTACTATCTCAACCAACCGTGGGTCGTCTCGCTGTGCCTCACCAACCCGTCCTAGAAGTGTAGGTCTAACCTCCAAGGATGCTAACAGACCGGGTACTAAGTCAACGGAGGGTCTAAAGTCAAACATAGAGATGAATTCTAAGCTTTGTCGTTCAACAAACAACGGACTCAAGGACAACCTTTTCCTACTTAAGGCGTCTGCCACCACGTTACCCTTGCCCGGGGTATATGCTATTTCAAAATCGTAGGAGGCTAAGAATTCCATCCACCGTTGCTGCCTTAAATTCAAATCCTTCTGAGAGAATAAGTATTTTAATGATTTGTGGTCAGTGAACAGTTCGAATTTCTCACCAAGAAGATAGTGACGCCAAGACTTAAGCGCGAAAACAATTGCGGCTAGCTCTAAGTCATGCGTGGGGTAATTCTTTTCATGAACCCTCAACTGCCTTCCACCATAGGCTATTACTCTTCCCTCTTGCATGAGGACCGCGCCAAGTCCCGTCCCACAAGCATCAGTATGGATGGTAAACGGTTTATTCTCGTCTGGCAGCACTAAGACTGGGGCTGAAGTTAAGGCTCTCTTTAAACGTTGGAACGCATCATCGCAATCTTTGTCCCACGTAAAAACCAGGTTCTTCTTCGTTAACCGTGTTAATGGAGCTGATATTTTTGCGAAGTCTTTGATAAACTTCCTATAATAGCCAGCCAACCCCAAGAAACTTCTTACTTCGGTTGCATTTTTAGGGACCTTCCAATCTTGGATGGCCACCACCTTTGCGGGATCCACTGCTATCCCTTCTTTGGAAACCACGTGCCCTAAGAACCGTACTTCCTTCCTCCAGAAGTGACACTTAGAAAATTTTGCCTTAAGGTTATGTGCTCGAAGGGTTTCCAACACTTCCCTAAGATGTAGGGAGTGCTCTTCTTTATTCTTAGAAAAGACTAAGATGTCATCCACAAAGACTACCACGAATTTGTTAAGGTATTCCCTAAACACCCTACTCATCAAATCAACAAAATATGCAGGGGCGTTTGTCAAACCAAAGGGCATCACTAGCCATTCATAGAATCCGTCAGGAGTCTTAAAAGCAGTCTTATCTATACTATCCTCAGCCACTCTCAGTTGATGAAAGCCAGTGGCTAAGTTCAACTGCGAAAACACTGAGGCGCCAACCAACTGATCAAAGAGATCGTCAATCCTCGGCAGTGGGTGTCGGTTCTTTTTAGTAAGCTTGTTTAGTTCTCTATAGTCCATACAAAGTCTAAGTGACCCATCCGCCTTTGTGGCAAAAACTACTGGAGCACCCCACTCCGATATACTACGTCTTATGAACCCCTTCTCAAGCAACTCCTTTACTTGCTTATTGAGTTCCCTCCTTTCACGAGGAGCCATGTGGCGCACTGGCAAAGATACGGGTTTAGCATTATCCACAAGATAAATTTGAAAGTCTATCTCCCGCTTTGGAGGTAAGCCCTTCACCTCCTCAAACACATCCGGATATTCCCGGACCACTTCTACCGATCGCCGGTTCTCTACAGACGCGTCAAGCGATTCAAGATAACTTAGCATAACGGAATTTATGGGATTACAAAAGATGTCGAGAGCATTACCAAGGCGAGTCACAAGCCTAACTACTCTCCTTTCACAATCAAGAATGGCCCTATTTCTAGACAACCAATCCATTCCTAAAATTAGCCCATAGCCCGTGAAGCCCAATACATAAGCATCACATCTAAATTCAACGCTAAGTATAGAGATTTTCAAATCCAAACATATCATGGTCAAATGAGCCGAACCCACAATTGGATTTGAAACGACCAAGGGATCCTCTACTAAACTGGTGTTCAAGTGCAGTGATTCAACTAATGATGCAGAGATAAACGAATGAGATGCGCCAGAATCGAATAAGGTACGGACAGGATGATCAAACAGAAAAACTAAGCTTTCAACAGAAATTGTTCTACCTCTTTCTTGCAGCGGTGGGGCCGCAATAGCCTGAACTTGCCCCCTTGCCTGCCCTGGTGCCATAAGAGCCTGCACCTGTCCTCCCGAGGTAGACCTTGCCCTCTGCCCCTTCTTTGGACAGTCCTTTACTAAATGTCCCGCATCTCCACAATGAAAACAACCAGTCTTCTTTTTCTTTCTACAATCTTTGCTGAGATGGCCAGGCATCCCACAATTGAAGCATTTCTTCTTCCCTTTGCCATTATTGTTTTTACCACCCTTCTTATTTTGCTGTTGGGGTTTCTTCTGATCCCCTTTCTTTTCAACTGCCTTATCCTCATGCATAAGTGCCATTTCTACTAGCTTTTCAAAGGTGGCTCCCATAGGGATGTGGGTCATAGCCAACCCTTGCAACGGTTCATTCAAGCCTCTAACGAACCTCAAAGCTTTCTTCTCTGGCGTGTTCACCAACTCCAAGCCAAACCTTGCTAACTGATTAAATTTATTAACATATTCCTTTACTGATGAGCTCCCTTGCTTTAGTGCCAGGAATTTTTCCATATTTAAGTTCTCCTCTGCCCTTGAAAGAAACTTTGCCTCAAACCTTCGTCTGAAATCCGCCCATGAATCAACTGGACGTTCCCCGTTAGTGACCTCCCACCAAAACGAGGCCTCTCCCTTCATTAACCAAGCAGCTAAACGGACTTTGCTCTCATCTTCCACTTCAAAGATATCCAACAATTCCTCAGTCTCCTTAAGCCAATCTCTGGCCTCCACAAACGTCTCAGTCCCTTGAAAAGTTTTTCCTCCCATAGCCTTGAATTCCTTGCACGTCTTTGCAAAAGTGTCAACACGAGGAGGAGGAGGAGGAGGAGGAATGGGTGCAACTAGGGGTGGAGGAGTATCCGCTGGGCCTGCAGTGGTGGCCCTAGCCTCCAAGTATCTCCTAAACCACCCTGGAATCGTCACGCCTTCTGGGAGATTAAGATCTTCAGCCATGCTGAAACGAAAAAGGAAAGATTCAAAATGGAGAATTCGAAAGATAAAGATAAGGATGTGGCTATTTGGGATTATGTTTTTCATAAAAACTCTCTTTAAATAACATGTTTTTTTTTTTTTTTGAAAGCACTTCTTCCAAAAATACTTTAGAAAAAAAAAATATTTTTCTAAAAAAATTTTTATCTGTTCTGGTAACCTTATGCTCTGATACCACGTGTAACACCCCACGTCCATTAATGTCACTCACAAAGGGAATGCATTAACTTCCATGGAGGTTTTAAGCGAATATAGAACAGTAAAATTACAACAAGACAGATATAAAATAGTACTTGGAAATTCAAAAACTTTATTTCATTGTAGCAGAAGTCAAAACATGTTTGATTACATCATAACACCATATTCAATGTCAAGTACAATATCTATCTTGATAAAACAAGTACATAATCCCATTACATGAATAGCCATTAAAAAGAAAGATAACAAGCTGGACTTTACTTCAGCAGTCCAAGCTTTCCAGTAGATAAGCGATCCAACTAGACTCCACTAGAACTTGGCCCAACCTGCGGACCTGAAGGGAGAAAAAGGATGGAAAAGAGGGGGTCAGACATAAAGTCTGGTGAATATGATAATTCTACAATACTATTACCAAAATAACTGGACTAAGGCATAAGCTGGAAAACAAGAAAATGTCTATGAAGAGCAGATTAAGGACATAGACAATCGCTAAAGGCAACGTTATAGGCGCTCCTAAATACTAAAGGATAAACACTATACTGCACCACACCAGTCACCCTAAAGATTCATCCCACTTAGCTTCACTTAGAAACTTCCCCAATGGCTTTACGTACCCCTAGCTGACTACATAGGTGCCGCCTGCCCCTATCTCCACTAGGTGTACCCTACTTCCCATTATTCGATCGGCTCCCTAACTCGTAGATACCCGTGCTGGCCCCACAGTGGGGTGTATCACTCCCCTAAAGTGGCAACCTGATACAACGGACATGCACGGCTTTTACCTACACGATGCAACAACGTCTTACCTACCAGCCCGGGTCCACACACGCATATGAAACCCGTTGGACTTGCGTTGCCACCGCTCCCTGTTTTGGCCTCTTATATTCAAACCCAGTATGCGTGAAACACCCCACCTCCGTTAGGGTCACTCTCAAAGGGAATGCCCTAATTTTGGTGGAGGTTTATAAGTACAAGTCACAGATATACAAGACAGATATAAGAACACATATTTGTAAACAGCGGAAGAACAACAAACTTTTATTTCATAAAGTCAAATATGTGTTACAACAACATCCTTTCCAAAAACATAACATAACACTTTCATAATCTGTCTTGAGTACATTATTAAAGAAGCATAAATAAAACATAGATAAACTGCAAAAGCCCCAGAGTGGATTGTCCAAAGCCATAGTTTAAAACAGGAAAGTCCAAGCAATACATTTCTCTTATTCAAGCTGGATGTTGAGGTAGGTCAAGCTGCTGTGTTCCCTCCCTGAGGACCTGGGGGGGGGGGGGGGAACGGAAGAAAGAAGACGAAAGAAAAGTAGAGTCAGACATAAAGCCTGAGTAAGTCTAGTACTACTTTGTCTATGAATAAAGAACTGGGTATGATAAGTATAAACAAGAAGTGGGCAAGCACAGTAAACTTGGTTAAGTTGTCTAGGGTCGAATATACTATCGTACCCCATGTTAATCTCTGAACCCATATAAACTAGTTTCCAATTTGCACCCCATAATCAGGGTGATGTGAACCATTCTATGATGATCGGCTCCTACTCGCATAGTTACATGTGTCTTACGGCCCCCGATGTCTGTAGTTACCTATGCTGGTCCCACCATGGGGTGTATCAAGTCCCATAGTGGCAACCCGACACAACCTTAGAGTGCACAGGTATGCTACTGGTGTCCAGTGCCTTATTTTTCTGCGCCGGAGTGTGTGCACGCCCGCACTCCGTTAGAACCTACACTGCTACACCACCGCCGTCGCTTTGACCTCTTACAATCAGCCCAGTAATCGTGCCCCACCCTGCCTAGTTTCAGGGTATCCTGATACACCTTTTAGGGTTACTGCTGAAAAGGGTCCCCCGTTACTAGGTTTTCTATCTCTAGCCAACATGCTAAGTTGGTTAAGTGTTTTCTAACCTAACCCCCACCAATCCGTTTAGTTTAGCATGTTCCATTTTGATTAAGTCTTTAGTTCACTTAATCCTAACAATCCTGACTCAGCCTTAATTGTCTTATTAAGGCCCTGACCTCTCACATTAGACAGGTATTGTTGTGGCTGCTTGTTGCCGGTTGGTTCCGGGCAGTCTTACGCCACAACTCAGTCTAACCTCGGGTCCTTGCTGGGCTCCATGTTTAACCTCCCACATTGGATAGGTATTGTTGTGACTACTGGACAGCCGGGCGGTTCCGGGCAGGTTTACATCACAACTCAATCCAACCTCGGGTTAAACACATCGTATGTTCTACATTTACATATCTTGTCATTCCTCTTTATTTCTTATATGTAAATATTTGCGGCCCATTATTAAGTTAATGGTGTAAAGGTTACACCAATCATGGGCCCAACCCATACTTGAATTTGGGCCCTTCTATTTTATATTTTCATTCATTAATTAATTTTAACCCAACGTTATTTTCCCCCGTTTTACACGTCCGTTTATATATATTGGGCTTAGCCTTTTAAAGCCCAATTTAGCCATGCGAAAAGGGGAGGCTTATGGCGTGATTACATACACAAAGAGGGGAAGGTGAGCGCATGAACTTGCAATACGACGTTGGAAATACAAAATAGAAATTGGTGTACTTGCATAGTGGTAACATAGGTGACATGAATCAAAGCATGTGAACTTGCATAGGTTTAACTACAACATGAACCCATATTCTTATTTAGGCATAATGTCAAACATAAGCATGTCATAAATATTTCTGGCATAAGCATAGCATAATGTCAAACATAAGCATGGCATAAATACTTTTAGCATAAACATGGCATAATGTCAAACATAAGCATGGCATAAGTAAAGTTAAATTTGTTCATGGCATAAACATAAACAAGTCATGTTCATAAGGTTTCTACATGTTTACAAAGGGGATACTTTGTTACTAACACAAAAGCATAGATCAACTTAATTATGGTTTAAGTCTAATCACATAACGATAGTATAAATATACTTATGCATAAATATTCCTAATCATGGTGTTTGCTTTAAACTTGCAAAAAGGGATTTTTGAGTCTAACCTAGCCATGTCTCATATATGTCATCATATAATTCTTGTAAACAAGATAGACTTAATCATGGATTTCAATTATGCCAAATATCATTCATAGCCTAGCCATATTCATAAGTTTGCAAAAGAATGACTTAATACATGGATTATGGTGTCAAAATTCCAACATAGTTTCTTATGAACTATAACAACCAAACTTGTTTCAATTACTTGCAAAATGATTTATGCACAAAAACATACATCATGATGGCAACAAAGCCCCAAACTTGCATGAATTTCAATCAACTACATACATGTAGCTTCAACATAGATTACATAATTTGCGCAATATTCCAAACGTATACTTGCATAGAACTACCGCATGTAGTTCTTTATAATCGAATAACATAATTCAAGAATATCCAAACGTATATAAATTGATAAGAACGCACAAATATGAATTACTTTCATTGCCACAATTCAAGCATACACACCAACACAATTGTTTATTCATACCAAAGTAATACTCTACTTACAATGGTTGCGGCGAATTCTCTAATTAAGAGATATGATTCCTATGTTGAATTGATTGGCTTTAGGTTGCTTGAATTGCTTTAGGCTTTAGAACTTTCTTCCTAATTCTCTCTCTAGTTGGCGGCTACTCTTAGTCGTTCCTCAGCAACATGGCGGCTATGTTCTTAATTTGAATGAATAGATTAGGGTTTAGTCTAGGGTTGTTTATATAGAGGTTAGGAACTGATTAGGACCCTTGATGTTGCTAGGTTAGATCGTAGCCATTCATTAGATAGAGAGACCAATTAGAACCCGCCACCTAGCCCTAATGACAAAGCAGACCACAGAAATTCGACCAAACACAGACCTGGCCAGCCAGGTTGACTGGGCTCGACCAGGTCGACACCCCTGTCGACAGGGCTGTCGACAGCCCTGTCGACATGGGTAGCCCAGGTCGACAGCCCAGTCGACCTGGGTGGCCTAGGCGGGTGTCTATCCGCCCTGGCCCATTGGGTCCGATTTTTAATTATTTTATTCTGTTTGAATTTTAAATTTAATTCTCGAACTTCCGAAGGCCATATCTTCTTCATACGGACTCCGTTTTTCGAAAACTCGGACTCTATTTCGCGTATTTTTCTGAGACGAACGCAATGGCGTATCCCGTTTCCCTTAGTTCTTTGATTTCAGATTAATTATGCTTTAATTTGCTAATTTCATAGTTATAGAATTTTCGGGGTGTTACATTCTCCCCCACTTAAAAGGATTTCGTCCCCGAAATCTTCAAGTTAGGAGGAATGTATATCCTAACATCCAATCATCCATCTACTCATCCATCAAACACGAGCATCCATTGTCCTTAAAAGACTTCTAATGCTTCATGATCATATGCGAAGTGTGTGTGTACATGTACTTATCTAATGCAAAATCAGGCGGTGTACTGATTCAGTTGACCTCCTTAATGCGAATTATGTAAGTGCCATGAATCCATTATGTATGCGAATTTTCCTATTCTTGATTTTTCATGAGTGCACAATCATTCAATACAAATGCAACATCCACATGTCAACACATTAAAGTTCAACCATATACGAAAGCAAACATATATGCATATGCAATATGAAGTGACTGAGCCGATCTAAAACCTAGATTGTGTGTGTATATGCAACCACGAGCAACCACTAGCAATCACTTGCAACCACTTGCAACCATCATCCATAACATGTTTCAACTACATGTTTCCATCCAAAAAGATTCTATCTAAAAGATACGGTCGAGGAAATATACCTAAAAAGATAGATAAAAGCGCAACTTAAGGAAAATGAAAGATCAAGGATGTACCCTCGAACAGAAAAGGGTAGGCTGTACGGATTTTAGCTTCAGTCTCCCAAGTCACGTCTCCCTCTGTGTCGTTCCACTGGACTTTGACGAGCTTGACTTCACGGTTGCGTAGCTTCTTCACTTCCGTTCCTAATATGCGGGTTGGAACTTTCCTTATGGTTGCTTCGCGTTCCACTTCGGCCTCTTCGAGGATATTTGGCTCTACCACTTCAGCGGACTCATGCAGACATTTTCGGAGGTGTGAAACGTGAAAAACGTTGTGGACTCCAGCCAACTTCTCGGGTAGCTCTAATCTATAGGCCATTTTCCCAATCTTCTCGATGATAGGGAATGGCCCTACGAACCTTGGTGCTAGCTTTCCTGTGGTTCCAAAACGGACAACGTTTCTTAGCGGTGATACCTTGAGAAAAACTCTGTCTCCAACCTCAAATTCAAGGTCGGTCCTTCTCTTGTCGGCGTAGGACTTCTGTCTGTCTTGGGCCGTCTTCATCCTTCTTCGTATTAAGTCTACTTTCTCTGAGGTCTCTCGGATCATATCTGGTCCAAGTATGAGCTTATCCGTGGACTCCCACCAACAAGTGGGCGATCGGCACGGTCTTCCATATAAAGCTTCGAAGGGCGCCATTCCGATGGTTGCTTGATAGCTGTTGTTGTAGGCAAATTCCACCAAAGGAAGGTGGTCTTCCCATGTCCCTCCGAAGTCAAGGACGCATAGCCTTAGAAGGTCTTCCAAAACTCTGTTCACTCTCTCTGTTTGGCCGTCGGTTTGGGGATGATAGGCTGTGCTCAAGCATAACTGCGTTCCTACTGCTTCTTGCAGACTCTGCCAAAACTCACTGGTGAAGATGGGGTCTCGGTCACTAACAATGCTAGATGGTATTCCATGGAGTCGAACGATTTCCTTGAGGTAAAGTGATGCTAGGGATGAGGCAGTTCTTTTACTTTTGACTGGTAAAAAGTGGGTGCTTTTAGTAAGCCTATCCACTATTACCCAAATGCTAGTGTTGCCTCTCCTAGACCTAGGCAGCCCATCGATGAAGTCCATTGAGATGCTATCCCACTTCCACTGTGGGACCTCCAGAGGATGTAGCAGTCCGCCAGGCTTTTTCTGTTCCGCCTTAACCTGTTGGCACACCATACACTTAGAAACAAACTCTGCCACGTCCTTTTTCATGCCGTTCCAAAAGAAAGTCCTTTTTATGTCTTTGTACATTTTATCCCCGCCTGGGTGTATCGTCATCTTGGAGTGATGTGCTTCCTCGAGAACCTTCTTTATTAAATCGTTTGTCTGTGGGACGCATAGTCTTCCGTCTCGCCTTAGAAAACCCTTATCGTTGATGGCGTATCTGTTGAGGTGACTTGAAGTCTCACCCCTAATTAGCCTATCAATTATTTCTACAAGCTGAGGGTCTTCGCGTTGTGCTGTCCCTACAGAATCCACTAAAGTTGGGCGCACTTCGAGAGATGCTAGCAGGCCCGGTAAGAAATCGGAGGAAGGCCTAGAGTCGAAGCTGGCTATAAACTCTAGGCTTTGTCTTTCAACAAACAACGGGCTTAGGGTCAATTTCTTTCGGCTCAACGCGTCTGCCACTACGTTGCCTTTGCCCGGAGTGTAGGAGATTTCGAAATCGTACGAGGCAAGAAACTCCATCCATCTTTGTTGCCTCAAGTTAAGATCTTTCTGCGAGAAAAGATATTTCAACGATTTATGGTCAGTGTAAAGTTTGAACTTCTCACCTAGGAGATAGTGTCGCCAAGACTTGAGTGCAAAGACGATGGCGGCTAACTCAAGATCGTGGGTTGGGTAGTTCTTTTCGTGCACCTTCAACTGCCTCCCGCCATAAGCTACTACCCTTCCTTCTTGCATTAAGACGGCGCCTAGCCCTGTCCCACATGCATTCGTATAAACAGTGAACATCTTGCTTCCATCTGGCAGCGTCAAAACTGGGGCTGTTGTAAGAGCCCTTTTCAGTCGTTGGAAAGCAAACTCGCAATCCAAGTCCCAATTGAACACTAGATTCTTCTTAGTCAATTTTGTGAGCAGAGCTGAGATTTTCGCAAAATCCCTTATAAATTTTCGATAGAAACCTGCTAGTCCTAGGAAGCTTCGGACCTCAGTTGCATTCCTTGGCGTCTTCCAATCCTGTACCGCCACTACCTTAGCAGGGTCCACCGCTAACCCTTGTTTGGATACTATGTGCCCAAGGAACCTCACCTCTTCTCTCCAAAAGTGGCATTTGGAGAATTTGGCTTTTAGTTGATGGGCTCGCAACGTTTCCATGATTGCCCTTAAGTGTTGAGCATGTTCCTCTTCATTCTTTGAGAAGATAAGGATATCATCTACGAAGACCACTACGAATTTGTTGAGGAAATCTCTAAATACCCTACTCATTAGGTCCACGAAGTAAGCAGGTGCATTTGTCAAGCCGAAAGGCATGACAAGCCATTCAAAGAAGCCGTCTGGGGTTCTGAACGCCGTTTTATCGATGCTATCTTCAGCCACCCTTAGCTGATGAAAACCGGTTGCTAAATCGAGTTGGGAGAAAACAGACGCTCCTACAAGCTGGTCAAATAAATCATCAATTCTAGGGAGAGGGTGCCTATTCTTTTTCGTTAGCTTGTTGAGCTCCCTATAGTCAACACATAGACGGAGTGAACCATCCGCCTTTGTAGCGAACACCACCGGAGCGCCCCATTCTGAAATGCTTCTCCTAATGAACCCCTTTTCTAGAAGCTCTTTAATCTGTTTACTGAGCTCTTTCCTTTCTCGTGGAGCCATATGTCTAACGGGCAACGCAACGGGCTTTGCATTATCTACAAGATATATGCGGAAGTCTATTTCCCGCTTCGGAGGTAAGCCCTTCACCTCTTCAAAGACATCCGGATATTCCCGGACCACTTTAACTGATTGCAAATTTTCAACAGAGGCATCTAGCGATTCAAGATAACTAAGCATAACCGCATACGAGGGATTACAAGAAATTTCCAAAGTATTACCGAGTCGGGTTAGGACCTAACAACCCTTTTCTCACAATCAAGGATGGCCCCATTACTGGATAGCCAATCCATACCCAAAATCAAACCATACCCCGAAAAGCCCAAAACAAAGGCACTACATTGAAATTCAACACTTAGGATAGAAATTTTCAATCCCACACAGATCATAGACAAGTGAGCTGGGCCCCCAATTGGGTTTGAAACAATTAAGGGGTCCTCTACCATACTAGTTTCTAAGTGCAGAGATTCTACTAAAGCAGACGAGATAAAGGAGTGTGATGCGCCAGAATCAAATAAAGTGCGAACGGGGTGATCATAAAGATAAACTACACTTTCTACAGAAGTATTTATACCTCGCTGTTGCAGAGGTGGCGCTTCTAGCACATGGACCTGTGCCCCTGGGGTGGATCCAGCCCTCTGCCCCTGTCCTCGTTTCTTTGGGCAGTCCTTGGCCCTATGGCCCGTCTCACCGCAAGAAAAGCACCCACCATTTTCCTTGGCCTTCTTTTTCCGGCAGTCCTTTACCAAGTGCCCCACTTTGCCACAGAAATTGCACTTCCTCTTCTCTTTGTTGCCTTTCCCGCCCTTCTTAAAGTCTGTCTTCTTGGGCTGCAAACCCTCTTTCTTCTTGCCCTTATCCTCTTCATTCAGCAATGCCATTTGCACCAATCTTTCATACGTGGCTCCCATGGGTATATGGGTCATGGCCAAACTGTGTAATGGCTCATTTAACCCTTTGACGAAACGGAGAGCCTTCTTGTGCGGGGTGTTGACTAGGTCAAGCCCAAACCTAGCCAGCTCGTCGAACTGATTCACATACTCTCTGACCGTCTTGTCCCCTTGCTTAAGAAATAAGAATTTTTCAAATTGCAAACTTCTTTCCGCATCTGAGAGAAATTTAGTCTCAAACCTTGCCCTAAAGTCCTCCCATGTCTCTACTGGTCTCTCAGCATTAGTGACTTCCCACCAGTAGGAAGCCTCACCCTTCAATAGCCACACCGCCAGTTGTACTTTTTGTCTATCTTCTACCTCAAAGATGATGAATAGGTCCTCAGTTTCTTTCAGCCAGTTTCTAGCTGCCACGAAGGACTCAGTTCCATGGAAATCCCTTCCTCCCATAGCTTTAAAATCTTTACATATCTTAGCAAACGTGTTTCCCCGAGGAGGAGGTGGAGGAAAAGGTGCTGCTGCAGCTGGATGATTTCCTTCCATTGGGGGAGGAGGAATGGTAGGACATGGCTGAGTGGCTCTTGCTTCTAAGAACCGTCTAAACCAACCAGGTATTGGCACCCCTTCCGGCAAGTTAAGTTCTTGGGACATGCTGAAACAAAAAGGATAGATTCAAAACGAAGGTTAAGAGATAGTACCTATGGCTTTGGGGAGTGGACTTTGCCTTTTTAAAATAAAATAATATTTTTCTTTTAAAAATGCTTCTTTAAATTTCCTTTTTGAAAATAATTTTTCAAAACTTTTTATCTTATCTGGTAAACCTATGCTCTGATACCAAGTGAAACACCCCACCTCCGTTAGGGTCACTGTCAAAGGGAATGCCCTAATTTTGGTGGAGGTTTATAAGTACAAGTCACAGATATACAAGACAGATATAAGAACACATATTTGTAAACAGCGGAAGAACAACAAACTTTTATTTCATAAAGTCAAATACGTGTTACAACAACATCCTTTCCAAAAACATAACATAACACTTTCATAATCTGTCTTGAGTACATTATTAAAGAAGCATAAATAAAACATAGATAAACTGCAAAAGCCCCAGAGTGGATTGTCCAAAGCCATAGTTTAAAACAGGAAAGTCCAAGCAATACATTTCTCTTATTCAAGCTGGATGTTGAGGTAGGTCAAGCTGCTGTGTTCCCTCCCTGAGGACGTGGGGGGGGGGGGGAACGGAAGAAAGAAGACGAAAGAAAAGTAGAGTCAGACATAAAGCCTGAGTAAGTCTAGTACTACTTTGTCTATGAATAAAGAACTGGGTATGATAAGTATAAACAAGAAGTGGGCAAGCACAGTAAACTTGGTTAAGTTGTCTAGGGTCGAATATACTATCGTACCCCATGTTAATCTCTGAACCCATATAAACTAGTTTCCAATTTGCACCCCATAATCAGGGTGATGTGAACCATTCTATGATGATCGGCTCCTACTCGCATAGTTACATGTGTCTTACGGCCCCCGATGTCTGTAGTTACCTATGCTGGTCCCACCATGGGGTGTATCAAGTCCCATAGTGGCAACCCGACACAACTTTAGAGTGCACAGGTATGCTACTGGTGTCCAGTGCCTTATTTTTCTGCGCCGGAGTGTGTGCATGCCCGCACTCCGTTAGAACCTACACTGCTACACCACCGCCGTCGCTTTGACCTCTTACAATCAGCCCAGTAATCGTGCCCCACCCTGCCTAGTTTCAGGGTATCCTGATACACCTTTTAGGGTTACTGCTGAAAAGGGTCCCCCGTTACTAGGTTTTCTATCTCTAGCCAACATGCTAAGTTGGTTAAGTGTTTTCTAGCCTAACCCCCACCAGTCCGTTTAGTTTAGCATGTTCCATTTTGATTAAGTCTTTAGTTCACTTAATCCTAACAATCCTGACTCAGCCTTAATTGTCTTATTAAGGCCCTGACCTCTCACATTAGACAGGTATTGTTGTGGCTGCCTGTTGCCGGTTGGTTCCGGGCAGTCTTACGCCACAACTCAGTCTAACCTCGGGTCCTTGCTGGGCTCCATGTTTAACCTCCCACATTGGATAGGTATTGTTGTGACTATTGGACAGCCGGGCGGTTCCGGGCAGGTTTACATCACAACTCAATCCAACCTCGGGTTAAACACATCGTATGTTCTACATTTACATATCTTGTCATTCCTCTTTATTTCTTATATGTAAATATTTGCGGCCCATTATTAAGTTAATGGTGTAAAGGTTACACCAATCATGGGCCCAACCCATACTTGAATTTGGGCCCTTCTATTTTATATTTTCATTCATTAATTAATTTTAACCCAACGTTATTTTCCCCCGTTTTACACGTCCGTTTATATATATTGAGCTTAGCCTTTTAAAGCCCAATTTAGCCATGCGAAAAGGGGAGGCTTATGGCGTGATTACATACACAAAGAGGGGAAGGTGAGCGCATGAACTTGCAATACGACGTTGGAAATACAAAATAGAAATTGGTGTACTTGCATAGTGGTAACATAGGTGACATGAATCAAAGCATGTGAACTTGCATAGGTTTAACTACAACATGAACCCATATTCTTATTTAGGCATAATGTCAAACATAAGCATGTCATAAATATTTCTGGCATAAGCATAGCATAATGTCAAACATAAGCATGGCATAAATACTTTTAGCATAAACATGGCATAATGTCAAACATAAGCATGGCATAAGTAAAGTTAAATTTGTTCATGGCATAAACATAAACAAGTCATGTTCATAAGGTTTCTACATGTTTACAAAGGGGATACTTTGTTACTAACACAAAAGCATAGATCAACTTAATTATGGTTTAAGTCTAATCACATAACGATAGTATAAATATACTTATGCATAAATATTCCTAATCATGGTGTTTGCTTTAAACTTGCAAAAAGGGATTTTTGAGTCTAACCTAGCCATGTCTCATATATGTCATCATATAATTCTTGTAAACAAGATAGACTTAATCATGCATTTCAATTATGCCAAATATCATTCATAGCCTAGCCATATTCATAAGTTTGCAAAAGCATGACTTAATACATGGATTATGGTGTCAAAATTCCAACATAGTTTCTTATGAACTATAACAACCAAACTTGTTTCAATTACTTGCAAAATGATTTATGCACAAAAACATACATCATGATGGAAACAAAGCCCCAAACTTGCATGAATTTCAATCAACTACATACATGTAGCTTCAACATAGATTATATAATTTGCGCAATATTCCAAACGTATACTTGCATAGAACTACCGCAAGTAGTTCTTTATAATCGAATAACATAATTCAAGAATATCCAAACGTATATAAATTGATAAGAACGCACAAATATGAATTACTTTCATTGCCACAATTCAAGCATACACACCAACACAATTGTTTATTCTGTAATGACCCGAAAATCAGAACCAGTTTGAAAATTTTATTTTAAGATATTTTGTTGGGTTTTTGAGTCGAAATTTCAAATTTTAAATAACTTTGAAGCAGTTGAAAATGACCATTTTGCAAACGACCTCGGAATCCGACGAAACCACTTTCATTGGATCCAGAATGTCATAATATGGCTAAGTTTCAATTTTTAGAATTTTTCGATTTAATATGTGAGCGTGGCGTAAGAAACTGTGTTTGGTCAAATACAGTTGAAATTGAACGACGTGAAAATAGCCATTTTTCAAAACTGCTCAGAATTGAACGAAACGAATTTTGTTGTGATCGTATCGTCATAAGAAAGCCAAAAATAATTTTCCCGGATTTTTCTGAGTCAGTATGTGGCCTCAGGAAATTATGTACGTTCGAATTTAAATTAAACAATTTAATTTGAAAATAAAATAAAACCAGTCTGTAACTTCAGAATTGGACCATGGGGATAGCACCATCGTGTTCAGAAGGCATGAAAATGTTAAGATCGACAGTCGTTGAGCGCGAATCAGAGATCATATGAGAGAATGGTAATTTCTCGGATAAATAAATAAATAAATAAATTAATTAATTAATAATTAGAAAACCCTAAAATACATGTATAAATACGGACCGTATGCCGCTACAGTGCTTCTTCCTCCTCGTCAAATACAAGCAGCCGAAACCCATTAATCATCAAAACTTTGAAATCCATTTTCTCCCTCGTTCCTCAACGATTTTTAGCAAACTTTACACCGTTTCGAAGAGGAGACAAAGACATTCAAGCTCCGACCAGTTGCACCCGCTCTCGTCCACCGTACAGGCCGCCACCTCACCCCGAACGCCCGCCGCCGCGAGCCCCGCCGCGCCGCCAGCAGCCGATCGCACCCCACCCCCTTGCCGGCGCACCTGCGCCTCTCGTAGCCGGTCATCGTCGCGAAGACGGTTCGTGAAACCATCGCCTGTAGCTCGCGAAAACTGGATCCAAAGATTTGAAGGAATTCTGAAAATTCAAAGGTATATTTTAGTTCAGATTTTGTAACGCTTCTGGTCGTGACAGAAACAGTTGTGAAAAGTCAGTTCTATTAAAACGTTGATAACTTATTCGTATGAATTCGGATTCTGAAATTTTCAGAACCAATAGGACCGTGACTACGAGTGGATGCTGCTGAAATCAATTGGAGCATTCTGAAAATTTAATTGGATTTATTATATTTATTATCCAATCAAGGTGAGAGATCTAAACCACAAAAATTTATTTTTGAATAAACAAATTGTTAAGTGTATATGTGGTTAGAAATTTGACATCACATCATTTGCTATGCTATAACGATGGATTTGATACCATTATATTTGCCATGCTATAACGATGAATTGACACCATTATATTTGCGATGTTATGACATGTAAAAATTGACGTTGTATGTAGCGTAGTGATTTGACAGTAAGTTTTGGGAACAAATTGGCAATGTAATTTTAATTGACATTTTTGTCAATATTAAAATTAGAACATGAGCACCGTATGTAATTGACATTTTCGTCAATATTAAAATTAGAAAATAAACACCGTATGAGAAAGATAGAAGTTGCATTTGCATAAAATGATATTTTGTCAAAATAGAAAAATAGAAGTTGCATTTGCATAAAATGATATTTTGTCAAAATAGAAAAATAGAAGTTGCATTAGCATAAAATGATATTTTGTCAAAATAGAAAAATAGAAGTTGCATTTGCATAAAATGATATTTTGTCAAAATAGAAAGATAGAAGTTGCATTTGCATAAAATGATATTTTGTCAAAATAGAAAGATAGAAGTTGCATTTGCATAAAATGATATTTTGTCAAAATAGAAAGATAGAAGTTGCATTTGCATAAAATGATATTTTGTCAAAATAGAAAAATAGAAGTTGCATTTGCAAAAAATGATATTTTGTCAAAATAGAAAGATAGAAGTTGCATTTGCATAAAATGATATTTTGTCAAAATAGAAAGATAGAAGTTGCATTTGCATAAAATGATATTTTGTCAAAATAGAAAAATAGAAGTTGCATTTGCATAAAATGATATTTTGTCAAAATAGAAAAATAGAAGTTGCATTTGCATAAAATGATATTTTGTCAAAATAGAAAAATAGAAGTTGCATTTGCATAAAATGATATTTTGTCAAAATAGAAAAATAGAAGTTGCATTTGCATAAAATGATATTTTGTCAAAATAGAAAGATAGAAGTTGCATTTGCATAAAATGATATTTTGTCAAAATAGAAAAATAGAAGTTGCATTTGCATAAAATGATATTTTGTCAAAATAGAAAGATAGAAGTTGCATTTGCATAAAATGATATTTTGTCAAAATAGAAAGATAGAAGTTGCATTTGCATAAAATGATATTTTGTCGAAATAGAAAAATAGAAGTTGCATTTGCATAAAATGATATTTTGTCAAAATAGAAAGATAGAAGTTGCATTTGCATAAAATGATATTTTGTCAAAATAGAAAAATAGAAGTTGCATTTGCATAAAATGATATTTTGTCAAAATAGAAAAATAGAAGTTGCATTTGCATAAAATAATATTTTGCCATGTTAGAAAGATAGAAGTGGCATTTGCATAAAATGATATTTTGTCAAAATAGAAAAATAGAAGTTGCATTTGCATAAAATAATATTTTGCCATGTTAGAAAGATAGAAGTGGCATTTGCATAAAATGATATTTTGCCAAAATAGAAAGATAGAATTTGCATTTGCATAAAATGATATTTTGTCAAAATAGAAAAATAGAAGTTGCATTTGCATAAAATAATATTTTGCCATGTTAGAAAGATAGAAGTGGCATTTGCATAAAATGATATTTTGTCAAAATAGAAAAATAGAATTTGCATTTGCATAAAATGATATTTTGTCATGTTAGTAAGAATAGAAAAGGCATCGGAGGAAAAAGAATATTTTTGCCATGTCAACGATATAGAAATTGCAGGGTAAGATAAAATACATTTTTATAATGTTTATAAAAGAGAAGTTGCATGGTAAGATAAAACAGCATTATTTATAATGTAAATAAAAAGAGAATTCACCCCGTAGGAAAAATTAACATTTATTTTATGTTAAATAAAAGGAAATGAAACGTAGGAGAAAGATTTACATTGTATGAGGGGTACACCATAGAAAATGTCCCTTGTTCAAAATGTAATGGGAAAAGAAATATACAAGGAATTAAAAGAATGGTACGTTATAATTTACATTTTCAAATGTAAATTATAAAATATTAAAATAAATAATAATGGTGGTAGATTAAAAGAAAAGGATCATCGTCTAATTCTAAACAAATTGTAATGCAAGTAGAAAAGTAAAAGTTAAGAGGGAAAGGAGATTATATATACAAGGGCGATGAGTTAAACGAACTAATTATATATATATATATATATATATATATATATATATATATATATATAAATAATCAAAATATAACGAATCGAGCGCGGTAATTCGCGTTTTGAAATCGAACTTTCAAATGAATATACCGGAAGATCCGACCGTCGGATTTTCACAAAACTGAAACCGCTATGACCGTCTTGGAAATACCTTTCCAACGATATAAACTACGCTAAAATCCAACGGTTAGATCTTGAGAAAAGTAAAAATCAAAATGGATGGAAAACGGCGCCAGATTCGCCTCTGACCTGAAGCGTCGTTAATTAAAGAAATTAATTATATTAAATAATTAAGGCAAGGATTTATCGTTATAAGACAACATAACGACATGAAATGTGTTTTTCTCTAAATTATGAACGCGAGATTGTTTGGGAAGTCCGGGTTCATCCCATTCCAAACGATTTTACGATTCCAAGAATCTAAATATGAAGACGGCGTATGAAGACCGTAAATCTTCCCTCGAATGGACAACGACCAAGACTCTGAATTGGGTAGCTCCCGATTTACGAGTCGGGGTAATTGCCCAAACGTACGCGTGGATTTCACGGGTTTGACCCTAGTTCAGACCTAGAGCATGGGTGTAAATGGATGGTATGTCTGACACCGTATCCCATTAAATATCATGTTGTCGATTTTCTGCTAATGTAAAAATGTTGGTGGTAGAGAAGTCATTCTCTACTTAACACCCGTTAATATGTTGGCAGACGGTCGATGGTACGGTATGGAATGACGGTGTGGCGTGCTAAGATGAAACGATCAGGGTTCTTGTTGAAAAGCAAAATCCTGTGGTATGGTA
This sequence comes from Allium sativum, assembly GCA_030737875.1. NCBI lineage: Eukaryota > Viridiplantae > Streptophyta > Magnoliopsida > Asparagales > Amaryllidaceae > Allium > Allium sativum. Next base: position 174,778,867 of record CM060913.1, on the reverse strand, counting down.
TACACGACCTCACGAGCCTCACAAACCGGTAGAGTCTAAAAAGGGGGAAGGGAACGCAGGGAAAGTAGCACGTTTCTTTCTAGTTAGTAACCATTTTACTTTTGGAGGATGATGAAATGAGGCGCCTCGGATAGGTCCTATAGGACCGGGAAACGTGTGCTTAGGAATAACTAATCCTCTAAGCTGTATGTGAGGACCGGCCCTGCCATTTCCAAGGGTTAACTGCGGGTAATCCTGGGGCATTAACTAGAGTGTCTCGAATCGGTAAGGAGTCCTCCCTAGCCTGGACTCATGATGGAAACCCAAATTTCCAATACGACTCCGACGGATTTGATTTGTATTACTAGTATTGGAGGCATAATATATGGTACCTATGCTTCCTAGGATTAATACATTGCCTTGAATTATTTTAAAACATATACACCATAATAATAATATTAGTTTCGTATTTGGCGTATTTAGCATGTTTAACCACCATAAGGTAAAACTCTATCCTCTTGGTGTGCGTTGCATTGTGTGATGGGACCTGAGTCTTATGGTGGTTCCATTTTTCAAAAGACATTGCGCTGTGTTACGTTTTATTTATTTGTACTGACACTGTAGTTATGCACGGCAATCCATTGGTACAACCCGTTCCGCGTTAGCGGCGTGGTCCTTGGATTTGCCTTATTAGTATGAGTAATTTTAGTTAAGAACTCTCACACCAGTCCCACGACTGACCCATTGTTTGTTTCACTTTTTACAAACTTGGGTGCCCTCTCTTCTACACGGGCAGCCAAGTAGACAGGTTCTTTTTCTGCTTGGAGTTTCTTTGGAGCTACTTTTATCTTTTCGCTTGGAGTTGCTTTTGGGTGAAGATAAGGTGATGGAGCTTTGAAGACCTATCTTTTCGCTTATCGCATTTTTCTTTCCTTTTATTTTCAGACTTATTTCCATTCCACGTTCTTTTATTTGGAGTTGGAACTTATGCAATTCTCTGAAAACTTGCTGTAATAGTTTAGATTCTGTGACTGTGGATTTACTATTGCTGATGACATTATATATCCGCTGCTATAATGTTGTTATTATATGGATTTCCTGTGCTATGTTGTTTTCTGTGACTTGTTGTACTATATTTATGTTGTATTCCAAATGATTTCTCCTTGCTTTCCCTTGCGGAAGTTTGGGGATGTCACAGTTGGTATCGGAGCTTTGGTTTACAAAGCGGGATATAACATATTTATAGTAACTCGTTTACGTAGAATCACATTATTCTACGACGAACATTTCATAAGAATACATAATAGTCGGTCACCTTATCATCATCTTTCATCCATCCTTTTTCCTTATCACTTCTTAAAAATCATCGTCATTAAGGTTGTTCTGACTCTTCCTTGATTGTACAGAACTAACTTAAAATGAGTACCGCTGCTGCAAGAGCTGCTAGAGCCGCTAGGAGGAGGCAAAATACCACTGAAACCGAGGAGCCCACTGTCCAACAACAACCACCACCACCGCCGCCACCCTTTGACTTGGACAAGGTGGCAAAGAAGTTCAAGAATTTGGGTGGAGTTCCATTCACCGGTTCTGAGACCGTGGTACAAGCTCAGGCGTGGCAGAAAAATTGTGAAAAGATATTTGGAGGACTGGGACTTGATGATCAGAGAAAAAGATTCACTGCAGCATGGCATCTTCAAGGTGAAGCGCAAAACTGGTGGGAGGTAGTCAACATTGGAGGCGACGAAGATAATATGTCTTGGGATAGATTTAAAGAGCTCTTCAACGACAAATACATTCCGAGGCAGGAAGTAGAAAGGCTACATGATGAATTCGCCAATCTGAGGCAAGGCGAAAAGTCCATTTCAGAGTATGTTCGTAGGTTCGAGGACCTTTCCCGTTACGCACCTGAACTGATTCGTGATGACTTTCAGAAGAATAAGAGATTCATAAATGGCCTTGCAAGGAAATATATTGACAGAGTCACTGCCCACATCGACCTTTCCTTCAATAAGATGGTGGAGTTCGCTTGCCGTTATGAAGAGAATGACAAGAAGGTTTCTCAACAGGACAGGGAGAGGAGCTTAGCCAACAACAACAAAAGGAAACAACCAGAAAAGAAAGCTGAAGGCAGTAATTCTGGAGCTGCTAAGACATTTGACAAATCCAAGGTCCAATGTTACAACTGTCAGAAGTTCGGGCATTATAGCAAAGACTGCAGGGGTCCGAAGAGGGCCAGAGGTGATGATAGCAAAGATTGCTACAACTGCCATAAAAAGGGCCATATTAAGGTCAATTGCCCACTGTTGAAAGGAGCTCAGATTGCACATGTTTATGAGGGAGCGGGTACACCATCTTCCTCTGCACCTACTGAGGGAGGTAAGTCTGATGTTCTGGATGGTACTGTTTCTATTAAAAATATTCCTGTTACTGCTTTATTTGACACGGGTGCGTCAAGGAGTTTTATTTCTAGCAACGCAGTTAAAAAGTTGAGAATAAAACAACGAAGCCTTAAAGAGCCAATTAATGTTCATAATCCTGTAGGAGATTCCATCTCTCTAGGATTATTCTGTAAAGTACCAGTCTCCTACTCTCGTTTCAAATTTCCATTTAACTTGATCATCATGGATTTTTCCGAATTTGATATTATCCTTGGTCTTGATTGGCTAACAAAATATGACGCTGAAGTACTATGTTCTGAAAGAGTAGTGAAGGCAAAACCAGGTTTCGGAAGCACCGTTGCTATACCTTGCCAGGGCTTAAAGCCAGACAGAAAAGCTTTTTGGTCTTCCTTAGAAGTCACGCCCATACCTTCAGAGAATATTCCCATTGTCAAGGATTATGCGGACGTATTTGAAGAAGTAGATAGTTTACCACCGCGAAGGGAAATCGATTTCAGAATCGATCGGGTCCCTAATGCAAGGCCGGTAGTTCATGCTGTTCGAAGAATGACTCCTAAAGAAAAAGAAGAGTTGAGTGCCCAAACCAAACAGCTCCTAAAGAAGGGATTAATACGGCCTAGCTTTTCCAATTGGGGTGCAGCTGTGGTGTTTGTCCCTAAATCTGACGGCACTCTGAGGCTCTGTGTGGATTACCGCGATCTCAATAAGCAAACCTTAAAGAACAAATATCCCTTGCCTCGTATAGAAGATCTGATGGACAATTTAAATGGAGCCAAGGTGTTTTCAAAGATGGACCTAGCCGCAGGTTTCCACCAACTTCGCATAGCCGAAGAATGCATCCCTTTGACCGCTTTCAGAGGGCCTGACTTATTCTACGAATGGTTGGTAATGCCGTTCGGTCTGTGCAATGCTCCAGCCTATTTTGTTGACTTGATGAATAGGGTCTTCAGAGAGGTCTTGAATAAATTCGTCCTAGTCTTCATTGATGATATCTTGATCTTTTCTAAAACCAAGGAGGAGCATGAAGGGCATCTAAAAGAAGTGCTAGAGATTCTGCAAAGAAATGTTCTAAAAGCAAAATTTTCAAAATGCACATTTTGGCAAGAGGAGGTAAAATTCTTGGGCCATGTTGTGTTAAAAGAAGGAATTGCTGTGGACCCAAGCAAAATTTCCGCCATTCAAGATTGGAAGCAGCCCACTACACCCACTGAAGTAAGAAGTTTCCTAGGGTTGGCTGGATATTACAGAAAGTTCGTCCAAAACTTTGCCAAGCTATCTGGCCCTTTAACACAGCTCACAAAGAAAAACACCAAGTTCATTTGGACAGCAGAGTGCGAGGAGTCCTTCCAAAAGCTAAAGGAGAGTTTGACCACTGCCCCCGTGTTAACCATCATCGATGGCAACCAAGATTTAGCTGTCTATACCGATGCTTCTCAAAGTGGGGGTCTTGGCGCAGTATTGATGCAAAGGGGCAAAGTTGTTGCATATGCAAGCCGTCAACTAAAGCCGCATGAGAAAAATTATCGTGTCCATGACCTAGAACTTTTAGCCATAGTTTTTGCTTTAAAAATTTGGAGGCATTACCTCTTGGGCGAAAAATTCGACTTATTCACAGACCATCAATCTTTGAAATATCTCTTCGATCAAAAGGACTTGAATTTAAGGCAGCTAAGGTGGCTGGAATTTCTTGCGGCGTATGATCTCGACATCTTGTATACGCCAGGGAAAGCCAATGTTGTGGCAGACGCACTCAGTAGAAAAGCTGCCATGGTCGCAAACTTTATAGTTACCCCTTCTTTGATTGATAAAATTTCTACCCTTCAAAAGGAAGATAAGTTTATTCAAAGAATGATTAAGAGTATTCAAGAAGGAGAGAGCACGAGCTTTCAAATAGATCAAAGGGGAGCCCTTAGGTTGCAAGGGAGGATCTGTGTTCCAAAAATCCCAGAGCTCATCAGGGAAGTTTTAAATGAAGGGCACAAATCAAAGCTTTCCATCCACCCAGGCGTTAGCAAGATGTATCATGATCTAAAGCGCACGTTTTGGTGGAAAGATATGAAGAGGGATATATCCATTTACGTGAGTAGATGTCCTACATGTCAGCGAGTGAAGAGCGATCAACAAAAGCCTGCAGGATTGTTGCAGCCATTGCCAGTACCAGAAGGGAAGTGGGACCAAGTCTCCATGGATTTTATAGATGGTTTGCCCCGTACTAAGAAAGGGAATGACAGCATTTGGGTGATCGTGGACCGCTTCACCAAGGTCGCTCATTTCATACCTATCAAGTCCTCCAGAACTGCTCAAAGTCTGGCACAAATTTATCTCAAAGAAATAGTCAGGCTATATGGGTATTAAGACTAAATCTTTCCTTTTTCCATCATTTTCTAAATGAAAATTTTCATGTCTAACCAAAGAAAATCTTTTGTTTTAAATAGTGTTCCTAGCAGCATTGTTAGTGACCGTGACCCTATCTTCACTAGCAAGTTTTGGGAGGCATTCCAAAATGAATTGGGAACAAAATTAAATCTCAGCACCGCATACCACCCTCAGACAGACGGCCAAACTGAGAGGGTGAATCGCATTCTTGAAGATTTGTTGCGAGCTTGCATACTCGATTATGGAGGTTCTTGGGAGGATCACTTGCATTTAGTTGAATTCTCATATAACAATAGCTATCAGGCAAGTTTGAAGATGGCTCCGTTCGAAGCCTTATATGATAAGCCATGTAGATCGCCAGCCTGTTGGATTGAAAAAGGAGATCGCCTTGTTTTAGGTCCAGACATGATCCGAGAAGCTTCAGACAAAGTTGATAAAATTAAGAAGCGGTTGCTGGCTGCCCAAAGCCGACAGAAAAGCTATGCAGACAAGCGTAGAAGAGATTTGCAATTCTCTGTTGGTGACCATGTGTACTTGAAGGTTTCTCCTCTAAGGGGTGTGATTCGATTTGGGAAGTTTGGGAAATTGGCGCCAAGATTCATTGGTCCATTCCCTATTCTCGAAAGGATTGGTACTCTGGCTTATCGAGTGCAACTGCCCGACTGGCTGCCAGGAGTGCATGATGTGTTTCATGTGTCCCAACTCCGCCAGCATGTGCATGACCCAGATTTGATTGAAGATGAGCTAAATCAGCAAGTCATGGATATTACTCCAAGTCTAACGGTGAGGAAAGAGCCGATAAAGATTATTGGCAAAGAAACCCGAGCTCTGAGGAATAAAAGAATCAACCTAGTCAAAGTGCAGTGGAGTGGCGATCCTAGGGACTGCACTTGGGAGACTGAGGAGAGTTTCAAAAAGGCCTATCCCAAATGCAGAGTGGATATCTCAGATTAGATTTTATTTTGAGGTACGCTTAATCATTTCAGTATTTTCTGTGCTGATTCCTACTCTTCTGTTTTCCTTTTTCCTTTTCGAGGACGAAAAGTTCTTAAGGAGGGGAGATTGTAATGACCCGAAAATCTGAACCAGTTTGAAAATTTTATTTTAAGATATTTTGTTGGGTTTTTGAGTCGAAATTTCAAATTTCAAATTTTAAATAACTTTGAAGCAGTTGAAAATGACCATTTTGCAAACGACCTCGGAATCCGACGAAACCACTTTCATTGGATCCGGAATGTCATAATATGGCTAAGTTTCAATTTTTAGAATTTTTCGATTTAATATGTGAGCGTGGCGTAAGAAACTGTGTTTGGTCAAATACAGTTGAAATTGAACGACGTGAAAATAGCCATTTTTCAAAAGTGCTCAGAATTGAACGAAACGAATTTTGTTGTGATCGTATCGTCATAAGAAAGCCAAAAATAATTTTCCCGGATTTTTCTGAGTCAGTATGTGGCCTCAGGAAATTATGTACGTTCGAATTTAAATTAAACAATTTAATTTGAAAATAAAATAAAACCAGTCTGTAACTTCAGAATTGGACCATGGGGATAGCACCATCGCGTTCAGAAGGCATGAAAATGTTAAGATCGACAGTCGTTGAGCGCGAATCAGAGATCATATGAGAGAATGGTAATTTCTCGGATAAATAAATAAATAAATAAATAAATAAATTAATAATTAGAAAACCCTAAAATACATGTATAAATACGGACCGTATGCCGCTACAGTGCTTCTTCCTCCTCGTCAAATACAAGCCGCCGAAACCCATTAATCATCAAAACTTTGAAATCCATTTTCTCCCTCGTTCCTCAACGATTTTTAGCAAACTTTACACCGTTTCGAAGAGGAGACAAAGACCTTCAAGCTCCGACCAGTTGCACCCGCTCTCGTCCACCGTACAGGCCGCCACCTCACCCCGAACGCCCGCCGCCGCGAGCCCAGCCACGCCGCCAGCATCGCACCCCACCCACTTGCCGGCGCACCTGCGCCTCTCGTAGCCGGTCATCGTCGCGAAGACGGTTCGTGAAACCATCGCCTGTAGCTCGCGAAAACTGGATCCAAAGATTTGAACGAATTCTGAAAATTCAAAGGTATATTTTAGTTCAGATTTTGTAACGCTTCTGGTCGTGACAGAAACAGTTGTGAAAAGTCAGTTCTATTAAAACGTTGATAACTTATTCGTATGAATTCGGATTCTGAAATTTTCAGAACCAATAGGACCGTGACTACGAGTGGATGCTGCTGAAATCAATTGGAGCATTCTGAAAATTTAATTGGATTTATTATATTTATTATCCAATCAAGGTGAGAGATCTAAATCACAAAAATTTATTTTTGAATAAACAAATTGTTAAGTGTATATGTGGTTAGAAATTTGACATCACATCATTTGCTATGCTATAACGATGGATTTGATACCATTATATTTGCCATGCTATAACGATGAATTGACACCATTATATTTGCGATGTTATGACATGTAAAAATTGACGTTGTATGTAGCGTAGTGATTTGACAGTAAGTTTTGGGAACAAATTGGCAATGTAATTTTAATTGACATTTTTGTCAATATTAAAATTAGAACATGAGCACCGTATGTAATTGACATTTTCGTCAATATTAAAATTAGAAAATAAACACCGTATGAGAAAGATAGAAGTTGCATTTGCATAAAATGATATTTTGTCAAAATAGAAAAATAGAAGTTGCATTTGCATAAAATGATATTTTGTCAAAATAGAAAGATAGAAGTTGCATTTGCATAAAATGATATTTTGTCAAAATAGAAAGATAGAAGTTGCATTTGCATAAAATGATATTTTGTCAAAATAGAAAGATAGAAGTTGCATTTGCATAAAATGATATTTTGTCAAAATAGAAAGATAGAAGTTGCATTTGCATAAAATGATATTTTGTCAAAATAGAAAGATAGAAGTTGCATTTGCATAAAATGATATTTTGTCAAAATAGAAAGATAGAAGTTGCATTTGCATAAAATGATATTTTGTCAAAATAGAAAGATAGAAGTTGCATTTGCATAAAATGATATTTTGTCAAAATAGAAAGATAGAAGTTGCATTTGCATAAAATGATATTTTGTCAAAATAGAAAGATAGAAGTTGCATTTGCATAAAATGATATTTTGTCAAAATAGAAAGATAGAAGTTGCATTTGCATAAAATGATATTTTGTCAAAATAGAAAGATAGAAGTTGCATTTGCATAAAATGATATTTTGTCAAAATAGAAAGATAGAAGTTGCATTTGCATAAAATGATATTTTGTCAAAATAGAAAGATAGAAGTTGCATTTGCATAAAATGATATTTTGTCAAAATAGAAAGATAGAAGTTGCATTTGCATAAAATGATATTTTGTCAAAATAGAAAGATAGAAGTTGCATTTGCATAAAATAATATTTTGCCATGTTAGAAAGATAGAAGTGGCATTTGCATAAAATGATATTTTGTCAAAATAGAAAAATAGAAGTTGCATTTGCATAAAATAATATTTTGCCATGTTAGAAAGATAGAAGTGGCATTTGCATAAAATGATATTTTGCCAAAATAGAAAGATAGAATTTGCATTTGCATAAAATGATATTTTGTCAAAATAGAAAAATAGAAGTTGCATTTGCATAAAATAATATTTTGCCATGTTAGAAAGATAGAAGTGGCATTTGCATAAAATGATATTTTGTCAAAATAGAAAAATAGAATTTGCATTTGCATAAAATGATATTTTGTCATGTTAGTAAGAATAGAAAAGGCATCGGAGGAAAAAGAATATTTTTGCCATGTCAACGATATAGAAATTGCAGGGTAAGATAAAATACATTTTTATAATGTTTATAAAAGAGAAGTTGCATGGTAAGATAAAACAGCATTATTTATAATGTAAATAAAAAGAGAATTCACCCCGTAGGAAAAATTAACATTTATTTTATGTTAAATAAAAGGAAATGAAACGTAGGAGAAAGATTTACATTGTATGAGGGGTACACCATAGAAAATGTCCCTTGTTCAAAATGTAATGGGAAAAGAAATATACAAGGAATTAAAAGAATGGTACGTTATAATTTACATTTTCAAATGTAAATTATAAAATATTAAAATAAATAATAATGGTGGTAGATTAAAAGAAAAGGATCATCGTCTAATTCTAAACAAATTGTAATGCAAGTAGAAAAGTAAAAGTTAAGAGGGAAAGGAGATTATATATACAAGGGCGATGAGTTAAACGAACTAATTATATATATATATATATATATATATATATATATATATATTTATATAAATAATCAAAATATAACGAATCGAGCGCGGTAATTCGCGTTTTGAAATCGAACTTTCAAATGAATATACCGGAAGATCCGACCGTCGGATTTTCACAAAACTGAAACCGCTATGACCGTCTTGGAAATACCTTTCCAACGATATAAACTACGCTAAAATCCAACGGTTAGATCTTGAGAAAAGTAAAAATCAAAATGGATGGAAAACGGCGCCAGAGTCGCCTCTGACCTGAAGCGTCGTTAATTAAAGAAATTAATTATATTAAATAATTAAGGCAAGGATTTATCGTTATAAGACAACATAACGACATGAAATGTGTTTTTCTCTAAATTATGAACGCGAGATTGTTTGGGAAGTCCGGGTTCATCCCATTCCAAACGATTTTACGATTCCAAGAATCTAAATATGAAGACGGCGTATGAAGACCGTAAATCTTCCCTCGAATGGACAACGACCAAGACTCTGAATTGGGTAGCTCCCGATTTACGAGTCGGGGTAATTGCCCAAACGTACGCGTGGATTTCACGGGTTTGACCCTAGTTCAGACCTAGACCATGGGTGTAAATGGATGGTATGTCTGACACCGTATCCCATTAAATATCATGTTGTCGATTTTCTGCTAATGTAAAAATGTTGGTGGTAGAGAAGTCATTCTCTACTTAACACCCGTTAATATGTTGGCAGACGGTCGATGGTACGGTATGGAATGACGGTGTGGCGTGCTAAGATGAAACGATCAGGGTTCTTGTTGAAAAGCAAAATCCTGTGGTATGGTATACACGACCTCACGAGCCTCACAAACCGGTAGAGTCTAAAAATGGGGAAGGGAACGCAGGGAAAGTAGCACGTTTCTTTCTAGTTAGTAATCATTTTACTTTTGGAGGATGATGAAATGAGGCGCCTCGGATAGGTCCTATAGGACCGGGAAACGTGTGCTTAGGAATAACTAATCCTCTAAGCTGTATGTGAGGACCGGCCCTGCCATTTCCAAGGGTTAACTACGGGTAATCCTGGGGCATTAACTAGAGTGTCTCGAATCGGTAAGGAGTCCTCCCTAGCCTGGACTCATGATGGAAACCCAAATTTCCAATACGACTCCGACGGATTTGATTTGTATTACTAGTATTGGAGGCATAATATATGGTACCTATGCTTCCTAGGATTAATACATTGCCTTGAATTATTTTAAAACATATACACCATAATAATAATATTAGTTTCGTATTTGGCGTATTTAGCATGTTTAACCACCATAAGGTAAAACTCTATCCTCTTGGTGTGCGTTGCATTGTGTGATGGGACCTGAGTCTTATGGTGGTTCCATTTTTCAAAAGACATTGCGCTGTGTTACGTTTTATTTATTTGTACTGACACTGTAGTTATGCACGGCAATCCATTGGTACAACCCGTTCCGCGTTAGCGGCGTGGTCCTTGGATTTGCCTTATTAGTATGAGTAATTTTAGTTAAGAACTCTCACACCAGTCCCACGACTGACCCATTGTTTGTTTCACTTTTTACAAACTTGGGTGCCCTCTCTTCTACACGGGCAGCCAAGTAGACAGGTTCTTTTTCTGCTTGGAGTTTCTTTGGAGCTACTTTTATCTTTTCGCTTGGAGTTGCTTTTGGGTGAAGATAAGGTGATGGAGCTTTGAAGACCTATCTTTTCGCTTATCGCATTTTTCTTTCCTTTTATTTTCAGATTTATTTCCATTCCACGTTCTTTTATTTGGAGTTGGAACTTATGCAATTCTCTGAAAACTTGCTGTAATAGTTTAGATTCTGTGACTGTGGATTTACTATTGCTGATGACATTATATATCCGCTGCTATAATGTTGTTATTATATGGATTTCCTGTGCTATGTTGTTTTCTGTGACTTGTTGTACTATATTTATGTTGTATTCCAAATGATTTCTCCTTGCTTTCCCTTGTGGAAGTTTGGGGATGTCACATATTCATACCAAAGTAATACTCTACTTACAATGGTTGCGGCGAATTCTCTAATTAAGAGATATGATTCCTATGTTGAATTGATTGGCTTTAGGTTGCTTGAATTGCTTTAGGCTTTAGAACTTTCTTCCTAATTCTCTCTCTAGTTGGCGGCTACTCTTAGTCGTTCCTCAGCAACATGGCGGCTATGTTCTTAATTTGAATGAATAGATTAGGGTTTAGTCTAGGGTTGTTTATATAGAGGTTAGGAACTGATTAGGACCCTTGATGTTGCTAGGTTAGATCGTAGCCATTCATTAGATAGAGAGACCAATTAGAACCCGCCACCTAGCCCTAATGACAAAGCAGACCACAGAAATTCGACCAAACACAGACCTGGCCAGCCAGGTTGACTGGGCTCGACCAGGTCGACACCCCTGTCGACAGGGCTGTCGACAGCCCTGTCGACATGGGTAGCCCAGGTCGACAGCCCAGTCGACCTGGGTGGCCTAGGCGGGTGTCTATCCGCCCTGGCCCATTGGGCCCGATTTTTAATTATTTTATTCCGTTTGAATTTTAAATTTAATTCTCGAACTTCCGAAGGCCATATCTTCTTCATACGGACTCCGTTTTTCGAAAACTCGGACTCTATTTCGCGTATTTTTCCGAGACGAACGCAATGGCGTATCCCGTTTCCCTTAGTTCTTTGATTTCAGATTAATTATGCTTTAATTTGCTAATTTCATAGTTATAGAATTTTCGGGGTGTTACAATGCGTGTCCCGTCCTCGACTTGGGTCGAGCCCACAAAGATACGTTTTGGGATACTGGTTGAAATGGGCCCCCACTATTTACCACAAGCATTCCACCTAAGCTTGTCCCCATTAGTCCATCCCACTTAACCCACTTAGTCATGTTCATTTACATGTGTGTTTGGTTAAGTCTAATCGTATTTCAAATGCCTCTAAAGGCAACCACCAGATTCCTCATGCCACCCAAGGCACCTACTTAACCCCCATGTCCCACCTTACATGATTATCTGGTTAAGTATTTCTTAGTTCATTAAGGCCATAACCTCATAAAGACCTCTCACATTAGAGCGACATTTATGGCAGCTGGATTTGCCGGGCGGGTCCGGGCAGTCTTACACCATAAAAGAGTCTAACCTCGTGTCTTTACAACTGTTATGCTTTAGTTTGGGCCTAGGACCTCCCACATTGGGCCGACATTTGTGACTACTGGATTTGCCGGGCGGGTCCGGGCAGGTTTACATCACAAACGGGTCCAACCTCGTGTCCTAAGCATTGATTATTAATAATAATCCACTTTCCCCCAATTTTAATAATTCCCTACTTGAATTATTAATTACTTCCAATTTTTAACAATGTCCATAATTGACTAAATTATGGACATCCATTCATGGTATGCAAAATCATACAAAATTGCACCCAATTTATTAATTCCTAATATTACCCCTACCCCACGTTTGAACGTTTATTCGCAAAATATATGTTAGACTCGAATAGCCTAACTCATAGCATAAAAGAGATTATCATAATAACAACATGTATATGTGACCAAATGAATCATAATAAGGGGTGAAACTTGCATATGTCCAACTTGCATAGATTATACATGTCATGGACCTAAAGGTGTCAACTTGTTCAAAATTCACCTAATATAATCTCAATCAATTTTCATAAACTTACATATGAACATGTGTGAATCAACATCATCTAATTTTTTAACAACATGGTTTTATATGGGTACACCTAACTCAATAGGCAAATTCCCATAATCAAGTTTTATTTAATTATAGTTTCAAGTTTATGGGTACACCTAACCTAATAGGCAAATTCCCATAAACAAGATCCATTTAAATTAAGAAAAAAAAACATAATTTTAAGCATGATCCAACAGCATGATTTTTCAACATAATATAGCATGATTTATAACATGGCATAGTATGATAGTATAACATAGCTTGACATGATTCTCAACATAGCACGACATAGCATAAGAGAATTTACAACATAGCATGACATAGCATATATAATTTACATCATACGACAACATAATAACATAATAAGAGATCCACAATATATAGAATTTACAATTACAAATCACATCACTTTCTTGTGATCCATTCATAACTGAGTCAAATTAGTTTGTAATAGTCGTGTGAGAATCATCATACTCACCAACAAAAGAAAAGAATTAGAGAAAGAGAGATCTTTTGATTTGATTTGTGTAGATTTAGTTGTAGATGATTAGGCTTCCTCTTCTTAGTTTGTGACGGCTATGCTGAACTCCATGGCATCAGCATGACGGTAGCTTCTCTAATTTTACAAGTGATTTAGGTCTAGGGTCTACCCACTTATTTATAGATTTTAGAATTCATTTAGGCCATTAGATTTAACCTAGAAATAACCGCAGCCGTTCAGACAAGATGGGGTTTATCTTGTTGACTCAGCAATGAGTCAGAAGTGACTCAGCAAACACTCAGCATATTAATAAACTTCTATTCATGTCATAAATATATATATATTTTCTACAATGTACATATTAGATACATCCCCCTTTACTTATTATTGTTTTTATATTCATATTAGATACATCCCCTCTCTTACATACTTATTAATATTTTTATATTCATAATAGATACATCCCCTCTCTTACATACTTATTAATATTTTTATATTCATATTAGATACATCCCCTCTCTTACATACTTATTAATATTTTAATATTCATATTAGATACATCCCCTCTCTTACATACTTATTAATATTATTATATTCATATTAGATACATCCCCTCTCTTACATACTTATTAATATTTTTAGCAACTTTAGTGTTAATAGAAAATTCGGGGTGTTACAAGTCCTGGATAAACTTACGATAATATCCAGCTAACCCTAAGAAACTTCTTACATCTGTTGCATTCTTGGGCATAGGCAAATCCTGTACCGTAGCCACCTTCGCAGGGTCCACGGCAATACCACTCTCGGAAACAACATGACCCAAGAATCTCACTTCCCTTCTCCAAAAATGACACTTAGAGAATTTCGCTTTCAATTGGTGTTTCCTCAACACCTCCATCACTATCCTCAAGTGTCCCTTGTGTTCCTCCTCTGTCCTTGAGTAAACAAGGATATCATCCATGAACACAAGAAAAAACTTATTCAACTGATCTCTGAATACTCGATTCATAAGATCCACAAAGTAGGCTGGTGCATTGGTAACCCAAATGGCATGATCAACCACTCATAAAATCCAGACGGCGTCCTAAATGCCGTTTTCGGAACACTCTCATCCGCTACTCGTAGCTGATGAAATCCTATCGCGAGGTCCAACTGGGAGAACACTCTTGCTCCTTCCAGCTGATCAAACAAATCATCTATCCGCGATAGAGGATACTTATTCTTCCTCTTCACCTTATTCAACTCGCGATAGTCCACACACAAACGAAGGGAACCATTTGCCTTAGTGGCAAACACAACTGGTGCTCCCCACTCGGAGACACTCCTTCTAATAAATCCCTTCTTCAAAAGATTGCTGACTTGCACCCCGAGCTCTCGCTGCTCCCTTGGTGCCATACGACGAAGTGGCATCACTATAGGTCTGGCATCTTTCACTAAATCAATACGAAACTCAATCTCTCGATGTGGTGGATGCCCGGTCACCTTCTCGAAGACGTCCGGATACTGGCCAACCACGGGCACATCTGACAACTCATCCTGCGGGATGTCGAGGGAATTTACAAAACTAGCCATAACCCCATCACTAGGTAGACTACCAAACACTACCCTCCGCACATCATCCGCCCTCACTGTCACCAAAAAGCCCTCACAGTCTACCACCACCCCGTATCTTTGGAGCCAATCGACTCCCAATATAATGCCATACCCAGTAAAGCCCAAAACAAAGCAATCACAAACAAACATACATCCATGACTCGACAAGACCAAATTCCTGCAAATCATACTAAGGCTAGTTGAACCACCAATCGGGTTCGTCACAACCAATGGCATATCGACTATCTCGGGTTCCAGTCCCAACATATCTACCAGGTCACTAGATATGAAGGAACGGGAAGCCCCAGTATCAAACAAAACTCGAAATGGTACATCATAAATAGAAAGCATACCTTGAATAAC
Source organism: Allium sativum (assembly GCA_030737875.1). Taxonomy (NCBI): domain Eukaryota; kingdom Viridiplantae; phylum Streptophyta; class Magnoliopsida; order Asparagales; family Amaryllidaceae; genus Allium; species Allium sativum. The sequence continues at coordinate 174,763,729 of CM060913.1, read as the reverse complement.
AAAATTCTTTCCTTTCTCCGCCGCAGTTGGGGCATTCGACGAAGAAGGAACAACATCAATAGCATATGCTTTCACAATCTGCTTCTCCTTAAGAGGTTGCGGACACTTGTCCTTGAAATGTCCCACTTGACCACAGTTGAAGCACTTCTTATCTGCTGGCTTGGCCCGACAATCTTTAGCATAATGGCCCTTCTTACCACAGCTGAAGCACTCAACATCCTTCTTACTCTTTTTCTGGCCACCTTTAGATTGGTCCTGCTTCCTCTTATTCTGAGAGCTATTCTTGCCTCCACCGCCTGCTTGCGGCTTTGGCCCTTCTGCAGATGCAGCCTCAGTCTTTGACTTAGGGTAAAGACTCTCTGATCTCAAAGCCTTCCCCACAATAGATTCAAAAGTCTCATCGATGTGGTTGATAAGCCTTTCCCCCAAGTATCCATCCAAACCAGTAATAAACTTCTCATTCTTCTTCTCAGGAGTATCAATAAGAGATAGCCCATACTTCGACAAAGTGTCGAACTCAGCAATGTAGTCAGAAACTGCCCTTCCGTCCTGCTTGAGTTCCAAGAACATCTTGAACAACACTGACTTCTGGGCAACTGGAATAAACTTCTCGCTAAAGCGAGCCTTGAACTGATCCCAAGTAACCTGATCTTCTGGAGTAGCTGTTCTAATGGCACTCCACCAATTCATCGCTCGCCCTTGCAGCTGACGAGACACTAGCCTTCTCTTCATCGCATCTTCAAGACCTAAGTCATCGAAGATACGGTCACAGCTATCCATCCAGTCCTAAATATCTGTGGCCGACTCCGTCCCGTGGAACGGCTTCCCACCAAGATTAGTGTAATCCTTACACAACTTGGCGAAATCGACCCTAGGTGCCTGCACTACTGGGCCAACACCAACCCCGGGATTGGGAACTGCCCCTTGCACTTCTCTAAGCATGTCTCTCATGAGGTTAGTAAACATCTCCCTCATGTCAGCGGCATTCCCCTGGTTGGTTCCTCTACCAGCACCCCTCGTGTCTCGTCTCATCGTCAATCTGAAAAAGGGAAACGATTAACGACCCCATAGTGGTGCTAGTGCAGTGCGACTTCATTCTTATACTACTAATAGTATATACATATAGCTTTTGAAAACCAAAGTAATCACAAATACGCGCTCTCATATACGTACTATCTCTCCCTGGTGTCTTTCCCTAGGTTAACTACGCAACCTAGAGCTCTGATACCAAGTGTGACGGCCTGCCCCACACCAACCAACATTTACTCCAAAAGTGCGCTGTACACATGTCCAGTTAGCACAGAACGGGTCATCAGAAGGAAAAAGGAAGAAAAAAATGAACATACAAAGAACCTGTAGAATGTCTCACAGCGCATAGAATAAAATATAATAATAACATACTTGACATAAAACAGGTGAGACAGTGCATAAGCTGAAAACCAGAACTAAACATCATAGCAGCGGAAATCCAAAATACAGCTTATTACAACTTTTCAAACTGTCTCAAAGCAAAAGTAAGATAAAGGAGGTACACTACTAATGCCCAAGTAGCGACCACCAACGACACAGGGAAAATGTGTATATATATATCATACGTGGAAGCCTCCTGCCCGTCTCCGCATCAGCTACTCGCGCATCACCAGCTAACCTGTCTCTAGTCTGCTCGTGTGAGCACCCAGAGTAATAAGAGGAGACATAAAACTCTGGGTCAGACATAAAGCCTGGTATGAGCGATAAGCATCTAAAGTGAACAATAACAGGTAGACTAAAACATACCTGAACCTGGACCTGCAACCAAAGAGGCACTACATACTGTACAACACTCTAAGGTGCCATATCAAATAGTTTAAAGATACAGAGGTGGGGGAAGTGTGCATGTCATATTGATAGCAAACAATCAAACATAGCATCCATCCTCACATCTCTCACTCAGTGCATAAACCGTACGATATCCACCACTTCGATCACCCAACATACCTTGCTACGATCACTCTGCCCCGTGAAGTCATAAATGGCTTCACTGCACTGATAACGTAGCCACTAATCCTTTGCTATGTCCACTTGCCCCATGGAGTTACTCACCCCATCTGCGCTGGCTCATAGCCTTACCAATCCTTTACTATGTCCACTTGCCCCATGGAGTTATTCACCCCATCTGCCCTGGCTCATAGTTACTATGTCCACTTGCCCCATGGAGTTATTCACCCCATCTGCGCTGGCTCATAGTCTTGCTACCATCACCTTGCCCCTCGAGTCATAATGACTCTATTGCACTGATAAGTAGCCCATCATTCATTTTTAGTGGTGAAACGAAGTTATGAACGTCGAAAACTCCTTAGCACACGTCCCGCAGCAAAGTCCAAGCATGAAGTGAACTCATCGGTTCCCAACTGGATCCTGAGCTCTAACTTCCCATATTGGACTACCTTTGCATCTCGGGTTATTGGTCAATACTGGGTCGGGTTCCTCTTCAAGCCATCGGTTCGGGTCGGGTGCCCTCCATCGGTTCGGGTCGGTTCTTCTTCTGGTTCGGTTCGGGTCAGGTGTTTCTCCTTGGGTCGGGTCGGGTGCTTCACTTCAGGTCGGGTCGGGTGCCATCTCCCCTCCAGCTCGTGCCTCCGCTCCGATCCGTCTCCTCATCCTTCACGCGCTCCGATCCGATCCATCTTTGTGCTTCTGCTCCGATCCGTCCTCCTTAATCTGATCCGATCCCAGTTCAATTAGCGTGGCCTTCCTTTTTACCAATTTTCTCAAGTGCCAGGTTCCGATCCGATCGAATCCCTTGCCCAGTTCAACATATCTGATCCGAGCCCCATATCCGATCCGATCCAAAACCTGCACTGTTTTCTGAAACTGTTCCAGCAAGTGTTTACGCCATTCGACGACGTTTTCGACCATTCTAACTATTGTAATCAATCATAAAGCTTTTCATACAGTCATAGCATCATGCATAATCAACCACAAACATCAAAACATCCATATGATAGGCTAAAATGGATCAAACATACCCAAAGTCCCATATTTCCCCTTAAGCATGTTTAGGTGAAACTAATGATAGGATTATCAAAACTTAACCAAATTAACCCAAATTCATATCAGAGGTCTAAAACATCATTTAATAATTTATGAACATTTTTCCCGAATTTTATCATGCTTAAATTCGCTAATTAACACTAATTACCCTTAACTAGCCATAATTAGTGTAAAACTATGCAAATCACTCACCTTAGCCACAAATAAACTAAAATCTGAAATAAATCTCTGATTTGATGTGAATCCCAATGCCAAACAGCAGCTCCAATGTTGCTTTGGTGTAGATCTTCCTTGATTAGAGGTTGCTAAGCAAATCCTTGACCAAAAGGTGATTTGGAGGTGATTTAGAGGTTGGAGGCCATTTTTAGGGTTCCTTGGAGATAAGTGGAGGCTAGAAAACTGAAAAGGAATGATTCTCTATCTCATTTCAGCCTTCCCATAACCCTAATCCCGAAATGGGTTATGGGCCTACTCACTAATCACCCTATTTGGCCCGGTTAAGCAGTTTTTCACCCTCCAAACCTTATTTCAGCCATATCCCCCAAACGGTAAGTCCGTTTGGCTATTATGACCACTCTACGAAAAGGTAGACCTTATTCTAGCGTACCGACCGTCGTTTCAATATTGTGACGCTATTCTGAACTGAATTGAATATATTTTAATATTTAATTTGAACGTATATACCGTATTAAATTAATATAATATAATTTAAATTCAAAACTAACAATTCACTCGTAATACAATATTTTTATTATCGTCCATATTCAACCACAATTAGTATTGATCATCTGAATTGCTTTAATTCAGTTTTTTTACTTCGATTTGAATTATTTTTCGTATTATAATGATTATATGTATTCAAAATAAATTTTATATCGATTACAAATCGATAATTCAATATAAAAATTCTTTTATATTATTAATTCTTTTTTTAAACGATACTAAATATTTAAAATAAACCGACCAAAAATACGGGTCGTTACATTCTTTCCCCCTTAAAATAATTTCGTCCTCGAAATTGCTAAGGTAGGAAATATGTTACAAATCCATTATTTTTCAAAATCTCACTTATGTTGAAACTCAACTTTTTGTATTTCTAAGTCCTACCAAAATTTTTGGTTTTCATTCATTTGAATGATTTTCAATCAACATATTTCCATTCAATTCAAATTCATTCGAATTGAATTAGATCAATTTATTCACTTCGATCCATTTTACTTGTCTGAGTTAAATTTAATTCCAGAATTCAAATTCCTGGGTTTCTATTTCAAATCCTTTTGAAATCACATAAATATATACATATATTTATTTCCATCACAGATTCAAAAATTTGAATTTTCAAACCACTGGTTTTCTTTCAAAACAAATTTCAATCAAAACTTTTCTAAGGTAGCATTCCATTACTTAGAAACTCGAAAATGAACACTGATGATGCTGCAGTCATCATCAGAATTATTTCCCAGTCACTGAGGTGAGTTCAATGCTTTACCACTTTCAAAATCCATCCAAAATGATTTTTATTCAAAAATCCCTTCAAACAAAGCTATATTATTTTAATATACTTTGAAAATATTTTCCAAATCCCCCAAGATTTAAATTCTTACTCCAATTTTAATTCATCTCGTTTGAATATTTCATTCTTATACAAATTCTATTTGGTTATATATAACTATTCAAATTTTATAATCTTATTTGATTATAATAATAACAACCAACACATCCATATATTATAATAATTTCAAAAATTATTCTTTCTATAGAATTTTGGGTAAAATAATTTCATTCACCCACTTTAAAACAATATCGTGTTCAATCTTCTGTTCAAGTATCTAGAAATTCTTATCGACTTTATGGTGTCCCACTATTCGATCAGAATTCATAAAATACTCAACAGACTAACCAACACAATATAAAACAACTTTTATATCAATTTACAAATATGCACTCTCATATATATACACTCAACTCATTCTAGGGTACTACTGACCCTATCTCCAATGAGCACATGACACACAAGCCTAGGTATTCGCTCAACCTAAGCTCTGATACCAACTGTAAAGGCCCGCAAATCCGTACTATCTGAGTTGACTAATAATACCACACGCCCAACCCAAATTGCACAGAAATACGAATCATGAATAGAAAGAAGTTAGAGGATGAGAAATAGAAAGAAAGAAATATTAGAATAGAAGAAAGTGAAGATCACAAACTCACAACGGAACGAATAAAATATATTAAATAACATAACTTTTGAAATACAAATCAATAAATTTATATACATACCATCATCAAAGCACAACAGTTATTCCTGGAACGTTATAAACACCTGTTTCCAGACACAAACATAGTATACATCGGAAGTATGATATTCTATAGCTAACTGGTGAAGCCTCTTGTTTCCAGCTCCTCCAAATAAATCTGTAAAATCCCAACTACTTGACTGCCTGTAAAAATTTGGGCACCGAAGAGTTTAGGGAAAAACAAACAAAATAAACTCTGGGTCAGTCATGAGACTGGTGTGAGTAAACTCCAACCAATTGTTTAACTTTCAAAATCCTTTCGAAAGAAAAGATAATAGTAAGACCAGCCCACACGTAAACATGGACGGTTTTTACTTTACTATAACCCAAAACACTTTGATATGAAAATCCAGTGATGATATAATAATGTCTACATCAAATAAATAGAATCTAGTGGAACGCTTGCATCTCACGCTCCACATACATAGTATAAAATCAAAAAACTGCATGGCGCTTGTTGGAGATTGGATTTCCAACATGACAAGGTATGGAACGTGTATCTCTAGAGAGGAATACACTGGGTTCAACAAGAACGTCCTGCAACCCGGCCCAAACATGACCGACCACTCATTTCGCTTGAGTGTATCGAATGTATATCACCAACGTTTGGGATCAGCAACCGTTTCCTGATTGGGACATCATCGAACAGAATAAGGAATTAAATGAATCTCTAGATAGGTGATAATACACCCTAATGGGAGCGACCCACATAGCCATGCTGCCTGGCCGATTTTTGTCATTTCCCGGTTGTTGAGGCCTGAGGCTACGATTACTTGCCATTCATTTATAACACAATCACTTTGAATGCCACATCGTCAGATCCGTTAATCACTAATTGATTTGCACAAATATTCTGGATATTATGCTAAGGGAATAAATCCGTTGCAACCATATATATTTATACAGACCAACCCATTCGATCATTGGAAATACTTTGTCAGACATTCGTCCATATACGTTCGTTCTGGGATTGAACGAAACCGAAGTCACAATTTCTATTAATAGAAAAAGCCCTTGCACTTTACACCGTCTTCGATTACCTTCGTATAATCTGATTTGCAACGCTACTGCCAATACAGAGTGGTTCTTTGGATAATAATCCAACCGGTCTCTCTATATCGACAACGATGGTCAAAACTTCGAAAGTCTGTGATTTAACTATCAAATAAAAATAAGTCTACATTCAAAATATCAAACAAATCACTGGGCTCTTTAATTAATATTTCATTAATTAAATCTCTTCTCCATTTCCTTATCAATATTTGTTAACCAAATGTTTTCTATAATCATCTCGGTCTCTTACATTCTTTGGAAAACATTTCTATATCCCGCCTTCTTTTATTTTCTACACTTAGAAAATATACTCTATTTGAAATCGAAACAATTTCAATCACTTATCTTTTTCTCAACTACTTTAATTATACTCAGGAAATATTTATTATATTTCCAAAATTCCATCACTTGGGTTAAAACGAATGTTGTGCAAAACATCGTTACAACAACCCCAAAATATTTTATTCAATTAACTATTATTCAACACTACTCTTCGAGATTGGATCTTGCTATTTATCAATTAAAAATGAAATCAATCAAGTTGGGGAAAAAATTACCTTTCAGACCTTGACTGAAAACATCATTAACTTCAAAACAGACAAAACCACTTACCTCGAATAAACACACTACACAACCTAATTATTCATTTTTAAAACATGTATATGGTTCGCTTTCTATTTCTAATTTATAGATTTCCCTTTTTGTTTATAATATTCTATATTTTATTTCGTTCCCTTATCGAATTCTATATATATCGATACATTGATTTCTAACTATCAATTTATCTTAAAAATATTCTAACTCCTTAAATTTCCTGAAAATTTCGCCATAACCTCCCTTGTACCGGGAGCATCGGGATATTTCAAATAGCCTCCCATGGCCCTCACCAATTCAAAAGAAAAAGAAACAGCCAATCGGCTTGCCGATACGGCGCATAAAATCTCATATATGAATTTAAACATGTACCTTTTTGTCGGGCACATAAATTAAAATCTTCATATACACCATCCCATACCTGTCTAACACATGCTCACCTGTTTTCAATTCAATTCAACTCAATTCAATCGTTTGAATTCAGTTTCACTCATTTATTCTTTAATTAGCTATTTTGCCTATTTCACTTCTTTGTTTGAACATAACATATTCAAACAAAATATTTAACTCGCTCATAACCAAATTGAATTTCAATTTCAATTCTAGTTTCCTTTTCGATTTCGAATATAAATTTTTATATCGAATTCACTTGTTCAAAGAATATATCAATTCAAAATTTCATTATCTAATTACTATTCAAATTAGTTAATTCAATAATCAAAAATCTGATTTCTGTTTCAAAAAAATCAACTCATTACTCTACGTGAGTTCCGATATATTTTATAACTCAAATCTGGATTTTTCTAAATAGAAATTTGGATTTTATTTGCTTAAAATCCTTTAATTTATTTAAATAAACCGTTATGGTTTTATAATGGTTCTGGCGCTGCTTTTCTGAAAATTTGATTTTGACATAACTCAAAATCTATTCGACGAAATCCAGATTTTTCTCCTCCATTAGAAAACTATTATCAAATCGGTCCTGGCGTTTCTTGCTTCAAAGAATTCCGACTTCAATTGAGTTCTGTATACTCAGTTGAAGTTCGAAACGCAAATTTTTGAACTACCGTGCTGCGGGGTGTTCGTTTTAATTATATTTATATATAAAAACTTTTAAACTTCATTAAAATGAATTCAACTCCATTTTAACTCTATTTGAATTTTCTTGATTCAAACTCCATTTTCACTTTCATTTGAATTCTATATTCAAATTCCAATTTCTCTTCTATTTGAATCCTATATTCAAATTCCATATTTCAAATTCCATTTGAATTATATATTTAAATCCCATAGTTTAAAATTCCATTTGAATGCTATATTCAAATTCTTTAGTTTAAATTCCATTTGAATTCTTTTTGAATTCTACATTCAAATTCCCTATTTAATTCTCTTTGAATTCAAATTCCATATTTGTTCTATTTGAATTTCAAATATTCAAACTCCGATTTAATTCTATTTGAAATTTCAAATATTCAAACTCCTTTTTAATTCTATTATTCAAATTCTATTTAAATCCTCTTATTCAAATTCTATTTCAAATTCCCTTATTCAAATTCTATTTACATTCCTATATTTAAATTCTATATTTGAATTTCCTTTAAATTTTCTATATTCAACATCTATTTAAATTTCTATATTCAAATTCTATATTTGAATCCTCTTTGAATTACTACATTCAAATTTTATATTTAAATTCTCTATTCAAATCCCGTTTGAATTTCTATATTTAAACTCCATTCAAATTCTATATTCAATTTCTATTTGAATTTCTCATTTTCAAATTCTATTTGAATTTCTATATTCAAATTCTATTTGAATTTCTATATTCAAATTCTATAGTTAAACTTCATTCAAATCTCTTTTTGAATATCCTTTATTCAAATCCATTTGAATTCCTTTGAATTCAAATTCTATTTCAATTCCTTTGAATTCTATATTCAAAGTCTATATCTAATTCTCTTTGAATTCTACATTCAAAGTCTAGTTCAATTTCTCTTATATTCAAATTCTATTTGAATTTCTCTTATTCAAACTTCAAATTCTATTTTAGAAAAAAAATAGAATTTCCTTTTTAAATCTGCAAAGTTCCTTTTCATGATATTTTAAAATATCAATATTTGGGTCCAATGATATTTAAACACCAAACAACCAATTATTTATTTTTCTAACTCTCATATATAACAGTATATACGCAAACAAATAAACAAACAGATGATATATTTTTGAGGAATCCAGTTGGATTCCTCCAACCTGTTTTGCTGCATCCATAGACGTTAGTCAACATAAATTATACCCATCCTGCTTCAAGGCCGGATATTGTGGTATAAAAGGGGATCCACTTATATACGTGGGCGTAGTGTCATCCGCTAATGATACTGCGGGCATCCGCTAATGAGACTGCGGGACTGCGGGCATCCGCTAATGAGACTGCGGGAATCCAACTAATCATCAACCTAATATATATATATATATATATATATATATATATAATAGTCAACCCTAAATAACTAATATATTTAAATTAACCAAACAGCATTCAGACAAACAACAACAATTATTTTTAACTAATAAAAATAATTTTAAATGAAAGGTGAGTGAGATTTACTCACCGTGATTTTCTTCGTCGAACATCCAATCTAGTTCAAACCAAGTTATTTCAAAGTATCTGTCGTTCTGGTCCCAACGTACTTCGGCTTGCTCAAATCTAATATAAAAATAATTTATGATTTTTATAAGCTTTTGAATGAATAAATTTAAATAGTTCAATCCATTAATTACCTTACTAAGCTTTTATTACCGCTATTTAAATAAGCTAATTATGGTGATTAGCTAATCCAAATCCTTTCTTTTTCAAATTTCATATTCAACTGGTTAGCTTACAAATTGATTACAACACTAACTAACTACTTAGGTTCACATCATTTAATCGGTTGCTAATTTATATAAACTATTTTATTTTTGTGATCAATTATTTGAAATTAATTTTGTATCTACCCATTTGATTTTCAGTAATCATAAAGTAATTACTCAACACAAACCAGAGAACCCTATTTCATACCTCGTTCAACTATCAAAGACTAAAAGCCCTCTGTCAGTCATGAATTTCAGGGCTTGCTTCAGATTTTAGGCGACGTACTTCACCTTCGATCATCTGGGCACCCCTTAGCCGCCACCAAAGTCGAGCTCTAGTCGGCTGTTGAAGCCATCGATCACCCCAAGTCCTAGTTCGAAAGCCTCCAAAATCGCGAGCTTCATCAAATAGCACCTGGTCACCATCCCTAACCCGCAACCTCTAATTCACCATCCTCGAAGTCATGATTCCCCAAATTGAAATCGCATAGTGACCTCAACACCCCCAAATTGAATCGCATCTTCCAGAAATGATGTCCGTGCCTCCGTACCCTACTTCAAATCTCGATGACAACCCTACTTACTCCTGAAATCGCGAAATTCTCCACTTGTTGCCAAGCTTTAGCGAGGTCCTGGACTTTGACTCACGGTGCTCCCATTCAACTCGTGATGCCCCAATTGATTCAAACCCCCTTTTTTTATATAATCGGTGGTATTAGATTTTAAGTGACAGGAAGGAAAAAGTGACAACAAGAATGGGTTTTGATTTTCCATTCTGTTGAAATGAAAAAAAGGGTAGCGGTCCATTTTAAGGACTTAGGAATAGCTTTCTATTCAGAGGAATGAAAAAGAAGATAAACAGAGAGGGGTATTGCGGTTTTATAAACGATGAAAAATTAGTGCTTAAGGAATAGGCATGCGCTACATACAGGTTAGGTACACTTCATTTAATTTGATTTGAAATAAAGCGATTTTTATTTAATTTAAATAGATTCTGATTTGATTTCTGATCCGACTTCGAGCTTATCCGTTTAATATATATCGGGGTTCATAATAAAATATATCGTTATTCTGAACTGAATTGAATATATTTTAATATTTAATTTGAACGTATATACCGTATTAAATTAATATTATATAATTTAAATTCAAAACTAATCAATTCGCTCGTAATACAATATTTTTATTATCGTCCATATTCAACCATAATTAGTATTGATCATCTGAATTGCTTTAATTAAGTTTTTTTTTTACTTCGATTTCAATTATTTTTCGTATTACAATGATTATATGTATTCAATATAAATTTTATATCGATTATAAATTGATAATTCAATATAAAAATTCTTTAATATTATTAATTCAATATTTAAACGATACTAAATATTTAAAATAAACCGACCAAAAATACGGGTCGTTACATTCATGAACTTTCAATTGTCTTCCAACATAAGCTACTACCCTCCCTTCTTGCATAAGAATAGCGCCTAGTCCCGTACCACAAGCATCCGTGTATACGGTGAACATCTTGCTTCCATCTGGCAAAATCAGAACTGGGGCTGTTGTGAGAGCCCTTTTTAATCGTTGGAAAGCAAATTCGCAATCCAAATCCCAAGTGAATGTCAGATTCTTCTTTGTTAGCTTTGTGAGTGAAGCTGAGATTTTCGCGAAATCCCTAATGAACTTTCGGTAAAAACCGGTTAGCCCAAGAAAGCTTCGGACTTCAGTTGCATTTCTTGGTGTCTTCCAATCTTGCACTGCCACCACATTCGCGGGGTCCACAGCTAACCCCTCTTTGGACACTATATGTCCAAGAAATCTTACTTCTTCTCTCCAAAAGTGGCACTTGGAGAATTTGGCTTTTAGTTGATGAACTCGAAGTGTTTCCATGATCTCCTTCTGATGATGAGCATGTTCTTCCTCATTATTTGAGAAGACCAAGATATCGTCTACGAAGACCACCACAAACTTATTGAGGAATTCCCTGAACACTCTGCTCATTAGGTCCACGAAATAAGCAGGTGCGCTTGTCAAACCGAAAGGCATAACAAGCCACTCGTAGAAACCGTCTAGGGTTCTGAACGTCGTTTTATCAATGCTATCTTCAGCTACCCTTAGCTGATTGAAACTAGTAGCCAGGTTAAGTTGGTAGAAGACCGACACACCTACAAGCTGATCAAACAAATCGTCGATTCTGGGAAGCGGGTGTCTATTCTTTTTGGACAGCTTATTTAGCTCCCTATAGTCCACACAGAGACGTAGTGAACCATCTGCTTTGGTGGCGAACACCACTGGAGCACCCCATTCCGAGATACTTCGCCTTATAAACCCCTTCTCGAGAAGCTCCTTAACTTGCTTACTGAGCTCATTTCTCTCCTTTGGAGCCGTGTGTCTAACAAGCAGAGCTACGGGTTTGGCATTATCAACAAGATATATGCGGAAGTGAAACACCCCACCTCCGTTAGGGTCACTCTCAAAGGGAATGCCCTAATTTTGGTGGAGGTTTATAAGTACAAGTCACAGATATACAAGACAGATATAAGAACACATATTTGTAAACAGCGGAAGAACAACAAACTTTTATTTCATAAAGTCAAATACGTGTTACAACAGCATCCTTTCCAAAACATAACATAACACTTTCATAATCTGTCTTGAGTACATTATTAAAGAAGCATAAATAAAACGTAGATAAACTGCAAAAGCCCCAAAGTGGATTGTCCAAAGCCATAGTTCAAAACAGGAAAGTCCAAGCAATACATTTCTCTTCTTCAAGCTGGATGTTGAGGCTGGTCAAGCTGCTGTGTTCCCTCCCTGTGGACCTGGGGGGGGGGGGGGGGAACGGAAGAAAGAAGACGAAAGAAAAGTAGAGTCAGACATAAAGCCTGAGTAAGTCTAGTACTACTTTGTCTATGAATAAAGAACTGGGTATGATAAGTATAAACAAGAAGTGGGCAAGCACTATAAACTTGGTTAAGTTGTCTAGGGTCGAATATACTATCGTACCCCATGCTAATCTCTGAACCCATATAAACTAGTTTCCCATTTTGCACCCCATAATCAGGGTGATGTGATCCATTCTATGATGATCGGCTCCTACTCGCAAAGTTACATGTGTCTTACGGCCCCCGATGTCTGTAGTTACCTATGCTGGTCCCACCATGGGGTGTATCAAGTCCCATAGTGGCAACCCGACACAACCTTAGAGTGCACAGGTATGCTACTGGTGTCCAGTGCCTTATTTTTCTGCGCCGGAGTGTGTGCACGCCCGCACTCCGTTAGAACCTACACTGCTACACCACCGCCGTCGCTTTGACCTCTTACAATCAGCCCAGTAATCGTGCCCCACCCTGCCTAGTTTCAGGGTATCCTGATACACCTTCTAGGGTTACTGCTAAAAAGGGTCCCCCGTTACTAGGTTTTCTATCTCTAGCCAACATGCTAAGTTGGTTAAGTGTTTTCTAACCTAACCCCCACCAGTCCGTTTAGTTTAGCATGTTCCATTTTGATTAAGTCTTTAGTTCACTTAATCCTATCAATCCTGACTCAGCCTTAATTGTCTTATTAAGGCCCTGACCTCTCACATTAGACAGGTATTGTTGTGGCTGCCTGTTGCCGGTTGGTTCCGGGCAGTCTTACGCCACAACTCAGTCTAACCTCGGGTCCTTATTGGGCTCCATGTTTAACCTCCCACATTGGATAGGTATTGTTGTGACTACTGGACAGCCGGGCGGTTCCGGGCAGGTTTACATCACAACTCAATCCAACCTCGGGTTAAACACATCGTATGTTCTACATTTACATATTTTGTCATTCTTCTTTATTTCTTATATGTAAATATTTGCGGCCCATTATTAAGTTAATGGTGTAAAGGTTACACCAATCACGGGCCCAACCCATACTTGAATTTGGGCCCTTCTATTTTATATTTTCATTCATTAATTAATTTTTAACCCAACGTTATTTTTCCCCCGTTTTACACGTCCGTTTATATATATTGGGCTTAGCCTTTTAAAGCCCAATTTAGCCATGCGAAAAGGGGAGGCTTATGGCGTATACACAAAGAGGGGAAAGTGAGCGCATGAACTTGCAATACGACGTTGGAAATACAAAATAGAAATTGGTGTACTTGCATAGTGGTAACATAGGTGACATGAATCAAAGCATGTGAACTTGCATAGGTTTAACTACAACATGAACCTATATTCTTATTTAGGCATAATGTCAAACATAAGCATGTCATAAATGTTTCTAGCATAAGCATAGCATAATGTCAAACATAAGCATGGCATAAATACTTTTAGCATAATCATGGCATAATGTCAAACATAAGCATGGCATAAGTAAAGTTAAATTTGTTCATGGCATAAACAAGTCATGTTCATAAGGTTTCTACATGTTTACAAAGGGGATACTTTGTTACTAACACAGAAGCATAGATCAACTTAATTATGGTTTAAGTCTAATCACATAACGATAGTATAAATATACTTATGCATAAATATTCCTAATCATGATGTTTGCTTTAAACTTGCAAAAAGGGATTTTTGAGTCTAACCTAGCCATGTCTCACATATGTCATCATAAAATTCTTGTAAGCAAGATAGACTTAATCATGGATTTCAATTATGCCAAATATCACTCATAGCCTAGCCATATTCATAAGTTTGCAAAAGCATGACTTAATACATGGATTATGGTGTCAAAATTCCAACATAGTTTCTTATGAACTATAACAACCAAACTTGTTTCAATTACTTGCAAAATGATTTATGCACAAAAATATACATCATAGTGACATGATAACAAAGCCCCAAACTTGCATGGATTCCAATCAACTACATACATGTAGCCTCAACATAGATTATATAATTTGCGCAATATTCCAAACGTATACTTGCATAGAACTACCGCATGTAGTTCTTTATAATCGAATAACATAATTCAAGAATATGCAAACATATATAAATTGATAAGAACGCACAAATATGAATTACTTTCATTGCCACAATTCAAGCATACACATCAACACAATTGTTTATTCATACCAAAGTAATACTCTACTTACAATGGTTGCGGCGAATTCTCTAATTAAGAGATATGATTCCTTTGTTGAATTGATTGGCTTTAGGTTGCTTGAATTGCTTTAGGCTTTAGAACTTTCTTCCTAATTCTCCCTCTAGTTGGCGGCTACTCTTAGTCGTTCCTCAGCAACATGGCGGCTATGTTCTTAATTTTGAATGAATAGATTAGGTTAGGAATTGATTAGGACCCTTGATGTTGCTAGGTTAGATCGTAGCCATTCATTAGATAGAGAGACCAATTAGAACTCGCCACCTAGCCCTAATGACAAAGCAGACCACAGAAATTCGACCAAACACAGACCTGGCCAGCCAGGTTGACTGGGCTCGACCAGGTCGATACCCCTGTCGACAGGGCTGTCGACAACCCTGTCGACATGGGTAGCCCAGGTCGACAGCCCAGTCGACCTGGGTGGCCTAGGCGGGTGTTTATCCGCCCTGGCCCATTGGGCCCGATTTTTTTTTATTTATTTTATTCTGTTTGAATTTTAAATTTAATTCAAAACTTCCGAAGGCCATATCTCCTTCATACGGACTCCGTTTTTCGAAAACTCGGACTCTATTTCGCGTATTTTTCCGAGACGAACGCAATGGCGTATCCCGTTTCCCTTAGTTCTTTAATTTCAGATTAATTATACTTCAATTTGCTAATTTCATAGTTATAGAATTTTCGGGGTGTTACATTCTCCTCCACTTAAAAGGATTTCGTCCCCGAAATCTTCAAGTTAGGAGGAATGTAAATCCTAACATCCAATCATCCATCTACTCATCCATCAAACACGAGCATCCATTGTCCTTAAAAGACTTCTAATGCTTCATGATCATATGCAAAGTGTGTGTGTACATGTACTTATCTAATGCAAAATCAGGCGGTCTACTGATTCAGTTGACCTCCTTAATGCGAATTATGTAAGTGCCATGAATCCATTATGTATGCAAACTTCCCTATTCTTGATTCTACATGAGTGCACAATCATTCAATACAAATGCAACATCCATATGACAACACATTATAGTTCAACCACATACGAAAGCAAACATATATGCATATGCAATATGAAGTGACTGAGCCGATCTAGAACCTAGATTGTGTGTGTATATGCAACCACGAGCAACCACTAGCAATCACTTGCAACCACTTGCAACCATCATCCATAACATGTTTCAACTACATGTTTCCATCCAAAAAGATTCTACCTAAAAGATACGGTCGAGGAAATATACCTAAAAAGATAGATAAAAGCGCAACTTAAGGAAAAGGAAAGATCAAGGATGTACCCTCGAACAGAAAAGGGTAGGCTGTACGGATTCTAGCTTCAGTTTCCCAAGTCGCGTCTTCCTCGGCGTCGCTCCACTGAACTTTGACGAGCTTGACTTCACGGTTGCGTAGCTTCTTCACTTCCGTTCCTAATATGCGGGTTGGAACTTTTCTTATGGTTGCTTCGCGCTCCACTTCGGCCTCTTCTAGGACATTTGGCTCTACCACCTCGGCAGACTCATGTAGACATTTTCGGAGATGTGAAACGTGAAAAACGTTGTGGACTCCAGCCAACTTCTCGGGTAGCTCTAATCTATAGGCCATTTTCCCAATTTTCTCGATGATAGGGAATGGCCCTACGAATCTTGGTGCTAGCTTTCCTGTGGTTCCAAAATGAACAACGTTCCTTAGCGGTGATACCTTGAGAAAAACTCTGTCTCCAACCTCAAATTCAAGGTCGGTCCTTCTCTTGTCGGCGTAGGACTTTTGTCTGTCTTGGGCCGTCTTCATCCTTCTTCGTATTAAGTCAACTTTCTCTGAGGTCTCTTGGATCATATCTGGTCCAAGTATGAGCTTATCCGTGGACTCCCACCAACAAGTGGGCGATCGGCACGGTCTTCCATATAATGCTTCGAAGGGCGCCATTCCGATGGTTGCTTGATAGCTGTTGTTGTAGGCAAATTCCACCAAAGGAAGGTGGTCTTCCCATGTCCCTCCGAAGTCAAGGACGCATAGCCTTAAGAGGTCTTCCAAAACTCTGTTCACTCTCTCTGTTTGGCCAACGGTTTGGGGATGATAGGCTGTGCTCAAGCATAACTGCGTTCCTACTGCTTCTTGCAGACTCCGCCAAAACTCGCTGGTGAAGATGGGGTCTCGGTCACTAACAATGCTAGATGGTATTCCATGGAGTCGAACGATTTCCTTGAGGTAAAGTGATGCTAGGGATGAGGCAGTTCTTTTACTTTTGGCAGGTAAAAAGTGGGCGCTTTTAGTAAGCCTATCCACTATTACCCAAATACTAGTGTTGCCTCTCCTAGACCTAGGCAGCCCATCGATGAAGTCCATTGAGATGCTATCCCACTTCCACTGCGGGACCTCCAGAGGATGTAGCAGTCCGCCAGGCTTTTTCTGTTCCGCTTTAACCTGTTGGCACAACATACACTTAGAAACAAACTCTGCCACGTCCTTTTTCATGCCGTTCCAGAAGAAAGTCCTTTTTATATCTTTGTACATTTTATCTCCGCCTGGGTGTATCGTCATCTTGGAGTGATGTGCTTCCTCGAGAACCTTCTTTACTAAATCTTTTGTCTGTGGGACGCATAGTCTTCCGTCTCGCCTTAGCAAACCTTTATCGTCAATGGAATATCGGTTGAGGTGACTTGAAGTCTCACCCCTAATTAGCCTATCAATTATTTCCACAAGCTGAGGGTCTTCGCGTTGCGCTGTCCCTACTGAATCCACTAAAGTTGGGCGCACTTCGAGAGATGCTAGTAAGCCTGGTACGAAATCGGAGGAAGGCCTAAAGTCGAAGCTGGCTATAAACTCTAGGCTTTGTCTTTCAATAAACAACGGGCTTAGGGTCAATTTCTTTCGGCTCAACGCGTCTGCCACTACGTTGCCTTTGCCCGGAGTATAGGAGATTTCGAAATCGTACGAGGCAAGAAACTCCATCCATCTTTGTTGCCTCAAGTTAAGATCCTTCTGCGAGAAAAGATATTTCAACGATTTATGGTCAGTGTAAAGTTCGAACTTCTCACCTAGGAGATAGTGTCGCCAAGACTTGAGTGCAAAGACGATGGCGGCTAACTCTAGATCGTGGGTTGGGTAGTTCTTTTCGTGCACCTTCAATTGCCTCCCGCCATAAGCTACCACCCTTCCTTCTTGCATTAAGACGGCGCCTAGCCCTGTCCCACATGCATCCGTATAAACAGTGAACATCTTGCTCCCATCTGGCAGCGTCAAAACTGGGGCTGTTGTGAGAGCCCTTTTCAGTCGTTGGAAAGAAACTCGCAATCCAAGTCCCAATTAAACACTAGATTCTTCTTAGTCAATTTCGTGAGCGGAGCTGAGATTTTCGCAAAATCCCTTATAAATTTTCGATAGAAACCTGCTAGTCCTAGGAAGCTTCGGACCTTAGTCGCATTCCTTGGTGTCTTCCAATCCTGTACCGCCACTACCTTAGCAGGGTCCACTGCTAACCCTTGTTTGGATACTATGTGCCCAAGGAACCTCACCTCTTCTCTCCAAAAGTGGCATTTTGAGAATTTGGCATTTAGTTGATGGACTCGCAAAGTTTCCATGATTGCCCTTAGGTGCTGAGCATGTTCCTCTTCACTCTTTGAGAAGATAAGGATATCATCTACGAAGACCACTACGAATTTGTTGAGGAAATCTCTAAATACCCTACTCATTAGGTCCACGAAGTAAGCAGGTGCATTTGTCAAGCCGAAAGGCATGACAAGCCATTCAAAGAAACCGTCTGGGGTTCTGAACGCCGTTTTATCGATGCTATCTTCAGCCACCCTTAGCTGATGGAAACCGGTTGCTAAATCGAGTTGGGAGAAAACAGACGCTCCTACTAGCTGGTCAAACAAATCGTCAATTCTAGGGAGAGGGTGCCTATTCTTTTTCGTTAGCTTGTTGAGCTCCCTATAGTCAACACATAGACGGAGTGAACCATCCGCCTTCGTAGCGAACACCACTGGAGCGCCCCATTCTGAAATGCTCCTCCTAATGAACCCCTTTTCTAGAAGCTCTTTAATCTGTTTACTGAGCTCTTTCCTTTCTCGTGGAGCCATATGTCTAACGGGCAACGCAACGGGCTTTGCATTATCTACAAGATATATACGGAAGTCTATTTCCCGCTTCGGAGGCAAGCACTTCACCTCTTCGAAGACATCCGGATATTCCCGGACCACTCTAACTGATTGCAAATTTTCAACAGAGGCATCTAGCAATTCAAGATAACTAAGCATAACCGCATACGAGGGATTACAAGAAATTTCCAAAGTATTACCGAGTCGGGTTAGGAGCCTAACAACCCTTTTCTCACAATCAAGGATGGCCCCATTACTGGATAGCCAATCCATGCCCAAAATCAAACCATACCCCGAAAAGCCCAAAACAAAGGCACTACATTGAAATTCTACGCTTAGAATGGAAATTTTCAATCCCACACAGATCATAGACAAATGAGCTGGGCCCCCAATTGGGTTTGAAACAATTAAGGGGTCCTCTACCATACTAGTTTCTAGGTGCAGAGATTCTACTAAAGCAGACGAGATAAAGGAGTGTGATGCGCCAGAATCAAACAAAGTGCGAACGGGGTGATCATAAAGATAAACTACACTTTCTACAGAAGTATTTATACCTCGCTGTTGCAGAGGTGGCGCTTCTAGCACATGAACCTGTGCCCCTGGGGTGGATCCAACCCTCTGCCCCTGTCCTCGTTTCTTCGGGCAGTCCTTAGCCCTATGGCCTGTCTCACCGCAAGAAAAGCACCCACCATTCTCCTTGGCCTTCTTTTTCCAGCAGTCCTTAACCAAGTGCCCCACTTTGCCACAGAAATTGCACTTCCTCTTCTCCTTGTTGCCTTTCCCGCCTTTCTTAAAGTCTGTCTTCTTAGGTTGCAAAACCTCTTTCTTCTTGCCCTTATCCTCTTCATTCAGCAATGCCATTTGCACCAATCTTTCATACGTGGCTCCCATGGGTATATGGGTCATGGCCAAACTGTGTAATGGCTCATTTAACCCTTTGACGAAACGGAGAGCCTTCTTGTGCGGGGTGTTGACTAGGTCAAGCCCAAACCTAGCCAGCTCATCGAACTGATTCACATACTCCCTGACCGTCTTGTCCCATTGTTTAAGAAATAAGAATTTTTCCAACTGCAAACTTCTTTTCGCATCTGAGAGAAATTTAGTCTCAAACCTTGCCCTAAAGTCCTCCCATGTCTCCACTGGTCTTTCAGCATTAGTGACTTCCCACCAGTAGGAAGCCTCGCCCTTCAATAGCCACACCGCCAGTTGTACTTTCTGCCTATCTTCCACCTCAAAGATGATGAATAGGTCCTCCGTTTCTTTCAGCCAATTTATAGCTGCCACGAAGGACTCAGTTCCATGGAAATCCCTTCCTCCCATAGCTTTAAAATCTTTACATATCTTAGCGAATGTGTTTCCCCGAGGAGGAGGTGGAGGAAAAGGTGCTGCCGCAGCTGGATGATTTCCTTCCGCTGGGGGAGGAGGAATGGTAGGACCTGGCTGAGTGGCCCTTGCTTCTAAGAACCGTCTAAACCAACCAGGTATTGGCACCCCTTCCGGCAAGTTAAGTTCGTGGGACATGCTGAAACAAAAAGGATAGATTCAAAACGAAGGATAAGAGATAGTACCTATGGCTTTGGGGAGTGGACTTTGCCTTTTTAAAATAAAATAATATTTTTCTTTTAAAAATGCTTCTTTAAATTTCCTTTTTGAAAATAATTTTTCAAAACTTTTTATCTTATCTGGTAAACCTATGCTCTGATACCAAGTGAAACACCCCACCTCCGTTAGGGTCACTCTCAAAGGGAATGCCCTAATTTTGGTGGAGGTTTATAAGTACAAGTCACAGATATACAAGACAGATATAAGAACACATATTTGTAAACAGCGGAAGAACAACAAACTTTTATTTCATAAAGTCAAATACGTGTTACAACAGCATCCTTTCCAAAACATAACATAACACTTTCATAATCTGTCTTGAGTACATTATTAAAGAAGCATAAATAAAACGTAGATAAACTGCAAAAGCCCCAAAGTGGATTGTCCAAAGCCATAGTTCAAAACAGGAAAGTCCAAGCAATACATTTCTCTTCTTCAAGCTGGATGTTGAGGCTGGTCAAGCTGTTGTGTTCCCTCCCTGTGGACCTGGGGGGGGGGGAAACGGAAGAAAGAAGACGAAAGAAAAGTAGAGTCAGACATAAAGCCTGAGTAAGTCTAGTACTACTTTGTCTATGAATAAAGAACTGGGTATGATAAGTATAAACAAGAAGTGGGCAAGCACTATAAACTTGGTTAAGTTGTCTAGGGTCGAATATACTATCGTACCCCATGCTAATCTCTGAACCCATATAAACTAGTTTCCCATTTTGCACCCCATAATCAGGGTGATGTGATCCATTCTATGATGATCGGCTCCTACTCGCAAAGTTACATGTGTCTTACGGCCCCCGATGTCTGTAGTTACCTATGCTGGTCCCACCATGGGGTGTATCAAGTCCCATAGTGGCAACCCGACACAACCTTAGAGTGCACAGGTATGCTACTGGTGTCCAGTGCCTTATTTTTCTGCGCCGGGGTGTGTGCACGCCCGCACTCCGTTAGAACCTACACTGCTACACCACCGCCGTCGCTTTGACCTCTTACAATCAGCCCAGTAATCGTGCCCCACCCTGCCTAGTTTCAGGGTATCCTGATACACCTTCTAGGGTTACTGCTGAAAAGGGTCCCCCGTTACTAGGTTTTCTATCTCTAGCCAACATGCTAAGTTGGTTAAGTGTTTTCTAACCTAACCCCCACCAGTCCGTTTAGTTTAGCATGTTCCATTTTGATTAAGTCTTTAGTTCACTTAATCCTATCAATCCTGACTCAGCCTTAATTGTCTTATTAAGGCCCTGACCTCTCACATTAGACAGGTATTGTTGTGGCTGCCTGTTGCCGGTTGGTTCCGGGCAGTCTTACGCCACAACTCAGTCTAACCTCGAGTCCTTATTGGGCTCCATGTTTAACCTCCCACATTGGATAGGTATTGTTGTGACTACTGGACAGCCGGGCGGTTCCGGGCAGGTTTACATCACAACTCAATCCAACCTCGGGTTAAACACATCGTTTGTTCTACATTTACATATTTTGTCATTCTTCTTTATTTCTTATATGTAAATATTTGCGGCCCATTATTAAGTTAATGGTGTAAAGGTTACACCAATCACGGGCCCAACCCATACTTGAATTTGGGCCCTTCTATTTTATATTTTCATTCATTAATTAATTTTTAACCCAACGTTATTTTTCCCCGTTTTACACGTCCGTTTATATATATTGGGCTTAGCCTTTTAAAGCCCAATTTAGCCATGCGAAAAGGGGAGGCTTATGGCGTATACACAAAGAGGGGAAAGTGAGCGCATGAACTTGCAATACGACGTTGGAAATACAAAATAGAAATTGGTGTACTTGCATAGTGGTAACATAGGTGACATGAATCAAAGCATGTGAACTTGCATAGGTTTAACTACAACATGAACCTATATTCTTATTTAGGCATAATGTCAAACATAAGCATGTCATAAATGTTTCTAGCATAAGCATAGCATAATGTCAAACATAAGCATGGCATAAATACTTTTAGCATAATCATGGCATAATGTCAAACATAAGCATGGCATAAGTAAAGTTAAATTTGTTCATGGCATAAACAAGTCATGTTCATAAGGTTTCTACATGTTTACAAAGGGGATACTTTATTACTAACATAGAAGCATAGATCAACTTAATTATGGTTTAAGTCTAATCACATAACGATAGTATAAATATACTTATGCATAAATATTCCTAATCATGGTGTTTGCTTTAAACTTGCAAAAAGGGATTTTTGAGTCTAACCTAGCCATGTCTCACATATGTCATCATAAAATTCTTGTAAGCAAGATAGACTTAATCATGGATTTCAATTATGCGAAATATCATTCATAGCCTAGCCATATTCATAAGTTTGCAAAAGCATGACTTAATACATGGATTATGGTGTCAAAATTCCAACATAGTTTCTTATGAACTATAACAACCAAACTTGTTTCAATTACTTGCAAAATGATTTATGCACAAAAATATACATCATAGTGACATGATAACAAAGCCCCAAACTTGCATGGATTCCAATCAACTACATACATGTAGCCTCAACATAGATTATATAATTTGCGCAATATTCCAAACGTATACTTGCATAGAACTACCGCATGTAGTTCTTTATAATCGAATAACATAATTCAAGAATATCCAAACGTATATAAATTGATAAGAACGCACAAATATGAATTACTTTCATTGCCACAATTCAAGCATACACATCAACACAATTGTTTATTCATACCAAAGTAATACTCTACTTACAATGGTTGCGGCGAATTCTCTAATTAAGAGATATGATTCCTTTGTTGAATTGATTGGCTTTAGGTTGCTTGAATTGCTTTAGGCTTTAGAACTTTCTTCCTAATTCTCCCTCTAGTTGGCGGCTACTCTTAGTCGTTCCTCAGCAACATGGCGGCTATGTTCTTAATTTTGAATGAATAGATTAGGGTTTAGTCTAGGGTTGTTTATATAGAGGTTAGGAATTGATTAGGACCCTTGATGTTGCTAGGTTAGATCGTAGCCATTCATTAGATAGAGAGACCAATTAGAACTCGCCACCTAGCCCTAATGACAAAGCAGACCACAGAAATTCGACCAAACACAGACCTGGCCAGCCAGGTTGACTGGGCTCGACCAGGTCGATACCCCTGTCGACAGGGTTGTCGACAGCCCTGTCGACATGGGTAGCCCAGGTCGACAGCCCAGTCGACCTGGGTGGCCTAGGCGGGTGTTTATCCGCCCTGGCCCATTGGGCCCGATTTTTTTTTATTTATTTTATTCTGTTTGAATTTTAAATTTAATTCAAAACTTCTGAAGGCCATATCTCCTTCATACGGACTCCGTTTTTTGAAAACTCGGACTCTATTTCGCGTATTTTTCCGAGACGAACGCAATGGCGTATCCCGTTTCCCTTAGTTCTTTAATTTCAGATTAATTATACTTTAATTTGCTAATTTCATAGTTATAGAATTTTCGGGATGTTACAGGAAGTCTATTTCCCGCTTCGGAGGTAAGCCTTTCACCTCTTCAAAGACATCCGGATATTCCCGGACCACTCTAACTGACTGCAAATTCTCAACATAAGTGTCAAGCGACTCTAGATATCTAAGCATAACAGCATTCAAGGGATTACAAGAAATTTCTAGAGTGTTACCGAGCCGAGTCAAGAGTCTAACCACTCTTTTCTCACAATCAAGAATTGCACCATTACTGGATAACCAGTCCATGCCTAAGATCAGTCCATATCCTAAGAAGCCCAAAACAAAGGCACAACATCTAAATTCAACACTTAGAATAGAGATTTTCAAATCCAAGCAAACCATCGACAAATAAGCCGAGCCCCCAATTGGATTCGAAACAACCAAGGGATCCTCTACCATACTAGTATCTAGGTGCAGAGATTCTACTAAAGCTGATGAAATAAAGGAGTGTGATGCACCAGAATCAAAGAGAGTGCGAACTGGATGATCAAAAAGATAAACTAAGCTTTCTACAGAAATAATTCTACCTCGTTTCTGTAGAGGTGCCACCAGCGCGTGAACCTGTCCCCCTGAGGTTGATCCAGTCCTCTGTCCCTGCCCCCGCTTCTTTGGGCAGTCCTTAGCCAAATGTCCAGTCTCTCCACAATGGAAACAACCCCCATTCATCTTTGCCTTCTTCTTCCTCCAGTCTTTCGCTATATGTCCCACAATGCCACATAAATTGCACTTTCTCTTTTCGCGGGGTTTGTTGTTTTTCCCGCCTTTCTTGAAGCCTGTTTTCTTTGCCTGTAAACCCTCTTTCTTTTCCTGAGGCACTTCCACCTTTGCCTCTTTCTTGCCTTTATCTTCCTCGTGTAGCAGCGCCATGTCCACCAAGCATTCATAAGTTGCTCCCATGGGTATATGGGCCATCGCAAGGTTGTGTACAGGCTCATTCAGACCTTTGACGAAGCGAAGGGCCTTCTTGTGTTAGGTATTTACTAAATCCAGCCCAAATCTGGCCAGCGAATTAAACTAGTTGACGTACTCCTCGATTGTCATATTTCCTTGTTTCAAAGTTAGGAACTTCTCCATTTGCAGGCTTCTTTCAGCTTGGGAGAGGAATTTCATCTCAAACCTCATCCTGAAATCTTCCCAAGTCTCCACTGGCCTCTCAGCATGGATAACTTCCCACCAATATGAAGCTTCATCTTTAAGCAACCACACTGCTAGTTGTATCTTTTGCTTGTCGTCAACTTCGAAGATGACGAACAAGTCCTCGGTCTCCTTCAGCCAGTTCCTTGCTACCACAAAGGATTCAGTTCCATAAAAGTCCTTTCCACCCATAACCATGAAGTCTCTACAAGTCTTAGCGAAAGTATTTCCATGAGGAGGAGGAGGAGGTGGAGGAACCGCTACCACTGTTGGAGGAGGAATGTCTGCTTGGCCTGCACCATTGGCCCTAGCCTCTAGGTACCTTCGGAACCAGCCGGGTATCGGTACTCCTTCTGGATGGTTAAGATCTCCAGACATGCTGGAACAAAAAGGAAAGTATTCAAGACAAAGGATAGAGAGATAGTGCATATGGCTTTGGGGGAATTATGACTTTTTAAAAATAACTCTTTTTCTTGAAAACAGTGCTTCTTTAAACTTTTTTTTGAAAATAGTTTCAAAAACTTTTATCTAGTCTAGTAAAACTGTGCTCTGATACCAACTGAAACACCCCGCCCTCCATTAAGGTCACTCACAAAGGGAATGCCTTAACTTTGGTGGAGGTTTGTAAGTAAAAGTCACAGATAAAACACAAGACAGATATAAACACATATACATAAGCAGCGGAAAACAACAGACTTTTTATTTCATAAATATGTGTTCAAACAAAACATTTCCATAACTATCACATAATAACTTCCAAAACATTACAACATCATCTCTGTCTTTGTTATTAAATAAAGAAGCATAAAAACATAAGTAAAACTGCATAAATCCCCAAAAAGTGTGTCCAACAGCCATAGCCAAAGAGAGTCCAAACCGTACATCTACTATCTTAAAGCTTGCAAAGAGTCTGACTAAGCTGGATTGTTTCCTCCTTGTGGACCTGGGGGTGGGGGAATGGAAGAAAAGAAGATGAAAGAAAATAGGGTCAGACATAAAGCCTGGTAAGTCTAGTGACTCTTCAGTATGAGAGTAAGAAAAAGGGCATGACAGGTATAAACTGAAAATAGGAAAGTGTCATAAACTAAGGTAAGGCAGTTTGAATCGAATATACTATCGCACCCCACACTATATCCCTGCACCTACTTGTATTGTCTTAACCGGCACCCCATGCTGGAGGTGAAGTGATCCCCTTCCTCTAAAGATCGGCTCCTACTCGCATAATCATTTGTGTCTTACGGCCCCCAAAATATTGTAGATACCTATGCTGGCCCCACCATGGGGTGTATCAAGTCCCATGGTGGCGACCCGACACAATCCTTAGAATGCATAGGTTATACTACTAGTGCCCCTAGTGCCGTGTTTGTCTGCTTCGAAGTGTGTGCACGTCCGCACTCCGTTAGAACCCACACTGTTGCACCCACCGCCGTCGCTTTTGACCGCTTACAATCAGCCCAGTAATCGTGCCCCACCCTGCCTAGTTTCAGGGTACCATAATACCTAATTGGGTTACTGTTGAAATGGTCCCCGTTACTTGGGTTTTCTAATCAAACATGTTAAGTGGTTAAGTTTCTGTATTTACCTAACTCCGACCATCAGTTTAGTTAACATGTTGAATTGGTTAAGTGTTTTAGTTAACTTAACCTTACCATCCTGACTGTCTGTCCTTAGCTTTTTAAAGCACCGACCACTCACGTTAGACAGATAATGTTACGGTTACTGGATGTGCCGATCGGTTCCAGACAGGTTTACACCGTAACTCAGTCTAACCTCGGGTCCCTATCGGGCTCCATGCTTAACCACCCACATTGGATAGGTATTGTTGTGACTACTGGACAGCCGAGCGGGTCCGGACAGGTTTACATCACAACTCAATCCAACCTCGTGTTAAGCATATTCGTATTTTTTCTAAATTTACATATTTGTCTTTATCACCTAATACATGTAAATTTGTCAACAATTAATTGTTGTGGCCCACTTTCCAAGTTTAACATTTTTGGTATAAAGAATTTATACCATTTAAATGCCACCAATTTTGGCATGTGACAAACATGCCAATTTCATATATTTTTACCAATTTTATGTCAAGTTTTACTAATATTCCCCACGTTACCCCGTTTAAATATTAGGCTAACAATCTTAGCATAATTCTCGTTCGCATGGTTTTTAACATATAATATTAGGCTAAAAACTTAGCCTAATTTAGCGCACACAAATTGGCATAGGGGAATTAATAAACACAAACATGACATAGGTGTAAACTTGGCATTTTTGGCATAGTCAATATGAACATCAAAGGTGTGAACTTGCAAAATAGCCAACATACATATATGTGAACATAGACTAAATCAACATACATATGAATTTGCAACATAGCCTAGTTCAACTTACATATTTGTGAACTTGCATTGAAATAGGGATCTAACCAAATAGGTATCACATAAATTAACATATGATTTAGACAACATAAGCCTAAACATGTTTTGGATCTAGGCATAACATCGAACATCACTAGCATATGACAAGGATATGACATTTCCATAAGTATGTATAATTTTATGACAAGGGTGTGAACTAGATCCAATCATATATCTAATTACAACATGAAACATATATTAAAGTGGAACTTGTCATGGATCCAAATTAACTTGCAACTTTCTTAAAAACATACTAGCTTGTATGTGGACATAATCGTTTAGGCATAAAGGTTCTAGCATATATATATATATATATATATATATATATATATATATATATATATATATATATATATACATGAAATCTTAATCACATACAACCTATATAATCACATAAACATATAGGTGTCGATTACAACATGAACTATATAACTTGCATGTGATTCTACATGTACAATAGGATCAACATAAACTCAATTATACCACAAACATCACAATACCACAATCATTACATCGCATATGAACCAACATCGTTTATACAATTACACAATTTCATTCCCAATTTACATCGAATCAAGTCTTAATTTTATTCACGTCGGAAGAATCACTATACTTACAACGAACGACGAACTTGAATTCTGGATTCTGAGTTCTGAATTAGAAATGCTTTCCTTTGGGTAGACTAATGCTGTTTTGATTATTGTTTTATCTTTACTTTGGCTCGTCTCTAAGCTTTTCTACAAGTGGAGGCTTCTCCTAGTTTTCTCCCGACAACATGGCGGCTCCGTCTCTAATTTCTTAAGTGAATTTAGGTTGAAGTCTTAAGTTGTTTATATAGAGTTTCAGATTGATTTGAGCCATCAGATGATCATAGACGAATCTAGGCCATTCACTTCGAAAGGAGCCAACCAAAATGCGACATGTCAGCCCTAGTGACACAGCCAAGCCTTAGAAATCGACCAGAACCCGATCAGGCCAGCCAGGGCCAAACCAGGTCGACCCCCAGGTTGACCTGGTGCCTGGGCGGGAATTTTCCCGCCCAACCCAGTTTGGGTATGATTTTCGAAATTTGAGCTACGTTATGAACTGTTTGAATTTTAATTTGAATTCTGAAACTTCCGGAGGTCCTAACTCCTTCATACGGAGTCCGATTCATGCAAACTCAGACTCTATCTCAAGAAGAACTCCGAGACGAGCGCAATGGCGTAACCCGTTTCCCTTAATTCTTTCATTAAGGATTGATTATACTTAAATTTGTTAATTTACAGTTAATAGAAAATTCGGGGTGTTACAATATTCCTGTTTCCGTATTATTTGACACTGGTGCATCACAAAGTTTTATTGCCAGTAACACTGTTAAAAAGTTAAAGTTAAATCTAAAGAACCATAAAGAATCAACAAGAGTTCACAATCCGATAGGTGGTTCTATTGTTCTCAGTTCATATTTTAAAGTGCCAATCTCTTTTTCTCGATACCAATTCCCTTTCAAATTGGTTGTCCTAAATTTTTCTGAATTCGATATTATACTTGGACTGGATTGGTTAACCAAATACGAGGCCAAAGTGAAATGTGCCGAGAGGATTTTAACAATTAAAACGAAGCTTGGGGATATATTTATACCGTGTCATGGCCAGACTCAGATAGAAAAGAGTTTTGGTCAGCACTGTAAGTTATTCCCACTTTGTTGGAAAACATTCCGGTCGTTAAACATTACGAGGATGTGTTTGAAGAAGTCAAAAGCTTACCTCCGCAAAGAGAAATTGAATTTCAGATAGGTCTAATTCTGAATTCCAGGCTGGTAGTGCATTCAATTCGAAGAATGACTCTAAAAGAAAAAGAAGAATTAGGCGATCAAACTCAACAACTATTATGGAAGGGTCTGATCAAACCTAGCTTTTCTAATTGGGGAGCAGTTGTAGTGTTTGTTCCTAAGTCAGACGATACTCTCCGATTATGTGTTGATTACCGAGACCTCAACAAGCAGACACTCAAGAACAAATATCCATTACCCCGCATCGATGATTTGTTGGATCAATTAAAAGGAGCGAGAGTATTTTCTAGAATGGACCTAGCTACGGGTGTCCATCGACTGAGAATTGCCAAAGAGTGAGTTCCTTTGACAACTTTCAGAGGTCTAGACATATTTTATGAGTGGTTAGTAATGACGTTCGGCTTGTGTAATGCTCCAGCATACTTCGTTGATCTAATGAATAAAGTGTTCAGAGAAGTCTTGAATAAATTTGTTTTGGTATTCATCAATGATATTTTAATCTACTCCAAGTCAGAAAGCAAGCATGAAAAGCACTTGGAACAAGCGTTGGGGATTCTGAGAAAGAACGTCTTCAAAGCTAAATTCTCTAAATGTATCTTTTGGCAAGAGGAAGTGAAGTTCCTGGGCCATGTCGTGTCAAAGGAAGGAATTTCTTTAGATCCAAGCAAAATTACAGTAATTCAAGAATGGAAGCAACCTACTACACCCACGGAAGTCCGAAGTTTTCTGGGATTGGCTAGTTATTATCGGAAATTCGTTAATGGTTTTTCGAAGATATCCGGTTCATTACCAAGCTTACGAAGAAGCATGAAAGATTTAAGTGGACTCCCGAATGTGAGGAAACTTTCCAGGAACTGAAATTAAAATTGACAACTGCTCCAGTATTAACCATTATCGATGGCAATCAGGATTTGACGGTCTGGACAGATGCTTCGATTAGAGGTCTTGGTGCAGTATTGATGCAAAGAGGCCAAGTAGTCGCTTATGCTAGCCGTCAGTTGAAGCCGCATGAGAAGAATTATGCAACTCATGATCTGGAATTATTAGCCATCGTGTTTGCCATGAAAATATGGAGGCACTATCTACTGGGTGAGAAATTTGAATTATATACGGATCAAAAATCATTGAAGTATTTATTCACCCAGAAAGACATGAATATGAGACAACAACGTTAGCTAGAATTTCTTGTAGCGTATGATCTAGATATCTTGTATACGCCGGGAAAAGCCAATGTCGTAGCGGATGCGCTTAGCAGAAAAACCGCAATCATTGCCAATCTTATAATCACGCCGTCGTTAATTGATAAGATCTCTGTACTTCAAAAAGATGATGAATTTATTCAGAGGATTGGCAAAAAGATCAAGGAAGGTGAACCCGCGAGTTTCCAGATTGATAACCAGGGAGTCCTGATGTTGAAAGGCTGAATTTGCATCCCTAATATTTCTGAGCTTCGAAAGGAAGTGATGGATGAATACTACAATTCAAAACTGAATATCCATCCGGGTGTGAGCAAAATGTATAATGACCTCAAACGAACATTCTAGCGGAGGCCAATGAAAGGGACATTTCTACATATGTTAGCAGGTGCTCTACTTGCCAACTAGTCAAAAGTGACCAACAAAAACTTGCCGGATTGTTGCAACCATTGGAAGTTCCAAATTGGAAGTGGGAACAAATTTCTATGGACTTCATAGATGGTTTGCCCCGAACCAGGAAAGGAAATGACAGTATTTGGGTGATCGTAGATCGTTTCACGAAGACCGCCCATTTCATACCTGTCAGATCCAATAGAACCGCACAAAGTCTAGCACAGATTTATTTCAAAGAAATTGTTAAGCTACATGGAGTGTCGATCAGCATAGTCAGTGATAGAGAACCATTATTTACGTGCAAATTCTGGGAGGCATTTCAAGTAGAACTGGGGAAAAAGCTGAACCTAAGCACCGCATATCACGCTCAGGCAGATGGCCAAACTGAGAGGGTGAACCGTATTCCAGAAGATTTACTGTGGGCTTGTATTTGGCGGATAATGTGAAGGCCACCTGCATTTGGCTGAGTTCTCCTATAACAACAATTATCAAGTAAGCTTGAAAATGTCGCCATTTGAAGCATTATACGGTATACCGTGCAGATCTCCCGCATGTTGGGTAGAACCTAGCAATAGACTTGTGTTGGGACCCGATATGATTCGTAAATCTTCAGACAAAGTCGATTTCATAAAGAAACGATTACAAATAGCTCAAAGCCGACAGAAAAGTTACGCAGATTCTAGAAGAAGAGATTTAGCATTTATTGTTGGTGATTATGTTTATTTGAGAGTTTCTCTAATGAAAGGAGTAATCTGATTCGGTAAAACTGGGAAATTGGCACCCAGATTTATTGGTCCCTTTCCAATACTTGAACGAATTGGAACTCTTACATATAGGGTACAATTACCTGATTGATTGCCTGGAGTACATGATGTGTTTCACGTATCTCAACTTCGAAAGCATGTTCATGATCCAGATCTTGTTGTAGAAGATGAAGCGCAACAGGACTTGGAAATTACTTCAGAATTAGTAGTTAGAAGAGAGCCGGTAAAGATTATTGGCAAAGAAACTAAAGAGCTAAGGAACAAGAAGGTTCATTAAGTTAAAGTACAGTGGAGTGGAGATCCTAGAGACTGTACTTAGGAGACAGAAGAAAGCATTAAGCAAGCTTATCCCAATTGCAGAGTGGACATCTCTGACTAACTCTGGTGCAAGGTACAATTACAATACTTTGCGTTTCCGTTTTGTTTCCTACTTTACTGTTGTTTCTTTTTTGGGGACGAAAAGTTTTAAGTGGGGGAGATTGTAACAACGCGGAAAATATGAGCCAATTTAAAATTTTTAATTTGGTTATTTTAATGAATTTGGAGGAATTGAAATAAAATATTTCAATTAAATAACGAGTTAGAAATAGTACGACAGTTTAAAATTTTGAATTCGAATTTTGACTAAACGTACAAGATGCAAAATAAAACGGATTTTAGCAAAACCAAAAATATTTAAATCTGCTTAAGGATATCTTTCTAACGAATCTGAAAAATCAAAATTTCATAGCGGGAATCAAAAGTTATGGCCAGTTGAATATTTAGAATGGTCGTTATAGAATAAATATAGCCCTTGAAAATAGACATTTTGCAAACGACCTTCGCTTCGACGAAACCCCTTTTGTTGGATCCGGGATGTCAATTAATTTCTATGTTTCAAATTCTTTAATTTTTGGAATTAATATGTGAGCGTGGCAAAAGAAAATGTGTTTGATTGATTTCAGTCAAATTGGAACGACCAGAAAATGGCCATTTTTCAAACGGTCTCAGAATTCGACGAAATCAGTTTTGTTGGGACCGAATCGTCCAAATATAGCTAGATAAAATTTTCAGGAATTTTTCGAATCAGTATGTGGTCCCGGCAAATTAAAATGTACGTTCAAAATAGAATTTGAATGTTTTATATTTTAATTTGAAGAATAACTGACTGTAACAGTCGAATGGGCCTACGATACATATTCCACTGTGTTCGGAATGGGGTTATTTAGCTAGGGGCAACAGTCAGTCGTTGGGTTTGAAATGGAGTTCGTATGGATAAACACTAGTTTTTGAACTATATATATATACATATATATATATCGACCAATAGAATTAATCCATTAATTAATTAAAAATATAAAAAAAAAAATCAAAAACCTTCGTTATCTCTCCAGACCGACGGCGAAACCTAATTCTTCCCTTCCCGTTCATTTTTCGGCCAAACCGCTTAGAATTAGACCTCGCCCCAGTTCAACTTTTTCAAGCTCATCTCCTCCTCTTCAAATCCATATAAAGTTTACCCCCTATCGTCGCTCCTACCTCGAGTTTCGCTCCTCCAAACATCTGGCGTTCAACTCGTCGCCGCCGCTTATTCTGGCCACCGAAGTGGGGCCCCCCTTCAGGCGAACGTGTGCCTCTCGGTCCTCTTCTAGGTGGAGTAGCCCGATCTTGATATCGTGCAAAGAATTTAATGAAAACTGAAAACCTGTTTTGAAGATTCTACAGAGGTAACTGCCTTTGTTTTTGAAGTAGAAAATAACACTTCTAAGTGTTGCAAATCGTGATTTTCAAATAAAAATTGTATCTTTAACACATGTTGACAAAATTCAATGAAACAGGAAACATTGGACTTGTAGCGACATCATCTACATTCTAGAAGAAGCTAGAACGTGTTCCGAGCTCGCTACAAATTTCGGAAGGATTAAAATCAAAGTGGGACAACTAAATTCCTTATGGAATGGAAACGCGTTGTATAAATTATATGAGCGAAATATAAATTATATATGCGTAGTACACCACATGTTTGAGCGTTGTATAAGTTATATGAGCGATGTATAAATTATGCATGCATTGTAAAAATCATATATGTGTTGAAATGAAAATGAAATACATTTATATACATATATACATACATACATACATACATACATATATATATACACACTACCCTCGTCCACAGACCATGGACGATATGAATTGATTGTGATTGACGTGAAATTGATTGATAATGCGAATGGTTGAAATTTAGTTGAAATGCGAATGGTTGGAAATAATTGTTTGTAGTTGGAAGGAATTGTTTGTGGTTGAGAAAATGGAAATTATTGTGGAAAATTCATATGATATGAAATTGATCTTAGATCATTTAGATAAGCCCCTTATGAAAAGCCACGAGGCCTAAGGTAGTGCGAGGAGCCGTACTCGGGATGGTGCCGGTTTTTAACCCCCTACTGTTATGCTGCCGAAATTTTCAGTAGTATCTTTGTGTTCGAATTATTTTCATGTATTGAATTATATTCATGTGTTGAATAAATTGTTTAGATAATAAAAATCACATTTTTATTATGCGTGTGAAGTATATGAAGTTTGCATGTATGAGATATTCATGTGTTGAGATAATCATATGTTAAAGGACATTCATGTGTGGAATAAATTATTTGAAAAATAAAAATCACATTTTTATCATATATATGAAGTAAATAAAGTATTCATGTTTCAAATAAATGGTTTTAACGATAAAAATATCATTTTTATTATATATATGAACTAATTAAAATATTAATGTGTTGAAAAGAATTCATGTGTTGAGTAAAAGGATTGAACAATAAAATTAACATTTTATTGTGGATATGAAGTGCCAAAAACATTCATGTGTGGAATAAATATTTTGAACGATAAATCATTTTTATCATGTATACGACCCGCTAAAAATACACATATATTGAAACATATTTTTATTCACCGAAGAAATCATTTTTATCCTATGTATGAAGTGTTAAAAATAACCATGTGTTGAAATAAACATTTGTTCGCTAAAAATATTACTTTTAGTTTAGTTCTGCATATATATACATGTGTTGAAATAAACATTTGTCCGCTAAAAATAACCATGTGTTGAATATGGATTAGCTGTTGAGTAAAGAATATATTTGCGTGCCCAACAAATAGGTAAGCCTTTATGAGTTGGCCGCGCAATTTTATTAATTATATAAACTCCTCTGAATGCCATTGGATGCGGAGTGCTTGTTGTTCTGTGTGAAGTAATAAACGTCGCCATAGGATAGTAACAATTAATTTTCAACTACACTACATGGCATACTTCTGGAAGATAGCATACCCTATCATATACCACATAAGCATTTGGAGCTTATGTGACGAGGTGGAAGATTTACCATACAAGCGAGAGGCTTGTATGGCTATGACTATATTTCAGGTTGAATCGAAGGCTGATATGGACTATATAAAATATAACGATAAACTGCCAGGTAATAAAAATTCCACACGGGTCTGGAGATGACAATAAACACGTCTCTCTAGTCATTAAGGCACAAAAACCATTTATAGGGTGATGAGAATTTATTCTCTGGAGTTATAATCTATACCCACTCCACTGTGGACACCGGAATATACCACTATAAATATGTGCATGCTTTTTAGGATTTATTGGGTGCCTAATAATACGACCCGATAAATTTCCAAACCCCTCCCCGTACAAAGTAGGTTATAGCGAAATTTTCTGAAATTTAAAGGCGTTAGTGAAATTTTGAAGTGAAAAACGATATGGAAATCATCGAATGAATTATATTTATATATATATAATTTAAATAAAACGAATAACGACGTTGTAGTTCGTGTTTTGAAATCGTATCTTTAAATGATTATATCGAGAGATCCAACTGTCAGATTCTCTCGAAAGGAGAACCGTTGAGTTCGCTTTGAGGAGATCTTTCTAACAGACTTAACTTCATTAAGATCCGACGGTTAGATTTTGAGAAATATGTAAATCAAATTTAGAGAAAACAGCGCCAGGGGCACGTTATGGTCTGAAACGTCGTTTAATTAAATGACTCTTTTTTAAATAAATAAAAATAGCGAAATATCGTTATAAAATATTATAATCGATATGGAATGGAAATAAACCGATTCCACTTGGTTTGCTTAATATTTGATGGTTGAATTTTTTTGACATTAAAATTATATAAAGAACGAAAATGTGGATGTCGAATAATTTAACCATGGGCAGAAATTGATTTGAATACTAATATACGCGAGTTATTTGAAAAGGCCGAGTAATTCTCATTTCAAATAATTGATCGACGAATAAATGTCGAAGATATGAAGATGGTGCAAGACCGGTGATTTTCGCATCGTGTAGATTACTACTGATGCCTTTGAGATGGGTAGCTCCCTTGATGAGTTTACAATGGTAGTAGTCTGAATGTACTTGTTGATCGTCCGGGTATGCGAGGGCCTCTCTCCTGTATTGGACATACGGGAGCAGGAATAAAGTGCCTCCGGTTTCGTTCAGACCCAGATCAGAACAGACTTGTAAATGGATGTGCGTCTGACATGTATTCTGTGCTGTATTCGTTGATCTCTACTAAATATACATCTTTTTGGCAGCGAAGAATTTATTCTCTGGCTTAACGCCCTTCTCTGAGACGTACGAGCTCAGAAGTTGTATATCGGTAGATATCAGTGGTATGGTGTGGATTGACATCGTGGCATGCGAGGATGCAAATGATCAAGGCTTTTGTTGAAAAGCAGAGTCTTGTGGTTGATGATCAAAGAAAGACTTTAATATAGCGCAACTTTGTGTATGACGTTGATTCGCGAGTCTCACACCTCGGTATGAGTTAAAAATGGGATAAGGACCGCTGGGAGAACACGATGTTTCTTTCAAGTTATGGGTGGTGTCAGCGTTTTACTAGCTCTGACATCGTTGATTATTATACCTTTGTGGAGTTGGAATGCGAGGCGCCTCGATATATCGGTCTCTAAAGAGCCAATGGATAGGTCCGATAGGACCGGGAAACGTGTGTTCAGGAATAACTATTCCTCAAACGTAAGAGAGGACCGGCCCAGCCGATTCCAAGAGCTACCCAGAGTGTGTAGTCCTGGGGCATTTGCTAGTGTCTCGAAGCCGGTGAGGAGCTTTTTAGTTGCCTCGACTCATGATGGAACCCAAAATTCCAATACGTAATTATGGATTTGATTGTAACTTATATATGGCGACATAGTAGATGGTAGCTATGCCGTCTAGGATTGATATTTATGATGGGATTCGCTTTTGAAATATATATGCACTAGTAATAATATCAATTGATTTTGATTACATGTATGAAGCATATTTTTGCCATTATAAGGTAAAACCCTATCCTCCGGTTTGCGTTGCATTGTATGATGGGATTTGGGTCTTATAATGGCTGCATTTTTATAAAGAGCATTGCGTTGTTTAATTAATTCACCATATTTAATGCACTGGCAATCACTGGAGTAAACCCATTCTGCAAAAGTGGTGTGGTCCTATGATATGCCTTGTTATTGTTGTTTAAACAGTTAGGTAGATTTCTCATACCAGTCCCATGACTAACTCGTAGTTTGTTTCACTTTGCAAACTCGGGTGCCCTCATTTTCACACGGGCAGCCTAGTGACAGGTAGCAGGGTATATTTTGGCTTTCGCACTGCAACATGGAGTGCACCTTTTGGCTTGTATGGCGAGGACTTGACTTCTCAGTATTTAGGCTATTTGATATTCGGCCATTAGTACTTTATGTATATGATTACCGCTTATCGCGATGTAGACAGATTTGCTTCTATTATGTGTTTATGATGTATATGTACCAGTGATCTTGATGTAGACTGGTCATTTCCTTTTATGCACTAAGTTGAATCCTTCACTGTGCTACTCTGATGTTTATTACACATTGTGATTCCGCTGTCATATTGATGTAAATTATTCTATGTTCTGTTTATGCTATTATCTCTTCTCTGCTAATGATGATTAATGTGTTATATTCCAATGATTATCCTTAATTCCGTCGTATGGAGTTTTGAGATCGTCATAAATAATAATAACAAATCCATTTTATCGTATCAAGCATTTTTGACCATTATAAGGTAAAACTCTATCCTCCGGTTTGCGTTACATTGTGTGATAGGACTTGAGTCTTATTGTAACACCCCGTAATTCTATGACATTAAGATTCATAAATTAAAGTACAATTAATTTTTAAAAGAAAAAAAAAAGATCCATGCAGTTGTTTAGTTTAAGTATCGTAACTAACATGAAAAAAGAGAAGTAAGGAGAGAACAATAATTATTATTGTTCTAAGACTTATTAACAAAAGCCTCTATAGCTCAGTTGGTTGAGGCATTGGATTTGTAGCATAGAGGTCGGGGGTTCGAACCCCGGCGGCGGCATAATTTTTTTATCTTTGTTTTAGAGAGGGCCAACTGAACATGCAAATATATGTACGTATACAAATTCAAATTTTGAAAGGATAAGAACGTACATATAAGGAAATAAAGAAAAAATATATATACATATGAGAATATAAATATATATATATATATATATGCAAAAATGTATGTATACGAAAGATAAAATTCAAGATAAAGCTACAGTCAATGAAATATGGCAACATCGTTTGAATTTTGAAAATAAAATGAAAGTTGTGCGTATATATATATGCGTAAAATGGTCGTTAGAGGAATTGTATACATATAAGAATATTTCATGTGAATAAAACAGTTAAATAAATTCCAGAAATTCAAAAGTTTGAAAATCAAACTTTTACGCCAAAATAGCTTGTGGGACCCAATGCTGACTCAGCATTGCGTGTATGATAAGGTTTGGCTAGATTCATCTACGTACCTAGACTATTTTCTTAACTAGGTTCAATGCTGACTCAACGCTGCGTGTACGATAAGGTCTTGAGCAGCTATATAAACAGCCCTAGTCCTCATTCTCTTTGCACCAATTCTCTTCTATCCTTATGCTGCTAAGATTCATGGCTTCTTCCCCTCCTCTAAATTTTCTTAAATAAATAAAATAAAATATGATTCAAGACGAGGAGATGCTGCTAAAAGACTTTTAAGGAGGGATTCAAATCAAAGTTTCAAGTGAAGGATTCAAAGGCTAGCTCAAACAAGTTTCAAGCAACGACGCACGAATCATAGCCACGCTTTCCTTCTTTTCTAGATCTATTTTCTGTAAGTTGGTTATTTCTAGATCCGAATATTTTGTTTTATTTGTGACATGAAATTAAAGGAATAAAGGAATATGCCAAATCTCTCTCTCTCTCTCTCTTCGAATCTGTGTTTATACTCTTGGACTGAATTAAGAACTGTTATGATTTGAGGACAAATAAGACTGTAACCGTGACTATGACTATAGAACTGTGGCCTTTGAAAGCATATGCCTTTGGACTATGACATAAGCCTTTGATTTTGGGACATATAAACATTGCTTATGACAATGACTTATGACCATGGGAATTATTTTCCCTTTTGGACTATGAACATCGCGTATGACTATGGACATTTCCTATGACTGTGACTGTGACTACAAGGATTATTTCCTTGACTAGGCCTATACCTTTGATTTGGACATAAACTATTACTTATGACATAATGAGGACAACACTGATTTTGACACCCATGATTTATGATTAGGAAAATATTGCTTTAGTTTTGTGATTGAGAAGTTGGGTCTAAACCCAATTATTTATTCTACCTGTTCCTTGGTTTTTCTTTGGTTTTAAGACAGTGGGAATTTACCTATTAAGTTAGGTCTACCCACGTTCTTGAACCTATTTTGCCCATTCTTTGGTTTTAAGACAGTGGGAATTTACCTATTTAGTTAGGTCTACCCATATTCTTGAACCTACATTGTTATCCAAACCTTTTTATGCCAATTATTCCTTCTTGTCATTCTGATTCATTCCCTTTTTATCTACGAATCTAGATTTATTTATAATCTAGGTTGAATCACGATTATTCGAACGGTGGGAATGCGATTTGGGGAAAAACATGGAAATGAATATGAACGTAATTGTAAACTTGGAAATTGACATAATTTGGAATATGTATTATGACATGCATATTAAAATGAAAACGGGGAAATTGACATGGATTAGGGAATATGTGATTTTGACATATTAAATTTAGCGTTAATAAGTAAGCTAAATTTTAGGCATAAAATGTAAACTAGAAAAATAATTCTAGTTTTGCCATAAACTGTGAATTAGGATGTTAAACCAAGATTGGGTTAATTAAGGTTGATTTGGAATAAGTATATTAGCACAATTTTGAATTTATTCATAATTGTGAGCAATTGTCATGTTTAGAATAAATTATGGTTAGCGACACTAAATTTGGTATAATTTACATACCAAAAAGTATAAATATGATAAATAAGAGAGAATGGGCCATAATAATAAATGTGACAATGTACATTAAAAGAGTAGTAATGAAATAAGTAAATTAGGAGTAATTTACTTATAGAATTCGTCATAAATGTTAAATTGTTCATTTACCACAAATATGTAACTTGGTTAAGTTTTGGCCATAAATTATAAACTAGGATATTTAATCTAGTTTCGGCAATGAAATAGGAAATGGCCTAAACTGCATGTTGGGTTAGGACTTGGGCCTAGAATATAAGTATACTAGTAGGCTTGACAAATAAATATATGCCAAATTTGTCTAAAAAGGGGAAATGGGCTTTTGAAATAAATTGTTAACAATTTATAAACAAAAGAAAAGTATTTTGATAACATCCCTTTTTATAACACATAGACCAGAAGGTTCTAGGGTGACAGAGAGGATAGTGTCTAGGCTTGGGTTTGGAAAATACAAGTTTCCTGCCCTCCCTGGCTATCCCTAACTGATCCAAAGGACGGGATGGTTGTTTTCAAAACCAGATTTGGAAATTAATCAAAACCCTTTGAACTTAGAAAACATGAATATGCCTAACCCGAGGTTAGACTGAGTTGCGGTGTAAACCTGCCCGGAACCGACCGGCACATCCAGTAACCGCAGCAATATCTGTCTAATGTGAGAGGTTGCGGCTTTAATTTATTAATTAAAGCTAGAACAAGAATGGGAGAGTTAAGTCCATAGAAACACTTAACCAATTTAACACAGTTAAGCAAGAATGGGTGGGTTAAGTCCATAGGAACACTTAACCGACTTAACAAAGTTAAGCTAGAATGGGAAGGTTAAGTCCATAGGAACACTTAACCAACCTAACACGGTTAAGCTAGAATGGGAAGGTTAAGGAACACTTAACCAACTTAGCACAGTTAAAGCTAGAATGGGAGGGTTAAGTCCATGGGAATACTTAGCCAAATTAACATGTTGACTAGACTAGAAGGTGGGGTTAAGTAAAGTTAATACACTTAGCCAATTTAACATGTTAATTAGACTAGAGGTTGGGGTTAAGTAATACACTTAGCCAATTTAATATGTTAGCTGGACTAGACCATAGGGTTAAGTAAACCTGAACGCTTAACCATCAGAATATGATAAATGAATAGGGTTAAGTAAAAAGCATAAAGGGATAACACTTAACCAGTGTAATAAGGGAAGAGGGTTAAGATAGCTTGAATCGACTAAAGACACTTAACCAACCCAACCTGGCGAGAAAGAAAACTAAGTAGTAAACCTCAGTTGAAAAAGGGACTAAGTAGTAAAACTTAGTTAAGAAAACAAGGAATTTGGAAACTAAGTGGTAAACCTTAGTTAGTAGAACTAAGTAGTAATTCTTAGTATAACACGAAGGAGCGGACATCCATCTGGTTTTAAGAAGGCTCCAACGAATTGGGTTACGAAGCCCGAGGCTTCGAGGGGACGTGAGGGTACTCTTGGTATCCCTCTGTGAGGCTGCAGATGATCATCCTGGGCTCACAGAGGTTAAGGTCTGCGTTAGAAGAACCGAGGGTATGCCTTGGTTGCAATATATATGTGGCAACCTAAAGACTAGGATGGACCAGCGTGATTCGGCGAGAAGACGGTAGCCCTGTGATAGCAACTCGTCGTCTACCATCCATCTTGAGTCAATCGAGATACGTGAAGCGGAAAGGCGGAGAACTCCAAAAGACCATATACTTGCTATCTAGTTATGGTTGCGGATGGCCATAGGATAGTGGGGCACCGGGGGCCGGCGTATAGTTCTCATTTTACAAGGTGTGCCTTTCATTAGCTGAGGGAGGGGTCAAGTGGGACCATAGCCACTGGAATAAAAACAGACCTTAGCATCTGCATCGGCAGATATCTGAAAGCTCCCGACCGAGTTCTGTATTCCTTGATTTGCCCTGTCACAGGACTCGGATCGCACATTACAGGACATGTGCATCTAGACAAGCGATAACGATTCGCGATACATGCGTGGGAAGCCTAGGAACATATACCACTCTAGGTAGTGTGTCCTAGACTTGGGGGCATTGTTCGACAGGTAGCGTAATCCCTAGTTGGACTAGGTGGCATAAACCCTGAACTCGAAAAGCGTTCAGCAGATAGCGTAAAACTATAGTTAAATCTAGAAAGCACTTGATAGAAAACCCTAGACTAGATCTAGGTAATAAATAATAAATGTATGCCTGAAGACAATGGAAACTACAGGGGTTGGGATCACGTTATCGTTACTAGTTGAACACTAGTTAGATGGTGCAGAGGTATAGAAACCGGTATAACAAGGAAATAGCGAAGCTGCGAAAGTATTAGAGCGTATCCAGTCATCTTAGCATATCTTGTGACTACCTTGTCTAATCTTGTTGACCTTATCGTCATGGTGTAATCTTGTATTCAGTTAATTCATGTCGTTTTGTTTTTCCATGTTCACATGCTAGAAGTTACTGAACTTACTCAGGCTTTATGTCTGACTCCGTTTTTCTTTCGTCTTCTTTTCTTTCGTCACCCCCCCACCAGGTAGTTGATGAGGGAATAGTATAACTCAGGATTAGACTGGACCGTTGCTCTTTCCCAGCTTGAAGATTTGACGAAGTTGTCTTTGGATTCTCTTCCAGATGCTATGGCTGGCTCTTGCTACATTGGGGAATATATAAATGTATTTTCATGCTTCTTTATTTTATAAAGACAGTGATACTCTGATATTGTAAAAGAATCTTGTACAGACTATTTTAGCAATAAAGCAAAGTTCTATTTTCCACTGTTTAATAATTTGTCTGTCTTGTAATTTATCTGCATCTTTTACCCAAAATGCTCCACAGAACTTAGTGCATTCCCTTTGTGAGTGACACTAACGGACGTGGGGTGTTACGCGTGGTATCAGAGCTGAAGGTTACCGGATCAGATAAAAGATTTGAAAAATTATTTTCAAACGGTTTTTAAAGAAGCATTTTTAAAAGAAAGGATTTGTTTTAAAGGTATATTCCCCAAAGCCATACGCATTGTCTCCTCTTCCTCTGTTTGAATTCTTGTCTCCTTCTTTCTTGAGTTTCTGGGGCTCCTGGCTTTTTGGGAGGTAACCTCATCGAAGGGCAAAGTAGTGCCCGTCCTCCATCTATAGCCGTATTCGTTCCACTTACGGCCAGTCTTCTTTCAAGTTTATAAGGTTTTTCTGTATGATGGAAGCAGTTTTCGAGAGATTTGCCAACATAGCAATACATGGAAAGGGATGAGGAGTTTGGCAAAAGGGACAAAACCCTAGGATGAGGAATGCATGGAGATAGGTTAGCTCACGAAGGAGGAAGAAATTATAAAAGAGGAAGTATCCTTACTAGAGTATGATAGGGCATATAATTAAAGACAAGGGCAAGGACGAGGGACAAGATTTTTAGAAGGACAAGTACATGCTAAGCATACCTAGGAGATAGGTGGTAAAAGTTTCTGTTGGAAAGAATCTAGTTTTCTGTTCATACTCTTTCCTTCG
Organism: Allium sativum; assembly: GCA_030737875.1. Classification (NCBI taxonomy): domain Eukaryota; kingdom Viridiplantae; phylum Streptophyta; class Magnoliopsida; order Asparagales; family Amaryllidaceae; genus Allium; species Allium sativum. The sequence goes on along the minus strand of CM060913.1, from coordinate 174,720,148 downwards.
GTTTTAGCGCTTCGCATCTATTCATATTTGCTTCCATAGTTAAGTCTCTGCACCTTAGTACTTGTATAGTAAGAAGATCCCAATCAGTCTCAAACCCAGTGGGTGGTTCGACCCGTTTATTTTTGGATAGTAGGGGTTTGAGAATAGTTATCGAGTTTGTTTATATCATATCACGTAGATCGTTTAAATTCAAAGGAGATATTCCTTGGGTGCTTGTCTGATATTGGTTTAGGCCTTAGGCGCTTGTACTTGAGGAACGTCGAGTTCGACTAGGATGGTTTGCGTGAGAGATGAATAGTTGTGACAGGCGCTCTAAAAAGCGCGTAGTTATCTTTCAACCCTTATAGTTATGGCATGGTGGATAAGGGAGAGACCTCTAATCATACACTTGGTACCGTGATTGACATCTATTTATTTTGGAAATGGAGGTTAGGAACTTCACAATCGTGAAGATAAATTGGTTAAGATACATTGGAGTAAAGCTCAAGAAGGCTAGATACTAGCAACATGCCCTTTTTCCTTAAGGGTGCATCCTTGATTTCTCTGTTTAGGAGCTTTACGCGTAGTTGTTTCTCTCTTTCCAAAAGTATATCCTCTAGGTCATATCTGCGATCCTTAGGTAGAAGCCAATGGATGTAAACATGTATTTGAAACATGTTATGGTTGAATGGTTTCAAGTGGTTGCAAATGGTTGCTCGTGGATGCATATGCATACGTATTAGACACTAGATCAAGTTCGAATGCTTTCATATAGCATTTACATATATGCATTTGTTTGTAAGTTGAACTTGATATGATATCATATGGACATTGCATATGGATGTATGATTGTGCACGCATGTAGTATTTACATGACCAGGGATGCTTGCATACATGATTGGACGCATGGCACTAACACAATTTGCATTAAGGAGGTCAACTGAATCAGTAGACCGCCTGATTTTGCATTAGATAGAGACATATACACACACTATGCATATGAACATGAAAGCATTAGAAATCTTTTAGGACAATGAATTCCTGTGATTGAATGGTTGAGTAGATGGGTGATTGGATGGTAAGACACATTCTTCCTAACATGAAGATTTCGGGGACGAAATCCTTTTAAGTGGGGGAGAATGTAACACCCCGTAATTCTGTGACATTAAGATTCATAAATTAAAGTACAATTAATTTTTAAAAGAAAAAAAAAAGATCCATGCAGTTGTTTAGTCTAAGTGTCGTAACTAACATGAAAAAAGAGAAGTAAGGAGAGAACAATAATTATTATTGTTCTAAGACTTATTAACAAAAACCTCTGTAGCTCAGTTGGTTGAGGCATTGGATTTGTAGCATAGAGGTCGGGGGTTCGAACCCCGGCGGCGGCATAATTTTTTTATCTTTGTTTTAGAGAGGGCCAACTGAACATGCAAATATATGTACGTATACAAATTCAAATTTTGAAAGGATAAGAACGTACATATAAGGAAATAAAGAAAAAATATATATACATATGAGAATATAAATATATATATATATTTATATATATATGCAAAAATGTATGTATACGAAAGATAAAATTCAAGATAAAGCTACAGTCAATGAAATATGGCAACATCATTTGAATTTTGAAAATAAAATGAAAGTTGTGCGTATATATATACGCGTAAAATGGTCGTTAGAGGAATTGTATACATATAAGAATATTTCATGTGAATAAAACAGTTAAATAAATTCCAAAAATTCAAAAGTTTGAAAATCAAACTTTTACGCCAAAATAGCTTGTGGGACCCAATGCTGACTCAGCACTGCGTGTATGATAAGGTTTGGCTAGATTCATCTACGTACCTGGACTATTTTCTTAACTAGGTTCAATGCTGACTCAACGCTGCGTGTACGATAAGGTCTTGAGCAGCTATATAAACAGCCCTAGTCCTCATTCTCTTTGCACCAATTCACTTCTATCCTTATGCTGCTAAGATTCATGGCTTCTTCCCCTCCTCTAAATTTTCTTAAATAAATAAAATAAAATATGATTCAAGACGAGGAGATGCTGCTAAAAGACTTTTAAGGAGGGATTCAAATCAAAGTTTCAAGTGAAGGATTCAAAGGCTAGCTCAAACAAGTTTCAAGCAACGACGCACAAATCATAGCCACGCTTTCCTTCTTTTCTAGATCTATTTTCTGTAAGTTGGTTATTTCTAGATCCGAATATTTTGTTTTATTTGTGACATGAAATTAAAGGAATAAAGGAATATGCCAAATCTCTCTCTCTCTCTTCGAATCTGTGTTTATACTCTTGGACTGAATTAAGAACTGTTATGATTCGAGGACAAATAAGACTGTAACCGTGACTATGACTATAGAACTGTGGCCTTTGAAAGCATATGCCTTTGGACTATGACATAAGCCTTTGATTTTGGGACATATAAACATTGCCTATGACAATGACTTATGACCATGGGAATTATTTTCCCTTTTGGACTATGAACATCGCATATGACTATGGACATTTCCTATGACTGTGACTGTGACTACAAGGATTATTTCCTTGACTAGGCCTATACCTTTGATTTGGACATAAACTATTACTTATGACATAATGAGGACAACTGTGATTTTGACACCCATGATTTATGATTAGGAAAATATTGCTCTAGTTTTGTGATTGAGAAGTTGGGTCTAAACCCAATTATTTATTCTACCTGTTCCTTGGTTTTTCTTTGGTTTTAAGACAGTGGGAATTTACCTATTAAGTTAGGTCTACCCACGTTCTTGAACCTATTTTGCCCATTCTTTGGTTTTAAGACAGTGGGAATTTACCTATTTAGTTAGGTCTACCCATATTCTTGAACCTACATTGTTATCAAAACCTTTTTATGCCAATTATTCCTTCTTGTCATTCTGATTCATTCCCTTTTTATCTACGAATCTAGATTTATTTATAATCTAGGTTGAATCACGATTATTCGAACGGTGGGAATGCGATTTGGGGAAAAACATGGAAATGAATATGAACGTAATTGTAAACTTGGAAATTGACATAATTTGGAATATGTATTATGACATGCATATTAAAATGAAAACGGGGAAATTGACATGGATTAGGGAATATGTGATTTTGACATATTAAATTTAGCGTTAATAAGTAAGCTAAATTTTAGGCATAAAATGTAAACTAGAAAAATAATTCTAGTTTTGCCATAAACTGTGAATTAGGATGTTAAACCAAGATTGGGTTAATTAAGGTTGATTTGGAATAAGTATATTAGCACAATTTTGAATTTATTCATAATTGTGAGCAATTGTCATGTTTAGAATAAATTATGGTTAGCGACACTAAATTTGGTATAATTTACATACCAAAAAGTATAAATATGATAAATAAGAGAGAATGGGCCATAATAATAAATGTGACAATGTACATTAAAAGAGTAGTAATGAAATAAGTAAATTAGGAGTAATTTACTTATAGAATTCGTCATAAATGTTAAATTGTTCATTTACCACAAAATATGTAACTTGGTTAAGTTTTGGCCATAAATTATAAACTAGGATATTTAATCTAGTTTCGGCAATGAAATAGGAAATGGCCTAAACTGCATGTTGGGTTAGGACTTGGGCCTAGAATATAAGTATACTAGTAGGCTTGACAAATAAATATAGGCCAAATTTGTCTAAAAAGGGGAAATGGGCTTTTGAAATAAATTGTTAACAATTTATAAACAAAAGAAAAGTATTTTGATAACATCCCTTTTTATAACACATAGACCAGAAGGTTCTAGGGTGACAGAGAGGATAGTGTCTAGGCTTGGGTTTGGAAAATACAAGTTTCCTGCCCTCCCTGGCTATCCCTAACTGATCCAAAGGACGGGATGGTTGTTTTCAAAACTAGATTTGGAAATTAATCAAAACCCTTTGAACTTAGAAAACATGAATATGCCTAACCCGAGGTTAGACTGAGTTGCGGTGTAAACCTGCCCGGAACCGACCGGCACATCCAGTAACCGCAGCAATATCTGTCTAATGTGAGAGGTTGCGGCTTTAATTTATTAATTAAAGCTAGAACAAGAATGGGAGAGTTAAGTCCATAGAAACACTTAACCAATTTAACACAGTTAAGCAAGAATGGGTGGGTTAAGTCCATAGGAACACTTAACCGACTTAACAAAGTTAAGCTAGAATGGGAAGGTTAAGTCCATAGGAACACTTAACCAACCTAACACGGTTAAGCTAGAATGGGAAGGTTAAGGAACACTTAACCAACTTAGCACAGTTAAAGCTAGAATGGGAGGGTTAAGTCCATGGGAATACTTAGCCAAATTAACATGTTGACTAGACTAGAAGGTGGGGTTAAGTAAAGTTAATACACTTAGCCAATTTAACATGTTAATTAGACTAGAGGTTGGGGTTAAGTAATACACTTAGCCAATTTAATATGTTAGCTGGACTAGACCATAGGGTTAAGTAAACCTGAACGCTTAACCATCAGAATATGATAAATGAATAGGGTTAAGTAAAAAGCATAAAGGGATAACACTTAACCAGTGTAATAAGGGAAGAGGGTTAAGATAGCTTGAATCGACTAAAGACACTTAACCAACCCAACCTGGCGAGAAAGAAAACTAAGTAGTAAACCTCAGTTGAAAAAGGGACTAAGTAGTAAAACTTAGTTAAGAAAACAAGGAATTTGGAAACTAAGTGGTAAACCTTAGTTAGTAGAACTAAGTAGTAATTCTTAGTATAACACGAAGGAGCGGACATCCATCTGGTTTTAAGAAGGCTCCAACGAATTGGGTTACGAAGCCCGAGGCTTCGAGGGGACGTGAGGGTACTCTTGGTATCCCTCTGTGAGGCTGCAGATGATCATCCTGGGCTCACAGAGGTTAAGGTCTGCGTTAGAAGAACCGAGGGTATGCCTTGGTTGCAATATATATGTGGCAACCTAAAGACTAGGATGGACCAGCGTGATTCGGCGAGAAGACGGTAGCCCTGTGATAGCAACTCGTCGTCTACCATCCATCTTGAGTCAATCGAGATACGTGAAGCGGAAAGGCGGAGAACTCCAAAAGACCATATACTTGCTATCTAGTTATGGTTGCGGATGGCCATAGGATAGTGGGGCACCGGGGGCCGGCGTATAGTTCTCATTTTACAAGGTGTGCCTTTCATTAGCTGAGGGAGGGGTCAAGTGGGACCATAGCCACTAGAATAAAAACAGACCTTAGCATCTGCATCAGCAGATATCTGAAAGCTCCCGACCGAGTTTTGTATTCCTTGATTTGCCCTGTCACAGGACTCGGATCGCACATTACAGGACATGTGCATCTAGACAAGCGATAACGATTCGCGATACATGCGTGGGGAAGCCTAGGAACATATACCACTCTAGGTAGTGTGTCCTAGACTTGGGGGCATTGTTCGACAGGTAGCGTAATCCCTAGTTGGACTAGGTGGCATAAACCCTGAACTCGAAAAGCGTTCAGCAGATAGCGTAAAACTATAGTTAAATCTAGAAAGCACTTGATAGAAAACCCTAGACTAGATCTAGGTAATAAATAATAAATGTATGCCTGAAGACAATGGAAACTACAGGGGTTGGGATCACGTTATCGTTACTAGTTGAACACTAGTTAGATGATGCAGAGATATAGAAACCGGTATAACAAGGAAATAGCGAAGCTGCGAAAGTATTAGAGCGTATCCAGTCATCTTAGCATATCTTGTGACTACCTTGTCTAATCTTGTTGACCTTATCGTCATGGTGTAATCTTGTATTCAGTTAATTCATGTCGTTTTGTTTTTCCATGTTCACATGCTAGAAGTTACTGAACTTACTCAGGCTTTATGTCTGACTCCGTTTTTCTTTCGTCTTCTTTTCTTTCGTTTCCCCCCCCCCCCCCAGGTAGTTGACGAGGGAATAGTATAACTCAGGATTAGACTGGACCGTTGCTCTTTCCCAGCTTGAAGATTTGACGAAGTTGTCTTTGGATTCTCTTCCAGATGCTATGGCTGGCTCTTGCTACATTGGGGAATATATAAATGTATTTTCATGCTTCTTTATTTTATAAAGACAGATGATACTCTGATATTGTAAAAGAATCTTGTACAGACTATTTTATCAATAAAGCAAAGTTCTATTTTCCACTGTTTAATAATTTGTCTGTCTTGTAATTTATCTGCATCTTTTACCCAAAATGCTCCACAGAACTTAGTGCATTCCCTTTGTGAGTGACACTAACGGACGTGGGGTGTTACACTTATAATGGTTTCATTTTTCTAAAAAGAATTGCGTTGTTTAATGATTTACTTTATTTATGTACTGGCAATCCAATGGAGTAAACCCGTTCTACGTTAGTGGCGTGGTCCTATGATTAGCCTTATTACTTGTTAAGTTAAGTAAAGATTTCTCATACCAGTCCCATGACTGACTCGTAGTTTATTTCACTTTGCAAACTCGGGTGCCCTCTTTTCCACACGAGCAGTCAAGTAGCTTATTTTGTAGATATATTGGGCAGGATTCTGGATCGAAGCTTAAAGCTGTGTCTAGGGAATTGATTGTCTTCCGTTGTATTAAATTCATTGTAAATTATCTTTCGCTGTTGTATTATTATATTTTGTACTCTGATATTATGTACTCTGATGTAACATTATTGTAATGTTTATAAAAGTCTTCTGCTATTTGTTTTAATGTGTTGTATGCCTAAAGTTAGCGTATTCGGGTTTTTGTACAGTCTTGGTCGATCTAGCGATCGATTAGGTGGGGAGAAATTCGAATCGTTACAGTTTGTATCAAAGCTCTGGTTAGCTCAAATCTTTGGGGAACAACTCGTTGGAACTGAACAAAAGACTCATCAGATATTGGATTAGTAATATCCTATAAAAGAATACTCATTAGAGATAGGATTAGCATTATCCTAGAATGAGAAAACTCGTTAATAGGGTGGCCTAGAATGAGTTTAGAGTGATAAGTTTATAATTAACGTATTTGTGATCATATATATAATCCGATCTTAGAAAATATGATTTTTGAATATATAAAAGTCATATATATTTGAAAAACTAATCAACTAATTGATTGATGATTGTGTTGTGTGATTATTAGTTCAACTAATAAAAAAAATTGAAAGTCGAATTGGTTAGTTAAACAACTTCTAGCTTCGTTCCTTTTCGAGGACGAAAAGATTTTAAGTGGCGGAGATTTTAACAACCCGAAAATTTAGAACTAATTTAAAATTTTATTTTAAGAAATTTTAAATAGAAAATGCGTCAGAATTTAAAAAAATAATAATAATTAAAAGATTACATTTTTCATGTAAGATAGAATGATTAAAAAGGTTCATAGTTTAACAGAAATGTGTTTACATGAAAAGTACTTTTTTTTTGAAATATGATTCATTAAAAATATTCTTGTTGTGATAAAAACGTAGTAACATAAGAAATCACACTTTTGATGAAATATGATATTTAATTATGTGTTTTGAAATATAAAAAGTTGACAACTTAAGAATTAGAGAAAATGAATCAAACATTCAATTTTCCTTTTATTTCCTTTCACTTTACTTTTGAAATTTGAATGAATAATAAGTCTGGTCCCATCTTGCCTAGTCAGCCGATTAAATTACTTTATAAACTACTATATGTGAAAAGACACATTAATGGGTTTATTTGCAAAAATAGAAATTAAATATTGTTTTATTATAAATATACTAAGGAATTAGAAAACCCTAATCTGTATACTAAAGGAGCCGCCGCTCCCATGAATGGATGGCAGAAACGCTCTCCACTTCCTCTCCTGCGATCTCTCTGATCTCTCAATCAAATTCAATGCAACCAAAGGGAAAACCCTTCAGAGCTTCAAGATCCATGATACCAACGACTATCATGGGATGAAACAGTTTCTGGTGTTCAGATTTTCCCTTGAAAACCACACCTTAGGACTGGATTTTGAGGACATCAAGCACAAATGAGTGAGGTGAGATTTGGGGTGGTGGAAGGCCTTGGTGGCGGCGACGGACGGACACGTTCTGATAGTGGTCACGACGCTCCAGGTTGCTCTCATAGGGGGAGAGAGAAATCGAAGCTTTGGGTTCAGAAAATTGACAGTATACGATGAAGAAGAGGATTGGATTTAGGTTAAAGAGATGATTAAACTAATTATATAATTAAATAATTTATTAATGTGATTAATGTTCAATAAAACATATCCTGGTCATACGAATTTAGAATCGAGAAATTTCAGTTACGTTGGAATCCGAAAAACGAGATCTACAACCTGAAACTGACCAAACCTGAAATGGAGGGATCTAAAATTTTGAAGATTTCTGAACCCAATGTGAGATTTCTTTTTTTTAAAATTTAAAATTAAAACAAATTGTTATGCATTGGAAATCTGTATTTATTTGCTGTTAAAATTCATGTTGTTTGTGGTACATGATCCGATTGTTTGATGCTATTTGTTGTTCTGTTGATATGATGGAATATTATTGTTGTATTAGAATTGACAACATAAAAGTGCAAATTTTATTGTATTAAAATTGACAAAATGAAAATGTCAATTTGTTAAATTAGATTATTGCCAAAAACTAAAATAACATTTTTGGTTGTAGATGTTATGCATTAGGATTAAAGTAACATATTTGTTATAAATGTTATGCATTAGAATTAACATAACATTTTTATTATAAATGTTATTATAAATGTGTAACACCACGCATTTTCTATGAATATTAAAATTAACAAATTTAAGAACACTTAATTTTTAAAAGAAGAATTGGGTGAAACGGGTTATGCCGTTGCATTCGTCTTGGAATTCTGCTTGAGATAGAGTCCGATTTTGCGTAAATCAGGCTCCGTATGAAGAAGTTATGGAGTTCAGAAGATTTCAAGTTTAAATAGAAATTAAATTAAAATAGTAATTTAAAGTCAAAACTGTTCGAAATTCGAAATTCAGTAAGAGCGGGCTGAGTGGGAAGTTTCCCGCTTAGAGGTGTCGAACCCCGGAGGGAGTCGACATAGGTGTCGAACCCTCTATAGGGGTGTCGACATAATGCTCTACCCCTTGTAGGGAGTCGACTCCTTTTTGATCTAGATCCAGTAACGAATTTTTATAGCCCTGAGCTGATGTGGCCTTCGCTGATTTGCCTATGACCAATTTCTGAGGTATTAGGGTTTATGTTTCATGTTGTGGTTGGCTGGATGACACATCTCTTTGGTTTGGATGGCTCTGATTTCTCCTAGACTAATCTAAAGGCTAGAATTAATCCAAGACATCTATATATACGTAGCTAAACCCAACCCTAATTCTATTGCTTCAAAGCTATGACGCCGTCGTGATGTTCATCTTCAATCTAGCCTAGCCACCGCCATCTTCTCCAAACTAGAAAATCAAATCCAAACTAGAAATCGATTAGAAGAACTTTAAATCAATAGTGTACATCAAAGGATTAGCTGAACAAATTCAGAAATCAAATCCTAGAATACAAGATCCGCCCTTTTTTGTAAGTTCATGTTATTTTCAGATTTAAATGCCTAATAGTAATCTTGGCATGTAATAAAATGAATCTAAGTCTATGCTTGATGATGAGGCAATCTTTTCAAATTTACCCCTATCTTTCTACTGAATCGATGATTTTACATGCCTAAGAAGTTATTATGTCGACTCAATCATGCCTATCTTTGTTGAACATCGAATATATAATCCTTTTTGTTTCATGATGTTATTCTTATGCCTGCGATAATGATTGTATCAGCTTATTCAAAAATCTATCTTTGTTGGATCTAAATTTCTTGTATTAGGTCTGTTGTTACATGCCTATTTTTATGCCTATTCTTATTTTATGTTCCTTCTCTCTCTCTTCCCCATTTCCTTTTTTCTTTTATGAACAAGGGTTACCTTCGAACCTAGGCTGAAACCGCGAAATACGAACGCTTGGAATACGGGGAATATTTGGGTATAACCTATTTTGGTGTAATAATTGGGCATAACATATTTGGTGAAATTGTTGGGTATAACTTGTAATATTGGGGAATAATCTATTTGGTAACAGTGGAACATAATTTGTAACTTGTGATTTGGGGCCATAATTGTTATTATTGTAAACTTGGGGTAAATTGAAATATTAAATCCAGATTGGACGAAAAACTGTAAATTGGAATATTATAGATTGGGCATAACTATTGGTTGGGACACCAAACATAATGTATATTGTGATTTTGGGGCATGACTACTGTTGCAAATTTGGGAAGACTGGGTATAACCTATTTTGAGCAATAACTTGTAATTGAATTTGCGGGGCATAATTTGCAATTGGATTGGTTGGGCATAATTTGAGAATTGCAACATGACTAGTTTTGTAAATCAGAATAATAGGGTAGTAGCGAAGCAGAGAAAGAGTAGAAGCGCCTTCAGTTTATCATGCCTTATCATATCTTATGCTAACCTTATCTTGTTCTCCCTGTTATCACAATATTGTCTTATATACAGTTTATTCATGTCATGTTACTTTTACCTGTTTACATACTGAAAATCACCGGACTTACCAGGCTTTATGTCTGACCTGTTTTCTTTCGTCTTCTTTTCTTCCATTCCCCCCTCCCCCGGGCAGTCAGGGAGGTAATAGCTCAGCTTAGTTTGGACCGTTTCTCTTTCCAAGCTTGAAGATTCTTTGATGTATTGCTTGGATCCTCTTATCTTTGGCTATGGATGTGTTTGCACTTTTATTTGGGGACTTAAGCTACTTTGCTATGTTTTATTCTTCTTATATATTTGGAAATTTTTGAATCAAGACAGAAGTTTTATGTAATACTTTTAAGTAAGATTGAGTCAATTGTTGTAAAAGCTTGACTGAACTACGTTGCTTATAAAATGACTTTGTTTTCTGCTGCTTTATTTGTCTGTCTTGTAAATTATCTGCATCTTTTACCTATAATGCTTCACTGAAGTTAATGCATTCCCTTATTGAGTGACCTTAATGGAGGTGGGGTATTTCACTTGGTATCAAAGCTGAAGTTTACCGGATCAGATAAAAGATTTGAAAAATTATTTTCAAAACAGTTTTAAAAGAAGCATCTTCAAAAGAAAAGTTTTGTTTTAAAGGCATATTCCCTAAAGCCATATGCACTAACTTTTGATCCTCTGTTTGAATCCTTGTTTCCTTTTTTTCCTGAGTCTCCTTGGCTCCTGGCTTTCTATGAGGTAACCACATCGCGGAATGGTTCCATAGGCTTGATGAGACTACGACACCTGTCAAAGGGCGAAGAAGTGCCTAACTTCCATATATAGCTGCAGTAGTTTCACCTGCGGCTAATTTTCTTTCAAGCTTTGTTGGGTTTTCCGTACGATGGAGGCAGCTTTCAAGAGACATGTCAACATGTTACACAAGGATGGTAAAGATGAGAATGAGGGAGTTGTGCTAAGGAGCACAACCCAAAGGATGAGAAACTCATGGATACGGACTTGGTTCACAAAAGAGATGTAAGTGGAAGAATCACAGGATAAAACCTAAGACAAGAGGAAGTGTCTTTATTGTGGTATATTGGTCATATAATTAAGGACAAGGGCAAGAACAAAGTACATGATTTTCAGGAGGGCAAGAACAAAGTACAGGAATTTCAGGATTTTCAAGAGGGCAAGAACAAAGTTTCTGTTGAAAAAAAAGTTTAGTCTTTCTTTTTTATCATCCTGTTCGTACTCTTTTTTATTTTGGGCTTCACATTCGTTTATGTCTGCTTCCATAGTTGAGTCTCTACACCTTAGTACTTGTATAGTAGAAGATCCCATTATTGTCTCAAATCCAATTGGTTGTTCGGCTCATTTATCTTTGGTTTGTAAGGATTTGAGAATAGCTATATTAAGTATTGAGTTTAAGTGTAATGCTTATCTTTTTGGTTTCATGGTCTATGGGTTGATTTTAGGCATGGATTGGTTAACTAGTAATTATGAAAGGAGGGTAGTTAGACTTTTGACTTGCCTCAGGAATACCCTTGAGATTTCGTTCGATCCTAAAGGATCGGTTTGGCTTAGCTACATAGAATCACTTGATGCATCTATCGACGATTTGTGATCCGTTAAGGTAGTCCATGAGTATGCGGATGTTTTTGATAAGGTTAGGGGTTTATCCACTAAAACGCAAAATAGACTTCCGCATATATCTAATTGACAATGCAAAGCCAGTTGCATTACCTGTACGACACATGACTCCAAGGAAAAGGAAGGGTTCATAAGGCGAAGTTTTTCTGAATGGGGTGTTCCAGTTGTTTTCACTACAAAGGCGGATGGTTAAATTTGCTTCTGCGTAGATGATATTTTGGTTTTCTCTAAGAGGGGGAAAACATGCTTGGTATCTAAGGGAAATCTCAGATACCCTCCAAGCGCATCAGCTTAAGGCTAGGTTCTCTAAATATCATTTTTGGAGAGAAGAAGTAAGGTTACTAAGACATGTGATATCCAAGGAAGGGATAACAGTAAATCCCACAAAAGTAGTTGCGATGCAAGATTAGAAGGTCCCAAGGAATGCAACGGGAGTAAGAAGTTTTCTTGGATTAGCGGACTGGTATAGGAAGTTAATTAAGGGCTTTGTGAAGGTGTCAGCCCCACTTACAAGATTGACGAAGAAGAATCTAACTTTTGCTTGGGATTTGATTTGTGATGTTGCTTCCCAACGACTAAAGAGAACCTTGACGACAACCCCAGTCTTGACATTGCCCGAAGGGAACAAGACGTTTACAGTTTATGCGGATGCATGCGTGTAACACCCCATATTTTCTGTGAATATTAAAATTAACGAATCTAAGGACACTTAATTTTAAATGTGGAAATTAAGTAAAATGGGTTACGCCATTGCGTTCGTCTCGGAATTCTACTTGAGATAGAGTCCGAGTTTGCGTGAATCAGACTCTGTGTGAAGAAGCTATGGAGGTTAGAAGATTTCAAGTTTAAGCATAAAATAAATATAAATAATAATATAAAATCAGAAACCAATTCAAAATTCAAAATTCGGACAGAACAAGCTGAGCGGGAAATTTCCCGCTCAGGGTGTCGACCCCCCCAGGGAGAGTCGACATAGGTGTCGACCCCTCTATAAGGGAGTCGACATAGGTGTCGACCCCCCTTGTAGGGAGTCGACCCCTTTCGAGATCCAGACCCAGTGACGAATTTTTATAACCCTGAGCTGATGTGGCCTTCAACGATTGGCTGATGACCAATTTCCGATGTATTAGGGCTTATGTGTCGTGCTACGGTTGGCTGGATGACACATCTCTTTGGTTTGATGGCACTGATTTCTCCTAGACTAATCTAATGGCTAGAATTAATCGTAGACATCTATATATACGTAGCTAAACCTAAACCCAAACCTCATAACCCTAAAACTATGGTGCCGTCATGTTGTTCGTCTACAAGCTAACCTAGCCTTCCTCATCTTATCCGTTTGCCGTCATGTTGTTCATCTTCAATCTAGCGTAGCCACCGTCATTTCTCCAAACTAGAAAATCAAATCCAAACTTGAAATCGATTAGAAGAACTTTAAATCAATAGTCTACATCAAAGGATTAGCTGAACAAATTCAGAAACCAAATCCCAGAATACAAGATCCGCCCTTTTTCTGTAAGTTCATGTTATTTTCAGATTTAAATGCCTAATAGTAATCTTGGCAAGTAATAAAATGAATCTAAGTCTATGCTTGATGATGAGGCAATCTTTTCAGATTTACCCCTATCTTTCTACCGAATCGATGATTTTACATGCCTAAGAGGTTATTATGTCGACTCAATCATGCCTATCTTTGTTGAACATCGAATATATGATCCTTTTTGGTTCATGATGTTATTCTTATGCTTGCGATAATGATTGTATCATCTTATTCAAAAATCTATCTTTGTTGGATCTAAATTTCTTGTAATAGTCTATTATTACATGACTATTTTTATGCCTATTCTTATTTTATGTTCCTTCTCTCTCTTCCCATATTTCCTTTTTTCTTTTATGAACCTGGGTTACCTTCGAACCTAGGCTGAAATCGCGAAATACGAACAAATGGAATACAGGGAATATTTGGGTATAACCTATTTTGGTGAAATAATTGGGCATAACATATTTGGTGAAATTGTTGGGTATAACTTGTAATATTGGGGAATAATCTTTTTGGTAACAGTGGAACATTATTTGTAACTTGTGATTTGGGGGCATAATTGTTATTGTTGCGAACTTGGGGTAAATTGAAATATTAAATCTAGATTGGACGAAAAACTGTAAATTGGAATATTATAACTAGATTGGGCATAACTATTGGTTGGGATGCCAAACATAATGTATATTGTAATTTTGGGTATGACTATTATTGCAAATTTGGGAAGATTGGGTGTAACCTATTTTGAGCAATAACTTGTAATTGAATTTATGGGGCATAATTTGCAATTGGCTTGGTTGGGCATAACTTGAAACATGACTAGTTTTGTAATTTTGGGATAATTAGCATATAAAATCTAGACTTGGACATGTATAGTACATATGTAAATTGGCTAAAGTTGAACGTGCCTAACCCGAGGTTAGATTGAGTTGCGGTGTAAGACTGCCGGAACCGCCCGGCACATCCAGCGTCCGCAACAATATAGATCTAATGTAGGAGGTTAGCGCATTAAGCCCAAAACCCGAGGTTAGAATGAGTTTGCGGTAGAAGTTTGCCCGGAACCGCCTGGCACATCCCGCAACCGCAAACAACAGTTCTAATGTGAGAGGTTGAGGCATTAATGAACGAATTAATGCTAAAGAACGTACATGCTAAGAATGGTAGGGTTAAGTTAACACAAGAGGGCAACACTTAACCAGTATAACATGATGAATGAATGTAGTTAAGTTAATGGGAAACACTTAACCAACATAACATAATGAATGAGTGGGGTTAAGTTAAGGGGAAATACTTAACTAATATAACATTATGAATGAACAGGGTTAAGTTAATAGGAAACACTTAACCAATACAACTTGGTGAAAGGAAAGGGTTAAGTTAATAAGAAACACTTAACCAATATGACATGTTAGGTGGGTGGGTTAAGTTAACATGGACAAGAAGACAACTTAACCAATATTACATGAACAAAGTGGACAGGGTTAAGGCGAGCTTAACCAATAATACATATGGACTTGATAAGGGGAAGGATTAAGTAAATCTTGAGTAAGTGGGTAATATAAGTACATATAGGCCCACAAACTTAACCGTTAAATAAATATGTGTGAATCAGAGAGAAGGTTAAGTGATATAAGAATAGGCAACACTTTAACATATGAATAGGCAACACTTAACCAGTACAACACGTTAATTAAGCAAATGGGTCGGGTTAAGTTAAATTGAGAATACTTAACCATTATAACATGTTGATTAGGAAACCCTAGTAAAGGGGATCCATTTCAGCAGTAACCCACATAGATGTATCATGGTACACTAAGCTAGGAAGGGTGGGGCACGATTACTGGGCTGATTATAAGCGGTCAAAATAGCGGCGGGTGGTGCAGCAGTGTGGTTCCGATGGTGTATGGGCGTGCACGTGCTCCGGAGTGGAAAAGCAGGCACTGGGCATCAGTAGTATACACTGTGCATCTTGAATCATGTCGGGTTACCATCATGGGAATTGATACACCCCATGATGGGGCCAGCACAGGTATCTACATACAAGCGGGGCCGAATGACACAAGTAATCTACATACAAGCAGGGCAGGAAGGCACAAGTAATAAATGAATACAAGTAGGGAGCCGATCGATAGGGTAGTAAGGGTACATTTAACATATCCATGGCAATTAGGCAGACAGAGGTAGTATCCTCATAATAGATGTACACCTGAAGGCAACCACAACTGCGGGGATTGGGATCACATTATCATTTTATACAGATTACTAGTTGGGACGCTAGTTAGGTGGTGTAGAGACATAGAAATCAGAATAACAGGGTAGTAGAGAAGCAGAGAAAGAGTAGAAGCACATTTAGTTTATCTTGCCTTATCATATCTTATGCTAATGTTATCTTGTTCTCCCTGTTATTGTGACGGCCTGCCCTGCACTAACCGACATTTACTCCAAAAGTGCGCTGTACACATGTCCAGTCAGCACGGGACGATCGTCAGAAGAAAAGAAAGAAGACGAAGAATCAACAAAGAACCTGTAGAATGTCTCACAACGCATAGAATAAAATATAATAACAACATACTTGACATAAAACAGGTGAGACAGTGCATAAGCTGAAAACTAGAACTAAGCATCATAGCAGCGGAAATCCAAAATACAGCTTATTACAACTTTTAAAATACTGTCTCTAAAGCAAAAGCAAGATAAAGGAGGTACACTACTAATGCCCAAGTAGCAACCACCCGCAACACAAGGAGAATATCTATATATCATACGTGGAAGCCTCCTGCTCGCCTCTGAATCAGCTACTCGCGCATCACCAGCTAACCATAACCTGTCTCTAGTCTGCTCGTGTGAGCACCCAGAGTAATAAGAGGAGACATAAAACTCTGGGTCAGACATAAAGCCTGGTATGAGCGATAAGCAACGAAACAGAACAATAACAGGTATAATCCAATCATACCTGAACCTGGACCTGCAACCAAAGAGTTAGCACTACATACCGTACAATACTCTAAGGTGCCACTAACATACTCTGTAAGAGATATAGGGGTAGGGGTGTGCATGTGATAGTGATGTCAAACAATCAAGCATAGCAATCATCCTCACATCCCTCACTCAGTGCGTAAAGCATACGATATCCACTACTTTGGTCACCTAATACTTTGGGCCATGGCGGAATCCAATCCCGTGTAACTATCACTACAAGCCCACTATCCATCTCTAAGTGGTGAACCAAAGTTATGAACACTGACAACCCCTTTGCACACGTCCCGCAGCAAAGCCCAATCATGTAGCCCACTCATTGGTTCCCAACTGGATCCTGAGTCAAAGCTCCTCATTTGGACTTCCTTTGCATCATCTCGGGTTTTGGTCGAATTGGAGTTGGTCTTTAGAAAAGTCATCGCGTAGTAGTAATAGCCCACGTACGGTTCGGTTCGATGCTCCTCGTCTAACTCGGTTCGGTTCGGTGTAACCTTCCAGTCGGTTCGGTTCGGTGGTCCTAGTCCATGCCTGGATCAGTGCTCCATCCCTTATCGGTTCGGTTCGGAAGTATAGTGTCCATCCTCTGTTCGGTTCGGTTCGGAAGTATAGTGCCCATCCTCTATTCGGTTCGGTGATTGCTCCTCTCTAGGTTCCCCGATCTGATCCTGTACTTCTCCATTTGCCCGATCCGATCCCGCTCACTTGCCTGCTCCGATCCGCTCCCTAGCTCCGATCCGCTCCCGCTCGCTTGCCTGCTCTGATCCGATCCGCTCCTCTGTCCAACTCCAACTCTAAGAAATGGCCTTCCTTCCTGCCAAACTTCCCTTGTACTGGACTTCAGTTCGGGTCGGGTTCCTTGCCCAGCTCTCCTATCCGATCCGAGCCCATACCCGATCCGATCCGAAACCCTGCACAACTTTCTGCAACCTTTTCCAGCAACTTGTTTACGCCATTCGACGACGTTTTCGACTAATCTAACTATTCTAATCAATCACAAAACATCCCAAACAGTCATAGCAATATAGCAAACTAACCACAAACACCAAAACAATGAATTTATATGTCAAAATGGATCAAATGTACCCAAAACCCCATATTTTCCCTTAAGCACATTTAAGCAAAACTAATCCTGGGGTTAACAAAACTTAACCAAATCAAACCAAATTTCTAACAGAGGTCCTAAACATTATTTTCGAATTTATAGATATTTTTCCAGAATTTATTAGTGTACAAATTCACTAATCTTCACTAATTACCCTTAATTAACCGTAATTAGTGCAAAAACTATGCAAATCACTCACCTTGGCCACAAATAAAATTCCCAGAACTGAAACTTCGCTGATTTGGGTGAATACTGATGTCTAACGGCAGCTCTAACCTTGCTTTCGTGTTTTCTCTCCTTAATTTGATGTAGATTAAGCCAAAACTTGATTAGAAAGTGATTTGGGGATGTTTCTAGATGTTGGCGGCCATTGTTAGGGTTCAAGAATGAAAGTGGCGGCTGGAAAATGAGGATAAGATCGTTCTCTAACTGATTTCAGCCTCCTCATAACCCTAATCCCGAAATCCCCCATTGGGCCTAGCTGTTAATCACCCGCTTAAGCCTAATTAAGTTGTTTTTCACTATCTGAAAATTGTTTCAGCTGTATCTCCCAAACGGTGAGTCCATTTGGCTAATGTGACCACTCTATGGAATTGTAAACCATCATTCGGAGCCAATGGAAGTGGTTTCAGGTCAAAATTCCTTTCCAGTCAAAAGTTACGGCCAAAACAGTACCAACTAGGGGTAAAATGGTCATTTAAAAATCGACAAAAATCATGAACATGGGAAATTACCCAAATAGTCGTCTCCCAAAGTTACATGACCATACGACTTTATATGTGAAAGAAATAAATATTCTACGATGCTATGATGCGTAGAATGCGGGTCGTTACAGTTATCACAGTATTGTTGTAACACCCCATGTCCGTTAATGTCACTCACAAAGGGAATGCATTAAGTTTCATGGAATATTATAAGTAAACAGAACGGAATACTACAAGATAGAGAAAGTAGTACTTGAAAATTTTTATAACATTATTGCAGTGGAAACAGAAATAAGTTTGATTACATTTCCAAATACCAAAACCAAGTACATAATATTAGTCTTTTACAAAACCTTCAGAGTACTTAATATTAAAACTATAATCCCCAACATAAAATGCCATAGATAAGCTGAATCAAAGCCAAGTAATTTATCTTTCAACTTCAAGCTGGAAGAAGGGATATCCGAACTAATATTGAGTATTTCCTCCTTAAAAACCTGGGGGAGGGGAACGGAAGAAAAAAGGCGAAAACAAACTAGGTCAAACATAAGTCTGGTGAGTCCAGTGACTTTAACAATAATATCATTAAAGTAACAGGATAAGAACATAAACTGGAAAGTAAGAAATGACTATACATAAATATGCATGACAAGGTAAGCAGGATGAATAAGATAAACATTGATCGCGCTTCTAATCACTAAAGGATAATTACAACACTGCACCAATGCTAATTTCACCGCACCGTTACTAGTTCTATATTGAAAGTTGATCCCCATCTCCTAATTAGTAGTCCTCAGGCGTAACATCTAGCAAGAGCTATTCACCCCACACAATCCTAATTTGCCCATACTAAATACTAGATGTTCCCACACAATCCTTATCGCTTAATCAATCGGCTCCCTAACTCGCATGTATTTATTAATTGTGTCATTCGACCCCGCTTGTTCACATGTGTCATTCGGCCCTACTTGTTTACTTGTGTCATTCGGCCCCGCTTGCATGTAGATACCCGTGCTGGTCCCACCATAGGGTGTATCAATCCCTATGATGGCAACCCGACACAATTCAAGATGCACATTGTATACTACTGATGCCCAGTGCCTGCTTTTTCCACTATGGAGCACGTGCACGCCCATACTCTGCCGAAACCTACACTGCCGCACCACCCACCGCTATTTTGACCGCTTATAATCAGCCCAGTATTCGTGCCCCACCCTGCCTAGTTCAGGTTACCATGATACATCTTTTTGGGTTACTGCTGAAATGGGTCCCCGTTACTAGGGTTTCCTAATGGTTAAGTTTGTGGGCCTATATATGCAAATATTACCCACCTACACGAGATGTACTTAACCCTCCAACTGATTCAAACATGTTTATTTAACGGTTAAGTTTGTGGGCCTATATACACTAATATTACCCACCTACCCAAGGTTTACTTAACCCTCACACTTATCAAGTCAATATGTATTATTGGTTAAGCTTGATTTAACCTTATCCCCTTTGTTCATGTAATATTGGTTAAGTGTTGTCCAATCATGTTAACTTAACCCACCCATACATCATGTTGTATTGGTTAAGTGTTTCTTATTAACTTAACCATGTTCATTCATCATGTTATATTGGTTAAGTGTTTTAAATTTACTTAACCCCACCCACTTGTCTAATTAACATGTTGTATTGGTTAAGTGTTCTCAATTTACTTAACCCCACCAACTTATCTAATTAACATGTTGTATTGGTTAAGTGTTCTCAATTTACTTAACCCCACCCACTTGTCTAATTAACATGTATGGGTTAAGTGTCGTCTATTCATATGTTACTTAACCCTTCCGTTCTAAGCATGTCAGCTCATTGGCATTAATTAATTTATTAATGCACCAACCCCTCACATTAGAAATGTTGTTTGCGGTTGCTGGATGTGCCGGGCGGTTCCGAACAGACTTCTACCGCAAGCTCATTCTAACCTCGGGTTTTGGGATTAATGCACTAACCTCTCACATTAGATCTGCGTTTTTGAGATCGCTGGATGTACCGGGCAGTTCCGGGCAGTCTTACACCGCAACTCAATCTAACCTCGGGTTAGGCATGTTCATCTTTTAACCAATTTACATATTTAGCTTTTTTTGTCCAAGTCTAGATTTATGTGTAAATTATCCATAAGTGTGGTCAATTCAAGTAATGCGCTAACCTCTCACATTCTAACCTTTTTTGTCCAAGTCTAGCTTCCAACTTTTAACTCATTCTAACTAGTATGGTGACTTAGTATATGGTAGCTATGCCGTCTATGATTGGTACATTATGATTGAAATGTTTTTGAAATATATATACACTAATAATAATATCAAATCCGTTTTATCGTATCAAGCATTTTTGACCATTATAAGGTAAAACTCTATCCTCCGGTTTGCGTTGCATTGTGTCATGGGACTTGAGTCTTATAATGGTTTCATTTTTCTAAAAAGCATTGCATTGTTTAATGATTTACTTTATTTATGCACTGGTAATCCAATGGAGTAAACCCGTTCCGCGTTAGTGTCATGGTCCTGTGATTAGCCTTATTACTAGTTAAGTAAATATTTCTCATACCAGTCCAATGACTGACCTGTAGTTAATTTCACTTTGCAAACTCGGGTGCTCTCTTTTCTACACGGGCAGTCGAGTAGCTTATTTTGCAAATATATTGGGCAGGATTCTGGATCGAGGCTTAAAGCTGTGTCCAGAGCATTGATGGTCTTCCGCTATATTAAATTCATTGTAAATTATCTTCCGCTGTTGTATTATTATATTGTTGTACTCTGATATTCTGTACTCTAATGTAACATTATTATAATATTTATAAAAGTCTTCTGTTATTTGTTTTAATGTGTTGTATGCCCAAAGTTAGTGTACTCGGGTTTTGTACGGTCTTGGTTGTCGTGAACCGTGTTTTAAATTTCTATTCAGAGCCTTGTATTTAATATTGAATTGGATTTTGGGTTGTCGTGAACCGTGTTTTAAATGACATTGTTCTTAAACCTAATTGAGAAAAGATTAAATCTTTTAAATAAGATCTAGAATAGTTTACCAAACAATTTAATATTTAATTGGAATTGAATAGAATTGGATTTTGAGTTTGTCGTGAATGGCATCTTTATTGACACCGTTCTTAAACCCAGTGTAACGGCCCAGATTTTTTGACCATTTAGTTTAATATTTAAAAATGTTTTTTTTATTGTTTTGGAAGTTTAAATGGTTTAATTTCAATAATTTTGAATATTTTATTTTATTCCAAAATGGTAGAAATTTAGTGGATCTGCAAAATAATGTGAACTGACAGTATAAAAGGATAAATTTTTAATTTAAAATAGTACGTTTACAAAGGATGTAGTAGCTAACGAACTCGGATTTCGATGAAATCAGTTTCATTAAATCCGAAATGATGAAATTAGGTAACCAACCAAGTTACGTCAAAAATGGCATCCGTATGTGGAAAAGAAAAAATAAAAGGCCAAAATTTGAACTAAATTTTGACGGTAATTGGAATTTGCTAATGCTAACGGCATAACTGGAACCTGAGACCTATCCAGGAAAATTCTAAACATAGGATATTAGCTATATATGAAATCTGGGAAAATCCTATAACGGATATAGAAAGTTATTAAGGAAACAAAATTTAAATAAATTATTTGAAAATCTAAACAAACTCCGATTTTTTATTTGAATACATAGGATTGAAGTACGTTAAAAACCGGACCAGATGGTGGAAGAATTTCTGAAAACCGTTATCGTTTGATACTCCAACATGAGACCGGAAGGTGTTGAAACTAACACAAAACACTATTTTGAATTTGAATTTAGATTATTTGAAAGTTCAAACGAATTCAAAATTTAAATATTTTTATATATTATTGAAGAGCAAGAAAAATTGAACAACATAGTTGAAAACGATTTTGGATAAGGTATCAATAAGTAAGTCAAATTAACGTCCGAATAGGGTTGAGAAACGCACTTTACTATTCATAAATTATTAAATTTATTTATAATTTAATAAATTTAAGGATTAATCCTAGCCAACCATTTTCGACCGTTGGATTCGCGCCACCTCAGCAATCCATGTGACTCCTTCGGCTATAAATAGCCCCCCCCCCTTCATTTTAAACTCACTCCTCCTCCTCCTCTTTCAAGCTTTGGCAATGGCAGAAATAATAATAAAATATTAGGAAATATGGAAAAGGGAAGGAAGGGAGAAAGGATGGCAAGACGAGGAGCTAGGGACTCTTAGGCAGAGGCTTGGGCTTCGCGGGGTAAGTTTTTAAATAATATTTATTTATTTGTGTAATATATATATATATATATTATAATTAAAATAGAATTTGTAAAAATAAATATCAGAACATTCTAAGGGTGACAGAGAGGATAGTGTCTAAGGCTTGAGTTTGGAAAATATAGTTTCCTGCTCTCCCTGGCTATCCCTAACTGATCCGACAGATGGGATGATTAATTTAAATTTAAATTTAAAATTTAATTTGAATTTAATTTGAATTTAAAACAGACCAGGGGCATTTTCGTAATTTTTAACCATAAACTTTAAAAGCTTATAACTTTTTCTAAACAAGTCGGATTTCCACGAAACAAGGACCGTTGGATTCTTATCGGAAAATACTTTAAAATGAGTGGAAGCAGATTTTTGATCCGAGTTAAAAAATTTAAGTTATAATTAAATGAATATTTTTAAATATTTTATTTGAAAATTAAATTTAATTAATATTAAAATGGTTTTTCAATTTTAATTTTTTTTGGATATGGCTAGAGATGGGAAAGTATGATTTTTTAGAAGGGCAGGGAAGGTAATTTGGCTAATAACGCAATTAGAAATTAATTAAGATAAAAATAATTTAATTAATTTAATTAAATATATATCCATTTAAATTAGGTAAATATTGTAAATAGCATAACTTTTGCATACATTAACGAAATTTAACGAAACAGGATCCGTTGGGATCGTATGGACGAGCACTACGCAAGGGAACTGACCGCAAGTGGATTGGAGCTCGTTTGGATTTATGGTGAAATTTAACGTCTGAACCAAATCAATGACCGATTATCGTTATTCAACGATAAACCGTCCAAGGTGAGTAAATCTCACTAACTCTGAGCACTTTATATTTTTATAAAGTATTTTTAGAACTGATAATTATTGGTTGAATTGCTGAGTGTTGATTGTTTGGTTGAACTGCTAGTCAAATGATTGAAAATACCGATATAGTTATATATATCGTTAACTGATGTTGATTGTGTTTATCAGAATACCTCATATTGAAATGAAATTGATGTGAATTATATTGTGTAACATCTGTGGATGCAGGGAAACAGGTCGGAGGAATCCAACTGGATTCCTCAACATTTATTTACCGTTTTTCATATATTCTGATATATGATGTGTTATATCATCTGTTGTTGAACCTGTGTGTTTGGATGATGATTGAACCTTTTGATTTGGTATTTTTATAACATAAGTGATACTAGAAAGTGAAAAGGGATTTTCAAAGTTTATTTTGAAAATAAATTATTTATGTAAAATCAATAGATTTTATATATAAAAGGAAGAGAATTTCATGAGAGAAAATGATTATAGAATCAAAGCATTTGTAAAAAAAAACAAATATTGGTGAAATCAAATAGAAGGCAAAATATTGGTGAAATCAAATAGAAGGGAAAATATTGGTGAAATCAAATAGAAGGGAAATATTTGTGAAACGATTACAAATAGAAATAAAAAGGGAAACATTCGTAAAAGTATTTACAAATGGAATTGAAAAGGGAATATTCATGTAGGGAATAAAGAAAAGTTGACAGAAGTACTTATTTGTTAAATAAATAGAAAAGTTAAAAGAAATATTTATTTGTTGAATAAATAGAAAAGTTAAAGGAAATATTTATTTGTTAAATAAATAGAAGCGAAAAGAGAATAGTTATTTGTTGAGTAAACGAATAGAAAAAGAATCTATTCAAGGGAAGTAATTCAAAGGAATTATTCCAAAGGAATTATTCAAAAGAGA
Source organism: Allium sativum (assembly GCA_030737875.1). Lineage (NCBI taxonomy): Eukaryota > Viridiplantae > Streptophyta > Magnoliopsida > Asparagales > Amaryllidaceae > Allium > Allium sativum. Next base: position 174,695,721 of record CM060913.1, on the reverse strand, counting down.
AAAGTCAAAGGGATTAATTCAAAAGAGTTAATCAACTAGAGTTAAACCGTTGGATTTAAACTGTTAGAGTTAAACAGTTGGAGTTAAACTGTTAGAGTTAAACAGTTGGAGTTAAACTGTTAGAGTTAAACAGTTGGAGTTAAACTGTTAGGGTTAAACCGTTGAAGTTAAACTGTCAGAGTTAAACCGTAAAGTTAAACAGTTAGAGTTAGTTAGTTAGAGTTAACCAGTTAGAGTTATTCAGTTAGAGTTATCCAGTTAGAGTTATTCAGTTAGAATTAACCAGTTAGAGTTAATCAGTTAGAGTTAATCGTTTTGAGTCAAATCGAACTAGAGTTATTCAAATATAGTAATCGAATAAGGGTTAATTGAATATTAGTTATTCAATTAGAATTGATCGAATCTAATTATTCGAAATAGAGGTTAAAGTAGACAAAGTTATTTAAGGATGAATTTCCATTTAGCACGACTGCTAGCGTAATTCGCAGGGCTGCAGATAGCCTAAGGTGGTCGGATGTTTCCTGAGGGAATCAGGCGTAACCATTGTGATCGCTGCGATCTAGAGTCAAGCAAATGGTGTTAAATCAAATAGTAATTAATCAATAGAAGTTAATTAAGTCGAGTTAGTCGAGTATTAGTAAATTAAGTAGGGTTAGTCAAAAAGGGAATTAATCGAATATCACCTATTCGAAGTAGAGTTATCGAATATAGTTTATTCGAGAAGAGTAATCGAATATAGTTCGTTCGAAGTGTGTTAAATCGAATATAGTTATTCGAAGGAGAGAATTATCGAATAAGGTTTATTCGAAGTGAGATTTTTCGAATATTAGTTATTCGAAGAAAAGGATTATCGAATATTAGTTATTCGAACAGGGGAATCGAATATAGTTTATTCGAAAGAGAATTATCGGATAGTGATTATTCGAGAGTGAATCATACATGGAAATTCGATTATATCGAATCAAGGGAAGTAATGTTTACTTTCCATTTCAAATCAAGTTTTAATTATCTGTTAATAAAGTAGTTGGTTGTTTATTTATCCAAATTAAGATATGGAAATATATTTAAGTTAACATATTTTGAAAGCATGGAATTATAACATTTACAGTTATAATCAAATGATTCAGTAAAGGAAGTGGATTCATAAATAGAATCCAAGAGTTCGCAAGGAAGTTTCTTAAAGAGTAATGTTTGAACTTTGTCTATTTCGAAGTTAGAAATGTTGTTCAGTTAAGGTCTGAGAGGTAATTATACCCCAACTTGATTGACTTCGTTTTTAACTATGAAGTGGATAAGGTTCGAGAGTGAAAGGGGTTAAGTGAATTTAGTTAATGAGCGAAATGGTTGGTGTTGGCATAGCGATGATTATTCAAACATCAATTTAAACCCAATGAAGGAGATTTGGAAATGTCTTCCAAATGAAAATCAGAAATGTTTTCTGAATATAGAAAATGAGAAATGGAATTGTTTTCCATTGTTAATAACGTATATTTTCTAAATATAGTAAATAAGAAATATAGGAAAACAAGAATAAGGAAAAGGGTAAATTTATGATAATTTGATGATGAATGATGATTGATCGATAGAATTTCCATCTGGAAATAATATCGTTGTTTGCACACCGACATGTTTTTAATTGATAGTTAAATCACCGACTATCAAAGTTTTGACCATTTTAACGTTGTTAATATGGAGAGACCGGTCGGATTATTATCCAGAGAACCACTCCGTATTGGCATAAGCGTTGCGAATCAAGTATGCTGAATATATTGAAGACGGAGTTATGCAAGGGCTATCCTATTTACAGAATAGTGCCTTCGGTTTGTCCAGTCCCAGGAAAAACGTGAATGGACGAATGTCTGACAGAGTATATTCAAAGGATCACGTAAGTTGATCTCTTCAAACGTACTTACGTTTGGTGGCGGAGGAATTCGTTTCTCTTAGCTGTATACCCGTGGTATTTTTGGTGAAATCAATTTGTGATTTGGCGGGTATGACGATGTGGCATTCAAAGTAATGGAGGTGGGATCTGTCAAAAGATACGTTATGACCTCAAGCCTCATCCACCGGGATATGACAAAAATCGGGCAGGCAGCATGGCTATGTGGGTCGCACCCATTAGGATGTATGATCACCTATCTAGAGAAATTCCTTTTGTTCTCAAATCTATCGATGCTGTCCCTTATCGGGAGACGGTTGCTGATCCCAACCGTTGGTGATATACGTTCGATACACTCAAGCGAAATGAGTGGTCGGTCATGTGTGGGCCGGGTTGCAAGATGTTCTTGTTGAACCCGGTGTATTTGCCTCTAGAGATACACGTTCGGAAGGTGGTCCCATACCTTGTCAAGTCGGAATCCAATCTACAATAAGTGCCCGCGAGTTTGATTTGTATACTATATATGTAGAGCGTTAGATGCAAGCGTTCTACTAGATTTTAATTACTTATGATTAGACATTATTATAATATCAGATAATATATGATTTCCAAAGTGTTTTGGGTTATCGTAAGGTAAAAACCGTCCGTGTTTATGTGTCGATTGGTCTTACGATTATCTTTTCTTTTAAAAAGGATTTTGAAAAGTTAAACCAAATGATTGGAGTTTACTCAGACCAGTCCCATGACTGACCCAGAGTTTTATTTTGTTTAATTTTCCCTAAACTCTTGGGTGCCCAAATTTGTACGGGCAGTCAAGTAGTCAGGATTTACAGGTATTCTTGAAGAGCTTGGAGCAGGAGGCTTCAAGATTTTTCTAGCTATTGATTATTCCGCTGTGATGAAAGTGTTGTACTCTGATAATTGTATGATATACATATACTACTTTGATTTCAAGATATGTTGTCTATTATATTTTATTCGTTCCGCTGTGAGATTCGTGTTACTCTGATGTTGTTGTGTTCTTCTTCTTCTTCTGTTCTAATTTTCTATCTTATCTATCCTCACCCTCTAATTTCTTTCTTGGACTATCCGGTAATTTCGACTTTTGATTGTTCGATAGGTGTTATATATCGGATAATCAAGGTCGACTTTTCCCGGGTCGTTACAGTTGGTATCAGAGCTGAAGGTTAGGTGATTTACCTTGGCTCTGTGGCGTGACTCAGTAGAGATGGGGTTAGTAATGCCCTAGACTGAGTTTGAGTGTATATATAAGAGTGAACGTATTTGCTATTTTATATAAAATGATTTTAAACCATGGAGATTTATTGGTTTTATCGTTTATGAGTTCTAGTCGATCAGTTTGATCCACTGTACCGATAGGAGTTTATAAACACTTGAATACGATGGGTCGACACGATATGTTTTGAAAAAAGGGTAAATGAAATAATTTTACCCAAATTATATTTTGATATAAGCAAAGTATAGATATTTGAAATTATTATAGTATATTGAATGTGTTGGTTGTGATTATAATCGAATAAGATTATAAAATGTGAAATGGTTATGTAAATAACAAATCAAAATTCATATAAGTGAAATATATGAAATCAGATGAATTAAATCTGAATTTAAGTTCATAATTGGAATTAAAATTGCTAAAATTTGAATAAGCGTTGTAAATGGAATTAAATTGAATATATGTGAATTTTAAAATCCTGAGAGATTTTAAATTTGTTACAAGCATTGAAAAGAGATATTTTGAAATGAATTTCAAAATGAAAATGTTTAAAAATGGGTTTTGAAAGTGCTATAGTATTGAACTCACTTCGATAGCTGGAAAATAAATTCCGATGTTGATCTGGACATCATTGGTGCTCATTTTCGAGTTTGTAAGTGATGGATTACTACCACAGATTTTGTTTTTGAATTGTTTTGAGAAACCGAGTTGTTTTGATATTCCAAAGGGATATTTGATTTTTGGAAAAGGCAAAGCTATTTGAAACTCCCAGGTAAGATTGTTTGAAATAAACACAAATTAAATAGAAATTTGTGAAAGCAAATTTGAAATTGAGTTTTAGAATTGGACTGAATTAGAGATTATCTGGGATAGAAATGGATGGTCGAGCAAGAAATTTGAATTGAGATTGGAATTGCAGTTTGATTGAAATTTGGCTTGGTTATAAGCGGATGGTCGTGCTGAAGATAAAAGTGATTGGGAGTTTGATTGGGATGATAGTGGTATATGCTAAATTGATAGCAGAATTGAATGCCGACAAAAAGGTACACGTATATATTCATATGAGTTGGATGAGATTTATGAGCCTGTTTGGCAAGCCACTTGGTCGTTTGATTTTCTTTTGGCTTGAAGAAGGCCTAGAGAGGCGTGTTGGAGTTTGAGCTATTGACCAGTACAAAAGAGGTGCTGGCGAAATTTTTCAGAAATTTCGAGTGTTAGAAAATTTTCAGAATTTTTGAAAATTTTTGTTTATAGAAATAAATTAATAAATTAGTTAGAATAGATTGGTTTAGTGAAATCAGAGTAGCCAAATAATTTTAACCTAGTTATAAAGTTCATTTTTCTGCCTTAGCAATTTCGAGGACGAAATTATTTTAAGGGGGAAAGAATGTAACGGCCCAGATTTTTTGACCATTTAGTTTAATATTTAAAAATGTTTTTTTTTATTGTTTTGGAAGTTTAAATGGTTTAATTTCAATAATTTTTAATATTTTATTTTATTCCGAAATGGTAGAAATTTAGTGGATCTGCAAAATAATGTGAACTGGCAGTATAAAAGGATAAATTTTTAATTTAAAATAGTACGTTTACAAAGGATGTAGTAGCTAACGAACTCGGATTTCGATGAAATCAGTTTCATTAAATCCGAAATGATGAAATTAGGTAACCAACCAAGTTACGTCAAAAATGGCATCCGTATGTGGAAAAGAAAAAATAAAAGGCCAAAATTTGAACTAAATTTTGACGGTAATTGGAATTTGCTAATGCTAACGGCAAAACTGGAACCTGAGACCTATCCAGGAAAATTCTAAACATAGGATATTAGCTATATATGAAATCTGGGAAAATCCTATAACGGATATAGAAAGTTATTAAGGAAAAAAATTTAAATAAATTATTTGAAAATCTAAACAAACTCCGATTTTTGATTTGAATACATAGGATTGAAGTACGTTAAAAACCGGACCAGATGGTGGAAGAATTTCTGAAAACCGTTATCGTTTGATTCTCCAACATGAGACCGGAAGGTGTTGAAACTAACACAAAACACTATTTTGAATTTGAATTTAGATTATTTGAAAGTTCAAACGAATTCAAAATTTAAATATTTTTATATATTATTGAAGAGCAAGAAAAATTGAACAACATAGTTGAAAACGATTTTGGATAAGGTATCAATAAGTAAGTCAAATTAACGTCCGAATAGGGTTGAGAAATGCACTTTACTATTCATAAATTATTAAATTTATTTATAATTTAATAAATTTAAGGATTAATCCTAGCCATCCATTTTTGACCGTTGGATTCGCGCCACCTCAGCAATCCATGTGACTCCTTCGGCTATAAATAGCCCCCCCCCCTTCATTTTAAACTCACTCCTCCTCCTCCTCTTTCAAGCTTTGGCAATGACAGAAATAATAATAAAATATTAGGAAATAGGGAAAAGGGAAGGAAGGGAGAAAGGAGGGCAAGACGGGGAGCTAGAGACTCTTAGGCAGAGGCTTGGGCTTCGCGGGGTAAGTTTTTAAATAATATTTATTTATTTGTGTAATATATATATATATATATATTATAATTAAAATAGAATTTGTAAAAATAAATATCAGAACATTCTAAGGGTGACAGAGAGGATAGTGTCTAAGGCTTGAGTTTGGAAAATATTGTTTCCTGCTCTCCCTGGCTATCCCTAACTGATCCGACGGATGGGATGATTAATTTAAATTTAAATTTAAAATTTAATTTGAATTTAATTTGAATTTAAAACAGACCAGGGGCATTTTCGTAATTTTTAACCATAAACTTTAAAAGCTTATAACTTTTTCAAAACAAGTCGGATTTCCACGAAACAAGGACCGTTGGATTCTTATCGGAAAATACTTTAAAATGAGTGGAAGCAGATTTTTGATCCGGGTTAAAAAATTAAGTTATAATTAAATGAATATTTTTAAATATTTTATTTGAAAATTAAATTTAATTAATATTAAAATGGTTTTTCAATTTTAAATTTTTTTGGATATGGCTAGAGATGGGAAAGTATGATTTTTTAGAAGGGCAGGGAAGGTAATTTGGCTAATAACGCAATTAGAAATTAATTAAGATAAAAATAATTTAGTTAATTTAATTAAATATATATCCATTTAAATTAGGTAAATATTGTAAATAGCATAACTTTTGCATACATTAACGAAATTTAACGAAACATGATCCGTTAAGATCGTATGGACGAGCACTACGCAAGGGAACTGACCGCAACTGGATTGGAGCTCGTTTGGATTTATGGTGAAATTTAACGTCTGAACCAAATCAATGACCGATTATCGTTATTCAACGATAAACCGTCCAAGGTGAGTAAATCTCACTAACTCTGAGCACTTTATATTTTTATAAAGTATTTTTAGAACTGATAATTATTGGTTGAATTGCTGAGTGTTGATTGTTTGGTTGAACTGCTAGTCAATTGATTGAAAATACCGATATAGTTATATATATCGTTAACCGATGTTGATTTTGTTTATCAGAATACCTCATATTGAAATGAAATTGATGTGAATTATATTGTGTAACATCTGTGGATGCAGGGAAACAGGTCGGAGGAATCCAACTGGATTCCTCAACATTTATTTACCGTTTTTCATATATTCTGATATATGATGTGTTATATCATCTGTTGTTGAACCTGTGTGTTTGGATGATGATTGAACCTTTTGACTTGGTATTTTTATACCATAAGTGATACTAGAAAGTGAAAAGGGATTTTCAAAGTTTATTTTGAAAATAAATTATTTATGTAAAATCAATAGATTTTATATATAAAAGGAAGAGAATTTCATGAGAGAAAATGATTATAGAATCAAAGCATTTGTAAAATAAACAAATATTGGTGAAATCAAATAGAAGGGAAAATATATTGGTGAAATCAAATAGAAGGGAAAATATTGGTGAAATCAAATAGAAGGGAAATATTTGTGAAATGATTACAAATAGAAATAAAACGGGAAACATTCGTAAAATTATTTACAAATGGAATTGAAAAGGGAATATTCATGTAGGGAATAAAGAAAAGTTGACAGAAGTACTTATTTGTTAAATAAATAGAAAAGTTAAAAGAAATATTTATTTGTTGAATAAATAGAAAAGTTAAAGGGAATATTTATATGTTAAATAAATAGAAGCGAAATGAGAATAGTTATTTGTTGAGTAAACGAGTAGAAAAAGAATCTATTCAAGGGATGTAATTCAAAGGAATTATTCCAAAGGAATTATTCAAAAGAGAAAAGTCAAAGGGATTAATTCAAAAGAGTTAATCAACTAGAGTTAAACCGTTGGATTTAAACTGTTAGAGTTAAACAGTTGGAGTTAAACTGTTAGAGTTAAACAGTTGGAGTTAAACTGTTAGAGTTAAACAGTTGGAGTTAAATTGTTAGAGTTAAACCGTTGAAGTTAAACTGTCAGAGTTAAACCGTAAAGTTAAACATTTAGAGTTAGTTAGTTAGAGTTAACCAGTTAGAGTTATTCAGTTAGAGTTATCCAATTAGAGTTATTCAGTTAGAATTAATCAGTTAGAGTTAATCAGTTAGAGTTAATCGTTTTGAGTCAAATCGAACTAGAGTTATTCAAATATAGTAATCGAATAAGGGTTAATTGAATATTTAATATTCAATTAGAATTGATCGAATCTAATTATTCGAAATAGAGTTAAAAATAGACAAAGTTATTTAAGGATGAATTTCCATTTAGCACGACTGCTAGCGTAATTCGCAGGGCTGCAGATAGCCTAAGGTGGTCGGATGTTTCCTGAGGGAATCAGGCGTAACCATTGTGATCGCTGCGATCTAGAGTCAAGCAAATGGTGTTAAATCAAATAGTAATTAATCAATAGAAGTTAATTAAGTCAAGTTAGTCGAGTATTAGTAAATTAAGTAGGGTTAGTCAAAAAGGGAATTAATCGAATATCACCTATTCGAAGTAGAGTTATCGAATATAGTTTATTCGAGAAGAGTAATCGAATATAGTTCGTTCGAAGTGTGTTAAATCGAATATAGTTATTCGAAGGAGAGAATTATCGAATATGGTTTATTCGAAGTGAGATTTTTCGAATATTAGTTATTCGAAGAAAAGGATTATCGAATATTAGTTATTCGAACAGGGGAATCGAATATAGTTTATTCGAAAGAGAATTATCGGATAGTGATTATTCGAGAGTGAATCATACATGGAAATTCGATTATATCGAATCAAGGGAAGTAATGTTTACTTTCCATTTCAAATCAAGTCTTAATTATCTGTTAATAAAGTAGTTGGTTGTTTATTTATCCAAATTAAGATATGGAAATATATTTAAGTTAACATATTTTGAAAGCGTGGAATTATAACATTTACAGTTATAATCAAATGATTCAGTAAAGGAAGTTGATTCATAAACAGAATCCGAGAGTTCGCAAGGAAGTTTCTTAAAGAGTAATGTTTGAACTTTGTCTATTTCGAAGTTAGAAATGTTGTTTAGTTAAGGTCTGAGAGGTAATTATACCCCAACTTGATTGACTTCGTTTTTAACTAAGAAGTGGATAAGGTTCGAGAGTGAAAGGGGTTAAGTGAATTTAGTTAATGAGCGAAATGGTTGGTGTTGGCATAGCGATGTTTATTCAAACATCAGTTTAAACCCAATGAAGGAGATTTGGAAATGTCTTCTAAATGAAAATCAGAAATGTTTTCTGAATATAGAAAATGAGAAATGGAATTGTTTTCCATTGTTAATAACGTATATTTTCTAAATATAGTAAATAAGAAATATAGGAAAACAAGAATAAGAAAAAAGGTAAATTTATGATAATTTGATGATGAATGATGATTGATCGATAGAATTTCCATCTGGAAATAATATCGTTGTTTGCACACCGATATGTTTTTAATTGATAGTTAAATCACCGACTATCAAAGTTTTGACCATTTTAACGTTGTTAATATGGAGAGACCGGTCGGATTATTATCCAGAGAACCACTCCGTATTGCATAAGCGTTGCGAATCAAGTATGCTGAATAATTGAAGACGGAGTTATGCAAGGGCTATCCTATTTACAGAATAGTGCCTTCGGTTTGTCTAGTCCCATGAAAAACGTGAATGGACGAATGTCTGACAGAGTATATTCACAGGATCGCGTAAGTTGATCTCTTCAAACGTACTTACGTTTGGTGGCAGAGGAATTCGTTTCTCTTAGCTGTATACCCGTGGTATTTTTGGTGAAATCAATTTGTGATTTGGCGGGTATGACGATGTGGCATTCAAAGTAATGGAGGTCGGATCTGTCAAAAGATACGTTATGACCTCAAGCCTCATCCACCGGGAAATGACAAAAATCGGGCAGGCAGCATGGCTATGTGGGTCGCACCCATTAGGATGTATGATCACCTATCTAGAGAAATTCCTTTTGTTCTTAAATCTATCGATGCTGTCCCTTATCGGGAGACGGTTGCTGATCCCAACCGTTGGTGATATACATTCGATACACTCAAGCGAAATGAGTGGTCGGTCATGTGTGGGCCGGGTTGCAAGATGTTCTTGTTGAACCCAGTGTATTTGCTTCTAGAGATACACGTTCGGAAGGTGGTCCCATACCTTGTCAAGTCGGAATCCAATCTCCAATAAGTGCCCGCGTGTAACACCCCACGTCCATTAATGTCACTCACCAAGGGAATGCATTAACTTCCATGGAGGTTTTAAGTGAATATAGAACAGTAAAATTACAACAAGACAGATATAAAATAGTACTTGGAAATTCAAAAACTTTATTTCATTGTAGCAGAAGTCAAAACATGTTTGATTACATCATAACACCATATTCAATGTCAAGTACAATATCTATCTTGATAAAACAAGTACATAATCCCATTACATGAATAGCCATTACAAAGAAAGATAACAAGCTAGACTTTACTTCAGCAGTCCAAGCTTTCCAGAAGATAAGCGATCCAACTAGACTCCACTAGAACTTGGCCCAACCTGCGGACCTGAAGGGAGAAAAAGGATGGAAAAGAGGGGGTCAGACATAAAGTCTGGTGAATATGATAATTCTACAATACTATTACCAAAATAACTGGGCTAAGGCATAAGCTGGAAAACAAGAAAATGTCTATGAAGAGCAGATTAAGGACATAGACAATCGCTAAAGGCAACGTTATAGGCGCTCCTAAATACTAAAGGATAAACACTATACTGCACCACACCAGTCACCCTAAAGATTCATCCCACTTAGCTTCACTTAGAAACTTTCCCAATGGCTTTACGTACCCCTAGCTGACTACATAGGTGCCGCCTGCCCCTATCTCCACTAGGTGTACCCTACTTCCCATTATTCGATCGGCTCCCTAACTCGTAGATACCCGTGCTGGCCCCACAGTGGGGTGTATCACTCCCCTAAAGTGGCAACCTGATACAACGGACGTGCACAGCTTATACCTACACGATGCAACAACGTCTTACCTACCAGCCCGGGTCCACACACGCATATGAAACCCGTTGGACTTGCGTTGCCACCGCTCCCTGTTTTGGCCTCTTATAGTCAAACCCAGTATGCGTGTCCCGTCCTCGACTTGGGTCGAGCCCACAAAGATACGTTTTGGGATACTGGTTGAAATGGGCCCCCACTATTTACCACAAGCATTCCACCTAAGCTTGTCCCCATTAGTCCATCCCACTTAACCCACTTAGTCATGTTCATTTACATGTGTGTTTGGTTAAGTCTAATCGTATTTCAAATGCCTCTAAAGGCAACCACCAGATTCCTCATGCCACCCAAGGCACCTACTTAACCCCCATGTCCCACCTTACATGATTATCTGGTTAAGTATTTCTTAGTTCATTAAGGCCATAACCTCATAAAGACCTCTCACATTAGACTGGCATTTATGGCAGCTGGATTTGCCGGGCGGGTCCGGGCAGTCTTACACCATAAAAGAGTCTAACCTCGTGTCTTTACAACTGTTATGCTTTAGTTTGGGCCTAGGACCTCTCACATTGGGCTAACATTTGTGACTACTGGATTTGCCGGGCGGGTCCGGGCAGGTTTACATCACAAACGGGTCCAACCTCGTGTTCTAAGCATTTATTATTAATAATAATCCACTTTCCCCCAATTTTAATAATTCCCTACTTGAATTATTAATTACTTCCAATTTTTAACAATGTCCATAATTGACTCAATTATGGACATCCATTCATGGTATGCAAAATCTTACAAAATTGCACCCAATTTATTAATTCCTAATATTACCCCTACCCCACGTTTGAACGTTTATTCGCAAAATATATGTTAGACTCGAATAGCCTAACTCATAGCATAAAAGAGATTATCATAATAACAACATGTATATGTGACCAAATGAATCATAATAAGGGGTGAAACTTGCATATGTCCAACTTGCATAGATTATACATGTCATGGATCCAAAGGTGTCAACTTGTTCAAAATTCACCTAATATGATCTCAATCAATTTTCATAAACTTACATATGAACATGTGTGAATCAACATCATCTAATTTTTTAACAACATGGTTTTATATGGGTACACCTAACTCAATAGGCAAATTCCCATAATCAAGTTTTATTTAATTATAGTTTCAAGTTTATGGGTACACCTAACCTAATAGGCAAATTCCCATAAACAAGATCCATTTAAATTAAAAAAACATAACTTTAAGCATGATCCAACAACATCATGATTTTTCAACATAATATAGCATGATTTATAACATGGCATAGTATGATAGTATAACATAGCTTGACATGATTCTCAACATAGCACGACATAGCATAAGAGAATTTACAACATAGCATGACATAGCATATATAATTTACATCATACGACAACATAATAACATAATAAGAGATCCACAATATATAAAATTTACAATTACAAATCACATCACTTTCTTGTGATCCATTCATAACTGAGTCAAATTAGTTTGTAATAGTCTTGTGAGAATCATCATACTCACCAACAAAAGAAAAGAATTAGAGAAAGAGAGATCTTTTGATTTGATTTGTGTAGATTTAGTTGTAGATGATTAGGCTTCCTCTTCTTAGTTTGTGACGGCTATGCTGAACTCCATGGCAGCAGCATGACGGTAGCTTCTCTAATTTTACAAGTGATTTAGGTCTAGGGTCTACCCACTTATTTATAGATTTTAGAATTCATTTAGGCCATTAGATTTAACCTAGAAATAACCGCAGCCGTTCAGACAAGATGGGGTTTATCTTGTTGACTCAGCAATGAGTCAGAAGTGACTCAGCAAACACTCAGCATATTAATAAACTTCTATTCATGTCATAAATATATATATATTTTCTACAATGTACATATTAGATACATCCCCCTTTACTTATTATTGTTTTTATATACATATTAGATACATCCCCTCTCTCACACACTTATTAATATTTTTATATTCATATTAGATACATCCCCTCTCTTACACACTTATTAATATTTTTATATTCATATTAGATACATCCCCTCTCTTACACACTTATTAATATTTTAGCAACTTTAGTGTTAATAGAAAATTCGGGGTGTTACATTCTCCCCTCCTTTTAGGATTTCGTCCCCGAAATCTTCAAGTCTGGAAGAATGTATATCCTACCATCCAAACGTCCATCTACTCATCCATCATACACGGGCATCCATTGTCCTTAAAAGACTTCTAATGCTTTACGATCATATGCAAGTGTGTGTACATGTCCTTACCTAATGCGAAATCAGGCGGTCTACTGATTCAGTTGACCTCCTTAATGCAAATTATGTAAGTGTCATGAATCCATTATGTATGCAAAAGATCCTAATTGCTTACATACTACTTCTATATGCATGCACACCCATTCAACCGAATGCAGCATCCATATGATGGTACAACCATTATACATCCATTATACTAAATACATCCATATATATGCAATATGCAATATGAAGTGACTGAGCCGATCTAGTGCCTAAAGTGTGTGTATATATGCATCCACGAGCAACCACTAGCAAACACTTGCATCCATTTTGCATCCATCATACATAACATGTCTCAAACACATGTTTCAACCATAGGATTATCCTAACTAAAGGTCAAAGATACTAATGAGAGGACATACTAAAGATAAGATAAGATAAGCTAAGCGATAAAGGAGAAATTAAAAGACATACCCTCAAAAAGAAAAGGGTACAACGAACGCATCTTCTCTTCTGTCTCCCAAGTTGCGTTGCTCTCATCATTTCCCATTGCACTTTAACCAGTCTGACCTCTCGATTCCTCAACTTTTTGATCTCCGACCTAAGAATGCATGTAGGAGCTCGTCTAATTGTTGCATCACGCTCTATTTCCACCTCTTTAAGCAAGCTCGGCTCTACCACCTCCGCGGTCTTGTGCAAATACTTCCTCAAATGTGATACATGGAATACGTCGTGTACTCCACTAAGTTTCTCAGGCAACTCCACCCTATATGCCATCTTCCCAATCCTGTCTTTTATAGGAAACGACCCTACAAACCTTGGTGCTAATTTCCCCACGGACCCAAAGCGAACAACATTCTGTAACGGAGATACTTTGATAAAAACCATGTCCCCAATGTCAAACTCAAGATCTGTCCTCCTCTTATCAGCATACGATTTTTGCCTATCTTGTGCTACTTTCATCCTCCTTCGAATCAACTCAATCTTCTCCGAGGTTTCCCTAACCATATCGGGCCCAAGTAGGATTTTATCGGTAGATTCCCACCAACATGTAGGCGAACGGCAAGGCCTTCCATAAAGAGCTTCGAAAGGTGTCATGCCAATACTAGATTGAAAGCTATTATTATATGCGAATTCTACTAACGGAAGGTGCTCTTCCCATGTACCCCCAAAGTCTAGGATACAAAGCCTTAAAAGATCCTCTAGAATGCGATTCACCCTCTCGGTCTGGCCGTCTGTCTGAGGATGATATGCGGTGCTCAAACATAGCTGAGTCCCTACCACCTCTTGTAAACTCTTCCAAAATTCGCTAGTAAAGATGGGGTCACGGTCGCTTACTATACTAGAAGGAATACCGTGCAAACGAACTATCTCCTTAATGTATACAGAAGCCAACCACGGAGCAGTCCTCTTACTTTTCACGGAAATAAAATGGGCGCTTTTAGTAAGTCTATCTACTATAACCCAAATCCCCGTGTTACCCTTCCTTGATCTTGGTAATCCATCCACAAAATCCATTGAGATGCTTTCCCATTTCCATAGTGGAACTTCTAATGGGTGAAGCAACCCACCGGGTTTCTTTTGTTCTGCTTTAACTCGTTGGCATACCAAGCATCTAGCGACGTACTCGGCCACATCCTTTTTCATACCGGCCCAAAAGAAAACCCGCTTCATATCTTTGTACATCTTATCCCCGCCGGGATGAATGGTCATTTTTGAGCGATGAGCATCATCAAGAATGGCCTTCCTTAAGTCTTCGTTTTGTGGTACACAAAGTCTATTATCCCTTCGTAACCAACCCTTATCGTCTAGGGTATACCTACGAAGATGGCTTGACAACTCTCCCCCTTTGAGCTTTTCTACTATCTCAACCAACTGTGGGTCGTCTCGTTGTGCCTCACCAACCCGTCCTAGAAGTGTAGGTCTAACCTCCAAGGATGCTAACAGACCGGGTACTAAGTCAACGGAGGGTCTAAAGTCAAACATAGAGATGAATTCTAAGCTTTGTCGTTTAACAAACAACGGACTCAAGGACAACCTTTTCCTACTTAAGGCGTCTACCACCACGTTACCCTTGCCCGGGGTATATGCTATTTCAAAATCGTAGGAGGCTAAGAATTCCATCCACTGTTGTTGCCTTAAATTCAAATCCTTCTGAGAGAATAAGTATTTTAATGATTTGTGGTCAGTGAACAGTTCGAATTTCTCACCAAGAAGATAGTGACGCCAAGACTTAAGCGCGAAAACAATTGCGGCTAGCTCTAAGTCATGCGTGGGGTAATTCTTTTCATGAACCCTCAACTGCCTTCCACCATAGGCTATTACTCTTCCCTCTTGCATGAGGACCGCGCCAAGTCCCGTCCCACAAGCATCAGTATAGATGGTAAACGGTTTATTCCCGTCTGGCAGCACTAAGACTGGGGCTGAAGTTAAGGCTCTCTTTAAACGTTGGTACGCATCATCGCAATCTTTGTCCCACGTAAAAACCAGGTTCTTCTTCGTTAACCGTGTTAATGGAGCTGATATTTTTGCGAAGTCTTTGATAAACTTCCTATAATAGCCAGCCAACCCCAAGAAACTTCTTACTTCGGTTGCATTTTTAGGGACCTTCCAATCTTGGATGGCCACCACCTTTGCGGGATCCACTGCTATCCCTTCTTTGGAAACCACGTGCCCTAAGAACCGTACTTCCTTCCTCCAGAAGTGACACTTAGAAAATTTTGCCTTAAGGTTATGCGCTCGAAGGGTTTCCAACACTTCCCTAAGATGTAGGGAGTGCTCTTCTTTATTCTTAGAAAAGACTAAGATGTCATCCACAAAGACTACCACGAATTTGTTAAGGTATTCCCTAAACACCCTACTCATCAAATCAACAAAATATGCAGGGGCGTTTGTCAAACCAAAGGGCATCACTAGCCATTCATAGAATCCGTCAGGAGTCCTAAAAGCAGTCTTATCTATACTATCCTCAGCCACTCTCAATTGATGAAAGCCAGTGGCTAAGTCCAACTGCGAAAACACTGAGGCGCCAACTAACTGATCAAAGAGATCGTCAATCCTCGGCAGTGGGTGTCGGTTCTTTTTAGTAAGCTTGTTTAGTTCTCTATAGTCCATACAAAGTCTAAGAGACCCATCCGCCTTTGTGGAAAAAACTACTGGAGCACCCCACTCCGATATACTACGTCTTATGAACCCCTTCTCAAGCAACTCCTTTACTTGCTTATTGAGTTCCTTCCTTTCACGAGGAGCCATGTGGCGCACTGGCAAAGATACGGGTTTAGCATTATCCACAAGATAAATTCGAAAGTCTATCTCCCGCTTTGGAGGTAAAACACATCCGGATATTCCCGGACCACTTCTACCGATCGCAGGTTCTCTACAGACGCGTCAAGCGATTCAAGATAACTTAGCATAACGGAATTTATGGGATTACAAAAGATGTCGAGAGCATTACCAAGGCGAGTCACAAGCCTAACTACTCTCCTTTCACAATCAAGAATGGCCCTATTTCTAGACAACCAATCCATTCCTAAAATTAGCCCATAGCCCATGAAGCCCAATACATAAGCATCACATCTAAATTCAACGCTAAGTATAGAGATTTTCAAATCCAAACATATCATGGTCAAATGAGCCGAACCCCCAATTGGATTTGAAACGACCAAGGGATCCTCTACTAAACTGGTGTTCAAGTGCAGTGATTCAACTAATGATGCAGAGATAAACGAATGAGATGCGCCAGAATCGAATAAGGTACGGACAGGATGATCAAACAGAAAAACTAAGCTTTCAACAGAAATTGTTCTACCTCTTTCTTGCAGCGGTGGGGCCGCAATAGCCTGAACTTGGCCCCTTGCCTGCCCTGGTGCCATAAGAGCCTGCACCTGTCCTCCCGAGGTAGACCCTGCCCTCTGCCCCTTCTTTGGACAGTCCTTCACTAAATGTCCCGCATCTCCACAATGAAAACAACCAGTCTTCTTTTTCTTTCTACAATCTTTGCTGAGATGGCCAGGCGTCCAACAATTGAAGCATTTCTTCTTTCCTTTGCCATTATTGTTTTTACCACCCTCCTTATTTTGCTGTTGGGGTTTCTTCTGATCCCCTTTCTTTTCAACTGCCTTATCCTCATGCATAAGTGCCATTTCTACTAGCTTTTCAAAGGTGGCTCCCATAGGGATGTGGGTCATAGCCAACCCTTGCAACGGTTCATTCAAGCCTCTAACGAACCTCAAAGCTTTCTTCTTTGGCGTGTTCACCAACTCCAAGCCAAACCTTGCTAACTGATTAAATTTATTGACATATTCCTTTACTGATGAGCTCCCTTGCTTTAGTGCCAGGAATTTTTCCATATTTAAGTTCTCCTCTGCCCTTGAAAGAAACTTTGCCTCAAACCTTCGTCTGAAATCCGCCCATGAATCAACTGGACGTTCCCCGTTAGTGACCTCCCACCAAAACGAGGCCTCTTCCTTCATTAACCAAGCAGCTAAACGGACTTTCCTCCCATCTTCCACTTCAAAGATATCCAACAATTCCTCAGTCTCCTTAAGCCAATCTCTGGCCTCCACAAACATCTCAGTCCCTTGAAAAGTTTTTCCTCCCATAGCCTTGAATTCCTTGCACGTCTTTGTAAAAGTGTCAACACGAGGAGGAGGAGGAGGAATGGGTGCAACTAAGGGTGGAGGAGTATCCGCTGGGCCTGCAGTGGTGGCCCTAGCCTCCAAGTATCTCCTAAACCACCCTGGAATCGTCACACCTTCTGGGAGATTAAGATCTTCAGCCATGCTGAAACGAAAAAGGAAAGATTCAAAATGGAGAATTCGAAAGATAAAAATAAGGATGTGGCTATTTGGGATTATGTTTTTCATAAAAACTCTCTTTAAATAACATGTTTTTTTTTTTGAAAGCACTTCTTCCAAAAACACTTTAGAAAAAAAAATATTATTCTAAAAAAAAAAAAAAATTTATCTGTACTGGTAACCTTATGCTCTGATACCACGTGTAACACTCCACGTCCATTAATGTCACTCACCAAGGGAATGCATTAACTTCCATGGAGGTTTTAAGTGAATATAGAACAACAAAATTACAACAAGACAGATATAAAATAGTACTTGGAAATTCAAAAACTTTATTTCATTGTAGCAGAAGTCAAAACATGTTTGATTACATCATAACACCATATTCAATGTCAAGTACAATATCTATCTTGATAAAACAAGTACATAATCCCATTACATGAATAGCCATTACAAAGAAAGATAACAAGCTGGACTTTACTTCAGCAGTCCAAGCTTTCCAGAAGATAAGCGATCCAACTAGACTCCACTAGAACTTGGCCCAACCTGCGGAACTGAAGGGAGAAAAAGGATGGAAAAGAGGGGGTCAGACATAAAGTCTGGTGAATATGATAATTCTACAATACTATTACCAAAATAACTGGACTAAGGCATAAGCTGGAAAACAAGAAAATGTCTATGAAGAGCAGATTAAGGACATAGACAATCGCTAAAGGCAACATTATAGGCGCTCCTAAATACTAAAGGATAAACACTATACTACACCACACCAGTCACCCTAAAGATTCATCCCACTTAGCTTCACTTAGAAACTTTCCCAATGGCTTTACGTACCCCTAGCTGACTACATAGGTGCCGCCTGCCCCTATCTCCACTAGGTTTACCCTACTTCCCATTATTCGATCGGCTCCCTAACTCGTAGATACCCGTGCTGGCCCCACAGTGGGGTGTATCACTCCCCTAAAGTGGCAACCTGGTACAACGGACGTGCACGGCTTATACCTACACGATGCAACAACGTCTTACCTACTAGCCCGAGTCCACACACGCATATGAAACCCGTTGGACTTGCTTTGCCACCGCTCCCTGTTTTGGCCTCTTATAGTCAAACCCAGTATGCGTGTCCCGTCCTCAACTTGGGTCGAGCCCACAAAGATACGTTTTGGTATACTGGTTGAAATGAGCCCCCACTATTTACCACAAGCATTCCACCTAAGCTTGTCCCCATTAGTCCATCCCACTTAACCCACTTAGTCATGTTCATTTACATGTGTGTTTGGTTAAGTCTAATCGTATTTCAAATGCCTCTAAAGGCAACCACCAGATTCCTCATGCCACCCAAGGCACCTACTTAACCCCCATGTCCCACCTTACATGATTATCTGGTTAAGTATTTCTTAGTTCATTAAGGCCATAACCTCATAAAGACCTCTCACATTAGACTGGCATTTATGGCAGCTGGATTTGCCGGGCGGGTCCGGGCAGTCTTACACCATAAAAGAGTCTAACCTCGTGTCTTTACAACTGTTATGCTTTAGTTTGGGCCTTGGACCTCTCACATTGGGCCGACATTTGTGACTACTGGATTTGCCGGGCGGGTCCGGGCAGGTTTACATCACAAACGGGTCCAACCTCGTGTCCTAAGCATTGATTATTAATAATAATCCACTTTCCCCCAATTTTAATAATTCCCTACTTGAATTATTAATTACTTCCAATTTTTAACAATGTCCATAATTGACTCAATTATGGACATCCATTCATGGTATGCAAAATCTTACAAAATTGCACCCAATTTATTAATTCCCAATATTACCCCTACCCCACGTTTGAACGTTTATTCGCAAAATATATGTTGGACTCGAATAGCCTAACTCATAGCATAAAAGAGATTATCATAATAACAACATGTATATGTGACCAAATGAATCATAATAAGGGGTGAAACTTGCATATGTCCAACTTGCATAGATTATACATGTCATGGATCTAAAGGTGTCAACTTGTTCAAAATTCACCTAAATGATCTCAATCAATTTTCATAAACTTACATATGAACATGTGATCTAATTTTTTAACAACATGGTTTTATATGGGTACACCTAACTCAATAGGCAAATTCCCATAATCAAGTTTTATTTAATTATAGTTTCAAGTTTATGGGTACACCTAACCTAATAGGCAAATTCCCATAAACAAGATCCATTTAAATTAAAAAAACATAACTTTAAGCATGATCCAACAACATCATGATTTTTCAACATAATATAGCATGATTTATAACATGGCATAGTATGATAGTATAACATAGCTTGACATGATTCTCAACATAGCACGACATAGCATAAGAGAATTTACAGCATAGCATGACATAGCATATATAATTTACATCATACGACAACATAATAACATAATAAGAGATCCACAATATATAGAATTTACAATTACAAATCACATCACTTTCTTGTGATCCATTCATAACTGAGTCAAATTAGTTTGTAATAGTCTTGTGAGAATCATCATACTCACCAACAAAAGAAAAGAATTAGAGAAAGAGAGATCTTTTGATTTGATTTGTGTAGATTTAGTTGTAGATGATTAGGCTTCCTCTTCTTAGTTTGTGACGGCTATGCTGAACTCCATGGCAGCAGCATGACGGTAGCTTCTCTAATTTTACAAGTGATTTAGGTCTAGGGTCTACCCACTTATTTATAGATTTTAGAATTCATTTAGGCCATTAGATTTAACCTAGAAATAACCGCAGCCGTTCAGACAAGATGGGGTTTATCTTGTTGACTCAGCAATGAGTCAGAAGTGACTCAGCAAACACTCAGCATATTAATAAACTTCTATTCATGTCATAAATATATATATATTTTCTACAATGTACATATTAGATACATCCCCCTTTACTTATTATTGTTTTTATATACATATTAGATACATCCCCTCTCTCACACACTTATTAATATTTTTATATTCATATTAGATACATCCCCTCTCTTACACACTTATTAATATTTTTATATTCATATTAGATACATCCCCTCTCTTACACACTTATTAATATTTTAGCAACTTTAGTGTTAATAGAAAATTCGGGGTGTTACACCGCGAGTTTGATTTGTATACTATATATGTAGAGCGTGAGATGCAAGCGTTCTACTAGATTTTAATTACTTGTGATTAGACATTATTATAATGTCAGATAATATATGATTTCCAAAGTGTTTTGGGTTATCGTAAGGTAAAAACCGTCCGTGTTTATGTGTGGATTGGTCTTACGATTATCTTTTCTTTTGAAAAGGATTTTGAAAAGTTAAACCAAATGATTGGAGTTTACTCACACCAGTCCCATGACTGACCCAGAGTTTTATTTTGTTTTGTTTTCCCTAAACTCTTGGGTGCCCAAATTTGTACGGGCAGTCAAGTAGTCAGGATTTATAGGTATTCTTGAAGAGCTTTGAGCAGGAGGCTTCAAGATTATTCTAGCTATTGATTATTCCGCTGTGATGAAAGTGTTGTACTCTGATAATGGTATGATATACATATACTACTTTGATTTCAAGATATGTTGTCTATTATATTTTATTCGTTCCGCTGTGAGATTCGTGTTACTCTGATGTTGTTGTGTTCTTCTTCTTCTGATGTTGTCATGTGTATGCATGGAATGTGAATTGGGTTTATTGTGAACTGTGTTTTTAACGACATTCGTCCTTTAACCCGATTTACAATGAAATGTGATTTGGAATTTATAAATCTTTTTATTAAGATTTAACGGGAATTTTCCAAAGTAAAGTTTTCCAATTTAATATATTAAATTGGAATTTAATGGAATTCGATTTGATAATATTCAAAATGAGCTTCTGTGGAGGAAGACTATTAATATATATGGAATTTAAAAGGCTTTGTCATTATTCCATTTATATTATTAGTTGGATACAGAAATTGATATCAATTATATATTGATATGTTTTCCGTGAAGATTCCATTTTTATGGAAGATGATTTGGGTTTATTGTGAACCGTGTTTTAAATGACATTGGTTCTTTAACCTGGTTAAAGACAGGATTACATGTCTAACATTGGATTTCGAACTGTATGGTTGATCTCTGCTAATATATATCTGTTTGGTGGCGGAGAATTTATTCTCTTGCTTAACACCCTTCTCTAAGACGTACGAGCTTAGAAGTTATATATCGGCAGAAATCAACAGTATGGTGTAGATTGTCGATGCGACATGTTTGTGTTTCCAAAGTTAAATAATCATTAATATTGATTTTTGGGAAGATTAAAACTAAGTGGAGTTTAATGAATCTTTAATTAGATTGAAATAGGGATTGATAATTTAAATTATTAAATTTGGGAAATGATCGAGAATGGAGTGTCACCGGTTTAGCTCCTAGTGATAGTTAATTCTTTAATTAGATTTGAACGTGAAATGATAATTTAATTTACTGATAACACCGTGGTGTTAGATATGGAGTACGACCAGTTTTGGATGTATATGTTGGGATTGGGAAATAAAATAAAGGACTACTTCGGTAAGGATCGCTAATCCCAACTAGTTTGGAAAACATTAATATGGTTTGAATGATATCGTAAGGAAGATTAAAGAATAAATTTCAAAGAATTTATCTTTGATAAAATTAATGGGAACATTTCCCAAAAGATATGAATATTTAAACAAAAGAATATTCAGAATTGGAATAAGGCGTATGTTGTGCTTTTGTAGCACATGTTTATTATATACGCGAGTTATTCGGAAACGCCGCGTTTATACCCATTCTGAATAACTGATTCGAGGATATGTCGACGATGAAGACTGTGGTTGAAGACTCTTCACATCGTTTGGATGATTATTGATGTCTTGATCGGGATGTACGCCCAAGACAAGACAATAAGTGGTTATCGTCAATACGTACTTGGAAATCGACCGGATATGCGAGGACCGCTCTCCTGTATTGGACATATGGGACGAGGAATAATGTGCATCGGTTTCGTTCAGACCTAGAACGAACTTGTAAATGGATGTGTGTCTCACATTGGATTTTATTCTATGTTAATTGATCTCTATTAAATATATATCTGTTTGGCGGTGGAGAATTTATCCTCTTGCTTAATGCCCTTCTCTGAGACGTACGAGCTCAGAGGTTATATACCACTAGACATCAGTCGCATGGCGTGAATTGTCTGTGTGGCATGCAGAGATGCAGCGATCAAGGCTTCTGTTGAAAAGCAGAATCTTGTGGTTGATGATCAAAGCACGGCTTTAATGTAGCGCAGTTTTGTGTAAAGCGTTAATTCCTGAGCCTTACACCTCGGTATGAGTCAAAAAGAAGATAAGGGATGTAGTGAGAACATGACATTTCTTTCTAGCTATGGGTGGTGTCATGGTATGGAGCCCAGACATTTATTATTTTTACCTATGTGGTTGTTGGATTGAAAGGCGCCTCGATTATATCGGTTACTACGGAGCCGATGGACAGCACCGATAGGACCGGGAAACGTGTGTTCATGAATAATTAATCCTCAAACGTAAGGGATGACCAACACTGCAGGATCCAGGGGTTGGCCAGAGTGTGCAGTCCCGAGACATTGGCTAGAGTGTCTCGCAGCGGTTAGGAGTACATCCCTTGCCTAGACCCATGACGGAAATCCAATTTCCAATACGTAACATTTCGGTTTTGATTATAGAGCCTAGTATTGGCGACATGATAGATGGTACCCATCCCGCCTATGATTGATACATTCATATTTGAAGTTGTTTATACACTATGCACTTATAATAGTATCAAATTATTTGTTTTAAATGTACCAAGCAAGTTGGGCTATTAAAAGTGAAAAAACCTACCATTTGGCTTGCGTTACATTGAGTGATGGGACCAAGGTCTTATAATAGCTTCATTTTTCGAAAAATCATTGCGCTATTTGTTTTATGCACTGGTATTCTTGGGGGGAAACTCGCTCCGTGTTATACGGTGTGACGACCCAAACTTCCCCGTAAAGGAAAGCCTGGTGTAAAGGCCCGCAAATCCGTAAAATCTGAGTTGACTAAATACCACATACGTCCAACCCAAATTGCACAGAAATACGAATATTAATAGAAAGAAGTTAGAGGATGAGAAATAGAAAGAAAGAAAAATTAGAATAGAAGAAGAAGAACAGACACACAACACAGAATCTCACATCGCAGCAGAATAAAATATAATATATAACAACATTTGAAATACAAAATTTGACTGTATATACATAACATTATCATCAGAGTACAACATTTACAATAAAGCGGAAATAACACTAGATAACTAACGTTGAAGCCTCCTGCTCCAAGCTCCTCCAAATATCTAGAAACACCTGAACTACTTGACTGCCCGTACAAATTTAGGCACCCAAGAGTTTAGGTAAAACAAAATAAACTCCGGGTCAGTCATGAGACTGGTATGAGTAAACAATTTTAAAACAGCTCGAGAAAATAAACTATAACTCATAAGACCACGCCGTATAACACGAAACGGGTTTTTCCCTTATGAGAATCCAAAATGATCTTTATATCAAAACTCTTTTGATATTATAATAGTGTCTAAATCACATAAATAGAAATCTAGTGGAACGCTTGCATCTCACGTTCCACATATATTATATACAATCAAAACCGCAAGCACTTATTGGATATTGGGTTCTGACTTTGACAAGGTATGGAACCACCTTCCGCTGGTGTATCTCTAGAGGAGAATACACCGAGTTCAACAAGAACATCTTGCAACTCAGCGACACATGACCGACCACTCATTTCGCTTTAGTGTATCAAATGTATATCACCAACGGTTGGGATCAACAACCGTTTCCCAAATGGGACAACATCAAATAGAATAAGGAATTAAATGAATCTCTAGATAGGTGATGATTCACCCTAATGGAAGCTACCAACATAGCCATGCTGCCTTCCCGATTTTTGTCATTTCCCGGTTGTTAAGGCCAGAGGCTACGATTATTGTAACACCCCACTTCCGTTAAGGTCACTCGCAAAGGGAATGCCTTAACTTCGGTGGAACGTTATAAGTAAACAGAACAGAAATTTACAAGATAGATAAAATAGCACTTAAAAAAATTTATAATTTTATTGCAGCAGAAACATAAATAATTTTGGTTACATCTTTCAAAACCACAATATCAGAATTCAGGTACATAAATATCGGTTTTGTACAAAAGCCATCAGAATGCATAGTTTTTATAAAGCCATAATCCCCAACATAAACTGCCATGGAAAGATAGAGTCAAATCCAAGCAATACTTCAAACACTTCAAGCAGAGAGAATCTTAATCAAGCTCCTACGTTTCCACCCTGAGCACCTAGGGGGGTGGGGGACGGAAAGAAAAGAAGTGAAACAAACTAGGTCAGACATAAGTCTGGTGAGTCCAGTGACTTTCAGTATATAAACAGATAATATCATGACATGTAAATAAAACTGGATGAGAGATAACTGTGTTAACAGAAGAAACATAATGATATAGGGTAAGCTAAGCTCCTTACTTAGTTTTCACTTCTCTGCACTAATACTAGTATAATAGAATTAGGTGTTGTCTTATTGTTTAAACAGAAAACAGAATGATCTCTGCGGAAACACGATGCTAGTAATGGGCCTTTACCACCCGAACAGAGATAGACGGTACAGAAACATAATATTAAAAATGGGCCTTTACCACCCGAACAGAGACAGAAGGTACAGAAACAGAATGCTAATAATGGGCCTTTACCACCCCAGTTAATGGGCCTTTACCAACCCAACAGAGACAGACGTATAGAAACAGAAGCAGGAACAGAATCAGAAATGGAAACAGAATATTAAAATTAGGTGTACACTAGTAATGGGCCTTTACCACCCAAACAGACAGTACCACACAGAAACAGACAGGTGTTACAACCCCAACAGAGACAGACGATACCCCAACAAAAACAGACAGAACTAAGTGTACCCTAAATTCTACCCCAAGCGATCGGCTCCCTAATACATAAATACCATGTGCCGGCCCCACAGAAGGGTGTATCACTCCCTAAAGTGGCAACCTATAGAC
This sequence comes from Allium sativum, assembly GCA_030737875.1. Classification (NCBI taxonomy): domain Eukaryota; kingdom Viridiplantae; phylum Streptophyta; class Magnoliopsida; order Asparagales; family Amaryllidaceae; genus Allium; species Allium sativum. The sequence goes on along the minus strand of CM060913.1, from coordinate 174,670,022 downwards.
ACAGACCTATTTACAGATGTCACGGTGTCTTACATCCTCAGAGCAGACCGGATCCATGCATGCACATGACCCGGTTGGAATGCACCATCAGCACCCCCTGCCATTATCAAAGTGAACCTCTTACAATTAGTTCAGTAAGCGTGCCCGGAACCCTCTTAGTGTTGGGTCATAGTTTTGATACCAGAAAGGGTTACTGACTAATATGTGTCCCAAACAACAGATGACACAAGTAATTTGAAATAACCCGTAACTTCCCCGTGAAGGAAAGCACGAATACTTTGAGAACAACACACAAAAGGACGCAAACGGAAGAACATTTCATTGTTATTACGACAATTCCATCAGATACAAGAATATACAGAGTATAAATGAATAAATTACATTCGACAAATATCAGAGATTACAATAAATTACATAGCAGCGGAAAAAATATACAAAACACAACTGAAAGTGATACACGGATACAGAGCTTTCCGAGCATCGTTCCAGCTGTTAATCAGGACCCTGTGAATATAAATCTGCAAAACCAAAACTACTAGCTGCCCGTGTGGAAAATAGGGGCACCCAGAGTTTAGGTTAAAACAATAAACTCCAGGTCAGTCATGTGACTGGTGTGAGAACTAAAACAGTTATTAATTATTATTATTATTTTGTTAGGTAAATCAAGGGACCACGCCGTATAACACGGAACGGGTTTCCTCCTAAGAATACCAGTGCATAAAACAAACAGCGCAATGCTAAATAAAGAAAAATGAAGTTGTTATAAGACCCAGGTCCCATCACACAATGCAACGCAAGCCGGAGGATAGGGTTTTCCCTTATAACAGCCAAAGCATGCTTGATACGTTTAAAACAAATCATTTGATACTATTTTAGGTGCATAGAGTCAAAACAATTTCAATCATAAATATCAATCATAGACGGCATGGGTACCATATATCATGTCGCCATACTAGTTCTACAATTAAAACCGCAATATCACGTATTGGAAATTGGATTCCGTTATGAGCCGAGGCAAGGGGCAAGCTCCTCTCCGCGTTCGAGACACTCTAGCAATGCCTCAGGACCCCACTCTGATCCTTTAGAACCTTCAAGGCCGGTCCTCTCTTACTTTTGAGGATTAATTATTCCTGAACACACGTTTCCCGGTCCTTACAGACCTATATCCGAGGCGCCTCATATCCAACAACCACACAGGTGAAAATTATATAAATGTCAGGGCTGGTAGGTCACTGACACCACCCTAGCTAGAAAGAAACGTCGTGCACTCCTTGGGTCCGTATCCCGTTTTTGACTCATACCGAGGTGTGAGGCTCGCGAATTCACGTTATGCACAAAGCTACGCCACACAGGCCGTGCTTTGATCATCAACCACAAGACTTTGCTTTTCAACAGAAGCCTTGATCAATTGCCACTTACGCGTGCCACATTGGCAATTCACTCCATGCGACTGATGTCCATCGATATACAACCTCTGAGCTCGTACGTTTCAGAGAAGGGCGTTAAGCAAGGGAATAAATTCTCCGCCGCCAAACAGATGTATATTTAATAGAGATCAATCAACACAGAATAAAATCCAGTGTCAGACACACAATCCATTTACAAGTTCGTTCTGGGTCTGAACTAAACCGGAGGCACTTTCCTCGCATATCCATCCATCTCCAGGTACGTCTGGACGATCACCAACTGATTCCCTCATCCTGGGTGTACAGCCCAATCAAGATCATCAGTAATCACCCAAACGATGTGAAGACTTCCGGTCTTCTACCACCGTCTTCATCTTCGACATCTCGTCGAATCGGTTATTCAGAATGGGTATAAACCCGGCCTTCCTGAATAACCCACGTATATGATAAACAAATGTTACACAAACACAACGAACGCCTCATTCCAATTCAGAATATTCTTTTGTTCACAAAATCACATTCTTAGGGAAAGGTTCCCATTAATTTTATCAAAGATAAATTCTTCTAAATTTATTCTTTAATCTTCCTTTGGATATCATTTCAAACTAGTCGGGATTAACGAACCACACCGAAGTAATTATTTATTTTATTTCCCAATCCCAACCTATATATCCCATGGAGCTAAACTGGTGATACTCCATTCCTAACACCACGGTGTTATCGGTAAAATTAATTACCATTTCACGTTCAAATCTAATTAAAGATTTAACTATCGCTTTGGAGCAAAACTGGTGATACTCCATTCTCGATCACCTTTCAAATTTGATAATTTAAATTATCAATTCACATTTTAATCTAATTAAAGATTTCTTAAAACTCCACTTAGTTTTAATCTTCTCAAAAATCAATATTCTGTCTTTAACTGGGTTAAAGAACCAATGTCTTCTAAAACACGATTCACGACAAACCCAAATCACATTTGATATTAAATACAAGGCTTTGAATAGAAAATATATCGGCTTATATTCAATATCAAATTCTGAAACCAACAAATATCGTATTGGGAATAACGATATATAATATATCTTTCAAATTCCCATAACAATATCTGTATAGTCACGAAATCCCACATCGAAATATCCCGAAGATAATTTCGATTCAGCTCCAGTCCAATCCACGTATTGGAAATTATCGATTATTTTCAAAATCACTTTCAAATTCAATTTATTTATTTCAAAAATAAATTGATTTTAATTCTAGTTCAAAACTAGTTCATTTCGATAAAAATCTATTTTTACCTTCTAATGTGGAATTTTCCAGCCCAATTCTTTCCAATTCACATATTATAATTTTACACAAATTATAGATATTTTTAATAATTTTATCAAGGCCCGTACAGTCGATTTCCATCAACGGCCATCGAACTGCACTTACAGCGATCTTTTTCTAATTTGATTTGGACATAATTCCAAATCCAACCGTTAGATTTCAAATTTCTAACATTTATTGGAAAGCTCTTTTCGATACGAACCCAACGGTTCCGGTTTTAGGAGAATCCGACGGTCGGATCTCCCGCAACGTCAATTTGAAATAAATGGTCGAAATTCACGAACTGCCGCGGCGCGGCGCGTTCTATTCAGGCCATTATGTTATATATATATAATATATATAATATATATTTCGTCGATTCCTATTTAAAACGAATTTTATAAATCGTTTTAAATTCGTTTTCAAAACCATTACAACACTATATTCAATTTCAAATTGATTGGATTTCAATTCAACTCGAATTCATTTCCATTTTAATTAATTCGAATTCAAATTCGTTTCAATTCAAATTGATTTCAATTTAATTTCGATTCGAATTCAATTAAATTTCAGTTCGTTTTCAATTCAACTCGAATTTGTTTTATATTCAATTCCATTCGAAGTCCTTTTATATTCAATTCAAATTCGTTTTCTTTTTAATTCGAATTTGCTATAATATTCATTTCAATTTGAATAAAATCGATATAAAGGTCATTCACGTCAAAATGGCGCAAAACTAATCAACACAGCTTTATATTTTTCAAAAACTTCTTTATTCTATTCAACAAATGAGTATTTATCCCATTCAATACATGAATCTATATTTCTTTCAACACACGACTAATCTCAACACATGAGTCCTGTCAACCCCTCACTATTTTTGTTATGTAAAATATTTTATAAAACTATGGTATCTATCGTTTGATTTTTAATTAGACTTCTACTGGGAAGTAGTTTCTAATTTTAAATATGATAAAGATGTAATTTATTTTATTTAAAATATTTTACTCAACACATGAATAGTTTCAACACATGATCAACGTCAACACATGACTATTTTTATATTCAACGCATGAATTTTCTTTTATAATATTCATTGTTCTCCCGATTGGAATGAGGCCCAATCAATCACCATATAATGTTAATTATATGGATTCCATACAACACATGTATACAATAGCATTGAAAAATAATCAATCATCAACCAAAGTGCACTACACTGTATAAGCATCAAATATAGATATCTGACGCTTATAACAGCCTGTCAATCGACCGATCGACATATTTAATAAATCAGGATGAGTGAACTTCAAATTTCATCCCAACACCCGTGTGGGGTTTCAAACAATCAAACACAGATTTTACTTGTGCAGTTGGGCGACGTGTAAAATTTATCGACCCAATCAATATCAGTCAAATCAGTGTATATAAACAAATCGGCCGATTTATTTATAAATATTCATTTATCCACTTTCACGTTAAAAACTATATTTTTAACGATAAAATATTTTATTTCAACACATGAATTTCTATTTAGTTCGTTTACACAATAAAAATGATATTTTTATTTTTCTAACGTATTTTAGAAAATTTCGGCGGCATAACGGCACGATACTAGAAACGGGACGAGGCCTAGCCTTATCCCCGGTCTAGTGAAGGCCCACGCCATTCACACATCAATCAAATCCATTCCATTTCACCAAACAATTCAATTCATACCAATTAGACTAACCAACTACGCAACCAAACAATTTAACAAACAAGCCATCCATGGTCTGTGGATGACGGGTGTCGGGTGCTACTAAGCACCGTCTGCATCCTAGTATATATATATAACTAGAAAAAGAAGTTTAGAGTGAGAAGTTCTCACCGAGGGATCCACTCCTCCTGTTTTCTGAATTTCTGATCGATCTGGATTTCTGTTCTGCTCCCGCTCAATTCCATCGCACTCTTATTCACACTGTTCACGATAAAAATAAGGTTCATATTTTATTTCACTTTTCATATAATAAAAATCATATTTTTATCTTCACTTCGTATATATAAAAATCGAATTTTTAACTTCACTTCATTATAAAAATTATATTTTTATAACTTCTACTATATAAAAGTCATATTTTTAATCTTCACATATAATAAAAATAATATTTTTACATCGTTCACATTCATATAAAGATCGTATTTTTATTATCTGTATAATATAAAAAATCATATTTTTATTATCTATACTATATAAAATTATTTTTCTAACTTACCACTCGAATAAAAATTATATTTTTACTTCACTATTTTCTATATAAAGATCTCGCCTTTTCAACTATAAAAACTTCACCCTTACAAAAATATAGATTTCCTCGTTATGAAAATCACCACCTTATTTCAACGTATATAAAATAAAAATCAGATTTTTATTTCGCTACATATACAAAGGTGATATTTTTATATTCTCTATCCTATAAAGATTATATTTTTAATACTTTAAAAATATAAAAATCATATTTTTAATATTTCTATATAGTAAAGATTATATTTTTAATACTTTAAAAATATAAAAATCATATTTTTATCACTTTAAAAATACGAAGATCATACCTTTTACCAAATTAAATCTTTTTCTAATCAGAATTAAATCTTTTTCTAATCAGTTTCTTTTTAAAATCGAAATCAGTTTTAAATATTTTAAAATCGAAATCAGTTTTAAATCTTTAATCGCAATTTTCAGATTAAAATAAAAATAAAATAAAGTAAAAAAAACTTACTGTATCTCGAAGAAGGGGGGGCGTTGATGTCGGCGGCAGGAGGAGGAGAAGGAGAAGAAGGCGGCGCGGCACGTTGTAGGGGAGGCGGCGGCGGGGCTCTGGGCGGAGGCTGGAGGAAGAAGGAGGAGGGGAAGAAGGTGGAGCGGGGTCGCCTGGGGGCGCTGCGACATCGGCGAAGGTGGGGGTTCGGAGGTGTGTTGATCGAAGGGAGGGAGAAACGAGAGCAAGGTGCGGTGGCGTTGGCCACCCGTGGCGGTGGCGGTTAATCCCCCCCCCCCCCCCCCCCGTCGCCCCTGTCGTCTTTCTTTTTTTTTCTTCCGAAATGAATTTGAGAAAAAGGGGGGGCAGCGGGTAAAAGGGAAAGTTTAATTTTTTTTATTATTATTAATTATTTTATTTTTCAAAAAGTTGACTTTCACATACGATCTCGAAACGAGGCCCACCGCCTGTCGTCCATAACGTATTACCCCCATTCCGAACACAATGGGATATGTATCGTAGGCTGATTCGGCTGTTACAATCAGTTTCCGTTAAATTTACATTTAAATCACTATTTTGAATTTTAAACGTACATTTCAAATTACCGGGGTCACATACTAACTAGAAAAATTCCAGAAAAATATTTTCTAGCTCCGTATTGGCGATACGGTCCTAACAAAACTAATTTCGTCGAATTCCGAGACCGTTGGAAAAATGGCCAATTTCCAGTCGATTAAAATCAACTGAAACTGGTCAAACGCGTTTTCCTTTGCCACGCTCACATATTGATTCGAAAAATTATGAAATTTGAAACCTAGCAATAATTTAACATCACGGATCCAACAAAAGTGGTTTCGTCGAAATCCGAGGTCGTTTGCAAAATGTCCATTTTTAAGGGCTTGAATTCCATAGCGACTATTCAGAATTTTCAACTGGACATATCTTTTGATTCCCGCTATGAAATCTTGATTTTTCGGATTCGTTGGAAAGATATTCACAATTAGATTCCATTATTTTTGGTTTCACTAAAATCCGGATTGTTCTGCACCCGGTACATTCAATTGAAGTTTGAAATCGAATTATCGAACTACCGCGCCATTTTCACTTCTATTTATAATTATATATAATTATTTATATTCAAACGACGACGCATATAATATATACGTTCTAGTTCTATTCAAAATAAATTTCTCGTCGATATTATTTAAAATAATTCATTTTAAATATTCAAAATTCGTTAAAATTGCCAAAATAAAAATTTCAAACTGGCTCGCATTTTACGGGTTGTTACAATCTCCCCCACTTAAAACTTTTCGTCCCCGAAAAGGAACAAAGTCGAAAGTGGTTTGATTATTCAGCTCTACGATCGATCAGGCTTCCATTCTCCAACTTTTCAGTTTCTGAGAATTTTCAAAATTTCAAAAATTTGGCTAACACCCTAAATTTTCGAAAAATTTCGCCATAACCTCCCCTGCACCGGGAGCATCGGAGAATTTCAAATAGCTTCCCCGGTCCTTCAGATCTCAAAAAGAAAAAGAAAAAGCCAAGCGGCTAGCCAATAGGCTCATAAAATCATCATCACCCAAACAAAACAGTAAATTATAGTAAACATGTACCTATTTGTCGGGCAAACAAATTTTATTCTCTGCTCTAGCCTCCTTGCTATGACCTGTTCAATGTAAGTATATGTATATGCATGCAAATGCGACCAATTTTCAATACAATTCAATATTTGGTTCAATTAGGCTAAATGGTTAAAAATTAGCAAACAAATAAACAAACAACACAAACATCAATCAATTAGTGAATTAGAGTTTCAAATTCATAATTTTGATACATATACAAAAAATCATGTTTTGATGCCAATTCACAACAAAGTGTTCTAACTATACAAGTTTTGGTTCTCACACCAGTCTAATGGAAATATATAGATATCACACCTTCGAAACACGAACATAAATACTGATGATGTGGCCACATCATCAGAATTATCCCCGGGTGTCTAGAATGTGACTCTATATCTACCCAGTATATTAAAACTTCGACTATACGTTCATGACGCGTATACGCGAAATCTTTATATACTCGATTGTCCATATTCAAAATAAATAAATATTCAAATACGTATAAAGCGATTTAAATTTTAAAACAAAATTGTTTTCATTTGAAAAATATACTCTTCCCATTCGTTCTTGGATACTCCTGATCCTATCTCTAACGAGTCATTCTAATTGGATATTACTAATCCAATATCTGATGAATTCTTTCGTATGGTTCTAATGTGTCTTCTTCTCGAGCTCTGTAAACCAAAGCTCCGATACCAACTGAAAGAACCCGTAACTTCCCCGTGAAGGAAAGCACGAATACTTTGAGAACAACACACAAAAGGATGCAAATGGAAGAACATTTCATTGTTATTACGACAATTCCATCAGATACAAGAATATACAGAGTATAAATGAATAAATTACATTCGACAAATATCAGAGATTACAATAAATTACATAGCAGCGGAAAAAATATACAAAACACAACTGAAAGTGATACACGGATACAGAGCTTTCCGAGCATCGTTCCAGCTGTTAATCAGGACCCTGTGAATATAAATCTGCAAAACCAAAACTACTAGCTGCCCGTGTGGAAAATAGGGGCACATAGAGTTTAGGTTAAAACAATAAACTCCAGGTCAGTCATGTGACTGGTGTGAGAACTAAAACAATTATTAATTATTATTATTATTTTGTTAGGTAAATCAAGGGACCACGCCGTATAACACGGAACGGGTTTCCTCCCAAGAATACCAGTGCATAAAACAAACAGCGCAATGCTAAATAAAGAAAAATGAAGCTGTTATAAGACCCAGGTCCCATCACACAATGCAACGCAAGCCGGAGGATAGGGTTTTCCCTTATAACAGCCAAAGCATGCTTGATACGTTTAAAACAAATCATTTGATACTATTTTAGGTGCATAGTGTCAAAACAATTTCAATCATAAATATCAATCATAGACGGCATGGGTACCATATATCATGTCGCCATACTAGTTCTACAATTAAAACCGCAATATCACGTATTGGAAATTGGATTCCGTCATGAGCCGAGGCAAGGGGCAAGCTCCTCTCCGCGTTCGAGACAATCTAGCAATGCCTCAGGACCCCACTCTGATCCTTTGGAACCTCCAAGGCCGGTCCTCTCTTACTTTTGAGGATTAATTATTCCTGAACACACGTTTCCCGGTCCTTACAGACCTATATCCGAGGCGCCTCATATCCAGCAACCACACAGGTGAAAAGTATATAAATGTTAGGGCTGGTAGGTCACTGACACCACCCTAGCTAGAAAGAAACGTCGTGCACTCCTTGGGTCCGTATCCCGTTTTTGACTCATACCGAGGTGTGACGCTCGTGAATTCACGTTATGCACAAAGCTACGCCACACAGGCCGTGCTTTGATCATCAACCACAAGACTTTGCTTTTCAACAGAAGCCTTGATCAATTGCCACTTACGCGTGCCACATTGGCAATTCACTCCATGCGACTGATGTCCATCGATATACAACCTCTGAGCTCGTACGTCTTAGAGAAGGGCGTTAAGCAAGAGAATAAATTCTCCGCCGCCAAACAGATGTATATTTAATAGAGATCAATCAACACAGAATAAAATCCAGTGTTAGACAAACAATCCATTTACATGTTCGTTCTGGGTCTGAACGAAACCGGAGGCACTTTCCTCGCATATCCATCCATCTCCAGGTACGTCTGGACGATCACCAACTGATTCCCTCATCCTGGGTGTACAGCCCAATCAAGATCATCAGTAATCACCCAAACGATGTGAAGACTTCCGGTCTTCTACCACCGTCTTCATCTTCGACATCTCGTCGAAACGGTTATTCAGAATGGGTATAAACCCGGCCTTCCTGAATAACCCACGTATATGATAAACAAATGTTACACAAACACAACGAACGCCTCATTCCAATTCAGAATATTCTTTTGTTCACAAAATCACATTCTTAGGGAAAGGTTCCCATTAATTTTATCAAAGATAAATTCTTCTAAATTTATTCTTTAATCTTCCTTTGGATATCATTTCAAACTAGTCGGGATTAACGAACCACACCGAAGTAATTATTTATTTTATTTCCCAATCCCAACCTATATATCCCATGGAGCAAAACTGGTGATACTCCATTCCTAACACCACGGTGTTATCGGTAAAATTAATTACCATTTCACGTTCAAATCTAATTAAAGATTTAACTATCGCTTTGGAGCAAAACTGGTGATACTCCATTCTCGATCACCTTTCAAATTTGATAATTTAAATTATCAATTCACATTTTAATCTAATTAAAGATTTCTTAAAACTCCACTTAGTTTTAATCTTCTCAAAAATCAATATTCTGTCTTCAACTGGGTTAAAGAACCAATGTCTTCTAAAACACGATTCACGACAAACCCAAATCACATTTGATATTAAATACAAGGCTTTGAATAGAAAATATATCGGCTTATATTCAATATCAAATTCTGAAACCAAAAAATATCGTATTGGGAATAACGATATATAATATATCTTTCAAATTCCCATAACAATATCTGTATAGTCACGAAATCTCACATCGAAATATCCCGAAGATAATTTCGATTCAGCTCCAGTCCAATCCACGTATTGGAAATTATCGATTATTTTCAAAATCACTTTCAAATTCAATTTATTTATTTCAAAAATAAATTGATTTTAATTCTAGTTCAAAACTAGTTCATTTCGATAAAAATCTATTTTTACCTTCTAATGTGGAATTTTCCAGCCCAATTCTTTCCAATTCACATATTATAATTTTACACAAATTATAGATATTTTTAATTATTTTATCAAGGCCCGTATAGTCGATTTCCATCAACGGCCATCGAACTGCACTTACAGCGACCTTTTTCGAATTTGATTTGGACATAATTCCAAATCCAACCGTAAGATTTCAAATTTCTAACATTTATTGGAAAGCTCTTTTCGATACGAACCCAACGGTTCCGGTTTTAGGAGAATCCGACGGTCGGATCTCCCGCAACGTCAATTTGAAATAAATGGTCGAAATTCACGAACTGTCGCGGCGCGGCGCGTTCTATTCAGGCCATTATGTTATATATATAATATATATAATATATATTTCGTCGATTCCTATTTAAAACGAATTTTATAAATCGTTTTAAATTCGTTTTCAAAACCATTACCACACTATATTCAATTTCAAATTGATTGGATTTCAATTCAACTCGAATTCATTTCCATTTTATTTAATTCGAATTCAAATTCGTTTCAATTCAAATTGATTTCAATTTAATTTCGATTCGAATTCAATTAAATTTCAGTTCGTTTTCAATTCAACTCGAATTTGTTTTATATTCAATTCCATTCGAAGTCCTTTTATATTCAATTCAAATTCGTTTTCTTTTCAATTCGAATTTGCTATAATATTCATTTCAATTTGAATAAAATCGATATAAAGGTCGTTCACGTCAAAATGGCGCAAAACTAATCAACACGGCTTTATATTTTTCAAAAACTTCTTTATTCTATTCAACAAATGAATATTTATCCCATTCAACACATGAATCTATATTTCTTTCAACACACGACTAATCTCAACACATGAGTCCTGTCAACCCCTCACTATTTTTGTTATGTAAAATATTTTATAAAACTATGGTATCTATCGTTTGATTTTTAATTATACTTCTACTGGGAAGTAGTTTCTAATTTTAAATATGATAAAGATGTAATTTATTTTATTTAAAATATTTTACTCAACACATGAATAGTTTCAACACATGATCAACGTCAACACATGACTATTTTTATATTCAACGCATGAATTTTCTTTTATAATATTCATTGTTCTCCCGATTGGAATGAGGCCCAATCAATCACCATATAATGTTAATTATATGGATTCCATACAACACATGTATATAATAGCATTGAAAAATAATCAATCATCAACCAAAGTGCACTACACTGTATAAGCATCAAATATAGATATCTGACGCTTATAACAGCCTGTCAATCGACCGATCGACATATTTAATAAATCAGGATGAGTGAACTTCAAATTTCATCCCAACACCCGTGTGGGGTTTCAAACAATCAAACACAGATTTTACTTGTGCAGTTGGGCGACGTGTAAAATTTATCGACCCAATCAATATCAGTCAAATCAGTGTATATAAACAAATCGGCCGATTTGTTTATAAATATTCATTTATCCACTTTCACGTTAAAAACTATATTTTTAACGATAAAATATTTTATTTCAACACATGAATTTCTATTTAGTTCGTTTACACAATAAAAATGATATTTTTATTTTTCTAACGTATTTTAGAAAATTTCGGCGGCATAACGGCACGATACTAGAAACGGGACGAGGCCTAGCCTTATCCCCGGTCTAGTGAAGGCCCACGCCATTCACACATCAATCAAATCCATTCCATTTCACCAAACAATTCAATTCAAACCAATTAGACTAACCAACTACGCAACCAAACAATTTAACAAACAAGCCATCCATGGTCTGTGGATGACGGGTGTCGGGTGCTACTAAGCACCGTCTGCATCCTAGTATATATATATAACTAGAAAAAGAAGTTTAGAGTGAGAAGTTCTCACCGAGGGATCCACTCCTCCTGTTTTCTGAATTTCTGATCGATCTGGATTTCTGTTCTGCTCCCGCTCAATTCCATCGCACTCTTATTCACACTGTTCACGATAAAAATAAGGTTCATATTTTATTTCACTTTTCATATAATAAAAATCATATTTTTATCTTCACTTCGTATATATAAAAATCGAATTTTTAACTTCACTTCATTATAAAAATTATATTTTTATAACTTCTACTATATAAAAGTCATATTTTTAATCTTCACATATAATAAAAATAATATTTTTACATCGTTCACATTCATATAAAGATCGTATTTTTATTATCTGTATAATATAAAAAATCATATTTTTATTATCTATACTATATAAAATTATTTTTCTAACTTACCACTCGAATAAAAAATATATTTTTACTTCTCTATTTTCTATATAAAGATCTCGCCTTTTCAACTATAAAAACTTCACCCTTACAAAAATATAGATTTCCTCGTTATGAAAATCACCACCTTATTTCAACGTATATAAAATAAAAATCAGATTTTTATTTCGCTACATATACAAAGGTGATATTTTTATATTCTCTATCCTATAAAGATTATATTTTTAATACTTTAAAAATATAAAAATCATATTTTTAATATTTCTATATAGTAAAGATTATATTTTTAATACTTTAAAAATATAAAAATCATATTTTTATCACTTTAAAAATACGAAGATCATACCTTTTACCAAATTAAATCTTTTTCTAATCAGAATTAAATCTTTTTCTAATCAGTTTCTTTTTAAAATCGAAATCAGTTTTAAATATTTTAAAATCGAAATCAGTTTTACATCTTTAATCGCAATTTTCAGATTAAAATAAAAATAAAATAAAGTAAAAAAAAACTTACTGTATCTCGAAGAAGGGGGGCGTCGATGTCGGCGGCAGGAGGAGGAGAAGGAGAAGAAGGCGGCGCGGCACGTTGTAGGGGAGGCGGCGGCGGGGCTCTGGGCGGAGGCCGGAGGAAGAAAGAGGAGGGGAAGAAGGTGGAGCGGGGTCGCCTGGGGGCGCTGCGACATCGGCGAAGGTGGGGGTTCGGAGGTATGTCGATCGAAGGGAGGGAGAAACGAGAGCGAGGTGCGGTGGCGGCGGCGGTGGCGGTTAATCCACCCCCCCCCCCTTCGCCCCTGTCGTCTTTCTTTTTTTTTTCTTCCGAAATGAATTTGAGAAAAAGGGGGGGGCAGCGGGTAAAATGGAAAGTTTAATTTTTTTTTATTATTAATTATTTTATTTTTCAAAAAGTTGACTTTCACATACGACCTCGAAACGAGGCCCACCGCTTGTCGTCCATAGCGTATTACCCCCATTCTGAACACAATGGGATATGTATCATAGGCTGATTCGACTGTTACAATCAGTTTCCGTTAAATTTACATTTAAATCACTATTTTGAATTTTAAACGTACATTTCAAATTACCGGGTTCACATACTAACTAGAAAAATTCCAGAAAAATATTTTCTAGCTCCGTATTGGCGATACGGTCCTAACAAAACTAATTTCGTCGACCGTTGGAAAAATGGCCAATTTCCAGTCGATTAAAATCAACTGAAACCGGTCAAACGCGTTTTCCTTTGCCACGCTCACATATTGATTCGAAAAATTATGAAATTTTAAACTTAGCAATAATTTAACATCACGGATCCAACAAAAGTGGTTTCGTCGAAATTCGAGGTCGTTTGCAAAATGTCCATTTTTAAGGGCCTGAATTCCATAGCGACTATTCAGAATTTTCAACTGGACATATCTTTTGATTCCCGTTATGAAATCTTGATTTTTTGGATTCGTTGGAAAGATATTCACAATTAGATTCCATTATTTTTGGTTTCACTAAAATCCGGATTGTTCTGCACCCGGTACATTCAATTGAAGTTTGAAATCGAATTATCGAACTACCGCGCCATTTTCAATTCTATTTATAATTATATATAATTATTTATATTCAAACGACGACGCATATAATATATACGTTCTAATTCTATTCAAAATAAATTTCTCGTCGATATTATTTAAAATAATTCATTTTAAATATTCAAAATTCGTTAAAATTGCCAAAATAAAAATTTCAAACTGGCTCGCATTTTACGGGTTGTTACATAATTACCCCTCCTAACCTTGTGTCCCCAGACTAACAGATTTCAGATTAACTTGTTTACAGATTTCAGATGTACAAAGTTCAGATTAACTAGTTTTCAGATCAGACATACAAGTTAACAGGTTTTCAGACTAATGGATCAGATGTACAGGTTTACAAGTTCTCCGACTAATGGATCAGATATACAGATTAACAGACTTACAGATTGTTTTACCTAACTTTGTATTGGGCCTATAGATTTTCAAATGGGTTTATTAGATTCATTAGTCTAGTTGTTATAACCCTATCCATCCAACACGTTTTAGGTATCACAATTATCTTAGATTTGCATTAATTAAATATTAATGCACAGACCTCTCGCATTAGGTCGGTAGCTTGTGGCCGCTGGAAGTGCCAGGCGGTTCCGGGCAGACTTCTGCCATAAGCCAGACCTAACCTCGTGTCTAAGCTTCTTTATGCCTACGACCTCTCACATTAGACTGACAATTTGCGGTTGCTGGTTAAGCCGGTTGGGTCCGGGCAGGCTTCTACCACAAACAGAGTCTAACCTCATGTCTCAGCATTCTTATTTTTAACTAAAGTATTAATTCACAGATTATGTCAATATCAGACTAATTATGTCAATTCAACAAATTAACTTCTTTACAAGTCACAACAGATTATTTAAAGTTCTATTAACATTTTTTGCTCAATTTTAGATCGAGCCTACAGATTACATACCCAAATTATCGTATTCAGTTTTCAACAGATTTAGCAGATTAGGCAACTTAATAGATTTAATCATCCCTTAAAATTCCATTGACATACCTCGCCCAATTATAAAATCATGCCTAATTTTACATGCCCAAATTACGGTTATAATTCAAAATATAACATATGCCCAAACTTTGTTAAACTTACATAGTACAGAATATTCTCCAAACCCCAAATTCGCAACAATAACAATTATGTCCAAAACTTGATTTATATGCCAATTTCATATTTTGTTGTTCATGCCAATTTTAGGTTCAGTATGTCAAATTACATATTCCATATGTTAAATTACCCCAAATTGCATCCTAACAGTCATGCCATACTACATGTTCCAAATTATAGTCTCTGATTTCAGCGTATACCAAATATCCAAAAATCCCCATTTAGTCGTATTCACATTTAATAGTTATCCTATTAAAATATAGATATTTACGCCTAAGTCATATATAAATAATTCTCCTTTTTTTTCAAGTCACAGATCATGATATAAGATATGCCCAAACCTAGATCTTAAATTATAACATGCATTTTGTCCCCAAAATCAAATCTTGAATTATAACATATGTTGTGTTCTCAAATCAGTCATAAATCAGCTATGTCCAATTATGCATCGTTCAATATTTTCCCAAATTGAGCGTTCGTGCGTTCTTCTCTTATGAGAATTTGGCTCAGGCTCATGATAGCCTGGCTATAAACAAAAAGGAGAAAAGAGGGAACAGATACAGAACAGTCACAATAATATTAACAAGATAGATCCACAGAAAAGTAGACCCGATAAATCAAAGTATGCATAACCTCAGATCCAGATTCACAAAAATGTCAAGATAATAATTAAATTTCATATATGAAAATAACTGTACTCACAAATTGGGGTTTAAAAAAGAGAAGAACAGTTCTAAGATCTGATTTTCTGGAGTTGATTTAGCTTTCCTTTGATGTAGGCGTTGATTTGTTATCTTTATCTTCACTTTTGAATTGATTGATTTTGTGGAGGCTAGGTCACTTTAGGTTTTAGGAGCATGGAGGCACCATTCCACTTTGTTAATGAATTAGGGTTTAGGTTTAGCTATGTATATATAGATGTCTAGGATCGATTAGAGCTCTTAGATTAACCCAGAAACCATCAGGACCACTCAGATGCCACATCGCCCTTAGGGCGAATCGGGCCACGAGTTGACAGTCAAACACCCTGGATCGACCCCTAGTCCACCCAGCAGGGCTCGGGTCGACTCCAAAAATGGTGCGTTTCGGCTATTCGCCCCCCCCCCCCCCCCGATTCGCTGTTTTGAACTTTTTTTGAATATTTATTTATTTAATTATATATATATATATATATATATATATATATATATATATTTCTCTCATATGCATACAAACTTCAAGGCTTAATAACATCTTCATAAGGTATCCGTTTTTTGCAAACCAAATGTCTATCTTGACCAATTTTGAAACGAACATAATAGCGCAACCCATTTCACTTAATTCTTCTTCTGAAAATTAAGTATACTTTAATTTGTGAATTTTAATGTTATAAAATTACGGGGTGTTACAATTATTTTCCATTCATTTATAACACGATCACTTTGAATGCCACATTATCAGATCCGTCAATCATTAATTGGGTTTTCACAAGTATTCTAGATATTATGCTAAGGGAATAAATCCATTGCCACCATATATATTTGTACAGTCCAACATAAGCGATCATTGGAAATATTCTATCAGACATTCGTCCATATACGTTCGTTCTGGGACTGAACGAAACCGAAGGCACTATTCCGTACATCCATCCTAGGCAATCTTTTTACCTAGGACTTATACAACAGCCCTTGCGCTTTACTCCGTCTTCAATTTTCTTTGGCATATGTGATTCGCAACGCTTATGCCAATACAGAGTGGTTCTTTGGATAAGAATCCAACCGGTCTCTCCATATTAACAACGTTAAAATGGTCAAAACTTTGATAGTCAGTGATTTAACTATCAAATGAAAAATGTCCGTGTACACACAACGATCTTATTCCCAAATGGAATTATTGATCAAATCATCAAACATATATATATATATGTTTATATTCATATTTCCTTATTTTCTATGTTTAGAAAATATATGTTATTAACTCTGGAAAACATTCCCATTGCATATTTACATATCACTATTCTTCCACATCTATCAGACTCTAACTGGAACTATAAGAGAACAACTTCCTAAGTATAAACCCCGAAGGCCGAAACCAACATCAGATCGATACTCAAAAAGTCGTTCAACTCAACTAATTTCCAGTCGGTTTTTAATTCTGCTTAACTCTATTTCTTTAACTCCATTTGATTAACTTCTTATCAACTCGACATTTTAAATCTGCAAATCATTTGCTTTTAAATCATCGTTCACTTTAAAACGTATATCTCCTAGGATTTTATTTATAAAATTCCTTTTCATTTATAATATTCTTTTTTAAGTTCGTTTCATTATCGAATTCTATATGTATCGATATATCGGTTTCTAGTTTATCAAATCTTCTTAAAAATATTCTAACTCCTTAAATTTCCGGAAAAATTCGCCATAACCTCCATTGTACGGGGAGCATCGGGAAAATCCCCAAACCGCCACACAGGCCTCTCCAATCAAAAAGAAAAAGGGAAAGCCAAGCGGCTAGCCGATACGGAGCATAAAATCTCATATTCAAATTAAATACATATCTTTTTGTCGAGCATTCTATTTATATATCTTCATTAACTTCATTCCAAACCTGTCTCATGTATATTCATACATTTCTAGTTCATTTCAACTTAATCCAATTGTTTTAACTCAACTCGTTAGTAAATTCGCTAATCAACTCTTTTGTCTATTTCACTTTCATATTTGAATATAACATGCTCAAAAATATTTCAACTTACTTATAAACTAATTAAATTATAATTTGAATTCAAGTTTCATATTCGATTTAACTTCTATTTAACTAAATTCGAATTAACCGAATTCAAATCATAAATCCTTACAGATTTATTTTAGTTCAATTTATATTCTGAACATCAGAATAAATCCCATCGTTTATTTCTTTAAAACGATTTCCCCATTTCTACTTTTAAATTCACATTTGAATTTAAATATTCAAACTATCCAATGATAATTTTTCCACTTTATTTATAAACACTGTTTATAATTTCATTTCAATTATCTGATTATCCAATGAAAATCAATCTATTTTATTTATAAACACTATTTATAAATTCACTTCAATTTCTTGTATTATTTAATTTATAAACATTGTTTATAAAATCGATACTTGTTTTATTTATTTTCAAAACATGTAAATATTTTTAGCCCATTCAAATTCAAATTCTATTTTAGAAAATAGAATTTTCCTTTTTAAATTTCAAAATCTCTTTCACGATATTTTTATGAATCAACATTCAGACCCAGTTCTATTTCAAACAATCAAAACACCCCATTGCAAATCGTAGGATATCTAACACATATATATGATAATATATGTGAAACAACAACAATAATAATATTTTTTAGGAATCCAGTTGGACCCCTCCAACCTGTTTTCCTGCATCCACAGACGTTAGTCAACATAGTAATACCCATCCTGCTTCGTGGCAGGATATCGCGGTATAGAAGGTCATCCAATATCATAGTGTGGGGCGTATAGGGTAATCATCCGCTAATGGTACCACGGGCATCCACTAATAATACTGCAGGAATCCAACCACCAAACAAATATATATATAATAGTCACCCTAAATAACTAATATATTTAAAACAACCAGAAAGCATTCAAATAAGCAACAAACAATTATTTTTAACGAATAAAAATAATTCTAAATAAAAGGTGAGTGAGATTTACTCACCGTGATTTATTTCGATGATCTAACATTGGTTTATCTAATTTTAAACCATAGTTTAAAATTAGATAAAAATCCCAGCAAACTTCAAAGCATTTCAGATCTACCCCGATAAGTTGCATATGTTCATTCGGACCCTGGCTTATTGTTGTGCTCAATTCAGATCTAAAGTAAATAAGATATCTCATTTTTATTTTCATGAATTTAAATTATAGTAATTAAATAACTACAACTGTTTAATTAAATAACCTTAGTTAAATTTAAATTAGCTGCTTATACTCCTTCACGGCTGCATTTTCTATACGGTTCCAATGCAATAGATTTCCTTTTCATGAATTCCGATATCCTATAAATGGTTATAGCTTTTTAATGTTTGAATACATTTAAAATATAAATTAAAACTTCATTACTTAAACAAATAAGTTTTTACCTTAACTCAATTTATAATATGCCTTCACTGTTTGTTGTGTCTTCCCTCCTGACGTTCTCCTTTCTTCCATTGTTCATTTACAAACTAAACCCATGCCCTCTCTTTCTTCCATAAACACGAACTCCAGTCTCTTCCCCGAAACCCAGTTCGTAACCCTCCCCAAACTTCCAGTATCGCATCATCAATAAGGATCCCGTCTTCCATCTTCATTATGCAACTACAGGAATTAGTCGCGACTTCGAAGTTTGGCTCTTGCAAATACCAGAAAGAAAAACATGAACCACCCTCACATGTTGATCTCGACTTCACGCTCAACCCAGTTTTCTACGCATCGGTCACCTCAAACCAATCGCAACTTTCAAACTCCACCCAGGGATTTCAGCAACCATCTCATCGCACTCTTCTTCTATTATGCGATCTTGTCTTCAAACTCGCGATGGCTCACTTCGACGGGTTCGAACATCGATCAGATCCAAACTTGCGAACTCTTTAATGTGATTCGAGTTGTATACGAGCTTTAACTATCGCGAGGTCGACAAATTCCAAACCCAATTTGAACTCTCTTGATTCTGCGGAAAAATGAAAAAGGGACGATGGCCATTTCACTTGGTTCTGGGGCCTTCGGTTTAATTTGGTTGTGAGCCCCTTTTGGATTTGCAAAGACATGAAGAGGAGCGCATTATTTAATTTGTGGAAGAAAAGAAGGCACGGGTTTGGTTTTATTTTGTGGATGAAAAGAAGGCACGGCTTTGGTTATAGTTTGTGGAAGAAAAGAAGGCATGACTTTGGTTTTAGTTTGTGGAAGAAAAGAAGGCACGTCTTTGGTTTTAGTTTATGGAAGAAAAGAAGCCACGGTTTTGTTTTGAACCGGTTTTATTTAATTTAGATTACCCAGTGATTCTAAACCCACCGATTGACATTCTTAAGGTTATCAAACTATTCTGAACACACTAGGACATGTTCCAAAGCCTCATTCTATCGTCTGGAAAAGATATTAATTTAAACTGATATAAATTAAATTCAAACAATTAATTCTTTATTATTAAATTATCCTTATTATCGTTTATACTCAAATAAGATTTAAATTGATCATCTATGAATCGTCTCGATTCAGTAATGAATTTCGAATTCAATTATTTATGTAGTACGATAATTCGATTTATTCTAAATTAAATCATATTTCGATATTAAATTGATAACTCAATATAAAAATTCATTTATATTGTCAACTCAATATTTAAAACAATATTAAATATTCAAAGTAAATCGACCAGAAATCCGGGTCGTTACTCCCGGATTGCTTTGAGAACACGACATATCAGAACACAAACAGAAGAACATTTTATTGCTTATACCACAATTACATCGGAGTACAAGAATATATCAGAGTATGGATAAATATTTTACATTTGAAATACAATATCAGAGATATAAATTTACATTTAAATAGCAGCGGAAAAATAATTCAAAACACAACTGAAAGAAATACACGGACACAGAGCTTTCCGAATATCGCTTCAGCTGTAGACCAGGATCCTATGAACATAATATCTGCAAAACTAAACTACTAACTGCCCACGTGGAAATTATGGGCGCCTAGAGTTTAAGAAGGAAAAATAAACTCCAAGTCAGTCATGGGACTGGTATGAGAACTCAAAACAGTTATTAATTTGATTTTAAAGTTAGGTAAATCAAAGGACCACGCCATATTACACGGAACGGGTTTAACCCCAAGAGTACCAAAAATAAAAAACGAAATGCTTTTTGGAAAAAATAAAGCTATTATAAGACTCAGGTCCCATCACACAATGCAACGCAAACCGGAGGATAGAGTTTTACCTTATAATAGCCAAACATGCTCGATACGCAAAATTTCTCTTTTATTATTACTATAAGTGCATAGTGTAGAAATCAATTTTGAAAATAAATGTATTAATCATAGACGGCATGAGTGCCCCATCCCACTATGTCGCCATATATAGGTTTACAATCAAAACCACAAAGCTCGTATTGGAAAGTTGGGTTTCCATCATGATGTCCCCTTATTCGAAAGATCTACCGCGTAGTGCAATACTCCACGGCTTACGTCCTAGCTAGATAAAACACCACAATGCACATCCGCACTTTTGGGAAATCAAGTATCACCGCGGCTTACCTCCTAACGAGAGAAAACACCGCTTACTCTATCCCCATATATGGAAATCGGGGGAAAATGGCCCTATCCCAAATCACAAGGTGTGGAGCGACCACACCCAGCACTACTCAACTGACCAAATCCATATATATATAGAAAGTATATTTGTCAAACCTACTAATCAAACAAATCGTTCACCATCATACCGGGGTGTTAGGCTTGAGAGGTAACGCTACACAAAGCTATGCTAATTAAAGCTGTGCTTTGATCATCATCCACAAGGCTCTGCTTTTAAACAAAAGCCTTGTTCCATGCATCTTAGCATGCCACATTGTCAATCCATACCATACCATTGATTTCTGCCAATATATATAACCTCTGAGCACATACGTCTCAGAGTAGGGTGTTAAGCAAGAGAATAAATTCTCCGCCACTAACTGATATATATATATTTAGCAGAGATCATCGGATACAACATAAGGGAATACAATGTCAGACATACCATCCATTTAAAAGTCCGTTCTCGGTCGGAACGAAACCGGAGGCACCTCAGAAGAGAGGCCCTTGCATATCCGAACAATCAAAAAGTACGTCCGGATGGCTACCACTGTAGCCCCCTCAAGGTAGCTACTCCAATCATGGGCATCAGTAGCAACTCGTCCATTCGATGTGAATATCGTCAGCCTTGCACCGTCTTCAATCTCTTCGATTGTTTGTCGTCATATCAATTATTCAGAATGGTTTAAACCCGGTCTTTCCGAATAACTGACGTACTTTATAAACAAGTGCTAAAAAAACACATCCTACGCCTCATTCCAATTCAGAATATTCTTTTAATAAAATATTCACATTCTTAGGGAAAGGTTCCCATTAATATTATCAAAGTTAAATTCCTTCTATATTAATTCTTTTTTTCAATCTCAAAAATCATTACTTAATGATTATTCGAATTTAAGAAATTAATCTTATCTTTAACTGGGTTAAAAAACTAACGTCTTTTAAAACCATTGTTCACGATAAACCCAAATCTTCTTCCATTAACTATGGAATCTTCAGGGAAATCATAATGGTGTATAATCGATATGAGTTCTCATATCGAACTAATAATATAAATGGAATAGCGGCAACGCCTTTTAAATTCCATATATAGTATCGGTCTTCATTCACAGGAGCTCATCTTGATTATTACCAAATCGAATTCCATTCAATTCCAATTTAATATATTAAATTGGAACACTTTATTTTGGAAAATTACCATTAAATCTTAATAAAAGATTTATAAATCCAAAATTATTAATTTCTAAAAATAATTAAATTATTATACTAGTTAATAACTAGTTCATTTTGATAAAAATATATTTTTATCTTTTCAAAACTAGAATTTTTCATCAAAAATCTCTCCTAACCATTTGTTATGATTTTAGATAATTTTTTCATATTTTTAATAATTTTATTATCGCTCGTACAGTCGGTTTCCAACAACGGCCACCGAACTGCATCCATAGCGACCTTTTCTGAAATTGATTTGGACAGATCTCCAAATCTAACCATTAGATTTCAAATCTTTTATATTCATTGGAAAGCTCTTTTCGATACGAACCCAACGGTTCCGGTTTTAGGAGAATCTGACGGTCGGATCTCCCGTTACGTCTATTTGAAGTTAATGGTCGAAATTCGCAAACGGTCGCTGCGCGGCGCGTTCTATTCATGCCATTAAATGTATAAAATATGTATTATATATATATTTTGTCAATTTCCATTTAAATGGTATTTATAAATTATTTATAAATTTATTTAAAAATGATTTCAACTTCTTTTTCAATATTAAATAAAAATTGAATATTCTACATCTTTATCATATTAAAATGATAATCTTTTCTACTTTGTTATCATGTAAATGAGTTACATTTTAAATGATTTTGCAATAACAATGTAATTTCATTGTTTAAACATTTTACTTAAAATCATTGAATACTTTCAATCATTCCTACATACGAAATAAAATGTATATTTTTGTTAGTCAACATATTCTAGTCCAAACAATGAATATTTTGATGAATCATACTTACATTAAAAATATAATTTTTAAGTTACAACATTTCTATTCAAACAAAGAATATTTCACCATTTCTTATATACAATGAAAATATAGTTTTTTATTGTTAATCCTTTTTATTTCCATTGATGAATATTTTTCATTATTTCTAGATTCAATAAAAATGTGAATTTTTTTTCTATTTCAATTGATGAATATTCTGTTTATTCATACATATAATAAAAATGTGAATTTCATTATATAAACATTTTCTTTTCAAACCAATGAATATCTTATTGGTTCGTATATTAAATAAAAACGATATTTTTATTATTCAAATATTTTTATTTAACACATGAATGTTATTTTAAAATATTCTTTATTTTCCAAATTGGAATGAGACCCAAACAATTTCCATATGAAGTTATTTATATGGGTTTCATACATCGCATGTATACATCAATAGTGATAAACAATCATTATAAATTCATACAACATCCAAAGTGCACTTTATAACTGTATAAGCATTAAATATAAATAATTAATGCTTACAACAGTCTGTCAACCAATCGATTGACATATGACTAATTATTGGGATCAGAGTATGTCAAATATTATCCCAATACCCGTGTGGGGTTTTCAAACAACAAATACTGTTTATTATTTGTGCAGTCGGGCGATGTGTAAAATCTATCGTCCCAATCAATAATAAGATAAATAGGTGTACATAAAAAACCCGTCCGGTTGTAAATGAATATTTTATTGATTCACATATATAATAAAAATATTATTTTTATTGTATAATCATGCTTTATTAAACATGAACATATTTATTAAACATGAACATTTTTCTTTTATCGTCGTTAATCATGAAAATGTTTTAATCTAACCTACATACACAATGCAAATGATAACATTTATTGTTTTAGTTCAAAAATGAATGTTTTTAATGATTTAGAACATACATTAAAGGTGTGATTTTTATTATAATTTTTTTTATCTTTTAAGCATAAATATTTTATTTTATTTCTTTACTAACATGATAAAGATGAAATTTTTTATCAACAAAACATATATTAATAATAATTCTTTTATTCTAAACTAATAGGATATAGGTGACATTTTGGTTAAGTAAACTTATGATTAACACATAATTGTCTTCTTCTAAACTAATATGTTAAAAAGATATTTTGGTCAACATTAAATCTTTTAAATGGTTCATCCTATACATTAAAAACGTAATTTTAATGTTAAACATATTTTATCAACATTTTACACAATAAAAATGAATCTTTTTACTATGTTAACATTTATACAATAAAAATGAAGTTTTCTATGTTAACATCAATACGATAAAAATGAAGTTTTCTATGTTAACATCAATACGATAAAAATGAAGTTTTCTATGTTAACATCAATACGATTGACAATTTCTATAATGTTTACAATTCATACAAATGATGATTCTAAAGTGTTTACATTTCATACAAATGATGATTCTAAAATGTTTACATTTCATACAATGAAAATGGTCTTTTTATTTGATAACTTTTTATACAACAAAATGGACTTTTTGTTTTGATAACTTTTTGTACAACAAAAATGGTAATTTTATTATGCTAACATTTTATTGTTTAACCATTTTATTTTCATTTCATGATAATATATATTTTATACAATAACTTTATTTTTATAAAACAACATTAAACAATAACAATCCAAATCACAATCCAAACAGACAACCGTAGTTTGTACAATCAGCGGTGTCGGGTGCTGCTAAGCACCGTCTACACCCTAGTATAAATTTAATTGTAATATAATTAGAGTGAAAGGAATTCTCACCGTAGTCAGTTTTGAAATCGGTGAACAACGATTATTTTATTAAATTAAACCGGTGTTTAATTTTATCAAAATCCAAATGGTCTCTGTTTCAAATCTGGTCTGTGTCATGTTGTAGTGTTCTCAAGGACGGATCCAACGCATTTTGTTTTGTTCGATTCTGTTGATGTATGAAGAAGTTACACGATTTTGAACTTATATAATTTATTTATATAATTAATTAAATAATTAAGATTTTATTTAATTAACCTTTCCCTGTTAAACAGTTGTCCTCCTTCTTCTAATACTGTTAGCATACGAACCCATTTTCTCAATTCTTGAATCCGTCGCCCCACCACCAGAAGACAAGCGGACCTGGATCTGACCCCACCTCATCGACGGCCATGGCATCACCTTCCACTGCCGGGAACGCGGCTGAGTTCGGCCTTCCCCTGCGTAACGAAATCACCTACAACGTCGGCACTTTTAGGCCCAAATTCTGAATGAATTCAACAATGGAATTCGATCACCGCTATATGATTCCGAAGAGCACAGGATTCTCTTCGATATTTGATGTGGACTTCAGTCTAATTTGGAGTAATTCGAAAATGATTGACGAACTAAAAAGGGGTGATTCTGTCCCTCGAAGGAAGAGAACAACGGTTGTACCTTTTGAGTTAGGGTTAGCTGTATACATACCATATTTATATAGTGTAACCCCCAACCTCCGCTAGGGTCACTCACAAAGGGAATGCACTAGTTTTGGTCGAGTATTATCTAGGTAAGCATGCACAGAGATATCACAAGGCAGAACATAAATAAAGCAGCGGTAGAAATTAAAAACCAACTTTTTATTATTTTCCAGAAAGTAGTCAAAAGCTCATATATCCAAGATACAAATTATTCCATTACATCAAGTTCATAATAAAGAAGCATAAACTTAAAACAAAAGTAAATTATTCCCCATAAATAGCTGAAGTAGCCATAGCATAGCCCAAGACCAAACCGTACATGAGTTGTCAGAAAGCAAGCTAAATCCAAGCTAAGAGCTAGTGTTTCCTCCCTGAGAACCTGGGGGGAAGAAACGAAAGAAAAAGGGTCGGTCATAAAGACTGGTAAGCCCTAGTGACTTTCAGTATGAAAACTAGTAAAGGTAACATGATACGTGAAAACTGGAATTAAACATAAGGATGATAATAGAACTAGTAGGATAATTAAGATAACAAGATAAGTCAAGTCTGGCATCGCATGTTCAAGGTTCGCTGCACCAACTGTACTAGTATTCTAACCCATGTCAAGTATTAACCATGAAATGATCTCTTAGCCAGTATCTTGAAGTGACCCATTACGGGGTCCTACGGTACGATCTATTAATCGATCGGCTCCCTACAAGTCCTAGCTCGTCATGTGTCTGTGTCATACGGCCCTATCCAGAAATGTAGTTACCTGTGCTAGGTCACCATAGGGTGTATCAAGTCCTATGGTGCCAACCACCGACACGAATCAAGCACGCACAGTGTAAATCTACGGGTGCACAATGCCTTCTTTTTCAACTCCGAACTACGTGCACGACCATAGCCCGCCTGAACCTACAATGGCGCACCTACTCAGCCGTCGTTCTGGTCGCTTACAATCAACCCAGTAATCGTGCCCCACCCTGCCTAGTCCCAGGGTATCGTGATACATCTAAGTGCGTTACTGCTGAAAAGGACCGCGTAACTAGGGTTTCTAATGGGTTAAGTGTTGTCATTCAAATTCGTGACTTAACCCTATCTAGATCGTGTATCAAGTTGGTTAAGTGTGTTCAAGCAGTTCATGACTTAACCCTATCAAATCATCGTGTCAAGTTGGTTAAGTATATTCAAGTGGTTCATGACTTAACCCTATCATGTGGCATTAATTCATTAGTGCACACCAACCTCTCACATTAGACTAACTGTTGTGGTTACTGGATTTGCCGGGCTGTTCCGGGCAGATTTACACCACAACATAGTCTAACCTCGGGTTTTTACGTGCAATATGACCAACTACCCACATTGGATCCTATTGTTTGCAGCCACTGGAATTGCCGGGCGGTTCTGGGCAGATTTACACTGCAAACTCAACCCAACCTCGAGTTGGTCATTTTCAAGTTATCTAATTGTCATGCCCACGTTCAAGTTTTCTTGTCTAGGTTCATGTTAATTTTTCAGGTCATGTTTCATGTCAAATTGTGTTAAGTTCATGTCCATATTCAGGTTCAAGTCATAACAACGTTCATGTTCAAGTTTAAAGCTAACTTATGTTCTTACCTAGTCTACCCAAATCGTATTCCCATCGCACGTAAGTTCGAATCGATACAAATAAATCTAATGGGGAATAACATAAAAAGGAACGGGTATAATGTGGCAAAAGTGATTACTAGCATACCATGATATGACTTGAAATAAAAGATTAAACATTACTGGCATACGAAATATTGGCCTCAAACATAAAGGTTCCAAATCTAGCAAGAAAAGGTACTAGTCAAAATAACAGTTGTCACAAGGTGATAGTATAGTCATGGTAACGACTGTCATAAGATGATACGACTGTCATAAGGTGATAGTACAGTCATGATACGACTGTCATAAGGTGATAGTATAAACTTGTGACTAATAGCAGGTTCAACATGATAATATGAGGGGTTTTTCTTTTGATTCACAACATGAATAGGCCCCAAATCAATGTCGTAGTAATATTCAAGAGTCAAGATCCAAGATGAACGAGAATGAATGTAAACAGTCATCATACATAGGTCCAATTTCAATTAACACCATTGTAAAGACCCGCAACTTCCCCGTAAAGGAAAGTGTCGGATAGTTCGAGAACAAACCACAACAGAACGCATACAGAAGAACATTTCATTGTATATTACAACAATGCATCAGATTACAAGAATATACAGAGTATAAATGAATATTACACAGAAATATTAGAGATTTAAATTACATTTAAATCCATAGCAGCGGAAAATAATACAATACACAACTAGAAGGATATACGGATACAAAGCTTTCCGGATATCGTTCCAGCTGTAAACCAGGATCCTGTGAATATAAATCTGCAAAAACCAAAACTACTAGCTGCCCGTGTCAAAATAAGGGCACCCAGAGTTTAGGTTAAAACAATAAACTCCAGGTCAGTCATGGGACTGGTGTGAGAACTAAAACAGTTAATCTTTATTTTAAATCATTAGGTAATGTCAAGGGACCACGCCGTATAACACGGAACGGTTTTCCTCCCAAGAATACCAGTGCATAAAACAAACAGCGCAATGCTAAATAAAGAAAAATGAAGCTGTTATAAGACCCAGGTCCTATCACACAATGCAACGCAAGCCGGGGGATAGGGTTTTCCCTTATAACAGCCAAAGAATGCTTGATACGTTTAAAACAAATCATTTGATACTATTATAAGTGCATAGTGTATAAAACACTTCAAATCATAAGTATCAATCATGGGCGGCATGAACGGCCCATAACACTATGTCGCCATATATAGGTTTACAATCAAAACCGCAAATGTCGTATTGGAAGTTGGGTTATCATTTATGGTATGAACCGAGGCTAGGGTCAAGATCCTCAATGATTCGAGACGCTCTAGTCCGCCCCTCAGGATCAGAGCTCGAGTGACCCTTGGATCGTCAGGGCCGGTCCACCGATGTGGATTAAAATGCCTGAAAATGCGCCTCCCCACCCTTTGGGGCGTATGCCTGGCCCGTCAGCCGACCAGAAGCATCGGCCGAAACCGATATCACGAGGCGCCTCGCTTTTCAGCAAGTAATAATAAGTAACATCCACATGAGTCAAACTCGTCAGCCAGTTCAAGCACTGACGCCACTCATAACTAGAAAGAAACGCATGCCCTCCCTGAGGTCCGTCTCCCGTTTTTGATTCATACCGGGTGTGATACTCGCGAATCAACGTTACACAAAGCTACGCCACAAAGGCCGTGCTTCGATCATCAACCACAAGACTTTGCTTTTCAACAGAAGCCTTGATCATTTGCATCTTAGCATGCCACACAGGCAATTCACTCCATGCGATTGATATCCATCAATATATAACCCCTGAGCTCGTACGTCTCAGAGAAGGGCGTTAAGCAAGAGAATAAATTCTCCGCCGCCAAACAGATATATATTTAATAGAGATCAATCACACGGACTAAAATCCAATGTCAGACACACAGTCCATTTACAAGTCCGTTCTGGGTCTGAACGAAACCGGAGGCACCTAGTACCCCGCATATCCATCGATCTCCAAGTACGTCTGGACGATCACTAACTGTTTCCATCTTCTTGGGTGTACAGCCCAATCAAGATCATCAGTTATCACCCAAACGACGTGAAGACCTCCGGTCTTCGACCATCGTCTTCATCTTCGACTTATCGTCGCATCAGTTATTCAGAATGGGATAAACCCGGTCTTTCCGAATAACTCGCGTATATTTTAAATAAGTGTTACACAAACACAACATACGCCTCATTCCAATCCATTAGTCACTAACCGTAAATTAATCAAGAGAATAATTTCCCAAATATTAACCCCGAAGGCCGAAACCAACATCAGATCAATATCCAGAAAACCATTCTACTTAGCTAACCGACAGTTAGTTTCTAATTTCACATTCATAGGGAAAGGTTCCCATTAATTTTATCAAGGATAAATTCTTGAATTTATTCTTTAATCAACTTTTGAATATCAATTCAAACTAGTCGGGATTAGCGAACCTTACCGAAGTAATCATTTGTTATAATTTCCCAATCCCAACCTATTCATCCCATGAAGTAAAACTGTGAATACTTCATATCTAACACCACAGTGTTATCGGTAAATTCAATTACCATTTCACGTTCAAATCTAATTAAAGATTTAACTATCGCCTGGAGCAAAACTGGTGATACTCCATTTTCGATCATTTCAATCTAATTAAAGATTCATTAAAACTCCACTTAGTTTTAATCTTCGACTGGGTTAAAGAATCAGTGTCATTTAAAACACGGTTCACGATAAACCCAAAATCACATTCCATTAATTATCGGGTTAAAGAACGAGTGTTATTTAAAACACTGTTCACGATAAACCCAAAAATCAATATCAATTCAATTCCAATTAAATGTTATTTAATTGGTACACTTCATTAAATCTAAATAAAAAGATTTAATCTTTTCTCAACTGGGTTCAAGAACAGTGTTAGTGAAGACACCATTCACGACAAACCCAAATCACATTTGATATTCAATACAAGGTTCTGAATAGAAAATATACCGGCTTATATTCAATATCAAATTCTACGACTAACAAATATCGCATTGGAAATAACGATATATATATATATCTTTCAAATTTCCATAACAACATTTGTATAATCACGAAATCCAACATCGAAATATTCCGAAGACAATTTCGATTCAAATCCATTCCAATGCAATCATTGGAAATTTTGGTTATCTTCAAAACCATTTAAAATTCAATTTATTTATTTAAAAATAAATAGAATTATATTTCTAGTTCAAAACTAGTTCATTTCGATAAAAATCTATTTTTATCTTTTCAAATATGGAGTTTTTCATCCCAATTCTTTCTAAATCATTTCTTATGATTTTACACAAATTATTGCTATTTTTAATAATTTTATCAAGGCCTGTACAGTCGATTTCCATCAACGGTCATCGAACTGCACTTACAGCGACCTTTTTCGAATTTGATTTGGACGTATCTCCAAATCCAACCGTTAGATTTCAAATTTCTAACATTCATTAGAAAGCTCTTTTCGATACGAACCCAACGGTTCCGGTTTTAGGAGAATCCGACGGTCGGATCTCCCGTAATATCCGTTTGAAATAAATGGTCGAAATTCGCGAACTGCCACGGCGCGGCGCGTTCTATTCAGGCCATTATATTATATATATAATATATATATAATATATTTCGTCGATTTCTATTTAAAACGAATTATATAAATGGTTTTGAATTCGTTTCAAAAGCAATTTCAACTTCCTTTTCAATTCAAATCAAAATTGAATTCTTCTTTATAAATTCGTTTTAAAATTCATTTCTATTCAATTCAAATTTCAATTCAATTTGAATTCATTTCAATTCGTTTTAAATTCAATTCGAATTCGTTCTATATTCAATTCATTTCGAAATTGTTTTCAATTCAATTCGTTTCGAAATCGTTTTCAATTCAATTCATTTCGAAATCGTTTTCAATTCAATTCATTTCGAAATGAATAAAATCGATATAAATATCGTTCACGTCAAAATGGCGTCAATCTAATCAACACGGCTTCATAAATTTCTATTTTCAAATATTCTATTTCAAATATTTCTTTTTCAAAATAGTTGTTATTATCAAAATATTTCGTTCAACACATGACCAATCTCAATGAATGAGTACTGTCAACACATGAACTTTTATTTTATATCGATAAAGATGTAAATTTTATTACTAAAATATTTCGTTCAACACATGACCAATCTCAATGAATGAGTACTGTCAACACATGAACTTTTATTTTATAATATTCTTTATTTTTCAAATTGGAATGAGGCCCAATCAATTACCATATAAAGTTAATTATATGGATTTTCATACAACACATGTATATAATTACATTGAAAAATAATCAACCATCAACCAAAGTGCACTACACTGTATAAGCATCAAATATAGATATTCAACGCTCATAACAGCCTGTCAATCAATCGATCGACATATTTAATCAATCAGGATGAGTGAAAATCATATTTCATCCCCACACCCGTGTGGGGTTTCAAACAATCCCATATATTTTATTTGTGCTGTTGGGCGATGTGTAAAATTTATCGTCCCAATCAATGTCATTCAAATAGGTGTACATAAACAAATCGTCTGGTTTGTAAATGAATATTCTATTTTATTCACTTCACGTTAAAAATTATATTTTTTTACGATAAAACATTTTATTTCAACCTATGAATTTCTATTCAATTCATTTATTCAATAAAATGACATTTTTATTTTTCTAACATATTTTTAGAAAATTTCGGCGGCATAACGGCACGATACTAGAAACGGGACAAGGCCTAGCCTTATCCCCGGTCTAGTGAAGGCCCACGCCATTCACACATCAATCAAATCAATTTCATCTCACCAAACAATTCAATTCAAACAAATAATTCAACTAATCTATGCAACCAAACAAACAAGTCCATGGTCTGTGGACGATTGTGTCGGGTGCTACTAAGCACCGTCTGCATCCTAGTATATATATATATAACTAGAAAATAAATTTGAAAGGTGAGAAGTTCTCACTTATAGCTATCCTAGCTCCACGGCTCTCCTTTTGCAGAAATCTTCGTCGTCTTGCCTTTTTGTCACCTTCGTTGCTGCTTTCACTACATACGTAAAAATCACATTTTTACTTCGCTATTCAATATATAAAAATCGAATTTTTACTTCAAAGTTCAATATATAAAAATCGAATTTTTACTTCAAAGTTCAATGTATAAAAATCGAATTTTTATTTCAAAGTTCAATACATAAAAATCGAATTTTCATTTCAAAGTTCAATGTATAAAAATCGAATTTTTATTTCAACAATATAAAAGATTATATTGTTATAACTTTACAACATAACTAAAAACCAATTTTTAAAGTAAATAAAATTCAGTTTTTAAAACAAAATAATATTCAGATTTTAAACAAAATCAAATTCAGTTTTTCAAACAAAATCATATTCAGATTTTAAACAAAATAAAGTTCAGTTTTAAACATTAATAAATTTCAGTTTTAAACATTAATAAATTTCAGTTTTAAACATTAATAAATTTCAGTTTTAAACATTAATAAATTTCAGTTTTAAACAAAATAAATAAACAAAACTTACAGTGTTTCAAAATAAGGGGATTCACGTCAGTTTGTGGGTGGAGCAGGTGGTCGGAAAGGAGGGGGTTTCGGTTCCGAGGTGACGCCGGAGACCTTGGTGGTGGCGGCATTCAGATGGTGGCGCGGTTGACTAGGGAGCTTCGACGTTGAGGGCGGTGGGTTTCGCGAGGAAGGGGGAAACGGAGGAGATGAACGGGAAGGATGGGAGCTGACATCGATGGGGAATCGAAGGTGGAGGTGGCGCGATCGATGGGGAGGGGCGGCGGTTGGCGGTTGCGACGAGGGTTTTTTTTCCTCTTTTTTTTTTTTGGTTCGAAATGTAAAGAGATCGGGGGGGGGGGGGGCCAGAAACATAAAGGAGGAAGAGATATTATATTTTTTTTTTTTAATTATTAAAAAGTTGACTTTCGCATACGACCTCTAAACGAGGCCCACCGCCTGTCGTCCCTAGCGTTTCACCCCCATTCCGAACACAATGGGATATGTACCGCAAGCTGAATTGATAGTTTGAATCAGTTTCCTTTTGAATTTTCATTTAAATCACTATATTGAATTTTAAACGTACATTTCAAATTACCGGGGTCACATACTAACTAGAAAAATTCCAGAAAAATATTTTCTAGCTTCGTATTGACGATACGGTCCTATCAAAAATAGTTTCGTCGAATTCTGAGACCGTTGGAAAAATGGCCAATTTCCAGTCGATTAAAATCAACTAAAACTGGTCAAACGCGTTTTCTTTTGCCACGCTCACATATTGATTCGAAAAATTATGAAATTTGAAACCTAGCAATAACCTGACACTGCGGATCTAACAAAAGTGGTTTCGTCGAAATCCGAGGTCGTTTGCAAAATGTCCATTTTTAAGGGCCTGAATTCCATAGCGACTATTCAGAATTTTCAACTGGACATATCTTTTGATTCCCGCTATCAAATTTCGATTGATCGGATTCGCTAGAAAGATATTCACTAACAGATATAAATATTTTTGGTTTCACAAAAATCCGGATTGTTTTGCACCCGGTACATTCAATTGAAGTTTGAAATCGAATTATCGAACTACCACGCCATTTTCAATTCTATTTATAATTATATATAATTATTTATATTCTAACGACGACGCGTATAATATATACGTTCGAATTATATTCAAAATAAATTTCTCGTCGATATTATTTAAAATAATCTATTTTAAATATTCAAAATTCGCTAAAATTGCCAAAATAAAAATTTTAAACTGGCCCAGATTTTCCGGGTTGTTACAATCTCCCCCACTTAAAACTTTTCGTCCCCGAAAAGGAACAAAGTCGAAAGTGGTTTGATCATTCAACTCTACGTTCGATCTGGCTTCCATTCACCAACTTTTCAGTTTCTGAGAATTTTCTAAAATTTCAAAAATTTGGCTAACACCCTAAATTTTCGAAAAATTTCGCCATAACCTCCCCTGCACCGGGAGCATCGGGGAATTTCAAATAGCTTCCCCGGTCCTTTAGATCTCAAAAAGAAAAAGAAAAAGCCAAGCGGCTAGCCAATAGGCTCATAAAATCATCATCACCCAAACAAAACAGGAAATTATGTAGTAAACATGTACCTATTTGTCGGGCAAACAAATTTTATTCTCTGCTCTAGCCTCCTTGCTATGACCTGTTCAATGTAAGTGCAAGTATATGCAAGCAAATGCGACCAAATTTCAATACAATTCAATATTCGATTAAATTAGGCATAATGGTTCAAAATTAGCAAACAATTAACCAAACAACACAAACATCAATCAATTAGTGAATTAGAGCTTCAAATTCATAATTTTGATACATATACAAAAATCAAATTTTTGATGCCAAATCACAACAATAAGCCCTATCTAATTTTGGTTCTCACACCAATCAATAGGAAATATATAGAAATCTCACTTTCGTCACTCGAAAATAAATACTGGCGACAGTGCCCCATCACCAGAATTACTCCCGGGCACTAGAGGGATTCTATATCTACCCAATATATTAAAACTTCGAATACACGTTTGCAAGACATATATGCAAAATCTTTATATATCGGATTGTCCTAATCAATATAAAATAAATAATCAAATACGAATAATTGATTTAAATTTTCAAAACGAAATTTGTTTTCATTTGAAAAATATACTCTTCACACTCGTTCTAGGATACTACTGATCCTATCTCTAACGAGTCATTCTAATTGGATATTGCTAATCCAATATCTGATGAATTCTTTCGTATGGTTCTAATGTGTCTTGTTCTCTAGCTTTGTAAACCAAAGCTCTGATACCACGTGTAAAGACCCGCAACTTCCCCGTAAAGGAAAGTGTCGGATAGTTCGAGAACAAACCACAACAGAACGCATACAGAAGAACATTTCATTGTATATTACAACAATGCATCGGATTACAAGAATATACAGAGTATAAATGAATATTACACAGAAATATCAGAGATTTAAATTACATTTAAATCCATAGCAGTGGAAAATAATACAATACACAACTAGAAGGGATATAAGGATACAAAGCTTTCCGGATATCGTTCCAGCTGTAAACCAGGATCCTGTGAATATAAATCTGCAAAAACCAAAACTACTAGCTGCCCGTGTCAAAATAAGGGCACCTAGAGTTTAGGTTAAAACAATAAACTCCAGGTCAGTCATGGGACTGGTGTGAGAACTAAAACAGTTAATCTTTATTTTAAATCATTAGGTAATGTCAAGGGACCACGCCGTATAACACGGAACGGGTTTCCTCCCAAGAATACCAGTGCATAAAACAAACAGCGCAATGCTAAATAAAGAAAAATGAAGCTGTTATAAGACCCAGGTCCTATCACACAATGCAACGCAAGCCGGGGGATAGGGTTTTCCCTTATAACAGCCAAAGAATGCTTGATACGTTTAAAACAAATCATTTGATACTATTATAAGTGCATAGTGTATAAAACACTTCAAATCATAAGTATCAATCATAGACGGCATGAACGGCCCATAACACTATGTCGCCATATATAGGTTTACAATCAAAACCGCAAATGTCGTATTGGAAGTTGGGTTATCATTTATGGTATGAACCGAGGCTAGGGGCAAGATCCTCAATGATTCGAGACGCTCTAGTCCGCCCCTCAGGATCAGAGCTCGAGTGACCCTTGGATCGTCAGGGCCGGTCCACCGATGTGGATTAAAATGCCTGAACATGCGCCTCCCCACCCTTTGGGGCGTAAGCCTGGCCCGTCAGCCGACCAGAAGCATCGGCCGAAACCGATATCACGAGGCGCCTCGCTTTTCAGCAAGTAATAATAAGTAACATCCACATGAGTCAAACTCGTCAGCCAGTTCAAGCACTGACGCCACTCATAACTAGAAAGAAACGCATGCCCTCCCTGAGGTCCGTCTCCCGTTTTTGATTCATACCGGGTGTGATACTCGCGAATCAACGTTACACAAAGCTACGCCACAAAGGCCGTGCTTCGATCATCAACCACAAGACTTTGCTTTTCAACAGAAGCCTTGATCATTTGCATCTTAGCATGCCACACAGGCAATTCACTCCATGCGATTGATATCCATCAATATATAACCCCTGAGCTCGTACGTCTCAGAGAAGGGCGTTAAGCAAGAGAATAAATTCTCCGCCGCCAAACAGATATATATTTAATAGAGATCAATCACACGGACTAAAATCCAATGTCAGACACACAGTCCATTTACAAGTCCGTTCTGGGTCTGAACGAAACCGGAGGCACCTAGTACCCCGCATATCCATCGATCTCCAAGTACGTCTGGACGATCACTAACTGTTTCCATCTTCTTGGGTGTACAGCCCAATCAAGATCATCAGTTATCACCCAAACGACGTGAAGACCTCCGGTCTTCGACCATCGTCTTCATCTTCGACTTATCGTCGCATCAGTTATTCAGAATGGGATAAGCCCGGTCTTTCCGAATAACTCGCGTATATTTTAAATAAGTGTTACACAAACACAACATACGCCTCATTCCAATCCATTAGTCACTAACCGTAAATTAATCAAGAGAATAATTTCCCAAATATTAACCCCGAAGGCCGAAACCAACATCAGATCAATATCCAGAAAACCATTCTACTTAGCTAACCGACAGTTAGTTTCTAATTTCACATTCATAGGGAAAGGTTCCCATTAATTTTATCAAGGATAAATTCTTGAATTTATTCTTTAATCAACTTTTGAATATCAATTCAAACTAGTCGGGATTAGCGAACCTTACCGAAGTAATCATTTGTTATAATTTCCCAATCCCAACCTATTCATCCCATGAAGTAAAACTGTGAATACTTCATATCTAACACCACAGTGTTATCGGTAAATTCAATTACCATTTCACGTTCAAATCTAATTAAAGATTTAACTATCGCCTGGAGCAAAACTGGTGATACTCCATTTTCGATCATTTCAATCTAATTAAAGATTCATTAAAACTCCACTTAGTTTTAATCTTCGACTGGGTTAAAGAATCAGTGTCATTTAAAACACGGTTCACGATAAACCCAAAATCACATTCCATTAATTATCGGGTTAAAGAACGAGTGTTATTTAAAACACTGTTCACGATAAACCCAAAAATCAATATCAATTCAATTCCAATTAAATGTTATTTAATTGGTACACTTCATTAAATCTAAATAAAAAGATTTAATCTTTTCTCAACTGGGTTCAAGAACAGTGTTAGTGAAGACACCATTCACGACAAACCCAAATCACATTTGATATTCAATACAAGGTTCTGAATAGAAAATATACCGGCTTATATTCAATATCAAATTCTACGACTAACAAATATCGCATTGGAAATAACGATATATATATATATCTTTCAAATTTCCATAACAACATTTGTATAATCACGAAATCCAACATCGAAATATTCCGAAGACAATTTCGATTCAAATCCATTCCAATGCAATCATTGGAAATTTTGGTTATCTTCAAAACCATTTCAAATTCAATTTATTTATTTAAAAATAAATAGAATTATATTTCTAGTTCAAAACTAGTTCATTTCGATAAAAATCTATTTTTATCTTTTCAAATATGGAGTTTTTCATCCCAATTCTTTCTAAATCATTTCTTATGATTTTACACAAATTATTGCTATTTTTAATAATTTTATCAAGGCCTGTACAGTCGATTTCCATCAACGGTCATCGAACTGCACTTACAGCGACCTTTTTCGAATTTGATTTGGACGTATCTCCAAATCCAACCGTTAGATTTCAAATTTCTAACATTCATTAGAAAGCTCTTTTCGATACGAACCCAACGGTTCCGGTTTTAGGAGAATCCGACGGTCGGATCTCCCGTAATATCCGTTTGAAATAAATGGTCGAAATTCGCGAACTGCCGCGGCGCGGCGCGTTCTATTCAGGCCATTATATTATATATATAATATATATATAATATATTTCGTCGATTTCTATTTAAAACGAATTATATAAATGGTTTTGAATTCGTTTCAAAAGCAATTTCAACTTCCTTTTCAATTCAAATCAAAATTGAATTCTTCTTTATAAATTCGTTTTAAAATTCATTTCTATTCAATTCAAATTTCAATTCAATTTGAATTCATTTCAATTCGTTTTAAATTCAATTCGAATTCGTTCTATATTCAATTCATTTCGAAATCGTTTTCAATTCAATTCATTTCGAAATCGTTTTCAATTCAATTCATTTCGAAATCGTTTTCAATTCAATTCATTTCGAAATGAATAAAATCGATATAAATATCGTTCACGTCAAAATGGCGTCAATCTAATCAACACGGCTTCATAAATTTCTATTTTCAAATATTCTATTTCAAATATTTCTTTTTCAAAATAGTTGTTATTATCAAAATGTTTCGTTCAACACATGACCAATCTCAATGAATGAGTACTGTCAACACATGAACTTTTATTTTATATCGATAAAGATGTAAATTTTATTACTAAAATATTTCGTTCAACACATGACCAATCTCAATGAATGAGTACTGTCAACACATGAACTTTTATTTTATAATATTCTTTATTTTTCAAATTGGAATGAGGCCCAATCAATTACCATATAAAGTTAATTATATGGATTTTCATACAACACATGTATATAATTACATTGAAAAATAATCAACCATCAACCAAAGTGCACTACACTGTATAAGCATCAAATATAGATATTCAACGCTCATAACAGCCTGTCAATCAATCGATCGACATATTTAATCAATCAGGATGAGTGAAAATCATATTTCATCCCAACACCCGTGTGGGGTTTCAAACAATCCCATATATTTTATTTGTGCTGTTGGGCGATGTGTAAAATTTATCGTCCCAATCAATGTCATTCAAATAGGTGTACATAAACAAACCGTCTGGTTTGTAAATGAATATTCTATTTTATTCACTTCACGTTAAAAATTATATTTTTTTACGATAAAACATTTTATTTCAACCTATGAATTTCTATTCAATTCATTTATTCAATAAAATGATATTTTTATTTTTCTAACATATTTTTAGAAAATTTCGGCGGCATAACGGCACGATACTAGAAACGGGACAAGGCCTAGCCTTATCCCCGGTCTAGTGAAGGCCCACGCCATTCACACATCAATCAAATCAATTTCATCTCACCAAACAATTCAATTCAAACAAATAATTCAACTAATCTATGCAACCAAACAAACAAGTCCATGGTCTGTGGACGATTGTGTCGGGTGCTACTAAGCACCGTCTGCATCCTAGTATATATATATATAACTAGAAAATAAATTTGAAAGGTGAGAAGTTCTCACTTATAGCTAACCTAGCTCCACGGCTCTCCTTTTGCAGAAATCTTCGTCGTCTCGCCTTTTTGTCACCTTCGTTGCTGCTTTCACTACATACGTAAAAATCACATTTTTACTTCGCTATTCAATATATAAAAATCGAATTTTTACTTCAAAGTTCAATATATAAAAATCGAATTTTTACTTCAAAGTTCAATGTATAAAAATCGAATTTTTATTTCAAAGTTCAATACATAAAAATCGAATTTTCATTTCAAAGTTCAATGTATAAAAATCGAATTTTTATTTCAACAATATAAAAGATTATATTGTTATAACTTAACAACATAACTAAAAACCAGTTTTTAAAGTAAATAAAATTCAGTTTTTAAAACAAAATAATATTCAGATTTTAAACAAAATCAAATTCAGTTTTTCAAACAAAATCATATTCAGATTTTAAACAAAATAAAGTTCAGTTTTAAACATTAATAAATTTCAGTTTTAAACATTAATAAATTTCAGTTTTAAACATTAATAAATTTCAGTTTTAAACATTAATAAATTTCAGTTTTAAACAAAATAAATAAACAAAACAAAACAAAACAAAACTAAACTTACAGTGTTTCAAAATAAGGGGATTCACGTCAGTTTGTGGGTGGAGCAGGTGGTCGGAAAGGAGGGGGTTTCGGTTCCGAGGTGACGCCGGAGACCTTGGTGGTGGCGGCCTTCAGATGGTGGCGCGGTTGACTAGGGAGCTTCGACGTTGAGGGCGGTGGGTTTCGCGAGGAAGGGGAAACGGAGGAGATGAACGGGAAGGATGGGAGCTGACATCGATGGGGAATCGAAGGTGGAGGTGGCGCGATCGATGGGGAGGGGCGGCAGTTGCGACGAGGGTTTTTTTTCCTCTTTTTTTTTTTTTTTTTTTTGTTCGAAATGTAAAGAGATCGGGGGGGGGGGGGGGCAGAAACATAAAGGAGGAAGAGATATTATATATATATATATTTTTTAATTATTAAAAAGTTGACTTTCGCATACGACCTCTAAACGAGGCCCACCGCCTGTCGTCCCTAGCGTTTCACCCCCATTCCGAACACAATGGGATATGTACCGCAAGCTGAATTGACAGTTTGAATCAGTTTCCTTTTGAATTTTCATTTAAATCACTATATTGAATTTTAAACGTACATTTCAAATTACCGGGGTCACATACTAACTAGAAAAATTCCAGAAAAATATTTTCTAGCTTCGTATTGACGATACGGTCCTATCAAAAATAGTTTCGTCGAATTCTGAGACCGTTGGAAAAATGGCCAATTTCCAGTCGATTAAAATCAACTGAAACTGGTCAAACGCGTTTTCTTTTGCCACGCTCACATATTGATTCGAAAAATTATGAAATTTGAAACCTAGCAATAACCTGACACTGCGGATCTAACAAAAGTGGTTTCGTCGAAATCCGAGGTCGTTTGCAAAATGTCCATTTTTAAGGGCCTGAATTCCATAGCGACTATTCAGAATTTTCAACTGGACATATCTTTTGATTCCCGCTATCAAATTTCGATTGATCGGATTCGCTAGAAAGATATTCACTAACAGATATAAATATTTTTGGTTTCATAAAAATCCGGATTGTTTTGCACCCGGTACATTCAATTGAAGTTTGAAATCGAATTATCGAACTACCGCGCCATTTTCAATTCTATTTATAATTATATATAATTATTTATATTCTAACGACGACGCGTATAATATATACGTTCGAATTATATTCAAAATAAATTTCTCGTCGATATTATTTAAAATAATCTATTTTAAATATTCAAAATTCGCTAAAATTGCCAAAATAAAAATTTTAAACTGGCCCAGATTTTCCGGGTTGTTACAACCATATTCACATTACATTTACAGTTTAAATCTAAAAATAACTGGGGTTTACAGATCGTGGTTCGAGAATTAGAAAAAGAGAGTTGATGTTGAATATGCTTAGTCAAGTCCTAATAGAAATCCCCAAATCAGCAATTCCCTTAACGCAGTCTCAACGTAGAAGAAGCAGTCCTTCTCTCAAACTTTTCAATCAGAATCAGAGCAGCATAAGGTCAGAAAGAATTTTGTGTAGAGAGACTGGTATTAGGGGTTGTATTTATAGGGTCAGGTCAACGAAAGTGGACAGAAATGAGGCCAAATACATCAGTGTGAATCCAGCTTCAGAAATGGGCTCGGGCACCAGGTCGACCCTCAGGTCAACACTATGGTCGACCTGGCCCTGGGTTGGTCGACTACATAGTCGACCCCTAGGTCGACTTGGTCTTGGGCGGGAAATTTCCCGCCAAGTCCATTTGGAGGTTTGAAATTCGAATTTTTGAATTCGAATTGAGTCTGTTTTGAACTCGAAAATTTCTGAAAACTTTGAAAGGTCATAACTTGGTCATACGGACTCCGATTTTCGAAAACTCGGACTCGTTTCCAAGCAGAATTTCAAGATGAACGCAATGGCGCAACCCGTTTCCCTCGATTCTTATTTTAAAAATTAATTCTGCCCTAATTTATGGTTATTACACGTTATAAAAACACGGGTTGTTACATATAGTATATACTATATTATTTAATTATTTAATAAATTATTTAATTCAAAAATAGTTTGTTAAACCATCCGGACTCCAAATCCAACCCAACGAGTGTCGCCCCTAGCCAAAAAAACCCTATTTTGGATACAATGGGATATGTCTGGTAAGCTAATTCTACTGTTTTGATTGGTTTTTCTTAAACATTAAAATATAAATCAATGTATATTTAATTTAAACGAACATTTTAATTTA
This sequence comes from Allium sativum, assembly GCA_030737875.1. Taxonomy (NCBI): domain Eukaryota; kingdom Viridiplantae; phylum Streptophyta; class Magnoliopsida; order Asparagales; family Amaryllidaceae; genus Allium; species Allium sativum. The sequence goes on along the minus strand of CM060913.1, from coordinate 174,627,249 downwards.
TCAGGGCCACATACTACCTCTAAAAATTCCAGAAAAATGATTTCTTGCTCTGTTTTGACGATACAGTCCTAAGAAGACTACTTTCGTCGAATTCCGAGACCGTTTAAAAAATGGCCATTTTCTGGTCGATCCAAATTGACTGAAACAGTCAAAACACGTTTTATTTTGCCACGCTTACATATTAATTCTAAAAATTATGAAAATTGAATCCTAGCAATAATTTGACATTCCGGTTCCAACAAAAGTGGTTTCGTCGAAAACAGAGGTCGTTTGATAAATGGCTATTTTTAAGGGCTATATATTATTTAAAATATATAGAAATTCTACAACGACTATTTTCAATTTTAAACTGGACATAACTTTTAATTCCTGTTATGAAAATTCAATTTTTCAGATTCGTTGGAAAGATATAATCAAATAGATTTAAATATTTCTCGTCTCTCTGAAATCCGATTTATTTTGAACCCTGTACAGTCAATTGAAATTTGAAATCGAATTTTCAAGCTGCCGCGCCATTTTAAACTCCTATTATAATTAAATTAAAATTTTCTGTTCTAACTTCGATTTAAATAAATTTTTCGATCATTATTATTTAAAATAAATTATTTTAAACATTCAAAATCTGTTAAATTAGCTAAAATAAAATTTTTAAATTGGTTTAGAATTTGCGGGTTGTTACAATCTCCCCCGCTTAAAATCTTTTCGTCCTCAAAAAGGAATGGAGCTGAAAGTTGTTTAAATAGCCAACTCTAATTTCAATTCTAATCAATTTTCAATTCAGTTCAATATTGAACTTGATTTATCTAAATTTATTATACTGTCTCATATTGGTTAAATTAATTATCATTCCAATATTTTAATTAGTTAAGCTAATTATCAAACATCACAACCAGCAATCAATTAGGTGATTATCTTTTCAAATATATATAACTTTTATATATAGTCAAAAATCATATTTTAGTGCAAATCACAACAATAAACCCTGTTTAGTTTTTGTTCTCACACCAGTCAATTGGAAATATATAGATATACCACTTTCGAAACTCGAACATAAATTCTGATGATGTTTCGAACCACCATCAGAACATCTCCGGGCTCCTAGAGTGTGATTCTATATCTACCCAGTATATTTGAGACTTCGTATAAACGCTAGCTAGGCGTATATGTAAATCTCTGTATACTCGATTGTCCAAATAAAATAATAATATTCAAATACGTATTTTATGATAAAATTTTCAAAATTAAATTTGTTATCATTTTTATTTTAAAAATAACACTCTTCGGACTCATTCTAGGATACTACTGATCCTATCTCTAACGAGTCATTCTTATAGGATGCTACTGATCCAATCTCTGATGAATTCTTTTGTTCGGTTCTAATGTGTCTTGTTCTCGTGCTTTGTAAACCAAAGCTCTGATACCAAATGTGACGACCCAAACTTCCCCATAAAGGAAAGCCCGGATTGCTTTGAGAACACGACATATCGGAACACAAACAGAAGAACATTTTATTGCTTATACAACAATTACATCAGAGTACAAAAATATATCAGAGTACGAATAAATATTTTACATTTGAAATACAATATCAGAGATTTAAAATTACATTTAAATAGCAGTGGAAAAATAATACAAAACATAACTGAAAGAAATACACGGACACAGAGCTTTCCGAATATCGCTTCAGCTGTAGACCAGGACCCTGTGAACATAATATCTACAAAACTAAACTACTGACTACCCGTGTGGAAATTATGGGCACCCAGAGTTTAGGAAGGAACAATAAACTCCAAGTCAGTCATGGGACTGGTATGAGAACTTAAAACAGTTATTAATTTGATTTTAAAGTTAGGTAAATCAAGGGACCATGTCGTATTACACATAACGGGTTTAACCCCAAGAATACCAAAAATAAACAGCGCAATGCTTTTTGGAAAAAAATGAAGCTATTATAAGACTCAGGTCGCATCACACAATGCAACGCAAACCGGAGGATAGAGTTTTACCTTATAATAGCCAAACATGCTTGATACGCGAAATTTCTCTTTTATTATTACCATAAGTGCATAGTGTAGAAACCAATTTTGAAAGTAAATGTATTAATCATAGACGGCATGAGTGCCACATTCCACTATGTCGCCATATATAGGTTTACAATCAAAACCGCAAAGCTCGTATTGGATAGTTGGGTTTCCATCATGATGGCTCCTGATTCGAAAGATCTATCACGTAGTGCAATACTCCACGGCTTACGTCCCAGCTAGAGAAAACACCGTAATTTACATCCGCACTTTTAGAAAATCAAGTATCACCTCGACTTACGTCCCAGCGAGAGAAAACACCCCTTACTCTATCCCTATAATGAGAATCGGGGGAAATGGCCCTATCCCAAATCACAAGGTGTGGAGCGACCACATCTAGCACAACTCAGCCGACCAAATCCATATATATATATATATATATATATATATATAAAGTATATTGGTCAAACCTACTAATCAAACTAATCGTTCACCATCATACCAGGGTGTGAGGCTCGCGAGGAAACGCTACACAAAGCTATGATAATTAAAGCTGTGCTTTGATCATCATCCACAAGGCTTTGCTTTTCAACAAAAGCCTTGATCCATGCATTTTAACATGCCACATTGTCAATCCATACCATACCATTGATTTTTGCCGATATATATAACCTCTGAGCACATACGTCTCAAAGAAGGGTGTTAAGCAAGAGAATAAATTCTCCGCCACCAACTGATATATATATTTAGCAGAGATCAATGAATACAGCATAAGGGAATACAATGTCAGACATACCATCCATTTACAAGTCCGTTCTCGGACTGAACGAAACCGGAGGCACCTCGGAAGAGAGGCCCTTGCATATCCGAACAATCAACAAGTACGCCCGGATGGCTACCACCGTAGCCCCTTCAAGGTAGCTACTCAAATCATGGGCATCAGTAGCAACTCATCCATTCGATGTGAAGATCGTCGATCTTGCACCGTCTTCAATCTCTTCGACTATTAGTCGTCGTATCAATTATTCAAAATGGTTTAAACCTGGTCTTTCCGAATAACTGGCGTACTTTATAGACAAGTGCTAAAAAAACACATCCTACACCTCATTCCAATTCAGAATATTCTTTTAATAAAATATTCATATTCTTAGGGAAAGGTTCCCATTAATTTTATCAAAGATAAATTCCTTTAAAATTAATTCTTTTTTTCAATCTCAAAAATCATTACTTAATGATTATTCGAATTTAAGAAATTAATCTTATCTTTAACTGGGTTAAAGAACTAATGTCTTTTAAAAACATTGTTCAAGATAAACCCGAATCTTCTTCCATTAACTATATAATCTTCACGGAAATTATAATGGTGTATAATCGATACGAATTCCCATATCGAACTAATAATATAAATGGAATAGCGGCAACGCCCTTTTAAATTCCATATATATTATCAGTCTTCATTCACAGGAGCTCATCTCGATTATTACCAAATCGAATTCCATTCAATTCCAATTTAACATATTAAATTGGAAAACTTTATTTTGGAAAATTCCCATTAAATCTTAATAAAAGATTTATAAATCCCAAATTATTTATTTCTAAAAATAATTAAATTATTATACTAGTTAATAACTAGTTCATTTTGATAAAAATATATTTTTATCTATCCAAAACTGGAATTTTTCATCAAAAATCTTTCCAAACCATTTGTTATGATTTTAGATAATTTTTCCACATTTTAAATAATTTTATTATCGCTCGTACAGTCGGTTTCTAACAACGGCCACCGAACTGCATCCATAGCGACCTTTTCTGAAATTGATTAGGACATATCTCCAAATCTAACCATTAGATTTCAAATCTTTTATATTCATTGGAAAGCTCTTATCGATACGAACCCAACGGTTCCGGTTTTAGTAGAATCTGACCGTTGGATCTCCCGTTACGTCTATTTGAAGTTAATGGTCGAAATTCGCAAACGGTCACTGCGCGGCGTGTTCTATTCAGGCCATTAAATATGTTAAATATTATATATATATATATATACACTTCGTCGATTTCCATTTAAAACGTATTTATAAATTATTTATATTTATTTAAAAACGATTTCAACTTCCTTTTCAATCTTAAATAAAAATTGAATATTCTACATCTTTATCATATTAAAATCATAATCTTTTCTACTTTGCTATCATGTAAATGATTTACATTTTAAATGATTTTGCAATAACAATGTAATTTCATTGTTTAAACATTTTACTTAAAACCATTGAATACTTTCAATTATTCCTACATACGAAATAAAATGTGTATTTTTATTAGTCAACATATTCTAGTCCAAACAATGAATATTTTGATTAATCATACTTACATTAAAAATATAATTTTTAATATTACAACATTTCTATTCAAATAATGAATATTTTTCACCATTTCTTATATACAATGAAAATATAGATTTTTATTGTTAAACCTTTTTATTTCCATTGATGAATATTTTTCATTATTTCTAAATACAATAAAAATGTGAATTCTTTTTCTATTTCAATCGATGAATATTCTATTTATTCATACATATAATAAAAATGTGAATTTCATTGTATAAACAATTTTCTTTTCAAACCAATGAATATCTTATTGGTTCGTATATTCAATAAAAATGATATTTCTATTATTCAAATATTTTTATTTAACACATCAATATTATTTTAAAATATTCTTTATTTTCTAAATTGGAATGAGACCCAAACAATTTCCATATGAAGTTATTTATATGGATTTCATACATCGCATGTATACTTAAATCGACGGATCGTTATTAGCTCATAGAGTTCAAAACAGAATCAACACAGAATAAATAACACAGTATTAAACAAGAAAATAGATCTTTTATTTATTAATCAAAATTTTTGGATACAAGATTTTTTTGATATAGCGGAATGTGAAAACACAAATTGAAACAAGAAAATAATTACTGTTTGGAATCTTCAGAGTGTGCATTGTCTTCGAAAACCCCAGCTTTGCCAAAACTTCGTATCCCAAGCTCTAGTCCTTCAAATTTGTAAAACTCGGGTCTGACCCGAGCGTCCCATGCAAAAACATAAAACACTCGAGTCAGGATTAAATCATAGTTCAAGTAAATTAACTTCAATAGAAACTGAATATAATAATTATTCCTATAAATTTATTTATGTTCCAAATGTCCAAATCCATATAAATCACCGAAACTTACTTATACAGTCCTAAAGAAGATGATGATGCATAAATGTTATATTCGGTTTGCAGCATGTATAGGTTCCAAATCATCAATTTTAACAGTGTGCGCACCATTCACATAAATTACTTTAGCTAAATGGAGCAAACGGAGAGAAGACTTATATGTCAATAACAGTAGCAAACATGAAAACATAAGGTCATTAATTGTAAACAAGTTAGGTCCTAAAGTCAAAATATTAAACTGGAAACAAAACAAGCAACTGAGCTAACATGTCCACATACGTCGGAATCATAATGGTGGAATTTATGCAAACAAATAGCAGTCATGTCTCCCAAATGTTTCCACCTCCAAAACGTGACAATCGACAAAACAAAAACAAAAATAAGCATTGACTTGCTACTGTCCCAGGCATGAGAACTCAAATTTGGTAAACAATGTAAGCTGTACAGGGAATCTTGCTTGCAAAAATTACACAAAGATACCAAAGTTTGTGGTATAAGCACTTTCGCACTGAACATGCAGGACTCGACAGATTAAGAGGGTCAAAGGAATAAGAGCAAAAGTGACTCAGGTTACCAGTGATGACCTGAAAACTCAAAACAAACATGCAAAATCAACACAACATCGCGGTCTAAACAAATATAGAGTATACTGCACCATGGTTCCAGACAATAAAAGTCAGGGTAGGAATAGTGTATAGATACCAAGCATATGTGACATGCCAACATATAAACAAAATAAAATAGATAAAAGAATTGCAATTGGATATGGCTCCAGCATAGCGGTATGCGTTCAAGGCATGGCAACAAGTTTTCTACTTATGGAAATAGTATATATTTATATCTCCATAGCAAGGGCCAAGTTATTCGTACAAGTGACATTAAATATATAGATATTTTTCTCAATCATTTAAAAGAGGCCACTTTATAGTCTCAGTTCTTTTTTTTTTACCATAATACATATATATACCCGAGACTATATATATATATATACATATATATATAACAATATACAAACTGGAATTATTTTTAACTATAATATGATGTAAACAAGCAACTTTTATGAAGCGCTCATACACCATAATCCATTGGAGATTTAGTTATGAAATTCTAAGGTGGCGGTAAGTAAGTTTTCACAATCCTATTTTGACATACATGCATGATTTAAATGGTTATGTGTGTTTATACCCAACCTCAGATTACTATATATCGGTTATGGTGAAGTGATACATACACTAACAAACAAGTATATATAGTTAACCAACTATAATTCACTAACAATCTAAGAAAGGTTTAAACAGTCTTAAACTGAGTCTACTCACATACAAATAAGTGGACCTGAGAGGCCCAAATTCATTCCTGCATTTTGGGTAGACATATAGTGAACCGTTCTCTCTCTCTCTCTCTCTCTCTCTCTCTATATATATATATATATATATATATATATATATATATATATATATATATATATATTATGGCAATGTCAAATACATACCACTATGGGTATATGTGAGCCAATACTTCCTTAGACATGTAGGAGCAGCAACATACGTTAAATTCACATACACAGTAATAAGTTAGTAAACATGTCGTATAATTTTGAATCACTGATTAAGAAATTTCCACATATTAGCTTGCGAAAATGGGTGTAATAACCCGAAAATCTGGGCCAATTTAAAAATTTTATTTTGGCAATTTTGCACATTTAAAATAGATTATTTTAAATATAACAACGAGAAATTTATTTTGAATATAATTCGAACGTATATATTATATACGTCGTCGTTAGAATATAAATATTTATATATAAATATAAATAGAATTGAAAATGGCGCGGTAGTTCGATAATTCGATTTCAAACTTCAATTGAATGTACCGGGTGCAAAACAATCCGGATTTTAGTAAAACCAAAAATAATAGGATCTAATTGAGAATATCTTTCCAACGAATTCGAAAAATCGAAATTTCATAGCGGGAATCAAAAGTTATGCCCAGTTGAAAATTCAGAATAGTCGCTATGTAAATTATACATGGCCCAAAAAGTCATATTTTGCATACGGATGAATTTGGACTCGAAACCACTTCCATTGAGTTCAAAATGCCGTTTAGAACTCCGAAAAGTATAAGCTTCGATATATTCCGATATCCGGAATAGTGGCTATGGGCTGGAGTTGTTCGGTTAACAATACATAGCCCTTAAAAAGTGAAATTTTGCATACGAGCTCAGAATTCGACGAGATAAATTTTTATGGATTCATAATGACAAATCATTGTTGAGTTCCAAATGGCGCGACGAACGGAGTTAGTATGTGGCCGTGCGAGCTGAAACAGTTCAGGGTAAAACGAGCAGTCATTTTACAAAGGAACATTGTTGATACGACCTCGGAATTCAATTCTACTTTTTTTTCTAGATTCGTATCATCTAATAATGGTTAAATCCAAGAGGGTTTGATTTTTTGAGTTAGCATGTGAGCGTGCGAGAAGAAAAGGTGCGCCAAAATCGCATTTTTAGAGCTTATCTGAGCATTTTTGTGATTTTTGTTGAATGGTCAAACGAACTCGGAATTCGACGAAACTTGTTTCGTTGGACTCGTCTTTACGTCTACTATCTCGTGCCCGAAATCCGCGGCTATCGGAGATCGCTAGCGTTCAGGCGATACGCGAGAAACTAGCATATAATCACTTTTCCTCCTTTTTTATTTCATAAATTCACTTTTCCTCCTCCACAAAAACTCAAAAATGGCCTCCTCCTCCACCACCACCGCTTCCCCTCCTCCCCCGCTGCCACCACAGGCCGTCGGCCTCCTCCACCCCCCTCCGGCCACCTCCTCCTCCTCCTCCTCCTCCTCTCTCTCTCCTCTTCTCTCTCTCTTCAATTAGCAAACCCTACACCCAAACACCACCACTGCGGCCACCACGGGCCCCACCACCGCCACCCACACCCTCCCCCACGTCCATCACGCCCGCGCGCCCCCTCCAGCCCCCTCAATTCCGGCCGTGGGCCCCGCTACACCCAAAAACCCATTTTAACCAAAATCGCCCGTTTTGCAAATAAGTCCCTGACCGTATTTCGCGAATAACTCCCAAACCGTGCGTTTCTAGCCAAAGTTCCTCAAGACCAAAAGTGTAGAGCACGAAATTATCTTCGATTTGGTATATGATAAGTCCTATTTTGCATTGCGGAGTTGTCGAGAAAACGCGTCCGAAGTCTGCTGTTCAAACACTGTCAAAATGCTGTCTTTTCGCGATTTCCGGCGAAATGGCACATTTTCGGCAAGAAGACCACTAGGCAAAAGTTGTTCAGAATGGCGTGCTTGTGCTAGAAAAGAAGATGGTGTGAAGATTGAAGCTCGTTTGCAAATTCTGGAACCCGAACAGTGAATCCGGGCGTTGGAAAAAAAGTGAGTTTTCTCCATTTTAAAGCTTTTATAGTTTTTGACATATGAAATAAATAAAAATATGATCTTTATATTATAGAGAAGATAAAAATCCAATTTTTAACTTATAGAAGGTATAAAGATGAGATTTTTATATAATGTAGATAATAAAAATGTGATTTTTATACATGTAGCGGCTACGGACAACGAAAGTGACAAAAGACGAGAACGACAAGATTTTCTACATAAGAAGAGTCGAGATGATTGGATTAGCTAGTCGGTGAGAACTTCTCACTCTAAATTCTCTTTTTCTAGTAATATATATATATATATATATATATATATATATATATATATATATATATATACTAGGATACAGACGGTGCTTAGTAGCACCCGACACCCGTCATCCACAGACCATGGATGGCTTGTTTGTTAAATTGTTTGGTTGTGTAGTTGGTTAGTCTAATTGGTTTGAATTGAATTATTTGGTGAAATGGAATGGATTTGATTGATGTGTGACTGGCGTGGGCCTTCACTAGACCGGGGATAAGGCTAGGCCTTGTTCCGTTTCTAGTATCGTGCCGTTATGCCGCCGAAATTTCCCAAAATATGTTAGAAAAATAAAAATATCATTTTTATTGTGTAAATGAAATGAATAGAAATTCATGTGTTGAAATAGAATATTTTATCGTTAAAAATATAACTTTTAACGTGGAAGTGAATAAAATAAAATATTCATTTACAAACCGGACGGTTTGTTTATGTACACCTATTTGAAGGACTTTGATTGGGACGATAAATTTTACACATCGCCCAACTGCACAAATAAAATCTGTGTTTGATTGTTTGAAACCCCACACGGGTGTTGGGATGAAATTTGGTAGTTCACTCATCCTGATTGATTAAATATGTCGATCGATTGATTGACAGGCTGTTATAAGCGTAAGATATCTATATTTGATGCTTATACAGTGTAGTGCACTTTGGTTGATGGTTGATTATTTTTCAATGCTATTATATACATGTGTTGTATGGAATCCATATAATTAACATTATATGGTGATTGATTGGGCCTCATTCCAATCGGGAAAATAAGGAATATTATAAAAGAAAATTCATGTGTTGAATATAAAAATAGTCATGTGTTGACGATGTTCATGTGTTGAGTGAAATATTTTATACAATGAAATTTACATCTTTATCATATTTAAAATTAGAACTACTTCTCAGTAGGAGTCTAATTAAAAATCAAACGATAGATACCATAGTTTTATAAAATATTTTACATAACAAAAATAGTGATGTGTTGACAGTACTCTTGTGTTGAGATTAGTCAGGTGTTGGAAGAAATATAGATTCATGTGTTGAATGGAATAAATATTCATTTGTTGAATAGAATAATGGATTTATTGAAATATATAAAGCCGTGTTGATTAGAGTTGCGCTATTTTGACGTGAACGATATTTATATCGACTATATTCGTTTTTATAATGAATATAGAAAAGAAGTGATTTCAAAATATAACGTTTTGAAAATATTATCATTTATATAGTAATGATATAAAATATTCAGTTTTGATTAGAAATTGAAATAGTGTTGAAATGGTTTTGAAACGAAGTTAAAACGATTTATAAAATACGTTTTAAAAGGAAATTGACGAAATATATATAATATAATATATATATATTATATATATAATGGCCTGAATAGAACGCGCCGCTCCGCGGCAGTTCGTAAATTTCGACCATTGACTTCGGATTGACGTTGCGGGAGATCCGACCGTTGGATTCTCCTAAAACCGGAACCGTTGGTTTCGTATCGAGAAGAGCTTTCCAATGAATATTAGAAATTTGAAATCTAACGGTTGGATTTGGAATTATGTCCAAATCAAATTTGAAAAAGGTCGATGTAAGTGCAGTCCGATGGCCGTTGTTGGAAATCGACTGTACGGACCTTGATAAAATTATTAAAAATATTAATAATTTGTGTAAAATCATAATAGGTGAATTGGAAAGAACTGGGGTGAAAGACTCCACATTTGAAAAGATAAAAATAGATTTTTGTCGAAATGAACTAGTTTTGACTAGAATTAAAATCAATTTATTTGTGAAATAAATAAATTGAATATGAAAGTGATTTTAAAAATAATCAATATTCCCAATACGTGGATTGGACTGGAGTTGAATCGAAATTATCTTCGGGATATTTTGATGTTGGATTTCGTGACTATACAGATATTGTTATGGGAATTTGAAAGATATATTTTATATCGTTATTTCCAATACGATATATGTTGGTTTCAGAATTTGATATTGAATATAAGCCGATATATTTTCTATTCAAAGCCTTGTATTTAATATCAAATGTGATTTGGGTTTATCGTGGATCGTGTCTTAGATGACATTGGTGCTTTAACCCAGTTAAAGGCAAGATATTGATTTTTGAGAAGATTAAAACTAAGTGAAGTTTTAATGAATCTTTAATTAGATTAAAATGTGAATTGATAATTTAAATTATCAAATCTGAAAGGTGATCGAGAATGGAGTACCACCAGTTTTGCTCCAAAGCGATAGTTAAATCTTTAATTAGATTTGAACGTGAAATGGTAATTAATTTTACCGATAACACTGTGGTGTTAGATGTGGAGTACAACCAGTTTTCTCCATGGGATATATAGGTTGGGATTGGGAAATAAAATAAATAATTACTTCGGTGTGGTTCGTTAATCCCGACTAGTTTGAAATGATATCCAAAGAAAGATTATAGGATAAATTTAGAAGAATTTATCTTGGATAAAATTAATGGGAACATTTCCCTAAGAATGTGATTTTGTGAATAAAAGAATATTCTGAATTGGAATGAGGCGTTCGTTGTGGTTGTGTAACATTTGTTTATTATATACGTGGGTTATTCAGAAAGGCCGGGTTATACACATTCTGAATAACCGATTCGACGAGATGTCGAAGATGAAGACGGTGGTTGAAGACCGGAAGTCTTCACATCGTTTGGGTGATTACTGATGATCTTGATTGGGCTGTACACCCAGGATGAGGGAAACAGTTGGTGATCGTCTAAACGTACTTGGAGATAGATGGATATGCGAGGAAAGTGCCTCCGGTTTCGTTCAGACCCACAACGAACTTGTAAATGGATTGTGTGTCTGACATTGGATTTTATTCTGTGTTGATTGATCTCTATTAAATATACATCTGTTTGGCGGCGGAGAATTTATTCTCTTGCTTAACGCCCTTCTCTGAGACGTACGAGCTCAGAGGTTGTATATCGATGGACATCAGTTGCATGGAGTGAATTGCCAATGTGGCACGCGTAAGTGGCAATTGATCAAGGCTTCTGTTGAAAAGCAAAGTCTTGTGGTTGATGATCAAAGCACGGCCTGTGTGGCGTAGCTTTGTGTATAACGTGAATTCGCGAGCCTCACACCTCGGTATGAGTCAAAAACGGGATAGTGACTGCAGCGAGAGCACGACGTTTCTTTCTAGCTAGGGTGGTGTCAGTGACCTACCAGCCCTGACATTTATATACTTTTCACCTGTGTGGTTGTTGGATACGAGGCGCCTCGGATATAGGTCTGTAAGGACCGGGAAACGTGTGTTCAGGAATTGCCAATCCTCAAAAGTAAGAGAGGACCGGCCCTGAAGATCCAAGGATCATAGTGGGGTCCTGAGACATTTGCTAGAGTGTCTCGAATCGGAGAGGAGCTTGCCCCTTGCCTCGGCTCATGACGGAATCCAATTTCCAATACGTGTGTTTCGGTTTTATTTGTAGAGCCTAGTATGGCGACATAGTAGATGGTAGCTATGCCGCCTATGATTGATACTTATGATTGAAATTGTTTTGACACTATACACCTATAATAGTATCAAATAATGTGTTTTAAACGTATCAAGCATGCTTTGGCTGTTATAAGGTAAAAACCCTATCCTCCGGCTTGCGTTGCACTGTGTGATGGGACCTGGGTCTTATAACAGCTTCATTAGCATTGCGCTGTTTGTTTTATGCACTGGTATTCTTGGGAGGAAACCCGTTCCGTGTTATACGGCGTGGTCCCTTGATTTACCTAACTTTAAAACCAATATTAATAACTGTTTTAGTTCTCACACCAGTCACATGACTGACCTGGAGTTTATTGTTTTAACCTAAACTCTGGGTGCCCCTATTTTCCGCACGGGCAGCTAGTAGTTTTGGTTTTTGCAGATTTATATTCACAGGGTCCTGATTTACAGCTGGAACGATGCTCAGAAAGCTCTGTATCCGTGCATTACTTTCAGTTGTGTTTTATATATTTTTCCGCTGCTATGTAATTTACTGTAATCTCTGATATTTGTCGAATGTAATTTATTCATTTATACTCTGTATATTCTTGTATCTGATGGAATTGTTGTAATAACAATGAAATGTTCTTCTGTTTGCGTTCTATTTTGTCTTGTCCTCAATTCTATCCGTGCTTTCCTTTACGGGGAAGTTCGGGTCGTCTCAATGGGATCCATTTATTACCTCACATTGCTTCACATAGAATTAAACAGTTCCTTTTTTTTACTTTACATCTTTATAGTCATATTTAATTTATTATATCTTTGTTCCATAGTGCAAACATGGTACTACATCCCACAATGACATTAGTTTGTTAAAAAAAAACATGCATTGCAATAACGAACATAATGAGCATCTATACATTCAGTGACACTAACTAGCATAAAAATCCCATCCTTAATTTGTATAAAACTTCTCTTACCGTTATCTTCACTTGAAATCAGAAAATAGACCTAACTCTGAGCTCATAGACCCAAAGTATATTTAACTGGCATATTTAGGTAAAATGCCACCATTAGCTGGCTAATACACTTAATGTAGTCTGTAGATAGCCATTAATGAGACGACCCGAATTCCCGTTCTCACGGAAACAGGGCTATCTTTGGAATATAACACAGAAACATATAATAGCAGAACAGAATTAAATAAATACACCAGATATGAACAACAAAATATACTGGATAAAATTAAACATCAGAGTTACACAGTATACAGGATCTTACTTAGTACAAATACAGTTCAGCTATACATAAATGTCTACAGCGGAAATAAACAAAATATGTACAATAGGAGCTGAACAGCATAAAAAGAATAAATGATAGAATCCATCTTCAGCTCCAGCTATCCAGAAAAAGAACCAGCTAAACCTGAATACAAGGCTGCCCGTGTAGAAAAAGGGGCACCCGAGTTTGAAAGTGAAACAAACTACGAGTCAGTCATGGGACTGGTATGAGAAATCCACTCAACACATATATAATTGGCTAATCACAGGACCACGCCACTTTCGTGGAACGGGTTTACTCCATTGGATTGCCAGTGCTTTAAAACAAATCTTTCTTTTAAACATCGCTATGCTTTTTATAAAAATGAAGCTGTTATAAGACTCAGTTCCCATCACACAATGCAACGCAAACCGGAGGATAGAGTTTTACCTTATAATGGCCAAAATATGATTGATACGAATAAAACAAAGGCAATTGATATTATTGCTAGTGTCTATATGTTTGAAAATACTTTCAATCATAACTATCAATCATAGACGGCATGGGTACCATATATCATGTCGCCATATATATATACAATCAAAACCGCACGATGTCGTATTTGGAAATTGGATTTCCGTCATGAACCAAGGCAAAAGATAGTCCTTACCGAATTCGTGACTCTCTAGCCCGAGCCACAGGACCTAGACTCAGGTGGGCCCTTGGAGCGACAGGGCCGGTCCACCGATGTGGATTAAAATGCCTGAACAATACGTTTCCCCTCCCTTTGGGGCGTAAACGAGCCAACGAATGACTCCATCGGACCCGGATCGTCCGATCAAACCGAGGCGCCTCGCAACAGCAACAACCACATAGGTGAAAAGTATATAAATGTCAGGGCTGGTAGGTCACTGACACCACCCTAGCTAGAAAGAAACGCATGCCCTCCCTGAGGTCCTTCTCCCGTTTTAGGTTCATACCGGGGTGTGAGGCTCGCGAATTCACGTTATACACAAAGCTACGCCACACAGGCGGTGCTTTGATCATCACCACAAGACTTTTCTTTTCAACAGAAGCCCTGATCACTGCATCTTAGCATGCCACACAGGCAATTCACGCCATGCGATTGATGTCCATCGATATACAACCTCTGAGCTCGTACGTCTCAGAGAAGGGCGTTAAGCAAAAGAATAAATTCTCCGCCGCCAAACAGATGTATATTTAACAGAGATCAATCAACACAGAATAAAATCCAATGTCGGACAAACAGTCCATTTACAAGTCCGTTCTGGGTCTGAACGAAACCGGAGGCACTAAATACCTCGCAAACCCTTCGATCACCACGTATGTCTGGACGATCACCACTCATTATCCATATTTCGGGATGCCTCCCAATCAGGACCTCGGTTACCATCCAAACGAGGTGAAGATCTCCGGTCTTCGACCATCGTCTTCATCTTCGAATTTCAATCGTCGGTCGATTATTCGAAATGAGAATTAACTCGGCCTTTCCAAATAATTCACGTATATTTAGAATTTCAAATCGATTTATTTCAATGGTTAAATTATTCGACAACACCAATTGTGTTCTTTAATGTAATTTTCACACCAAACACATTCAACCATCAAAAGCCACATAAATCAAGCAAATTCAGTTTATTTCCATTCCATATCGCTTATGATATTTTATAACTATTTATCGCTATTTTTATTTATTTTAAAATAGCCATTTTATTCAAAACGACGCTTCGGGCCATACAGCGGCCGTGGCGCTGTTTTTCTTCAGATTTGTTTTACACATATCTGAAAATCTAACCGTTGGATCTTCACAAAATTTACATCATTAGAAAGGTCTTTTCAAAACGAATCCAACGGTTCCAGTTTCGGGAAAATCGGACGGTCGGATCTCCCGGTACACTCGTTTGAAATTTCGATTTCAAAATACGAACTGCAGCGTCGTTATTCGATTAAATATAATTATATTTATATATATAAATAAATATAATCGTTTCTGGCGCTGTTTTTCTTCAGATTTGAATTAAACATTCCCGACAATCCAACCGTTGGATTTCTACAAAGTTGGTGCCGTTGGGAAGATATTTCCAAGGCGAACCCGACGGTTGAGGTTTCGGGAAAATCCAATGGTCGGATTTCCCGCACTAGTCGTTTGAAATCACGGTTTCAAAATACGAACTGCACGGCCTCGTTTCGTTTTAATTTTATTTATATTTATATATTTATATAAATATAGTTCATTCAATGATTTCCATATCGTTTTCATTTCAAAAAATTTTCTAACACCTTAAATTTTTGGAAAATTTCGCCATAACCTCCCCTGTACCGGGAGCATCGGGAAATCGCAAATAGCTTACCCGGTCCTTCTAATCTCAAAAAGAAAAAGAAAAAGCCAAGCGGCTAGCCAACAGGCTCAAAATCATCACCCAAACAAATCAGTAAATGTGTACCTATTTGTCGGGCACAAAATTTTATTCCTCTTCTCTAGCCCCTTTGCTATAACCTGTTCAATGAATATTGCATGTACATATATATATACAGTTCTTATCATTTATCAATTTCTATTCGACTTCATATTTGATTTCTATTTGGTTTAAAAACTCCATTCATTCTAATGTTACATAAATAGGTGCAAATCATTTCATTAGCTAGTTAATGAATATTTCAACTCATATATGTTTATTTTGAACAAGTGGCTATTTTTAACACTTCACATTTCAACGATTTATGCATACAATAAAAATGTGATTTTTATTGTAAAACAATTCATTTCAAAACACTAGTTTTCTATATAGTTCATATAGGTGACAAAATAGGTTTTTTTTATCATAAAACAATTTCTTTTTAAAACGAGATTATTTTACACAGTTCATATAGTCGATAAAAGGCGATTTTTATTATCAAACAATTTATTTCAAAATATGAATACCATTCAACACATGAATTTCTAAACAACGAATGAATATCAATTCAACACATGAACGTTTTCTATAGTTTCTATATATAGATAAAAATGTGATTTTTATTATCGAACAATTTATTTCAAAATATGAATACCATTCAACACATGAATTTCTAAACAACGAATGAATATCAATTCAACACATGAATGTTTTCTACGGTTTCTATATATAGATAAAAATGTGATTTTTATTATCGAACAATTTATTTCAAAATATGAATACCATTCAACACATGAATTTCTAAACAACGAATGAATATCAATTCAACACATGAATGTTTTCTATGGTTTCTATATATAGATAAAAATGTGATTTTTATTATCGAACAATTTATTTCAAAATATGAATACCATTCAACAAATGAATTTCTAAACAACGAATGAATATCAATTCAACACATGAATGTTTTCTATGGTTTCTATATATAGATAAAAATGTGATTTTTATTATCGAACAATTTATTTCAAAATATGAATACCATTCAACACATGAATTTCTAAACAACGAATGAATATCAATTCAACACATGAATGTTTTCTATACAATGAATAAATATAGTTTAAGCATATGAAAATAATTAAAACACACAAATATTATTCAAAATTTCGGCAGCATAACGGCAGGGTAGTTAAACCGGGACCGTCCCTAGTACGGCTCCTCGCTCTACCTTAAAACCTCGCGGTTTTTGACAATGGGGATCATGCATCTAGTTCGCACGCAGGCGGCATGTATATATTTATTTCATTTCCACAAACTAATCCTATGTGGTTTCAACCAAATATTGTTCAACCTCAAACGGGTATTTTTCAACCTCAATCAACCAATATCAATCACAAACAATCCCAAACAACCATTCGTTATCAACCAATTATCACAACAATTTCAATCAATAAATATCGTCCATGGTTTGTGGACGAGGGGCGTATATATATATATATATATATATATATATTTATATATAGCAATTCACTTTTACTTCAACACATATATAATATTTTTAAATCAGAAATCTCACCAATAGCTATCCAATACTACGACTCTTCTTTTAGAAATCTTCGCCAATCTCGCCTTTTTTCCGCTTTCGCCCGTATTCTCTACATATGTAAAAATCGAATTTTTACTATGTTATTCAATATATAAAAATCGAATTTTTATTATGCTATTCAATATATAAAAATCGAATTTCAAAAATATAAATTCCGTCTTTTCAAAGATAAAGATTATATTTTTATTACTTTAAAAATATAAAAATCATATCTTACTTCTATTCTAAAGTTTAAATCTTTTCTTTTAAAAGATTAAACCTTTTTCTATTTCAAAGTTTAAACCTTTTTCCTATTTTAAACCTTAAAATAAAATCAGTTTTTACTTTCTTTTTAAATCAGTTCTTATAATTCTTTTTCAATCAGTTTTTGCATCTTTAAAAAAACAGTTTTTAAATCTTTTTAAAAATTCAGTTTATATATCTTTAAAAATCAGTTTTTAAATCTTTTACAAATTCAGTTTTTAGATCCTTAATAAATCAGTTTTTATATTCCTTAATAAATCAGTTTTTAAATTCCTTTTAAATCAGTTTCTAAATTCTTTTTAAATCAGTTTTTAAATTCCTTTTTAAATCAGTTTTTATATTCCTTTTAAATCAGTTTCTAAATTCTTTTTAAATCAGTTTTTATATTCTTTATAAAATCAGTTTTGAATTCTTTAAAAAAAACAGTTTTTAAATTCGAAAATAAAAATAAAAATAAAATAAAATTGCTCACCACAGGATGCGAAGTGGAGGGAAGAAGAGGGAGTCGGCGGCAGGCTTCGAGGGTGGCGGCGCTCGGTGGTTCAGGGAGGTGCGGTGGCAGGGTTCGAGGGTGGCGGTGCTCGGTGGTTCTACGGGGGCGTCCCGAGGGTTCGAGGTCTTCGCTGGAAGGAGGAGGTCGGGCGGTGGGGGGCGTCGCGAGGGTTCGTCGGCGGCGGCTCCGATTTGATTAGGTTTTCCCTTTTTTTTTTCTTTATTTCTGGTAAATGAATAATGAATCGGGGGAGGGGGGGGCAATGAAGAAGAAAAAGGGGGGAAAAGAAATTAAAATAATATATTTTTTTCTCCTTTTATTATTTAATTATTGTAAAAAGGTTGACTTTTACATACCACCTCGAAACGAGGTCTACCGCCTGTCGTCCATAGCGTTTTACCCCCATTCCGAACACAATGGGATATGTATCGTAAGCTGGTTTGATCGTTACAATCAGTTTCCGTTGAATTTACATTTAAATCCTTATATTGAATTTTAAACGTACATTTCAAATTACCGGGGTCACATACTAACTAGAAAAATTCCAGAAAAATATTTTCTAGTTTCGTATTGACGATACGGTCCTAACAAAATTAGTTTCGTCGAATTCTGAGACCGTTTGAAAAATGGCAAATTTCCAGTCGATTAAAATCAACTGAAACTGGTCAAACGCGTTTTCCTTTGCCACGCTCACATATTGATTCGAAAAATTATGAAATTCGAAACCTAGCAATAGTTTGACATCCCGGACCCAACAAAAGTGGTTTCGTCGAATTCCGAGGTCGTTTGCAAAATGTCCATTTTTAAGGGCCTGAATTCCATAGCGACTATTCAGAATTTTCAACTGGACATATCTTTTGATTCCCGCTATCAAATTTCGATTGGTCGGATTCGTTAGAAAGATATTCACTAACAGATTTAAATATTTTTGGTTTCACTAAAATCCGGATTGTTTTGCACCCGGTACAGTCTGACAAAGTTTGAATTCAATTTTTGAAACTGCCACGCCATTTCAGGCCTTGTTTATAATTATAATTAATTATATTCGTTTTCAATTGTCGATTCAAACTTAGTTTTCATCGCCATTATCTAAAATATTTATTTTAAATATTTAAAATCCATTATTTTAGCCAATTTAAAAATTTTAAATTGGTTCAGATTTTCTGGGTCGTTACAATTAACTAGCATCATTAACCCATTATTATTATTATTCCTTCGTGAAACTTTATTTTCAGTAAACATGAGTTTAAACGTACCAACTATCCACAATTACATGTACCGAGGCGCATGAATATACATATAAATATGTATACTCACCCGCTGGCACACAATATGCATTCACGTTTTTATATTCGAGTTACTCGGTCCAACACACCAAGTAATGGAAATACTGTAAGATCTAACAATCAGTTCAGGTTACCGGCAACAACAAATTCAGGTTACAGACTATTATGCAATTACAAGCCACTTCTGCCATGCTAAATATACATATATATATGCATAATATATATACACATATACATATATATACATATATATATATATGTATATATATATATATATAGTTACACATGGGTACGCGCAAACAATGTACATATATATACATGTTATCCTGATGTGTATACATTTTTAAATTAACATGGCAGCCGAGGACCCAAAAATCATTACAGGTATGTCATGGTCACAGACAAAGTCCTAGGGTCAACTAAGTCCATAAAACAAACAGGAACAAGGCAACATATACATTCGAATCTGGCATGGCAATAAAAATCCAACAAACTTCAAATGAAATTTTATGTGTAATGAGTTTAAACACTTTAGAATATCCAAGTAACAAGGTCAAAACATCCTTCCGACACAGCCAAGATTTAACTATCATATTAGTTTTTTATTGAAATTAGGACACTTTAAAAACGATGTAAATCGTGAGTCGAAACTCACCTTAAATAGTCGTAGGGGTTCGATTTTCGTTTGCTGGAGAAGACAGCACAGGCGGCTACGATGGTGATGCCTGGTGGCTCCAAATTACAATTGAAACTTGAAAGGCAGCGCTTTGATGTCTTCGGCGCAGGCATGAGAGAGTATTTGGTGATTTAGGGCTTCGGTGATGGAGCAGCTTTAATTGGAAGTGGCGGTTTCGATCAGGTGTGGTGATAGCTTACGGTCAGAGGTGTCTCTTGCTATAGGGTTCTCGAGTTTGCTAGGGCGAAGCTGACTTGGGAAAAAATTCCAATTGCGACAGTGAAGAATAGTAGGGAGTTTCGATTTTAGGGAAAAGAATCTCTTTTAGAGGAGAGTAAAGCTAACAGCTATCAGAGAAAAGGAAGGGAGGAAATGATTTTGTACGAGGCCATGGACGCGAGATTTAGGCCGTTAAAAAGAAGAAGAAGGGAAATCGATTCTCTTAATTGAAGAAATTGGGAAAGGTGATTTCTGCTTAAGGAAAGGAGAGAAGCGTGTTATTTATAGAAGTATATTTAGCGATAAGAAGAATTTAAAATCATAGCGTTGTAGAGGAGGAAGCGCGTGATAGACATATGTCGGTGTGATTTGTCCGAGGGAGTTTATATATGTTTAAATTAAATATTAATCCCTACCGCTTTGTATTTGTACCGTTAACACCAGCTTCGAATGCAACAAAATCTGACGTATCTCCCTATTTCAACTTCTGAATCTACTAAAATTAATTTAGTTGTAATCTGACTTCCTTTAAATTTTAAATTATTTATCGTTTTACTGATTTTAATCTATTTGTTTACCAACAACTCTGTTTCATTCTAAATGTGAAACGTTAAATTCAGTTTCCTTATACACATGAATACACACAGACCACAGCCAAATTTTCATATATTTCAACAAATAAAATTCTCAATTTATTAAATGTTAATAATGTTCTATTTTTAAATCCAAACATTTATATTTTTCAACCGAAAATCAAATCTGATTCAAATATTCCATCAGATTTTATTTAAACATTCAACATCAAATATTCGGTTTCTAACTGATCATTCTGAATAAAATATTTAGTTCATTTCATACCCAACCGACTATATTTTATTTTAAATTTCTAACTCCAACATCAATAAAAATTGATTATTAATAGTTAAATCTTTAAGTTTATTCCATTTCGAACTGTCCAAATTTCTAGGACGTTACATTCTTCCCTCCTTTAAAACTTTTCGTCCTCGAAAAGGAGAGATCATTGTTATACCATTGTATATTTCAAATGTTCACATTTGTGTGAAAATTTTCTAGAACTACCTTAAATATCGATATTTAAATTATCGATCATCTCTGTTTATTGAACATATTCACCAACTTGGAAAAACAAATTTCCTTGCAAAACCAACTACTTTTTAAATTCCAACTTCTGCATAAGTTGGATTTATGCATCTCAACTTATCCCAATTTCTTTATAAACCTCATATGTCTATATTTACTTATCGATCGTTCCACTTTTTCCTTACAATCCCAGTTCAACCCATTCAATCCATTCAAATTTTCCCAACACTTATTGAAGAGTGTATATAACGTCTTCTCTTCAAGTTACAAATTGTCGACTTGAAATTGTCCAAAATATGAAATCATTTATAATTCTTATACAGAAAATATTTATATTATTATCCCAAAGACTTGAAAGTATTCTGAAATTCTGTTTCTTAAATTATTGAACTAGGTATAATTTTTTTCTTTAAATTATTCATTTAAAAATATTAGATAACTCGAAGTTTGACAAGTCTATTGTCGTTCTCACAAATGTTAGGCATACGCTGGCCAGACGCACGACTAAAACCTACAAGTACTGAATATCCTTGGTCCAACTCCCAGTGAAAATATTTCAAAAATTCCTTTTAGACCAGATACGGAAAGTACCAATGTGATATTGATATGCTGATTGTTCAAGAAACGCAGATACACAATGGTTTTGTCTGGATCCCCCAGAAAACATCCGTATTCGTAGGAAATCACTTCCCTGCAAATTTCATCATGGACAGATCAACGGAAAATATTTACGAATCAAAAGAAAAACTGAGGTAACTGAGCGTTGGCTGCTCTATCTCAGAGTTACGGAAACAAATCTTGAGAATAAATCAAAACACAAGGATCAATCAATTCATAAAGACAATTCTTGTCGTGAAGATGAATCAAGTCACGAAGACACAATGCTGCATCACATAGGTGGCTCACTATCACTAAGATATCTAAAACATTGCATGGCTCCATTATACCTTTAGTAACTTTAGTGGTTACATCTCTTTCACTTGTAGATATGCCATTGGGACCGCAGGTATACAATGGTTACGCCTGATTCCCTCAGGAAACATCCATACCCATAAGCTTTCACATCTTTGTGGATTATGCCCTTATCACGACTGTAGATCGCAACAGACACAATGTTTATGCTTGGTTCCCCCAAGGAACATCCGTCTGTCGTAAGCCGTCTACATCCCTGTGAATTACGCTACACGGTCGTGTTCTTTCAGACAACTCGAGTTTTATGTCCAGACAACCTACTACCACCAGCAGCACACCTCAATTAAGCTCGAAATTCAAAGGAGAAGGATGGCACTTCCCTTATCTTGACTTGAAATATATTGTGATGATCTCAAAACTCGCACGACGATGTTAAGGATAATCATTGGAATATAACACATTAATCATCATTAGCAGAGTACAGATAATAGCACGAACAACAAATAGAATAATTTTACATAAATATGACAGCGGAATCATAACATGTAACAAAATCAGAGTAGCACGGTGTAGGATATAACTTAGTGCATAAAAAGGGAATGATCAATCAACATCGCCATAAGCGGAATATATACATACAGTGAGACATAATAAAGATATCAGTCTACATCGCCTGAGGCAGTACATATACATAAGATAATACATGCTGGAAGTAAATCAGTCTGCATCGCCATAGGCGAAATCATATACATAAGATAAGGATAGCGGAAAGTCAATAGCCAAAATACAAGTAAATCTAATCCTCTCCATAAAGCCAAAAACGCACTCCATGCTGCAGTGCTAAGCCAAAATAACCTGTCATCTATCAACAAGGCTGCCTATGTGAAAATAAGGGCACCCGAGTTTGAAAAGTGAAACAAACAACGAGTCAGTCGTGGGACTGGTATGAGAAATCTACTTAACTGGTTAAACAACAGTAATAAGGAAAATCATAGGACCACGCCACTTTCGCGGAACGGGTTTACTCCAGTGATTGGCAGTGCATTTAAAACAAAGCAAATTCTTTAAACAATACAATGCTTTTAAAAAGAGTGAAGCCATTATAAGACTTAAGTCCCATCACACAATGCAACGCAAACCGGAGGATAGGGTTTTACCTTATAATGGCCAAATATGTTTAATACGTGCAAAGCAAAATCACTAGATATTATTACTAGTCCATATATGTTTCAAAAGCGAACACAATCATAAATATCAATCCTAGATGACATGAGCGTCCCATGCCACTATGTCGCCATATATAAGTTACAATCGAATCCGTAATCTCGTATTGGAAATTGGATTTCCGTCATGAGTCGAGGCAAGGGGCAAGCTCCTCTCCACTTTGAGACACTCTAGCAAATGCCTCAGGACAACACAATATGGGTAACCCTTGGATCTTTAGGGCTGGTCCTCTTTTACGTTTGAGGAATGGCAATTCCTGAGCACACGTTTCCCGGTCCTAACAGACCTAAAATCTAGGCGCCTCATTCCAACATCCACATAGGTAAAAATAATATAAATGTCAGCCAGTTTAATACCTTTAGCTAGAAAGAAACGTCGTGCTCTCCCTGTAGTCCTTATCCCGTTTTTAACTCATAACGAGGTGTGAGGCTCGCGAATCCACGCTATACACAAAGCTAGGCCACGTAGGCCGTACTTTGATCATCTACCACAAGACTTTGCTTTGCAACAGAAGCCTTGATCACTGCATCTTGGCATGCCACACAGGCAATCCACTCCATACGACTGATTTCTACCGATATATAACCTCTAAGCTCCTACGTCTCAGAGAACGGCGTTAAGCAAGAGAATAAATTCACCGCCGCCAAAAAGATATATATTTAACAGAGATCAATCAGTACAGAACAAAATCCAATGTTAGACCACAGTCCATTTACAAGTCAGTTCTGGGTCTAAACGAAACCGGAGGCACCATGTTCCTCGCATGTCCGTACAATCAACACATACATCCAGACGGCTACTACTTTCGTCCCTTCAAGGTAGTTACTCCTGTCAGGAACCTCAGTAGCGCCCATCCATCCGATACGAAGATCGTCGGTCTTGAATCGTCCTCGTATTTTCAACTTCGAATCGTTCGATCAATTATTTGAAATGAGGATTAGCTCGGTCTTTTCAAATAATTCACGTATATTTAGAATTTAAATCAATTCTTTCCATGGTTAAATTATTCGACATTCACATTTCAGTTCTTTAGTACAATTTTCATGTCAAACACATTCATCCATCAAATATCAAGCAAACCAAGAAAAATTGGTTTATTTCCATCCCATGTCGCTTATAATATTTATAACGATTTTTCTCCATTTTTATTTATTTAAAAATGGCCATATTTAATTAAACGGCGTTTCAGGTCATGCCGTGGCGCTGTTTTTCCCCAAATTTGTTTTACACATATCGTGAAATCTAACCATTGGATTTCTACAAAGTTTATATCATTGGGAAGATATTCCCAAAGCGAACCCAACGGTTCCAGTTTCGTGAAAATCCGACGGTCGGATCTTTCGGTATAGTTGTTTGAAGTTACGATTTCAAAACGCGAACTACACGTCGTTATTCGATTTAGTTTAATTATATTTATATTTATATATAAATATAATTGATTATGGCGCTCTTTTTCTTCAAATTTGAATTAAACATTCCAGACAATCCAACCGTTGGATATTTACAAAGTTGGTGTCGTTGGAAAGATATTTCCAAGGCGAATTCAACGGTTGCGGTTTCGGGAAAATCCGATGGTCGAATCACTCGTACTAATCGATTGAAGTTACGATTTCAAAACACGTACTGCACAACCTCGATTCGTTTCAATTCTACATATATATATATATATATATATATATATAGTTCATTCTGCGATTTCAGTATGGTTTTCACTTCAAATATTTCACTAAAGCCTTTATATCTCGGAAAATTTCGCCATAACCTCCTTTGTACGGGAAGGGGTTTGGAAATTTATTGGGCCGTATTAGGTACCCAATAAATCCTAATAAGCATACACATATTTATAGTGATATATTCCGGTGTCTACAGGGGAGTGTGTATAGATCATAACTCCAGAGAATAAATTCTCGTCACCCTATAAATGGTTTTTGTGGCTTAATGACCAGAGAGACGTGTTTATTGTCAACTCCAGACCCGTGTGTGGTTTTTATTAATCTGGCAATTTACCGTTAGAATTTACATAGACCAAATCAGTCATCCGTTCAATCTGTAATATATAGTCATCGCCATACAAGCCTCTCGCTCGTATGGTAAATCTTCAACCTCGTCACACAAGCTCCAAATGCTTATGTGGTATATGATGAAGTATGCCTATCGTCTAGAAGTATGCCATGTAGTGTAGTTCAAAATTAATTGTTACTATCCTATGGCGGTGTTTATTGTTACACACAAAATAACCAGCACTCCGCATCCAATGGTATTCATGGGAGTTGATATAAAAATAAAACTGCGCAACCAACTCATTAAGGCTTACCTATTTGTCGGGCACGCAAATGAATTCTTTACTCAACAGCTAATCCATTTTCTCTGTTCAACACATGTACATGTATATATATATATATATATATATATATATATGCAGAAATAAGCTAATAATAATATTTCTAGCGAACAAATATTTATTTCAACACGTGTGTATTTTTAGCGAGGCGTTTACATGATAAAAGTAATATTTATATCATCAGAAATATTTATTCAACACATGAATGTTTTTAGCACTTCATATTCACAATAAAAATGTAATTTTTATTGTTAAAGCAATTTATTTAAAATACGAATACCGTTTAACACATGAATTTCTATTCAACGAATGAATTTCTATTCAACACATGAATGTTCTCTATAGTTTGTATATAAAATAAAAATGTGATTTTTATTGTTAAAGCAATTTATTTAAAACACCAATACCATTCAACACATGAATTTCTATTCAACGAATGAACAACACATGAATGTTTTCTATAGTTTGTATATATAAATAAAATGTGATTTTTATTGTTAAAGCAATTTATTTGAAACACGAATACCATTCAACACATGAATTTCTATTCAACGAATGAATTTCTATTCAACGAATGAATGTTCTCTATAGTTTGTATATATAATAAAAATGTGATTTTTATTGTTAAAGCAATTTATTTAAAACACGAATACCATTCAACACATGAATTTCTATTCAACGAATGAATTTCTATTCAACACATGAACGCGGTTTCAAAATATGAAAATAATTTCAACAAATGAAAATAATTCTATCACATGAATATTTCAGAAAATTTCGACAGCATAACGACAGGGTAGTTAAAACCGGCACCGTCCCGATGTACGGCTCCTCGCTCTACCTTAAAACCTCGCGGTTTTTGACAATGGGGATTTCATGCATCTAGTTCGCACGCAGGCGGTATGTTTTATTTTCATTTCCACAATCCTATTCTAATTTGTTTCAACCACAAAGGTATTTTTCAAGCACAAAGGTATTTTTCAACCACAATCCAACACAAACAATTATTTTCAACCATTCGTCATACCACGTATTTTCATGCCAATCACAAGCAATAAATATCGTCCATGGTTTGTGGATGAGGGGAGTATATATATATATATATATATATATGTATATAT
This sequence comes from Allium sativum, assembly GCA_030737875.1. Lineage (NCBI taxonomy): Eukaryota > Viridiplantae > Streptophyta > Magnoliopsida > Asparagales > Amaryllidaceae > Allium > Allium sativum. The sequence continues at coordinate 174,599,962 of CM060913.1, read as the reverse complement.
GCATATAAATATATTTCACTTCCATTTCAACACAATTCAAAGCATACATATTTCATACAACGCTTGTATAATTTATACATCGCTCGTATAACTTATACAACACATGTACATGAGGTATACAATGCGTATATAATTTACACTTCGCTTATATAACTTATACAACACGATTCCATTCACACATTTCAATTTAGATTTCTCACATTGGTTTACGAGATGCTAAAAATCGTGGCTAGCTCAGAAAAATCGCGGTCCCTTCTAGATTGTAGAGAGCCTCCTTGTGGTCACGATGTTTCCTGTTTCATAGAATTTCGTTAACACATCATAAAGATATGATTTTTCAAAGTTTGCAACACTTAAAAGTGTTATTTTCAATTCAGAAAATCAAAGCCGCACCTTTCAGGTTGGGGTTCAAAACTAGGTTTAGTAATTTCTTGAAATCCGTTGCTCGTTACCAAAATCAGATGGCACTACGTTGTAGTGCTTGGGGAGGCGTGCAAAACGAGGTATGGGGGGTCCCACTCGGTGCGACGGTCGAGGCACGGCGGGCTCCGAGGCAGCGCGACTTCCTGGTGGCAGATATCGAGAACCGTGCAACGATATGGGAAGCTTCTGGTATGGATTTGAAGAGTGGAGGATGCTCTTCAAAAAGTTCAACTGGGGGTGGGGCTGAAGATGAACGTGGCGATCGGAAAATGGTCGGGAAGAACGGACTTGTTTCCATTGTGCGTGGGGGAGCGGGGCTAATCGGGTTTTGACTGGTCAAAGGGAAGTGAGAGAGAGGATGAGTGATTAGCCCATATATTTTATTTTTAATTTATTTTAAATTTGAAAATACAGTTTCTCCATACGAACTCCTTTTCAAACCCAACGACTGTCGCTCATAGCTAAATACCCCCATTCCGAACACAATGGGATATGTTTCGTAGGCCAATTCGACTATTATAGTTAGTTATTTTTCAAATTAAAGTATATAACATTCAATATTCAATTTGAACGTACATTTCAGTTTGCTAGGGCCACAAACTAATTTGAAAAATTCCAGAAAAATAATTCTAGCAATGTTTTGACGCTACGGTCCCAACAAAACTAGTTTCGTCAAATTCTGAGATCGTTTGAAAAATGGCCATTTTCTAGTCGATCCAATTTAACAGAAATTGATTAGTCACGTTTCCTTTTTCCACGCTTACATACTATCTTCAAAAATTATGAAATTTGAAACCTAGCAATAGTTTGATATCCCGGATCCAACAAAAGTGGTTTCGTCGAATTCCGAGGTCGTTTGCAAAATGTATATTTTCAAGGTCTATATATTCTCTATAGCGACCTTTCTGAAAATTCATTTGGCGATAACTTTTGATTCCTGCTACGAAACTACGATTTTTCAGACTCGTTAGAAAGGTATTCATAAACAGATTTAAAAATTTTTGGTTTCACTAAAATCCGTTATATTTTACACCCGGTACAGTCAGTCAAAGTTTGAATTCAAATTTTCAAACTGCTACACTATTTCCAATTCATTATTTCATTGAAATATTCTATTTTAATTGTTTAATTTCTTTTAAAATAACCAAATTAAAATTTTTAAATTGGCTCGTATTTTCCGGGTTGTTACAATCTCCCCCACTTAAAACTTTTAGTCCCCGAAAAGGAAACAACAGTACAGTAGGAAACAAAATGTAAATGCAAAGCATTGTAAAGGTACCTTGCACCTAAGTTAGTTAGAGAGGTCCACTCTGCATTTGGGGTAAGCTTGCTTAATGCTTTCCTCAGTCTCCCAAGTACAGTCTCCAGGATCACTACTCCACTGCACCTTAACTAAATGAACCTTTTTGCTCCTTAGCTCTCTTGTTTCTTTGCCAACAATCTTTAATGGCTCTCTTCTGACTGCCAATTCTGGAGTAATTTCCAAGTCCTATTGCGCTGCTTCTTCTACAACAAGATCCGGATCACGCACATGTTTTCTGAGTTGAGATACGTGAAACACATCATGTACTCCGGGCAACCAGTTGGGTAATTGAACTTTATAAGCAAGAATTCCAATTCGTTTAAGAATAGGAAAGGGACCAATAAATCTCGGTGCCAACTTCCCAGTTTTGCCAAATCTGATTACTCCCCTCATCGGAGAAACTCTCAAATACACATAATCACCAAAGACAAATGATAAATCTCTTCTTCTAGAATCTGCATAACTTTTCTGTTGGCTTTGCGCGGTTTTCAATCGCTTCTTGATGAAATCGACTTTATCAGATGCTTCTCTAATCATATCGGGTCCCAACACAAGTCTGTTGCCAGGTTCTACCCAACATGCGGGAGATCTGCATGGTCTACCGTATAATGCTTCAAATGGAGACATTTTTAAACTTGCCTGATAGTTGTTGTTATAAGAGAATTATGCCAAATGCAAGTGATGCTCCCATAACCCGCCAAAATCAATAATACAAGCCCATAGTAAATCTTCTAGAATTATATTCACCCTCTCAGTTTGGCCATCTGTCTAAGGGTGATAAGCGGTACTCAGATCTCTATCACTGACTATACTGAGCGGCACTCCATGCAGTTTAACTATTTCTTTGAAGTAAATCTACACTAGGCTTTGAGCTGTTCTGTTGGATCCGACAGGTATGAAATGGGCGGTCTTCGTGAAGCGATCTACGATCACCCAAACACTGTCCTTTCCTTTCCTAGTTCGAGGCAAACCATCTATGAAGTCCATGGAAATCTGCTCCCACTTCCATCTTGGAATATCTAATGGTTGTAATAATCCGGCGAGTTTTTGTTGGTCGCTTTTAACTTGTTGACAGGTGGGACACCGGCTAACATAAATTGAAATGTCCCTTTTCAACGACTTCCACCAGAACGTGCGCTTAATATCATTGTACATTTTGCTAACTCCTGGATGGATACTCAGTTTGGACTTGTGACATTCATCCAGCACCTCCCTTCTGAGCTCAGAAATTTCTGGAACACAAATTCTCCCTTGTAATCTTAGGACCCCTTGGCTATCCAGACTGAAATCCGAAGTTTCGCCTTCTCGGATCCACTGACTAATCCTTTTAATAAATTCATCGTCATTCTGAAGAACGGCGATCTTATCTTTCAAGGAAACGTAACGATAAAACTAGCGATGATTTCATTTTTTCTGCTGAGCGCGTCCGCCACAACATTGGCTTTCCCTGGAGTGTTCAGAATCTCAAAATCGTATGCTGCAAGGAATTCTAACCAATGATGTTGTCTCAAGTTTAGATCTTTCTGAGTGAATAGATACTTCAATGATTGATGATCAGTAAACAGCTCGAACTTCTCACCCAATAAATAATGCCTCTAGATTCTCAAAGCAAACACGATGGCTAACAACTCAAGATCATGAGCTGCATAGTTCCTTTCATGCGGCTTCAGCTGACGGCTAGCATAAGCGACCACTTGGCCTCTTTGCATTAATACTGTGCCAAGACCTCTAATAGAAGCATCCGTCCATACTGTCAAGTCCTAATTGCCATCAATAATTGTTAATACTGGAGCAGTTGTCAATTTCAGTTTCAGCTCTTTGAAAGCTTCCTCACATTCTGGAGTCCACTTGAATTTTTCATGCTTCTTTGTAAGCTTTGTTAATACACCAGATATCTTCGAAAAATCCTTAACGAATTTTCAATAGTAACTAGCCAATCCAAGAAAACTTCGAACTTTTGTGGGGGTAGTAGGCCGTTTCCAGTCCTGAATCGCTGTAATTTTGCCTGGATTAACAGCAATCCCTTCTTTTGATACAACATGGCCATGGAACTTAACTTCATCTTGCCAGAAGATACACTTAGAAAATTTAGCTTTCAAGACATTTCTTCTCAGAATTTCCAATACTTGTTCGAAATGTTTTGCATGCTCGCCTTCTGACTTGGAGTAGATTAAAATGTCATCGATGAAGACCAGGAAAAATTTATTCAAGACACCACGGAACACTCTGTTCATTAAATCGACGAAGTAGGCTGGAGCATTACACTAGCCGAACGTCATCACTAACCATTCGTAGAATAAATCGGGACCCCTGAAGGCTGTCAAAGGAACACAGTCTTCGGCTATACGTAATTGGTGGAAACCTGTAGCTAGGTCCATTCTGGAGAATACTCGCGCTCCTTTTAATTGATCTAGCAAATCATCAATTCACGACAATGGATATTTATTCTTCAATGTCTGCTTATTGAGATCTCGGTAATCAACACAAAGTCGTAGAGTACCGTCTGATCACTACTGCTGCTCCCCAATCTGAAAAGCTTGGCCTGATTAGACCTTTCCACAGCAATTCTCAAGTTTGGTTGCCCAACTCTTCTTTTTCTTTCGGGGTCATTCTTCGAATTGGATGTACTAATGGTCTGGCATTCAGAATTAGATCGATTTTGAATTCAATTTCTCTTGGCGGAGATAAGTTTTCGACTTCTTCAAACACATCCGGATAGTTTTTAATGACGGAAATCTTTTCTAATGAAGCGGGGATAACTTCCAAAGCAGACCAAAATTCTTTTCTATCTATTTCTGAGCCATGGCATGGTATATATATATGCCCAACCTTTGTTTTAATTTACACTATCGTTTCCGCACAATTTACTTCAGCCTCGTATTTTGTTAACCAGTCCAACCCAAGTATAATATCAAACTCAGAAAAATTCATGGTGTTCAAATCAAAAGAGAATTTGTAGCAAGAATAAGAGACAGGCACTCTACAATATGAACTAAGAATAATAGAACCTCCTATCGGATTTTGAACTTTAATTGGCTCTTTAAGCTTCCTTTGTTTTAATTTTAATTTGTGAACAGTGTTACTAGAAATGAAGCTACGTGATGCACCAGTGTCAAAAAGTACAGAAACAGGAATATTTTTAATTGTAAGGGTACCTCCCGAGACACCGGGTTTACCTGATCCATCAGTGATAGCCGGCAGGTTTCCCCCTTCATAAACATATGCTACATGTGCATTCTTCTTCAAAGGACAATTTCTGCTAACATGCCCCTTCTGATGGCAGTTGTAGCATTCAACCAAGCTGTGGGGGTTTGGATTTGAGCTTTGCGGGTTTGTCTTCACCCGCTTTGGAGTGGTGCACACATTTGAATAATGCCCCTTCTTACCGCAATTGTAACAGCTGCCTTTGGGTGGCTTACCAGCTTGCTGAGTAGCGGCTGCTGCTTTGCTGGACTCAGGCTGATCTCCAGAAGCTTTGCGCGTGTTTCCTGCCTGGATCTTAGCACGGTGTAGATTGGAGTTCCTCTCATCCAAGTCTTCGTAGTTACAGGCCTTCTCTACTAGTTCTGAAAATGGATGTTTGATGTTGCTCATGGCCCGGTCTTGATACTTGCGCTGTAGCCCCAGTATAAACCTCTTATTCTTTGCTTTAGATGTCAAGATAAGCACTGGAGCATAACGTGATAGCTGTATGAATTTGTTGAGATAGTCTTGAATAGAGCGGTCTCCCTGCTGGAGATTAGAAAACTCATCACGCATACGCTCTAATGCTTGCTCGGGGATGAACTTCCCCTTGAACAATGTCTTGAACTCTTCCCAAGTCCTTACTGTGTCTTCCTCATCCTACGAGGTGATGGCATCCCACCACAATTCAGCCTCCTCCTGTAAAAGCCAAGCAGCCATAAGCGCTTTGACATGGGTTCCAAGTTTCATGCCACCAAAGTTCTTCTCGCATGTCTTTAACCATGCCAAAGCCTTTGTCACAGTGCCAGTGCCAGAAAAGGGTTTGCCCCCGAGGTTTCTGTACCTCTTTGCTACTCGGTCAAGTTTGAAGTCCTGAGGTGCGGGTGGCTGTATCATAGGCCCCTCTTCTGCGATGGGGATATTCCCCCGTCCTCCAGCTCGGCCTGCTCGGCCTCCTCGGCCGCCACTGGCTGCAGTTGCTTGTGTAGCCATCAAGCCAAGTTCTGTATAAGCAAGAAAAGATTCAAGCTCATAGAAATGATAACTTTCATATACAATAAAGCAGAAGAACATAAGGAAAGGTAATGATGTACTGATCAAATTGTTTTGCTATTCTGCTTAGCTCATTCTAGAACATTACTAATCCTATCTCTAATGAGCCACTCGCCTCAGAACACTACTGATTCCAATCTGACGAGGTATTTAATGTGTTAAATTCTAGAACTAAGGTTAACCAAAGCTCTGATACCAACTGCGACGATCTCAAAACCCGCACGATGGTGTTAAGAATAATCATTGGAATATAACACATTAATCATCATTAGAAGAGTACAGATAATAGCATAAACAACAAATAGAATAATTTAACATAAATACGACAGCTGAATCATAACATGTAACAACATCAGAGTAGCACGGTGTAGGATGTAACTTAGTGCATAAAAAGGGAATGATCAGTCAACATCGCCATAAGCGGGAATATATACATACAGTGAGACATAATAAAGATATCAGTCTACATCGCCTGAGGCGGTACATATACATAAGATAATACATGCTGGAAGTAAATCAGTCTGCATCGCCATAGGCGGAATCATATACATAATATAAGGATAGCGGAAAGTCAATAGCCAAAATACAAGTAAATCTAATCCTCGCCATCAAGCCAAAAACGCACTCCGTGCTGCAGTGCTAAGCCAAAATAACCTGTTATCTGTCAACTAGGCTGCCCGTGTGAAAATAAGGGCACCCGAGTTTGCAAAGTGAAACAAACAATGAGTCAGTCGTGGGACTGGTATGAGAAATCTACTTAACTGGTTAAACAACAGTAATAAGGAAAATCATAGGACCATGCCACTTTCGCGGAACGGGTTTACTCCAGTTATTGCCAGTGCATTTAAAACAAAGTAAATTCTTTAAACAATGCAATGCTTTTAAAAAGAATGAAGCCATTATAAGTCTCAAGTTCCATCACATAATGCAACGCAAACCGGAGGATAGAGTTTTACCTTATAATGACCAAATATGCTTAATACGTGCAAAGCAAAATCACTTGATATTATTACTAGTGCATGTATGTTTCAAAAAGTGAATACAATCATAAATATCAATCCTAGACGACATGAGCGTTCCTTGCCACTATGTCGCCATATATAAGTTAAAATCGAATCCGTAATCTCGTATTGGAAATTGGATTTCCGTCATGGGTCGAGGCAAGGGGCAAGCTCCTCTCCGCTTCGAGACACTTTAGCAAATGCCCTAGGACTACACACTCTGGGTAACCCTTAGATCTTCAAGGCCGGTCCTCTCTTACGTTTGAGGATTGGCAATTCCTAAGCACACGTTTTCCCGGTCCTAACAGACCTAAAATCGAGGCGCCTCATTCCAACATCCACATAGGTAAAAATAATTTAAATGTCAGCCAGTTTAAGCACTAACACTACCGTTAGCTAGAAAGAAACGTGGTGCTCTCCCTGCAGTCCTTATCCCATTTTTAACTCATACTGAGGTGTGAGGCTCGCGAATCCACGCTATACACAAAGCTAGGCCACGTAGGCCGTACTTTGATCATCTACTACAGACTTTTCTTTGCAACAGAAGCCTTGATCACTGCATCTTGGCATGCCACACCGGCAATCCACTCCATACGACTGATTTGTATCGATATATAACCTCTATGCTCGTACGTCTCAGAAAAGGGCGTTAAGCAAGAGAATAAATTCTCCGCCGCCAAACAGATATATATTTAACAGAGATCAATCAGTACAGAACAAAATCCAATGTCAGTCACACACAGTCCATTTACAAGTCCGTTCTGGGTTTGAACGAAACAGGAGGCACCATATTCCTCGCATGTCCGTTCAATCAACACATACGTCCAGACGGCTGCTACTTTTGTCCCTTCAAGGTAGCTACTCCTATCAGGAAACTCAGCAGCGCCCATCCATCCGATACGAAGATCGTCGGTCTTGAACCGTCCTCGTATTTTCAACTTCGAATCGTTCGATCAATTATTTGAAATGAGGATTAACTCTGTCTTTTCAAATAATTCACGTATATTTAGAATTCAAATCAATTCTTTCCATGGTTAAATTATTCGACATTCCCATTTCAGTTCTTTAGTATAATTTTCATGTCAAACACATTCAACAATCAAATATCAACCAAACCAAGAAAAAATGGTTTATTTCCATCCTATGTCGCTTATAATATTTTATAACGATTTTTTGCCATTTTTATTTATTTAAAAATGGCCATATTTAATTGAACGACGTTTCAGGTCGTGCCGTGGCGTTGTTTTTCCCCAAATTTGTTTTACACATATTGAGAAATCTAACCATTGGATTTCTACAAAGTTTATATCATTGGAAGATATTCCCAAAGCGAAACCAACGGTTCCATTTTCGTGAAAATCCGACGGTCGGATCTTTCGGTATAGTCGTTTGAAGTTACGATTTCAAAACGCGAACTGTGCGTCTTATTCGATTTAATTATATTTATATTTATATATAAATATAATCGATTCTGGCGTTGTTTTTCTTCAGATTTGAATTAAACATTCCAGACAATCCAACCGTTGGATCTTTACAAAGTTGGTGCCGTTGGAAAGATATTTCCAAGGCGAACCTAACGGTTGCGGTTTCAGGAAAATCCGATGGTCGGGTCTCTCGTACTAATCGATTGAAGTTACGATTTCAAAACACGTACTGCACGTCCTCGATTCGTTTTAATTCTATTTGTATATATATATATATATAGTTCATTCTGCGATTTCAATATCGTTTTCACTTCAAATATTTCACTAACGCCTTTATATTTCGGAAAATTTCGCCATAACCTCCTTTGTACGGGAATGGGTTTGGAAATTTATTGGGCCGTATTGGGTACCCAATAAATCCTAATAAGCATACACATATTTATAGTGATATATTCCGGTGTCCACATGGGAGTGTGTATAGATCATAACTCCAGAGAATAAATTTGCCAGGGCCACAAACTAATTCGAAAAATTCCAGAAAAATAATTCTAACAATGTTTTGACGAATTCTGAGATCGTTTGAAAAATGACCATTTTCTGGTCGATCCAATTTAACAAAAATTGACCAATCACATTTCCTTTTGCAACGCTCACATACTAGCTTCAAAAATTATGAAATTTGAAACCTAGCAATAGTTTGACATCCCGGATCCAACAAAAGTGGTTTCGTCGAATTCCGAGGTCGTTTGCGAAATGTCTATTTTCAAGGGCTATATATTCTCTACAGCGACCTTTCTGAAAATTCATTTGGCGATAACTTTTGATTCCCGCCACGAAACTTCGATTTTTCAGATTCGTTAGAAAGGTATTCATAAACAGATTTAGATATTTTTGGTTTCACTAAAATCCATTATATTTTACACCCGGTACAATCAGTCAAAATTTGAATTCAAAATTTCAAACTGCCACACTATTTCCAATTCATTATTTCATTGAAATACTCTATTTCAATTGTTTAAATTCTTTTAAAATAACCAATTTAAAATTTTTATATTGGCTCGTATTTTCCGGGTTGTTACATATATAGTACTTCATTTCATACTTTTCATAAATCATACATAAAATTTTCCTTTCAAATCATATTTCCAAACATCTCATCCTTATATAAATTCTATTATATAAGATTTTTCACAAATCGATTACGATCCAATTCAATAGTTTCCGAATTCACTAAATACTTATATATTTCCATATAAGTTTTGGAACTTCTATATTTAAATATTAAAATCTAATGTCCTCGAACTACGATTCAAATTTCAAAGTTTCAGTTTTGATCTTTTAATCAATTCAAATATTCGATATCCTTTCAACTCATCCTTATAAATCCATTGGTTATAAACCAAATTTCCTCCCAATTTCCAATTGTTAAGTTCATTAGTTAATTTCAATCTTGTCGATTTAATTTTTTTTTTCCATTCGAATCTAATAGGTTTGATACATCCATATATTGATAAATTCCTGTCCAAATTACTTACTTTTGCTTTCAATCTTTCAAAATTTTCATTTCAATGGAAATTTATTCATTTCTGCTTACGATATTTTACTCGTTTCCCACTTATTTGAGTTTGAATCTCAATTTAAATTTCAAAACTTATCGAATTATTCACTAACCGGCAATTCACCTTCTAATTCAACAATTTGGAATTTCCGAACTTAATCCCTTTTACTCAATACATCTTTTAGATGTACAATCTCATTATTCCAATATATCAAATTTCCATTCAACCAATCTTGATAATCAATTCCAGGTTTTTATTTCAAATATTCGAATATATATATATATATATATATATATATATATATATATTCCAAATCAAGTCGGTTTGTCAAATCATATTTCAAAATGAATTAATTTTATCAAAACAACCTAGCCGTGGGTCTAAAAAAATTCTTCTATTTGCGAATATTTCTATTCAAAAATACATATATAGTGTAATATTCTCAAATTATTTGAAAAAACAAATTTTCAAAATTTTCTGAAATCGAATTTTCAAATTTCATCAAGCGACCTCCTTGATTGTAATCAAATTGATATGCAATTTATTTCATTTTGGGTTCATTTCAAATACACACCATTTATTTTCTTCAACGGTTTTCTTTTAACCAATTTGATAGGTTATTTTATCCCATAATTTAAATTAATTTGGAATATACTCCATTCTATCACATTCAATGGTTTCTCATTCTCAAATCCATTCACGTATATACTTCCTACTTCATTTTGATGGAACTCGCGAACGAGAATATATCTTCTCAGTTTCCTTTTCAAAGAAAATTCATTCGTTCAACAATTTTCCTTAATTAACAGGGATATACAATCATTGGAGATTGTCTGATTGGTAATCCACATCCTTGAATAACCGTCTTCACGGTATTTGTAATAACCCAGAAATCCGAGCCAATTTAAAAATTTTATTTCGGCAATTTTGGTGAATTTTGAATATTTAAAATGATCTATTTGAAATTATAACGATGATAAATTTATTTGAATAGAATTAGAATGTATATATTTATATAGATCGTCGCTAGAATATAAATAATTATTTATAATTATAAAGGGAATTGAAAATGGCGCGGTAGTTTGAAATTTCGATTTCAAAGTTCAAATGAATATACAGAATTCAATATAAGTCGGAACTGAGCGAAACAGAAATATTTGAAGTTGTTTAATCATATCTTTCTAACGGATGTAAGAAACTAAGATTTCACTTTAGAAGTTGAAAGATATGTCCAGTTTAAAATTCAGAAAAGTCGATGTGGAATTTATATATATTTTAATATATATAAAGGCCTTGAAAATAGCCATTTTGCAAACAACCTCTGTTTTCGACGAAACCACTTTTGTTGGATCCGGGATGTCAAATTATTGCTAGATTCAAATTCCCATAATTTTCTGAATCAATATGTGAGCGTGGCACACTAAAACGTGTTTTGACTGTTTCTGTCAATTTCGATCGACCAGAAAATGGCCACTTTTCAAACGGTCTCAGAATTTGACAAAAATAGTTTTGTTAGGACAGTATCGTCAATATGAAGCTAGAAAATATTTTTCGGAAATTTTTAGAGTCAGTATGTGGGCCCGATATATTGAAATGTGCGTTTGAATTTAAAATATAGTGATTTATACTTTAAATTTAGCTGTAATTGATCGTAACGATCGAATTGGCCTACGCAACATATCCCATTGTGATTGGAATGGGGTTAATTAGCTAGGGGTGACAGTCAGTGGGTTCGATTTGGAGGTAGAATGGGAAAGTTACTATTTTTAGAAATAAAAAAATATATATATAAATATAAAATAAAACCCTGGAATTTCATTCATTGGTCAACGCCCTAAGCCGTTGGTTCCAGGCCGATAGAGGGCGGAATTTGCTCAAATTTTTAAAATGATTTTTCCACAAAACTACTCAATGAAATTAACTCCTCCCAAAGGCAAAATCAAAGAGTGTTCTTCCCTCTTCGAATCCATACAAGTATGAAGAATTATCGTTTCGTGTAGATGAAGAAATTCAGCCCCAAACATCCGTCGTTCGCGCCACTTTCTACAGCGCTGGGCCCGACCAAGTTCGTCCCTGTTCTCGGCGATGGTGGCGGTTGGCGCGGCCTTCCCTGTGGTGGTGGCTGATCGACGCCAGGCGTCTTGTGGTGCGTGCAAAGCTGAGCCCTAGTTTTTGGAGAACGTGAGCGATGTGGGCCTGAAGAGTTTCAACGTGGAAGAAGGGATTTGAGGGTGATTAAATATTAGTTATTATTTAATTAATTTAATTAAATGTTCATAACACCATAACTTCTTCATACAAGATCGAATTTTGGTGATTTCAGTTTCGTTGCTCTCATATCAATGAACGCTACGCATTGAAACTGACTGGGGTAGAAATGGAGCATATTGGAAAATCAGGCAAATGCAAACCCGAAACGAACCAGAAATTCAGATTAAACCGACGGAGTGGAACCCAAAGGTGAGAATTCCTCACTTTGGTTTTAATTTCTACTTTGAAATATATACTAGGATGCAGACGGTGTTTAGTAGCACCAGGCACCCGTCGTCCATAGACCATGGATGACTTGTTTGTTTAATTGATGTGTTGTGAAAGTTGATTGTGTGATGTGGAATGAATTAAAATATTTTATAGTTGAAAATATTTTATAGTTAAAAATATAATTTTTAACGTGTATATAAAATAAAGATTTATAAACAAATCGAACGATTTGTTTAAACACACACATTTGACTGATATTGATTGGGATGATAGATTTTACACATCGCCCGACTGCACAAATAAAACCTGTGTTTGATTGATTGAAACCCCACACGGGTATTGGGATGAAATTGGACACACACTAATCCCAATAATTAGCTGTATGTCGATCGATTGATTGACAGACTGTGTACGCGTTAAATATTTATATTTGATGCTTATATAGTGTAAAATGCACTTTGGATGATGGATTACTGTTTTTATTGTTGTTATACACATTTGTTGTGTGAAATCCATATAATCAACATTATATGGTAATTGACTGTGTCTTATTCCAGTTCAGAATTATCGAATATTTTAAAATAATATTCAGTGAATATTGAAATGTGAAGCCGTGTTAAGTAGTTAAACGCCATTTTAACACGAACGGGAATTTTGTCGATTTTATTCATTTTACGATGAATATCGAAAGTGATTTCAAAATCTGATAAATTGAAATGATTTGAAATTCGAACTAAATTGAAACGATTTGAAATTCGAATTAAATTGAAACGATTTGAAATTCGAATTGAATTGAAATCAATTTGAAGTGAAATCGATTTGAAATGAATTTAAAATGAATTTATATTGGGAAATTCAATTTTGATTTGAATTTGAGATGGAAGTTGAAATCGTTTTGAAAACGAATTTAAAACAATTTATAAAATACGTTTTGAAAGGAAATCGATGAAATATATATTATATATATATGTATATATATATACAATGGCCTGAATAGAACGTGCCGCGCCGCGGCAGTTCGCAAATTTCGACCATTGACTTCGAATGGGTATTACGGGAGATCCGACCGTCGGATTCTCCTAAAACCGGAACCATTGGGTTCATATCAAAAAGGGCTTTTTAATGAATATTAGATATTTGAATTCTAACGGTTGGATTTGGAATTATGTCCAAATCAAATTTGGAAAAGGTCGCTGTAAGTGCAGTTCGATGGCCATTGATGGAAATCGACTGTACGGGCCTTGATAAAATTATTAACAATAGTAATAATTTGTGTAAAATCATAAGAAATGATTTGGGAAGAAGTGAGATGAAAAACTCCATATTTGAAAAGATAAAAGTAGATTTTTATCGAAATGAACTAGTTTTGAACTAGAATAATAATTTATTTATTTTTAAAATAAATAAATTGGAATTGAAATGGTTTTGAAAATAACCAGAATTTCCAATAATTGAATTGAAATGGATTTGAATCGAAATCATCTTCAGAATAGTTCGATGTTGGATTTCATGATTATACAGATGTTGTTATGAAAATTTGAAAGATATATTTATATCGTTATTTCCAATACGATATTTGTTGGTTTCAGAATTTGATATTGAATATAAGCCGATATATTTTCTATTCAGAGCCTTGTGTTTAATATCAAATGGGATTTTGGGTTGTCGTGGACGGTATCTTTAATAATACTGTTCTTAAACCCAAATGGAGTTAAGAAAATTAGGAACTAACTGAGACGACCCGATTTCCCGTTCTCACGGAAACAAGGTTATCTTTGGAATATAACACAGAAACATATAATAGCAGAACAGAATTAAATAAATACACCAGAATGAACAACAAAATATACTGGATAAAAGTAATCATCAGAGTTACACAGTATACAGGATCTTACTTAGTACAAATACAGTTCAGCTATACATAAATGTCTACAGCGGAAATAAACAAAATATGTACAATAGGAGCTGAACAGCATAAAAAGAAATAAATGATAGAATCCATCTTCAGCTCCAGCTATCCAGAAAGAACCAGCTAAACCTGAATATAAGGCTGCCCGTGTAGAAAAAGGGGCACCCGAGTTTGAGAGTGAAACAAACTACGAGTCAGTCACAGGACCATGCCACTTTCGTGGAACGGGTTTACTCCATTGGATTGCCAGTGCTTTAAAACAAATCTTTCTTTTAAACATCGCTATGCTTTTAACAAAAATGAAGCCATTATAAGACTCAGTTCCCATCACACAATGCAACGAAAACCGGAGGATAGAGTTTTACCTTATAATGGCCAAAATATGATTGATACGAATAAAACAAAGGTATTTGATATTATTGCTAGTGTTAATATGTTTTGAAAACACTTTCAAATCATAACTATCAATCATGGACGGCATGGGTACCATATATCATGTCGCCATATATATATACAATCAAAACCGCACGATGTCGTATTTGGAAATTGGATTTCCGTCATGAACCAAGGCAAAAGATAGTCCTTACCGAATTCGAGACAATCTAGCCTACCATGTCTCAGGATCAGAGCTCGAGTGACCCTTGGATCGTCAGGGCCGGTCCACCGATGTGGATTAAAATGCCTGAGCAATACGTTTCCCCGCCCTTTGGGGCGCAAACGAGCCAACGAATGACTCCATCGGACCCGGATCGTCCGATCAAACCGAGGCGCCTCGCAACAGCAACAACCACATAGGTGAAAAGTATATAAATGTCAGGGCTGGTAGGTCACTGACACCACCCTAGCTAGAAAGAAACGCATGCCCTCCCTGAGGTCCTTCTCCAGTTTTAGGTTCATACCGGGGTGTGAGGCTCGCGAATTCACGTTATACACAAAGCTACGCCACACTGGCGGTGCTTTGATCATCACCACAAGACTTTGCTTTTAAACAGAAGCCCTGATCACTGCATCTTAGCATGCCACACAGGCAATTCACGCCATGCGATTGATGTCCATCGATATACAACCTCTGAGCTCGTACGTCTCAGAGAAGGGCGTTAAGCAAAAGAATAAATTCTCCGCCGCCAAACAGATGTATATTTAACAGAGATCAATCAACACAGAATAAAATCCAATGTCGGACACACAGTCCATTTACAAGTCCGTTCTGGGTCTGAACGAAACCGGAGGCACTAAATAGCTCGCAAACCCTTCGATCAACACGTACGTCTGGACGATCACCACTCATTATCCATATTTCGGGATGCCTCCCAATCATGACCTCGGTTACCATCCAAACGAGGTGAAGATCTTCGGTCTTCGACCACCGTCTTTATCTTCGACTTTCAATCGTCGGTCAATTATTTGAAATGAGAATTAACTCGGCCTTCTCAAATAATTCACGTATATTTAGAATTTCAATTCAATTTATTTCAATGGTTAAATTATTCGACAACACCAATTTTGTCCTTTAATGTAATTTTCACACCAAACACATTCAACCATCAAACATCACATAAATCAAGCAAATTTAGTTTATTTCCATTCCATATCGCTTTTGATATTTTATAACTATTTATCGCTATTTTTATTTATTTTAAAATAGCCATTTTATTCAAAATGACGCTTCGGGCCATAAGGCGGCCGTGGCGCTGTTTTTCTTCAGATTTGATTTACACATATCTGAAAATCTAACCGTTGGATCTTCACAAAATTTACATCATTAGAAAGGTCTTTTCAAAACGAACCCAACGGTTCCAGTTTCGGGAAAATCCGACGGTCGGATCTCCCGGTACAATCGTTTGAAGTTTTGATTTCAAAATACGAACTGCAGCGTCGTTATTCGATTAAATAAAATTATATTTATATTTATATATAAATATAATCGTTTCTGGCGCTGTTTTTCTTCAGATTTGAATTAAACATTCCAGACAATCCAACAGTTGGATTTTTACAAAGTTGGTGTCGTTGGGAAGATATTTCCAAGGCGAGCCCGACGGTTGAGGTTTCAGGAAAATCCAATGGTCGGATTTCCAGCACTAGTCGTTTGAAATCACAGTTTCAAAATACGAACTGCACGGCCTCGTTTCGTTTTAATTTTATTTATATTTATATATCTATATAAATATAGTTCATTCAATGATTTCCATATCGTTTTAACTTCAAATATTTTTCTAACGCCTTAAATTTTGGAAAAATTTCGCCATAACCTCCCCTGCACCGGGAGCATCGGGAAATCGCAAATAGCGTCCCGGTCCTTCTAATCTCAAAAAGAAAAAGAAAAAGCCAAGCGGCTAGCCAACAGGCTCATAAAATCATCACCCAAACAAAGCAGTAAATGTGTACCTATTTGTCGGGCACAAAATTTTATTCCTCTTCTCTAGCCCCTTCGCTATAACCTGTTCAATGAATATGTATGTACATATATACACAGTTCTTAACATTTATCATTTTCTATTCAACTTCATATCTGATTTCTATTTGGTTTAAAAACGTCATTCATTCTAATGTTACATAAATAGGTGCAAATCATTTCATTAGCTAATTAATGAATATTTCAACTCATATATGTTTATTTTGAACAAGTGGCTATTTTTAACACTTCACACTTCAACGATTTATGCATACAATAAAAATGTGATTTTTATTGTAAAACAATTCATTTCAAAACACTACTTTTCTATATAGTTCATATAGTCGATAAAAGGTGATTTTTATTACCAAACAATTTATTTCAAAATATGAATACCATTCAACACATGAATTTCTAAACAACGAATGAAAATCAATTCAACACATGAATGTTTTCTATAGTTTCTATATATAGATAAAAATGTGATTTTTATTATCGAACAATTTATTTCGAAATATGAATACCATTCAACACATGAATTTCTAAACAACGAATGAATATCAATTCAACACATGAATGTTTTCAATAGTTTTTATATATAGATAAAAAATGTGATTTTTATTATCGAACAATTTATTTCAAAATATGAATACCATTCAACACATGAATTTCTAAACAACGAATGAATATCAATTCAACACATGAATGTTTTCAATAGTTTTTATATATAGATAAAAATGTGATTTTTATTATCGAACAATTTATTTCAAAATATGAATATCATTCAACACATGAATTTCTAAACAACGAATGAATATCAATTCAACACATGAATGTTTTCAATTCAATGAATAACTATAGTTTAAGCAAATGAAAATAATTCAAACACACGAATATTATTCAAAATTTCGGCGGCATAACGGCAGGGTAGTTACACCGGCACCGTCCCTAGTACGGCTCCTCGCTCTACCTTAAAACCTCGCGGTTTTTGACAATGGGGATCATGCATCTAGTTCGCACGCAGGCGGCATGTATATATTTATTTCATTTCCACAAACTAATCCTATGTGGTTTCAACCAAATATTTCACAACCACCAATGGGTATTTTTCAACCGCAATCAACCAATATCAATCACAAACAATCCCAAACAATCATTCAATTTTCACAACAATTTCAACCAATAAATATCGTCCATGGTTTGTGGACGAGGGGGCGTATATATATATATATATATAGATATATATTTATAGATAGCAATTCACTTTCATTTCACACATATATAATATTTTTAAAACAGAAATCTCACCAATAGCTATCCAGTACCACGACTCTTCTTCGCCAATCTCTCTTTCTGTTGCTTCATCGCCCGTATTCTCTACATATGTAAAAATCGAATCTTTACGATGCTATTCAATATATAAAAATATGATTTTTACTTCGGCTTTATATATATAAAAATCTGATTTTTTACTTCGGCTTTCCATATATAAAAATCTGATTTTTACTTTTAAATTTCTAATCTTCTTCTAGTTTATAAATCATTTTAAAATCAGTTTTTATATTCCTTTATAAATCAGTTTTTAAAATCTCCGAAAAATCAGTTTTTATATTTTTATAAATCAGTTTTTAATACTTATATAAAAAATCAGTTTTATTCTTTTTAAAATCCAGTTTTATTCTTTTTTTTAAAATAAACAGTTTTAATTTTATAAAAAAATTCAGTTTTTATATTTCCTTTAAAAATCAGTTTATATTTCTAAAACAAAACCAGTTTTTAATACTTTAAAAACAAAATTAGTTTTATTTCTTTAAAACAAAAATCATTATTAAATTCGGTTTTTATAAAATAAAAATAAAATAATAAAATAAACAGAAATACTTACAGAGAGGGGGGGGGGGAGGTCTTCGCAGACGTCGGAGGGCTTCGAGGTGGTGTTGTTCGTCGATGACGGCGTCTTCGAGGCTCCAGGGGGGCGTCGCGATGCTTCGATCGATGGAGGGGGGACAGGTCTTCGTCGGCGTCGAGACGAGGGGGGGGCGGGTCTTCGTCGGCGTCGAGACGAGGGGGGGCGGCGGCTCGATAGTTCTAGGTCTTTTTTTTTTTTCTTGCTTCCGATCTGATATCGAAATGAACGGGGGGGGGGGGGGGGGGCAGGAAGAAAGGTAAAGGAGGGAAAAGATATTTTTTTTATTTAATTATTAAATTTCGCAAAAAGGTTGACTTTTACATATGACCTCGAAACGAGGCCCACCGCCTGTCGCCCATAGCGTTTCACCCCCATTCCGAACACAATGGGATATGTATCGCAAGCTGATTTGATCGTTACAATCAGTTTCCTTTTGAATTTTCATTTAAATCACTATATTGAATTTTAAACGCACATTTCAAATTACCGGGGTCACATACTAACTAGAAAAATTCCAGAAAAATATTTTCTAGCTTCGTATTGACGATACGGTCCTAACAAAACTAGTTTCGTCGAATTCTGAGACCGTTTGAAAAATGGCCAATTTCCATTCGATTAAAATCAACAGAAACTGGTCAAACGCGTTTCCTTTTGCCACGCTCACATATTGATTCGAAAAATTATGAAATTTGAAACCTAACAATAACTTGACACTGCGGATCCAACAAAAGTGGTTTCGTCGAAATCCGAGGTCATTTGCAAAATGTCCATTTTTAAGGGCCTGAATTCCATAGCGACTATTCAGTATTTTCAACTGGACATATCTTTTGATTCCCGCTATCAAATTTCGATTGGTCAGATTCGTTGGAAAGATATTATCAATTAGATCCTAATGTTTTTGGTTACACTAAAATCCGGATTGTTTTGCACTCGGTATATTCAATCAAAGTTTGAAATCGAATTATCGAACTACCGCGCCATTTTCAATTCTATATATAATTATAATTAATTATATTGGTTTTCAATTGTCGATTCGAACTCAGTTTTCATCGCCATTATTTAAAATATTTATTTTAAATATTTAAAATCCATTATTTTAGCCAATTTAAAAATTTTAAATTGGTTCAGATTTTCTGGGTCGTTACAATCTCCCCCACTTAAAACTTTTCGTCCCCGAAAAGGAATAAAGTCGAAAGTGGTTTGATAAATCTACAATCACACAATACAACAACCAATTCAATTGTTTTTAACCTTCTTAACTTTTCAAATATATATCTTTTATATATTCAAAAGTTATATTTCTAAGACCAGACTATATATATATATAATCACAAATACGTTATTTAAAAACATATTACTCTCGACTCGTTCTGAGGCACTTCTGACCCCATATCTAACGAGTTGTTCTGATTCTGCTACTCATACTAGGATATTACTGATCCTATCTATATAGAGTTACCCGTCCTAGAACACTACTGGTTCTATTTCTGACGAGTTCGTTCAAATGTTATATTCCAGAACTAAGGTTAACCAAAGCTCTGATACCACGATGAGACGACCCGATTTCCCGTTCTCACGGAAACAAGGTTATCTTTGGAATATAACACAGAAACATATAATAGCAGAACAGAATTAAATAAATACACCAGAATGAACAACAAAATATACTGGATAAAAGTAATCATCAGTGTTACACAGTATACAGGATCTTACTTAGTACAAATACAGTTCAGCTATACATAAATGTCTACAGCGGAAATAAACAAAATATGTACAATAGGAGCTGAACAGCATAAAAAGAAATAAATGATAGAATCCATCTTCAGCTCCAGCTATCCAGAAAGAACCAGCTAAACCTGAATACAAGGCTGCCCGTGTAGAAAAAGGGGAACCCGAGTTTGAGAGTGAAACAAACTACGAGTCAGTCATGGGACTGGTATGAGAAATCTACTCAACACATATATAATATGGCTAATCACAGGACCACGCCACTTTCGTGGAACGGGTTTACTCCATTGGATTGCCAGTGCTTTAAAACAAATCTTTCTTTTAAACATCGCTATGCTTTTAACAAAAATGAATCCATTATAAGACTCAGTTCCCATCACACAATGCAACGCAAACCGGAGGATAGAGTTTTACCTTATAATGGCCAAAATATGATTGATACGAATAAAACAAAGGTATTTGATATTATTGCTAGTGTTAATATGTTTTGAAAACACTTTCAAATCATAACTATCAATCATAGACGGCATGGGTACCATATATCATGTCGCCATATATATATACAATCAAAACCGCACGATGTCGTATTTGGAAATTGGATTTCCGTCATGAACCAAGGCAAAAGATAGTCCTTACCGAATTCGAGACAATCTAGCCTACCATGTCTCAGGATCAGAGCTCGAGTGACCCTTGGATCGTCAGGGCCGGTCCACCGATGTGGATTAAAATGCCTGAGCAATACGTTTCCCCGCCCTTTGGGGCGCAAACGAGCCAACGAATGACTCCATCGGACCCGGATCGTCCGATCAAACCGAGGCGCCTCGCAACAGCAACAACCGCATAGGTGAAAAGTATATAAATGTCAGGGCTGGTAGGTCACTGACACCACCCTAGCTAGAAAGAAACGCATGCCCTCCCTGAGGTCCTTCTCCAGTTTTAGGTTCATACCGGGGTGTGAGGCTCGCGAATTCACGTTATACACAAAGCTACGCCACACAGGCGGTGCTTTGATCATCACCACAAGACTTTGCTTTTCAACAAAAGCCCTGATCACTGCATCTTAGCATGCCACACAGGCAATTCACGCCATGCGATTGATGTCCATCGATATACAACCTCTGAGCTCGTACGTCTCAGAGAAGGGCGTTAAGCAAAAGAATAAATTCTCCGCCGCCAAACAGATGTATATTTAACAGAGATCAATCAACACAGAATAAAATCCAATGTCGGACACACAGTCCATTTACAAGTCCGTTCTGGGTCTGAACGAAACCGGAGGCACTAAATAGCTCGCAAACCCTTCGATCAACACGTACGTCTGGACGATCACCACTCATTATCCATATTTCGGGATGCCTCCCAATCATGACCTCGGTTACCATCCAAACGAGGTGAAGATCTTCGGTCTTCGACCACCGTCTTTATCTTCGACTTTCAATCGTCGGTCAATTATTTGAAATGAGAATTAACTCGGCCTTCTCAAATAATTCACGTATATTTAGAATTTCAATTCAATTTATTTCAATGGTTAAATTATTCGACAACACCAATTTTGTCCTTTAATGTAATTTTCACACCAAACACATTCAACCATCAAACATCACATAAATCAAGCAAATTCAGTTTATTTCCATTCCATATCGCTTATGATATTTTATAACTATTTATCGCTATTTTTATTTATTTTAAAATAGCCATTTTATTCAAAACGACGCTTCGGGCCATAAGGCGGCCGTGGCGCTGTTTTTCTTCAGATTTGATTTACACATATCTGAAAATCTAACCGTTGGATCTTCACAAAATTTAAATCATTAGAAAGGTCTTTTCAAAACAAACCCAACGGTTCCAGTTTCTGGAAAATCCGACGGTCGGATCTCCCGGTACAATCGTTTGAAGTTTTGATTTCAAAATACGAACTGCAGCGTCGTTATTCGATTAAATAAAATTATATTTATATTTATATATAAATATAATCGTTTCTGGCGCTGTTTTTCTTCAGATTTGAATTAAACATTCCAGACAATCCAACCGTTGGATTTTTACAAAGTTGGTGCCGTTGGGAAGATATTTCCAAGGCGAGCCCGACGGTTGAGGTTTCGGGAAAATCCAATGGTCGGATTTCCCGCACTAGTCGTTTGAAATCACGGTTTCAAAATACGAACTGCACGGCCTCGTTTCGTTTTAATTTTATTTATATTTATATATTTATATAAATATAGTTCATTCAATGATTTCCATATCGTTTTAACTTCAAATATTTTTCTAACGCCTTAAATTTTGGAAAAATTTCGCCATAACCTCCCCTGCACCGGGAGCATCGGGAAATCGCAAATAGCGTCCCGGTCCTTCTAATCTCAAAAAGAAAAAGAAAAAGCCAAGCGGCTAGCCAATAGGCTCATAAAATCATCACCCAAACAAAGCAGTAAATGTGTACCTATTTGTCGGGCACAAAATTTTAGTCCTCTTCTCTAGCCCCTTCGCTATAACCTGTTCAATGAATATGTATGTACATATATACACAGTTCTTAACATTTATCATTTTCTATTCAACTTCATATCTGATTTCTATTTGGTTTAAAAACGTCATTCATTCTAATGTTACATAAATAGGTGCAAATCATTTCATTAGCTAATTAATGAATATTTCAACTCATATATGTTTATTTTGAACAAGTGGCTATTTTTAACACTTCACACTTCAACGATTTATGCATACAATAAAAATGTGATTTTTATTGTAAAACAATTCATTTCAAAACACTACTTTTCTATATAGTTCATATAGTCGATAAAAGGTGATTTTTATTACCAAACAATTTATTTCAAAATATGAATACCATTCAACACATGAATTTCTAAACAACGAATGAATATCAATTCAACACATGAATGTTTTCTATAGTTTCTATATATAGATAAAAATGTGATTTTTATTATCGAACAATTTATTTCGAAATATGAATACCATTTTATCTAAATATGAACTCGTCCCATAAGCTAGCTTTATTTGCAACATTTTATCTAAATATGAATACCATTTTCTCACTTGTGTTTTCTATATATGAATATTAATCCACAGTTTTATTTGCAACATTTTTGCTTCCAATCGCTATTCAATTCTAAAAAGTGAATATTATCCATTTTATCTAAATATGAACTCGTCCCATAAGCTAGCTTTGATTTCATTTAAATATAGGTTCAAAATCTTTTTAGAATCTTCGTTTACATTTTGCTTCCTTTATAACTTTTGTTTACAATCTACTTCTTGTTAATTAATTAACAAGTCTATAACTTACTCTTGAATTCATATATTCGATATAATCTATCTTGCCAAGTTCTAAATGATTTAAATATATTAATAATATCATGTGGCATAGTCAAATTCCAATTATACCGTCTTTAAATTTTATTTCCATTAATTTATATCTCGAATATTGAAATAAAATTCATCGTTTCATCCTTGAAATGATTTCAGATTCAAATTTTTAACCAAGTTCCTATTTCCGATAAATTCTAGTTGTGTTCGATTGCTACAATACACAAGTGATTCATTGATTCTCTTATACTAATTTCTCACTGATACCATTCAATGACGGATTCGAAATTGAAATCTAAGGGTACTTATCGAAGAAAAGCTCTGGCAAAGCGAGATTTGAAGACTGGGGATTCCGAATAAAATTTTAAAATCTCAAATAATTTTTGTTTCCACTGTACTAGTTTCAAAATACTTGATATTTCCAAAAATAATTTACCTTTCAAAATCCATTTAAAAATTATTTATACTTTAGAAATTTATAACTCAGAACCTCTTTATTTTCAAAATTCGTTTTTTCAAGAGTCGATTCTTCTCATTTAAACCCAATAAACTATTCTTTGAATAAACCAAAGCTCTGATACCACCTGTAACGGCTCGGGAATTTCGGTAGGCTTTTCAACCATCTCTCAACCCCCAAGGCAAATGGCTAACCTCCCCCTGTGGCTTACACTGGTACCACAGAACTGGTTTTACGGCCATCCTCGCGACTCGACCAACCCACATTGTCGGGAGATGTAGGGGTAAGAGTCTCCCGTTCGCCACCTAATGCGAAGCGAGAACCCCCTATCATCCGTACGAATTAAGCAACCAGCTCTGATACCACCTGTAACGTCCCACCTTTTGATCACTTTAAATCGGTAATTGAAGCAACTTAAACCACTCAAATCGCCGGATCGTTATTAGCTCATAGAGTTCAAAACAGAATCAACACAGAATAAATAACACAATATTGAACAAGAAAATAAATCTTTTATTTATTGATTAAAATTTTTGGATACAAGATCTTTTTGATACAACGGAATGTGAAAACACAAATTGAAACAAGAAAATATTTAATGTTTGGAATCTTCAGAGTGCGCATTGTCTTCGGAAACCCTAGCTTTGCCAAAACTTCGAATCCTAAGCTCTAGTCTTTCAAATTTGTAACACCCGGGTCTGACCCGAGTGTCCCATGCAAAATCATAAAATACTCGAGTCAGGATTAAATCATAGTTCAAGTAAATTAACTTCAATAGAAATTGAATATAATAATTATTCCTATAAATTTATTTATGTTCCAAATGTCCAAATCCATATAAATCACTGAAACTTACTTATACAGTCCTAAAGAAGATGAAGATACATAAATATTATATTTGGTTTGCAGCATGTATAGGTTCCAAATCATCAATTTTAACAGTGTGTGCACCATTCACATAAATTACTTTAGCTAAATGGAGCAAACAGAGAGAAGACTATATGTCAACAACAGTAGCAAATATGAAAACATAAGGTCATTAATTATTAACAAGTTAGGTCTTAAAGTCAAAATATTAAACTGGAAACAAAACAAGCAACCGAGCTAACATGTCCACATACGTCGGAATCATAATGGTGGAATTTATGCAAACAAATAGCAGTCATGTCTCCCAAATGTCTCCACCTCCAAAACATAACAGTCGACAAAACAAAAACAAAAATAAGCAACTGACTTGCTACTTTCTCAGGCATGAGAACACAAATTTGGTAAACAATGTAAGCTGTACAGGGAATCTTGCTTGCAAAAATTACACAAAGATACCAAAGTGCGTGGTATAAGCACTTTGGCACTAAACATGCAGGACTCGACAGATTAAGAGGGTCAAAGGAATAAGAGCAAAAGTGACTCAGGTTACCAGTGATGACCTGAAAACCCAAAACAAACATGCAAAATCAACACAACATCGCGGTCTAAACAAATATAGAGTATACTGCGGCATGGTTCCAGACAATAAAAGTCAAGGTAGGAATAGTGTATAGATACCAAGCATAGGTGACATGCCAACATATAAACAAAATAAAATAGATAAAAGAATTGCAATTGGATATGGCTCCAGCATAGCAGTATGCGTTCAAGGCATGGCAACAAGTTTTCTACTCATGGAAAATATATATATTTATATCTCCATAGCAATGGCCAACTTATTCGTACAAGTGACATTAAATATATAGATTTTTTTCTCAAAAATTTACAAGAGGCCACTATATAGTCTCAGTTCTTTTTTTACCGTAATACATATATATACCCGAGACTATACACACACACACACACACACACACACACATATATATATATATATATATATATATATATAACAATATACAAATTGGAATTACTTTTAACAATAATATGATGTAAACAAGCAACTTTTATGAAGCGCTCATACACCATAATCCATTGGAGATTTAGTTATGAAATTCTAAGGTGGCGATAAGTAAGTTTTCACAATCCAGTTTTGACATACATGCATGATTTAAATGGTTATGTGTGTTTATAACCAACCTCAGATTATTATATATAGGTTATCGTGAAGTGATACATACACTAACAAACAAGTATACATAGTTAACCAACTATCATTCACTAACAATCTAAGAAAGGTTTAAACAGTCTTGAACTGAGTCTACTCCCATACAAATAAGTGGACCTGAGAGGTCCAAATTCACTCCTGCATTTTGGGTAGACATATAGTGAACCGTTTTCTCTCTCTCTCTCTCTCTCTCTATATATATATATATATATATATATATATATATATTATGGCAATGTCAAATACATATGAGACGGCAAGGAATTTCGCTCGGTCCGAACCAGTCGCTAAACCGATCCAGGCCGTTCGAAACGCCCTATCGTTTGAGAACACGACAAAATAGAATGCATACAAAAGAACATTTCATTGTATATTACAACAATGCATCAGATTACAAGAATATACAGAGTAAAAATGAATAAATATTACACAGAAATATCAGAGATTTAAATTACATTTAAATACATAGCAGCGGAAAATAATACAATACGCAACTAGAAGTAGATATACGGATACAAAGCTTTCCGGATATCGTTCCAGCTGTAAACCAGGATCCTGTGAATATAAATCTGCAAAACCAAAACTACTAGCTGCCCGTGTCAAAATAAGGGCACCCAGAGTTTAGGTTAAAACAATAAACTCCAGGTCAGTCATAGGACTGGTGTGAGAACTAAAACAGTTATTAATCTTTATTTGAAAGTTAGGTAAATCAAGGGACCACGCCGTATAACACGGAACGGGCTTCCTCCCCAGAATACCAGTGCATAAAACAAACAGCGCAATGCTAAATAAAGAAAAATGAAGCTATTATAAGACCCAGTTCCCATCACACAATGCTACGCAAGCCGGAGGATAGGGTTTTTACCTTATAATAGCCAAGAATGCTTGATACGTTTAAAACAAATCATTTGATACTGTTATAAGTACATAGTGTATTAAACAACTTCAAATCATAAGTATCAATCATAGGCGGCATAAGTGCCCCATCCCACTATGTCGCCATACTAGGCTCTACAAATAAAACCGCAAATGTCACGTATTTGGAAATTGGATTTCCGCCTATGAACCGAGGCAAAAGATAGTCCTCAACCGATTCGAGACGCTCTAGCCCGCCCCTCAGGATCAGAGCTCAAGTGACCCTTGGATCCTCAGGGCCAGTCCACCGATGTGGATTAAACTTAAACCCTGAACTTGCGTTTCCCCACCCTATGGGGTGTAAGTCTGGTCCGTCTACCGACCAGAATGCATCGGCCGAAACCGATATAACCGAGGCGCCTCGCAACAGCAACAACCACATAAGTCAAACTCGTTAGGGCGTGTAAAACCACTGACGCCACTTCTAGCTAGAAAGAAACGCATGCCCTCCCTGACGTCCTCTCCCATTTTTGGTTCACAACCGGGGTGCGAGGCTCGCGAATTCACGTTACACAAAGCTGTGCCACACAGGCTGTGCTTTGATCATCACCACAAGACTTTGCTTTTCAACAGAAGCCTCGATCAATTGCCACTTAGGCATGCCACA
Organism: Allium sativum; assembly: GCA_030737875.1. Lineage (NCBI taxonomy): Eukaryota > Viridiplantae > Streptophyta > Magnoliopsida > Asparagales > Amaryllidaceae > Allium > Allium sativum. The sequence continues at coordinate 174,572,210 of CM060913.1, read as the reverse complement.
AAGGCAATTCACTCCATGCGTTTGATATCCATCAATATATAACCCCTGAGCTCGTACGTCTCAGAGAAGGGCGTTAAGCAAGAGAATAAATCCTCCGCCGCCAAACAGATATATATTTAATAGAGATCAATCGCATGGACTAAAATCCAATGTCAGACACACAGTCCATTTACAAGTCCGTTCTGGGTCTGAACGAAACCGGAGGCACCTAGTACCCCGCATATCCATCGATCTCCAAGCACGTCTGGACGATCACTAACGGTTTCCATCTTCTTGGGTGTACAGCCCAATCAAGATCATCAGTAATTACCCAAACGACGTGAAGACTTCCGGTCTTCGACCACCGTCTTCATCTTCGACACCACGTCGAATCAGTTATTCAGAATGGGATAAACCCGGTCTTTCTGAATAACTCGCGTATATATTATGAAAGTGTTACACAAACACAACATACGCCTCATTCCAATTCAGAATATTCTTTTATTCAAATATTCCTATACTTTGGGAAAAGTTCCCATTAATTTTATCCAAGATAAATTCTTTAAATTTATTCTTTAATCTCCTTTGAATATCAATTCAAACTAGTCGGGATTAGCGAACCACACCGAAGTAATCATTTATTTTATTTCCCAATCCCAACCTATTCATCCCATGAAGTAAAACTGGTAATACTTCATATCTAACACCACAGTGTTATCGGTAAATTCAATTACCATTTCACGTTCAAATCTAATTAAAGATTTAACCATCGCCTGGAGCAAAACTGGTGATACTCCATTTTCGATCATCTCAATCTAATTAAAGATTCATTAAAACTCCACTTAGTTTTAATCTTTAACTGGGTTAAAGAATCAGTGTCATTTAAAACACGGTTCACGATAAACCCAAAATCACATTCCATTAATTATCGGGTTAAAGAACAAGTGTTATTTAAAACACTGTTCACGATAAACCCAAAAATCAATACCAATTCAATTCCAATTAAATATCGTTTAATTGGTACACTTCATTAAATCTAAATAAAAAGATTTAATCTTTTCACAACTAGGTTCAAGAACAGTGTTAGTGAAGACACCATTCGCGACAAACCCAAATCACATTTGATATTCAATACAAGGCTCTGAATAGAAAATATATCGGCTTATATTCAATATCAAATTCTACGACTAACAAATGTCGTATTGGAAATAACGATATAAATATATATCTTTCAAATTTCCATAACAACATCTGTATAATCACGAATTCCAACATCGAAATATTCCGAAGACAATTTCGATTCAAATCCACTCCAATGCAATCATTGGAAATTTTGGTTATTTTCAAAACCCTTTTCAAATTCAAATTATTTATTTAAAAATAAATAGAATTATAATTCTAGTTCAAAACTAGTTCATTTCGATAAAAATCTATTTTTATCTTTTCAAATATGGAGTTTTTCATCCCAAATCTTCACAAATCATTTCTTATGATTTTACACAAATTATTACTATTTTTAATAATTTTATCAAGGCCCGTACAGTCGATTTCCATCAATGGCCATCGAACTGCACTTATAGCGACCTTTTTCAAATTTGATTTGGACATAATTCCAAATCCAACCGTTAGATTTCTAATTTCTAATATTCGTTAGAAAGCTCTTTTCGATACAAACCCAACGGTTCCGGTTTTAGGAGAATCCGACGGTCGGATCTCCCGTAATGTCCGTTTGAAATGAATGGTCGAAATTCACGAACTGCCGCGGCGCGTTCTATTCAGGCCATTTTATTATATATATAATATATATAATATATATTTCGTCGATTTCTATTTAAAACGAATTATATAAACAGTTTTAAATTCGTTTCAAAAACAATTTCAACTTCCATTTCAATTCAATTCAAAATTGAATTCTTCTTTATAAATTCGTTTTAAAATTCATTTCTATTCAATTCAAATTTCAATTCAATTTGAATTCATATTCAATTCAATTTGAATTCATATTCAATTCAATTTGAATTCATATTCAATTCAATTCATTTCGAAATCGTTTTCAATTCAATTCATTTCGAAATCGTTTTCAATTCAATTCATTTCGAAATCGTTTTCAATTCAATTCATTTCGAAATCATTTTCAATTCAATTCATTTCGAAATCGTTTTCAATTCAATTCATTTCAAAATATTCGATTTCAAAATTACTTTTTAATATTCATTTTAAAATGAATAAAATCGATATAAATATCGTTCATGTCAAAATGGCGTCAATCTAATCAACACGGCTTCATATATTGATATTTTCAAATATTCCATTTCGAATATTTCTATTTCAAATATTTCTATTTTAAAACTGGAATGAGGCCCAATCAATTACCATATAAAGTTAATTATATGGATTTTCATACAACACATGTATAATAGCATTGAAAAATAATCAACCATCAACCAAAGTGCACTACACTGTATAAGCATCAAATATAGATATCTAACGCTTATAACAGCCTGTCAATCAATCGATCGACATATTTAATCAATCAGGATGAGTGAACTTCAAATTCCATCCCAACACCCGTGTGGGGTTTCAAACAATCAAACACAGATTTTATTTGTGCAGTTGGGCGATGTGTAAAATTTATCGACCCAATCAATGTCCTTCAAATAAGTGTACATAAACAAACCGTCTGGTTTGTAAATGAATATTTATTTATTCACATTCACGTTAAAAATTATATTTTTAACGACAAAACATTTTATTCCAACATATGAATTTCTATTCAGTTCATTCTTTAAATAAAATGATATTTTTATTTTTCTAACTTATTTTAGAAAATTTTGGCGGCATAACGGCACGATACTAGAAACGGGACAAGGCCTAGCCTTATCCCCGGTCTAGTGAAGGCCCACGCCATTCACACAACAATCACAATCACCAAACAATTCAATTTCAAATCAAATCATCTAATCAACTACACAACCAAACAATTTAACAAACAAGCCATCCATGGTCTGTGGATGACGGGTGTCGGGTGCTACTAAACACCGTCTGCATCCTAGTATATATATAACTAGGAAAATTAAATTGAAAGGTGAGAAGTTCTCACCTATAGCTATCCAAGCTCCACGGCACTTCAAATGCAGGAAATCTTTACTGTTCTCATCTCTTATCACTTTCTTCGCCCGTAGCCACTACATATACAAAAATCGAATTTTTATATTTTGATGTCTTTAAAATAAAAAATCACCTTTTTATTTATTCACTTTCAATTTAAAAAATCATATTTTCCTTTCGAAGTTCTACATATAAAAATCATATTTTTCTTTCGACAATATAAAAGATTATATTTTTCTAACTTTACAGCATAAATAAAAACCAGTTTTTAAAGTAAATAAAATTCCGTTTTTAAACAAAATGAAATTCAGATTTCAAACGAAATAAAATTCAGTTTTTAAACGAAATAAAATTCAGTTTTTAAACGAAATAAAATTCAGTTTTTAAACGAAATAAAATTCAGTTTTTAAACGAAATAAAATTCAGTTTTTTTAAACGAAATAAAATTCAGTTTTTTTTTTCTATTTATATAAAATAAAAATAAAATAAATAAATAAAAAAACTTACAGGGGGGGCTGTCAGGCCGGCGGCCGCTACTGCGAGGGGGGGCTCGGGGTTGGTGGCGCTCGATGGTGGCTGGTCGAGGAGGAAAGGTGGGTGAGGCGGAGGGGGTTGGCTCGACTGGGTCAGGTGAGGCAGAGGGGATTGGCTTCGCGACTGGGGGTCTCGCGATAGGGGGGCTTCGCACGTCGGTCTGAAGGAGGAGACGAGGGGAAGGAGGCGGCGCTGGGAGGCCGACCTCCAGTGGCGCCCTCGACGAAGGGCGGTGGTGGAAAGGGGGGGGGAGATCGACGATGTCTCCGTCGTCTTCGAGGGTCTTTTTTTCCTTTTTTCTTTTTGTTTTTCTAAAAACTGAATCGAGAATGGGGGGGGGGGGTCAGAACGTATAGCAAGAGGGCAGGAGAGAGAAAGTTCTTATATTTTTTTATTTTTCTTTTTGTTTATTATTATTTTAAATGCAAAATTTTGACTTTTACATATGACCTCAAAACGAGGCCCACCGCCTGTCGTCCATAGCGTTTTACCCCTATTCCGAACCCAATGGGATATGTTTCGCAAGCTGATATGATCGTTTGAATCAGTTTCCGTTGAAATTTACATTTAAATCATTATATTGAATTTTAAACATACATTTCAAATTACCGGGATCACATACTAACCAGAAAAATTCCCGAAAAATATTTTCTAGCTTCGTATTGACGATACGGTCCTAACAAAACTAGTTTCGTCGAATTCTGAGACCGTTTGAAAAATGGCCAATTTCCAGTTGATTAAAATCAACTAAAATGGTCAAAACACGTTTTCCTATGCCACGCTCACATATTGATTCGAAAAATTATGAAATTTGGAATCTAGCAATAATTCAACATCACGGACCCAACAAAAGTGGTTTCGTTGAAATCCGAGGTCGTTTGCAAAATGTCCATTTTTAAGGGCCTGAATTCCATAGCGACTATTCAGAATTTTCAACTGGACATATCTTTTGATTCCCGCTATGAAATCTTGATTTGTCGGATTCGTTGGAAAGATATTATCAATTAGATCCTAATGTTTTTGGTTTCACTAAAATCCGGATTGTTTTGCACCCGGTACATTCAATTGAAGTTTGAAATCGAATTATCGAACTACCGTGCCATTTTCAATTATATTTATAATTATATATAAATATTTATATTCTAACGACGGCGTATATAAATATATACGTCGAATTATATTCAAAATAAATTTCTCGTCGATTTTATTTAAAATAATTCATTTTAAATAATCAAAATTCGCTAAAATTGCCAAAATAAAAATTTCAAACTGGCTCGCATTTTACGGGTTGTTACAATCTCCCCCACTTAAAACTTTTCGTCCCCGAAAAGGAACAAAGTCGAAAGTGGTTTGATTAATCAACTCTACGTTCGATCTGGCTTGCATTCTCCAACTTTTCAGTTTCTGAGAATTTTCAAATATTCAAAAATTTGGCTAACACCCTAAATTTTCGAAAAATTTCGCCATAAACTCCCCTGCACTGGGAGCATCGGGGAATTTCAAATAGCTTCCCCGGTCCTTCAGATCTCAAAAAGAAAAAGAAAAAGCCAAGCGGCTAGCCAATAGGCTCATAAAATCATCATCACCCAAACAAAACAGTAAATTATGTAGTAAACATGTACCTATTTGTTGGGCAAACAAATTTTATTCTCTGCTCTAGCCTCCTTGCTATGACCTGTCCAATGATATACTTGTATATGCAAGCAAATGCTACCAATTTTCAATACAATTCAATATTTGGTTATATTAGGCTAAATGGTTAAAAATTAGCAAACACATAAACAAACAACACAAACATCAATCAATTAGTGAATTAGAGTTTCAAATTCATTATCTTTGATACATATACAGAAAATCATGTTTTTGATGCCAATTCACAACAATAGGTTTTAGCTACATATATAAGTTTTGGTTCTCACACCAGTCTAATGGAAATATATAGATATCACACCTTCGTCACTCGAAAATAAATGCTGATGATGTTTCGAACCACCATCAGAACATCTCCGGACGACTAGAATGTGATTCTATATCTATCCAGTATATTAAAATTTCGAATACACGCGGATCAGACGTATACGCAAAATCTATATATACTGGATTGTCCACATCAATATAAATAGATAATCAAATACGAATAATTGATTTAAATCTTCAAAACCAAAATTTGTTTTCACTTTCAAAAATATACTCTTCACACTCGTTCTAGGATACTACTGATCCCATCTCTAACGAGTCATTCTCATTGGATTTTACTAATCCAATCATCTGATGAATTCTTTTGTTCGGTTCTAATGTGTCTTGTTCTCTAAGCTTTGTAAACCAAAGCTCTGATACCAAATGAGACAGCAAGGAATTTCGCTCGGTCCGAACCAGTCGCTAAACCGATCCAGGCCGTTCGAAACGCCCTATCGTTTGAGAACACGACAAAATAGAACGCATACAAAAGAACATTTCATTGTATATTACAACAATGCATCAGATTACAAGAATATACAGAGTAAAAATGAATAAAAATTACACAGAAATATCAAAGATTTAAATTACATTTAAATACATAGCAGCGGAAAATAATACAATACGCAACTAGAAGTAGATATACGGATACAAAGCTTTCCGGATATCGTTCCAGCTGTAAACCAGGATCCTGTGAATATAAATCTGCAAAACCAAAACTACTAGCTGCCCGTGTCAAAATAAGGGCACCCAGAGTTTAGGTTAAAACAATAAACTCCAGGTCAGTCATGGGACTGGTGTGAGAACTAAAACAGTTATTAATCTTTATTTGAAAGTTAGGTAAATCAAGGGACCACGCCGTATAACACGGAACGGGCTTCCTCCCCAGAATACCAGTGCATAAAACAAACAGCGCAATGCTAAATAAAGAAAAATGAAGCTATTATAAGACCCTGTTCCCATCACACAATGCTACGCAAGCCGAAGGATAAGGTTTTTACCTTATAATAGCCAAGAATGCTTTATACGTTTAAAACAAATCATTTGATACTGTTATAAGTACATAGTGTATAAAACAACTTCAAATCATAAGTATCAATCATAGGCGGCATAAGTGCCCCATCCCACTATGTCGCCATACTAGGCTCTACAAATAAAACCGCAAATGTCACGTATTTGGAAATTGGATTTCCGCCTATGAACCGAGGCAAAAGATAGTCCTCAACCGATTCGAGACGCTCTAGCCCGCCCCTCAGGATCAGAGCTCGAGTGACCCTTGGATCCTCAGGGCCAGTCCACCGATGTGGATTAAACTTAAACCCTGAACATGCATTTCCCCACCCTATGGGGTGTAAGTCTGGTCCGTCTGCCGACCAGAATGCATCGGCCGAAACCGATATAACCGAGGCGCCTCGCAACAGCAACAACCACATAAGTCAAACTCGTCAGGGCGTGTAAAACCACTGACGCCACTTCTAGCTAGAAAGAAACGCATGCCCTCCCTGACGTCCTCTCCCGTTTTTGGTTCACAACCGGGGTGCGAGGCTCGCGAATTCACGTTACACAAAGCTGTGCCACACAGGCTGTGCTTTGATCATCGCCCCAAGACTTTTCTTTTCAACAGAAGCCTCGATCAATTGCCACTTAGGCATGCCACACAGGCAATTCACTCCATGCATTTGATATCCATCAATATATAACCCCTGAGCTCGTACGTCTCAGAGAAGGGCGTTAAGCAAGAGAATAAATCCTCCGCCGCCAAACAGATATATATTTAGTAGAGATCAATCGCACGGACTAAAATCCAATGTCAGACACACAGTCCATTTACAAGTCCGTTCTGGGTCTGAACGAAACCGGAGGCACCTAGTACCCCGCATATCCATCGATCTCCAAGCACGTCTGGACGATCACTAACGGTTTCCATCTTCTTGGGTGTACAGCCCAATCAAGATCATCAGTAATTACCCAAATGACGTGAAGACTTCCGGTCTTCGACCACCGTCTTCATCTTCGACACCACGTCGAATCAGTTATTCAGAATGGGATAAACCCGGTCTTTCTGAATAACTCGCGTATATATTATAAAAGTGTTACACAAACACAACATACGCCTCATTCCAATTCAGAATATCCTTTTATTCAAATATTCCTATACTTTGGGAAAAGTTCCCATTAATTTTATCCAAGATAAATTCTTTAAATTTATTCTTTAATCTCCTTTGAATATCAATTCAAACTAGTCGGGATTAGCGAACCACACCGAAGTAATCATTTATTTTATTTCCCAATCCCAACCTATTCATCCCATGAAGTAAAACTGGTAATACTTCATATCTAACACCACAGTGTTATCGGTAAATTCAATTACCATTTCACGTTCAAATCTAATTAAAGATTTAACCATCGTCTGGAGCAAAACTGGTGATACTCCATTTTCGATCATCTCAATCTAATTAAAGATTCATTAAAACTCCACTTAGTTTTAATCTTTAACTGGGTTAAAGAATCAGTGTCATTTAAAACACGGTTCACGATAAACCCAAAATCACATTCCATTAATTATCGGGTTAAAGAACAAGTGTTATTTAAAACACTGTTCACGATAAACCCAAAAATCAATACCAATTCAATTCCAATTAAATATTGTTTAATTGGTACACTTCATTAAATCTAAATAAAAAGATTTAATCTTTTCACAACTAGGTTCAAGAACAGTGTTAGTGAAGACACCATTCGCGACAAACCCAAATCACATTTGATATTCAATACAAGGCTCTGAATAGAAAATATATCGGCTTATATTCAATATCAAATTCTACGACTAACAAATATCGTATTGGAAATAACGATATAAATATATATCTTTCAAATTTCCATAACAACATCTGTATAATCACGAATTCCAACATCGAAATATTCCGAAGACAATTTCGATTCAAATCCACTCCAATGCAATCATTGGAAATTTTGGTTATTTTCAAAACCCTTTTCAAATTCAAATTATTTATTTAAAAATAAATAGAATTATAATTCTAGTTCAAAACTAGTTCATTTCGATAAAAATCTATTTTTATCTTTTCAAATATGGAGTTTTTCATCCCAAATCTTCACAAATCATTTCTTATGATTTTACACAAATTATTACTATTTTTAATAATTTTATCAAGGCCCGTACAGTCGATTTCCATCAATGGCCATCGAACTGCACTTATAGCGACCTTTTTCAAATTTGATTTGGACATAATTCCAAATCCAACCGTTAGATTTCTAATTTCTAATATTCGTTAGAAAGCTCTTTTCGATACGAACCCAACGGTTCCGGTTTTAGGAGAATCTGACGGTCGGATCTCCCGTAATGTCCGTTTGAAATGAATGGTCGAAATTCACGAACTGCCGCGGCGCGGCGCGTTCTATTCAGGCCATTATATTATATATATAATATATATAATATATATTTCGTCGATTTCTATTTAAAACGAATTATATAAACAGTTTTAAATTCGTTTCAAAAACAATTTGAACTTCCATTTCAATTCAAAATTGAATTCTTCTTTATAAATTCGTTTTAAAATTCATTTCTATTCAATTCAAATTTCAATTCAATTTGAATTCATATTCAATTCATTTTGAATTCCTATTCAATTCAATTCATTTCGAAATCGTTTTCAATTCAATTCATTTCGAAATCGTTTTCAATTCAATTCATTTCGAAATCGTTTTCAATTCAATTCATTTCGAAATCGTTTTCAATTCAATTCATTTCGAAATATTCGATTTCAAAATTACTTTTTAATATTCATTTTAAAATGAATAAAATCGATATAAATATCATTCACGTCAAAATGGCGTCAATCTAATCAACACGGCTTCATATATTGAAATTTTCAAATATTCCATTTCGAATATTTCTATTTCAAATATTTCTATTTTAAAACTGGAATGAGGCCCAATCAGTTACCATATAAAGTTAATTATATGGATTTTCATACAACACATGTATAATAGCATTGAAAAATAATCAACCATCAACCAAAGTGCACTACACTGTATAAGCATCATATATAGATATCTAACGCTTATAACAGCCTGTCAATCAATCGATCGACATATTTAATCAATCAGGATGAGTGAACTTCAAATTCCATCCCAACACCCGTGTGGGGTTTCAAACAATCAAACACAGATTTTATTTGTGCAGTTGGGCGATGTGTAAAATTTATCGACCCAATCAATGTCCTTCAAATAAGTGTACATAAACAAACCGTCTGGTTTGTAAATGAATATTTATTTATTCACATTCACGTTAAAAATTATATTTTTAACGACAAAACATTTTATTCCAACATATGAATTTCTATTCAGTTCATTCTTTAAATAAAATGATATTTTTATTTTTCTAACTTATTTTAGAAAATTTCGGCGGCATAACGGCACGATACTAGAAACGGGACAAGGCCTAGCCTTATCCCCGGTCTAGTGAAGGCCCACGCCATTCACACAACAATCACAATCACCAAACAATTCAATTTCAAATCAAATCATCTAATCAACTACACAACCAAACAATTTAACAAACAAGCCATCCATGGTCTGTGGATGACGGGTGTCGGGTGCTACTAAACACCGTCTGCATCCTAGTATATATATAACTAGAAAAATTAAATTGAAAGTGAGAAGTTCTCACCTATAGCTATCCAAGCTCCACGGCACTTCAAATGCAGGAAATCTTTACTATTCTCGTCTCTTATCACTTTCTTCGCCCATAGCCACTACATATACAAAAATCGAATTTTTATATTTTGATGTCTTTAAAATAAAAAATCACCTTTTTATTTATTCACTTTCAATTTAAAAAATCATATTTTCCTTTCGAAGTTCTACATATAAAAATCATATTTTTCTTTCGACAATATAAAAGATTATATTTTTCTAACTTTACAGTATAAATAAAAACCAGTTTTTAAAGTAAATAAAATTCCGTTTTTAAACAAAATGAAATTCAGATTTTAAACGAAATAAAATTCAGTTTTTAAACGAAATAAAATTCAGTTTTTAAACGAAATAAAATTCAGTTTTTAAACGAAATAAAATTCAGTTTTTAAACGAAATAAAATTCAGTTTTTTTAAACGAAATAAAATTCAGTTTTTTTTCTATTTATATAAAATAAAAATAAAATAAATAAATAAAAAAACTTAAGGGGGGGGGCTGTCAGGCCGGCGGCCGCTACTGCGAGGGGGGGCTCGGGGTTGGTGGCGCTCGACGGTGGCTGGTCGAGGAGGAAAGGTGGGTGAGGCGGAGGGGGTTGGCTCGACTGGGTCAGGTGGGGCAGAGGGGATTGGCTTCGCGACTGGGGGTCTCGCGATAGGGGGGCTTCGCACGTCGGTTTGAAGGAGGAGACGAGGGGAAGGAGGCGGCGCTGGGAGGCCGACCTCCAGTGGCGCCCTCGACGAAGGGCGGTGGTGGAAAAGGGGGGGAGATCGACGATGTCTCCGTCGTCTTCGAGGGTCTTTTTTTTTTTCTTTTTGTTTTTCTAAAAATTGAATCGAGAATGAGGGGGGGGGCATAACGTATAGCAAGAGGGCAGGAGAGAGAAAGTTCTTTTTTTTTTTTTTTGTTTATTATTATTTTAAATGCAAAATTTTGACTTTTACATATGACCTCAAAACGAGGCCCACCGCCTGTCGTCCATAGCGTTTTACCCCTATTCCAAACCCAATGGGATATGTATCGCAAGCCGATATGATCGTTTGAATCAGTTTCCGTTGAAATTTACATTTAAATCATTATATTGAATTTTAAACGTACATTTCAAATTACCGGGATCACATACTAACCAGAAAAATTCCCGAAAAATATTTTCTAGCTTCGTATTGACGATACGGTCCTAACAAAACTAGTTTCGTCGAATTCTGAGACCGTTTGAAAAATGGCCAATTTCTAGTCGATTAAAATCAACTGAAATGGTCAAAACACGTTTTCCTATGCCACGCTCACATATTGATTCGAAAAATTATGAAATTTGGAATCTAGCAATAATTCAACATCACGGACCCAACAAAAGTGGTTTCGTTGAAATCCGAGGTCATTTGCAAAATGTCCATTTTTAAGGGACTGAATTCCATAGCGACTATTCAGAATTTTCAACTGGACATATCTTTTGATTTCCGCTATGAAATCTTGATTTGTCGGATTCGTTGGAAAGATATTATCAATTAGATCCTAATGTTTTTGGTTTCACTAAAATCCGGATTGTTTTGCACCCGGTACATTCAATTGAAGTTTGAAATCGAATTATCGAACTACCATGCCATTTTCAATTATATTTATAATTATATATAAATATTTATATTCTAACGACGGCGTATATAAATATATACGTCGAATTATATTCAAAATAAATTTCTCGTCGATTTTATTTAAAATAATTCATTTTAAATAATCAAAATTCGCTAAAATTGCCAAAATAAAAATTTCAAACTGGCTCGCATTTTACGGGTTGTTACAACATACCACTATGGGTATATGTGAGCCAATACTTCCTTAGTCATGTAAGAGCAACAACATATGTTAAATTCACATACACACTTAATAAGTTAGTAAACAGATCATATAATTTTGAATCACTTATTAAGAAATTTCCACATATTAGCTTGCGAAAATGGGATCCATTTATTACCTCACGTTGCTGCACACAGAATTAAACAGTACCTTTTTTTTTACTTTACATCTTTATAGTCATATTTAATTTATTATATCTTCGTTCCATAGTCCTAACATGGTACTACATCCCACAACTGACATTAGTTTGTTAAAAAAACATGCATTGCAAAAACGAACATAATGCGCATCTACACATTCAATGACACTAACTAGCATAAAAATCCCATCCTTAATTTGTTTAAAACTTCTCTTACCATTATCTTTACTTGAAATCAGAAAATAGACCTAACTCTGAGCTCATAGACCCAAATTATATTTAACTGGCATATTTAGGTAAAATGCCACCATTAGCTGGTCCAATACACTTAATGTAGTCTGTAGATAGCCATTAACTAGCATCATTAACCCATTATTATTATTCCTTGATGACACTTTAGCTTCAGTAAACATGAGTTTAGAGGTACCAACTATCCACAATTACATGTACCGAGGCGCATGAATATACATATAAATATGTATACTCACCCGCCGGCACGCAATATGCATTCACGTTTTTATATTCGAGTTACTCAGTCCAACACACCAAGATATGGCAACACTGTAAGATCTAACAACCATTTCAGGTTACCGGCAACAACAAATTAAGGTTACAGACTATTATGCAATTACAAGCCAATTCTGCCATACTATGTATACATATATATATATATACACACACATATACATATATATATATACATATATATATATATATATCGTTACATATGTGTACGCGCAAACAATGTATATATATACACATGTTATCCTGATGTGTATACATTTTTAAATTAACATGGCAGCCGAGGACCCAATAATCATTACAGGTATGTCACGGTCACAGACGAAGTCCTAGGGTCAACTAAGTCCATAAAACAAACAGGAACAAGGCAACATATACATTCGAATCTGGCATAGCAGTAAAAATCTAACGAACTTCAAATGAAATTTTATGTGTAATGAGTTTAAACACTTTAGAATATCCAAGTAACAAGGTCAAAACATCCTTCCGACACAGCCAAGGTTTAACTATCATATTAGTTTTTTATTGAAATTAGGACACTTGAAAAATGATGTAAATCGTGAGTCGAAACTCACCTTAAATAGTCGCAGGGGTTCGATTTTCGTTTGCTGGAGGAGAAAGCACAGGAGGCTACGATGGTGACGCACAGTGGCTCCAAATTACAATTGAAACTTGAAAGGCAGCGCTTTGACGTCTTCGGCGCAGGCATTAGAGAGTATTTGGTGATTTAGGGCTTCGGTGATGGAGCAGCTTCAATTGGAAGTGGCGGTTTCGATCAGGTGTGGTAATAGCTTACGGTCGGAGGTGTCTCTTGCTATAGGGTGCTCGAGTTTGCTAGGGCGAAGCTGACTTGGGAAAAACTCCAGTTGCGACAGTGAAGAATAGTAGGGAGTTTCGATTTTAGGGAAAAGAATCTCTTTTGAAGGAGAGTAAAGCTAACGGCTATCAGAGAAAATGGAGGGAGGAAATGATTTAGTACGAGGCCATGGACGTGAGATTGAGGCCATAAAAAAAAGAAGGGAAATCGATTCTCTTTATTGAAGAAATTGGGAAAGGTGATTTCTGCTTAAGGAAAGGAGACAAGCGTGTTATTTATAGAAGTAAATTTAGCGATAAGAAGAATGTAAAATCATAGGGTTGTAGAGGAGGCAGCGCGTGATAGACATAGGTCGGTGTGATTTGTCCGAGGGAAGTTATATATGTTTAAATTAAATATTAATCCCTACCGCTTTGTATTTGTATCGTTAACACCAGCTTCGAACGTGACGAAATCTGACGTACCTCCCTATTTAAACTTCTGAATCTACTAAAATTAATTCAGATGTAATCTGACTTCCTTTAAATTTTAAATTATTTATCGTTTTACTGATTTTAATCTGTTTGTTAACCAACAACTCTGTTTCATTCTAAATGTGAAACGTTAAATTCAGTTTCCTTATACACACGAATACACACAGACCAAAGCCAAATTTTCATATATTTCAACAAATAAAATTCCCAATTTATTAAATGTTAATAATGTTCTATTTTTAAATCCAAACATTTATATTTTTCTACCGAAAATCAAATCTGATTCAAATATTCCATCAGATTTTATTTAAATATTCAACATCAAATATTCGGTTTCCAACTGATCATTCTGAATAAAATATTTAGTTCATTTCATACCCAACCGACTATATTTGATTTTGAATTTCTAACTCCAACATCAATAAAAATTGATTATTAACAGTTAAATCTTTAGATTTATTCCACTTCAAACTGTCCAAATTTCTGGGATGTTACAAACTGTATAAGCATTAAATATAAATAATTAATGCTTACAACAGTCTGTCAACCAATCGATTGACATGTGACTAAATATTGGGATCATTGTATGTCAAATATTATCCCAATACCCCTGTGGCGTTTTCAAACAACAAATACTGTTTATTATTTGTGCAGTCGGGCGATGTGTAAAATTTATCGTCCCAATAAATAATCAGATAAATAGGTGTACATAAACAAACCATTCGGTTGTAAATGAATATTTTATTGATTCACATATACAATAAAAATATGATTTCTATTGTATAATCATACTTTATTAAACATGAACATATTTATTAAACATGAACATTTTTCTATTATCGTCGTTAATCATGAAAACGTTTTAATCTAACCTACATACACAATGCAAATGATAACATTTATTGTTTTAGTTCAAACAATGAATGTTTTTAATGATTTAAAACATACAATAAAGGTGTGATTTTTATTGTAAAAATTCTTATCTTTTAAACATAAATACTTTATTTTATTTCTTTACTAACATGATAAAAATGAAATTTTTTATCAACAAAACATATATTAATAAATAATTCTTTTATTCTAAACTAATAGGATAAAGGTGACATTTTGGTTACGTAAACATATGATTAACACATAATTGTCTTCTTCTAAACTTATATGTTAAAAAGACATTTTGGTCAACATTAAATCTTTTAAATGGTTCATCCTATACATTAAAAATGTAATTTTAATGTTAAACATATTTTATCAACATTTTACACAATAAAAATGAATCTTTTTACTATGTTAACATTTATAAAATAAAAATGAAGTTTTCTATGTTAACATCAATACGATAAAAATGAAGTTTTCTATGTTAACATCAATACGATAAAAATGAAGTTTTCTATGTTAACATCAATACGATAAAAATGAAGTTTTCTATGTTAACATCAATACGATTGACAATTTCTATAATGTTTACAATTCATACAAATGATGATTCTAAAGTGTTTACATTTCATACAAATGATGATTCTAAAATGTTTACATTTCATACAATGAAAATGGTCTTTTTATTTGATAATTTTTATACAACAAAAATGGACTTTTTGTTTTGATAACTTTTTATACAACAAAAATGACGATTTTATTATGCTATCATTTTATTGTTTAACCATTTTATTTTCATTTCATGATAATATATATTTTATACAATAACTTTATTTTTATAAAATAACATCAAACAATAACAATCCAAATCACAATCCAAACAGACAACCATGGTTTGTACAATCAGTGGTGTCGGGTGCTGCTAAGCACCGTCTACACCCTAGTACAAATTTAACTGTAAAATAGTTAGAGTGAAAGGAATTCTCACCGTAGTCAGTTTTGAAATCGATGAACATCGATTATTTTAATAAAATTAAACCGGTGTTTAATTTACTCAAAATCCAAATGGTCTCTGTCCCAAATCTGGTCTGCGTCATGTTGTAGTGTTCTCCAAGATGGATCCAATGCATTTCGTTTTGTTCGATTCTATTGATGTATGAAGAAGTTACACGATTTTGAACTTATATAATTTAATTACATAATTAATTAAATAATTAAGATTTTATTTAATTAACCTTTCCCTGTTAAACTGTTGTCCTCATTCTTCTAATACTGTTAGCATACGAATCCATTTGCTCAATTCTTGAATCCGCCGTCGCACCACCAGAAGACAAGCGGACCTGGATCTGACCCCACCTCATCGACGACCATGGCATCACCTTCCACCGTCGGGAACGCGGCTGAGTTCAGCCTTCCCTTGCGTCGCGAAATCACCTACAACGTCGACACTTTTAGGCCCAAAATCTAAATGAATTCCACAATGGAATTCGATCACCACCATATGATTTCGAAGAGCACAGGATTCTCTTCGATATTTGATGTGGACTTTGATCTAATTTTGAGTAATTTGAAAATGATTGACGAACTAAAAAGGTGCGATTCTGGCCCTTGATGGAAGCGAACGGCGGCTGTACCTTTTGAGTTAGGGTTAGCCGTATACATACCGTATTTATATAGTATATACTATATTATTTAATTATTTAATAAATTAGTTAATTCAAAAATAGCTTGTTAAACCATCTGGACTCCAAATCCAACCCAACGAGTGTCGCCCCCAGCCAAAAACCCCCGTTCCGGATACAATGGGATGTGTCGGGTAAGCTAATTCTACTGTTTCGATAGCTTTTCTTAAAAATTAAAATATAAATCAATGTATATTTAATTTAAACGAGCATTTTGATTTACCGGGGCCACATACTACCTTTAAAAATTCCAGAAAAATTATTTCTTGCTATGTTTTGATGATATGGTCCTAACAAGACTAGTTTCATCGAATTCCGGGACCTTTTGAAAAATGGTCATTTTCTGGTCGATCCAAATTGACTTAAACAGTCAAAACATGTTTTCTTTTGCCACGCAAACATATTAATTCTAAAAAAAATGAAAATTGAAACCCAGAAATAATTTTACATTCTGGTTCCAACAAAAGTGGTTTCGTCAAAAACGGAGGTCGTTTGAAAAATGGCTATTTTTAAAGGCCATATATTATTTAAAATATATAGAAATTCTACAGCGACTATTTTCAATTTTAAACCGGACTTAACTTTTAATTCATGTTATGAAAATTCAATTTTTCAGACTCGTTGGAAAGATATAATCAAACAGATTTAAATATTTGTCGTTTCACAGAAATACGATTTATTTTGAATCCTGTACAGTCAATTTAAATTTGAAATCGAATTTTCGAACTGCCGCGCCATTTTAAAGTTCTATTATAATTAAGTTAAAAATTTCCATTCTAACTTTAAAGATATAATCAAACAGAGGGAGGTCGGTTCTAGCAGTCCGGGAGGTGGCGCAGCGATGAACAGTTGGGTCAGTGGGGGAGCTGCGTCTCAAGTATGAAGATAAACAGTAGAAGTGGTGTGCCTAATTCCTTTTCCGTTTGCCTAATCCTAGTTTAATTAAGGTCTAATTCAATTAATATATATATATACTGTACGTTTAGGTATATATGGTTAATAATACACATGGAAGCCGAGACTGAGTTTTATAGTATGCATAACTTTGCCTAATTTATTTACAAACGCCTAATCATATGTTAATAATGCCTAATTATGGATTATAACTTATATTAATGTAAGTTAGTGGTTAATTTATATATACCAAAATTTGGTACAGTACATACGAAAATCTAGGAGGTTATAAAATATGTAATGGACATCCTATGTGCCAAAGCTTGGTTTACATAATGCTTAATCCTCTTGTATAATAAGTACGTTTCCTTTTGCCTAATTGTTGGTATAAACAGACCTTGTTGTTCAAATTAAAGGAGTCCAACTGTTTTCATTTTAGCGAGAAATGGATCGGGGTAATCAACGAAATGGTAACCGGCTTAATCGATATTAGTGTAATGATATATGTAGGTTAGAACGAAATGAAATTACAACACACGGAAGACAATTTATACGGCCTAATCTATTACGTGGACTGGCGATTTTACTTTTAAAATGCTTAATCAAGGTTGAACCCAAGTGCGTGCCACGCATTGTTCAAATGGCCAAATTGATGTAGGTTAAAACGTTAAGTATAGTTAAATAAACCAATTTTTATTTAAGTGTTAATAATATATTTATTTATATAGTGGATACCATGTTAAATTTATAACGTTTAAAAGTCTGTAACTCGGTCATACAGTGACGATAATGGAACTGAACATAATCGAGAGCGTGGGAACCATATCGGCAAGTGCAACAATTAAACTAGTCTGGTCAGAGTTGGCAGCTATTGGAGTTTTTAATTAAAATCAAACGTCAGTTTGATTTAATCAAAATGAACTATTTCAGCAACGAACAAATCAAGGTGAGTTAAACTCACTCAATTTTTCCCATTCATATTTTATATAAATTGGATTTTTACTTTGTGTGCTCTGTTTGATAATGGCTGACTGTTTGCTAGAACTATAAATATTGGTTGATATGACTGATGAAATTAAACCGTCGTTTAATTTCAGTGAAATACCAAATTGTTATTTTTACGATTGGTTCCAATAAAGGTAACTTACCTTGTTGGTCACGTTTATAAAATAAACGTGTTTAATGGTTTGAACTGTTTGATCTGTTTGAATTGTTTGATTTGTTTGAATTGAATGATCTGGTTTGTTATAACCGTTTGTATACAGGGAAGAACAGGTTGAAGGGATCTAACCGGATTCCTCAAATATATTATTTAGTTTCATATTACCATATATGAACTGTCATGATTGGGTGATTGATTTGGTTTGTGACCATTGACTGAAAAGTCAACCTGTGTTTTGTTTAAAACCCATGGGCGGTATTGGTTGAGTATTAGGCAACCTGTGACCTATAAAACCAATCGCTTTTGTTTATATCGATTTACCGTCAGGTAAATCGATAGAGCTAAAGTTATAAAATTTATTTTATATCTAAAGATGGATTTTGAAAAATATATTTTGAATAAAAACTTATTAAAAGGAAATAAATATTTATGTTTATAATAAACTGTAAAGTGATTTTATAAAGGCGATTCTGAAGTTAATCAGATTGTAAATACGAGACTGAGGAAATTAACCTAACGGTTAAAAAATGAATAATGTTTTTGTTGAAAAACATTTAAATGGAATTATTTAAATTAATTGTCAATTAATTTAAAGGGAAACGAATTAGAATCGGTTAACGAGATAACCGTGTTTGAGTTGAATAAATCAACCGTTTTAAATTAAGATTGATTATTAAATTGGTGTGTTTTGAACAAAATAGTTTAATGAATATTGTTTTAAAATTTATAATAAAATTTTAAAAAGGAGATTTAGGATAAAAGGTTTTATTATAAACCAAAGTTATAAAAGGGAGTTTGGGGTATTATATCGTAAATTCTAAATTAACGTTACTCAGAAATGTGATTAAGTGAAAATGGGAAATTGAAATAAGAATTTGCAAAATGGGGGAAAGGTTGAATGATTTGGATAGGAACTCGTTTAAAGAATAACCTTACATTAAGTAAGAAAGCGAGAAACTATATTTATAATATCGAAAAATTTAAGAGTTTGAATTTACGGTTGTTTTAAATTAAAAGGCCAAGTGTGACCGTATACTGAACCAGTGAACTCACTGGAGTGTCATGTTTGAAACACTGTTTATTTTGATAGTTAAATCACTGAAGCGACCCGAACTTCCCCGGTCTCCGAAGAGATGAGAAAGAACGAATTACTGTGAGGACAAGATAAAATAGGACGCATACGGAAGAACATTTCATTGTTATTACAACAATTCCATCAGATACAAGAATATACAGAGTATATATGAATAAATTACATTCGATAAATATTAGAGGTTAAAATAAATTACATTCGATAAATATCAGAGATTAAAATAAATTACATAGCAGCGGAAAATAATACAAAAGCACAACTAGAAGTGATACACGGATACAGAGCTTTCCGAGCATCGTTCCAGCTGTAAATCAGGACCCTGTGAATATAAATCTGCAAAACCAAAACTACTAGTTGCCCGTGTGGAAAATAGGGGCACCCAGAGTTTAGGTTAAAACAATAAACTCCAGGTCAGTCATGTGACTGGTGTGAGAACTAAAACAGTTATTAATATTGGTTTTAAAGTTAGGTAAATCAAGGGACCACGCCGTATAACACGGAACGGGTTCCCCCCCCCCCCAAGAATACAAGTGCATAGAACAAACAGCGCAATGCTAAATAAAGAAAAATGAAGCTGTTATAAGACCCAGGTCCCATCACACAATGCAACGCAAGCCGGAGGATATGGTTTTCGCTTATAACAGCCAAAGCATGCTTGATACGTTTAAAACACATCATTTGATACTATTATAGGTGTATAGTGTCAAAACAATTCAAATCATAAATATCAATCATAGGCGGCATGGGTACCATCTATCATGTCGCCATACTAGTTCTACAATTAAAACTGCAATACACGTATTGGAAATTGGATTTCCGTCATGAGTCGAGGCAAGGGGCAAGCTCCTCTCCGCGTTCGAGACACTCTAGCAAATGCCTCAGGACCCCACTATGATCCTTGGAATCGGCTGGGCCGGTCCTCTCTTACTTTTGAGGATTGGCAATTCCTGAACACACGTTTCCCGGTCCTTACAGACCTATATCCGAGGCGCCTCGTATCCAACAACCACACAGGTGAAAAGTATATAAATGTCAGGGCTGGTAGGTCACTGACACCACCCTAGCTAGAAAGAAACGTCGTGCTCTCCCAGCGGTCCGTCTCCCGTTTTTGACTCATACCGAGGTGTGAGGCTCGCGAATTCACGTTATACACAAAGCTACGCCACACAGGCCGTGCTTTGATCATCAACCACAAGACTTTGCTTTTCAACAGAAGCCTTGATCAATTTCCACTTACGCATGCCATATTGGCAATTCACTCCATGCGACTGATGTCCATCGATATACAACCTCTGAGCTCGTACGTCTCAGAGAAGGGCGTTAAGCAAAAGAATAAATTCTCCGCCGCCAAACAGATGTATATTTAATAGAGATCAATCAACACAGAATAAAATCCAATGTCAGACACATAATCCATTTACAAGTTCGTTCTGGGTCTGAACGAAACCGGAGGCACTTTCCTCGCATATCCATCCATCTCCAAGTACGTCTGGACGATCACCGACTGTTTCCCTCATCTTGGGTGTACAGCCCAATCAAGATCATCAGTAATCACCCAAACGATGTGAAGACTTCCGGTCTTCAACCACCGTCTTCATCTTCGACATCTCGTCGAATCGATTATTCAGAATGGGTATAAACCCGGCCTTTCTGAATAACCCACGTATATGATAAACAAATGTTACAAAAACACAACGAACGCCTCATTCCAATTCAGAATATTCTTTTATTCACAAAATCACATTCTTAGGGAAATGTTCCCATTAATTTTATCAAAGATAAATTCTTCTAAATTTATCCTATAATCTTCCTTTGGATATCATTTCAAACTATTCGGGATTAGCGAACCACACCGAAGTAATTATTTGTTTTATTTCCCAATCCCAACCTATATATCCCATGGAGCAAAACTGGTGATACTCCATATCTAACACCACGGTGTTATCGGTAAAATTAATTACCATTTCACGTTCAAATCTAATTAAAGATTTAACTATCGCTTTGGAGCAAAACTGGTGATACTCCACTCTCGATCACTTTTCAGATTTGATAATTTAAATTATCAATTCACATTTTAATCTAATTAAGGATTCATTAAAACTCCACTTAGTTTTAATCTTCTCAGAAATCGATATCTTGCCTTTAACTGGGTTAAAGAACCAATGTTATCTAAAACACGATTCACGATAAACCCAAATCACATTTGATATTGAATACAAGGCTCTGAATAGAAAATATACCGTCTTATATTCAATATCAAATTCTGAAACCAACAAATATCGTATTGGAAATAACGATATAAAATATATCTTTCAAATTCCCAAAACAATATCTGTATAGTCACGAAATCCAACATCGAAATATTCCGAAGATAATTTCGATTCAGCTCCAGTCCAATCCACGTTTTGGGAATATTGATTACCTTTAAAATCACTTTCAAATTCAATTTATTTATTTTAAAAATAAATTGATTTCAATTCTAGTTCAAAACTAGTTCATTTCGATAAAAATCTATTTTTATCTTTTCAAATGTGGAATTTTCCAGCCCAATTCTTTCCAATTCACATATTATAATTTTACACAAATTATAGATATTTTTAATAATTTTATCAAGGCCCGTACAGTCGATTTCCATCAACGGCCATCGAACTGCACTTACAACGACCTTTTTCAAATTTGATTTGGACATAATTTCAAATCCAACCGTTAGATTTCAAATTTCTAATATTCATTGGAAAGCTCTTTTCGATACGAACCCAACGGTTCCGGTTTTAGGAGAATCCGACGGTCGGATCTCCCGCAATGTCCGTTTGAAATAAATGGTCGAAATTCACGAACTGCCGCGGCGAGGCGCGTTCTATTCAGGCCATTATATTATATATATAATATATATAATATATATTTCGTCGATTTCTATTTAAAACGAATTTTATAAATCGTTTTAAAATTGTTTCAAAAGCAATTTAAACTTTCTTTTCAATTCAAATCAAAATTGAATTCTTCTTTATAAATTCATTTTAAAATTCATTTCTATTCAATTCAAATTTTAATTCAATTTCAATTCATTTCAATTCACTTTCAATTCAATTTGAATTCGTTTTCAATTCAATTTATTTCGAAATCGTTTTCAATTCAATTCATTTCGAAATCGTTTTCAATTCAATTCATTTCGAAATCGTTTTCAATTCAATTCATTTTGAAATCGTTTTCAATTCAATTCATTTCGAAATCGTTTTCAATTCAATTCATTTCGAAATCGTTTTCAATTCAATTCGTTTCGAAATCGTTTTCAATTCAATTCATTTCGAAATCATTTTCAATTCAATTCAAATTCGTTTTCTTTTCAATTCGAATTTGCTATAATATTCATTTCAATTTGAATAAAATCGATATAAATATCGTTCACGTCAAAATAACGCGTCTCTAATCAACACGGCTTTATATTTCACTAATTCGTCATTCTATTCAACAAATGAATATTTGTTCTATTCAACACATGAATTTATATTTCTTTCAACACACGACTAATCTCGACATATGAGTACTGTCAACACCTCACTATTTTTGGTTATGTAAAATATTTTATAAAACTATGGTATCTATCGTTTGATTTTCAATTAGACTTCTACTGGGAAGTAGTTCTAATTTTAAATATGATAAAGATGTAAATTTTATTATATAAAATATTTCACTCAACACATGAACATCGTCAACACATGACTATTTTTATATTCAACACATGAATTTTCTTTTATAATATTCATTATTTTCCCGATTGGAATGAGGCCCAATCAATCACCATATAATGTTAATTATACGGATTCCATACAACACATGTATATAATAGCTTTGAAAAATAATCCACCATCAACCAAAGTGCACTACACTGTATAAGCATCAAATATAGATATCTGACGCTTATAACAGCCTGTCAATCAATTGATCGACATATCTAATCAATCAGGATGAGTGAACTTCAAATTTCATCCCAACACCCGTGTGGGGTTTCAAACAATCAAACATAGATTTTATTTGGGCGACGTGTAAAATTTATCCTCCCAATCAATATCAGTCAAATCAGTGTATATAAACAAATCGGCCGATTTGTTTATAAATATTCATTTATTCACTTTCACGTTAAAAATTATATTTTTAACGATAAACATTTTATTTTAACACTTGAATTTCTATTCAGTTCATTTATTCAATAAAATGATATTTTTATTTTTCTAACATATTTTAGAAAATTTCGGCGGCATAACGGCACGATACTAGAAACGGGACGAGGCCTAGCCTTATCCCCGGTCTAGTGAAGGCCCACGCCATTCACACATCAATCAAATCACTTTCGTTATGCAAACCACAAAATTTGGAGTAAGAGTCTAACCTAGCCTTACTCCTTCGCCTTATAACGGCGCACGGCTAATCCTAACCCATTTATCGATTCGATTTTCCACACCACAAACCACATTCAAACCAATATCGCAATCAATCACCAAACAGCCAAACTAACAAGTCCATGGTCTGTGGACGATTGTGTCGGGTGCTACTAAACACCGTCAGCATCCTAGTATATATATATAACTAGAAAAAGAATTTTTAGTGTGAGAAGTTCTCACCAATAGCTATCCAACTTCACGACACTTCTTTTGTAGAAAATCTTCGTCGTTATCCTATCTTCGCCATCTTCGTTGCCCGTAGTCACTATATATATAAAAGTCACACATTTTTATATTTCGATGTCTTTAAAATAAAAATCACATTTTTATTTGTTCGTTTTCAATTTAAAATCATATTTTTATAATTACTTCATATATTTAAAAATCGAATTTTTACTATGCTATTCAATATATAAAAATCATATTTTTACTATCACGCTCTATGGATAAAAATTCTATTTCTACATTGCTACTATATAGATAAAAATTCCATTTCAAAAATATAGATTTCGCCCTTATAAAAATATAGATTTCGCCTTTTCTAATATGAAGTTTTCGCCTTTATAAAAATAAAGTTTTCGCCTTTATAAAAATAAAGTTTTCGCCTTTATAAAAATAAAGACTTCATCCTTTCAAAAATATAGATTTCATCATTATAAAAATTACCACTTTATCTCAACGTATATAAAATAAAAATCAGATTTTTATTTCGCTACATATACAAAGATGATATTTTTATATTCTCTATCCTATAAAGATTATATTTTTAATACTTTAAAAATATAAAAATCATATTTTTAATATTTCTATATAGTAAAGATTATATTTTTAATACTTTAAAAATATAAAAATTATATTTTTACTTCTTCTACTCAATAAAAATTCCGTCTTTTCTATTTTTAAAAATATGATTTTTATTTTTGCAATTTCAAATCTTTTCTCTTTTTAAAGTTTAAATCTTTTTCTATTTAAAATCTAAAAAATAAAATCAGTTTTTAAATCCAAAAAAAAAATCAGTTTAAAAATCCTAAAAAAAATCAGTTTCAAAAATCCTAAAAAAAA
Organism: Allium sativum; assembly: GCA_030737875.1. Taxonomy (NCBI): domain Eukaryota; kingdom Viridiplantae; phylum Streptophyta; class Magnoliopsida; order Asparagales; family Amaryllidaceae; genus Allium; species Allium sativum. Next base: position 174,546,915 of record CM060913.1, on the reverse strand, counting down.
TCAGTTTCAAAATCCTCTATTTATATAAAATAAAAATAAAATAAATAAATTAAAAAAACTTACAGAGGGGGGGAGGCTGAAATGGTCGGCGCGGTGAAGCCCTCGCAGTCGGCTAGGGTTTGAATGGTGGTGGGTTTGCAGGAGAGGGGAGCGTCGGTTTTGGTGAACTAAGCGAGGGAGGCTCGAGAAGAGGAGGGGGACAGGGGTTGCGACGGAGGGAGGGCTCGTCGTGGGGAAGCGGAGGCCGGGCGGAGCGACCGGTGGCGGGGCGCGACAGGCGCGGTGGATGATCGACGTCTGGGTAGGCGGCTAGGGTTGGGGGGAACAGATTTGAAAGGGATCGAAGGGGAAAAGGGAAAGAAGAGGTCGGAGGACCCCTGGGAGGGGTCGGCGCCAGGGCGCGGCGGCCCTGGTGGCAGCGGCGGCTTTGGCCCCCCCGTCGTTCGCCCCCCCTTTTTTTTTTTCTTCTGAATGAAAACGAGAAGAGGGGGGGTTTATATATTTTAAATTTTATTTTATTTATTTATTTTTAATTGCAAAAAGTTGACTTTCACCAACGACCTCTAAACGAGGTCCACCGCCTGTCGTCCATAGCGTTTTACCCCCATTCCAAACACAATGGGATATGTATCGCAGGCCAATTCGACTGTTTGAATCAGTTTCCGTTGAATTTTCATTTAAATCACTATATTGAATTTTAAATGTACATTTCAAATTACTGGGGTCGCATACGAACTCTAAAAATTCCAGAAAAATATTTTCTAGCTTCGTATTGACGATACGGTCCTAACAAAACTAGTTTCGCCGAATTCTTAGACCGTTGGAAAAATGGCCAATTTCCAGTCGATTAAAATCAACTGAAACTGGTCAAACGCGTTTTCCCTTGCCACGCTCACATATTGATTCGAAAAATTATGAAATTTGGAATCTAGCAATAATTTAGCATCACGGACCCAACAAAACTGGTTTCGTCGAATTCCGAGGTCATTTGCAAAATGTCCATTTTTAAGGGCCTGAATTCCATAGCGACTATTCAGAATTTTCAACTGGACATATCTTTTGACTCCCGCTATGAAATCTTGATTATTCGGATTCATTGGAAAGATATCATCATTTAGATCCTAATGTTTTTGGTTTCACTAAAATCCGGATTGTTTTGCACCCGGTACATTCAATTGAAGTTTGAAATCGAATTATCGAACTACCGCGCCATTTTCAATTCTATTTATAATTATATATAATTATTTATATTCAACGACGACGTATATAAATATATACGTTCTAATTATATTCAAAATAAATTTCTCGTCGATATTATTTAAAATAATTCATTTTAAATAATCAAAATTCGCTAAAATTGCCAAAATAAAAATTTTCAAACTGGCTTGCATTTTACGGGTTGTTACAATCTCCCCCACTTAAAACTTTTCGTCCCCGAAAAGGAACAAAGTCGAAAGTGGTTTGATTATTCAACACTATGTTCGATCTGGCTTCCATTCTCCAACTTTTCAGTTTCTGAGAATTTTTAAAATTTCAAAAATTTGGCTAACACCCTAAATTTTCGAAAAATTTCGCCATAACCTCCCCTGCACCGGGAGCATCGGGGAATTTCAAATAGCTTCCCCGGTCCTTCAGATCTCAAAAAGAAAAAGAAAAAGCCAAGCGGCTAGCCAATAGGCTCACAAAATCATCATCACCCAAACAAAACAGGAAATTATGTAGTAAACATGTACCTATTCATCGGGCAAACAAATTTTATTCTTCGGCTCTAGCCTCCTTGCTATGACCTGTTCAATGTAAGTATATGTATATGCAAGCAAATGCGACCAATTTTCAATACAATTCAATTATTTGGTTCAATTAGGCTAAATGGATAAAAATTAGCAAACAAATAAACAACCAACACAAACATCAATCAATTAGTGGATTAGAGTTTCAAATTCATAATTTGATATATATACGGAAAATCATGTTTTTGATGCCAATTCACAACAAAGTGTTCTAGCTATATTAGTTTTGGTTCTCACACCAGTCTAATGGAAATATATAGATATCACACCTTCGAAACACGAATATAAATACTGATGATGTGGCCACATCACCAGAATTATCCCCGGGTGTCTAGAATGTGACTCTATATCTACCCAGTATATTAAAACTTCGACTATACGTTCATGACGCGTATACGCGAAATCTATATATACTCGATTGTCCATATTCAAAATAAATAAATATTCAAATACGTATAAAACGATTTAAATTTTCAAAACCAAAATTGTTTTCAATTGGAAAATATACTCTTCACACGTTCTAGGATACTACTGATCCTATCTCTAACGAGTCATTCTAATTGGATGTTGCTAATCCAATATCTGATGAATTCTTTCATATGGTTCTAATGTGTCTTGTTCTCGAGCTCTGTAAACCAAAGCTCTGATACCAACTGAAGCGACCCGAACTTCCCCGGTCTCCGAAGAGATGAGAAAGAACGAATTACTGTGAGGACAAGATAAAATAGGACGCATACGGAAGAACATTTCATTGTTATTACAACAATTCCATCAGATACAAGAATATACAGAGTATATATGAATAAATTACATTCGATAAATATCAGAGATTAAAATAAATTACATTCGATAAATATCAGAGATTAAAATAAATTACATAGCAGCGGAAAATAATACAAAAGCACAACTAGAAGTGATACACGGATACAGAGCTTTCCGAGCATCGTTCCAGCTGTAAATCAGGACCCTGTGAATATAAATCTGCAAAACCAAAACTACTAGCTGCCCGTGTGGAAAATAGGGGCACCCAGAGTTTAGGTTAAAACAATAAACTCCAGGTCAGTCATGTGACTGGTGTGAGAACTAAAACAGTTATTAATATTGGTTTTAAAGTTAGGTAAATCAAGGGACCACGCCGTATAAAACGGAACGGGTTCCCCCCCCCCCCCCAAGAATACCAGTGCATAGAACAAACAGCGCAATGCTAAATAAAGAAAAATGAAGCTGTTATAAGACCCAGGTCCCATCACACAATGCAACGCAAGCCGGAGGATAGGGTTTTCCCTTATAACAGCCAAAGCATGCTTGATACGTTTAAAACACATTATTTGATACTATTATAGGTGTATAGTGTCAAAACAATTCAAATCATAAATATCAATCATAGGCGGCATGGGTACCATCTATCATGTCGCCATACTAGTTCTACAATTAAAACCGCAATACACGTATTGGAAATTGGATTTCCGTCATGAGTCGAGGCAAGGGGCAAGCTCCTCTCCGCGTTCGAGACACTCTAGCAAATGCCTCAGGACCCCACTATGATCCTTGGAATCGGCTGGGCCGGTCCTCTCTTACTTTTGAGGATTGGCAATTCCTGAACACACGTTTCCCGGTCCTTACAGACCTATATCCGAGGCGCCTCGTATCCAACAACCACACAGGTGAAAAGTATATAAATGTCAGGGCTGGTAGGTCACTGACACCACCCTAGCTAGAAAGAAACGTCGTGCTCTCCCAGCGGTCCGTCTCCCGTTTTTGACTCATACCGAGGTGTGAGGCTCGCGAATTCACGTTATACACAAAGCTACGCCACACAGGTCGTGCTTTGATCATCAACCACAAGACCTTGCTTTTCAACAGAAGCCTTGATCAATTTCCACTTACGTATGCCACATTGGCAATTCACTCCATGCGACTGATGTCCATCGATATACAACCTCTGAGCTCGTACGTCTCAGAGAAGGGCGTTAAGAAAAAGAATAAATTCTCCGCCGCCAAACAGATGTATATTTAATAGAGATCAATCAACATAGAATAAAATCCAATGTCAGACACACAATCCATTTACAAGTTCGTTCTGGGTCTTAACGAAACCGGAGGCACTTTCCTCGCATATCCATCCATCTCCAAGTACGTCTGGACGATCACCGACTGTTTCCCTCATCTTGGGTGTACAGCCCAATCAAGATCATCAGTAATCACCCAAACGATGTGAAGACTTCCGGTCTTCAACCACCGTCTTCATCTTCGACATCTCGTCGAATCGATTATTCAGAATGGGTATAAACCCGGCCTTTCTGAATAACCCACGTATATGATAAACAAATGTTACACAAACACAACGAACGCCTCATTCCAATTCAGAATATTCTTTTATTCACAAAATCACATTCTTAGGGAAATGTTCCCATTAATTTTATCAAAGATAAATTCTTCTAAATTTATCCTATAATCTTCCTTTGGATATCATTTCAAACTAGTCGGGATTAGCGAACCACACCGAAGTAATTATTTGTTTTATTTCCCAATCCCAACCTATATATCCCATGGAGCAAAACTGGTGATACTCCATATCTAACACCACGGTGTTATCGGTAAAATTAATTACCATTTCACGTTCAAATCTAATTAAAGATTTAACTATCGCTTTGGAGCAAAACTGGTGATACTCCACTCTCGATCACTTTTCAGATTTGATAATTTAAATTATCAATTCACATTTTAATCTAATTAAGGATTCATTAAAACTCCACTTAGTTTTAATCTTCTCCGAAATCGATATCTTGCCTTTAACTGGGTTAAAGAACCAATGTTATCTAAAACACGATTCACGATAAACCCAAATCACATTTGATATTGAATACAAGGCTCTGAATAGAAAATATACCGGCTTATATTCAATATCAAATTCTGAAACCAACAAATATCGTATTGGAAATAACGATATAAAATATATCTTTCAAATTCCCAAAACAATATCTGTATAGTCACGAAATCCAACATCGAAATATTCCGAAGATAATTTCGATTCAGCTCCAGTCCAATCCACGTTTTGGGAATATTGATTACCTTTAAAATCACTTTCAAATTCAATTTATTTATTTTAAAAATAAATTGATTTCAATTCTAGTTCAAAACTAGTTCATTTCGATAAAAATCTATTTTTATCTTTTCAAATGTGGAATTTTCCAGCCCAATTCTTTCCAATTCACATATTATAATTTTACACAAGTTATAGATATTTTTAATAATTTTATCAAGGCCCGTACAGTCGATTTCCATCAACGGCCATCGAACTGCACTTACAGCGACCTTTTTCAAATTTGATTTGGACATAATTTCAAATCCAACCGTTAGATTTCAAATTTTTTATATTCATTGGAAAGCTCTTTTCGATACGAACCCAACGGTTCCGGTTTTAGGAGAATCCGACGGTCGGATCTCCCGCAATGTCCGTTTGAAATAAATGGTCGAAATTCACGAACTGCCGCGGCGCGGCGCGTTCTATTCAGGCCATTATATTATATATATAATATATATTTCGTCGATTTCTATTTAAAACGAATTTTATAAATCGTTTTAAAATTGTTTCAAAATCAATTTCAACTTTCTTTTCAATTCAAATCAAAATTGAATTCTTCTTTATAAATTCGTTTTAAAATTCATTTCTATTCAATTCAAATTTTAATTCAATTTGAATTCATTTCAATTCAATTTGAATTCATTTCAATTCACTTTCAATTCAATTTGAATTCGTTTTCAATTCAATTTATTTCGAAATCGTTTTCAATTCAATTCATTTCGAAATCGTTTTCAATTCAAATCATTTCGAAATCGTTTTCAATTCAATTCATTTCGAAATCGTTTTCAATTCAATTCATTTCGAAATCGTTTTCAATTCAATTCATTTTGAAATCGTTTTCAATTCAATTCATTTCGAAATCGTTTTCAATTCAATTCAAATTCGTTTTCTTTTCAATTCGAATTTGCTATAATATTCATTTCAATTTGAATAAAATCGATATAAATATCGTTCACGTCAAAATAACGCGTCTCTAATCAACACGGCTTTATATTTCACTAATTCGTCATTCTATTCAACAAATGAATATTTGTTCTATTCAACACATGAATTTATATTTCTTTCAACACACGACTAATCTCGACACATGAGTACTGTCAACACCTCACTATTTTTGTTATGTAAAATATTTTATAAAACTATGGTATCTATCGTTTGATTTTCAATTAGACTTCTACTGGGAAGTAGTTCTAATTTTAAATATGATAAAGATGTAAATTTTATTATATAAAATATTTCACTCAACACATGAACATCGTCAACACATGACTATTTTTATATTCAACACATGAATTTTCTTTTATAATATTCATTATTTTCCCGATTGGAATGAGGCCCAATCAATCACCATATAATGTTAATTATACGGATTCCATACAACACATGTATATAATAGCTTTGAAAAATAATCCACCATCAACCAAAGTGCACTACACTGTATAAGCATCAAATATAGATATCTGACGCTTATAACAGCCTGTCAATCAATCGATCGACATATCTAATCAATCAGGATGAGTGAACTTCAAATTTCATCCCAACACCCGTGTGGGGTTTCAAACAATCAAACACAGATTTTATTTGTGCAGTTGGGCGACGTGTAAAATTTATCCTCCCAATCAATATCAGTCAAATCAGTGTATATAAACAAATCGGCCGATTTGTTTATAAATATTCATTTATTCACTTTCACGTTAAAAATTATATTTTTAACGATAAACATTTTATTTTAACACTTGAATTTCTATTCAGTTCATTTATTCAATAAAATGATATTTTTATTTTTCTAACATATTTTAGAAAATTTCGGCGGCATAACGGCACGATACTAGAAACGGGACGAGGCCTAGCCTTATCCCCGGTCTAGTGAAGGCCCACGCCATTCACACATCAATCAAATCACTTTCGTTATGCAAACCACAAAATTTGGAGTAAGAGTCTAACCTAGCCTTACTCCTTCGCCTTATAACGGCGCACGTCTAATCCTAACCCATTTATCGATTCGATTTTCCACACCACAAACCACATTCAAACCAATATCGCAATCAATCACCAAACAGCCAAACAAACAAGTCCATGGTCTGTGGACGATTGTGTCGGGTGCTACTAAACACCGTCTGCATCCTAGTATATATATATAACTAGAAAAAGAATTTTTAGAGTGAGAAGTTCTCACCAATAGCTATCCAACTTCACGACACTTCTTTTGTAGAAAATCTTCGTCGTTATCCTATCTTCGCCATCTTCGTTGCCCGTAGTCACTATATATATAAAAGTCACACATTTTTATATTTCGATGTCTTTAAAATAAAAATCACATTTTTATTTGTTCGTTTTCAATTTAAAGTCATATTTTTATAATCACTTCATATATTTAAAAATCGAATTTTTACTATGCTATTCAATATATAAAAATCATATTTTTACTATCACGCTCTATGGATAAAAATTCTATTTCTACATTGCTACTATATAGATAAAAATTCCATTTCAAAAATATAGATTTCGCCCTTATAAAAATATAGATTTCGCCTTTTCTAATATGAAGTTTTCGCCTTTATAAAAATAAAGTTTTCACCTTTATAAAAATAAAGTTTTCGCCTTTATAAAAATAAAGACTTCATCCTTTCAAAAATATAGATTTCATCATTATAAAAATTACCACTTTATCTCAACGTATATAAAATAAAAATCAGATTTTTATTTCGCTACATATACAAAGATGATATTTTTATATTCTCTATCCTATAAAGATTATATTTTTAATACTTTAAAAATATAAAAATCATATTTTTAATATTTCTATATAGTAAAGATTATATTTTTAATACTTTAAAAATATAAAAATCATATTTTTACTTCTTCTACTCAATAAAAATTCTGTCTTTTCTATTTTTAAAAATATGATTTTTATTTTTGCAAGTTCAAATCTTTTCTCTTTTTAAAGTTTAAATCTTTTTCTATTCAAAATCTAAAAAATAAAATCAGTTTTTAAATCCAAAAAAAAAATCAGTTTAAAAATCCTAAAAAAAATCAGTTTCAAAAATCCTAAAAAAAAATCAGTTTCAAAATCCTCTATTTATATAAAATAAAAATAAAATAAATAAATTAAAAAAACTTACAGAGGGGGGGGAGGCTGGAATGGTCGGCGCGGTGAAGCCCTCGCAGTCGGCTAGGGTTTGAATGGTGGTGGGTTTGCAGGAGAGGGGAGCGTCGGTTTTGGTGAACTAAGCGAGGGAGGCTCGAGAAGAGGAGGGGGATAGGGGTTGCGATGGAGGGAGGGCTCGTCGTGGGGAGGCGGAGGCCGGGCGGAGCGACCGGTGGCGGGGCGCGACAGGCGCGGTGGATGATCGACGTCTGGGTAGGCGGCTAGGGTTGGGGGAACAGATTTGAAAGGGATCGAAGGGGAAAAGGGGGAGAAGAGGTCGGAGGACCCTTGGGAGGGGTCGGCGCCAGGGCGCGGCGTCCCTGGTGGCGGCGGCTTTGGCCCCCCCGTCGTTCGCCCCTTTTTTTTTTCTTTCTTCTGAATGAAAACGAGAAGTGGGGGGGGTTATATATTTTAAATTTTATTTAATTTAATTATTTTTAATTGCAAAAAGTTGACTTTCACCAACGACCTCTAAACGAGGTCCACCGCCTGTCGTCCATAGCGTTTTACCCCCATTCCGAACACAATGGGATATGTATCGCAGGCCAATTCGACTGTTTGAATCAGTTTCCGTTGAATTTTCATTTAAATCACTATATTGAATTTTAAACGTACATTTCAAATTACCGGGGTCGCATACGAACTCTAAAAATTCCAGAAAAATATTTTCTAGCTTCGTATTGACGATACGGTCCTAAAAAACTAGTTTCGCCGAATTCTGAGACCGTTGGAAAAATGGCCAATTTCCAGTCGATTAAAATCAACTGAAACTGGTCAAACGCGTTTTCCCTTGCCATGCTCACATATTGATTCGAAAAATTATGAAATTTGGAATCTAGCAATAATTTAGCATCACGGACCCAACAAAACTGGTTTCGTCGAATTCCGAGGTCATTTGCAAAATGTCCATTTTTAAGGGCCTGAATTCCATAGCGACTATTCAGAATTTTCAACTGGACATATCTTTTGACTCCCGCTATGAAATCTTGATTATTCGGATTCATTGGAAAGATATCATCATTTAGATCCTAATGTTTTTGGTTTCACTAAAATCCGGATTGTTTTGCACCCGGTACATTCAATTGAAGTTTGAAATCGAATTATCGAACTACCGCGCCATTTTCAATTCTATTTATAATTATATATAATTATTTATATTCAACGACGACGTATATAAATATATACGTTCTAATTATATTCAAAATAAATTTCTCGTCGATATTATTTAAAATAATTCATTTTAAATAATCAAAATTCGCTAAAATTGCCAAAATAAAAATTTTCAAACTGGCTCGCATTTTACGGGTTGTTACAATCACCGACTATCAAATCTGTCCAATACGATTGTTGGTACGGAATGATCGGGATCGAAATTATATTCGAAAACCATTCCGACCAACAAATACGTGAAGAGATCAGAAGATGATCGAGATGGAGCATTGAAGACCGTGGATCTTCATAAGCGGAAGGATTACTAATAATCTCTGGTTTAACGGCCAGAGATAAACTGTGGTTCTGTCGTGGTTGGAATCTACGGGGTTGCAAGGACTTCTCGCTACTGATCCATGGGGTGATTCCTGTATGAGATGCAGTAGGAGAGTACCTTCGGTTCATCCTGTTCCTGGATGACTTGTATGGACGAATGTCTGACAGAGTATTTCCAAAGGGATCGCGTACATTGATTTCTTCAAACGTACCATAGTTGGGTCGCTCCTAACCAAGGTATTTTTGTGGACGTCAATTAGTGATATCTAGCGGATTTGACGATGTGGCATTCAAAGTGAATGGTGACCAAACATTCCAAAAGTGAATTCTGGCCTCAAGCCTCATCAACCGGGAAATCACAAAAATCGGGCTGGCAGCATGGCTATGTGGGTCGCTCCCATTAGGGTGTATAATCACCTATCTAGAGAAATTCCTTTTGCTTCTTTAATCTATCGATGCTGTCCCTTTTCGGGAAGACGGTGGCTAGCTACCTCCGTTGGTGATATACATTCGATACACTCAAGCGAAATGAGTGGTCGGTCATGTGAGGGCCGGGTTGCAAGACGTTCTTGTTGAACCCAGTGTATTCGCCTCTAGAGATACACTATCGGCAGGTGGTCCCATACTTTGTCATAGTTGGAATCCAATCTCCAATAAGCGCCCGTGGTTTTGTTTGTATACTATATATCCAGAGCGTGAGATGCAAGCGTTCTACTAGATTCTATTTACTTGTATTTAGACATTATGATAATATCAGAAAAGATATTGCTTTCAAAACTGTTTTGGGTTATCGTAAGGTAAAAACTGTCCGTATTTATGTGTGGATTTGGTCTTACGATTATCCTTTTCTTTGAAAGATTTTAACTTTAAATCAGGTTGTGTGATACCCTTAATACTGTGCGAGTGTTTCTCACTCTGGTTCACCAGACTGGCCCGGTGTTTTGTAAATGCTCGGGTTAGCCCGGGGTGTACAGGTTTAGGTTATCGAATGCTGTAAAGAGACGAGCTGGAAGAGTTCAGACGTATGATATTATATAGCTACTATTCCGCTGTGTATTGTATATGGGAACAGGTTATAACTGTCCCGTTGTGTGATGTTCTCTGATATTGTAAGTTTTTATATAAAGATCTCAATAAAGTTATTTCTGTATTATATTTTATTCCGCTGCGATGTGAGACTCTGTGTTGTGTTGGTTCTTCTTCTTCTTCTATTTTAATATTTCTTTCTGTCTTATCTCACCCTCTAATTTCTTTCTAATAACGTCCAGTGTTTTCGGTGATTGGAAGGTCGGCATGAGTTACGGTAAAGGTATTTATGTCGATTTTGGGGCCGAAAATCCCCTGGTCGTTACAGTGGTATCAGGGGTATTGTTTTAGTGATAACCTTGGCTCTGTGGCATAACTCGATAGAGATAGGGTTAGTAATACCCTAGATTGAGTTGGTTGTTTGAAATTTGTATTGCCTTGATTGGTTGGTTTGAATATGTTTGATTACGAGGTTGGGTTGGACCAATCGAAGGACATTTCAAAATTTTAAATGTGAAATGTGGAAATTTAACTCATGTTGGGTTGAATAAATCGTATGTATTAAATCTGAACTGGAATATTGAAATAAAATATAACTCTAAGTCAACACCTGTTTGAATTGAGTTGAGAAATAGAAAATATCCAAATGAAATGATTTTGGATTATTTGTTTGAGATTGATTGCATAAATAGGGATTTAAAAGTTAAATGAAGTTGATTGAAACCAGTCTGAAATAGAGTTGATTTATTGAGATAAATCTAGGATAGTATGGATATTTGAAACTAATCGATGTTGCTTTGGGAACTAATGAAATTTATTTGAGTTGAGAACAGGTGCAGAAATGCCAAATTCAGCTTTAAAACCCATTCAAGAGAAAATTCTGGAGTTAATTGAATCCAGTTGGAATAGAACTGCATAATGATTAAGCAAGCTCGAATATAAAATATCGTTTGCAGCGTAATAACGCTCGCAAAAAGGTACGCCTATGCCGAATATGAAATTTTGGTTTTTATTTAGGTTTTGAATTTGGTTTTTGAATTTTTCCGACCCTGTTGGTCGATGGATATATATTTCTTGAACCTGTGATTTTGCAGATATCCTACGTACATCGGAGGCTCTGCCAAATTTTTTCCAAAATTCAAGGTGTTAGAAAATTTTTGGAAATTTTTTAGAAATTCTTTTATTTGAATTAAATTGGTTCTAAAACCAATTAGATATATTTTGAAAATAAAAGGGAGTTTGACTAAATATTTTTATAAAGTTAATGTGTTTATAACGTTCTTTCCTACCTTAGCAATTTCGAGGACGAAATTATTTTAAGGGGGGAAGAATGTAACGACCCGTAATTTGACCGTCAAATATTTAATTTAATTTATTATTTTAAATGTTATATTTGGTATATTAATGGGTTTTAATATTGAATTCGTTATTTAAAATGAAGTTTTAACGTTATATTTTATTTATAATTTAAAACGAGCTTGAAAATGGCGTGCAGTTCGTAATATTTGATTTTGAACTTCAGCTGAGAATACAGAAGCCGATATAAGTCAGATTTCTGTGAAACGAGAAATGATGGAACCGTATTGATGATAATTTTCATATGAAAGAGAAAAATCCAAATTTCATGTTGTAAATTGTAAGTTATGGCCAAATCAAATTTTAAAATAATCGCTATGGAAAATCGTTATTAAAATATACGCGATAAAATATCCGTTTTGCAAACGGACTCAGATTTCGACGAAATCAGTTTCATTAGAACCGTATCGTTAAATTGTTGTACGATGTTGAATGGTGTGGCAAACCGATGTCGTATGTGACCACGGCAGCCAAAAACGTTCGTTCAATTCCTATAGCATGTAATTTATTAAATAAAGTGTTATTTGAGTGTAACTTGAGAAGACGATCGAATTAGGCCACGAAACCAGTCCCGTTGAGTTCGTATCGTCGACTAGAGTCAGGATAGGTATATAGTTTGTTATTTTTAGAGAACGTGAAATTGGGTGTTCAGAATGGCGTGGCGGTGCGTGTAAAAATAGCCTACCGGGGAAACAGTCTCAGAATGCGACGAAACTGGTGCCGTTGGGTTCATATTGAAGAATTATTATAGGATTGCAAGGTTTCAAGTTGATTCGATTTATCTGGTGAGCATGGAAAAATTAAATGCATGTTTATTTCTGGTTTTATAAAGGAAAAATTTTCATACGACCTCGGATTTCGACGAAACTTGTCCCATTGGATCCGGAATATCTTTTTGCACCAAGATTAGTTTTATTTTCAGTAAACAGAAATCAATTGAAGATAGTTTTACGCGTTACTTTACGACGAAGTTTCGTTAATTAATTTAATATTCAAATTTTGACTTCGTCTGCATAGTTTGGCAAACATGCCTACCCCGAGTATCACCTAATACGGTATAGACCAAATATGATACTGCATACTCCATTGGATGCTGTAGATTTTTAGATAATAGAACAAGGGCCTAAGTGAAATGAAACAATACAGCTACTCTAAGAAACGACATGCCTAGATTACTGTTTGCAAATCTAATATGCTAAAGCAAATTTCTTGAGCATACTTCCAAGTCAAGGAATGGCACCAAGTTCAAATATTTTGTACGAGCTAACCACGTATGAGAAAAGAACATACATTACACAAGAGATCCTATACTGTATTTGTAAACAACCGCACAGCTACTACACCTACGCCTATGTTCACACAGACGCGAGCACATGCAAAGCCCATCAAACTTAATACTCTACAAACCTAAAATGGCAGCCTATGCCTTGTGATCTCAAGGCAGAAGACAATAAATGATACAACGTGTTTCACTTAACCCCATGACACCCTAAATTGTACTGTGTACCTACGTTGGCAAGTTGATTGATATAACAATACAGTCAGCTTCAAATTCAATGCACGACAATACAACACAGCGGCATTTCAACACAGCTAGCACACATGCTATGCCCACCTCAAGTCTTGTCACTCTGTTTTGCATCTTCACCATCACCAGCCTTCTCTATCGAAAAGCCTACCTCATTTCTTCACTGTTAAGCCTAGACAGTTTCCAACACATGTTTGTTATGAAACAAAGTCTCATCTTGCCTAATATACTGTGTAGACTAAATCATACGCGCCCATACCCTAGCATTTTAGGCACATCCTACATATGACGAGAAAACACAATGCAAACATATAACGATTGACGGGAAAACACAATGGAGACATACGAACCATACAGCTAATTATAGACCAACGCAGAACCTACCTTGTACCCAATGATGAGATTTCGTTCCTATCTCCTTCTTTTTTCTTTCCTATAAATAGCTGCGGTGGGTGTTCATTTCTTCCACACACAAAACCAAAACCTTTCTCCACTCTCTGTTATACTCAACTAAAGGAAAATCGTAGCAACAAAAAGAGAAGAAAACAAAAAGAACGTGAGGAATCAGACATGGGAGGAGTTGTGTAGCAGGAAGGCACTATGCGGAGTATTCAATGGGTTTCCATGGTGCTGTATGTTGTAATATGAGGCTTGCATGGACAGGGGCGTGGGAGTGAAACATGATGAGGGCTTGGTTTCCGAGAAAAAGTAAAAAGAAGAGAGGGAGGTCGGTTCTAGCAGTCCGGGAGGTGGCGCCGCGATGAAAAGTTGGGTCAGTGGGGGAGCTGCGTCTCAGGTATGAAGATAAACAGTAGAAGTGGTGTACCTAATTCCTATTCCGTTTGCCTAATCCTAGTTTAATTAATGTCTAATTCACTTAATATATATATATATATATATATAAATACTGTACGTTTAGGTATATATGGTTAATAATACACGTGGAAGTCGATACTGAGTTTTATAGTAAGCACAACTTTGCCTAATTTATTTACAAACGCCTAATCATATGTTAATAATGCCTAATTATGGATTATAACTTATATTAACGTAAGTTAGTGGTTAATTTATATATACCAAAATCTGGTACAGTACATACGAAAATCTAGGAGGTTATAAAATATGTAATGGACATCCTATGTTCCAAAGCTTGGTTTACATAATGCTTAATCCTCTTGTATAATAAGTACGTTTCCTTTTACCTAATTGCTGGTATAAACAGACCTTGTTATTCAAATTAAAGGAGTCCAACTGTTTTCATTTTAGAGAGAAATGGATCGGGGTAATCAACGAAATGGTAACCGGCCTAATCGATATTAGTGTAATGATATATGTAGGTTAGAATGAAATGAAATTACAACACACATAAGACAATTTATACGGCCTAATCTATTACGTGGACTGGCAATTTTACTTTTAAAATGCTTAATCAAGGTTGAACCCAAATGCGTGCCACGCATAGTTCAAATGGCCAAATTGATGATGGGTAAAACGTTAAGTATAGTTAAATAAACCAATTTTTATTTAAGTGTTAATAATATATTTATTTATATAGTGGATACCATGTTAAATTTATAACGTTTGAAAGTTGTAACTCGGCCATACAGTGACGATAACGGAACTGAACATAATCGAGATCGTGGGAACCATATCGGCAAGTGCAACAATTAAACTGGTCTGATCAGAGTTGGCAGCTATTGGAGTTTTTAATTAAAATCAAACGTCAGTTTGATTTAATCAAAATGAACTATTTCAGCAACGGACAAATCAAGTTGAGTTAAACTCACTCAGTTTTTCCCATTTATATTTTATATAAATTGGGTTTTTACTTTGTGTGCTCTGTTTGATAATGGTTGACTGTTTGCTAGAATTATAATTATTGGTTGATATGACTGATGAAATTAAACCATCGTTTAATTTCAGTGAAATACCAAATTGTTATTTTTACGATTGGTTATAATAAAAGTAACTTACCTTGTTGGTCACGTTTATAAAATAAACGTGTTTAATGGTTTGAACTGTTTGATCTGTTTGAATTGAATGATCTGGTTTGTTATAACCGTTTGTATACAGGGAAGAACAGGTTGAAGGGATCCAACCGGATTCCTCAAATATATTATTTATTTTCATATTACCATATATGAACTGTCATGATTGGGTGATTGATTTGGTTTGTGACCATTGACTGAAAAGTCAACCTGTATTTTGTTTAAAACCCATGGGCGGTATTGGTTGAGTATTAGGCAACCTGTGACCTATAAAATCAATCACTTTTGTTTATATCGATTTACCGTCAGGTAAATCGATAGAGCTGAAGTTATAAAATTTATTTTATAACTAAAGATGGATTTTGAAAAATATATTTTGAATAAAAATTTATTAAAAGGAAATAAATATTTATGTTTATAATAAACTGTAAAGTGATTTTTATAAAGGCGATTCTGAAGTTAATCAGATTGTAAATATGAGACTAAGGAAATTAACCTAACGGTTAAAAAAATGAATAATGGTTTTGTTGAAAAACATTTAAATGGAATTATTTAAATTAATTGTCAATTAATTTAAAGGGAAACAAATTAGAATCGGTTAACGAGATAACCGTGTTTGAGTTGAATAAATCAACCGTTTCAAATTAAGATTGATTATTAAATTGGCGTGTTTTGAACAAAATAGTTTAATGAATATTGTTATAAAATTTATAATAAAATTTTAAAAAGGAGATTTAGGATAAAAGGTTTTATTATAAACCAAAGTTATAAAAGGGAGTTTGGGGTATTATATCGTAAATTCTAAATTAACGTTACTCAGAAATGTGATTAAGTGAAAATGGGAAATTGAAATAAGAATTTGCAAAATGGGGGAAAGGTCAAATGATTTGGATAGGAACTCGTTTAAAGAATAACCTTACATTAAGTAAGAAAGCGGGAAACTATATTTATAATATTGAAAAATTTAAGAGTTTGCATTTACGGTTGTTTTAAATTAAATGGCCAAGTGTGACCGAATACTGAACCAGTGAACTCACTGGATTGTCATGTTTGAAACACACTTTATTTTGATAGTTAAATCACCGACTATCAAATCTGTCCAATACGATTGTTGGTGCGAAAAGACCGGGATCGAAATTATATTCGAAAACCATTGCGACCAACAAATACGTGAAGAGATCAGAAGATGATCGAGATGGAGCATTGAAGACCGTGGATCTTCATAAGCAGAAGGATTACTAATAATCTCTGGTTTAGCGGCCAGAGATAAACTGTGGTTCTGTCGTGGTTGGAATCTACGGGGTTGCAAGGACTTCTCGCTACTGATCCATGGGGTGATTCCAATATGAGATGCAGTAGGAGAGTACCTTCGGTTCATCCTGTTCCTAGATGACTTGTATGGACGAATGTCTGACAGAGTATTTCCAAAGGGATCGCGTACGTTGATTTCTTCAAACGTACCATAGTTGGGTCGCTCCTAACCAGGGTATTTTTGTGGACGTCAATTAGTGATATCTAGCGGATTTGACGATGTGGCATTCAAAGTGAATGGTGACCAAATACTCCAAAAGTGAATTCTTGCCTCAAGCCTCATCAACCGGGAAATGTCAAAAATCGGGCTGGCAGCATGGCAATGTGGGTCGCTCCCATTAGGGTGTATAATCACCTATCTAGAGAAATTCCTTTTGCTTCTTTAATCTATCGATGCTGTCCCTTTTCGGGAAGACGGTGGCTAGCTACCTCCGTTGGTGATATACATTCGATACACTCAAGCGAAATGAGTGGTCGGTCATGTGAGGGCCGGGTTGCAAGACGTTCTTGTTGAACCCAGTGTATTCGCCTCTAGAGATACACTATCGGCAGGTGGTCCCATACTTTGTCATAGTTGGAATCCAATCTCCAATAAGCGCCCGCAGTTTTGTTTGTATACTATATATGTAGAGCGTGAGATGCAAGCGTTCTAATAGATTCTATTTACTTGTATTTAGACATTATGATAAGATCAGAAAAGATATTGCTTTCAAAACTGTTTTGGGTTATCGTAAGGTAAAAACTGTCCGTATTTATGTATGGATTTGGTCTTACGATTATCCTTTTCTTTGAAAGATTTTAACTTTAAATCAGGTTGTGTGATACCCTTAATACTGTGCGAGTGTTTCTCACTCTGGTTCACCAGACTGACCCAGTGTTTTGTAAATGCTCGGGTTAGCCCGGGGTGTACAGGTTTAGGTTATCGAATGCTGTAAAGAGACTAGCTGGAAGAGTTCAGACGTATGATATTATATAGCTACTATTCCGCTGTTTATTGTATATGGGAACAAGTTATAACTGTCTCGTTGTGTGATGTTCTCTGATATTGTAAGTTTTTATATAAAGATCTCAATAAAGTTATTTTTGTATTATATTTTGTTCCGCTGCGATGTGAGACTCTGTGTTGTGTTGATTCTTCTTCTTCTTCTATTCTAATATTTCTTTCTGTCTTATCGCACCCTCTAATTTCTTTCTAATAACGTCCAGTGTTTTCGGTGTTTGGAAGGTCGGCATGAGTTACGGTAAAGGTATTTATGTCGATTTTCGGGGCCGAAAATCCCCTGGTCGTTACAACGGGTGTCGGGTGATACTAAGCACCGTCTTTATCCTAGTATATATTTCAATTAGAAATAAAAATAAAAGTGAGGAGTTCTCACCGACTAGCTAAACCAATTCACCGCGTCTCTTCATATGTAGGAAATCTTTACTTTATTTCCAACGAGATCTGTTCAACACCGTTTGTGTTAAAAATTATATTTTTAACAACGCTACTTCCTATATAAAAAAAATCGAATTTTTATCCTATCGCTACATATATAAAGATTAAATTTTTACTATCTATATAATATAAGAACTATAATTTTATTATCTCTATAATATAAAAATCATATTTTAATTAGCTACCTTAATAAAAATCACATTTTTATTATCTCAACTATAGAAAAATCATATTTTTATATTCTAAAAATCTCATGTCCTTGCATATAAAAATCTCACCTGCTCGCATGTAAAAATCTAATCTTTACAAAAACAAAAATCTAACCTTTACAAGGATAAAGATAAAATCTTTACAAGGATGAAAATCAAATCTTTTCTATGATAAAGGTCTAAACTTCCTTCATATAAAAAATCTAATTCCTATCGTATAAAAAATCCTTTCTTTCTTTAATAAATCCTTTTATGTATTAATTTAAATATATAAAACTGATTTATTTAAACCTATTTAAATATATAAAAACTGATTTATATGAACTGAAATAAATAAATGAATGAATGAATAAAAATCGGCCTTTAAAACAGTTTAAAACTCACTGTTTTCGAAGATGGAGCGTGGCTTGGGCAGCTGACAGGGGTGGAGCTCGACGATGGGTGGTCGGCAGGGCCACGGCGGCGGTTTCATGGGTGTTGCGGCGGTCTTCAGGTGGTTGGGCGAGGGTTAGGGCTTCAGGCATTGGGGGGAGGGGGGTTTGGGATCGACGATTGAGTTGAGGGAGAAGGGATCGAAGGGTGACTGGCACGGGGGGGGGGGGGGGGTGGCTCCGACGTCCGCGGTGGCAGGGTGAAGGGAGGGTGGGGGCGGAGCAAATCGAGGGCACCCCTTTTTCTGAAAAGAATTTGGTCGGGGAGAGAGAAAGAAGGTGGGGGGGGAGGGGGTTGTATACAAATAATAGATATTTTATTATTTTAAAAGTTCAAAAAACAACTTTTTATTTCAACCTCGAAACGAGACCCACCGCCTGTCGTCCATAGCTAGTTACCCCCATTCCAAACACAATGGGATAGGTACCGCAGGCTGATTCGACTGATTCGATCAGTTTCTGTCAAAATCAAAATATAAATCTATATATTGAATTTGAACGCACATTTCAATTTACCGGGGCCACATACGGCTTCTAAAAATTCCCAAGAAATATTTTCTAGCTTCATATTGACGATACGGTCCTAACAAAACTTGTTTCGTCAAATTCTAAGACCGTTTGAAAAATGGCCATTTTCCAGTCGATTAAAATCAACTGAAACTGGTCAAACGCGTTTTCCTTTGCCACGCTCACATATTGATTCGAAAAATTATGAATTTTGGAATCTAGCAATAACTAGACATCACGGATCCAACAAAAGTGGTTTCATCGAAAACCGAGGTCGTTTCCAAAATTTCCATTTTTATGAGCCTGAATTCCATAGCAACTATTCTGAATTTTCAATTGGACATAACTTTTTATTCCCGCTATGAAATTTCAATTTCTCTGATTCGTTGGAAAGATATTCACAACTAGATTCTAATATTTTTGGTTTCGCTAAAATCCGGTTTTTTTTGCACCCGGTACATGCATTTGAATTTTGAAATCGAAATTTCAAACTACCGCGCCATTTTCAATTCCTTTTATAATTATAAATAATTATTTATATTCTAACGACGATCTATATAAATATATACGTTCTAATTCTATTCAAAATAAATTTCTCGTCGTTATTATTTAAAATAATTCATTTTAAATAATCAAAATCCGTCAAAATCGCCATAATAAATTTTTTAAATTGGCTCGGATTTTCGGGTTATTACAATCTCCCCCACTTAAAACTTTTCGTCCCCGAAAAGGAACGAAGCCGAAAGTTGTTTAACTAATCAATTCAACTTCGTTAATTTTCATTACGGCTTAAGTTCTTCAACTTTTCAGTTTCTAAGAACTTTTCAAAATTTTCAAAAATTTGGCTAACACCCTAAATTTTCGAAAAATTTCGCCATAACCTCCCGTGCACCGGGGACTTCGGGATATTTCAAATAGCCTCCCATGGCCCTCATCAATCCAAAAAGAAAAAGAAACAGCCAAGCGGCTAGCCAGTCGGCTCATAAAATCATCCAAATCCAATAAATTTGTAAACATGTACCTATTTGTCGGGAAACAATTTTATTCTTCTGCTCTAGCCTCCTTGCCATGACCTGTTCAATGTAAGTACATGTATATGCATGCAAATACGACTAATTTTCAATACAACTCACAATTTGATTCAATTTGGCTAAAGGTTCAACATTCAATTAATAAAACATTAATCAAACAACTCAACCAGCAATCAATTAGTAAATTAACGTTTCAAATTCATAATTTTGATATATAGTCAAAAATCACGTTTGTGGTGTCAAATCACAACAATAAGCCCTATCTAATTTTGGTTCTCACACCAGCCAATTGGAAATATATAGATTTCTCGCTTTCAAAACACGAACATAAATCCTGATGATGGAGCTCCATCATCAAAATCATCTCCGGGCTACTAGAGTGTGATTCTATATCTATCCAGTATATTAAAACTTCGAATACACGTTTGCAAGGCGTATATGCAAAATCTTTATATACTGGATTGTCCAAATTCAATATAAAATTAATAATCAAATACGAATAAGTGATTTAAATTTTCAAAACAAAATTTGTTTTCAATTTTATTTTCAAAATATCACCCTTTACACTCATTCTAGGATACTATTGATCCCATCTCTAACGAGTCATTCTCATTGGATATTACTAATCCAGTCTTTGATGAATTCTTTCGTATGGTTCTAATGTGCCTTGTTCTCTGAGCTTTGTAAACCAAAGCTATGATACCACGATGAAACGACCCAGACTTCCCCAGTAAGGACAGCCCGGATTGAATTGAGAACGAGCCACATCAGAATGCACACAGAAGAACATTTCATTATATGCTACAACAATTCCATCAGATTACAAGAATATACAGAGTACAAATAAATATTACACAACAGATAAATATCAGAGATTACAATACATTACATAGCAGCGGAAAAATAATACAAAACACAACTGAAAGTAATACACGGGTACAGAGCTTTCTGAGTATCGTTCCAGCTATTAATCAGGATCTTGTGAATATAAGTCTGCAAAACCAAAACTACTATCTAACCGTGTCAAAATAAGGGCACCCAGAGTTTAGGTTAAAACAATAAACTCCGGGTCAGTCATGTGACTGGTGTGAGAACTAAAACAGTTATTAATCTTTATTTTAAAGTTAGGTAAATCAAGGGACCACGCCGTATAACACGGAACGGGTTTTCTCCCAAGAATACCAGTGCATAAAACAAACAGCGCAATGCTAAATAAAGAAAAATGAAGCTATTATAAGTCCCAGGTCCCATCACACAATGCAACGCAAGCCGAAGGGTAGGGTTTTAACCTTATAATAGCCAAGAATGCTTGATACGTTTAAAACAAATCATTTGATACTATTATAAGTGCATAGTATATAAAACAACTTCAAATCATAAGTATCAGTCATAGACGGCATAAGCGCACTATCCCACTATGTCGCCATACTAGGCTATATAAATAAAACCGCAAAGTCACGTATTGGAAGTTGGATTTCCATCTGTGAACTGAGGGAAAAGATAGTCCTCTACCGATTCGAGACTGTCTAGCCCGAGTCTCAGGATCAGAGCTCGAGTGACCCTTGGATCATCAGGGCCGGTCCACCGATGTGGATTAAAATGCCTGAACACTGCGTTTCCCTGCCCTTTGGTGCGTAAATGAGCCAACAAATGACTCCATCGGCTCCACATAGTCACCGATATATCTAAGGCGCCTCGCAACAGCAACAACCACATAAGTCAAACTCGTCAGGGCATGTAAAACCACTGACGCCACATCTAACTAGAAGGAAACGCATGCCCTCCCTGATGTCCTCTCCCGTTACTGGTTCACAACCGCGGTGTGAGGCTCGCGAATCAATGTTACAAAAAGCTATGCCATACAGGCGGTGCTTTGATCATCAACCACAAGACTTTGATTTTCAACAGAAGCCTTGATCATTTTCCACTTAGGCATGCCACACAGGCAATTCACTCCATGCGATTGATATCCATCAATATATAGCCCCTGAGCTAGTACGTCTCAGAGAAGGGCGTTAAGCAAGAGAATAAATTCTCCACCGCCAAACAGATATACATTTAATAGAAATCAATCACACAGAATAAAATCCAATGTCAGACACATAGTCCATTTAAAAGTTCGTTCTGGGTCTAAACGAAACTGGAGGCACCTTATACATCGCATATCCATCGATCTCCAAGTTTGTCTGGACGATCACCAACTAATTCCCTCCTCTTGGGTGTACGGCCCAATCAAGATCATCAGTAATCACCCAAACGACGTGAAGACCTTCGGTCTTCAACAACCGTCTTCCTCTTCGACACCACGTCAAATCAGTTATTCAGAATGGGATAAACCCGGTCTTTCTGAATAACTCACGTATATAATAAACAAGTGTTACACAAACACAACATACGCCTAATTCCAATTCATCAGTCACTAACAGTAAATTAGCAAGAGAACAATTCACCAAATATTAACCCCGAAGGCCGAAACCAACATCAGATCAATACCCAGGAAATGTAATAACCCGCAAAATCTGGGCCAGTTTAAAATTTTTATTTTTGCAATTTTAGCGAATTTTGAATATTTAAAATAGATTATTTTAAATAATATCGACGATAAATTTATTTTGAATATAATTAGAACGTATATATTATATACGTCGTCGTTAGAATATAAATATTTATATATAATTATAAATAGAATTGAAAATGGCGCGGTAGTTCGATAATTCGATTTCAAACTTCAATTGAATGTACCGGGTGCAAAACAATCCGGATTTTAGTGAAACCAAAAACATTAGGATCTAATTGATGATATCTTTCCAACGAATCCGAATAATCAAGATTTCATAGCGGGAATCAAAAGATATGTCCAGTTGAAAATTCTGAATAGTCGCTATGGAATTCAGGCCCTTAAAAATAGACATTTTGCAAACGACCTCGGATTTCGACGAAACCAGTTTTGTTGGATCCGCAGTGTCAAGTTATTGCTAGGTTTCAAATTTCATAATTTTTCGAATCAATATGTGAGCGTGGTAAAAGAAACTGTGTTTTGATCAATTATAGTTAAATTTAATCGACTTGAAAATAGCCATTTTTCAAACAGCCTCAGGATTCGACGAAACTAGTTTTGTTAGGACCGTATCGTCAAAACATAGCCAGAAATAATTTTTCTATAATTTTTAGAGTTAGTATGTGGCCCCGTTAATTCAAAAGGTACGTTTAAATTAAATATATATTGTTTTATATTTTAATTTTGGAAAAAACCTATCGAAACAGTCGAATTGGCTTACCGGACATATTCCATTGTGTCCGGAACGGGGGTATTTAGCTAGGGGCGACACTCGTTGAGTTTAATTTGGAGTTTGTGGGGATAAACAGATATTATTCGAATTATAAGGGATTAAAAATAAAATAAATAAAAGAATACGTATAAATACACGTATATACTCCACCGTATATTCCCCTAACCCTAATTCTACATACGCAGCCTCCAACTTACATATCAATGGCCACGGTATTCGATTGTTCTTCCTAATTTTTCTTCAAATCAAACAATGGTTTCTGAAAACATTTGACTGGAAAACTGAAGAGCTCTTCGAGCTTTATAAGACCAACAGTCGAGATCAGATATCTCGACCTGGGAGGGCCAAATCAACGTCTCAAAGGTCGTCCGTTCTCACCAGTTTTCACGCCGCTCGAGGCAACCGAGTTTGACTGGGTCAGGGGAGGAGGTGCGCACCATGTAGGCGCTCGATGTGGGTGGTCCTGATGGGAGTCCGGCGGCGTTGGTGGCGGTGTACTGCCGGTTTCTCAAGTCGAACGAAATGGGTTCCTGAATACTGAAGACAACAGAGAAGAAAGGTTAAGCAATCTAATTAGTGTAATTATCTTAAGTGTGGAATTCAAAGTCTAATGAATATCATTATCTTTAATAGAAAATTATACATGGTTTTTATTTTGTAAAATAGAATAGATAAGATGTTTAAAATAAAATAGATAAGATTTTTTTTAAAATAGAATAGATAAGATTTTTAAAATAAAATAGATAAGATTTTTTAAAATAGAATAGATAAGATTTTTAAAATAGAATAGATAAGATTTTTAAAATAGAAAAGATTGGATTTTTGAAATGGAAGAGGCGTGATTTTTATATATTGAACTTCGAATTAAAAATGTGATTTTTATATATTGAACTTCGAATTAAAAATGTGATTTTTATATATTGAACTTCGAATTAAAATATGATTTTTATATATTGAATAGCGAAGTAAAATTTGATTTTTACATATGTAGTGAATGCGGGCGAAAGCGGCAAAAAGGCGAGAACGGAGAAGATTTATATCCAAGAAGAGTCAAGATGTTTGGATAGCTTTATGTGAGAATTTCTCACCTTTCACTTTATTTCTAGTTATATATATATACTAGGATGCAGACGGTGCTTAGTAGCACCCGACACAATCGTCCACATACCATGGACTTGTTTGTTTGGTTGCATAGATTAGTTATATGATGTGATTTGAATTTGGTTGTTTGGTGATTTGATTGATGTGTGAATGGCGTGGGTCTTTACTAGACCGGGGATAAGGCTAGGCCTTGTCCCGTTTCTAGTATCGTGCCGTTATGCCGCCGAAATTTTCTAAAATATGTTAGAAAAATAAAAATATCATTTTTATTGAATAAATGAATTGAATAGAAATTCATATGTTGGAATAAAATGTTTTATCGTTAAAAATATAATTTTTAACGTGAATGTGAATAAATAAATATTCGTTTACAAACCAGACGGTTTGTTTATGTACACTTATTTGAATGACATTGATTGGGACGATAAATTTTACACATCGCCCAACTGCACAACTAAAATCTATGTTTGGTTGTTTGAAACCCCACACGGGTGTTGGGATGAAATATGAATTTCACTCATCCTGATTGATTAAATATGTCGATCGATTGATTGACAGGCTGTTATAAGCGTTGAATATCTATATTTGATGCTTATACAGTGTAGTGCACTTTGGTTGATGGTTGATTATTTTTCAATGCTATTATATACATGTGTTGTATGGAAATCCATATAATTAATTTTATATGGTAATTGATTGGGCCTCATTCCAATTTGAAAAATAAAGAAAATTTGAAAATAGAAATTTATGAAGCTGTGTTGATTAGATTGACGCCATTTTGACGTGAACGATATTTATATCGACTTTATTCATTTTAAAATGAATATTGAAAAGTGATTTCGAAATCGACGATTTCGAAATGAATTGAATTGAAAACGATTTCGAAATGAATTGAATTGAAAACGATTTCGAAATGAATTGAATTGAAAACGATTTCGAAATGAAGTGAATTGAAAACGATTTCGAAATGAATTGAATTGAAAACGATTTCGAAATGAAGTGAATTGAAAACGATTTCGAAATGAAGTGAATTGAAAACGATTTCGAAATGAATTGAATTGAAAACGAATTCAAAGTGAATTGAAAACGATTTCGAAATGAATTGAATTGAAAACGATTTCGAAATGAATTGAATTGAAAACGATTTCGAAATGAATTGAATTGAAAACGATTTCGAAATGAATTGAATTGAAAACGATTTCGAAATGAATTGAATTGAAAACGATTTCGAAATGAATTGAATTGAAAACGATTTCGAAATGAATTGAATTGAAAACGAATTCAAATTGAATTGAAAGCGAATAAATGAATTCAAATTGAATTGAAATTTGAATTGAATAGAAATGAATTTTAAAACGAATTTATAAAGAAGAATTCAATTTTGATTTGAATTGAAAAAGGAAGTTGAAAATGCTTTTGAAACGAGTTTTAAAACTATTTATATAATTAGTTTTAAATAGAAATCGACGAAATATATATTATATATATTATATATATAATATAATGGCCTGAATAGAACGCGCCGCGCCGCGGCAGTTCGTAAATTTCGACCATTTATTTCAAACGGACATTACGGGAGATCCGACCGTCGGATTCTCCTAAAACCGGAACCGTTGGGTTCGTATCGAAAAGAGCTTTCTAACGAATATTAGAAATTAGAAATCTAACGGTTGGATTTGGAATTATGTCCAAATCAAATT
The DNA here is from genome assembly GCA_030737875.1 of Allium sativum. Classification (NCBI taxonomy): domain Eukaryota; kingdom Viridiplantae; phylum Streptophyta; class Magnoliopsida; order Asparagales; family Amaryllidaceae; genus Allium; species Allium sativum. Next base: position 174,520,491 of record CM060913.1, on the reverse strand, counting down.
TGAAAAAGGTCGCTGTAAGTGCAGTTCGATGGCCATTGATGGAAATCGACTGTACGGGCCTTGATAAAATTATTAAAAATAGTAATAATTTGTGTAAAATCATAAGAAATGATTTAGAAAGAATTGGGATGAAAAACTCCAAATTTGAAAAGATAAAAATAGATTTTTATCGAAATGAACTAGTTTTGAACTAGAATTATAATTCTACTTATTTTTAAATAAATAAATTGAATTTGAAATGGTTTTAAAAATAACCAAAATATCCAATGATTGCATTGGAGTGGAACTGAATCGAAATTGTCTTCGGAATATTTCGATGTTGGAATTCGTGATTATACAGGTGTTGTTATGGAAATTTGAAAGATATATATTTATATCGTTATTTCCAATACGACATTTGTTAATCGTAGAATTTGATATTGAATATAAGCCGGTATATTTTCTATTCAGAGCCTTATATTGAATATCAAATGTGATTTGGGTTTGTCGTGAATGGTGTCTTCACTAACACTGTTCTTGAACCCAGTGGAGAAAAGATAAAATCTTTTTATTTAGATTTAATGAAGTGTACCAATTAAATAATATTTAATTGGAATTAAATTGATATTGATTTTTGGCTTTATCGTGGACAGTGTTTTAAATAACACTCGTTCTTTAACCCGATAATTAATGAAGGTGATTTTGGGTTTATTGTGAACTGTGTTTTTAAATGACACGGATTCTTTAACCCAGTCGCAGATTAAAACTAAGTGGAGTTTTAATGAATCTTTAATTAGATTGAAATAATCGAAATGTAGTATCACCAGTTTAGCTGCAGGCGATAGTTAAATCTTTAATTAGATTTGAACGTGAAATGGTAATTGAATTTACCGATAACACCGTGGTGTTAGATATGAAGTATAACCAGTTTTACTTCATGGGATGAATAGGTTGGGATTGGGAAATTAAAACAAATGATTACTTCGGTAAGGTTCGTTAATCCCGACTAGTTTGATTTGATATTCAAAAATAGATTAAAGAATAAATTCAAGAAATTTATCTTGGATAAAATTAATGGGAACCTTTCCCTATGAATGTGAAATTTAGAAATTGACTGTCGGTTAGCCAAACAGAATGGTTTTCGGGATATTGATCTGATGTTGGTTTCGGCCTTCGGGGTTAATATTTGGGGAATTATTCTCTTGATTAATTTACGGTTAGTGACTAATTTATTGGAATGAGGTGTATGTTGTGTTTGTGTAACACTTATTTAAAATATACGCGAGTTATTCGGAAAGACCGGGTTTATCCCATTCTGAATAACTGATACGACGATAAGTCGAAGATGAAGACGATGGTCGAAGACCGGAGGTCTTCACGTCGTTTGGGTAATTACTGATGATCTTGATTGGGCTGTACACCCAAGAAGATGGAAACAGTTAGTGATCGTCCAGACGTACTTGGAGATCGATGGATATGCGGGGTACTAGGTGCCTCCGGTTTCGTTCAGACCCAGAACGGACTTGTAAATGGACTGTGTGTCTGACATTGGATTTTAGTCCGTGTGATTGATCTCTATTAAATATATATCTGTTTGGCGGCGGAGAATTTATTCTCTTGCTTAACGCCCTTCTCTGAGACGTACGAGCTCAGTGGTTATATATTGATGGATATCAATCGCATGGAGTGAATTGCCTGTGTGGCATGCCTAAGTGGCAAATGATCAAGGCTTCTGTTGAAAAGCAAAGTCTTGTGGTGATGATCGAAGCACGGCCTTTGTGGCGTAGCTTTGTGTAACGCTTACTTCGCGAGTTTCACACCCGGTATGAACCAAAAACGGGAGACGGACCTCAGGGAGGGCCTACGTTTCCTCCTAGCTAAAAGTGGCGTCAGTGGTTTTACACGCCCTGACGAGTTTGACTTATGTTGTTGTTGCTGTTGCGAGGCGCCTCGGATTGATCGGTCGTTCTCGAACCGATGGAGTCATTCAGTTGGCTCGCTTACGCCCCAAAGGGCGGCGAAACGTAGTGCTCAGGTATAATAATCCACATCGGTGGACCGGCCCTGTCGCTCCAAGGCTTGCCTGCGCGCTTACCTGAGACTCGGGCTAGGCAGTCTCGAATCATTGAGGATCTTGCCCCTAGCCTCGGTTCATACCATAAATGATAACCCAACTTCCAATACGACATTTGCGGTTTTGATTGTAAACTTATATATGGCGACATAGTGTTATGGGCCATTCATGCCGCCTACGATTGATACTTATGATTTGAAGTGTTTTATACACTATGCACTTATAATAGTATCAAATGATTTGTTTTAAACGTATCAAGCATTCTTTGGCTGTTATAAGGGAAAACCCTATCCTCGGCTGCGTTGCATTGTGTGATGGGACCTGGGTCTCATAACAGCTTCATTTTTCTTTATTTAGCATTGCGCTGTGGGTTTTATGCACTGGTATTCTTGGGAGGAAACCCGTTCCGTGTTATACGGCGTGGTCCATTGATTTACCTAACTTAAAAAAATAAAGATTAACTGTTTTACTTCTCACACCAGTCACATGACTGACCTGGAGTTTATTGTTTTAACCTAAACTCTGGGTGCCCTTATTTTGACACGGGCAGCTAGTAGTTTTGGTTTTGCAGATTTATATTCACAGGATCCTGGTTTACTGCTGGAATGATATCCGGAAAGCTTTGTATCCGTATATCACTTCTAGTTGAGTATTGTATTATTTTCCGCTGCTATGTATTTAAATGTAATTTAAATCTCTGATATTTCTGTGTTATATTCATTTATACTTTGTATATTCTTGTAATCTGATGCATTGTTGTAATATACAGTGAAATGTTCCTTTATATGCGTTCTGTTGTGGTTTGTCCTCGAACTATCCGACGCTTTCCTTTATGGGGAAGTTGCGGGTCTTTACACGTGGTATCAGAGCTTTGGTTTACAAAGCAGAGAACAAGGCACATTAGAACCATACGAAAGAATTCATCAGATATTGGATTAGTAATATCCAACGAGAATGACTCGTTAGAGATGGAATCAGCAGTATCCTAGAACGAGTGTGAAGAGTATATTTTTGAAAGTGAAAAACAAATTTTGTTTTGAAAATCTAAATCAATTATTCGTATTTTATTATTTATTTTATATTGATTAGGACAATCCAAAATATAAAGATTTTGCGTATGCGCCTAGCTAGCGTGTATTCGAAGTTTTGATATATTGGATAGATATAGAATTACACTATAGTCGCCCGGGGATGATGTTGATAATGACCATGGCATCATCAATAATTATGTTCGTGTTTCGAAGGTGTGATATCTATATATTTCCTATTGACTGGTGTGAGAACCAAAACTTATATAGTTAGGAACACATTGTTGTGAATTGGCATCAAAAACATGATTTTTTGTATATGTATCAAAATTATGAATTTGAAACTCTAATTCACTAATTGATTGATGTTTGTGTTGTATGTTTATTTGTTTGCTAATTTTGAACCATTATGCCTAATAGAACCAAATATTGAACTGTATTGAAAATTGGTCGCATTTGTTTGCATATGCATATACTTACATTGAACAGGTCATAGCAAGGAGGCTAGAGCAGAGAATAAAATTTGTTTGCCCGACAAATAGGTACATGTTTACTACATAATTTACTGTTTTGTTTGGGTGATGATGATTTTATGAGCCTATTGGCTAGCCGCTTGGCTTTTTCTTTTTCTTTTTGAGATCTGAAGGACCGGGGAAGCTATTTGAAATTCCCCGATGCTCCCGGTGCAGGGGAGGTTATGGCGAAATTTTTCGAAAATTTAGGGTGTTAGCCAAATTTTTGAAATTTAGAAATTCTCAGAAACTAAAAAGTTAGAGAATGGAAGCCAGATCGAACATAGAGCTGATTAATCAAACCACTTTCGACTTTGTTCCTTTTCGGGGACGAAAAGTTTTAAGTGGGGGAGATTGTAATAACCCGCAAAATCTGGGCCAGTTTAAAATTTTTATTTTTGCAATTTTAGCGAATTTTGAATATTTAAAATAGATTATTTTAAATAATATCGACGATAAATTTATTTTGAATATAATTAGAACGTATATATTATATACGTCGTCGTTAGAATATAAATATTTATATATAATTATAAATAGAATTGAAAATGGCGCGGTAGTTCGATAATTCGATTTCAAACTTCAATTGAATGTACCGGGTGCAAAACAATTCGGATTTTAGTGAAACCAAAAACATTAGGATCTAATTGATGATATCTTTCCAACGAATCCGAATAATCAAGATTTCATAGCGGGAATCAAAAGATATGTCCAGTTGAAAATTCTGAATAGTCGCTATGGAATTCAGGCCCTTAAAAATAGACATTTTGCAAACGACCTCGGATTTCGACGAAACTAGTTTTGTTGGATCCGCAGTGTCAAGTTATTGCTAGGTTTCAAATTTCATAATTTTTCGAATCAATATGTGAGCGTGGTAAAAGAAACTGTGTTTTGATCAATTATAGTTAAATTTAATCGACTTGAAAATAGCCATTTTTCAAACAGCCTCAGGATTCGACGAAACTAGTTTTGTTAGGACCGTATCGTCAAAACATAGCCAGAAATAATTTTTCTATAATTTTTAGAGTTAGTATGTGGCCCCGTTAATTCAAAAGGTACGTTTAAATTAAATATATATTGTTTTATATTTTAATTTTGGCAAAAACCTATCGAAACAGTCGAATTGGCTTACCGAACATATTCCATTGTGTCCGGAACGGGGGTATTTAGCTAGGGGCGACACTCGTTGAGTTTAATTTGGAGTTTGTGGGGATAAACAGATATTATTCGAATTATAAGGGATTAAAAATAAAATAAATAAAAGAATACGTATAAATACACGTATATACTCCACCGTATATTCCCCTAACCCTAATTCTACATACGCAGCCGCCAACTTACATATCAATGGCCACGGTATTCGATTGTTCTTCCTAATTTTTCTTCAAATCAAACAATGGTTTCTGAAAACATTTGACTGGAAAACTGAAGAGCTCTTCGAGCTTTATAAGACCAACAGTCGAGATCAGATATCTCGACCTGGGAGGGCCAAATCAACGGCTCAAAGGCCGTCCGTTCTCACCAGTTTTCACGCCGCTCGAGGCAACCGAGTTTGACTGGGTCAGGGGAGGAGGTGCGCACCATGTAGGCGCTCGATGTGGGTGGTCCTGATGGGAGTCCGGCGGCGTTGGTGGCGGTGTACTGCCGGTTTCTCAAGTCGAACGAAATGGGTTCCTGAATACTGAAGACAACAGAGAAGAAAGGTTAAGCAATCTAATTAGTGTAATTATCTTAAGTGTGGAATTCAAAGTCTAATGAATATCATTATCTTTAATAGAAAATTATACATGATTTTTATTTTGTAAAATAGAATAGATAAGATGTTTAAAATAAAATAGATAAGATTTTTTTTAAAATAGAATAGATAAGATTTTTAAAATAAAATAGATAAGATTTTTTAAAATAGAATAGATAAGATTTTTAAAATAGAATAGATAAGATTTTTAAAATAGAAAAGATTGGATTTTTGAAATGGAAGAGGCGTGATTTTTATATATTGAACTTCGAATTAAAAATGTGATTTTTATATATCAAACTTCGAATTAAAAATGTGATTTTTATATATTGAACTTCGAATTAAAAATATGATTTTTATATATTGAATAGCGAAGTAAAATTTGATTTTTACATATGTAGTGAATGCGGGCGAAAGCGGCAAAAAGGCGAGAACGGAGAAGATTTATATCCAAGAAGAGTCAAGATGTTTGGATAGCTTTATGTGAGAATTTCTCACCTTTCACTTTATTTTCTAGTTATATATATATATACTAGGATGCAGACGGTGCTTAGTAGCACCCGACACAATCGTCCACAGACCATGGACTTGTTTGTTTGGTTGCATAGATTAGTTATATGATGTGATTTGAATTTGGTTGTTTGGTGATTTGATTGATGTGTGAATGGCGTGGGCCTTCACTAGACCGGGGATAAGGCTAGGCCTTGTCCCGTTTCTAGTATCGTGCCGTTATGCCGCCGAAATTTTCTAAAATATGTTAGAAAAATAAAAATATCATTTTTATTGAATAAATGAATTGAATAGAAATTCATATGTTGGAATAAAATGTTTTATCGTTAAAAATATAATTTTTAACGTGAATGTGAATAAATAAATATTCATTTACAAACCAGACGGTTTGTTTATGTACACTTATTTGAATGACATTGATTGGGACGATAAATTTTACACATCGCCCAACTGCACAACTAAAATCTGTGTTTGGTTGTTTGAAACCCCAGACGGGTGTTGGGATGAAATATGAATTTCACTCATCCTGATTGATTAAATATGTCGATCGATTGATTGACAGGCTGTTAAAAGCGTTGAATATCTATATTTGATGCTTATACAGTGTAGTGCACTTTGGTTGATGGTTGATTATTTTTCAATGCTATTATATACATGTGTTGTATGGAAATCCATATAATTAATTTTATATGGTAATTGATTGGGCCTCATTCCAATTTGAAAAATAAAGAAAATTTGAAAATAGAAATTTATGAAGCCGTGTTGATTAGATTGACGCCATTTTGACGTGAACGATATTTATATCGACTTTATTCATTTTAAAATGAATATTGAAAAGTGATTTCGAAATCGATGATTTCGAAATGAATTGAATTGAAAACGATTTCGAAATGAATTGAATTGAAAACGATTTCGAAATGAATTGAATTGAAAACGATTTCGAAATGAAGTGAATTGAAAACGATTTCGAAATGAATTGAATTGAAAACGAATTCAAAGTGAATTGAAAACGATTTCGAAATGAAGTGAATTGAAAACGATTTCGAAATGAATTGAATTGAAAACGATTTCGAGATGAAGTGAATTGAAAACGATTTCGAAATGAAGTGAATTGAAAACGATTTCGAAATGAATTGAATTGAAAACGAATTCAAAGTGAATTGAAAACGATTTCGAAATGAATTGAATTGAAAACGATTTCGAAATGAATTGAATTGAAAACGATTTCGAAATGAATTGAATTGAAAACGATTTCGAAATGAATTGAATTGAAAACGATTTCGAAATGAATTGAATTGAAAACGATTTCGAAATGAATTGAATTGAAAACGATTTTGAAATGAATTGAATTGAAAACGAATTCAAATTGAATTGAAAGCAAATAAATGAATTCAAATTGAATTGAAATTTGAATTGAATAGAAATGAATTTTAAAACGAATTTATAAAGAAGAATTCAATTTTGATTTGAATTGGAAAAGGAAGTTGAAAATGCTTTTGAAACGAGTTTTAAAACTATTTATATAATTCGTTTTAAATAGAAATCGACGAAATATATATTATATATATTATATAATGGCCTGAATAGAACGCGCCGCGCCGCGGCAGTTCGTAAATTTCGACCATTTATTTCAAACGGACATTACGGGAGATCCGACCGTCGGATTCTCCTAAAACCGGAACCGTTGGGTTCGTATCGAAAAGAGCTTTCTAACGAATATTAGAAATTAGAAATCTAACGGTTGGATTTGGAATTATGTCCAAATCGAATTTGAAAAAGGTCGTTGTAAGTGCAGTTCGATGGCCATTGATGGAAATCGACTGTACAGGCCTTGATAAAATTATTAAAAATAGTAATAATTTGTGTAAAATCATAAGAAATGATTTAGAAAGAATTGGGATGAAAAACTCCAAATTTGAAAAGATAAAAATAGATTTTTTATCGAAATGAACTAGTTTTGAACTAGAATTATAATTCTACTTATTTTTAAATAAATAAATTGAATTTGAAATGGATTTAAAAATAACCAAAATATCCAATGATTGCATTGGAGTGGAACTGAATCGAAATTGTCTTCGGAATATTTCGATGTTGGAATTCGTGATTATACAGGTGTTGTTATGGAAATTTGAAAGATATATATTTATATCGTTATTTCCAATACGACATTTGTTAATCGTAGAATTTGATATTGAATATAAGCCGGTATATTTTCTATTCAGAGCCTTATATTGAATATCAAATGTGATTTGGGTTTATCGTGAATGGTGTCTTCACTAACACTGTTCTTGAACCCAGTGGAGAAAAGATAAAATCTTTTTATTTAGATTTAATGAAGTGTACCAATTAAATAATATTTAATTGGAATTAAATTGATATTGATTTTTGGGTTTATCGTGGACAGTGTTTTAAATAACACCCGTTCTTTAACCCGATAATTAATGAAGGTGATTTTGGGTTTATTGTGAACTGTGTTTTTAAATGACACGGATTCTTTAACCCAGTCGCAGATTAAAACTAAGTGGAGTTTTAATGAATCTTTAATTAGATTGAAATAATCGAAATGGAGTATCACCAGTTTTGCTCCAGGCGATAGTTAAATCTTTAATTAGATTTGAACGTGAAATGGTAATTGAATTTACCGATAACACCGTGGTGTTAGATATGAAGTATAACCAGTTTTACTTCATGGGATGAATAGGTTGGGATTGGGAAATTAAAACAAATGATTACTTCGGTAAGGTTCGTTAATCCCGACTAGTTTGAATTGATATTCAAAAATAGATTAAAGAATAAATTCAAGAAATTTATCTTGGATAAAATTAATGGGAACCTTTCCCTATGAATGTGAAATTTAGAAATTGACTGTCGGTTAGCCAAACAGAATGGTTTTCTGGATATTGATCTGATGTTGGTTTCGGCCTTCGGGGTTAATATTTGGGGAATTATTCTCTTGATTAATTTACGGTTAGTGACTAATGAATTGGAATGAGGCGTATGTTGTGTTTGTGTAACACTTATTTAAAATATACGCGAGTTATTCGGAAAGACCGGGTTTATCCCATTCTGAATAACTGATACGACGATAAGTCGAAGATGAAGACGATGGTCGAAGACCGGAGGTCTTCACGTCGTTTGGGTAATTACTGATGATCTTGATTGGGCTGTACACCCAAGAAGATGGAAACAGTTAGTGATCGTCCATACGTACTTGGAGATCGATGGATATGCGGGGTACTAGGTGCCTCCGGTTTCGTTCAGACCCAGAACGGACTTGTAAATGGACTGTGTGTCTGACATTGGATTTTAGTCCGTGTGATTGATCTCTATTAAATATATATCTGTTTGGCGGCGGAGAATTTATTCTCTTGCTTAACGCCCTTCTCTGAGACGTACGAGCTCAGTGGTTATATATTGATGGATATCAATCGCATGGAGTGAATTGCCTGTGTGGCATGCCTAAGTGGCAAATGATCAAGGCTTCTGTTGAAAAGCAAAGTCTTGTGGTGATGATCGAAGCACGGCCTTTGTGGCGTAGCTTTGTGTAACGCTTACTTCGCGAGTTTCACACCCGGTATGAACCAAAAACGGGAGACGGACCTCAGGGAGGGCCTACGTTTCCTCCTAGCTAAAAGTGGCGTCAGTGGTTTTACACGCCCTGACGAGTTTGACTTATGTTGTTGTTGCTGTTGCGAGGCGCCTCGGATTGATCGGTCGTTCTCGAACCGATGGAGTCATTCAGTTGGCTCGCTTACGCCCCAAAGGGCGGCGAAACGTAGTGCTCAGGTATAATAATCCACATCGGTGGACCGGCCCTGTCGCTCCAAGGCTTGCCTGCGCGCTTACCTGAGACTCGGGCTAGGCAGTCTCGAATCATTGAGGATCTTGCCCCTAGCCTCGGTTCATACCATAAATGATAACCCAACTTCCAATACGACATTTGCGGTTTTGATTGTAAACTTATATATGGCGACATAGTGTTATGGGCCATTCATGCCGCCTATGATTGATACTTATGATTTGAAGTGTTTTATACACTATGCACTTATAATAGTATCAAATGATTTGTTTTAAACGTATCAAGCATTCTTTGGCTGTTATAAGGGAAAACCCTATCCTCGGCTGCGTTGCATTGTGTGATGGGACCTGGGTCTCATAACAGCTTCATTTTTCTTTATTTAGCATTGCGCTGTGGGTTATGCACTGGTATTCTTGGGAGGAAACCCGTTCCGTGTTATACGGCGTGGTCCATTGATTTACCTAACTTAAAAAAATAAAGATTAACTGTTTTAGTTCTCACACCAGTCACATGACTGACCTGGAGTTTATTGTTTTAACCTAAACTCTGGGTGCCCTTATTTTGACACGGGCAGCTAGTAGTTTTGGTTTTGCAGATTTATATTCGCAGGATCCTGGTTTACAGCTGGAATGATATCCGGAAAGCTTTGTATCCGTATATCACTTCTAGTTGAGTATTGTATTATTTTCCGCTGCTATGTATTTAAATGTAATTTAAATCTCTGATATTTCTGTGTAATATTCATTTATACTCTGTATATTCTTGTAATCTGATGCATTGTTGTAATATACAGTGAAATGTTCCTTTATATGCGTTCTGTTGTGGTTTGTCCTCGAACTATCCGACGCTTTCCTTTACGGGGAAGTTGCGGGTCTTTACACGTGGTATCAGAGCTTTGGTTTACAAAGCAGAGAACAAGGCACATTAGAACCATACGAAAGAATTCATCAGATATTGGATTAGTAATATCCAACGAGAATGACTCGTTAGAGATGGAATCAGCAGTATCCTAGAACGAGTGTGAAGAGTATATTTTTGAAAGTGAAAAACAAATTTTGTTTTGAAAATCTAAATCAATTATTCGTATTTGATTATTTATTTTATATTGATTAGGACAATCCAAAATATAAAGATTTTGCGTATGCGCCTAGCTAGCGTGTATTCGAAGTTTTGATATATTGGATAGATATAGAATTACACTATAGCCGCCCGGGGATGATGTTGATAATGACCATGGCATCATCAATAATTATGTTCGTGTTTCGAAGGTGTGATATCTATATATTTCCTATTGACTGGTTTGAGAACCAAAACTTATATAGTTAGGAACACATTGTTGTGAATTGGCATCAAAAACATGATTTTTTGTATATGTATCAAAATTATGAATTTGAAACTCTAATTCACTAATTGATTGATGTTTGTGTTGTATGTTTATTTGTTTGCTAATTTTGAACCATTATGCCTAATAGAACCAAATATTGAACTGTATTGAAAATTGGTCGCATTTGTTTGCATATGCATATACTTACATTGAACAGGTCATAGCAAGGAGGCTAGAGCAGAGAATAAAATTTGTTTGCCCGACAAATAGGTACATGTTTACTACATAATTTACTGTTTTGTTTGGGTGATGATGATTTTATGAGCCTATTGGCTAGCCGCTTGGCTTTTTCTTTTTCTTTTTGAGATCTGAAGGACCGGGGAAGCTATTTGAAATTCCCCGATGCTCCCGGTGCAGGGGAGGTTATGGCGAAATTTTTCGAAAATTTAGGGTGTTAGCCAAATTTTTGAAATTTAGAAATTCTCAGAAACTGAAAAGTTAGAGAATGGAAGCCAGATCGAACATAGAGCTGATTAATCAAACCACTTTCGACTTTGTTCCTTTTCGGGGACGAAAAGTTTTAAGTGGGGGAGATTGTAATAACCCGCAAAATCTGGGCCAGTTTAAAATTTTTATTTTTGCAATTTTAGCGAATTTTGAATATTTAAAATAGATTATTTTAAATAATATCGACGATAAATTTATTTTGAATATAATTAGAACGTATATATTATATACGTCGTCGTTAGAATATAAATATTTATATATAATTATAAATAGAATTGAAAATGGCGCGGTAGTTCGATAATTCGATTTCAAACTTCAATTGAATGTACCGGGTGCAAAACAATCCGGATTTTAGTGAAACCAAAAACATTAGGATCTAATTGATGATATCTTTCCAACGAATCCGAATAATCAAGATTTCATAGCGGGAATCAAAAGATATGTCCAGTTGAAAATTCTGAATAGTCGCTATGGAATTCAGGCCCTTAAAAATAGACATTTTGCAAACGACCTCGGATTTCGACGAAACTAGTTTTGTTGGATCCGCAGTGTCAAGTTATTGCTAGGTTTCAAATTTCATAATTTTTCGAATCAATATGTGAGCGTGGTAAAAGAAACTGTGTTTTGATCAATTATAGTTAAATTTAATCGACTTGAAAATAGCCATTTTTCAAATAGCCTCAGGATTCGACGAAACTAGTTTTGTTAGGACCGTATCGTCAAAACATAGCCAGAAATAATTTTTCTATAATTTTTAGAGTTAGTATGTGGCCCCGTTAATTCAAAAGGTACGTTTAAATTAAATATATATTGTTTTATATTTTAATTTTGGCAAAAACCTATCGAAACAGTCGAATTGGCTTACCGAACATATTCCATTGTGTCCGGAACGGGGGTATTTAGCTAGGGGCGACACTCGTTGAGTTTAATTTGGAGTTTGTGGGGATAAACAGATATTATTCGAATTATAAGGGATTAAAAATAAAATAAATAAAAGAATACGTATAAATACACGTATATACTCCACCGTATATTCCCCTAACCCTAATTCTACATACGCAGCCGCCAACTTACATATCAATGGCCACGGTATTCGATTGTTCTTCCTAATTTTTCTTCAAATCAAACAATGGTTTCTGAAAACATTTGACTGGAAAACTGAAGAGCTCTTCGAGCTTTATAAGACCAACAGTCGAGATCAGATATCTCGACCTGGGAGGGCCAAATCAACGGCTCAAAGGCCGTCCGTTCTCACCAGTTTTCACGCCGCTCGAGGCAACCGAGTTTGACTGGGTCAGGGGAGGAGGTGCGCACCATGTAGGCGCTCGATGTGGGTGGTCCTGATGGGAGTCCGGCGGCGTTGGTGGCGGTGTACTGCCGGTTTCTCAAGTCGAACGAAATGGGTTCCTGAATACTGAAAACAACAGAGAAGAAAGGTTAAGCAATCTAATTAGTGTAATTATCTTAAGTGTGGAATTCAAAGTCTAATGAATATCATTATCTTTAATAGAAAATTATACATGATTTTTATTTTGTAAAATAGAATAGATAAGATGTTTAAAATAAAATAGATAAGATTTTTTTTAAAATAGAATAGATAAGATTTTTAAAATAAAATAGATAAGATTTTTTAAAATAGAATAGATAAGATTTTTAAAATAGAATAGATAAGATTTTTAAAATAGAAAAGATTGGATTTTTGAAATGGAAGAGGCGTGATTTTTATATATTGAACTTCGAATTAAAAATGTGATTTTTATATATTGAACTTCGAATTAAAAATGTGATTTTTATATATTGAACTTCGAATTAAAAATATGATTTTTATATATTGAATAGCGAAGTAAAATTTGATTTTTACATATGTAGTGAATGCGGGCGAAAGCGGCAAAAAGGCGAGAACGGAGAAGATTTATATCCAAGAAGAGTCAAGATGTTTGGATAGCTTTATGTGAGAATTTCTCACCTTTCACTTTATTTTCTAGTTATATATATATATATACTAGGATGCAGACGGTGCTTAGTAGCACCCGACACAATCGTCCACAGACCATGGACTTGTTTGTTTGGTTGCATAGATTAGTTATATGATGTGATTTGAATTTGGTTGTTTGGTGATTTGATTGATGTGTGAATGGCGTGGGCCTTCACTAGACCGGGGATAAGGCTAGGCCTTGTCCCGTTTCTAGTATCGTGCCGTTATGCCGCCGAAATTTTCTAAAATATGTTAGAAAAATAAAAATATCATTTTTATTGAATAAATGAATTGAATAGAAATTCATATGTTGGAATAAAATGTTTTATCGTTAAAAATATAATTTTTAACGTGAATGTGAATAAATAAATATTCATTTACAAACCAGACGGTTTGTTTATGTACACTTATTTGAATGACATTGATTGGGACGATAAATTTTACACATCGCCCAACTGCACAACTAAAATCTGTGTTTGGTTGTTTGAAACCCCAGACGGGTGTTGGGATGAAATATGAATTTCACTCATCCTGATTGATTAAATATGTCGATCGATTGATTGACAGGCTGTTATAAGCGTTGAATATCTATATTTGATGCTTATACAGTGTAGTGCACTTTGGTTGATGGTTGATTATTTTTCAATGCTATTATATACATGTGTTGTATGGAAATCCATATAATTAATTTTATATGGTAATTGATTGGGCCTCATTCCAATTTGAAAAATAAAGAAAATTTGAAAATAGAAATTTATGAAGCCGTGTTGATTAGATTGACGCCATTTTGACGTGAACGATATTTATATCGACTTTATTCATTTTAAAATGAATATTGAAAAGTGATTTCGAAATCGATGATTTCGAAATGAATTGAATTGAAAACGATTTCGAAATGAATTGAATTGAAAACGATTTCGAAATGAATTGAATTGAAAACGATTTCGAAATGAAGTGAATTGAAAACGATTTCGAAATGAATTGAATTGAAAACGAATTCAAAGTGAATTGAAAACGATTTCGAAATGAAGTGAATTGAAAACGATTTCGAAATGGATTGAATTGAAAACGATTTCGAGATGAAGTGAATTGAAAACGATTTCGAAATGAAGTGAATTGAAAACGATTTCGAAATGAATTGAATTGAAAACGAATTCAAAGTGAATTGAAAACGATTTCGAAATGAATTGAATTGAAAACGATTTCGAAATGAATTGAATTGAAAACGATTTCGAAATGAATTGAATTGAAAACGATTTCGAAATGAATTGAATTGAAAACGATTTCGAAATGAATTGAATTGAAAATGAATTCAAATTGAATTGAAAGCAAATAAATGAATTCAAATTGAATTGAAATTTGAATTGAATAGAAATGAATTTTAAAACGAATTTATAAAGAAGAATTCAATTTTGATTTGAATTGGAAAAGGAAGTTGAAAATGCTTTTGAAACGAGTTTTAAAACTATTTATATAATTCGTTTTAAATAGAAATCAATGAAATATATATTATATATATTATATATATTATATAATGGCCTGAATAGAACGCGCCGCGCCGCGGCAGTTCGTAAATTTCGACCATTTATTTCAAACGGACATTACGGGAGATCCGACCGTCGGATTCTCCTAAAACCGGAACCGTTGGGTTCGTATCGAAAAGAGCTTTCTAACGAATATTAGAAATTAGAAATCTAACGGCTGGATTTGGAATTATGTCCAAATCGAATTTGAAAAAGGTCGTTGTAAGTGCAGTTCGATGGCCATTGATGGAAATCGACTGTACAGGCCTTGATAAAATTATTAAAAATAGTAATAATTTTTGTAAAATCATAAGAAATGATTTAGAAAGAATTGGGATGAAAAACTCCAAATTTGAAAAGATAAAAATAGATTTTTATCGAAATGAACTAGTTTTGAACTAGAATTATAATTCTACTTATTTTTAAATAAATAAATTGAATTTGAAATGGTTTTAAAAATAACCAAAATATCCAATGATTGCATTGGAGTGGAACTGAATCGAAATTGTCTTCGGAATATTTCGATGTTGGAATTCGTGATTATACAGGTGTTGTTATGGAAATTTGAAATATATATATTTACATCGTTATTTCCAATACGACATTTGTTAATCGTAGAATTTGATATTGAATATAAGCCGGTATATTTTCTATTCAGAGCCTTATATTGAATATCAAATGTGATTTGGGTTTGTCGTGAATGGTGTCTTCACTAACACTGTTCTTGAACCCAGTGGAGAAAAGATAAAATCTTTTTATTTAGATTTAATGAAGTGTACCAATTAAATAATATTTAATTGGAATTAAATTGATATTGATTTTTGGGTTTATCGTGGACAGTGTTTTAAATAACACCCGTTCTTTAACCCGATAATTAATGAAGGTGATTTTGGGTTTATTGTGAACTGTGTTTTTAAATGACACGGATTCTTTAACCCAGTCGCAGATTAAAACTAAGTGGAGTTTTAATGAATCTTTAATTAGATTGAAATAATCGAAATGGAGTATCACCAGTTTTGCTCCAGGCGATAGTTAAATCTTTAATTAGATTTGAACGTGAAATGGTAATTGAATTTACCGATAACACCGTGGTGTTAGATATGAAGTATAACCAGTTTTACTTCATGGGATGAATAGGTTGGGATTGGGAAATTAAAACAAATGATTACTTCGGTAAGGTTCGTTAATCCCGACTAGTTTGAATTGATATTCAAAAATAGATTAAAGAATAAATTCAAGGAATTTATCTTGGATAAAATTAATGGGAACCTTTCCCTATGAATGTGAAATTTAGAAATTGACTGTCGGTTAGCCAAACAGAATGGTTTTCTGGATATTGATCTGATGTTGGTTTCGGCCTTCGGGGTTAATATTTGGGGAATTATTCTCTTGATTAATTTACGGTTAGTGACTAATGAATTGGAATGAGGCGTATGTTGTGTTTGTGTAACACTTATTTAAAATATACGCGAGTTATTCGGAAAGACCGGGTTTATCCCATTCTGAATAACTGATACGACGATAAGTCGAAGATGAAGACGATGGTCGAAGACCGGAGGTCTTCACGTCGTTTGGGTAATTACTGATGATCTTGATTGGGCTGTACACCCAAGAAGATGGAAACAGTTAGTGATCGTCCAGACGTACTTGGAGATCGATGGATATGCGGGGTACTAGGTGCCTCCGGTTTCGTTCAGACCCAGAACGGACTTGTAAATGGACTGTGTGTCTGACATTGGATTTTAGTCCGTGTGATTGATCTCTATTAAATATATATCTGTTTGGCGGCGGAGAATTTATTCTCTTGCTTAACGCCCTTCTCTGAGACGTACGAGCTCAGGGGTTATATATTGATGGATATCAATCGCATGGAGTGAATTGCCTGTGTGGCATGCCTAAGTGGCAAATGATCAAGGCTTTTGTTGAAAAGCAAAGTCTTGTGGTGATGATCGAAGCACGGCCTTTGTGGCGTAGCTTTGTGTAACGCTTACTTCGCGAGTTTCACACCCGGTATGAACCAAAAACGGGAGACGGACCTCAGGGAGGGCCTACGTTTCCTCCTAGCTAAAAGTGGCGTCAGTGGTTTTACACGCCCTGACGAGTTTGACTTATGTTGTTGTTGCTGTTGCGAGGCGCCTCGGATTGATCGGTCGTTCTCGAACCGATGGAGTCATTCAGTTGGCTCGCTTACGCACCAAAGGGCGGCGAAACGTAGTGCTCAGGTATAATAATCCACATCGGTGGACCGACCCTGTCGCTCCAAGGCTTGCCTGCGCGCTTGCCTGAGACTCGGGCTAGGCAGTCTCGAATCATTGAGGATCTTGCCCCTAGCCTCGGTTCATACCATAAATGATAACCCAACTTCCAATACGACATTTGCGGTTTTGATTGTAAACTTATATATGGCGACATAGTGTTATGGGCCATTCATGCCGCCTATGATTGATACTTATGATTTGAAGTGTTTTATACACTATGCACTTATAATAGTATCAAATGATTTGTTTTAAACGTATCAAGCATTCTTTGGCTGTTATAAGGGAAAACCCTATCCTCGGCTGCGTTGCATTATTTGATGGGACCTGGGTCTTATAACAGCTTCATTTTTCTTTATTTAGCATTGCGCTGTGGGTTTTATGCACTGGTATTCTTGGGAGGAAACCCGTTCCGTGTTATACGGCGTGGTCCCTTGATTTACCTAACTTAAAAAAATAAAGATTAACTGTTTTAGTTCTCACACCAGTCACATGACTGACCTGGAGTTTATTGTTTTAACCTAAACTCTGGGTGCCCTTATTTTGAGACGGGCAGCTAGTAGTTTTGGTTTTGCAGATTTATATTCACAGGATCCTGGTTTACAGCTGGAATGATATCCGGAAAGCTTTGTATCCGTATATCACTTCTAGTTGAGTATTGTATTATTTTCCACTGCTATGTATTTAAATGTAATTTAAATCTCTAATATTTCTGTGTAATATTCATTTATACTCTGTATATTCTTGTAATCTGATGCATTGTTGTAATATACAGTGAAATGTTCCTTTATATGCGTTCTGTTGTGGTTTGTTCTCGAACTATCCGACGCTTTCCTTTACGGGGAAGTTGCGGGTCTTTACAGGAAACCATCTGAAGCGACCCGAACTTCCCCGGTCTCCGAAGAGATGAGAAAGAACGAATTACTGTGAGGACAAGACAAAACAGAACGCAAACAGAAGAACATTTCATTGTTACTACAACAATTCCATCAGATACAAGAATATACAGAGTATAAATGAATAAATTACATTCGACAAATATCAGAGATTACAATAAATTACATAGCAGCGGAAAATAATACTAAACACAACTAGAAGTGATACACGGATACAGAGCTTTCCGAGCATCGTTCCAGCTGTAAACCAGGTTCCTGTGAATATAAATCTGCAAAACCAAAACTACTAGCTGCCCGTGCGGAAAATAGGGGCACCCAGAGTTTAGGTTAAAACAATAAACTCCAGGTCAGTCATGGGACTGGTGTGAGAACTAAAACAGTTATTTAAAACTTTACTTTAAAAGAGAGTAATTCAATGGACCACGCCGTATAACACGGAACGGGTTTCCTCCTAAGAATACCAGTGCATAGAATAAACAACGCAATGCTTTTTCGAAAAATGAAGTTATTATAAGACCCAGGTCCCATCACACAATGCAACGCAAGCCGGAGGATAGGGTTTTCCCTTATAATAGCCAAACATGCTTGATACGTTTAAAACAAATCATTTGATACTATAATAAGTGTATAGTGTCAAAACAATTTCAATCATAAATATCAATCATAGACGGCATGGGTACCATATATCATGTCGCCGTACTAGTTCTACAATTAAAACCGCAATACACGTATTGGAAATTGGATTTCCGTCATGAGCCGAGGCATGGGGCAAGCTCCTCTCCGCGTTCGAGACACTCTAGCAAATGTCCCAGGACCCCACTATGATCCTTGGATCTTCAGGGCCGGTCCTCTCTTACTTTTGAGGATTAGTTATTCCTGAACACACGTTTCCCGGTCCTTATAGACCTATATCCGAGGCGCCTCGCATTCCAACAACCACACAGGTGAAAAGTATATAAATGTCAGGGCTGGTAGGTCACTGACACCACCCTA
This sequence comes from Allium sativum, assembly GCA_030737875.1. NCBI lineage: Eukaryota > Viridiplantae > Streptophyta > Magnoliopsida > Asparagales > Amaryllidaceae > Allium > Allium sativum. The sequence goes on along the minus strand of CM060913.1, from coordinate 174,501,381 downwards.
GCTAGAAAGAAACGTCGTGCTCTCCCTGCAGTCACTATCCCGTTTTTGACTCATACCGAGGTGTGAGGCTCGCGAATTCACGTTATACACAAAGCTACGCCACACAGGCCCTGCTTTGATCATCAACCACAAGACTTTGCTTTTCAACAGAAGCCTTGATCAATTGCCACTTACGCATGCCACATTGGCAATTCACTCCATGCGACTGATGTCCATCGATATACAACCTCTGAGCTCGTATGTCTCAGAGAAGGGCGTTAAGCAAGAGAATAAATTCTCCGCCGCCAAACAGATGTATATTTAATAGAGATCAATCAACGCAGAATAAAATCCAATGTCAGACACACAATCCATTTACAAGTTCGTTCTGGGTCTGAACGAAACCGGAGGCACTTTCCTCGCATATCCATCCATCTCCAAGTACGTCTGGACGATCACCGACTGTTTCCCTCATCTTGGGTGTACAGCCCAATCAAGATCATCAGTAATCACCCAAACGATGTGAAGACTTCCGGTCTTCAACCACCGTCTTCATCTTCGACATCTCGTCGAATCGGTTATTCAAAATGGGTATAACCCGGCCTTTCTGGATAACCCACGTATATAATTAACAAATGTTGCACAAACACTACGAACGCCTCATTCCAATTCAGAATATTCTTTTATTCACAAAAACACATTCTTAGGGAAATGTTCCCATTAATTTTATCCAAGATAAATTCTTCTAAATTTATCCTATAATCCTCCTTTGGATATCATTTCAAACTAGTCGGGATTAACGAACCACACCGAAGTAATTATTTATTTTATTTCCCAATCCCAACCTATATCCCATGGAGAAAAACTGGTGATACTCCATTCCTAACACCACGGTGTTATCGGTAAAATTAATTACCATTTCACGTTCAAATCTAATTAGAGATTTAACTATCGCTTTGGAGCAAAACTGGTGGTATTCCATTCTCGATCACCTTTCAAATTTGATAATTTAAATTATCAATTCACATTTTAATCTAATTAAAGATTTCTTTAAAACTCCACTTAGTTTTAATCTTTTCAAAAATCAATATCCTGTTTTTAACTGGGTTAAAGAACCAATGTCATCTAAAACATGATTCACGATAAACCCAAATCACATTTGATATTAAATACAAGGCTTTGAATAGAAAATATATCGACTTATATTCAATACCAAATTCTGAAACCAACAAATATCGTATTGGAAATAACGATATTAAATATATCTTTCAAATTCCCATAACAATATCTGTATAGTCACGAAATCCAACATCGAAATATCCCGAAGATAATTTCGATTCAGCTCCAGTCCAATCCACGTATTGGAAATTATCGATTATTTTCAAAATCACTTTCAAATTCAATTTATTTATTTCAAAAATAAATTGATTTTAATTCTAGTTCAAAACTAGTTCATTTCGATAGAAATCTATTTTTACCTATTCAAATGTGGAATTTTCCAGCCCAATTCTTTCCAATTCACATATTATAATTTTACACAAATTATAGATATTTTTAATAATTTTATCAAGGCCCGTATAGTCGATTTCCAACAACGGCCATCGAACTGCACTTACAGCGACCTTTTTCGAATTTGATTTGGACATAATTCCAAATCCAACCGTTAGATTTCAAATTTCTAATATTCATTGGAAAGCTCTTTTCGATACGAACCCAACGGTTCTGGTTTTAGGAGAATCCGACGGTCGGATCTCCCGCAATGTCCGTTTGAAATAAATGGTCGAAATTCACGAACTGCCGCGGCGCGGCGCGTTCTATTCAGGCCATTATATTATATATATAATATATATAATATATATTTCGTCGATTTCTATTTAAAACGAATTTTATAAATCGTTTCAAAATTGTTTCAAAAGCAATTTCAACTTTCTTTTCAATTCAAATCAAAATTGAATTCTTCTTTATAAATTCGTTTTTAAATTCATTTCTATTCAATTCAAATTTTAATTCAATTTGAATTCACTTCAATTCACTTTCAATTCAATTTGAATTCGTTTTCAATTCAATTCATTTCGAAATCGTTTTCAATTCAATTCACTTCGAAGTCGTTTTCAATCCAATTCATTTCGAAATCGTTTTCAATTCAATTCATTTCGAAATCGTTTTCAATTCATTATACAACGAATAAAATCGATATAAATATCGTTCACGTCAAAATGGCGCAAAACTAATCAACACGGCTTTATATTTTTCACAACTTCTTTATTTTATTCAACAAATGAATATTATCCCATTCAACACATGAATCTATATTTTTTTCAACACACGACTAATCTCAACACATGAGTACTGTCAACACATCACTATTTTTGTTATGTAAAATATTTTATAAAACTATGGTATCTATCGTTTGATTTTAATTAGACTTCTACCGTAAAGTAGATTCTAATCGTAAATATGATAAAGATGTAATTTTTATTATATAAAATGTTTCACTCAACACATGAACATCGTCAACACATGACTATTTTTATATTTAACACATGAATTTTCTTTTCTAATATTCATTATTTTCCCGATTGGAATGAGGCCCAATCAATCACCATATAACGTTAATTATATGGATTCCATACAACACATGTATATAATAGCATTGAAAAATAATCAACCATCAACCAAAGTGCACTACACTGTATAAGCATCAAATATAGATATCTGACGCTTATAACAGCCTGTCAATCAATCGATCGACATACTTAATCAATCAGGATGAGTGAACATCAAATTTCATCCCAACACCTGTGTGGGGTTTCAAACAATCAAACACAGATTTTATTTGTGCAGTTGGGCGATGTGTAAAATTTATCGTCCCAATCAATATCAGTCAAATCAGTGTATACAAACAAATCGGCCGATTTGTTTATAAATATTCATTTATTCACTTTCACGTTAAAAATTATATTTTTAACGATCAAACTATTTTATTCAACACATGAATTTCTATTAGTTCATTTACACAATAAAAATGATATTTTTATTCTTCTAACATTTTTTAGAAAATTTCGGCGGCATAACGGCACGATACTAGAAACGGGACGAGGCCTAGCCTTATCCCCGGTCTAGTGAAGGCCCACGCCATTCACACATCAATCAAATCACTTCCATTTCACCAAACAATTTCCATTCAATCAAATATTCTAACTAACCATTCAACCAAACAATTTAACAAACAAGCCATCCATGGTCTGTGGATGACGGGTGTCGGGTGCTACTAAGCACCGTCTACATCCTGGTATATATATATATAACTAGAAAAAAAAAAGAATTTAGAGTGAGAAGTTCTCACCAAAAGCTATCCAACTTCACGACACTTCTTTTATAGAAATTTTCTTCATCCTCGCCTTTTTATCGTCTTCTTGTGCCCGTAGTCACTATATACATAAAAATCACATTTTTATATTTTGATGTCTTTAAAATAAAAATCACATTTTTATTTGTTCGTTTTCAATTTAAAATCATATTTTTATAATCACTTCATATATTTAAAAATCGAATTTTTATTTTCACTTCATATATTTAAAAATCGAATTTTTATAATCACTTCATATATTTAAAAATCGAATTTTTATTTTGGTGTCATATAGATAAAAATTCCATTTCAAAAATAAAGTTTTCGCCTTTATAAAAATAAAGTTTTCGCCTTTATAAAAAAAATCATCACTTTACTTCAACATATATAAAATAAAAATCAGATTTTTATTTCGCTACATATACAAAGATGATATTTTTATATTCTCTATCCTATAAAGATTATATTTTTAATATTTTAAAAAAATATAAAAATCATATTTTTAATATTGCTATATAGTAAAGATTATATTTTTAATATTTTAAAAATATAAAAATCATATTTTTATCACTTTAAAAATATAAAGATCGTACTTTTTTCCAAATAAAAATCCTATCTTTTCACCTTTAAAATTCAAACCTTTTCTATTTTAAAGTTTAAACCCTTTTTTTCAAACCTTTAAAATAAAAATCAATTTTAAAATTCCTTTTTAAATCAGTTTTTAAAACAAATAAAATTCAGTTTTTAAAACAAATAAAATTCAGATTTTAAGTAAAATAAAAATCAGTTTTATAAATAAAATAAAAATCAGTTTTATAAATAAAATAAAAATCAGTTTTATAAATAAAATAAAAATCAGTTTTATAAATAAAATAAAAATCAGTTTTATAAATAAAATAAAAATCAGTTTTATAAATAAATAAAAATAAAAAAAACAGTTTTATAGCAAATAAAAAAAAACAGGGAACTTACGGGGGCTCGTCGGTCTTGGATTGGAGGAGGGAAGAAGAAGGCGGAGGATCGGAGCTCCTCCCTGGAGGCGGCGGTCTGGTGGAGGCGGGGCGAGGTCGGGGATTTTGCGGTTGTCGATTAGGGCAGGGGGGGGGGGTCGGAGCTTCTAGGTGGCGGAGGAGGAGAAGGGGAGGGCGGCGAGCTGAGGGAGGGGGTCGCGGGGTCCACCGGGGAGGGGCGGCGGCGACGATAGCTACGGGGGGGGGGGGGGGGGGGGGGGCGATTTCAATTTTTTTTTTCCTTTCTGTTAAACGAAAACGGGGGGGGGCAAAGGTTATAGGGGGAGAGAATATATATATATATATTTTTAATTTTATTTTATTATTTAATTATTAAAAAGTTGACTTTTACATACGACCTCTAAACGAGGCCCACCGACTGTCGCCCATAGCGTTTCACCCCCATTCCGAACTCAATGGGATATGTATCGTAAGCTGATTCGACTGTTTGAATCAGTTCCTGTTAAATTTACACTTAAATCGCTATATTGAATTTTAAACGTGCATTTCAAATTACCGGGGTCACATACTAACTAGAAAAATTCCAGAAAAATATTTTCTAGCTCCGTATTGACGATACGGTCCTAACAAAACTAGTTTCGTCGAATTCTGAGACCGTATGAAAAATGGCCAATTTCCAGTCGATTAAAATCAACTGAAATGTCAAAACACGTTTTCCTTTGCCACGCTCACATATTGATTCGAAAAATTATGAAATTTGAAACCTAGCAATAACTTGACACTGCGGATCCAACAAAAGTGGTTTCGTCGAAATCCGAGGTCATTTGCAAAATGTCCATTTTTAAGGGCCTGAATTCTATAGCGACTATTCAGAATTTTCAACTGGACATATCTTATCATTTATAAAGTGAAATCTCAATTTGTTAACTTCGTTGGAAAGATATCGTCAATTAGATACTAATGTTTTTGGTTTCACTAAAATCCGGATTGTTTTGCTCCCGGTACATTCAATTGAAGTTTGAAATCGAATTATCGAACTACCGCGCCATTTTCAATTCTATTTATAATTATATATAAATATTTATATTCTAACGACGACGCGTATAATATATACGTCGAATTCTATTCAAATTAAATTTCTCGTCGATTTTATTTAAAATAATCTATTTTAAATATTCAAAATTCGCTAAAATCGCTAAAATAAAAATTTTAAACTGGCCCAGATTTTCGGGTTGTTACAATCTCCCCCACTTAAAACTTTTCGTCCCCGAAAAGGAACAAAGTCGAAAGTGGTTTGATTATTCAACACTATGTTCGATCTGACTTCCATTCTCCAACTTTTCAGTTTCTGAGAATTTTCAAATTCTTCAAAAATTTGGCTAACACCCTAAATTTTCGAAAAATTTCGCCATAACCTCCCCTGCACCGGGAGCATCGGGGAATTTCAAATAGCTTCCCCGGTCCTTCAGATCTCAAAAAGAAAAAGAAAAAGCCAAGCGGCTAGCTAATAGGCTCACAAAATCATCATCACCCAAACAAAACAGGAAATTATGTAGTAAACATGTACCTATTTGTCGGGCAAACAAATTTTATTCTCTGCTCTAGCCTCCTTGCTATGACCTGTTCAATGTAAGTATATGTATATGCAAGCAAATGCGACTAATTTTCAATACAATTCAATATTTGTTTCTATTAGGCATAAATGGTTAAAAATTAGCAAACACATAAACAATCAACACAAACATCAATCAATTAGTGAATTAGAGTTTCAAATCCATAATTTTGATATATCTACAAAAAATCATGTTTTGATGCCAATTCACAACAATGTGTTCTAGCTATATTAGTTTTGGTTCTCACACCAGTCTAATGGAAATATATAGAAGTCACACCTTCGAAACACGAATATAAATACTGATGATGTGGCCACATCATCAGAATTATCCCCGGGTGTCTAGAATGTGATTCTATATCTATCCAGTATATTAAAACTTCGACTATACGTTCATGACGCGTATACGCGAAATCTATATATACTCGATTGTCCATATTCAAAATAAATAAATATTCAAATACGTATAAAGCGATTTAAAATTTTAAAACAAAATTGTTTTCATTGGAAAATTATACTCTTCACACTCGTTCTAGGATACTACTGATCCCATCTCTATCGAGTCATTCTAATTGGATATTACTAATCCAATATCTGATGAATTCTTTCGTATGGTTCTAATGTGTCTTGTTCTCGAGCTCTGTAAACCAAAGCTCTGATACCAAATGAAGCGACCCGAACTTCCCCGGTCTTCGAAGAGATGAGAAAGAACGAATTACTGTGAGGACAAGACAAAACAGAACGCAAACAGAAGAACATTTCATTGTTACTACAACAATTCCATCAGATACAAGAATATACAGAGTATAAATGAATAAATTACATTCGACAAATATCAGAGATTACAATAAATTACATAGCAGCGGAAAATAATACTAAACACAACTAGAAGTGATACACGGATACAGAGCTTTCCGAGCAGCGTTCCAGCTGTAAACCAGGTTCCTGTGAATATAAATCTGCAAAACCAAAACTACTAGCTGCCGGTGCGGAAAATAGGGGCACCCAGAGTTTAGGTTAAAACAATAAACTCCAGGTCAGTCATGGGACTGGTGTGAGAACTAAAACAGTTATTTAAAACTTTACTTTAAAAGAGAGTAATTCAAGGGACCACGCCGTATAACACGGAACGGGTTTCCTCCCAAGAATACCAGTGCATAGAATAAACAGCGCAATGCTTTTTCGAAAAATGAAGCTATTATAAGACCCAGGTCCCATCACACAATGCAACGCAAGCCGGAGGATAGGGTTTTCCCTTATAATAGCCAAACATGCTTGATACGTTTAAAACAAATCATTTGATACTATAATAAGTGTATAGTGTCAAAACAATTTCAATCATAAATATCAATCATAGACGGCATGGGTACCATATATCATGTCGCCGTACTAGTTCTACAATTAAAACCGCAATACACGTATTGGAAATTGGATTTCCGTCATGAGCCGAGGCAAGGGGCAAGCTCCTCTCCGCGTTCGATACACTCTAGCAAATGTCCCAGGACCCCACTATGATCCTTGGATCTTCAGGGCCGGTCCTCTCTTACTTTTGAGGATTAGTTATTCCTGAACACACGTTTCCCGGTCCTTACAGACCTATATCCGAGGCGCCTCGCATTCCAACAACCACACAGGTGAAAAGTATATAAATGTCAGGGCTGGTAGGTCACTGACACCACCCTAGCTAGAAAGAAACGTCGTGCTCTCCCTGCAGTCACTATCCCGTTTTTGACTCATACCGAGGTGTGAGGCTCGCGAATTCACGTTATACACAAAGCTACGCCACACAGGCCCTGCTTTGATCATCAACCACAAGACTTTGCTTTTCAACAGAAGCCTTGATCAATTGCCACTTACGCATGCCACATTGGCAATTCACTCCATGCGACTGATGTCCATCGATATACAACCTCTGAGCTCGTATGTCTCAAAGAAAGGCGTTAAGCAAGAGAATAAATTCTCCGCCGCCAAACAGATGTATATTTAATAGAGATCAATCAACGCAGAATAAAATCCAATGTCAGACACACAATCCATTTACAAGTTCGTTCTGAGTCTGAACGAAACCGGAGGCACTTTCCTCGCATATCCATCCATCTCCAAGTACGTCTGGACGATCACCAACTGTTTCCCTCATCTTGGGTGTACAGCCCAATCAAGATCATCAGTAATCACCCAAACGATGTGAAGACTTCCGGTCTTCAACCACCGTCTTCATCTTCGACATCTCGTCGAATCGGTTATTCAGAATGGGTATAACCCGGCCTTTCTGGATAACCCACGTATATAATTAACAAATGTTACACAAACACTACGAACGCCTCATTCCAATTCAGAATATTCTTTTATTCACAAAAACACATTCTTAGGGAAATGTTCCCATTAATTTTATCCAAGATAAATTCTTCTAAATTTATCCTATAATCCTCCTTTGGATATCATTTCAAACTAGTCGGGATTAACGAACCACACCGAAGTAATTATTTATTTTATTTCCCAATCCCAACCTATATCCCATGGAGAAAAACTGGTGATACTCCATTCCTAACACCACGGTGTTATCGGTAAAATTAATTACCATTTCACGTTCAAATCTAATTAGAGATTTAACTATCGCTTTGGAGCAAAACTGGTGGTACTCCATTTTCGATCACCTTTCAAATTTGATAATTTAAATTATCAATTCACATTTTAATCTAATTAAAGATTTCTTTAAAACTCCACTTAGTTTTAATCTTTTCAAAAATCAATATCCTGTTTTTAACTGGGTTAAAGAACCAATGTCATCTAAAACACGATTCACGATAAACCCAAATCACATTTGATATTAAATACAAGGCTTTGAATACAAAATATATCGACTTATATTCAATACCAAATTCTGAAACCAACAAATATCGTATTGGAAATAACGATATTAAATATATCTTTCAAATTCCCATAACAATATCTGTATAGTCACGAAATCCAACATCGAAATATCCCGAAGATAATTTCGATTCAGCTCCAGTCCAATCCAGGTATTGGAAATTATCGATTATTTTCAAAATCACTTTCAAATTCAATTTATTTATTTCAAAAATAAATTGATTTTAATTCTAGTTCAAAACTAGTTCATTTCGATAGAAATCTATTTTTACCTATTCAAATGTGGAATTTTCCAGCCCAATTCTTTCCAATTCACATATTATAATTTTACACAAATTATAGATATTTTTAATAATTTTATCAAGGTCCGTACAGTCGATTTCCAACAACGGCCATCGAACTGCACTTACAGCGACCTTTTTCGAATTTGATTTGGACATAATTCCAAATCCAACCGTTAGATTTCAAATTTCTAATATTCATTGGAAAGCTCTTTTCGATACGAACCCAACGGTTCTGGTTTTAGGAGAATCCGACGGTCGGATCTCCCGCAATGTCCGTTTGAAATAAATGGTCGAAATTCACGAACTGACGCGGCGCGGCGCGTTCTATTCAGGCCATTATATTATATATATAATATATATAATATATATTTCGTCGATTTCTATTTAAAATGAATTTTATAAATCGTTTCAAAATTGTTTCAAAAGCAATTTCAACTTTCTTTTCAATTCAAATCAAAATTGAATTCTTCTTTATAAATTCGTTTTTAAATTCATTTCTATTCAATTCAAATTTTAATTCAATTTGAATCCACTTCAATTCACTTTCAATTCAATTTGAATTCGTTTTCAATTCAATTCATTTCGAAATCGTTTTCAATTCAATTCACTTCGAAGTCGTTTTCAATCCAATTCATTTCGAAATCGTTTTCAATTCAATTCATTTCGAAATCGTTTTCAATTCATTATACAACGAATAAAATCGATATAAATATCGTTCACGTCAAAATGGCGCAAAACTAATCAACACGGCTTTATATTTTTCACAACTTCTTTATTTTATTCAACAAATGAATATTTATCCCATTCAACACATAAATCTATATTTTTTTCAACACACGACTAATCTCAACACATGAGTACTGTCAACACATCACTATTTTTGTTATGTAAAATATTTTATAAAACTATGGTATCTATCGTTTGATTTTAATTAGACTTCTACCGTAAAGTAGATTCTAATCGTAAATATGATAAAGATGTAATTTTTATTATATAAAATGTTTCACTCAACACATGAACATCGTCAACACATGACTATTTTTATATTTAACACATGAATTTTCTTTTCTAATATTCATTATTTTCCCGATTGGAATGAGGCCCAATCAATCACCATATAACGTTAATTATATGGATTCCATACAACACATGTATATAATAGCATTGAAAAATAATCAACCATCAACCAAAGTGCACTACACTGTATAAGCATCAAATATAGATATCTGACGCTTATAACAGCCTGTCAATCAATCGATCGACATACTTAATCAATCAGGATGAGTGAACATCAAATTTCATCCCAACACCCGTGTGGGGTTTCAAACAATCAAACACAGATTTTATTTGTGCAGTTGGGCGATGTGTAAAATTTATCGTCCCAATCAATATCAGTCAAATCAGTGTATACAAACAAATCGACCGATTTGTTTATAAATATTCATTTATTCACTTTCACGTTAAAAATTATATTTTTAACGATCAAACTATTTTATTCAACACATGAATTTCTATTAGTTCATTTACACAATAAAAATGATATTTTTATTCTTCTAACATTTTTTAGAAAATTTCGGCGGCATAACGGCACGATACTAGAAACGGGACGAGGCCTAGCCTTATCCCCGGTCTAGTGAAGGCCCACGCCATTCACACATAAATCAAATCACTTCCATTTCACCAAACAATTTCCATTCAATCAAATATTCTAACTAACCATTCAACCAAACAATTTAACAAACAAGCCATCCATGGTCTGTGGATGACGGGTGTCGGGTGCTACTAAGCACCGTCTACATCCTAGTATATATATATATATAACTAGAAAAAAAAAGAATTTAGAGTGAGAAGTTCTCACCAAAAGCTATCCAACTTCACGACACTTCTTTTATAGAAATTTTCTTCATCCTCGCCTTTTTATCGTCTTCTTGTGCCCGTAGTCACTATATACATAAAAATCAAATTTTTATATTTTGATGTTTTTAAAATAAAAATCACATTTTTATTTGTTCGTTTTCAATTTAAAAATCATATTTTTATAATCACTTCATATATTTAAAAATCGAATTTTTATTTTCACTTCATATATTTAAAAATCGAATTTTTATAATCACTTCATATATTTAAAAATCGAATTTTTATTTTGGTGTCATATAGATAAAAATTCCATTTCAAAAATAAAGTTTTCGCCTTTATAAAAATAAAGTTTTCGCCTTTATAAAAATAAAGTTTTCGCCTTTATAAAAAAAATCATCACTTTACTTCAACGTATATAAAATAAAAATCAGATTTTTATTTCGCTACATATACAAAGATGATATTTTTATATTCTCTATCCTATAAAGATTATATTTTTAATATTTTAAAAAAAATATAAAAATCATGTTTTTAATATTGCTATCTAGTAAAGATTATATTTTTAATATTTTAAAAATATAAAAATCATATTTTTATCACTTTAAAAATATAAAGATCATACTTTTTTCCAAATAAAAATCCTATCTTTTCACCTTTAAAATTCAAACCTTTTCTATTTTAAAGTTTAAACCCTTTTTTTCAAACCTTTAAAATAAAAATCAATTTTAAAATTCCTTTTTAAATCAGTTTTTAAAACAAATAAAATTCAGTTTTTAAAACAAATAAAATTCAGATTTTAAGTAAAATAAAAATCAGTTTTATAAATAAAATAAAAATCAGTTTTATAAATAAAATAAAAATCAGTTTTATAAATAAAATAAAAATCAGTTTTATAAATAAAATAAAAATCAGTTTTATAAATAAAATAAAATTCAGTTTTATAAATAAAATAAAAATCAGTTTTATAAATAAATAAAAATAAAAAAAACAGTTTTATAGCAAATAAAAAAAAACAGGGAACTTACGGGGGCTCGTCGGTCTTGGATTGGAGGAGGGAAGAAGAAGGCGGAGGATCGGAGCTCCTCCCTGGAGGCGGCGGTCTGGTGGAGGCGGGGCGAGGTCGGGGATTTTGCGGCTGTCGATTAGGGCAGGGGGGGTCGGAGCTTCTAGGTGGCGGAGGAGGAGAAGGGGAGGGCGGCGAGCTGAGGGAGGAGGTCGCGGGGTCCACCGGGGAGGGGCGGCGGCGACGATGGCTACGGGGGCGGTGGGGGGGGGGGGGGCGATCGCGATTTCAATTTTTTTTTTCCTTTCTGTTAAACGAAAACGGGGGGGGGCAAAGGTTATAGGGAGAGAGAATATATATATATATATATATATTTTAATTTTATTTTATTATTTAATTATTAAAAAGTTGACTTTTACATACGACCTCTAAACGAGGCCCACCGACTGTCGCCCATAGCGTTTCACCCCCATTCCGAACTCAATGGGATATGTATCGTAAGCTGATTCGACTGTTTGAATCAGTTCCTGTTAAATTTACACTTAAATCGCTATATTGAATTTTAAACGTGCATTTCAAATTACCGGGGTCACATACTAACTAGAAAAATTCCAGAAAAATATTTTCTAGCTCCGTATTGACGATACGGTCCTAACAAAACTAGTTTCGTCGAATTCTGAGACCGTATGAAAAATGGCCAATTTCCAGTCGATTAAAATCAACTGAAATGGTCAAAACACGTTTTCCTTTGCCACGCTCACATATTGATTCGAAAAATTATGAAATTTGAAACCTAGCAATAACTTGACACTGCAGATCCAACAAAAGTGGTTTCGTCGAAATCCGAGGTCATTTGCAAAATGTCCATTTTTAAGGGCCTGAATTCCATAGCGACTATTCAGAATTTTCAACTGGACATATCTTATCATTTATAAAGTGAAATCTCAGTTTGTTAACTTCGTTGGAAAGATATCGTCAATTAGATACTAATGTTTTTGGTTTCACTAAAATCCGGATTGTTTTGCTCCCGGTACATTCAATTGAAGTTTGAAATCGAATTATCGAACTACCGCGCCATTTTCAATTCTATTTATAATTATATATAAATATTTATATTCTAACGACGACGCGTATAATATATACGTCGAGTTCTATTCAAATTAAATTTCTCGTCGATTTTATTTAAAATAATCTATTTTAAATATTCAAAATTCGCTAAAATCGCTAAAATAAAAATTTTAAACTGGCCCAGATTTTCGGGTTGTTACACCATCCTTCTTAGCTAACCTACAGTTAGTTTCTAAATTTCACATTCTTAGGGACAGGTTCCCATTAATTTTATCAAAGATTAATTCCTTAAATTTATTCTTTAATCTTCTTTGGAATATCAATTCAAACTAGTCGGGATTAGCGAACTACACTGAAGTAATCATTTATTCTACTTCCCAATCCCAACCTATTCATCCCATGAAGTAAAACTGGTAGTACTTCATATCTAACACCACGGTGTTATCGGTAAGTTTAATTACCATTTCTCATTCAAATCTAATTAAAGATTTAACTATCGTCTGGAGCAAAACTGGTGATACTCCATTCTCGACCATTTCAATCTAATTAAAGATTCATTAAAACCCCAATTAGTTTTAAACTTCACAGAAGTCAATATCCTGTCTTTAACTAGGTTAAAGAACCAATGTCCTTTAAAACACGGTTCACGATAAACCCAAAATCACATTCTATTAATTATTGGGTTAAAGAACAAGTGTTATTTAAAACACCGTTCACGATAAACCCGAAAATCATTTCCAATTAAATACAATTTAATTGGTACACTTCATTAAATCTAAATAAAAAGATTTAATCTTTTTCTCAACTGGGTTTAAGAACAGTTTAATGAAGACACCATTCATGACAAACCTAAATCCCATTTGATATTAAATACAAGGCCCTGAATAGAAAATATATCGGCTTATATTCAATATCAAATTCTACGACCAACAAATATCGTATTAGAAATAATGATATAAATATATCTTTCAAATTCCCATAGCAATATCTGTATAATCACGAAATCCAACATCGAAATATTCCAAAGTCAATTTCGATTCACATCCCTTCCAATTCAATCATTGGAAATTCTGGTTACCTTTAAAACCATTTCAAATCCACTTATTTATTTTAAAAATAAATAGAATTATAATTCTAGTTCAAAACTAGTTCATTTCGATAAAAATCTATTTTTACCTTTTCAAATATGGAAATTTTCATCCCAATTCTTCACAAATCGTTTCTTATGATTTCACACAAATTATTACTATTTTTAATAATTTTATCAAGGCCCGTACGGTCGATTTCCACCAACGGACATCGAACTGCACTTACGGTGACCTTTTCCAAATTTGATTTGGACATAATTCAAAATCCAACCATTAGATTTCAAATTTCCAATATTCGTTAGAAAGCTCTTTTCGATACGAACCCAGCGGTTTTGGTTTTAGGAGAATCCGACGGTCGGATCTCCCGTAACGTCAATTCAAAGTCAATGGTCGAAATTCGCGAACTACCGCGGCGCGGCGCGTTCTATTTAGTCCATTATATATATAATATATATTATATATATTTCATCGATTTCCTTTCAAAACGTATTTTATAAATCGTTTTAAATTCGTTTTCAAAATGATTTCAACTTCATATTCAATTTCGAATCAAAATTGAATACTCCACATCATCGATTTATAAATGATAATATTTTAAAACGTTAAATTTTGAAATCACTTTCTCTTCTATATTCATTATAAAATCGATATAAATATCGTTCACGTCAAAATGGCGTCAATCTAATCAACACGGCTTTTATTCAACACATGAATGTTTTTTTTCAATTCAACACGTGAATTTATTTTCTATTCAACACCTGAATTTATTTTCAATTCAACACATGAATTCATTTTCAATTCAAGACATGAATTTCCTTTATATTCAAATTGAAATGAGGCCCAATCAATTACCATATAATGTTAATTATATGGATTTTCTACAACACATTAATATAACAGCAACGATAAATCATCAGTCATCATCCAGAGTGCACCACACAACTGCATAAGCATTAAATATAAATAATTAACGCTTACACAGTCTGTCAACCTATCGATTGACATATAACCAAACAATCGGGATTAGTGTACGTCAAATATCATCCCAATACCCGTGTGGGGTTTCAAATCAACAAACACATATTTTATTTGTGCGGTTGGGCGATGTGTAAAATTTATCGTCCCAATCAATATCAGTCAAATTGGTGTACACAAACAAATCGTTCGTTTTGTTTATTACTATTTATTTTATATACACGTTAAAAATCATATTTTTAACTATAAAATATTTTCCACTATAAAATATTTTATTTCATTCACCATCACACAATCACATTTCACAGCACAGCAATCAAACAAACAAGCCATCCATGGTCTGTGGACGACGGGTGTCGTGTGCTATACTAAGCACCGTCTTCATCCGAGTATATATTTCAACTAGAAATAAAAATATAAGTGAGGAGTTCTCACCGACTAGCTAAACCAATTCACCGCGACTCTTCATATGTAGGAAATCTTCACTTTATTTCCAACGAGATATGTTAAACCCCGTTTGCGTTAAAAATTATATTTTTAACAACGCTACTTCCTACATAAAAAAGTCAAATTTTTATCCTATCGCTACATATATAAAGATTAAATTTTTACTATCTATATAATATAAAAACCGTATTTTTATTATCTCTATAATACAAAAATCATATTTTTAATTAGCTACCTTAATAAAAATCACATTTTTATTATCTCAACTATATAAAAATCATATTTTTATATTCTAAAAATCTCATGTCCTTGCATATAAAAATCTCACCTGCTCGCATGTAAAAATCTAATCTTTACAAGAACAAAAATATAATCTTTACAAGGATAAAGATAAAATCTTTACAAGGATGATAATCGAATCTTTTCTATGATAAAGGTCTAAACTTCCTTCATATAAAAAATCTAATTCCTATCGTATTAAAAATCCTTTCTTTCTTTTAAAAATCCTTTTCTGTATTTATTTAAACATATAAAACTGATTTATATAAACCTATTTAAATATATAAAAACTGAATTAAATAAATAAATAAAAATCAGCCTTTAAAACAATTTAAAACTCACTGTTTTCGAAGATGGAGGGTGGCGTGGGCAGCTGACGGGGGTGGAGCTCGACGGTGGGTGGTCGGCAGGGCCACGGCGGCGGTTTCATGGGTGTTGCGGCGATCTTCAAGTGGTTGCGCGAGGGTTAGGGCTTCAAGCGTTGGGGGGGGGGGGTGGGAGGCTGGGGATCGACGAATGAGTTGAGGGAGGGAGAGGGGATCAGAGGGCGACTGGCGCAGGGGGGGCTCCGCCGTCCGCGGTGGCGCGGTGAAGGGAGGGTGGCGGCGGAGCAAATCTAGGGTGCCCCTTTTTTTCTGAAAAGAATTTGGTCGGGGAGAGAGAAAGAAGGTGGGGGGCTGTATATAAATAATATATATTTTATTATTTTAAAATTTCAAAAAGCAACCTTTTATTTTGACCTCAAAACGAGACCCACCGCCTGTCGTCCATAGCTAATTACCACCATTCTGAACACAATGGGATATGTAACGTAGGCTGATTCGATCAGTTTCCGTCAAAATCAAAATATAAATCTATATATTGAATTTGAACCCACATTTCAATTTACCGCGGCCACATACGGCTTCTAAAAATTCCCAAAAAATATTTTCTAGCTTCATATTGACGATAGGGTCCTAATAAAACTAGTTTCGTCAAATTCTGAGAGCGTTTGAAAAATGGCCATTTTCCAGTCGATTAAAATCAACTAAAACTGGTCAAACGCGTTTTTCTTTGCCACGCTCATATATTGATTCAAAAAATTACGAATTTTGGAATCTAGCAATAACTAGACATCACGGATCCAACAAAAGTGGTTTCGTCGAAAACCAAGGTCGTTTGCAAAATTTCCATTTTTAAGGGCCTGAATTCCATAGCGACTATTCAGAATTTTCAACTGAACATAACTTTTTATTCCCGCTATGAAATTTCAATTTCTCTGATTCGTTGGAAAGATATTCACAACTAGATTATAATATTTTTGGTTTTGCTAAAATACGGTTTATTTTGCACCCGATACATTCATTTGAATTTTGAAATCGAAATTTCAAACTACCGTGCCATCTTCAATTCCTTTTATAATTATAAATAATTATTTATATTCTAACGATGATCTATATAAATGTATACGTTCTAATTCTATTCAAAATAAATTTCTCGTCGTTGTTATTTAAAATAATTCATTTTAAATTGTGACGATCCCAAAACCCCGTGGCACGGTGTTAAGGATAATCATTGGAATATAACACATTAATCATCATTAGCATATCACAGATAATAGCATAAACAGAAATTAGAATAATTTACATACATATGACAGCGGAATCATATAAATAACATCACATCAGAGAAGCACAGTACAGGATACAACTTAGTGTATAATGATACATAATCAGTCACCATCGCCTGAGGCGGAATCATACATAAAGAGTACACAAAAGGAATATCAGTCTACATCGCCAGTGGCGGAATCATAATATAGATACAATAATGGCGGAGAAAATCCAAGTCAGCACGGTGTAGTCGAGCCTCGCCGTGAGCCAAAAGGTGCGTCAGAAACCTGTAACTAGGCTGCCCGTGTGAAAATGAGGGCACCCGAGTTTGCAAGGTGAAACAAACTACGAGTCAGTCATGGGACTGGTATGAGAAATCTATTCAACTTATTAACAACAATAATAAGGCAAATCAAAGGACCACGCCACTTTCGCGGAACGGGTTTACTCCAATGAGTGCTCGTGCATGAAGTAAAGTAAATGATTAAATCAACGCAATGCTTTTTCTAAAATGAAGCCATTATAAGACTCAGGTCCCATCACACAATGCAACGCAAGCCGAAGGATAGAGTTTTTACCTTATAATGGCCAAAGATGCTTCATACGAATAAACAAGGTGTTTGATATTATTACTAGTGCATATATGTTTCAAAAGCAAATTCAATCATAAATATCAATCCTAGGCGGCATAGCTACCATCTACTATGTCGCCGTACTAGTAATACAATCACAACCGCACATATCGTATTGGAAATTGGATTCCTTCATGAGTCGAGGCAAGGGGCAAGCTCCTCTCCGTTCGAGACACTCTAGCAAATGCCTCGGAACCGCACACAGCAATCCCCTGGATCCTCCAAGGCCGGTCCTCTCTTACTTTTGAGGATTGGCAATTCCTGAACACACGTTTCGCGGTCCTTACAGACCTATAATCGAGGCGCCTCGCATTCCAACAACCACACAGGTGAAAAAGATATAAATGTCAGGGCTGGGAGGTCACTGACACCACCATAGCTAGAAAGAAACGTCATGCACTCCTTGGGTCCTTCTCCCGTTTTTGACTCATACCGGGGTGTGAGGCTCACGAATTCACGTTATACACAAAGCTACGTCACACAGACTATGCTTTGATCATCAACCACAAGACTTTGCTTTGCAACAGAAGCCTTGATCATATGCCACTTAGGCGTGCCACACAGGCAATCCAGTCCATGCGACTGATTTTTGTCAATACATAACCTCTAAGCTCGTACGTCTCAGAGAAGGGCGTTAAGCAAGAGAATAAATTCTCCGCCGCCAAACAGATATATATTTAACAGAGATCAATCAACACAGAACAAAATCCAATGTCAGACACACAGTCCATTTACAAGTCCGTTCTGGGTCTGAACGAAACCGGAGGCACCAATTCCTCGCATATCCGTACAATCAACACTATGTTTGGACGGCTACTACTTCAATTCCTTCATGGTAGCTACTCCAATCACGAGCATCAGTAGCGCCCATCCATCCAACGTGGAGATCGTCGGTCTTCAGTCGTCTTCGACTCTTCGACTTCTCAACGTCGATCTATTATTTGAAATGAGATAAACTCGGCCTTTTCAAATAACCCACGTATATTTAGATTTTTAAACCAATTAATCACAGGGTTGAACTATTCAACATTCACATTTCAGTTGTTTAGTTATAATTTTCACGTCAAATACATTCAACCATCACATATCAAGCAAACACAACAAAATTGGTTTATTTTCACTCTATATCGTCTATAGCACTTAATAACGATATATCGCCATTTTTATTTAATTTAAAACGGCCATATTTAATTAAACGACGTTTCAGGTCGTGTCGATGCACTGGCGCTGCTTTCCACTAATTTTGTTTTACACATATAGGAAAATCTAACCGTTGGATCTTCACAAATTTTACATCATTAGGAAGGTCTTTTCAAAACGAACCCAACGGTTCCAGTTTTAGGAAAATCCGACGGTCGGATCTTCCACACTAACCATTTGAAGTTACGATTTCAATTTACGAACTGCAGCGTCGTTATTCGATTTAATTTAATTATATTTATATATATATATATATATAAATATAATCGTTTCTGGCGCTGTTTTTCCTTGATTTTGAATTAAACATTCTAGACAATCCAACCGTCGGATCTTCACAAAGTTGGTGCCGTTGGAAAGATACTTCCAAGGCGAACCCAACGGTTGAGGTTTCGGGAAAATCCAATGGTCGGATCTTCCGCACTAGTCGTTTGAAATCACGGTTTCAAAATATGAACTGCACGGCCACGTTTCGTTTTAATTATATTTATATTTATATATTTATATAAATATAGTTCATTCAATAATTTCTATATCGTTTTCACTTCAAATATTTTTCTAACACCCTAAAATTTTGGAAAATTTCGCCATAACCTCCCCTGTACCGGGGGCGTCGGGAAATCGCAAATAGCGTTCCCGGTCCTTCTAATCTCAAAAAGAAAAAGAAAAAGCCAAGCGGCTAGCCAACAGGCTCATAAAATCATCACCCAAACAAACAGTAAATGTGTACCTATTTGTCGGGCACAAAATTTTATTCCTCTTCTCTAGCCCCTTTTTGCTTTAACCTGTTCAATAGATATGCATGCACATATATACAATTTCTAACATTTATCATTTTCTATTCAACTTCATATTTGATTTGCTTTGGTTTAAAAACACCACTCATTCTAATATCGCATGCATAGGCTAAAATCATAACATTAGCTAGTTAATGTATATTTCAACTCATGCACGTTTATTTGAACAAGTGGCTATTTTTAACACTTCACATTTCAAAGATGATAATTTTGGCGAACTAAAATAGATTTCAACACATGACTATTTTATTTAGTTCCTATGCATGTTAAAAATAACATTTCTATCACAAATATTTATTTCAATGTCCGCATATCTTTAGCATATCACACATATGATAAAAATCATATTTTTATCATTTAAAATATTTATTCAACCAACGTATGGTTACAACACTTCATAGTTTCAATAAAAATGTAATTTTTATTGTTCAATCTTTTTATTCAACACATGAACTTTTCCACTACACACATTTCTCAACAAATGAGTATTTCCACACATGGACAATTTATTTATGTTGTTCATATTAGAAAGATGAAATTTTTATGATTGAAATTATTTATATAAGGCGAATATCTTTCATACTTCATATATATATATAAAAATGTGATTTTTATTGTTTATACACTTCATTCATTCACAAAAGAATTTTATTTTCACACAACACTCTTCAACACATGAACATTTCCACACATGGATATAGTTTCAACATATGGCTTTAATTTCTATGCATGCAAATAATTTCAACATATGAAAATAATTCTAACATACAAAGATTATTCAAAATTTCGGCAGCGTAACGGCAGGGTAGTTACACCGGCACCGTCCCTAGTACGGCTCCTCGCTCTACCTTAAAACCTCGCGGTTTTTGACAATGGGGATCATGCATCTAATTCGCACGCAGGCGGCATGTTTATATTTATTTCATTACCACAAACTAATCCTATGTGGTTTCAACCAAATATTTTCCAATCACAAACGGGTATTTTTCAACCTCAATCAATTCAATACCAACCACAAACAATCCCAAACAACAATTTGCCGTCAACCAATTTTCACAACAATTTCAACCAATATATATATCGTCCATGGTTTGTGGACGAGGGGGCGTATATATATATATATATATATATATATATATATATATATATATATATATATATATATACATATATAGCAATTCACTTTTATTTCCACACACATATATATATATATATAAAAAGAAATTGAAGAGTGAGAATTTCTCACCAATAGCTATCCAATAACACGACTCTTCCTTTTCTAGAAATCTTCGTCTATTTCGTCTTCTTGTCGCTTTCGTTTCCCGCATTCTCTACATAGATAAAAATCGAATTTTTACTATGTTATTCAATATTTAAAGATCATATTTTAAAAACAAAGATTATATTTTTAATATTCCTATGATGTAAAAATTATATTTTTATTGCTTTAAAAATATAAGAATCATATCTTACTTCTTCTACTTAATAAAAATTCCGTCTTTTCTATTTTTTAAAAATATGATCTTTATTTTTTTTGCAAGTTCAAATCTTTTTCTTTTAAAAGATTCAACCTTTTTCTATTTCAAAATTTATATTTTTCTATTTCAAAGTTTAAAACCTTTTTTTTTCAAACCTTAAAATAAACTCAGTTTTTATTTCTTTTTAAATCAGTTTTTAAACTTTATCAAATCGGTTTTAAAACTTTAACAAATCAGTTTTTATTTCTTTTAAAAATCCAGTTTTTAAAATTCTAAAACAAATCAGTTTTAAATTCTAAAAAAAATCAGTTTTCTATATTCTTTTTAAAAAAAAACAGTTTTTAAAATTCTTTTCAAAAATTCTGTTTTTACATTCTTTTTTTTTTTAAAATCAGTTTTTCTTTTCTTTTAAAAATCCAGTTTTTATTTTCTTTTAAAAATTCTGTTTTTATTTTCTTTTAAAAATTCTGTTTTTAAATCTTTTTAAAAAATCTGTTTTTAAATCTTTTTAAAAATCCAGTTTTTATTTTCTTTAAAAATTCCAGTTTTTAAATCTTTTTAAAAATTCCAGTTTAAAATTCTTAAACAAATCAGAAATTTGTTTTTTTTTTAAATCGGTTTTATAAATCAAAAATAAAAATAACAATAAAATAACTTAAATTGCTTACCGAGGTATGCGAAGGGGAGGAGGGAAGACGAGGGCGTCGGCAGGCTTCGAGATGGCGTTCGGAGGTGTCGCGGCAGGGTGGTGGGGTGTTCGGTGGTTCAGGGAGGTGTCGCGAGGGTTCGAGGGTCAGGCGCTTCTTCGATTCGATGGTGTCGGCGATGTCTGGAGGGAGGAGGTCTGGCGGTGGGGGCGTCGAGAGGTTCGTCGGCGGTGGCTTCCAGGTCAGGGGGGCGGCGCGATTTAGGATTAGGTTTTTCTTTTTTTTTTCTCTGAATAATGGATCGGGGGGGCCAATGAAGAAAAGGAGGGAAATATATTTTTTTATTTTATTTTATTTTATTATTTAATTATTTAATTTTGCACAAGGGTTTACTTTTACATATAACCTCGAAACGAGGCCCACCGCCTGTCGTCCATAGCGTTTTACCCCCATTTCGAACACAATGGGATATGTATCGTAAGCTGGTTTGATCGTTACAATCAGTTTCCGTTGAATTTACATTTAAATCCTTATATTGAATTTTAAACGTACATTTCAAATTACCGGGGTTACATACTAACTAGAAAAATTCCAGAAAAATATTTTCTAGTTTCGTATTGACGATACGGTCCTAACAAAACTAGTTTCGTCGAATTCTGAGACCGTTTGAAAAATGGCCAATTTCCAGTCGATTAAATTCAACAGAAACTGGTCAAACGCGTTTTCTTTTGCCACGCTCACATATTGATTCGAAAAATTATGAAATTTGAAACCTAGCAATAGTTTGACATCCCGGACCCGACAAAAGTGGTTTCGTCGAATTCCGAGGCCGTTTGCAAAATATCAATTTTCCACCCTGCATAGTCGGTCAAAGTTCGAATTCAAATTTTCAAACTGACTTACTATTTCTAATTCACTAATTTATTGAAATATTCTATTTCAATGGTTCAAATTGCTTTGAAATAATCAATTTGAAAATTTTAAATTGGCTCGTATTTTCCGGGTTATTACATAAATAATTAAAATCGCCAAAATAAAATTTTTAAATTGGCTCGGATTTCTGGGTTATTACACTGCTATAACCGGAATACAAGGCTACCCGTGTGGAAAAGAGGGCACCCGAGTTTGCAAAGTGTAACAAACTACAGGTCAGTCATGGGACTGGTATGAGAAATCTAATTAACCTATTTAATAAAAAGGCTAATCACAGGACCACGCCGCTAACGCGGAACGGGTTTACTCCATTGGATTTCCAGTGACTAAACATCAACCATAAATAAACATATGGATCTACAATGCATCAATCAACATGCAATTCCTTAATCTACCCATTTAGGCTTTATCCCTAAACTTAGATTTCAAAATCCAATTCACTTTACAAAAATTATTTCTTTGGACTTTATTTCCCGATTTCTTTTATTTCAAATCATTTGAAATACATATCTAGCTTTTATAATAAAGTAGATTTCACTTCGGGATTTGGAAACAAATCATTTGGAAATATGAATTCCAAAAACATAATAATGCATACAAAAACAAGTATGCGAACCAAATATCGGTAATACTCCCTCAGGACTGGGAGTACGCACCCTAACTGAACCAATATATATATGTGTAACCGCAGCTACACTAACAATGCACCATCCCACCTATCGGGGAAGACATGCACGACCTCATACTGTTAGTCAATTTTGGGTCACCCGCATCTTTAGCCACATACTTGCTAAACCATTTTATATCCCGAAGTAGGGAAAATCATTTCACAACATAATAATCACAAGTATAATTAAATCTATATAGATTTCCACTTCCAAATCATTTCGAAATCATCGGTTATAGCCCTCGAAATCCTTCCTGTTTTATAAAACATTTTATAAAACATTCCCTGTTCAAAATCGGGAATAATTCTTTTTTAATTAAGAAACCGCATTTCAAATCATTTATTAAATTTTGAAATAAACAACATCGCTAAACACCTTATAGTCAAATCGTGAAGTGTTTCACAAGGTGTTAGCATACTTATATTTCTATCCAACCCAATGCTAAATGTAAAAACATATTTTTGCTCATAAACTGGTCGAGCATAATCCATTCAATCAATCAACCATAACATGTCAATTTTATATTTTGCATTCATATGTTAAAATTTTAATATTTCAATATTTATAGTCATATAGTGACCATTTTATATATATTCATTTAGTACATTAAAAATGTAAATTTTAATGTTTCAATAAAATGAACATCTCATTTCATATTTTTCATTCTTACATTAAAAATATGATTTTTAATGTTTCAATAATTTTCATATTTTTCATTCTTACATTAAAAATATGATTTTTAATGTTTCAATATTTTTCATATTTTTCATTCTTACATTAAAAATATGATTTTTCATTCTTACAATGAACATCTCATTTCATTCTTACATTAAGTTATGATTTTTAATGTTTCAATATTTTATTTCAAACAAATGATCATTTTTCATCTTTTCTACATATACGATAAAAATGTAGATTTTAATCATTAACAAAAAAAAGTAACTTTTTATTTCATTCTTTATTACATAATAAAAATGTAATATTTCTAATGAAATCTTTTATTTCATTAAAAATGTAAACTCCAGTGAAAAACATATTTTATGTAGCAATGGACATTCTTAATGTTTCATTTACATTAAAAGTGTTAATTCCAATGTCAATACATTTTAATTCAAAATGTTTATTTTTTATATTGCATTTACATTAAAAATGTATATGACAATGCCAATACATTTTATTTATCCATGCTTTATTTTCATGTTGTATATACATTAAAAATGCAAATTCCATATCGATACATTTCTATTTCAAATATGTTCACTTTTAATGCTGCATTACATTAAAAATGTAAAATTTCATATCAATACATTTCTTTTTCACATGTGTTTTATTTTTAATGTTGCATTACATTAAAAATGTAAAATTTCATATCAATACATTTGTTTTTAACTATTGATTATTTTCGAAGTTCCATTTATATTAGGAGTGTATATTTCAAACTAAACATACTTTATATAACAACGGACATTTTATTTTGTCGATTCTAATACAATAAAAAATGAAATTTTTATTTGCCAATTCTAACGCGATAAAAAAATAACATTTTTATTTGCCAATTCTAATTTCAACAAAAATGACAATTTTATTTGTCAATTCATATTTCAACCAAAGTGACAATTTTATTTGTCAATTCATATTTTAACAAACATGACATATTTATTTTGGCAAATCATTATTCTAAATAAATGACATATTTTATTTGGCAAATCATTATTCCAAGTTGTTAATGACAAGGAATTTTTTTTTTTTGTCATATGTTCGATGTTTCTAATGGAATATTTTATATGCAAAACACGTTCAATGTTTTTGATGACAGATTTAAAAGAGGAATTATTTACTTGTATTGCTCAATCAATTCAAACATGTTCTACTAAATAACAATTTCATGATTATCTATACAACAAAAGAAATATTTGTATTGCTCGATCCTATTATAACAATTTCAATTAGATCCATCAGATCGCTACAAACAATATCAGCAGATTCATACCACATACAACACACAATCGAAACTTGACATCATAAATAAAATTTTCCAATGCAATAATAATTAATTTTATTTTTCTAAAAAAAATCTCACAGTGGTATTTATCTAAATTTCCAACAGTCTCTATTTTGTCCTTGTCTGTTCCATTGCGAAGTTTTTGACGATATGAGTGCAATGCAACTCGTTTCACTGAATTTTGAGTTCGTGACAAAAAGTTACAATTGTTTGAATCTTATTATCATAAATTAACTAATTAATTATATGGTAAATATAAATTACATTGGCTAATCAAACAAGGGTCGTTGTTCTGCTTCTTCCATCGCGATTCTCTGTATCTCGTAAACACACTCCTCCACTTGAAACCTCGCCGTCGCCCATCCATACAGGTCGCCGACCAACGATCGATCACCACCATCCCGAAAGTTGATCACCACCGTTCAATTGATCGAGCTCGATCCTATCTTTAAATTTCCCTTTTGAGGTGTTGGAATTTATTGAATAAACTAGAAGAATGAGGAAGAAGGTTTGAGCATCGGTGGCCATCGAAATAGAAGGTGGCGGCTGTATACTTTTTAGGGGATTAGGGTTTAGGAAGAAGACAAAATGGATTTTTATAATATTAAATTTCTAATTTTTACAAATAAATCCATTATATCTTATATTTATAATAAAATATTTTTAATTTCATTAATTTACAGAAAAGCCCCGAAATTCCCAAATTGGCTAATTAACACTTACTATGATTTCCTCTTTTTACGTTACAAAGATAATGAATTGTTGACTAAGGCTGAGGTGGCATATTTATTTCTCATATATGTTTCAAAACAAAATTTATAAAGAAAAGAGAAGAAACGGAAAGAAATGAATGCATATCTTATTGTTTAATGATGACTAGAAGAAAGTTATGTGATTTTTTTAAATTTCAAAACACATAACATTAAATAACATAATGACACTACATATTTATCTAACATAATGACATGTTGTCATAATTTATTTAGAATCTACCTATTATTTTGAATCAACATATTCAATGCTTATGCAAGAATAAATAAAATATATAAATATACATAGAAGGAGTTGATTTGTTTTTAAGGAGAGATAATTAAAGGGAAAAAACAAGGAAAAATAAAAGGATGTAAGTTTAAGAAATAAGAATACATGTGTGAAAAGAGAATGAAGAGAAATGAATTAATAGAATGAAGAGTAATAAATTACTAGACAAAGAAAAGAAATGAATGCGTAATTAATGGAGAGTGGTGAGAAAAGAGGCAGTGAATTTGATAAAATTGGAAAAAGAAAATAAAGCTAATTAAAGTTGCATGAAATTTGAATAAGCAAAGTAATTAAATGTTGATTTATTATTAATTATTATAAAATTCCTATATTAAAGTTTTTAACAAAGCAATGACTCAACTACTGTTTTCTTTTATTTTCAATTGTTCGAAGTCAATTATTACAAATATACATACAATTTGATTCTAATTTCAATTGTAATAAATCACTATTTACAAATAATTTTTTTTATTAGAAATAAATTTGAAATCATTCATAAATAACATCATAATTCTATTTAATTTTATTCTTTATTAAATTCAATAATTTAATAGCGGAATTTTAAATTCTAACGCATTTTTTAACAAAATTTCTTAAATAATATTTTTAAATTGGCTCCAAAATTCCGGGTTATTACAATCTCCCCCACTTAAAATCTTTTCGTCCTCGAAAAGGAACGGAGCTGAAAGTGGTTTAATTAACTAATTCAATTTTTATTCTTTTATTGGTTTTAATAATTTTATTAGTTGATTAACTTTTCAAATATACATAACTTTTATATATTCAAAAATTATACTTTCTAAGACCGGATTATATATAATCACAAATACGTTAATTATAAACTTGTTACTCTCAACTCATTCTAGGGCATTACTAACCCCATCTCTAATGAGTTTTCTCATTCTAGGATATTACTGATCCTATCTCTAATGAGTATTCTTATTGGATATTACTAACCCAATCTCTGAAGAGTCTTTTGTTCAGAGTTCTAACGAGTTATACCCCAAAGATTTGAGCTAACCAAACCTCTGATACCAACTGTAACGATACGGATTTCGCCCGGACCTAATCGATCGCAAGATCGACCAAGACCGTTCAAAACCCGCATACGTTAACTTTGGTAATACAACACATCAGAACGAATAACAGTAGACTTTTATAAACATTATAATAATGTTACATCAGAGTACAAAATATCATTGTACATCGATAAATAGTATAACAATGGAAGATTAATCTACAATAGATTAAATACAATGCAGCGGAACAATTAAACATGATATACTAAATGAAGTCTGAACAGCAAAATAGAAATGATATGATCCATCTCCAACTCCATAGCTATCCAGGACGAGTCTGCTAAAACCGGAATACAAGGCTACCCGTGTGGAAAAGAGGGCACCCGAGTTTGCAAAGTGAAACAAACTACAGGTCAGTCATGGGACTGGTATGAGAAATCTAATTAACCTACTTAATAAAAAGGCTAATCACAGGACCACGCTGCTAACGCGGAACGGGTTTACTCCATTGGATTGTCAGTGCGTAAACATCAACCACAAATAAACATATGGATCTACAATGCATCAGTCAACAAGCAATTCCTTATTCTACCCATTTAGGCTTTATCCCTAAACTTAGATTTCAAAATCCAATTCACTTTACAGAAATTATTTCTTTGGACTTTATTTCCCGATTTCTTTTATTTCAAATCATTTGAAATACATATCTAGCTTTTATAATAAAGTAGATTTCACTTTGGGATTTGAAAACAAAACATTTGGAAATATGAATTCCAAAAACTTAATAATGCATACAAAAACAAGTATGCGAACCAAATATCGGTAATCTTCCCTCAGGACTGGACGGTACGCACCCTAACCGAACCAACATATATATATATGTGTGTGTGTGTGTGTGTGTGTGTGTGTGTAACCGCAGCTACACTAACAATGCACCATCCCACCAATCAGGGAAGACATGCACTGTCACGAGAAGGAATTTCGCTCGGTCCGAACCAGTCGCTAAACCGACCCAGACCGTTCGAAACGCCCTATCGTTTGAGAACAGGACAAATCAGGACACATACAGAAGAACATTTCACTGTATATTACAACAATGCATCAGATTACAAGAATATACAGAGTATAAAAGAATATTACACAGAAATATCAGAGATTTAAATTACATTTAAATACATCGCAGCGGAAAATAATACAATACACAACTAGAAGAGATATACGGATACAAAGCTTTCCGGATATCATTCCAGCTGTAAACCAGGATCCTGTGAATATAAATCTGCAAAACCAAAACTACTAGCTGCCCGTGCCAAAATAGGGGCACCCAGAGTTTAGGTTAAAACAATAAACTCCAGGTCAGTCATGGGACTGGTGTGAGAACTAAAACAGTTAATCTTTATTTTTAAAGTTTGGTAAATCAAGGGACCACGTCGTATAACACGGAACGGGTTTCCTCCCAAGAATACCAGTGCATAAAACAAACAGCACAATGCTAAATAAAGAAAAATGAAGCTGTTATAAGACCCAGGTCCTATCACACAATGCAACGCAAGCCGGGGGATAGGGTTTTCCCTTATAACAGCCAAAGAATGCTTGATACGTTTAAAACAAATCATTTGATATTATTATAAGTGCATAGTGTATAAAACAACTTCAAATCATAAGTATCAATCATAGGCGGCATGGTTACCATATATCATGTCGCCATATATAGATTTACAAATAAAACCGCAAATGTCACGTATTTGGAAATTGGATTTCCATCTATGAACCGAGGCAAAAGATAGTCCTCAACCGATTCGAGACTGTCTAGCCCGAGTCTCAGGATCAGAGCTCGAGTGACCCTTGGATCGTCAGGGCCGGTCCACCGATGTGGATTAAACTTAAACCCTGAACACTACGTTTCCCCGCCCTTTGGGGCGTAAATGAGCCAACTAAATGACTCCATCGGTTCGAGAATGACCGATCAATCCGAGGAGCCTCGCAACAGCAACAACCACATAAGTCAAACTCGTCAGGGCGTGTAAAACCACTGACACCACTTTTTAGCTAGAAGGAAACGCATGCCCTCCCTGAGGTCCTCTCCCGTTTTTGGTTCATACCGGGTGTGGAACTCGCGAAGTAAACGTTACACAAAGCTACGCCACAAAAGCCGTGCTTTGATCATCACCACAAGACTTTGCTTTTCAACAGAAGCCTCAATCAATTGCTACTTGGGCATGCCACACAGGCAATTCACTCCATGCGTTTGATATCCATCAATATATAACCCCTGAGCTCGTACGTCTCAGAGAAGGGCGTTAAGCAAGAGAATAAATTCTCCGCCGCCAAACAGATATATATTTAATAGAAATCAATCACACAGACTAAAATCCAATGTCAGACACACAGTCCATTTACAAGTCCGTTCTGGGGCTGAACGAAACCGGATGCACCTAGTACCCCGCACATCCATCGATCTCCAAGTACATCTGGACGATCACCAACTGTTTCCATCTTCTTGGGTGTACAGCCCAATCAAGATCATCAGTTATCACCCAAACGACGTGAAGACTTCCGGTCTTCGACCACCGTCTTCATCTTCGACACCACGTCGAATCAGTTATTCAGAATGGGATAAACCCGGTCTTTCTGAATAACTCGCGTATATATTATAAAAGTGTTACACAAACACAACATACGCCTCATTCCAATTCAGAATATTCTTTTATTCGAATATTCCTATACTTTGGGAAAAGTTCCCATTAATTTTATCCAAGATAAATTCTTTAAATTTATTCTTTAATCTCCTTTGAATATCAATTCAAACTAGTTGGGATTAGCGAACCACACCGAAGTAATCATTTATTTTATTTCCCAATCCCAACCTGTTCACCCCATGCAGTAAAACTGGTAATACTTCATATCTAATAACACAGTGTCATCGGTAAATTCAATTACCATTTCACATTCAAATCTGATTAAAGATTTAACCATCGCCTGGAGCAAAACTGGTGATACTCCATTTTCGATCATTTCAATCTAATTAAAGATTCATTAAAACTCCACTTAGTTTTAATCTTTAACTGGGTTAAAGAATCAGTGTCATTTAAAACACGGTTCACGATAAACCCAAAATCACATTCCATTAATTATCGGGTTAAAGAACAAGTGTTATTTAAAACACTGTTCACGATAAACCCAAAAATCAATACCAATTCAATTCCAATTAAATATCGTTTAATTGGTACACTTCATTAAATCTAAATAAAAAGATTTAATCTTTTCACAACTGGGTTCAAGAACAGTGTTAGTGAAGACACCATTCACGCCAAACCCAAATCACATTTGATATTCAATACAAGGCTCTGAATAGAAAATATATCGGCTTATATTCAATATCAAATTCTACGATTAACAAATGTCGTATTGAAATAAAGATATAAATGTATATCTTTCAAATTTCCATAACAACACCTGTATAATCACGAATTCCAACATCGAAATATTCCGAAGACAATTTCGATTCAAATCCACTCCAATGCAATCATTGGAAATTTTGGTTATTTTTAAAACCCTTTTCAAATTCAATTTATTTATTTAAAAATAAATAGAATTATAATTCTAGTTCAAAACTAGTTCATTTCGATAAAATTCTATTTTTATCCTTTCAAATATGGAGTTTTTCATCCCAATCCTTTCTAAATCATTTCTTGTGATTTTACACAAATTATTACTATTTTTAATAATTTTATCAAGGCCCGTATAGTCGATTTCCATCAATGGCCATCGAACTGCACTTACAGCGACCTTTTTCAAATTTGATTTGGACATAATTCCAAATCCAACCATTAGATTTCAAATTTCTAATATTCGTTAGAAAGCTCTTTTCGATACGAACCCAACGGTTCCGGTTTTAGGAGAATCCGACGGTCGGATCTCCCGCAATGTCCGTTTGAAATAAATGGTCGAAATTCACGAACTGCCGCGGCGCGGCGCGTTCTATTCAGGCCATTATATTATATAAATAATATATATTTCGTCGATTTCTATTTAAAACGAATTATATAAATAGTTTTTAAATTCGTTTCAAAATCTATTTCAACTTCCATTTCAATTCAAAGCAAAATTGAATTCTTCTTTATAAATTCGTTTCAAAATTCATTTCTATTCAATTCAAATTTCAATTCAATTCGAATTCATTTAAAATCGCTTTCAATTCAATTTGAATTCGTTTTCAATTCAATTTGAATTCGTTTTCAATTCACTTCATTTCGAAATCGTTTTCAATTCAATTCATTTCGAAATCGTTTTCAATTCAATTCATTTCGAAATCGTTTAAAATCGATATAAATATCGTTCACGTCAAAATGGCGTCAATCTAATCAACACGGCTTCATATATTTCTATTTTCAAATATTCTATTTCAAATATTTCCTTTTTCAAAATAGTGGTTATTATCAAAATATTTCGTTCAACACATGACCAATCTCAATGGATGAGTACTGTCAACACATGAACCTTTATTTTATATTATTCTTTATTTTTCAAATTGGAATGAGGCCCAATAAATTACCATATAAGGTTAATTATATGGATTTCATACAACACATGTATATAATAGCATTGAAAAATAATCAACCATCAAACAAAGTGCACTACACTGTATAAGCATCAAATATAGATATCTAACTCTTATAACAGCCTATCAATCGATCGATCGACATATTTAATCAATCAGGATGAGTGAACTTCAAATTCCATCCTAACACCCGTGTGGGGTTTCAAACCATCAAACAAATATTTTATTTGTGCAGTTGGGCGATGTGTAAAATTTATCGTCCCAATCCATATCAGTCAAATGGGTGTACATCAACAAATCGTTTTGATTTGTAAATGAATATGTTATTTTATTCATTTCCAATAAAAATGATATTTTTATTTTTCTAACATATTTTAGAAAATTTCGGCGGCATAACGGCGCTATGCTAGAAACGGGATAAGGCCTAGCCTTGTCCCCGGTCTAATAATGGCCACCGCCATACCCATATCAATCAAATCACTTTCGTTATGCAAACCACAAAATTTGGAGTAAGAGTCTAACCTAGCCTTACTCCTTCGCCTTATAACGGCGCACGTCTAATCCTAACCAATTTATCGATTCGATTTTTCACACCACAAACCACATTCAAACCAATATCGCAATCAATAACCAAACAGCCAAACAAACAAGTCCATGGTCTGTGGACGATTGTGTCGGGTGCTACTAAACACCGTCTGCATCCTAGTATTTATATATAACTAGAAAAGAAATTGAAAGTTGAGAAATTCTCACCGAAAGCTATCCAATCATCTTGACTCTACTTTGGTATAAATCTTCTTCGATCTCGCCTTTTTGTTACCTTCGTTGCCCATAGCCACTACACATATAAAAATCACATTTTTATATTCGCTTCTTCATTATAAAAATTAAATTTTTATCTTCATTACCTTATAAAAATCATATTTTTATTATCTCTGAAAATGTTTTCACCCTTTTTAAATATAAAGTTTCGCCTTTATAAATATAAGGTTTTCGCTCTTTTAAATATAAAGTTTGAATCCTCTTTATAAAATTAAAAATTCGATCTTTACATACCTTAAAAACCTCATCATTCTATTCGAAATTCACTTCTTTTCTAAATCAAAAAAAAATCATTTCTTTTACAACTTAAAAATCGCTTCTTTTACAGGTTAAAAATCAATCCTTTTACACGTTAAAAATCACTTCTTTTTATATTTTTAAAACAACCTCGTCATTAAAAATCATAACTTCCTCGCCATAAAAATCGTAACTATTTCCTATGTATTCATATTAATTTAAAACTGAACCTAAACACTGTATTTATATAGTAAAAACTCACACTTTTTCTCTTCCAATAATATAAAAATTACATTTTTAACCTACTTGCTCATGCTTATATAAAAATTCAGTTTTTCTTCTGCTATGATATATATAAAAATTATATTTTTATATTTTTAAAACCCTGCTATTTTTATTTTAAATAAACAAAGTCGCTCATATTTTAAAAATAAAGTTCTTTATATTTTTAAAAACAAACCAAGTATATATTTTTAAAAACAAACCAAGTATATATTTTTAACTCACTCTATATATATTATAAAACTGCATTTTATATATGTTAAAAACTGAATTTTATACATGTTAAAACTGAATTTTATACATGTTAAAACTGAAAAATATCAAGGCTTATAAAAAAAAAATTGTTTTTAACTCACTGTAAATCGCTCACGCTGCCTTTCTTCCCCAAAATCCATTTCCAAATCCCGCTCCCTCCATTCCCAGTACTCCCACTGTTAGCCTCCCTTTTGACCGACGCTTTCTCCTTCCCCCGGCCACTAATTCACATCGCAACCTCCTCCATTTGGCTGAGCATCGAAAACTCCACCAGAACGCACCCTCGAACCCCAGCTCGCGCTTCCTTTGCGTCAGCCCTAGCCCTCGCCATGCCGAAGTCGCATCCCTGGAATGTCCACCGCACCCTTCAAGAAGCAGACCAACGTGAAGCTCCTTTGCAGACGAGTTCAATGCATCCAACGTCATTGGATTTCGGGGAGAATTGGAATTTATTTAATTGGAAGAAGAATTTAAAGAGGAGCCGCCTCTTTTGATTTCAATTTTACTGAAGAACGTATGGTATTAGGTCATAAGAGAAAGAAGGGGGGGAGTATTTAAATATTTATATATTAATAATTTAATATTATTTTCTTTCTATCAGAGTTGACTTTTCATTCTACCTCGAAACGCGACCCAACGACTGTCGTCCCTAACGTATTACCCCCATTCTGAACACAATGGGATATGTATCATAAGCCAGTTCGGTTGTTTCGATCAGTTTCCGTCAAAATCAAAATATAAATCAGTATATATTGAATTTTAACGCACATTTCAATTTACCGGGGCCACACACTAACTCGAAAAATTATAGAAAAAATATTTCTAGCTTCGTATTGACGATACGGTCCAAACAAAACTAATTTCGTCAAATTCTGAGACCGTTTGAAAAATGGTCATTTTCTGGTCGACCGGATTTAATTAAAACTGTCAAAACACGTTTAGCTCCGCCCCGCTCACATATTGATTCAGAAAATTATGCAAAAATAGACTTAGTAATAAATTGACATCCCGGATCCAACAAAAGTGGTTTTGTCGAAAACCGAGGTCGTTTGCAAAATTTCCATTTTCAAGGGCTTTTATATATATTAAAATATATATAAATTCCACAGCGACTATTCAGAATTTTAAACTGGACATATCTTACAACTTCTAAAGTGAAATCTCAGTTTCTTGGATCCGTTGGAAAGATATGGTCAAACAGATTTAGATATATCTTGTTTCGTCCAATTCCGACTTAAAACGAATTCTGTATATTCATTTGAAATTCGAAATCGAAATTTCGAACTACAGGGCCATTTCAGGCTCGTTATATAATTAAATTAAAATTATTCGTTTTAACTTCGTCGATAATAAATTTTTCGTCATTATTATTTAAAATAATTCATTCTAAATATTCAAAATTCATTAAATTCGCCAAAATAAAAATTTTAAACTGGCCCAGATTTTGCGGGTTATTACAATCTCCCCCACTTAAAACTTTTCGTCCCCGAAAAGGAACAAAGTCAAAAGTTGTTTAACAATTCAACTCAACTTCCATTGTTTCGATTACGGCTTAAGTTCTTCAACTTTTCAGTTTCTAAGAACTTTTCAAAGATTTCAAAAATTTGGCTAACACCCTAAATTTTCGAAAAATTTCGCCATAACCTCCCCTGCACCGGGAGCATCGGGGAATTTCAAATTGCTTCCCCGGTCCTTCAGATCTCAAAAAGAAAAAGAAAAAGCCAAGCGGCTAGCCAATAGGCTCATAAAATCATCATCACCCAAACAAAACAGTAAATTATGTAGTAAACATGTACCTATTTGTCGGGCAAACAAATTTATTCTCTGCTCTAGCCTCCTTGCTATGACCTGTTCAATGTAAGTACAAGTATATGCAAGCAAATGCGACCCATTTTCAATATAATTCAATATGTGATTCAATTAGGCTAAATGGCTAAAAATTAACAAACAAATAAACAACCAACACAAACATCAATCAATTAGTTGATTAGCTTTTCAAATTCATAACTTTGATACATAGTCAAAAATCAGATTTTTGATGCCAAATCACAACAATAGGCCCTATCTAATTTTGGTTCTCACACCAGTCAATAGGAAGTATAAAGATATTACACGTTCGTCACTCGAATATCAATTCTAATGATGGAGCTCCATTATCAAAATCATCTCCGGGCGATTAGAGTGTAATTCTATATCTATCCAATATATCAAAACTTCGAATACACGCTAGCCAGGCGCATACGCA
The DNA here is from genome assembly GCA_030737875.1 of Allium sativum. Classification (NCBI taxonomy): domain Eukaryota; kingdom Viridiplantae; phylum Streptophyta; class Magnoliopsida; order Asparagales; family Amaryllidaceae; genus Allium; species Allium sativum. Next base: position 174,465,193 of record CM060913.1, on the reverse strand, counting down.
AAATCTTTATATTTTGGATTGTCCTAATCAATATAAAAAGATAATCAAATACGAATAAATGATTTAAATTTGCAAAACAGACTTGTTTTCATTAGAAAAATATACTCTTCACACTCGTTCTAGGATACTACTGATCCCATCTCTAACGAGTCATTCTAATTGGATATTGCTAATCCAATATCTGATGAATTCTTTCGTATGGTTCTAATGTGTCTTGTTCTCTAGCTTTGCAAACCAAAGCTCTGATACCAACTGTCACGAGAAGGAATTTCGCTCGGTCCGAACCAGTCGCTAAACCGACCCAGACCGTTCGAAACGCCCTATCGTTTGATAACAGGACAAATCAGGACACATACAGAAGAACATTTCACTATATATTACAACAATGCATCAGATTACAAGAATATACAGAGTATAAAAGAATATTACACAGAAATATCAGAGATTTAAATTACATTTAAATACATCGCAGCGGAAAATAATACAATACACAACTAGAGGAGATATACGGATACAAAGCTTTCCGGATATCATTCCAGCTGTAAACCAGGATCCTGTGAATATAAATCTGCAAAACCAAAACTACTAGCTGCCTGTGCCAAAATAGGGGCACCTAGAGTTTAGGTTAAAACAATAAACTCCAGATCAGTCATGGGACTGGTGTGAGAACTAAAACAGTTAATCTTTATTTTTAAAGTTTGGTAAATCAAGGGACCACGCCGTATAACACGGAACGGGTTTCCTCCCAAGAATACCAGTGCATAAAACAAACAGCGCAATGCTAAATAAAGAAAAATGAAGCTGTTATAAGACCCAGGTCCTATCACACAATGCAACGCAAGCCGGGGGATAGGGTTTTCCCTTATAACAGCCAAAGAATGCTTGATACGTTTAAAACAAATTATTTGATATTATTATAAGTGCATAGTGTATAAAACAACTTCAAATCATAAGTATCAATCATAGGCGGCATGGGTACCATATATCATGTCGCCATATATAGATTTACAAATAAAACCGCAAATGTCACGTATTTGGAAATTGGATTTCCATCTATGAACCGAGGCAAAAGATAGTCCTCAACCGATTCGAGACTGTCTAGCCCGAGTCTCAGGATCAGAGCTCGAGTGACCCTTGGATCGTCAGGGCCGGTCCACCGATGTGGATTAAACTTAAACCCTGAACACTACGTTTCCCCGCCCTTTGGGGCGTAAATGAGCCAACTAAATGACTCCATCGGTTCGAGAACGACCGATCAATCCGAGGCGCCTCGCAACAGCAACAACCACATAAGTCAAACTCGTCAGGGCGTGTAAAACCACTGACGCCACTTTTTAGCTAGAAGGAAACGCATGCCCTCCCTGAGGTCCTCTCCCGTTTTTGGTTCATACCGGGTGTGGAACTCGCGAAGTAAACGTTACACAAAGCTACGCCACAAAGGCCGTGCTTTGATCATCACCACAAGACTTTGCTTTTCAACAGAAGCCTCGATCAATTGCCACTTGGGCATGCCACACAGGCAATTCACTCCATGCGTTTGATATCCATCAATGTATAACCCCTGAGCTCGTACGTCTCAGAGAAGGGCGTTAAGCAAGAGAATAAATTCTCCGCCGCCAAACAGATATATATTTAATAGAAATCAATCACACAGACTAAAATCCAATGTCAGACACACAATCCATTTACAAGTCCGTTCTGGGGCTGAACGAAACCGGAGGCACCTAGTACCCCGCACATCCATCGATCTCCAAGTACATCTGGACGATCACCAACTGTTTCCATCTTCTTGGGTGTACAGCCCAATCAAGATCATCAGTTATCACCCAAACGACATGAAGACTTCCGGTCTTCGACCACCGTCTTCATCTTCGACACCACGTCGAATCTGTTATTCAGAATGGGATAAACCCGGTCTTTCTGAATAACTCGCGTATATATTATAAAAGTGTTACACAAACACAACATACGCCTCATTCCAATTCAGAATATTCTTTTATTCGAATATTCCTATACTTTGGGAAAAGTTCCCATTAATTTTATCCAAGATAAATTCTTTAAATTTATTCTTTAATCTCCTTTGAATATCAATTCAAACTAGTCGGGATTAGCGAACCACACCGAAGTAATCATTTATTTTATTTCCCAATCCCAACCTATTCACCCCATGCAGTAAAACTGGTAATACTTCATATCTAACACCACAGTGTCATCGGTAAATTCAATTACCATTTCACGTTCAAATCTGATTAAAGATTTAACCATCGCCTGGAGCAAAACTGGTGATACTCCATTTTTGATCATTTCAATCTAATTAAAGATTCATTAAAACTCCACTTAGTTTTAATCTTTAACTGAGTTAAAGAATCAGTGTCATTTAAAACACGGTTCACGATAAACCCAAAATCACATTCCATTAATTATCGGGTTAAAGAACAAGTGTTATTTAAAACACTGTTCACAATAAACCCAAAAATCAATACCAATTCAATTCCAATTAAATATCGTTTAATTGGTACACTTCATTAAATCTAAATAAAAAGATTTAATCTTTTCACAACTGGGTTCAAGAACAGTGTTAGTGAAGACACCATTCACGCCAAACCCAAATCACATTTGATATTCAATACAAGGCTCTGAATAGAAAATATATCGGCTTATATTCAATATCAAATTCTACGATTAACAAATGTCGTATTGAAATAACGATATAAATGTATATCTTTCAAATTTCCATAACAACACCTGTATAATCACGAATTCCAACATCGAAATATTCCGAAGACAATTTCGATTCAAATCCACTCCAATGCAATCATTGGAAATTTTGGTTATTTTTAAAACCCTTTTCAAATTCAATTTATTTATTTAAAAATAAATAGAATTATAATTCTAGTTCAAAACTAGTTCATTTCGACAAAATTCTATTTTTATCCTTTCAAATATGGAGTTTTTCATCCCAATCCTTTCTAAATCATTTCTTATGATTTTACACAAATTATTACCATTTTTAATAATTTTATCAAGGCCCGTATAGTCGATTTCCATCAATGGCCATCGAACTGCGCTTACAGCGACCTTTTTCAAATTTGATTTGGACATAATTCCAAATCCAACCGTTAGATTTCAAATTTCTAATATTCGTTAGAAAGCTCTTTTCGATACAAACCCAACGGTTCCGGTTTTAGGAGAATCCGACGGTCGGATCTCCCGCAATGTCCGTTTGAAATAAATGGTCGAAATTCTCGAACTGCCGCAGCGCGGCGCATTCTATTCAGGCCATTATGTTATATATATAATATATATTTCGTCGATTTCTATTTAAAACGAATTATATAAATAGTTTTTAAATTCGTTTCAAAATCTATTTCAACATCCATTTCAATTCAAAGCAAAATTGAATTCTTCTTTATAAATTCGTTTCAAAATTCATTTCTATTCAATTCAAATTTCAATTCAATTTGAATTCATTTAAAATCGCTTTCAATTCAATTTGAATTCGTTTTCAATTCAATTTGAATTCGTTTTCAATTCACTTCATTTCGAAATCGTTTTCAATTCAATTCATTTCGAAATCGTTTTCAGTTCAATTCATTTCGAAATCGTTTTCAATTCAATTCATTTCGAAATCGTTTAAAATCGATATAAATATCGTTCACGTCAAAATGGCGTCAATCTAATCAACACGGCTTCATATATTTCTATTTTCAAATATTCTATTTCAAATATTTCCTTTTTCAAAATAGTGGTTATTATCAAAATATTTCGTTCAACACATGACCAATCTCAATGGATGAGTACTGTCAACACATGAACCTTTATTTTATATTATTCTTTATTTTTCAAATTGGAATGAGGCCCAAAAAATTACCATATAAGGTTAATTATATGGATTTCATACAACACATGTATATAATAGCATTGAAAAATAATCAACCATCAAACAAAGTGCACTACACTGTATAAGCATCAAATATAGATATCTAACGCTTATAACAGCCTGTCAATCGATCGATCGACATATTTAATCAATCAGGATGAGGGAACTTCAAATTCCATCCTAACACCCGTGTGGGGTTTCAGACCATCAAACAAATATTTTATTTGTGCAGTTGGGCGATGTGTAAAATTTATCGTCCCAATCCATATCAGTCAAATGGGTGTACTCAACAAATCGTTTTGATTTGTAAATGAATATGTTATTTTATTCATTTCCAATAAAAATGATATTTTTATTTTTCTAACATATTTTAGAAAATTTCGACGGCATAACGGCGCTATGCTAGAAACGGGATAAGGCCTAGCCTTGTCCCCGGTCTAATAATGGCCACCGCCATACCCATATCAATCAAATCACTTTCGTTATGCAAACCACAAAATTTGGAGTAAGAGTCTAACCTAGCCTTACTCCTTCGCCTTATAACGGCGCACGTCTAATCCTAACCAATTTATCGATTCGATTTTTCACACCACAAACCACATTCAAACAAATATCGCAATCAATAACCAAACAGCCAAACAAACAAGTCCATGGTCTGTGGACGATTGTGTCGGGTACTACTAAACACCGTCTGCATCCTAGTATATATATAACTAGAAAAGAAATTGAAAGTTGAGAAATTCTCACCGAAAGCTATCCAATCATCTTGACTCTACTTTGGTATAAATCTTCTTCGATCTCGCCTTTTTGTTACTTTCGTTGCCCATAGCCACTACACATATAAAAATCACCTTTTTATATTCGCTTCTTCATTATAAAAATTAAATTTTTTCTTCATTACCTTATAAAAATCATATTTTTATTATCTCTGAAAATGTTTTCACCCTTTTTAAATATAAAGTTTCGCCTTTATAAATATAAGGTTTTCGCTCTTTTAAATATAAAGTTTGAATCCTCTTTATAAAATTAAAAATTCGATCTTTACATACCATAAAAACCTCATCATTCTATTCGAAATTCACTTCTTTTCTAAATCAAAAAAAAAAAAAAAATCATTTCTTTTACAACTTAAAAATCGCTTCTTTTACAGGTTAAAAATCAATCCTTTTACACGTTAAAAATCACTTCTTTTTATATTTTTAAAACAACCTCGTCATTAAAAATCATAACTTCCTCGCCATAAAAATCATAACTTTTTCCTATGTATTCATATTAATTTAAAACTGAACCTAAACACTGTATTTATATAGTAAAAACTCACCCTTTTTCTCTTCCTATAATATAAAAATTACATTTTTAACCTTCTTGCTCATGCTTATATAAAAATTCAGTTTTTCTTCTGCTATGATATATATAAAAATTATATTTTTATATTTTTAAAACCCTGCTATTTTTATTTTAAATAAACAAAGCCGCTCATATTTTAAAAACAAAGTTCTTTATATTTTTAAAAACAAACTAAGTATATATTTTTAAAAACAAACCAAGTATATATTTTTAAAAGCAAACCAAGTATATATTTTTAACTCACTCTATATATATTATAAAACTGCATTTTATATATGTTAAAAACTGAATTTTATACATGTTAAAACTGAATTTTATACATGTTAAAACTGAAAAATATCAAGGCTTATAAAAAAAAACTGTTTTTAACTCACTGTAAATCGCTCACGCTGCCTTTCTTCCCCAAAATCCATTTCCAAATCCCGCTCCCTCCATTCCCAGTACTCCCACCGTTAGCCTCCCTTTTGACCGACGCTTTCTCCTTCCCCCGGCCACTAATTCACATCGCAACCTCCTCCATTTGGCTGAGCATCGAAAACTCCACCAGAACGCACCCTCGAACCCCAGCTCGCGCTTCCTTTGCGTCAGCCCTAGCCCTCGCCATGCCGAAGTCGCATCCCTGGAATGTCGACCGCACCCTTCAAGAAGCAGACCAACGTGAAGCTCCTTTGCAGACGAGTTCAATGCATCCAACGTCATTGGATTTCGGGGAGAATTGGAATTTATTTAATTGGAAGAAGAATTTAAAGAGGAGCCGCCTCTTTTGATTTCAATTTTACTGAAGAACGTATGGTATTAGGTCATAAGAGAAAGAAGGGGGGGAGTATTTAAATATTTATATATTAATAATTTAATATTATTTTCTTTCTATCATAGTTGACTTTTCATTCTACCTCGAAACGCGACCCATCGACTGTCGTCCCTAACGTATTACCCCCATTCTGAACACAATGGGATATGTATCATAAGCCAGTTCGGTTGTTTCGATCAGTTTCCATCAAAATCAAAATATAAATCAGTATATATTGAATTTTAACGCACATTTCAATTTACCGGGGCCACACACTAACTCGAAAAATTATAGAAAAAATATTTCTAGCTTCGTATTGACGATACGGTCCTAACAAATCTAATTTCGTCAAATTCTGAGACCGTTTGAAAAATGGTCATTTTCTGGTCGACCGGATTTAATTAAAACTGTCAAAACACGTTTAGCTCCGCCCCGCTCACATATTGATTCAGAAAATTATGCAAAAATATACTTAGTAATAAATTGACATCCCGGATCCAACAAAAGTGGTTTCGTCGAAAACCGAGGTCGTTTGCAAAATTTCCATTTTCAAGGGCTTTTATATATATTAAAATATATATAAATTCCACAACGACTATTCAGAATTTTAAACTGGACATATCTTACAACTTCTAAAGTGAAATCTCAGTTTCTTGGATCCGTTGGAAAGATATGGTCAAACAGATTTAGATATATCTTGTTTCGTCCAATTCCGACTTAAAACGAATTCTGTATATTCATTTGAAATTCGAAATCGAAATTTCGAACTACAGGGCCATTTCAGGCTCGTTATATAATTAAATTAAAATTATTCGTTTTAACTTCGTCGATAATAAATTTTTCGTCATTATTATTTAAAATAATTCATTCTAAATATTCAAAATTCATTAAATTCGCCAAAATAAAAATTTTAAACTGGCCCAGATTTTGCGGGTTATTACATGCACGACCTCATACGGTTAGTCAATTTTGGGTCACCCGCATCTTTAGCCACATACTTACTAAATCATTTTATATCCCAAAGTAGAGAAAATCATTTCACAACATAATAATCACAAGTATAATTAAATCTATATAGATTTCCACTTCCAAATCATTTCGAAATCATCGGGTATAGCCCTCGAAATCCTTCCTGTTTTATAAAACATTCCCTGTTCAAAATCGGGAATAATTCTTTTTTACTTAAGAAACTGCATTTCATATCATTTATTAAATTTTGAAATAAACATCATCGCTAAACACCTTATAGTCAATCCGTGAAGTGTTTCACAAGGTGTTAGCATACTTATATTTCTACCCAACCCAATGCTAAATGTAAAAACATATTTTGCTCATAAACATGTCGAGCATAATCCATTCAATCAATCAACCATAACATGTCAATTTTATATTTTGCATTCATATGTTAAAATTTTAATATTTCAACATTTATAGTCATATAGTGAACATTTTATATGTATTCATTCAGTACATTAAAAATGTAAATTTTAGTGTTTCAACATTTATAGTCATATATTGAATATTTTATATATATTCATTCGGTACATTAAAAATGTAAATTTTAATGTTTTCAACATTTATACCTCAACCATGAATATTTCATAAATCTTATCTTTACATTGAAACATACTTTACATTAAAATATAACTTTTAGTGTTTTCAACATCTCTATCTATACAATGTATGTTTTACATAAAACATACTCTACATTAAAAATGGAATTTTTAATGTTCTCACATTTTTATCTATACAACGTATATTTTACATAAATAATACTTTACATTAAAAATAGAATTTTTAATGTTTTCACATTTTTCTCAATACAATGAATATCTCATTTCATTCTTACATTAAAAATATGATTTTTAATGTTTCAATATTTTATTTCAAACAAATAATCATTTTTCATCTTTTCTACATATACGATAAATATGTAGATTTTAATCATTAACAAAAAAAAGTAACTTTTTGTTTCATTTTTTATTACATAATAAAAATGTGATCTTTCTAATGAAATCTTTTATTTCATTAAAAATGTAAACTCTAGTGAAAAACATATTTTATGTAGCAATGGACATTATTAATGTTTCATTTACATTAAAAGTGTCAATTTCAATGTCAATACATTTTATTTCAAAATGTTTATTTTTAATATTGCATTTACATTAAAAATGTATATGTCAATGCCAATACATTTTATTTATCCATGCTTTATTTTCATGTTGTATATACATTAAAAATGCAAATTCCATATCGATACATCTCTATTTCAAATATGTTCACTTTTAATGCTGCATTACATTAAAAATGTAAAATTTCATATCAATACATTTCTTTTTCACATTTGTTTTATTTTTAATGTTGCATTACATTAAAAATGTAAAATTTCATATCAATACATTTCTTTTTAACTATTGATTATTTTCGAAGTTCCATTTATATTAGGAGTGTATATTTCAAACTAAACATACTTTATATAACAACGGACATTTTATTTTGTCGATTCTAATACAATAAAAAATTACAATTTTATTTTCCAATTCTAACGCGATAAAAAAATAATATTTTTATTTGCCAATTCTAATTTCAACAAAAATGACAATTTTATTTGTCAATTCATTTTTCAACCAAAGTGACAATTTTATTTTTCAATTCATATTTCAACAAACATGACATATTTATTTTGGCAAATCATTATTCTAAATAAATGACATATTTTATTTGGCAAATCTGAAACGACCCGAACTTCCGTACCCTTTGAGTTGACTAATCACGCCACACGTCCAACCCAAATTGCACAGAAATACGAATCATTATTAGAAAGAAGTTAGAGGATGAGAAATAGAAAGCAAGAAATATTAGAATAGAAGAAAAATGAAGATCACAAACTCACAGCGGAACGAATAAAATATATAACATAACTTTTGAAATACAAATCAGTAACTGTATATGTAATAACCCGGAAATCCGAGCCAATTTAAAATTTTTATTTTGGCAATTTTAGGGACTTTTGGTTATTTAAAATGAATTATTTTAAATAATAACGAAGAGAAATTTATTTTGAATAGAAATAGAATGTATATATTTATATATGTCATCATTAGAATATAAATATTTATTTATAATTATAAAAGGAATTGAAAATGGCGCGGTAGTTCGATAATTCGATTTCGAAGTTCAAATGAGTGTACCGGGTGCAAAATAAACCGGATTTTAGCGAAACCAGAAATATCTAAATCTGTTTGATGATATATTTCTAACGGATGTAAGAAACTGAGATTTCACTTTAGAAGTTGAAAGATATGTCCAGTTTAAAATTAAGAAAAGTCGCTGTGGAATTTATATATTTTTTAATAAATATAAAGGCCCTTAAAAATGGAAATTTTGCAAATGACCTTCGTTTCCGACGAAACCACATTTTTTGGATCCGGGATGTCATATTATTGCTAAGTTTCAAAATTCATAATTTTCTGAGTCAATATGTGAGCGTGGCGAAGTTAAACGTGTTTTAACAGTTTTAGTCAATTTGGGTCGACCAGAAAATGACCATTTTTTTCAAACGGTCTCAGAATTTGACGAAATTAGTTTTGTTAGGACCGTATCGTCAATACGAGGCTAGAAATAATTTTTCTGGAATTTTGGGGTCCGTATGTGATCCCGGTAAATTGGAATGTCCGTCTAAATTGAATATATAAAGAATTATACTTTGATTTAAACGAAAACTGATCGTAACGATCGAATTGGCTTACGAAACATATCCCATTGTGTTCGGAATGGGGGTAATTAGCTAGGGACGATAGTCGGTGTGATGACCCCAAACTTCTGTAGACCGAAAGTAAGGATAATCATTTTGGAATACAACATATTTACAACAAAAACAGATCTCAATAATTATGATAACACATAAACCATTGCAGCGGAAATAAATGTCATCAGCATCATAATATCCAATACATCAGAGTACGCAGTACATGATACAACTTAGCCAAATAAAGAGTCCCAACAAAAAGGGAAATAAGTTTCCAAATGTTAAAGAAATAATCTCAAAACTCCGTCACATACATCAAAGCTACAGATAAAACGTCTCAAAGCAGAAATAAAAACTAGAGAAAAGGTCTTCTTCTTCATCCGTCCAAGCAAGCTCCAATCAGAATGTATCACCTGAACCTGTCAACTTGCTACCCGTGTGGAAAGAGGGCACCCAAGTTTGCAAAAGTGAAACAAACTACGAGTCAGTCATGGGACTGGTGTGAGAATTCTTAACTAAATTAACTATCAATATGGCGAATCTCAGGACCACGCCACTAACGCGGAACGGGTTTACTCCATTGGATTGCCAGTGCATAATTTTATAAAATTTGGATAAAACAGCGAAATGACTTTTGAAAAATGAAATCATCATAAGACTCAGATCCTATCACACAATGCAACGCACACAGGAGGATAGAGTTTTCCCTTATGATGATCAAACATGCTTAAAACGTGAAAAGTAATATTTTAATATTATCTTTAGTGTTTAAACAGTATTAAAATACATCAACATAAATATATCAATCTTAGACGGCATAGTACCCCATCCTATTATGTCGCCGTATATAAGTTTACAATCAAAACCGAAATGTTGTCGTATTGGGAATTGGTTTTCTGTCATGAAATCGAGGCTAGGGATCGTCCTCTTCCGATTTGAGACACTCTAGCAAATGCCCCAGGATCCCCCGCAGTGAACCCTTGGATCTTCAGGGGCGGTCCCCACCTAACGGTAGTGGATTAATTATGCCTGAACACACGTTTCCCGGTTCCTATGAACCTATAGTATGACCACTTCCGGCCTATAAAAACCCGAGGTGCCTCAATCCAAAATCCACATAAGTAAAATGCCGGGTTGTGTTAAAGCCCAAACACCACTAGCTAGAAAGAAACGTGTGCACTCCCTGTAGTCCTAATCCCGTTTTTGACTCATACCGGGGTGTGAGGCTCGCGAAGTCACGTTATACACAAAGCTATGCCTAAACAGGCTATGCTTTGATCATCAGCCACAAGGCCTGCTTTTCAACAAAGCCTTGATCATTGCATCTTGGCGTGCCACATTGACAATTCAACGCCATGCAATCGATAACTATTACTACGTATCAGGGTGTTAAGTAGAGAATAAATCCCCTACCACCAAACCGACATATATTAATAGAAATCGATTTAATTACATGGGATGAATTCCAACGTCAGACACGCATCCATTTACAAGTCCGTTCTGGGTCTGAACGAAACCGGAGACACCAAAAAGGCGCTCGCTTATCCGCACGACCAACACACACGTACGGACAATTACTGCTTCAACCCTGTCCTGAGAGCAAGTCAGTCCAAGGTATCAGAAGTCATCGTCCATTCGATGTGAAGATCGCCGGTCTTCAACCATCGTCTTCTTACATCTTTGATTTTTATCGCCGTGCAATTATTTGAAATGAGTTAAACTCGGCCTTTTCAAATAATTGTCGCATAATTATAATTTAAAACACTTCATATATATTTAACTATTTATTGCTATTTTTATTTATTAAAAATAGCTCAAAATAAATAAACGACGTTTCGGGTCAACGGGCGACTCTGGCACTGTTTTTACCAAAATTTGATTTACACATATCTTAAAATCTAACCATCGGATTTTGATGAAATTTATATCGTTGGAAAGCTCTTCCCAGAGCGGTCCTAACGGTTCCCGTTTTAGGAAAATCCAACGGTCGGATGTTTCGGAATAATCGTTTGAAGTTACGATTGTCGATACGTGAACTGTCGCGCTCGTTTCGTTAAATTTTATATTTATATAAAAATATATAAACCATTGGGCGCTTCCCTTTATTAAAATTCATTCCTTTTACTCTATGAAAATATCTTTTTTGTCTGCCAATTCCAGTGCGACAAAAATGATGTTTTCAACATCCGTATATTTTAATATTCAATAAAAATGACATTTTTGTTCGACAATTCTAATGCGACAAAAATGATGTTTTCCACGATGTATATTTTTATATTCAATAAAAATGACATTTTTGTTCGCCAATTCTAATGCAACGAAAATGATGTTTTCAACGTCGTATATTTTAATATTCAACAAAAATGACATTTTTGTTCGCCAGTTCTAATGCGACAAAAATGATGTTTTCCACGATGTATATTTTTATATTCAATAAAATGACATTTTTGTTCACCAGTTCTAATGCGACAAAAATGATGTTTTAAAATGTACTCTTTCTTTAATTATAAAAATGTTCTTTTATCCTATTTGTTTAAAAGACATAAAAATGAACTTTTATCCTATTTCATTTTTATAACACACAAATGTACTTTTTATAAAATGTAAATGTTTCATCTCTTTTTCATTGACAATGAAAAATGTAAATTCTTTTGCATTGAAAAATGTGAACCTTTCATTATTACATAGAAAAAATGTAAATCTTTCATCTTCACACAGGAAAATGTAAATCTTATATTTTAACATAGAAAAAAAAATGTAAATCTTCTATCTCGCTTTATTACAACAGAAAATTGTAAATTTCCTATTACACTTTATTATAATAGAAAAATGTAAATTTCCTATTACAATTTATTATAATAGAAAGATGTAAATGCCTTTTTACTCTTTACATTGAAATGTAAATTCTCTTTTTATTGTCCTTATTTACATATGTAAATTCTCTTATTATTGTTTTTATTTACATTTAAAATGTAAATCTCTTTTATTCTTTTCTATTACCATTGAAAATGTAAATGGTTTCTATTTACACTGAAGATGTAAATTGTTTCTATTCCTTACTTTTACGTTTGAAAATGTAAGTTTTCTATCTCCAAGTAATATTTACATTGTAAAATGCAAATAAAAAGGTGAACATTTATTTCCAAGTTTTATTCATATTAGAGAACTCAAATAAAAGTTAATTTATTCTCCTATGTAATATTTGCATTGTAAAATGCAAATAAAAAGATGAATTTTTATTTCTAAATTTGGTGTCAACGTATATGTTCAATACGATCTCTCAATACATAAAACAATCTATTTCATGTCAACCCAACGATGGCATTCTATAATTCAGTGTCAAATTTCATGTCAACACACAATAATATGGTTTTTGTCTAACCATTTCAATAATTTACCCAACGTCGTGATTTCAATGTCAACAAATATACATATGATTGGGTGTATACTTTTGGTGGATCACAAATAAAGGTCTCATCTTATCTTTTAATTAAAGTTTAAAAGATCTAAAACTTCTTAATTTTATAAATTATAAAACAAAATGAAGATCCAACTTTAATTTTGTGGATCAAAATAAAGACTTAAACTTTCTTTTACTAAGTAAATCAAAGTAAAAGATTCTATTATCTTTGATTTGTAAATCAAAGTAAAGGATTCAATCTTTCTTTTATTTTGTAAAACAAAATGAAAATCAAACTTTATTTTGTTAATTCCAAAATGTTCTATCTTTCTTTTATTTTGTAAAAAAAAATGAAAATCAAACTTTATTTTGTTAATTCCAAAATGTTCTATCTTTCTTTTATTTTTCAAAACAAAATGAAAATCAAACTTTATTTTGTTAATTCCAAAATGTTCTATCTTTCTTTTATTTTTCAAAACAAAATGAAAATCAAACTTTATTTTGTTAATTCCAAAATGTTATATCTTTCTTTTATTTTTCAAAACAAAATGAAAATAAAACTTTATTTTGTTAATTCCAAAATGTTCTATCTTTCTTTTATTTTGCAAAACAAAATGAAAATCAAACTTTATTTTGTTAATTCCAAAATGTTCTATCTTTCTTTTATTTTGCAAAACAAAATGAAAATCAAACTTTATTTTGTTAATTCCAAAATGTTCTATCTTTCTTTTATTTTTCAAAACAAAATGAAAATCAAACTTTATTTTGTTAATTCCAAAATGTTCTATCTTTCTTTTATTTTTCAAAACAAAATGAAAATCAAACTTTATTTTGTTAATTCCAAAAACCAAAAGATTGAAACTTTATTATATTCGTAAATCAAAACAAATATTTAAAACTTTGTTATATTTGTAAATCAAATACAAAGATTAAAACTTTGTTATATTTTGCTAATCAAAACAAAACTCATTTTTCATTTTTATGTGTTGAACCAAAAATAAAGATTTAACTTCTTATCTTTGTGGCGAAATAAACAAAGATTCAATTTTCCATTTTACGTTGTAAAAACAAAATAAAGATATCAAAATTTCACCTTTGTTTGTAAAGCAACAAAGATTCAATTTTTTTTTATAAAGGAATAAAAATAAAAAAAAATAGAAAAAAAAAATAAAAACAATAAAGATGAGAACTTTATTGAGATTACATCAGAATTTCACAGATCTAAACTGACATGTTATATCATGATGTCACATCGAATATTAACAACCATACAAGAATCACCAATCAAAGATCAGAAACAATATACAATGATTTATATAACAAATAAAATAAAATTATTTAATTATTAAAATCTAGAAATATCATAGTCGTTGAAGATTTTGGCCAAAATTCAAACTGGTCAGAATCAGCTCCAGTCAGTTTAGACGCGTAGATCTCAGTCACACGATCACACAGCTTCTGAAATTATTCAATTTCATGTTTGTATGGATTAGTTATGGTTAAATCAAGTTTTAAAACAATTTAAATTAATTTAATAAATTAAATTAAAATTGTTTACCCTTCTTCCTCTTTATAGATAAATCAGCCGAAGTTAAACCCAATTTGTTCACTTCTAGGGTTCGATCCAGCGAGCAGTATGAAGCACGAGGCGATGATCGGACGGCACCGCGACGACCGCCTTGGTGAGGCGCGCCTGCTCCTCTGACCGAGTGAAACTCGGCGGTCCCCTCTGGAGGCAGTTCGGCCACGAACGGCGGCGGTTTGTGGCTCTGCTGTGACCACCACAAGCAAAAAGGTCCGATCAAACTCGTACCAAATTGAAGAGTAGAGATAGCTCTACGAAATTGTCAAAAGGAAGGATTGGTTTTACTGAGTGAATTGATGGGAATTTATGGAGGAAGTTTCGGTGGTTTTAGGCCATTGATTTTGGGGGGGGGGGGGGGGGAGGGCGGCGGCAGAGATGATGATTAGTGAATTAGGGTTTTAAAATCCAATATTTATAATATTATTTAATGTATTTTTACGAATAAATCCATATCTTTCAAACCGGTTCAATTTCAGTCCAGCAAAAATTGACCCTAGCTAATAGCCCATATTCCGGATCCAATGGGACAGGTCCCGTCAGCCCAAACGGCTGTCTGTGGCCGGTATTATTTAATTTAATATTTAATTCCTTTATTAATTTAATTCGTCTACAAAAAATAAATTCACCGAGGCCACAAACGGACTCAGAAAAATCCAAAAAAAAATATTTGTCTATGTTACGATGATACGGTCCTAACAAAACTAATTTCGTCGAATTCTGAGACTGTTTGAAAAATGGCTATTTTTCAGTTGATTAAATTTGACTGTAATCGACCAAACACATTTTCCTTCGCCATGCTAACATATTAAATCGAAAAATTCTAAAAATTGAAACCTAGCAATAATTCAACATTCCGGTTCCAATAAAAGTGGTTTCGCCGAAAACAGAGATCGTTTGAAAATTGACTATTTTCACTGGCTTTAATATTATTTAAAAATGAAAATTTTAATTCCTGCCACATTTTTCCACCAAATAATTTAAAATAAAATTTTTAAATTGGTTCAGATTTTCCGGGTCGTTACAATCTCCCCCACATAAGAATTTTCGTCCTCGAAAAGGAAACAAAGTAAAGTAGGAACCAAGATGGGAAAATGTAAATTGGTATAAACGTACCTCAATACAAGAGTTACTCGGAGATATCCACTCTGCACTTGGGGTAAGCCTTTTTGATGCTATCCTCTGTCTCCCAAGTACAGTCTTTAGGATCCCCACTCCATTGAACCTTGACTAGGTTGATCTTCTTGTTCCTCAAGATTTTGGTTTCTTTGCCAATGATCTTAATCGGGTCCTTCTTCACTGTCAGATTTGGAGCAATATCTAGGACCTGTTGATTTAATTCATCCTCTATCAGATCTGGATCATGCACATGCTTGCGGAGTTGAGACACATGAAATACATCATGCACCCCTGGCAAGCAGTCAGGTAGCTGCACTCTATAAGCGGGAGTACCAATCCTTTCAAGAATAGGGAATGGACTAATGAATCTCGGTGCCAACTTCCCCATCTTCCCAAAACGAATCACGCCTCTCAAAGGAGAAACCTTCAAGTATACTCGATCACCCACAGAGAATTCTAGATTTCTTCTTCGCTGGTCTGCATAGCTCTTTTGTCGGCTCTGAGCAGTCAACAAGCGCTTCTTAATCAAGTCAACTTTATTAGATGCTTCAAGAATCATGTCGGGGCCCAAGACTAGTCGATTGCCTGACTCCACCCAACATGCCGGAGATCTGCATGGCCTGCCATAAAGTAATTCAAATAGTGACATCCCCAAACTTGCTTGGTAACTATTGTTATAGGAAAACTCCACCAAGTGCAAGTGGTCCTCCCATGAACCGCCATAATCAAGGATGCAAGCACGCAATAAGTCTTACAAAACACGATTCACCCTCTCAGTCTGGCCATCTGTCTGAGGGTGGTAGGCAGAGCTCAGATTTAACTTGGTCCCAAGCTCTTCTTGAAAAGCTTCCCAGAATTTGCTGGTAAATAATGGATCCCGATCACTGACAATGCTTTTGGGAACCGCATGCGGTCTGACTATCTCTTTAAGATAAAGCTGTGGCAAATTACGAGCTGTCCTATTGGACCGAACAGGGATAAAATGGGCAGACTTTGTTAGCGATCCACAATCACCCATATGCTATCATTGCGTTTTCTGCTTTGGGGCAAGCCATCTATAAAGTCCATAGAAATTTCCTCCCACTTCCAACTAGGCACTCCTAGCGGTTGCAACAAACCTGCCAGTTTTTGTTGATCACTTTTAACTTGCTGACAAGTGGGACATCTAACAACATAAATAGAAATATCTCTCTTCATCGGTTTCCACCAAAAGGTGCGCTTGAGATCATGGTACATTTTGTTTACACCTAGATGGACGCTGATTTTAGATTTGTGGCACTCATCCATCACTTCTCATTTTAGCTCAGCAATGTCTGGCACACAAATTCGCCTTTGTAATCTAAGGGTCCCATTATCGTCAATTTGGAAACTTGAGGCCTCGCCTTTACGAACTCGCTCACAAAGCTTCTGAATAAATTTATCATTCTTCTAAAGAGCAGAAACTTTATCAATCAAAGTAGGGGTGATAATGAGATTGGCGATAATGAGATTATTGCATTCTGCATTCATTCTACTGAGCGCATCGGCTACAACGTTGGCTTTTTCCAGAGTATATAGGATATCCAGGTCATATGATGCAAGGAATTCAACCCAGCGTTGCTGCCTCATATTCAAATCTTTTTGGATAAAAAGGTGTTTCAAGGATTTGTGATTCGTGTAAATTTCAAACTTCTCACCTAAGAGATAATGCCTCCATATTTTAAGAGCAAACACAATGGCCATTAGTTCAAGGTCATGAGTGACATAATTCTTCTCATGCGGTTTCAGCTGACGGCTAGCGTATGCGACTACTTTGCCTCTTTGCATCAGCACCGCACCAATACCTTAAATAAATAAGGGATAACATGTTAAAATGAGATTTGTCATTAAAGGAAAAGTGTTATCTCTGACATGTTAATTTATAAAAGAAACAACCTTGCTTAGAAGCGTAGGTCCAGACCTTCAAATCCTGATTGCCATCTATGATGGTCAACACAGGAGCATTGGTCAACCTCTTCTTTAGCTCTTGGAAAGCTGTCTCGCATTCCGATGTCCACTTGAATTTCGTATGCTTCTTGGTCAGGTTTGTCAATGGGCAAGCTACCTTCGAAAAATCTTTGACAAATTTCCGATAATAGCCAACCAGTCCCAAGAAACTTCTGAACTCCGTGGGAGTTCTAGGCTGTTTCCACTCTTGGATGGCTGAGATCTTTCCTGGATCTATGGAGATGCCTTCCTTTGATATACAACATGACCGAGGAATTTCACCTCTTCTTGCCAGAATATGCATTTAGAAAATTTTTCTTTCAGCACATTTCTTCGCAAAATCCCTAAGACTTCTCTCAGATGTTGTTTGTGCTCAGCAGTGGATTTAGAAAAGATGAGGATGTCATCGATGAACACAAGCACAAATTTATTTAAAACATCTCTGAACAGTCTATTCATCAGATCAACAAAATAAGCTGAAGCATTACATAGACCGAAAGGCATTACTAGCCATTCAGAAAAGATGTACGGGTCTCTGAAAGCAGTTAAAGGCACACACTCCTCTGCAATGCGAAGTTGATGGAAGCCTATAGCTAGGTCCATCCAAGAAAATACTCGTGCCTGATGCAAGCGGTCAAGCAAGTCATCAATACGTGGCAGTGGATATATGTTTTTTAGAGTTTGTTTGTTGAGATCACGGTAGTTTACACATAGCCTGAGAGTACCGTCTGATTTTGGGACGAACACCACTGCTGCTCCCCATTCTGAGAAGCTGGGCCTGATCAGACCCTTCCACAAAAGCTGCTTGGTTTGATTTTTCAGCTCCTCCCTTTCTTTTGGCGACATTCTCCGAATGGGATGTACAACAGGCCTTGCATTCGGAGCTAAATCAATTCGGAAGTTGATTTCTCTATACGGAGGTAGGCCCTCAACTTCTTTGAATACATCAGCGTAATCTTTGACGACCAGGATATCCTCAATAGAAGTAGGGGCAAATTCTAGAGAAGACCAGAATGTTTTCCTGTCGGGGGCTAAGCCATGGCAGGGGATACATACATTACCGAGTTTAGTTTTATCTTTGACAATCCTCTCGGCACACTTGACTTCAGCCCCATGCCTCGATAACCAATCAATCCCAAGGATTACATCATACCCAGAGAAATTCATAACTATTAGATTTATAGGGAATTGGTAGCAAGAATAGGAGATTGGCACTCTACAGTATTTATCGAGTATAAGAGAACCTGCTATCGGAGTATTTGCTCTAATCAACTCTTTAAGTTTTCTTGGTTTCAGTTTCAACTTTTGAATGGCATCATTAGAAATAAAACTTCATGCAGCACCGGTATCAAATAAGACAATAATAGGGATGTTCTTAATATTAAGCGTACCTCCTAAGACATCGGGTTTAACTGGACCCTCGGCAGAAGCTGGTGTATCTGCTCCCTTATAAACATGTGCCACCTGAGCATTCCTTAGCAGTGGGAAGTTCGCCTTAATGTGCCCTTTTTGATGACAATTGTAGCATTCCCTTTTGTCCTGCGAA
This sequence comes from Allium sativum, assembly GCA_030737875.1. NCBI lineage: Eukaryota > Viridiplantae > Streptophyta > Magnoliopsida > Asparagales > Amaryllidaceae > Allium > Allium sativum. The sequence goes on along the minus strand of CM060913.1, from coordinate 174,445,816 downwards.
CTCTGGCCACGATTCTGAGGATTTTGACCACGGTTCTGGGAACTCTGACCACGGTTCTGACTTGGGCCTGAATCATTTCTCTTGACCTTTTTAGGAGCTCTTCACTCGTAATCGAAATGTCCAATCTTGCCGCAGTTATAGCAGGTCACCTTGCTCCTATCCCTCTTCTTCCCTTGGGGTTTAGCTGGAGAAGAATTGCTCGCTTCCTGTTTCTTGTTAGCCTGTTCCTTCTGGTTGTTGACTTGACTTTTCCCTCTATCCTGCGGTCCAGACTCGTCATTTTCCTCGTAGCGGCACGCCATCTCTACTACTTCATTGAAAGGAAGCTTGATATGGGCAGTGACTCGGTTCAAAAATTTCTTGGACAACCCCTTGATAAATTTCTTATTCTTCTCTACCGGATCTTGAATCAAACTAGGGGAATATCGTGAAAGCTCATCAAACTTCCTCACATACTCAGAAACGGTCATATTCCCTTGTTGTAGGTTAACGAACTGCTCGCGCAGGCGCTCTCAAGCTTGTGGGGGTATATACTTCTCATTGAAAAGTTCCTTAAATCTGGCCCAAGACATATTGACCACGTCATTGCAGATTTTGATCGTATCCCACCAATGCCCTGCTTCCTCTTTTAGTTGCCAAACCGCCAGGTAACGCTTTTGCTGATCTTCCAATTCCAAGCCCTCTAGGATCTTTACGCAATCTTTAAGCCATGCTTCTGCCTGAATCGCAGTCTCTCGCCCCGTGAAAGGTACACCTCCAAGGTTTTTGAATTTCTTTGACATTCTCTCCAAATCGAAAGGTTGTGGAGGTGGAGGTGGTTCGACTACGACCTCTGAATTATGCTGTTCCTGAGTGATGGGTGTCTCGTCTCTAGCTTGCCCTCCAGCTCCTCCTCGGGCTCCTCCTCTAGCCCCGCCTCGAGCTCCACCTCGGGCTCCGCCTCAGCTGTTCTTGCTCTAATATCCATTTAAATCAGTCTGTACCATCAAGGAAAGGGTCAGACCAACAAGAATGAGATTTTTTCAAGAAAAGATAAGGACGAGATGAAAAAATGATGATGTAATGACTGGTAAATATGTGCTATTCTGTTATGCTCACTCTAGGACATTACTAGTCCTATCTCTAATGAGCTGCTCGTCTTAGAATTATGTGGATTCTATCCAGACGAATTGTTCTAAATATGTTATATTCCGAAGCTAAGGTTAACCTTAGGCTCTGATACCAACTGTGATGAACCCAAACTTCCGTAGACCGAAAGTAAGGATAATCATTTTGGAATACAACATATTTACAACAAAAACAGATCTCAGATAATTATCATAACACATAAACCATTGCAGCGGAAATAAATGTCATCAGCATCATAATATCCAATACATCAGAGTACGCAGTACAGGGTACAACTTAGCCAAATAAAGAGTCCCAACAAAAAGGGAAATAAGTTTCCAGATGGAAAAAGAAACAATCTCAAAACTCCGTCACATACATCAAAGCTACAGATAAAACGTCTCAAAGCAGAAATAAAAACTAGAGAAAAAGTCTTCTTCTTCGTCCGTCCAAGCAAGCTCCAATCAGAATGTATCACCTGAACCTGTGAATTTGCTACCGTGTGGAAAGAGGGCACCCAAGTTTGCAAAAGTGAAACAAACTACGAGTCAGTCATGGGACTGGTGTGATAATTCTTAACTAAATTAACTATCAATATGGCGAATCTCAGGACCACGCCGCTAACGCTGAACGGGTTTACTCCATTGGATTGCCAGTGCATAATTTTATAAAATTTGGATAAAACAGCGAAATGACTTTTGAAAAATGAAATTATCATAAGACTCATATCCTATCACATAATGCAACGCACACAGGAGGATAGAGTTTTCCCTTATGATGATCAAACATGCTTAAAACGTGAAAAGTAATATTTTAATATTATCATTAGTGTTTAAACAATATTAAAATACTTCAACATAAATATATCAATCTTAGACGGCATAGTACCCCATCCTACTATGTCGCCGTATATAAGTTTACAATCAAAACCGAAATGTTGTCGTATTGGGAATTTGTTTTCTGTCATGAAATCGAGGCTAGGGATCGTCCTCTTCCGATTCGAGACACTCTAGCAAATGCCCCAGGATCCCCCGCAGTGAACCCTTGGATCTTCAGGGGCGGTCCCTACCTAACGGTAGTGGATTAATTATGCCTGAACACACGTTTCCCGCACTACGCCATAGATGACCTATCACAACGAAAATGCATGGTGTTGCTAGCTACAATGTTGCCATTGCTATGCTGTTTTTTGTCTATTGCAACGCACGCTTAAATGTGTTAGTATAGATATTAAATTGTGTTGCAGTAGTTAGACGTATATTCAAATTAAAAAATTAATAAAATTAGTAATCCACGTGAATATGATCTAACGGTCTACGTCACTAATCTGCGTCAATCTGATTTTCCTTCAACGCCTCATCTCATTTACCCCATATTTTCATTTTCCCGCTATTTTCCTTACTTTTTTTTTTCCTTAGAAAAAAATTATACTCCCTTACACACGACCGATGAAAAACTAGGGCTCAGATCTGATATAATTTGTAACAACCCGCAAAATCAGGACCAATTTAAAATTTATTTTAGAAAATTTTAATGAGTTTTGACAATATAAAATAATTTATTTAAATAATAATGATCGCAAATTTGATTTAAATCGAAAGAAGAATGAATGATTTAATTTTAATTAACAAAAGAGTTAGAAATAGCGCGGTAGTTTGAAAAGTCAAACTTGAACTTTGACTGACCGTACTGGATGCAAAATTTAACGGATTTTAGTGAAACCAAAAATATTAGAATCTATTTAAAAATATCTTTCTAACGAATCTGAAAAATCGAAATTTCATAACGGAAATCAAAAGTTATGGCCAATTCAATTTTTAGAAAGGTCGTTGTAGAATATATAGGGCCCGAAAGGCTACTTTTCACATATATAGGAATTGGGACTCGAAACCACTTCCATTGAGTTCGGAATGACGTTTCTACATTGAAAAACAGTAAACACTTATATATTTTGAGTTTCGGGAATTATTTGTTTAAAATTGTATTTTTAATATTAAATATATTGGCCTTAAAAATAGTCATTTTTCAAACGACCTCCGTTTTCGACGAAACCACTTTTGTTGGAACCGGAATGTCAAATTATTGCTAGGTTTCAATTTTCAGAATTTTTTGAATTAATTTGTGAGCGTAGCGAAATAAAATGTGTTTTGACTATTTACAGTTAAATTTGAACGCCTTAAAAATAGCCATTTTTCGAACAGTCTCAGAATTCGACGAAAATAATTTTGTTGGATTCGTATCGTCATAAGAAAGCTAAAAATATTTTTTTTAGAATTTTCTGAGGTCGTATGTGACCCCGGCACATTTAAATGTATGGTAGGAATTAAATAATTAATTTAATATTGTATTTTCAATTAAAACCGAAAATAAAACGTGTAGACATCAGAATTGGACATTGGGACATAGCCCATCGCGTTCAGAAGGCCTTAAAACGTTAAGATCGACAGTAAGCAGGCCCAAATCCGAGAAAGTTCAAAAATCCACTTTATTTCACGAAATTCGGAATTTAATATTAAAATAATATAAAAATCCGAAAACCCTAACCCTAACACTGTTCATGGCGGCCGCCGCCCAGAAAATGGAAGGCCAGAATTGCTCCAACTTCAAACGCTAATATCTCCCAATCCGTTCGTCGAAAATTTATGTATGACCTACCAAATCGAAGAGAATTCAGAGACCTTTCAATCTATACGGTTAAGATCGGATTTTGATGCACGGATTTCGCGAATTTTGGCCGAGAAGTCGCTGCGGTTTTCAGTGATTTGCGGGTGATTGGGGAGGCCGAACTTCAGGCGGTGGGTGGCGTAGGCGGCTCTTGGCATGGTGGTTCGTGTGGCGGTGTCTGATCGGCGGTTGGTGGTCCGTGGGGGGGTGCGACTAGAAGCTTGGACGGTGAAGGATGGTTCGGCCGTGAGAAACGACGTGCGTGAGGAAGAAGGGTCCGATTTTTTTTTTTTTATTATTTTATTATTTTAATATTTTAAATTATCCGATGTTTAAAAATTCATAACTCTCTCATACGAGGTCCGTTTGACAAACCGTAAATTGCGCTGGACTCGTCTTTCCGAGCTCTTCGCGATGGCGCAGACCACACCTGATTCTGAGACAGTTGATTTTCAGCCAAAATTTGGGGTGAGAGTACAAATTCTATTATTTATTTAATTATTAATTTATTTTCCCACATGAAAATAATTGTATGATGATGATGATTTAATTCTGAAATGTTTTGGGTGTATGAATTATCGATTGCTGCTTGTGGTGTGCTTATTGTTCGTGTTATGCTTAAATCCGTCTTTATATTGTATATGTTATTGAGTTTAAATTGCAGTTGGAAAATTAAATCTAAATTTAGATTTAAAACATATTTTATTCAAATCTAGACGTTCTAATTTATTTTATTTTAATGTCATTTTCATTCTTCTGAAATGAACAAAGAAATGGAACGACAAATAAAACTTTATTTTTATTTGTTGATGTTACAATGGAATTTGAACGACAAATAGAATATTACTTTTATTTGTTTGTTTACAATAGACTATGAACAACGAATAAAATATATTTCTTTTGTTCGCCTTAAAGGTTAACTAACAAAGTTCTCATTTTTGGTTGCATAAAAAGAAAACGAAAACTCTTAATTTTGTTGCATTAAAAGTTAACGAACAAGAATTCATATTTTTTGTCATTGAATAAAAAATGAAACAAGGATTCATATTTTTGTCATTGAATAAAGATGAAACAAAAATCCATACTTTTGTCATTGGAAAGGAAAAAAAGAAAGAAAGAAAAAAAGGAAATTTTCCTTTTATTTGAATTGATGTGAACTACCAATTCAATATTGAAAAAAAAGGATTGTGTTTTGTTTGCATTTCTCAAACAGAAATGTACGAAGGAATAAAAAGATTGTATTTTGTTTGCTTCCCTTGATGCGAACAAAATGACATAATATAGATTTACATTTAAAATAAAAAGAATTTTATTTTTCTTGCATTTCTCGATGCAAACAAAATGTTTGAATAAAAAGAGAATTATATTTTGTTTGCATCCCTTGACGCGAACAAAGTATTGAAATAAAGATTTACATTAAAATTTATATTTTTATTTGTGTTTTCAAGACACAAATGAACTTGAAACTTACTTTTTATTTTTATTGTATTTATTTACATTTCATAATGTAAATATCACTTGAAAATAAAACTTACCTTTTTATTTATATTTTATAATGTAAATATGACCTGAAAACTAAGACTTGTTTTATTATTTGCATATTATAATGCAAATGAGACTTGAAAACAAAACTTACATTTTTGTTAACATTTCATGATGTGAATATAACTTGATGATAAAGCTATTTTTATTATTTGCATACTACAATGAAAATAAAACTTGAAAAAAAAAAATTTACATTTTTATTTGCACTTTATAATACAAATATAACATTGAAAATAAAACTTACCTTTTCATTTGCATTTTATAATGCAAATACAACATAAGGATAGAACCTACCTTTTATATGCAATTTACAATGTAAAATAAAAAGTACATTTTTATATGTAATTAGAAAGGGGATTTGCAATAAAATTAAAAATTACATTCTTATATGTAATTTATGATGGGATATATAATTGTAAAATAAAGTTTACATTTTTATATGTAGTAAGAAATTGAAAATTCGCATTGATAATAAGATAACACTTTTGTAAAGATATTGCATTAGAATAAACAGATAATTTTTGTCGCTTTTTCTTTTAGAATCAAAAACATATTTTGTCACCTTTTCTTTTTAACATAAAAAGGGTCATTTTGTCGCTTCTTCTTTTTAACATTAAAAGAACATTTTTATGTCATGTTTCTTTTTAGCATTAAAGGAAGCATCTTTGTTGTTTTTCCTTTTAGTAATAAAAAGAACATTTTGCTTTCATTTCTTATGATAATATTTTATCGTCATTTTGAATGCGGTAAAAATTAGAATTGTTAATGTTGAATATTTTATCGTCATTTTGAATGCGGTAAAATTAGAATTGTTAATGTTGAATATTTTATCGTCATTTTGAATGCGGTAAAAATTAGAATTGTTAATGTTGAATATTTTATCGTCATTTTGAATGCGGTAAAAATAGAATTGTTAATGTTGAATATTTTATCGTCATTTTGAATGCGGTAAAAATTAGAATTGTTAATGTTGAATATTTTATCGTCATTTCGGATGCGGTGAAAATAGAATGGTTAATGTTGTCATTTTTATCGACATTTTTGGTGCGATAAAAATAGACAATGTTAGTGATTCATTTTTATCGACATTTTTGGTGCGATAAAAATAGACAATGTTAGTGATTCATTTTTATCGACATTTTGGTGCGATAAAGATAGACAATGTTAGTGATTCATTTTTATCGACATTTTTGGTGCGATAAAAATAGACAATGTTAGTGATTCATTTTTATCGGCATTTTTGATGCGATAAAAATAGCAATGTTAATGTTACATTTTTATCATCATTTTAGATGCAATAAAAAAAAAATATTTTTGTGTTACATTTTATTGTCTTTCTAGAGACAATAAAAAGAATAAAATTAAAGAATTACAATTTTATGTAAAATTGCTTTCATTAAAAAGAATAAATATAGAAGACGAGACTTTTGTTGTTAATAATAAAAAAAAATGAAATGGGAACATGTACATTTTGATGTAAATAAACAATAAAAAGGGAAAATTACATTTAAAATGTAAGTTAGAATAGAAAGGACATTTTGTTAAGTAAAAATGTAAATTACAATAAAAAGTATAGAAATAAAGATCACATTTTTATTGACCGTTTATAGGCAATAAAAGGACTGCAATTAAAAGAGGCATTTTTATCGTCGTGTTACATATTGTATAATACACTTCCATAGACAAGTTACCCGACTTGTGTATGTGATTGGGACGATAATTTTCACACATCGCCCAAGTGCACAAATTAGTTTATCATTTGCTTGATTGGTTGAAAACCCCACACGGGTGTTGGGATGAAAATTTACATACACTAATCCCAATATTAGTTGTATGTTGATCGTTAGATCGACGGGCTGTGATGAGCGTTATTATTTAATTTTAACGCTTACGCAGTGGAAAATTACACTTTGGATGTAATGGATGACTTGATGATTGTACTGTTATTGTCATATATATGATGTGTGTGAAATCCATATAATCCAAATTATATGGTAAATGTTTTGAGTCGCATTTCGATTCAAGTGTTCTTTTAAATAAGACTATTTTTACATTAGAAATCCTTTTTATATAAAGTATATATATATTTTAAAAAAAATATAGAATTTTAATTAAGTATATGTTAAAACAAGGAATATTTGTAGAAGATAAAGATTTGTAAAATAAAGAATACTTCTCATTTAGAATCTTTTATCTAAAGAATATTTTTATGATTATTTTAGAATATGTTTTTAAAGAGATTACTAGCATTTGCAATCATATTTTGTGATATGTAATAAATTGAGATGTGAAGTGGGTTTACCGTGGACGATGTTTTAAACGACATCTATCCTTTAATCCAATTTGCATTGAAATCATTATTTGGAACTTATAAATCTATTTTATAGAATTAAAAAGACATTTTCTATAAATCAAGTTTTTCAACTAATATGTTAAATAGGAATTAAGTGGAAATTCTATTGGTAATAATTGAGATGGGCTTCTGTAAAAGAAGACCGATATTATATATGGAGTTTAAGAGGCTTTGCCGTTATTCCATTTATACTATTAGTCTGATACAGAAATCTATCTCGATTATGTATTGATTGGATTTCTGTGGAATTCCATATTTTTAGAAATTGATTTATAGATTTTATTTTAAATATTTATCTTTGATAAAATTAATGAGAATCTTCTAAAACGAATATCTTATTAAAAGAATATTCTGAGTTGAGATGTGACGAAATGTGTGATTTTCCAACATTTGTTTAATCCCAAATTACGCAAGTTATTTAGAAAGACCGGGTTTAACCCATTCTGAATAATCAACACGACGATCAAGAGTCGAAGACGAAGACGATGATTGAAGACCGAAGATTTTCACATCGTTGGGATGATGATGACTAGTATCTTGAATTGGGATTGGCCTTCCAAGGCAAGGTATTTGGTAATGATCGTCCAAACGCATTTGGAGATCGACGGACACGATGTTTCGTTCAGACCCAGAACGAACTTATAAATGGATAGCATGCCTGACATTGAAATTTATTTCATGTAATTAAATCGGTTTTTATTTAATATATAAATGCATGGTGGCGGAGGATTTATTCCCTTGCTTAACACCCTTTTGTATGTTAAATAATTACCGATCGCATGATATGAGTTGTTGATGTGGCACGCCAAGTTGCAATTGAACAAAGCTTATTGTTGCAAAGCAGAGCCTTGTATGATGATCAAAGCATAGTCTGGTATGGACATAGCTTTGTGTAATACGTTACTTCGCGAGCCTCACACCCCGGTTGAGTCTAAAACGGAGTAAGGGAACGCAGGGAGTGCGCACGTTTCTTTCTAGCTAGAAGTGGTGTCGGTGCTTAAACTGGCTGACATTTTACTTATGTGGTTGTTGGATTTGAGGTACCTCAGGTATATTGGTCGTATTGTGGCCAATCAGAGATCCGTTAGGATCGGGAAACGTGTGTTCAGGAATAACTAATCCAGTCCATTGCACCAGTTGGACAGAGTACCAACACGGGGACGGACCGGCCCTGCAGGATCCAAGGGTTGGACAGAGTACCAATCCTGGGGCATTGCTAGAGTGTCTCGAATCGGTAAGGAATTCGCTCCTAGCCTTGACTCAGATGGAAACCCAAAATTTCCAATACGACATCACGCGGTTTTGATTGTATACCTATACATGGCGACATAGTGGGATGGGGCACTCATGCCGTCTAGGATTGATATATTTACTTTAATGTATTTCAAATTGGTTGCACACTATTATTATATACTACCGTGTTTATCGTATCAAGCATCTTTTGATCATTATAAGGTAAAACCCTATCCTCCGGTTTGCGTTGCATTGTGTGATGGGACTTGGGTCTTATAATGGTTTCATTTTTCTAAAAAGCATTGCGTTATTTTGACGATTTACTTTAGTCATGCACTGGCAATCCATAGGAGAAAACCCGTTCCGCGAAAGTGGCGTGGTCCTGTGATTAGCCTTATTATATTATATAGGTTAAGTAGAATTCTCACACCAGTCCCACGACTGACCTGTAGTTTGTTCACTTTGCAAACTCGGGTGCCCTCTTTCCACACGGGCAGTCGAGTAGCTTATTTGACAGATAGATAAAACAAGATCCTGGTTTGAAGATTGAAGCTGTGGCCATAGTGTTGATAGCCTTCCACCGAGATTAGTTCCGCTGCAATGTATTCATTTATTGTAATTTATTCTTCCGCTATAATTATTTTCCAATGTACTCTGATATGTATATTCTGTACTCTGATGTAACATTTATTATTGATGTTATAAAAGTCTGTGTTTTTGTTCTGATGTGTTGTATGCCCAAAGTTAAAGTATTCGTAGGTTTCCGCTTTTTGGATCAGACCTGTGTGGTTTATGGTCGATTCAAAGGGTGGGAATTTGCGGGTCTTTACAGTTGGTATCAGAGCTCAGGTTAGCTCAAATCTTTGGGGTACAACTCGTTAGAACTGAACGGAAGACTCATCAGAGATTGGATTAGTAATATCCAATAAGAATACTCATTAGAGATAGGATCAGCAGTATCCTAGAATGAGTAAACTCGTTAGAGATGGGGTTAGTAATGCCCTAGAACGAGTTAAGAGTTACGAATTTATAGTTAACGTATTTTTGATATTTATAATCTATTCTTTGAAATATGATTTTTATAAATGTAAAGTTATGTATACTTTGAAAAGATAATCAACCATTAAAAATTAAAATTAAGATAGTTAATTTTACAATTTTTAGATACGTTCCTTTTCGAGGACGAAAAGTTTTTAAGTGGGGGCGATTGTAACAACCCGCAAAATCAGGACCAATTTAAAATTTATTTTAGAAAATTTTAATGAGTTTTGACAATATAAAATAATTTATTTAAATAATAATGATCGCAAATTTGATTTAAATCGAAAGAAGAATGAATGATTTAATTTTAATTAACAAAAGAGTTAGAAATAGCGCGGTAGTTTGAAAAGTCAAACTTGAACTTTGACTGACCGTACTGGATGCAAAATTTAACGGATTTTAGTGAAACCAAAAATATTAGAATCTATTTAAAAATATCTTTCTAACGAATCTGAAAAATCGAAATTTCATAACGGAAATCAAAAGTTATGGCCAATTCAATTTTTAGAAAGGTCGTTGTAACGACCCGTATTTTCTGCCAATTTAATTGGATTATTTTAAATATTTTAATAATTTAAAATATTGGTTTGAGGTTGGATAATCGAATTTAACGCTTTTATTGTGAATATATTATATAAAATAAATAATAAATATTATTTTAATTTCCAAAATATGGGAAATTGTCGAAATTGAAATATACTGTGATCCGACAGTTCAAAGTGGTCAAATATTGTTTATGGGGGAATATTGGTGACAATTCGTTTTGAAAACGACGACGAATATAAATAGTTTATAATTTAATTAAATAACGAGCTGCAGCGGCGCGGCAGTTCGCGTTTTGGCGTTTTGAACTTCAATTGGTCGTACCGGGTTCAAAATAAGTCGGATTTCATCGAAACAAGAAACGTCCGGACCGGTTTGACGATATCTTTCCAATGGCAGAGAAAAATCCAGTTTTCGTCGTGTAGATTTTGTTTTATGTCCAAATAAAATTTTGGGAAAAGCAGCGCCAGAATTCCTTTTATATATATAGCGCTGAAGTTATATAAAATAACGATTTTTAAATATTTTACATATCGATTCGACTTGGAATTCAACCCGGGATATTTTTCCTTGGTAATACATCAAATTCTGGTCATGTATGGCCAACTGCAATATTTTGATATTATTATATTGAAGTATTTTAAAATTGGGTTATTTTATTCGAAACTGGTCAGTTAAAAAGGGACATTTTTCAAACGACCTCTGTTTTCGACGAAACAAATTTTGTTGGGACCGTAACAGTAAATTATTGCCAGATTTTCAAACGGCGCGTCAATCGGGGTTATTCTGTGAGCGTGGCAAAAGAAAATGCAAAATAAATCGATCAAATTGGACGTGTACAAACGCTATTTGAGCATACGAGCACGGAATTCGACGAAACAAGATTCGTTAGGACCGTATCATCAAAATATACTATGCCGTCCAGTTGCGTCATGAACGGGGTTCGTATGTGAGCGCAGCAGCAAATAAACGACGTTCGAAAACGCGATAGGCACGAAATAAAAATCGTCAGTCATTGTCAGACATCACATCGACTTAAAATAATATAAATTACAACTATATAAACCCCTTTCCATCAAACCCTAGCCTCCATTTCAGAATTCTTCATGTCATTTTGCAAAAAGGCCCTCAAACGCAAATCTGTTTATATCTTTTAATCCATGATGATTTTGCTATGGCAACCAAAGGCAATGTTGTAGATCCAGTCAAGATCTACCTCCACGAAAAAATCCAGCACCAACGGTCGCCTGAAGTGGCGGGAAAACGCGATGAACAGCGAAGACCTGTCTTTGTTCCTGGCTGAAATTCGAGCGCCTGGGTTGATTTGAGGTGGTGAGACCTTAGGGCTTTCGAAGAGGGGAGATAGACCTTTCATTTGGCACTGGTCTCGAGGCGTACGGTGGACTGTGGTGGTCGTGGTTGCGAGATGGACTGAGATGGTGATTTTTGGGTTCGTTTTGCTAGTCACGATGGGATTTGGCTCGATTCCGGCGACTGTGGCCTCGTTGGTGGTAGGCGCCTGAAGGAAATCGAAGAGGGGAGCGAGGCGCCAGGTTAGGCGATGGTCCGGTGGTCCACCATAGTCAGAGGCGTCGGGTTTTTCTGTTTGAACGGAGTTCGGTCGAAGCCAAAATTCGGTGGCGTTAGTTGATCTGGGGGCTCGGGATCATGGCCATTGGGGGCTCAGGTGACGGCGGTTCCGATGGTGAGGGTCTGGTGGCGTCCGGTCTCACGGTGGTGGCATTATTGGCTGAGGAACGGGTGGAAGTTCTGACCATGTTTAGTTGAAAAAGGGTACCAGGTTTCATCGGGTTTTTGTGTTTACAATTGAGGGAAAACGCGTTATGGGCAATGAAGGTGCTGACGTGGACTATCTTTATAACGGTAATGACTGGATTTAAGGTTAATTATTAATTAATTAATTAATTAATTAATAAACGTTAAATTTATACAAACTTTAAACCTCGATATCTAACTCATACGTTGACGGATTTCAGTGAAACTGGATCCGTTGGGATCGCAGGGACGAGACCTACGCGATGACACTGACTAGGAGTCAATCCGACACCATTGAAAATTCAGCTATTTTTGGACGAATGGTTCAAATTAAAAGCGACAAACACATCAACCGTTGACCAGAACAAACTCTGGTGAGTTAATTCTCACACCTTCTGGAATACTGTGATGTGGTAAAGTCACAGTTAAATATAATTTACAGTTAACAGTTTAAATTGGCTGATTGGATGTGATGGATGCAAGTTGCTTGTTGTGGGTTGTTGGTTGCAGTTATTTATATTCTGCAAATTGTTTAATTCGCATATTGTTATCAACTGACATCTGTGATGCAGAGAAGGACAGGTTGGAGGGATCCGACCGGATTCCTCAAATAAACTGTATTTTTGTTCGTGGTGCATATATATGAATTATTCACCTTGACTGACACCAAAACCTGTATGTATGTTGATGGTTGAATAAGTATTCACCTGTGTTGAGTTTAAAATCAACTGACAGTGTTGATTTGGTTATTGACAGTAAATTGTCTAAAAGTTATGATTTAACGTCGTTCGACTGTCAGGTGGATCAACGCAGAGTTAAAGTTATGAATTTATTTATAACTGAATTTAAGTTTTCCAACTATCTTATATAAGGTTTTTAAATTAAAATTTTACAAATGGATATATTAAATCATGTTTATAATAGGAATTACTTAAATGATTTAAACCAGTTAAAACAGAAGGATAAAGAGTTTACCAGGGATTGGTAAGGTAGAATAATTGTATTTTTATAATTAAATAGGGCTTTAAATTAATTAAGTTATTTAATTAATTTAAGAAGGGAAATGACAAATGACATCAGTTAATAGTTAACTGAGAGGTACGGTCGACAAAGTTCAACTGTTTTGAATCCAAAGTGATAACTGAATTTATTTGGTTTAAATTGTCTGGATAGTCGTTAAACTTAACGAATAGTGTAAATGTGAGAAAATTCCCGATTAACTAAATTAAGGAATTTTGAGATATTTGGTGTAAATGGAATTAACTTTTATTGGGAAGCGTGTAAAAGAAATAATTATCCTATTTTTAATAGATAGCAAGGTTAACTGATTTAATATAGTTAATATAAATAATTGAAAGTGATGATTTTTGAATTGGATGCCAAGTAAGGGATAATTAACTTGCGACAAGTGTGGTCAAGGGATTTTAAAGGGGTTCATAACCCAAGCGGTAAAACGAGATTGGAAAATGAATTTGGCATGTAAATATAGTAATCTTAAATAAAGTTTTCTTAATTATCGAAACAAGTGAAATAATGTCGAGTGAGAACCACAATTAGTGAATATTTACTTAATTAAAGTAATTAAGTAAGAAGATTTTTGAGCAAGGATTTCAAATACCAGGAAAGGGATATCAAACCAAATTTGAAACAAGATGGTAAACGAGATTTGAATATCGGTGGTTAAGTGACGAACTGATATTATTCTGAGATAAGAACGAGTTGATCAAGGTCTGAGAGGTAACTAAAATACCCCAACTTGGTTGGCTTCACTATTATCGAGGAATGATATTAGTTTGGGAAGTAAGTGAATATGTCGAGATTGGATTTAGCCTACACAAGGAATATCGAACTCTAATGTCAGATTTTGGGAAAAATAAATAATATTGTCATATTAGTTTCGAAGGATATAAATGTCAAATTATGTTAAACATTTGTTATTCAATTAGAGTTGATCGAATATAGTTAGAGTTAGTCAAACAAAGTTATCTAGGAAAAAGTTTCCATCGTGTACGACTGCTAGCGTAATTTGCAGGGCAGCAGATAGCCTACGGCGGTCGGATGTTTCCTGAGGGAATCAGGCGTAACCATTGTGATCGCTGCGATCTAGAGTCGAGCGAATGGAGTTAAGTCGAGTATTAGTTAATAGAAGCAATCAAGTCAAGTTTGTCAAGTTAAATAAGTCGAGTCAGTCAAGTTAGAGTTAATCAATCAAAGTAAATCAATTAAAGTTAGTAAAAAGGGAATTTGGTTAAATATAATTTAAAAGAGGTCGAGTTGTGCCAAGTACTGAATCAGAAAACTTGTTGTGTTCACACTATTGTTATTTGATAGTTAAAACACCGACTATCAAACCAGACTAATACGATTGTTGGTTCGGAAAGTCCGGGATCGAATTATATTCGAAACCATTCCGACCATCGAATACGTGAAGACGTCGATTGAAGACGGAGCAAGTGAAGACCGTGGATCTTCATAAGCGGAAGGACTACTTGTTGAATTTCTCTGGCCTGCAGCCAGAGTTATTTTGATTTGTGATTCTGTCGTGGTTGAAATCCACGGGTTGCAAGGACTTCTCGCTACTGATTCATGGGGTGATTCCTATATGAGATGCAGTAGGAGAGTACCTTCGGTTCATCCTGTTCCTGGATGACTTGTATGGACGGATGTCTGACAGAGTATTTCCAAAGGAATTACATGCGTTGATTTCTCCAAACGTACGATAGTTGACGGCGGAGAAATGGTTATTCTCTAGCCAGATAGCTAGAGTATGTTTGTGGACGTCAATCAAGTGTGATCTGGCGGATCTGACGATGTGGCATTCAAAGTGAATGATGACCAGATGTTCTAGAGATAAAGTTCTAGCCTCAAGCCTCATCAACTGGGAAATGACAAAAATCGGGCAGGCAGCATGGCTATGTGGGTCGCTCCCATTAGGATGTATGATCACATATCTAGAGAAATTCCTATTGCTTCTTTATCTATTCGATGCTGACCCTATTCGGGTGGCGGTTGCTGATCCCAACCGTCGGTGATATACATTCGATACACTCAAGCGAAATGAGTGGTCGGTCATGTGAGGGCCGGGTTGCAAGACGTTCTTGTTGAACCCAGTGTATTCGCCTCTAGAGATACATGTTCGGAAGGTGGACCCATACCTTGTCAAGTTGGAATCCAATATCCAATAAGCGCCCTCGGTTTTCGATTGTATACTATATATGTGGAGCGTGAGATGCAAGCGTTCCTCTAGATTGCTAATTACTTGTAATTAGACATTATGATAATATCAGATCAAAGTATGATTTCAAACAAAATGGTTTGGGTTATAGTAAGGTAAAAACCGTCCGTGTTTATGTGTGGGCTGGTCTTACTATTATCCTTTTGTTTCGAAAAGGGATTTCCAAAGTTAAACAGGTGTGTGTGTAAACAAGTGTGTGTTATGTGAATTTATCACTGATAGTATTCCAGGCTGACCCGGTGTATTTTGTTTTAAATCAAATGTGCTCGGGTCAGACCGAGTATGTTCCAGGTTAGGTTTCACTTGGAGTTTCAGGAGCTGGAAGCAGGCGGCTTCACCGCTAGCTATTCAAAGTTATTATTCCGCTGCGACTGATGTATGTGTACTCTGATGATTGGTATGTATATACAGTTTTTGTATAAAGAGATTTGATATTATATTTTATTCGTTCCGCTGTGAGATTCTGATGTGTTCTTCTTCTTTCTTCTATTCTAATACTTCTTTCTTTCTTTCCTCACCCTCTAAATTCTTTCTCATGACAATCTGGGGGTTCGATACTTGGGTTTTTGGCAAGTGATACGGGTTTATGTATTGTTGTCGAGAACCCGATTGTCGTTCTTTTTTCTCGGGTCGTTACAGTGGTATCAGAGCTATTGGTTTAATGATTAACCTTGGCTCTGTGGTGTGACTCAATAGAGATGGGGTTAGCAGTACCCTAAATTGAGTTTGAGTAGATATACGAGAGAGCGTATTTGTAATTTGATATAAAATTATTTTAATGATTATTTTTGCCCAATTTTATTTTATAATAAAATAAAGGTAAAAGTTATTATAGTATGGGCAATCATCTTGATTGGTTAATATTGGTTGTATGATATGTTTGTGGTGTATGGTTGATTGCTTGAATATAACCTGAACTTGAAATAGATAGACTTGGTTGAAAAACCAAAGATGAAATAAACAAGTTGGGTAATCAATCCAAATTTAACAGATCTGAATGGATAATTTAAGAAATAAGCGAAGTGATATAAATAATTATAATCTCGTGTGGGTTGAACTGTGTATATAATTGGTTGGTGTGGAATGATATGGATGTATCGAACATAATTGACATTTGTTGATAACTGATAAGTTTGTTTGAGTTGAGGACAGGTGTAAAGTGCCAGTTCAGCTTTAAACCCAACCAAAGGAGAAATTCTGGAGTTATTTGAATCCAGTTGAGTAGAGTTGCAAAATCAATTAAGCAGGCTCGAATAAATATATCGCTTATTGCATAACATCGCTCGCCAAAAGGTACGCTTACGAAAATATGAAGTTTTGAATTTTGTTTGGATTTTGGGATTTGATTTTGAATTTTCCGACCATGAGAGTCGATGTATACATATTTCTTGATCCTGCGATATTGCAGATGTCCCTCCGTACAGGGGAGACTCTGCCAAAATTTTCCCAGAATTTAAGGAGTTAGGAAAATTTTGGGAAATTCTTTTGCTTGAAATAAATTGGTTTTAAAACCAATAGGGTCAGTTTGAAAATAAATTCGAGTTTAAAATTTTATTATTTTTGAAAAGATAATAATAGACGACATTTCTTCTACTTAGCAATTTCGAGGACGAAATTATTTTAAGGGGGAAGGAATGTAACGACCCGTATTTTCTGCCAATTTAATTGGATTATTTTAAATATTTTAATAATTTAAAATATTGGTTTGAGGTTGGATAATCGAATTTAACGCTTTTATTGTGAATATATTATATAAAATAAATAATAAATATTATTTTAATTTCCAAAATATGGGAAATTGTCGAAATTGAAATATACTGTGATCCGACAGTTTAAAGTGGTCAAATATTGTTTATGGGGGAATATTGGTGACAATTCGTTTTGAAAACGACGACGAATATAAATAGTTTATAATTTAATTAAATAACGAGCTGCAGCGGCGCGGCAGTTCGCGTTTTGGCGTTTTGAACTTCAATTGGTCGTACCGGGTTCAAAATAAGTCGGATTTCATCGAAACAAGAAACGTCCGGACCGGTTTGACGATATCTTTCCAATGGCAGAGAAAAATCCAGTTTTCGTCGTGTAGATTTTGTTTTATGTCCAAATCAAATTTTGGGAAAAGCAGCGCCAGAATTCCTTTTATATATATAGCGCTGAAGTTATATAAAATAACGATTTTTAAATATTTTACATATCGATTCGACTTGGAATTCAACCCGGGATATTTTTCCTTGGTAATACATCAAATTCTGGTCATGTATGGCCAACTGCAATATTTTGATATTATTATATTGAAGTATTTTAAAATTGGGTTATTTTATTCGAAACTGGTCAGTTAAAAAGGGACATTTTTCAAACGACCTCTGTTTTCGACGAAACAAATTTTGTTGGGACCGTAACAGTAAATTATTGCCAGATTTTCAAACGGCGCGTCAATCGGGGTTATTCTGTGAGCGTGGCAAAAGAAAATGCAAAATAAATCGATCAAATTGGACGTGTACAAACGCTATTTGAGCATACGAGCACGGAATTCGACGAAACAAGATTCGTTAGGACCGTATCATCAAAATATACTATGCCGTCCAGTTGCGTCATGAACGGGGTTCGTATGTGAGCGCAGCAGCAAATAAACGACGTTCGAAAACGCGATAGGCACGAAATAAAAATCGTCAGTCATTGTCAGACATCACATCGACTTAAAATAATATAAATTACAACTATATAAACCCCTTTCCATCAAACCCTAGCCTCCATTTCAGAATTCTTCATGTCATTTTGCAAAAAGGCCCTCAAACGCAAATCTGTTTATATCTTTTAATCCATGATGATTTTGCTATGGCAACCAAAGGCAATGTTGTAGATCCAGTCAAGATCTACCTCCACGAAAAAATCCAGCACCAACGGTCGCCTGAAGTGGCGGGAAAACGCGATGAACAGCGAAGACCTGTCTTTGTTCCTGGCTGAAATTCGAGCGTCTGGGTTGATTTGAGGTGGTGAGACCTTAGGGCTTTCGAAGAGGGGAGATAGACCTTTCATTTGGCACTGGTCTCGAGGCGTACGGTGGACTGTGGTGGTCGTGGTTGCGAGATGGACTGAGATGGTGATTTTTGGGTTCGTTTTGCTAGTCACGATGGGATTTGGCTCGATTCCGGCGACTGTGGCCTCGTTGGTGGTAGGCGCCTGAAGGAAATCGAAGAGGGGAGCGAGGCGCCAGGTTAGGCGATGGTCCGGTGGTCCACCATAGTCAGAGGCGTCGGGTTTTTCTGTTTGAACGGAGTTCGGTCGAAGCCAAAATTCGGTGGCGTTAGTTGATCT
Source organism: Allium sativum (assembly GCA_030737875.1). Lineage (NCBI taxonomy): Eukaryota > Viridiplantae > Streptophyta > Magnoliopsida > Asparagales > Amaryllidaceae > Allium > Allium sativum. The sequence continues at coordinate 174,427,004 of CM060913.1, read as the reverse complement.
GGGGGCTCGGGATCATGGCCATTGGGGGCTCAGGTGACGGCGGTTCCGATGGTGAGGGTCTGGTGGCGTCCGGTCTCACGGTGGTGGCATTATTGGCTGAGGAACGGGTGGAAGTTCTGACCATGTTTAGTTGAAAAAGGGTACCAGGTTTCATCGGGTTTTTGTGTTTACAATTGAGGGAAAACGCGTTATGGGCAATGAAGGTGCTGACGTGGACTATCTTTATAACGGTAATGACTGGATTTAAGGTTAATTATTAATTAATTAATTAATAAACGTTAAATTTATACAAACTTTAAACCTCGATATCTAACTCATACGTTGACGGATTTCAGTGAAACTGGATCCGTTGGGATCGCAGGGACGAGACCTACGCGATGACACTGACTAGGAGTCAATCCGACACCATTGAAAATTCAGCTTTTTTTGGACGAATGGTTCAAATTAAAAGCGACAAACATATCAACCGTTGACCAGAACAAACTCTGGTGAGTTAATTCTCACACCTTCTGGAATACTGTGATGTGGTAAAGTCACAGTTAAATATAATTTACAGTTAACAGTTTAAATTGGCTGATTGGATGTGATGGATGCAAGTTGCTTGTTGTGGGTTGATGGTTGCAGTTATTTATATTCTGCAAATTGTTTAATTCGCATATTGTTATCAACTGACATCTGTGATGCAGAGAAGGACAGGTTGGAGGGATCCGACCGGATTCCTCAAATAAACTGTATTTTTGTTCGTGGTGCATATATATGAATTATTCACCTTGACTGACACCAAAACCTGTATGTATGTTGATGGTTGAATAAGTATTCACCTGTGTTGAGTTTAAAATCAACTGACAGTGTTGATTTGGTTATTGACAGTAAATTGTCTAAAAGTTATGATTTAACGTCGTTCGACTGTCAGGTGGATCAACGCAGAGTTAAAGTTATGAATTTATTTATAACTGAATTTAAGTTTTCCAACTATCTTATATAAGGTTTTTAAATTAAAATTTTACAAATGGATATATTAAATCATGTTTATAATAGGAATTACTTAAATGATTTAAACCAGTTAAAACAGAAGGATAAAGAGTTTACCAGGGATTGGTAAGGTAGAATAATTGTATTTTTATAATTAAATAGGGCTTTAAATTAATTAAGTTATTTAATTAATTTAAGAAGGGAAATGACAAATGACATCAGTTAATAGTTAACTGAGAGGTACGGTCGACAAAGTTCAACTGTTTTGAATCCAAAGTGATAACTGAATTTATTTGGTTTAAATTGTCTGGATAGTCGTTAAACTTAACGAATAGTGTAAATGTGAGAAAATTCCCGATTAACTAAATTAAGGAATTTTGAGATATTTGGTGTAAATGGAATTAACTTTTATTGGGAAGCGTGTAAAAGAAATAATTATCCTATTTTTAATAGATAGCAAGGTTAACTGATTTAATATAGTTAATATAAATAATTGAAAGTGATGATTTTTGAATTGGATGCCAAGTAAGGGATAATTAACTTGCGACAAGTGTGGTCAAGGGATTTTAAAGGGGTTCATAACCCAAGCGGTAAAACGAGATTGGAAAATGAATTTGGCATGTAAATATAGTAATCTTAAATAAAGTTTTCTTAATTATCGAAACAAGTGAAATAATGTCGAGTGAGAACCACAGTTAGTGAATATTTACTTAATTAAAGTAATTAAGTAAGAAGATTTTTGAGCAAGGATTTCAAATACCAGGAAAGGGATATCAAACCAAATTTGAAACAAGATGGTAAACGAGATTTGAATATCGGTGGTTAAGTGACGAACTGATATTATTCTGAGATAAGAACGAGTTGATCAAGGTCTGAGAGGTAACTAAAATACCCCAACTTGGTTGGCTTCACTATTATCGAGGAATGATATTAGTTTGGGAAGTAAGTGAATATGTCGAGATTGGATTTAGCCTACACAAGGAATATCGAACTCTAATGTCAGATTTTGGGAAAAATAAATAATATTGTCATATTAGTTTCGAAGGATATAAATGTCAAATTATGTTAAACATTTGTTATTCAATTAGAGTTGATCGAATATAGTTAGAGTTAGTCAAACAAAGTTATCTAGGAAAAAGTTTCCATCGTGTACGACTGCTAGCGTAATTTGCAGGGCAGCAGATAGCCTACGGCGGTCGGATGTTTCCTGAGGGAATCAGGCGTAACCATTGTGATCGCTGCGATCTAGAGTCGAGCGAATGGAGTTAAGTCGAGTATTAGTTAATAGAAGCAATCAAGTCAAGTTTGTCGAGTTAAATAAGTCGAGTCAGTCAAGTTAGAGTTAATCAATCAAAGTAAATCAATTAAAGTTAGTAAAAAGGGAATTTGGTTAAATATAATTTAAAAGAGGTCGAGTTGTGCCAAGTACTGAATCAGAAAACTTGTTGTGTTCACACTATTGTTATTTGATAGTTAAAACACCGACTATCAAACCAGACTAATACGATTGTTGGTTCGGAAAGTCCGGGATCGAATTATATTCGAAACCATTCCGACCATCGAATACGTGAAGACGTCGATTGAAGACGGAGCAAGTGAAGACCGTGGATCTTCATAAGCGGAAGGACTACTTGTTGAATTTCTCTGGCCTGCAGCCAGAGTTATTTTGATTTGTGATTCTGTCGTGGTTGAAATCCACGGGTTGCAAGGACTTCTCGCTACTGATTCATGGGGTGATTCCTATATGAGATGCAGTAGGAGAGTACCTTCGGTTCATCCTGTTCCTGGATGACTTGTATGGACGGATGTCTGACAGAGTATTTCCAAAGGAATTACATGCGTTGATTTCTCCAAACGTACGATAGTTGACGGCGGAGAAATGGTTATTCTCTAGCCAGATAGCTAGAGTATGTTTGTGGACGTCAATCAAGTGTGATCTGGCGGATCTGACGATGTGGCATTCAAAGTGAATGATGACCAGATGTTCTAGAGATAAAGTTCTAGCCTCAAGCCTCATCAACTGGGAAATGACAAAAATCGGGCAGGCAGCATGGCTATGTGGGTCGCTCCCATTAGGATGTATGATCACCTATCTAGAGAAATTCCTATTGCTTCTTTATCTATTCGATGCTGACCCTATTCGGGTGGCGGTTGCTGATCCCAACCGTCGGTGATATACATTCGATACACTCAAGCGAAATGAGTGGTCGGTCATGTGAGGGCCGGGTTGCAAGACGTTCTTGTTGAACCCAGTGTATTCGCCTCTAGAGATACATGTTCGGAAGGTGGACCCATACCTTGTCAAGTTGGAATCCAATATCCAATAAGCGCCCTCGGTTTTCGATTGTATACTATATATGTGGAGCGTGAGATGCAAGCGTTCCTCTAGATTGCTAATTACTTGTAATTAGACATTATGATAATATCAGATCAAAGTATGATTTCAAACAAAATGGTTTGGGTTATAGTAAGGTAAAAACCGTCCGTGTTTATGTGTGGGCTGGTCTTACTATTATCCTTTTGTTTCGAAAAGGGATTTCCAAAGTTAAACAGGTGTGTGTGTAAACAAGTGTGTGTTATGTGAATTTATCACTGATAGTATTCCAGGCTGACCCGGTGTATTTTGTTTTAAATCAAATGTGCTCGGGTCAGACCGAGTATGTTCCAGGTTAGGTTTCACTTGGAGTTTCAGGAGCTGGAAGCAGGCGGCTTCACCGCTAGCTATTCAAAGTTATTATTCCGCTGCGACTGATGTATGTGTACTCTGATGATTGGTATGTATATACAGTTTTTGTATAAAGAGATTTGATATTATATTTTATTCGTTCCGCTGTGAGATTCTGATGTGTTCTTCTTCTTTCTTCTATTCTAATACTTCTTTCTTTCTTTCCTCACCCTCTAAATTCTTTCTCATGACAATCTGGGGGTTCGATACTTGGGTTTTTGGCAAGTGATACGGGTTTATGTATTGTTGTCGAGAACCCGATTGTCGTTCTTTTCCCCGGGTCGTTACAGTCGTTGTAGAATATATAGGGCCCGAAAGGCTACTTTTCACATATATAGGAATTGGGACTCGAAACCACTTCCATTGAGTTCGGAATGACGTTTCTACATTGAAAAACAGTAAACACTTATATATTTTGAGTTTCGGGAATTATTTGTTTAAAATTGTATTTTTAATATTAAATATATTGGCCTTAAAAATAGTCATTTTTCAAACGACCTCCGTTTTCGACGAAACCACTTTTGTTGGAACCGGAATGTCAAATTATTGCTAGGTTTCAATTTTCAGAATTTTTTGAATTAATTTGTGAGCGTAGCGAAATAAAATGTGTTTTGACTATTTACAGTTAAATTTGAACGCCTTAAAAATAGCCATTTTTCGAACAGTCTCAGAATTCGACGAAAATAATTTTGTTGGATTCGTATCGTCATAAGAAAGCTAAAAATATTTTTTTTAGAATTTTCTGAGGTCGTATGTGACCCCGGCACATTTAAATGTATGGTAGGAATTAAATAATTAATTTAATATTGTATTTTCAATTAAAACCGAAAATAAAACGTGTAGACATCAGAATTGGACATTGGGACATAGCCCATCGCGTTCAGAAGGCCTTAAAACGTTAAGATCGACAGTAAGCAGGCCCAAATCCGAGAAAGTTCAAAAATCCACTTTATTTCACGAAATTCGGAATTTAATATTAAAATAATATAAAAATCCGAAAACCCTAACCCTAACACTGTTCATGGCGGCCGCCGCCCAGAAAATGGAAGGCCAGAATTGCTCCAACTTCAAACGCTAATATCTCCCAATCCGTTCGTCGAAAATTTATGTATGACCTACCAAATCGAAGAGAATTCAGAGACCTTTCAATCTATACGGTTAAGATCGGATTTTGATGCACGGATTTCGCGAATTTTGGCCGAGAAGTCGCTGCGGTTTTCAGTGATTTGCGGGTGATTGGGGAGGCCGAACTTCAGGCGGTGGGTGGCGTAGGCGGCTCTTGGCATGGTGGTTCGTGTGGCGGTGTCTGATCGGCGGTTGGTGGTCCGTGGGGGGGTGCGACTAGAAGCTTGGACGGTGAAGGATGGTTCGGCCGTGAGAAACGACGTGCGTGAGGAAAAAGGGTCCGATTATTTTTTTTTTATTATTTTATTATTTTAATATTTTAAATTATCCGATGTTTAAAAATTCATAACTCTCTCATACGAGGTCCGTTTGACAAACCGTAAATTGCGCTGGACTCGTCTTTCCGAGCTCTTCGCGATGGCGCAGACCACACCTGATTCTGAGACAGTTGATTTTCAGCCAAAATTTGGGGTGAGAGTTCAAATTCTATTATTTATTTAATTATTAATTTATTTTCCCACATGAAAATAATTGTATGATGATGATGATTTAATTCTGAAATGTTTTGGGTGTATGAATTATCGATTGCTGCTTGTGGTGTGCTTATTGTTCGTGTTATGCTTAAATCCGTCTTTATATTGTATATGTTATTGAGTTTAAATTGCAGTTGGAAAATTAAATCTAAATTTAGATTTAAAACATATTTTATTCAAATCTAGACGTTCTAATTTATTTTATTTTAATGTCATTTTCATTCTTCTGAAATGAACAAAGAAATGGAACGACAAATAAAACTTTATTTTTATTTGTTGATGTTACAATGGAATTTGAACGACAAATAGAATATTACTTTTATTTGTTTGTTTACAATAGACTATGAACAACGAATAAAATATATTTCTTTTGTTCGCCTTAAAGGTTAACTAACAAAGTTCTCATTTTTGGTTGCATAAAAAGAAAACGAAAACTCTTAATTTTGTTGCATTAAAAGTTAACGAACAAGAATTCATATTTTTTGTCATTGAATAAAAAATGAAACAAGGATTCATATTTTTGTCATTGAATAAAGATGAAACAAAAATCCATACTTTTGTCATTGGAAAGGAAAAAAAGAAAGAAAGAAAAAAAGGAAATTTTCCTTTTATTTGAATTGATGTGAACTACCAATTCAATATTGAAAAAAAAGGATTGTGTTTTGTTTGCATTTCTCAAACAGAAATGTACGAAGGAATAAAAAGATTGTATTTTGTTTGCTTCCCTTGATGCGAACAAAATGACAAAATATAGATTTACATTTAAAATAAAAAGAATTTTATTTTTCTTGCATTTCTCGATGCAAACAAAATGTTTGAATAAAAAGAGAATTATATTTTGTTTGCATCCCTTGACGCGAACAAAGTATTGAAATAAAGATTTACATTAAAATTTATATTTTTATTTGTGTTTTCAAGACACAAATGAACTTGAAACTTACTTTTTATTTTTATTGTATTTATTTACATTTCATAATGTAAATATCACTTGAAAATAAAACTTACCTTTTTATTTATATTTTATAATGTAAATATGACCTGAAAACTAAGACTTGTTTTATTATTTGCATATTATAATGCAAATGAGACTTGAAAACAAAACTTACATTTTTGTTAACATTTCATGATGTGAATATAACTTGATGATAAAGCTATTTTTATTATTTGCATACTATAATGAAAATAAAACTTGAAAAAAAAAAATTTACATTTTTATTTGCACTTTATAATACAAATATAACATTGAAAATAAAACTTACCTTTTCATTTGCATTTTATAATGCAAATACAACATAAGGATAGAACCTACCTTTTATATGCAATTTACAATGTAAAATAAAAAGTACATTTTTATATGTAATTAGAAAGGGGATTTGCAATAAAATTAAAAATTACATTCTTATATGTAATTTATGATGGGATATATAATTGTAAAATAAAGTTTACATTTTTATATGTAGTAAGAAATTGAAAATTCGCATTGATAATAAGATAACACTTTTATAAAGATATTGCATTAGAATAAACAGATAATTTTTGTCGCTTTTTCTTTTAGAATCAAAAACATATTTTGTCACCTTTTCTTTTTAACATAAAAAGGGTCATTTTGTCGCTTCTTCTTTTTAACATTAAAAGAACATTTTTATGTCATGTTTCTTTTTAGCATTAAAGGAAGCATCTTTGTTGTTTTTCCTTTTAGTAATAAAAAGAACATTTTGCTTTCATTTCTTATGATAATATTTTATCGTCATTTTGAATGCGGTAAAAATTAGAATTGTTAATGTTGAATATTTTATCGTCATTTTGAATGCGGTAAAATTAGAATTGTTAATGTTGAATATTTTATCGTCATTTTGAATGCGGTAAAAATTAGAATTGTTAATGTTGAATATTTTATCGTCATTTTGAATGCGGTAAAAATAGAATTGTTAATGTTGAATATTTTATCGTCATTTTGAATGCGGTAAAAATTAGAATTGTTAATGTTGAATATTTTATCGTCATTTCGGATGCGGTGAAAATAGAATGGTTAATGTTGTCATTTTTATCGACATTTTTGGTGCGATAAAAATAGACAATGTTAGTGATTCATTTTTATCGACATTTTTGGTGCGATAAAAATAGACAATGTTAGTGATTCATTTTTATCGACATTTTGGTGCGATAAAGATAGACAATGTTAGTGATTCATTTTTATCGACATTTTTGGTGCGATAAAAATAGACAATGTTAGTGATTCATTTTTATCGGCATTTTTGATGCGATAAAAATAGCAATGTTAATGTTACATTTTTATCATCATTTTAGATGCAATAAAAAAAATATATTTTTGTGTTACATTTTATTGTCTTTCTAGAGACAATAAAAAGAATAAAATTAAAGAATTACAATTTTATGTAAAATTGCTTTCATTGAAAAGAATAAATATAGAAGACGAGACTTTTGTTGTTAATAATAAAAAAAATGAAATGGGAACATGTACATTTTGATGTAAATAAACAATAAAAAGGGAAAATTACATTCAAAATGTAAGTTAGAATAGAAAGGACATTTTGTTAAGTAAAAATGTAAATTACAATAAAAAGTATAGAAATAAAGATCACATTTTTATTGACCGTTTATAGGCAATAAAAGGAATGCAATTAAAAGAGGCATTTTTATCGTCGTGTTACATATTGTATAATACACTTCCATAGACAAGTTACCCGACTTGTGTATGTGATTGGGACGATAATTTTCACACATCGCCCAAGTGCACAAATTAGTTTATCATTTGCTTGATTGGTTGAAAACCCCACACGGGTGTTGGGATGAAAATTTACATACACTAATCCCAATATTAGTTGTATGTTGATCGTTAGATCGACGGGCTGTGATGAGCGTTATTATTTAATTTTAACGCTTACACAGTGGAAAATTACACTTTGGATGTAATGGATGACTTGATGATTGTACTGTTATTGTCATATATATGATGTGTGTGAAATCCATATAATCCAAATTATATGGTAAATGTTTTGAGTCGCATTTCGATTCAAGTGTTCTTTTAAATAAGACTATTTTTACATTAGAAATCCTTTTTATATAAAGTATATATATATTTTAAAAAAATATAGAATTTTAATTAAGTATATGTTAAAACAAGGAATATTTGTAGAAGATAAAGATTTGTAAAATAAAGAATACTTCTCATTTAGAATCTTTTATCTAAAGAATATTTTTATGATTATTTTAGAATATGTTTTTAAAGAGATTACTAGCATTTGCAATCATATTTTGTGATATGTAATAAATTGAGATGTGAAGTGGGTTTACCGTGGACGATGTTTTAAACGACATCTATCCTTTAATCCAATTTGCATTGAAATCATTATTTGGAACTTATAAATCTATTTTATAGAATTAAAAAGACATTTTCTATAAATCAAGTTTTTCAACTAATATATTAAATAGGAATTAAGTGGAAATTCTATTGGTAATAATTGAGATGGGCTTCTGTAAAAGAAGACCGATATTATATATGGAGTTTAAGAGGCTTTGCCGTTATTCCATTTATACTATTAGTCTGATACAGAAATCTATCTCGATTATGTATTGATTGGATTTCTGTGGAATTCCATATTTTTAGAAATTGATTTATAGATTTTATTTTAAATATTTATCTTTGATAAAATTAATGAGAATCTTCTAAAACGAATATCTTATTAAAAGAATATTCTGAGTTGAGATGTGACGAAATGTGTGATTTTCCAACATTTGTTTAATCCCAAATTACGCAAGTTATTTAGAAAGACCGGGTTTAACCCATTCTGAATAATCAACACGACGATCAAGAGTCGAAGACGAAGACGATGATTGAAGACCGAAGATTTTCACATCGTTGGGATGATGATGACTAGTATCTTGAATTGGGATTGGCCTTCCAAGGCAAGGTATTTGGTAATGATCGTCCAAACGCATTTGGAGATCGACGGACACGATGTTTCGTTCAGACCCAGAACGAACTTATAAATGGATAGCATGCCTGACATTGAAATTTATTTCATGTAATTAAATCGGTTTTTATTTAATATATAAATGCATGGTGGCGGAGGATTTATTCTCTTGCTTAACACCCTTTTGTATGTTAAATAATTACCGATCGCATGATATGAGTTGTTGATGTGGCACGCCAAGTTGCAATTGAACAAAGCTTATTGTTGCAAAGCAGAGCCTTGTATGATGATCAAAGCATAGTCTGGTATGGACATAGCTTTGTGTAATACGTTACTTCGCGAGCCTCACACCCCGGTTGAGTCTAAAACGGAGTAAGGGAACGCAGGGAGTGCGCACGTTTCTTTCTAGCTAGAAGTGGTGTCGGTGCTTAAACTGGCTGACATTTTACTTATGTGGTTGTTGAATTTGAGGTACCTCAGGTATATTGGTTGTATTGTGGCCAATCAGAGATCCGTTAGGATCGGGAAACGTGTGTTCAGGAATAACTAATCCAGTCCATTGCACCAGTTGGACAGAGTACCAACACGGGGACGGACCGGCCCTGCAGGATCCAAGGGTTGGACAGAGTACCAATCCTGGGGCATTGCTAGAGTGTCTCGAATCGGTAAGGAATTCGCTCCTAGCCTTGACTCAGATGGAAACCCAAAATTTCCAATACGACATCACGCGGTTTTGATTGTATACCTATACATGGCGACATAGTGGGATGGGGCACTCATGCCGTCTAGGATTGATATATTTACTTTAATGTATTTCAAATTGGTTGCACACTATTATTATATACTACCGTGTTTATCGTATCAAGCATCTTTTGATCATTATAAGGTAAAACCCTATCCTCCGGTTTGCGTTGCATTGTGTGATGGGACTTGGGTCTTATAATGGTTTCATTTTTCTAAAAAGCATTGCGTTATTTTGACGATTTACTTTAGTCATGCACTGGCAATCCATAGGAGAAAACCCGTTCCGCGAAAGTGGCGTGGTCCTGTGATTAGCCTTATTATATTATATAGGTTAAGTAGAATTCTCACACCAGTCCCACGACTGACCTGTAGTTTGTTCACTTTGCAAACTCGGGTGCCCTCTTTCCACACGGGCAGTCGAGTAGCTTATTTGACAGATAGATAAAACAAGATCCTGGTTTGAAGATTGAAGCTGTGGCCATAGTGTTGATAGCCTTCCACCGAGATTAGTTCCGCTGCAATGTATTCATTTATTGTAATTTATTCTTCCGCTATAATTATTTTCCAATGTACTCTGATATGTATATTCTGTACTCTGATGTAACATTTATTATTGATGTTATAAAAGTCTGTGTTTTTGTTCTGATGTGTTGTATGCCCAATGTTAAAGTATTCGTAGGTTTCCGCTTTTTGGATCAGACCTGTGTGGTTTATGGTCGATTCAAAGGGTGGGAATTTGCGGGTCTTTACATAATTCCTATGTCTTTTTATCGATATTATCTCACTTCCAATTAGTTCGGGCAATTTGGGATGCTCTTCAACGCTGATTCAATATAGATCTGGAAGAAATGAAACCACTATGTGGTTTGAAGCCATATGGAATCTTCGTATCCCTTTCCTTATGTAAGTCTTCCACTATTTTAGACCTTAAATACATATATCGACGAAGAGGGCCTCTGGCGATTTTTATAAAATCCCTAAATTGGGCAATCGGAAAAACAGCAATGATTCGAAGGTTTTGTTGCTCTAATTAAATGTAGATCTGCAAAACTCTTCATTTTCTTGCTGTGTTGAAGAGAGTTTGCAAAATCGCTTCTCAACAGCCAACTGCAATTCAAAAATCAAGGTGCTTACCTTCAAATTGGTGAAAGTCACACTACTGAAGATTAAGCCATCGTGGATCATGTGAGATCTGGTGAAACCAACTTACTCGTGACATTCTAAACCGCATCTCCCCCAATCCTCCAACCAATCTTCTTTAATCCAGAATAACTGTCGATTATGATCCGATATAAGAAAGGTAAATTGTCTTATTCGGTAATCAGTTTGCGTTTTTTGAAGTGATTTATGTAATTCGACTTGGGTTTATTTGGAGACCTACAATACTTTCAATACCTGCTAGTTCCTTCCATTTTTTTTGGAGAGATTTAATATAGGTCGGTAATTGTTTTGCATTTAGAGATGTAAAACGAGACAAAAGATTCTACTGCACAATCTTCATGCACTTTTATTCTAACTGGAATCACATCTATGGTGGGTGTGATTCGAAGCCACATGCTATGTATCTCACACAGTTTCAGGTTCATTGGGTGCTGCTTGTGTTAAAACAGTTCATAATTTAGCCTATCCAGGTGAGGCTACAGGACATACATTCTGATTGTATAAACATGGTAGTACTTTTATCCCATTAGTGTCACTGCTGTTACACCATTAAGTAGAATTGATGAACCATTTTCTCCTGTAGCCCTTTTGATACTGAACTTCTCTTTGTAGTCTTCTGGGGTTTGGTAGTATTTAGGACTGTGTATGCTGCAACACAACTTCATTATGTATATTGATGGGCAACCCAAGTTTGTGTTTATGTTCTCGTGTTAAATACGCATGAATATACATCGATCTTATTGTCCGCCTCACTTGAACGAGTATGGTTTGCTGTTCATTTTAGTTTGCCTATGGTGTTGGTAGGCTATCCGTGCAGCTTATGCATGTGAGTGCAGACTTATGCCCCCACCCCTCCATCCAAACACACACATATACAAGTGTGTGTGTGTGTGTGTGATAACATGAAATATGCAGTTGAGGAGCGCTGCACTAGTGTCAAGACCATCTTGGTTGAACTGCTAGACAAAGAAGGAAGAATGTGGTGCGATATTTTCTTTTTCTTATTTGTGAACTTAGATTAGTTAAACAATCTTTGTTATATTAATTTTCTTCTTATATGTTGTATTGTTTTGTTCTTAAGGCCAACATAAAGAGAGCTTACTTTGCTGTTAGGAGAAGACCTATGGAAGATGCATTCATGCCTTTTAAGTTTTCTTGCTCATTTATTCATGTTATCCATGCACTCTACAAATCATAACTATAAGTACAATTCAGGTAGTTCAACTGATTTCTGATATATAGAACAAATTCCAATCACATATTGTTAGCATGAATATATTCATCGTTCTGTTTGAAATTTTAGATTCTTTCCTAAAGCTATCACATATAAACTTGTATGGCCATAAGAAACTGCCTTCCATGGACTTGATCAGTTTCAGAACAAGGAAAACACATTTATAAATACAAACTTAAATTAAACTCAGTGTGAGAAAGGAGATGTGCTATCTGAAAACCAGACAAACATAGATGTTGATAATAATCTTGCATGGTTAGAACAGATGGATCAAGTAAAAAGTAAAAAGAGGTAATTAGAGAAACAAAGTGAGTTCTAACTGGAGAGAAAGACGAGGATAACTATCGATCAGGTAATTTGTTCAAATTTAAAATGTAATTTTTTTGCTTTCTTTGTTCTCATATGGTAACTTCATCATTGATATCTTTATGTATAAATGTGTTGATGGGGCTGGCATTTGAACATATGACACAAACTTAGATTGACTTAAAAGAAGGATTCTAATGCTCGGGCCTTATGCCCAGGGATTGACAGTGAACCAAATGCAATTTGATGCCATATGGATATTATGTTTTCTGCATTTTCCTATTATGAATATGTATTTTTCCCGTTTCTACATGTTATGAATATGTATTTTTCCTACAGGTTCCGAACATGCTTCCTCTTAACATAGAGTTTGGTGTGCATTATTCAGACTTGTTTGCAATTTTGATGGAAGCAGTTGAAACTTGAAATATTTCAAAAAGAACGTATCAAGGTTTGCATCGATCATTCCTTGCTGTCTTAATTATCTTGCTTATGATTGTATGTGGGAGTCTGCATATGAGTGAATCGAGTGACAATGTAGTGAGGAATGTATGTAAATATGAATGATTGTGTAATATACGAGTGAATGTGTGGATTCAAAAAATTTGTACCATTTGAAATATTGAAATAAAATATTTATTTGAATAAAATATTGTATTATAATAATATTTATTATAATATTATGAAATCTTTGATTAGTAGCAGTTGAGGTGTAATTACTTTTAGCAGTTGTAAAACAAATTTTAACAACTGCTAGAAACAGTTGTAAAAAAAGTTGACTTTATTACGATTGCTAGCTGTACTAGACATATTACAACTGTTTTTGGCAGTTGTGAAAGGGTATTTTTTGGTTCTAGTGGTACCTGTGCTAACACCCGTGTTGATGTTACCATAGGATCGCAAAGGTGTTGCCTTTGACTCTAAGGCAACGCGGCAAAAGGCAACCCCAAAAAAGTGTTGCCACAGATCATTTTTTGCCTGTACCAACACTTTTTTCAACCTACTGTGTCATTCTCTGGGGTTGGCGTAGGCCATCTATGGCGTAGTGCCGGTTCCTATGAACCTATAGTATGACCACTTCCGGCCTATAAAAACCTGAGGTGCCTCAATCCAAAATCCACATAAGTAAAATGTCGGGCCGTGTTAAAGCCCAAACACCACTAGCTAGAAAGAAACGTGTGCACTCCCTGCAGTCCTAATCCCGTTTTTGACTCATACAGGGGTGTGAGGCTCACGAAGTCACGTTATACACAAAGCTATGCCTAAATAGGCTATGCTTTGATCATCAGCCACAAGGCCTGCTTTTCAACAATGCCTTGATCATTGCATCTTGGCGTGCCACATTGACAATTCAACGCCATGCGATCGATAACTATTACTACGTATCAGGGTGTTAAGTAGAGAATAAATCCCCTACCACCAAACCGACATATATTAATAGAAATCGATTTAATTACATGGGATGAATTCCAACGTCAGACATGCATCCATTTACAAGTCCGTTCTGGGTCTGAACGAAACCGGAGACACCAAAAAGGCTCTCGCTTATCCGCACGACCAACACAAACGTCCGGACAATTACTGCTTCAACCCTGTCCTGGGAGCAAGTCAGTCCAAGGTATCAGAAGTCATCGTCCATTCGATGTGAAGATCGCCGGTCTTCAAACATCGTCTTCTTACATCTTTGATTTTTATCGTTGTGCAATTATTTGAAATGAGTTAAACTTGGTCTTTTCAAATAATTGTCGCATAATTATAATTTAAAACACTTCATATATATTTAACTATTTATTGCTATTTTTATTTATTAAAAATAGCTCGAAATAAATAAACGACATTTCGGGCCAATGGGCGACTCTGGCGCTGTTTTTACCAAAATTTGATTTACACATATCTTAAAATCTTACCGTCGGATTTTGATGAAATTTATATCGTTCGAAAGCTCTTCCCAAAGCGGTCCTAACGGTTCCCGTTGTAGGAAAATCCAACGATCGGATCTTTCGGAATAATCGTTTGAAGTTACGATTGTCGATACGTGAACTGTCGCGCTCGTTTCGTTATATTTTATATTTATATAAAAACATATAAACCATTGGGCGCTTCCCTTTATTAAAATTCATTCCTTTTACTCTATGGAAATATCATTTTTGTCTGCCAATTCCAGTGCGACAAAAATGATGTTTTCAACATCCGTAATTTTTATATTCAATAAAAATGACATTTTTGTTCGCCAATTCTAATGCGACAAAAATGATGTTTTCCATGATGTATATTTTTATATTCAATAAAAATGACATTTTTGTTCGCCAATTCTAATGCGACAAAAATGATGTTTTCAACGTCGTATATTTTAATATTCAACAAAAATGACATTTTTGTTCGCCAGTTCTAATGCGACAAAAATGATGTTTTCCACGATGTATATTTTTATATTCAATAAAAATGATATTTTTGTTCGCCAGTTCTAATGCGACAAAAATGATGTTTTAAAATGTACTCTATCTTTAATTATAAAAATGTTCTTTTATCCTATTTGTTTTAAAGACATAAAAATGAACTTTTATCCTATTTCATTTTTATAACACACAAATGTACTTTTTAGAAAATGTAAATGTTTCATCTCTTTTTCTTTGACAATGAAAAATGTAAATTCTTTTGCACTGAAAAATGTGAACCTTTCATTATTACATAGAAAATATGTAAATCTTTCATCTTTACACAGGAAAATGTAAATCTTATATTTTAACATAGAAAAAAAAATGTAAATCTTCTATCACTCCTCATTACAATAGAAAAAATGTAAATTTCCTATTACACTTTATTATAATAGAAAAATGTAAATTTCCTATTACACTTTATTATAATAGAAAGATGTAAATGCCTTTTTACTCTTTACATTGAAATGTAAATTCTCTTTTTATTGTCCTTATTTACATATGTAAATTCTCTTATTATTGTTTTTATTTACATTGAAAATGTAAATCTCTTTTATTCTTTTCTATTACCATTGAAAATGTAAATGGTTTCTATTTACACTGAAGATGTAAATGGTTTCTTTTCCTTACTTTTACGTTTGAAAATGTAAGTTTTCTATCTCCAGGTAATATTTCCATTGTAAAATGCAAATAAAAAGGTGAACCTTTATTTCCAAGTTTTATTCGTATTAGAGAACTCAAATAAAAGTTAATTTATTCTCCTATGTAATATTTGCATTGTAAAATGCAAATAAAAAAGATGAACTTTTATTTCTAAATTTGGTGTCAACGTATATGTTCAATATGATCTCTCAATACATAAAACAATCTATTTCATGTCAACCCAACGATGGCATTCTATAATTCAGTGTCAAATTTCATGTCAACACACAATAATATGGATTTTGTCCAACCATTTCAATAATTTACCCAACGTCGTGATTTCAATGTCAACAAATAAACATATGATTGGGTGTATACTTTTGGTGGATTACAAATAAAGGTCTCATCCTATTTTTATTTGTAAATCAAAGAAGATATCTAATATTTATTTTATCTTTTAATTAAAGTTTAAAAGATCTAAAACTTCTTTATTTTATAAATTATAAAACTAAATGAAGATCCAACTTTAATTTTGTGAATAAAAATAAAGATTTAAGCTTTCTTTTACTAAGTAAATCATAGTAAAAGATTCTATTATCTTTGATTTGTAAATCAAAGTAAAGGATTCAATCTTTCTTTTATTTTGTGAATCAAAATGAAAATCAAACTTTATTTGGTTAATTCCAAAATGTTCTATCTTTCTTTTATTTTGCAAAACAAAATGAAAATCAAACTTTATTTTGTGTATTCCAAAATGTTCTATCTTTCTTTTATTTTTCAAAACAAAATGTAAATCAAACTTTATTTTGTTAATTCCAAAATGTTCTATCTTTCTTTTATTTTGCAAAACAAAATGAAAATCAAACTTTATTTTGTTAATTCCAAAATGTTCTATCTTTCTTTTATTTTGCAAAACAAAATGAAAATCAAACTTTATTTTGTTAATTCCAAAATGTTCTATCTTTCTTTTATTTTTCAAAACAAAATGAAATCACACTTTATTTTGTTAATTCCAAAATGTTCTATCTTTCTTTTATTTTTCAAAACAAAATGAAAATCAAACTTTATTTTGTTAATTCCAAAAACCAAAAGATTGAAACTTTATTATATTCATAAATCAAAACAAAGATTTAAAACTTTGTTAAATTTGTAAATCAAATACAAAGATTAAAACTTTATTATATTTTGCTAATTAAAACAAAACTCACTTTTCATTTTTATGTGTTGAACCAAAAATAAAGATTTAACTTCTTATCTTTGTGGTGAAATAAATAAAGATTCAATTTTCCATTTTATCTTTGTTTGTAAAGCAACAAAGATTCAATTTTTTTTTATAAAGTAATAAAAATAAAAATAAAAATAGAATAAAAATAAAAACAATAAAGATGAGAACTTTATTGAGATTACATCAGAATTTCATAGATCTCAACTGACATGCTAACAACCATACAACAATCACCAATCACAGATCAGAAACAATATACAATGATTTACATAACAAATAAAATTAAATTATTTAATTATTAAAATCTAGAAATCTCACAATCGTTGAAGATTTTGGCCAAAATTCAAACTGTTCAGAATCAGCTCCAGTCAGTTTAGATGCGTAGATCTCAGTCACACGATCACACAGCTTCTGAAATTATTCAATTTCATGTTCGTATGGATTAGTTATGGTTAAATCAAGTTTTAAAACAATTTAAATTTATTTAATAAATTAAATTAAAATTGTTTACCCTTATTCCTCTTTACAGATAAATCGGCCGGAGTTAAACTCAATTTGTTCACTTCTAGGGTTCGATCCAGCGAGCAGTATGAAGCACGAGGCGATGATCGGACGGCACCACAACGACCGCCTTGGTGAGGCGCGCCTGCTCCTCTGACCGAGTCAAACTCGGTGGTCCCCTCTGGTGGCAGTTCGGCCACGAACGGCGGTGGTTTGTGGCTCTGCTGCGGCCACCTCAAGCAACTAGGTCCGATCAAATTCGTACCAAATTGAAGAGCAGAGATAGCTCTACGAAATTGTCAAAAGGAAGGATTGGTTTTACTGAGTGAATTGATGGGAATTTGTGTTGGAAGTTTTGGTGGTTTTAGGCCATTGATTTGGGGGGGGGGGGGGGCAGAGACGATGAATAGTGAATTAGGGTTTTAAAATCCAATATTTATAATATTATTTAATGTATTTTTACAAATAAATCCATATCTTTCAAACCGGTTCAATTTCAGTCCAGCAGAAAGTGACCCTACCAATAGCCCATATTCCGGATCCAATGGGACAGGTCCCGTCAGCCCAAACGGCTGTCTGTGGCCTGTATTATTTAATTTAATATTTAATTCCTTTATTAATTTAATTCGTCTACAAAAATAAATTCACTGAGGCCACAAACGGACTCAGAAAAATCCAGAAAAAATATATTTGTCTATGTTATGACGATACGGTCCTAAAAAAACTAATTTCGTCAAATTCTGAGACTGTTTGAAAAATGGCTATTTTTCAGTCGATTAAATTTGACTGTAATCGACCAAACACATTTTCCTTCGCCACGCTCACATATTAAATCGAAAAATTCTAAAAATTGAAACCGAGCAATAATTCAACATTCCGGTTCCAACAAAAGTGGTTTCGTCGAAAACAGAGATCGTTTGAAAATTAACTATTTTCACTGGCTTTAATATTATTTAAAAATGAAAATTTTAATTTCTGCCACATTTTTCCACCAAACAATTTAAAATAAAAAATTTAAATTGGTTCGGATTTTAAATTGGTTCGGATTTTAAGTTGAAAAGAAAAAGTTGCTTTTAGAATTTAAATTAATTAAATATATATATTATATTATATAATCCCTACCCTCACTTATCTGTTCCCTCCTCTCTCTCCTTAACCCCCCACCGTTCAGATCTAAAACAGAAAGAGAAAAAAAGGGAAAGCCACCTCGTCGATCCCGACCCTACCCCAACCGCCGCCACCAGGCACGGCCACCGCACCCTCAAACCCGACGCCCTCTCCTCTCTTCCCTGCCTCTCCAAAGTAAACGCGCAGCACCCCTTCCTCGTTCGAGACCCGCTCACGCCTCCACCCCTTTTTGCCGCCATCGCCAGACCCAAGCGCTACCGCGACCCACCTCCCGGCCCTAGATCTACGGCGTCGGCTCCTCCCCTTCATCCCCGACCCTCTCCTTCCCTTCCTCCCCCTTTTCTTCATCCAATCCGTAGTTGACCGACGCCCGGACCCATTTCCGCCGCCGGAGAGGGCTGCCGATCACCCCCATCCCCTCCTTGACCCCTCTGATGCGCCATTCTCACCCCCTCCATCCGGCAGTAAGTTTTGTTATTTATTTTTATTTATTTAATGAAATAAGTTGTTTAAAAAAATTAGTTTTTATAAGAAGCATGTTTGAAAATTCAGTTCTTTTCTATGAAGATCATTAATTTAAAAATTAGATTTTTTTATATGATAAGAATTAAAATAAAGAAGAGATTTTTATATATAATACGTTAAAATAACGACGTGATTTTTATATGTATAACATGAAGTAAAAATTTTATTTTTATATATTAATATGAAGTAAAAATTTTGATTTTTATATATTCATTAGCAAAGTAAAAATTCGATTTTTATACATTCATTTGGGAAGTAAAAATATGATTTTTATATAATGTAGAGATTAAAAAATATAAATTTTCTCATGTGAAAAGTGAGTTGAAAATATGATTTTTGGCATATGAAAAGCATTATAAAGATTTGGTTTTTTAATGATATAAAGATTCGATCTTTAGAAGTATAAAAATACGACTTCTATATGTGGTATAGCGAAAAAGATTTGGTTTTGAAATATAAAAAATTTGATTTTTAGAAGTATAAAAATGAGATCTTTGGTTGAATAATAATATAATCTTTAGCGAAGTAAAAATATAATTTTAGCACTGAAATAAAAATGTGATTTTTATATATGTAGTGAATACGGGCGACGAAAGTGAGGAAGGGCGAGCAAGATGAAGATTTCCTACATATGAAGAGTCGTGGAGTTTGGTTTAGCTCTTGGTGAGAACTCCTCACTTTGAATTTATTTTCTAGTTGAAATTTATACTAGGATGTAGACGGTGTTTAGTAGCACCCGACACCCGTCGTCCACAGACCATGGATGGCTTGTATGCTTGTTTGTTTGATTTTGATGTGTTGTTGATTGTGTGATGGTTAGTGAAATAAAATATTTTATAGTGGAAAATATTTTATAGTTAAAAATATAATTTTTAACGTGATTATAAAATAAATATTTATAAACAAATCGGACGATTTGTTTATATACATGATTTGACTGATATTGATTGGGACGATAAATTTTACACATCGCCCAACGACACTAATAAAATATGTGTTTGTTGATTTGAAACCCGACACGGGTATTGGGATGATATTTGACGTACACTAATCCCGATTGTTTAGTTGTATGTCAATCGATGGGTTGACTGACTGTGTAAGCGTTAATTATTTATATTTAATGCTTATGCAGTTGTGTGGTGCACTCTGGATGATGGTTGATTATTTATCGTAGTTATTATATACATGTATATGGTAATTGATTGGGCCTCATTCCAGTTTTGAAATAAAATATTTGAAAAAGATATATTTGAAGTAGAATATTTGAAATAGAATATTTGAAAAAGAAATAATTGAAATAGAATATTTGAAAATAGAAATATATGAAGCCGTGTTAAGTAGTTAAACGCCATTTTAACACGAACGGGAATTTTGTTGATTTTATTCATTTTACAATGAATATCGAAAGTGATTTCAAAATCTGATAAATTGAAAAGAATTGAAATTCGAATTAAATTGAAAAGAATTGAAATTCGAATTAAATTGAAAAGAATTGAAATTCGAAATAGATTGAAATAGAATTGAAATCGTTTTGAATTGAATTTAAAACGCATTGAAATTGAACTGAAATCGATTTGAATTGAAACTGATTTGAATTGAAATCGAGTTGAAATGAATTTAAAACGAATTTATATTGGAAAATTCAATTTTGATTTGAATTTGAGATAGAAGTTGAAATCGTTTTGAAAACGAATTTAAAACGATTTATAAAATTCGTTTCGAAAGGAAATCGACGAAGTATATATTATATATATTATATAATGGCCGGAATAGAACGCGATGCGCCGCGGCAGTTCGCGAATTTCGACCATTGACTTCACATGGATATTGCGGGAGATCTGACTGTCGGATTCTCCTAAAACTGGAACCCTTGGGTTCGTATCGAAAAGAGCTTTCTAATGAATATTAGAAATTAGAAATCTAACGGTTGGATTTGGAATTATGTCCAAATCAAATTTGGAAAAGGTCGCTGTAAGTGCAGTTCGATGGCCGTTGATGGAAATCAACTGTACGGGCCTTGATAAAATTATTAAAAATAGTAATAATTTGTGTAAAATCATAAGAAATAATTTAGGAAAAATTGGGGTGAAAAACTCCATATTTGAAAGGATAAAAATAGATTTTTATCGAAATGAACTAATTTTGAATTAGAGTAATAATTTATTTATTTTTAAATAAATAAATTGGATTTGAAGTGGTTTTAAAAGAAACCAGAATTTCCAATAATTGAATTGGAATGGATTTGAATCGAAATTATCTTTGGAATATTTCGATGATGGGTTTCGTGATTATACAGATATGGTTACGGAAATTTGAAAGATATATTAATATCGTTATTTCCAATACGATATTTGTTGGTCGTAGAATTTGATATTGAATATAAGCCGATATATTTTCTATTCAGAGCCTTGTATTTAATATCAAATGTGATTTGGGTTTGTCGTGAATGGTGTCTTCATTAACACTTTTCTTAAACCCAGTTGAGAAAGAGATTAAATCTTTTTATTTAGATTTAATGAAGTGTACCAATTAAATGGTATTTAATTGAAATTGAATTTGAATTGATTTTTGGGTTTATCATGAACGGTGTTTTAAATGACACTTGTTCTTTAACCCGATAATTAATGGAATGTAATTTTGGGTTATCGTGAACGGTATCTTCAATAATACTATTCTCAGACCCAACTGAGTTAAGAAAATCAGAAACTAGCTGGAGATTAGTTAAGTTGAATGGTTTCTTGGGTATTGATCTGATGTTGGTTTCGGCCTTCGGGGTTAATACTTAGGGAATTTCTCACTTGCTATTTTACGGTTAAAGGCTAATAGAATGGAATGTGATTTTGGGTTTATCGCGAATCGTGTTTTAAATGACATTGATTCTTTAACCCAGTTAAAGATTAAAACTAAGTGGAGTTTTAATGAATCTTTAATTAGATTGAAATGATCGAGAATGGAGTATCACCAGTTTTTCTCCAAGCGATAGTTAAATCTTAAATTAGATTTGAACGTGAAATGGTAATTGAATTTACCAATAACACCGTGGTGTTAGATATGAAGTATTACCAGTTTTACTTCATGGGATGAATAGGTTGGGATTGGAAAATAAAATAAATGATCACTTCGGTGTGGTTCGCTAATCCCGACTAGTTTGAATTGATATTCAAAAGAAGATTAAGGAATAAATTTAAAAGAATTTATCTTTGATAAAATTAATGGGAACCTTTCCCTAAGAAAGGTAAAATTAGTAACTAACTGTAGGTTAGCTAAGAAGAATGGTTTTCTGGGTATTGATCTGATGTTGGTTTCGGCTTTCGGGGTTAATATTTGGGGAATTGTTCCCTTACTAACTTACGGTTAGTGGCTGATGAATTGGAATGAGGCATAAGTTATGTTTGTGTAACACTTGTTTATTATATACGCGAGTTATTCAGAAAGACCGGGTTTATCCCATTCTGAATAACTGATTCGACAATGAGTCAAAGATGAAGACGATGGTTGAAGACCAGAGGTCTTCACATCGTTTGGGTGATTACTGATGATCTTGATTGGGCTGTACACCCAAGAGAAGGGAATCAGTTGGTGATCGTCCAGACGTACTTCGAGATCGATGGATATGCGAGGTACAAGGTGCCTCTGGTTTCGTACAGACCCAGAACGGACTTGTAAATGGACTGTGTGTCTGACATTGGATATCGTTCTGTGTGATTGATGGATATCAGTTGCATGGAGTGGTTTGCCTATGTGGCATGCTAAGATACAAATGATCAAGGCTTATGTTGAAAAGCAGAGTTTTGTGGTTGATGATCAAAGCACGGCCTGTGTGGCATAACTTTATGTAGCGTTGATTTGCGAGCCCCACACCCCGGTTGTGAACCAGAAACGGGAGAGGACCTCAGGGGGAACATGCGTTTCTTTCTAGTTAGAAGTGACGTCAGTGGTTTGACACGCCTTGACGAGTTTGACTTATGTGGTTGTTGCTGTTGCGAGGCGCCTCGGATATATCGGTGACTATGTGGAGCCGATGGAGTCATTTGTTGGCTTATTTACGCCCCAAAGGGCGGGAAAACGTAGTGTTCAGGCATTATAATCCACATCGGTGGACCGGCCCTGACGATCCAAGGGACAGTTGCGGCTGTTCCTAAGGCTCGGGCTAGAGAGTCTCGAATCGGTAGAGGACTATCTTTTGCCTCGGTTCGCAGATGGAAATCCAATTTCCAATACGTGACTTTGCGGTTTTTATTGTAATCCTATATATGGGGACATAGTGGGATGGGGCGCTCATGCCGCCTATGATTAATATTTATGATTGTATATAAAATCAGAAACTAACTGGAAACGAGCTAAGATGGGTGGTTTCCTGGGTATTGGTCTGATGTTGGTTTCGACCTTCGGGGTTAATACTTAAGGAATCGTTCTCTTACTAATTTACGGTTGGAGTCTGATTAAGAATTAAAACTTGAAATTTAGCGTATCAAGCATTCTTTGGCTATTATAAGGTAAAAACCCTATCCTCCGGCTTGCGTTGCATTGTGTGATGGGACCTGGGTCTTATAATAGCTTCATTGTTCTTTATTTAGCATTGCGCTGTTGTTTTAAGCACTAGTATTCTTGAGAGGAAACCCGTTCCGTGTTTTACAGCGTGGTTCCTTGATTTACCTAACTTTAAAATAAAGATTAATAACTGTTTTAGTTCTCACACCAGTCACATGACTGACCTGGAGTTTATTGTTTTAACCTAAACTCTGGGTGCCCTTATTTTCGACATGGACAGCTAGTAGTTTTGGTTTTGCAGATTTATCTTCACAGGGCCCTGGTTTACAGTTGGAACGATATCCGGAAAGCTTTGTATCTGTATATCTCCTTCAGTTGTGTTTTTTATTATTTTCCGCTGCTATGTAATGTATTGTAATCTCAGATATTTTTCTGATATATATTATTTGTTTATACTCTGTATATTCTTGTATTCTGATGAATTGTTGTAATTAACAATGAAATGTTCTTCTGTCTGCGTTCTTTTGTGTGTTGGTCTCATTTCAATCCGTTATTTCCCGTAAGGGGGATTTCGGGTCGTTTCATCGTGGTATCAGAGCTTTGGTTTACAGAGCTTGGAGAACAAGACACGTTAGAACCAAACGAAAGAATTCATCAGAGATTGGATTAGTAATATACAGTGAGAATGACTCACTAGAGATGGGATCAGTAGTATCCTAGAACGAGTGTGAAGAGTATATTTTTCAAATGAAAACAATTTTGTTTTGAAATTTAAATCGTTTTATACATATTTGAATAGTTTATTTGTATTGAATTTGGGCAATCGAGTGTATAAATAAAGATTTTGTATATACGCGTAATGAACGTATATTCAAAGTTTTAATATACTAGATAAATATAGAGTCACACTCTAGTCGCCCGGAGATGATTCTGATGATTGATATATCATCATCAGAATTTGTGTTCGTGTTTCGAAAGTGAGATATCTATATACTTCCAATTGACTGGTGTGAGAACCAAACTAGATAGGGCCTATTGTTGTGATTTGGCATCAAAAATGTGATTTTTGACTATATATAAAAGCTAAGAATTTGAAAAGATAATCAACAAATTGATTGTTGATTGTGTTGTTTGATTAATTAAAATGTTGAACCTTTAGCCAAATTGAACCAAATATTGAGTTGTATTGAAAATTTAACGCATATGCATGCATGTACATGTACTTACATTGAACAGGTCATAGCAAAGAGGCTAGAGCAGAAGAATAAAATTGTTTGCCCGACAAATAGGTATATGTTTATTGTACTTCTTGGGTTTTGGATGATTTTATGAGCCGATTTGCTAGCCGCTTGGCTTTTTCTTTTGGATTGAAGAAGGCCATGGGAGGCTATATGAAATATCCCAAAGTCCCCGGTGCAAGGGAGGTTATAGCGAAATTTTTCGAAAATTTAGGGTGTTAGCCAAATTTTTGAAAAATTTGAAAAGTTCTTAGAAACTGAAAAGTTGAAGAACTTAAGCCGTAATGAAAATAACGGAAGTAGAGTTGATTTGTGAAACAACTTTCGGCTTCGTTCCTTTTCGGGGACGAAAAGTTTTAAGTGGGGGAGATTGTAATAACCCGGAAATCCGAGCCAATTTAAAATTTTTATTTTGGCAATTTTAGCGACTTTTGATTATTTAAAATGAATTATTTTAAATAATAACGGCGAGAAATTTATTTTGATTAGAAATAGGATGTATATATTTATATACGTCATCGTTAGAATATAAATATTTATTTATAATTATAAAAGGAATTGAAAATGGCGCGGTAGTTCGATAATTCGATTTCGAAGTTCAAATGAGTGTACCGGGTGCAAAATAAACCGGATTTTAGCAAAACCAGAAATATCTAAATCTGTTTGACGATATCTTTCTAATGGATGTAAGAAACTGAGATTTCACTTTAGAAGTTGAAAGATATGTCCAATTTAAAATTAAGAAAAGTCGTTGTGGAATTTATATATATTTTTAATATATATAAAGGCCCTTAAAAATGGAAAATTTGCAAACGACCTTTGTTTCCGACGAAACCAGTTTTGTTGGATCCGGTATGTCAAATTATTGCTAGGTTTCAAAATTCATAATTTTCTGAGTCAATATGTGAGCGTGGCGAAGTTAAACGTGTTTTAACAGTTTCAGTCAATTTGGATCGACCAGAAAATGACCATTTTTTTTCAAACAATCTCAGAATTTGACGAAATTAGTTTTGTTAGGACTGTATCATCAATACGAGCCTAGAAATAATTTTTCTGGGAATTTCTGTGGTCCGCATGTGACCCCGGTAAATTGGAATGTCCGTTTAAATTGAATATACAAAGAATTATACTTTGATTTAAATGAAAACTGATCATAACAATCGAATTGGCTTACGAAACATATCCCATTGTATTTGGAATGGGGGTGATTAGCTAGGGACTACAGTCGGTGGGTTCGATTTCGAGTTGAAAAGAAAAAGTTGCTTTTAGAATTTAAATTAATTATATATATATTATATAATCCCCACCCTCACTTATCTCTTCCCTCCTCTCTCTCCTTAACCCCCACCGTTCAGATCTAAAACAGAAAGGAAGAAAAAGGGAAAGCCACCTCGTCGATCCCCCCCTGCCCCGACCGCCGCCACCAGGCACGTCCACTGCGCCCCAAGACCCGACGCCCTCTCCTCTCTTCCCTCCCTCCCCAAAGTAAACGCGTCGCACCCCTTCCTCGTTCGAGACCCGCTCACGCCTCCACCCCTTTTTGCCGCCATCGCCAGACCCATGCGCCACCGCGACCCCCCTCCCGGCCCTAGATCGACGGCGTGGGCTCCTCCCTTTCATCCCCGACCCTCTCCTTCCCTTCCTCCCCCTTTTCTTCCTCCAATCCGCAGTTGACCGACGCCCGGACCAATTTCCGCCACCGGAGAGGGCTGCCGATCACCCCCATCCCCTCCTTGACCCCTCTGATGTGCCATTCTCACCCCCCTCCATCCGACAGTAAGTTTTGTTATTTATTTTTATTTATTTGATGAAATAAGTGTGTTTAAAAAAATCATTTTTTATAAGAAGCATGTTTGAAAAATCAATTCTTTTCTATGAAGATCATTAATTTAAAAATTAGATTTTTTTATATGATAATAATTAAAATAAAGAAGAGATTTTTATATATAATACGTTAAAATAACGACGTGATTTTTATATGTATAACATGAAGTAAAAATTTGATTTTTATATATTAACATGAAGTAAAAAATCGATTTTTATATATTCATTAGCAAAGTAAAAATTCGATTTTTATACATTCATTAGGGAAGTAAAAATATGATTTTTATATAATGTAGAGATTTAAAAATATAAATTTTCTCATGTGAAAAGCGAGTTGAAAATATGATTTTTGGCATATGAAAAGCATTATAAAGATTTGGTTTTTTAATGATATAAAGATTCGATCTTTAGAAGTATAAAAATACGACTTCAATATATGGTATAGCGAAAAAGATTCGATTTTTAGAAGTATAAAAATGAGATCTTTGTTTGAATAAAAATATAATATTTAGCGAAGTAAAAATATAATTTTAGCATTCAAATAAAAGTGTGATTTTTATATATGTAGTGAATACGGACGACAAAAGTGATGAAGGGCGAGCAAGATGAAGATTTCCTACATATGAAGAGTCGTGGAGTTTAGTTTAGCTCTTGGTGAGAACTCCTCACTTTGAATTTATTTTCTAGTTGAAATTTATACTAGGATGCAGGCGGTGTTTAGTAGCACCCGACATCCGTCGTCCACAGACCATGGACGACTTATATGCTTGTTTGTTTGATTTTGATGTGTAGTTGATTGTGTGATGGTTAATGAAATAAAATATTTTATAGTGGAAAATATTTTATAGTTAAAAAATATAATTTTTAACGTGTATATAAAATAAATATTTATAAACAAATCGGACGATTTGTTTATATACATGATTTGACTGATATTGATTGGGACGATAAATTTTATACATCGCCCAACGGCACAAATAAAATATGTGTTTGTTGATTTGAAACCCCACACGGGTATTGGGATGATATTTGACGTACACTAATCCCGATTGTTTAGTTGTATGTCAATCGATGGGTTGACAGACTGTGTAAGTGTTAATTATTTATATTTAATGCTTATGCAGTTGTGTGGTGCACTCTGGATGATGGTTGATTATTTTTCGTAGTTATTATATACATGTGTTGTAGAAAATCCATACAATTAACATTATATGGTAATTGATTGGGCTTCATTCCAGTTTTGAAACAAAATATTAGAAATAGAATATTTGAAATAGAATATTTGAAAAAGAAATATTTGAAATAGAATATTTGAAAATAGAAATATACGAAGTCGTGTTAAGTAGTTAAACGCCATTTTAACACGAACGGGAATTTTGTCGATTTTATTCATTTTACAATGAATATTGAAAGTGATTTCAAAATCTGATAAATTGAAAAGAATTGAAATTCGAATTAAATTGAAAAGAATTGAAATTCGAATTAGATTGAAATAGAATTGAAATCGTTTTGAATTGAATTTAAAACGTATTGAAATTGAACTGAAATCGATTTGAATTGAAACTGATTTGAATTGAAATCGAGTTGAAATGAATTTAAAACGAATTTATATCGGAAAATTCAATTTTGATTTGAATTTGAGATACAAGTTGAAATCGTTTTGAAAACGAATTTAAAACGATTTATAAAATTCGTTTCGAAAGGAAATCGATGAAGTATATATTATATATATTATATATATTATATAATGGCCTGAATAAAATGCGCCGCGCCGCGGCAGTTCGCGAATTTCGACCATTGACTTCGAATGTATATTGCGGGAGATCCGACCGTCAGATTCTCCTTAAACCGGAACCGTTGGGTTCGTATCGAAAAGAGCTTTCTAACGAATATTAGAAATTAGAAATCTAACGGTTGGATTTTGAATTATGTCTAAATCAAATTTGGAAAAGGTCGTTGTAAGTGCAGTTCGATGGCCGTTGATGGAAATCGACTGTACGGGCCTTGATAAAATTATTAAAAATAGTAATAATTTGTGTAAAATCATAAGAAATGATTTGGGAAAAATTGGGGTGAAAAACTCCATATTTGAAAGGAAAAAAATAGATTTTTATCGAAATGAACTAATTTTGAATTAGATGTAACACCCTGCCTCCGCTAGGGTCACTCGCAAAGGAATGCACTAGCTTTAGAGGGGCATTATTGGTAAACATGCACTGAAATATCACAAGACAGAACATATAAAATAGCGGAAGAAAAATCAAACTTTCATAACATGAATAAATAAGGTCTAAAGCCTTTTACATCAGAGTACATCAAAACCTGTCTTGCAATAGTAAAGAAGCATAAAGACATTTTCATAAATTATTCCCCAAGTAAAAACAGTAAAGTAGCCAGCCAAGAAAAATCCAAGCCATCCATGATGACCTTCAAGCAGAAGAAGTCCGAACTAAACAACAGTATTTCCTCCCTGTAACCTTGGGGGGGGGGGGGAAGGAAGAAAAGAGGCGAAACAAAACGGGTCAGTCAAAAAGACTGAGTAAGCCCTATCTACTATTAGCATAAAAACTAGTAAAGTTAACTGACATGAGAAACTGAGATGAACATAAGCATGATAACAAGATAGATAAGCTAAATCAAAATAACAGGATGAACTACTGAACTCAGATAAACTAAGGTGTCATGATAAATTACGATGTCAAGATAAAACAAGGTATCACATCGTCAGGTTTCTATCAAGTATAATATCCCCAAGATATCTGTCACGTATAACGCCCCGTGATATCTATCCTGTATTTTAGCTCTGCACCTACCTTACTAGTATCCCCACCGTGTCATGTGTTAACCAAGAATGACCCTCACTAAAAAGTCGTGTAATGGTCCATGTCAACCTAATATATCGCAAATATAGGTTACTCAACTTGTATGTTTTATTCCATGTAAATGTTCAGTCCCTTGCCGTAGACCATACGGGCTTTCCCATGAGATTCTATATTACGTTAACATAGTTCGATGATCCTTAAGATCGGTTTGGACTGTTACCCTAAACCTAGCTAGGGTCTTCCAACATGAATTATTGTTTGTACAACTAGGACTTATGCTACCTAGGGCTGCTAGGGATTATGCTTACCTACTGCACGTTTTCGTATCTCGGTTTGGGTTCAACCACCTAGGGCCACTAGGGATTACGCTAACCACCAACCGCGCCCTTTTTCCCACGCATTCATCGTGAATCGCTTTTCCATGACTGTATGCACATGTATCACATCGTGCCATCCGAGTCCTGTCACAGGGCAAATCAAGAAATACAGGACTCGGTCGGGAGCTTTCGATTTATCTGCCGATGCAGATGCTAAGGTCTGTTTTTCTTATACGTGGCTATGGTCCCACGAGACCACTCCCTCAACTAGTGAAAGACAAGACAGGATAAATCCTGTATGAGAACACAACACTGGCCAACCCACATCCAAGCCTTACCGCAACCATAATTAGATAGCAATTATGGTCTTTTGGGTGTTCTCTGCCTTTCCGTACGTACATGCTTGACCAAAGATGGTAGGTAGCCTGATGAAATGCTATCTAGGGTACGACCGTGTATCGTCGATTACCCCTATCCATCCCCATCTTTAGGTCGCTCGTATAGCAACCAAGGCATACTCTTGGTTCTTCTAACGCAGACCTTAACCTCTCATGAGCCTTGTATAATCACCTGGCAGCTCATAGAGGGATACCAAGAATATCCTCACGTTCCCCGAAGCCGCTGCTTCGTTACCCAGTTCGCTGGAGCCTTTATCTAAATCAGATACTTGCTCCTACTCGTATACTTAAACGATGACCTACCGTATCAGGTTACTCATCTATCTATGAACTGGTCTAAATTTCCTTGACTAAGAATCATTACTTAGTTATTCTTCAGCTAAGGTTTACCACTTAGCATTGTTCCCGTTATCCTTGTTAACTACGGTTATCCACCTAATCCTCAGAACTAGGGTTTACATAATGGATTAAGTGTCACTTAAGTTCATGACTTAACCCGTCTACAAATCCTGTCAAAATTGGCTAAGTATCCAAGTTCAAGGCTTAACCCAACAAACCATGCTCATCAAGTTGGTTAAGTATATTAAGCAATTCACGACTTAACCTCGTCCAATTATCATTCTAGATTGGTTAAGTATATATTAACTTGACCCTATCAATTTACTTAGTCAAATCGGTCAAGTGTATTCAAGCGATTCGTGACTTAGCCTTATCATGTTTTCACGTTATATTGGTTAAGTATTGGTTAACTTAACCACAATAAATTAACGAGTTAGATTGGATAAGTATAGGTCACTTAACCACATCAATTCATCATGTTTAGATTAGTTAAGTGTTTAACTTAACCTCATTAAACTACCAAGTGGGATTAATTAAGTCTAGGCTAACTTAACCCCATCCGATTTCCATGTTTAGACTAGTTGAGTCTAATCTTAACCCCATCCGTTAACTGTATTTTTCGGTTAAGCGTCATTAAGAAAACTTCCTTAACCTTACCAAGTTATTGCGTTGGATTGATTAAGTGTTGGTTAACTTAACCCCATCCACTAGTCATATAAAAATGGTTAAGTGTCATTAGGCAAACCAAGTTACTTAACCTACCCAACCTTGTCATGTTTTGTTAAGTATCATTAGCCTAATCAAATTACTTAACCCATTTGTCCATGTCATATTTGGTTAAGAGTCATTAATCAAATTAACTTAACCCTATCGTGTGGCATTAATTACTTAATGCACCTT
The DNA here is from genome assembly GCA_030737875.1 of Allium sativum. Classification (NCBI taxonomy): domain Eukaryota; kingdom Viridiplantae; phylum Streptophyta; class Magnoliopsida; order Asparagales; family Amaryllidaceae; genus Allium; species Allium sativum. Next base: position 174,395,484 of record CM060913.1, on the reverse strand, counting down.
CACCTCTCACATTAGACTTTGTTGTGGTTACTAGTTAAGTCGGTCGGTTCCGGGTAGCTTTACACCACAACTTGGTCTAACCTCGGGTTCAAGCACAACATGACCAGCTTCTCACATTGGGTCCTATTGTTTGCAACTACTAGTTAGGCCGGTCGGTTCCAGGTAGTTTTACGTTGCAAACTCAACCCAACCTCGAGTTGGCCACACTTATATTATCTAAGTGTCATGTCCATCATGTTTCCCAAAACATGTTACAAGTTTTCAAGCATTTGGGTAGACTTAACTTAATAGGTAAATTCCCAAAGGGTAGACCTAACTTAATAGGTAAATTCCCAAGCTTATGTTTTTATGCATACTTACATGTCAACTTCCATGTTATATTTCAAGTCATGTTTTCAAGTTGTATTTTCATGTCATTAGAAATTACCCATAACATAACCCAACGCTTTTAAACTCGCATATACGTTCGCGACAATGTAATGGATTAAAAGAAGAGACTTGGCAAAGGCATGACAAAAATGGATATTAAGCCACAAGTTAATCATGGTGGCAAATGAGGCACAAATGTGTTCATTAACTTGCATGTTACATTCTTAAGCCTCAAAACATGCATAAACCCAAACTTGGCACATAATCGAATCATGGTGACAAAAGATATGGAATGATGACTAGTAACTCGCATATATCATCATATAAGGGTTATGACTTCATATGCAAGTTGACATGAAGGTTATAAGGGTTCTCATGTTGCCTAATGCAACATTTCAACATAAAGGTTGTAGCTTTTAGCTCACAAGATCAAGATAATGACTTCATAAAATTGCATGACATGATAGCATGTATCATACTCAATGATCAAACCCAAACTTGCAACATGAACATTTAACTTCATAGTTAATATCTAAGAGTAGGGAAAGGGCTTACATTGCTATGAAGGCACAAAAGATATGACAAAGCCCTTATGCAATCAAATAGACCCAAAATGCAAGCTCTAACATAAAAACCCTTGAGCCAAAATGATCAAAACCCTTGCTTTATGATGCAAAGATAGAAACTTGACTTGAATGCAAGCTAATGACACTCATACAAGCTTGAAAACACTTGTATGCATGGAAAATCTCTCATAGAAACCATTTAGAAATTTTATGAAGAGAGTGGAGGCCATGAGAGGTAAAATTTTGCCATAGTTTAGTTGCATGAATGAATAATGAGGATTTAGGATAGGTTAGGGTCTTATTTATAGATTAGGCAAGTGTTTTAGGCCATAGGATTAAACCTAGATTCAATCCAAGACATCAAAGCATGTCTTGGGGAAGAAGTCAAGTGTAGGAACCATCTAGGGCCTTTAGATTAAAGATGAACCATGAGAACCATCCAAATGCAAAGTCTGCATTTGAGCGAATCGGCCCACGGGTTGACAGCCAAACACCCTGGATTAACCCCTAGTCGACCCAGCGAGCTCGGGTCGACCTCAAAAATCGGCCGGTTCGGTTATTCCCCTCTCCCAATTCGCTGTTTTGAACATTTTTGCATATTTATTTATTTAATTTTCAATTATATATATATATATATATCAATATATATATATTTCTCTGCGCAACCCATTTCATTTAATTAAGTATACTTTAATTTGGGAATTTTTCGTGAAACTTCGCGAGGCCATATCTTGGTCATACGGACTCCGATTTTCGAAAACTCGGACTCTATTTCGCGTATTTTTCCGAGATGAACGCAATGGCATAGCCCGTTTCCCTTGATTCAGATTTTACAGTTTAATTCTGCCTCCATTTATGTTATAACAGGTTATTGAAAATACGGGTTGTTACATTCTCCCCACCTTTTAGGATTTCGTCCCCGAAATCTCCAAGTTAGGAAGAACATATCCTACCATCCATCATCCATCTACTCAAAACATCATCCACAAGCAACCATTGTCCTTAGATGATTTCTAATGCTGTATGAATATATGCAAAACGTGTGTGTACATGTTCCTTAGCTAATGCTAATGATCAGGCCTGAATAATGTTTCTAATGCAAAATATGTATAGTGCCATGAATCCAACATGTATGCAAATAGTCCTAGTCATATAGATACTATATGCGTGCACAATCATTCATTCATATGCAACAAACGCATGATAATACATTCGATTTCATCCATAAACAAGTATAAATACTCGTGCATATGCAATATGAAATGTGACCGAGTCGAGCTAGTATCTAATGTGTATTCGCGCATCCACGAGCAACCACTTGCAACCACTTGCAACCATATCAATCATAACATGTTTCAAATACATGTTTACATCCATAGGGTTCTACCTAGAATTCCCTGAAACAGGGTCGAGAAGATAAACAGGACAAACTCCTTACAGGGTTTGTAACGGAGAATAGGACCAAGAGGATGTCCACAAAAGATAGCCTACAAGTAAGCTCTACAGAAAACAGGGATCAAGGATATACTCCCAAAAAGAGATATCATGCGCGTATCTAGTCTTTGACCATCAAAGTCGTCTTTTAACTTCGCGATTTTGTAGCTTCTTATTCCTGTTTCCATAACATGAGCTGGAACTCATTTCTTCGTCGCCTCTCGTTCCACTTGCACTTATCCTTTTCCTAGAATACTTGACGCAAACATGACAGCGTACTCATGATCTCATGCAAGCTTTCCAAAATTCACTAGTGAATCTTGGATCTCGTTTATATACTATAAGGCATTCCATGTAGAAGAACTTTCTCTTGAAAGTAAACAGATGTCAATCAGGTTATCATGCGCACTTACTAGGGTGATCTCTATAACCTATGCATAAATGAAGTAAACCATCCGTCTTATTGGCGAACACCACTCGATCGGGCTTCAAATTTCCAATAAAGGCATCAGGGGATTCTAAGTAACTAGTCATGACAGAACCTCAAAAAGGTTACCCGATACTTCGAGGGCATTACCAAGGCTAGTCAAAAGGTCTAACTACCCTCCTATCAAAACCGAGAGTGGCACCCCCTACTGGATAACCACTTCATCCCTAGAATCCATCCATAGCTTATAAACATAAGCATTATTTCCACACTCAACACTTGGCATAGACATTCCCAAATCCAAACAAGTCATGTATAAATGGACTGATTCTCCAATAGGACTTTGAGACAAAAATGGGATTCTCTATTACGCTAGTACTTAAGGTGCAGAGACTCAACTATCGAAGCAGACTTAAATGATACGAACAACGAAGTCCTAACGGGATGATAGAGAAGAAAAGCTAAACCTTTAACAAGATCGTTACCCTCCTTCCGAGGTAATCTAGAAATGAGAGCATACTACTGCCCTCCCGATGATCTTGTCCTTGTCCCATAATACTTAACTATCCGCCCCATTTTACCATGCCAAAGGTACTCTCTCGTCATGAGTTTCATTGTTCATCTTTCTCCCTCCTTTGAGGACTAAGCCATACCAACAAGTTGCTCATCCTTAAGCTCGTATCCTTTATCCTTCTTTCTCACGATCCTTTCTTATAACGCGGCCACTGGTCTCTCGAGAACCACCTCCATCGTATGGAAAGCACTTTCATAGGTAGAAAAGACTAGTCGCAGTTAAAACTACTGTGACTACAGATGGAGGAAAGAAAGGAAAAGAGACTCAATTAAGGAAACAAGGATAGTGCTAATGGCCTTTGGGGAATAGCCTTTTTCTTTTAAAAGAAAATTTTCTTGAAAAATGCTTCTTTGTAAACGGTTTTTTTTTTCAAATAGTTTTCAGATGGTCTTTAAAAACTTTTGCCCAGTCTGGTAACCTTCTGCTCTGATACCACGTGTAACACCCCGCCTCCGCTAGGGTCACTCGCAAAGGAATGCACTAGCTTTAGAGGGGCATTATTGGTAAACATGCACAGAAATATCACAAGATAGAACATATAAAATAGCGGAAGTAAAATCAAACTTTCATAACATGAATAAATAAGGTCTAAAGCCTTTTACATCAGAGTACATCAAAACCTGTCTTGCAATAGTAAAGAAGCATAAAGACATTTTCATAAATTATTCCCCAAGTAAAAACAGTAAAGTAGCCATTAGCCAAGAAAAATCCAAGCCATCCATGATGACCTACAAGCAGAAGAAGTCCGAACTAAACAACAGTATTTCCTCCCTGTAACCTGGGGGGGAAACGGAAGAAAAGAGGCGAAACAAAACGGGTCAGTCAAAAAGACTGAGCAAGCCCTATCTACTATTAGCATAATAACTAGTAAAGTTAACTGACATGAGAAACTGAGATGAACATAAGCATGATAACAAGATAGATAAGCTAAATCAAAATAACAGGATGAACTATTGAACTCAGATGAACTAAGGTGTCATGATAAATTACGATGTCAAGATAAAACAAGGTATCACATCGTCAGGTTTCTATCAAGTAAAATATCCCCAAGATATCTGTCACGTATAACGCCCCGTGATATCTATCCTGTATTTTAGCTCTGCACCTACCGTACTAGTATCCCCACCGTGTCATGTGTTAACCAAGAATGACCCTCACTCAAAAGTCGTGTAATGGTCCATGTCAACCTAATATATCGCATATGTAGGTTACTCAGCTTGTATGTTTTATTCCATGTAAATGTTCAGTCCCTTGCCGTAGACCATACGGGCTTTCCCATGAGATTCTATATTACTTTAACATAGTTCCATGATCCTTAAGATCGGTTTGGACTGTTACCCTAAACCTAGCTAGGGTCTTCCAACATGAATTACTGTTTGTACAACTAGGACTTATGCTACCTAGGGCTGCTAGGGATTATGCTTACCTATTGCATGTTTTCGTATCTCGGTTTGGGTTCAACCACCTAGGGCCACTAGGGATTACGCTAACCGCCAACCGCGCCCTTTTTCCCACGCATTCATCGTGAATCGCTTTTCCATGACTGTATGCACATGTATCACATTGTGCCATCCGAGTCCTGTCACAGGGCAAATCAAGAAATACAGGACTCGGTCGGGAGCTTTCGATTTATCTGCCGATGCAGATGCTAAGGTCTGTTTTTCTTATAGGTGGCTATGGTCCCACGAGACCACTCCCTCAACTAGTGAAAGACAAGACAGGATAAATCCTGTATGAGAACACAACACTGGCCAACCCACATCCAAGCCTTACCGCAACCATAATTAGATAGCAATTATGGTCTTTTGGGTGTTCTCTGCCTTTCCGTACGTACACGCTTGACCAAAGATGGTAGGTAGCCTGACGAAATGCTATCTAGGGTACGACCGTGTATCGTCGACTATCCCCTATCCATCCCCGTCTTTAGGTCGCTCGTATAGCAACCAAGGCATACTCTTGGTTCTTCTAACGCAGACCTTAACCTCTCATGAGCCTAGTATAATCACCTGGCAGCTCATAGAGGGATACCAAGAATATCCTCACATTCCCCGAAGCCACTGCTTCGTTACCCAGTTCGCTGGAGCCTTTATCTAAATCAGATACTTGCTCCTACTCGTATACTTAAACGATGACCTACCGTATCAGGTTACTCATCTATCAATGAACTGGTCTAAATTTCCTTGACTAAGAATCATTACTTAGTTATTCTTCAACTAAGGTTTACCACTTAGCATTGTTCCCGTTATCCTTGTTAACTACGGTTACCCACCTAATCCTCAGAACTAGGGTTTACATAATGGATTAAGTGTCACTTAAGTTCATGACTTAACCCGTCTACAAATCCTGTCAAAATAGGCTAAGTATCCATGTTCAAGGCTTAACCCTACAAACCATGCTCAAGTTGGTTAAGTATATTAAGCAATTCACGACTTAACCTCGTCCAATTATCATTCTAGATTGGTTAAGTATATATTAACTTGACCCTATCAATTTACTTAGTCAAATCGGTCAAGTGTATTCAAGCGATTCGTGACTTAGCCTTATCATGTTTTCACGTTATATTGGTTAAGTATTGGTTAACTTAACCACAATAAATTAACGAGTTAGATTGGATAAGTATAGGTCACTTAACCACATCAATTCATCATGTTTAGATTAGTTAAGTGTTTAACTTAACCCCATTAAACTACCAAGTGGGATTAATTAAGTCTAGGCTAACTTAACCCCATCCGATTTCCATGTTTAGACTAGTTAAGTCTAATCTTAACCCCATTCGTTAACCGTATTTTTCGGTTAAGCGTCAATAAGAAAACTTACTTAACCTTACCAAGTTAACGCGTTGGATTGATTAAGTGTTGGTTAACTTAACCCCATCCACTAGTCATATAAAAATGGTTAAGTGTCATTAGGCAAATCAAGTTACTTAACCTACCCAACCTTGTCATGTTTTGTTAAGTATCATTAGCCTAATCAAATTACTTAACCCATTTGTCCATGTCATATTTGGTTAAGAGTCATTAATCAAATTAACTTAACCCTATCATGTGGCATTAATTACTTAATGCAACTTCACCTCTCACATTAGACTTTGTTGTGGTTACTAGTTAAGCTGGTCGGTTCCGGGTAGCTTTACACCACAACTTGGTCTAACCTCGGGTTCAAGCACAACATGACCAACTTCTCACATTGGGTCCTATTGTTTGCAACTATTAGTTAGGCCGGTCGGTTCCGGGTAGTTTTACGTTGCAAACTCAACCCAACCTCGAGTTGGCCACACTTATATTATCTAAGTGTCATGTCCATCATGTTTCCCAAAACATGTTACAAGTTTTCAAGCATTTGGGTAGAACTAACTTAATAGGTAAATTCCCAAAGGGTAGACCTAACTTAATAGGTAAATTCCCAAGCTTATGTTTTTATGCATACTTACATGTCAACTTCCATGTTATATTTCAAGTCATGTTTTCAAGTTGTATTTTCATGTCATTAGAAATTACCCATAACATAACCCAACGCTTTTAAACTCGCATATACGTTCGCGACAACGTAATGGATTAAAAGAAGAGACTTGGCAAAGGCATAACAAAAATGGATATTAAGCCACAAGTTAATCATGGTGGCAAATGAGGCACAAATGTGTTCATTAACTTGCATGTTACATTCTTAAGCCTCAAAACATGCATAAAACCAAACTTGGTACATAAGTGAATCATGGTGACAAAAGATATGGAATGATGACTAGTAACTCGCATATATCATCATATAAGGGTTATGACTTCATATGCAAGTTGACATAAAGGTTATGAGGGTTCTCATATTGCCTAATGCAACATTTCAACATAAAGGTTGTAGCTTTTAGCTCACAAGATCAAGATAATGACTTCATAAACTTGCATGACATGATAGCATGTATCATACTCAATGATCAAACCCAAACTTGCAACATGAACATTTAACTTCATAGTTAATATCTAAGAGTAGGGAAAGGGCTTACATTGCTATGAAGGCACAAAAGATATGACAAAGCCCTTATGCAATCAAATAGACCCAAAATGCAAGCTCTAACATAAAAACCCTTGAGCCAAAATGATCAAAACCCTTGCTTTATGATGCAAAGATAGAAACTTGAGTTGAATGCAAGCTAATGACACTCATACAAGCTTGAAAACACTTGTATGCATGGAAAATCTCTCATAGAAACCATTTAGAAATTTTATGAAGAGAGTGGAGGCCATGAGAGGTAAAATTTTGCCATAGTTTAGTTGCATGAATGAATAATGAGGATTTAGGATAGGTTAGGGTCTTATTTATAGATTAGGCAAGTGTTTTAGGCCATAGGATTAAACCTAGATTCAATCCAAGCCATCAAAGCATGTCTTGGGGAAGAAGTCAAGTGTAGGAACCATCTAGGGCCTTTAGATTAAAGATGAACCATGAGAACCATCCAAATGAAAAATCTGCATTTGAGCGAATCGGCCCATGGGTTGACAGCCAAACACCCTGGATTAACCCCTAGTCGACCCAGCGGGCTCGGGTCGACCTCAAAAATCGGCCGGTTCGGTTATTCCCCTCTCCCAATTCGCTGTTTTGAACATTTTTGCATATTTATTTATTTAATTTTCAATTATATATATATATATATCAATATATATATTTCTCTGCGCAACCCATTTCACTTAATTAAGTATACTTTAATTTGGGAATTTTTCGTGAAACTTCGCGAGGCCATATCTTGGTCATACGGACTCCGATTTTCGAAAACTCGGACTCTATTTCGCGTATTTTTCCGAGACGAACGCAATGGCATAGCCCGTTTCCCTTGATTCAGATTTTACAGTTTAATTCTGCCTCCATTTATGTTATAACAGGTTATTGAAAATACGGGTTGTTACATTAGAATAATAATTATTTATTTTTAAATAAATAAATTGGATTTAAATGGTTTTACAAGTAACCAGAATTTCCAATATTTGAATTGGAATGGAATTGAATCAAAATTGTGTCTGGAATATTTCGATGTTGGGTTTCGTGATTATACAGATATGGTTACGGAAATTTGAAAGATATATTAATATCGTTATTTCCAATACGATATTTGTTGGTCGTAGAATTTGATATTGAATATAAGCCAATATATTTTCTATCTAGAGCCTTGTATTTAATATCAAATGTGATTTGGGTTTGTCGTGACTGGTGTCTTCGTTAACACTGTTCTTAATCCCAGTTGAGAAAGAGATTAAATCTTTTTATTTAGATTTAATGAAGTGTACCAATTAAATGGTATTTAATTGGAATTGAATTTGAATTGATTTTTGGGTTTATCGTGAACGGTGTTTTAAATGACACTTTTTTTTAACCCAATAATTAATGGAATGTGATTTTGGGTTGTCGTGAACGGTATCTTCAATAATAGTGTTCTTAGACCCTACTTACTTAAGAAAATCAGAAACTAGCTGGAGATTAGTTAAGTTGAATGGTTTCTTGGGTATTGATCTGATGTTGGTTTCGGCCTTCGGGGTTAATACTTAGGAATTGCTCACTTGCTATTTTACGGTTAAAGGCTGAAAGAATGGAATGTGATTTTGGGTTTATCGCGAATCGTGTTTTAAATGACAATGATTCTTTAACCCAGTTAAAGAATAAAACTAAGTGGAGTTTTAATGAATCTTTAATTAGATTGAAATGATCGAGAATGGAGTATCACCAGTTTTGCTCCAGGCGATAGTTATATCTTTAATTAGAATTGAACGTGAAATGGTAATTCAATTTACCGATAACACCGTGGTGTTAGATATGAAGTATTACCAGTTTTACTTCATGGGATGAATAGGTTGGGATTGGGAAATAAAATAAATGATCACTTCGGTGTGGTTCGCTAATCCCGACTAGTTTGAATTGATATTCAAAAGAAGACTAAGGAATAAATTTAAAAGAATTTATCTTTGACAAAATTAATGGGAACTTTCCCTAAGAAAGTGAAAATTAGTAACTAACTGTAGGTTAGCTAAGAAGAATGGTTTCCTGGTTATTGATCTGATGTTGGTTTCGGCCTTCGGGGTTAATATTTCGGGAATTGTTCCCTTACTAATTTATGGTTAGTGACTGATGAATTGGAATGAGGCGTAAGTTGTGTTTGTGTAACACTTGTTTATTATATACGCGAGTTATTCAGAAAGACCGGGTTTATTCCATTCTGAATGACTGATTCGACGATGAGTCGAAGATGAAGACGGTGGTTGAAGACCGGAGGTCTTCACGTCGTTTGGGTGATTACTGATGATCTTGATTGGGCTGTACACCCAAGAGGAGGGAATCAGTTGGTGATCGTCCAGACGTACTTGGAGATCGATGGATATGCGAGGTACAAGGTGCCTCCGGTTTCGTCCAGACCTGGAACGGACTTGTAAATGGACTGTGTGTCTGACATTGAATATCATTCTGTGTGATTGATGGATATCGGTTGCATGGAGTGGTTTGCCTGTGTGGCATGCTAAGATGCAAATGATTAAGGCTTTTGTTGAAAAGCAGAGTCTTGTGGTTGATGATCAATGCACGACCTGTGTGGCATAGCTTTGTGTAGCATTGATTCGCGGGCCTCACACCCCGGTTGTGAACTAGAAACGGGAGAGGACCTCAGGGGGACATGCGTTTCTTTCTAGTTAGAAGTGGCGTCAGTGGTTTGACACGGCCTGACAATTTGACTTATGTGGTTGTTGTTGTTGCGAGGCGCCTCAGACATATCGGTGACTATGTGGAGCCGATGGAGTTATTTGTTCGGTCATTTACGCCCCAAAGGGCGGGAAAACGTAGTGTTCAGGCATTATAATCCACATCGGTAGACCGACCCTGACGATCCAAGGGACAGTTGCGGTTGTTCCTGAGGCTCGGGCTAGAGAGTCTCGGATCGGTAGAGGACTATCTTTTGCCTCGATTCGCATATGGAAATCCAATTTCCAGTACGTGACCTTACGGTTTTGATTGTAATCCTATATATGGCGACATAGTGGGATGGGGCGCACATGCCGCCTATGATTGATATTTATGATTGTATATAAAATCAGAAACTAACTGGAAACGAGCTAAGATGGGTGGTTTCCTGGGTATTGGTCTGATGTTGGTTTCGGCCTTCGGGGTTAATACTTAGGGAATCGTTCTGTTACTAATTTACGGTTGGAGTCTGATTAAGAATTAAAACGTGAAATTTAGTGTATCAAGCATTCTTTTGCTATTATAAGGTAAAAATCCTATCCTCCGGCTTGCGTTGCATTGTGTGATGGGACCTGGGTCTTATAATAGCTTCATTGTTCTTTATTTAGCATTGAGCTGTTGTTTTAAACACTGTTATTCTTGGGAGGAAACCCATTCCGCGTTTTACGGCATGGTCCCTTGATTTACCTAACTTTAAAATAAAGATTAATAACTGTTTTAGTTCTCACACCAGTCACATGACTGACCTAGAGTTTATTGTTTTAACCAAAACTCTGGGTGCCCTTATTTTCGACACGGGCAGCTAGTAGTTTTGGTTTTGCAGATTTATCTTCACAGGGCCCTGGTTTACAGCTGGAACGATATTCGGAAAGCTTTGTATCCGTATATCTCCTTCAGTTGAGTTTCGTATTGTTTTCCTCTGCTATGTAATGTATTGTAATCTCGGATATTTTTCTGATATATATTATTTGTTTATATTTTGTATATTCTTGTATTCTGATGAATTGTTGTTAACAATGAAATGTTCTTCTGTCTGCGTTCTTTTGTGTGTTGTTCTCAATTCAATCCGTGATTTCCCGTAAGGGGGATTTCGGGTCGTTTTAGTATATACATACCATCATCAGAGCACAACAGTTATCCCTGCAACAGTTATAAACTCCTGTTTCCAGATACAACATAGTACACAACGGAAAATATGATAGTCTATAGCCAACTGATGAAGCCTCCTGCTTCGAACACTTCAAAGTGAATCTGTAACATCCCGACTACTTGACTGCCCATACAAATTTGGGCACCCAAGAGTTTAGGGAAAACAAAACAAAATAAACTCTGGGTCAGTAATGGGACTGGTGTGAGTAAACTCCAACCATTGGTTTAACTTTTAAAATCCTTTCGAAAGAAATGATATCGTAAGACCGATCCACACATAAACACGGATGTTTTTTACCTTACGATAACCAAAAATATTTTGATATCAAAATCTGGTGATATTATAATAATGTCTACATCAAATAAATTAAATCTAGCGGAACGCTTGCATCTCATGCTCCATATATAATATAAAATCAAAAACCGCAGGGCGCTTATTGGAGATTGGATTTCCAATATGACAAGGTATGGGACCACCTTCAGATTGTGTATCTCTAGAGGCGAATAAACTGGGTTCAACAAGAACTTCTTGCAACCCGGCCCACACATGACCAACCACTCATTTCGCTTGAGTGTATCGAATGTATATCACCAACGGTTAGGATCAGCAACCGTTTCCCGAAAGGGACAGCATCGATAGATTAAAGAAGTAAATGAAATTTCTCTAGATAGATGATTATACATCCTAATGGGTGCGACCCACATAGCCATGCTGCCTGCCCGATTTTTGTCAATTCCGAGTTGTGAGGCTTGAGGTTTTAATTATCTTCCAGAACATCTGGTCACCATTCACTTTGAATGCCACATCGTCATACCTGTCAAATCACAAATTGATTTCCCCAAAAATACCATGGGCATAAAGCTAAGAGAAACGAGTTCCTCCACCAACAAACGTAAGTACGTTTGAAGAGATCAACTTACGCGATCCGTTAGATAAACTCTATCAGACATTCGTCCATTCACGTTGTTCTGGGACTGGACAAACAGAAGGCACTATCCCGTAAACAGGACAGCCCTTGCATAACTCCGTCTTCAATTATTTTCATCATATTTGATCGCAGCACTAACGCCCATACAGAGTGGTTTTCAGATAATGAATCTGATCCCGGTCTCTCCGTATTGAAGACGGAAAAATGGTCAAAAACTTCGATAGTCGATGATTTTAACTATCAAAGAAAAATAAGTGTACAATCAACAATTTTATTTCCAGGTAGGAATTCGATCGATCAATCATAAATCAACATTGGGCCCCTTTAAATCAATTCCTTATTATATTATCATTTACAATTCTCATTTCCCATCTTTCGTATTCTTCTGAAGCTCGATTTCCCCTCTCAATTCTTTGAAAAACAATTTCAATATTATAATTCCCTTATTCGAGAAAATATCTCTTATTCCAGTTAAAAAACATTTCTAATATTCACGAATCCTTATTTTCTATATTCATAAAATATACATTATTAATATCGGAAAATATTTCTGAATTCCCTTTCTTAATTCCTTGTTGACCAATTCATTTCATTTTAACAACAGCGTTACAATCGCTGTTTCCAAATATTTGATTTATAAAACATTTCTTTTAACAACAGCGCTACATTCGCTGTTTAGAATTATAGCACATTTATTATAACAATAGCATTAAGATCACTGTCTAGATTTACAAACATTTATTATAGCAGTAGCTTTATAATCGCTGTTTTCCAAATATTTGATTTACAAGACATTAATTATAATAGCAGCGTTAAAATTGCTGTTTTCCAAATATTTGATTAACAAGACATTATCACACCTTATTTCACATTCCAATTTTTGGAATAAAACTCATCGTTTTCATTTTAAACGATCATCCATTTCCTTTTTCATTAAGTTTCCAATCTGGATTCATACCTCCAATCTAAATTCCTTTATAGATATTTTATTTGCAAATTATTTTCTTTAAACCATTATTCACTTAAATCGTGAATATTTTTTTTTTATATACTATTTGATTCATACTTATAAATATATCTTATACTCAATTTTTATTTGTAACTTCTGTTCGAAATTATTTATATAAGTCTTATTTCCTTTTTATTTCAATCATATAAAGTCTCATTTAAAATTTCCTTAATAATTTCTAAGTTTAATCTTATTCCCAAATATTGGTTTCAAAACTCTTTTCCACTTTTTCATATAAATTCAGATTTGAATTTTATATTTCAATTTATCCAGTGATAAATAATTTACTTAATTTATAATCTCGTTTATAAACAACTTCTTAAATAATTAACATATTTTTAATTTCAATTCCATTCAAAGTTATATTTCTATTTTGGAAATAATTTTCCTTTTTAAAACTCAAATTCCATTTTCTATATTCGAAAATAATTTACAGTATTTAAATACCAAAATTCTAGGGTCCGGGTAATTCAACACAGTAAAATCCATCACAATAATATACATGTTGAGGAATCCAGTTGGATCCCTCCAACCAGTTTCCCTGCATCCACAGATGTTAATAACATCAATAATATTATTTCACATCAATATGAAATATCAGAACTAATAATCGATCAATGATGGAATCATACCAACCAATTTTATTAACTATTCAATCCAGCAACCATTACACAGTATAAAAATTTTTATAAATAAAATTAAAACTCGTTTATAAAAATATAACGAGTCAGAGTTGGTGAGTTTACTCACCTTGGTTTTGCAGTTGGTGAGTCTGCTTTTGTTTCATTCTAAAATGAAACAGACATTTGATTTTTCCACGTAATTCCCGTAGCTCTGTTCTACACCACATTAGTGTCACTATGTGGGTCTCTTCGTTACGATTTCAACGTGACCACTTTGGTCGAATTCTGCTAACGGATGAAAAATATATCGATTTACAACCATTTTTATTTAATTACTTTAGATGAGATAAAATAAATTAAATGTCATCAAGTTCGTTAATACCAGTCATTAGGATTTAACTAGGTCACGATTAGCCAAGATAACCGACCTGTATACTCCATAGCTTCCCAGTTATGCAAATCGAAAGAGTATTAACTGCTTTTACTACCGTACCCACTTTCTTTCTCCATCCAATATTTACAGTTCGTTTCGAATGGCTGGTACCTCAGACAGCTTCACCATCCATTTAACATTTCACTATAGACTCTTTCTAAATCCTCTAATTACTCAAGTCCCATTTTAACCTTCCGTACAAACATTGTTTTCTCCATTCCTATAACCACATCTCATGCTTCTAATTCCGCTTATGAAAAGATGCTCCAGATCTCGAACCACCCTCATCGACGACCCGGCCCACATCGTTTCATTCTACTCTGATAACCCTTCTACTGTGCATCGACAACCGCAGGTCCTATCCTTCCGTATCAACCACAGCCTTCCCAAATTTCCCCCAACCGACCTCCAGTTCAAACGCCCTAACTGGCACCACGCGCCACCGTGGTTCAATCACCACCAGCTATGCTTAGATCTCGCTGAGCTGAGAAGATCACCTTCAAAAACCGAGTTATGCCATGGCCTGGTGGAAGAGAATGAGGGTTGAAAGGTCGGTGAACCGTGGGTCGTTCATTTGTGCTATGGTATAAATGAAGGAATCGATTTTTTTTAATAAACCATGAAAAGAACTTTTGACTTGAAATTCATACAGGTAAAAGAATGGAGATATCCCTGTTATTTATCCTAATAAAAAACTTGGGTAGCACGTATTGATAAAAAGAAAAAAAAACCATTTGAAAGCAAATGTCGTTTCCATATGGTGTAGATAGGATCATGGGAGGAAGTATTTTTAAATCAGTTGTACGTGATGCCTGTTCTGTTTAATTTTCGCATGCCAGCTTTTTCACAGATAGGATCCATATAGGCACGTGCTGCTACATCATATTGGTTGGCTTAATCAATAGATTAGGCTACCGAGATATGTTTTCGCTCCTACCCTGTTTCATATATAAAAAGGATTGTTTCCTTATAGGACCGTATTTCTTCTCCTTGTTTTTAGACTTAGGCACGTGGTGGTGCAAGAAATGTCGAAGTTCTAGATTTTGGATTTGCACTCTGAGCATTTTGAAAACAACTTTTGCGATATAGGCCATGGATTTTGAACAAGGATTTTCCAGATTGTAAAAGATCACGTTTGAAATCTGTAGTGATTTTAAATTGCCTAAATTTTAATTGTTGATTACATAAAATCTTGCCATATCTCTCTTTTTAGATTTGTAAAGATTTTATGTTGCTTTATAAAGATTTCGAAAGCGATGTACTCGAAGCGACTCTTATATTATTTAACGTGATTGACGTTCGAAGTATACAGCTCGAGCTAAGGTAAAATGAAAGATAGAAAGGCTGGTCAACATAAGTATTTTCATATGTTTAAAGTTATAAAGCATATCTGGTTATATAAAATTTTGTTCACGTACGATCTGCTACGGGCAGAAATAAGAGTATGGTCGGGTCCGGCGAGGTACCACGATCCCAAAAATATAATAATACCGGTAGTTTAACTTAAATTATGAAACCCCAAAATATTGATATAGGGTGCAAAATAATCCAAATAAAAAGTTGCGTATTTAATTAATTAAAAATTACAGTAAAATTCTAAAAATTTAATTATCACTACGTCTCAAAGGGCTTGTCCAAATTCAAGACCGATATTTAAATATATTCAAATAACTGTTATGGCATATATACGATTCCACAGCGACTTTTTGAAAATTTTATTTGGACGTAACTTTTTATTCCCGCTATGAAATATGGATTTTTCACATTCGTTGGGAAGATATTTTCAAATAGATCCAAATACTTCTTGTTTCGCTAAAATCCGATTTATTTTGAATCTTGTACATTCATTTGAAATTTGAAATCGAATTTTCAAACTACCGCGCCATTTTGAACTCGTTTTAATTATATTATAAATTACACCTTTAAAACTTCCTTTTTATAAATAATTTCCTTATAAATTCCTATATATAATTCAAATAAAATATTTAAACAATTTAAATATTCAGAATTCAACGGCAAAAATTCGGGCCGTTACCTTCCTTCCCCCTTAAAATAATTTCGTCCTCAAAATTGCTAAGGTAGGAAAAGATGCTACATTCCCGATTGACTAGGTCCAAATTTCCTTTTTGTTCATTTCTTAATTTCAGTTTAACTGGACCAATTTATTTCAATTAAAATATTAATTTATTCTTATTAACGAAAATTTTCTAAGATTCTAAAAATTTTCTAACACTTTAAATTCTGAAAAATTTCGGCAGCATCTCCTCTACACGGCTCAATCGGTACAACCACACTCGCCTTTGTAGGCCTTCTCCAATCCAAAAGAAAATCAAAAAGCCAAGTGGCTTTCCCCATGGGCTCACAAAATCATCAAACCCAAGTAATATTGTAAACATGTACCTTTTTGTCGGGCATAATTCTATCTCTTTCATTTGCTTCCATTTAACACCTGCTCAACATACATATATCGATTTCCAATAGGTTCTAAATCAATCCAGCTTCCAGTTATGACTATTTAATCAAATTCTGATTAGTCCACTTCCATTCACTAATCCAAACTGAGTTATGTTTTCTAAAATCAGCCCCCTTATCCCGCTTGAGTTCAATTCCATCACAGTTTAATTCCGAACAACAGCATCCAATATATATTCAAATTGTTTGATTTCATTCTGGATTATTTTTAATCCAGTCCAATTTTATTTAACTTAAGTTAAATTTCAATTCATTTGATACTTTTTTTTTTGCCATTTCAATCTATTCAACTTATATAAGTTAAATTCAAATTCAGGATTTAAATTCCCGGTTTTTACTTCAAATTAGTTTGAAATCGTATAACTATACAAATATATAGAATCAACTTGTTCTTTTCAAACCAATTTCCCATCAGTTAATCTTCATGGTAGCAATCCACCATCAGAAACTTGAAAATGAACACTGATAATGTCGCGACCCATTATCAGAATTATTTTCTCGCCACTGAAGTGATTTCAGTGCTTAATCATTTTCAAAATTTATTTAAAACAATTATTATTCAAAAATACCTTCAGGTAATGCAATATAACTTTATAACACTTCAGAAAATACTTCTAAATACCCGGGATTTAAATTCAAATTCTGGTTTGAACTTAATCTTGGTTTACCTCATTTGTATACATTATCCATATACAAATTATATAACCAACTCAATGTTTTACAATTTTATTTGATTGTAATAACGATCAACACACACATATACTATAATAATCCAAAAATTATTCCTTATATATCAAAATAATTTTTGAGCAAGATTATTTCATTTACCCGCTTTAAAACAATACAACGTCGAATTGTTCTGTTCGAGAGTTTTGAAACACCTATCGATACAGTTGTACATCTTATATCAACCAGAATTCATAAACCACTCAACAAACCAGTCAACACAATATAAAACAATTTTATATCAAATCTACAAATACGCGCTCATACATATACACTCAAACTCAATCTAGGGTACTACTAACCACATCTCTATTGAGTCACGCCATAGAGCCAAGGTTATCACTTAACCTGGCTCTGATACCAAATGAAACAACCTGAACTTCCGTACCCTTTGAGTTGACTAATCATGCCACATGTCCAACCCAAATTGCACAGAAATACGAATCATTATTAGAAAGAAGTTAGAGGATGAGAAATAGAAAGAAAGAAAGAAATGTTAGAATAGAAGAAAAACGAAGATCACAAACTCACAGCGAAACAAATAAAATATATAACATAACTTTTGAAATACAAATCAGTAACTGTATATACATACCACCATCAGAGCACGACAATTATCCCTGGAACAGTTATAAACTCTTGTTTCAAGATACAACATAGTACACAGCGGAAAATATGATAGTCTATAGCCAACTGATGAAGCCTCCTTCTTCGAACACCTCCAAGTGAATCTGTAACATCCCGACTACTTGACTGCCCTTACAAATTTGGGCACCCAAGAGTTTAGGGAAAATAAAACAAAATAAACTCTGGGTCAGTCATGGGACTGGTGTGAGTAAACTCCAACCATTGGTTAAAATCCTTTCGAAAGAAATGATAATCGTAAGACCGATCCACACATAAACACGGATGGTTTTTACCTTACGATAACCAAATATATTTTGATATCGAAATCCGGTGATATTATCTAGCGGAACGCTTGCATCTCACGCTCCATATATAATATAAAATCAAAAACCGCAGGGCGCTTATTGGAGATTGGATTTCCAACATGACAAGGTATGGGACCAACTTCCGATAGTGTATCTCTAGAGGAGAATACACTGGGTTCAACAAGAACTTCTTGCAACCTGGCCCACACATGACCGACCACTCATTTCGCTTGAGTGTATCGAATGTATATCACCAATGGTTGGGATCAGCAACCGTTTCCCGAAAGGGACAGCATTGATAGATTAAAGAAGTAAATGGAATTTCTCTAGATAGGTGATTATACATCCTAATGGGTGCGACCGACATAGCCATGCTGCCTACCTGATTTTTGTCAATTCCGGGTTGTGAGGCTTGAGATTTTAATTATCTTCCAGAAAATCTGGCCACCATTCACTTTGAATGCCACATCGTCATACCTGCCAAATCACAAACTGATTTCCCTAAAAATACCACGGGCATAAAGCTAAGAGAAACGAGATCCTCCACCACCAAACGTAAGTACGTTTGAAGAGATCAAATTATGCGATCCGTTAGATAAACTCTGTCAGACATTCGTCAATTCACGTTGTCTTGGGACTGGACAAACCGAAGGCACTATCCCGTAAACAAGACAGCCCTTGCATAACTCTGTCTTCAGTTATTTTCATCATATTTGATCGCAACGTTAACGCCCATACAGAGTGGTTTCCAGATAATGAATCCGATCCCGGTCTCTCCGTATTGACAATGGAAAAATGGTCAAAAACTTCGATAGTCGATGGTTTTAACTATCAAAGAAAAATAATTGTCCAACCTACGATCTTATTTCCAAGTAGGAATTCGATCGATCAATCATAAATCAACATTAGGCCCCTTTAAATCAATTTCTTATTATATTATCATTTACAATTCTCATTTCCCATCTTTCGTATTCTTCTGAGGCTCGATTTCCCCTCTCGATACTTTGAAAACAATTTAAATATTACAATTCCTTAATTCGAGAAAATATCTCTTATTCTAGTTAGAAAACATTTCTAATATTCACGAATATTTATTTCCTATATTCAGAAAATATACATTATTAATATCGGAAAATATTTTTGAATTCCCTTTCTTAATTCCTCGTTGACCAATTCATTTCATTTTAACAACAGCGTTACAATCGTTGTTTCCTCATATTTGATTTATAAAACATTTCTTTTAACAACAGCGATACATTCGCTGTTTAGAATTATAGCACATTTATTATAATAGTAGTAACATTAAGATCACTGTCTAGATTTACAAACATTTATTATAGCAGTAGCTTTATAATCGCTGTTTTCCAAATATTTGATTTACAGGACATTAATTATAATAGCAGAGTTAAAATTGATGTTTTTCCAAATATTTGATTTACAAGACATTATCACACTTTATTTCACATTCCAATTTTGGAATAAAACTCATCGTTTTCATTTTAAACGATCATCCATTTCCTTTTTCATTAAGTTTCCAATCTGGATTCATACCTCCAATCTAAATTCCTTTATAAATGTTTTATTTGCAAATTATTTTCTTTAAACCATTATTCACTTAAATCGTGAATATATTTCTTTTATATACTATTTGATTCATACTTATAAATATATCTTAAACTCAATTTTTATTTATAACTTCTATTCGAAATTATTTATATAAGTCTTATTTCCTTTTTATTTCAATCATATAAAATCTCATTTAAAATTTCCTTAATAATTTCTAAGTTTAATCTCATTCCCAAATATTGGTTTCAAAACCCTTTTCCACTTTTTTATATAAATTCAAATTTGAATTTTATATTTCAATTTATCCAGTGATAAATAATTTACTTAATTTATAATCTCGTTTATAAACAACTTCTTAAATAATTAACATATTTTTAATTTCAACTCCATTCAAAGTTATATTTCTATTTTGGAAATAAATTTCCTTTTTAAAACTCAAATTCCATTTTCTATATTCGAAAATAATTTACGGTATTTAAATACCAAAATTCTAGGGTCCGGGTAATTCAACACAGTAAAATCCATCACAGTGAATAACAAACAATAATATACATGTTGAGGAATCCATTTGGATCCCTCCAACCTGTTTCCCTGCATCCACAGATGTTAATAACATCAGTAATATTATTCACATCAATATGAAATATCAGAACTAATAATCGATCAACGGTGGAATCATACCAACCAATTTTATCAACTATCCAATCCAGCAACCATCACACAGTATAAAAAATTTTATAAATAAATTTAAAACTCGTTTATAAAAATATAAGGACTCAGAGTTGGTGAGTTTACTCACCTTGGTTTTGCAGTTGGTGAGTCTGCTTTTGTTTTATTCTAAAATGAAACAAACGTTTGATTTTTCCACATAATTCCAGTAGCTCTGTTCTACACCACATTAGTGTCACTATGTGGGTCTCTTCGTTACGATTTCAACGTGACCACTTTGGTCGAATTCTGCTAACGGATGAAAAATATATCGATTTACAACCATTTTTTTTAATTACTTTAGATGAGATAAATAAATTAAATGTCATCAAGTTCGTTAATACCAGTCATTAGGATTTAACTAGGTCACGATTAGCCAAGATAACCGATCTGTATACTCCATAGCTTCCCAGATATGCAAATCGAAAGAGTATTAACTGCTTTTACTACCGTACCCACTTTCTTTCTCCATCCAATATTAACACTTTGTTTCGAATGGCTGGTACCTCAGACAGCTTCACCATCCATTTAACATTTCACTGTAGACTCTTTCTAAATCCTCTAATTACTTCCCATTTTAACCTTCCATACAAATGTTGTTATTTTCATTCCTATAACCACATCTCATGCTTCTAATTCCGCTTATGAAAAGACGCTCCAGATCTCGAACCACCCTCATCGATGACCCGGCCCACATCGTTTCATTCTACTTTGACAGCCCTTTTACTGTGTATCAACTACCGCAGGTCCTATCCTTCTGTATCAACCACAACCCTCCCAAATTTCCCGCAACCGACCTCCAGTTCAAATGCCCTAACTGGCACCACGCGCCACCGTGGTTCAATCACCACTGGCTATGCTCAGATCTCGCTGAGCCGAGAAGATCCCCTTCAAAAACCGAGTTATGCCATGGCCTGGTAGAAGAGAATGAGGGTTGAAAGGTCGGTGAACCGTGGGTTGTTCATTTGTGCTATGGTATAAACGAAGGAATCGATTTTTTTTTTTAATAAACCATGAAAAGAACTTTTGACTTGAAATTCATACAGGTAAAAGAATGGAGATATCCCTATTATTTATCCTAATAGAAAACTTGGGTAGCACGTATTGATAAAAAGAAAAAAAACCATTTGAAAGCAAATATCGTTTCCATAGGGTGCAGATAGGATCATGGGAGGAAGTATTTTCAAATCAGTTGTACGTGATGCATGTGCTATTTAATTTTTGCATGCCAGCTTTTGCA
Source organism: Allium sativum (assembly GCA_030737875.1). NCBI lineage: Eukaryota > Viridiplantae > Streptophyta > Magnoliopsida > Asparagales > Amaryllidaceae > Allium > Allium sativum. The sequence continues at coordinate 174,373,619 of CM060913.1, read as the reverse complement.
CTGATAGGATCCAGCTAGGCACATGCTGCTACATCATATTGGTTGGCTTAATCAAAAGATTAGGCTACAGAGATATTTTTTCGCTCCTACCCTGTTTCATATATAAAAAGGGTCGTTTCCTTATAGGACCGTATTTCTTCTCCTTATTTTTAGACTTAGGCACGTGGTGGTGCAAGAAATGTCGAAGTTCTAGATTTTGGATTTACACTCCGAGCATTTTGAAAACAACTTTTGCGATATAGGCCATGGATTTTGAACAAGGATTTTCCAGATTGTCAAAGATCACGTATGAAATCTGTAGTGATTTTAAATTGCCTAAATTTTAACTGTTGAGTACATAAAATCTTTCCATATCTCTCTTTTTAGATTTGTAAAGATTTTATGTTGCTTTATAAAGATTCTGAAAGCGATGTACTCGAAGCGAGTCTTATATTATTTAACGTGATTGACGTTCGAAGTATACAACTCGAGCTTGGGTAACATGAAAGAGAGAGAGGTTGGTTAGCATAAGTATTTTCATATGTTTAAAGTTATAAAGCGTATCTGATGATATAAAATTTTGTTCACGTACGGTCTGCTACGGACAGAAATAAGAGTATAGTCATGTCCAGCGAGGTACCACGATCACAAAAATATAATAATACCGGTAGTTTAACTTATATTATGAAACCCCAAAATATTGAAATAGGGTGCAAAATACTCCAAATAAAAAGTTGTGTATTTAATTAATTAAAAATTACAGTAAAATTCTAAAAATTTAATTATCACTACGTGTAAAGACCCACAAATCCGTATTATCTGAGTTGACTAATAACACCACACGTCCAACCCAAATGATACAAAAATACGAATCATTATTAGAAGGAAGTTATAGGATGAGAAATAGAAAGAAAGAAATATTAGAATAGAAGAAAACAAAGAAGACAAATCTCATAGCGGAACGAATAAAATATATTATATAACATAACTTTTGAAATACAAATCAGTAACTTTATATACACACCATCATCAGAGCACAACAGTTATTCCTGGAACAGTTATAAACACCTATCTCCAGATACAAACATGGTTCACAGCGGAATATATGATTGTCTATAGCTAATTGGTGAAGCCTCCTGCTTCCAGCTCTTCCAAGTAAATCTGAAAAATCCTGACTACTTGACTGCCCATACAAATTTGGGCACCCAAGAGTTTAGGGAAAACAAAATAAAATAAACTGTCGGTCAGTCATGGGACTGGTGTGAGTAAACTCCAACCATTTGATTAACTTTCAAAATCCTTTCAAAAGAAAAGATAATAGTAAGACCAGACCACACATAAACATGGACGGTTTTTCCCTTACTATGACCCAAAACACTTTGATACAAAAATCCAGTGGTGTTATAATAATGTCTACATCAAATAAATAGGATCCAGGGGAACGCTTGCATCTCACGCTCCACATACATAGTATAAAATCAAAAACCGCCGGGCGCTTATTGGAGATTGGATTTCCAACTATGACAAGGTATGGAACCACCTTCTGATAGTGTATCTCTAGAGAGGAATACACTGGATTCAACAAGAACATCTTGCAACCCGACCCACACATGACCGGCCACTCATTTCGCTTGAGTGTATCGAATGTATATCACCAACTGTTGGGTTCAGCAACCGTTTCCCGAATGGGACAACATCGAATAGAATAAGGAATTAAATGAATCTCTAGATAGGTGATAATACACCCTAATGGTAGCGATCCACTTAGCCATGCTGCCTGCCCGACTTTTGTCATTTCCCGGTTGTTGAGGCCTGAGGCTACGATTAATTTCTCTTCATAGATAGCATAATTACTTTGAATGCCACATTGTCAGATTCATTAATCACTAATTTATTGGCACAAATATTCTGGATATTATGCTAAGGGAATAAATCCGTTGCCACCATATATATTTATACATGCCAACATATTAGATCATTGGAAATACTTTGTCAGACATTCGTCCATTTACGTTCGTTTTGGGATTGAACGAAACCGAAGGCACAATTTCTACAAATAGAAAAATCCCTTGCACTTTACTCCATCTTCGATTATCTTCATATAGTCTGATTCGCAATGCTACTGCCAATACAGAGTGGTTCACGGATAATAATCCAATCGGTCTCTCCATATTGACAACAATATTGGCAAACACTTCGATAGTCGGTTATTTAACTATCGAAGAAAAACAACAAACAAACATTCAAAACATCAAACAATCATTGGGCCGTTTAATTTATATTTCATTAATTAAAATACTCCCTCATTTCCCTATCAATATTCGTTAACCAAATAATTTCGATAATCATCTTGGCCTCTTACGCTATTTGGAAAACATTTCCATATTTCGCCTTCTATTATTTTCTACACTTAGAAAATATATCCTATTTGAAATTCAAAACAATTTCAATTACTTATCTCTTTTCCGACCACTTTAATTAGACTCAGGAAATATTTACTTTTATATTTCCAAAATTCCATCACTCGGGTTAAAACGAATGTTGTATAAACATCGTTATAACAACCCAAAATATTTTATTCAACTAACTCTTTTCAAACACTTCTCTTCGAGATTGGATCCTACTATTTATCAATTAAAAATGAAATCAATCAAGTTGGGGTAAAATTATCTCTCAGACCTTGACTGAAAACATCCTCAACTTCAAAACGGCAAAACCACTAACCTCGAATAAACACACTATAAAACCCAATTATTCATTTTTAACGTATATATGTATATGGTTCGCTTTCTATTTCTAATTTATAGATTTTCCTTTTTGTTTAGAATATTCTATTTTTGATTTGGTTTCCTTATCAAATTCTATATATATATATATATCGATACATTGATTTCGAACTATCGAATTATCTTAAAAATGTCCTAACTCCTTAAATTCCCGGAAAAATTCGCCGTAACCTCCCTTGTACCGGGAGCATCGGGATATTTCAAATAGCCTCCCATGGTCCTCACCAATCCAAAAGAAAAAGAAAAAGTCAAGCGGCTTGCCGATACGGCGCATAAAACCTCATATATGAATTTAAACATGTACCTTTTTGTCAGTCACATAATTTAAAATCTTCATATACTTCATCCCATACCTGTCTAACACATGCTCACCTGTTTTCAATTCAATTCAACTCACTCCATCGTTTGAATTCAGTTTCGCTCATTTGTTCTTTAATTAGCTATTTTGTCTATTTCACTACTTTGTTTGACATAACATGTTCAAACAAAATATTTAACCTGCTCATAACCAAATTGAATTTCAATTCTAGTTTCCTTTTCGATTTCGAATATAAATTTTCAAATCGAATTCACTTATTCAAAGCCCAATATCAGTTCAAAATTTCATTTAACTAATTACTATTCAAATCAGTTAATTCTATTCAATAATCAAAAATCTGATTTCTGTTTCAAAAATCAATTCATTACTCCACTTGAGTTCGCATATAATTTACAACTCAAAATATGAAATTTTCTAAATAGAATTTCGGATTTTTATTCGCTTAAAATCCTTTTATAAAATTAAATAAACCGTTATGGTTTTTAAAGGGTTATGGCGCTGTTTTTCTGAAAATTTGATTTTGATATAACTCAAAATCTATTTGACGAAATCCAGATTTTTCTCCTCCATTAGAAAACTATTATCAAATCGGTCCTGACGTTTCTTGTTTCAAAGAATTCCGACTTCAATTGAGTTATGTATACTCAATTGAAGTTCGAAACGCCAATTTACGAACTGTAGCGCTACGGCTAGCTCGTTTTAATCATATTTAAAAATATAAACGTTTTAACTTCGTTTATAATAAATTCAACTCCATTCTGATATATTTTTAATATATATCAAATCCATTTCAACATAACACTTCTGATCTATTTCACTTCCATTTGAAATTCTATATTCGAATTCCATTTCACTTCTATTTGAATTCTATATACAAATTTTCACTTCTATTTGAATTTTATATTCAAATTCCTTTCCAATCTCCATTTGAATTTCTATTCAAATCTATTTTCCAACTTCATTTAAATTTCTATATTCAAATTACCATTTCAAATTCCATTTTGAAATTCTATTTTCCAATTTCATTTCAATCCATTTGAATTCTATATTCAAATTCCATATTTAAACAATTTGAATTCTATATTCAAATTCCATATTTAAATTTCTTTATTCAAATTCTATTTCACTCTCGTTATTCAAATTTTATATTTGAATTTCCCTTATATTTTCTATATTCAAATTCTATATTTAAATTCCATCAAATTTCTCATATTCAAAATTCTATTTAGATTTCTTTATCCAAATTCTATTTCAAACTTTCTTTATTCATTTTTTAAACAAGTCTCGATTTCAGTTCCTTTTGATATCGATATTTTTACTTTTGGAAAATAGATTTCCCTTTTCAATTTCACGCTTGCATTTTTATTTCTGAATTATCCAATGAAAATTCTTTTCACTTCAATTATAAACTTCGTTTATAAAAGAATTATTTCCTAAACTTCGTTTATAAAGGAACTACTTGTTTTTTTTCAAAACAAGTTTATATCTCAAATCTATTTAAAAATACAAACTCTATTTTTATAAAATAGAATTTCCTCTTTTAAATCCCAAATATCCTGTCCGCGATATTTTTAATTATCAACCTTTGGGCCCAGTGAATTCAAAATACGAAAATAACCAATTATTTATTTTCTAGCACATCTTATATGACAGTATATATGCAAACAAATAAATGAACAGATAATATATTTTTGAGGAATCCAGTTGGATTCCTCCAACCTGTTTTCCTGCATCCACAGACGTTAGTCAACAGAAATAATACCCATCCTGCTTCGAGGCAGGATATCGCGGTAAAAAGGGGATCCACTTATATACGTGGGCGTAGGGTCATCTGCTAATGGTACTGCGGGCATCCGCTAATGATACTGCGGGAATCAATCCAATCACCAAACCAATATATATATATATATATATATATATATATATATATAATAGTCAACCCTAAATAACTAATAAGTTTAAAACAACCAGGGAGCATTCAAACAAGAAACAACAATTATTTTTAACGAATAAAAATAATTCTAAAGAAACAGGTGAGTGAGGTTTACTCACATTGGTTTTTCTTTTGCTGAATATCCAATTTACTCCTTATCATCTCAGCTACACATTTACTTGTATCGTCTCAAATGATACCTAACATCACGATTTATTTATTTTCATTAATCGATTAAGTTGTTATTAATTTAAATAATTACTAAAATAATTAAATAAATTATTCCATGTATAATTAAATTAAAGAAAAATGTATACCTCGATGTTACTACCTATATCGAACTATATCTTCAAACATCATCGACCCAATCGCCACTGAAATCCTTGTCCAAGACACTTCGAGATCACCAAGCTACTAGTACCAACGTACTGCAAAAACCATCCTCACTATTGCATAAGTTCATTCTAGGCCATAACAACATCACCACCAAGTTGTGTTGCCTTTTCTTTCTCTTTTCCTGTTAACACTCAGAGTGCTCAAATTCCTGAAGTCCACTTACCATTCAAGACCGCAACTGAACAATCCCAATCATCATCTTCCCCACTATCGCGAATTTACCCAAAGCATGAACAGCTCGATCTTCACAAACCAACTCGCAGTAATTACCATGCCATTTCCATCCTTCTGAGTAACAACGCCTCCTCTATCAAAACCCCACTGCAACAATCAAGCCTCTCCATCAGTGGCTATCACGTCGCTTTCCTCTTCTTCAATCGCGACAGTATCTCGATAGGCCATAGTGAATTCACTCACACTACAGAGAACCCCAAGACCCATCGCGACTTCACCATTCAACCTCAGCGCCATCGTCCATTGGTTTGACTTCACAGCGTCGGCCTTCTCACCCTTCAAGTTCGAAGACTGTCATCCCAAAATAAAACCGATCTCCTCACAGTAGAACACGACATCCAACCCTCGAAGTCCACAAGCTCCGACTCCATCAACTACTCAGCATCATCCCTAATCGATGATTGTCAGCTCCGAAATTCCCCAAATCGAACAACAAATTTCGACGCCTCCATGTCGACCTCGACAGTGCAGATCACACTACCCCAAAAGGATTGAAATGGTCGCGATTTTGGTTTCGAGTTTTACAATTGAATTGAAATGGGAGAAAGGGAAATCGGTCTTGAAAAGAGGGGGATAAGCGCAGTAGTAAAAATAAGGAGCATGGTTTGATTGTGATATTGAAACGATTACTGAAGCGGCCATTTATTTCCTTCGATTTGATTTAGCATAGGAATGAAGTAAACATAATAGAAGGGGGAGTTGCGATTTATAGAAGAAGGAGGGGAGACCAGAAGTACACGAGAAATAAAGGGATGTAGGGTGAAGTACAATGCATATTTAATACGATTTGATTTCTAGAGATTTTCACTTTAATTTATACTGATATCGATTTGATCTGATGCTTATCCACTAAAATAATATCGGGGTCTATTACTTAAACTGCGAACCGCTATTCTAGCGTACCGATCAACATTTCAATGTAATAACCCTATTCTGAACTCGACCGAAAATATTCAGAAATTTAATTTGAACGTATATACAAAATAACAATATTAAATTAATATAATATAATTTAAATTCAAACAAATAAATCTCTCAATAATAAATTATTATTATTATTATCGTATATATATTGAAATGGAATTTATACTGCTCATCTAATGGTTTCGATTCAGTTTTCAACTTTGATTTCAATTATACTTCATACTACGATAATTTAATATATTTGATATTAAATCGAAATCAACTTTTAAATCGATAGCATTAATAGAAAAAAATTCATTGATATTATCAATTTAATATTTAAAACCATATTAAATATTTAAAATAAATCGGCTAAAAATCCGGGTTGTTACATTCTTCCCCCCTTAAAATAATTTCGTCCTCGAAATTGCTATGGTAGGAAAAATGGTACAAATCCATTACTTTTCAAAACTCCTTTATGTTGAAACTCACCTCTTCATATTCCAGCAAATTTTATTCTACCAAAACATTTGGTTCCCATTCACTTAAGTGATTTACAATCAACATAATCCCATTTAATTCAAATTAATACAAATTGGATTGAATCAATTTATTCACTTCGATCCATTTAACTTGTTTAAGTTAAATTTAAATTTCAAAATTCAAATCCCTGGGTTTTTCTTTTCAAATTCTTTTGAAATCCCAAAAATATATACATATATTTATTTCCATTTCAAATTCAAAACATTTGAATTTTCAAACCACTTGTTTTCTTTCAAAACAAATTTGCATCAAAAAATTTTCTACGGTAGCAATCCTTCACTTAGAAACTCGAAAATGAACACTGATAATATTGCAGTCATTATCAGAATTATTTCCCAGTCACTGAAGTGAGTTCAGTGCTTAAACAATTTCAAAATCCATTCAAAATCCTTTTAAAACAAAACTATATTGTTCTAATATATTCCAAAAATATTTCAAACTTCCTAGGATTTAAATTTCAAATTATGGTTTGAATTAATTTTTAATTCATCTCATTTGAATATTTAATTCATATACAAATTCAATTTGGTTCTATTTAACCATTTCATTTCTCATAATCTCATTTAATTATAATAATAACAACCAATACATCCATATATTGTAATAATTTCAAAAATTATTCTTTCTATATCAAAATAGAAGTTTGGGTAAAATAATTTCATTCACCCACTTTAAAACAATATCGTGTTCAATTTTCTGTTCAAGTATTTACAAACTCTTATCGACGTCGTGGCGTCCCACAATTCGATCAGAATTCATAATCCACTCAACAGACTAGCAAACACAATATAAAACAATTTTTATGTCAATTTACAAATATGCTCTCTCGTATATATACACTTAACTCATTCTAGGGTACTACTGAGCCTATCACTAATGAGCACATTCCACCAAAGCCTCGGTATTCGCTCAACCTAAGCTCTGATACCAACTGTAAAGGCCCGGAAATCCGTATTATCTGAGTTGACTAATAACACCACACATCCAACCCAAATGATACAGAAATACGAATCATTATAGAAGGAAGTTAGAGTATGAGAAATAGAAAGAAAGAAATATTAGAATAGAAGAAAACAAAGAAGACAAATCTCACAGTGGAACGAATAAAATATATTATATAACATAACTTTTGAAATACAAATCAGTAACTTTATATACATACCATCATCAGAGCACAACAGTTATTCCTGGAACAGTTATAAACACATGCCTCTAGATACAAACATGGTTCACAGTAGAATATATGATAGTCTATAGCTAACTGGTGAAGCCTCCTGCTTCCAGCTCTTCCAAGTAAATCAGAAAAATCCCAACTACTTGCTGCCCGTACAAATTTGGGCACCCAAGAGTTTAGGGAAAACAAAACAAAATAAACTTTGGGTCAGCCATGGGACTGGTGTGAGTAAACTCCAACCATTTGATTAACTTTCAAAATCCTTTCGAAAGAAAAGATAATAGTAAGACCAGCCCACACATAAACATGGACGGTTTTTCCCTTACTATGACCCAAAACGCTTTGATACAAAAATCCAGTGGTATTATAATAATGTCTACACCAAATAAATAGAATCTAGCGGAACGCTTGCATCTCACGCTCCACATACATAATATAAAATCAAAAACTGCAGGGCGATTATTGGAGATTGGATTTCCAACTATGACAAGGTATGGAACCACTTTCCGATAGTGTATCTCTAGAGAGGAATACACTGGGTTCAACAAGAACATCTTGCAACCCGGCCCACACATATCCGACAACTCATTTCGCTTGAGTGTGTCGAATGTATATCACCAACGGTTGGGATCAGCAACCGTTTCCCGAATGGGACAACATTGAATAGAATAAGGAATTAAATGAATCTCTAGATAGGTGATAATACACCCTAATGGGAGCGACCCACTTAGCCATGCTGCCTGCCCGAATTTTTTCATTTTCCGGTTGTTAAGGCCTGGGGCTACGATTACTTTCTCTTCATCGATAGCATTATTACTTTGAATAGAATAAGGAATTAAATGAATCTCTAGATATGTGATAATACACCCTAATGGGAGCGACCCACTTAGCCATGCTGCCTGCCCGAATTTTTTCATTTTCCGGTTGTTAAGGCCTGGGGCTACGATTACTTTCTCTTCATCGATAGCATTATTACTTTGAATGCCACATTGTCAGATCCGTTAATCACTAATTGATTTGGACAAATATTCTGGATATTATGCTAAGGGAATAAATCCGTTGCCACCATATGTATTTATACATACCAATATATTAGATCATTGGACATACTTTGTCAAACATTGGCCCATTTACGTTCGTTCTGGGATTGAACGAAACCGAAGGCACAATTTCTATAAATAGAAAAAGCCCTTGCAATTTACTCCATCTTCGATTATCTTCATATAGTCTGCTTCGCAACGCTACTGCCAATACAGAGTGGTTCACGGATAATAATCCAACAGGTCTCTCCATATTGACAACGATATTGGCAAACACTTCGATAGTTGGTTATTTAACTATCGAAGAAAAACAACAAACAAACATTCAAAACATCAAACAATCACTGGGCCATTTAATTTATATTTCATTAATTAAAATACTTCCTCATTTCCTTATCAATATTCGTTAACCAAATAATTTCGATAATCATCTCGGCCTCCTACGCTATTTGGAAAACATTTCCATATATCGCCTTCTATTATTTTCCACACTTAGAAAATATATCCTATTTGAAATTGAAAACAATTTCAATTACTTATCTCTTTTCCGACTACTTTAATTAGACTCAGGAAATATTTACTTTTATAGTTCCAAAATTCCATCACTTGGGTTAAAACGAATGCTGTATAAACATCGTCATAACAACCCAAAATATTTTATTCAACTAACTCTTTTCAAACACTTCTCTTCGAGACTGGATCCTGCTATTTGTCAATTAAAAATGAAATCAGTCAAGTTGGGGTAAAATTACCTCCCAGACCTTAACTGAAAACATCCTCAACTTCAAAACGGCAAAACCACTAACCTCGAATAAACACACTATAAAACCCAATTATTCATTTTTAACGTATATATGTATATGGTTCGCTTTCTATTTCTAATTTATAGATTTTCCTTTTTGTTTACAATATTCTATTTTTGATTTCGTTTCCTTATCGAATTCTGTATATATCGATACATTGATTTCGAATTATCAAATTATCTTAAAAATGTTCTAACTCCATAAATTCCCGGAAAAATTCGCCATAACCTCCCTTGTACTGGGAGCATCGGGATATTTCAAATAGCCTCCCATGGCCCTCACCAATCCAAAAGAAAAAGAAAAAGCCAAGCGCTTGTCGATACGGCGCATAAAACCTCATATATGAATTTAAACATGTACCTTTTTGTCGGGCACATAATTTAAAATCTTCATATACTTCATCCCATACCTGTCTAACACATGCTCACCTGTTTTCAATTCAATTCAACTCACCCCATCGTTTGAATTCCATTTCGCTCGTTTATTCTTTAATTAGCTATTTTGCCTATTTCACTTCTTTGTTTGACATAACAAGTTCAAACAAAATATTTAACCTGTTCATAACCAAATTGAATTTCAATTTCAATTCTAGTTTCCTTTTCGATTTCGAATATAAATTTTCAAATCGAATTCACTTATTCAAAGCCCAATATCAGTTCAAAATTTCATTTAACTAATTACTATTCAAATCAGTTAATTCTATTCAATAATCAAAAATCTGATTTCTGTTTCAAAAATCAATTCATTACTCCACTTGAGTTCGTATATAATTTACAACTCAAAATCTGAAATTTTCTGAATAGAAATTCAGATTTTTAATCGCTTGAAATCCTTTTATAAAATTAAATAAACCGTTATGATTTTTAAAGGGTTATGGCGCTGTTTTTCTGAAAATTTGATTTTGATATAACTCAAAATCTATTCGACGAAATCCAGATTTTTCTCCTCCATTAGAAAACTATTATCAAATCGGTCCTGACGTTTCTTGTTTCAAAGAATTCCGATTTCAGTTGAGTTCTGTATACTCAATTGAAGTTCAAAACGCCAATTTACGAACTACAGCGCTACGGCGAGCTCGTATTAATTATATTTAAAAATATAAACGTTTTAACTTCGTTTATAATAAATTCAACTCCATTCTGATATATTTTTAATATATATCAAATCCATTTCAACATAACATTTTTGATCTATTTCACTGCCATTTGAAATTCTATATTCGAATTCTATTTCACTTCTATTTGAATTTTATATTCAAATTTGCATTTCACTTCTATTTGAATTCTATATTCAAATTCCTTTCCAATCTCCATTTGAATTTCTATTCAAATCTATTTTCCAACTTCATTTAAATTTCTATATTCAAATTCCCATTTCAAATTCTATTTTGAAATTCTATTTTCCAATTCCATTTCAATCCATTTGAATTCTATATTCAAATTCCATATTTAAACTATTTGAATTCTATATTCGAATTCCATATTTAAATTTCTTTATTCAAATTCTATTTCACTCTCGATATTCATATTTTATATTTGAATTTCCTTTATATTTTCTATATTCAAATTCTATATTTAAATTCCATCGAATTTCTCATATTCAAAATTCTATTTAGATTTCTTTATCCTAATTCTATTTCAAACTTTCTTTATTCATTCTTTAAACAAGTCTCGATTTCAATTCTTTTTGACATCGATATTTTTACTTTTGGAAAATAGATTTCCCTGTTTAATTTCACGCTTGTATCTTTATTTCTGAATTATCCAATGATAATTCTTTTCACTTCATTTATAAACTTCGTTTATAAATGAATTATTTTCTGAACTTCGTTTATAAAGGAACTACTTGTTTTTTTTTTCAAAACAACTTTATATCTCAAATCTATTTAAAAATTCAAATTCTATTTTTCTAAAATAGAATTTCCCCTTTTAAATCTCTAATATCCTCTCCACGAAATTTTTAAATATCAACCTTTGGGCCCAGTGAATTCAAATACCAAAACAACCAATTATTTATTTTCTAACACATCCTATATGACAGTATATACACAAACAAATAAACGAACAGATAATATATTTTTGAGGAATCCAGTTGGATTCCTCTAACCTGTTTTCATGTATCCACAGACGTTAGTCAACAGAAATAATACCCATCCTGCTTCGAGGCAGGATATCGCGGTAAAAAGGGGATCCACTTATATACGTGGGCATAGGGTCATCCGCTAATGGTACTGCGGGCATCCGCTAATGATACTGCGGGAATCAATCCAATCACCAAACCAATATATATATATATATATATATATATATATATATATATATAATAGTCAACCCTAAATAACTAATATGTTTAAAACAACCAGGGAGCATTCAAACAAGCAACAACAATTATTTTTAATGAATAAAAATAATTCTAAAGAAACAGGTGAGTAAGGTTTACTCACATTGGTTTTTCTTTTGCCGAATATCCAATTTACTCCTTATCATCTCAGCTACACATTTACTTGTATCGTCTCAAATGATACCTAACACCACGATTTATTTATTTTTCATTAATCGATTAAGTTGTTATTGATTTAACTAATTACTAAAATAATTAAATAAATTATTCCACGTATAATTAAATTAAATAAAAATGTATACCTCGATGTTACTACATATATCGAACTATATCTTCAAAAATCATCGACCCAATCGCCACTGAAATCCTTGTCCAAGACACTTCGACATCACCTAGCTACTAGTACCAACGTACTGCAAAACCCATCCTCACTATTGCAAAAATTCATTCTAGGCCATAACAACATCACCACCAAGCTGTGTTGCCTTTTCTTTCTCTTTTCCTGTTAACACTCGGGATGCTCAAATTCCTGAAGTCCATTTACCATTCAAGACCACAACTGAACAATCCTAATCATCATCTTCAGCACTGTCGTGAATTTACCCAAAGCATCATGGCATCAATACTTCTTCTTCCCGAGTATTATCATGAACAGCTCGATCTTCACAAACCAACTCGCAGTAATTATTACCATGCCATTTCCATCCTTTTGAATAACAATGCCCCCTCTATCAAAACCCCACTGCAACAATCAAGCCTCTCCATCAGTGGCTATCACGTCGCTTTCCCCTTCTTCAATCGCGACAGTATCTCGATAGGCCATAGTGAATTCATGCACACTACAGACAACCCCAAGACCCATCGCGACTTCACCATTCAACCTCAGCGCCATCGTCCACTGGTTTGACTTCACAGCGTCGGCTTTCTCACCCTTCCAGTTCGTAGACTGTCATCCCAAAATAAAACCGATCTCATCATAGTAGAACGCGACATCCAACCCTCGAAGTCCACGAACTCTGACTCCATCAACTACTCAGCATCATCCCTAGTCGATGATCGTCAGCTCCGAAATTCCCCAAATCGAACAACAAGCTTCGTCGCCTCCATGTCGACCTCGACAGTGCAGATCGCACTACCCCAAAATGAATGAAATGGTCGCGATTTTGGTTTTGAGTTTTACAATTGAATTGAAATGGGAGAAAGGGAAAGCGGTCTTGAAAAGAGGGGGATAAGCGCAGTAGTAAAAATAAGGAGCATGGTTTGATTGTGATATTGAAACGATTACTGAAGAGGCCATTTATTTCCTTCGATTTGATTTAGCATAGGAATGAAGTAAACATATTGAAGGGGGAGTTGCGATTTATAGAAGAAGGAGGAGACCAGAAGTACACGAGAAATAAAGGGATGTAGGGTGAAGTACAATGCATATTTAATCCGATTTGATTTCTAGAGATTTTCACTTTAATTTATACAGATATCGATTTGATCTGATGCTTATCCACTAAAATAATATTGGGGTCTATTACTTAAACCGTGAACCGCTATTCTAGCGTACCGATGGACATTTCAATGTAATAACCCTATTCTGAACTCGATCGAAAATATTCAGATAGAAAGGCAGAGCTTGGAATATATAACCAACTTTGACTTTAGACCCTCCATCGATCATGTGACTGGTTTGTTAGCATCTCTAGTGGTGCGGCCTACTCTTTTGGACTCGATAGGAACCGCGCAGCGAGAAGACCCTCAGCTAGTTGATGTGATGGACAAACTAATTAGGAGTAAAGACTTCTAGTCACCTCAATAGATACTCCATCAATGATAAGGGATGGTTAAGGCGAGATGGAAGGCTATGCGTTCCACAAGCAAGGGATTTGGTGAAGAAGGTTCTCGAAGAGGCACACCATTCCAAGTTGACCATACACCCTGGTGGAGACAAAAAGTACAAAGAAGTAAAAAGAATTTTCTTTTGGGATGGCATGACGAGGGATGTAGCTGAATTCGTCTCGTAGTGCTTAATATGCCAGCAAGTCAAGGCGGAGCAAAAAAAAGCCTGGTGGTTTGCTTCATCCTCTAGAGATCCCACAGTGGAAATGGGATAGCATTTCAATTGACTTTATCGATGGGCTGCCTAGGTCAAGAAGGGGAAATACCAGTATTTGGGTAATAGTGGACAGGCTCACAAAAAGCGCTCACTTTATACTCGTTAAGAGTAGAAGGACTGCCTCGTCTTTAGCATCCATTTACCTTAAAGAGATAGTTCGACTCCCATGGGATACCCTCCAGCACTGTTAGTGACCGAGATCCTATCTTTACTAGCGAGTTTTGGAAGAGCTTGCAAGAGGTTATAGGCACACACCTATGCTTAAGCACGGTCTATCACCCCCAAAACGATGGTCAGACAGAAAGGGTGAATAGAGTTTAGATGACCTCTTGAGATTATGCATTCTTGATTTTGGAGGAACTTGGGAGGATCATCTTCCTTTGGTGGAGTTCGCCTACAACAATAGCTACCAAGCCACCATGGGCATGGCACCCTTCGAAGCTTTATATGGAAGACCTTGCCGATCACCAACTTGTTGGTGGGAGTCTACAGACAAGCTCATACTTGTACCAGATATGATTAGAGAAACTTCAGAGAAAGTAGACTTGATACGAAGAAGAATAAAAACTGCCCAAGATAGACAGAAGTCCTACGCAGATAAAAGAATTACCGACATTGAGTTTGAGGTTGAAGACAGGGTTTTCCTTAAAGTATCTCCTTTGAGGAACGTCGTTCGCTTCGAATCTGCAGGGAAGTTGGCACCAAGATTTGTAGGGCCGTTTCCTATCATTGAGAAGATTAGGAAGATGGCTTATAGAGTAGAGCTACCCGAAAGATTGGCTGGAGTTCATAATGTCTTTCATGTTTCTCACCTACGAAAGTGCTTACATGAGTCTGCGGAAGTGGTGGAACCAAGCATATTAGAGGAAGTAGAAGTAGAACGAGAGGCGACTATGAGGAGAGTTCCAACTCGTATCTTGGGTACAAAAGTCAAAAGGCTACGCAACCGCAAAGTCAAACTTGTTAAAGTTCAATGGAGTGATGCTGAGGAAGACGCAACTTGGGAAACTGAGGCCAAGATACACGCAGCCTACCCTTTTCTTTTTGAGGGTACATCTTTGATCTCTTTTTCCTTAAATTTGTTCATACTCGTATCTATATTTTAGTATTTTTGTCAGTGCTGTTCTCGATCCTTAGGTAAAAACCAATGGATGTAAACATGTATTTGAAACATGTTATGATTGATGGTTGCAAGTGGTTGCTAGTGGTTGCTCATGGATGCATGCATATACACACACTTTAGGTATTAGATCGGCTCAATCACTTTCATATTACATATGCATATATGTACTTGTATATGATTGAAACTTGATGTGTTATCATGTGGATGTTGCATTTGTATGAATGATTGTGCACTCAGGTAGAAAGTATGATTAAGGGTGATTGCATACATAATGGACTTATGGCATCGACATGAATTTCATTACGGAGGTCAACTGAATCAGTAGACCGCCTGATTTTGCATTAGATAAGGACATGTACACACACTATGCATATGATCATGAAGCATTATAAGTCTTTTAAAGACAATGGACGCCTGTGTTTGATGGTTGAGTAGATGGACGATTAGATGGTAGGATATACGTTCTTCTCGACTTGAAGATTTCGGGGACGAAATCCTTTAAGGAAGGGAGAAATTAACACCCTGTATTTTCTATAAACACTAAAGTTACGAATTAAAGAATAATTAATTTCAAATGTGAGAAATAAGGGAAATGGGTTGCATTCGTCGCGGAATTTTGCTTGAGATGGAGTCTGAGTTTTTGTAAATCGGACTCCGTATGAAGGAGTTATGGGCTTCAGAAGTTTCTGAATTAATTAAAAATTCAAACATGACGGTTCAGAATTCAAATTTCAAAATCAGAAGCAGAAGCGGGCTGGGCGGGAAATTTCCCGCCTAAGGCCAGGTCGACAAGGAGGTCGACCAGGGGGTCGACCTCCCCCCATACATGTCGACCAGGGGGTCGACCTCCCCCTCGGGTCAGATTTAAAATCTGACATGTTTTCTCTTGTGACGATTTCTGACTCCCTGCTGCGTAATTAGGGCTTATGTGTCTATTCTATCTTGTCTGGATGGCCTTGATTGTGTCTAGGGTTGATCTAACGGCTCTTATTTAATTAAACCTCTATAAAAGCAACCTAACTCTCAACCCTAAATCACAAACATTCATACCAAGAGTCATCATGCCGTCAATGGCCGACCTAGGGTAGCCATCATCCTCCTTCCACTTGAAGGCTAGATAGAAGCTTCATATAAAATCAAATCAAATCTAATTTAGAACAACGATTAGTCTACATCAAAGGCGAGCAATTCAGTTTCAGAATACAGATCCCATAAATCAAGTTTTTCCTTTTGTTGTAAGTGTAGTTATCTTCTAGATGTGAATAAATTACAGACATGGTATGTAATGAATTGTAAAATAGAATTGTATCAAGTTGTATGTGATGCTGATTCATGTTATTCATGTCTATTCTATCATATATGCCTATGAACTATCGTAGTCTATCGAACCTATCATGTTATGTGGAAATTTGTGAATAAACCTATGATGTTGTATAGGAATTTGGGAATGAAGTTATCATATTAAGTTTGGTGATATTATGATACATACAAGTTTTAGGATAAATCATGTCGTTTATGCCTTATTGTTTAGATCCATTATGCATACATGTTTAGATCCACTACCTTGTATGATTAGATCTACATCCTTATATGTTAGATCCATATGCCTTTATGTTAGATTTATGTTAACTTGATTCAACCCCTATGCAAGTTCACCACTACATGCCAAGTTTAATTTGTATAGTTTTATGAAAATTCATATGCTTGTGGTTCATGTTGCATAGATCTAATTTGCAAGTTTATAATTAAAAGAATATTGTTCTATGCCAAGTTCATGTGACACATGTGTAGTTAGATCCATACTTTTGTATGATGTTGGAATGTTGCAAAGTTCCTTTTTTCCCCTTTTTGTTTTATAAGTTAGGCTAAAATATCGAGCCTAACATCCTATGTAATTTTGTGAACGTACAACGTGAGTAACGTTGGAGAAAACTTGAAATTACAAGTAATTGGCATGTTCGGCATAATTATGATAAATGGCATGAAAATGGTATAATTTTTTACCTAAAATTATGAACTTGATTTAGAGGGAAAGTGGGTCATGACAATAAATTTTTGGCAAATTTACATATAAACATAAATAAATATGTAAATTTAGAAAAGACGAATATGCCTAACCCTAGGTTAGACTGAGTTGTGGTTTAAAACTACCCGGAATCGACCAGCACATTCAGTGACCACAACAATACCTGTCTAATGTGGGTGTTTAGTGCAATGGGCCCAAAAAGGACCCGAGGTTAGACTGAGTTGTGATGTAAAACTGCCCGGAACCGACCGACACATCGAGTGACCACAACAGTACCTGACTAATGTGAGTGGTTGGTGCTTTAATAAAGCTAAGTCAAGATTGGTAGGTTTAAGTCAATTAGGGAAACACTTAACTGATTCAACATGTTAACTAAACTGAAGGGTGGAGTTAGGTAAATTTGGACACTTAACCAATTTAACATGTTGGTTGGAAAATCCTAGTAACGGGGTCCCATTTCAGCAGTTACCCACATAGATGTATCATGGAACCCTGAACTAGGAAGGGTGGTGTAACACCCCATGTCCGTTAATGTCACTCACAAAGGGAATGCATTAACTTTCATGAAGCATTATAAGTAAACGGAATAGAATATTACAAGACAGATATATAAAGTGGTACTTGAAAAAATTATAACTTTATAACAGCAAAAACAGAAGTAAGTTTGGTTACATCTTTCAAAACCACAATATCGGAATTCAAGTACATAAATATCAGTCTTGTACAAAAGCCTTCAGGGTACGTAATTTTAAAGCCATAATTCCCAACAGAAAATGCCATAAATAGGTAGAATCAAAGCCAAACAATACTTCAAGCACTTCTAGCACTTCAAGCAGAGAGAAATCTATGTCAAGCTCTTACGTTCCCAACTTGAGTACCTAGGGGGAAACGGAAGAAAAGAGGCGAAACAAACTAGGTCAGACATACGTCTGGTGAGTCCAATGACTTTCAGCATATAAACAGATAACAGTATCATGACATGTAAATAAAAATGGATGAGAGATAGCCGTAATAGGAGTAGCAGGTTAACAGAAGAAACATAATGATATAAACCAAGTTATGCTTCTTACTAGTATAACAGAATTAGGTGTTGTCCTAATGTCTAAACAGAAAACAGGATGATCTCTTCAGAAACACGATACTAGAAATGGGCGTTTACCACCCTAATAGAGATAGAAGTTCAGAAACAGAATACTAGTAATGGGCCTTTACCACCCGAATAGAGACAGACGGTACAGAAACAGAATCAGGAACGAAATTAGAGACAGAAACAGAATATTCCCTACGGAAACAGAATATTAGGATTAGCTGTACACTAGTAATGGGACTTTACCACCCCAACTGACGGTACAACATAGAAACAGACAGGTGTTACCACCCCAATAGAAACAGACAGTACCCCAAAAGAAACAGACAGAACTAAGTGTACCCTAAATTCTACCCCAAGCGATCGGCTCCCTAATACATAAATACCATGTGCCGGCCCCACAGAAGGGTGTACCATTCCCAAAGTGGCAACGTATAGACACAGACCTATTTATATATGTCATGGTATCTTACATCCTCAGAGCAGACTGAATCCATGCACGCACATGACCCGGTTGGAATGCGCCATCAACACCCCTTGCCATTATTTGAGTGAACCTCTTACAATTAGTTCAGTAAACGTGCCCTGGACCCCTACCTAGTGTTGGGTCATAATTTTGATACCAGAAAGGGTTACTGACTAATATGGGTCCCAAACAACAGATGACAGAAGTAATTACCCCTCCTAATCTTGTGTCCCCAGACTAACAGATTTCAGATTAACTTGTTTATAGATTTCAGATGTACAAAGTCCACATTAACTAGTTCACTTATCAGACATACAGGTTAACAAGTTTTCAGATTTACAAGTTTTCAGACTAACGGATCAGATATACAGATTAACAGACATACAGATTGTTTCACCTAACCTTGTATTGGGCCTACAAATTTTCAAACGGGTTTATTTGATTCATCAGTCCAATTGATTTAACCTTATCCACAAAATACGTTTTAGGCATCATATTTATCTTAGATTTGCATTAATTAAATATTAATGCACAGACCTCTCACATTAGGTCGGTAGCTTGTGGCCGCTGGATGTGCCGGGCGGTTCCGGGCAGACTTCTGCCACAAGCCAGACCTAACCTCATGTCTAAGCATCTTTATGCCTATGACCTCTCACATTAGACTGACAGTTTGCGGTTGCTGGTTAAGCCGGTTGGGTCCGGGCAGGCTTCTACCACAAACAGAGTCTAACCTCGTGTCTCAGCATTCTTATTTTTAGCTAAAGTATTCATTCACGGATTATGCCAATATCAGACTAATTATGCCAATTCAACAAATTAACTTCTTCACAAGTTACAACAGATTATCCAAAGTTCTATTTACATGTTTTTCTCAATTTTAGATCGAGCCTACAGATTTCATATCCCAAATTACCGTATTCAGTTTCAACAGATTTAGCAGATTAGGCAATTTAACAAATTTAATCATCCCTTAAAATTCCATTGACATACCTCGCATAATCATAAAATTAAGGCTAATTTTACATGCCCAAATTATGGTCATAATTCACCGTATAACATATGTCCCAAATTTATTAAATTTGCACCGCACAGAATATTCTCTAAAAACCCCAAATCGTGATGCACAATATAAATTATGCCAAATTATAGCCGTTGATTACTGCGTATGTCAAATATCCAAAAATCCGAATTAGGCGTATTCACATTAATAGTTATCCCTATTTTAATATAGGTTTTTCAGGCCTAAGCCACGTATCCTTATTCTTCCAAGTCATAGATCATCATATAAAATAGCCCCAAATTTTGCCCTTACATTACAACATGTATTATGTCCTCAAAATCAGATCTTGAATTATAACATGCATTATGTCCCCAAATTACAAGTCATATGTTGTCATACATTAATTCTCCTTCTTCCAAATCATAAACCGTCATATATAGCAAGCCTAGATCTAGATCTTAAATTACAACTTATGTTGTGTTCTCAATTTAGTCATAAATCAGTTATGTCCAATTAAGCATCATTCAATATTTTCCCCAAATTTAGCGTTCGCGTGTCTATCTCTTATAAGATTTGGCTCAGGCTCGTAGTAGCCTGGCTATAGAACAGAAGGAAGGAAGAGATACATAATAGTTACAATAAAATAGATCTACACAGAAAAACAGATCTGATAAACAAGAATAAGATGGATCTACACAGAAAAACAGATCTGATAAACAAGAATAAGATAGATCTCCAATTCAGATTTATACCCATGTCAAGATCATAATTAAATTTCTTATATGAAAATAACTGTACTCACAAATCGTGGTTTAAGAAAGAGAAGAACGATTCTGGGATCTGATTTTCTGGAGTTGATTTAGCTTTCCGTTGATGTAGGCGTTGATTTGTTATCTTTATCTTCTCTTTTGAATTGATTGATTAGGGTGGAGGCTAGGTCACTTTGGGTTTTAGGAGCATGGAGGCACCATTCCTCTTTGTTAATGAATTAGGGTTTAGGTTTAGCTATGTATATGTAGATGTCTAGGATCGATTAGAGCTCTTAGATTAACCCAGAAACCATCAGGATCACTTAGATGCCACATCAGCCCTTAGGGCGAATCGGGCCACGGGTTGACAGTCAAACACCCTGTATCGACCTCTAGTCGACCCAGCGGGGCTCGGGTCGACTCCAAATGGTGTGGTTTGGCTATTCCCCCTCCCGATTCCTTGTTTTGAACTTTTTTGAATATTTATTTGTTTAATTTTTTATATATATCTATATATATATATATTTCTCTCATATGCATACAAACTTCAAGGCTTAATAACAACTTCATAAGGTATCCATTTTGTGCAAACCAAATGTCTATCTTGACCCAAAATTTTGAAACGAACATAATAACGCAACCCATTTCACGTAATTCTTATTCTAAACATTAAGTATACTTTAATTTGTGAATTTTAATATTATAAAATTAAGGGGTGTTACATTCTCCCTTCCTTGAAGGATTTCGTCCCCGAAATCTCCAAGTAAAAAGAATGTATCCTACCATCCAATCATCCATCTACTCAACCATCATCCACAAGCAACCATTGTCCTTAAAAGGTTTCTAATGTCGTATGAACATATGCAGAGTGTGTGTATATGTTTCTTATCTAATGCAAAATCAGTCGGTCTACTGATCCAGTTAACCTCCTTAATGCGAATTATGTTAGTGCCATGAGTCCAATTATGTATGCAAGAAATCCTATTTGATACACATCATTTCTATATGAGTGCATAACCATTCATCCCAATGCAACATCCATGTGATGAGTCAATCATTTTGCATCCACAAAAATTGAAAAATGCACATACGTCCATATGTAGTATGAGAGTATTTTTGAGCCGATCTACTGCCTAGTGTGTGCATATGCATCGGCGAGCAACCACTAGCAACCACTTGCATCAACTTGCAACCATCAAACATAACATGTCTCAAACACATGTTTACACCCATTAGTTTCTACCTAAAGGTCAAAGACTCAATCGATAGGATTCAGCCGAGTGATAGAAGCAAGTATAATTAAAACAAAAGTTCTGTTCCCATTAGACATCGATTAAGGGAATAAATCCCTAAGTATCAACCCTGAAGACCGAAATCAACATCAGATTGACACCCAGAGAATTACTCCCATTAAACAATGTCAAAACTGGAAATATACTTCACACTTCGAGTAAAAACCCCTATCCTTTTCAGAAATATTCAGATACTTACAGACTACTGGTACAGATCAGATTATCAAATGATTCTTAGGAAACTAAGCATGATAAAACCCCACCATATCCCACAAAAACCAGAATGTATGCGTCACGGTCAACTTAACGCTTAACACAGATACCTTCAAACCCCAACTTATCACGAACAGATGAGTCGTAACCCTTATGGGGTTTGAAACTATAGCGGGATCAGAAACAAGATTAGTATTAAAGTGCAGAGTCTCAATTACAGAATCAAAATCCCAGAATCAAAAGGAGTTTTAACTCAATAATCAGATAAGGAAATTAAACCTTCTATAGAAATTTTCCTATCTCTATCCTATCTACTAGCCACGAGAGCATTCGCCTGCCCTCCAGAAGTAGGTTCTGCCCTCTGCCCTTGCCCTCGTTTCTTCGGGCAGTCCCGAGTGAAGTGTCCCATTTCTCCACAGTTGAAGCAAGCACCCTTCCTCTTTCTGCAATCCTTGTTCAGATGAGTCAAGCTTCCATAAGTAAAGCACTTTTTCTCCTTCTTATCTTCATACTTTTCATCCTTCTTTTTTGTTACCTTTTTGGGCCACGCTTTCTTGTTTTGTGGTCCTTCGAGCTTTTCCTCTTTCTTCTCACTTTTGGCTTCCTCTTCATGCATTTATGCCATGTCAACCAATTTCTCGAAGGTAGCCCCCATAGGAATGTGGGTCAAAGCCAACCCGTGTAGCGGTTCATTCAAACCTTTAACGAATCTCAGGGCCTTCTTATCATGTGTGTTTACCAAGTCTAAGCCGAATCTCGCCAACTGATTGAACTTGTTGACGTACTCCTTTACTGATAAATTCCCTTGCTTCAATGCTAAGAACCTCTCCATGTATAAATTCTCTTCTGCCCGTGAGAGAAATTTCATCTCGAACCTATGCCTGAAATCCATCCATGTCCCCACTGATTGCTCTCCATTCGTGACCTCCCACCAAAACGAGGCTTCGTCCTTTATTAACCAAGAAGCTAATTGGACCTTCCTTCCATCTTCTATCTCGAAGATACCAAACAAATATTCCACCTCCTTAAGCCAATTTCGAGCTTCAACAAACATCTTTGACCCATGAAAAGGTTTCCCGCCCATTGCCCAAAAATCCTTGCATATCTTCGAAAAAGTATCAACACGGGGAGGGGGGAGGAGGAGGAGGAACGTCTGCTGGGCCTGCGGCGGTGGCCCTAGCCTCCAGATACCTTCTGAACCAAGTTGATATCGGTATACCCTCGGGTATCTCGGGTAACCCAGACATGTTGAAAAGACAAAGGAAGAGATTCAAAACGGAGAATCGAAAGATAGATATATGGCATTTGGGGATTATAATTTTCAAAATAAACTCTACTTTTGAAAATACTTTCTTTTTAAAACAGTTTTGAAAATAGTTTTCAAAAACTTTTATCTAATCTAGTAACCTTCAGCTCTGATACCAAGTGTAACACCCTATGTCCGTTAATGTCACTCACAAAGGGAATGCATTAACTTCCATGAAGCATTATAAGTAAACAGAACAGAATATTACAAGACAGATACATAAAGTAGTACTTGAAAAATTTATAACTTTATTACATCAGAAACAGAAGTAAGTTTGGTTACATCTTTCAAAACCACAGTATCGAAATTCAAGTACATAAATATCATTCTGGTACAAAAGCCTTCAGAGTACATAATTTTAAAGCCATAATCCACAACAGAAAAGGCCATAAATAGGTAGAATCAAAGCCAAGCAATACTTCAAGCACTTCTAGCACTTCAAGTAGAGAGAAATCTAAGTCAAGCTCTTACGTTCTCAACCTGAGTACCTGGGGGGACGGAAAAAAAAAGGCGAAACAAACTAGGTCAAACATACGTCTGGTGAGTCCAGTGACTTTCAGCATATAAACAGATAACAGTATCATGACATGTAAATAAAACTAGATGAGAGATAGCCGTAACAGGAGTAGCAGGTTAACAGAAGAAACAGAATGATATAGACCAAGTTATGCTTCTTACTATATCTTACTTCTCTGCACTAATACTAGTATAACAGAATTAGGTGTTGTCCTAATGTCTAAACAGAAAACAGGATGATCTCTTCAGAAACACGATGCTAGAAATGGGCCTTTACCACCCTAATAGAGATGACGTTCAAAAACAAAATGCTAGTAATGGGCCTTTACCACCCGAATAGAGATAGATGGTAAAGAAACAGAATCAGGAACGAAATTGGAGACAAAAACAGAATAATCCCTACGGAAACAGAATATTAGGATTAGGTGTACACTAGTAATGGGCCTTTACCACCCTAACAGACGGTACCACACAGAAACAAACAGGTGTTACCACCCTAACAGAAACAGACGGTACCCCAACAGAAACAGATAGAACTACATGTACCCTAAATTCTACCCCAAGCGATCAGCTCCCTAATACATAAATACCCTGTTCCGGCCCTACATAAGGGTGTATCATTCCCTAAATTGGCAACCTATAGACACAGACCTATTTACAGATGTCACGGTGTCTTACATCCTCAGAGCAGACCGGATCCATGCACGCACATGACCCGGTTGGAATGCGCCATCGACACCCCTTGCCATTATCAGAGTGAACATCTTACAATTAGTCCAGTAAGCGTGCCCTGGACCCCTACCTAGTGTTGGGTCATAATTTTGATACCAGAAAGGGTTACTGACTAATATGGGTCTCAAACAACAGATGACACAAGTAATTATCCCTCCTAACCTTGTGTCCCCAGACTAACAGATTTCAGATTAACTTGTTTATAGATTTCAGATGTACAAAGTCCAGATTAACTAGTTCACAGATCAGACATACACGTTAACAAGTTTTCAGATATTCAGGTTTACAAGTTTTCAGACTAACGGATTAGATATATAGATTAACAGACTTACAGATTGTTCCATCTAACCTTATATTGGGCCTATAGATTTTCAAACGGGTTTATTAGATTCATCAGTCTCGTTGATTTAACCTTATCCGCCGAATACGTTTTAGGCATCATATTTATCTTAGATTTTCATTAATTAAATATTAATGCACAAACCTCTCACATTAGGTCGGTTGCTTGTGGCTGCTAGATGTGCCGGGCGGTTCCAAGCAGATTCTGCTACAAGCCAGACCTAACCTCGTGTCCAAGCATCTTTATGCCTGCTACCTCTCACATTAGACTGACAGTTTGCGGTTGCTGGTTAAGCCGGTTGGGTCCGGGTAGGCTTCTACCGCAAACAGAGTCTAACCTCGTGTCTCAGCATTCTTATTTTTAGCTAAAGTATTCATTCACGAATTATGCCAATATCAGACTAATTATGCCAATTCAACAAATTAACTTCTTCACAAGTTACAGCAGATTATCCAAAGTTCTATTTACATGTTTTGCTCAATTTTAAATCGAGCCTACAGATTTCATACCCCAAATTACCCTATTCAGTTTCAACAGATTTAACAGATTAGGCAATTTAACAGATTTAATCATCCCTTAAAATTCCATTAACATACCTCGCCTTATCATAAAATTAAGCCTAATTTTACATGCCCAAATTATGGTCATAATTCACCATATAACATATGTCCCAAATTTTTGTTAAATTTGCACCGTACAGAATATTCTCTAAAAACCCCAAATCATGATGCACAATATAAATTATGCCAAATTATAGCCGTTGATTACCGCGTATGTCAAATATCCAAAAATCCGAATTAGGCGTATTCACATTAATAGTTATCCCTATTTAAATATAGGGTTTTCAGGTCTAAGTCACATATCTTTTTTCTTCCAAGTCATAGATCGTCATATAAAATATGCCCCAAATCCAGCTCTTAAATTACAACATGTATTATGTTCTCAAAATCAGATCTTGAATTATAACATGCATTATGTCCCCAAATTACAAGTCATATGTTGTCATACATTAATTCTCTTTCTTCCAAATCATAAACCGTCATATATAGTATGCCTAGATCTAGATCTTAAATTACAACTTATGTTGTGTTCTCAATTTAGTCATAAATCAGTTATGTCTAATTATGCATCATTCAATATTTTCCCCAAATTTAGCGTTCGTGTGTCAATCTCTTATGAGATTTGACTCAGGCTCGTAGTAGCCTGGCTATAGAATAGAAGGAAGGAAGAGATATAGAATAGTTACAATAAGATAGATCTACACTAAAAAACGGATCTGATAAACAAGAATAAGATGGATCTACATAGAAAAACAGATCTGATAAACAAGAATAAGATAGATCTCCAATTCAGATTTATACCCATGTCAAGATCATAATTAAATTTCATATATGAAAATAACTGTACTCACAAATCGTGGTTTAAGAAAGAGAAGAACGATTCTGGGATCTGATTTTCTAGAGTTGATTTAGCTTTACGTTGATGTAGGCGTTGATTTTTTATCTTTATCTTCTCTTTTGAATTGATTGACTAGGGTGGAGGCTAGGTCACTTTAGGTTTTAGGAGCATGGAGGCACCATTCCTCTTTGTTAATGAATTAGGGTTTAAGTTTAGCTATGTATATATAGATGTCTAGGATCGATTAGAGCTCTTAGATTAACCTAGAAACCATCAGGACCACTCAGATGCCACATCAGCCCTTAGGGAGAAGCGGGCCATGGGTTGATAATCAAACACCCTGGATCGACCCCTAGTCGACCTAGCGGGGCTCGGGTCGACTCCAAAAATGGTGCGGTTCGGCTATTCCCCCGCTCGATTTCGCTGTTTTAAACTTTTTTGAATATTAAATTTTTTTTATATATATTTCTCTCATATTCATACAAACTTCAAGGCTTAATAACATCTCCATAAGGTATCCGTTTTGTGTAAACCAAATGTCTATCTTGACCTAAAATTTTGAAACGAGCATAATAGCGCAACCCATTTCACTTAATTCTTCTTCTAAAAATTAAGTATACTTTAATTTGTGAATTTTAATGTTATAAAATTATGGGGTGTTACAGGTGGGGCACGATTACTGGGCAGAATTGCAAGCGATCAAAACGACGGCGGGTGGTGCGTCAGTGTAGGTTCCAACGGAGTACGGGCGTGCACGTACTCCGGAGTGGAAAAAGCAGGCACTGGGCATCAGTAGTCATACACCGTGCATCTTGAATCGTGATGGGTTGCAACCTTAGGATTTGATACCCCCCATGTTGGAACCAGCACAGGTATCTACAGTCAAGCGGGGGCCGAATGACACACGTGATAAATGCATGCGAGTAGGAGTCGATCGATATAAGGGGATCATTTCACCATGAACACGTGGTGCTAGTTGGACAAGTGTAAGTAGGGGCAGAGAATTAGACATGGGTGCGATGTATATTCGGTTTATCCTGCCTTATATATAGCTTTATGTTAGTTTGATGTTCTGGTACTGTCCTATTTTCAGTTTATTCCTATCACGACCTTTTCCTTATTCACACACTGAAAAGTCACAGGACTTACTCAAACTTATGTATGACCCAATTTTCTTTCGTCCTCTTTTCTTCCGTTCCCCCCTACTCAGGTAGCCAGGGAGGGAATAGCTCAGCTTAATTTGGACCGTTCATCTTTCCAAGCTTTGAAGACTCTGTGATGTACGACTTGGAACCTATTATCTTTGGCTATGGCTTTGGACACACTAGACTTGGGGATTTATGCAGTTTTATTTATGTTTTATGCTTCTTTATGTTTTAAGAAAGACAGATATTTTGATGTAATGATTTGGAAGTTAGTTTGAAACAGTTTGCTGTATTGTTTTGTTATGAATCATGTTTGAAATAAAGTTAGATTTATTTTCCGCTGCTTATATACATTTGTCTTGTAAATTATCTATGTCTTTTACCTATAATGCTCCACCGAAGTTAAGGCATTCCCTTTGTGAGTGTCCTTAGCGGAGGTGGGGTGTTTCAACTTCCATTGGATTCAGATGATGGTTTACAATTCCGTAGAGTGGTCACATTAGCCAAACAGACTCACTGTTTGGGAGATATGGCTGAAACAAGGTTTGGAAGATGAAAAACAGCTTAACCGGGCCTAATTAGGGTGATAGCAAGAAGACCCATAACCCATTTCAGGATTAGGATTATGAGGAGGCTGAGAACAGTTAGGAAACGAATTCTATTCCATTTTTCAGCCGCCTAAAACATTTCCCTAACCCTAGCCATGGCCTCCACCTTCTAATTTCATCCCAAATTGCTCTCTAATCAAGTTTTAGCCTAATCTACATCTAATCAAGACAAATTAGCATCAAATAGGGAATAGAGTGTTGTGTTGCACAGAGATTCGACTTATATCAGAGATAATTTGTGGCTAAGGTGAGTGATTTGCATTGTTTTCGCTAATTACGGCTAATTAGGGGTGATTAGTGATAATTAGCGAAATTATAACTAAGAAAAATCTGGAAAATTTTGTAAAATTATAAAATATCATTTTAGGGTTCTGATAGAAATTGGGCTAATTTGGATAAGTTTTGCTAATTGTATGCTTAAACATGATTAAGGAGGATCAAGGGGAAAATATGGGCTTTGGGTATGTTTGATCCATTTTAACATATCATATTGTTGTTTTGGTGTTTGTGGTTGATTATACATGTTGCTATGACTGTATGGTATGGTTTGTGATTGATTAGAAAAGTTGGAATGGTGGAAAATGCCGTCGTATGGTGTAAAACAGTCGCTGGAAAAGTTGCAGGAAATGTGCAAGGTTTCGGATCGGATCGGATATGGGGCTTGGATCGGATAGGAGAACTGGGCAAGGGAATTCGATTCGGATCGAGGCTTAACACAAGAGGAAAAGCATGACAACAAGGAAGGCCACATGAACTAAGAACGGGATCAGATCGGGAAGCTGCAGATCGGATCACATCGGAGACGGAGGAGGGAACCAGATCAGAACCTGGAGATGGGGTACCAAACGAACTGGACCGAGGTAGAGCACCATCCGAACCAAACCCAAGGGTTATGACTACCGAACTGAACCGAACAAGGGTGACTGAACCGAACCAATGAGGACTGGAGCACTGGGAATATTTAAACCAAACCAAGGCGTGGCTATGACCACCGCACTGATCCGGAAGAGATAAAACCCTAGATGCAAAGGTAGTCCAAATGGGAAGTAGAACTCAGGATCCAGATGGGAACCAACGAGTTGACTTCATGATCGGACTTTGCTGCGAGACATGTGCAAAGGGGTTATCAATGTCCATAACTTTGATCCTCCACCAAGATGGATGTTAGGCTACGGATCAGTGCAATGGGGTAGTTATTACTCCATAGGGCAGAGTGATCGTAGCATGGCTATGAGCCAGTGAGGTAAAGTCGTCATGACTTCATGGGGCAGAGTGGACATAGCAAGGACTAGTGGCTATGGATCAGTGTAGTGGAGTCGCCATGACTCCATGGGGTAGAGTGATCATAGCAAGGATTTGGGTGATCAAAGCGGTGGATATCGTATGCTTTATGCATTGAGTGAGAGATGTGAGGATGGTTGCTATGCTTGATTGTCTGCCATCATAATGACATGCACACCCCACCCACGTATCTTTGCACCATATGTTAGTGTCACTTTAGAGTATTGTACATCTTGTTGTGCTAACTCTTTGGTTGCAGGTCCAGGTTCAGGTATGGTTTAGTATACCTGTTATTGTTCTGTTTTACTGCTTATCGCTCATACCAGACTTTTGTCTAACCCAGAGTTTTATGTCTCTTCTTATTACTCTGGCTGCTCTTAAACAGGCAGACTAGAGACAGGTCAGGTGATTTTGCACAAGTAGTTGTACCGGAGACGAGCAAGAGGCTTCCACGTATGATATATATATATATATATATATATATATATATATATATATATATATATGATCTCCCTGTGTTGTTGCTGGTCACTACTTTGGGCATTAGTAGTGCACCTTTTTATTTTCTTTAGAGACAGTATGTTGGAGTTGTAATAAGCTGTATTTTGAATTTCCGCTGCTATGATGATCATGGTTTAGTTTTCAGCTTATGCACTGTCTCGCCTGTTTTATGTCAGAGTTATGTTATTATTATATTTTATCCCATGCGTTGTGAGACATTCTATAGGTTCCTTGTTAGCTCAGATTCCTTTCTAATTCTTTCTTTGGCGACTGTCCCGTGCTAGTTGGACATTGGCACAGCGCACTCTCATTGGAAATGTCAGCTGGTGCAAGGCGGTCCGTCACATCCATATTGTTAACAATTCTAATTTAACAAAATGAGTACTAATGATATTTCATATTGTTAACCATTCTAATTTAACAAAATAAATATTTTTGTTGTAACACAATTCTATTTACCAAAAATGCTATTTGTGTTTTGACACAAACCTATTTAACAAAATGCTATTTTTGTTTAACCTCAAATCTATTTAACAAAAATGTAATTTTTGTTTTCAACCATCATATTTTGAAAGAATGTAAAATTTTGTTTCCACTATTATATTTTGACAAAAATGAATATTTTGGTTCAACTTATCTATTTTGACAAAAATGTATATTTTGACAAAAATATTTGTTTTGTTTCAACTAATATATTTCAACAAAACAATAAAGATTACGACTTTGTTTTGTCGACAAATCTATTTCAACAAAACAATAAAGATGATGACTTTGTTTTGTCTACAAAGCTATTTCAACAAAAAAAAGATGATGACTTTGTTTTGTCGACAAATCTATCTCAACAAAACAAAAAAAAGATGATGTCTTTGTTTTATCGACAAATCTATCTCAACACAACAATAAAGATGATGACTTTGTTTTGTCAACAAATCTATCTCAACAAAACAATAAAAATGATGTGTTTGTTTTGTCGACAATTCTAATTCAACAAAATAATAAAAATGATATGTTTGTTTTGTCGACAATTCGAATTCAACAAAACTAATAAAAGTGATAGGTTTAGTTGTTTACATTTTTCTATTCAACCTAACAAATAAAATTGATAATTTTATTTGCTTACAATTTTTATTTGTTTACAATTTCTATTTCTACTTAACAAATAAAATGATAATTTTATTTGTTTACAATTTCTACTTAACAAATAAAAATGATGATTTTATTTGTTTACAATTTCTATTTAACAAAAACGATATTATTGTTTTAAAACAAATCTATTTGACAAAAATGTATTTTTTGTTCTAACTCAATTCTAATTTACAAAAATTTAAATTTTGTTCTAACCATTATATTTTGACAAAAATGCCAATTTTGTTTCAACGGTTACATTTTGACAAAAGTGGCAAATTTGGTTTCAACTTTTATAATGTGACAAAAGTGACAAATTGGTTTCAACTTTAATAATTTGACAAAAGCGAGAAATTGGTTTCAAATTTGATAATTTGACAAAAGCGACAAATTGGTTTCAACTTTGATAATTTGACAAAAGCGACAAATTTGATTTCAACTAATGCGTTTTGACAAAAATGTATATTTTGTTCAACAATTCTAATTTGACGAAAATGAATGTTTTTATTTCAACTATACTCATTGACAAAAATGAATATTTTTGTTTATCTAAACTATATTGACAAAAATGAATATTTTTGTTTAACTACTCTATATTGACAAAAATGAATATGAATATTTTTATTTAACTATTCTATATTGACAAAAATGATTATAAATATTTTTATTTAACTATTCTATATTGACAAAAATGAATATGAATATTTTTATCCTTTCAACATATACGATAAAAATTGTAAATTTTATCGTTAACATAATTTAACAATTCTAACTTGTTAAATCTGACAATTATAATTAAACAATTATAATTTTGTTAAATATGAAAATTTCAATAAGATGATATTTTTATCTAACATAACATTTCTATGTTCTCTAATGACGAATCAAAAGGAGTATTCTTATTTGCATACAGCTTCTAATCTCAGCACGACAATTAAAAATGTAAATTTATTTGCATACAAATATCCATCCTTCACATAACAAATAAAAATGACTATTTTTATTTGTTTACAAATTCAATGTAAAATTTGACCAATAAAAATGAATGTTTTTATTTGTGAACAATTCAATGTTAAATTTGACAAATAAGATTTTTATTTGTGAACAATCCAATGTTAAATTAGACAAATAAAAATCAATATTTTTATTTTTGAACAATTCAATGTTAGTTTTGACAATCTAACGAGAAAAATGATAATTTGATTTTATCCAATTCTCTAATTAACACCAATGTTAATTTCAACAATCTAACGAGCAAAATGATAATTTGATTTTATCCAATTCTCTAATTAACACCAATGTTAATTTTAACAATCTAACGAGCAAAATGGTAATTTGATTTTATCCAATTCTTTAATTAACACAAATGTTAATTTTTAACAAATCTACAGAACACACCAATCACATATCAAATCAAGTATGACATTCAGTAGAATATTACAGCACATGTGTAACACTAAAATTACGATTAACAAATTTTACTTATATAAATAAAAGAATAGAATTTCTCACCTTGATCCGTTGATTTTAATAAAACTAAACAGCGTTTGATTTTACTATAAATTCCAACTGCTTCTGCTCTTGTTCCAGTTTGTTCCATCACATAGATCCGGAATTTATGGTTCCAACGCTTTCTGTTTTATCAAATTCTGATTAGATTTGAATAAGTTATGGACTTTTATATCTCAAACAATTTAAATTTATAATTAAATTAATTAACTAATAATTTACTTTACCAATACGTCTTCTTCCTGGAAGGTTTCAAAACCCAACTCCGAATTCATCAAGCTTAAATCGCACCCCTCTACACTGAATCGACCTCCGATCCGAGGTGATCACCCCAACCGCCTGAGCTTCCTCCCCCTGCGCGCCGAGGATGGGGCAACTCGGTGGACCCCTCTACTCGCAATCCCCCTGTAGTCGGTGCCATTTCTAGGCAGAATTCCGATCACCAGAAGCCCTTATTCCCGATCGTGACCGTTCAGCTTGTGCATCTCAGAGAGCTTTACGATTTTCTCTTATGGATTTTTAGGAATTATTGCTTGGATTAGGAAATAATGGAGATCGAAGGTGGGATGAATCAGGCCATTAAAAATGAACTAGCGGCGGCCAAAGAATAGGGTTAGGGTTTAAGGATTTTCCTATTTACAATATTATAATATTAAATGTTCACATTTACAAAAATAACTCGTTACTCCTTAATAACTCCAATTTTAGTCCAACGAAGGATGTCTCTAGCCAAATACCCCCACTCCGGACACAATGAGCTAGGTCCCTTCAGCCCATTTGATCATCTCAGCCCACTTTTATTTATTTTAAAATATAAATCATTTAATTATTTAATTTGAACGTACATTTAAATTTACCGGGACCACATACTGACTCTAAAAATTACAGAAAAGTTATATCTAGCTATGTTTTGATGATACAGTCCTAACAAAATTAATTTTGTCGAATTTGGAGACCGTTTGAAAAATGGTCATTTTTAAGTCGATTAAATTTGACTGAAATTGGAAAAACACATTTTAATTTGCCACGCTCACATAGTGATTCTAAAAATTATGAAAATTGAAACCTAGCAATAATTTGACATTCCTATTCCAACAAAGTGGTTTCGTCGAAAACAGAGGTCGTTTGTAAAATGACTATATATACGGGCTATATATTGTATTAAATTCCATAGCGACTATTCTGAATTTTTAACTGGGCATAACTTTTGATTTCCGTTATGAAATTTCAATTTCTCGGATTCATTGGAAAGATATTTTAAAATAGATTCTAATATTTTTGGTTCACCAAAATCCGATTTATTTTTAATCTTGTACATTCAGTCAAAGTTCGAATTCAAATTTTCAAAATACCGCGCTATTTCTAACTCCTTTTAAAATTAAAGTAAAAATGTTCGTTCTAACTTCGATTTAAATAAATTTTTAGTCTTTATTATTTAAAATAAATTATTTTAAATATTTAAAATCCATTAAAATTTCTAAAATAAATTTTTTAAATTGATTCCAAAATTCCAGGTTGTTACATTATTACTAGTCACTACTTTGGGAATTAGTAGCGTGCCTTCCTATTTTGCTTTAGAGACAGTTTTAAAAGTTGTAATAATGGTGGTTTGGATCATAAGCTGTATTTTGAATTTTCTGCTGCTATGATGGTTAAGTTTTCAGCTTATTCACCGTCTCGCCTATTTTATATCAAGTTATGTTATAATAATATTTTTGTTCCATGCGCTATGAGATATACTACAGGTTCCTCGATGATTCATTGTTTCAAACCCCTTTTCCTTTGACAACCGTCCCGTGCTGGTTAGACATAGGCACAACGCATTCCAGGGAAATGTCGGCTGGTTCGGGGCGGACCATCACACTTGGTATCAGAGCTCTAGGATGCGTAGTTAACCTAGGGAAAGACACCAGGGAGAGATATTATATGTATATGAGAGCGGGTATTTGTGATATTTTGGTTTCCAAAAATATATATATATACTATTAGTATATCTAAGGGTGAAGTCACACTGCACTGGACCACTTAGGAGATGGTTAATCGTTTTCTTTTTACAGATTTAACGATGAGCCGATATACGAGGAGTACGGGTTCAGGGGCCAATAATAGGAATGCTCAGGATATGAGGACGATGTTCACTGACTTCATGAGAGAGGTGCTTAGGGATGTTTAGAGGGTAGTTCCTAATGCTGCTAATGGTAATGGTGCGACAGTGCAGGCGCCTAAAGCCGACTTTGCAAAGCTTAATAAAGATTATACTAGTCTTGGTGGGAAGCCGTTCCATGGAACGGAATCGGCTATGGATGTTCAAGATTGGTTCGATAATTGTGAGCGCATCTTCGAGGACTTAGGGATCGATGATGCAATGAAGAGAAAGCTAGCATCACGTCAACTACAAAGACGGGCTATGAGTTGGTGGAATGCTACTAAACAGCTACTCCTGAAGACCAAGTTACTTGGGATAAGTTTAAGACTCGCTTCAGTGATAAGTTTATCCCAACTGCTCAGAAATCAGAATTGTTTAGGAAATTTCTAAAGTTTAAACAGAATGGTAGGGCAGTCTCGGAATATATTGTTGAGTTCGATTCTTTATCGAAGTATGGATTATCTCTTATCGATATTGCCGAGAAGAAGAACGAGAAGTTCATAACTCGTTTAGATCAGTATTTGGGAGAAAGGCTTATAAACCATATTAATGAGACTTTTGAATTGATTGTTGGGAAAGCATTGAAATCAGAGAGCCTTTATCCTAAGCCCAAGACTGAAGTCGTTGTTGCATCTACAAAGGGGCCAAAGCCGCAGGCAAGCGGTGGAGGCAAGAATAATTCTTAAAATAAAAGGAAGAAGAATCAGACCAAGTATGGTCAGAAAAAGAAAGACAAGAAAGATGTAGAGTGTTTTAGCTATGGCAAGAAGGGCCACTATGCTAAAAAATGTCGAGCAAAGCCAGCCGACAGGAAGTGCTTCAACTGCGGCCAAGTGGGACATCATAAGGATAAATGTCCACAACCTCCTAAAGAGAAGCAAATTGTGAAAGCATATGCTATCTATTTATGATGTTCCTGTTCGAGTATTGTTTGATATTGGGCTTCCCATTCCTTCATATCTAATTACCTGGTAGATAGTGTAACACCGCACATCCGTTAGTGTCACTCACAAAGGGAATGCACTAAGTTCTGTGGAGCATTTTGGTAAAAGATGCAGATTAATTACAAGACAGACAGAAATTAAACAGCGGAAAATAAAACTTTGCTTTATTGATAAAATAGTTTGTACAATGATTTCTTTACAATATCAGAGTATCATCTGTCTTACAAAGTAAAGAAGCATAAAACAACATTTATATTCCCCAATTTTAGCAAGAGCCAGCCACAGCATCTGAAAAGAGAATCCAAGCAAAACTTTGGCAAATCTTCAAGCTGGGGAAGACTGACAGTCCAACTTAACCTGAGCTATACTATTCCCTCCTTTACTACCTAGGGGGGGGGGGAACGGAAGACAAGATGACGAAAGGAAAACAGAGTTAGACATAAAGCCTGAGTAAGTTCAGTAACTTCTAGCATGTGAACATGGAAAAACAAAACGACATGAATTAACTGAATACAAGATTACACCATGACGATAGGGTCAACAAGATTAGACAAGGTAATCACAAGATATGCTAAGATAAGATAAACTGGATACGCTCTAATACTTTCGCCGCTTCACTTATTCCTTATTTTACTGGTTTCTATATCTCTGCACCAGCTAACTAATGCCCCAACTAGTAACGCTAACGTGACCCCAATCCCTGTATTTTCCATCGCCTTCAGGCATCCATTTATTTATTTGTTACCTAGATTTAATCTAGGGTTTTCTACCAAGTGCCTTCAAGATTCAACTAGAGTTTTCGCTGTCGGCTGAACGCCTCTCGGATTCAGGATTTATGCCATCTAGTTCTGCTAGGAATTATGCTACCTAACGAGCGATGCCCCCAAGTCTAGGACACACTACCTAGAGTAGTATATGTTCCTATACTTCCCCACGCATGTATCGCGAATCGTTATCGCTTGTCTAAATGCACATGTCCCATAATGTGCGACCCGAGTCCTGTGTCAGGGCAAATCAAGGAATACAGAACTCGGTCGGGAGCTTTCAGATATCTACTGATGCAGATGCTAAGGTCTATTTTTACTCCAGTGGCTATGGTCCCACTTGACCCCTCCCTCAACTAATGAAAGGCACACCTTGTAAAATGAGAACTATAAGCCGGCCCCCGGTGCCCCACTATCCTATGGCCATCCGCAACCATAACTAGATAGCAAGTATATGGTCTTTTGGAGTTCTCCGCCTTTCCGCTTCACGTATCTCGATTGACTCAAGATGGATGGTAGACGACGAGTCGCTATCACAGGGCTACCGTTTGCTTGCCGAATCACGCCGGTCCATCCTGGTCTTTAGGTTGTCATGTATTGCAACCAAGGCATACCCCTGGTTCTTCTACGCAGACCTTAACCTCTGTGGGCCCAGGCGGATCATCTGCAGCCTCACAGAGGGATACCAAGAGTACCCTCACGTCCCCTCGAAGCCTCGGGCTTCGTAACCCAATTCGTTGGAGCCTTCTTTCTACTCAGACGGGCATTCGCTCCTTCTCGTGTTATACTAATAATTACTACTTAGTTTTACTAACTAAGATTTACCACTTGGTTTCCAGAATCGTTGTTTTCTTAACTAAGGTTTACTACTTAGTTCCCTTTCCCGTCAATTTGGATTGGTTAAGTGTCATTAATCAGTTCAAGCCAACTTAACCCTCTTCATTCATCCTGTTATACTAGTTAAGTGTTATCGGTAATTCATGTTGACTTTACCCCACCACAAACCAAGTTATATTGGTTAAGTATTTCTTATTACATAACCCTACACATTCACCCTGTATTGGTTAAGTGTTCCTTTTTTTAAGTTA
Organism: Allium sativum; assembly: GCA_030737875.1. Taxonomy (NCBI): domain Eukaryota; kingdom Viridiplantae; phylum Streptophyta; class Magnoliopsida; order Asparagales; family Amaryllidaceae; genus Allium; species Allium sativum. Next base: position 174,335,706 of record CM060913.1, on the reverse strand, counting down.
ACCTTGCCCGTCTGTCTTAACTAACATGTTATTAATGGTTAAGTATTATCCCTTCATGTTTAGACTTAACCCTATTCTTTTATTACAATTCGATGGTTAAGTGTTCAAGTTACTTAACCCTACGGTCTAGCCCAGCTAACATGTCAAATTGGCAAAGTATATTAAATTTTACTTAACCCTAACCTCTAGTCTAGTTAACATGTAAATTTGGCTAAGTGTATTAACTTTACTTAACCACACCTTCTAGTCTAGTTAACATGTTAATTTCGCTAAGTGTTTCCTTAGATACTTTAACCCCTACAAATCTTGTCTTGTTACCATGTTAAGTTGGTTAAGTGTCCCTATGGACTTAGCCCTCCCATCCTAGCTTAACTGTGTTAAATTAGTTAAGTGTTTCTATGGACTTAACCCTCCCATTCTAGATTAACTGTATGGCCCTAACCCCACCCACCAGTCTGGTTGTCATGTTGAATTGGTTAAGTGTCTTAGTGAACTTAACCCTACTATTCTTGTTCTAGCTTTATTTAAATAGATTAAAGCCACGACCACTCACATTAGACAGATATTGTTGCGACTACTGGATGTGTCGGTTGGTTCCGGGCAGATTTACATCGCAACTCAGTCTAACCTCGGGCTAGGCGTATTCGTGTTTTCTAGTTCAAAGGGTTTTGACTAATTTTCAAATCAGGTTTTGAAAGTAACCATCCCATCCGTCGGATCAGTTAGGGATAACCAGGGAGAGCAGGAAACTTGTATTTTCCAAACCCAAGCCTAGACACTATCCTCTCTGTCACCCTAGAACTTTCTGGTTTATTATTAAAAGAGATGTCGTTAACAAACCATTAATTTGTCTAAATTAACATTTCCTCATTTAGGACAAATTCTATAAGTAAATTAATCCTAATTTACTTATTTACCAATTACACTTTTAAGGTAAATTGTCAACATTTATTCTTACGGCCCATTTTCCCCTTTATATCATGTTTATGCTTTTTGGTATGTAAACCATACCAAATGAAGTGTCTCTAACCATGATTTTTGCTAATCCTGACAATTACTCCCAATTATGGCCAATTTCAAGTTTATACTTATCGAGCCAAATTAGCTAATCCAATTCTGATTTAACATTCTAATTCACGTCAAACTAGACTTATTACTCTAGTTCACTATTCATGTAAATACTAGATTTACATGTCAATACAAGAATCAAATTATACATCTTATAATTCATGTCAAATTTATCCAATTTGCATTTCTATGAACATGCCATAATACATGTTCCCAATTTATGCCAATTTCCAAGTTAAACTATGTTTTAGTAAATTTCATATTTTGCCCCAAATCGCATTCCCACCGTTCGTACAATCGTGTTTCAATCTAGATTATAGATAAATCTAGATTTGTAGCAAATAGGGAATGAACCAAAGATTGCTATGAAAAGGATAGATATAACAACTAGCATAAAATGGTTTTGAATAACGACGTAGTTTCAAGAACATGGGTAGACCTAACTTAATAGGTAAATTCCCAAGGTCTAAAACCAAGAATAGACAGAGTAGGTTCAAGAACATGGGTAGACCTAACTTAATAGGTAAATTCCCAAGGTCTAAAACGAAAGAAAACTAAGGACACGCAGAATAAATAATCGGGTTTAGACCCAATCTCATAATCACGTAACTTAAGCAACACTTTCCTAGTCATGAATCATAGGTGTTTAATCACAGACGTCCTTGTTATGTCATAGGTAATAGTTTATATTTTCTAATCAAAGGCATAGGTTTAGTCAAGCTAATAATCCTCATAGTCACAGTCATAGTCATAGGCAATGTTCGTAGTCATAGGCAATGTCCATAGTCATAGGCAATGTTCGTAGTCATAGGCAATGTTCGTAGTCATAGGCAATGTTCATAGTCATAGGCAATGTTCATAGTTCCAAGGCATATGGTTCCAAAGACCATAGTTTCACAGTCACAGTCTTATTGGTTATCGAATCACAACAGTTCTTAATTCGGTCCAAAGGTACAAGCGCTGATTCAAGTAGAAAGATTAGGCATAGTCTTTTATCCCTTTAATTTCATGTCACGAATAAAAACAAAACGTTCAAATCTAAAAATAACTAACTTACAGAGATTCGATTCGATTCGATTCGTAGAAGAATAGTTGTTGAAGTTGTTGATTTAGCCTTCGAATCCAAATCTTGATTTCCACGAAGAATTTGAACAGCATAACCCCGTCTTGATTTATTTTAATTTAGAAGATAGAGGGAGAGTAGAGGCAGAATAGAGTTGTGAGTGAATTAGGTTTGGGTTTTGGGTCATTATATAGTTGTAGTGAGTGAATTAGGGCCATCAGATTAACCCTAATCCATCAGATCCATACACATCAGCACAGAACAGTCCAGAATTTCCCAAAGCTGGGTTCTCGGTATGGGCGCACCTGCCAAGTGCACCAGCACAAAAATGTACTGGCGCACTTCCCAGGTGCGCCAGTGTATTTTTGTGCTGGCGCACTTGTCAAGTGCACCAGTGCAATCCTGGCCTGTTTCCGGTTTTCTCTCCAAATTTCGTTCGTCCATATCTCCTTCATACGGAGTCCGATTTATGCAAACTCGGACTCTATCTCAAGCAGAATTTCGAGACGAACGCAATGGCGCAACGCGTTTCCCTGAATTCTTCTTTTAAAAATTAATTATACCCTGATTTTTGAATCTTAGTGTTACAGAATTACGGGGTGTTACATTCTCCCCCACTTAAAAGGATTTCGTCTCTGAAATCTTCAAGTTAGGCAGAATGTTTCCTACCATCCAATCACCCATCCACTCAACCATTCAATCACAGGCATTCATTGTCCTTAAAAGATTTCTAATGCTTTCATGTTCATATGCATAGTGTGTGTACATGTCTTTATCTAATGCAAAATCAGGCGGTCTACTGATTCAGTTGACCTCCTTAATGCGAATTATGTCAGTGCCATGCATCCAATCATGTATGTAAGCATCCCTAGTTACGTAAATACTACATGCGTGCACGGCCATTCATCAATATGCAACACACATATGATAACATATCAAGTTCAAGTTACAAACAAATACATATCTGTAAATGCAATATGAAAGCGTCTGGATTGATCTAGTGCTTAATACGTATGTATATGCATCCACGAACAACCATTAGCAACCACTCGCAACCATCAATCATAACATGTTTCAAATACATGTTTACACCCAAAAGAGTTTCTACCTAAAGATCGAAGATATGACCTAGAGGAAACAATTATGTGTAAAGCTCCTACAAAAAGGAATCAAGGATGCACCCTTAAGGAAAAAGGGTTTGATGCTAGTATCTAGCCTTCTTGAGCTTTACTTCACTGTATCCTAACAAATTTTACTTCACGATTGTGAAGTTTCCGATCTCCATTTCCAAAATAAACAGATGTCAACCATGATACTGAGTGTATATACTAGAATGATCAGGGGTCTCTCCTCATAGCTTATCCATCATGCTATAACTATAAGGGTCGAAAGGTCACTACGTGCTTTTTGGAGTGCCTGCCACAACTATTCCTCTCTCACGTAAACCATCCTAGTCGAACTTGACATTCCTCAAGTACAAGCCCCAAAGGCCTAAACCAATATCAGACAAGCACCCAAGGAATATCTCCTTTGAATTTAAACAATCTACGTGAGATGATATAAGCAAACTCGATAGCTATTCTCAAATCCCTACTAACCAAAAATAAACTGGTCGGACCACTAATTGGATTTGAGACTCTAGTGGGACCTTTCTACTATACAAGTACTATGGTGCAGAGACTCAACTATGGAAGTGGATATGAATAAATGCGAAGCGATAAAACCAAAGGAAATAGTACGAATAGCAAAACTAGACTCTTCCGAGAGAACTTTTACTACATTTCTCTTAGGTGCGCTTGGTGGCAAAAGTAGGTTCCTGCCCTTATGAAAATCTTGTTCCTCGTTCTTGCTCTTGTCCTCAATTATATGCCCTATTATATCATAGAAAAGCTACTTCCTCTTGTCTTACGTTTTATAATTCCTTCCTCCTTGGTGAGCCAAGTCCCTATCCATGAATTCCTTATCCTTGGGTTGTGCTCCTTAGCCAAACTCCTCATCCCCTTCCGTGTGTAGTCATGTTGAAAAATCTCTCGAAAACTGCCTCCATCGTCCGGAAAACCCTATAAGCTTCGAAAGAAAACTGCCCGTAGATGAAACAACTACGGCTATGGATGGAAGCCGGGCACTACTTTGCCCTTCGATGAGGTTACCTCCCAGAAAGCCAGGAGCCCCAGAGACTCAAGAAAGAAGGAGAAAAGAATTTAAACAGAGGAAGAGAAGATAGTGCGTGTGGCTTTGGGGAATATGTCTTTAAAACAAATCTTTTCTCTTGAAAATGCTTCTTTAAAAACCGTTTTGAAAATAAATTTTCAAATATCTGATCTGGTAACCTTCAGCTCTGATACCACATGTAACACCCCACATCCGTTAGTGTCACTCACAAAGGGAATGCACTAAGTTCTGTGGAGCATTTTGGGTAAAAGATGCAGATAAATTACAAGACAGACAGAAATTAAACAGCGGAAAATAAAACTTTGCTTTATTGATAAAATAGTTTGTACAATGATTTCTTTACAATATCAGAGTATCATCTGTCTTACAAAATAAAGAAGCATAAAACAACATTTATATTCCCTAATTTTAGCAAGAGCCAGCCACAGCATCTGAAAAGAGAATCCAAGCAAAACTTTGGCAAATCTTCAAGCTGGGGAAGACTGACAGTCCAACTTAACCTGAGCTATACTATTCCCTCCTTTACTACCTTAGGGGGGGGGGGGGGGGACGGAAGACAAGAAGACGAAAGGAAAACAGAGTCAGACATAAAGCTTGAGTAAGTTCAGTAACTTCTAGCATGTGAACATGGAAAAATAAAACGACATGAATTAACTGAATACAAGATTACACCATGACGATAGGGTCAACGAGATTAGACAAGGTAATCACAAGATATGCTAAGATAAGATAAACTGGATACGCTCTAATACTTTCGTCGCTTCGCTATTTCTTTATTTTACTGGTTTCTATATCTCTGCACCAGCTAACTAATGCCCCAACTAGTAACGCTAACGTGACCCCAATCCCTGTATTTTCCATCGCCTTCAGGCATCCATTTATTTATTTGTTACCTAGATTTAATCTAAGGTTTTCTACCAAGTGCCTTCTAGATTCAACTAGAGTTTTCGCTGTCGGCTGAACGCTTCTCGGATTCAGGATTTATGTCACCTAGTTCAGCTAGGAATTATGCTACCTGTCGAACGATGCCCCCAAGTCTAGGACACACTACCTAGAGTGGTATATATTCCGATACTTCCCCACGCATGTATCGTGAATCGTTATCGCTTGTCTAGATGCACATGTCCCATAATGTGCGACCCGAGTCCTGTGTCAGGGCAAATCAAGGAATACAGAACTCGGTCGGGAGCTTTCAGATATTTGCCGATGCAGATGCTAAGGTCTGTTTTTATTCCAGTGGCTATGGTCCCACTTGACCCCTCCCTCAACTAATGAAAGGCACACCTTGTAAAATGAGAACTATACGCCAGCCCCCGATGCCCCACTATCCTATGGCCATCCGCAACCATAACTAGATAGCAAGTATATGGTCTTTTGGAGTTCTCCGCCTTTCCGCTTCACGTATCTCGATTGACTCAAGATGGATGGTAGACGACGAGTCGCTATCACAGGGCTACCGTTTGCTCGCCGAATCACGCCGGTCCATCTTGGTCTTTAGGTTGCCATGTATTGCAACCAAGGCATACCCCTGGTTCTTCTACGCAGACCTTAACCTCTATGGGCCCAGGCGGATCATCTGCAGCCTCACAGAGCGATACCCAAAGTACCCTCACGTCCCCTCGAAGCCTCGGGCATCGTAACCCAATTCGTTGGAGCCTTCTTTGTACTCAGACGGGCATTCGCTCCTTCTCATGTTATACTAAGAATTACTACTCAGTTTTACTAACTAAGATTTACCACTTGGTTTCCAGAATCGTTGTTTTCTTAACCAAGGTTTACTACTTAGTTCCCTTTCCCGTCAATTTGGATTGGTTAAGTGTCATTAGTCAGTTCAAGCCAACTTAACCCTCTTCATTCATCCTGTTATACTGGTTAAGTGTTATCGGTAATTCATGTTGACTTAACCCCACCTCAAACAAAGTTATATTGGTTAAGTATTTCTTATTACATAACCCTACCCATTCACCCTGTATTGGTTAAGTGTTCCTTTTTTTAACTTAACCTTGCCCGTCTGTCTTAACTAACATGTTATTAATGGTTAAGTATTATCCCTTCATGTTTAGACTTAACCCTATTCTTTTATTACAATCTGATGGTTAAGTGTTCAAGTTACTTAACCCTATGGTCTAGCCCAGCTAACATGTCAAATTGGCTAAGTATATTAAATTTTACTTAACCCCAACCTCTAGTCTAGTTAACATGTAAATTTGGCTAAGTGTATTAACTTTACTTAACCCCACCTTCTAGTCTAGTTAACATGTTAATTTGGCTAAGGTTTCCTTAGTTACTTAACCCCTACAAATCTTGTTTTGTTACCATGTTATGTTGGTTAAGTGTCCCTATGGACTTAGCCCTCCCATCCTAGCTTAACTGTGTTAAATTGGTTAAGTGTTTCTATGGACTTAACCCTCCCATTCTAGATTAATTGTATTGCCCTATCCCCACCCAACAGTCTGGTTGTCATGTTGAATTGGTTAAGTGTCTTAGTGAACTTAACCCTACTATTCTTGTTCTAGCTTTAATTAAATAGATTAAAGCCACGACCACTCACATTAGACAGATATTGTTGCGACTACTGGATGTGCTGGTTGGTTCCGGGCAGATTTACATCGCAACTCAGTCTAACCTCGGGTTAGGCGTATTCGTGTTTTCTAGTTCAAAGGGTTTTGACTAATTTTCAAATCAGGTTTTGAAAGTAACCATCCCGTCCGTCGGATCAGTTAGGGATAGCCAAGGAGAGCAGGAAACTTGTATTTTCCAAACCCAAGCCTAGACACTATCCTCTCTGTCACCCTAGAACTTTCTGGTTTATTATTAAAAGAGATGTCGTTAACAAACCTTTAATTTGTCTAAATTAACATCTCCTCATTTAGGACAAATTCTATAAGTAAATTAATCCTAATTTACTTATTTCCCAATTACTCTTTTAAGGTAAATTGTCAACATGTATTCTTACGGCCTATTTTCCCCTCTATATCATGTTTATGCTTTTTGGTATGTAAACCATACCAAATGAAGTGTCTCTAACCATGATTTTTGCTAATCCTGACAATTACTCCCAATTATGGCCAATTTCAAGTTTATACTTATCGAGCCAAATTAGCTAATCCAATTCTGATTTAACATTCTAATTCAGGTCAAACTAGACTTATTACTCTAGTTCACTATTCATGTAAATACTAGATTTACACGTCAATACAAGATTCAAATTATACATCTTATAATTCATGTAAAATTTATCCAATTTGCATTTCTATGAACATGCCATAATACATGTTCCCAATTTATACCAATTTCCAAGTTAAACTATGTTTTAGTAAATTTCATATTTTGCCCCAAATCGCATTCCCACCGTTCGTATAATCGTGTTTCAATCTAGATTATAGATAAATTTAGGTTCGTAGCAAATAGGGAATGAACCAAAGATTTCTATGAAAAGGATAGATATAACAACTGGCATAAATGGTTTTGACTAACGACGTAGGTTCAAGAACATGGGTAGACATAACTTAATAAGTAAATTCCCAAGGTCTAAAACCAAGAATAGACAGAGTACGTTCAAGAACATGGGTAGACCTAACTTAATAGGTAAATTCCCAAGGTCTAAAACCAAAGAAAACCAAGGACAGGCAGAATAAATTATCGGGTTTAGACCCAATCTCATAATCACAAAACTTAAGCAACACTTTCCTAGTCATGAATCATAGGTGTTTAATCACAGACGTCCTTGTTATGTCATAGGTAATAGTTTATATTTTCTAATCAAAGGCATAGTTTTAGTCAAGGAAATAATCCTCATAGTCACAGTCATAGTCATACGCAATGTTCGTAGTCATAGGCAATGTCCACAGTCATAGTCACAGTCATAGAAATAATCTAGAAATAATTCTCATAGTCACAGTCATAGTCATAGGCAATGTTCGTAGTCATAGGCAATGTCCACAGTCATAGGCAATGTTCGTAGTCATAGGCAATGTCCATAGTCATAGGCAATGTTCATAGTCATAGGCAATGTTCATAGTCATAGGCAATGTTCATAGTTCCAAGGCATATGGTTCCAAAGTCCATAGTTTCACAGTCACAGTCTTATTGGTTATCGAATCACAACAGTTCTTAATTCGGTCCAAAGGTACAAGCGCTGATTCAAGTAGAAAGATTAGGCATAGTCTTTTATCCCTTTAATTTCATGTCACGAATAAAAACAAAGCCTTCAAATCTAAAAATAACTAACTTACAGAGATTCGATTCGATTCGTAGAAGAATAGTTGTTGAAGTTGTTGATTTAGCCTTCGAATCCTAATCTTGATTTCCACGAAGAATTTGAACAACATAATCCCATCTTGATTTATTTTAGTTTAGAAGATACAGGGAGAGTAGAGGCAGAATAGAGTTGTGAGTGAATTAGGTTTGGGTTTTGGGTCATTATATAGTTGTAGTGAGTGAATTAGGGCCATCAGATTAACCCTAATCCATCAGAGCCATACACATCAGCACAGAAAATTCCAGAATTTCCCAGAGCTGGGTTCTCGGTATGGGCGCACCTGCCAAGTGCACCAGCACAAAAATGTACTGGCGCACTTCCCAGGTGCGCCAGTGTATTTTTGTGCTGGCGCACTTGTCAAGTGCGCCAGTGCAATCCTGGCCTGTTTCCGGTTTTCTCTCCAAACTTCGTTCGTCCATATCTCCTTCATACGGAGTCCGATTTATGCAAACACGGACTCTATCTCAAGAAGAATTTCGAGACGAACGCAATGGCACAACCCGTTTCCCTTAATTCTTCTTTTAAAAATTAATTATACCCTGATTTGTGAATCTTAGTGTTACATAATTACGGGGTGTTACAGATAGGTTGGAATCGGAACCCAAGATAGTCGTTAGACCTTTACTGGTGATGAACCCGATTGGTGGTTCGACTAGCCTTAGTATGATTTGTCGAAATCTGGTCTTATTGAGTCATGTATGTTTGCTTGTGATTGCTTTGTTTTGGGCTTTACTAGGTTTTGATTATTTTGGGAGTCGATTGGCTCCAAAGGTACGGAGTGATGGTAGACTATGAGGGATTTTCAATAACTATTAGGGCGGAAGATGGGCGGAGGGTAGTGTTTGGCGGCCTACCTAGTGATGAGGTAATGGCTAGTTTTCTAAATTCCCTCGACATTCCGCAGAATGAGTTATCATGGGTTCCCATTGCTGGCCAGTATCCGAATATCTTCGAGGAAGTGAACGGACTTCCACCACACCGAGAGATTGAGTTTTGTATTCACTTAGTGAAAGATGCCAAACTTATAGTGATGCCACTTCATCGTATGGCACCAAGGGAGCAGTGAGAGCTCAGGATGCAAGTTAGCGATCTTTTGAAGAAGGGATTTATCAGAAGAAGTGTTTCCGAGTGGGGAGCACCAGTCGTATTTGCCACTAAGGCAGATGGTTCCCTTCGTTTATGTGTGGACTATCGTGAGTTGAATAAAGTGACTAGGAAGAATAAGTATCCCCTTCCATGGATCGATGATTTGTTTGATCAACTGGAAGGCACAAAAGTGTTCTCCCAATTGGACCTCACGGCAGGATTTCATCAGCTTCGAGTGGCAGCTGAGAGTATTCCTAAAATGGCATTTCAGACGCCGTCTGGATTATATGAGTGAATCGGTCATGCCATTTGGGTTGACCAATGCACCAACATATTTTGTGGATCTTATGAATAGGGTATTCAGGGACCAATTGAGTAAGTCTGTTCTTGTGTTTGTGGACGATATCCTTGTTTACTCGAGGATAGAGGAAGAACCCAAGGATCATTTGAAGACAATGATGGAGGTGTTAAGGAAACACCAACTGAAAGAAAAATTCTCTAAATGTCACTTCTGGAGGAGGGAAGTGAGATTCTTGGGCCATGTTGTTTCAGAGAATGGCATTGCCGTGAACCTACGAAGGTGGCTATAGTACAAGATTGGTCTACGTCCAAGAATGTAACAGACATAAGAAGTTTCTTGGGGTTAGATGGATAATATCGTTAGTCTGTCCAAGACTTCTCCAAGATAGCGACACCGTTAACTCAGTTGACAGAGAAGAATCAAGCTTTCATGTGATGGCCCGCCCCGCACCAGCCGGCATTTCCTCCGAAAGTGCGTTGTACACATGCCCGACTAGCACGGAACGGTCGCCAAAGAAAGGAAAGAAGAGAATGAACTAATCAAGAACCTATAGAATGTCTCACAGCGCATGGGATAAAATATAATAACAACATATTTGACATAAAACAGGCCAGACAGTGCATAAGCTGATAACTAAACCGTCATAGCAGCGGAAATCCAAATACAGCTTATGATCCAACATTATCCTTATTACTACTTTAAAACTGTCTCAAAAGCAAAAGAAAGCAAAAGTAGAAGATACAGTACTACTAATGCCCAAGCAGTGGTCTTCAACAAAACAGGGAGAATATATATATATATATATATATATATATATATATATATATATATATCATATGTGGGAGCCTCCTGCTCGTCTCCGGTACAACTACTCGTGCATCACCAGCTAACCTGTCTCTAGTCCGCTCGTTTAGGAGCACCCAGAGTAATAAGAAGAGACATAAAACTCTGGGTCAGACAAAAAGTCTGGTATGAGAGATAACCAGCAAAACAGAACAATAATAGGTATACTAAACCATACCTGAACCTGGACCTGCAACAAAAGAGTTAGCACTCCATACCGTACAATACTCTAAGGTGCCAGTGAATATAAATACAAAGACACGGGGGACAGGTGCGCATGTCATAGTGAAGGCAAACAATCAAACATAGCAACCATCCTTACATCTCTCACTCAGTGCGTAAAGCATACGATGTCCACTGCTTCGATCACTAGATCCATCGAGGTAATGACAGAGTTCGACTTGTACAACTACTGCTACCACCAAGCTTACCCCATGGAATCATGACCAAACCCATTTCAAATGATCCCACTTCATTGGTCTATAGCCCACTAGTCGTACCTAGGCCATTGTGGCCCTGAATCCATCCACGTACCCCCTACACATAGTGATCCAAAGTTATAGACATCGACAACCCCTTAGCACACGTCCCGCAGAGAAGCCCAATCATGAAGTGAACTCATTGGTTCACAACTGGATCCTGAGCTCTAACTTCCCGTTTGGACTACCTTTGCATCTCGAGTTATTGTTCTTCTTCCCCGGATCGGTCTTCATTTAGTTTGGAAACAAACTTCCTCTCGGATCGGTTTTCGTCTTCCCTTTCAATCTATGGTCACCAGCTCCATTTGGGTCGGTCGTGCTTCCTCCATTGGATCGGATCGTGATGCTCATCTGGTACGGATTGTGGCGCGCCTCCCTGATCAGATCGGGTCAAGGTTCCAGCTCCTGGTCGTGGTCCTCCTTTAGGCTACATCGGATCGTGCTCACTCATCGGAACGCGTCGTGGGTGCCTCTTCAGGTCTTCAGTCTGATGAACATGGATCGGGTCGGGTCTTCAAGCTCATGGCCTTCAAGGTGGAGCAGCTCGTGGAGATGGCTTGCGATCGGGTCGGGTCATGGAGAGCGGGCGCGATCCGATCTGGGTCCTGCATATTTCTTGCAACTTTTTCCAGCGATTGTTTACGCAATTCGATGGCGTTTTCGACCAATCTAACACTTCTAGACAACCACATAGCATAATGTACAGTCATAGCAACATGTATAATCATCCACAAACAGCAAAACAACAATCATAGCATGTAAAATGGATCAAACATACCCAAAAACCCATATTTTCCCCTTAATCATGTTTAAGCAAATCTAATGATAGGATTAGCAAAACTTAACCAAATCAGCCAAATTTCTAGCAGAGGTCTAAAACAATATTTCGAAATTTATAAATATTTTTCCAGAATTTATTTATGCATAAATTCGCTAATTAACACTAATCACCCTAATTAATTGTAATTAGTGCAAAAACAATGCTAATCACTTACCTTGGCCCCAAATAAACTATAGATCTGAAATGATTCTCTGTTTGGCACGAATACTGATGTCTAACAGCAGCTCTAACCTTGCTTTGATGCTATTTCTCCTTAATTTGATGTTGATTAGCCTAATCTTCAATTAGAAAATGATTGGGGGTGTTTTAGAGAGTGGAGGCCATGGCTAGACTTGAAGGAACAAAAAGTGGCGACTGGAAAATGAGAAAAGGGTGTTCTCTAAACCCTAACATCCCTTAAATACTCCTAATCCCGAAATCACCCAACGGGCCTAGCTGTTAACTACCCAATTAAGCCCGGTTAAGCTATTTCATACATTCTAAACCTTAATTCAGCCATATCTCCCAAACGGTAAGTCTGTTTGGCTAATATGACCACTCTACAGAAAGTAAACCATCATCTGAATCCAATGGAAGTGGTTTCAGGTCAAAATTCCTTTCCAGTCAAAAGTTATGGCCGAAACAAGATCAGCTAGGGGCAAAATGGTCATTTAAAAATCGGGAAAAATCTTGAACATGGGAAATGACCCCAATAGTCATCTGCCAAAATTACATGACCATACGACTTCGTATGTGAAAGAAATAAATATTCTACGATCCTTCAATGCGTAGAATGCGGGTCATTACACTCTCCCCCCTTAAGAAATTTCATCCCCGAAATTCCTTAACCCAAAACATACAAATGAACAAAGAAGGAATCCCGCATGCCTATTAATCATCCATAACAATCAAACATGTAAATCAAGCAAAACAAGCCTAACCTAGCATGCGGAAAACTAAATCGCTAATAAAATCTTACCAGGCAAAGAGTTCTGGTTATGTCTTCCTAATGCTCTCCTTTGTCTCCCAAGTACAGTTATTCTCATTCTCACCCCCACTGAACTTTGACTAATTTCACCGTCTTCCTTCGAAGCTGCTTCGTATCGTTCCCAACAATATCCATAGGCATGCGTTCCCAACCGCCTCGGATTCTACTTCGATATTATCTAACTGATCAGGTGAAATAGTCACATCCGGGTCGTGAACGAACTTCCTTAACTGGGAAACATGAAACACGTTGTGATCTCCCGCCATCTTGTGAAAACCCGTAACTTCCCCGTAAAGGAAAGCGTCGGATAGTTCGAGAACAAACCACAACAGAACGCATACGGAAGAACATTTCATTGTATATTACAACAATGCATCAGATTACAAGAGTATACAGAGTATAAATGAATATTACACAGAAATATCAGAGATTTAAATTACATTTAAATACATAGCAGCGGAAAATATTACAATACACAACTAGAGGAGATATACGGATACAAAGCTTTCCGGATATCGTTCCAGCTGTAAACCAGGATCCTGTGAATATAAATCTGCAAAACCAAAACTACTAGCTGCCCGTGTCAAAATAAGGGCACCCAGAGTTTAGGTTAAAACAATAAACTCCAGGTCAGTCATGGGACTGGTGTGAGAACTAAAACAGTTATAAATCTTTATTTTAAAGTTAGGTAAATCAAGGGACCACGCCGTATAACACGGAACGGGTTTCCTCCCAAGAATACCAGTGCATAAAACAAACAGCGCAATGCTAAATAAAGAAAAATGAAGCTGTTATAAGACCCAGGTCCCATCACACAATGCAACGCAGCCGAGGATAGGATTTTCCCTTATAACAGCCAAAGAATGCTTGATACGTTTAAAACAAATTGTTTGATACTATAATAAGTGCATATTGTAGAAAACATCTTCAAATCATAAGTATCAATCATAGGCGGCATGAATGCCCCATCCCACTATGTCGCCATACTAGGCTCTACAAATAAAACCGCAAATGTCACGTATTTGGAAATTGGGTTTCCATCTATGAACCGAGGCAAAAGATAGTCCTCAACCGATTCGAGACGCTCTAGCCCGCCCCTCAGGCAAGTACTCAGTCAAGCCTTTGGATCGTCAGGGCCGGTCCACCGATGTGGATTAAAATTCCTGAACACTACGTTTCCCCACCCTATGGGGTGTAAGTCTGGTCCGTCTGCCGACCAGAATGCATCGGCCGAAACCGATGTAACCGAGGCGCCTCGCAACAGCAACAACCACATAAGTCAAACTCGTCAGGGCGTGTAAAACCACTGACGCCACTTCTAGCTAGAAAGAAACGCAAGTCCTCCCTGAGGTCCGTCTCCCGTTTTTGGTTCATACCAGGTGTGAAACACGCGAGGTAAACGTTACACAAAGCTACGCCACAAAGGCCGTGCTTTGATCATCACCACAAGACTTTGCTTTTCAACAGAAGCCTCGATCAATTGCCACTTAGGCATGCCACACAGGCAATTCACTCCATGCGTTTGATATCCATCAATATATAACCCCTGAGCTCGTACGTCTCAGAGAAGGGCGTTAAGCAAGAGAATAAATTCTCCGCCGCCAAACAGATATATATTTAATAGAAATCAATCACACAGACTAAAATCCAATGTCAGACACACAGTCCATTTACAAGTCCGTTCTGGGTCTGAACGAAACCGGAGGCACCTAGTACCCCGCATATCCATCGATCTCCAAGTACGTCTGGACGATCACCAACTGTTTCCATCTTCTTGGGTGTACAACCCAATCAAGATCATCAGTAATCACCCAAACGACGTGAAGAATTCCGGTCTTCGACCACCGTCTTCATCTTCGACACCACGTCGAATCAGTTATTCAGAATGGGATAAACCCGGTCTTTCTGAATAGCTCGCGTATATATTATAAAAGTGTTACACAAACACAACATACGCCTCATTCCACTTCAGAATATTCTTTTATTCAAATATTCCCATACTTTGGGAAAAGTTCCCATTAATTTTATCCAAGATAAATTCTTTAAATTTATTCTTTAATCTCCTCTGAATATCAATTCAAACTAGTCGGGATTAGCGAACCACACCGAAGTAATCATTTATTTTATTACCCAATCCCAACCTATTCATCCCATGAAGTAAAACTGGTAATACTTCATATCTAATACCACAGTGTTATCGGTAAATTCAATTACCATTTCACGTTCAAATCTAATTAAAGATTTAACTATCGCTTGGAGTAAAACTGGTGATACTCCATTTTCGATCTTTTCAATCTAATTAAAGATTCATTAAAACTCCACTTAGTTTTAATCGTTAACTGGGTTAAAGAATCAGTGTCATTTAAAACACGGTTCACGATAAACCCAAAATCTCCTTCCATTAATTATCGGGTTAAAGAACGAGTGTTATTTAAAAACACTGTCCACGATAAACCCAAAAATCAATATCAATTCAATTCCAATTAAATATTATTTAATTGGCACACTTCATTAAATCTAAATAAAAAGATTTAATCTTTTCTCAACTGGGTTCAAGAACAGTGTTAGTGAAGACACCATTCACGACAAACCCAAATCACATTTGATATTCAATACAAGGCTCTGAATAGAAAATATATCGGCTTATATTCAATATCAAATTCTACGACCAACAAATGTCGTATTGGAAATAACGATATAAATATATATCTTTCAAATTTCCTTAACAACATCTGTATAATCACGAATTCCAACATCGAAATATTCCGAAGACAATTTCGATTCAAATCCACTCCAATGCAATCATTGGAAATTTTTGTTATTTTCAAAACCCTTTTCAAATTCAATTTATTTATTTAAAAATAAATAGAATTATAATTCTATTTCAAAACTAGTTCATTTCGATAAAAATCTATTTTTATCTTTCCAAATATGGAGTTTTTCATCCCAATTCTTCTCAAATCATTTCTTATGATTTTACACAAATTATTACTATTTTTAATAATTTTATCAAGGCCCATACAGTCGATTTCCAACAACGGCCATCGAACTGCACTTACAGCGACCTTTTTCAAATTTGATTTGGACGTATCTCCAAATCCAACCGTTAGATTTCAAATTTCTAACATTCGTTAGAAAGCTCTTTTCGATACGAACCCAACGGTTCCTGTTTTAGGAGAATCTGACGGTCGGATCTCCCGTAATGTCCGTTTGAAATAAATGGTCGAAATTCACGAACTGCCGCGGCGCGGCGCGTTCTATTCAGGCCATTATATTATATATATAATATATATAATATATACTTCGTCGATTTCTATTTAAAATGAATTATATAAATAGTTTTGAATTCGTTTCAAAAACAATTTCAACTTCCATTTCAATTCAATTCAAAATTGAATTCTTCTTTATAAATTCGTTTTAAAATTCATTTCTATTCAGTTCAAATTTCAATTCAATTTGAATTCATATTCAATTCAATTCATTTCAAAATCGTTTTCAATTCAATTCATTTCGAAATCGTTTTCAATTCAATTCATTTCGAAATCGTTTTCAATTCAATTCATTTCGAAATCGTTTTCAATTCAATTCATTTCAAAATATTCGATTTCGAAATTACTTTTCAATATTCATTTTAAAATGAATAATAATCGATATAAATATCGTTCACGTCAAAATGGCGTCAATCTAATCAACACGGCTTCATAAATTTCTATTTTCAAATATTCTATTTCAAATATTTCTATTTCAAATATTTCCATTTCTAAACTGGAATGAGGCCCAATCAATTACCATATAAAATTAATTATATGGATTTTCACACAACACATGTATATAATAGCACTGAAAAATGATCAACCATCAACCAAAGTGCACTACACTGTATAAGCATCAAATATAGATATCTAACGCTTATAACAGCCTGTCAATCGATCGATCGACATATTTAATCAATTAGGATGAGTGAACTTCAAATTTCATCCCAACACCCGTGTGGGGTTTTCAAACAATCAAACACAGATTTTAGTTGTGCAGTTGGGCGATGTGTAAAATTTATCGTCCCAATCAATGTCCTTCAAATAGGTGTACATAAACAAACCGTCTGGTTTGTAAATGAATATTTATTTATGTTCACTTCACTATTTTCATATTCACGTTAAAAATTATATTTTTAACGATAAAACATTTTATTTCAACCTATGAATTTCTATTCAATTCATTTATTCAATAAAATGATATTTTTATTTTTCTAACATATTTTAGAAAATTTCGGCGGCATAACGGCACGATACTAGAAACGGGACAAGGCCTAGCCTTATCCCCGGTCTAGTGAAGGCCCACGCCATTCACAAATCAATTTCAATCAATTTCCAATTCAACCAAACGAATAAATCAATCACCCAATATTCAACTAAACAAACAAGTCCATGGTCTGTGGACGGGTGTCGGGTGCTACTAAGCACCGTCTGCATCCTAGTATATATATATAAATAGAAATGAAATTGAAAGGTGAGAAATTCTCACTTATAGCTATCCTAGCTCCACGGCTCTTCCAATGCAGAAAATCTTCACTGTTCTCGTCCTTATCACTTTCTTCGCCCGTATTCTCTACATATGTAAAAATCGAATTTTTACTACGCCATTCAATATATCAAAATCTAATTTTTCTTTCGAAGTTATATATATAAAAATCGTATTTTTCTTTCGAAGTTCAACATATAAAAATCCTATTTTTATTTCGAAGTTCAACATATAAAATCCTATTTTTATTTCGAAGTTCTACATATAAAAATTCTATTTTTATTTCGATAAAAATCTCGTCCTTATCATTTTAAAAACCTAAATATTTTCATGCTTTCATATTTATAAAAATTCTATTTCAAAAACGAAGGCTTTTCTATAAACAAAATCAATCCTTTTATATGAACAAAATCAATTCTTTTATATGAACAACTTAAATTCTTTCAGTTTTAAAATAAACTAACTTTCAATATATATAAAAATCTGATTTTTTTTTCGACTTTCAATATATAAAAATATGATTTTTCTTTTTAAAGAAATCAGTCTTCAATACCTTTTAAAAAATCAGTTTTTATAACTTTTAAAAAATCAGTTTTCAAAACCTTTTAAAAATCAGTTTTTATAACTTTTAAAAATCAGTTTTCAATTCTTTTTAAAAATCAGTTTTTAATACTTTTTTAAAATCAGTTTTAAATTCTTAAAAAAAAACAGGTTCAAATTCTTATTAAAATCAGTTTTGAATTCTTAAAAAAAAACAGTTTTTAATCCTTATAAAATCAGTTTTAAATTTAATAATAAAAAAAAACACAGTTTCTTTAAATCATTAAAATAAAATAACAAAATAAAATACTTACAGAGGGGGGGGGGGGAAAGAAGGCGTCGGCGCTCGCTTCGAGGGGCAGCTCGGGGTTCGAACGGGGGAGGCGATGCTTCGAGGCTCGAACGGGGAGGCGATGGCTTCGGGGCTCGAACTGGGAGGCGGGAGGTCGTGCGGTGGGGGGCGGCGATTTGTTCGTCGGCGGCTTCGAGGTCAGGGGGGCGGCGCGATTTAGAATTAGGTTTTCTTTTTTTTTTCGTTTGATTCTGTTAAATGAAGTCGGGGGGGGGGGGCAGGAAGATGACGGGGAGAGGGAATTAAAAATATTTTTTTTATCTAATTATTTCATAAAGTTGACTTTTACCCACGACCACGAAACGAGGCCCACCGCCTGTCGTCCATAGCGCTTAACCCCCATTCCGAACACAATGGGATATGTATCGCAAGCTGATTTGATCGTTACAATCAGTTTCCTTTTGAATTTTCATTTAAATCACTATATTGAATTTTAAACGCACGTTTCAAATTACCGGGGTCACATACTAACTAAAAAAATTCCAGAAAAATATTTTCTAGCTTCGTATTGACGATACGGTCCTAACAAAACTAGTTTCGTCAAATTCTGAGACCGTTTGAAAAATGGCCAATTTCCAGTCGATTAAAATCAACTGAAACTGGTCAAACGCGTTTTCCTTTGCCACGCTCACATATTGATTCGAAAAATTATGTAATTTGGAATCTAGCAATAACTTTACATCACGGACCCAACAAAAGTGGTTTCGTCGAAATCCGAGGTCATTTGCAAAATGTCCATTTTTAAGGGCCTGAATTCCATAGCGACTATTCAGGATTTTCAACTGGACCTATCTTTTGATTCCCGCTATGAAATCTTGATTTGTCGGATTCGTTGGAAAGATATTCACAATTAGATTCCAACATTTTTGGTTTCACTAAAATCCGGATTATTTTGCACCCGGTATGTTCAATTGAAGTTTGAAATCGAATTATCGAACTACCGCGCCATTTTCAATTCTATTTATAATTATATATAAATATTTATATTCTAACGACGACGTATATAATATATACGATCGAATTCTATTCAAACTAAATTTTCTCCCGTCGATATTATTTAAAATAATTCATTTTAAATAATCAAAATTCGCCAAAATTGCCAAAATAAAATTTTTAAACTGGCCCAGATTTTCCGGGTTATTACACATCTTGTCTGGTAATTAAACTTTATGTGCTGAATTCCCAATTTGCTCAACAACTGGGAATGAACCAACAAATCTAGGTGCTAACTTGCCTCTTCTGCCAAATCGTATCACGCTCTTTAACGGAGAAATCTTGACAAACACCAAGTCGCCAATGGAGAACTTTAATTCTCTTATCAGCATAACTCTTCTGCCTATCTTGGGCAGCCTTCATACGCTGTTGGATAACCTTAATCTTGTCTGATGTTTCTCTTATTACTTCTGGTCCAAGCACATATTTCTCACCGGTCTCTAACCAACATGACGGTGAGTTGCACGGTCTTCCGTACAAAGCTTCAAATGGAGCCATACCGATACTGGACTGATAACTATTATTATATGTGAACTCCACTAGATGTAGATGGTCATCCCATGATCCACCAAAATCCAATACACAAGCTCTTAAGAGATCTTCTAATGCACGATTCACCCTCTCTGTTTGACCGTCAGTTTGAGGATGATACGCGGTACTGGGATGTAATTCTGATCCTAACGTCTCTTGTAAGCTCTTCCAAAATCCACTAGTGGACAACGGATCTCGATCACTCACAATGCCTTTCGGTATTCCATGAAATCTCACTACCCACTTTATATACAGTTCCGTTAACTTAGCTGCAGTCCTATTCGACTTGACGGGTATAAATCTTGCACTCTTTGTCAATCGGTCCACAATCACCTAAATGCTATCATGGCCCGATCTAGTCCTTGGTAGTCCATCAATGAAATCCATTGAAACTTGTTCCTATTTCCATTTTGGAATTTCTAATCGTTATAACAAGCCACGAGGCTTCTTTTGCTTAGCTGTAACTAGCTGGCAATTCATGCACTTGGATATAAACTTCCCAACGTTTCTTTTCATCCCTTCCCAGTAGTAGGTCTGCTTCATGTCTCGATACATCTTGTTACCACCGGGATGTATAGCCAGTTTTAAGTGATGACATTCTCTAAGCACTTCATCTCTCAATCCCTTGACATTGGGCACAACTAGTCTTTCCATTCTTCGAAGCCATCCATCTCAATTAAGCCCATATTTGTTCATCTCTTCGTCTATTCTCATCTCTAACTTTGAGATGATTTCCAATAAGTTAGGATCGTCCCTTTGACTGGAACCAATCCGTTCAATCAAAGTGGGTCTGATCGTCAAACTTGCTAACATTTCTGGATCAAATTCGCATTTTGGTCTGAAATCATACCTCGCGATGTACTCCAGTTGCTTCCATTCTAGAAACATAGCCCCTAAACTAGCATGTCTTCTACTCAATGCATCAGCCACCGCATTGCCCTTTCATGGTGTATATGCGATGTCGAAATCATAGGAAGTCAAGAATTCTAAACATCTTTGTTGTCGAGATTTAGATCCTTTTGAGAGAAAAGATACTTTAATGACTTATGATCAGTAAACAACTCGAATCTTTCTCCCAAGAGATAATGTCTCTACATCTTCAATGCGAATACGATCGCTGCTAATTCCAAATCATGGGTAGGGTATCTTTTCTCGTGTGGTTTTAGTTGCCGACTTGCATAAGCTACATCCCTACCTCCTTGCATCAATACAACATCTAGTCCGGTACAACAGGCATCCGTGTATTCCGTCATCTCTTCATTTCCCTTAGGAATGACTAACACTGGTGCGCACGTTAACTTTTCCTTTAGACTCTTGAATGCATTCTCACACTTTTCGTCCCATACGAAAGCATGATTCTTCTTGGTCAACTGAGTCAACGGTGCTACTATCTTGGAGAAGTCTTGGATAAACTTACGATAATATCCAGCTAATCCCAAGAAACTTCTTACATCTGTTGCATTCTTTGGTGTAGACCAATCTTGTACCGTAGCCACCTTCGTAGGGTCCACGGCAATACCATTTTCTGAAACAATATGGCCCAAGAATCTCACTTCCCGCCTCCAAAAGTGACACTTAAAAAACTTTGCTTTCAGTTGGTGTTTTCTCAACATCTCCATCACTATCCTCAAATGTTCCTTGTGTTCTTCCTCTGTCTTTGAATAAACAAGTATATCATCCACGAACAGAAGAACAAACTTATTCAACTGATCTCTGAAATACCCTATTCATAAGATCCACAAAATAAGCTGGTGCATTGGTCAGCCCGAATTGCATGACCAACTACTCATAAAATCCAGACGGCGTCCAAAAGGCCGTTTTAGCTATACTCTCAGCTTCCACTCTAAGCTGATGAAAACCCTTCGCGAGATCCAACTGGAAAAATACTCTCGCGCCACTCAACTGATCAAACAAATCATCTATTCGTGGTAGAGGATACTTATTCTTCCTCGTCATCTTGTTCAATTCGCGGTAGTCAACACACAATCGAAGGGAACCATCTGCCTTGGTAGCAAACACAACTGGTGCTCCCCACTCAGAAACACTTCTTCGGATAAATCTCTTCTTCAAAAGATCGCTTACTTGCACCCCAAGCTCTTTCTGCTCCCTTGGTGCTATACGACGAAGTGACATCACTATAGGTCTGGCATCTTTCACTAAATCAAAACGGAACTCAATCTCTCGATGTGGTGGAAGCCCGGTCACTTCCTCGAAGACATCCGGATACTAGCTAGCCATGGGCAAACCTGACAACTCATCATGTGGGATGTCGAGGGAATTTAGAAAGCTAGCCAATTCCCCATCACTAGGTAGACCACAAAACACTGCCCTCCGCCCATCATTCGCTCTAGGTGTCACCAAAAAGCCCTCACAGTCTACCACCACCCCGTATTTTTGGAGCCAATCGACTCTCAAAATAATGCCAAACCCAGTAAAGATGTAACAACCTGGAAAATCCTAGCCAATTTAAAAATTTTATTTTGGAAAATTTAATGAATTTTGATTATTTAAAATGATTTATTTTAAATAATAACGATGAGAAATTAATTTTGAATAGAATTAGAATGTATATATTTATATAGATCAATGTTAGAATATAAATATTTCTTTTTAATTATAAAAGGAATTGAAAATGGCGCGGTAGTTTGAAAATTCGATTTCAAAGTTCAAATGAATGTACAGGATTCAAAATAAACTGGATTTTAGTAAAACCAAAAATATTAGAATCTATTTGAGAATATCTTTCCAACGAATTCGAAAAATCAAAATTTCATAGAGGGAATAAAAAGTTATGTCCAGTTGAAAATTCAGAATAGTCGCTATGGAATTCTGGCCCTTAAAAATAGCCATTTTGCGAACGACCTCGGTTTTAAAAGAAACCACTTTTGTTGGATCCGGGATGTCAAGTTATTGTTGAATTCCAAAATTCGTAATTTTTTGAATCAATATGTGAGTGTGGCGAAGTTAAACGTGTTTTGATTGTTTTAGTCAATTTCGATCGACCAGAAAATGACAATTTTTCAAACGGTCTCAGAATTTGACGAAATTAGTTTTGTTAGGACCGTATCGTCAATACGAAGTTAGAAATATTTTTTCTGGAATTTTTAGAGTATGTAGGTGGCCCCAGTAAATTGAAATGTACATTTAAATTCCATAGTGTTACGAAACATATCCCATTGTTTTCAGAATGAGGGTAATTTGCTAGGGACGATAGTCGCTGGGTCTCGTTTCGAAGTCGAAATAAAAATTACTTTTTGGATAGTTAAAATTAATATAATTAAACTTTCTAAAACCCCATCCCTTCCATTCCATGAAGTCAACCCTTATTTCCCTCAGCATCCCCTCCCCCCGATCATTTCAAATCGATTAAAAAAAAGAAAAAAGAAAAGGGTGACGGAGTCCTCCATCGTTCCGCCATCGACCGCTACCCCTCCCCCCTTCCACCGCGACGGCGCTAATGGGCCCCCCAGGCTCCGATGCCCCTCCTCTACCCCGTTCCCTTTTCTCTCCTCTTCTTACCGCGAATTCTAGCACCCATTTAAATCCGCCACCTCCCTGAGACCGCCTCCCTCCGCCCAATCTGCCGCCAACGAACCGCCCAGCCTCACCCTCTGGCGAACGGTACCCCCCCTCTCTAATCGCTGTAAGTTTTTAAATTTTTATTTATCTACTTTTATTTATAGGATGTAATTAGGTTTTTAAATAAATAAATCAGTTTTTATAAGATTAGTGAAGAAAAGATCGGATTTTTTGTGTAGGAAAGTTATGATTTTTACTTCATGAGGATTTGATTTTTACTTCATAAAGTTAAGATTTTTAATTCATGAAAGTTATGATTTTTACTTCATAAAGATTAGATTTTTACATCAGAAAAGTTTTGATTTTTATAACTCAAAGTAGAAATAAAAATTCGATTTTTATATATGTTGTTTTAAAATAAAAATATGATTTTTATTCTGAGGAGGGCATTATAGAAAAAATGATTTTTATATAGTAGAGATTACAAGAATGTGATTTTTATATATGCAGCGAACACGGACAACGAAAGTGATAAAGGGCGAGCACGGCAAAGATTTCCTACATATGAAGAGCCGTGGCGTTTGGTTTAGCTTTTAGGTGAGAACTTCTCACTTTAATTCTTGTTTTCTAGTTAAAATTATATACTAGGATGCGGACGGTGCTTAGTAGCAACTGACACCCGTCGTCCACAGACTATGGACGACTTGTTTGATTTTGTGGTGTGATGAAAATTGATTGTGATGTGGAATAGATGGAAATATATTCATGTGTTGAAATAAATTATTTGTCGTTAAAAATATAAATTTAACGTGAATGTGAATAAATAAATATTCATAAACAAATCAGACGATTTGTTTATGTACACCCATTTGAAGGATATTGATTGGGACGATAAATTTTACACATTGCCCAAGTGCATAAATAAAAAAACTGTTTTTGTTGATTTGAAACCCCACACAGGTATTGGGATGATATTTGACGTACACTAATCCCGATTGTTTAGTTGTATGTCAATCGATAGGTTGACAGATAGTTGTGTAGTGCACTTTGGATGATGGTTGATTATTTATCATTGCTATTATATACATGTGTTGTATGGAATCCATATAATTAACATTATATGGTAATTGATTGGGCCTCATTCCAATTTGGAAAATAAAGAATATTATAAAATAAAGATTCATGTGTTGAATAGAATAAATAGTCATGTGTTGACGATGCTCATGTGTTGAGAATATTGATGTGTTGATTAAAATATTATAAAAATTTACATCTTTATCACATATAAAATTAGAAACTAACTTGAAACTAGTTAAGATGAGTGGTTTCCTAGGTATTGATCTGATGTTGGTTTCGGCCTTCGGGGTTAGTATTTAGGGAATTGTTCTCTTGCTAATTTACGGTTGGAGTCTGATTAAGAATTAAACGATAGAAATCAAAATTTTATGAAATATATTAAATAACATAAATAGTCATGTGTTGACAATACTCATATGTTGAGAAAATTCATGTGTTGAAACAAATCATGTGTTGAACGAAATATTTATACAATAAAATTCACATTTTTATTGCAAGTAAGTATGAATAAATATTCATGTGTTGAATAAAATATATATTCATGTGTTAAAGAAAATATTCATTTGTTGATTAGAATAACGAAATTATTGAAATATATAAAGCCGTGTTAATTAGATTTGCGCCATTTTGATGCGAATGATATTTATATCGATTACATTCGTTTTTATAATGAATATAAAAAAGAAAGTGATTTCAAAATATAACGTTTTGAAAATATTACCATTTATATATTAATGATATAGAATATTCATTTTTGATTTAAATTTGAATATGAAGTTGAAATTGCTTTGAAAACGAATTATAAAATACGTTTTGAATTGAAATCGATGAAATATATATAATATATATTAATAGCCTGAATAGAACGCGCCGTGCTGCGGCAGTTCGCGAATTTCGACCATTGACTTCGAATTGACATTACGGGAGATCCGACCGTCGGATTCTCCTGAAACTGGAACCATTGGGTTGGTATCTAAAAGAGCTTTCCAAAGAAAATTAGAAATTTGAAATCTAACGGTCGGATTTGGAATTATGTCCAAATCAAATTTGGAAAAGATCATTGTAAGTGCAGTTCGACGACCGTTATTGAAAATCGACTGTACGGGCCTTGATAAAATTATTAAAAATATCAATAATTTATGTAAAATCATAATAAATGATTTAGAAAGAATTGGGGTGAAAAATCCCATATATAAAAAGGATAAAAATATATTTTTATCGAAATGAACTACTTATAACTAGAATTAAAATCCCGTTATTTTTAAATAAATAAAATGGATTGAGAATGGTTTTAAAAATAATCAGAATTTCCAATATACGAATTGGAATGAATTTGAATCGAAATTATCTTCGGAATATTTCGATGTTGGATTTCGTGATTGTACAGATATGGTTATGGAAATTTGAAAGATATATTTATATCGTTATTTCCAATACAATATTTGTTGGTTTCAGAATTTGATATTGAATATAAGCCAATATATTTTCTATTCAGAGCCTTGTATTTAATATCAAATGGGATTTTGGGTTCGTCGTGAATGGTGTCTTAAATAACACTGTTCTTGGACCCAGAGTAGAAAAAAATAAATCTTTTAATTAAGATTTAGTGAAATTGTCCAGTTAATTAGTATTTAATTGGAATTGAATTTAAATTGGTTTCTGGGTTTATTGTGAGTGGTGTTTTGAATAACAATGGAATGGGATTTTGGGTTTGTCATGAACCGTATTTTTAAATGACATTGGTTCTTTAACCTAGTTAATATAATATTAACTTCTTAGCTTTGAATAACCATTAATATTGATTTGTGGGAAGATTAAAACTAAGTGGAGTTTTAATGAATCTTTAATTAGATTAAAATGATCGAGAATTGAGTATCACCAGTTTTGCTCCAAAGCGATAGTTAAATCTTTAATTAGATTTGAACGTGAAATGGTAATTAATATTAACCGATAACACCGTGGCATTAGATATGGAGTATTACCAGTTTTGCTCCATGGGATGAATAAGTTGGGATTGGGAAATAAAATAAATAATTACTTCGGTGTGGTTCGCTATACCCGACTAGTTTGGAAAACCTTAACATGGTTTGAAATGATATCCAAAGGAAGATTAAAGAATAAATTTAGAAGAATTCATCTTTGATAAAATTAATGGGAACCATTCCCTAAGAATGCGAATAGTTGAATAAAAGAATATTCTGAATTGGAATGAGGCGTATGTTGTGTTTGTGTAACATTTGTTTATTATATACGCGGGTTATTCGGAAAGGCCGGGTTTATACCCCTTCTAAATAACCTATTCGACGATAAGTCGAAGATGAAGACTGTAATAACCCGGAAAATACGAGCTAATTTAAAAATTTTAAATTGGTGATTTCAAAGGAATTTGAACAATTGAAATAGAATATTTCAATAAAATAGCGAATTAGGAATAGTGAGTCAGTTTGAAAATTTGAATTCAAACTTTGACCGACTATGTAGGGTGGAAAATATAACGGATTTTAGCGAAACCAAAAATATTTAAATCTGTTAGTCAATACCTTTCTAACGAATCTGAAAAATCGAAGTTTCATAACGGGAATTAAAAGTTATGGCCGAATGAATTTTCAGAAGAGTCGGTATATAGAATATATAGCCCTGGAAAATTGATATTTTGCATACGACCTCGGAATTCGACGAAACCACTTTTGTTGGGTCTGGGATGTCAAACTATTGCTAGGTTTCAAATTTCATAATTTTTGAAGCTAGTATGTGAGCGTGGCAAAAGGAAATGTGTTTGGTCGATTTCTGTTAAATTGGATCGACCAGAAAATGACCATTTTTCAAACGATCTCGGAATTCGACGAAACTAGTTTTGTTGGGACCGTAGCATCAAAACATAGCTAGATTTATTTTTCTGGAATTTTTCGAATCAGTTTGTGGCCCTGGCAAATTGAAATGTGCGTTCAGAGTTAAAAATTAAATGTTTTATACATTAATTTGAAAAATAACTGACTGTAACAGTCGAATTGGCCTACGAAACATATCCCATTGTGTCCGGAATAGGGGTATTTAGCTAGGGGCGACAGTCGTTGGGTTTAAGAAGGAGTTCGTTTGAGAAAACACTATTTAAAAATTTAATATAATCCTCGGCCAATCAGAATTTTCCTTTGATAAATTTTAAAAATAAAAAAAAGAAACCCCCCCCCCGATCAACGGCGAAACCGCTCCCTACCTTCTCCCTCAAATCGCCGCCGCCACAGGCGATTTCAGCCTGCGCCACCCCCTACCTCGACGCGCCTCCTCCTCCTTTTCAAATCTGACCCCACCGCCGTCGCCACAGTCGCCTCCTCCGCCCGTATCGAAGCCAGGAAGTCGAGCACTTCCCGCCGCCGCCCTGAACGCCACCGACCACCGAACGCCACCAAACCACCACCGACTTGAAGCCCTCTCTTCCCTCTTCCACGTCAGCACCCCCGATCGTCCCCACGAGCCACTGATTTCGCGAAAACTGTAAACCTAGTTTTGAAGCTTCGTGAAAGTAAGTTTTTCTTTGAACTTTACACTTTGAAAAATCATATCTTTTTGGTGTGTTGACGAAATTCGATGAAACAGGAAACATCGGGACCGCAAGGAAGCTCTCTACCCAATAGAAGAAGCCGCGGATTTTTCTGACATCGTACCGATTTTTAGTGCTCCGAAAACCAATGTGAGAAATCTAAATTAACGTGAAATTGAATGGAAAATGCCATGTATAATTTATATAAGCGAAATATAAGTTATATACGTGTTGTATATCTCATGTACATGCGTAGTGTAAGCTATATAAGTGAAGTATGAATTTTACATGCATTAAATAATTGACATATGTGTTGAAATGCTAGTGAAATATAGCAAATATATATATATATATATATATATATATATATATATATATATATATACTCCCCTCGTCCACAAACCATGGACGATATTTATTGTTGTGATTTGGTGTGAAATATTGGATGAAAAATACGAATGGTTGAATAATTGTTTGTGGTTGATATTGTGTGGTTGTGGTTGAAAAATACCCATTGGTGATTGAAATGAATTGGAAATATTTGTGGAAATAAAAATAAACATGCCGCCTGCGTGCGAATTAGATGCATGAATCCCCATTGTCAAAAACCGCGAGGTTTTAAGGTAAGCGAGGAGCCGTACTAGGGACGGTGCCGGTTTTAACTACCCTGCCGTTATGCTGCCGAAATTTTGAATAATCTTTGTGTGTTAGAATTATTTTCATATGTTGAAATAATTTTCATGCATAGAAATTAAAGCCATATGTTTAAAATATATCCATGTGTGGAAATATTTGAGTGTTGAAAAGTGTTGTGTGAAAATTAGATTCATTTGTGAATGAATGAAGTGTTTTAACAATAAAAATCACATTTTTATATATATATGAAGTATGAAAAATATTCTCCTTATATAACTAGTTTCAACAATAAAAATCCCATCTTTCTAATATGAACAACATAAATAAAATGTCCATGTGTAGAGATACTCATTTGTTGAGAAGTGTGTGTAGTGGAAAAGTTCATGTGAAAACCCGTAACTTCCCCGTAAAGGAAAGCGCCGGATAGTTCGAGAACAAGCCACAATAGAACGCATATAAAAGAACATTTCATTATGTATTACAACAATGCATCAGATTACAAGAATATACAGAGTATAAATGAATATTACACAGAAATATCAGAGATTTAAATTACATTTAAATACATAGCAGCGGAAAATAATACAATACACAACTAGAAGAGATATACGGATACAAAGCTTTCCGGATATCATTCCAGCTGTAAACCAGGATCCTGTGAATATAAATCTGCAAAACCAAAACTACTAGCTGCCCGTGTCGAAAATAAGGGCACCCAGAGTTTAGGTTAAAACAATAAACTCCAGGTCAGTCATAGGACTGGTGTGAGAACTAAAACAGTTATTAATCTTTATTTTAAAGTTAGGTAAATCAAGGGACCACGCCGTATAACACGGAACGGGTTTCCTCCCAAGAATACCAGTGCATAAAACAAACAGCGCAATGCTAAATAAAGAAAAATGAAGCTGTTATAAGACCCAGGTCCCATCACACAATGCAACGCAGCCGAGGATAGGGTTTTCCCTTATAACATCCAAAGAATGCTTGATACGGTTAAAAAAAATCGTTTGATACTATTATAAGTGCATAGTGTATAAAACAACTTCAAATCATAAGTATCAATCATAGGCGACTTGGGTACCATATATCATGTCGCCATATATAGGTTTACAAATAAAACCGCAAGTGTCATGTATTTGGAGATTGGATTTCCATCTATGAACCGAGGCCAGGGATCGTCCTCTACCGATTCGAGACTCTCTAGCCCGAGCCTCAGGAATAGCCGCAACTGCCCCATGAAGCGACAGGGCCGGTCCACGATGTAGATTATAGTGCCTGAACAATACGTTTCCCCGCCCTTTGGGGCGTAAATGAGCCAACTAAATGACTCCATCGGTTCGAGAACGACCGATCAATCTGAGGCGCCTCGCAACAGCAACAACCACATAAGTCAAACTCGTCAGGGCGTGTAAAACCACTGACGCCACTTCTAACTAGAAAGAAACGCATGCCCTCCCTGAGGTCCTCTCCCGTTTTTGGTTCATACCGGGTGTGAAACACGCGAAGTAAACTTTACACAAAGCTACGCCACAAAGGCCTTGCTTTGATCCTCACCACAAGATTTTGCTTTTCAACAGAAGCCTCGATCAGTTGCCACTTAGGCATGCCACACAGGCAATTCACTCCATGCATTTGATATCCATCAATATATAACCCCTGAGCTCGTACGTCTCAGAGAAGGGCATTAAGCAAGAGAATAAATTCTCCGCCGCCAAACAGATATATATTTAATAGAGATCAATCACACGGACTAAAATCCAATGTCAGACACACAGTCCATCTACAAGTCCGTGCTGGGGCTGAACGAAACCGGAGGCACCTAGTACCCCGCATATCCATCGATCTCCAAGTACGTCTGGACGATCACCAACTGTTTCCATCTTCTTGGGTGTACAGCCCAATCAAGATCATCAGTGATCACCCAAACGACGTGAAGACCTCCGGTCTTCGACCATCGTCTTCATCTTCGACTTATCGTCGTATCAGTTATTCAGAATGGGATGAACCCGGTCTTTCCAAATAACTCGCGTATATTTTAAATAAGTATTACACAAACACAACATACGCCTCATTCCAATTCATCAGTCGCTAACCGTAAATTAATCAAGAGAATAATTCCCCAAATATTAACCCCGAAGGCCGAAACCAACATCAGATCAATATCCAGAAAACCATTCTGCTTGGCTAACCGACAATTAGTTTCTAAATTTCACATTCATAGGGAAAGGTTCCCATTAATTTTATCAAAGATAAATTCTTTAATTTATTCTTTAATCTACTATTGAATATCAATTCAAACTAGTCGGGATTAACGAAATTTACGGAAGTAATTATTTGTTTTAATTTCCCAATCCCAACCTATTCATCCCATGAAGTAAAACTGGTAATACTTCATATCTAACACTACGGTGTTATCGGTAAATTCGATTACCATTTCACGTTCAAATCTAATTAAAGATTTAACTATCGTCTGGAGCAAAACTGGTGATACTCCATTCTCGATCATTTCAATCTAATTAAAGATTCATTAAAACTCCACTTAGTTTTAATCTTTAACTGGGTTAAAGAATCAGTGTCATTTAAAACACGGTTCACGATAAACCCAAAATCACATTCCATTAATTATCGGGTTAAAGAACGAGTGTTATTTAAAACACTGTCCACGATAAACCCAAAAATCAATATCAATTCAATTCCAATTAAATATTATTTAATTGATACACTTTATTAAATCTAAATAAAAAGATTTAATCTTTTCTCAACTGGGTTCAAGAACAGTGTTAGTGAAGACACCATTCACGACAAACCCAAATCACATTTTATATTCAATATAAGGCTCTGAATAGAAAATATATCGGCTTATATTCAATATCAAATTCTACGATTAACAAATGTCGTATTGGAAATAACGATATATATATATCTTTCAAATTTCCATAACAACATCCGTATAATCACGAATTCCAACATCGAAATATTCCGAAGACAATTTCGATTCAAATCCACTCCAATGCAATCATTGGAAATTCTGGTTATTTTTAAAACCCTTTTCAAATTCAATTTATTTATTTAAAAATAAATAGAATTATATTTCTAGTTCAAAACTAGTTCATTTCGATAAAGATCTATTTTTATCTTTTCAAATATGGAGTTTTTCATCCCAAATCTTCACAAATCATTTCTTATGATTTTACACAAATTATTACTATTTTTAATAATTTTATCAAGGCCCGTACAGTCGATTTCCATCAATGGCCATCGAACTGCACTTACAGCGACCTTTTTCAAATTTGATTTGGACGTATCTCCAAATCCAACCGTTAGATTTCAAATTTCTAACATTCGTTAGAAAGCTCTTTTCGATACGAACCCAACGGTTCCGGTTTTAGGAGAATCCGACGGTCGGAGCTCCCGTAATGTCCGTTTGAAATAAATGGTCGAAATTCACGAACTGCCGCGGCGCGACGCGTTCTATTCAGGCCATTATATTATATATATAATATATATAATATATATTTCGTCGATTTCTATTTAAAACGAATTATATGAATAGTTTTAAATTCGTTTCAAAAGCAATTTCAACTTCCTTTTCAATTCAAATCAAAATTGAATTCTTCTTTACAAATTCGTTTTAAAATTCATTTCTATTCAATTCAAATTTCAATTCAATTTGAATTCATTTCAATTTGCTTCAATTCAATTTGAATTCGTTTTCAATTCAATTCATTTCGAAATCGTTTTCAATTCAATTCATTTCGAAATCGTTTTCAATTCATTTCGAAATCGTTTCAATTCAATTCATTTCGAAATCGTTTTTAATTCAATTCATTTCGAAATCCTTTTTAATTCAATTCATTTCGAAATCGTTTTCAATTCAATTCATTTCGAAATCGTTTTTAATTCAATTCATTTCGAAATCATTTTTAATTCAATTCATTTCAAAATCCTTTTTTAATTCAATTCATTTCGAAATCGTTTTCAATTCAATTCATTTCGAAATCGTTTTTTAATTCAATTCATTTCGAAATCGTTTTCAATTCAATTCATTTCGAAATCGTTTTTAATTCAATTCATTTCGAAATCATTTTCAATTCAATTCATTTCGAAATCGATATAAATATCGTTTACGTCAAAATGGCATCACTCTAATCAACACGGCTTCATAAATTTTTATTTTCAAATATTCTATTTCAAACATTTCTTTTTCAAAATAGTTGTTATTATCAAAATATTTCGTTCAACACATGACCAATCTCAATGGATGAGTACTGTCAACACATGAACCTTTATTTTATATTGATAAAGATGTAAATTTTATTACTAAAATATTTCGTTCAACACATGACCAATCTCAATGGATGAGTACTGTCAACACATGAACCTTTATTTTATTCTGATAAAGATGTAAATTTTATTACTAAAATATTTCGTTCAACACATGACCAATCTCAATGGATGAGTACTGTCAACACATGAACCTTTATTTTATATTATTCTTTATTTTCTAAATTGGAATGAGGCCCAATCAATCACCATATAATGTTAATCATATGGATTTTCATACAACACATGTATATAATAGCATTGAAAAATAATCAACCATCAACCAAAGTGCACTACAATGTATAAGCATCAAATATAGATATCTAACGCTTATAACAGCCTTTCAATCAATCGATCGACATATTTAATCAATCAGGATGAGTGAACTTCAAATTTCATCCCAATACCCGTGTGGGGTTTCAAACAATCAAACACCGATTTTAGTTGTGCAGTTGGGCGATGTATAAAATTTATCGTCCCAATCAATGTCCTTCAAATAGGTGTACATAAACAAACCGTCCGGTTTGTAAATGAATATTTATTTATTCACATTTACGTTAAAAATTATATCTTTAACGATAAAACATTTTATTCAACCTATGAATATTCTATTCGGTTCATTTATTCAATAAAATGATATTTTTATTTTTCTAACATATTTTAGAAAATTTCGGAGGCATAACGGCACGATACTAGAAACGGGACAAGGCCTAGCCTTATCCCCGGTCTAGTGAAGGCCCACGCCATTCACACATCAATCAAATCAATTTCATTTCATCAAACAACCAAATTCAAATCAAGTCATCAAATTAATTTATGCAACCAAACAAACAAGTCCATGGTCTGTGGACGATTGTGTCGGGTGCCACTAAGCACCGTCTGCATCCTAGTATATATATAACTAAAAAAATGAAATTGAAAGGTGAGAAATTCTCACATATAGCTATCCTAGCTCCACGGCACTTCATTGATAGAAATCTTCATCGCTATCGCATCTTCGTCATCTTCGTTGCCCGTAGCCACTACATAAATCATATTTTTATTTCGAAGTTCAATATATAAAAATCATATTTTTATTTCGAAGTTCAATATATAAAAATCATATTTTTACTTTCACGCTATATGGATAAAATGTTATTTTTACACCGCTACTATATAGATAAAAATTCTATTTTTACATCGTTATTCTATATATAAAGATCTCGCCTTTTCAACCATAAAGATTTCTCCTTTTCGAATACATCATTATAAAGATCACATTTTTATTCTTCTACACATATAAAAATGGTATTTTTAACATTTCTATCATGTAAAAATTATATTTTTAATTCTCTACATAAACAAAATCATATTTTTACATCTTCTATATAGTAAAGATTATATTTATAATACTTTTAAAAATATAAAAATCATATTTTTAATACTCTAAAAATATAAAGATCATATTTTTACTATAATTAAAAATCCAGTCTTTCTCTAATTAAAAAATCTATATTTTCAATTTTAAGAATCCTAGCTTCCTCGTATATAAAATTTAAACCTAAATAAAAAAACCAAACTTTGATATAATTTAAAAATCAAACTTTTCACGTAGTTAAAAACAATGTATAATTATTTACATAAAATCAGATTTTTAAATCGATTAAACTAAATAAAATAGAGTAAAACTCACCATTCATTGATCGAAGGAGGGGAGGATGCCACTGGTGGCCGACGTGGGGATCAGAGGTGGCGGTTCCAGGCAAAGAAGGGGGTGCGGCCTGGTGATGGGCAGCTGGGCGTTTGGGTTTCGCGGCAAGGGAGGGCGGTCTCAGTTTGCTCGTTCACGTATAGGGTGGTGGAGGGAGAGGCGAACGGTGACGGAAGAAAGGTAAGAAGGGGGAGGCGGCGGTCAACTCCATGGCAGCGGAGCATCGACGAGGTGGAAAGGGGGCGGCATGGCGCGATAGATCCTAGGTTTTTTTTTTTTCATTTCTGATTTATGAATCGAATGAGGGGGCCAGAGAGAAATAGGGGGAGAGGGAGAGAGAGTTTCCCTTTTTTTATTATTATTTAATTATTTTATTTTATTTTTGAAAAAGTTGACTTTTATATACGACCTCTAAACGAGGACCACCGCCTGTCGTCCATAGCGTTTCACCCCCATTCCGAACACAATGGGATATGTATCGTAAGCTGATTCGATCATTTGAATCAGTTTCCGTTAAAATCAACATATAACTCTATATATTGAATTTGAATGCGCATTTCAATTTACCGGGGGCACATACGAGCTTTAAAAATTCCAGAAAATATTTTCTAGCTTCGTATTGACGTTACGGTCCTAACAAAACTAGTTTCGCCGAATTCTGAGACCGTTTGAAAAATGGCCAATTTCCAGTCGATTAAAATCAACTGAAACTGGTAAAATGCGTTTTTCTTTGCCACGCTCACATATTGATTCGAAAAATTATGAAATTTGAAACCTAGCAATAATTTGACATCACGGATCCAACAAAACTGGTTTCGTCGAAATCTGAGGTCATTTGCAAAATTCCCATTTTTAAGGGCCTGAATTCCATAGCGACTATTCAGAATTTTCAACTGGACATATCCATTGATTCCCGCTATGAAATTTTGATTTTTCGGATTCGTTGGAAAGATATTACCAATTAGATCCTAATGTTTTTTGGTTTCACTAAAATCCGGATTGTTTTGCACCCGGTACATTCAATTGAAGTTTGAAATCGAATTATCGAACTACCGCGCCATTTTCAATTCTATTTATAATTATATATAAATATTTATATTCTAACGACGACGTATATAATATATACGTTCGAATTATATTCAAAATAAATTTCTCGTCGTTTTTATTTAAAATAATTCATTTTAAATATTCAAAATTCGCTAAAATTGCCAAAATAAAAATTTTAAACTGGCCCAGATTTTCGGGTTGTTACAATCTCCCCCACTTAAAACTTTTCGTCCCCGAAAAGGAACAAAGTCGAAAGTGGTTTGATTAATCAACTCTACGTTCGATCTGGCTTCCATTCTCCAACTTTTCAGTTTCTGATAATTTTCAAAAATTTCAAAAATTTGGCTAACACCCTAAATTTTCGAAAAATTTCGCCATAACCTCCCCTGCAATGGGAGCATCGGGGAATTTCAAATAGCTTCCCCGGTCCTTCAGATCTCAAAAAGAAAAAGAAAAAGCCAAGCGGCTAGCCAATAGGCTCATAAAATCATCATCACCCAAACAAAACAGTAAATTATGTAGTAAACATGTACCTATTTGTCGGGCAAACAATTTTTATTCTCTGCTCTAGCCTCCTTGCTATGACCTGATCAATGTAAGTACAAGTATATGCAAGCAAATGCGACCAATTTTCAATACAATTCAATGTTTGGTTCATTTAGGCTAAATGGTTCAAAATTATCAAACAAATAAACAAACAACACAATCATCAATCAATTAGTGACTTTAACGTTCCAAATTGATAATTTTGATATATATAAAGAAAATCATGTTTTGATGCCAAATCACAACAATGTATTCTAGCTATATTAGTTTTGGTTCTCACACCAATCTAATGGAAATATATAGAAAATCACACCTTCGAAACTCGAACATAAATGTTGATGATGCGATCGCTATCATCAATATCATCTTCGGGCGACTAGAGTGTGATGCTATATCTATCCAATATATTAAAACTTTGAATATACGTTTGCAAGGCGTATATGCAAATTCTTTATATACTGGACTGTCCAAAATCAATATAAAATAAATAATCAAATACGTGTAAAACGATCTAAATTTCAAAACAGAATTGTTTTCATTTGAAAAATATACTCTCCACTCTCGTTCTAGGATACTACTGATCCCATCTCTAACGAGTCATTCTCATTGGATATTACTAATCCAATATCTGATGAATTCTTTCGTATGGTTCTAATGTGTCTTGTTCTCTGAGCTTTGTAAACCAAAGCTCTGATACCAACTGTGAAAACCCGTAACTTCCCCGTAAAGGAAAGCGTCGGATAGTTCGAGAACAAGCCACAATAGAACGCATATAAAAGAACATTTCATTGTGTATTACAACAATGCATCAGATTACAAGAATATACAGAGTATAAATGAATATTACACAGAAATATCAGAGATTTAAATTACATTTAAATACATAGCAGCGGAAAATAATACAATACACAAATAGAAGAGATATACGGATACAAAGCTTTCCGGATATCATTCCAGCTGTAAACCAGGATCATGTGAATATAAATCTGCAAAACCAAAACTACTAGCTGCCCATGTCGAAAATAAGGGTACCCAGAGTCTAGGTTAAAACAATAAACTCCAGGTCAGTCATAGGACTGGTGTGAGAACTAAAACAGTTATTAATCTTTATTTTAAAGTTAGGTAAATCAAGGGACCACGCCGTATAACACGGAACGGGTTTCCTCCCAAGAATACCAGTGCATAAAACAAACAGCGCAATGCTAAATAAAGAAAAATGAAGCTGTTATAAGACCCAGGTCCCATCACACAATGCAACGCAGCCGAGGATAGGGTTTTCCCTTATAACAGCCAAAGAATGCTTGATACGGTTAAAACAAATCGTTTGATACTATTATAAGTGCATAGTGTATAAAACAACTTCAAATCATAAGTATCAATCATAGGCGGCATGGGTACCATATATCATGTCGCCATATATAGGTTTACAAATAAAACCGCAAGTGTCACGTATTTGGAGATTGGATTTCCATCTATGAACCTAGGCCAGGGATCGTCCTCTACCGATTCGAGACTCTCTAGCCCGAGCCTCAGGAACAGCCGCAACTGCCCCATGGAGCGACATGGCCGGTCCACCGATGTGGATTATAGTGCCTGAACAATACGTTTCCCCGCCCTTTGGGGCGTAAATGAGCCAACTAAATGACTCCATCGGTTCGAGAACGACCGATCAATCCGAGGCGCCTCGCAACAGCAACAACCACATAAGTCAAACTCGTCAGGGCGTGTAAAACCACTGACGCCACTTCTAACTAGAAAGAAACGCATGCCCTCCCTGAGGTCCTCTCCCGTTTTTGGTTCATACCGGGTGTGAAACACGCGAAGTAAACGTTACACAAAGCTACGCCACAAAGGCCTTGCTTTGATCCCCACCACAAGACTTTGCTTTTCAACAGAAGCCTCGATCAATTGCCACTTAGGCATGCCACAAAGGCAATTCACTCCATGCGTTTGATATCCATCAATATATAACCCCTGAGCTCGTACGTCTTAGAGAAGGGCGTTAAGCAAGAGAATAAATTCTCCGCTGCCAAACAGATATATATTTAATAGAGATCAATCACACGGACTAAAATCCAATGTCAGACACACAGTCCATTTACAAGTCCGTCTTGGGGCTGAACGAAACCGGAGGCACCTAGTACCTCGCATATCCATCGATCTCCTAGTACGTCTGGACGATCACCAACTGTTTCCATCTTCTTGGGTGTACAACCCAATCAAGATCATCAGTGATCACCCAAACGACGTGAAGACCTCCGGTCTTCGACCATCGTCTTCATCTTCGACTTATCGTCGTATCAGTTATTCAGAATGGGATGAACCCGGTCTTTCCAAATAACTCGCGTATATTTTAAATAAGTATTACACAAACACAACATACGCCTCATTCCAATTCATCAGTCGCTAACCGTAAATTAATCAAGAGAATAATTCCCCAAATATTAACCCCGAAGGCCGAAACCAACATCAGATCAATATCCAGAAAACCATTCTGCTTGGCTAACCGACAGTTAGTTTCTAAATTTCACATTCATAGGGAAAGGTTCCCATTAATTTTATCAAAGATAAATTCTTTAATTTATTCTTTAATCTACTTTTGAATATCAATTCAAACTAATCAGGATTAACGAACTTTACCGAAGTAATTATTTGTTTTAATTTCCCAATCCCAACCTATTCATCCCATGAAGTAAAACTGGTAATACTTCATATCTAACACTACGGTGTTATCGGTAAATTCGATTACCATTTCACGTTCAAATCTAATTAAAGATTTAACTATCGTCTGGAGCAAAACTGGTGATACTCCATTCTCGATCATTTCAATCTAATTAAAGATTCATTAAAACTCCATTTAGTTTTAATCTTTAACTGGGTTAAAGAATTAGTGTCATTTAAAACACGGTTCACGATAAACCCAAAATCACATTCCATTAATTATCGGGTTAAAGAACGAGTGTTATTTAAAACACTGTCCACGATAAACCCAAAAATCAATATCAATTCAATTCCAATTAAATATTATTTAATTGATACACTTCATTAAATCTAAATAAAAAGATTTAATCTTTTCTCAACTGGGTTCAAGAACAGAGTTAGTGAAGACACCATTCACGACAAACCCAAATCACATTTGATATTCAATATAAGGCTCTGAATATAAAATATATCGGCTTATATTCAATATCAAATTCTATGATTAACAAATGTCGTATTGGAAATAACGATATATATATATCTTTCAAATTTCCATAACAACATCCGTATAATCACGAATTCCAACATTGAAATATTCCGAAGACAATTTCGATTCAAATCCACTCCAATGCAATCATTGGAAATTCCGGTTATTTTTAAAACCCTTTTCAAATTCAATTTATTTATTTAAAAATAAATAGAATTATATTTCTAGTTCAAAACTAGTTCATTTCGATAAAGATCTATTTTTATCTTTTCAAATATGGAGTTTTTCATCCCAAATCTTCACAAATCATTTCTTATGATTTTACACAAATTATTACTATTTTTAATAATTTTATCAAGGCCCGTACAGTCGATTTCCATCAATGGGCATCGAACTGCACTTACAGCGACCTTTTTCAAATTTGATTTGGACGTATCTCCAAATCCAACCGTTAGATTTCAAATTTCTAACATTCGTTAGAAAGCTCTTTTTGATACGAACCCAACGGTTCCGGTTTTAGGAGAATCCGACGGTCGGATCTCCCGTAATGTCCGTTTGAAATAAATGGTCGAAATTCACGAACTGCCGCGGCGCGGCGCGTTCTATTCAGGCCATTATATAATATATATAATATATATAATATATATTTCGTCGATTTCTATTTAAAACGAATTATATGAATAGTTTTAAATTCGTTTCAAAAGCAATTTCAACTTCCTTTTCAATTCAAATCAAAATTGAATTCTTCTTTATAAATTCGTTTTAAAATTCATTTCTATTCAACTCAAATTTCAATTCAATTTGAATTCATTTCAATTCGCTTTCAATTCAATTTGAATTCGTTTTCAATTCAATTCATTTCGAAATCGTTTTCAATTCAATTCATTTCGAAATCGTTTTCAATTCAATTCATTTCGAAATCGTTTCAATTCAATTCATTTCGAAATCGTTTTTAATTCAATTCATTTCGAAATCGTTTTTAATTCAATTCATTTCGAAATCGTTTTCAATTCAATTCATTTCGAAATCGTTTTTAATTCAATTCATTTCGAATTCTTTTTAATTCAATTCATTTCGAAATCGTTTTTAATTCAATTCATTTCGAAATCGTTTTTTAATTCAATTCATTTCGAAATCGTTTTCAATTCAATTCATTTCGAAATCGTTTTTTAATTCAATTCATTTCGAAATCGTTTTCAATTCAATTCATTTCGAAATCGTTTTTAATTCAATTCATTTCGAAATCGTTTTCAATTCAATTCATTTCGAAATCGATATAAATATCGTTTACGTCAAAATGACGTCACTCTAATCAACACGGCTTCATAAATTTTTATTTTCAAATATTCTATTTCAAATATTTCTTTTTCAAAATAGTTGTTATTATCAAAATATTTCGTTCAACACATGACCAATCTCGATGGATGAGTACTGTCAACACATGAACCTTTATTTTATATTGATAAAGATGTAAATTTTATTACTAAAATATTTCGTTCAACACATGACCAATCTCAATGGATGAGTACTGTCAACACATGAACCTTTATTTTATTCTGATAAAGATGTAAATTTTATTACTAAAATATTTCGTTCAACACATGACCAATCTCAATGGATGAGTACTGTCAACACATGAACCTTTATTTTATTCTGATAAAGCTGTAAATTTTATTACTAAAATATTTCGTTCAACACATGACCAATCTCAATGGATGAGTACTGTCAACACATGAACCTTTATTTTATATTATTCTTTATTTTCTAAATTGGAATGAGGCCCAATCAATCACCATATAATGTTAATCATATGGATTTTCATACAACACATGTATATAATAGCATTGAAAAATAATCAACCATCAACCAAAGTGCACTACACTGTATAAGCATCAAATATAGATATCTAACGCTTATAACAGCCTGTCAATCAATCGATCGACATATTTAATCAATCAGGATGAGTGAACTTCAAATTTCATCCCAACACCCGTGTGGGGTTTCAAACAATCAAACACCGATTTTAGTTGTGCAGTTGGGCGATGTGTAAAATTTATCGTTCCAATCAATGTCCTTCAAATAAGTGTACATAAACAAACCGTCCGGTTTGTAAATGAATATTTATTTATTCACATTTACGTTAAAAATTATATCTTTAACGATAAAACATTTTATTCAACCTATGAATATTCTATTCGGTTCATTTATTCAATAAAATGATATTTTTATTTTTCTAACATATTTTAGAAAATTTCGGCGGCATTACGGCACGATACTAGAAACGGGACAAGGCCTAGCCTTATCCCCGGTCTAGTGAAGGCCCACGCCATTCACACATCAATCAAATCAATTTCATTTCATCAAACAACCAAATTCAAATCAAGTCATCAAATTAATTTATGCAACCAAACAAACAAGTCCATGGTCTGTGGACGATTGTGTCGGGTGCTACTAAGCACCGTCTGCATCCTAGTATATATATAACTAAAAAAATTAAATTGAAAGGTGAGAAATTCTCACATATAGCTATCCTAGCTCCACGACACTTCATTGATAGAAATCTTCATCGCTATCGCATCTTCGTCATCTTCGTTGCCCATAGCCACTACATATAAAAATCATATTTTTATTTCGAAGTTCAATATATAAAAATCATATTTTTATTTCGAAGTTCAATATATAAAAATCATATTTTTATTTCGAAGTTCAATGTATAAAAATCATATTTTTACTTTCACGCTATATGGATAAAATGTTATTTTTACACCGCTACTATATAGATAAAAATTCTATTTTTACATCGTTATTCTATATATAAAGATCTCGCCTTTTCAACTATAAAGATTTCTCCTTTTCGAATACATCATTATAAAGATCACATTTTTATTCTTCTACACATATAAAAATGGTATTTTTAACATTTCCATCATGTAAAAATTATATTTTTAATTCTCTACATAAACAAAATCATATTTTTACATCTTCTATATAGTAAAGATTATATTTTTAATACTTTTAAAAATATAAAAATCATATTTTTAATACTCTAAAAATATAAAGATCATATTTTTACTATAATTAAAAATCCAGTCTTTGTCTAATTAAAAATCTATATTTTCAATTTTAAGAATCCTAGCTTCCTCGTATATAAAATTTAAACCTAAATAAAAAAACCAAACTTCGATATAATTTAAAAATCAAACTTTTCACGTAGTTAAAAACAATGTATACTTATTTACATAAAATCAGATTTTTAAATCGATTAAACTAAATAAAATAGAGTAAAACTCACCATTCATTGATCGAAGGAGGGGAGGATGCCACTGGTGGCCGACGTGGGGATCAGAGGTGGCGGTTCCAGGCGAAGAAGG
This sequence comes from Allium sativum, assembly GCA_030737875.1. Taxonomy (NCBI): domain Eukaryota; kingdom Viridiplantae; phylum Streptophyta; class Magnoliopsida; order Asparagales; family Amaryllidaceae; genus Allium; species Allium sativum. The sequence continues at coordinate 174,292,757 of CM060913.1, read as the reverse complement.
GGGTGCGGCCTGGTGATGGGCCGCTGGGCGTTTGGGTTTCGCGGCAAGGGAGGGCGGTCTCAGTTTGCTCGTTCACGTATAGGGTGGTGGAGGGAGAGGCGAACGGTGATGGAAGAAAGGTAAGAAAGGGGAGGCGGCGGTCAACTCCATGGCAGTGGAGCATCGACGAGGTGGAAAGGGGGCGGCATGGCGCGATAGATCCTAGGGTTTTTTTTCTTTTTTTTTTCATTTCTGATTTATGAATCGAATGGGGGGGGGGGGGCAGAGAGAAATAGGGGGAGAGGGAGAGAGAGTTTCCCCTTTTTTTTATTATTATTTAATTATTATTTTTTTTTTGAAAAAGTTGACTTTTACATATGACCTCTAAACGAGGACCACCGCCTGTCGTCCATAGCGTTTCACCCCCATTCCGAACACAATGGGATATGTATCGTAAGTTGATTCGATCGTTTGAATCAGTTTCCGTTAAAATCAACATATAACTCTATATATTGAATTTGAACGCGCATTTCAATTTACCGGGGGCACATACGAGCTTTAAAAATTCCAGAAAAATATTTTCTAGCTTCGTATTGACGATACGGTCCTAACAAAACTAATTTCGCCGAATTCTGAGACCGTTTGAAAAATGGCAAATTTCCAGTCGATTAAAATCAACTAAAACTGGTAAAACGTGTTTTCCTTTGCCACGCTCACATATTGATTCGAAAAATTATGAAATTTGAAACCTAGCAATAATTTGACATCACGGATCTAACAAAACTGGTTTCGTCGAAATCTGAGGTCATTTGCAAAATTCCCATTTTTAAGGGCTTGAATTCCATCGTGACTATTCAGAATTTTCAACTGGACATATCCATTGATTCCCGCTATGAAATTTTGATTTTTCGGATTCGTTAGAAAGATATTACCAATTAGATCCTAATGTTTTTTGGTTTCACTAAAATCCGGATTGTTTTGCACCCGGTACATTCAATTGAAGTTTGAAATCGAATTATCGAACTACCGCGCCATTTTCAATTCTATTTATAATTATATATAAATATTTATATTCTAACGACGACGTATATAATATATACGTTCGAATTATATTCAAAATAAATTTCTTGTCGTTTTTATTTTAAATAATTCATTTTAAATATTCAAAATTCGCTAAAATTGCCAAAATAAAAATTTTAAACTGGCCCAGATTTTCGGGTTGTTACAGTTCATGTGTTGAATAAAAAGATCGAACAATAAGAATTACATTTTTATTGAAACTATGAAGTGTTGAAACATCTATTTGTCGAATAACTGTGTTAAGTGATGAAAATATCATTTTTATCATATGTGTGATATGCTAAAGATATGCGGACGTTGAAGTAAATATTTGTGAAAGAAATATTATTTTTAACATGAATAGGAACTAAATAAAATAGTCATGTGTTGAAATCTATTTTAGTTCGCCAAAATTATCATCTTTGAAATGTGAAGTGTTAAAAATAGCCACTTGTTCAAATAAACGTGCATGAGTTGAAATATACATTAACTAGCTAATGATATGATTTTAGCCTATGCATGCAACATTAGAATGAATGGTGTTTTTAAACCAAAGCAAGTCAAATATGAAATTGAATGGAAAATGATAAATGTTAGAAATTGTATATATGTACATGCATATCTATTGAACAGGTTAAAGAAAAGGGCTAGAGAAGAGAAATAAAATTTTGTGCCCGACAAATAGGTACACATTTACCGCTTTGTTTGGGTGATGATTTTATGAGCCTGTTGGCTAGCCGCTTGGCTTTTTCTTTTTCTTTTGATATGAGACGCCCGTGTGGCTATTTGGGAATTTTCCCAGACCCTCCCATACAAAGGAGGTTATGGCGAAATTTTCCGAAATTTAAAGGCGTTAGTGAAATAATTGAAGTGGAAACGATATAGGAATTTTTGAATGAATTATATTTATATAAATATATAAATATAAATGAAATTAAAACGAAACGTGGCCGTGCAGTTCGTGTTTTGAAACCGTGATTTCAAACGACTAATACGGGAAATCCGACCATTGGATTTTCCCGAAACCGCAACCGTTGGGTTCGCCTTGGAAAAATCTTTCCAACGGCACCAACTTTGTGAAGATCCGACGGTTGGATTGTCTGGAATGTTTAATTCAAAACTGAAGAAAAACAACGCCAGAAACGATTATATTTATATATATATATATATATATATAAATATATAATTAAATTAAATCGAATAACGACGCTGCAGTTCGTAAATTGAAATCATAACTTCAAATGGCTAGTGTGGAAGATCCGACCGTCGGATTTTCCCAAAACTGAAACCGTTGGATTCGTTTTGAAATGACCTTCATAATGATGTAAAATTTGTGAAGATTCAACGGTTAGATTTTCAGATATGTGTAAAACAAAATTAGTGGAAAGCAGCGCCAGTGCATCGACACGACCCGAAACGTCGTTTAATTAAATATGGCCGTTTTAAATTAAATAAAAATGGCGATATATCGTTATAAAGTACTATAGACGATATAGAGTGGAAATAAACCAATTTTGTTGTGTTTGCTTGATATGTCATGGTTGAATGTATTTGACATGAAAATTATAACTAAATAACTGAAATGTGAATGTTGAATAGTCCAACCATGTGATTAATTGATTTGAAAATCTAAATATACGTGGGTTATTTGAAAAGGCCGAGTTTATCTCATTTCAAATAATCGATCGACGTTGAGAAGTCGAAGAGTCGAAGACGGCTGAAGACCGACGATCTCCACATTGGATGGATGGGCGCTACTTATAATCGTGACTGGAGTAGCTACCATGAAGGAATTGAAGTAGTAGTCGTCCAAACATACTGTTGATTGTACGGATATGCGAGGAATTGGTGCCTCCGGTTTCGTTCAGACCCAGAACGGACTTGTAAATGGACTGTGTGTCTGACATTGGGTTTTGTTCTGTGTTGATTGATCTCTGTTAAATATATATCTGTTTGGCGGCGGAGAATTTATTCTCTTGCTTAACGCCCTTCTCTGAGACGTACGAGCTCAGAGGTTATGTATTGACAAAAATCAGTCGCATGGAGTGGATTGCCTGTGTGGCACGCCTGAGTGGCATATGATCAAGGCTTCTGTTGCAAAGCAAAGTCTTGTGGGTGATGATCAAAGCATGGTCTGTGTGACGTAGCTTTGTGTATAACGTGAATTCGCGAGCCTCACACCCCGGTATGAGTCAAAAACGGGAGACGAACCGCTGGGAGAGCACGACGTTTCTTTCTAGCTATGGTGGTGTCAGTGACCTACCAGCTCTGACATTATATATACTTTTCACCTGTGTGGTTGTTGGAATGCGAGGCGCCTCGATTATAGGTCTGTAAGGACCGGGAAACGTGTGTTCAGGAATTGCCAATCCTCAAAAGTAAGAGAGGACCGGCACATCCGATTCCAAGGATCATAGTGGGTTCCTGGGACATTTGCTAGAGTGTCTCGAACGGAGAGGAGCTTGCCCCTTGCCTCGACTCATGAAGGAATCCAATTTCCAATACGATATATGCAGATGTGATTGTATTACTAGTATGGCGACATGATATATGGTACCCATGCCGTCTAGGATTGATATTTATGGTTGAATTTGCTTTTGAAACATATATGCACTAGTAATAATATCAAACACTTTTGTTTTATTCGTATGAAGCATCTTTGGCCATTATAAGGGAAAACTCTATCCTCCGGCTTGCGTTGCATTATGTGATGGGACCTGAGTCTTATAATGGCTTCATTTTATAAAAAGCATTGCGATGATTTAATCATTTACTTTATTTCATGCACTAGCACTCATTGGAGTAAACCCGTTCCGCGAAAGTGGCGTGGTCCTTTGATTTGCCTTATTATTGTTGTTAATAAGTTGAGTAGATTTCTCATACCAGTCCCATGATTGACTCGTAGTTTGTTTCACCTTGCAAACTCGGGTGCCCTCATTTTCACACGAGCAGCCTAGTTACAGGTTTCGGACGCACCTTTTGGCTCATGGCGAGGCTTGAATACACCGTGCTGACTTGGATTTTCTCCGCCATTATTGTATCTATATTATGATTCCGCCATTGGCGATGTAGACTGATATTCCTTTTTTGTACTCTTTATGTATGATTCCGCCTCAGGCGATGGTGACTGATTATGTATCATTATGCACTAAGTTGTATCCTGTACTGTGCTTCTCTGATGTGATGATATCTATATGATTCCGCTGTCATATGTATGTAAATTATTCTATTTTCTGTTTATGCTATTATCGGTGATCTGCTAATGATGATTAATGTGTTATATTCCAGTGATTATCCTTAACACCGTGTCACGGGGTTTTGGGATCGTCACAGCTGGTATCAGAGCTTTGGTTAACCTTAGTTCTGGAGTCTAACACATTAAACACTTCGTCAAAATAGAATCAGTAGTATTCTAAGGCGAGTCGCTCATTAGAGATAGGACTAGTAAAGTCCTAGAATGAGCCGAGCAGAATAGCAAAAACAATTTGATCAGTCCATCGTTATCTTTCCGTAAAATTTTCCGCTTAAATATGCAGTTAACTATCGTTTCTGTTAGCTGACTTTTCCGTTGCTTATACAGAATTTGGCAAATGGCTACCAGAGCAACCGCCGCTAGAGGAGGCCGTGCCGGCCGAGGCCGAGGAAGGGGAGAAGTCCCAGCTCAAGAAGGACCTTTGATACAACCTCCGGCAGCTCAATACTTCGAGCTTGACCGTGTAGCTAAGAGGTATTAAAACTTAGGAGGCAAGACCTTCTCGGGAACTGGCACCGTAATAGAGGCCCTTGCATGGCTCAAAACATGCGAGAAAATTCTTGAAGGCCTAAGGCTTGGAGACGAAGACAAAGCTATTATGGGCGCCTGGCTTATGCAGGAACAAGCTGAATTATGGTGGGAATCTCTTACTGCCGGGAATAGAGAAGCTGGAAGAACATGGGATGGATTTAAGGAAATCTTCAAAGAAAAATATGTCCCCGAACAAGCTCTAGAAAGAATGCACGATGACTTCGCCAATCTCCAGCAAGGGGATCTTTCCGTGCAAGATTATCTGAACAAATTTACAATGTTGTCGCCCTATGCTCCAGAACTCGTCGCCACTGCGAAGTCCAAAAATAAGAGGTTTATCCTTGGGCTAAGACGACAATATCATGATAGAGCCATGGCCCATGTCAAGCTGGAATTCAACGAACTGGTGGAAATGACATGCAACTATGAAGACCTTGATCAAAGGCATCTGGATCAGGATCGCGCTAGAAGCCAAGCCGGAAACAAGAGCAAGCCTGTTGTAAATCAAGGCGAGTCAAGCCAAGCAGCATCTTCAAAACCTCAGACTGGCAAGCCGACAAGAGGAAATTGCTTTAACTGTGGTAAGCCGGGGCACTACTCAAACGTCTGCACAACTCCGAAGAGGCAGAAAACAAACTCTCAAGGCTCGAGCCAAGGCTCTCAGAACCCTCGCTCGTGCTTCAATTGTCGAAAGACCGATCATCTGGTCAAAGACTGTCCCTTGCTGAAGAAAGCTACAGTAGCTCATGTCTATGACGGGTCGAGCCCGCCAGCTGCTTCCGATGGAGCAGGTAAACCTGATGTTTTGGGAGGTACCCTTACCATTAAGAATATTCCTATTTCTATATTGTTTGACACAGGTGCGTCGCGTAGTTTTATTGCTAAAAACACAGTGCACAAATTAAAGTTAAAACAGCGAAAGCTCAAAGAATCGGTTGAAGTTCATAACCCGATAGGGGGTCCTATTACTCTCGGTTCATATTGTAAAGTACCTATTTCTTTTTCTCGATACAAGTTTCCTTTTGATTTAATCATTATGGATTTTCCCGAATTCGATATCATTCTCGGGCTAGATTGGTTAACGAAGTACGAAGCCGAAGTGAATTGTGCGGAAAGAATCGTTAAAATTCTAACGAAGCTTGGATATATTACGGTTCCCTGTCATGGTTCGAATCCGAATAGAGAAGAATTTTGGTCGGCATTAGAACTTATCCCCACTTCCATGGAAAAGATTCCGATTGTTAGAAACTATGCGGATGTGTTTGAAGAAGTTGAAAACTTACCTCCGCAAAGAGAAATAGAATTCAGAATCGATCTAATTCCCAATGCCAGACCAGTGGTACATCCAATTCGCAGAATGACTCCGAAAGAAAAAGAGGAACTAGGCGATCAAACTCGTCAACTATTGTGGAAGGGTCTAATCAGACCTAGTTTTTCTAATTGGGGTGCAGCTGTTGTGTTTGTCCCGAAGTCAGACGGTACACTTCGAGTATGTGTTGATTACCGAGACCTCAACAAACAAACGTTTAAAAATAAGTATCCATTACCCCGCATTGATGATTTGCTAGACCAATTGAATGGGGCGAAAGTATTTTCCCGAATGGACCTAGCTACAGGTTTTCATCAATTGAGAATAGCAGAAGAGTGTGTTCCTTTGACCGCTTTCAGAGGCCCAGACATATTTTATGAATGGTTAGTAATGCCGTTTGGCCTATGCAACGTTCCAGCATACTTTGTCGATCTAATGAATAGAGTGTTCAAGGGAGTTCTGAATAAATTTGTCCTCGTATTTATCGATGATATTTTAATCTACTCCAAATCAAAACCCGAGCATGAAAAACACTTAGAATAAGTATTGGAGATTCTAAGGAAGAACGTCTTCAAAGCCAAGTTCTCTAAATGTGTCTTCTGGCAAGAAGAAGTCAAATTTCTTGGCCATGTTGTGTCAGGGAAAGGAATTTCTGTTGACCCAAGAAAAATAACAGCGATTCAAGACTGGAAACAACCCACTACTCCCACAGAAGTTAGAAGTTTTATGGGGTTGGCTAGTTATTATCGGAAGTTCGTTAAGGATTTTTCGAAGATATCCGGTCCGTTAACGAAGCTCACAAAGAAACATGAGAAGTTTAGGTGGACTTCCGACTGTGAAGAAGCTTTCCAGGAATTGAAATCGAAGCTAACCACCGCTCCAGTGTTAACTATTATTGATGGCAATCAGGATTTAACGGTTTGGACAGATGCTTCTATTAGAGGTCTTGGTGCAGTGTTAATGCAAAGAGGCCAAGTAGTCGCTTATGCAAGCCGCCAACTGAAACCGCATGAGAAGAATTATGTGACTCATGATCTTGAGTTGCTAGCCATCGTATTTGCCTTGAAAATCTGGAGGCATTATTTATTGGGTGAGAAATTTATACTGTACACAGATCATCAATCGTTGAAGTATTTATATACCCAGAAAGATCTGAATCTGAGACAGCAGCGTTGGCTAGAATTTCTTGCAGCATATGATCTTGATATCTTGTATACGCCAGGGAAGGCTAACGTTGTAGCGGATGCACTTAGTAGAAAAACCGCAATTGTTGCCCATCTTATAATTACACCTAGCTTGATCGATAAGATATGTGCTCTCCAGAAGAATGATTATTTCATTCAAAAGATCAAAGAAAGAATCCAGAAAGGAGAACCCTCAAGCTTTAAATTAAATAAAGAAGGAGTTCTGAGGCTGAATGGGAGAATTTGTGTTCCCAACCTTCCTGAGCTCAAAAGAGAAGTGCTGGATGAATGCCATAAATCCAAATTTTGCATCCACCTAGGTGTGAGTAAAATGTACAACGATATCAAATGCACTTTCTGGTGGAAGGCAATGAAAAGAGATATTTCCTTGTATGTTAGCAGATGCCCTACTTGTCAATTGGTCAAGAGTGACCAGCAGAAGCTAGCTGGACTTTTGCAACCGTTGGAAGTCCCAGGTTGGAAATGGGAACAGATTTCCATGGATTTCATAGATGGTTTGCCGCGAACCAAGAAAGGTAATGACAGCATTTGGGTAATCGTAGATCGCTTCACGAAGACTGCCCATTTTATACCTGTCAGATCCAATAGAACTGCTCAAAGTTTAGCGCAGATATATTTCAGAGAAATTGTTAAGCTGCATGGAATTCCCATCAGCATAGTCAGTGATAGAGATCCCCTATTTACTAGCAAATTCTGGGAGGCTTTCCAGACAGAATTGGGAACGAAACTGAATATGAGCACCGCTTATCACCCACAAACAGATGGCCAAACTGAGCGGGTGAATAGAATTCTAGAAGATTTATTGCGGGCTTGTATAATTGATTTTGGTGGGTCTTGGGAAGATCATTTGCATTTGGCAGAGTTCTCATATAACAATAGCTATCAAGCAAGTTTGAGAATGTCGCCATTTGAAGCATTTTATGGTAGACCCTGCAGATCTCCAGCATGTTGGGTAGAACCTGGCAACAGACTTGTACTAGGACCCGATATGATTAGAGAAGCATCCGATAAAGTGGACTTCATCAAGAAGCGTTTGAAAACCGCCCAAAGCCGACAGAAAAGTTATGCAGACTCTAGAAGGAGAGGTTTGACATTTACTGTTGGTGATTATGTTTATTTGAAGGTTTCTCCGATGAGAGGAGTAATCAGATTTGGCAAGACTGGGAAGTTGGCACCGAGATTTATTGGTCCCTTTCCTATACTTGAACGAATTGGAACTCTTGCTTATAGGGTTCAATTACCAGATTGGTTGCCTGGAGTGCACAATGTATTTCACGTATCTCAACTTAGAAGACATGTGCATGATCCGGATCTTGTTGTAGAAGAAGCAGCGCAACGCGATGTGGACATAACTCCAGAATTATCACTCAGAAGAGAGCCATTAAAGGTTGTTGGCAAAGAAACTAGAGAACTCAGAAGCAAAAAGGTTCATTTAGTTAAAGTGCAGTGGAGTAGTGATCCTGGAGACTGTACTTGGGAAACTGAGGAAAGCATTAAGCAAGCTTACCCCAAATGCAGAGCGGATATCTCTGACTAACTCCGGTGCAAGGTACCTTTACAATACTTCGCATTTACATTTTATTTCCTGCCTTACTGTTGTTTCCTTTTCGAGGACGAAAAGTTTTAAGTGGGGGAGATTGTAATAACCCGGAAAATACGAGCCAATTTAAAATTTTTAAATTGGTGATTTCAAAGGAATTTGAACAATTGAAATAGAATATTTCAATAAAATAGTGAATTAGGAATAGTGAGTCAGTTTGAAAATTTGAATTCAAACTTTGACCGACTATGCAGGGTGGAAAATATAATGGATTTTAGCGAAACCAAAAATATTTAAATCTGTTTGTAATACCTTTCTAACGAATCTGAAAAATCGAAGTTTCATAACGGGAATTAAAAGTTATGGCCGAATGAATTTTCAGAAGAGTCGGTATATAGAATATATAGCCCTGGAAAATTGATATTTTGCATACGACCTCGGAATTCGACGAAACCACTTTTGTTGGGTCCGGGATGTCAAACTATTGCTAGGTTTCAAATTTCATAATTTTTGAAGTATGTGAATGAGGCAAAAGGAAATGTGTTTGGTCGATTTCTATTAAATTGGATCGACCAGAAAATGACCATTTTTCAAACGACCTCGGAATTCGAGGAAACTAGTTTTTTTGGGACCGTAGCGTCAAAACATAGCTAGATTTATATTTCTGGAATTTTTCTAATCAGTTTGTGGCCCTGGCAAATAGAAATGTACGTTCAGAGTTAAAAATTAAATGTTTTATACTTTAATTTGAAAAATAACAGACTGTAACAGTCGAATTGGCCTACGAAACATATCCCATTGTGTCCGGAATGGGGGTATTTAGCTAGGGGTGACAGTCCTCGGGTTTAAAAAGGAGTTCGTTTGAGAAAACACTATTTAAAAATTTAATATAATCCTCGGCCAATCAGAATTTTCCTTTCATAAATTTTTTAAAAAAAAAAAACCCCCCGATCAACGGCGAAACCGCTCCCTACGTTCTCCCTCAAATCGCCGCCGCCACAGGCGATTTCCGCCTGCGCCACCCCCTACCTCGACGCGCCTCCTCCTCCTCTTCAAATCCGACCCCACCGCCGCCGCCACAGTCGCCTCCTCCGCCCGTATCAAAGCCAGGAAGTCGAGCACTTCCCGCCACCGCCCTAAACGCCACCGACCACCGAACGCCACCAAACCACCACCGACTTGAAGCCCTCTCTTCCCTCTTCCACGTCAGCACCCCCGATCGTCCCCACGAGCCACTGATTTCGCGAAAACTGTAAACCTAGTTTTGAAGCTTCGTGAAAGTGAGTTTTTCTTTGAACTTTACACTTTGAAAAATCATATCTTTTTGGTGTGTTGACGAAATTCGATGAAACAGGAAACATCGGGACCGCAAGGGAGCTCTCTACCCAATAGAAGAAGCCGCGGATTTTTCTGACATCGTATCGATTTTTAGTGCTCCGAAAACCAATGTGAGAAATCTAAATTAACATGAAATTGAATGGAAAATGCCGTGTACAATTTATATAAGCGAAATATAAGTTACATACGTGTTGTATATCTCATGTACATGCGTAGTGTAAGCTATATAAGCGAAGTATGAATTTTACATGCATTAAATAATTGACATATGTGTTGAAATGCTAGTGAAATATAGCAAATATATATTATATATATATACTCCCCTCGTCCACAAACCATGGACGATATTTATTGTTGTGATTTGGTGTGAAATATTGGATGAAAAATACGAATGGTTGAATAATTGTTTGTGGTTGATATTGTGTGGTTGTGGTTGAAAAATACCCATTGGTGATTGAAATGAATTGGAAATATTTGTGGAAATAAAAATAAACATGCCGCCTGCGTGCGAATTAGATGCATGAATCCCCATTGTCAAAAACCGCGAGGTTTTAAGGTAGAGCGAGGAGCCGTACTAGGGACGGTGCCGGTTTTAACTACCCTGCCGTTATGCTGCCGAAATTTTGAATAATCTTTGTGTGTTAGAATTATTTTCATATGTTGAAATAATTTTCATGCGTAGAAATTAAAGCCATATGTTGAAAATATATCCATGTGTGGAAATATTTGAGTGTTGAAAAGTTTTGTGTGAAAATTAGATTCATTTGTGAATGAATGAAGTGTTTTAACAATAAAAATCACATTTTTATATATATATGAAGTATGAAAAATATTCGCCTTATATAACTAGTTTCAACAATAAAAATCCCATCTTTCTAATATGAACAACATAAATAAAATGTCCATGTGTGGAGATACTCATTTGTTGAGAAGCGTGTGTAGTGGAAAAGTTCATGTGTTGAATAAAAAGATCGAACAATAAAAATTACATTTTTATTGAAACTATGAAGTGTTGAAACATCTATTTGTCGAATAACTATGTTAAGTGATGAAATTATCATTTTTATCATATGTGTGATATGCTAAAGATATGCAGACGTTGAAGTAAATATTTGTGAAAGAAATATTATTTTTAACATGCATAGGAACTAAATAAAATAGTAATGTGTTGAAATCTATTTTAGTTCGCCAAAATTATCATCTTTGAAATGCGAAGTGTTAAAAATAGCCACTTGTTCAAATAAACGTGCATGAGTTGAAATATACATTAACTAGCTAATGATATGATTTTAGCCTATGCATGCAACATTAGAATGAATGGTGTTTTTAAACCAAAGCAAGTCAAATATGAAATTGAATGGAAAATGATAAATGTTAGAAATTGTATATATGTACATGCATATCTATTGAACTGGTTAAAGAAAAGGGGCTAGAGAAGAGAAATAAAATTTTGTGCCCGACAAATAGGTACACATTTACCGCTTTGTTTGGGTGATGATTTTATGAGCCTGTTGGCTAGCCGCTTGGCTTTTTCTTTTTCTTTTGATATGATACGCCCGTGTGGCTATTTGGGAATTTTCCCAGACCCTCCCGTACAAAGGAGGTTATGGCGAAATTTTCCGAAATTTAAAGGCGTTAGTGAAATAATTGAAGTGGAAACGATATAGGAATTTTTGAATGAACTATATTTATATAAATATATAAATATAAATGAAATTAAAACGAAACGTGGCCGTGCAGTTCGTGTTTTGAAACCGTGATTTCAAACGACTAATACGGGAAATCCGACCATTGGATTTTCCCGAAACCGCAACCGTTGGGTTCGCCTTGGAAATATCTTTCCAACGGCACCAACTTTGTGAAGATCCGACGGTTGGATTTCTGGAATGTTTAATTCAAAACTGAAGAAAAACAGCACCAGAAACGATTATATATATATATATATATAATTAAATTAAATCGAATAACGACGCTTCAGTTCGTAAATTGAAATCATAACTTCAAATGGCTAGTGTGGAAGATCCGACAGTCGGATTTTCCCAAAACTGAAACTGTTGGATTCGTTTTGAAATGACCTTCCTAATGATGTAAAATTTGTGAAGATCCAACGGTTAGATTTTCAGATATGTGTAAAACAAAATTAGTGGAAAGCAGCGCCAGTGCATCGACACGACCCGAAACGTCGTTTAATTAAATATGGCCGTTTTAAATTAAATAAAAATGGCGATATATCGTTATAAAGTACTGTAGATGATATAGAGTGGAAATAAACCAATTTTGTTGTGTTTGCTTGATATGTGATGGTTGAGTGTATTTGACATGAAAATTATAACTAAATAACTGAAATGTGAATGTTGAATAGTCCAACCATGTGATTAATTGATTTGAAAATCTAAATATACGTGGGTTATTTGAAAAGGCCGAGTTTATCTCATTTCAAATAATCGATCGACGTTGAGAAGTCGAAGAGTCGAAGACGGCTGAAGACCGACGATCTCTACATTGGATGGATGGGCGCTACTGATACTCGTGACTGGAGTAGCTACCATGAAGGAATTGAAGTAGTAGCCGTCCAAACATACTGTTGATTGTACGGATATGCGAGGAATTGGTGCCTCCGGTTTCGTTCAGACCCAGAACGGACTTGTAAATGGACTGTGTGTCTGACATTGGATTTTGTTCTGTGTTGATTGATATCTGTTAAATATATATCTGTTTGGCGGCGGAGAATTTATTCACTTGCTTAACGCCCTTCTCTGAGACGTACGAGCTCAGAGGTTATGTATTGACAAAAATCAGTCACATGGAGTGGATTGCATTTGTGGCACGCCTGAGTGGCATATGATCAAGGCTTCTGTTGCAAAGCAAAGTCTTGTGGGTGATGATCAAAGCATGGTCTGTGTGACGTAGCTTTGTGTATAACGTGAATTCGCGAGCCTCACACCCCGGTATGAGTCAAAAACGGGAGACGGACCGCTGGGAGAGCACGACGTTTCTTTCTAGCTATGGTGGTGTCAATGACCTACCAACTCTGACATTATATATACTTTTCACCTGTGTGGTTGTTGGAATGCGAGGCGCCTCGATTATAGGTCTGTAAGGACCGGGAAACGTGTGTTCAGGAATTGCCAATCCTCAAAAGTAAGAGAGGACCGGCCCAGCCGATTCCAAGGATCATAGTGGGGTCCTGGGACATTTGCTAAAGTGTCTCGAACGGAGAGGAGCTTGCCCCTTGCCTCGACTCATGAAGGAATCCAATTTCCAATACGATATATGCGGATGTGATTGTATTACTAGTATGGCAACATGATATATGGTACCCATGCCGTCTAGGATTGATATTTATGATTGAATTTGCTTTTGAAACATATATGCACTAGTAATAATATCAAACACTTTTGTTTTATTCGTATGAAGCATCTTTGGCCATTATAAGGGAAAACTCTATCCTCCGGCTTGCGTTGCATTGTGTGATGGGACCTGAGTCTTATAATGGCTTCATTTTATAAAAAGCATTGCGATGATTTAATCATTTACTTTATTTCATGCACTAGCACTCATTGGAGTAAACCCGTTCCGCGAAAGTGGCGTGGTCCTTTGATTTGCCTTATTATTGTTGTTAATAAGTTGAGTAGATTTCTCATACCAGTCCCATGACTGACTCGTAGTTTGTTTCACCTTGCAAACTCGGGTGCCCTCATTTTCACATGGGCAGCCTAGTTACAGGTTTCGGACGCACCTTTTGGCTCATGGCGAGGCTTGAATGCACCGTGCTGACTTGGATTTTCTCCGCCATTATTGTATCTATATTATGATTCCGCCATTGGCGATGTAGACTGATATTCCTTTTGTGTACTCTTTATGTATGATTCCGCCTCAGGCGATGGTGACTGATTATGTATCATTATGCACTAAGTTGTATCATGTACTGTGCTTCTCTGATGTGATGATATCTATATGATTCCGCTGTCATATGTATGTAAATTATTCTATTTTCTGTTTATGCTATTATCGGTGATCTGCTAATGATGATTAATGTGTTATATTCCAATGATTATCCTTAACACCATGTCACGGGGTTTTGGGATCGTCACAAAGACGGTGGTTGAAGACCGGAGGTCTTCACGTCGTTTGGATGATTATTGATGATCTTGATTGGGATGTACACCTAAGAGGAGGGAATCAGTTGGTGATCGTCCAGACGTACTTGGAGATCGATGGATATGCGAGGAATAAGGTTCCTCCGGTTTCGTTCAAACCCAGAACGAACTTGTAAATGGACTGTGTCTGACACTGGATTTTATTCTGTGTTGATTGATCTCTATTAAATATACATCTGTTTGACGGCGGTGAATTTATTCTCTTGCTTAACGCAATTCTCTGAGATGTACGAGCTCAGAGGTTGTATATCGATGGACATCAGTCGCATGGAGTGAATTGCTTGTGTGGCATGCCTAAGTGGCAGATGGTCAAGGCTTCTGTTGAAAAGAAAAAGTCTTGTGGTTAATGATCAAAGCACGGCCTATGTGGCATAGCTTTGTGTATGGCATTAATTCGCAAGCCTCACACCTCGGTATGAGTCAAAAACAGGATAGTGACTGCAGGGAGAGCACGACATTTCTTTCTAGCTATCGGTGATGTCAATGACCTACTAGCCCTGACATTTATATACTTTTTACCTGTTTGGTTGTTGGATGCGAGGTACCATGGATATAGGTCCTATAGGGTCGGGAAACGTGTGTTCAGGAATACTAATCCTCAAAAGTAAGAGAGGACCGACCCTGACCATCCAGGATCGCTGTGTGTGGTCCTGAGACATTTGCTAGAGTGTCTCGAACGGAGAGGAGCTTGCCCCTTGCCTTGACTCATGACGGAAATCCAATTTCCAATACGTGATATTTCGGTTTTATTTGTAGACCCTAGTATTGGCGACATAGTAGCATGGGATGTTATGCCGTCTAGGATTGATACACTTATATTTGAAGTTGATTTTACACTATACACTTATAATAGTATCAAATGATTTGTTTTAAACGTATCAAGCCTTCTTTGGCTATTATAAGGTAAAACCCTATCCTCCGGCTTGTGTTGCATTGTGTGGTGGGACCTGGGTCTTATAATAGCTTCATTGCTCTTTATTTAGCATTGCGCTGTTGTTTTATGCACTGGTATTCTTGGGAGGAAACCCGTTCCGTGTTATACTGCGTGGTCCCTTGATTTACCTAACTTTAAAATAAAGATTAATAACTGTTTTAGTTCTCACACCAGTCACATGACTGACCTGGAGTTTATTGTTTTAACCTAAACTCTGGGTGCCCTTGTTTTCTGCACGGGTAGCTAGTAGTTGGGTTTTGCAGATTTATATTCACATGATCCTGGTTTACAGCTGAAACGATACTTGGAAAGCTCTGTATCCATGTATTACTTTCAGTTGTGTTTGTATTTTCTTCAGCTGCTATGTATTTAAATGTAATTTAAATTTCTGATATTTATCGAATGTGTAATATTGATTCATACTTTGTATATTCTTGTATTCTGATGGAATTGTTGTAATAAGCAATGAAATGTTCTTCTGTTTGCGTTCCGATGGGTGTTGTTGTCAAAGCAATCCGCTCTTTCCTTACCGGGGAAGTTACGAGTCCTTACAAAAGCCCGAAACAAAGCAATCACAAGCAAACATACATCCATGACTCGATAAGACCACATTTTGACAAATCATACTAAGGCTAGTTGAACCACCAATCGGGTTCGTCACTGCTAAAGGTCTATCGACTATCTCGGGTTCCAATCCCAACCTATCTACCAGGTCATTAGATATGAAGGAACGGGAAGCCCCGGTATCAAACAGTACTTGAACAGGAACATCATAAACAGAAAGCATACCTTGAATAACGACATTTTTTTCCTTTCTCCGCCGCTGTTGGGGCATTCGATGAAGAAAGAACAACATCAATAGCATATGCTTTCACAATCTGCTTCTCTTTAGGGGGTTGCGGACACTTGTCCTTGTGACGTCCCACTTGGCCATAGTTGAAGCACTTCCTATCCGCTGGCTTGGCCCGACAATTACTAACATAATGGCCCCTCTTGCCACAGCTAAAGCACTCAAAATCTTTCTTATTCTTTTTCTTCTGGCCATCCTTGGTCTGATTCTGCTTTCTTTTATTCTGAGAACCATTCTTGCCTCCACCGCTTACTTGCGGTTTTGGCTCTTCTGCAGATGCAACCTCAGTCTTTGACTTGGGGTATAGACTCTCCGATTTTAAAGCTTTCCCAACAATCGATTCAAACGTCTCATCGATGTGGATGATAAGTCTTTCCCCCAAGTACTGATCCAAGCCTGTTATGAACTTCTCATTCTTCTTCTCGGGAGCGTCAATGAGGGAAAACCCATAATTCGATAAAGTATCGAACTTAGCAATATACTCTGAAATAGCTCTACCATTCCGCTTTAGCTCCAAGAACCTCTTAAAAAATACTCGCTTCTGAGCAGCTGGAATAAACTTATCGCTAAAGCGAATCTTAAACTGATCCTAAGTAATCTGATCCTCGGGAGTAGCTGCCTTAATAGCATTCCACCAATTCATCGCCCGTCCTTGCAGCTTACGGGATGCTAGCCTTCTCTTCATCGCATCCTCGATACCTAAATCTTCGAAGATACGCTCGTAGCTATCCAACCCATCTTGAACATCCGTGACCGATTCCGTTCCATGGAACTGCTTTCCACCAAGACTAGTGTAATCCTTGCATAGCTTGGCGAAATCAGCCCTAGGCGCCTGCACCGTTGCACCACCACCATTAGCAGCATTAGGAACTGCCCTCTGGACGTCCCTAAGCATCTCTCTCATGAAGTCAGTGAACATAGTCCTCATGTCAGGAGCATTTCCATTATTGGCTCCTCTACCAGCACCCCTCGTATATCGGCTCATCGTTCAATCTGTAAAGAGAAACGATTAACCATCCTCTTTGTGGTGTCAGTGCAGTGCGACTTCATCCTTAGCTATACTAATAGTATATATATATATATATATATATATATATATATATATATATATATATATGGATAGCTTTTGAAAACCAAAATATAACAAATACGCGCTCTCATATACGTACTATCTCTCCCTGGTGTCTTTCCCTAGGTTAACTACGCGCAACCTAGAGCTCTGATACCAAGTGTGACGGCCCGCCCCGCACCAGCCGGCATTTCCTCCGAAAGTGCGTTGTACACATGCCCGACTAGCACAGAACGATCGCCAAAGAAAGGAAAGAAGAGAATGAACTAATCAAGAACCTGTAGAATGTCTCACAGTGCATGGGATAAAATATAATAACAACATACTTGACATAAAAAAGGCGAGACAGTGCATAAGTTGATAACTAAACCGTCATAGCAGCGGAAATCCAAATACAGCTTATGATCCAACATTATCCTTATTACAACTTTTAAAACTGTCTCTAAAGCAAAAGAAAGAAAAAGTAGAAGATACACTATTAATGCCCAAGCGGTGATCTTCAACAACACAGGGAGAATATCAATCTATATATATATCATACGTGGGAGCCTCCTGCTTGTTTCCGTTACAGCTACTCGTGCATCACCAGCTAACATATCTCTAGTCTGCTCGTTTAGGAGCACCCAGAGTAATAAGAAGAGACATAAAACTCTA
Organism: Allium sativum; assembly: GCA_030737875.1. Lineage (NCBI taxonomy): Eukaryota > Viridiplantae > Streptophyta > Magnoliopsida > Asparagales > Amaryllidaceae > Allium > Allium sativum. Next base: position 174,274,876 of record CM060913.1, on the reverse strand, counting down.
GGTCAAACAAAAAGTCTGGTATGAGCGATAAACAGCAAAACAAAACAATAACAGGTATACTAAACCATACCTGAACCTGGACCTACAACCAAAGAGTTAGCACTACATACCGTACAATACTCTAAGGTGCCAGTGAACATAAAGTACAAAGATACGGGGGAGGGGTGTGCATGTCATAGTGAAGGCAAACAATCAAACATAGCAACTATCCTTACAACTCTCACTCAGTGCTTAAAGCATACGATGTTCACCGCTTCGATCACTAGATCCATCGAGGTAATGACGGAGTTCGACTTGTACAACTACTGTTACCACCAAGCTTACCCCATGGAATCATGACCAAACCGATTTCAAATGATCCCACTTCATTGGTCTATAGCCCACTAGTCGTACCTAGGTCACTGTGGCCCTGAATCCGTCCACACACATAGTGATCCAAAGTTATAGACATCGACAACCCCTTAGCACACGTCCCGCAGCGAAGCCCAATCATGAAGTGAACTCATTGGTTCCCAACTAGATCCTGAGCTCTAACTTCCCATTTGGACTACCTCTGCATCTCGAGTTATTGTTCTTCTTCCCCGGATTGGTCTTCATTTGGTTTGGAAACAAATTTCCTCTCGGATCAGTTTTCTTCTTCCCGTTCAATCTATGGTCACCGGCTCCATCCGGGTCGGTCGTGCTCCCTCCATTGGATCGGATCGTGATGCTCATCTGGTATGCATCGTGACGCGCCTCCCAGATCGGATCGGGTCGAGATTCCAGCTCCTGGTCGTGGTCCTCCTTCAGGCTACATCGAATCGTGCTCACTCATCGGATCGGGTCGTGGGTGCCTCTTCAGGTCTTCATTCTAATGAACACCCGGATCGGGTTTGGTCTTCAAGCTCATGGCCTTCAAGGTGGAGCAGCTCGTGGAGATGGCTTGTGATCGGGTCGGGTCGTGGAGAGCCGGCGCGATCCGATCCGGGTGCTACATATTTCCTGCAACTTTTTCCAGCGATTGTTTACGCTATTCGACGGCGTTTTCGACCAATCTAACACTTCTAGACAACCACAAAGCAGATTATACAGTCATAGAAACATGTATAATCATCCACAAACAGCAAAACAACAATCATAGCATGTAAAACGAATCAAACATTCCTAAAAACCCATATTTCCCCCTTAATCATGTTTAAGCAAATATAATGATAGGATTAGCAAAACTTAACCAAATTAGCCAAATTTTCTAACAAAGGTCTAAAACAATATTTCGAAATTTATAAATATTTTTCCAGAATTTATTTATGCACAAATTCGCTAATTAACACTAATCACCCTAATTAACTGTAAGTAGTGCAAAAACAATGCTAATCACTCACCTTGGCCACAAATAAACTATAGATCTGAAATGATTCTCTGTTTGGCACGAATACTGATGTCTAACAGCAGCTGTAACCTTGCTTTGATGCTATTTCTCCTTAATTTGATGTTGATTAGCCTAATCATCAATTAGAAAATGATTTGGGGGTGTTTTAGAGAGTGGAGGCCATGGCTAGACTTGAAGGAACAAAAAGTGGCAGCTGGAAAATGAGAAAGGGGGTTCGCTAAACCGTAACAGCCCTTAAATACTCCTAATCCCGAAATCCCTCAATGGGCCTAGTTGTTAACTACTCAATTAAGCCCGGTTAAGTTGTTTCATACATTCTAAACCTTAATTCAGCCATATCACCCAAACGAAAAGTCCGTTTGGCTAATGTGACGACTCTACGGAAAGGTAAACCATCATCTGAATCCATTGGAAGTGGTTTTAGGTCAAAATTCCTTTCCAGTCAAAAGTTATGACCGAAACAAGATCAGCTAGGGGCAAAATGGTCATTTAAAAATCGGGAAAAATCACGAACATGGGAAATGACCCCAATAGTCGTCTCCCAAAGTTACATGACCATACGACTTCGTATGTGAAAGAAATAAATATTCTCCGATCCTTCGATGCGAAGAATGTGGGTCGTTACATTTCATCTGGGACGGAAGGTGTGATAATGCATTCAAGAGTCTAAAGGAAAAGTTGATGCATGCGCCAGTGTTAGTCATTCCTAAATGGTATGAAGAGATGACAGTATACACGGATGCATGTGGTACCGGACTAGGTGTTGTATTGATGCAAGGAGGTAGGGTTGTAGCTTATGTTAGTCGGCAACTGAAATCACATGAGAAAAGATATCGTACACATGATTTGGAATTGGCAGCGATCGTGTTCACATTGAAGATGTGGAGACACCATCTCTTGGGAGAATGATTCTAGTTGTTTACCGATCATAATTCGTTAAAGTATCCCTTATCTTAGAAGGATCTAAATCTCCGTCAGTAGAAATTGTTAGAATTATTGGCTTTCTATGATTTCGATATCGCATATACACCAGGAAAGAGCAATGCGGTAGCTGATGCATTGAGCAGGAGATATGCCAGTTTATGGGCTATGTTTCTTGAATGGAAGCAACTGGAGTATATCGCAGGGTACGATTTCAGACCAAAGTGCGAATTGGATTCAGAGATGTTAGCAAGTTTTACGATCAGACCCACTTCAATTGAGCGGATTGGTTCCAGTCAGAGGGACGATCCTAACCTATTAGAAATCATCTCCAAGTTAGAGATGGGTATCGACAATGAGGAGATGAACAAGTATAGGCTTGATCGAGAAGGTTGACTTCGTAAGAATGAGAGACTGGTTGTATCCAACTTAAATGGATTGAGAGATGAAGTGCTTAGAGAATGTCATCACTCGTAATTGACTATACACCACGGTGGTAATAAAATGTATCGAGACATGAACTGCCTGCTAGTTAAAGCTAAGAAAAAGAAGCCTAGTAGTTTGTTACAACCATTAGAAGTTCCCGAATGGGAACAAGTCTCAGTGGATTTCATTGATGGGTTACCAAGGACTAGATCGGACCATGATAGCATTTGGGTGTTTGTGGACAGATTGACCAAGAGTGCAAGGTTTATACTCGTCAAGTCGAATAGAACAACAACTAAGTTAGTAGAAATATATATATGAAGTGGTAGTGAGATTTCATGGAGTACCCAAAGGCATTGTGAGTGACCGAGATCCATTGCTTACCAGTGGATTTTGGAAGAGCTTACAAGAGGCTTTAGGGTTAGAATTACATCTCAGTACCGCATACCATCCTCAAACTGACAGTCAAACAGAGAGGGTGAATCAAGTATTAGAAGATCTCTTGAGAGCTTGCATATTAGACTTTGGAGGGTCATGGGTTGACCATTTGCATCTGGTAATAATAGTTATCAGTCCAGTATTGGTATGGCTCCATTTGAAGCTTTATACGGAAGACCGTGCAACTCACCATCATCATGTTAGTTAGAAATCGGTGAGAAATTTGTGCTTGGACCGGGTGTGATAAGAGTAACCTCAGAAAAGATCAAGGTTATCCAATAGCGAATGAAGGCTGCCCAAGATAGGCAGAAGAGTTATGCTGATAAGAGACGAAGAGAATTGAAATTCTCCGTTGGTGACTTAGTTTTTGTCAAGACTTCTCCGTTAAAGAGCATGATTCGATTTGGTAGGAGAGGCAAGTTAGCACCAAGATTTGTTGGTCCATTCCCAGTTCTTGAGCAAGTTGGGAATTTAGCATGTAAAGTTGGATTGCCTAACAAGACGCCGGGAGTTCACGACGTATTTTGTAACAACCTGGAAAATCAGAGCCAATTTAAAATTTTTATTTTGGCTATTCTGTTGAATTTTAAATAGTTAAAATAATTTATTTTGAATAATAACGATTATAAATTTATTTAAATCGAAGTTTGAATGAATATGTTTATTTTAATTTTAAAAAGAGTTAGAAATAACACGGTAGTTCGAAAATTTGAATTCGAAATTTGACTGAACGTACGGGATGCAAAACAAATCGGATTTTAGTGAAACCAAAAATATTAGAATATATTTAAAAATATCTTTCCAACGAATCCGAAAAATTGAAATTTCATTGCGAGAAACAAAAGTTATGGCCAGTTGAATATTCAGAATAGTCGCTATGGAATTTAATATAATATATAGCCCGTATAAATAGCCATTTTGCAAACGACCTCCGTTTTCGACGAAACCACCCTGGTTGGATCCAGAATGTCAAATTATTGCAGGATTCCAATTTTCATAATTTTTGGAATTAATATGTGAGCGTGGCAAAAGAAAACGTGTTTTGTCAATTTCAGTCAATTTGGATCGACCAGAAAATGGTCATTTTCAAACGGTCTCCAAATTCGACAAAATTAACATTGTTAGGACCGTATCTTCAAAACATAGCCAGATTTATTTTTCGGGAATTTTGGAGTTAGTCTATGGTCCCGGTAAATTAAAATGTTCGATTAAATTAAATAATTAAATGTTTTATATTTTAATTTAAAGAAAAATGGGCTGAAACCATCAAATGGGATGATAAAACCTAGTCCATTGTGTCCGAAATAGGGGTAATTAGCTAGTGGCAATAGTCATTGGGCCTTGTTTGGAATCCGGACTGACAAACAAATAATCTATAAATTAAAATTGGATTAAATAATAAATATATATTAAAATAAGCAAATTCTTTTGTCGTGCTCCATTGAAACCCTCAATACCCCGTGTAATGTCCCTTATTTTTTCGGTATAATAATTAATTAATTTAATTATTTAAAAAGTGATTTAGATATTTAAATGGTCGTTTAATCAAACGATATTGAATATTTAATTAATTTTAATAATAGAATAATATATTCAATTCCGAAATAGTCGGAAATAGTGAATTGACAATATAATGTGAACAGGACAATTTAAAATATTTAATTCAGCTTAGAATTTGAATAAGAATAACGAATATATTATTTGAACGACAGTTGAACGTATAATTTATATAGTCATTAGAATCGAGCTCGAAATGGTGCGGCAGTTCGCTATTTGGCGATTCGAACTTTAAATGGATATACAGAATCCGTTTTAAATCGGATTTCTGTGAAACAAGAAACGTTCGCAGCTGGTGAAGTATATTTTTCTAGTGAAAGAGAAAAATCGGGATTTCATTGGGTAGATTTTGATTTATGCCCAAATCAAATTTTCGAAAAGCCGCTATGGAATTCCTTTATAATTTATAACCATATATATAAGGAATTTCATTATAAATCGAATATCGACTTAGTCGAGATTTGAAATATCGAGTTAGAAATTCATAGAGGAATATTCTGGAGCTGTATGGTATTCTATTGTGAATATATACGATAATATAAATTTTTAAATATTTAATTTAATTATTTTTAAATATATTTATATATTTAAATGAGTTATTTAGAGCTTTTAAAATAGCAAGTTTTGCAAACGAACTCCGTTTTCGACGAAACTAATTTTGTTGGATTCGTAATATTGGATTATTGTTAGATTTCAAGTTTCGTGATTTTTGGAGTCAGTGTGTGGTCGTACGGAATTTTAATGTGAAAACAGTCAATATTTTGATAGTTATAAATACGATGTGTGAGCAAACGTAGTCGGAATTCGATGAAACCAGTTTCGTTGGGTCCGTAATGTCAAACTTTAGCTGCGTGTCCATTTTCGTGATTTTTGGATATCGTATGTAATCACGAGGATTTTTAAATGACTAATACAAGTAGCAATACCATAAAAATTAATATAAAAATCGAATTGAAAAATAATATAACTATCCTGTTTATATTCCACTCTTTTTCCAAACCCTAACCTAAATTTTCTGCAGTCAAAACTAACGCCGCCACCAAAACAAAACTTCAACAGTGAAAACCAAAGTTCCAAAATCAATATGAATTCCCAGAAAAATCTATAAATTGAAACAGCTGTATATTCGAAGTTCTCTTGAGTTGCTCATCACATCCGTATGGGTTTTACCTGGTTCGATCATGGTTTGGGTTCGCACCTGTATAACGCGCGTGAGTCCTAAGACCTAGGGTTGGGATTTGTGGAATTTTGGAGCTTCAATTAGCGAAAGGTGTATTGAATTTGGATTTGTAGTTGTGTTTACCACCCGTGTACAAAATATGGGAGGATTCGCTTACGGTTTTGGTCGATGTTGGTCGGCACAGTGCCTTCGAAGTGTTCATGTCGCGACTCGTAGGGGAGGGTTGGTGCAGCATGTCGAGTTGTCGAGGTTAAGGAGAAGATGAAGACGAGGAGGGTGGTGCAACCAATTTGTTATTTCGTAAATCATGGAGGGATATAAGTTGAAGCTCGAATTCGAAAATGGCTTACGATTGAGCAACGGACTGAAGCTCCATGCGGAAGAGAGAACACTATTCGAAATAGATGCGGGTTGGAGTGTTAAGTGGGCCGGTTGTGAGGATGAGTGAGGCCCAATAGCTCTTCTTTTTAATTAAACTGTTTTAATTTAAGTCAAAGCTTGTGAATTGAATATCTTGCTCGTACGTTATCGGAATTCAGCAAAACAAGATCCGTTGGGATCGGATGGACGGTGGCTACACGATGGAACTAATTGGGAGTGAATCAGAGCTCGTTACAATTTATAGCAAAATAAATTGTATGATCTGAATCAACAACAATTAATCGTTACTTAATGATGAACTGCCAATGTGAGTAAATCTCACTAACTCTGATCAATTTTATTTTTATAAATATAATCCAGTAATAATAAATGATAATTGATTGCTATGTGTTGATTGGTTGGTTGAATTGCTGATGTATTGATTGAAATTATAGATAACGATATATATATATATATATATATATATATAAATCATTAATCAAATGTTGATTCTATTTATCAGAATATTTCATATCGAAATGAAATCGATGTTATTATATTGTTTAACATTTGTGGATGCAGGGAAACAGGTCGGAGGAATCCACCTGGATTCCTCAACATTTATTTTACTGGTTTTCATATATTGTAATATATGATGTGATACATAATCTGTTGTTGATTATGTGTGTTTGAATAATATCGATCATTGTTATTTGGTATTTTAAATACCATATATAATACTTGAATTTAAATGGGAATTTTCAATGTGTATGTTGAAAATAAAATATATTTTTATAAAATCAAATGATTTTATAAAAAGGAATTTCAAAGTGGATATTGAATAGAAAAGGAAATTTTTGTAAAACAAATATAAAGGAAATATTTATATGAAATAAATAGAATTGTATAAAGGAAATATTTATGAAATGAATAGAATTAAATAAAAGGCTATGTATAGAATAAATAGAATTATCTAAAGGTGATTATAAATGGGATTATAAGTGTTAGAAGAATAAAAGGAGATTTTTTATGAAAAATTCTATAAATAGAAGTATAAATAGAAATTGGATTTGGGATATTGTTTTAAATACGAAATCAAACTATTTTTTATTGCGAAGAAGAAATATTATTTACATTTAATGTGAACAAAGGATTTAAGTAAATATTTTGCTAATAAAATATTTATAAAGGAAATAGGGTTTGAAATAGGAATTTAAATTGGAATTAAAGGAATTAGAAACTGACTGGAGATTAGTTAAGTTGAATAGCTGTCCGGGTATTGATCTGATGTTGGTTTCGGCCTTCGGGGTTAATACGTAGGGGGTCGTTCTCTTACTAGTTTACAGTTAGAGATTGATATATGTGAGAAGATAGTGATGCGTGAATCAGAAATGGAAACGTTTTCCACTGATTAATAACGTATATTTTCTAAATTTAGAAAACAAGGAATGTTAAATATATGGAAACGAGAAATGGGGAAATGAATAAATGTTGATTGATGATTGATCGATAGAATTTCCGTCTAGAAATAATATAATTGTTTGCACACATGTTTTTCCTTGATAGTTAAACACCGACTATCAAAGTTTTTGACCATTTTTCCGTCGTCAATACGGAGAGACCGGTATCAGATATATTATCTGAAAACCACTCCATATGTCATTAGCGTTACGAATCAAATATGATTAAGATAATTGAAGACGGAGTTATGCAAGGGCTGTCCTATTTATAGAATAGTACCTTTGGTTTGTCCAGTCCCAGGACAACCAGTATGGATGAATGTCTCTAGTAGATCGCGTAAGTTGATCGTTTCAAACGTATTTATGTTGGTGGCGGAGGAATTCGTTTCTCTTAGCTTATACCCGTGGTATTTTTGGGGAAATCAATTTGTGATTTGACCGTATGACGATGTGACATTAAAAGTAAACGAATGAGTGATCTGTTAAAAGATAAGTTATGACCTCAAGGCTCATCAACTGGGAAATGACAGAAATCGGGCAGGCAGCATTGCTAAGTGGGTCGCACCCAAGTAGGGTTATTGTCACCATCTAGAGAATATTCATATATGTTACATATTTCAATTATGTATCTCCCGGGAATGGTTATGTTGGTATACCAACCGTAAGGTGATAATATATTCGGAACATTCAAGCGAAATGAATGGTCAGTCATGTGTGGCCGAGTTACAAGATGTTCTTGTTGAACTTCCAGTGTATCACTTCTAGAGTACACTGACCGGAAGGTGGATCCATGCCTTGTCATGGTTGGAATCCATTCCGCAATAAGAGCCCGCAGTTTTGATTGTATTTTGTATATGTAGAACGTGAGATGAAAGCATTTCTGCTAGATTTCTATTTACTTCATCTAGACATTATTATAATATCAGACAAGTATCATTTTAAAAGAATGTTTTGGGTTATCGCAAGGTATAAATCATCCGTGTTTATGTGTGGATCGGTCTTACGATTATCATTTCTTTAAAAGAATTTTGAAAGTTAAATCAATGATTTGAGTTTACTCACACCAGTCACATGACTGACCCAGAGTTTATTTTGTTTTGTTTTCCCTAAACTCTTGGGGGCCCAATTTTGTACGGGCAGTCAAGTAGTCGGGATGTTACAAATACTTGAAGAGCTAGAGCAGGAGGCTTCAGGATTATATAGCTATTGTTATTTCCGTTGTGTTGTAAGTGTTATACTCTAATAATGGTGTTGTTTACAGATATTGTTTATTTCAAAGTTATGAAATATATTTATTCGTTCCTCTGTGAGATTCGTGTTTACTCTGATGTTGTGATGTTCTGCTTCTTCTTATATTCTAAGTTTCTACCTTATCTATTCTCACCCTCTAATTTCCTTCATTAACTATCAGGTATTTCCGATGCTTGATAGTCGACATTGGGTTATATGTCGATTACACTGGATCGCGAAAACCCGGGTCGTTACAGTTGGTATCAGAGCTGATGGTTAAGTAATTACCTTGGCTCTGTTGCGTGACTCAGTAGAGATAGGGTTAGTAATACACTAGATTGAGTTTGAGTGTATATATATGAGTGCGTATTTGTTATTTGATATAAAAATGGTTTTATATTGTGGAGATTTATTGGTTGAGTTGTTTATGGGTTTTGGTCGATCGGTTTGATCCACTGTATCGGTTGGGATTATAAACACTCAAATACGATGAACCGACATTGTATGTTTTGAAAAGAGGGTAAACGAAATAATTTTACCCAAATTTATTTTTTTTGATATAAAGGATTTATATTGCAATGATTATAATATATTGGATACCTTGGTTGTTAGTATAATCGAGTAAGATTATAAATTAAATGGTTATGTAAATAACCAATTAGAATTCATATAAGTGAAGTATATGAAATCAGATGAATTAATTTTTAATTAAAATCAGAATTTGAATTAAAATTCTGAAAAAAAAACATGAAAAGTGTTTGTAAATGGAACTAGATTAAATATATGAGAATTTTAAAATCCTGGGAGATTTTAAATTATTTTAAAGCATTATAAATGGTATTTTGAAATGAATTTCAAAATGGAAGTGTTTAGATATAGTTTTTGAAGTGATATAGTATTGAACTCACTTCGATAACTGGAAATAGATTCTGATGATGATCATGACATCATCTGTGTTCATTTTTGAGTTGTAAGTGACGGATTACTACCAAAGTTTTTGTTTTTGAATTATTTTGAGAAAACAAGTTGTTTTGATATTCCAAATGAATATTTTGATTTTTGGAAAAGGCTAAGCTATTTAAAAATTCCCAGAAACAGATTATTTGAATTAAAACAAATTAAAGTAAAATTTGTAAAAGCAAATAGAAATAGAAATTGAATTGAAACCAGTTAAGTGGAAAATGAATTGAGATAGAAATATCGAATTAGATTGGATTAGAGGAATCCGAAATGGTATTGGATTGAAGAGTTAAGAATTTGAAAATTGAGAATGGAACTTCGATTTGAAATTGAATTTGGCTTGGATAAGCGAATGGTTGTGTTGGAGATAAAAGTGATTTGAGTTTGATTGGGATAATATTTGTATATGTTGAATTAGTAGCAGATATGAAAGATGGAATGATATGCTCGACAAAAAGGTACAAGTTTATATTTGGTATAAGCATTAGATTTATGAGCCAATTTCGCAAGCCGCTTGGCTGTTTAATTTTCTTTTGGGTAGGAGAAGGCACAAAGAGGCGAGTTGTAGTTGTAACGATTGGCCAATACAAAGGAGGTGCTGGCGAAATTTTTCGAAAAGTTAAGGTGTTAGAAAATTTTCAGGATTTTTGAAAATTTTCATTGATAAGAATCAATTAATATTTTAATTAAAATAATCGGTCCAATTGAAACTGAAGTCAAAAAAGAAGTGAACAATTAAAATTTTAACCAGTTAATAGGGTTAGTTTTCTACCTTAGCAATTTCGAGGATGAAATTATTTTAAAGGGGAAAGAATGTAATGTCCCGTATTTTTACGGTATAATAATTAATTTATTTAATTATTTAAAAAGTGATTTAGAGATTTAAATGGTCGTTTAATTAAACGATACTGAATATTTAAATAATTTAAATAATAGAATAATATATTTAATTCCGAAATAGTCGGAAATAGTGAATTGATAATATAATGTGAACTGGACAATTTAAAATATTTAATTTAGCTTAGAATTTGAATTAGAATAACGAATATATTATTTGAACGACAATTGAACGTATAATTTATAATATAATTATAATCGAGCTCGAAATGGCGTGGTAGTTTGGTATTTGGCGATTCGAACTTTAAATGAATATACAGAATCCATTTTAAATCGAATTTCTATGAAACAAGAAATGTTCAGAGCTGGTGAAGTATATTTTTCTAGTGCAAGAGAAAAATCGGGATTTCATTGTGTAGATTTAGATTTATGCCTAAATCAAATTTTCGAAAAGTCGCTATGGAATTCATTTATAATTTATAACGATATATATAAGGAATTTCAATATAAATCGAATATCGATTTAGTCGAGATTTGAAATATCGAGTTAGAGTTCATATAGGAATATTCTGGAGCTGTATGGTATTCTATTGTGAATATATACGATAATATAAATTTTTAAATATTTAATATAATTATTTTTAAATATATTTATATATTTAAATGGGTTATTTAGAGCTTTAAAAATAGCCAGTTTTGCAAACGAACTCCGTTTTTGGCGAAACTAATTATGTTGGATCCTTAATATTGAATTATTATTAGATTTCAAGTTTTGTGATTTTTGGAGTCAGTGTGTGGCCGTACGAATTTTTAATGTGAAAAAAAGTGAGTATTTTGATAGTTAAAAATACACTGTCTGAGTAAACGGAGTCGGAATTCGTTAAAACCAGGTTCTTTGGGTCCGTAATGTCAAACTGTAGTTGCGTGTCCATTTTCGTGATTTTTGGATATCGTATGTAATCACGAGGATTTTTAAATGACTAATACAAGTAGCGATACCATAAAAATTAATATAAATGAAAGAACCCGTAACTTCCCCGTAAAGGAAAGCACGAATACTTTGAGAACAACACACAAAAGGACGCACACGGAAGAACATTTCATTGTTATTACAACAATTCCATCAGATACAAGAATATACAGAGTATAAATGAATAAATTACACAACAGCGGAAAATAATACAAAAGCACAACTGAAAGTAATACACGGATACAGAGCTTTCCGAGCATCGTTCCAGCTGTAAATCAGGACCCTGTGAATATAAATCTGCAAAACCAAAACTACTAGCTGCCCGTGCGGAAAATAGGGGCACCCAGAGTTTAGGTTAAAACAATAAACTCCAGGTCAGTCATGTGACTGGTGTGAGAACTAAAACAGTTATTTAAAACTTTACTTTAAAAGAGAGTAATTCAAGGGACCACGCCGTATAACACGGAACGGGTTTCCTCCCAAGAATACTAGTGCATATAACAAAACAACGCAATGCTCTTTAGAAAAATGAAGCTATTATAAGACCCAGGTACCATCACACAATGCAACGCAAGCCAGAGGATAGGGTTTTCCCTTATAATAGCCAAAAATGCTTGGTACGTTTAAAACAAATCATTTGATACTATAATAAGTGTATAGTGTCAAAACCATTTCAACCATAAATATCAATCATAGACGGCATGGGTATCATATATCATGTCGCCATACTAGTTCTACAATTAAAACCGCAATATCACGTATTGGAAATTGGATTTCCGTCATGAGTCGAGGCAAGGGGCAAGCTCCTCTCCGCGTTCGAGACACTCTAGCAAATGCCTCAGAACCCCACTATGATCCTTGGAATCGGCTGGGCCGGTCCTCTCTTACTTTTGAGGATTGGCAATTCCTGAACACACGTTTCCCGGTCCTTACCGACCTATATCTGAGGCTCCTCGTATCCAACAACCACACAGGTGAAAAGTATATAAATGTCAGGGCTGGTAGGTCACTGACACAACCTTAGCTAGAAAGAAACGTCGTGCTCTCCCAGCGGTCCGTCTCCCGTTTTTGACTCATACAGAGGTGCGAGGCTCGCGAATTCACGTTATACACAAAGTTACGCCACACAGGCCGTGCTTTGATCATCAACCACAAGACTTTGCTTTTCAACAGAAGCCTTGATCAATTGCCACTTATGCGTGCCACACTGGCAATTCACTCCATGCGACTGATGTCCATCGATATACAACCTCTGAGCTCGTACGTCTCAGAGAAGGGCATTAAGCAAGAGAATAAATTCTCCGCCACCAAACCGAGGTATATTTAATAGAGATCAATCAACACAGAATAAAATCCAATGTCAGACACACAATCCATTTACAAGTTCGTTCTGGGTCTGAACGAAACCGGAGGCACTTTCCTCGCATATCCATCCATCTCCAGGTACGTCTGGATGATCACCAACTGATTCCCTCATCCTGGGTGTACAGCCCAATCAAGATCATCAGTAATCACCCAAACGATGTGAAGACTTCCGGTCTTCAACCACCGTCTTCATCTTCGACATCTCGTCGAATCGGTTATTCAGAATGGGTATAACCCGGCCTTTCTGAATAACCCACGTATATAATTAACAAATGTTACACAAACACAATGAATGCCTCATTCCAATTCAGAATATTCTTTTATTCACAAAATCACATTCTTAGGGAAAGGTTCCCATTAATTTTATCAAAGATAAATTCTTCTAAATTTATTCTTTAATCCTCCTATGGATATCATTTCAAACTAGTCGGGATTAGCGAACCACACCGAAGTAATTATTTGTTTTATTTCCCAATCCCAACCTATATATCCCATGGAGCAAAACTGGTGATACTCCATATCTAACACCACGGTGTTATCGGTAAAATTAATTACCATTTCACGTTCAAATCTAATTAAAGATTTAACTATCGCTTTGGAGCAAAACTAGTGATACTCCACTCTCGATCGCTTTTCAGATTTGATAATTTAAATTATCAATTCACTTTTTAATCTAATTAAAGATTCATTAAAACTCCATTTAGTTTTAATCTTCTCAAAAATCAATATTATGTCTTTAACTGGGTTAAAGAACCAATGTCTTCTAAAACACGATTCTCAAAAATCAATTTAAATTCATTTCAATTCACTTTCAATTCAATTCATTTCGAAATCGTTTTCAAATTAATTCATTTCGAAATCGTTTTCGATTCAATTCATTTCGAAATCGTTTTCAATTCAATTCATTTCGAAATCGTTTTCAATTCAATTCATTTTAAAATGAATAAAATCGATGTAAATATCGTTCACGTCAAAATGGCGTCAATCTAATCAACACGGCTTCATAAATTTCTATTTTCAAATATTCTATTTCAAATATTTCTTTTTCAAAATAGTTGTTATTATCAAAATATTTCGTTCAACACATGACCAATCTCAATGGATGAGTACTGTCAACACATGAACCTTTATTTTATAATATTCTTTATTTTTCAAATTGGAATGAGTCCCAATCAATAACCATATAATGTTAATTATATGGATGCCATACAACACATGTATATAATAGCTTTGAAAAATAATCAACCATCAACCAAAGTGCACCACACAACTGCATAAGCATCAAATATAAATAATCGACGCTTACACAGTCTGTCGACCAATCGATCGACAATAATTAAATAATTGGGATTAGTGTACACCAAATATCATCCCAACACCCGTGTGGGGTTTCAAATCAACAAACACACATTTTTGTTTGTGCAGTTGGGCGATGTGTAAAATTTATCAACCCAATCAATATCAGTCAAATCAGTGTAAATAAACAAATCGGCCGATTTGTTTATAAATATTTATTTATTCACTTTCACATTAAAAATTATATTTTTAACGACAAAAATATTTATTTCAACACTTGAATTTCTATTCAGTTCATTTATACAATAAAAATGATATTTTTATTTTTCTAACATATTTTGGGAAATTTCGGCGGCATAACGGCACGATACTAGAAACAGGACGAGGCCTAGCCTTATCCCCGGTCTAGTGAAGGCCCACGCCATTCACATATCAATCAAATCCATTCAACTCACCAAACAATTCAATTTCAAATCAAATCATCTAACTAATCTATGCAACCAAACAAACAAGTCCATGGTCTGTGGACGATTGTGTCGGGTGCTACTAAGCACCGTCTGCATCCTAGTATATATATATATAACTAGAAAAAGAAGTTTTAGAGTGAGAAGTTCTCACCAAAAGCTATCCAATACCACGACTCTTCATTGACATAAATCTTCCTCGTTGTTGCCTTTTTCATCTTCGTTGCCCGTAGTCACTACATATATAATATCACACATTTTTATATTTTGATGTCTTTAAAATAAAAATCACATTTTTATTTGTTCACTTTCAATTTAAAAATCATATTTTTATAATCACTTCATATATTTAAAAATCGAATTTTCACTTCGCTATTCAATATATAAAAATAAGCATATTTTCACAACGCTACTATATAGATAAAGATTATATTTTTATCACCTTATTCCTTATATAAAGATTTCGCCCTTTCAAAAATAAAGTTTTCGCCTTTATAAAAATAAAGTTTTCGCCTTTATAAAAATAAAGTTTTCGCCTTTATAAAAATAAAGTTTTCGAAAAATCATATTTTCTATTTTCCTACACATATAAAGATGATATTTTTAATATTTTACCTATATAAAAATTATATTTTTAATTCTTCTATATAGTAAAGATTATATTTTTAATACTTCTATATCATATAAAAATTTCGCCTTTTTCTATAAAAAGATTTCGCCTTTCACTAGTAGAAATATATTCTTTGATAAAAATTATTCTTTTCTATTTAAAAAAATAAATAAACAACAACAAAAAAAAGTACTGATTTTTTTTCTTGCTATAATAAAAAAACTGATTTTCCTTGTGTATAAAAATCGTACTCAATTCATGGACAAAAATCGTACTTTAAAAATCGGAAAACTTACAGTATCAAATTTGGGAGAAGTGGCTTTGTTGCCGTCGTCTGAAAGGGGGGGCTGCTCTCGGCGCTCAAGCGGGGGGGGGGGGGGGGGAGGGTCTACAGGCGGTGGGGGTTCCGGCGCCGGGCCTGGTGATGGCAGCTGAGGCTGTTGAAGAGGGGTTAGGGCTTGGGGAAATCGCGGGTTTGGGGATTCGAAGGGAGGGGGGGCTCGCCGGTCGAGAAGGAGGAGGGGGGTCTCGATAGACGGCGTCGACTAGGGCAGGGGGCGACGACGTGGGTGCGGTTCTGGGTGTAATCGGGTTTTTTTCTTTTTCTTTTCTGAAATGAGGAGAGAGAAGGGGGAAAGAGGGGGGTAAGGGATATATATTTTTTAATATTTAATTATTTTTATTTTCAAAAAGCAACTTTTAATTTCGACCTCGAAATCGAACCCACCGCCTGTCGTCCATAGCTAATTACCCCCATTCCGAACACAATGGGATATGTATCGCAAGCTGATTTGATCGTTTGAATCTGTTTCCGTTGAATTTACATTTAAATCACTACATTGAATTTTAAACGTACATTTCAATTTACTGGGGTCACATACTAACTAGAAAAATTCCAGAAAAATATTTTCTAGCTTCGTATTGACGGTACAGTCTTAACAAAGCTGGTTTCGTCGAATTCTGAGAACGTTGGAAAAATGGCCATTTTCCAGTCGATTAAATTCAACTGAAATGGTCAAAACGCGTTTTCCTTTGCCACGCTCACATATTGATTTGAAAAATTATGAAATTTGGAATCTAGCAATAATTTGACACTGCGGATCCAACAAAAGTGGTTTCGTCGAAATCCGAGGTCATTTGCAAAATTTCCGTTTTTAAGGGCCTGAATTCCATAGCGACTATTCAGAATTTTCAACTGGACATATCTTTTGATTCCCGCTATGAAATTTCGACTTGTCGGATTCGTTGGAAAGATATCATCAAATAGATCATAATATTTTTGGTTTCACTAAAATCCGGATTGTTTTGCACCCGGTATGTTCAATTGAAGTTTGAAATCGAATTATCGAACTACCGCGCCATTTTCCATTCTATTAATAATTATATATAATTATTATATTCTAACGACGACGTATATAATATATATGTTGAATCCTACTCAAAATAAATTTTCCCGTCGATATTATTTAAAATAATCTATTTTAAATGTTCAAAATTCGCTAAAATTGCCAAAATAAAAATTTCAAACTAGCCCAGATTTTCGGGTTATTACAATCTCCCCCACTTAAAACTTTTCGTCCCCGAAAAGGAACAAAGTCGAAAGTGGTTTGATTAATCAACTCTACGTTCAATCTGGCATCCATTCTCCAACTTTTCAGTTTTTGAGAATTCTCAAATTGTAACACCCCACGTCCATTAATGTCACTCACAAAGGGAATGCATTAACTTCCATGGAGGTTTTAAGTGAATATAGAACAGTAAAATTACAACAAGACAGATATAAAACAGTACTTGGAAATTCAAAAACTTTATTTCATTGTAGCAGAAGTCAAAACATGTTTGATTACATCATAACACCATATTCAATGTCAAGTACAATATCTATCTTGATAAAACAAGTACATAATCCCATTACATGAATAGCCATTAAAAAGAAAGATAACAAGCTGGATTTTACTTCAGCAGTCCAAGCTTTCCAGAAGATAAGCGATCCAACTAGACTCCACTAGAACTTGGCCCAACCTACGGACCTGAAGGGAGAAAAAGGATGGAAAAGAGGGGGTCAGACATAAAGTCTGGTGAATATGATAATTCTACAATACTATTACCAAAATAACTGGACTAAGGCATAAGCTGGAAAACAAGAAAATGTTTATGAAGAGCAGATTAAGGACATAGACAATCGCTAAAGGCAACGTTATAGGCGCTCCTAAATACTAAAGGATAAACACTATACTGCACCACACCAGTCACCCTAAAGATTCATCCCACTTAGCTTCACTTAGAAACTTTCCCAATGGCTTTACGTACCCCTAGCTGACTACATAGGTGCCGCCTGCCCCTATCTCCACTAGGTGTACCCTACTTCCCATTATTCGATCGGCTCCCTAACTCGTAGATACCCGTGTTGGCCCCACAGTGGGGTGTATCACTCCCCTAAAGTGGCAACCTGATACAACAGACATGCACGGCTTATACCTACACGATGCAACAACGTCTTACCTACCAACCCGGGTCCACACACGCATATGAAACCCGTTGGACTTGCGTTGCCACCGCTCCCTGTTTTGGCCTCTTATAGTCAAACCCAGTATGCGTGTCCCGTCCTCGACTTGGGTCGAGCCCACAAAGATACGTTTTGGGATACTGGTTGAAATGGGCCCCCACTATTTACCACAAGCATTCCACCTAAGCTTGTCCACATTAGTCCATCCCACTTAACCCACTTAGTCATGTTCATTTACATGTGTGTTTGGTTAAGTCTAATCGTATTTCAAATGCCTCTAAAGGCAACAACCAGATTCCTCATGCCACCCAAGGCACCTACTTAACCCCCATGTCCCACCTTACATGATTATCTGGTTAAGTATTTCTTAGTTCATTAAGGCCATAACCTCATAAAGACCTCTCACATTAGACTGGCATTTATGGCAGCTGGATTTGCCGGGCGGGTCCGGGCAGTCTTACACCATAAAAGAGTCTAACCTCGTGTCTTTACAACTGTTATGCTTTAGTTTGGGCCTAGGACCTCTCACATTGGGCCGACATTTTTGACTACTGGATTTGCCGGGCGGGTCCGGGCAGGTTTACATCACAAACGGGTCCAACCTCGTGTCCTAAGCATTGATTATTAATAATAATCCACTTTCCCCCAATTTTAATAATTCCCTACTTGAATTATTAATTACTTCCAATTTTTAACAATGTCCATAATAGACTCAATTATGGACATTCATTCATGGTATGCAACATCTTACAAAATTGCACCCAATTTATTAATTCCTAATATTACCCCTACCCCACGTTTGAACGTTTATTCGCAAAATATATGTTAGACTCGAATAGCCTAACTCATAGCATAAAAGAGATTATCATAATAACAACATGTATATGTGACCAAATGTATCATAATAAGGGGTGAAACTTGCATATGTCCAACTTACATAGATTATACATGTCATGGACCTAAAGGTGTCAACTTGTTCAAAATTCACCTAATATAATCTCAATCAATTTTCATAAACTTACATATGAACATGTGTGAATCAACATCATCTAATTTTTTAACAACATGGTTTTATATGGGTACACCTAACTCAATAGGCAAATTCCCATATTCAAGTTTTATTTAATTATAGTTTCAAGTTTATGGGTACACCTAACCTAATAGGCAAATTCCCATAAACAAGATCCATTTAAATTAAAAAAAACATAACTTTAAGCATGTTCCAACAACATCATGATTTTACATCATAATATAGCATGATTTATAACATGGCATAGTATGATAGTATAACATAGCTTGACATGATTCTCAACATAGCACGACATAGCATAAGAGAATTTACAACATAGCATGACATAGCATATATAATTTACATCATACGACAACATAATAACATAATAAGAGATCCACAATATATAGAATTTACAATTACAAATCACATCACTTTCTTGTGATCCATTCATAACTGAGTCAAATTAGTTTGTAATAGTCTTGTGAGAATCATCATACTCACCAACAAAAGAAGAGAATTAGAGAGAGAGTTCTTTGGTTTGATTTGTTTTGTTGAGTAGAATTTAGTTGTAGTAGATTAGGCTTCCTCTTCTTAGTTTGTGACGGCTATGCTGAACTCCATGGCGGCAGCATGACGGTAGCTTCTCTAATTTTACAAGTGATTTAGGTCTAGGGTCTACCCACTTATTTATAGATTTTAGAATTCATTTAGGCCATTAGATTTAACCTAGAAATAACCGCAGCCGTTCAGACAAGATGGGGTTTATCTTGTTGACTCAGCAATGTAAGTGTCATGAATCCATAATGTATGCAAAAGATCCTAATTGCTTACATACTACTTCTATATGCGTGCACACCCATTCAACCGAATGCAGCATCCATATGATGGTACAACCATTATACATCCATTATACTAAATACATCCATATATATATGCAATATGCAATATGAAGTGACTGAGCCGATCTAGTGCCTAAAGTGTGTGTATATATGCATCCACGAGCAACCACTAGCAAACACTTGCATCCATTTTGCATCCATCATACATAACATGTCTCAAACACATGTTTCAACCATAGGATTATCCTAACTAAAGGTCAAAGATACTAATGAGAGGACATACTAAAGATAAGATAAGATAAGCTAAGCGATAAAGGATAAATTAAAAGACATACCCTCAAAAAGAAAAGGGTACAACGAACGCATCTTCTCTTCTGTCTCCTAAGTTGCGTTGCTCTCATCATCTCCCCATTGCACTTTAACCAGTCTGACCTCTCGATTCCTCAACTTTTTGATCTCCGACCCAAGAATACATGTAGGAGCTCGTCTAATTGTTGCATCACGCTCTATTTCCACCTCTTTAAGCAAGCTCGGCTCTACCACCTCCGCGGTCTTGTGCAAACACTTCCTCAAATGTGATACATGGAATACATTGTGTATTCCACTAAGTTTCTCAGGCAACTCCACCCTATATGCCATCTTCCCAATCCTGTTTTTTACAGGAAACGGCCCTACAAACCTTGGTGCTAATTTCCCCACGGACCCAAAGCGAACAACATTCTGTAACGGAGATACTTTGATAAAAACCATGTCCCCAATGTCAAACTCAAGATCTGTCCTCCTCTTATCAGCATACGATTTTTGCCTATCTCGTGCTGCTTTCATCCTCTTTCGAATCAACTCAATCTTCTCCGAGGTTTCCCTAACCATATCGGGCCCAAGTAGGATTTTATCGGTAGATTCCCACCAACATATAGGCGAACGGCAAGGCCTTCCATAAAGAGCTTCGAAAGGTGCCATGCCAATACTAGACTGAAAGCTATTGTTATATGCGAATTCTACTAACGGAAGGTGCTCTTCCCATGTACCCCCAAAGTCTAGGATACAAAGCCTTAAAAGATCCTCTAGAATGTGATTCACCCTCTCGGTCTGGCCGTCTGTCTGAGGATGATATGCGGTGCTCAAACATAGCTGAGTCCCTACCACCTCTTGTAAACTCTTCCAAAATTCGCTAGTAAAGATGGGGTCACGGTCGCTTACTATACTAGAAGGAATACCGTGCAAACGAACTATCTCCTTAATGTATACAGAAGCCAACCACGGAGCAGTCCTCTTACTTTTCACGGGAATAAAATGGGCGCCTTTAGTAAGTCTATCTACTATAACCCAAATCCCCGTGTTACCCTTCCTTGATCTTGGTAATCCATCCACAAAATCCATTGAGATGCTTTCCCATTTCCATAGTGGAACTTCTAATGGGTGAAGCAACCCACCGGGTTTCTTTTGTTCTGCTTTAACTCGTTGGCACACCAAGCATCTAGCGACGTACTCGGCCACATCCTTTTTCATACCGGCCCAAAAGAAAACCCGCTTCATATCTTTGTACATCTTATCCCCGCCGGGATGAATGGTCATTTTTGAGCGATGAGCATCATCAAGAATGGCCTTCCTTAAGTCTTCGTCTTGTGGTACACAAAGTCTATTATCCCTTCGTAACCAACCCTTATCGTCTAGGGTATACCTACGAAGATGGCTTGACGACTCCCCCCCTTTGAGCTTTTCTACTATCTCAACCAACTGTGGGTCGTCTCGCTCTGCCTCACCAACCCGTCCTAGAAGTGTAGGTCTAACCTCCAAGGATGCTAACAGACCGGGTACTAAGTCAACGGAGGGTCTAAAGTCAAACATAGAGATGAATTCTAAGCTTTGTCGTTCAACAAACAACGGACTCAAGGACAACCTTTTCCTACTTAAGGCGTCTGCCACCACGTTACCCTTGCCCGGGGTATATGCTATTTCAAAATCGTAGGAGGCTAAGAATTCCATCCACCGTTGCTGCCTTAAATTCAAATCCTTCTGAGAGAATAAGTATTTTAATGATTTGTGGTCAGTGAACAGTTCGAATTTCTCACCAAGAAGATAGTGACGCCAAGACTTAAGCGCGAAAACAATTGCGGCTAGCTCTAAGTCATGCGTGGGGTAATTCTTTTCATGAACCCTCAACTGCCTTCCACCATAGGCTATTACTCTTCCCTCTTGCATGAGGACCGCGCCAAGTCCCGTCCCACAAGCATCAGTATAGATGGTAAACGGTTTATTCCCGTCTGGCAGCACTAAGACTGGGGCTGAAGTTAAGGCTCTCTTTAAACGTTGGAACGCATCATCGCAATCTTTGTCCCACGTAAAAACCAGGTTCTTCTTCGTTAACCGTGTTAATGGAGCTGATATTTTTGCGAAGTCTTTGATAAACTTCCTATAATAGCCAGCCAACCCCAAGAAACTTCTTACTTCGGTTGCATTTTTAGGGACCTTCCAATCTTGGATGGCCACCACCTTTGCGGGATCCACTGCTATCCCTTCTTTGGAAACCACGTGCCCTAAGAACCGTACTTCCTTCCTCCAGAAGTGACACTTAGAAAATTTTGCCTTAAGGTTATGCGCTCGAAGGGTTTCCAACACTTCCCTAAGATGTAGGGAGTGCTCTTCTTTATTCTTAGAAAAGACTAAGATGTCATCCACAAAGACTACCACGAATTTGTTAAGGTATTCCGTAAACACCCTACTCATCAAATCAACAAAATATGCAGGGGCGTTTGTCAAAACAAAGGGCATCACTAGCCATTCATAGAATCCGTCAGGAGTCCTAAAAGCAGTCTTATCTATACTATCCTCAGCCACTCTCAGTTGATGAAAGCCAGTGGCTAAGTCCAACTGCGAAAACACTGAGGCGCCAACTAACTGATCAAAGAGATCGTCAATCCTCGGCAGTGGGTGTCGGTTCTTTTTAGTAAGCTTGTTTAGTTCTCTATAGTCCATACAAAGTCTAAGAGACCCATCCGCCTTTGTGGCAAAAACTACTGGAGCACCCCACTCCGATATACTACGTCTTATGAACCCCTTCTCAAGCAACTCCTTTACTTGCTTATTGAGTTCCCTCCTTTCACGAGGAGCCATGTGGCGCACTGGCAAAGATACGGGTTTAGCATTATCCACAAGATAAATTCGAAAGTCTATCTCCCGTTTTGGAGGTAAGCCCTTCACCTCCTCAAACACATCCGGATATTCCCGGACCACTTCTACCGATCGCAGGTTCTCTACAGACGCGTCAAGCGATTCAAGATAACTTAGCATAACGGAATTTATGGGATTACAAAAGATGTCGAGAGCATTACCAAGGCGAGTCACAAGCCTAACTACTCTCCTTTCACAATCAAGAATGGCCCTATTTCTAGACAACCAATCCATTCCTAAAATTAGCCCATAGCCCGTGAAGCCCAATACATAAGCATCACATCTAAATTCAACGCTAAGTATAGAGATTTTCAAATCCAAACATATCATGGTCAAATGAGCCGAACCCCCAATTGGATTTGAAACGACCAAGGGATCCTCTACTAAACTGGTGTTCAAGTGCAGTGATTCAACTAATGATGCAGAGATAAACGAATGAGATGCGCCAGAATCGAATAAGGTACGGACAGGATGATCAAACAGAAAAACTAAGCTTTCAACAGAAATTGTTCTACCTCTTTCTTGCAGCGGTGGGGCCGCAATAGCCTGAACTTGCCCCCTTGCCTGCCCTGGTGCCATAAGAGCCTGCACCTGTCCTCCCGAAGTAGACCCTGCCCTATGCCCCTTCTTTGGACAGTCCTTCACTAAATGTCCCGCATCTCCACAATGAAAACAACCAGTCTTCTTTTTCTTTCTACAATCTTTGCTGAGATGGCCAGGCGTCCCACAATTGAAGCATTTCTTCTTCCCTTTTCCATTATTGTTTTTACCACCCTTCTTATTTTGCTGTTGGGGTTTCTTATGATCCCCTTTCTTTTCAACTGCCTTATCCTCATGCATAAGTGCCATTTCTACTAGCTTTTCAAAGGTGGCTCCCATAGGGATGTGGGTCATAGCCAACCCTTGCAACGGTTCATTCAAGCCTCTAACGAACCTCAAAGCTTTCTTCTCTGGCGTGTTCACCAACTCCAAGCCAAACCTTGCTAACTGATTAAATTTATTGACATATTCCTTTACTGATGAGCTCCCATGCTTTAGTGCCAGGAATTTTTCCATATTTAAGTTCTCCTCTGCCCTTGAAAGAAACTTTGCCTCAAACCTTCGTCTGAAATCCGCCCATGAATCAACTGGACGTTCCCCGTTAGTGACCTCCCACCAAAACGAGGCCTCTCTCTTCATTAACCAAGCAGCTAAACGGACTTTCCTCCCATCTTCCACTTCAAAGATATCCAACAATTCCTCAGTCTCCATAAGCCAATCTCTGGCCTCCACAAACGTCTCAGTCCCTTGAAAAGTTTTTCCTCCCATAGCCTTGAATTCCTTGCACGTCTTTGCAAAAGTGTCAACACGAGGAGGAGGAGGAGGAGGAGGAATGGGTGCAACTAGGGGTGGAGGAGTATCCGCTGGGCCTGCAGTGGTGGCCCTAGCCTCCAAGTATCTCCTAAACCACCCTGGAATCGTCACACCTTCTGGGAGATTAAGATCTTCAGCCATGCTGAAACGAAAAAGGAAAGATTCAAAATGGAGAATTCGAAAGATAAAGATAAGGATGTGGCTATTTGGGATTATGTTTTTCATAAAAACTCTCTTTAAATAACATGTTTTTTTTTTTGAAAGCACTTCTTCCAAAAATACTTTAGAAAAAAAAAATATTTTTCTAAAAATTTTTTTTATCTGTTCTGGTAACCTTATGCTCTGATACCACGTGTAACACCCCACGTCCATTAATGTCACTCACAAAGGGAATGCATTAAATTCCATGGAGGTTTTAAGTGAATATAGAACAGTAAAATTACAACAAGACAGATATAAAATAGTACTTGGAAATTCAAAAACTTTATTTCATTGTAGCAGAAGTCAAAACATGTTTGATTACATCATAACACCATATTCAATGTCAAGTACAATATCTATCTTGATAAAACAAGTACATAATCCCATTACATGAATAGCCATTAAAAAGAAAGATAACAAGCTGGACTTTACTTCAGCAGTCCAAGCTTTCCAGAAGATAAGCGATCCAACTAGACTCCACTAGAACTTGGCCCAACCTGTGGACCTGAAGGGAGAAAAAGGATGGAAAAGAGGGGGTCAGACATAAAGTCTGGTGAATATGATAATTCTACAATACTATTACCAAAATAACTGGACTTAGGCATAAGCTGGAAAACAAGAAAATGTCTATGAAGAGCAGATTAAGGACATAGACAATCGCTAAAGGCAACGTTATAGGCGCTCCTAAATACTAAAGGATAAACACTATACTGCACCACACCAGTCACCCTAAAGATTCATCCCACTTAGCTTCACTTAGAAACTTTCCCAATGGCTTTACGTACCCCTAGCTGACTACATAGGTGCCGCCTGCCCCTATCTCCACTAGGTGTACCCTACTTCCCATTATTCGATCGGCTCCCTAACTCGTAGATACCCGTGCTGGCCCCACAGTGGGGTGTATCACTCCCCTAAAGTGGCAACCTGATACAACGGACATGCACGGCTTATACCTACACGATGCAACAACGTCTTACCTACCAGCCCGGGTCCACACACGCATATGAAACCCGTTGGACTTGCGTTGCCACCGCTCCCTGTTTTGGCCTCTTATAGTCAAACCCAGTATGCGTGTCCCGTCCTCGACTTGGGTCGAGCCCACAAAGATACGTTTTGGGATACTGGTTGAAATGGGCCCCCACTATTTACCACAAGCATTCCACCTAAGCTTGTCCCCATTAGTCCATCCCACTTAACCCACTTAGTCATGTTCATTTACATGTGTGTTTGGTTAAGTCTAATCGTATTTCAAGTGCCTCTAAAGGCAACCACCAGATTCCTCATGCCACCCAAGGCACCTACTTAACCCCCATGTCCCACCTTACATGATTATCTGGTTAAGTATTTCTTAGTTCATTAAGGCCATAACCTCATAAAGACCTCTCACATTAGACTGGCATTTATGGCAGCTGGATTTGCCGGGCGGGTCCGGGCAGTCTTACACCATAAAAGAGTCTAACCTCGTGTCTTTACAACTGTTATGCTTTAGTTTGGGCCTAGGACCTCTCACATTGGGCCGACATTTGTGACTACTGGATTTGCCGGGCGGGTCCAGGCAGGTTTACATCACAAACGGGTCCAACCTCGTGTCCTAAGCATTGATTATTAATAATAATCTACTTTCCCCCAATTTTAATAATTCCCTACTTGAATTATTAATTACTTCCAATTTTTAACAATGTCCATAATTGACTCAATTATGGACATTCATTCATGGTATGCAACATCTTACAAAATTGCACCCAATTTATTAATTCCTAATATTACCCCTACCCCACGTTTGAACGTTTATTCGCAAAATATATGTTAGACTCGAATAGCCTAACTCATAGCATAAAAGAGATTATCATAATAACAACATGTATATGTGACCAAATGAATCATAATAAGGGGTGAAACTTGCATATGTCCAACTTGCATAGATTATACATGTCATGGACCTAAAGGTGTCAACTTGCTCAAAATTCACCTAATATAATCTCAATCAATTTTCATAAACTTACATATGAACATGTGTGAATCAACATCATCTAATTTTTTAACAACATGGTTTTATATGGGTACACCTAACTCAATAGGCAAATTCCCATATTTAAGTTTTATTTAATTATAGTTTCAAGTTTATGGGTACACCTAACCTAATAGGCAAATTCCCATAAACAAGATCCATTTAAATTAAAAAAAACATAACTTTAAGCATGTTCCAACAACATCATGATTTTACAACATAATATAGCATGATTTATAACATGGCATAGTATGATAGTATAACATAGCTTGACATGATTCTCAACATAGCACGACATAGCATAAGAGAATTTACAACATAGCATGACATAGCATATATAATTAACATCATACGACAACATAATAACATAATAAGAGATCCACAATATATAGAATTTACAATTACAAATCACATCACTTTCTTGTGATCCATTCATAACTGAGTCAAATTAGTTTGTAATAGTCTTGTGAGAATCATCATACTCACCAATAAAAGAAGAGAATTAGAGAGAGGGTTCTTTGGTTTGATTTGTTTTGTTGAGTAGAATTTAGTTGTAGTAGATTAGGCTTCCTCTTATTAGTTTGTGACGGCTATGCTGAACTCCATGGCAGCAGCATGACGGTAGCTTCTCTAATTTTACAAGTGATTTAAGTCTAGGGTCTACCCACTTATTTATAGATTTTAGAATTCATTTAGGCCATTAGATTTAACCTAGAAATAACCGCAGCCGTTCAGACAAGATGGGGTTTATCTTGTTGACTCAGCAATGAGTCAGAAGTGACTCAGCAAACACTCAGCATATTAATAAACTTCTATTCATGTCATAAATATATATATATATTTTCTACAATGTACATATTAGATACATCCCCCTTTACTTATTATTGTTTTTATATACATATTAGATACATCCCCTCTCTTACACACTTATTAATATTTTTATATTCATATTAGGTACCTCCCCTCTCTTACACACTTATTAATATTTTTATATTCATATTAGATACATCCCCTCTCTTACACACTTATTAATATTTTTATATTCATATTAGATACATCCCCTCTCTTACACACTTATTAATATTTTTATATTCATATTAGATACATCCCCTCTCTTACACACTTATTAATATTTTAGCAACTTTAGTGTTAATAGAAAATTCGGGGTGTTACACAAATTTTCAAAAATTTGGCTAACACCCTAAATTTTCGAAAAATTTCGCCATAACCTCCCCTGCACCGGGAGCATCGGGGAATTTCAAATAGCTTCCCCGGTCCTTCAGATCTCAAAAAGAAAAAGAAAAAGCCAAGCGGCTAGCCAATAGGCTCATAAAATCATCATCACCCAAACAAAACAGTAAATTATGTAGTAAACATGTACCTATTTGTCGGGCAAACAAATTTTATTCTCTGCTCTAGCCTCCTTGCTATGACCTGTTCAATGTAAGTATATGTATATGCAAGCAAATGCGACCAATTATCAAAACAATTCAATATTTGATTCAATTAGGCATAATGGTTCAAAATTAGCAAACAACACAAACATCAATCAATTAGTGGATTAGAGTTTCAAATTTATAATTTTGATATATATACAAAAGATCATGTTTTTGATGCCAATTCACAACAATGTGTTCTAACTATATTAGTTTTGGTTCTCACACCAGTCTAATGGAAATATATAGAAATCACACATTCGAAACACGAATATAAATACTGATGATGTGGCCACATCACCAGAATTATCCCCGGGTGTCTAGAATGTGACTCTATATCTATCCAGTATATTAAAACTTCGACTATACGTTCATGACGCGTATACGCGAAATATATATATACTCGATTGTCCATATTCAAAATAAATAAATATTCAAATACGTATAAAACGATTTAAATTTTAAAACAAAATTGTTTTCATTTGAAAAATATACTATTCACACTCGTTCTAGGATACTACTAATCCTATCTCTAACGAGTCATTCTAATTGGATGTTGCTAATCCAATATCTGATGAATTCTTTCGTATGGTTCTAATGTGTCTTGTTCTCGAGCTCTGTAAACCAAAGCTCTGATACCAACTGAAAGAACCCGTAACTTCCCCGTAAAGGAAAGCACGAATACTTTGAGAACAACACACAAAAGGACGCACACGGAAGAACATTTCATTGTTATTACAACAATTCCATCAGATACAAGAATATACAGAGTATAAATGAATAAATTACATAACAGCGGAAAATAATACAAAAGCACAACTGAAAGTAATACACGGATACAGAGCTTTCCGAGCATCGTTCCAGCTGTAAATCAGGACCCTGTGAATATAAATCTGCAAAACCAAAACTACTAGCTGCCCGTGCGGAAAATAGGGGCACCCAGAGTTCAGGTTAAAATAATAAACTCCAGGTCAGTCATGTGACTGGTGTGAGAACTAAAACAGTTATTTAAAACTTTACTTTAAAAGAGAGTAATTCAAGGGACCACGCCGTATAACACGGAACGGGTTTCCTCCCAAGAATACTAGTGCATATAACAAAACAACGCAATGCTCTTTAGAAAAATGAAGCTATTATAAGACCCAGGTCCCATCACACAATGCAACGCAAGCCGGAGGATAGGGTTTTCCCTTATAATAGCCAAACATGCTTGGTACATTTAAAACAAATCATTTGATACTATAATAAGTGTATAGTGTCAAAACCATTTCAATCAAAAATATCAATCATAGACGGCATGGGTACCATATATCATGTCGCCATACTAGTTCTACAATTAAAACAGCAATATCACGTATTGGAAATTGGATTTCCGTCATGAGTCGAGGCAAGGGGCAAGCTCCTCTCCGCGTTCGAGACACTTTAGCAAATGCCTCAGGACCCCACTATGATCCTTGGAATCGGCTGGGCCGGTCCTCTCTTACTTTTGAGGATTGGCAATTCCTGAACACACGTTTCCCGGTCCTTACAGACCTATATCCGAGGCGCCTCGTATCCAACAACCACACAGGTGAAAAGTATATAAATGTCAAGGCTGGTAGGTCACTGACACCACCCTAGCTAGAAAGAAACGTCGTGCTCTCCCAGCGGTCCGTCTCCCGTTTTTGACTCATACCGAGGTGTGAGGCTCGCGAATTCACGTTATACACAAAGCTACGCCACACAGGCCGTGCTTTGATCATCAACCACAAGACTTTGCTTTTCAACAGAAGCCTTGATCAATTGCCACTTATGCGTGCCACACTGGCAATTCACTCCATGCGACTGATGTCCATCGATATACAACCTCTGAGCTCGTACGTCTCAGAGAAGGGCGTTAAGCAAGAGAATAAATTCTCCGCCGCCAAACCGATGTATATTTAATAGAGATCAATCAACACAGAATAAAATCCAATGTCAGACACACAATCCATTTACAAGTTCGTTCTGGGTCTGAACGAAACCGGAGGCACTTTCCTCGCATATCCATCCATCTCTAGGTACGTCTGGACGATCACCAACTGATTGCCTCATCCTGGGTGTACAGCCCAATCAAGATCATCAGTAATCACCCAAACGATGTGAAGACTTCCGGTCTTCAACCACCGTCTTCATCTTCGACATCTCGTCGAATCGGTTATTCAGAATGGGTATAACCCGGCCTTTCTGAATAACCCACGTATATAATTAACAAATGTTACACAAACACAATGAACGCCTCATTCCAATTCAGAATATTCTTTTATTCACAAAATCACATTCTTAGGGAAAGGTTCCCATTAATTTTATCAAAGATAAATTCTTCTAAATTTATTCTTTAATCCTCCTATGGATATCATTTCAAACTAGTCGGGATTAGCGAACCACACCGAAGTAATTATTTGTTTTATTTCCCAATCCCAACCTATATATCCCATGGAGCAAAACTGGTGATACTCCATATCTAACACCACGGTGTTATCGGTAAAATTAATTACCATTTCACGTTCAAATCTAATTAAAGATTTAACTATCGCTTTGGAGCAAAACTGGTGATACTCCACTCTCGATCGCTTTTCAGATTTGATAATTTAAATTATCAATTCACTTTTTAATCTAATTAAAGATTCATTAAAACTCCATTTAGTTTTAATCTTCTCAAAAATCAATATTATGTCCTTAACTGGGTTAAAGAACCAATGTCTTCTAAAACACGATTCACGACAAACCCAAATCACATTTGATATTAAATACAAGGCTCTGAATAGAAAATATATCGGCTTATATTCAATATCAAATTCTGAAACCAACATATATCGTATTGGCAATAACGATATAAAATATCTTTCAAATTCCCATAACAATATCTGTATAGTCGCGAAATCCAACATCGAAATATCCCGAAGATAATTTCGATTCAACTCCAGTCCAATCCACGTATTGGGAATATTGATTATTTTTAAAATCACTTTCAAATTCAATTTATTTATTTCAAAAATAAATTGATTTTAATTCTAGTTCAAAACTAGTTCATTTCGATAGAAATCTATTTTTACCTATTCAAATGTGGAAATTTCCAGCCCAATTCTTTCCAATTCACATATTATAATTTTACACAAATTATAGATATTTTTAATAATTTTATCAAGGCCCGTACAGTCGATTTCCATCAACGGCCATCGAACTGCACTTACAACGACCTTTTCTGAAATTGATTTGGACATAATTCCAAATCCAACCGTTAGATTTCAAATTTCTAATATTCATTGGAAAGCTCTTTTCGATACGAACCCAATGGTTCCGGTTTTAGGAGAATCCGACGGTCGGATCTCCCGCAATGTCCGTTTGAAATAAATGGTCGAAATTCACGAACTGCTGCGGCGCGGCGTGTTCTATTCAGGCCATTATATTATATATATAATATATATAATATATATTTCGTCGATTTCTATTTAAAACGAATTTTATAAATCGTTTTAAAATCGTTTCAAAAGCAATTTCAACTTTCTTTTCAATTCAAATCAAAATTGAATTCTTCTTTATAAATTCGTTTTAAAATTCATTTCTATTCAATTCAAATTTTAATTCAATTTGAATTCATTTCAATTCACTTTCAATTCAATTCATTTCGAAATCGTTTTCAATTCAATTCATTTCGAAATCGTTTTCGATTCAATTCATTTCGAAATCGTTTTCGATTCAATTCATTTCGAAATCGTTTTCGATTCAATTCATTTCGAAATCGTTTTCGATTCAATTCATTTCGAAATCGTTTTCCATTCAATTCATTTCGAAATTGTTTTCAATTCAATTCATTTCGAAATTGTTTTCAATTCAATTCATTTCGAAATCGTTTTCAATTCAATTCATTTCGAAATCATTTTCAATTCAATTCATTTCGAAATCGTTTTCAATTCAATTCATTTTAAAATGAATAAAATCGATGTAAATATCGTTCACGTCAAAATGGCGTCAATCTAATCAACACGGCTTCATAAATTTCTATTTTCAAATATTCTATTTCAAATATTTCTTTTTCAAAATAGTTGTTATTATCAAAATATTTCGTTCAACACATGACCAATCTCAATGGATGAGTACTGTCAACACATGAACCTTTATTTTATAATATTCTTTATTTTTCAAATTGGAATGAGGCCCAATCAATAACCATATAATGTTAATTATATGGATGCCATACAACACATGTATATAATAGCTTTGAAAAATAATCAACCATCAACCAAAGTGCACCACACAACTGCATAAGCATCAAATATAAATAATCGACGCTTACACAGTCTGTCGACCAATCGATCGACAATAATTAAATAATTGGGATTAGTGTACACCAAATATCATCCCAACACCCGTGTGGGGTTTCAAATCAACAAACACACATTTTTGTTTGTGCAGTTGGGCGATGTGTAAAATTTATCAACCCAATCAATATCAGTCAAATCAGTGTAAATAAACAAATCGGCCGATTTGTTTATAAATATTTATTTATTCACTTTCACGTTAAAAATTATATTTTTAACGACAAAAATATTTATTTCAACACTTGAATTTCTATTCAGTTCATTTATACAATAAAAATGATATTTTTATTTTTCTAACATATTTTGGGAAATTTCGGCGGCATAACGGCACGATACTAGAAACAGGACGAGGCCTAGCCTTATCCCCGGTCTAGTGAAGGCCCACGCCATTCACATATCAATCAAATCCATTCAACTCACCAAACAATTCAATTTCAAATCAAATCATCTAACTAATCTATGCAACCAAACAAACAAGTCCATGGTCTGTGGACGATTGTGTCGGGTGCTACTAAGCACCGTCTGCATCCTAGTATATATATATAACTAGAAAAAGAAGTTTTAGAGTGAGAAGTTCTCACCACAAGCTATCTAATACCATGACTCTTCATTGGCAGAAATCTTCCTCGTTGTTGCCTTTTTCATCTTCGTTGCCCGTAGTCACTACATATATAAAAATCACACATTTTTATATTTTGATGTCTTTAAAATAAAAATCACATTTTTATTTGTTCACTTTCAATTTAAAAATCATATTTTTTATAATCACTTCATATATTTAAAAATCGAATTTTCACTTCGCTATTCAATATATAAAAATAAGCATATTTTCACAACGCTACTATATAGATAAAGATTATATTTTTATCACCTTATTCCTTATATAATGTAAGTACCCGTATCTTCCCCGTGAAGGAAAGAGCGGATACTTTTGAGAACAACACACAAAAGGACGCAGACGGAAGAACATTTCATTGTTATTACAACAATTCCATCAGATACAAGAATATACAGAGTATAAATGAATAAATTACATTCGATAAATATCAGAGATTACAATAAATTACATAGCAGCGGAAAATAATACAAAAGCACAACTGAAAGTAATACACGGATACAGAGCTTTCCGAGCATCGTTCCAGCTGTAAATCAGGACCCTGTGAATATAAATCTGCAAAACCAAAACTACTAGCTGCCCGTGCGGAAAATAGGGGCACCCAGAGTTTAGGTTAAAACAATAAACTCCAGGTCAGTCATGTGACTGGTGTGAGAACTAAAACAGTTATTAATCTTTATTTTTAAAGTTAGGTAAATCAAGGGACCACGCCGTATAACACGGAACGGGTTTCCTCCCAAGAATACCAGTGCATAAAACAACAGCGCAATGCTAAATAAAGAAAAATGAAGCTGTAATAAGACCCAGGTCCCATCACACAATGCAACGCAAGCCGGAGGATAGGGTTTTTACCTTATATCAGCCAAAGCATGCTTGATACGTTTAAAACACATTATTTGATACTATAATAAGTGTATAGTGCCAAAACAATTTCAATCATAAGTATCAATCATAGGCGGCATGGGTACCATCTATCATGTCGCGATACTAGTTCTACAATTAAAACCGCAATACACGTATTGGAAATTGGATTCCATCATGAGTCGAGGCAAGGGGCAAGCTCCTCTCCGCGTTCGAGACACTCTAGCAAATGCCTCGGGACCGCACACAGCAATCCCCTGGATCCTCCAAGGCCGGTCCTCTCTTACTTTTGAGGATTGGCAATTCCTGAACACACGTTTCCCGGTCCTTACAGACCTATATCCGAGGCGCCTCATATCCAACAACCACACAGGTGAAAAGTATATAAATGTCAGGGCTGGTAGGTCACTGACACCACCCTAGCTAGAAAGAAACGTCATGCACTCCTTGGGTCCGTCTCCCGTTTTTGACTCATACCGAGGTGTGAGGCTCGCGAATTCACGTTATACACAAAGCTACGCCACACAGGCCGTGCTTTGATCATCAACCACAAGACTTTTCTTTTCAACAAAAGCCCTGATCAATTGCCACTTACGAATGCCACATTGGCAATTCACTCCATGCGACTGATGTCCATCGATATACAACCTCTGAGCTCGTACGTCTCAGAGAAGGGCGTTAAGCAAGAGAATAAATTCTCCGCCGCCAAACAGATGTATATTTAATAGAAATCAATCAACACAGAATAAAATCCAATGTCAGACACACAATCCATTTACAAGTTCGTTCTGGGTCTGAACGAAACCGGAGGCACTTTCCTCGCATATCCATCCATCTCCAAGTACGTCTGGAAGATCACCAACTGATTCCCTCATCCTGGGTGTACAGCCCAATCAAGATCATCAGTAATCACCCAAACGATGTGAAGACTTCCGGTCTTCAACCACCGTCTTCATCTTCGACATCTCGTCGAATCGGTTATTCAGAATGGGTATAACCCGGCCTTTCTGAATAACCCACGTATATAATTAACAAATGTTACACAAACACAATGAACGCCTCATTCCAATTTAGAATATCCTTTTATTCACAAAATCACATTCTTAGGGAAATGTTCCCATTAATTTTATCAAAGATAAATTCTTCTAAATTTATTCTTTAATCTTCCTTTGGATATCATTTCAAACTAGTCGGGATTAGCGAACCACACCGAAGTAATTATTTGTTTTATTTCCCAATCCTAACCTATATATCCCATGGAGCAAAACTGGTGATACTCCATATCTAACACCACGGTGTTATCGGTAAAATTAATTACCATTTCACGTTCAAATCTAATTAAAGATTTAACTATCGCTTTGGAGCAAAACTGGTGATACTCCACTCTCGATCACCTTTCAAATTTGATAATTTAAATTATCAATTCACATTTTTAATCTAATTAAAGATTCATTAAAACTCCACTTAGTTTTAATCTTTTCAAAAATCAATATTCTGCCTTTAACTGGGTTAAAGAACCAATGTCATCAAAAACACGATTCACGACAAACCAAATCACATTTGATATTAAATACAAGGCTCTGAATAGAAAATATATCGGCTTATATTCAATATCAAATTCTGAAACCAACAAATATCGTATTGGAAATAACGATATATAACATATCTTTCAAATTCCCATAACAATATCTGTACAGTCACGAAATCCAACATCGAAATATCCCGAAGATAATTTCGATTCAGCTCCAGTCCAATCCACGTATTGGAAATTATCGATTATTTTCAAAATCACTTTCAAATTCAATTTACTTATTTCAAAAATAAATTGATTTTAATTCTTGTTCAAAACTAGTTCATTTCGATAAAAATCTATTTTTACCTTCTAATGTGGAATTTTCCAGCCCAATTCTTTCCAATTCACATATTATAATTTTACACAAATTATAGATATTTTTGATAATTTTATCAAGGCCCGTACAGTCGATTTCCAACAACGGCCATCGAACTGCACTTACAGCGACCTTTTCTGAATTTGATTTGGGCATAATTCCAAATCCAACCGTTAGATTTCAAATTTCTAATATTCATTGGAAAGCTCTTTTCGATACGAACCCAATGGTTCCGGTTTTAGGAGAATCCGACGGTCGGATCTCCCGCAATGTCCGTTTGAAATAAATGGTCGAAATTCACGAACTGCCGCGGCGCGGCGCGTTCTATTCAGGCCATTATATATATAATATATATAATATATATTTCGTCGATTTCCATTTAAAACGAATTTTATAACTCGTTTTAAATTCGTTTCTGAAACAATTCAACTTCTATATTCAATTCAAATCAAAATTGAATTCTTCTTTATAAATCCGTTTTAAAATTCATTTCTATTCAATTCAAATTTTAATTCAATTTGAATTCATTTCAATTCACTTTCAATTCAATTTGAATTCGTTTTCAATTCAATTCATTTCGAAATCGTTTTCAATTCAATTCATTTCGAAATCGTTTTCAATTCAATTCATTTCGAAATCGTTTCAATTCAATTCATTTCGAAATCGTTTTCAATTCAATTCATTTCGAAATCGTTTTCAATTCAATTCATTTCGAAATCATTTCAATTCAATTCATTTCGAAATCGTTTTCAATTCATTTCTATTCTATTTGAATTCAAATTCACTTTCTATTCAATTCGAATCGAATTCATTTTCTATTCAATTCGAATCGAATTCATTTTCTATTCGATTCGAATTCATTTCAAATTGATTCAATAAAATTTCCATTTGAATTTTAATCTAATTCAATTTGAATTTCCTTTCAAAATATTAAATTTTGAAATCACTTTTCAGATATTCATTATAAAACGAATAAAATAGATATAAACATCGTTCGCGTCAAAATAACGCATTTCTAATCAACACGGCTTTATATTTTCAATACTTCTTTATTCTATCCAACTAATGAATATTTATCCCATTCAACACATGAATCTATATTTCTTCCAACACACGACTAATCTCAACACATGAGTACTGTCAACACATCACTATTTTTGTTAAGTAAAATATTTTATAAAACTAAGGTATCTATCGTTTGATTTTAATTAGACTCCACCGTAAAGTAGATTCTAATCGTAAATATGATAAAGATGTAATTTTTATTATTTAAAATATTTCACTCAACACATGAACCTCGTCAACACATGACTATTTTTATATTCAACACATGAATTTTCTTTTATAATATTCATTATTTTCCCGATTGGAATGAGGCCCAATCAATCACCATATAATGTTAATTATATGGATTCCATACAACACATGTATATAATAGCATTGAAAAATAATCAACCATCAACCAAAGTGCACTACACTGTATAAGCATCAAATATAGATATCTAACGCTTATAACAGCCTGTCAATCAATCGATCGACATATTTAATCAATCAGGATGAGTGAACTTCAACTTTCATCCCAACACCCGTGTGGGGTTTCAAACAATCAAACACAGATTTTCTTTGTGCAGTTGGGTGATGTGTAAAATTTATCGACCCAATCAATGTCCTTCAAATAGGTGTACATAAACAAACCGTCTGGTTTGTAAATGAATATTTATTTATTCACATTCACGTTAAAAATTATATTTTTAACGATAAAAAATTCTATTTCAACACATGAATTTCTATTCATTTCATTTACACAGTAAAAATGATATTTTTATTTTTCTAACATATTTTAGAAAATTTCGGCGGCATAACGGCACGATACTAGAAACGGGACAAGGCCTAGCCTTATCCCCGGTCTAGTGAAGGCCCACGCCATTCACACATCAATCAATCCATTCCATTTCACCAAACAATTCAATTCAAACCCAACAAACTAACCAACTACTCAACCAAACAATTAAACAAACAAGCCATCCATGGTCTGTGGATGACGGGTGTCGGGTGCTACTAAGCACCGTCTACATCCTAGTATATATATATATATATATATAACTAGAAAAAGGAAATTTGAGTGAGAAGTTCTCAACAATAGCTATCCTAGCTCCACGGCTCTTCATTTATAGAAATCTTTGTTGCTCTCGCCTTTTTATCACCTCCGTTGCTGTAGCCACTACATATATAAAAATCACACATTTTTATATTTTGATGTCTTTAAAATAAAAGTCACATTTTTATTTGTTCACTTTCAATTTAAAAATCATATTTTTATAATCACTTCATATATTTAAAAATCGAATTTTCCACCACGCTACTATATGGATAAAAATTATATCTTTATCACGCTATTTTCTATATACAGATTTCGCCTTTTTAAATTTAAAGATTTCACCTTTTTAAATTTAAAGATTTCGCCTTTTTAAATTTAAAGATTTCACCTTTTTAAATTTAAAGATTTCACCTTTTTAAATTTAAAGATTTCGCCTTTATAAAAATCATCACTTGATTTCAACGTATATAAAATAAAAATCAGATTTTTATTTTGCTACATATACAAAGATGATATTTTTATATTCTCTATCCTATAAAGATTATATTTTTGATACTTTAAAAATATAAAAATCATATTTTTAATATTTCTATATAGTAAAGATTATATTTTTAATACTTTAAAAATATAAAAATCATATTTTTATTACTTTAAAAATATAAAGATCATATTTTATTTCACTTTCACATATATAAAGATCACTTCTTTTTATCTTCTTAAAATCTAATCTTTTTCTAATATAAAAGAAAAATCATACTTTCCTATACTATAAAATCATATTTTAGATTTTATGAAATAAAGAGTAACAGATTTCTTTTGTATAACTGAAAAGTAAAAATAAACAGAAGCTTACTGTTGCTTCCTGCTCGAAGGCCGGAGTAAGAAGAGTTGGTCGGAGGGGAAGAATGGTTCGCCTGAAGGACTGCGGTGGGGCAAGGAAGCGGCGCAGTAGGCCATGGGTGGTCAGTTCTAGGTCAGGGGTGCGAAGCCTGAGGCGCGACGGTGGGAAGGGATCAGCGGCGGATCTGGGCGGTTTTGGGTATGGGGCGTCGCGGTTGCTCGAGAGGAAGGAGGAGAGGACGTCGGGGAGATGGCGGCTCAGCAACTGGAGGAGGAGGTGGCGCGAATGTCGAGGCGGCGGTGGGAGGGCGTGGCGGCGATGGTAATCGCCTGGAGCACAGGCGACGAGGGTTTTTTTTTTTTTTTTTCTTCTGAAAACCGATTTGAAAAATAAGAGGGGGGGCCAGCGTAATAGGGGGAGAAGGATTATTTTATATTTTTATTTATTTATTTATTTATTTTTCACATAAAGCAACTTTTTCTATCGACCTCGAAACAAGGCCCACCGCCTGTCGTCCATAGCGTTTCACCCCCATTCCGAACACAATGGGATATGTATCGTAGGTTGATTTGATCGTTTCGATCAGTTTCCGTTAAATTTACATTTAAATCACTTTATTGAATTTTAAACGTACATTTCAAATTACCGGGGTCACATACGAACTTTAAAAATTCCTGAAAAATATTTTCTAGCTTCGTATTGACAATACGGTCCTAACAAAACTAGTTTCGTCGAATTCTGAGACCGTTGGAAAAATGGCCAATTTCCAGTTGATTAAAATCAACTGAAACTGGTCAAACGTGTTTTCCTTTGCCACGCTCACATATTGATTTGAAAAATTATGAAATTTAAAACCTAGCAATAACTTGACATCACGGATCCAACAAAAGTGGTTTCGTCGAAATCCGATGTCGTTTGCAAAATTCCCATTTTTTAAGGGCCTGAATTCCATAGCGACTATTTAGAATTTTCAACTGGACATATCTATTGATTCCCGCTATGAAATCTCGATTTTTCGGATTCGTTGGAAAGATATCATCAATTAGATCCTAATGTTTTTGGTTTCACTAAAATCCGGATTGTTTTGCACCCGGTACATTCAATTGAAGTTTGAAATCGAATTATCGAACTACCGCGCCATTTTCAATTCTATTTATAATTATATATAAATATTATATATTCTAACGACGACGTATATAATATATACGTCGAATTCTATTCAAAATAAATTTCTCGTCGATTTTATTTAAAATAATCTATTTTAAATATTCAAAATTCGCTAAAATTGCCAAAATAAAAATTTTAAACTGGCCCAGATTTTCGGGTTATTACAATCTCTCCCACTTAAAACTTTTCGTCCCCGAAAAGGAAAAAAGTCGAAAGTGGTTTGATTAATAAGCTCTACGTTCGATCTGGCTTCCATTCTCCAACCTTTCTGTTTCTGAGAATTTTTAAATTTTCAAAAATTTGGCTAACACCCTAAATTTTCGAAAAATTTCTCCATAACCTCCCCTACACCGGGAGCATCGGGGAATTTCAAATAGCTTCCCCGGTCCTTCAGATCTCAAAAAGAAAAAGAAAAAGCCAAGCGGCTAGCCAATAGGCTCACAAAATCATCATCACCCAAACAAAACAGTAAATTATGTAATAAACATGTACCTATTTGTCGGGCAAACAAATTTTATTCTTCGGCTCTAGCCTCCTTGCTATGACCTGTTCAATGTAAGAATATGTATATGCAAGCAAATGCGACCAATTTTCAATACAATTCAATATTTGGTACAATTAGGCTAAATGGTTCAAAATTAGCAAACAATTAAACAAACAACACAAACATCAATCAATTAGTGAATTAGAGTTTCAAATTCATAATTTGATACATATACAGAAAATCACATTTTTATGCCAATTCACAACAATGTGTTCTAGCTATATAAGTTTGGTTCTCACACCAGTCTAATGGAAATATATAGAAATCACACCTTCGAAACACGAACATAAATTTTGGTGATGGAGCTCCATCAACAAAATCATCTCCGAGCGACTAGAGTGTATTCCTATAACTATCCAGTATATTAAAACTTCGAATATACGTTCATGACGCGTATATACAAAACCTTTATATATCGGATTGTCCATATTCAAAATAAATAAATATTCAAATACGTTTAAAATGGTTTAAATTTTAAAACAAAATTGTTTTCATTTGAAAAAAAAATACACTCTTCAAACTCGTTCTAGGATACTACTGATCCTATCTCTAACGAGTCATTCTAATTGGATATTACTAATCCAATATCTGAGGAATTCTTTCGTATGGTTCTAATGTGTCTTGTTCTCGAGCTCTGTAAACCAAAGCTCTGATACCACTGTAAGTACCCGTAACTTCCCCGTGAAGGAAAGAGCGGATACTTTTGAGAACAACACACAAAAGGACGCAGACGGAAGAACATTTCATTGTTATTACAACAATTCCATCAGATACAAGAATATACAGAGTATAAATGAATAAATTACATTCGATAAATATCAGAGATTACAATAAATTACATAGCAGCGGAAAATAATACAAAAGCACAACTGAAAGTAATACACGGATACAGAGCTTTCCGAGCATCGTTCCAGCTGTAAATCAGGACCCTGTGAATATAAATCTGCAAAACCAAAACTACTAGCTGCCCGTGCGGAAAATAGGGGCACCCAGAGTTTAGGTTAAAACAATAAACTCCAGGTCAGTCATGTGACTGGTGTGAGAACTAAAACAGTTATTAATCTTTATTTTTAAAGTTAGGTAAATCAAGGGACCACGCCGTATAACACGGAACGGGTTTCCTCCCAAGAATACCAGTGCATAAAACAACAGCGCAATGCTAAATAAAGAAAAATGAAGCTGTTATAAGACCCAGGTCCCATCACACAATGCAACGCAAGCCGGAGGATAGGGTTTTTACCTTATAATAGCCAAAGCATGCTTGATACGTTTAAAACACATTATTTGATACTATAATAAGTGTATAGTGCCAAAACAATTTCAATCATAAGTATCAATCATAGGCGGCATGGGTACCATCTATCATGTCGCCATACTAGTTCTACAATTAAAACCGCAATACACGTATTGGAAATTGGATTCCATCATGAGTCGAGG
Source organism: Allium sativum (assembly GCA_030737875.1). Taxonomy (NCBI): domain Eukaryota; kingdom Viridiplantae; phylum Streptophyta; class Magnoliopsida; order Asparagales; family Amaryllidaceae; genus Allium; species Allium sativum. Next base: position 174,233,114 of record CM060913.1, on the reverse strand, counting down.
CAAGGGGAAAGCTCCTCTCTGCGTTCGAGACACTCTAGCAAATGCCTCGGGACCGCACACAGCAATCCCCTGGATCCTCCAAGGCCGGTCCTCTCTTACTTTTGAGGATTGGCAATTCCTGAACACACGTTTCCCGGTCCTTACAGACCTATATCCGAGGCGCCTCATATCCAACAACCACACAGGTGAAAAGTATATAAATGTCAGGGCTGGTAGGTCACTGACACCACCCTAGCTAGAAAGAAACGTCATGCACTCCTTGGGTCCGTCTCCCGTTTTTGACTCATACCGAGGTGTGAGGCTCGCGAATTCACGTTATACACAAAGCTACGCCACACAGGCCGTGCTTTGATCATCAACCACAAGACTTTGCTTTTCAACAAAAGCCCTGATCAATTGCCACTTACGCATGCCACATTGGCAATTCACTCCATGCGACTGATGTCCATCGATATACAACCTCTGAGCTCGTACGTCTCAGAGAAGGGCGTTAAGCAAGAGAATAAATTCTCCGCCGCCAAACAGATGTATATTTAATAGAAATCAATCAACATAGAATAAAATCCAATGTCAGACACACAATCCATTTACAAGTTCGTTCTGGGTCTGAACGAAACCGGAGGCACTTTCCTCGCATATCCATCCATCTCCAAGTACGTCTGGAAGATCACCAACTGATTCCCTCATCCTGGGTGTACAGCCCAATCAAGATCATCAGTAATCACCCAAACGATGTGAAGACTTCCGGTCTTCAACCACCGTCTTCATCTTCGACATCTCGTCGAATCGGTTATTCAGAATGGGTATAACCCGGCCTTTCTGAATAACCCACGTATATAATTAACAAATGTTACACAAACACAATGAACGCCTCATTCCAATTTAGAATATCCTTTTATTCACAAAATCACATTCTTAGGGAAATGTTCCCATTAATTTTATCAAAGATAAATTCTTCTAAATTTATTCTTTAATCTTCCTTTGGATATCATTTCAAACTAGTCGGGATTAGCGAACCACACCGAAGTAATTATTTGTTTTATTTCCCAATCCCAACCTATATATCCCATGGAGCAAAACTGGTGATACTCCATATCTAACACCACGGTGTTATCGGTAAAATTAATTACCATTTCACGTTCAAATCTAATTAAAGATTTAACTATCGCTTTGGAGCAATACTGGTGATACTCCACTCTCGATCACCTTTCAAATTTGATAATTTAAATTATCAATTCACATTTTTAATCTAATTAAAGATTCATTAAAACTCCACTTAGTTTTAATCTTCTCAAAAATCAATATTCTGCCTTTAACTGGGTTAAAGAACCAATGTCATCAAAAACACGATTCACGACAAACCAAATCACATTTGATATTAAATACAAGGCTCTGAATAGAAAATATATCGGCTTATATTCAATATCAAATTCTGAAACCAACAAATATCGTATTGGAAATAACGATATATAACATATCTTTCAAATTCCCATAACAATATCTGTATAGTCACGAAATCCAACATCGAAATATCCCGAAGATAATTTCGATTCAGCTCCAGTCCAATCCACGTATTGGAAATTATCGATTATTTTCAAAATCACTTTCAAATTCAATTTATTTATTTCAAAAATAAATTGATTTTAATTCTAGTTCAAAGTTCATTTCGATAAAAATCTATTTTTACCTTCTAATGTGGAATTTTCCAGCCCAATTCTTTCCAATTCACATATTATAATTTTACACAAATTATAGATATTTTTGATAATTTTATCAAGGCCCGTACAGTCGATTTCCAACAACGGCCATCGAACTGCACTTACAGCGACCTTTTCTGAATTTGATTTGGGCATAATTCCAAATCCAACCGTTAGATTTCAAATTTCTAATATTCATTGGAAAGCTCTTTTTGATACGAACCCAACGGTTCCGGTTTTAGGAGAATCCGACGGTCGGATCTCCCGCAATGTCCGTTTGAAATAAATGGTCGAAATTCACGAACAGCCGCGGCGCGGCGCGTTCTATTCAGGCCATTATATATATAATATATATTTCGTCGATTTCCATTTAAAACGAATTTTATAACTCGTTTTAAATTCGTTTCTGAAACAATTCAACTTCTATATTCAATTCAAATCAAAATTGAATTCTTCTTTATAAATCGGTTTTAAAATTCATTTCTATTCAATTCAAATTTTAATTCAATTTGAATTCATTTCAATTCACTTTCAATTCAATTTGAATTCGGTTTCAATTCAATTCATTTCGAAATCGTTTTCAATTCAATTCATTTCGAAATCGTTTTCAATTCAATTCATTTCGAAATCGTTTCAATTCAATTCATTTCGAAATCGTTTTCAATTCAATTCATTTCGAAATCGTTTTCAATTCAATTCATTTCGAAATCGTTTCAATTCAATTCATTTCGAAATCGTTTTCAATTCATTTCTATTCTATTCGAATTCAAATTCACTTTCTATTCAATTCGAATCGAATTCATTTTCTATTCAATTCGAATCGAATTCATTTTCTATTCGATTCGAATTCATTTCAAATTGATTCAATAAAATTTCCATTTGAATTTTAATCTAATTCAATTTGAATTTCCTTTCAAAATATTAAATTTTGAAATCACTTTTCAGATATTCATTATAAAACGAATAAAATCGATATAAACATCGTTCGCGTCAAAATAACACATTTCTAATCAACACGGCTTTATATTTTCAATACTTCTTTATTCTATCCAACTAATGAATATTTATCCCATTCAACACATGAATCTATATTTCTTCCAACACAAGACTAATCTCAACACATGAGTACTGTCAACACATCACTATTTTTGTTAAGTAAAATATTTTATAAAACTAAGGTATCTATCGTTTGATTTTAATTAGACTCCACCGTAAAGTAGATTCTAATCGTAAATATGATAAAGATGTAATTTTTATTATTTAAAATATTTCACTCAACACATGAACCTCGTCAACACATGACTATTTTTATATTCAACACATGAATTTTCTTTTATAATATTCATTATTTTCCCGATTGGAATGAGGCCCAATCAATCACCATATAATGTTAATTATATGGATTCCATACAACACATGTATATAATAGCATTGAAAAATAATCAACCATCAACCAAAGTGCACTACACTGTATAAGCATCAAATATAGATATCTAACGCTTATAACAGCCTGTCAATCAATCGATCGACATATTTAATCAATCAGGATGAGTGAACTTCAACTTTCATCCCAACACCCGTGTGGGGTTTCAAACAATCAAACACAGATTTTATTTGTGCAGTTGGGCGATGTGTAAAATTTATCGACCCAATCAATGTCCTTCAAATAGGTGTACATAAACAAACCGTCTGGTTTGTAAATGAATATTTATTTATTCACATTCACGTTAAAAATTATATTTTTAACGATAAAACATTCTATTTCAACACATGAATTTTTATTCATTTCATTTACACAATAAAAATGATATTTTTATTTTTCTAACATATTTTAGAAAATTTCGGCGGCATAACGGCACGATACTAGAAACGGGACAAGGCCTAGCCTTATCCCCAGTCTAGTGAAGGCCCACGCCATTCACATATCAATCAATCCATTCCATTTCACCAAACAATTCAATTCAAACCCAACAAACTAACCAACTACTCAACCAAACAATTAAACAAACAAGCCATCCATGGTCTGTGGATGACGGGTGTCGGGTGCTACTAAGCACCGTCTACATCCTAGTATATATATATATAACTAGAAAAAGGAAATTTGAGTGAGAAGTTCTCACCAATAGCTATCCTAGCTCCACGGCTCTTCATTTATAGAAATCTTTGTTGCTCTCGCCTTTTTATCACCTCCGTTGCTGTAGCCACTACATATATAAAAATCACACATTTTTATATTTTGATGTCTTTAAAATAAAAGTCACATTTTTATTTGTTCACTTTCAATTTAAAAATCATATTTTTATAATCACTTCATATATTTAAAAATCGAATTTTCCACCACGCTACTATATGGATAAAAATTATATCTTTATCACGCTATTTTCTATATACAGATTTCGCCTTTTTAAATTTAAAGATTTCACCTTTTTAAATTTAAAGATTTCGCCTTTTTAAATTTAAAGATTTCACCTTTTTAAATTTAAAGATTTCACCTTTTTAAATTTAAAGATTTCGCCTTTATAAAAATCATCACTTGATTTCAACGTATATAAAATAAAAATCAGATTTTTATTTTGCTACATATACAAAGATGATATTTTTATATTCTCTATCCTATAAAGATTATGATTTTGATACTTTAAAAATATAAAAATCATATTTTTAATATTTCTATATAGTAAAGATTATATTTTTAATACTTTAAAAATATAAAAATCATATTTTTATTACTTTAAAAATATAAAGATCATATTTTATTTCACTTTCACATATATAAAGATCACTTCTTTTTATCTTCTTAAAATCTAATCTTTTTCTAATATAAAAGAAAAATCATACTTTCCTATACTATAAAATCATATTTTAGATTTAATAAAATAAAGAGTAACAGATTTCTTTTGTATAACTGAAAAGTAAAAATAAACAGAAGCTTACTGTTGCTTCCTGCTCGAAGGCCGGAGTAAGAAGAGTTGGTCGGAGGGGAAGAATGGTTCGCCTGGAGGACTGCGGTGGGGCAAGGAAGCGGCGCAGTAGGCCATGGGTGGTCAGTTCTAGGTCAGGGGTGCGAAGCCTGAGGCGCGACGGTGGGTAGGGATCAGCGGCGGATCTGGGCGGTTTTGGGTATGGGGCGTCGCGGTTGCTTGAGAGGAAGGAGGAGAGGACGTCGGGGAGATGGCGGCTCAGCAACTCGAGGAGGAGGTGGCGCGAACGTCGAGGCGGCGGTGGGAGGGCGTGGCGGCGATGGTAATCGCCTGGAGCACAGGCGACGAGGGTTTTTTTTTTCTTTTCTTTTCTTTTCTTCTGAAAACCGATTTGAAAAATAAGAGGGGGGGCCAGCGTAATAGGGGGAGAAGGATTATTTTATATTTTTATTTATTTATTTATTTATTTATTTTTCACATAAAGCAACTTTTTCTATCGACCTCGAAACAAGGCCCACCGCCTGTCGTCCATAGCGTTTCACCCCCATTCCGAACACAATGGGATATGTATCGTAGGTTGATTTGATCGTTTCGATCAGTTTCCGTTAAATTTACATTTAAATCACTTTATTGAATTTTAAACGTACATTTCAAATTACCGGGGTCACATACGAACTTTAAAAATTCCTGAAAAATATTTTCTAGCTTCGTATTGACAATACGGTCCTAACAAAACTAGTTTCGCCGAATTCTGAGACCGTTGGAAAAATGGCCAATTTCCAGTTGATTAAAATCAACTGAAACTGGTCAAACGCGTTTTCCTTTGCCACGCTCACATATTGATTCGAAAAATTATGAAATTTAAAACCTAGAAATAACTTGACATCACGGATCCAACAAAAGTGGTTTCGTCGAAATCCGAGGTCGTTTGCAAAATTCCCATTTTTTAAGGACCTGAATTCGATAGCGACTATTCAGAATTTTCAACTGGACATATCTATTGATTCCCGCTATGAAATCTCGATTTTTCGGATTCATTGGAAAGATATCATCAATTAGATCCTAATGTTTTTGGTTTCACTAAAATTCGGATTGTTTTGCACCCGGTACATTCAATTGAAGTTTGAAATCGAATTATCAAACTACCGCGCCATTTTCAATTCTATTTATAATTATATATAAATATTATATATTCTAACGACGACGTATATAATATATACGTCGAATTCTATTCAAAATAAATTTCTCGTTGATTTTATTTAAAATAATCTATTTTAAATATTCAAAATTCGCTAAAATTGCCAAAATAAAAATTTTAAACTGGCCCAGATTTTCGGGTTATTACATATAAAGATTTCGCCCTTTCAAAAATAAAGTTTTCGCCTTTATAAAAATAAAGTTTTCTCCTTTATAAAAATAAAGTTTTCGAAAAATCATATTTTTTATTTTCCTACACATATAAAGATGATATTTTTAATATTTTACCTATATAAAAATTATATTTTTAATTCTTCTATATAGTAAAGATTATATTTTTAATACTTCTATATCATATAAAAATTTCGCCTTTTTCTATATAAAGATTTCGCCTTTCACTAGTTGAAATCTATTCTTTGATAAAAATTATTCCTTTTCTATTTAAAAAAATAAATAAACAACAACAAAAAAAAATACTGATTTTTTTTCTTGCTATAATAAAAAAACTGATTTTCCTTGTGTATAAAAATCGTACTCAATTCATGGACAAAAATCGTACTTTAAAAATCGGAAAACTTACAGTATCAAATTTCGGAGAAGTGGCTTTGTTGCCGTCGTCTGAAAGGGGGGGCTGCTCTCGGCGCTCAGGCGGGGGGGGGGGGGGGGGGGGGGGGGCGAGGGTCTACAGGCGGTGGGGGTTCCGGCGCCGGGCCTGGTGATGGCGGCTGAGGCTGTTGAAGAGGGGTTAGGGCTTGGGGAAATCGCGAGTTTGGGGATTCGAAGGGAGGGGGGGCTCGCCGGTCGAGAAGGAGGAGGGGGGTCTCGATGGACGGCGTCGACTAGGGCAGGGGGGCGACGACGTGGGTGCGGTTCTGGGTGTAATCGGGTTTTTTTTTCTGAAATGAGGAGAGAGAAGGGGAAAGAGGGGGGTAAGGGATATATATTTTTTAATATTTAATTATTTTTATTTTCAAAAAGCAACTTTTAATTTCGACCTCGAAATCGAACCCACCGCCTGTCGTCCATAGCTAATTACCCCCATTCCGAACACAATGGGATATGTATCGCAAGCTGATTTGATCGTTTGAATCTGTTTCCGTTGAATTTACATTTAAATCACTACATTGAATTTTAAACGTACATTTCAATTTATTGGGGTCACATACTAACTAGAAAAATTCCAGAAAAATATTTTCTAGCTTCGTATTGACGGTACGGTCCTAACAAAGCTGGTTTCGTCGAATTCTGAGAACGTTGGAAAAATGGCCATTTTCCAGTCGATTAAATTCAACTGAAATGGTCAAAACGCGTTTTCCTTTGCCACGCTCACATATTGATTTGAAAAATTATGAAATTTGGAATGTAGCAATAATTTGACACTGCGGATCCAACAAAAGTGGTTTCGTCGAAATCCGAGGTCATTTGCAAAATTTCCATTTTTAAGGGCCTGAATTCCATAGCGACTATTCAGAATTTTCAACTGGACATATCTTTTGATTCCCGCTATGAAATTTCGATTTGTCGGATTCGTTGGAAAGATATCATCAAATAGATCCTAATATTTTTGGTTTCACTAAAATCCGGATTGTTTTGCACCCGGTATGTTCAATTGAAGTTTGAAATCGAATTATCGAACTACCGCGCCATTTTCCATTCTATTAATAATTATATATAATTATTATATTCTAACGACGACGTATATAATATATATGTTGAATCCTACTCAAAATAAATTTTCCCGTCGATATTATTTAAAATAATCTATTTTAAATGTTCAAAATTCGCTAAAATTGCCAAAATAAAATTTTCAAACTGGCCCAGATTTTCGGGTTATTACAATAAAAATCGAATAGAAAAATAATATAACTATCCTATATATATTCCACTATTTTTCCAAACCCTAGCCTAAATTTTCTCCAGTCAAAACTTACGCCGCCGCCGAAAGAAAACTTCAACAGTGAAAACCGAATTTCCAAAATCAAAATAAATTCCCAGAAAAATCTATAAATTGAAATAGCTGTATATTCGAAGTTCTCTTGGTTTGCTCATCACATCCGTATGGGTTTTACCTGGTTCGATCATGGTTTGGGTTCGCACCTGTATAACGTGCGTGAGTCCTAAGACCTAGGGTTGGGATTTGTGGAATTTTGGAGCTTCGATTGGCGAAAGGAGTATTGAATTTGGATTTGTCGTTGTGTTTACCACCTGTGTACAAAATATGGGAGGATTCGGTTACGGTTTTGGTCGATGTTGGTCGGCACAGTGCCTTCGAAGTGTTCTTGTCATGATTCGTAGGGAGGGTTGGTGTAGCGTGTTGAGTTGTCGAGGTTAAGGAGAAGATGAAGATGAGGAGGGTGGTGTAACCAATTTGTTATTTCGTGAATCGTGGATGGATATAAGTTGAAGCTCGAATTCGAAAATGGCTTACGATTGAGGAGCGGGCTGAAGCTCCAGGAAGAAGAGAGAACACTATTCAAAATAGATGCGGGTTGGAGTGTTAAGTGGGTCGGTTGTGAGGATGGGTGAGGCCCAATAGCTCTTCTTTATAATTAAACTGTTTTAATTTAAGTCAAAGCTTGTGAATTGAATATCTTGCTCGTACATTATCAGAATTCAGCAAAACAAGATCCGTTGGGATCGTATGGACCGTGGCTACACGATGGAACTGACTGGGAGTGAATTAGAGATCGTTACAATTTATAGCAAAATAAATTGTCTGATCTGAATCAACAACAATTTATCGTCACTTAATGATGAACTGCCAATGTGAGTAAATCTCACTAATTCTGATCAATTTATATTATTATAAATATAATCTAGTAACGATAAATGATAATTGATTGTTGTGTGTTGATTGGTTGGTTGAATTGCTGATGTAGTGATTGAAATTATAGATAACGATATATATATATATATAAATCATTAATCAAATGTTGATTCTGTTTATCAGAATGTTTCACATCGAAGTGAAATCGATGTTATAATATTGTTTAACATCTGTGGATGCAGGGAAACAGGTCGGAGGAATCCAACTAGATTCCTCAACATTTATTTTACTGTTTTTCATATATTGTAATATATGATGTGATATATAATATGTTGTTGATTATGTGTGTTTGAATTATAACAATCATTGTTATTTGGTATTTTAAATACCATATATAATACTGGAATTTAAATGGGAATTTTCAATGTGTATGTTGAAAATAAAATATATTTATATAAAATCAAATGATTATATAAAAAGGAATTTCAAAGTGGATATTGAATAGAAAAGGAATTATCCGTAAAACAAATATAAAGGAAATATTTATATGAAATGAATAGAATTGTATAAAGGAAATATTTATATGAAATAAATAAAATTGTATAAAGGAAATATTTATGAAATGAATAGAATTATATAAAAGGCTTTGTATAGAATAAATAGAATTATCTAAAGGTGATTATAAATGGGATTATAAGTGTTAGAAGAATAAAAGGAGATTTTATATGAATAATTCTTCAAATAGAAGTATAAATAGAAATTGGATTTGGGATATTGTTTTAAATACGAAATCAAACTGTTTTTTATTGCGAAGAAGAAATATTATTTACATTTAATGTGAACAAAGGATTTAAGTAAATATTTTTCTAATAAAATATTTATAAAGGAAATAGGGTTTGAAATAGGAATTTAAATTGGAATTAAAGGAATTAGAAACTGACTGGAGATTAGTTAAGTTGAATAGCTGTCCGGGTATTGATCTGATGTCGGTTTCGGCCTTCGGGGTTAATACGTAGGGGGCGTTCTCTTACTAGTTTACAGTTAGAGATTGATATATGTGAGAAGATAGTGATGCGTGAATCAGAAATGGAAACGTTTTCCACTGATTAATAACGTATATTTTCTAAATTTAGAAAACAAGGAATGTTAAATATATGGAAACGAGAAATGGGGAAATGAATAAATGTTGATTGATGATTGATCGATAGAATTTCCGTCTAGAAATAATATCGTTGTTTGCACACATGTTTTTCTTTGATAGTTAAACCACCGACTATCAAAGTTTTTGACCATTTTTCCGTCGTCAATACAGAGAGACCGGGATCAGATATATTATCTGAAAACCACTCCATATGTCATTAGCGTTACGAATCAAATATGATTAAGATAATTGAAGACGGAGTTATGCAAGGGCTGTCCTATTTACAGAATAGTACCTTTGGTTTGTCCAGTCCCAGGACAACCAGTATGGATGAATGTCTCTGGTAGATCGTGTAAGTTGATCGTTTCAAATGTATTTACGTTGGTGGCGGAGGAATTCGTTCCTCTTAGATTATACCAGTGGTATTTTTGGGGAAATCAATTTGTGATTTGACAGTATGACGATGTGGCATTCAAAGTAAATGAAGGAGTGATCTGTTAAAAGATACGTTATGACCTCAAGCCTCATCAACTGGGAAATGACAGAAATCGGGCAGGCAGCATGGCTAAGTGAGTCGCACCCAAGTTGGGTATATTGTCACCATCTAGAGAATATTCATATATGTTACTTCTTTCAATTCTATATCTCCCGGGAACGGTTAAGTTGGTATACCAACCGTAAGGTGATAATATATTCGGAACATTCAAGCGAAATGAATGGCCGTCACGTGTGGCCGAGTTACAAGATGTTCTTGTTGAACTCCAGTGTATCGCTTCTAGAGTACACTGATCAGAAGGTGGATCCATACCTCGTCATGGTTGGATTCCATTCCCCAATAAGAGCCCACGGTATCTTGTATATGTAGAACGTGAGAAGAAAACGTTTCTGCTAGATTTCTATTTACTTGATCTAGACAATATTATTATATCAGACATGTATCCTTTTGAAAGAATGTTTTGGGTTATCGTAGGGTAAAAATCATCCGTGTTTATGTGTTGATCGGTCTTACAATTATAATTTCTTTAGAAAGGATTTTGAAAGTTAAATCAATGATTTGAGTTTACTCACACCAGTCACTTGACTGACCCAGAGTTTATTTTGTTTTGTTTTCCCTAAACTCTTGGGTGCCCAATTTTGTACAGGTAGTCAAGTAATCGGGATGTTACAGATATTTGAAGAGCTGGAGCAGGAGGCTTCATGATTATATAGCTATTGTTATTTCCGCTGTGTTGTAAGTATTATACTCTAATAATGGTATTGTATACAGATATTGTTTATTTCAAAGTTATGTTATGAAATATATTTATTCGTTCTGCTGTGAGATTCGTGTTTACTCTGATGTTGTGATGTTCTTCTTCTTCTTCTATTCTAAGTTTCTACCTTATCTATTCTCACCCTCTAATTTCTTTCGTTAACTATCCGGTATTTCCGATGCTTGATAGTCGACATTGGGTTATATGTTGATTACTCTGGATCGCGAAAACCCGGTTCATTACACCCTGTAAGCCTCGAGCGAATAGCGGCAGTGCTCCGATCTTCCTCCTTGAATAACCCTCAATCCACACCACAAAATCAAGTGCTTCTGCTGGAGATTTTATAGACCTCCTCTCGATCTCCAAATCCATACCGATTTTGCCACCTATCGTCGTGTATCCGCCGAGATCTTACGCCCCAAAGCCGCTGTCTTCCCACCGTCGTTGTACCCTCGTTTGAGCACCGAACTGCACCGCTCCCAGGCGTCGGGCGCGCCTCTGCAGGCCCTTCGACGTGGCCAGAACCGATCGTCTTCAAACATCCTGATTTTGCGCAAACTTGCAACCTAGTTTCGAAGATTTGAAGTGGATGGCGGGCTGAAAACTTGGGGGAAGAAGAAGGTGTTTATAAATAATTAATTGAATTATTTATTTTCTTTAAAATGTTACCGACCTTCGTAAAATCATATCTTCGTCATACGATAACGAAATTCGATGAAACATGAAACATTGGGACCATAACTTCGAGATCTACATTTTTGAAGGGACCGCAGAATTTTTGGAGCCTTCTACAATTTTTGAAGAAATTAAAAGCAAAGTGAAATTTCTGAATCCGAATGAAACGACCCGAAAATCGCCCTTGCGGGAAATCGCCGGATACGCTTACTTTGGGCTACAACACATCAGAACAACAACAGACTTTTATAAACATCATAACAATGTTACATCAGAGTACAGAATATCAGAGTATATTGAATAAAATTACAGCAGAGGATAAATTACAATATTTCAATACATTGCAGCGAAAATAAAATAACTAAGGCAGCGGAAGACAACTATGCTCTGGACATAGCTTTAGGCTTCAATCCAAAATCCTGCTCGAGATAAGAACCTGTAGACAAACTACTCGACTTCCCGTGTGGAAAGAGGGCACATGAGTTTGTAAAGGTGGAAACAAACAACGGGTCAGTCATGGGACTGGTGTGAGAATTCTTAACTAATTTCACTAATAACAATAAGACAAATCCAAGGACCATGCCGCTAATGCGGAACGGGTTTACTCCAATTGATTGTCGTGCATAAATTAAAGTAAATCGTTAAACAACGCAATGCTTTTTGGAAAAATGAAACCATCATAAGACCCAAGTCCCATCAGACAATGCAACGCAAACCGAGGGATAGGGTTTTACCTTATAATGGTCAAAAATGCTTGATACGATAAAAAACGAAATTGATATTATTATTAGTGTGTATATGTTCCAAAAACATTTCAAAGTAAATGTGTAACGACACGGATTTTTCCCGGACCTAATCGATCGCAAAATCGACCAAGACCGTTCAAAACTCGCATACGTTAACTTTGGGAATACAATTCATTAGAACAATAACAGCGGACTTTTATTACATTACATATAATGTTACATCAGAGTACAGAATATCAGAGTACATCAATTAAAGGAATGATACAGCGGAAGTTAAATTACAATACATAAATACAATACACAGCGGAAGACTATAAATGCTCTGGACACAGCTTTAAGCTTCAATCCAGGATCCTGCTAAAAGAATAGATATCTGCAAAACAAGCTACTCGACTGCCCGTGTGGAAAAAAATGGGCACCCGAGTTTGCCAGTGAAACAAACTACAGGTCAGTCATGGGACTGATATGAGAAATCTTAACTAAACTAATCTATTGATAAGGCTAATCACAGGACCACGCCGCTAACGCGGAACGGGTTTACTCCATTGGATTGCCAGTGCATAAAATAAATTAAAACGTTAAAACAACGCCATGCTTTTTAGAAAAATGAAACCATTATAAGACCCAAGTCCCATCACACAATGCAACGCAAACCAGAGGATAGGGTTTTACCTTATAATGGTCAAGAGATGCTTGATACGATAAAACGGGTTTAATACTAGTGTGTATATGTTCTAATAAAAACATTTCAATCATAATGTATAAATCATAGACGGCATGGGTACCATATATCATGTCGCCATACTAGTTCTACAATCAAAACCGCAAGGTCGTATCGGAAATTGGATTTCCATCATGAGTCGAGGCTAGGGGCAATCTCCTCTCCGATTCGAGACACTCTAGCAAATGCCTCAGGATCCCCCGCAGTGAACCCTTGGATCTTCAGGGCCGGTCCCCGCCTATCGGCAGTGGATTAGTTATGCCTGAACACACGCTTCTCGGTTACTTTGAACCTATAGTATGACCACCAACGGCCTATAAAACACGAGATACCTCAAAATCCATCATCCACATAAGTAAAATGTCAGCGCTGGTAGGTCCCTGACATCACTCTAGCTAGAAAGAAATGTGTGCACTCCCTGCAGTCCGTATCCCGTTTTTGACTCATACCGGGGTGTGAGGCTCGCGAAGTCACGCTATACACAAAGCTACGCCTAAACAGACCGTGCTTTGATCATCGACCACAAGGCCTGCTTTTCAACAAAAGTGTAACGACCACGAGATTTTCGACTCCGAAAATCGACACAAAACCCAGCGTCGACTGTTCAGACATCGAAAATACCGAATCATTAATAGAAAGAAATTAGAGGGTGAGATAGAAAAGATAGAACTAATAGAATAGAAGAAGAAGAAGAACACAACATAGCATAATCAAAGTAAACACGAATCTCACAGCGGAACGAATAAAATATATTATATAACATAAGCTTTGAAATACAAATCTGTTTTGTACATATATACATACCAACATCAGAGTACAACATAACATTTGATACAGCGGAAATAACTCTAAAATAACTAGCGGTGAAGCCTCCTGCTTCCAGCTCCTTTAAGGGTATCTGTAAAAACCTGAAACACTTGACTGCCCGTACAAATTTGGGCACCCAAGAGTTTAGGAAAAACAAAACAAAACAAACTCTGGGTCAGTCATGGGACTGGTGTGAGTAAACTCCAACCATATGGTTTAACTTCAAGGATCTTTCGAAAGAAAAGGATAATAGTAAGACCAGTCCACACATAAATACGGATGGTTTTTACCTTACTATAACCCAAACCATTTTTGATATCAAAATCCAGTGATATTATAATAATGTCTAATCAAATAAATAACCAAATAGTAGAACGCTTGCATCTCACGCTCTACATATATAGTATAAAAATCAAAACCCGTAGGGCGCTTATTGGAGATTGGATTCCAACTATGACAAGGTATGGGACCACCTTCCGATGATGTATCTCTAGAGGCGAATACACCTGGGTTCAACAAGAACGTCTTGCAACCCGGCCCACACATGACCGACCACTCATTTCGCTTGAGTGTATCGAATGTATATCACCAACGGTTGGGCTCAAACCACCGTTCCCGAATGGGCAGAATCGATAGAATAAGAAACAAAAGGAATTTCTCTAGATAGGTGATTATACACCCTAATGGGTGCGACCCACATAGCCATGCTGCCTGCCCGATTTTTGTCATTTCCCGGTTGTGAGGCTTGAGGCTACGTCTATCTTTTAGAACATCTGGCCACCATACACTTTGAATGCCACATCGTCAAACCCGTCAAATCACTAGTTGATCTTTCCAAAAATATTACGGGCATAAAAGCTAAGAGAAACGAATTTCTCCGCCACCAGACGTAATACCTTGAAAAGATCGTCTTATGTGATCGTTTGGAATACTCTGTCAGATATTCGTCCATACAAGTTGTCCTCGGACTGGACAAACATAGCAGCTCTATGAATTTCACTCCGTCTTCGATTATCTTCAGCATAATCTAATTCGCAACGCATATGCCTATACGGAGTGGTTCTCGGATATTAAATCCAACCGGTCTCTCCGTATTGACAACGATGGTAAAAATCTTTGATAGCCGGTGTTTTAACTATCAAAGGAAAAATAAACATCCATCAAACAACCATCAAACAATTTCACACTCACTGGCCCTTTTCTAATATCTTATACTGAATTCATTCTCTTAGTGAATTCTATATATATCGTTATATCGATTTCTATTATCAAAATTCCTTAAAAATATTCTAACTCCTTAAATTTCCGGAAAAATTCGCCATAACCTCCCCTGCACCGGGAGCATCGGGAAAATCCCCAAACCGCCACACAGGCCTCTCCATTCAAAAAGAAAATAAAAAAGCCAAGCGGCTTGCCGATTCGGCGCATAAAACCTCATATGGAAATTGAAACGTGTACCTTTCTGTCGAGCACTTAATATAAAATCTTCATCCACTTCATATTCTCCATCCCATACCTGTTTGACATATATACGTCCATTTCCAATTCGTTTCAATCAATTTGATTCGCTTACGATTCGCTTACCATTCGCTAATTAAATTTTCTAATTAGCTTTTTGGTTTCATATACTTTTAATTTGAACGTATCACGTTCAAATATATTTGTATTTGCTTATAGACAAATCAAACTCAACTCCTTGCTCACTTTCCAATTCTAATTCCCTTTTTCATACCTTGATTCAATTTACAATTCTGTTTACTTAAACAAAAGTTAGGTTCGACCAACCATATTAACAATTTCTTTTGAAACTCGTTAACTTCATCCGATAATTAAAATCTGATTTTTTCTTCGTTTCAAAAATCAATTCATTTACTCGATTTGAGTTCGTATTTATTGGATAACTCAAAATCGGATTTTTCCTAAAAAGATACGGATTTTATTCACTTAAAATCCTCTAAATTTATTAAATAAACCATTATGGTTTAAAAATGATTCTGGCGCTGTTTTTCTGAAAATTTGATTTTGACATAACTCAAAATCTATACGATGAAATCAAGATTTTTCTCTTCCTTTAGAAAACTATCGTTCAATCGGTCCTGGCATTTCTTGTTTCATCAAATTCTGACTTATATTGAGTTCTAATACTCAATTGAAGTTCGAATCGCCAATTTACGAACTACTGCGCCGTGGCGAGTTCGTTTTAATTAAATTAAATATAAACGTTTAAAAACTTCGTTTATAATTAAATTCCAACTCCATTCTTAATATTTAAAAAATAAATTAAGTCTATTTTCCAAATCTAACTTCACAAATTCGAATTATCCATATTCGTCGATTATTCTATCCCATATTCATAACTCGGTTATGAATTTATTCAAACTCAAATCACATTATATTAGATTTCTATTATTTGGAAATAAATTGGTATATAAACCAAACGTCTTTATCCAACTTCAAATTTCGAAGATTAAACAAACTTCAAGATAAACTCATTTCGATATCCCTTTACCATTACAAACTAATATCATCTCTTGACAATAGTGAAGTCGTTCAAGTTGGGGTATTTTATTTACCTCTCAGACCTTGGTCGACGACGTTCTTATCTTGAGACGAATAAAAGCTTGTAATATCAAAACTTGATTTAAATCTCACATTCGATCCCATTTCTTTCATTTGGAAATTTATTTCCAAATTACTCGACGACAATTACTTCGTCACCTATATAACCCTTGTATATAAATTTACTTCTTCATTTGATTTCATCGTCTCCTTTTGAAACGATTTCAAGTTATAAATCTCCTTTTAAATTCCAAGTTGAATTCAAATACCCAAATCATCCCATGATGATTTTCCCTTTCTATTTATAAACATCGTTTATAAATTTTACTTCTTGTTTTAACCATTTAAAACAAGCTTGTATTTCATATTCCATTTGAAATTCAAATTTCCACTTTGAAAGATAAATTTCCTGCTTTATATCCCTTACTTGAAATTAAAGTTTAATATTATCAAATGATAATATATTTTTCCTTGATAAACAGTGTCTATAATTCCAGCAACTGGTTTTTAATTTAAAAACAAGTTAAATTTTCTCAATTTATTCGAAATACCATTTCTATTTCGAAAAGTAAAATTCCCCTTTTCTGAAAACAATTTTCACTTGTAAATTGGAAATAGTCGAATTCTAAAACAAACCAGATGGACTTATTTCAATTCAAATTATATTCCGAATGTCGGGATAAATTTGATCATTTCCTTCTTGAACCTATTCAAAGTCACTTTTTAAATTTCATCAAAAATTAAACAAATCCAATATTAGTTATTTTTCTTTATTTAAACATATCGTTTAGAATTTCACTTCTTGTCCTAAGTATTAAGCCACATTTCAATTCAAATTACATTTGAAATCTAATTTCCACTTCGGAAAACAAATCATACTTGAATTTATTATTTATAAAGTACCAAATGATGATTTTCACATTCATTTAAAACATCGTTTATAAACTATACTTCTTGTTTTAAATATTAACACAAGTTCTATTTCAAACTCCCTTTGAAATTTCATTTCTACTTTGTGCGGATAAACTTCCTTTCAAAATCACACTTGAATTTACATTTCACCCGACGATAACAATCTTTTTCTTTTCGTCACTTATAACCATCATTTATACATTCCACTTGTTTTATATTTCTTATTTCAAATCTTATTTGAGATCAAATTCCCACCCTGTAAAAAAACAAATTTTCCTTTTTAAATTCAAACTTGAATTTAAAAATCTAATATTGAATGATAATTTCCCTTTCCATTCAGAACATTGTTATCAATTTAACTACTTACTTTTATTATTAAAAGCAAGTTAATTTTTCTAAATCCATTTGACATTCCATTTTTATCTCGAAAAGTAAACTTTTCTTTTTAAATTCAAATATCCCTTTTTGATATTTTTAAATATAGATATTTGGGCCAGTGATATTTAAATATCCAAATAACCAAACCATTAGTCCAATTCAACACATCACATACATGTAAGTATGTAAACAATAATAAATAAATTTGAGGAATCCAGTTGGATTCCTCCAACCTGTTTTCCCTGCATCCACAGATGTTAGTCACATAAATAATACCAATCCTGCTTCAGGGCAGGATATCGCGGTATAAAAAGGGGATCCACTTATGTACGTGGGCGTAGTGTCATCCGCTAATGATACTGCGGGCATCCGCTAATAGTGTTGCGGGAACTATCCAATAGCCACAATAATTCAACAATTCATTCATGCACCCAAGCAACCAACAAATTTATTTTTAACGATAAAAATAAATTTTAAATATAAAACTGTGAGTGAGATTTACTCACCTTGATTTTTATTTTCTGAACATCCCGTAAATTCCGGAAATGTTGCGTCTTACGAATCAACTTGAATAGTCTGCAACCGAATATATTTGCTCCTACGATAATTTAATTTTATTAATCGATTAAGTTTTGTTGACTTAATTTAGCTTACTGAAATAAACAAATTAATTTAAAATTTATTAAACATGTACCGTATTGCCTCTATAATCCATCAGCCCTAAAAGTTCTGCTCCATCCTCTACCGCATTCCGTCAAACACCACTGTCTTGTTGCCGAACTCTAAACCAATACACTTGAACTTCCAGTCACTTTCATTGTTCCAAGACCTTATGAAACATTTTAGGTGCTTCCAAGTCCTGCCTTTTACTTCCATTATCTCACACTGATTCCAAACCATCTTCATTGTCACCACTATTTTGCACTGCCTTCATCCATTACATGCCATAGCCAAGCCTCAACCCATCAGCGTTCAAAGCCACTGCCTTAAACCTCCTCAAATCTAACAACCCATTTTGACACTATTGAGCATTCCATCCCCAAAACTCACTGAACTAACTACTGTCGATCACCCAATTTACCAAAAATCTGACCATGCTACCACCAATAAACTCAGCACCTCCAAAACATCACTGCCCTCAAGTCCATTGACCTCAACTTCATCTACAGACCCTTTCTTGGTCACGCATCTCCATTCCCAGACCCGAACTTCCAATCTCTCCACTGTCGTACTTCCAGATTTGTCACGTCCACCCTCAGTTGAACTCCGACCTCCCAGAACCCATCGATCAACCAAGACCCACTAACCCGACTCCAAACTAGATTGCGATACCCCCCCCCATTCACAAAACATCACCGAACCCCAAATCAACGCAATAATCCGTCCTTCCAATTTCAGACCCGTACACCCTTATTCCCACTGTCGAACTCCACTAAATACCGTACTGTTGCCACCCAAATCACCATCATCAAGTTCGACTTCACCGTCGACTTCAACAACATCGCCCCCCTTCAGATGCGAATTCAAACTTGATTTCTCTTTTTATTTATTTATTTATTGTTTCGATGGAATGATTTCTGGAAGAAAGAAGAGAAAGAACGTGAATGGGCTTTGTTTAATTTGAGATGAGGACAATACGAAGTGGTAGGCTGATTTATAGGGGCGAACTGGAAACAATTTGTACAATGCCATTAAATGGATGTTTTACTGAAACACCCCACCTCCGTTAGGGTCACTCTCAAAGGGAATGCCCTAATTTTGGTGGAGGTTTATAAGTACAAGTCACAGATATACAAGACAGATATAGGAACACATATTTGTAAACAGCGGAAGAACAACAACTTTTTTTTTTTATTTCATAAAGTCAAATACGTGTTACAACAACATCCTTTCCAAAAACATAACATAACACTTTCATAATCTGTCTTGAGTACATTATTAAAGAAGCATAAATAAAACATAGATAAACTGCAAAAGCCCCAGAGTGGATTGTCCAAAGCCATAGTTCAAAACAGGAAAGTCCAAGCAATACATTTCTCTACTTCAGCTGGATGTCAAGGTTGATCAAGCTGCTGTGTTCCCCCCCTGAGGACCTTGGGGGGGGGGGAACGGAAGAAAGAAGACGAAAGAAAAATAGAGTCAGACATAAAGCCTGAGTAAGTCTAGTACTATTTTGTCTATGAATAAAGAACTGGGTATGATAAGTATAAACAAGAAGTGGGCAAGCACAGTAAACTTGGTTAAGTTGTCTAGGGTCGAATATACTATCGTACCCCATGTTAATCTCTGAACCCATATAAACTAGTTTCCAATTTGCACCCCATAATCAGGGTGATGTGATCCATTCAATGATGATCGGCTCCTACTCGCATAGTTACATGTGTCTTACGGCCCCCGATGTCTGTAGTTACCTATGCTGGTCCCACCATGGGGTGTATCAAGTCCCATAGTGGCAACCCGACACAACCTTAGAGTGCACAGGTATGCTACTGGTGTCCAGTGCCTTATTTTTCTGCGCCGGAGTGTGTGCACGCCCGCACTCCGTTAGAACCTACACTGCTACACCACCGCCGTCGATTTGACCTCTTACAATCAGCCCAGTAATCGTGCCCCACCCTGCCTAGTTTCAGGGTATCCTCATACACCTTTTAGGGTTACTGCTGAAAAGGGTCCCCCGTTACTAGGTTTTCTATCTTTAGCCAACATGCTAAGTTGGTTAAGTGTTTCCTACCTAACCCCCACCAGTCCGTTTAGTTTAGCATGTTCCATTTTGATTAAGTCTTCAGTTTACTTAATCCTATCAATCCTGACTCAGCCTTAATTGTCTTATTAAGGCCCTGACCTCTCACATTAGACAGGTATTGTTGTGGTTGCCTGTTGCCGGTTGGTTCCGGGCAGTCTTACGCCACAACTCAGTCTAACCTCGGGTCCTTATTGGGCTCCATGTTTAACCTCCCACATTGGATAGGTATTGTTGTGACTACTGGACAGCCGGGTGGTTCCGGGCAGGTTTACATCACAACTCAATCCAACCTCGGGTTAAACACATCGTATGTTCTACATTTTACATATTTTGTCATTCTTCTTTATTTCTTATATGTAAATATTTGCGGCCCATTATTAAGTTAATGGTGTAAAGGTTACACCAATCATGGGCCCAACCCATACTTGAACTTGGGCCCTTCTATTTTATATTTTCATTCATTAATTAATTTTTACCCAACGTTATTTTCCCCCGTTTTACACGTCCGTTTATACATATATTGGGCTTAGCCTTTTAAAGCCCAATTTAGCCATGCGAAAAGGGGAGGCTTATGGCGTGATTACATACACAAAAAGGGGAAGGTGAGCGCATGAACTTGCAATACGACGTTGGAAATAAAATAGAAATTGGTGTACATGTATAGTGGTAACATAGGTGACATGAATCAAAGCATGTGAACTTGCATAGGTTTAACTACAACATGAACCTATATTCTTATTTAGGCATAATGTCAAACATAAGCATGTCATAAATATTTCTAGCATAAGCATAGCATAATGGCAAACATAAGCATGGCATAAATACTTTTAGCATAATCATGGCATAATGTCAAACATAAGCATGGCATAAGTAAAGTTAAATTTGTTCATGGCATAAACATAAACAAGTCATGTTCATAAGGTTTCTACATGTTTACAAAGGGGATACTTTGTTACTAACACAGAAGCATAGATCAACTTAATTATGGTTTAAGTCTAATCACATAACGATGGTATAAACATACTTATGCATAAATATTCCTAAACATGGTGTTTGCTTTAAAACTTGCAAAAAGGGATTTTTGAGTCTAACCTAGTCATGTCTCACATATGTCATCATATAATTCTTGTAAACAAGATAGACTTAATCATGGATTTCAATTATGCCAAATATCATTCATAGCCTAGCCATATTCATAAGTTTGCAAAAGCATGACTTAATACATGGATTATGGTGTCAAAATTCCAACATAGTTTCTTATGAACTATAACAACCAAACTTGTTTCAATTACTTGCAAAATGATTTATGCACAAAAACATACATCATGATGGCATAATAACAAAGCCCCAAACTTGCATGAATTTCAATCAACTACATACATGTAGCTTCAACATAAATTGCATAATTTGCGCAATATTCCAAACGTATACTTGCATAGAACTACCGCATGTAGTTCTTTATAACGAATAACATAATTTTGCACAAATATGAACTACTTTATTATCCCAATTCAAGCATACAAACCAACACAGTTGTTTATTCATACCAAAGTAATACTCTACTTACAATGGTTGCGGCGAATTCTCTAATTAAGAGATATGATTCTTTTGTTGAATTGATTGGCTTTAGGTTGCTTGAATTGCTTTAGGCTTTAGAACTTTCTTCCTAATTCTCTCTCTAGTTGGCGGCTACTCTTAGTCGTTCCTCAGCAACATGGCGGCTATGTTCTTAATTTGAATGAATAGATTAGGGTTTAGTCTAGGGTTGTTTATATAGAGGTTAGGAACTGATTAGAACCCTTGATGTTGCTTGGATTGATCATAGCCATTCATTAGATAGAGAGACCAATTAGAACCCGCCACCTAGCCCTAATGACAAAGCAGACCACAGAAATTCGACCAAACACAGACCTGGCCAGCCAGGTTGACTGGGCTCGACCAGGTCGACACCCCTGTCGACAGGGCTGTCGACAGCCCTGTCGACATGGGTAGCCCAGGTCGACAGCCCAGTCGACCTGGGTGGCCTAGGCGGGTGTTTATCTGCCCTGGCCCACTGGGCCCGATTTTTAATTATTTTATTCTGTTTGAATTTTAAATTTAATTCAAAACTTCCGAAGGCCATATCTTCTTCATACGGACTCCGTTTTTCGAAAACTCGGACTCTATTTCGCGTATTTTTCCGAGACGAACGCAATGGCGTATCCCGTTTCCCTTAGTTCTTTGATTTCAAATTAATTATATTTTAATTTGTTAACTACACAGTTATAGAATTTTCGGGGTGTTACATTCTCCCCCACTTAAAAGGATTTCGTCCCCGAAATCTTCAAGTTAGGAGGAATGTATATCCTAACATCCAATCATCCATCTACTCATCCATCAAACACGGGCATCCATTGTCCTTAAAAGATTTCTAATGCTTCATGATCATATGCGAAGTGTGTGTGTACATGTACTTATCTAATGCAAAATCAGGCGGCCTACTGATTCAGTTGACCTCCTTAATGCGAGTTATGTAAGTGCCATGAATCCATTATGTATGCAAATTTTCCTATTCTTGATTCTACATGAGTGCACAATCATTCAATACAAATGCAACATCCATATGACAACACATTAATGTTCAACCATATACGAATGCAAACATATATGCATATGCAATATGAAGTGACTGAGCCGATCTAGAACCTAGATTGTGTGTGTATATGCAACCACGAGCAACCACTAGCAATCACTTGCAACCACTTGCAACCATCATCCATAACATGTTTCAACTACATGTTTCCATCCAAAAAGATTCTATCTAAAAGATACGGTCGAGGAAATATACCTAAAAAGATAGATAAAAGCGCAACTTAAGGAAAATGAAAGATCAAGGATGTACCCTCGAACAGAAAAGGGTAGGCTGTACGGATTTTAGCTTCAGTCTCCCAAGTCGCGTCTCCCTCGGTGTCGCTCCACTGGACTTTGAAGAGCTTGACTTCGCGGTTGCGTAGCTTCTTCACTTCCGTTCCTAATATGTGGGTTGGAACTTTTCTTATGGTTGCTTCGCGTTCCACTTCGGCTTCTTCGAGGATATTTGGCTCTACCACTTCAGCGGACTCATGAAGACATTTTCGGAGATGTGAAACGTGAAAAACGTTGTGGACTCCAGCCAACTTCTCGGGTAGCTCTAATCTATAGGCCATTTTCCCAATTTTCTCGATAATAGGGAATGGCCCTACGAACCTTGGTGCTAGCTTTCCTGTGGTTCCAAAACGAACAACGTTTCTTAGCGGTGATACCTTGAGAAAAACTCTGTCTCCAACTTCGAATTCAAGTTCGGTCCTTCTCTTGTCGGCGTAGGACTTTTGTCTGTCTTGGGCCGTCTTCATCCTTCTTCGTATTAAGTCTACTTTCTCTGAGGTCTCTCGGATCATATCTGGTCCAAGTATGAGCTTATCCGTGGACTCCCACCAACAAGTGGGCGATCGGCACGGTCTTCCATATAAAGCTTCGAAGGGCGCCATTCCGATGGTTGCTTGATAGCTGTTGTTGTAGGCAAATTCCACCAAAGGAAGGTGGTCTTCCCATGTCCCTCCGAAGTCAAGGACGCGTAGCCTTAAGAGGTCTTCCAAAACTCTGTTCACTCTCTCTGTTTGGCCATCGGTTTGGGGATGATAGGCTGTGCTCAAGCATAACTGCGTTCCTACTGCTTCTTGCAGACTCCTCCAAAACTCACTGGTGAAGATGGGGTCTCGGTCACTAACGATGCTAGACGGTATTCCATGGAGTCGAACGATTTCCTTGAGGTAAAGTGATGCTAGGGATGAGGCAGTTCTTTTACTTTTGACAGGGAAAAAGTGGGCGCTTTTAGTAAGCCTATCCACTATTACCCAAATGCTAGTGTTGCCTCTCCTAGACCTAGGCAGCCCATCGATGAAGTCCATTGAGATGCTATCCCACTTCCACTGCGGGACCTCCAGAGGATGTAGCAGTCCGCCAGGCTTTTTCTGTTCTGCCTTAACCTGTTGGCACACCATACACTTAGAAACGAACTCTGCCACGTCCTTTTTCATGCCGTTCCAAAAGAAAGTCCTTTTTATATCTTTGTACATTTTATCTCCGCCTGGGTGTATCGTCATCTTGGAGTGATGTGCTTCCTCTAGAACCTTCTTTACTAAATCTTTCGTCTGTGGGACGCATAGTCTTCCGTCTCGCATTAGCAACCCCTTATCGTCGATGGAGTATCGGTTGAGGTGACTTGAAGTCTCACCCCTAATTAGCCTATCAATTATTTCCACAAGCTGAGGGTCTTCGCGTTGTGCTGCCCCTACCGAATCCACCAAAGTTGGGCGCACTTCGAGAGATGCTAGCAAGCCCGGTACGAAATCGGAGGAAGGCCTAAAGTCGAAGCTGGCTATAAACTCTAGGCTTTGTCTTTCAACAAACAACGGGCTTAGGGTCAATTTCTTTCGGCTCAACGCGTCTGCCACTACGTTGCCTTTGCCCGGAGTGTAGGAGATTTCGAAATCGTACGAGGCAAGAAACTCCATCCATCTTTGTTGCCTCAAGTTAAGATCCTTTTGCGAGAAAAGATATTTCAACGATTTATGGTCAGTGTAAAGTTCGAACTTCTCACCTAGGAGATAGTGTCGCCAAGACTTGAGTGCAAAGACGATGGTGGCTAACTCAAGATCGTGGGTTGGGTAGTTCTTTTCGTGCACCTTCAACTGCCTCCCGCCATAAGCTACTACCCTTCCTTCTTGCATTAAGACGGCGCCTAGCCCTGTCCCACATGCATCCGTATAAACAGTGAACATCTTGCTCCCATCCGGCAGCGTCAAAACTGGGGCTGTTGTGAGAGCCCTTTTTAGTCGTTGGAAAGCAAACTCGCAATCCAAGTCCCAATTAAACACTAGATTCTTCTTAGTCAATTTCGTGAGCGGAGCTGAGATTTTCGCAAAATCCCTTATAAATTTTCGATAGAAACCTGCTAGTCCTAGAAAGCTTCGGACCTCAGTTGCATTCCTTGGTGTCTTCCAGTCCTGTACCGCCACTACTTTAGCAGGGTCCACTGCTAACCCTTGTTTGGATACTATGTGCCCAAGGAACCTCACCTCTTCTCTCCAAAAGTGGCATTTGGAGAACTTGGCTTTTAGTTGATGGACTCGCAAAGTTTCCATGATTGCCCTTAAGTGCTGAGCATGTTCCTCTTCACTCTTTGAGAAGATAAGGATATCGTCTACGAAGACCACTACGAATTTGTTGAGGAAATCTCTAAATACCCTACTCATTAGGTCCACGAAGTAAGCAGGTGCATTTGTCAAGCCGAAAGGCATGACAAGCCATTCAAAGAAACCATCTGGGGTTCTGAATGCCGTTTTATCAATGCTATCTTCAGCCACCCTTAGCTGATGAAAACCGGTTGCTAAATCGAGTTGGGAGAAAACAGACGCTCCTACAAGCTGGTCAAATAAATCGTCAATTCTAGGGAGAGGGTGCCTATTCTTTTTCGTTAGCTTGTTGAGCTCCCTATAGTCAACACATAGACGGAGTGAACCATCCGCCTTTGTAGCGAACACCACCGGAGCGCCCCATTCTGAAATGCTTCTCCTAATGAACCCCTTTTCTAGAAGCTCTTTAATCTGTTTACTGAGCTCTTTCCTTTCTCGTGGAGCCATATGTCTAACGGGCAACGCAACGGGCTTTGCATTATCTACAAGATATATGCGGAAGTCTATTTCCCGCTTCGGAGGCAAGCCCTTCACCTCTTCGAAGACATCCGGATATTCCCGGACTACTCTAACTGATTGCAAATTTTCAACAGAGGCATCTAGCGATTCAAGATAACTAAGCATAACCGCATACGAGGGATTACAAGAAATTTCCAAAGTATTACCGAGTCGGGTTAGGAGCCTAACAACCCTTTTCTCACAATCAAGGATGGCCCCATTACTGGATAGCCAATCCATACCCAAAATCAAACCATACCCCGAAAAGCCCAAAACAAAGGCACTACATTGAAATTCTACACTTAGAATAGAAATTTTCAATCCCACACAGATCATAGACAAATGAGCTGGGCCCCCAATTGGGTTTGAAACAATTAAGGGGTCCTCTACCATACTAGTTTTTAGGTGCAGAGATTCTACTAAAGCAGACGAGATAAAGGAGTGTGACGCGCCAGAATCAAATAAAGTGCGAACGGGGTGATCATAAAGATAAACTACACTTTCTACAGAAGTATTTATACCTCGCTGTTGCAGAGGTGGCGCTTCTAGCACATGGACCTGTGCCCCTGGGGTGGATCCAGCCCTCTGCCCCTGTCCTCGTTTCTTTGGGCAGTCCTTAGCCCTATGGCCCGTCTCACCGCAAGAAAAGCACCCACCATTCTCCTTGGCCTTCTTTTTCCGGCAGTACTTTACTAAGTGCCCCACTTTGCCACAGAAATTGCACTTCCTCTTCTCTTTGTTGCCTTTCCCGCCTTTCTTTAAGTCTGTCTTCTTGGGCTGCAAACCCTCTTTCTTCTTGCCCTTATCCTCTTCACTCAGCAATGCCATTTGCACCAATCTTTCATACGTGGCTCCCATGGGTATATGGGTCATGGCCAGACTGTGTAATGGCTCATTCAACCCTTTGACGAAACGGAGAGCCTTCTTGTGCGGGGTATTGACTAGGTCAAGCCCAAACCTAGCCAGCTCATCGAACTGATTCACATACTCTCTGACCGTCTTATCCCCTTGCTTAAGAAATAAGAATTTCTCTAACTGCAAACTTCTTTCTGCATCTGAGAGAAATTTAGTCTCAAACCTTGCCCTAAAGTCCTCCCATGTCTCCACTGGTCTTTCAGCGTTAGTGACTTCCCACCAGTAGGAAGCCTCACCCTTCAATAGCCACACTGCCAACTGTAATTTTTGTCTATCTTCTACCTCAAAGATGATGAATAGGTCCTCCGTTTCTTTCAGCCAATTTCTAACTGCTACGAAGGACTCAGTTCCATGGAAATCCCTTCCTCCCATAGCTTTAAAATCTTTGCATATCTTAGCGAATGTGCTTCCCCGAGGAGGAGGTGGAGGAAAAGGTGCTGCTGCAGCTGGATGATTTCCTTCCGCTGGGGGAGGAGGAATGGTAGGACCTGGCTGAGTGGCCCTTGCTTCTAAGAACCGTCTAAACCAACCAGGTATTGGCACCCCTTCCGGCAAGTTAAGTTCTTGGGACATGCTGAAACAAAAAGGATAGATTCAAAACGAAGGATAAGAGATAGTACCGATGGCTTTGGGGAGTGGACTTTGCCTTTTTAAAATAAAATAATATTTTTCTTTTGAAAATGCTTCTTTAAATTTCCTTTTTGAAAATAATTTTTCAAAACTTTTTATCTTATCTGGTAAACCTGGCTCTGATACCAAGTGAAACACCCCACCTCCGTTAGGGTCACTCTCAAAGGGAATGCCCTAATTTTGGTGGAGGTTTATAAGTACAAGTCACAGATATACAAGACAGATATAAGAACACATATTTGTAAACAGCGGAAGAACAACAACTTTTTTTTTATTTCATAAAGTCAAATACGTGTTACAACAACATCCTTTCCAAAAACATAACATAACACTTTCATAATCTGTCTTGAGTACATTATTAAAGAAGCATAAATAAAACATAGATAAACTGCAAAAGCCCCAGAGTGGATTGTCCAAAGCCATAGTTCAAAACAGGAAAGTCCAAGCAATACATTTCTCTACTTCAGCTGGATGTCAAGGCTGATCAAGCTGCTGTGTTCTCTCCCTGAGGACCTGGGGGGGGGGGGAAACGGAAGAAAGAAGACGAAAGAAAAATAGAGTCAGACATAAAGCCTGAGTAAGTCTAGTACTATTTTGTCTATGAATAAAGAACTGGGTATGATAAGTATAAACAAGAAGTGGGCAAGCACAGTAAACTTGGTTAAGTTGTCTAGGGTCGAATATACTATCGTACCCCATGTTAATCTCTGAACCCATATAAACTAGTTTCCAATTTGCACCCCATAATCAGGGTGATGTGATCCATTCAATGATGATCGGCTCCTACTCGCATAGTTACATGTGTCTTACGGCCCCCGATGTCTGTAGTTACCTATGCTGGTCCCACCATGGGGTGTATCAAGTCCCATATTGGCAACCCGACACAACCTTAGAGTGCACAGGTATGCTACTGGTGTCCAGTGCCTTATTTTTCTGCGCCGGAGTGTGTGCACGCCCGCACTCCGTTAGAACCTACACTGCTACACCACCGCCGTCGATTTGACCTCTTACAATCAGCCCAGTAATCGTGCCCCACTCTGCCTAGTTTCAGGGTATCCTGATACACCTTTTAGGGTTACTGCTGAAAAGGGTCCCCCGTTACTAGGTTTTCTATCTCTAGCCAACATGCTAAGTTGGTTAAGTGTTTCCTACCTAACCCCCACCAGTCCGTTTAGTTTAGCATGTTCCATTTTGATTAAGTCTTTAGTTTACTTAATCCTATCAATCCTGACTCAGCCTTAATTGTCTTATTAAGGCCCTGACCTCTCACATTAGACAGGTATTGTTGTGGCTGCCTGTTGCCGGTTGGTTCCGGGCAGTCTTACGCCACAACTCAGTCTAACCTCGGGTCCTTATTGGGCTCCATGTTTAACCTCCCACATTGGATAGGTATTGTTGTGACTACTGGACAGCCGGGCGGTTCCGGGCAGGTTTACATCACAACTCAATCCAACCTCGGGTTAAACACATCGTATGTTCTACATTTTACATATTTTGTCATTCTTCTTTATTTCTTATATGTAAATATTTGCGGCCCATTATTAAGTTAATGGTGTAAAGGTTACACCAATCATGGGCCCAACCCATACTTGAACTTGGGCCCTTCTATTTTATATTTTCATTCATTAATTAATTTTTACCCAACGTTATTTTCCCCCGTTTTACACGTCCGTTTATATATATATTGGGCTTAGCCTTTTAAAGCCCAATTTAGCCATGCGAAAAGGGGAGGCTTATGGCGTGATTACATACACAAAAAGGGGAAGGTGAGCGCATGAACTTGCAATACGACGTTGGAAATAAAATAGAAATTGGTGTACTTGTATAGTGGTAACATAGGTGACATGAATCAAAGCATGTGAACTTGCATAGGTTTAACTACAACATGAACCTATATTTTTATTTAGGCATAATGTCAAACATAAGCATGTCATAAATATTTCTAGCATAAGCATAGCATAATGGCAAACATAAGCATGGCATAAATACTTTTAGCATAATCATGGCATAATGTCAAACATAAGCATGGCATAAGTAAAGTTAAATTTGTTCATGGCATAAACATAAACAAGTCATGTTCATAAGGTTTCTACATGTTTACAAAGGGGATACTTTGTTACTAACACAGAAGCATAGATCAACTTAATTATGGTTTAAGTTTAATCACATAACGATGGTATAAACATACTTATGCATAAATATTCCTAAACATGGTGTTTGCTTTAAAACTTGCAAAAAGGGATTTTTGAGTCTAACCTAGCCATGTCTCACATATGTCATCATATAATTCTTGTAAACAAGATAGACTTAATCATGGATTTCAATTATGCCAAATATCATTCATAGCCTAGCCATATTCATAAGTTTGCAAAAGAATGACTTAATACATGGATTATGGTGTCAAAATTCCAACATAGTTTCTTATGAACTATAACAACCAAACTTGTTTCAATTACTTGCAAAATGATTTATGCACAAAAACATACATCATGATGGCATAATAACAAAGCCCCAAACTTGCATGAATTTCAATCAACTACATACATGTAGCTTCAACATAAATTGCATAATTTGCGCAATATTCCAAACGTATACTTGCATAGAACTACCGCATGTAGTTCTTTATAACGAATAACATAATTTTGCACAAATATGAACTACTTTATTATCCCAATTCAAGCATACAAACCAACACAGTTGTTTATTCATACCAAAGTAATACTCTACTTACAATGGTTGCGGCGAATTCTCTAATTAAGAGATATGATTCTTTTGTTGAATTGATTGGCTTTAGGTTGCTTGAATTGCTTTAGGCTTTAGAACTTTCTTCCTAATTCTCTCTCTAGTTGGCGGCTACTCTTAGTCGTTCCTCAGCAACATGGCGGCTATGTTCTTAATTTGAATGAATAGATTAGGGTTTAGTCTAGGGTTGTTTATATAGAGGTTAGGAACTGATTAGAACCCTTGATGTTGCTTGGATTGATCATAGCCATTCATTAGATAGAGAGACCAATTAGAACCCGCCACCTAGCCCTAATGACAAAGCAGACCACAGAAATTCGACCAAACACAGACCTGGCCAGCCAGGTTGACTGGGCTCGACCAGGTCGACACCCCTGTCGACAGGGCTGTCGACAGCCCTGTCGACATGGGTAGCCCAGGTCGACAGCCCAGTCGACCTGGGTGGCCTAGGCGGGTGTTTATCTGCCCTGGCCCACTGGGCCCGATTTTTAATTATTTTATTCTGTTTGAATTTTAAATTTAATTCAAAACTTCCGAAGGCCATATCTTCTTCATACAGACTCCGTTTTTCGAAAACTCGGACTCTATTTCGCGTATTTTTCCGAGACGAACGCAATGGCGTATCCCGTTTCCCTTAGTTATTTGATTTCAAATTAATTATATTTTAATTTGTTAACTACACAGTTATAGAATTTTCGGGGTGTTACATTCTCCCCCACTTAAAAGGATTTCGTCCCCGAAATCTTCAAGTTAGGAGGAATGTATATCCTAACATCCAATCATCCATCTACTCATCCATCAAACACGGGCATCCATTGTCCTTAAAAGATTTCTAATGCTTCATGATCATATGCGAAGTGTGTGTGTACATGTACTTATCTAATGCAAAATCAGGCGGCCTACTGATTCAGTTGACCTCCTTAATGCGAGTTATGTAAGTGCCATGAATCCATTATGTATGCAAATTTTCCTATTCTTGATTCTACATGAGTGCACAATCATTCAATACAAATGCAACATCCATATGACAACACATTAATGTTCAACCATATACGAATGCAAACATATATGCATATGCAATATGAAGTGACTGAGCCGATCTAGAACCTAGATTGTGTGTGTATATGCAACATCCCGTTTCCCTTAGTTCTTTGATTTCAAATTAATTATATTTTAATTTGTTAACTACACAGTTATAGAATTTTCGGGGTGTTACATTTACTTTGTATAGAAGCTGGGAAGCAGAAGTTGGTGCTCGAGAACTTAGGTCGGCGTAGGTGAAAGAAAAACATGTCGGCTGATGTTTATACTGAAAGGATTTTGATTAGATTTGTTTTTAATAAAATAACACAAATGTCTCGTGTCCCTTAACTTGTAAATCCCGAATCCCTATTTATTTATAACGACCGACGCCTCCATGTTATACCGCTGTTTTGAACTCAACGAATTCGATTTTTAAATTTTATTTTGAACGGAATAACCATACTAAATTGATATAATTCAATTTGAACAGCATCCTGATAATAAATGATTTTTATTATTGTTTATATTCAAATGAAATTTATATATATCTATAGCATTGTTTTTTATTTAATTATAACTGCGAATTCAGCTATTATCATTTCGTATTACGATAATTCAATATCTTCGATGTTAACTTGATAATTTCATATTAAAAATCCATTTATATTTATAATACAACATTCAAAATAATTTAAATATTCAATATAAAACTGATTAAAAATCCAGGATGTTACATTCCTTCCACCTTAAAAGAATTTCGTCCCCGAAATTACTAAGGCAGAATAAATGCTACAGATCCATTAATTTTTCAAAAGGCCACTTTGTTATAACTCAATATTTCATATTATATGCATTCGACTTTGTTCAAATTGATTCAAATCAATTTATTTACTTCGATTCATTTAACTGGCTTCCTTCATTTCAATTTATTTAACTTGCTTAAGTTAAATTCTGATTTCAGAATTCAAATTCCTGGGTTTTTATTTCAAATCCTTTTGAAATCATATAGATATGTTTATAATCATCATAAATTCAAAACACTTGAATTTTCCCAAACAACTTGTTTTCTGAAATAAATTTTCATTGGGAATCCCACTAAGGTAGCAATCCATCATTTAGAAACTCGAAAATGAACACTGATGGTGCTGCAGTCATCATCAGAATTATTTTCCAGCTACTGAAGTGAGTTTAGTGCTTTATCACTTTCAAAAGCCATTCAAATCGATTTTATTCAAAATCTTCCCAAAACAGGTCTATATTATCTAAATGTACTTCGGAATAATATTTTCCAAACACCCGGGATTTTAAATTCCAATCCTTGTTTCAATTCAATTTTATTTCATCTCATTTGTATTCACAATTTTATTTGGTTATCCATAACCTTTTCAATTCCTATAATCACCTTTGATGATAATAATAGCAACCAACTCATCTATATATAAATAATTCTAGAAAATTATTTATCTTTTATATCAAAATATCCTTTTGGGTAAAATTATTTCATTTACCCACTTTAAAACAATATTATGTCGATTCTTTTGTTCAAGTGTTTAGAAACTCCTATCGACGTCGTGGCGTCCCACGATTCGACCAGAATTCATAAACCACTCAACAGACAAGCCAACACAATATAAAACAATTTTTATATCAACATAGAAATATGCTCTCTCATATATACACTCAACTCATTCTGGGGTACTACTGACCCTACCTTTAATGAGTAAACCCCCACCAAAGCCTAGGTGTTCGCTAAACCTAAGCTCTGATACCACTGTAACGACCACGAGATTTTCGACTCCGAAAATCGACACAAAACCCAGCGTCGACTGTTCAGACATCGAAAATACTGAATCATTAATAGAAAGAAATTAGAGGGTGAGATAGAAAAGATAGAACTAATAGAATAGAAGAAGAAGAAGAAGAAGAACACAACGGAGCATAATCAAAGTAAACACGAATCTCACAGCGGAACGAATAAAATATATTATATAACATAAGCTTTGAAATACAAATCTGTTTTGTACATATATACATACCAACATCAGAGTACAACATAACATTTGATACAGCGGAAATAACTCTAAAATAACTAGCAGTGAAGCCTCCTGCTTCCACCTCCTTTAAGGGTATCTGTAAAAGCCTGAAACACTTGACTGCCCGTACAAATTTGGGCACCCAAGAGTTTAGGAAAAACAAAACAAAACAAACTCTGGGTCAGTCATGGGACTGGTGTGAGTAAACTCCAACCATATGGTTTAACTTCAAGGATCTTTCGAAAGAAAAGGATAATAGTAAGACCAGTCCACACATAAATACGGTTGCTTTTTACCTTACTATAACCCAAACCATTTTTGATATCAAAATCCAGTGATATTATAATAATGTCTAATCAAATAAATAACCAAATAGTAGAACGCTTGCATCTCACGCTCTACATATATAGTATAAAAATCAAAACCCGCAGGGCGCTTATTGGAGATTGGATTCCAACTATGACAAGGTATGGGACCACCTTCCGATGATGTATCTCTAGAGGCGAATACACCTGGGTTCAACAAGAACGTCTTGCAACCCGGCCCACACATGACCGACCACTCATTTCGCTTGAGTGTATCGAATGTATATCACCAACGGTTGGGCTCAAACCACCGTTCCCGAATGGGCAGAATCGATAGAATAAGAAACAAAAGGAATTTCTCTAGGTAGGTGATTATACACCCTAATGGGTGCGACCCACATAGCCATGCTGCCTGCCCGATTTTTGTCATTTCCCGGTTGTGAGGCTTGAGGCTACGTCTATCTTTTAGAACATCTAGCCACCATACACTTTGAATGCCACATCGTCAAACCCGTCAAATCACTAGTTGATCTTTCCAAAAATATTACGGGTATAAAAGCTAAGAGAAACGAATTTCTCCGCCACCAGACGTAATGCCTTGAAAAGATCGTCTTATGTGATCGTTAGGAATACTCTGTCAGACATTCGTCCATACAAGTTGTCCTGGGACTGGACAAACATAACAGCTCTTTGAATTTCACTCCGTCTTCGATTATCTTCAGCATAATCTAATTCGCAATGCATATGCCTATACGGAGTGGTTCTCGGATATTAAATCCAACCGGTCTCTCCGTATTGACAACGATGGTAAAAATCTTTGATAGCCGGTGTTTTAACTATCAAAGGAAAAATAAACATCCATCAAACAGCCATCAAACAATTTCACACTCACTGGCCCTTTTCTAATATCTTATACTGAATTCATTCTCTTAATGAATTCTATATATATCGTTATATCGATTTCTATTATCAAAATTCCTTAAAAATATTCTAACTCCTTAAATTTCCGGAAAAATTCGCCATAACCTCCCCTGCACCGGGAGCATCGGGAAAATCCCCAAACCGCCACACAGGCCTCTCCATTCAAAAAGAAAATCAAAAAGCCAAGCGGCTTGCCGATTCGGCGCATAAAACCTCATATGGAAATTGAAACGTGTACCTTTCTGTCGAGCACTTAATATAAAATCTTCATCCACTTCATATTCTCCATCCCATACCTGTTTGACATATATACGTCCATTTCCAATTCGTTTCAATCAATTTGATTCGCTTACGATTCGCTTACCATTCGCTAATTAAATTTTCTAATTAGCTTTTTGGTTTCATATACTTTTAATTTGAACGTATCACGTTCAAATATATTTGTATTTGCTTATAGACAAATCAAACTCAACTCCTTGCTCACTTTCCAATTCTAATTCCCTTTTTCATACCTTGATTCAATTTACAATTCTGTTTACTTAAACAAAAGTTAGGTTCGACCAACCATATTAACAATTTCTTTTGAAACTCGTTAACTTCATCCGATAATTAAAATCTGATTTTTTCTTCGTTTCAAAAATCAATTCATTTACTCGATTTGAGTTCGTATTTATTGGATAACTCAAAATCGGATTTTTCCTAAAAAGATACGGATTTTATTCACTTAAAATCCTCTAAATTTATTAAATAAACCATTATGGTTTAAAAATGATTCTGGCGCTGTTTTTCTGAAAATTTGATTTTGACATAACTCAAAATCTATACGATGAAATCAAGATTTTTCTCTTCCTTTAGAAAACTATCGTTCAATCGGTCCTGGCATTTCTTGTTTCATCAAATTTTGACTTATGTTGAGTTCTATATACTCAATTGAAGTTCGAATCGCCAATTTACGAACTACCGCGCCGTGGCGAGTTCGTTTTAATTAAATTAAATATAAACGTTTAAAAACTTCGTTTATAATTAAATTCCAACTCCATTCTTAATATTTAAAAAATAAATTAAGTCTATTTTCCAAATCTAACTTCACAAATTCGAATTATCCATATTCGTCGATTATTCTATCCCATATTCATAACTCGGTTATAAATTTATTCAAACTCAAATCACATTATATTAGATTTCTATTATTTGGAAATAAATTGGTATATAAACCAAACGTCTTTATCCAACTTCAAATTTCGAAGATTAAACAAACTTCAAGATAAACTCATTTCGATATCCCTTTACCATTACAAACTAATATCATCTCTTGACAATAGTGAAGTCGTTCAAGTTGGGGTATTTTATTTACCTCTCAGACCTTGATCGACGACGTTCTTATCTTGAGATGAATAAGAGCTTGTAATATCAAAACTTGATTTAAATCTCACATTCGATCCCATTTCTTTCATTTGGAAATTTATTTCCAAATTACTCGACGACAATTACTTCGTCACCTATATAACCCTTATGTATAAATTTACTTCTTCATTTGATTTCATCGTCTCCTTTTGAAACGATTTCAAGTTATAAATCTCCTTTTAAATTCCAAGTTGAATTCAAATACCCAAATCATCCCATGATGATTTTCCCTTTCTATTTATAAACATCGTTTATAAATTTTACTTCTTGTTTTAACCATTTAAAAAAAGCTTGTATTTCATATTCCATTTGAAATTCAAATTTCCACTTTGAAAGATAAATTTCCTGCTTTATATCCCTTACTTGAAATTAAAGTTTAATATTATCAAATGATAATATATTTTTCCTTGATAAACAGTGTCTATAATTCCAGCAATTGGTTTTTAATTTAAAAACAAGTTAAATTTTCTCAATTTATTCGAAATACCATTTCTATTTCGAAAAGTAAAATTCCCCTTTTCTGAAAACAATTTTCACTTGTAAATTGGACATAGTCGAATTCTAAAACAAACCAGATGGACTTATTTCAATTCAAATTATATTCCGAATGTCGGGATAAATTTGATCGTTTCCTTCTTGAACCTATTCAAAGTCACTTTTTAATTTCATCAAAAATTAAACAAATCCAATATTAGTTATTTTTCTTTATTTAAACATATCGTTTAGAATTTCACTTCTTGTCCTAAGTATTAAGCCACATTTCAATTCAAATTACATTTGAAATCTAATTTCCACATCGGAAAACAAATCATACTTGAATTTAGAATTTATAAAGTACCAAATGATGATTTTCAGATTCATTTAAAACATCGTTTATAAACTATACTTCTTGTTTTAAATATTAACACAAGTTCTATTTCAAACTCCCTTTGAAATTTCATTTCTACTTTGTGCGGATAAACTTCCTTTCAAAATCACGCTTGAATTTACATTTCACCCGACGATAACAATCTTTTTCTTTTCTTCACTTATAACCATCATTTATACATTCCACTTGTTTTATATTTCTTATTTCAAATCTTATTTGAGATCAAATTCCCATCCTGTAAAAAAACAAATTTTCCTTTTTAAATTCAAACTTGAATTTAAAAATCTAATATTGAATGATAATTTCCCTTTCCATTCAGAACATTGTTATCAATTTAACTACTTACTTTTATTATTAAAAGCAAGTTAATTTTTCTAAATCCATTTGACATTCCATTTTTATCTCGAAAAGTAAACTTTTCTGTTTAAATTCAAATATCCCTTTTTGATATTTTTAAATATAGATATTTGGGCCAGTGATATTTAAATATCCAAATAACCAAACCATTAGTCCAATTCAACACATCACATACATGTAAGTATGTAAACAATAATAAATAAATTTGAGGAATCCAGTTGGATTCCTCCAACCTGTTTTCCCTGCATCCACAGATGTTAGTCACATAAATAATACCAATCCTGCTTCAGGGCAGGATATCGCGGTATAAAAAGGGGATCCACTTATGTACGTGGGCGTAGTGTCATCCGCTAATGATACTGCGGGCATCTGCTAATAGTGTTGCGGGAACTATCCAATAGCCACAATAATTCAACAATTCATTCATGCACCCAAGCAACCAACAAATTTATTTTTAACGATAAAAATAAATTTTAAATATAAAACTGTGAGTGAGATTTACTCACCTTGATTTTTATTTTCTGAACATCCCGTAAATTCCGGAAATGTTGCGTCTTACGAATCAACTTGAATAGTCTGCAACCGAATATATTTGCTCCTACGATAATTTAATTTTATTAATCGATTAAGTTTTGTTGACTTAATTTAGCTTACTGAAATAAACAAATTAATTTAAAATTTATTAAACATGTACCATATTGCCTCTATAATCCATCAGCCCTAAAAGTTCTGCTCCATCCTCTACCGCATTCCGTCAAACACCACTGTCTTGTTGCCGAACTCTAAACCAATACACTTGAACTTCCAGTCACTTTCATTGTTCCAAGACCTTATGAAACATTTTAGGTGCTTCCAAGTCCTGCCTTTTACTTCCATTATCTCACACTGATTCCAAACCATCTTCATTGTCACCACTATTTTGCACTGCCTTCATCCATTACATGCCATAGCCAAGCCTCAACCCATCAGCGTTCAAAGCCACTGCCTTAAACCTCCTCAAATCTAACAACCCATTTTGACACTATTGAGCATTCCATCCCCAAAACTCACTGAACTAACTACTGTCGATCACCCAATTTACCAAAAATCTGACCATGCTGCCACCAATAAACTCAGCACCTCCAAAACATCACTGCCCTCAAGTCCATTGACCTCAACTTCATCTACAGACCCTTTCTTGGTCACGCATCTCCATTCCTAGACCCGAACTTCCAATCTCTCCACTATCGTACTTCCAGATTTGTCACGTCCACCCTCAGTTGAACTCTGACCTCCCAGAACCCATCGATCAACCAAGACCCACTAACCCGACTCCAAACTAGATTGCGATACCCCCCCCCCATTCACAGAACATCACCGAACCCCAAATCAACGCAATAATCCGTCCTTCCAATTTCAGACCCGTACACCCTTATTCCCACTGTCGAACTCCACTAAATACCGTACTGTTGCCACCCAAATCACCATCATCAAGTTCGACTTCACCGTCGACTTCAACAACATCGCCCCCCTTCAGATGCGAATTCAAACTTGATTTCTCTTTTTATTTATTTATTTATTGTTTCGATGGAATGATTTCTGGAAGAAAGAAGAGAAAGAACGTGAATGGGCTTTGTTTAATTTGAGATGAGGACAATACGAAGTGGTAGGCTGATTTATAGGGGCGAACTGGAAACAATTTGTACAATGCCATTAAATGGATGTTTTACTTTGTATAGAAGCTGGGAAGCAGAAGTTGGTGCTCGAGAACTTAGGTCGGCGTAGGTGAAAGAAAAACATGTCGGCTGATGTTTATACTGAAAGGATTTTGATTAGATTTGTTTTTAATAAAATAACACAAATGTCTCGTGTCCCTTAACTTGTAAATCCCGAATCCCTATTTAGTTATAACGACCGACGCCTCCATGTTATACCGCTGTTTTGAACCCAACGAATTCGATTTTTAAATTTTAGTTTGAACGGAATAACCATACTAAATTGATATAATTCAATTTGAACGGCATCCTGATAATAAATGATTTTTATTATCGTTTATATTCAAATGAAATTTATATATATCTATAGCATTGTTTTTTATTTAATTATAACTGCGAATTCAGCTATTATCATTTCGTATTACGATAATTCAATATCTTCGATGTTAACTTGATAATTTCATATTAAAAATCCATTTATATTTATAATACAACATTCAAAATAATTTAAATATTCAATATAAAACTGATTAAAAATCCAGGATGTGACAAAAAGCCTTGATTCATGCATCTTGGCATGCCACATTGTCAATCCATACCACACCATTGATTTCTACCAATATATAACCTCTAAGCTCGTACGTCTCAGAGAAGAGCGTTAACCACCAAACAGATATACATTAACAGAGATCAACGAACGAATGTAGTATAAAGGACTACAATGTCAGACATGCATTCCATTTATAAACTTATGCTCTGGGTCTGAGCGAAAGTCAAATCCGTACAAATCTACACTACGTCCGAATGGCCACCACTGAACCCCTTTCAAGGTAGCTACTCCTCTCATGGGTCTCAGTAGCAACACATCCATTCGATGTGAAGATCGTCGGTCTTCAATCACCGTCTTCAACTCGTCAACTTAGATCGTCGTATAATCATTTGAAATGAGATTTGAACTCGGACTTTTCAAATGATTCTCGCATATATATATAACTTGAAATCATTTCATATCATTATTGGTATTTAATAACGACCTATTTCTATTTTTATTTAAATAAAAATAGCTTAAATTAATATAACGACGCTTCGGGTCAATGGGCGACCCTGGCGCTGTTTTCAACCAAATTTGATTTACACTTATCTCGAAAACTAACCGTTGGATTTTGATGAAGTTTGTATTGTTGGAAA
The DNA here is from genome assembly GCA_030737875.1 of Allium sativum. Classification (NCBI taxonomy): domain Eukaryota; kingdom Viridiplantae; phylum Streptophyta; class Magnoliopsida; order Asparagales; family Amaryllidaceae; genus Allium; species Allium sativum. The sequence goes on along the minus strand of CM060913.1, from coordinate 174,192,806 downwards.
TATCTTCCCAAAGCGGTCCTAACGGTTCCAGTTTTGGGAAAATCCGATGGTCGGATCTTTCGGTATAACTAGATTGTCGATACGCGAACTGTCGCGCGCGTGTCGTTAAGTTTATAATTTATATTTATATATATATAAATATAAATCATTTGGCGATTTTAATTATAAAAATTTATTCTTTTTATCGCATATAAAATGACGATTAAAATATCACCTTTATTATCTTTGTTTTATTTAAACTAAATGTAAATAAATTATTCTTTTCTACCATTTGCTTTATTTACTCTAAATGTAAATAAATTATACTTCTCTATCTTCTGGTTTTATTTACCCTAAATGTAAATAAATTATTCTTTCCTATCATTTATTTATTTACCTAGATATACATAAATGTTTTCATTTTCCTTTTCTTATTTATTTACCTAAATAAATGTTTTTACTTTTCTTTTTCCTATTTATTTACCTAAATGTAAATAAATATATTCTTATCCTTTTGTTATTTATTTACCTAAATATAAATAAATGGTTTCATCTTCTTTTTCTTCCTTATTTACACTATTTGTAAATAAAGGGTTTTAATTTCTTGTTCTTATTTATTTACTTAATTCCTCTCCAATCTAATTAAAGTTTTAATTAAAACCTTATTTCGTTTTAACCTTCCAAAGTCATTATTAAATAATTAATCAAAAATTAGGAAATTACTCCCCTCGTTAATCCGGGTTAAAGAATAAATGTTATTTAAAACATAATTCACGATAAACACAAATTCAAATTTCATTGTAAATCAGTAGTTATAATAAAACCATTTTTAATTCCTTTTATTTATTTTAACATAAATAAACCATTTATTCTGATCAAAATATCATTTCTCATATTAAAACATTATTTTCAAAATATTAATTTTGAAATTTACTCTTTTAATATTCATTATAAAATGGATAATATAAGTTAATAAACTTATTCAGGTTAAAATGATGTTTCTATTCACAATGGATTAAATAATTCAATTCGTTATATTATCCATTTATGTTTTATAATGGGCCAGACTTCTCACATTAGGCCTATAACTTGTGGAAGCTGGATATGCCGGTTGGGTCCGGGCAGACTTATTCCACAGTTGGGCTTAACCTCGAGTCAAAACCCAATTTGTATTCGTGTACTTGGACCTCTCACATTAGGCCCAACATTTATGGCTGCTGGATATGCCGGTTGGTTCCGGGCAGACTTCCGCCATAAACGTGACCTAACCTCGTGTCCAAGAACAATTATAATTATAATTATTTTCTAAAAATGTTATTTTAAAATATTTCATATTTTAAAAATATTTAACTTCTGAAATATCATATTTTCCAAAGTATAACTTTACATTGAAATATTCTTTATATTGCATACAATTCTATTTCAACAACGAATGAAAAATAATAACTTTGTCCTTGTTGACAATTTCCATTTGTAAATTCTAATTCGACAAAAAAGGTTATTTTTATCCTAATGTATATTTTCTAACAAGAATGTCCTTTTTATTCTAATTTACATTTTTCTAACAAAAATTTGTCGTTTTTATTCACAATAACAAAATGTAAAATAAAAGATGTCATGTTATTGTAAACAAGTTTCTATGTTATTCAAATGACAATTAAATGGTCATTTATTTGTAATCACTTTCTATGTTATTCAAGTGACAATTAAATAGTCATTTATTTGTAATCACTTTCTATGTTATTCAAATGACAATTAAATAGTCATTTATTTGTAATCACTTTCTATGTTATTCTTTAATGACACATAAATGCACCTATATATATAAACAATTTCCTATGAATCTTAATGACACATAAAAGAGTATTTGACATATTCACATTTTTCTATGGTTTCTAATAATATAAAAAGAGCAAATCTTATTTTCATACAAATTCCAAGTTTCCTAATGACAAATAAAAAGTGAATTTTATTTGTATGTCAAATTTTAAGTTTCCAATGACAATAAAAGTAAATTTTATTTGTCAAAACAAACTCTAAGTTTCTAATCAAATCTTATCAAGTAAAAATGGTATTTTTACTTATTTACGAATTCTAATGACAAAACGACAATTTTGCATTGACATAAATGCCATAATTTATATTGTCAATTTTGATTCATATGAATGATATGCTTATATACTTATTTATGAATTCTACTTCATATGAATGATATGCTTATTTGGTCAATTTTGATTCAACATAAATGCCATAATTTATATTGTCAATTTTTAATACAGCAAAATTGACAATTTGTTTCTAATATAACATGATTTAAAATGAATGAAATTTTATATTCTAACATATCAGGATTTTTTTTTTAAATGACATGTTTTGACACAAATGAGAGCTTTTATTTTGGTTGACATGTTTTGACAAAAAGGTTATTTTTATTGCAACTAACGAGTTTTGACAAAAATGATTATTCCCAATTCGTTAACATGTTTTGACAAATAAGTGTTTGGGTTTATATAAACATGATTCTAACTAATTTACATTTCTAAATGAATGACATTCATTTATTGACAAAAACAAATCTTGACTAAGTGACATGTTTTTATCGGCAAAACACATCTTACTAATTGGCATGTTTTTATTAAAAAAACATGTTTTCTAACAGAAACGACATATTTATTCTAACATATGACATTTCCTAATAATGACCATCCCTATATTGCATATGACAATAAAAAGAAAGAACGTTTTTAATTTCAACAAATTACTAACTTTAACATAACAAATAAAAGTGTATACTTTTATTCGCATATTATTTTAATATTTAACGTCACACATAAAAACAACATTTTTATTCGCATTTAATTCTAATTTCAACAAGGCAAATAATAAAAAAAAAACAATACTTATATTCGTATACCATTTCTAATTTTAAACATGACGGATAAAAGCAATATTTTTATTTGCGCGTAATTCCTAATCTAACATGACAAAATGAATGTCGAAATCAACACAAAAACAACAAGTTTCCATCACAACATCACAGCTCTAATATCATACATACATACATCGATTTCTAATAACAATAAAATAATTAAAATTTTAATTTATTATTAAAAATAGAAATCTCACATGGATTGGTTTTCAGAAGTCGTTCGAGTTCAAAATAGCTGAATTTCCAAAGTGCTTTGTTCTGGTCGTGGACAGTCCCATCGCGTAGACCTCATCAAGACGAGTCCAACTCAAGTCGTTTCGTCAAATTTGGTTTCTTCTTCGTTGGCTCCCTGTTAAACCCGAACCCATGACCGATTTGCAAAGCTTCCACCACAAAGCATAAAATCAAAGAGAATATTCATCTGAGTTGAATGAGACTAGTTTTAGATTTTTTTTCGATGAGAGGTTCACAAGATATTGATTTTTTTTTTATCTTGAATGAGGCAGAGGCCAATGTTGTTTTTTTTTCTTTTTTCTTTTTAGGGTGAAGGCTTGATCAGAGAATAGCAAATGAGGGTAAGGTTAGAATGAGAGATTATTTGTAGGTTGGGAATTTGCTTAAAATAGATTTGTATAAGATGTATTTCTAGTCAAAGAATTCCAATGGTCAAATAAAGAAAGTATTCGAATTTTCATTTGTACATCTTTAATTCAATTTTAAGGATTAAATTATATTTGATTAAAGTTCATTAAACCGATTTATATATAAATCAAATGAATAATTAACTTTCCTACATGAGCAAATTTTCTTGTTTTGATTATTCAAATGTTTACCACAATTTATGACAAATTCAGATAACAAATTTAAAGTTAATTATTACACTAATTTTCCATGTTTGGTTTCAAACATAATTAAATCTTCATTAAGTATATAATTAATTCCACTAAATTGGTTTGATTTAATTTGTTTTCTTTTTATTCAACCAATCTTGAATTTAAAGGTATAGTTAACATTTTTGTTCATATCCTACTACATTAGTAACTTTCGTTTATCATTATTTTTAAAATTAGTCAAACATTCGATTTATTCCTTTACTTACTATTTATTTACAATATTTGATTGAATTCCCATTGTTACAAATAAACAACCGAATCATGACTATCTATACAATAAATGCACATAATTATGTTTATAACTAGTTGAAATTTCATTGCACAATCAAATGGATCTATATTATTTCCATATATTAAGATTACCAATATAAAATAAACCCCAAAATTAGTTATTCCATTTTATATTGTTAATTCAACATAAATTCCAAATTCCATTATAAATAGATTATCAAACACTGTCATTATCACATATATAGCCATTTAGAATCAATTCTAAATAATCAAGTTAAGTTCATATTTTAACAACCTATGACACAAAACATTAATTTTAATATTTATACCAACATTGTTCAAATTCACATTAAATTATTATTCAAAGTTTAAAATCGAATTCTAAAATTACCGTGCCATTTCAGGCTCGTAATATAAATTTATAAATATAAAAATTCTAACTTCGATTAAAAACAAATTTGTTTTAGTCGTTATTATTTAAAATAAATTATTTTAAATATTAAAAACCCATTAAAATTTCTAAAAATAAAATTTTTAAATTGGCCCCAAAATTCCGGGTTGTTACAATCGCCCCCACGTAAAATCTTTTCGTCCTCGAAAAGGAACGTAGCTAAAAGTTGTTTAATTAACTAACTCAATTTAAATTGGTCTCAAAATCTTTCTTAATTTCAATAATTTTATTAGTTGACTAACTTTTAAAAATATATAATCTTTACATATTCAAAAACTATATTTTCTAAGATCGGATTGTATATATAATCAAAATACGTTAATTATGAACTTATTACTCTTAACTCATTCTAGGGCATTGCTAACCCCATCTCTAACGAGTTTTCTCATTCTAGGATACTACTGATCCTATCTCTAATGAGTATTCTTATTGGATATTACTAATCCAATCTCTGATGAGTCTTTTGTTTAGTTCTAACGAGTTGTACCCCAAAGATTTTGAGCTAACCAGAGCTCTGATACCAACTGTAAAGACCCAGAAATTCCCGCTCTTTGAATCGACCATAAACCACACAGGTCTGACCCAAAGGTTGGAAAATTTCGAATACTTTAACTTTGGGAATACAATTCATTAGAACAATAATAGCAGACTTTTATTACATTACGTATAATGTTACATCAGAGTACAGAATATCAGAGTACATCAATTAAAGGAATGATACAGCGGAAGTTAAATTACAATACATAAATACAATATACAGCGGAAGACTATAAATGCTCTGGACACAGCTTTTGAAACGACCCGAACTTCCGTACACTTTGAGTCGACTAATAACAACACACGTCCAACCCAAATGACACAGAAATACAAATCATTATTAGAAAGAAGTTAGAGGATGAGAAATAGAAAGAAAGAAATATTAGAATAGAAGAAAACGAAGATCACAAGCTCACAGCGGAACGAATAAAATATATTAGATAACATAAATTTTGAAATACCAATCAGTAACTTCATATACATACCATCATCAGAGCACAACAGTTATCCCTGGAACAATTATAAACTCCTGTTTCCAGATACAACATAGTACACAGCGGAAAATATGATAGTCTATAGCTAACTGGTGAAGCCTCCTGCTTCGAGCTCCTCGAAGTGAATCTGAAAAATCCCGACTACTTGACTGCCCGTACAAATTTGGGCACCCAAGAGTTTAGGGAAAAACAAAACAAAATAAACTCTGGGTCAGTCATGGGACTGGTGTGAGTAAACTCCAACCATTAGTTTAACTTTCAAAAATCCTTTCAAAAGAAATGATAATCGTAAGACCGATCCACACATGAACATGGATGGTTTTTACCTTACGATAACCAAAAATATCTTGATATCAAATCCAGTGATATTATAATAATGTCTAAATCAAATAAATAGAATCTAGCGGAACGCTTGCATCTCACGCTCCATATATAATATTAAATCAAAAACCGCAGGGCTCTTATTGGAGATTGGGTTTCCAACATGACAAGGTATGGGACCACCTTCCGATAGTGTATCTCTAGAGACGAATACACTGGGTTCAACAAGAACATCTTGCAACCCGGCCCACACATGACCGACCACTCATTTCGCTTGAGTGTATCGAATGTATACCACCGACGGTTGGGATCAGCAACCGCCTCCCGAAAAGGGACAGCATCGATAGATTTAAGAAGCAAAAGGAATTTCTCTAGATAAGTGGTTATACATCCTAATGGGTGCGACCCACATAGCCATGCTGCTTGCCCGATTTTTGTCCAATTCCTGGTTGATGTGGCTTGAGGTTTGAATTATCTTCCAGAACATCTGGCCATCATTCACTTTGAATGCCACATCGTCAGATCCATCGGAAATCACTAATTGATTCCCACAAAAATACTCAGATTGTTAGGCTAAAGAAGTTTCCCTTCTATGCCACCAACTTCGTACGTTTGAAGGAATCAACGTACGTAACCCCCTTTGGAAATACTCTGTCAGACACTCGTCCATACAAGTTGTCCTGGGTCTGGACAAACCGAAGGCACTATCCCGTAAACAGGATAGCCCTTGCCTAACTCCGTCTTCAATTTTCTTCAGCATAAGTTTCTTCATAACGCTTACGCCAATACGGAGTGGTTTTCAGATATCAAATCTGATCCCGGTCTCTCCATATTGACAACGGAGGTATATAAAAAAAAGATAAAACTTTGATAGTCGGTGATTTAACTATCAAAGAAACATCCATACAATCAACGGTCCTATTTCCAAATGGAAATTCTATCACTCAAGCATCAAACAACACCGGGCCCTTTTTATATTAGTTCTTTATTACATTATCATTTCAAATTCCCATTTTCCACCTTTCGTGTTCTTTCAAAGCTCTATTTTCTCTCTTGATTATTGGGAAACATTTCCAATATATATAATTCCTTTATTTAGAAAATATCTTTTACTCCAGTTAGAAAACATTTCTAAATCCTTTGAATTAACTGATGTTACAAACATCGTTATTATAACTTAAATCATAAATCATTCGTTAATTAACGATATCACTAACCAACCCTTGCTATCGAGCCTTAACCATTTCTCCGTCAATAATGCAGTCAGTCAAGTTGGGGTATAATTACCTCTCAGACCTTAACTGAACGACATTCTTAACTTTGAAATAGTCAGAGCTCACAACTTTAAACCAAACATTGCTTACGCGACTCTCGGATTTGATCTACGAACACACCTTCTTTATAAAAATATTGATTATAACGGTAGCGTTATAATTGCTGTCTTCAAATGTTTGGTTTATAAAACATTGCTTTCAACAACAGCGTTAAAACCGTTGTCTAGCATTATAGAACACTTATCATAACCATAGCATTAAGATTGCTATTAAAACAGTTATTATAACGACAGCGTTAAAATTGCTATTTAGATTTACCAAGACATTTATTATAACAGCAGCGTCTAAAATTGCTGTATAGATTTACAACATCTATTATAACAACAGCGCTAAAATCGCTGTTTAGTTTTATAAAAGCATTTCTTACAAAGACAGCGTTATAATCGCTGTTTAAAATTATAAAAGCATTTCTTATAACAACAGCGTTATGATTGCTGTTTTGAGTAAAATACCGTGTGCGACGCACACGCTTCCGTTGTTCATTTTAAAAGATAGTCAAAATGTCTGGATTTAAACAATGCAGACATTTATCATTCTATTTGTCGAAACCCATAAGATAAAGAGTATATAAGGATAAAAATCCAGTTTCCACCTTCTTTACAACAAGATTTCTTCCTTGGATTTTTATTTCAAAAATCCAAAATGTTTAACACAAAACCGTCTGCTGTGTTCTTCCCTTATAAATATTTCACTTGCTAAATACTTCCTTTGAACCATTATCCACTTTAATCCTGAATATATTTCTTTTATATATAATCTTTTGATTTCGTACTTATAAATATTCTCTTAAACCCTAAATTCTATTTATAACTTCTATTCTGAGTCTTGCAAACAAATCTGATTTTTATTCCAATCGTTAAAAATCTTGTTTATGATTTGATTTATACTCTGCTAAGTTCAAATCCCATCTCAAATATTGATTTCAAATCTAATTTCCACTTTTCCATATAAATTTAAATAAAGCATTTATATTCAATTTATTCAATGATTATAAACTCGTTTAAAAACAACTTCTTCTTTTAATATACAAGTTTCTACTTTTTAATTCCATTCAAAATTCAACTTCTCTTTTGAAAATAAGTTCTCTTTTTAAACCTCAATTTCTTTTCTATATTCGAAAATCTTTTACGGTATTTAAAATAACTAAATTTCTAATGTCAGGGTGATTCAACATAGTACAATCCATCATCGTATACACATCACCATAAATAACAAACGGTAATATAAATGTTGAGGGATCCAGTTGGATCCCTCCAACCTGTTTCCCCTGCATCCACAGATGTTAATAACATCAATAATATTATTTCACATCAAAATGAAATATCAAAACTAATGATCAATTAATGGTGTAATCCTATCAACCAAATTTACCAACTATTCAACCAATCAACCATTTCACATTATAAAAATATTTAAAACTCGTTTATATATAAAAATATAAACGAGAGGGAGTTAGTGAGTTTACTCACCTCGTCTTGCAGTTGACGGTTCCGCTTTTGTTTCGTTTAGATCAAACAGGCGCACAATTGATTTTTCCTACCAATTCTAGTAATTCTGTTTTCCGCCATATTAATGCCACAATGTAGAAATTGTTATTTTGATTGCATCGTGATCAGTCTCATTTGGTTCCTCTAATTATTTCCGTCTCCTGATTGTACGGCTCGAGACCACTGAAAGAAACACCATTTCCACGTTTATCTTCTTCCTTGCGAACTAGTCTTCAAAACTCAACTACTCCTTTATCGAACATTTAAATGTATGTAAAACTTCCTTAGCACCATTCTCCGTTTCTGCTCTTGAGCTTTCTGGTGATGAATGTAAATCCGCATAGACATTTAAGTCATAAGGGAGTTCAAGATGCATATGAATTTGTAAGGTGTGTAAATAATCCATTTTCTCAAGAACGAAAATACTATCTCCATAGATAGCTTCCAATGCCAGTAACTCATCTTTTTTTTTGAAGCTGATCGCTGACTATAAGCAGTTCCTAGGATATCTCAACATTCTTGCTGGTTTTAAATTGGTATGACCAAAACTAAATTAGCACTAACACTCCCTTTAATCCATCATTAACTCAATGAAACCAACTAATCCCATGTTAAAGTCATGAAATTGTTATTCCAGTATTCACACAACTACCCTGTCCTCCTTCAATATTTACTCCTCACGTCCTTCCAACCTGTGGCGCAACAACAACTACAGGGACACGCGTGAACTTCCTTTTCCAGTACGTCCCTCCACTAGCCTTACACAGAACCCACCGTCCTCCATTTCACGATGACACTATATTTGAATCCACACCTCCTTCACAATAATACTGCTATGTCAACAGACCCAATGTCTCTCCCTTCATCAACAAAATTTCGAACTATCAACATAGGCCATCATTTTTCCTTCATCCCACTAAACTTCATTCACCACACTTCACCACCAGTTTCCACCAAACTCTTCCATCCCTCCAAACACATAGACCCATAACACCGTCTCTCCTTCAAACTCCAAATCCCACCGTGACAAGCTCTACTACTCACGTTAACCACCCAAAAGTATCACGTCTTCTCCAAATCACTGAAACCGCGACCCCCTTCAACCAGCATCCACCCCTCCCGCCGTCGGGATTTGATCAGGGGTCGCGCCTCCGAGCGCCTCTCCACGCTACCCGAAATCCATCAGACCTGAGCCTCCCTCGTCTCTTAATTCTTCGTTGACCCTAACAAAGAAGATGGAGTGCTGCGGTAAATAGGAGGCGGGTACTGGGTATAAGAAAGGATGGGCACACGTTTTAACACGTGAAGAAAGAAACAAACTTGCCTAGTTGCTTTCGGATCAAATAACAATGGGGGTTTGGGTTAAAATGCGAAGCTGTGGAAGAAATTGATTTTGGTTTGAGAACAACTGAAAGTACCCAGTATTTAAAAGAGATAGTGGCTTGGGAAACACGGAGTTTCAACTACTTGGGGAACACGGAGTTGAGGTATAGGGTAGGTTGGCTAGTGCAGATTACTTTGTCTCCACGGTTTAGAAATATAGGGGACACCGTACCCATTCTTTTTGAAGCTGCTGCATACAGGGTAATTAAGAGGCTTAGGCATGAAAGTGACAATACAGTGGTCGGCTATGCAGATAGGTTAGGTTACAATTTCTTTATTGTTTTGAATTTTTTTTTTATATACCTTGACAGTCACGGCTTGAATATATAAGAGAAAATATATTATTTTATATTTTAGCAAAACTTCGCGATGAAGTATCAAGTAAAACTAGCCACCGTTGACTTCTGTTTACTGATGAAAAAGCTAATCTTGGTGTAAAAAGGTATTCTGAACCCAATGTGACAAGTTTCGTCGAATTCTGACATCGTATGAAAAAATTTCCTTTATAAAACCAGAAATCAACACGCGTTTAAATTTTTCACGATCACCAGATAAATCAAAACAACTTGAAACTGCGAACACCGACAATAACTTTTCGATATGAACCCAACGGCACTAGTTTCGTCGCATTCTGAGACTGTTGCCCCGGTAGACTGTTTTTGGCACGTACCGCACTGCCCTTCTGAACACCAAATTTTCCGATTTCTAAAAATAACAAACTATATACCTACCCTGACTATATCCGACGCTACGAAATCACCGGAACTAGTTTCATGGCCTGATTCGATCGTCTGTTCAAGTTACACTCTAATATCCCTTTATTCATTTGAATTAATTTAATTGCACTGAACGAGCGTTTACGGCTACCGTGGTTACATACGACATCGGTTTGCCACGCAATTCAACACCGTACAATAATTTAACAATACGGTCCCAATGAAACTGATTTCGTCGAAAACAGAGTCCGTTTACAAAACGGCTATTCTAACGCGTATATTTTAAATAACGATTTCCACAGCGACTATTTCAAAATTTGATTTGGCCATAACTTTCTATTTATAACATGAAATCTGGAAATTTCTCTTTCATATGAAAATTATAATAAATACGGTTCCAACGTGTCTTGTTTCACAGAAATCCGACTTATATCGGATCCTGTATCCCTAGTTGAAGTTCAAAACTCTATATTACGAACTGCCACGCGATTTCGAGCTCGTTTTATAATTATATTATAAATTAACGTTCAAACTTCGTTTTTAATTAATAAATTCCAATATGTAATTCAATTAAAAATTTTAAAACAAATTTAAATATTCAGAATTCAATGGCCGAAAATCCGGGTCGTTACAGCTTTAAGCTTCAATCCAGGATCCTGCTAAAAGAATAGATATCTGCAAAACAAGCTACTCGACTGCCCGTGTGGAAAAATATGGGCACCCGAGTTTGCCAGTGAAACAAACTACAGGTCAGTCATGGGACTGGTATGAGAAATCTTAACTAAACTAATCTATTGATAAGGCTAATCACAGGACCACGCCGCTAACGCGGAACGGGTTTACTCCATTGGATTTCCGGTGCATAAAATAAAGTAAAACGTTAAAACAACGCCATGCTTTTTAGAAAAATGAAACCATTATAAGACCCAAGTCCCATCACACAATGCAACGCAAACCAGAGGATAGGGTTTTACCTTATAATGGTCAAGAGATGCTTGATACGATAAAACGGGTTTAATACTAGTGTGTATATGTTCTAATAAAAACATTTCAATCATAATGTATAAATCATAGACGGCATGGGTACCATATATCATGTCGCCATACTAGTTCTACAATCAAAACCGCAAGGTCGTATCGGAAATTGGATTTCCATCATGAGTCGAGGCTAGGGGCAATCTCCTCTCCGATTCGAGACACTCTAGCAAATGCCTCAGGATCCCCCGCAGTGAACCCTTGGATCTTCAGGGCCGGTCCCCGCCTATCGGCAGTGGATTAGTTATGCCTGAACACACACTTCCCGGTTCCTTTGAACCTATAGTATGACCACCAACGGCCTATAAAACACGAGGTACCTCAAAATCCATCATCCACATAAGTAAAATGTCAGCGCTGGTAGGTCCCTGACATCACTCTAGCTAGAAAGAAACGTGTGCACTCCCTGCAGTCCGTATCCCGTTTTTGACTCATACCGGGGTGTGAGGCTCGCGAAGTCACACTATACACAAAGCTACGCCTAATGTAACAACCCGTAAAATGCTAGCCAGTTTGAAATTTTTATTTTGGCAATTTTAGCGAATTTTGATTATTTAAAATGAATTATTTTAAATAATATCGACGAGAAATTTATTTTGAATATAATTCGACATATATATTATATACGTCGTCGTTAGAATATAAATATTTATATATAATTATAAATAGAATTGAAAATGGCGCGGTAGTTCGATAATTCGATTCCAAACTTCAATTGAATGTACCGGGTGCAAAACAATCCGGATTTTAGTGAAACCAAAAATAATGGAATCTAATAGTGAATATTTTTCTAACGAATCCGAAAAATCAAGATTTCATAACGGGAATCAAAAGATATGTCCAGTTGAAAATTCTGAATAGTCGCTATGGAATTCAGGCCCTTAAAAATGGACATTTTGCAAACGACCTCGGATTTCGACGAAACCAGTTTTGTTGGGTCCGGGATGTGAAGTTATTGCTAGGTTTAAAATTTCATAATTTTTCGAATCAATATGTGAGCGTGGCAAAGGAAAACGCGTTTGACCAGTTCTAGTTGATTTTAATCGACTGGAAATTGGCCATTTTTCAAACGGTCTCAGAATTCGACGAGATCAGTTTTGTTAGGACCGTATCGTCAATACGAAGTTAGAAAATATTTTTATAGAATTTTTCGAGTTAGTATGTGACCTCGGTAAATTGAAATGTACGTTTAAAATTCAATATAGTAATTTAAATGTAAATTCAACGGAAACTAATCGAAACGATCAAATCAGCTAGCGATACATATCCCATTGTGTTCGGAATGGGGGCAATACGCTATGGACGACAGGCGGTGGGCCTCGTTTGGAGGTCGTATGTGAAAGTCAACTTTTTTTTGCCAAATAAAATAATTAAATAATTAAAATAAAAAAATAAAAAAAATTCCCTTTATCTTCTGGACCCCCCCCCCCCCCCCCCCCGTTTACTTATTCGATCGAATGGAAAAAAAAAAAGAGATCGGAGGAAGCGCCTCCGACTGGAGGAGCTCAACGCCGCCGCCATCGTTCCCCAGACCGCCGTCCAGCCCCGCTCCGACGGTCAACCACCGCAAACCCCCACCCCCTGCCCTCCTCGACAACGACGAGACCCTCCCCCCAGATTCGAGACCGCCGCCGCCTGCATGCCACCGCGCCTGAGACACTCCCCACCTTCGACGCCGGCCTGATAGCCCCCCCCCTGTAAGTTTTTTTAACTTATTTATTTTATTTTTATTTTTTTTTAATAAAAAGGAAACTGATTTTTTTTTTTAGGATTTTAAAACCGAATTTCTAAAAAAAAGAAAGAAAGGAAAGAGCATTCGAAAACTGATTTTGAAATGGTTTTAAAAACCGATTTTATTTTTAGATTTTAAATAGCAAAAGATTTAAACTTTAAAATGGAAAAAGATTTAAGCTTTAAAAAGAGAAGGGTTTGAACTTTAAAGTTGAAAAGATCGGGTTTTTAGGATAGGAAAGATCATATTTTAAAAATAGAAAAGGCGGAATTTTTATTGGGTAGAAGAAATAAAAATATGATTTTTATCTATTGAACTTCGAAATAAAAATATGATTTTTATCTATTGAACTTCGAAATAAAAATATGATTTTTATCTATTGAACTTCGAAATAAAAATATGATTTTTATCTATTGAACTTCGAAATAAAAATATGATTTTTATCTATTGAACTTCGAAATAAAAATTCGATTTTTATATATTGAGAAGCAAAGTAAAAATTCGATTTTTATATATTGAATAGTGAAGTAAAAATTCGATTTTTACATATGTAGTGAAAGCGGACAACGAAGGCGAGTTGGCGAAGATTTCCTGCATTAGAAGTGCCGTGGAGCTAGGATAGCTATAGGTGAGAATTTCTCACCTTTCAATTTCTTTTTCTAGTTATATATATATATACTAGGATGCAGACGGTGCTTAGTAGCACCCGACACAATCGTCCACAGACCATGGACTTGTTTGTTTGGTTGCATAGATTAGTTTGATGATTTGATTTGAATTTGGTTGTTTGGTGAATATGATTGATGTGTGAATGGCGTGGGCCTTTCACTAGACCGGGGATAAGGCGAGGCCTCGTCCCGTTTCTAGTATCGTGCCGTTATGCCGCCGAAATTTTCTAAAATAAGTTAGAAAAATAAAAATATCATTTTATTGAATAAATGAATTGAATAGAAATTCATAGGTTGGAATAAAATGTTTTGTCGTTAAAAATATAATTTTTAACGTGAATGTGAATAAATAAATATTCATTTACAAACCAGACGGTTTGTTTATGTACACCTATTTAAAGGACATTGATTGGGTCGATAAATTTTACACATCGCCCAACTGCACAAATAAAATGTGCGTTTGATTGTTTGAAACCCCACACGGGTGTTGGGATGAAATTTGAAGTTCACTCATCCTGATTGATTAAATATGTCGATCGATTGATTAACAGGCTGTTATAAGCGTTAGATATCTATATTTGATGCTTATACAGTGTAGTGCACTTTGGTTGATGGTTGATTATTTTTCAATGCTATTATATGTGTGTAATGCATGAAAATCCATATAATTAACTTTATATGGTAATTGATTGGGCCTCATTCCAATTTGAAAAATAAAGAATATTATGAAATAAAAGTTCATGTGTTGACAGTACTCATCCATTGAGATTGGTCATGTGTTGAACGAAATATTTTAGTAATAAAATTTACATCTGTATCGATATAAAATAAAAGTTCATGTGTTGACAGTACTCATCCATTGAGATTGGTCATGTGTTGAACGAAATATTTTGATAATAACAACTATTTTGAAAAGAAATATTTGAAATAGAATATTTGAAAATAGAAATTTATGAAGCCATGTTGATTAGATTGACGCCATTTTGACGTGAACGATATTTATATCGATTTTATTCATTTTGAAATGAAATAAATTGAAAACGAATTCAAAATGAATTAAAAACGATTTCGAAATGAATTGAATTGAAAACGATTTCGAGATGAATTGAATTGAAAACGATTTCGAAATGAATTGAATTGAAAACGATTTCGAAATGAATTGAATTAAAAACGAATTCAAAATGAATTAAAAACGATTTCGAAATGAATTGAATTGAAAACGATTTCGAAATGAATTGAATTGAAAACGATTTCGAAATGAATTGAATTGAAAACGATTTCGAAATGAATTGAATTGAAAACGAATTCAAAATGAATTAAAAACGATTTCGAAATGAATTGAATTGAAAACGATTTCGAAATGAATTGAATTGAAAACGATTTCGAAATGAATTGAATTGAAAACGATTTCGAAATGAATTGAATTGAAAACGATTTCGAAATGAATTGAATTAAAAACGAATTCAAAATGAATTAAAAACGATTTCGAAATGAAATGAATTAAAAACGATTTCGAAATGAATTGAATTGAAAACGATTTCGAAATGAATTGAATTGAAAACGATTTCGAAATGAATTGAATTGAAAACGATTTCGAAATGAATTGACTTGAAAACGATTTCGAAATGAATTGAATTGAAAACGATTTCGAAATGAATTGAATTGAAAACGATTTCGAAATGAATTGAATTGAAAACGATTTCGAAATGAATTGAATTGAAAACGATTTCGAAATGAATTGAATTGAAAACGATTTCGAAATGAATTGAATTGAATATGAATTCAAATTGAAATTTGAATTGAATAGAAATGAATTTTAAAACGAATTTATAAAGAAGAATTCAATTTTGAATTGAATTGAAATGGAAGTTGAAATAGCTTTTGAAACGATTTTAAAACTATTTATATAATTCGTTTTAAATGGAAATCGACGAAGTATATATTATATATATTATATATATAATATAATGGCCTGAA
The DNA here is from genome assembly GCA_030737875.1 of Allium sativum. NCBI lineage: Eukaryota > Viridiplantae > Streptophyta > Magnoliopsida > Asparagales > Amaryllidaceae > Allium > Allium sativum. Next base: position 174,176,639 of record CM060913.1, on the reverse strand, counting down.
TAGAACGCGCCGCGCCGCGGTAGTTCGTGAATTTCGACCATTGATTTCAAACGGACATTACGGGAGATCCGACCGTCGGATTCTCCTAAAACCGGAACCGTTGGGTTCGTATCGAAAAGAGCTTTCTAACGAATATTAGAAATTAGAAATCTAACGGTTGGATTTGGAATTATGTCCAAATCAAATTTGAAAAAGGTCGCTGTAAGTGCAGTTCGATGGCCGTTGATGGAAATCGACTGTACGGGCCTTGATAAAATTATTAAAAATAGTAATAATTTGTGTAAAATCATAAGAAATGATTTAGAAAGAATTGGGATGAAAAACTCCATATTTGAAAAGATAAAAATAGATTTTTATCGAAATGAACTAGTTTTGAACTAGAATTATAATTCTATTTATTTTTAAATAAATAAATTGAATTTGAAAAGGGTTTTGAAAATAACCAAAATTTCCAATGATTGCATTGGAGTGGATTTGAATCGAAATTGTCTTCGGAATATTTCGATGTTGGAATTCGTGATTATACAGGTGTTGTTAGGGAAATTTGAAAGATATATTTATATTGTTATTTCCAATACGACATTTGTTAGTCGTAGAATTTGATATTGAATATAAGCCGATATATTTTCTATTCAGAGCCTTGTATTGAATATCAAATGTGATTTGGGGTTTGTCGTGAATGGTGTCTTCACTAACACTGTTCTTGAACCCAGTTGAGAAAAGATTAAATCTTTTTATTTAGATTTAATGAAGTGTACCAATTAAATAATATTTAATTGGAATTGAATTGATATTGATTTTTGGGTTTATCGTGGACAGTGTTTTAAATAACACTCGTTCTTTAACCCGATAATTAATGGAACGTGATTTTGGGTTTATCGTGAACTGTGTTTTTTAAATTACACTGATTCTTTAACCCAGTCAAAGATTAAAACTAAGTGGAGTTTTAATGAATCTTTAATTAGATTGAAATGATCGAAAATGGAGTATCACCAGTTTTGCTCCAGGCGATAGTTAAATCTTTAATTAGATTTGAACGTGAAATGGTAATTGAATTTACCGATAACACTGTGGTGTTAGATATGAAGTATTACCAGTTTTACTTCATGGGATGAATAGGTTGGGATTGGGAAATTAAAACAAATGATTACTTCGGTAAGGTTCGTTAATCCCGACTAGTTTGAATTGATATTCAAAAATAGATTATAGAATAAATTCAAGAAATTTATCTTGGATAAAATTAATGGGAACCTTTCCCTATGAATGTGAAATTTAGAAATTGACTGTCGGTTAGCCAAACAGAATGGTTTTCTGGATATTGATCTGATGTTGGTTTCGGCCTTCGGGGTTAATATTTGGGGAATTATTCTCTTGATTAATTTACGGTTAGTGACTAATGAATTGGAATGAGGCGTATGTTGTGTTTGTGTAACACTTATTTAAAATATACGCGAGTTATTCAGAAAGACCGGGTTTATCCCATTCTGAATAACTGATACGACGATAAGTCGAAGATGAAGACGGTGGTCGAAGACCGGAAGTCTTCACGTCATTTGGGTGATGACTGATGATCTTGATTGGGCTGTACACCCAAGAAGATGGAAACAGTTGGTGATCGTCCAGACGTACTTGGAGATCGATGGATATGCGGGGTACTAGGTGCCTCCGGTTTCATTCAGACCCAGAACGAACTTGTAAATGGACTGTGTGTCTGACATTGGATTTTAGTCTGTGTGATTGATTTCTATTAAATATATATCTGTTTGGCGGCGGAGAATTTATTCTCTTGCTTAACGCCCTTCTCTGAGACGTACGAGCTCAGGGGTTATATATTGATGGATATCAAACGCATGGAGTGAATTGCCTGTGTGGCATGCCTAAGTGGCAATTGATCGAGGCTTCTGTTGAAAAGCAAAGTCTTGTGGTGATGATCAAAGCACGGCCTTTGTGGCGTAGCTTTGTGTAACGTTTACCTCGCGTGTTTCACACCCGGTATGAACCAAAAACGGGAGACGGACCTCAGGGAGGACTTGCGTTTCTTTCTAGCTAGAAGTGGCGTCAGTGGTTTTACACGCCCTGACGAGTTTGACTTATGTGGTTGTTGCTGTTGCGAGGCGCCTCGGATTGATCGGTCGTTCTCGAACCGATGGAGTCATTTAGTTGGCTCATTTACGCCCCATAGGGCGGAGTGACGTATTGTTCAGGCACTATAATCCACATCGGTGGACCGGCCCTGACGATCCAAGGGGCAGTTGCGGCTGTTCCGGAGACATGGGCTAGATTGTCTCGAATCGGTTGAGGACTATCTTTTGCCTCGGTTCATAGACGGAAATCCAATTTCCAAATACGTGACATTTGTGGTTTTAATTGTAGAACCTATATATGGTGACATAGTGGGATGGGGCGCTCATGCCGCCTATGATTGATACTTATGATTTGAAGTTGTTTTATACACTATGCACTTATACTAGTATCAAATGATTTGTTTTAAACGTATCAAGCATTCTTTGGCTGTTATAAGGGAAAACCCTATCCCTCGGCTTGCGTTGCATTGTGTGATAGGACCTGGGTCTTATAACAGCTTCATTTTTCTTTATTTAGCATTGCGCTGTTTGTTTTATGCACTGGTATTCTTGGGATGAAACCCGTTCCGTGTTATACGGCGTGGTCCCTTGATTCACCTAACTTTAAAAATAAAGATCAATAACTGTTTTAGTTCTCACACCAGTCACATGACTGACCTGGAGTTTATTGTTTTAACCTAAACTCTGGGTGCCCTTATTTTGACACGGGCAGCTAGTAGTTTTGGTTTTGCAGATTTATATTCACAGGATCCTGGTTTACAGCTGGAACGATATCCGGAAAGCTTTGTATCCGTATATCTCTTCTAGTTGTGTATTGTATTATTTTCCGCTGCTAGGTATTTAAATGTAATTTAAATCTCTGATATTTCGGTGTAATATTCATTTATACTCTGTATATTCTTGTAATCTGATGCATTGTTGTAATATACAATGAAGTGTTCTTTGATATGTGTTCTGTTGTGGTTTGTTCTCGAACTATCCGACACTTTCCTTTACGGGGAAGTTGCGGGTCTTTACACGTGGTATCAGAGCTTTGGTTTACAAAGCAGAGAACAAGGCACATTAGAACCATACGAAAGAATTCATCAGATATTGGATTAGTAATATCCAACTAGAATGACTCGTTAGAGATGGGGTCAGTAGTATCCTAGAACGGGTGTGAAGAGTAAATTTTTGAAGTAAAAACAAAATTTAGTTTTGAAAATTTAAATCAATTATTCGTATTTGGTTATTTGTTTATATTGATTTTGGACAATTCAGTATATAAAGAATTTGCATATACGCCTTGCAAACGTATATTCAAAGTTTTAATATACTGGATAGATATGGAATCACATTCTAGTCGCCCGGAGATGGTACTGATGATTGTCATGACATCATCAGTATTTATGTTCATGTTTCGAAGGTGTGATTTTCTATATATTTCCATTAGGCTGGTGTGAGAACCAAAACTTATATACAGCTAGAATACATTGTTGTGAATTGGCATCAAAAACATGATTTTTGTATATGTATCAAAATTATGAATTTGAAACTCTAATTCACTAATTGATTGATGTTTGTTTTGTTTGTTTATTTGTTTGCTAATTTTTAGCCATTTAGCCTAACTGAATCACATATTGGATTATATTGAAAATTGGTTGCATTTTCTTGCATATACATATATACATTGAACAGGTCATAGCAAGGAGGCTAGAGCAGAGAATAAAATTTGTTTGCCCGACAAATAGGTACATGTTTACTACATAATTTACTGTTTGTTTGGGTGATGATGATTTTATGAGCCTATTGGCTAGCCGCTTGGCTTTTTCTTTTTCTTTTTGAGATCTGAAGGACCGGGGAAGCTATTTGAAATTCCCCGATGCTCCCGGTGCAGGGGAGGTTATGGCGAAATTTTTCGAAAATTTAGGGTGTTAGCCAAAATTTTGAGATTTTAAGAAAATTCTCAGAAACTGAAAAGTTGGAGAATGGAAGCCAGATCGAACGTAGAGTTGATTGATCAAACCACTTTCGACTTTGTTCCTTTTCGGGGACGAAAAGTTTTAAGTGGGGGAGATTGTAACAACCCGTAAAATGCGAGCCAGTTTGAAATTTTTATTTTGGCAATTTTAGCGAATTTTGATTATTTAAAATGAATTATTTTAAATAATATCGACGAGAAATTTATTTTGAATATAATTCGACATATATATTATATACGTCGTCGTTAGAATATAAATATTTATATATAATTATAAATAGAATTGAAAATGGCGTGGTAGTTCGATAATTCGATTTCAAACTTCAATTGAATGTACCGGGTGCAAAACAATCCGGATTTTAGTGAAACCAAAAATAATGGAATCTAATAGTGAATATCTTTCTAACGAATCCGAAAAATCAAGATTTCATAACGGGAATCAAAAGATATGTCCAGTTGAAAATTCTGAATAGTCGCTATGGAATTCAGGCCCTTAAAAATGGACATTTTGCAAACGACCTCGGATTTCGACGAAACCAGTTTTGTTGGGTCCGGGATGTGAAGTTATTGCTAGGAATCAAATTTCATAATTTTTCGAATCAATATGTGAGCGTGGCAAAGGAAAACGCGTTTGACCAGTTCTAGTTGATTTTAATCGACTGGAAATTGGCCATTTTTCAAACGGTCTCGGAATTCGACGAGATCAGTTTTGTTAGGACCGTATCGTCAATACGAAGCTAGAAAATATTTTTATAGAATTTTTCGAGTTAGTATGTGACCTCGGTAAATTGAAATGTACGTTTAAAATTCAATATAGTAATTTAAATGTAAATTCAACGGAAACTAATCGAAACGATCAAATCAGCTAGCGATACATATCCCATTGTGTTCGGAATGGGGGCAATACGCTATGGACGACAGGCGGTGGGCCTCGTTTCGAGGTCGTATGTGAAAGTCAACTTTTTTTTGCCAAATAAAAAAAATAAAAAAAATTCCCTTTATCTTCTGGACCCCCCCCCCTCCCGTTTACTTATTCGATCGAATGGAAAAAAAAAGAGATCGGAGGAAGCGCCTCCGACTGGAGGAGCTCAACGCTGCCGCCATCGTTCCCCAGACCGCCGTCCAGCCCCGCTCCGACGGTCAACCACCGCAAACCCCCACCCCCTGCCCTCCTCGACGACGACGAGACCCTCCCCCCAGATTCGAGACCGCCGCCGCCTGCATGCCACCGCGCCTGAGCCACTCCCCACCTCTGACGCCGGCCTGATAGCCCCCCCTGTAAGTTTTTTTAACTTGTTTATTTTATTTTTATTTTTTTTTAATAAAAAGGAAACTGATTTTTTTTAGGATTTTAAAACCGAATTTCTAAAAAAAAAAAAAAAGAAAGGAAAGAGCATTCGAAAACTGATTTTGAAAGGGTTTTAAAAACCGATTTTATTTTTAGATTTTAAATAGCAAAAGATTTAAACTTTAAAATGGAAAAAGATTTAAGCTTTAAAAAGAGAAGGGTTTGAACTTTAAAGTTGAAAAGATCGGGTTTTTAGGATAGGAAAGATCATATTTTAAAAATAGAAAAGGCGGAATTTTTATTGGGTAGAAGAAATAAAAATATGATTTTTATCTATTGAACTTCGAAATAAAAATATGATTTTTATCTATTGAACTTCGAAATAAAAATATGATTTTTATCTATTGAACTTCGAAATAAAAATATGATTTTTATCTATTGAACTTCGAAATAAAAATATGATTTTTATCTATTGAACTTCGAAATAAAAATTTGATTTTTATATATTGAGAAGCAAAGTAAAAATTCGATTTTTATATATTGAATAGCGAAGTAAAAATTCGATTTTTACATATGTAGTGAAAGCGGACAACGAAGGCGAGTTGGCGAAGATTTCCTGCATTAGAAGTGCCGTGGAGCTAGGATAGCTATAGGTGAGAATTTCTCACCTTTCAATTTCTTTTTCTAGTTATATATATATACTAGGATGCAGACGGTGCTTAGTAGCACCCTACACAATCGTCCACAGACCATGGACTTGTTTGTTTGGTTGCATAGATTAGTTTGATGATTTGATTTGAATTTGGTTGTTTGGTGAATATGATTGATGTGTGAATGGCGTGGGCCTTCGCTAGACCGGGGATAAGGCTAGGCCTCGTCCCGTTTCTAGTATCGTGCCGTTATGCCGCCGAAATTTTCTAAAATAAGTTAGAAAAATAAAAATATCATTTTATTGAATAAATGAATTGAATAGAAATTCATAGGTTGGAATAAAATGTTTTGTCGTTAAAAATATAATTTTTAACGTGAATGTGAATAAATAAATATTCATTTACAAACCAGACGGTTTGTTTATGTACACCTATTTGAAGGACATTGATTGGGTCGATAAATTTTACACATCGCCCAACTGCACAAATAAAATGTGCGTTTGATTGTTTGAAACCCCACACGGGTGTTGGGATGAAATTTGAAGTTCACTCATCCTGATTGATTAAATATGTCGATCGATTGATTGACAGGCTGTTATAAGCGTTAGATATCTATATTTGATGCTTATACAGTGTAGTGCACTTTGGTTGATGGTTGATTATTTTTCAATGCTATTATATGTGTGTAATGCATGAAAATCCATATAATTAACTTTATATGGTAATTGATTGGACCTCATTCCAATTTGAAAAATAAAGAATATTATGAAATAAAAGTTCATGTGTTGACAGTACTCATCCATTGAGATTGGTCATGTGTTGAACGAAATATTTTAGTAATAAAATTTACATCTGTATCGATATAAAATAAAAGTTCATGTGTTGACAGTACTCATCCATTGAGATTGGTCATGTGTTGAACGAAATATTTTGATAATAACAACTATTTTGAAAAGAAATATTTGAAATAGAATATTTGAAAATAGAAATTTATGAAGCCGTGTTGATTAGATTGACGCCATTTTGACGTGAACGATATTTATATCAATTTTATTCATTTTGAAATGAAATAAATTGAAAACGAATTCAAAATGAATTAAAAACGATTTCGAAATGAATTGAATTGAAAACGATTTCGAAATGAATTGAATTGAAAACGATTTCGAAATGAATTGAATTGAAAACGATTTCGAAATGAATTGAATTGAAAACGATTTCGAAATGAATTGAATTGAAAACGAATTCAAAATGAATTAAAAACGATTTCGAAATGAATTGAATTGAAAACGATTTCGAAATGAATTGAATTGAAAACGATTTCGAAATGAATTGAATTGAAAACGATTTCGAAATGAATTGAATTGAAAACGATTTCAAAATGAATTGAATTGAAAACGATTTCGAAATGAATTGAATTGAAAACGAATTCAAAATGAATTAAAAACGATTTCGAAATGAATTGAATTGAAAACGATTTCGAAATGAATTGAATTGAAAACGATTTCGAAATGAATTGAATTGAAAACGATTTCGAAATGAATTGAATTGAAAACGATTTCGAAATGAATTGAATTGAAAACGATTTCGAAATGAATTGAATTGAAAACGAATTCAAAATGAATTAAAAACGATTTCGAAATGAAATGAATTAAAAACGATTTCGAAATGAATTGAATTGAAAACGATTTCGAAATGAATTGAATTGAAAACGATTTCGAAATGAATTGAATTGAAAACGATTTCGAAATGAATTGAATTGAAAACGATTTCGAAATGAATTGAATTGAAAACGATTTCGAAATGAATTGAATTGAAAACGATTTCGAAATGAATTGAATTGAAAACGATTTCGAAATGAATTGAATTGAAAACGATTTCGAAATGAATTGAATTGAAAACGATTTCGAAATGAATTGAATTGAAAACGATTTCGAAATGAATTGAATTGAAAACGATTTCGAAATGAATTGAATTGAATATGAATTCAAATTGAAATTTGAATTGAATAGAAATGAATTTTAAAACGAATTTATAAAGAAGAATTTAATTTTGAATTGAATTGAAATGGAAGTTGAAATAGCTTTTGAAACGATTTTAAAACTACTTATATAATTCGTTTTAAATGGAAATCGACGAAGTATATATTATATATATTATATATATAATATAATGGCCTGAATAGAACGCGCCGCGCCGCGGTAGTTCGTGAATTTCGACCATTGATTTCAAACGGACATTACGGGAGATCCGACCGTCGGATTCTCCTAAAACCTGAACCGTTGGGTTCGTATCGAAAAGAGCTTTCTAACGAATATTAGAAATTAGAAATCTAACGGTTGGATTTGGAATTATGTCCAAATCAAATTTGAAAAAGGTCGCTGTAAGTGCAGTTCGATGGCCGTTGATGGAAATCGACTGTACGGGCCTTGATAAAATTATTAAAAATAGTAATAATTTGTGTAAAATCATAAGAAATGATTTAGAAAGAATTGGGATGAAAAACTCCATATTTGAAAAGATAAAAATAGATTTTTATCGAAATGAACTAGTTTTGAACTAGAATTATAATTCTATTTATTTTTAAATAAATAAATTGAATTTGAAAAGGGTTTTGAAAATAACCAAAATTTCCAATGATTGCATTGGAGTGGATTTGAATCGAAATTGTCTTCGGAATATTTCGATGTTGGAATTCGTGATTATACAGGTGTTGTTATGGCAATTTGAAAGATATATTTATATCGTTATTTCCAATACGACATTTGTTAGTCGTAGAATTTGATATTGAATATAAGCTGATATATTTTCTATTCAGAGCCTTGTATTGAATATCAAATGTGATTTGGGGTTTGTCGTGAATGGTGTCTTCACTAACACTGTTCTTGAACCCAGTTGAGAAAAGATTAAATCTTTTTATCTAGATTTAATGAAGTGTACCAATTAAATAATATTTAATTGGAATTGAATTGATATTGATTTTTGGGTTTATCGTGGACAGTGTTTTAAATAACACTCGTTCTTTAACCCGATAATTAATGGAACGTGATTTTGGGTTTATCGTGAACTGTGTTTTTTAAATGACACTGATTCTTTAACCTAGTCAAAGATTAAAACTAAGTGGAGTTTTAATGAATCTTTAATTAGATTGAAATGATCGAAAATGGAGTATCACCAGTTTTGCTCCAGGCGATAGTTAAATCTTTAATTAGATTTGAACGTGAAATGGTAATTGAATTTACCGATAACACTGTGGTGTTAGATATGAAGTATTACCAGTTTTACTTCATGGGATGAATAGGTTGGGATTGGGAAATTAAAACAAATGATTACTTCGGTAAGGTTCGTTAATCCCGACTAGTTTGAATTGATATTCAAAAATAGATTATAGAATAAATTCAAGAAATTTATCTTGGATAAAATTAATGGGAACCTTTCCCTATGAATGTGAAATTTAGAAATTGACTGTCGGTTAGCCAAACAGAATGGTTTTCTGGATATTGATCTGATGTTGGTTTCGGCCTTCGGGGTTAATATTTGGGGAATTATTCTCTTGATTAATTTACGGTTAGTGACTAATGAATTGGAATGAGGCGTATGTTGTGTTTGTGTAACACTTATTTAAAATATACGCGAGTTATTCGGAAAGACCGGGTTTATCCCATTCTGAATAACTGATACGACGATAAGTCGAAGATGAAGACGGTGATCGAAGACCGGAAGTCTTCACGTCGTTTGGGTGATGACTAATGATCTTGATTGGGCTGTACACCCAAGAAGATGGAAACAGTTGGTGATCGTCCAGACGTACTTGGAGATCGATGGATATGCGGGGTACTAGGTGCCTCCGGTTTCGTTCAGACCCAAAACGAACTTGTAAATGGACTGTGTGTCTGACATTGGATTTTAGTCTGTGTGATTGATTTCTATTAAATATATATCTGTTTGGCGGCGGAGAATTTATTCTCTTGCTTAACGCCCTTCTCTGAGACGTACGAGCTCAGGGGTTATATATTGATGGATATCAAACGCATGGAGTGAATTGCCTGTGTGGCATGCCTAAGTGGCAATTGATCGAGGCTTCTGTTGAAAAGCAAAGTCTTGTGGTGATGATCAAAGCATGGCCTTTGTGGCGTAGCTTTGTGTAACGTTTACCTCGCGTGTTTCACACCCGGTATGAACCAAAAACGGGAGACGGACCTCAGGGAGGACTTGCGTTTCTTTCTAGCTAGAAGTGGCGTCAGTGGTTTTACACGCCCTGACGAGTTTGACTTATTTGGTTGTTGCTGTTGCGAGGCGCCTCGGATTGATCGGTCGTTCTCGAACCGATGGAGTCATTTAGTTGGCTCATTTACGCCCCATAGGGCGGAGTGACGTATTGTTCAGGCACTATAATCCACATCGGTGGACCGGCCCTGACGATCCAAGGGGCAGTTGCGGCTGTTCCGGAGACATGGGCTAGATTGTCTCGAATCGGTTGAGGACTATCTTTTGCCTCGGTTCATAGACGGAAATCCAATTTCCAAATACGTGACATTTGCGGTTTTAATTGTAGAACCTATATATGGTGACATAGTGGGATGGGGCGCTCATGCCGCCTATGATTGATACTTATGATTTGAAGTTGTTTTATACACTATGCACTTATACTAGTATCAAATGATTTGTTTTAAACGTATCAAGCATTCTTTGGCTGTTATAAGGGAAAACCCTATCCCCCGGCTTGCGTTGCATTGTGTGATAGGACCTGGGTCTTATAACAGCTTCATTTTTCTTTATTTAGCATTGCGCTGTTTGTTTTATGCACTGGTATTCTTGGGATGAAACCCGTTCCGTGTTATACGGCGTGGTCCCTTGATTCACCTAACTTTAAAAATAAAGATCAATAACTGTTTTAGTTCTCACACCAGTCACATGACTGATCTGGAGTTTATTGTTTTAACCTAAACTCTGGGTGCCCTTATTTTGACACGGGCAGCTAGTAGTTTTGGTTTTGCAGATTTATATTCACAGGATCCTGGTTTACAGCTGGAACGATATCCGGAAAGCTTTGTATCCGTATATCTCTTCTAGTTGTGTATTGTATTATTTTCCGCTGCTAGGTATTTAAATGTAATTTAAATCTCTGATATTTCGGTGTAATATTCATTTATACTCTGTATATTCTTGTAATCTGATGCATTGTTGTAATATACAATGAAGTGTTCTTTGATATGTGTTCTGTTGTGGTTTGTTCTCGAACTATCCGACACTTTCCTTTACGGTGAAGTTGCGGGTCTTTACACATAAACAGACCGTGCTTTGATCATCGACCACAAGGCCTGCTTTTCAACAAAAGCCTTGATTCATGCATCTTGGCATGCCACATTGTCAATCCATACCACACCATTGATTTCTACCAATATATAACCTCTAAGCTCGTACGTCTCAGAGAAGGGCGTTAACCACCAAACAGATATATATTAACAGAGATCAACGAATGTATTATAAAGGACTACAACGTCAGACATAAATTCCATTTATAAACTTATGCTCTGGGTCTGAGCGAAAGTCAAATCCGTACAAATCAACACTACGTCCGAATGGCCACCACTGAACCCCTTTCAAGGTAGCTACTCCTCTCATGGGTCTCAGTAGCAACACATCCATTCGATGTGAAGATCGTCGGTCTTCAATCACCGTCTTCAACTCTTCAACTTAGATCGTCGTATAATCATTTGAAATGAGATTTGAACTCAGACTTTTCAAATGATTCTCGCACATATATATATATATAACTTGAAATCATTTCATATCTTTATTGGTATTTAATAACGACCTATTTCTATTTTTATTTAAATAAAAATAGCTTAAATTAATATAACGACGCTTCAGGTCAATGGGCAACCTTGGCGCTGTTTTCAACCAAATTTGATTTACACTTATCTCGAAAATTAACCGTTGGATTTTGATGAAGTTTATATCGTTGGAAAGATCTTCCCAAAGCGGTCCTAACGGTTCCAGTTTTGGGAAAATCCGATGGTCGGATCTTTCGGTATAACTAGATTGTCGATACACGAACTGTCGCGTGCGTGTCAATAAGTTTATAATTTATATATATATATAAATCATTTGGCGATTTTAATTATAAAAATTTATTCTTTTTATCACATATAAAATGACGATTAAAATATCACCTTTATTATCTCTGTTTTATTTACACTAAATGTAAATAAATTTTTCTTTTCTACCATTTGCTTTATTTACTCTTAATGTAAATAAATTATACTTCTCCATCTTCTGGTTTTATTTACCCTAAATGTAAATAAATTATTCTTTCCTATCATTTATTTATTTACCTAGATATACATAAATGTTTTCATTTTCCTTTTCTTATTTATTTACCTAAATAAATGTTTTTACTTTTCTTTTTCCTATTTATTTACCTAAATGTAAATAAATATATTCTTATCCTTTTGTTATTTATTTACCTAAATATAAATAAATGGTTTCATCTTCTTTTTCTTCCTTATTTACACTATATGTAAACAAAGGGTTTTAATTTCTTGTTCTTATTTATTTACTTAATTCCTCTCCAATCTAATTAAAGTTTTAATTAAAACCTTATTTCGTTTTAACCTTCCATAGTCATTATTAAATAATTAATCAAAAATTAGGAAATTAGTCCCCTCATTAATCCGGGTTAAAGAATAAATGTTATTTAAAACATAATTCACGATAAACCCAAATTCAAATTTCATTGTAAATCCGTAGTTATAATAAAACCATTTTTAATTCCTTTTATTTATTTTAACATAAACAAACCATTTATTCTGATCAAAATATCATTTCTCATATTAAAACATTATTTTCAAAATATTAATTTTGAAATTAACTCTTTTAATATTCATTATAAAATGGATAATATAAGTTAATAAACTTATTCAGGTTAAAATGATGTTTCTATTCACAATGGATTAAATAATTCAATTCGTTATATTATCCATTTATGTTTTATAATGGGCCAGACTTCTCACATTAGGCCTATAACTTGTGGAAGCTGGATATGCCGGTTGGGTTCGGGCAGACTTATTCCACAGTTGGGCTTAACCTCGAGTCAAAACCCAATTTGTATTCGTGTACTTGGACCTCTCACATTAGGCCCAACATTTATGGCTGCTGGATATGCCGGTTGGTGCCGGGCAGACTTCCGCCATAAACATGACCTAACCTCGTGTCCAAGAACAATTATAATTATAATTATAATTATTTTCTAAAAATGTTATTTTAAAATATTTCATATTTTAAAAATATTTAACTTCTGAAATATCATATTTTCCAAAGTATAAATTTACATTGAAATATTCTTTATATTGCATACAATTCTATTTCAACAACGAATGAAAAATAATAACTTTGTCTTTGTTGACAATTTCCATTTGTAAATTCTAATTCGACAAAAAAGGTTATTTTTATCCTAATGTATATTTTCTAACAAGAATGTCCTTTTTATTCTAATTTACATTTTTCTAACAAAAATTTGTCCTTTTTATTCACAATAACAAAATGTAAAAAAAAAGATGTCATGTTATTGTAAACAAGTTTCTATGTTATTCAAATGACAATTAAATGGTCATTTATTTGTAATCACTTTCTATGTTATTCAAGTGACAATTAAATAGTCATTTATTTGTAATCACTTTCTATGTTATTCAAATGACAATTAAATAGTCATTTATTTGTAATCACTTTCTATGTTATTCTTTAATGACACATAAATGCACCTTTATATATAAACAATTTCCAATGAATCTTAATGACACATAAAAGAGTATTTGACATATTCACATTTTTCTATGGTTTCTAATAATATAAAAAGAGCAAATCTTATTTGCATACAAATTCCAAGTTTCCTAATGACAAATAAAAAGTGAATTTTATTTGTATGTCAAATTTTAAGTTTCCAATGACAATAAAAGTAAATTTTATTTGTCAAAACAAACTCTAAGTTTCTAATCAAATCTTATCAAGTAAAAATGGTATTTTTACTTATTTACGAATTCTAATGACAAAACGACAATTTTGCATTGACATAAATGCCATAATTTATATTGTCAATTTTGATTCATATGAATGATATGCTTATATACTTATTTACGAATTCTACTTCATATGAATGATATGCTTATTTGGTCAATTTTGATTCAACATAAATGCCATAATTTATATTGTCAATTTTTAATACAGCAAAATTGACAATTTGTTTCTAATATAACATGATTTAAAATGAATGACATTTTATATTCTAACATAACATGTAACGACCTGAAAATACGAACCAATTTGAAAAGGTCATTTTGGCTAATTCGAAGAATTTTGAATATTTAAAGTGTTTTATTTTAAATAATAACGACGGAAAAATTATTTAATCGAAGTAAGAACGAATAATTTTATTTTAATTATATAACGAGCCTGAGATGGCGCGGCAGTTTGAGAATTCGATTTTAATTTCAATTGAATGTATAGAATTCGTTTTAAATCAGAATGGGGACGACCCAGAGAAATATAACTCTGTTTGACGATATCTTCCCAATGAATGTGAAAAATTGAAATTTCGCCGGATAAATTGCGAGTTATGAGTAAATCAAAATTTCAAAAGGTCGCTATGGAATTTATATAATTATTTATATAGCCCTGCAGTTTGAAAATTTAATTTCAAAGTTCAATCGACTGTACAGGATTCAAAACAAATCGGATTTTAGCGAAACAAGAAATATTTAAATCTGTTGATAATATCTTTCCAACGAATCTGAAAAATCGAAATTTCGTAATGGAAATCAAAAGTTATGATCAAATGAATATTCAGAATAGTCGCTGCAGAAAATATAAGGGCCTGTAAAATAGCCATTTTTCAAACGACCTCTGTTTTCGATGAAACTGGCGTCATTGGATCCGGAATGTCGAATTATTGCTAGGTTTCAATTTTCAGAATTTTTCAAATTAATATGTAAGCGTGGTAAGAGAAAACGCGTTTTACCAGTTGATAGTTAAATTGGATCGACCCGAAAAAGGCCATTTTTCAAACGGCCTCAGAATTCGACGAAATCAGTTTTGTTGGGACCGTATCATCAAAACAAAGACAGAAATAATTTTTCTGGATTTTTCGGGGTCAGTATGTGGCCCCGGTAATGTAAAATGTACGTTCGAATTGATATACGATAACTGTGTGTGTGTTAATCAGTTTGGACCTTATATTTATATATATATTAGGGCCACTAACACCAAATCAGCTCATTTCCACCTCTCCATCAGATTTTCCTCTTTAATGGCTGACCAAAAATTTCAAAACCCTAGATCTAAAATAAAATCCAACTCAAAAATAAAACTTCTCCGAATCATAGCTTATTATATGTCATTTCGAAGCTCTCGATGAGTAGATCGTAGATCTGCAATTTGTTTCAACATGCAGTGAGCGGTTGCGCCGGAAATCGCGGTCAAAGGTAGCAGTTTTCGTAACCCTAAGTACAAATTTGGGGCTTTTTGATTCGAGCTTCAATCGAAGAAATTAACTTATGGGTTTTGTAGAGGGGAGTCATACGAGTTCGGGGATGGTGTCCGTTGGTTGAAATTTGGTCGGAGGTGAAAGAATTTGGTGTCTAAAGGTTCGAATTTGCGGTTTTTGGAGGAGACGCTGCGGTCAACGTAGATGACCGGAAGTGGCGGGACTGGTCTTGGCAGGCGCGCCTCGGGATGAGCGTCGAGGTGGTGGTGGTCGCTGGCCTTAAGGTGGCCGGAGTTGATGGTATTGGGTGGTCAAAGTACGGCCTCGAATTGGGTTTCCGCGATGAAGCCCTGTAGCGAATTGGAAAGGGGAGCGGGAAGATGTTGGGGGCCTGATGACGTGGCAAAGTTTAGTGAGTGAGAGAGTTATATATTAATTTATATATATATTTAGATTTCAAACGGTAAAATGTTGATAACTTTTGCTTATGAACTCGGATTCGAGCGCGGTTTGTTGCGTTGGGATCGTGGTGGAGATGCGGACGTTTTGACACTGACCAGGCTACGTTCTGAGACTGTCAAATTTTGGGCCTTTTCTAGACGTTCGATTCGAATTGAAATCCAAAGGTGAGTGTTCCTTCACTCACGAAATTCTGAATCCATCCCATATTTATCAAATTAATGTATGAAATGAATTGGATGTATGGTTGTGATTGATTTGGTGAATGATTGTTTGAAATTTGACATGCAAGTGTTAACATGCATTGAAAATCGATAAATTAGTTATTTAAATTTAATTTAAATTTCTAGTTAGAATTCCGACACTTGATAACTAGTAAAATGATTCAATTTACTGTTGAATAAACGATGTGATAGCTGCCTTGATTGATTTGATTTCTGGATGAATATTGCTCGGACTGTTCTGTTATGCAGTATATGATGTTGTGTGCCCATGTGACGAAAAATCCCAATTTACCCTTGATGTTACGGGCATCGAATGAACCCGGGATTTATCGATAAAATGAATTAAGAACACAGAGCGAAATGATAAATCTCTGTGAACCCGATTTGGATTGAAATGATAGATCCATCCCGAATATCGAGAAATTAAATATAAAATCACTTGGCCGTAGGATAGCAAATTATATACGGACACCGGTCGGTTAAATAAAAATCTTGTTTAACCATGGACTTTGAAATTATTGTTAATAACAATATAAGTGATGTTTTAAAGTTTATTTCCTTTGAATTTGAATTTGGAATTTTAAGTAAAAAGGGAAATAAATCTGTGTCGAAATGATAGCAAATAAAGGGGTATAATTTTATTTAATAGAATTCATCGAGATTGAATTGTTTTGCCTGTAGTTGAAATTTTCTGTAAGTCGGTCTTGATTTTGAATTAAAATATGAATTTGAATTCGACACTCGTTATACATGTGAAAATCTTTGAAGCAATGAAATGAATTTGTAATTTCGATATATGTTATAAATCGAATCTTGAATGGGAATATGGATTGAAATCGAATTCAGTTTATTTGTAATAAATTGAAATTGTTGGAATGGGAACACGGGTTAGAGTTAACCATCTGAATTGAATTGGCGAATTTGAAATGAATGTAAATTTGAAATGAAGTCGATCGAAATTGTGAATTTGAATTTATGTACTTGAAGTTGAAATGGAATTTCAAGTGTAATCGAAATCGAGCGAACGATTCTAATTCCAACAATAGTATGTCAAACCATTTTTCAAACTATTTATTTATATATTATTTCCTTTATAACTATTTATTTTATAAATTATTTTGAATAAGTAATTCTTTTATAATAAATTATCTATTTTATGAATTATTTTATTGTTTAATTATATATTTTAATAAATTCGTCAAACTCTACTTTTATTACAAACTATTATTTCAAACCATTTTAATTATGCATTTGAACTATTCAAATATATTGTTAACTATTTTGATATTCAAAAAATTATTTAAGTTGGAATGAGTTCGAGATGTTGTGCGTAAATGGAAAATCCCATTTGAATAATATTCTATTTAGAATATGAAAATGATTTCGAAACATGATATTTCGATATGGAACACGAACTTCTTTGAAAAGTAAAAGCACTGACCGGTGTGAAAAATGTAAACGTTTGGTTGTCAAGGAGACCGGAGTCGACATAAGGCATACTCTCTGTCAGTGTCAATACCACTTTGACAACTGTGTACGCGGTGGAAGTTCCAGAACCGGAGTAGGCTGGTATGGAGGCGATTACTGGATTTGAAGAAAGAGAACGATGATGGATTAGCCTTGACCTTCGGGTCATAATTGAAATGAGTAAAACAGGAGCCATCCCCGGGTTAATGAGATCGCATCTCTGATCGAACGCGCTCCTTCGAAACCATCTCTATTACTGTTGTGATCGATTTGGGTGCACCCCTTTGAATATGGGAATGTCGTTCGAGGTGGGCGGTAGTTGCGGCTATGCGTTACCACCGGTCTGGGGCCCGCGAATTCGGTAGAATCCTACCGGGGTATTCCTCAGTGCCTTGTCATATTATCCTGATCGAGCCCCTACGATTTTGATTTAACGTTGTCGTATCACGGCGCATCCCTATCCACCGACGTACTGGTGTGTTATATGCAAACTGTACGGCAATGGTATAAACGGCGTAAGGGTAACATGGTAATCCCGCTTACGCTATTTTCGATAATTATACTTTACTGAAGAAACACTATTGTAATAGCGTATTATACTATGTATGTATTAGTTTAACGGATCCTTGAGAGATGGAAAAATCCCGTAACATCTCTTGAGTTACTGCACCTTGACACCGATATTATTCTGTATTTTAATTTGACTAACATGAGATGATTTAGTGCTGATTCGAGTGTTTGTTGTGTTTTCTTTTTATGCAATACGCTCGGGTCAGCAGATGTTGCAGTTAATGAAGATTGTCTTGCCTTGGAGATCGAAGACGGAGTTTGATATACATGTATCCACTACATTCTATTTCCGCTGCATTATGTGTATGTAAGTGTATAACTCTGATTGATTTGAATATTGTAACTCAAATGTATATGTTTAAATGTTTTGAAATATTATTTGTTTATTATATGTTGTCCTTCCGCTGTGAGGTTCTGTGATTGTTTTTCTTCCCTTCTTCTTTTTTCTTCTTTTTCCCCAAATAACTATCTGGGTTGGCGATTCGTTTGGGTCGACATGTGTGGTTTATTGTCGGTTTAAACGGTCAAAAATCTGGGTCGTTACATTTGGTATCAGAGCGATGGTTAGCGATAACCTTGGCTTTGTTTGGGAATTAACTCATTAGAGATGGGGTTAGTAATGCCCTAGAATGAGTTCGAGTGGATATATAAGAGAGCTTATTTGTAATTTGGATATAAATTGATTTTATGTTGTGTTAATTGTTCTGTTGAATATTTATAGATTCTGGTCGATATATGGGACGCCATACGATCGATAGGAATTTCTAAATAATCGAACAGAATGATTTGACATAATATGGTTTTCAATTATATTTTTAAATATATCGAATATATATTATGGTTCAAATATGTATGTACTTAATTTAGTGGGTGATAATGTAAAGTTTTTACCTATTGTGGTTGATTTAAATCGCAAAAACTAATATGAAAAATTAGTGAATTTAGAAGTATTTGGAAATGAAATCTGTTGAATATAATTGGGTGAGAAAGGTTTGAGGTTAAAATAGAAGCGAACTTGAAATTGGATCCTGGGTGTTTTCGAAGATAGTTGCCAAAGTTTGAAATAATGTCGTACGATAAAAATAGTTTGGAAATGGTTTTCAATGAATAAGTGTGAAACCTCTACTTAGACCTTAGGAATGACTTCGGTAATGAGTGCACGCATTATCGATGATTATTCTGAAGAGTTTAAGTGGGGGAGAGACCACCCAGTATTTTCATATCTAGCTTGAAAGGATTTTTAGATTTAAACTCCTATAATATAAGTTTGTATAAAAAGTATAAGATATTTATAACTGAGTTTAAGGTTTAACAAGAATTGAAATTTCTATGTCTTCTTAAATTTAAGGTTTGGATTTAAAAATCCATATGATATGGTTTCTAAAATATTATAACCATATATATATGTAATTTTAAACTTGAATTATAAACCTAGAATCAAGCACCTTGAGTTGTTTTAACTGGTGATAATGATTTGAGAGTAGAATAAATGAATTAAGTTATGGGAATAAGATTTAATTTAAGATGGAAATAGAAATAAATGAATGTTAAAATGGGTAAGGAATGAATAGAATGAACAAAACAGGGGAACGAAGATTTGCCGGGAAAGAATATATATATATATATATATATAAATGGTTTGAATATAACGCACCGCGCAGCGACCGTTCGCGAAATTCGATCATTGACTTTGAATGGACGTAGCGGGAGATCCGACCATCGGATTCTCCTAAAACTGGAACCGTTGGGTTCGTATCGAAAAGAGCTTCCCAACGAATATGAGAGATTTGAAATCTAATGGTTGGATTTGGAGATATGTCCAAATCAAATTTGGAAAAGGTCGCTATGGCCGCAGTTCGGTGGCCGTTATTGGAAACCGACTGAAATATCGATAATAAAATTTTTAAAAATATTAAAAATTTGTGTAAAATCATAATAAATGAATTGGGAAGAATTGGGATGAAAATATAAAACTCTAGATGGGTTAAAACTCAATTGGACGGTACATCGAATATGAACATAAGTATGAACAATGAAATGGAATGTAAATCATATTGTCGAATGGTGTATAACCTAAATTTAGTAGAGGAATCGAGTCAAATGGAGTTTAACTCAGGAAATTGAATAAAATGATTTGAGAACTAAAATTTGGAAAAAATTTCGAGGGTGAACATTTCCTAAATTCCAATCATGAGAGGGTGAGCCGAGTAAATAAGCATGTTAATGGAATAATATTTCATGTAACTTGAATGGGAAATATATAGAAAATGTATCGGAATTGAGTAAACAAATTTAATTCGAATCCATTTTCCGAGTAAAGAGATAATAACGACTGAAATAAATAAGTTGAAATGAACTTGAGTAAGATAGACGATGGCATAATATGAATAGATAAAATAAAATTTGCTTAATACAAGTGAAATGAACGGGAGTATACTTAAGCGATAAAGGATAAACTTCATTTGGGTTGCTGGCTTGGCATAAAAATATTGGTTTTGGGCTTAAATGATTAATGTAGGTTAGGTAAGTTGCTATATATTGTATATATGTTGATTTTCATGTATATGTAAGTTTTGGCAGGTGTAAGAAGTCGCATTTCGTTTTGAAGCTCGCTTGCGCTAAATACTAAATGCAAAGGTAAATAAAACCCGCAAAATAAATGCTAAACGAGGTACGTACTGGTGGTATATGGTTTTGTGGTTTTATATTTTGTTTTTCCCCATTTTGGGATGCCTCATCGTTGGATGAGATGTATATTGAGTCATATGTATTTTGGGATTCTTCCCAGACCTCTCCGTACAAAGGAGATGCTGTCGAAATTTTCCGTGATTTCGGGAGTTAGAAAAATTTACGAGTTTTACAACCATACTTGTTTTGGAAAATATTATTTTAAAATATGGTTTTGAAATAAATATGCACTTAATATCGGTTCGTTCCCTTTTCGAGGACGAAAAGACTTTAAGTGTGGGAGAATGTAACGACCTGAAAATACGAACCAATTTGAAAAGGTCATTTTGGCTAATTCGAAGAATTTTGAATATTTAAAGTGTTTTATTTTAAATAATAACGACGGAAAAATTATTTAATCGAAGTAAGAACGAATAATTTTATTTTAATTATATAACGAGCCTGAGATGGCGCGGCAGTTTGAGAATTCGATTTTAATTTCAATTGAATGTATAGAATTCGTTTTAAATCAGAATGGGGACGACCCAGAGAAATATAACTCTGTTTGACGATATCTTCCCAATGAATGTGAAAATTTGAAATTTCGCCGGATAAATTGCGAGTTATGAGTAAATCAAAATTTCAAAAGGTCGCTATGGAATTTATATAATTATTTATATAGCCCTGCAGTTTGAAAATTTAATTTCAAAGTTCAATCGACTGTACAGGATTCAAAACAAATCGGATTTTAGCAAAACAAGAAATATTTAAATCTGTTGATAATATCTTTCCAACGAATCTGAAAAATCGAAATTTCGTAATGGAAATCAAAAGTTATGATCAAATGAATATTCAGAATAGTCGCTGCAGAAAATATAAGGGCCTGTAAAATAGCCATTTTTCAAACGACCTCTGTTTTCGATGAAACTGGCGTCATTGGATCCGGAATGTCGAATTATTGCTAGGTTTCAATTTTCAGAATTTTTCAAATTAAAATGTAAGCGTGGTAAGAGAAAACGCGTTTTACCAGTTGATAGTTAAATTGAATCGACCCGAAAAAGGCCATTTTTCAAACGGCCTCAGAATTCGACGAAATCAGTTTTGTTGGGACCGTATCATCAAAACAAAGACAGAAATAATTTTTCTGGATTTTTCGGGGTCAGTATGTGGCCCCGGTAATGTAAAATGTACGTTCGAATTGATATACGATAACTGTGTGTGTTAATCAGTTTGGACCTTATATTTATATATATATTAGGGCCACTAACACCAAATCAGCTCATTTCCACCTCTCCATCAGATTTTCCTCTTTAATGGCTGACCAAAAATTTCAAAACCCTAGATCTAAAATAAAATCCAACTCAAAAATAAAACTTCTCCGAATCATAGCTTATTATATGTCATTTCGAAGCTCTCGATGAGTAGATCGTAGATCTGCAATTTGTTTCAACATGTAGTGAGCGGTTGCACCGGAAATCGCGGTCAAAGGTAGCAGTTTTCGTAACCCTAAGTACAAATTTGGGGCTTTTTGATTCGAGCTTCAATCGAAGAAATTAACTTATGGGTTTTGTAGAGGGGAGTCATACAAGTTCGGGGATGGTGTCCGTTGGTCGAAATTTGGTCGGAGGTGAAAGAATTTGGTGTCTAAAGGTTCGAATTTGCGGTTTTTGGAGGAGACGCTGCGGTCAACGTAGATGACCGGAAGTGGCGGGACTGGTCTTGGCAGGCGCGTTTCGGGATGAGCGTCGAGGTGGTGGTGGTCGCTGGCCTTAAGGTGGCCGGAGTTGATGGTATTGGGCGGTCAAAGTACGGCCTCGAATTGGGTTTCCGCGATGAAGCCCTGTAGCGAATTGGAAAGGGGAGCGGGAAGATGTTGGGGGCCTGATGACGTGGCAAAGTTTAGTGGGTGAGAGAGTTATATATTAATTTATATATATATTTAGATTTCAAACGGTAAAATGTTGATTACTTTTGCATATGAACTCGGATTCGAGCGCGGTTTGTTGCGTTGGGATCGTGGTGGAGATGCGGACGTTTTGACACTGACCAGGCTACGTTCTGAGACTGTCAAATTTTGGGCCTTTTCTAGACGTTCGATTCGAATTGAAATCCAAAGGTGAGTGTTCCTTCACTCACGAAATTCTGAATCCATCCCATATTTATCAAATTAATGTATGAAATGAATTGGATGTATGGTTGTGATTGATTTGGTGAATGATTGCTTGAAATTTGACATGCAAGTGTTAACATGCATTGAAAATCGATAAATTAGTTATTTAAATTTAATTTAAATTTCTAGTTAGAATTCCGACACTTGATAACTAGTAAAATGATTCAATTTACTGTTGAATAAACGATGTGATAGCTGCCTTGATTGATTTGATTTCTGGATGAATATTGCTCGGACTGTTCTGTTATGCAGTATATGATGTTGTGTGCCCATGTGACGAAAAATCCCAATTTACCCTTGATGTTACGGGCATCGAATGAACCCGGGATTTATCGATAAAATGAATTAAGAACATAGAGTGAAATGATAAATCTCTGTGAACCCGATTTGGATTGAAATGATAGATCCATCCCGAATATCGAGAAATTAAATATAAAATCACTTGGCCGTAGGATAGCAAATTATATACGGACACCGGTCGGTTAAATAAAAATCTTGTTTAACCATGGACTTTGAAATTATTGTTAACAACAATATAAGTGATGTTTTAAAGTTTATTTCCTTTGAATTTGAATTTGGAATTTTAAGTAAAAAGGGAAATAAATCTGTGTCGAAATGATAGCAAATAAAGGGGTATAATTTTATTTAATCGAATTCATCGAGATTGAATTGTTTTGCCTGCAGTTGAAATTTTCTGTAAGTCGGTCTTGATTTTGAATTAAAATATGAATTTGAATTCGACACTCGTTATACATGTGAAAATCTTTGAAGCAATGAAATGAATTTGTAATTTCGATATATGTTATAAATCGAATCTTGAATGGGAATATGGATTGAAATCGAATTCGGTTTATTTGTAATAAATTGAAATTGTTGGAATGGGAACACGGGTTAGAGTTAACCATCTGAATTGAATTGGCGAATTTGAAATGAATGTAAATTTGAAATGAATCAATCGAAATTGTGAATTTGAATTTATGTACTTGAAGTTGAAATGGAATTTCAAGTGTAATCGAAATCGAGCGAACGATTCTAATTCCAACAATAGTATGTCAAACCATTTTTCAAACTATTTATTTATATATTATTTCCTTTATAACTATTTATTTTATAAATTATTTTGAATAAGTAATTCTTTTATAATAAATTATCTATTTTATGAATTATTTTATTGTTTAATTATATATTTTAATAAATTCGTCAAACTCTACTTTTATTACAAACTATTATTTCAAACCATTTTAATTATGCATTTGAACTATTCAAATATATTGTTAACTATTTTGATATTCAAAAAATTATTTAAGTTGGAATGAGTTCGAGATGTGCGTAAATGGAAAATCCCATTTGAATAATATTCTATTTAGAATATGAAAATGATTTCGAAACATGATATTTCGATATGAAACACGAACTTCTTTGAAAAGTAAAAGCACTGACCGGTGTGAAAAATGTAAACGTTTGGTTGTCAAGGAGACCGGAGTCGACATAAGGCATACTCTCTGTCAGTGTCGATACCACTTTGACAACTGTGTACGCGGTGGAAGTTCCAGAACCGGAGTAGGCTGGTATGGAGGCGATTACTGGATTTGAAGAAAGAGAACGATGATGGATTAGCCTTGACCTTCGGGTCATAATTGAAATGACTAAAACAGGAGCCATCCCCGGGTTAATGAGATCGCATCTCTGATCGAACGCGCTCCTTCGAAACCATCTCTATTACTGTTGTGATCGATTTGGGTGCACCCCTTTGAATATGGGAATGTCGTTCGAGGTGGGCGGTAGTTGCGGCTATGCGTTACCACCGGCCTGGGGCCCGCGAATTCGGTAGAATCCTACCGGGGTATTCCTCAGTGCCTTGTCATATTATCCTGATCGAGCCCCTACGATTTTGATTTAACGTTGTCGTATCACGGCGCATCCCTATCCACCGACGTACTGGTGTGTTATATATAAACTGTACGGCAATGGTATAAACAGCGTAAGGGTAACATGGTAATCCCGCTTACGCTATTTTCGATAATTATACTTTACTGAAGAAACAC
Source organism: Allium sativum (assembly GCA_030737875.1). Taxonomy (NCBI): domain Eukaryota; kingdom Viridiplantae; phylum Streptophyta; class Magnoliopsida; order Asparagales; family Amaryllidaceae; genus Allium; species Allium sativum. The sequence continues at coordinate 174,151,577 of CM060913.1, read as the reverse complement.
TATTGTAATAGCGTATTATACTATGTATGTATTAGTTTAACGGATCCTTGAGAGATGGAAAAATCCCGTAACATCTCTTGAGTTATTGCACCTTGACACCGATATTATTCTGTATTTTAATTTGACTAACATGAGATGATTTAGTGCTGATTCGAGTGTTTGTTGTGTTTTCTTTTTATGCAATACGCTCGGGTCAGCAGATGTTGCAGTTAATGAAGATTGTCTTGCCTTGGAGATCGAAGACGGAGTTTGATATACATGTATCCACTACATTCTATTTCCGCTGCATTATGTGTATGTAAGTGTATAACTCTGATTGATTTGAATATTGTAACTCAAATGTATATGTTTAAATGTTTTGAAATATTATTTGTTTATTATATGTTGTCCTTCCGCTGTGAGGTTCTGTGATTGTTTTTCTTCCCTTCTTCTTTTTTCTTCTTTTTCCCCAAATAACTATCTGGGTTGGCGATTCGTTTGGGTCGACATGTGTGGTTTATTGTCGGTTTAAACGGTCAAAAATCTGGGTCGTTACATAACATGATTTTTTTTAAATGACATGTTTTGACAAAAATGAGAGCTTTTATTTCAGTTTACATGTTTTGACAAAATGGTTATTTTTATTACAACTAACGAGTTTTGACAAAAATGATTATTCCCAATTCGTTAACATGTTTTGACAAATAAGTGTTTGGGTTTATATAAACATGATTCTAACTAATTTACATTTCTAAATGAATGACATTCATTTATTGACAAAAACTAATCTTGACTAAGTGACATGTTTTTATCGGCAAAACACATCTTACTAAATGGCATGTTTTTATTAAAAAAACATGTTTTCTAACAGAAACGACATATTTATTCTAACATATGACATTTCCTAATAATGACCATTCCTATATTGTATATGACAATAAAAAGAAAGAACGTTTTTAATTTCAACAAATTACTAACTTTAACATAACAAATAAAAGTGTATACTTTTATTCGCATATTATTTTAATATTTAACGTCACACATAAAAACAACATTTTTATTCGCATTTAATTCTAATTTCAACAAGGCGAATAATAAAAAAAACAATACTTTTATTCGTATACCATTTCTAATTTTAAACATGACGGATAAAAGCAATATTTTTATTTGCTCGTAATTCCTAATCTAACATGACAAAATGAATGTCGAAATCAACACAAACAACAAGTTTCCATCACAACATCACAGCTCTAATATCATACATACATACATCGATTTCTAATAACAATAAAATAATTAAAAATTTAATTTATTATTAAAAATATAATTCTCACATGGATTGGTTTTCAGAAGTCGTTTGAGTTCAAAATAGCTGAATTTCCAAAGTGCTTTGTTCTGGTCGTGGACAGTCCCATCGCATAGACCTCATCAAGACGAGTCCAACTCAAGTCGTTTCGTCAAATTTGGTTTCTTCTTCGTTGGCTCCCTGTTAAACCTAAACCCATGACCGATTTGCAAAGCTTCCACCACAAAGCATAAAATCAAAGAGAATATTCATCGGAGTTGAATGAGACTAGTTTTAGATTTTTTTTCGATGAGAGGTTCACAAGATATTGATTTTTTTTATCTTGAATGAGGCAGAGGCCATTGTTGTTTATTTAATTTTTTTTTTAGAGTGAAGGCTTGATCAGAGAATAGCAAATGAGGGTAAGGTTAGAACGAGAGATTATTTGTAGGTTGGGAATTTGCTTAAAATATATTTGTATAAGATGTATTTCTAGTCAAAGAATTCCAACGGTCAAATAAAGAAAGTATTCGAATTTTCATTTGTACATCTTTAATTCAATTTTAAGGATTAAATTATATTTGATTAAAGTTCATTAAACCGATTTATATATAAATCAAATGAATAATTAACTTTCCTACATGAGCAAATTTTCCTGTTTTGATTATTCAAATGTTTACCACAATTTATGACAAATTCACATAACAAATTTAAAGTTAATTATTACACTAATTTTCCATGTTTGGTTTCAAACATAATTAAATCTTCATTAAGTATATATTTAATTCCACTAAATTGGTTTGATTTAATTTGTTTTCTTTTTATTCAACCAATCTTGAATTTAAAGGTATAGTTAACATTTTTGTTCATATCCTACTACATAAGTAATTTTCGTTTATCATTATTTTTAAAATTAGTCAAACATTCGATTTATTCCTTTACTTACTATTTATTTACAATATTTGATTGAATTCCCATTGTTACAAATAAACAACCGAATCATGACTATCTATACAATAAATGCACATAATTATGTTTATAACTAGTTGAAATTTCATTGCACAATCAAATGGATCTATATTATTTCCATATATTAAGATTACCAATATAAAATAAACCCCAAAATTAGTTATTCCATTTTATATTGTTAATTCAACATAAATTCCAAATTCCATTATAAATAGATTATCAAACACTGTCATTATCACATATATAGCCATTTAGAATCAATTCTAAATAATCAAGTTAAGTTCATATTTTAACAACCTATGACACAAAACATTAATTTTAATATTTATACCAACATTGTTCAAATTCACATTAAATTATTATTCAAAGTTTAAAATCGAATTCTAAAATTACCGTGCCATTTCAGGCTCGTAATATAAATTTATAAATATAAAAATTCTAACTTTGATTAAAAACAAAAAAAATTAGTCGTTATTATTTAAAATAAATTATTTTAAATATTAAAAACCCATTAAAATTTCTAAAAATAAAAATTTTAAATTGGCCCCAAAATTCCGGGTTGTTACAAAATGTATCAATCCTAGGAAGCATAGATACCATAATACTATGCCTCCATACTAGTAATACAATCAAAACCGAATGAGGTCGTATTGGAAATTGGGTTTTTATCATGAGTCAAGGCTAGGGAGGAGCTCCTTACCGATTCGAGACACTCTAGCTAATGTCTCAGGATCCCCCGCAGTGAACCCTTGGATAACTGCAGGGCCGGTCCACCATACGAGTTGCGGATTAGTTATTTCTGAACACACGTTTCCCGATCCTATAGGACCTATCATCCTAGGTGCCTCATTCCATCATCCACATAAGTAAAATGACGTGCCGTGTTAAAGCCCAAACACCACTTCTAGCTAGAAAGAAACATGCTACTCTCCCTGCGTTCCCTTCTCCCGTTTTAGACTCCACCGGTGTGTGAGGCTCGCGAAGTCACGCTATACACAAAGCTATGCCTAAACAGGCTATGCTTTGATCATCCCACAAGGCCTGTTTTCAACAAAGCCTTGATCATATGCATCTTAGCATGCCACATCGTCACTCCATATCACACTACCAATCCTTTGCCGAAAAATATGAAAGGGTGTTAAGCAAGAGAATAAATTCTCCGCCACCAAGCATTCATACATTCAGCAGAAAATCAATAAGTACAAATATATAAAGAAGTACGATGTCAGACACACATTCCATTTATAAGCTTATGCTCTGGGTCTGAGCAAAGCCAAATCCGTACAAATCAGCACTACGTCCGGATAACTACCATTTTAGCCCCGTCTTGGGAGCAAATCAATCAAGGGGCTCAACACTAGTTACCCATTCGATGTGAAGATCGTCGGTCTTCAATCGTCGTCTTCAATTCTTCGAACGTCGTATCATTATTTGGAATGAGAGTAAACTCGGACTTTCCAAATAACTCTCGCATATATAAATTTGAAAACCATTTCATATCGTTGTTAATAATTTATAACGATCTATCGCTATTTTTACTTTACTTTACATACTCATCCTAAACATAACAAGGTTTATTTTCTTCTTCCATCCTTCAATTTACACAAAACGTATATTTGGTTTCATTATTTCCCTAAAGAAAATCTGTTCCTTAGAAAAGTAAATTTCTAATCTTCTATTTTCATTGGAATTGTCTATTATATTTCAACGTCGCAATTTGTTCTTTTCATCATATATTTACATTAAAATGTAAATTATAATTCATCGTCCAATTCATTCTTTTAATCTAATATTTACATTTAAATGTCAATTATAATTCATCATTCAATTTATTCTTTTAATCTACTATGCAAAATCTTCTTTAGTCACATGATAAAAATATAATTAACATTCTGTGTTAATTTTTATATCTTTTTAATTTACAACAATTCCTATTACAAAAAAAATGTTCCTTTGAATACAATGCTCAATCTTTCTTTTTAATTACATTATAAAAATGTAAATCTATTTCCACATCAAATTCTCTTTCTAATTTCATCAAAATGTACTTAATCATAATGGTGAAAAATTCCATCTTTATAAATTACATTAAAAATGTAATTTTAATTACACCGTCCAAATCGGCTTTTTTTATATTAAAAATATGTAATTTTACTTACATTGAATTCCTCTTCTAAAAATGTAATTTCTAATTACAATGTAAATTCTCATTTCTAATTATATATAAAAATGTACTTTTTAACCTACGGTGTAAATTGTCAATTCTAACTACAAAAAAAATGTATTCTTTATTTTACAATGTAAGTTCACTTTTCTAATTACACATAAAAATGTACTTTTTTATTTTACAATGTAAAACCTCATCCTAATTACATAAAAAAGAATGTAACTTTATTTTACGGTGTAAATTCATATTTTAATCACATTAAAAATAATGTAATTTTCATTACGATGTAAATTCTCTTTCTTAATTCGCATATAAAGATGTGATTTTCTATGTGGTATAACTTCATGCCTTTTAATTACGTAAAAAAATGTAATCTCAATTTACATTGTAAATTCTATTCCTAAGTTACATAATAAAGATGCAATTTTAATTTACAATGTAAATACCATTCTTAATTACATATAAGAAAAATGTAATCTTTAATTTGCATTGTAAACTTTCATTCTTAATTACATATAAAAATGACTTTTTGTAACAACCCGCAAATTCTGGGCCAGTTTAAAATTTTTATTTTGGCAATTTTAGCGAATTTTGATTATTTAAAATGAATTATTTTAAATAAAATCGACGAGAAATTTATTTTGAATATAATTCGAACGTATATATTATACGCGTCGTCGTTAGAATATAAATATTTATATATAATTATAAATAGAATTGAAAATGGCGCGGTAGTTCGATAATTCGATTTCAAACTTCAATTGAATGTACCGGGTGCAAAACAATCCGAATTTTAGTGAAACCAAAAATGATAGGATCTAATTGATAATATCTTTCTATCGAATCCGAATAATCAAAATTTGATAGCGGGAATCAAAAGATATGTCCAGTTGAAAATTCTGAATAGTCGCTATGGAATTCAGGCCCTTAAAAATGGACATTTTGCAAATGACCTCGGATTTCGACGAAACCAGTTTTATTGGGTCCGCAGTGTCAAGTTATTGCTAGATTCCAAATTTCATAATTTTTCGAATCAATATGTGAGCGTGGCAAAGGAAAACGCATTTGACCAGTTTTTGTTGAATTTAATCGACTGGAAATTGGCCATTTTTCAAACGGTCTCAGAATTCGACGAAACTAGTTTTGTTAGGACCGTATCGTCAATACGAAGCTAGAAAATATTTTTCTGGAATTTTTCTAGTCAGTATGTGGCCCCGGTAATTTGAAATGTACGTTTAAAATTCAATATAGTGATTTAAATGAAAATTCAAAAGGAAACTGATTGTAACGATCAAATCAGCTTACGATACATATCCCATTGTGTTCGGAATGGGGGTGAAACGCTATGGACGGCAGGCGGTGGGCCTCGTTTAGAGGTCGTATGTAAAAGTCAACTTTTTGCATAATTAAATAATAATAAAAAAATTAATTATATTTTAATTCCCCCTTCCCTCCCTTATATCCCTTCTGCCCCCCCCCCCCCCCCCCCGATTCATTTAAACGATTTCAGAGAAAAAAAAAACCCTAATCAAATCGCCGAGCCACCGCCGAACCCCTCAACCACCACCGCTCCGCCCAGTCGGTCGACCTCCCGCCCCTCGTTCGAACCCCGAAGCCCCCCCATCGATCGAAGACCCGAAGCCCCACCCCCTCTCGTTCGCGCAACTGAAGCCGCTGAAGCTTCCCTCGCTGGCGACGCTGAAGCCTCCGACGACCTGCGAGACGCCCCCCCCCCCCCCCCTCCGCTGTAAGTCGCTTTACATTTTTATTTTATTTTTTTTATTCTGTAAAAAAAAAGGGAAAAAAATATATATAATAAACTGATTTTGTTAAAAATGTATAACTGTTTTGTTTTAAAAAGTATAAAAACTGAATATTTTTAAAAGTAGTTTAAAACTGAATATTTTTAAAAGTAAAAACTGAATTTTATAAAAAGATAAAAAACTGAAATGTTTTAAAGAAGAAAAACTGAAATGGTTTTAAGTATTAAAACTGAAATGTTTTAAAGTATAAAACTGAAAGTTTTAAAAGTATAAAACTGAAAGTTTTAAAAGTATAAAACAGATTTTTATAAAAGAATTTTTAAAACTGGATTTTTTGTGAAGGAATATAAAAACTGATTTTAAAATGATTTATAAACTAGAAGAAGATTAGAAATTTAAAAGTAAAAATCATATTTTTATATATTGAACTTCGATAGAAAAATAGGATTTTTATATATTGAACTTCGATAGAAAAATAGGATTTTTATAGATTGAACTTCGATAGAAAAATATGATTTTTATATATAGAACTTCGAAATAAAAATGTGATTTTTATATGTTAAACTTCAGATTTAAAATATGATTTGTATATGTTGAATAGCGAAATAAAACTTCGATTTTTATATATATAGTGGCCTTGGGCAACGAAGGTGACAAAAAGGCGGGAACGACGAAGACTTCTGCAAATGAAGTGCCGTGGAGCTAGGATAGCAATATGTGAGAATTTCTCACCTTTCAATTTCTTTTCTAGTTATATATATATATACTAGGATGCAGACGGTGCTTAGTAGCACCCGACACAATCGTCCACAGACCATGGACTTGTTTGTTTGGCTGTTTGGTGATTGATTGCGATATTGGTTTGAATGTGGTTTGTGGTGTGAAAAATCGAATCGATAAATTGGTTAGGATTAGACGTGCGCCGTTATAAGGCGAAGGAGTAAGGCTAGGTTAGACTCTTACTCCAAATTTTGTGGTTTACATAACGAATTGATTTGATTGATGTGTGAATGGCGTGGGCCTTCACTAGACCGGGGATAAGGCTAGGCCTCGTCCCGTTTCTAGTATCGTGCCGTTATGCCGCCGAAATTTTCTAAAATGCGTTAGAAAAGTAAAAACATCATTTTATTGTGTAAATGAATAATAGAAATTCATATGGCTAGATTGTCTCGAATCGGTTGAGGACTATCTTTTGCCTCGGTTCATAGACGGAAATCCAATTTCCAAATACGTGACATTTGCGGTTTTATTTATAGAGCCTAGTATGGCGACATAGTGGGATGGGGCACTCATGCCGCCTATGATTGATACTTATGATTTGAAGTTGTTTTATACACTATGCACTTATAATAGTATCAAATGATTTGTTTTAAACGTATCAAGCATTCTTGGCTATTATAAGGTAAAAACCCTATCCCCCGGCTTGCGTTGCATTGTGTGATAGGACCTGGGTCTTATAACAGCTTCATCTTTCTTTATTTAGCATTGCGCTGTTTGTTTTATGCACTGGTATTCTTGGGAGGAAACCCGTTCCGTGTTATACGGCGTGGTCCCTTGATTTACCTAACTTTAAAAACAAAGATTAACTGTTTTAGTTCTCACACCAGTCCCATGACTGACCTGGAGTTTATTGTTTTAACCTAAACTCTGGGTGCCCTTATTTTGACACGGGCAGCTAGCAGTTTTGGTTTTGCAGATTTATATTCACAGGATCCTGGTTTACAGCTGGAACGATATCCGGAAAGCTTTGAATCCGTATATCTCATTCTAGTTGTGTATTGTATTATTTTCCGCTGCTATGTATTTAAATGTAATTTAAATCTCTGATATTTCTGTGTAATATTCATTCATACTCTGTATATTCTTGTAATCTGATGCATTGTTGTAATATACAATGAAATGTTCTTCTGTATGCGTTCTATTTTGTCGTGTTCTCAAAACAATTCGTTCTTTCTCTTCTCTTCGGAGGCCGGGGAAGTTCGGGTCGTTTCATCGTGGTATCAGAGCTTTGGTTTACAAAGCTCGAGAACAAGACACATTAGAACCATACGAAAGAATTCATCAGATATTGGATTAGTAATATCCAATGAGGATGACTCGTTAGAGATGGGATCAGTAGTATCCTAGAACGAGTGTGAAGAGTATAATTTTGAAAGTGAAAACAAAATTTTGTTTTGAAAATTTAAATCAATTATTCGTATTTGGTTATTTATTTATATTGATGTGGACAATCCCGTATATATAGATTTTGCGTATACGTCTGATCCGCGTGTATTCAAAGTTTTAATATACTGGATAGATATAGAATTACACTCTAGTCGCCCGGGGATGATGTTGATAATGACCATGGCATCATCAATAATTATGTTCGTGTTTCGAAGGTGTGATTTCTATATATTTCCTATTGACTGGTGTGAGAACCAAAATTAGATAGGGCTAATTGTTGTGATTTGGTATCAAAAATCTGATTTTTGACTATGTATCAAAGTTATGAATTTGAAAACTCTAATCCACTAATTGATTGATGTTTGTGTTGTTTGTTTATGTGTTTGATAATTTTGAACCATTATGCCTAATTGAATCAGATATTGAAAGATATTGAAAATTGGTCGCATCTGCTTGCATATACATATATATCATTGAACAGGTCATAGCAAGGAGGCTAGAGCATAGAATAAAATTTGTTTGCCCGACAAATAGGTACATGTTTACTACATAATTTCCTGTTTTGTTTGGGTGATGATGATTTTATGAGCCTATTGGCTAGCCGCTTGGCTTTTTCTTTTTCTTTTTGAGATCTGAAGGACCGGGGAAGCTATTTGAAATTCCCCGATGCTCCCGGTGCAGGGGAGGTTATGGCGAAATTTTTCAAAAATTTAGGGTGTTAGCCAAATTTTTGAAATTCTCAGAAACTGAAAAGTTAGAGAAGGAAAGCCAGATCGAACGTAGAGTTGATTGATCAAACCACTTTCGACTTTGTTCCTTTTCGGGGACGAAAAGTTTTAAGTGGGGGAGATTGTAACAACCTGCAAATTCTGGGCCAGTTTAAAATTTTTATTTTGGCAATTTTAGCGAATTTTGATTATTTAAAATGAATTATTTTAAATAAAATCGACGAGAAATTTATTTTGAATATAATTCGAACGTATATATTATACGCGTCGTCGTTAGAATATAAATATTTATATATAATTATAAATAGAATTGAAAATGGCGCGGTAGTTCGATAATTCGATTTCAAACTTCAATTGAATGTACCGGGTGCAAAACAATCCGGATTTTAGTGAAACCAAAAATGATAGGATCTAATTGATAATATCTTTCTATCAAATCTGAATAATCAAAATTTGATAGCGGGAATCAAAAGATATGTCCAGTTGAAAATTCTGAATAGTCGCTATGGAATTCAGGCCCTCAAAAATGGACATTTTGCAAATGACCTCAGAATTCGACGAAACCAGTTTTATTGGGTCCGCAGTGTCAAATTATTGCTAGATTCCAAATTTCATAATTTTTCGAATCAATATGTGAGCGTGGCAAAGGAAAACGCGTTTGACCAGTTTCTGTTGAATTTAATCGACTGGAAATTGGCCATTTTTCAAACGGTCTCAGAATTCGACGAAACTAGTTTTGTTAGGACCGTATCGTCAATACGAAGCTAGAAAATATTTTTCTGGAATTTTTCTAGTCAGTATGTGGCCCCGGTAATTTGAAATGTACGTTTAAAATTCAATATAGTGATTTAAATGAAAATTCAAAAGGAAACTGATTGTAACGATCAAATCAGCTTACGATACATATCCCATTGTGTTCGGAATGGGGGTGAAACGCTATGGACGGCAGGCGGTGGGCCTCGTTTAGAGGTCGTATGTAAAAGTCAACTTTTTGCATAATTAAATAATAATAAAAAAAATTAATTATATTTTAATTCCCCCTTCCCTCCCTTATATCCCTTCTGCCCCCCCCCCCCGATTCATTTAAACGATTTCAGAGAAAAAAAACCCTAATCAAATCGCCGAGCCACCGCCGAACCCCTCAACCACCACCGCTCCGCCCAGTCGGTCGACCTCCCGCCCCTCGTTCGAACCCCGAAGCCCCCCCATCGATCGAAGACCCGAAGCCCCCCCCCCTCTCGTTCGCGCAACTGAAGCCGCTGAAGCTTCCCTCGCTGGCGACGCTGAAGCCTCCGACGACCTGCGAGACGCCCCCCCCCCCCCCTCCGCTGTAAGTCGCTTTACATTTTTATTTTATTTTTTTTATTCTGTAAAAAAAAAGGGAAAAAAATATATATAATAAACTGATTTTGTTAAAAATATATAACTGTTTTGTTTTAAAAAGTATAAAAACTGAATATTTTTAAAAGTAGTTTAAAACTGAATATTTTTAAAAGTAAAAACTGAATTTTATAAAAAGATAAAAAACTGAAATGTTTTAAAGAAGAAAAACTGAAATGGTTTTAAGTATTAAAACTGAAATGTTTTAAAGTATAAAACTGAAAGTTTTAAAAGTATAAAACTGAAAGTTTTAAAAGTATAAAACAGATTTTTATAAAAGAATTTTTAAAACTGGATTTTTTGTGAAGGAATATAAAAACTGATTTTAAAATGATTTATAAACTAGAAGAAGATTAGAAATTTAAAAGTAAAAATCATATTTTTATATATTGAACTTCGATAGAAAAATAGGATTTTTATATATTGAACTTCGATAGAAAAATAGGATTTTTATAGATTGAACTTCGATAGAAAAATATGATTTTTATATATAGAACTTCGAAATAAAAATGTGATTTTTATATGTTAAACTTCAGATTTAAAATATGATTTGTATATGTTGAATAGCGAAATAAAACTTCGATTTTTATATATATAGTGGCCTTGGGCAACGAAGGTGACAAAAAGGCGGGAACGACGAAGACTTATGCAAATGAAGTGCCGTGGAGCTAGGATAGCAATATGTGAGAATTTCTCACCTTTCAATTTCTTTTCTAGTTATATATATATACTAGGATGCAGACGGTGCTTAGTAGCACCCGACACAATCGTCCACAGACCATGGACTTGTTTGTTTGGCTGTTTGGTGATTGATTGCGATATTGGTTTGAATGTGGTTTGTGGTGTGAAAAATCAAATCGATAAATTGGTTAGGATTAGACGTGCGCCGTTATAAGGCGAAGGAGTAAGGCTAGGTTAGACTCTTACTCCAAATTTTGTGGTTTACATAACGAATTGATTTGATTGATGTGTGAATGGCGTGGGCCTTCACTAGACCGGGGATAAGGCTAGGCCTCGTCCCGTTTCTAGTATCGTGCCGTTATGCCGCCGAAATTTTCTAAAATGCGTTAGAAAAGTAAAAACATCATTTTATTGTGTAAATGAATAATAGAAATTCATATGGCTAGATTGTCTCGAATCGGTTGAGGACTATCTTTTGCCTCGGTTCATAGACGGAAATCCAATTTCCAAATACGTGACATTTGCGGTTTTATTTGTAGAGCCTAGTATGGCGACATAGTGGGATGGGGCACTCATGCCGCCTATGATTGATACTTATGATTTGAAGTTGTTTTATACACTATGCACTTATAATAGTATCAAATGATTTGTTTTAAACGTATCAAGCATTCTTGGCTATTATAAGGTAAAAACCCTATCCCCCGGCTTGCGTTGCATTGTGTGATAGGACCTGGGTCTTATAACAGCTTCATCTTTCTTTATTTAGCATTGCGCTGTTTGTTTTATGCACTGGTATTCTTGGGAGGAAACCCGTTCCGTGTTATACGGCGTGGTCCCTTGATTTACCTAACTTTAAAAACAAAGATTAACTGTTTTAGTTCTCACACCAGTCCCATGACTGACCTGGAGTTTATTGTTTTAACCTAAACTCTGGGTGCCCTTATTTTGACACGGGCAGCTAGCAGTTTTGGTTTTGCAGATTTATATTCACAGGATCCTGGTTTACAGCTGGAACGATATCCGGAAAGCTTTGAATCCGTATATCTCATTCTAGTTGTGTATTGTATTATTTTCCGCTGCTATGTATTTAAATGTAATTTAAATCTCTGATATTTCTGTGTAATATTCATTCATACTCTGTATATTCTTGTAATCTGATGCATTGTTGTAATATACAATGAAATGTTCTTCTGTATGCGTTCTATTTTGTCGTGTTCTCAAAACAATTCGTTCTTTCTCTTCTCTTCGGAGGCCGGGGAAGTTCGGGTCGTTTCATCGTGGTATCAGAGCTTTGGTTTACAAAGCTCGAGAACAAGACACATTAGAACCATACGAAAGAATTCATCAGATATTGGATTAGTAATATCCAATGAGGATGACTCGTTAGAGATGGGATCAGTAGTATCCTAGAACGAGTGTGAAGAGTATAATTTTGAAAGTGAAAACAAAATTTTGTTTTGAAAATTTAAATCAATTATTCGTATTTGGTTATTTATTTATATTGATGTGGACAATCCCGTATATATAGATTTTGCGTATACGTCTGATCCGCGTGTATTCAAAGTTTTAATATACTGGATAGATATAGAATTACACTCTAGTCGCCCGGGGATGATGTTGATAATGACCATGGCATCATCAATAATTATGTTCGTGTTTCGAAGGTGTGATTTCTATATATTTCCTATTGACTGGTGTGAGAACCAAAATTAGATAGGGCTAATTGTTGTGATTTGGTATCAAAAATCTGATTTTTGACTATGTATCAAAGTTATGAATTTGAAAACTCTAATCCACTAATTGATTGATGTTTGTGTTGTTTGTTTATGTGTTTGATAATTTTGAACCATTATGCCTAATTGAATCAGATATTGAAAGATATTGAAAATTGGTCGCATCTACTTGCATATACATATATATCATTGAACAGGTCATAGCAAGGAGGCTAGAGCATAGAATAAAATTTGTTTGCCCGACAAATAGGTACATGTTTACTACATAATTTCCTGTTTTGTTTGGGTGATGATGATTTTATGAGCCTATTGGCTAGCCGCTTGGCTTTTTCTTTTTCTTTTTGAGATCTGAAGGACCGGGGAAGCTATTTGAAATTCCCCGATGCTCCCGGTGCAGGGGAGGTTATGGCGAAATTTTTCAAAAATTTAGGGTGTTAGCCAAATTTTTGAAATTCTCAGAAACTGAAAAGTTAGAGAAGGAAAGCCAGATCGAACGTAGAGTTGATTGATCAAACCACTTTCGACTTTGTTCCTTTTCAGGGACGAAAAGTTTTAAGTGGGGGAGATTGTAACAACCCGCAAATTCTGGGCCAGTTTAAAATTTTTATTTTGGCAATTTTAGCGAATTTTGATTATTTAAAATGAATTATTTTAAATAAAATCGACGAGAAATTTATTTTGAATATAATTCGAACGTATATATTATACGCGTCGTCGTTAGAATATAAATATTTATATATAATTATAAATAGAATTGAAAATGGCGCGGTAGTTCGATAATTCGATTTCAAACTTCAATTGAATGTACCGGGTGCAAAACAATCCGGATTTTAGTGAAACCAAAAATGATAGGATCTAATTGATAATATCTTTCTATCAAATCCGAATAATCAAAATTTGATAGCGGGAATCAAAAGATATGTCCAGTTGAAAATTCTGAATAGTCGCTATGGAATTCAGGCCCTCAAAAATGGACATTTTGCAAATGACCTCAGATTTCGACGAAACCAGTTTTATTGGGTCCGCAGTGTCAAATTATTGCTAGATTCCAAATTTCATAATTTTTCGAATCAATATGTGAGCGTGGCAAAGGAAAACGCGTTTGACCAGTTTCTGTTGAATTTAATCGACTGGAAATTGGCCATTTTTCAAACGGTCTCAGAATTCGACGAAACTAGTTTTGTTAGGACCGTATCGTCAATACGAAGCTAGAAAATATTTTTCTGGAATTTTTCTAGTTAGTATGTGGCCCCGGTAATTTGAAATGTACGTTTAAAATTCAATATAGTGATTTAAATGAAAATTCAAAAGGAAACTGATTGTAACGATCAAATCAGCTTATGATACATATCCCATTGTGTTCGGAATGGGGGTGAAACGCTATGGACGGCAGGCGGTGGGCCTCGTTTAGAGGTCGTATGTAAAAGTCAACTTTTTGCATAATTAAATAATAATAATAAAAAAAATTAATTATATTTTAATTCCCCCTTCCCTCCCTTATATCCTTTCTGCCCCCCCCCCTCCCCCCGATTCATTTAAACGATTTCAGAGGAAAAAAAAAAACCCTAATCAAATCGCCGAGCCACCGCCGAACCCGTCAACCACCACCGCTCCGCCCAGTCGGTCGACCTCCCGCCCCTCGTTCGAACCCCGAAGCCCCCCCATCGAACGAAGACCCGAAGCCCCCCCCCCCCTCTCGTTCGCGCAACTGAAGCCGCTGAAGCTCCCCTCGCTGGCGACGCTGAAGCCTCCGACGACCTGCGAGACGCCCCCCCCCCCCTCCGATGTAAGTCGCTTTACATTTTTATTTTATTTTTTTTTATTCTGTAAAAAAAAGGGAAAAAAATATATATAATAAACTGATTTTGTTAAAAATATATAACTGTTTTGTTTTAAAAAGTATAAAAACTGAATATTTTTAAAAGTAGTTTAAAACTGAATATTTTTAAAAGTAAAAACTGAATTTTATAAAAAGATAAAAAACTGAAATGTTTTAAAGAAGAAAAACTGAAATGGTTTTAAGTATTAAAACCGAAATGTTTTAAAGTATAAAACTGAAAGTTTTAAAAGTATAAAACTGAAAGTTTTAAAAGTATAAAACAGATTTTTATAAAAGAATTTTTAAAACTGGATTTTTTGTGAAGGAATATAAAAACTGATTTTAAAATGATTTATAAACTAGAAGAAGATTAGAAATTTAAAAGTAAAAATCATATTTTTATATATTGAACTTCGATAGAAAAATAGGATTTTTATATATTGAACTTCGATAGAAAAATAGGATTTTTATAGATTGAACTTCGATAGAAAAATATGATTTTTATATATAGAACTTCGAAATAAAAATGTGATTTTTATATGTTAAACTTCAGATTTAAAATATGATTTGTATATGTTGAATAGCGAAATAAAACTTCGATTTTTATAAATATAGTGGCCTTGGGCAACGAAGGTGACAAAAAGGCGGGAATGACGAAGACTTCTGCAAATGAAGTGCCGTGGAGCTAGGATAGCAATATGTGAGAATTTCTCACCTTTCAATTTCTTTTCTAGTTATATATATATACTAGGATGCAGACGGTGCTTAGTAGCACCCGACACAATCGTCCACAGACCATGGACTTGTTTGTTTGGCTGTTTGGTGATTGATTGCGATATTGGTTTGAATGTGGTTTGTGGTGTGAAAAATCGAATCGATAAATTGGTTAGGATTAGACGTGCGCCGTTAGAAGGCGAAGGAGTAAGGCTAGGTTAGACTCTTACTCCAAATTTTGTGGTTTACATAACGAATTGATTTGATTGATGTGTGAATGGCGTGGGCCTTCACTAGACCGGGGATAAGGCTAGGCCTCGTCCCGTTTCTAGTATCGTGCCGTTATGCCGCCGAAATTTTCTAAAATGCGTTAGAAAAATAAAAATATCATTTTATTTAAAGAATGAACTTAATCGAAATTCATATGTTGGAATAAAATGATTTATCGTTAAAAATATAATTTTTAACGTGAATGTGAATAAATAAATATTCATTTACAAACCAGACGGTTTGTTTATGTACACCTATTTGAAGGACAATGATTGGGTCGATAAATTTTACACATCACCCAACTGCACGAATAAAAATCTGTGTTTGATTGTTTGAAACCCCACACGGGTGTTAGGATGAAATTTGGAGTTCACTCATCCTGATTGATTAAATATGTCAATCGATTGATTGACAGGCTGTTATAAGCATTATATATCTATATTTGATGCTTATACGGTGTAGTGCACTTTGGTTGATGGTTGATTATTTATCGTTGCTATTATATACATGTGTTGTATGAAAAATCCATATAATTAACTTTACATGGTAATTGGTTGGGCCTCATTCCAGTTTTAAAATAGAAATATTTGAAATAGAAATATTTGAAATAGAAATATTCGAAATGGAATATTTGAAAATGTCAATATATGAAGCCGTGTTGATTAGATTGACGCCATTTTGACGTGAACGATATTTATATCGATTTTATTCATTTTAAAATGAATATTAAAAAGTAATTTTGAAATCGAATATTTCAAAATGAATTGAATTGAAAGTGATTTCGAAATGAATTGAATTGAAAACGAATTCAAAGTGAATTGAATTGAAAGTGATTTCGAAATGAATTGAATTGAAAGTGATTTCGAAGTGAATTGAATTGAAAGTGATTTCGAAATGAATTGAATTGAAAGTGATTTCGAAGTGAATTGAATTGAAAGTGATTTCGAAATGAATTGAATTGAAAACGAATTCAAAGTGAATTGAATTGAAAGTGATTTCGAAATGAATTGAATTGAAAGTGATTTCGAAGTGAATTGAATTGAAAGTGATTTCGAAATGAATTGAAAACGAATTCAAAATGAATTGAATTGAAAACGAATTCAAATTGAATTGAATAGAAATGAATTTTAAAACGAATTTATAGAGAAGAATTCAATTTTGCTTTGAATTGAAATGGAAGTTGAAATTGCTTTTGAAACGAATTTAAAACTATTTATATAATTCGTTTTAAATAGAAATCGACGAAGTATATATTATATATATTATATATATATAATATAATGGCCTGAATAGAACGCGCCGCGCCGCGGCAGTTCGCGAATTTCGACCATTTATTTCAAACGGACATTACGGGAGATCCGACCGTCGGATTCTCCTAAAACCGGAACCGTTGGGTTCGTATCGAAAAGAGCTTTCTAACGAATGTTAGAAATTTGAAATCTAACGGTTGGATTTGGAGATACGTCCAAATCAAATTTGAAAAAGGTCGCTGTAAGTGCAGTTCGATGGCCGTTGTTGGAAATCGACTGTACGGGCCTTGATAAAATTATTAAAAATAGTAATAATTTGTGTAAAATCATAAGAAATGATTTGGGAAGAATTGGGATGAAAAATTCCATATTTGAAAAGATAAAAATAGATTTTTATCGAATTGAACTAGTTTTGAACTAGAATTATAATTCTATTTATTTTTAAATAAATAAATTGAATTTGAAAAAGGGTTTTAAAAATAACCAGAATATCCAATGATTGCATTGGAGTGGATTTGAATCGAAATTGTCTTCGGAATATTTCGATGTTGGATTTCGTGATTATGCAGTTGTTGTTATGGAAATTTGAAAGATATAGATATATATATCGTTATTTCCAATACGAAATTTGTTAGTCGTAGAATTTGATATTGAATATAAGCCGATATATTTTCTATTCAGAGCCTTGTATTGAATATCAAATGTGATTTGGGTTTGTCGTGAATGGTGTCTTCACTAACACTGTTCTTGAACCCAGTTGAGAAAAGATTAAATCTTTTTATTTAGATTTAATGAAGTGTACCAATTAAACAATATTTAATTGGAATCGAATGGATATTGATTTTTGGGTTTATCGTGAACAGTGTTTTCAACAACACTCGTTCTTTAACCCGATAATTAATGGAGTGTGATTTTGGGTTTATCGTGAACCGTGTTTTAAATGACACTGATTCTTTAACCCAGTTAAAGATTAAAACTAAGTGGAGTTTTAGTGAATCTTTAATTAGATTGAGATGATCGAAAATGGAGTATCACCAGTTTTACTCCAGGCGATAGTTAAATCTTTAATTAGATTTGAACGTGAAATGGTAATTGAATTTACCGATAACACTGTGGTGTTAGATATGAAGTATTACCAGTTTTACTTCATGGGATGAATAGGTTGGGATTGGGAAATAAAATAAATGATTTCTTCGGTGTGGTTCGCTAATCCCGACTAGTTTGAATTGATATTCAAAGGTGATTAAAGGATAAATTTAAAGAATTTATCTTGGATAAAATTAATGGGAACTTTTCCCAAAGTATAGGAATATTTGAATAAAAGAGTATTCTGAATTGGAATGAGGCGTATGTTGTGTTTGTGTAACACTTATTTAAATATACGCGAGTTATTCGGAAAGACCGGGTTTATCCCATTCTGAGTAACTGATTCGACGTGGTGTCGAAGATGAAGACGGTGGTCGAAGACCGGAAGTCTTCACGTCGTTTGGGTGGTTACTGATGATCTTGATTGGGCTATACACCCAAGAAGATGGAAACAGTTAGTGATCGTCCAGACGTGCTTGGAGATCGATGGATATGCGGGGTACTAGGTGCCTCCGGTTTCATTCAGACCCAGAACGGACTTGTGAATGGACTGTGTGTCTGACATTGGATTTTAGTCCGTGTGATTGATCTCTATTAAATATATATCTGTTTGGCAGCGGAGAATTTATTCTCTTGCTTAACGCCCTTCTCTGAGACGTACGAGCTCAGGGGTTATATATTGATGGATATCAAACGCATGGAGTGAATTGCCTGTGTGTCATGCCTAAGTGGCAATTGATCGAGGCTTCTGTTGAAAAGCAAAGTCTTGTGGTGATGATCAAAGCACAGCCTGTGTGGCACAGCTTTGTGTAACGTGAATTCGCGAGCCTCGCACCCCGGTTGTGAACCAAAAACGGGAGAGGACGTCAGGGAGTGCATGCGTTTCTTTCTAGCAAGAAGTGGCGTCAGTGGTTTTACACGCCCTGACGAGTTTGACTTATGTGGTTGTTGCTGTTGCGAGGCGCCTCGGTTATATCGGTTTCGGCCGATGCATTCTGGTCGGCAGACGGACCAGACTTGCACCCCATAGGGTGGGGAGACGCATGTTCAGGGTTTAAGTTTAATCCACATCGGTGGACTGGCCCTGAGGATCCAAGGGACACTCGAGCTCTGTTCCTGAGACATGGTAGGCTAGATTGTCTCGAATCGGTTGAGGACTATCTTTTGCCTCGGTTCATAGACGGAAATCCAATTTCCAAATACGTGACATTTGCGGTTTTATTTGTAGAGCCTAGTATGGCGACATAGTGGGATGGGGCACTCATGCCGCCTATGATTGATACTTATGATTTGAAGTTGTTTTATACACTATGCACTTATAATAGTATCAAATGATTTGTTTTAAACGTATCAATCATTCTTGGCTGTTATAAGGTAAAAACCCTATCCCCCGGCTTGCGTTGCATTGTGTGATAGGACCTGGGTCTTATAACAGCTTCATCTTTCTTTATTTAGCATTGCGCTGTTTGTTTTATGCACTGGTATTCTTGGGAGGAAACCCGTTCCGTGTTATACGGCGTGGTCCCTTGATTTACCTAACTTTAAAAACAAAGATTAACTGTTTTAGTTCTCACACCAGTCCCATGACTGACCTGGAGTTTATTGTTTTAACCTAAACTCTGGGTGCCCTTATTTTGACACGGGCAGCTAGCAGTTTTGGTTTTGCAGATTTATATTCACAGGATCCTGGTTTACAGCTGGAACGATATCCGGAAAGCTTTGAATCCGTATATCTCATTCTAGTTGTGTATTGTATTATTTTCCGCTGCTATGTATTTAAATGTAATTTAAATCTCTGATATTTCTGTGTAATATTCATTCATACTCTGTATATTCTTGTAATCTGATGCATTGTTGTAATATACGATGAAATGTTCTTCTGTATGCGTTCTATTTTGTCGTGTTCTCAAAACAATTCGTTCTTTCTCTTCTCTTCGGAGGCCGGGGAAGTTCGGGTCGTTTCACTTTTATTTTCAATGTAAATTCTCCCCTTCTAATTACATATGAAAATGTAAATTTATATTACAATGCAAATCCTACTTTTTGATTACATTATAAAAATATAATTTTTAATTACATGCTAGTTCTACTTCTAACTTACATTATAAAAATGTAATTTAATTTACATGCAAGTTCTTAACTTTAATTACATATGAAAAATGTAATTGTTACTTACATGCAAATTCTACTTCTAATTTACATTATAAAAACGAAGTTTTTAATTACATGCTAATTCTCATTTTTGTTTACATATGAGAAAAATGTAAATTTTCTTTACTGTAAATTCCTACTTCTTATTTTCATATAAAAATGTAAATTTTATTTCAAATGCAAGTTCCTACTTTTATTCACATATAAAAATGTAAATTTTATTTCAAATGCAAGTTCCTACTTTTATTCACATATAAAAATGTAAATTTTATTTCAAATGCAAGTTCCTACTTTTATTCACATATAAAAATGTAAATTTATATTTACTATGCAAATTCATATCTTAACTTACCTTATAAAAATGTAAATTTTATTTCACTATGTGAATTCTACTTTTCACTTACATAATAGAAATGAAATTTTCTTACTATGTAAATCCTCATCCTTAATCCACATATAAAATGTGAATATTCATTCTCTATGCAATTTCTCATTCTAAAAGGAAAAAAATGATTTCTTTTCGTCTTTCAAATCTCATTCATAGCTACATAGAAAAATGTAACTTTTATTTGCATTGCAAATCTCATGTCTTTAGTTGCATAGAAAAATGTACTTTTTATTTTCATCGCCAATTGCATATCATAGTTTCAAATAAAAAATGTAATTTTTAATTTCATCGCCAACTGCATATCATAGTTTCAAATAAAAATGTAATTTTTATTTTCATCGCCAATTGCTTATCATAGTTTCAAATAAAAATGTAATTTTATTTTCATCGCCAACTGCATATCATAGTTTCAAATAAAAATTTAATTTTTATTTTCATCGCCAACTGCATATCATGATTTCTAATAAAAATGTAATTTTTATATTCATCGCCAATTGCATATCATAGTTTCAAATAAAAATGTAATTTTTATTTTCATCGCCAACTGCATATCATAGTTTCAAATAAAAATGTAATTTTTATTTTCATCGCCAACTGCATATCATAATTTCAAAAAAGAAAGTAATTTTTATTTTCATCAAAACGATGTTAAAAAGGGGATCTTTTATTTTGAACAAACGACTCTAAAAATCTAATCGTTTTAATATGAACAAAATTCTCCAATGGTATGAATAAACAAAGAGGGTGAATGTTGTTTACCATTTCTAATTTACACAACTGTGAATTTTGAATGCAACAAACTAAGGAACCAAATGTAGGTGTGTGTGTGTATATATATATATATATATATATATATATATATATATCAACAATGAGATTTTGATCGCATTAACAAATCTACAATAATAGAGCTGAACCAAGAGAAAAATAACAGCCCAACATCAGGTCTAAATGATTGATCTGGAATCATACATACATGTAAACCATCATTCATAATATTATTACATCTCAATTCTATTTCATTCATTGTTCAATTATTTAAATAACGATTAATAATATAATAAATTAAATTTATTAAAAAGAGAATCTCACCTTGCTATTGCACGAATCTACAATCAACAGAGAGTCAGAAAACGTTCTAATCAATTTCAGCAAAGTCTATCTGTCGTCACGGTTCCGTCGGATCTGAAATTTTCAGATTCGGAGTTCGTATGAATTTACTATGAATTTTTAATTATCAATTACTTTTCACAACTGCTGCTGTAACAGACAAAAGCATGACAAAATCTGAAATGAATTTCATACCTTATACTTTTAGTTTGTTCAAAACTTTGGATCAAGATTTCTCTCTCTGTAGTTGATGGTTTTGCGAACGGTTTGCGGCAAAACGACCGGCTACGAGAGATCTACAAGCTCAGAAAATAGGGTGATGGATGGTGGCACATGGAAGGTGCGGTTTGGGTGCAAAGGCCGCGGGTAAGCGGTGCTCAATCTTCGCCTACGGTCGATGAAAATGGATGAAACTTGTTGGAGATTAAAGAGAGTGAGAAGAGCTTCAAAAAGTTCAACATAACCTAAGTCTAATTCTTTGCGGATTGGGAGAGAAGGAGAAGAGAAGCTTGGAAGTGAAGCGACCCGAACTTCCCCGGTCTCCGAAGAGATGAGAAAGAACGAATTACTGTGAGGACAAGACAAAACAGAATGCATACGGAAGAACATTTCATTGTTATTACAACAATTCCATCAGATACAAGAATATACAGAGTATAAATGAATAAATTACATCCCATAAATATCAGAGATTACATTTAAATACATCGCAGCGGAAAATCATACAAAAGCACAACTAGAAGTGATGCACGGATACAGAGCTTTCCGAGCATCGTTCCAGCTGTAAACCAGGTTCCTGTGAATATAAATCTGCAAAACCAAAACTACTAGCTGCCCGTGCGGAAAATAGGGGCACCCAAAGTTTAGGTTAAAACAATAAACTCCAGGTCAGTCATGTGACTGGTGTGAGAACTAAAGCAGTTATTAATCTTTATTTTTAAAGTTAGGTAAATCAAGGGACCACGCCGTATAACACGGAACGGGTTTCCTCCTAAGAATACCAGTGCATAAAACAAACAGCGCAATGCTAAATAAAGAAAAATGAAGCTGTTATAAGACCCAGGTCCCATCACACAATGCAACGCAAGCCGGAGGATAGGGTTTTCCCTTATAACAGCCAAAGCATGCTTGATACGTTTAAAACACATTATTTGATACTACAATAAGTGTATAGTGTCAAAACAATTCAAATCATAAATATCAATCATAGGCGGCATGGGTACCATCTATATTGTCGCCATACTAGTTCTACAATTAAAACCGCAATACACGTATTGGAAATTAGATTCCGTCATGAGCCGAGGCAAGGGGCAAGCTCCTCTCCGCGTTCGAGACACTCTAGCAAATGTCCCAGGACCACACTATGATCCTTGGATCTTCAGGGTCGGTCCTCTCTTACTTTTGAGGATTAGTTATTCCTGAACACACGTTTCCCGGTCCTTACAGACCTATATCCGAGGCGCCTCATATCCAACAACCACACAGGTGAAAAGTATATAAATGTCAGGGCTGGTAGGTCACTGACACCACCCTAGCTAGAAAGAAACGTCGTGCTCTCCCTGCAGTCACTATCCCGTTTTTGACTCATACCGAGGTGTGAGGCTCGCGAATTCACGTTATACACAAAGCTACGCCACACAGGCCGTGCTTTGCTCATCAACCACAAGACTTTGCTTTTCAACAGAAGCCTTGATCAATTGCCACTTACGCATGCAACATAGGCAATTCACTCCATGCGACTGATGTCCATCGATATACAACCTCTGAGCTCGTACGTCTCAGAGAAGGGCGTTAAGCAAGAGAATAAATTCTCCGCCGCCAAACAGATGTATATTTAATAGAGATCAATCAACACAGAATAAAATCCAATGTCAGACACACAATCCATTTACAAGTTCGTTCTGGGTCTGAACGAAACCGGAGGCACTTTCCTCGCATATCCATCGATCTCCAAGTACGTCTGGACGATCACCAACTGTTTCCCTCATCTTGGGTGTACAGCCCAATCAAGATCATCAGTAATCACACAAACGATGTGAAGACTTCCGGTCTTCGACCACCGTCTTCATCTTCGACATCTCGTCGAATCGATTATTCAGAATGGGTATAAACCCGGCCTTTCTGAATAACCCACGTATATGATAAACAAATGTTACACAAACACAACGAACGCCTCATTCCAATTCAGAATATTCTTTTATTCACAAAATCACATTCTTAGGGAAAGGTTCCCATTAATTTTATCCAAGATAAATTCTTCCAAATTTATCCTATAATCTTCCTTTGGATATCATTTCAAACTAGTCGGGATTAACGAACCACACCGAAGTAATTATTTGTTTTATTTCCCAATCCCAACCTATATATCCCATGGAACAAAACTGGTGATACTCCATTCCTAACACCACGGTGTTATCGGTAAAATTAATTACCATTTCACGTTCAAATCTAATTAAAGATTTAACTATCGCTTTGGAGCAAAACTGGTGGTACTCCATTTTCGATCACCTTTCAAATTTGATAATTTAAATTATCAATTCACATTTTAATCTAATTAAAGATTCATTAAAACTCCACTTAGTTTTAATCTTTTCAAAAATCAACATCTTGCCTTTAACTGGGTTAAAGAACCAATGTCATCTAAAACACGATCCACGATAAACCCAAATCACATTTGATATTAAATACAAGGCTCTGAATAGAAAATATATCGACTTATATTCAATACCAAATTCTGAAACCAACATATATCGTATTGGAAATAACGATATAAAATATATCTTTCAAATTCCCATAACAATATCTGTATAGTCCCGAAATCCAACATCGAAATATCCCGAAGATAATTTCGATTCAACTCCAGTCCAATTCACATATTGGGAATATTGGTTATTTTTCAAATCACTTTCAAATTCAATTTATTTATTTCACAAATAAATTGATTTTAATTCTAGTTCAAAACTAGTTCATTTCGATAAAAATCTATTTTTATCTTTTCAAATGTGGAATTCTTCAGCCCAATTTTTCCCAAATCATTTCTTATGATTTTACACAAATTATGGATATTTTTAATAATTTTATCAAGGCCCGTACAGTCGATTTCCATCAACGGCCATCGAACTGCACTTACAGCGACCTTTTCTGAAATTGATTTGGACATAATTCCAAATCCAACCGTTAGATTTCAAATTTCTAATATTCAATGGAAAGCTCTTTTCGATACGAACCCAACGGTTCTGGTTTTAGGAGAATACGACGGTCGGATCTCCCGCAATGTCCGTTTGAAATAAATGGTCGAAATTCACGAACTGCCGCGGCGCGGCGCGTTCTATTCAGGCCATTATATTATATATATAATATATATAATATATATTTCGTCGATTTCTATTTAAAACGAATTTTATAAATCGTTTTAAAATTGTTTCAAAAGCAATTTCAACTTTCTTTTCAATTCAAATCAAAATTGAATTCTTCTTTATAAATTCGTTTTAAAATTCATTTCTATTCAATTCAAATTTTAATTCAATTTGAATTCATTTCAATTCACTTTCAATTCATTTCGAAATCGTTTTCAATTCAATTCATTTCGAAATCGTTTTCAATTCAATTCATTTCGAAATCGTTTTCAATTCAATTCATTTCGAAATCGTTTTCAATTCAATTCATTTTGAAATCGTTTTCAATTCAATTCATTTCGAAATCGTTTTCAATTCAATTCATTTCGAAATCGTTTTCAATTCAATTCATTTCGAAATCGTTTTCAATTCAATTCATTTCGAAATCGTTTTCAATTCAATTCATTTCGAAATCGTTTTCAATTCAATTCATTTCGAAATCGTTTTCAATTTCAAAATATTTAATTTCGAAATCACTTTTCAATATTCGTTATACAACGAATAAAATCGATATAAATATCGTTCACGTCAAAATGGCGCAAAACTAATCAACACGGCTTTATATTTTATTCAACAAATGAATATTTATCCCATTCAACACATGAATCTATATTTTTCAACCTACGACTAATCTCAACACATGAGTACTGTCAACACATCACTATTTTTGTTATGTAAAATATTTTATAAAACTATGGTATCTATCGTTTGATTTTCAATTAGACTTCTACTGGGAAGTAGTTCTAATTTTAAATATGATAAAGATGTAAATTTTATTATATAAAATATTTCACTCAACACATGAACATCGTCAACACATGACTACTTTTATATTCAACACATGAATTTTCTTTTATACTATTCCTTATTTTCCCGATTTGAAATGAGGCCCAATCAATCACCATATAACGTTAATTATATGGATTCCATTCAACACATGTATATAATAGCAATAATAAACAATCAACCATCATCCAAAGTGCACCACACTGTATAAGCATCAAATATAGACATCTAACGCTTATAACAGCCTGTCAATCAATCGATCGACATATTTAATCAATCAGGATGAGTGAACTTCAAATTTCATCCCAACACCCGTGTGGGGTTTCAAACAATCAAACACAGATTTTATTTGTGCAGTTGGGCGACGTGTAAAATTTATCGACCCAATCGATATTAGTTAAATCAGTGTACATAAACAAACCGTCCGGTCTGTAAATGAATATTTATTTATTCACATTCACGTTAAAAATTATATTTTCAACGTCAAAAATATTTATTTCAACACTTGAATTTCTATTCGGTTCATTTATTCAATAAAATGATATTTTTATTTTTCTAACATATTTTAGAAAATTTCGGCGGCATAACGGCACGATACTAGAAATGGGACGAGGCCTAGCCTTATCCCCGGTCTAGTGAAGGCCCACGCCATTCACACATCAATCAAGTCACCAAACAACCAAATTCAAATCACATCATATAACTAATCTATGCAACCAAACAAACAAGTCCATGGTCTGTGGACGATTGTGTCGGGTGCTACTAAGCACCGTCTGCATCCTAGTATATATATATGTAACTAGAAAAAGAAATTGAAAGGTAAGAAATTCTCACCAAAAGCTATCCAACTTCACGACACTCCTATTGTAGAGATCTTCGTCGTTCTCGCCCTTTTTGACCGCTTCGTTGTCGTAGCCACTACATATGTAAAAATCGAATTTTTACTTCGCTATTCAATATATAAAAATCGAATTTTTACTTTGCTATTATATGGATAAAATTTATATTTTTATCTCGCTATTCGCTATATAAAGATTTCGCCTTTTCGAAAATATAGATTTCACCATTATAAAAATCATCACTTTACTTCAACTTATATAAAATAAAAATCAGATTTTTATTTCGCTACATATACAAAGATGATATTTTTATATTCTTTATCCTATAAAGATTATATTTTTAATCTTTCTACAATATAAAAGATTATATTTTTACTACTTTAAAAATATATAAATCATATTTTATTACTTTAAAAATCAAATCTTTTCTGCTTTAAAAATCACGTCTTTTATAATTCTAAAAACACTGTCTTTTCTAATTTAAAAATACTGTCTTTTCTAATTTAAAAATCACATCTTTTATAAAGTTTAAATCTTGTCAAAAAAAATCAGTTTTTAAACAAACAAAAAAAAAACAGTTTTAAACTTTAAAAATAAAAACAGTATTTTATCTTTTTTTTTTCAGTTTATATAAAACAAAATAAAATAAAAAAAAAGAAGAAGAAAAGACTTACGGGGGGGGGGTTCTGGTGTTGCGCAGGCCGAGGCGAGGGGGAAGGGGTCGTCGCGGTGCTCTGGCGAAGTCGAAAAAGGGGGGGTGCGGTGAGGCTGGCGTCGCTCGATGGGAAGAAGAGGGCGGAGGATCGGAGGGCTGCAGCACCCTTGGACGGCGGCGACGAGGGTGACGGGCTGCGGTGGGGCTCCTCCTAGCGGCGCGCGATTATGATTTAGGTTTCAGTATTTTTTTTTTCTCTTTGAACTGAATTATAACGGGGGGGGGGGGGCAGAAATATATAGAGGGAGAAGGATTTTTTTATTTTATTTTTAATTAATTATTTTATTCGAAAAAAGTTGACTTTTACATACGACCTTGTAGCGACCCGGGAAAAAACGACCTTGGTTATCCGATATATAACACCTATCGAACAATCAAAAGTCGAAATTACCGGATAGTCCAAGAAAGAAATTAGAGGGTGAGGATAGATAAGATAGAAAATTAGAACAGAAGAAGAAGAAGAACACAACAACATCAGAGTAACACGAATCTCACAGCGGAACGAATAAAATATAATAGACAACATATCTTGAAATCAAAGTAGTATATGTATATCATACAATTATCAGAGTACAACACTTTCATCACAGCGGAATAATCAATAGCTAGAAAAATCTTGAAGCCTCCTGCTCCAAGCTCTTCAAGCATACCTGTAAATCCTGACTACTTGACTGCCCGTACAAATTTGGGCACCCAAGAGTTTAGGGAAAACAAAACAAAATAAAACTCTGGGTCAGTCATGGGACTGGTGTGAGTAAACTCCAATCATTTGGTTTAACTTTTCAAAATCCTTTTCAAAAGAAAAGATAATCGTAAGACCAATCCACTCATAAATACGGATGGCTTTTACCTTACGATAACCCAAAACACTTTGGAAATCATATATTATCTGATATTATAATAATGTCTAATCACAAGTAATTAAAATCTAGTAGAACGCTTGCATCTCACGCTCTACATATATAATATACAATCAAACTCGCAGGCACTTATTGGAGATTGGATTCCAACTTGACAAGGTATGGGACCACCTTCCGAACGTGTATCTCTAGAGGCAAATACACTGGGTTCAACAAAAACATCTTGCAACCCGGCCCACACATGACCGACCACTCATTTCGCTTGAGTGTATCGAATGTATATCACCAACGGTTGGGATCAGCAACCGTCTCCCGATAAGGGACAGCATCGATAGATTTAAGAACAAAAGGAATTTCTCTAGATAGGTGATCATACATCCTAATGGGTGCGACCCACATAGCCATGCTGCCTGCCCGATTTTTGTCATTTCCCGGTGGATGAGGCTTGAGGTCATAACGTATCTTTTGACAGATCCCACCTCCATTACTTTGAATGCCACATCGTCATACCCGCCAAATCACAAATTGATTTCACCAAAAATACCACGGGTATACAGCTAAGAGAAACGAATTCCTCCGCCACCAAACGTAAGTACGTTTGAAGAGATCAACTTACGCGATCCTTTGAATATACTCTGTCAGACATTCGTCCATTCACGTTTGTCCTGGGACTGGACAAACCGAAGGCACTATTCTGTAAATAGGATAGCCCTTGCATAACTCCGTCTTCAATATATTCAGCATACTTGATTCGCAACGCTTATGCCAATACGGAGTGGTTCAGTGGATAATAATCCGACCGGTCTCTCCATATTAACAACGTTAAAATGGTCAAAACTTTGATAGCCGGTGATTTAACTATCAATTAAAAACATGTCGGTGTGCAAACAACGATATTATTTCCAGATGGAAATTCTATCGATCAATCATCATTCATCATCAAATTATCATAAATTTACCCTTTTCCTTATTCTTGTTTTCCTATATTTCTTATTTACTATATTTAGAAAATATATGTTATTAACAATGGAAAACAATTCCATTTCTCATTTTTCTATATTCAGAAAACATTTCTGATTTTCATTTGGAAGACATTTCCAAATCTCCTTCATTGGGTTTAAACTGATGTTTGAATAAACACCGCTATGCCAACACCAACCATTTCGCTCATTAACTAAATTCACTTAACCCCTTTCACTCTCGAACCTTATCCACTTCTTAGTTAAAAACGAAGTCAATCAAGTTGGGGTATAATTACCTCTCAGACCTTAACTGAACAACATTTCTAATTTCGAAATAGACAAAGTTCAAACATTACTCTTTAAGAAACTTCCTTGCGAACTCTCGGATTCTATTTATGAATCCACTTCCTTTACTGAATCATTTGATTATACCTGTAAATGTTATAATTCCATGCTTTCAAAATATGTTAACTTAAATATATTTCCATATCTTAATTTGGATAAATAAACAACCAACTACTTTATTAACAGATAATTAAAACTTGATTTGAAATGGAAAGTAAACATTACTTCCCTTGATTCGATATAATCGAATTTCCATGTATGATTCACTCTCGAATAATCACTATCCGATAATTCTCTTTCGAATAAACTATATTCGATTCCCCTGTTCGAATAACTAATATTCGATAATCCTTTTCTTCGAATAACTAATATTCAAAAAATCTCACTTCGAATAAACCATATTCGATAATTCTCTCCTTCGAATAACTATATTCGATTTAACACACTTCGAACGAACTATATTCGATTACTCTTCTCGAATAAACTATATTCGATAACTCAACTTCGAATAGGTGATATTCGATTAATTCTCTTTTTGACTAACCCTACTTAATTTACTAATACTCGACTAACTCGACTTAATTAACTTCTATTGATTAATTACTATTTGATTTAACACTATTTGCTTGACTCTAGATCGCAGCGATCACAATGGTTACGCCTGATTCCCTCAGGAAACATCCGACCGCCGTAGGCTATCTACAGCCCTACGAATTACGCTAGCAGTCATGCTAAATGGAAATTCATCCTTAAATAACTTTGCCAATTTTTAACTCTATCTCGAATAATTAGATTCGATCAATTCTAATTGAATAACTAATATTCAATTAACCCTTATTCGATTACTATATTTGAATAACTCTAGTTCGATTTGACTCAAAACGATTAACTCTAACTGATTAACTCTAACTGGTTAATTCTAACTGAATAACTCTAACTGGATAACTCTAACTGAATAACTCTAACTGGTTAACTCTAACTAACTAACTCTAACTGTTTAACTTTACGGTTTAACTTTGACAGTTTAACTCCAACGGTTTAACTCTAACAGTTTAACTCCAACTGTTTAACTCAAACAGTTTAACTCCAACTGTTTAACTGTAACAGTTTAACTCCAACTGTTTAACTCTAATAGTTTAACTCCAACTGTTTAACTCTAACAGTTTAACTCCAACGGTTTAACTCTAGTTGATTAACTCTTTTGAATTAATCCCTTTGAATTTCCTCTTTTGAATAATTCCATTTGAATGACTCCTTTTGAATAACTCTTTTGAATAACACTTTTGAATAACACTTTTTGAATAACTCTTTTGAATAATACTTTTTTTTTCTATTTGTTTACTTAACAAATAACTATTCCCTTTTTACTTCTATTTATTTAACAAATAATTATTACTTTTAGCTTTTCCATTTATTCTCTACATAAATATCTCTTTTAACTTTCCTTTATTCCCTGAATGAATATTCGCTTTTCATTTCCATTTGTAATCGTTTTACAAATGATTCCTTTTTTATTTCTATTTGTTAAGGTTTCACAAATAGCTACTTTTTCCCTATTCTATTTGATTTGCAAATATTTTCCTTTACATTTGTTTTACAAATGTATTTCCTCTACGTTTGTTTTTCTTTTCAAATCTTCTCCTTTATATTTGATTTCACAAATATTTTCCTTTACTCAATTTCTTTGATTCTATAATTATTTTCCTCTATGAAACTCTTTTCCTTTTATATATAAAATCTATTGATTTTATATAAATAATTTATTTTCAAAATATACTTTGAAAATCTCTTTTCACTTCCCGTTGTCATTTATGGTATAAAAAATACCAAATCAAAAGGTTTGATCATCATCCAAACACACGGGTTCAACGACAGATGATATAACACATCATATAACAGAATATATGAAAAACGGTAAATAAATGTTGAGGAATCCAGTTGGATTCCTCCGACCTGTTTCCCTGCATCCACAGATGTCAGTCAACATAAATAACATGGAGGTAAAATATTCTGATAAACAGAATCAATATTTCGATACGATTTATATATATCGTTATCGATATTTTCAATCAACTGACTAGCAGTTCAACCAAACAGCCAATACACAGCAAATCAGCCAATATTTACCAATTCTAAAAATACTTTAGAGAAATATAAAGTGTTCAGAGTTAGTGAGATTTACTCACATTGGACGGTTTATCGTTGAATAACGATAATCGGTCATTGATTTGGTTCAGGCGTTTAATTTTGCCATAAATCCAAACGAGCTCCAATCCACTTGCGGTCAGTTCCATTGCGTAGTGCTTGTCCATACGATCCCAACGGATCCTGTTTCGTCAAATTTCGTTAATGTATGCAAAAGTTATGCTATTTACAATATTTACCTAATTTAAATGAATACATATTTAATTAAATTAATTAAATTAATTAAATTATTTTTATCTTAATTAATTTCTAATTGCGTTATTAGCCAAATTACCTTCCCTTCCCTTCTAAAAAATCATACTTTTCCATCTCTAGCCATATCCAAATTTTTCTAAAATTGAAAAACCATTTTAATATTAATTAAATTTAATTTTCAAATAAAATGTTTAAAAATATTCATTTAATTATAACTTAAAATTTTTAACCCGGATCAAAAATCTGCTTCCACTCATTTTAAAGTATTTTCCGATAAGAATCCAACGGTCCTTGTTTCGTGGAAATCCGACTTGTTTTGAAAAAGTTATAAGCTTTTAAAGTTTATGGTTAAAAATTACGAAAATGCCCCTGGTCTGTTTTAAATTCAAATTAAATTCAAATTAAATTTTAAATTAAAATTTAAATTAATCATCTCATCCGTCGGATCAGTTAGGGATAGCCAGGGAGAGCAGGAAACTATATTTTCCAAACTCAAGCCTTAGACACTATCCTCTCTGTCACCCTTAGAATGTTCTGATATTTATTTTTACAAATTCTATTTTAATTATAATATATATATATATATATATTACAAAAATAAATAAATAAATATTATTTAAAAACTTACCCCGTGAAGCCCAAGCCTCTGCCTAAGAGTCCCTAGCTCCCCGTCTTGCCCTCCTTTCACCCTTTCTTCTCTTTTCCCTATTTCCTAATATTTTATTATTATTTCTGCCATTGCCAAAGCTTGAAAGAGAAGGAGGAGGAGTGAGTTTAAAATGAAAGGGGGGGGGCTATTTATAGCCGAAGCAGTCACATGGATTGCTGAGGTGGCGCGAATCCAACGGTCGAAAATGGATGGCTAGGATTAATCCTTAAATTAATTAAATTATAAATAAATTTAATAATTTATGAATAGTAAAGTGTGTTTTCTCAACCCTATTCGGACGTTAATTTGACTTACTTATTGATACCTTATCCAAAATCTTTTTCAACCATGTTGTTCAATTTTTCTTGCTCTTCAATAATATATAAAAATATTTAAATTTTGAATTCGTTTGAACTTTCAAATAATTTAAA
Source organism: Allium sativum (assembly GCA_030737875.1). NCBI lineage: Eukaryota > Viridiplantae > Streptophyta > Magnoliopsida > Asparagales > Amaryllidaceae > Allium > Allium sativum. The sequence continues at coordinate 174,118,556 of CM060913.1, read as the reverse complement.
TTCAAATTCAAAATAGTGTTTTGTGTTAGTTTCAACACCTTCCGGTCTCATGTTGGAGTATCAAACGATAACGGTTTTCAGAAATTCTTCCACCATCTGGTCCGGTTTTTAACGTACTTCAATCCTATGTATTCAAATCAAAAATCGGAGTTTGTTTAGATTTTCAAATAATTTATTTAAATTTTGTTTCCTTAATAACTTTCTATATCCGTTATAGGATTTTCCCAGATTTCATATATAGCTAATATCCTGTGTTTAGAATTTTCCTGGATAGGTCTCAGGTTCCAGTTTTGCCGTTAGCATTAGCAAATTCCAATTATCGTCAAAATTTAGTTCAAATTTTGGCCTTTTTTTTTTTTTTTCACATACGAATGCCATTTTTGACGTAACTTGGTTGGTTACCTAATTTCATCATTTCGGATTTAATGAAACTGATTTCATCGAAATCCGAGTTCGTTTGCTACTACATCCTTTGTAAACGTACTATTTTAAATTAAAAATTTATCCTTTTATACTGCCAGTTCTCATTTATATTGCAGATCCACTAAATTTCTTCCATTTCGGAATAAAATAAAATATTCAAAATTATTGAAATTAAACCATTTAGAATTCCAAAACAATAAAAAAACATTTTTAAATAATAACTAAATGGTCAAAAAATCTGGGCCGTTACATTCTTTCCCCCTTAAAATAATTTCGTCCTCGAAATTGCTAAGGTAGAAAAATGAACTTTGTAACTAGGTTAAAATTATTTATTTACTCCGGTTTCACTAAACCAATTAATCCTAATTAATTTATTTCTATAAACGAAAATTTCAAAAATTCTGAAAATTTTCTAACATTCGAAATTTCTGAAAAATTTCGCCAGCATCTCCTTTGTACTGGTCAATAGCTCAAACTCCAACTCGCCTCTCTAGGCCTTCTTCAACCCAAAAGAAAATCAAACAGCCAAGTGCTTGCCAAACAGGCTCATAAATCTCATCCAACTCATATGAATATGTACGTGTACCTTTTTGTCGGCATTCAATTCTGCTATCAATTTAGCATATACCACTATCATCCCAATCAAACTCCCAATCACTTTTATCTTCAACACGACCATCCTCTTATAACCAAGCCAAATTTTAATCAAACTGCAATTCCAATCTCAATTCAAATTTCTTGCTCGACCATCCATTTCTATCCCAGATTATCTCTAATCCAGCCCAATTCTACTTGGTACCATTCTATTTCAATTCTACTCAATTTTCACTGAACTGGCTTACATTCAATTTCAAATTTGCTTTCACAACTTTCTATTTAATTTGTGTTTATTTCAAACAATCTTACCTGGGAGTTTCAAATAGCTTTGTCTTTTCCAAAAATCAAATATCCCTTTGGGATATGAAAACAACTCGGTTTCTCAAAACAATTCAAAAACAAAATCTTTGGTAGTAATCCGTCACTTACAAACTCGAAAATGAGCACCGATGATGTCCGGATCAACATCGGAATTTATTTTCCAGCTATCGAAGTGAGTTCAATACTATAGCACTTTCAAAACCCATTTTTAAACATTTTCATTTTGAAATTCATTTCAAAATATCCCTTTTCAATGCTTGTAACAAATTTAAAATCTCCCAGGATTTTAAAATTCACATATATTCAATTTAATTCCATTTACAACGCTTATTCAAATTTTAGCAATTTTAATTCCAATTCTGAACTTAAATTCAGATTTAATTCATCTGATTTCATATATTTCACTTATATGAATTTTGATTTGTTATTTACATAACCATTTCACATTTTATAATCTTATTCGATTATAATCACAACCAACACATTCAATATACTATAATAATTTCAAATATCTATACTTTGCTTATATCAAAATATAATTTGGGTGAAATTATTTCATTCACCCTTTTTCAAAACATACTGTGTCGGTTCATCGTATTCAAGTGTTTATAAACTCCTATCGATACAGTGGATCAAACTGATCGACTAGAACTCATAAACAACTCAACCAATAAATCTCCACAATATAAAACCATTTTTATATCAAATAACAAATATGTTCACTCGTATATATACACTCAAACTCAGTCTAGGGCATTACTAACCCCATCTCTACTGAGTCACGCCACAGAGCCAAGGTAAATCACTAAACCTTCAGCTCTGATACCAACTGTAGCGACCCGGGAAAAAACGACCTTGGTTATCCGATATATAACACCTATCGAACAATCAAAAGTCGAAATTACCAGATAGTCCAAGAAAGAAATTAGAGGGTGAGGATAGATAAGATAGAAAATTAGAACAGAAGAAGAAGAAGAACACAACAACATCAGAGTAACACGAATCTCACAGCGGAACGAATAAAATATAATAGACAACATATCTTGAAATCAAAGTAGTATATGTATATCATACCATTATCAGAGTACAACACTTTCATCACAGCGGAATAATCAATAGCTAGAAAAATCTTGAAGCCTCCTGCTCCAAGCTCTTCAAGCATACCTGTAAATCCTGACTACTTGACTGCCCGTACAAATTTGGGCACCCAAGAGTTTAGGGAAAACAAAACAAAATAAAACTCTGGGTCAGTCATGGGACTGGTGTGAGTAAACTCCAATCATTTGGTTTAACTTTTCAAAATCCTTTTCAAAAGAAAAGATAATCGTAAGACCAATCCACTCATAAATACGGATGGCTTTTACCTTACGATAACCCAAAACACTTTGGAAATCATATATTATCTGATATTATAATAATGTCTAATCACAAGTAATTAAAATCTAGTAGAACGCTTGCATCTCACGCTCTACATATATAATATACAATCAAACTCGTAGGCACTTATTGGAGATTGGATTCCAACTTGACAAGGTATGGGACCACCTTCCGAACGTGTATCTCTAGATGCAAATACACTGGGTTCAACAAAAACATCTTGCAACCCGGCCCACACATGACCGACCACTCATTTCGCTTGAGTGTATCGAATGTATATCACCAACGGTTGGGATCAGCAACCGTCTCCCGATAAGGGACAGCATCGATAGATTTAAGAACAAAAGGAATTTCTCTAGATAGGTGATCATACATCCTAATGGGTGCGACCCACATAGCCATGCTGCCTGCCCGATTTTTGTCATTTCCCGGTGGATGAGGCTTGAGGTCATAACGTATCTTTTGGCAGATCCCACCTCCATTACTTTGAATGCCACATCGTCATACCCGCCAAATCACAAATTGATTTCACCAAAAATACCACGGGTATACAGCTAAGAGAAACGAATTCCTCCGCCACCAAACGTAAGTACGTTTGAAGAGATCAACTTACGCGATCCTTTGAATATACTCTGTCAGACATTCGTCCATTCACGTTTGTCCTGGGATTGGACAAACCGAAGGCACTATTCTGTAAATAGGATAGCCCTTGCATAACTCCGTCTTCAATATATTCAGCATACTTGATTCGCAACGCTTATGCCAATACGGAGTGGTTCACTGGATAATAATCCGACCGGTCTCTCCATATTAACAACGTTAAAATGGTCAAAACTTTGATAGTCGGTGATTTAACTATCAATTAAAAACATGTCGGTGTGCAAACAACGATATTATTTCCAGATGGAAATTCTATCGATCAATCATCATTCATCATCAAATTATCATAAATTTACCCTTTTCCTAATTCTTGTTTTCCTATATTTCTTATTTACTATATTTAGAAAATATACGTTATTAACAATGGAAAACAATTCCATTTCTCATTTTTCTATATTCAGAAAACATTTCTGATTTTCATTTGGAAGACATTTCCAAATCTCCTTCATTGGGTTTAAACTGATGTTTGAATAAACATCGCTATGCCAACACCAACCATTTCGCTCATTAACTAAATTCACTTAACCCCTTTCACTCTCGAACCTTATCCACTTCTTAGTTAAAAACGAAGTCAATCAAGTTGGGGTATAATTACCTCTTAGACCTTAACTGAACAACATTTCTAATTTCGAAATAGACAAAGTTCAAACATTACTCTTTAAGAAACTTCCTTGCGAACTCTCGGATTCTATTTATGAATCCACTTCCTTTACTGAATCATTTGATTATAACTGTAAATGTTATAATTCCATGCTTTCAAAATATGTTAACTTAAATATATTTCCATATCTTAATTTGGATAAATAAACAACCAACTACTTTATTAACAGATAATTAAAACTTGATTTGAAATGGAAAGTAAACATTACTTCCCTTGAATCGATATAATCGAATTTCCATGTATGATTCACTCTCGAATAATCACTATCCGATAATTCTCTTTCGAATAAACTATATTCGATTCCCCTGTTCGAATAACTAATATTCGATAATCCTTTTCTTCAAATAACTAATATTCAAAAAATCTCACTTCGAATAAACCATATTCGATAATTCTCTCCTTCGAATAACTATATTCGATTTAACACACTTCGAACGAACTATATTCGATTACTCTTCTCGAATAAACTATATTCGATAACTCTACTTCGAATAGGTGATATTCGATTAATTCTCTTTTTGACTAACCCTACTTAATTTACTAATACTCGACTAACTCGACTTAATTAACTTCTATTGATTAATTACTATTTGATTTAACACCATTTGCTTGACTCTAAATCGCAGCGATCACAATGGTTACGCCTGATTCCCTCAGGAAACATCCGACCGCCGTAGGCTATCTGCAGCCCTACGAATTACGCTAGCAGTCGTGCTAAATGGAAATTCATCCTTAAATAACTTTGCCAATTTTTAACTCTATCTCGAATAATTAGATTCGATCAATTCTAATTGAATAACTAATATTCAATTAACCCTTATTCGATTACTATATTTGAATAACTCTAGTTCGATTTGACTCAAAACGATTAACTCTAACTGATTAACTCTAACTGGTTAATTCTAACTGAATAACTCTAACTGGATAACTCTAACTGAATAACTCTAACTGGTTAACTCTAACTAACTAACTCTAACTGTTTAACTTTACGGTTTAACTCTGACAGTTTAACTCCAACGGTTTAACTCTAACAGTTTAACTCCAACTGTTTAACTCTAACAGTTTAACTCCAACTGTTTAACTGTAACAGTTTAACTCCAACTGTTTAACTCTAACAGTTTAACTCCAACTGTTTAACTCTAACAGTTTAACTCCAACGGTTTAACTCTAGTTGATTAACTCTTTTGAATTAATCCCTTTGAATTTCCTCTTTTGAATAATTCCATTTGAATGACTCCTTTTGAATAACTCTTTTGAATAACACTTTTGAATAACACTTTTTGAATAACTCTTTTGAATAATACTTTTTGTTTCTATTTGTTTACTTAACAAATAACTATTCCCTTTTTACTTCTATTTATTTAACAAATAATTATTACTTTTAGCTTTTCCATTTATTCTCTACATAAATATCTCTTTTAACTTTCCTTTATTCCCTGAATGAATATTCGCTTTTCATTTCCATTTGTAATCATTTTACAAATGGTTCCTTTTTTATTTCTATTTGTTAAGGTTTCACAAATAGCTACTTTTTCCCTATTCTATTTGATTTGCAAATATTTTCCTTTACATTTGTTTTACAAATGTATTTCCTCTACGTTTGTTTTTCTTTTCAAATCTTCTCCTTTATATTTGATTTCACAAATATTTTCCTTTACTCAATTTCTTTGATTCTATAATTATTTTCCTCTATGAAACTCTTTTCCTTTTATATATAAAATCTATTGATTTTATATAAATAATTTAGTTTCAAAATATACTTTGAAAATCTCTTTTCACTTCCCGTTATCATTTATGGTATAAAAATACCAAATCAAAAGGTTTGATCATCATCCAAACACACGGGTTCAACGACAGATGATATAACACATCATATAACAGAATATATGAAAAACGGTAAATAAATGTTGAGGAATCCAGTTGGATTCCTCCGACCTGTTTCCCTGCATCCACAGATGTCAGTTAACATAAATAACATGGAGGTAAAATATTCTGATAAACAGAATCAATATTTCGATACGATTTATATATATCGTTATCGATATTTTCAATCAACTGACTAGCAGTTCAACCAAACAGCCAATACACAGCAAATCAGCCAATATTTACCAATTCTAAAAATACTTTAGAGAAATATAAAGTGTTCAGAGTTAGTGAGATTTACTCACATTGGACGGTTTATCGTTGAATAACGATAATCGGTCATTGATTTGGTTCAGGCGTTTAATTTTACCATAAATCCAAACGAGCTCCAATCCACTTGCGGTCAGTTCCATTCCGTAGTGCTTGTCCATACGATCCCAACGGATCTTGTTTCGTCAAATTTCGTTAATGTATGCAAAAGTTATGCTATTTACAATATTTACCTAATTTAAACGAATATATATTTAATTAAATTAATTAAATTATTTTTATCTTAATTAATTTCTAATTGCGTTATTAGCCAAATTACCTTCCCTGCCCTTCTAAAAAATCATACTTTTCCATCTCTAGCCATATCCAAATTTTTTTAAAATTGAAAAACCATTTTAATATTAATTAAATTTAATTTTCAAATAAAATGTTTAAAAATATTCATTTAATTATAACTTAAAATTTTTAACCCGGATCAAAAGTCTGCTTCCACTCATTTTAAAGTATTTTCCGATAAGAATCCAACGGTCCTTGTTTCGTGGAAATCCGACTTGTTTTGAAAAAGTTATAAGCTTTTAAAGTTTATGGTTAAAAATTACGAAAATGCCCCTGGTCTGTTTTAAATTCAAATTAAATTCAAATTAAATTTTAAATTAAAATTTAAATTAATCATCCCATCCGTCGGATCAGTTAGGGATAGCCAGGGAGAGCAGGAAACTATATTTTCCAAACTCAAGCCTTAGACACTATCCTCTCTGTCACCCTTAGAATGTTCTGATATTTATTTTTACAAATTCTATTTTAATTATAATATATATATATATATATTACAAAAATAAATAAATAAATATTATTTAAAAACTTACCCCGTGAAGCCCAAGCCTCTGCCTAAGAGTCCCTAGCTCCCCGTCTTGCCCTCCTTTCTCCCTTTCTTCTCTTTTCCCTATTTCCTAATATTTTATTATTATTTCTGCCATTGCCAAAGCTTGAAAGAGAAGGAGGAGGAGTGAGTTTAAAATGAAAGGGGGGGGGGCTATTTATAGCCGAAGGAGTCACATGGATTGCTGAGGTGGCGCGAATCCAACGGTCGAAAATGGATGGCTAGGATTAATCCTTAAATTAATTAAATTATAAATAAATTTAATAATTTATGAATAGTAAAGTGTGTTTTCTCAACCCTATTCGGACGTTAATTTGACTTACTTATTGATACCTTATCCAAAATCTTTTTCAACCATGTTGTTCAATTTTTCTTGCTCTTCAATAATATATAAAAATATTTAAATTTTGAATTCGTTTGAACTTTCAAATAATTTAAATTCAAATTCAAAATAGTGTTTTGTGTTAGTTTCAACACCTTCCGGTCTCATGTTGGAGTATCAAACGATAACGGTTTTCAGAAATTCTTCAACCATCTGGTCCGGTTTTTAACGTACTTCAATCCTATGTATTCAAATCAAAAATCGGAGTTTGTTTAGATTTTCAAATAATTTATTTAAATTTTGTTTCCTTAATAACTTTCTATATCCGTTATAGGATTTTCCCAGATTTCATATATAGCTAATATCCTGTGTTTAGAATTTTCCTGGATAGGTCTCTGGTTCCAGTTTTGCCGTTAGCATTAGCAAATTCCAATTACCGTCAAAATTTAGTTCAAATTTTGGCCTTTTATTTTTTCTTTTCCACATACGAATGCCATTTTTGATGTAACTTGGTTGGTTACCTAATTTCATCATTTCGGATTTAATGAAACTGATTTCATCGAAATCCGAGTTCGTTTGCTACTACATCCTTTGTAAACGTACTATTTTAAATTAAAAATTTATCCTTTTATACTGCCAGTTCTCATTATATTGCAGATCCACTAAATTTCTTCCATTTCGGAATAAAATAAAATATTCAAAATTATTGAAATTAAACCATTTAGAATTCCAAAACAATAAAAAAACATTTTTAAATAATAACTAAATGGTCAAAAAATCTGGGCCGTTACAGACCTCGAAACGAGGCCCACCGCCTGTCGTCCATAGCGTTTTACCCCCATTCTGAACTCAATGGGATATGTATTGTAAGCTGATTCGATTGTCTCGAATAGTTTCCGTTGAATTTACATTTAAATCGCTATATTGAATTTTTAACGTACCTTTCAAATTGCCGGGATCACATATTAACTTTAAAAATTCTAGAAAAATATTTTCTAGCTTCGTATTGACGATACGGTCCTAACAAAACTAGTTTCGTCGAATTCTGAGACCGTATGAAAATTGGCCAATTTCCAGTCGATTAAAATCAACTGAAACTGGTCAAACGCGTTTTCCTTTGCCACGCTCACACATTGATTCGAAAAATTATGAAATTTGAAACCTAGCAATAACTTGACATCACGGACCCAACAAAACTGGTTTCGTCGAAATTCGAGGTCATTTGCAAAATGGCTATTTTTAAGGGCCTGAATTCCATAGCGACTATTCAGAATTTTTAACATGACATATCTTTTGATTCCCGCTATGAAATCTCGATTTGTCGGATTTGATAGAAAGATATCACCAATTAGATCCTATCATTTTGGGTTTCACTAAAATCCGGATTGTTTTGCACCCGGTACATTCAATTGAAGTTTGAAATCGAATTATCGAACTACCGCGCCATTTTCAATTCTATTTATAATTATATATAATTATTTATATTCTAACGACGACGCGTATAATATATACGTTGAATTCCATTCAAAATAAATTTCTCGTCGATATTATTTAAAATAATCTATTTTAAATATTCAAAATTCGTCAAAATTGCCAAAATAAAAATTTCAAACTGGCCCACATTTTACGGGTTATTACAATCTCCCCCACTTAAAACTTTTCGTCCCCGAAAAGGAACAAAGTCGAAAGTGGTTTGATTAATTAACTCTACGTTCGATCTGGCTTCCATTCTCCAACTTTTCAGTTTATGAGAATTTTCAAAATTTCAAAAATTTGGCTAACACCCTAAATTTTCGAAAAATTTCGCCATAACCTCCCCTGCACCGGGAGCATCGGGGAATTTCAAATAGCTTCCCCGGTCCTTTAGATCTCAAAAAGAAAAAGAAAAAGCCAAGCGGCTAGCCAATAGGCTCACAAAATCATCATCACCCAAACAAAACAGGAAATTATGTAGTAAACATGTACCTATTTGTCGGGCAAACAAATTTTATTCTTCGGCTCTAGCCTCCTTGCTATGACCTGTTCAATGTAAGTATATGTATATGCAAGCAAATGCGACCAAATTTCAATACAATTCAATATTCGGTTCAATTAGGCTAAATGGATAAAAATTAGCAAACAAATAAACAAACAACCCAAACATCAATCAATTAGTGAATTAGAGTTTCAAATTCTTAAATTTTGATATATATACTGAAAATCTTGTTTTTGATGCCAATTCACAACAAAGTGTTCTAACTATATTAGTTTTGGTTCTCACACCAGTCTAATGGAAATATATAGAAATCACGCCTTCGAAACACGAACCTAAATACTGATGATGTAGCTACAATCATCAGAATCATCTTCGGGTGTCTAGAATGTGAATCTATATCTATCCAGTATATTAAAACTTCGACTATACGTTCATGACGCGTATACGCGAAATCTTTATATATTGGATTGTCCATATTCAAAATAAATTAATAATCAAATATGTATAAAATGGTTCAAATTTTCAAAACAAAATTGTTTTCATTTGAAAAGTATACTCTTCACACTCTTTCTAGGATACTACTGATCCTATCTCTAACTAGCAATTCTAATTGGATATTACTAATCCAATACCTGATGAATTCTTTCGTATGGTTCTAATGTGTCTTGTTCTCGAGCTCTGTAAACCAAAGCTCTGATACCAAATGAAGCGACCCGAACTTCCCCGGTCTCCGAAGAGATGAGAAAGAACGAATTACTGTGAGGACAAGACAAAACAGAACGCATACGGAAGAACATTTCATTGTTATTACAACAATTCCATCAGATACAAGAATATATAGAGTATAAATGAATAAATTACATCCCATAAATATCAGAGATTACATTTAAATACATCGCAGCGGAAAATCATACAAAAGCACAACTAGAAGTGATGCACGGATACAGAGCTTTCCGAGCATCGTTCCAGCTGTAAACCAGGTTCCTGTGAATATAAATCTGCAAAACCAAAACTACTAGCTGCCCGTGCGGAAAATAGGGGCACCCAGAGTTTAGGTTAAAACAATAAACTCCAGGTCAGTCATGTGACTGGTGTGAGAACTAAAGCAGTTATTAATCTTTATTTTTAAAGTTAGGTAAATCAAGGGACCACGCCGTATAACACGGAACGGGTTTCCTCCCAAGAATACCAGTGCATAAAACAAACAGCGCATTGCTAAATAAAGAAAAATGAAGCTGTTATAAGACCCAGGTCCCATCACACAATGCAACGCAAGCCGGAGGATAGGGTTTTCCCTTATAACAGCCAAAGCATGCTTGATACGTTTAAAACACATTATTTGATACTACAATAAGTGTATAGTGTCAAAACAATTCAAATCATAAATATCAATCATAGGCGGCATGGGTACCATCTATCATGTCGCCATACTAGTTCTACAATTAAAACCGCAATACACGTATTGGAAATTGGATTCCGTCATGAGCCGAGGCAAGGGGCAAGCTCCTCTCCGCGTTCGAGACACTCTAGCAAATGTCCCAGGACCCCACTATGATCCTTGGATCTTCAGGGCCGGTCCTCTCTTACTTTTGAGGATTAGTTATTCCTGAACACACGTTTCCCGGTCCTTACAGACCTATATCCGAGGCGCCTCATATCCAACAACCACACAGGTGAAAAGTATATAAATGTCAGGGCTGGTAGGTCACTGACACCACCCTAGCTAGAAAGAAACGTCGTGCTCTCCCTGCAGTCACTATCCCGTTTTTGACTCATACCGAGGTGTGAGGCTCGCGAATTCACGTTATACACAAAGCTACGCCACACAGGCCGTGCTTTGATCATCAACCACAAGACTTTGCTTTTCAATAGAAGCCTTGATCAATTGCCACTTACGCATGCCACATTGGCAATTCACTCCATGCGACTGATATCCATCGATATACAACCTCTGAGCTCGTACGTCTCAGAGAAGGGCGTTAAGCAAGAGAATAAATTCTCCGCCGCCAAACAGATGTATATTTAATAGAGATCAATCAACACAGAATAAAATCCAATGTCAGACACACAATCCATTTACAAGTTCGTTCTGGGTCTGAACGAAACCGGAGGCACTTTCCTCGCATATCCATCGATCTCCAAGTACGTCTGGACGATCACCAACTGTTTCCCTCATCTTGGGTGTACAGCCCAATCAAGATCATCAGTAATCACCCAAACGATGTGAAGACTTCCGGTCTTTGACCACCGTCTTCATCTTCGACATCTCGTCGAATCGATTATTCAGAATGGGTATAAACCCGGCCTTTCTGAATAACCCACGTATATGATAAACAAATGTTACACAAACACAATGAATGCCTCATTCCAATTCAGAATATTCTTTTATTCACAAAATCACATTCTTAGGGAAAGGTTCCCATTAATTTTATCCAAGATAAATTCTTCCAAATTTATCCTATAATCTTCCTTTGGATATCATTTCAAACTAGTCGGGATTAACGAACCACACCGAAGTAATTATTTGTTTTATTTCCCAATCCCAACCTATATATCCCATGGAGAAAAACTGGTGATACTCCATTCCTAACACCATGGTGTTATCGGTAAAATTAATTACCATTTCACGTTCAAATCTAATTAAAGATTTAACTATCGCTTTGGAGCAAAACTGGTGGTTCTCCATTTTCGATCACCTTTCAGATTTGATAATTTTAATTATCAATTCACATTTTAATCTAATTAAAGATTCATTAAAACTCCACTTAGTTTTAATCTTTTCAAAAATCAACATCTTGCCTTTAACTGGGTTAAAGAACCAATGTCATCTAAAACACGATCCACGATAAACCCAAATCACATTTGATATTAAATACAAGGCTCTGAATAGAAAATATATCGACTTATATTCAATACCCAATTCTGAAACCAACATATATCGTATTGGAAATAACGATATAAAATATATCTTTCAAATTCCCATAACAATATCTGTATAGTCCCGAAATCCAACATCGAAATATCCCGAAGATAATTTCGATTCAACTCCAGTCCAATTCACATATTGGGAATATTGGTTATTTTTAAAATCACTTTCAAATTCAATTTATTTATTTCACAAATAAATTGATTTTAATTCTAGTTCAAAACTAGTTCATTTCGATAAAAATCTATTTTTATCTTTTCAAATGTGGAATTCTTCAGCCCAATTTTTCCCAAATCATTTCTTATGATTTTACACAAATTATGCATATTTTTAATAATTTTATCAAGGCCCGTACAGTCGATTTCCATCAACGGCCATCGAACTGCACTTACAGCGACCTTTTCTGAAATTGATTTGGACATAATTCCAAATCCAACCGTTAGATTTCAAATTTCTAATATTCAATGGAAAGCTCTTTTCGATACGAACCCAACGGTTCCGGTTTTAGGAGAATCCGACGGTCGGATCTCCCGCAATGTCCGTTTGAAATAAATGGTCGATATTCACGAACTGCAGCGGCGCGGCGCGTTCTATTCAGGCCATTATATTATATATATAATATATATAATATATATCTCGTCGATTTCTATTTAAAACGAATTTTATAAATCGTTTTAAAATTGTTTCAAAAGCAATTTCAACTTTCTTTTCAATTCAAATCAAAATTGAATTCTTCTTTATAAATTCGTTTTAAAATTCATTTCTATTCAATTCAAATTTTAATTCAATTTGAATTCATTTCAATTCACTTTCAATTCAATTTGAATTCGTTTTCAATTCAATTCATTTCGAAATCGTTTTCAATTCAATTCATTTCGAAATCGTTTTCAATTCAATTCATTTCGAAATCATTTTCAATTCAATTCATTTCGAAATCGTTTTCAATTCAATTCATTTCGAAATCGTTTTCAATTCAATTCATTTCGAAATCGTTTTCAATTTCAAAATATTTAATTTCGAAATCACTTTTCAATATTCGTTATACAACGAATAAAATCGATATAAATATCGTTCACGTCAAAATGGCACAAAACTAATCAACACGGCTTTATATTTTATTCAACAAATGAATATTTATCCCATTCAACACATGAATCTATATTTTTCAACCTACGACTAATCTCAACACATGAGTATTGTCAACACATCACTATTTTTGTTATGTAAAATATTTTATAAAACTATGGTATCTATCGTTTGATTTTCAATTAGACTTCTACTGGGAAGTAGTTCTAATTTTAAATATGATAAAGATGTAAATTTTATTATATAAAATATTTCACTCAACACATGAACATCGTCAACACATGACTACTTTTATATTCAACACATGAATTTTCTTTTATACTATTCCTTATTTTCCCGATTTGAAATGAGGCCCAATCAATCACCATATAACGTTAATTATATGGATTCCATACAACACATGTATATAATAGCAATAATAAACAATCAACCATCATCCAAAGTGCACCACACTGTATAAGCATCAAATATAGACATCTAACGCTTATAACAGCTTGTCAATCAATCGATCGACATATTTAATCAATCAGGATGAGTGAACTTCAAATTTCATCCCAACACCCGTGTGGGGTTTCAAACAATCAAACACAGATTTTATTTGTGCAGTTGGGCGACGTGTAAAATTTATCGACCCAATCGATATCAGTCAAATCAGTGTACATAAACAAACCATCCGGTTTGTAAATGAATATTTATTTATTCACATTCACGTTAAAAATTATATTTTCAACGTCAAAAATATTTATTTCAACACTTGAATTTCTATTCGGTTCGTTTATTCAATAAAATGATATTTTTATTTTTCTAACATATTTTAGAAAATTTCGGCGGCATAACGGCACGATACTAGAAACGGGACGAGGCCTAGCCTTATCCCCGGTCTAGTGAAGGCCCACGCCATTCACACATCAATCAAATCACCAAACAACCAAATTCAAATCACATCATATAACTAATCTATGCAACCAAACAAACAAGTCCATGGTCTGTGGACGATTGTGTCGGGTGCTACTAAGCACCGTCTGCATCCTAGTATATATATATGTAACTAGAAAAAGAAATTGAAAGGTGAGAAATTCTCACCAAAAGCTATCCAACTTCACGACACTCCTATTGTAGAGATCTTCGTCGTTCTCGCCCTTTTTGACCGCTTCGTTGTCGTAGCCACTACATATGTAAAAATCGAATTTTTATTTCGCTATTCAATATATAAAAATCGAATTTTTACTTTGCTATTATATGGATAAAAATTATATTTTTATCTCGCTATTCGCTATATAAAGATTTCGCCTTTTCGAAAATATAGATTTCACCATTATAAAAATCATCACTTTACTTCAACTTATATAAAATAAAAATCAGATTTTTATTTCGCTACATATACAAAGATGATATTTTTATATTCTCTATCCTATAAAGATTATATTTTTAATCTTTCTACAATATAAAAGATTATATTTTTACTACTTTAAAAATATAAAAATCATATTTTATTACTTTAAAAATCAAATCTTTTCTGCTTTAAAAATCACGTCTTTTATAATTCTAAAAACACTGTCTTTTCTAATTTAAAAATACTGTCTTTTCTAATTTAAAAATACTGTCTTTTCTAATTTAAAAATCACATCTTTTGTAAAGTTTAAATCTTGTCAAAAAAAACAGTTTTTAAACAAAAAAAAAACAGTTTTAAACTTTAAAAATCAAAACAGTATTTTATCTTTTTTTTTCAGTTTATATAAAACAAAATAAAATAAATAAAAAGAAGAAGAAGAAAAGACTTACAGGGGGGGTTCTGGTGTTGCGCAGGCCGAGGCGAGGGGGAAGGGGTCGTCGCGGTGCTCTGGCGAAGTCGAAAAAGGGGGGGGGGTGCGGTGAGGCTGGCGTCGCTCGATGGGAAGAAGAGGGCGGAGGATCGGAGGGCTGCAGCACCCTTGGACGGCGGCAACGAGGGTGACGGGGTGCGGTGGGGCTCCTCCTGGCGGCGCGCGATTATGATTTAGGTTTCAGTATTTTTTTTTTTAATTTCTCTTTGAACTGAATTATAACGGGGGGGGGGCAGAAATATATAGAGGGAGAAGGATTATATTTTTTTTATTTTTAATTAATTATTTTATTCGAAAAAAGTTGACTTTTACATACGACCTCGAAACGAGGCCCACCGCCTGTCGTCCATAGCGTTTTACCCCCATTCTGAACCTAATGGGATATGTATTGTAAGCTGATTCGATTGTCTCGAATAGTTTCCGTTGAATTTACATTTAAATCGCTATATTGAATTTTTAACGTACCTTTCAAATTGCCGGGATCACATATTAACTTTAAAAATTCCAGAAAAATATTTTCTAGCTTCGTATTGACGATACGGTCCTAACAAAACTAGTTTCGTCGAATTCTGAGATCGTATGAAAAATGGCCAATTTCCAGTCGATTAAAATCAACTGAAACTGGTCAAACGCGTTTTCCTTTTCCACGCTCACACATTTATTCGAAAAATTATGAAATTTGAAACCTAGCAATAACTTGACATCACGGACCCAACAAAACTGGTTTCGTCGAAATCCGAGGTCATTTGCAAAATGGCTATTTTTAAGGGCCCGAATTCCATAGCGACTATTCAGAATTTTCAACAGGACATATCTTTTGATTCCCGCTATGAAATCTCGATTTGTCGGATTCGATAGAAAGATATCACCAATTAGATCCTATCATTTTTTGTTTCACTAAAATTCGGATTGTTTTGCACCCGGTACATTCAATTGAAGTTTGAAATCGAATTATCGAACTGCCGCGCCATTTTCAATTCTATTTATAATTATATATAATTATTTATATTCTAACGACGACGCGTATAATATATACGTTGAATTCCATTCAAAATAAATTTCTCGTCGATATTATTTAAAATAATCTATTTTAAATATTCAAAATTCGTCAAAATTGCCAAAATAAAAATTTCAAACTGGCCCGCATTTTACGGGTTATTACAGGAAGGGTATGGCGGCTATGGGTTATCTGGTGCGTGAATGAATCGGGGAAGAAGGAGCGGCATCCGTACGTTTATATAATAAAATATTATTTTATTCCCTAATTTCCCCATAAAGGCCCGTTTTGCAACTTTGTCTGATTTCAGCACAACGACTGTCGTTCGTACCTAATAGCCCCCATTCCGAACTCAGATTTAAAATTTAAGTCCTTTATTTATAATTCAACCGTACAAATAAATTCACCAGGGCCACAAATTAACTTCAAAAATTCCCGAAAAATATATTTAACTATGTTTTGATGCTGCGGATCTAGGAAAATTAATTTCGTTCAATTCTGAGCTCGTATGAATTATTAATGAATTTTTAAAGTCAAAAATTGTACGTTTACACTGAAAAATCAATTATAATTATATATTAATTCTAAAAATAACCGAAAAATCATTTTTATCTTTTTTTTGACGATACGAACCCAACAAAATTATTTTCGATGAATTCTAAGCCTATTTGAAAAATGACTATTTTCAAGTCGATTAAAATTGACTGAAATTGACAAAACTGAAATCTTTTTGCCACGGCTGCAATTTAATTCTAAAATTTATGAAAAATTAAAATTAAATATATTTTGACATTCCGAATTCAATAAAAGTGGTTTCGTCTAAAACAGGGGTCGTTTGAAAAATGGCTATTTTCAAGGCGTATATATTCAGTATTAAAAGTACAAGTGTTTACTGTTTTTCAATGCAGAAACGTCATTCTTAACTCAATAGAAGTGGTTCCGAGTTCAAATTCCTTTGTATGCAAAAAGTAGCATTTTGACCTTTGTAAATTTCAAAGTGACCTTTCTAAATTTTAATTTTGACATAACTTTTGATTCCCGCTATGAAATTTCAATTTTTCAGATTCGTTAGAAAGATATTTTTAAATAGATTCTAATATTTTTGTTTTACTAAAATCCGTTAAATTTTACATCTTGTACGGTCAGT
This sequence comes from Allium sativum, assembly GCA_030737875.1. Taxonomy (NCBI): domain Eukaryota; kingdom Viridiplantae; phylum Streptophyta; class Magnoliopsida; order Asparagales; family Amaryllidaceae; genus Allium; species Allium sativum. Next base: position 174,101,228 of record CM060913.1, on the reverse strand, counting down.
CAAAGTTTAAGTTTGACTTTTCAAACTACCGCGTTATTTCTAACTCCTTTTATAATTAAAATTAAATTATTCATTCTAACTTTGATTTAAATCAATTTTTAATCATTGCTACCAACTGTAATGACCCGGGATTTTGTCGACTTTGGTTATCGCCATATACTCAATGATGACTAACCAAACATCGAAAAATACAGGTCATTAATGAAAGAAAACAGAGGGTGAGGAGAGATAAGATAGAACTTAGAATAGAAGAAGAAGAAGAACACAATATCAAAGTAACACGAATCTCACAGCGGAACGAACAAATATATTTCATAACATAACTTTGAAATACAAATCTGTACTTGAATATACATATCATTATCAAGGTACAGCACTTACAACACAGCGAAAATAACCTATAGCTATAGTAATCTTGAAGCCCCCTGCTCCAAGCTCCTCCAATATATCTGTAAATCCCGAGTACTTGACTGCCCGTACAAAATTAGGCACCCAAGAGTTTAGGGAAAACAAACAAATAAACTCCGGGTCAGTCATGGGACTGGTGTGAGTAAAACAGTTTAAAACAGTTCAAGCAGGTAATCGATATGTCATAAGACCACGCCGTATAACGGAACGGGTTTCTGCCTTATGAGAATCCAAATTATCTTTATATCAAAAACCTTTTGATATTATAATAATGTCTATCAACACAATATAATAGTCATCTAGCAGAAATGCTTCCATCTCACGTTCTACATATATAGTATGTAACGACCCAGATTTTTGAACAGTTTATTTTAAATATTTAGTATGGTTTTAAATATTTATTCGAATATAAATGGATTTTTATTATGGAAATTATCGGGTTAATAATCGATATACGATTTAATATCGAATATATTGAATTGTCGTAATACTAGAACGATAAATAAATTGACGTTGAGTTAAAACTGAATTGAGACAATTCAATCGATTAATATAAATTCTATTGAATTAGAACGATAATATTAATTTATTTTCAACTGCTTGGAATTGAATTATATTTTTAAATCGAATCTAGTTTAAACCATTAATTTAAATTAAATATCTCCTACAGACAATAAAATAAAATTCTAGATACTACTCCATTTAGACCAGAATAACGTTATAATCTGGTATCGTCGGTCGTCACGGTTGAATAGTGATTTGGGATTTCTAGTTAAGAACCGCGAGATATTTTAATTATTTAATTAAAATAAAATCAATATAAATAATAAAAGAAAAAAAAAGAATCATAAGCCGACCTATGTTCAAACATTTCGCAGACCTATACTCTTCTCGAGCTGTAGAAAATGTCTCTCCCTTTCAGGATCAAGCAGACAACATTTCAATGTCACGTACTATTTGTTTCTCCTCCCTTTGCTTATTTAAACCATCGCAACTTCATTCCTTCATTCGAAAACAATACAGTCCCTCACATCCTCCGTTGCTTCTTCTTTTTCCTTAATCAATGAAAAACCCTATTTCCTTATCAAGTCAAAATCGGGTATCGCGACTAGGATTTCGGAGTTCCCAAAAGCGACGCTGATGCTGGAGCTCACAATGATTTTCGTGGGAGGTCTGTAGTTGATTGAAGGCGTCGAGCTCAGTCTTTGGTAGGTAAATTGGAGGGAGATCGCGATTCGAAAGCTTGGTTGTGGGGGAGGTCGCGTTCAGGAAGGAGGCGGGTGTCGTTCATCTGAGGCGACTAGCTGTTGTTGGGAGGGGAAATCGAAATCGATTTCTATCTGAGGCCAGGGTTCGCAAGCGGAAACGGTGTGCGCAGGGTAACAACATCGCAATTTAGGGCAACCCGACTTCAGAAGCTTTGCGTTAGAGGTTGCGATGGGGATGGGAGGGCTATTGTGGAGTTCGACCGCGTCTGATGATGTTTGGAGTGGGTGCGATAGTGGGATTTTTGAGGGATGGGTCAGCAAATGGAGATGAATGAAGGGGAGTGGTTCCGTTCAAGGATTTGTGGAGAACATTGGGTTCTAGTTGTTGTCAAATGAGCAAAGGGGGAATGGGTTTAATGGCTTTGGATTTTAAAACTGTGGAGAAGCAGGGTGGATTTCTGGACACGGAATGGTTGCTGCATTCGGGCTTGAAGTCGGAATGGTGTAGGGTATGGATGAAGTGGTCTGTCCGTATGTAGTAAGAGATGAGAGTGTTTGGGCCATGGTGAATGTAAGGTATTCGATGATATGCCATAAAGTGTTAAGCATGGTGATAAGGTATTTTTGAATTTAAAATTTAAATGTTTATTTTAAAACTAGTTTATAAGATGGGAATTTATTAAATTAAATAAGTGGTTAATCGGTAATTAAATTAAATAAATCATAGGTCCAAAGCAGATTATTCGAAAGATCCATGGTTGCGATGATATGGAATTTTACTGGGGATTCAGCGCAAACGAAATCGAGGTGAGTAAATCTCACTCACCTTTAGAATTATTTTTATTTCATTAAAAATAATTGTTTGTTGCTTGTGTGGATGCTTTCTGCTTGTTTTATATATATATATTAGTTATTTAGGCTATTATATATATATATTGGGTTGATTGATTGGTTGGATTCCCGCAGTCTCATTAGCGGATGCCCGTAGTTTCATAGCGGATGATTACCCTATACGCCCCACGCTATGATTAGTGGATGACCTTCTATACCGCGATATTCTGCCACGAAGCAGAATGGGCATTATTTATGTGCTAACATCTGTGGATGCAGGAAAACAGGTTGGAGGAATCCAACTGGATTCCTCAAAAATATATTATCTGTTTGTTTATTTGTTTGCATATATATTTTTATATATGATGTGTTAGAAAAATAAATAATTCGTTGCTTTGTGTGTTTAAATATCACTGGGATTAAGTAATGATATTTAAAATATCGTGGAAGGATATTTGAGACTAAAGAGGAAAATTCTATTTTTAAATAGAATTTTGAAATTTGAAGGGAATAAAATATAAACTTGTTTTTGAAAAATAAAACAAGTAGTTTCTTTATAAACGAAGTTTATAAATAGTTCTTTTATAACGAAGTTATAAATGAAGTGAAAAGAATTATCATTTGATAATTCAGAAATAGAAATACAAGCGTGAAATTGGGATTTGAAATGAAATTTCAAAATAGGATGTGAAAGGAAATTTTTAAATATATAACTCAAATGAAATTTGAGTATAACATTTGAATTTTAAAAGGAGTTTAAATATTTGAATTTTAAGGAGATTGAATATTAGAAATTCAAATAGAAGTTCAAATAGAATTTGAATAGACGAAATTAGAATGAAAAATAGAATTTGAATTCAAGGAATTAAAATAAAATTTGAATTCAAAGGAATTCGAATAAAGAAATTCAAATAGAGATTTGCATGTAGAATTTCAAAAATAGAATTTAAAATAAACTTTGAAATAGGATTTTCAAAGTAGAATTGGGAATAGAATTTCAAATAGGATTTCAAAATAGGAAATCCAAATGGTTTTGAAATGGAATTTGAATTCAAGGGAATTCAAATGGATTTGAGTGAAGGAATTCAAATGGTGTAAAAAAATAAGTTTGAATATTAGAATTCAAATGGGGTTGGAGATGAATTTGAATATTAGAATTCAAATGGAAATGGAAAATGAAATTTGAATATAAGAGATTCAAATTGAATTCAAATAGGATTTGATCTATGGAATTTGAATATGAAATTCAAATGGGTTTTAAACTATGGAATTTTGAATATAGAATTTAAAAAGGAGTTTGAATATTTGAATTCCAATAGAATTCAAATATAGAAATTGGAATATAGAAGTTCAAATGGAATTTAAATATAGAGTTTGAATAGGAGAATTCAAATGAATGCAAACATCGAATTCGAATATAGGGAATTCAAATAGAAATTCAAGTATTGAATTTGAATATCCAATAGAAAAGGAATTGGGATTTGAAATATAGAATTCAAAAGTGAGATTGGAATTTGAATCAAGGATTTCAAATAGAGTTAAAATGGAATTGAATTCATTTTAAGAAGTTTAAAAGTTTATATATATAAATATAATTAAAACGAACTCGCCGCAGCGCTGCAGTTCGTAAATTGGCAATTCGAACTTCAATTGAGTATACAGAGTGCAATTGAAGCCGGAATTCTTCGAAACAAGAAACATCAGGACCGGTTTGATAATAGTTTTCTAATGGAAGAGAAAAATATGAATTTCGTCGTATAGATTTTGAGTTATGTCAAAATCAAATTTTCAGAAAAACAGCGCCAGAACTATTTAAAACCCATAACGGTTTATTTCATTTATAAAAGGATTTTAAGCAAATAAAATCCGCATTTCTATTTAGAAAATCTCAGATTTGAGTTATAGAATATATATGAACTCAGGTGGAGTAATGAATTGATTTTTGAAACAGAAATCAGATTTTTGATTATTGAATAGAATTAACTAATTGGAACGGAAATTAGTTAAATGAGATTTTGAATGGATATTGAGCTTTAAATAAGAAAATGCGATTTGAAATTTATACTCGAAATAGAAAAGAAAACTAGAATCGGAATTGAAATTCAATTTGGTTATGAACGAGTTAAATATTTTGTTTGAACATGTTATGTTCAACAAAGAAGTGAAATAGGCAAAATGACTAATTAAAGAATAAATGGGCGGAACTGAATTCAAACGATTAGATGATATTGAATTGAATTGCAAACAGGTGAACATGTGTAAGCAGGTTTGATATGAAGTATATGAAGTTTTAAATTTATGTGCTCAACAAAAAGGTACATGTTTAAATTCATATATGGGTTTTATGCGCCGTATCGGCAAGCCGCTTGGTTTTTCCTTTTTCTTTTTGATTGAGGAAGATACCGGGAAGCTATTTGAAATTTCCCGATGCTCCCGATGCAGGGGAGGTTATGGCGAAATTTTCCGGAAATTTAAGGAGTTAGAATATTTTTAAGATATTTCGATAATTAGAAATCATTGTATCGACGTATAGAATTCGATAGGTAAGTGAATACAAAAATAGAATATTGGAAACGAAAAGGGGAAATCTATAAATTAGAAATAGAAAGCGAACTATATACATGTTTTAAAAATGAATAATTGGATTGTATAGTGTGTTTATTCGAGGTAAGTGGTTTTGCCGTTTTGAAGTTGAGGATGTTTTCAGTTAAGGTCTGAGGGGTAATTTTACCCCAACTTGATTGATTTCATTTTTAATGGATAAATAGCAAGATCCAGTCCCGAAGAGAAGTGTTTGAAAAAGAGTTAGTTGAATAAAATATTTTGGGTTGTTGTAACGATGTTTTACACAACATTCGTTTTAAACCCAAGTGAGGGAATTTTGGAAATATAACAAGTAAATATTTCCTGAGTATAATATAGTCGGGATAGAAATAAATGATTGGAATTGTTTCCAATTGCAAATAGAGATATTTTCTAATATATAGAAAATAAAAGAAGTTGATATTTGGAAACGTTTTCCAAATGGCATAAGAGGCCGAGATGATTATTGAAAATATTTGGTTAACAAATATTGATAAGGAAATGGAAAAGTGATTTAATTAATGAATATTAATTAAAGAGCCAGTGATTTGTTTGGATGAACACTTGTTTTTATTCGATAGTTAAATCACAGACTATCGAAGTTTTTGACCATCGTTGTCAATATGGAGAGACCGGTTGGATTATTATCCGAAGAATCACTCCGTATCGGCATAAGCGTTGCGAACCAAGTATGCTGAATATATTGAAGACGGAGTAAAGTGCAAGGACTCTTTCTATTAATAGAAATAGTGCCTTCGGTTTCGTTTAATCCCAGAACGAACGTAAATGGACGAATGTCTGACAGAGTATTTCCAATGATCAAATGGGTTGGTCTGTATGAATATATATGGTTGCAACGGATTTATCCCTTAGCATAATATCCAGAATATTTGTGCAAACTCAACTAGTGATTAACGGATCTGACAATGTGGCATTCAAAGTGATTGTGCTATCAATGAATGGTAAGTATTCGTAGCCTCAGGCCTCAACAACCGGGAAAGGACAAAAATCGGGCAGGCAGCATGGCTATGTGGGTCGCACCCATTAGGGTGTATAATCACCTATCTAGATAAATTCCTTTTGTTTCTTAATCTATCGATTCTGCCCATTCGGGAAACGGTGGTTTGAGTCCAACCGTTGGTGATATACATTCGATACACTCAAGCGAAATGAGTGGTCGGTCATGTGTGGGCCGGGTTACAAGATGTTCTTGTTGAACCCAGTGTATTCCTCTCTAGAGATACACAGTCGAAAGGTGGTTCCATACCTTGTCATGTTGGAAATCCAATCTCCAATAAGTGCCATGCGGTTTTTGATTTTATACTATATATGTGGAGCGTGAGATGCAAGCGTTCTGCTATTTGGTTATTTACTTGATGTAGACATTATTATAATATCACTGGATTTTCGTATCAAAATGGTTTGGGTTATAGTAAGGTAAAAACCGTCCATGTTTATGTGTGGGCCGGTCTTACTATTATCTTTTCTTTCGAAAGATCTTTGAAGTTAAACCATATGGTTGGAGTTTACTCACACCAGTCCCATGACTGACCCAGAGTTTGTTTTGTTTTGTTTTTCCTAAACTCTTGGGTGCCCAAATTTGTACGGGCAGTCAAGTGTTTCAGGCTTTTACAGATACACTTGGAGGAGCTTGAAGAAGGAGGCTTCAACGTTAGTTATTTAGAGTTACTTCCGCTGAATCAAATGTTATGTGTACTCTGATGATGGTATGTGTATATGTACAAAACAGATTTGTATTTCAAAGCTTATGTTATAGAATATATTTTATTCGTTCCGCTGTGAGTTGTGATCTTCGTTTTTCTTCTATTCTAATATTTCTTTCTTCCTATTTCTCATCTTCTAACTTCTTTCTATTAATGGTTCGTATTTCTGTGTTATTTGGGTTGGGCGTGTGGCGTATTTAGTCAACTCAGATAGCTTAGATTTGCGGGTCGTTTCAGTTGGTATCAGAGCTTAGGTTGAGCGAATACCTAGGCTTGTGTGGCATGTGCTCATTAGAGATAGGGTCAGTAGTACCCTAGAATGAGTTGAGCGTATATATACGAGAGAGCGTATTTGTAAATCGATATAAAAGTTGTTTTATATTGTGTTGACTAGTCTGTGAGTGGTTTATGAATTCTGGTCGAATCGTGGGACGCCACGAAGTCGATAGGGATTTCTAAACACTTGAACAGAGAAATTGAACACAATATTGTTTTAAAGTGGGTGAATGAAATAATTTTACCCAAAATTCTATTTTGATATATAACTAATAATTTTCTGAAATTATTGGATGTGTTGATTGTTATCGTTATAATCAAATTTGATTATAAAAATTGGAATGGTTATATATAACCAAAATAAAACTTGTATATAACATATACAAATGAAAAAATTGAAATTAAATTCAAGCCAGAATTTGGAATTTAAATCCTGGGAAGTTTGAAATATTTTTGGAAGTATATTAGAACAATATAGCTTTGTTTTAAAAGGATTTGAAAGAAAATCATTTTAGATGGATTTTGAAATAATAAAGCACTGAACTCACTTCAGTGGCTGGGAAATAATTCTGATGATGATTGCAACATCATCAGTGTTCATTTTCAAGTTTCTAAGTGATGGATTGCTACCTTAGAAAATTTTTTTTTGATGGAAATTTGTTTGGAAGAAAACAAATAGTTTGGAAATATTCAAATGTTTTGAATTTGAATTAGTTATAAAATATGTGATTTCAAAAGGATTTGAAAGAAAAACCCAGGGATTTGAATTCTGGAATTTAAATTTAACTTAAACAAGTTAAATGGGTCGAAGTGAATGAATTGATTAGAATCAATTTGAATAGGTTTATTGGAATATAGATTGGATATAAATGGATTGATCATAGATCATTTGAATTAAATGGGTGAAGACCAAAAGTTTTGGTTAGAGTTAATTTGTTGAAATATGAGAAGTTGAGTTTCAACATAAGTGAATTTTTGAAAAGTAATAGATTTGTACCATTTTTCCTACCTTAGCAATTTCGAGGACGAAATTATTTTAAGGGGGGAAGAATGTAACGACCCAGATTTTTGAACAGTTTATTTTAAATATTTAGTATGGTTTTAAATATTTATTCGAATATAAATGGATTTTTATTATGGAAATTATCGGGTTAATAATCGATATACGATTTAATATCGAATATATTGAATTGCCGTAATACTAGAACGATAAATAAATTGACGTTGAGTTAAAACTGAATTGAGACAATTCAATCGATTAATATAAATTCTATTGAATTAGAACGATAATATTAATTTATTTTCAACTGCTTGGAATTGAATTATATTTTTAAATCGAATCTAGTTTAAACCATTAATTTAAATTAAATATCTCCTACAGACAATAAAATAAAATTCTAGATACTACACCATTTAGACCAGAATAACGTTATAATCTGGTATCGTCGGTCGTCACGGTTGAATAGTGATTCGGGATTTCTAGTTAAGAACCGCGAGATATTTTAATTATTTAATTAAAATAAAATCAATATAAATAATAAAAGAAAAAAAAAGAATCATAAGCCGACCTATGTTCAAACATTTCGCAGACCTATACTCTTCTCGAGCTGTAGAAAATGTCTCTCCCTTTCAGGATCAAGCAGACAACATTTCAATGTCACGTACTATTTGTTTCTCCTCCCTTTGCTTATTTAAACCATCGCAACTTCATTCCTTCATTCGAAAACAATATAGTCCCTCACATCCTCCGTTGCTTCTTCTTTTTCCTTAATCAATGAAAAACCCTATTTCCTTATCAAGTCAAAATCGGGTATCGCGACTAGGATTTCGGAGTTCCCAAAAGCGACGCTGATGCTGGAGCTCACAATGATTTTCGTGGGAGGTCTGTAGTTGAATGAAGGCGTCGAGCTCAGTCTTTGGTAGGTAAATTGGAGGGAGATCGCGATTCGAAAGCTTGGTTGTGGGGGAGGTCGCGTTCAGGGAGGAGGCGGGTGGCGTTCATCTGAGGCGACTAGCTGTTGTTGGGAGGGGAAATCGTAATCGATTTCTGTCTGAGGCCAGGGTTTGCAAGCGGAAACGGTGTGCGCAGGGTAACAACATCGCAATTTAGGGCAACCCGACTTCAGAAGCTTTGCGTTAGAGGTTGCGATGGGGATGGGAGGGCTATTGTGGAGTTCGACCGCGTCTGATGATGTTCGGAGTGGGTACGATAGTGGGATTTTTGAGGGATGGGTCAGCAAATGGAGATGAATGAAGGGGAGTGGTTCCGTTCAAGGATTTGTGGAGAACATTGGGTTCTAGTTGTTGTCAAATGGGCAAAGGGGGAATGGGTTTAATGGCTTTGGATTTTAAAACTGTGGAGAAGCAGGGTGGATTTCTGGACACGGAATGGTTGCTGCATTTGGGCTTGAAGTCGGAATGGTGTAGGGTATGGATGAAGTGGTCTGTCCGTATGTAGTAAGAGATGAGAGTGTTTGGGCCATGGTGAATGTAAGGTATTCGATGATATGCCATAAAGGATTAAGCATGGTGATAAGGTATTTTTGAATTTAAAATTTAAATGTTTATTTTAAAACTAGTTTATAAGATGGGAATTTATTAAATTAAATAAGTGGTTAATCGGTAATTAAATTAAATAAATCATAGGTCCAAAGCAGATTATTCGAAAGATCCATGGTTGCGATGATATGGAATTTTACTGGGGATTCAGCGCAAACGAAATCGAGGTGAGTAAATCTCACTCACCTTTAGAATTATTTTTATTTCATTAAAAATAATTGTTTGTTGCTTGTGTGGATGCTTTCTGCTTGTTTTATATATATATTAGTTATTTAGGCTATTATATATATATATATTGGGTTGATTGATTGGTTGGATTCCCGCAGTCTCATTAGCGGATGCCCGCAGTTTCATAGCGGATGATTACCCTATACGCCCCACGCTATGATTAGTGGATGACCTTCTATACCGCGATATTCTGCCACGAAGCAGAATGGGTATTATTTATGTGCTAACATCTGTGGATGCAGGAAAACAGGTTGGAGGAATCCAACTGGATTCCTCAAAAATATATTATCTGTTTGTTTATTTGTTTGCATATATATTTTTATATATGATGTGTTAGAAAAATAAATAATTCGTTGCTTTGTGTGTTTAAATATCACTGGGATTAAGTAATGATATTTAAAATATCGTGGAAGGATATTTGAGACTAAAGAGGAAAATTCTATTTTTAAATAGAATTTTGAAATTTGAAGGGAATAAAATATAAACTTGTTTTTGAAAAATAAAACAAGTAGTTTCTTTATAAACGAAGTTTATAAATAGTTCTTTTATAACGAAGTTATAAATGAAGTGAAAAGAATTATCATTTGATAATTCAGAAATAGAAATACAAGCGTGAAATTGGGATTTGAAATGAAATTTCAAAATAGGATGTGAAAGGAAATTTTTAAATATATAACTCAAATGAAATTTGAGTATAACATTTGAATTTTAAAAGGAGTTTAAATATTTGAATTTTAAGGAGATTGAATATTAGAAGTTCAAATAGAAGTTCAAATAGAATTTGAATAGACGAAATTAGAATGAAAAATAGAATTTGAATTCAAGGAATTAAAATAAAATTTGAATTCAAAGGAATTCGAATAAAGAAATTCAAATAGAGATTTGCATGTAGAATTTCAAAAATAGAATTTAAAATAAACTTTGAAATAGGATTTTCAAAGTAGAATTGGGAATAGAATTTCAAATAGGATTTCAAAATAGGAAATCCAAATGGTTTTGAAATGGAATTTGAATTCAAGGGAATTCAAATGGATTTGAGTGAAGGAATTCAAATGGTGTAAAAAAATAAGTTTGAATATTAGAATTCAAATGGGGTTGGAGATGAATTTGAATATTAGAATTCAAATGGAAATGGAAAATGAAATTTGAATATAAGAGATTCAAATTGAATTCAAATAGGATTTGATCTATGGAATTTGAATATGAAATTCAAATGGGTTTTAAACTATGGAATTTTGAATATAGAATTTAAAAAGGAGTTTGAATATTTGAATTCCAATAGAATTCAAATATAGAAATTGGAATATAGAAGTTCAAATGGAATTTAAATATAGAGTTTGAATAGGAGAATTCAAATGAATGCAAACATCGAATTCGAATATAGGGAATTCAAATAGAAATTCAAGTATTGAATTTGAATATCCAATAGAAAAGGAATTGGGATTTGAAATATAGAATTCAAAAGTGAGATTGGAATTTGAATCAAGGATTTCAAATAGAGTTAAAATGGAATTGAATTCATTTTAAGAAGTTTAAAAGTTTATATATATAAATATAATTAAAACGAACTCGCCGCAGCGCTGCAGTTCGTAAATTGGCAATTCGAACTTCAATTGAGTATACAGGGTGCAATTGAAGCCGGAATTCTTCGAAACAAGAAACGTCAGGACCGGTTTGATAATAGTTTTCTAATGGAAGAGAAAAATATGAATTTCGTCGTATAGATTTTGAGTTATGTCAAAATCAAATTTTCAGAAAAACAGCGCCAAAACTATTTAAAACCCATAACGGTTTATTTCATTTATAAAAGGATTTTAAGCAAATAAAATCCGCATTTCTATTTAGAAAATCTCAGATTTGAGTTATAGAATATATATGAACTCAGGTGGAGTAATGAATTGATTTTTGAAACAGAAATCAGATTTTTGATTATTGAATAGAATTAACTAATTGGAACGGAAATTAGTTAAATGAGATTTTGAATGGATATTGAGCTTTAAATAAGAAAATGCGATTTGAAATTTATACTCGAAATAGAAAAGAGAACTAGAATCGGAATTGAAATTCAATTTGGTTATGAACGAGTTAAATATTTTGTTTGAACATGTTATGTTCATCAAAGAAGTGAAATAGGCAAAATGACTAATTAAAGAATAAATGGGCGGAACTGAATTCAAACGATTAGATGGTATTGAATTGAATTGCAAACAGGTGAACATGTGTAAGCAGGTTTGATATGAAGTATATGAAGTTTTAAATTTATGTGCTCAACAAAAAGGTAAATGTTTAAATTCGTATATGGGTTTTATGCACCGTATCGGCAAGCCGCTTGGTTTTTCCTTTTTCTTTTTGATTGAGGAAGATACCGGGAAGCTATTTGAAATTTCCCGATGCTCCCGATGCAGGGGAGGTTATGGCGAAATTTTCCGGAAATTTAAGGAGTTAGAATATTTTTAAGATATTTCGATAATTAGAAATCATTGTATCGACGTATAGAATTCGATAGGTAAGTGAATACAAAAATAGAATATTGAAAACGAAAAGGGGAAATCTATAAATTAGAAATAGAAAGCGAACTATATACATGTTTTAAAAATGAATAATTGGATTGTATAGTGTGTTTATTCGAGGTAAGTGGTTTTGCCGTTTTGAAGTTGAGGATGTTTTCAGTTAAGGTCTGAGAGGTAATTTTACCCCAACTTGATTGATTTCATTTTTAATGGATAAATAGCAAGATCCAGTCTCGAAGAGAAGTGTTTGAAAAAGAGTTAGTTGAATAAAATATTTTGGGTTGTTGTAACGATGTTTTACACAACATTCGTTTTAAACCCAAGTGAGGGAATTTTGGAAATATAACAAGTAAATATTTCCTGAGTATAATATAGTCGGGATAGAAATAAATGATTGGAATTGTTTCCAATTGCAAATAGAGATATTTTCTAATATATAGAAAATAAAAGAAGTTGATATTTGGAAACGTTTTCTAAATGGCATAAGAGGCCAAGATGATTATTGAAAATATTTGGTTAACAAATATTGATAAGGAAATGGAAAAGTGATTTAATTAATGAATATTAATTAAAGAGCCAGTGGTTTGTTTGATATGTTTGGATGAACACTTGTTTTTATTCGATAGTTAAATCACAGACTATCGAAGTTTTTGACCATCGTTGTCACGGTTGGATTATTATCCGAAGAACCACTCCGTATCGGCATAAGCGTTGCGAACCAAGTATGCTGAATATATTGAAGACGGAGTAAAGTGCAAGGACTCTTTCTATTAATAGAAATAGTGCCTTCGGTTTCGTTCAATCCCAGAACGAACGTAAATGGACGAATGTCTGACAGAGTATTTCCAATGATCAAATGGGTTGGTCTGTATGAATATATATGGTTGCAACGGATTTATCCCTTAGCATAATATCCAGAATATTTGTGCAAACTCAACTAGTGATTAACGGATCTGACAATGTGGCATTCAAAGTGATTGTGCTATCAATGAATGGTAAGTATTCGTAGCCTCAGGCCTCAACAACCGGGAAAGGACAAAAATCGGGCAGGCAGCATGGCTATGTGGGTCGCACCCATTAGGGTGTATAATCACCTATCTAGAGAAATTCCTTTTGTTTCTTAATCTATCGATTCTGCCCATTCGGGAAACGGTGGTTTGAGTCCAACCGTTGGTGATATACATTCGATACACTCAAGCGAAATGAGTGGTCGGTCATGTGTGGGCCGGGTTACAAGATGTTCTTGTTGATCCCAGTGTATTCCTCTCTAGAGATACACAGTTGGAAGGTGGTTCCATATCTTGTCATGTTGGAAATCCAATCTCCAATAAGCGCCATGCGGTTTTTGATTTTATACTATATATGTGGAGCGTGAGATGCAAGCGTTCTGCTATTTGGTTATTTACTTGATGTAGACATTATTATAATATCACTGGATTTTCGTATCAAAATGGTTTGGGTTATAGTAAGGTAAAAACCGTCCATGTTTATGTGTGGGCCGGTCTTACTATTATCTTTTCTTTCGAAAGATCTTTGAAGTTAAACCATATGGTTGGAGTTTACTCACACCAGTCCCATGACTGACCCAGAGTTTGTTTTGTTTTGTTTTTCCTAAACTCTTGGGTGCCCAAATTTGTACGGGCAGTCAAGTGTTTCAGGCTTTTACAAATACACTTGGAGGAGCTTGAAGAAGGAGGCTTCAACGTTAGTTATTTAGAGTTACTTCCGCTGAATCAAATGTTATGTGTACTCTGATGATGGTATGTGTATATGTACAAAACAGATTTGTATTTCAAAGCTTATGTTATAGAATATATTTTATTCGTTCCGCTGTGAGTTGTGATCTTCGTTTTTCTTCTATTCTAATATTTCTTTCTTCCTATTTCTCATCTTCTAACTTCTTTCTATTAATGGTTCGTATTTCTGTGTTATTTGGGTTGGGCGTGTGGCGTATTTAGTCAACTCAGATAGCTCAGATTTGCGGGTCGTTTCATAGTATACAATCAAAACCGCAAGCACGTATTGGGTAATGGATTTCCAACTATGACAAGGTATGGAACCACCTTTCGCTAGTGTGTGTACCTCTAGAGAGGAATACACTGGGTTCAAACAAGAACATCTTGCAACCCGGCCACACATGACCGACCACTCATTTCGCTTGAGTGTATCGAATGTATATCACCAACGGTTGGGATCAACAACCGTTTCCCGAATGGGACAACATCAACAATAGATTTTTAGAAGTAAATGAAACTCTAGATCAGGTGATTATACACCCTACTTCGGTGCGACCGACTTAGCCATGCTGCCTGCCCGATTTCTGTCATTTACCGGATGTGAGGCTAGAAGCTACGCTTTATCATCACACCAAATTCACTTTGAATGCCACATCGTCAAATCCATCAAATCACTTATTGACATCCTCAACCATACATTATGTGTTAGCTAAAAGAAGTTTCCTTCTCTGCTTCCACTCTTGGTACGGTTGGAGAAATCAATATACGTGATCGTCTGGAAATACTGTAATGACCCGAGATTTTGACGACTTTGGTTATCGCCAAAAACACAATGATGACTAACCAAACATCGAAAAATACCGGTCATTAATGAAAGAAATTAGAGGGTGAGGAAAGATAAGATAGAAAATTAGAATAGAGGAAGAAGAAGAACACAACATCAGAGTAACACGAATCTCACAGCAGAACGAATAAATATATTTCATAACATAACTTTGAAATACAAATCTGTACTTGAATATACATACCATTATCAAAGTACAACACTTACAACACAGCGGAAATAACTATAGCTATATGATCCTGAAGCCTCCTGCTCCAAGCTCTTCCAGTATATCTGTAAATTCCCGACTACTTGACTACCCGTACAAATTTAGGCACCTAAGAGTTTAGGGAAAAAAACAAAATAAACTCCGGGTCAGTCATGGTACTGGTATGAGTAAACAGTTTAAAACAGTTTGAGCAAGTAAACGATATCTCATAAGACCACGCCGTATAACGGAACGGGTTTTTCCCTTATGAGAATCCAAAATATCTTTATATCAAAAACCTTTTGATATTATAATAATGTCTATCAACACAATATAATAATCATCTAGCAGAAACACTTTCATCTCACGTTCTACATATATAGTATGCAATCAAAACCGCAAGCACGTATTGGGTAATGGATTTCCAACTATGAGAAGTTATGGAACCACCTTTCGCTAGTGTACCTCTAGAAAGGAATACACTGGATTTCTCAACATTTATTTTACTGTTTTTCATATATTGTGTTATATGATGTGTTATATAATCTATTATGGATTATGTGTGTTGGAATGATGTTGATCATTGTTATTCGATATTTTAAATATCATAAAAGACGCTGGGATGTAAAAAGAATTATTTCAATGTATATTGAAATAAAGGGATTTTATAAAATCAATAGATTTTATAAAAAGGAAATATTTCGAAAGTAAATAAAAGGGAAAAATGTTTTTAAAATGAATAGAGTTTTATAAAAGGGAAATCATTTGTAAAGTGAAGAATTGTTACTAAAAGTAAATCTTTATCAATGAGTAGTTTAATCGAGTTAAAAGGAGTTAATCGATGTTAGTTTAATCGAAAGGAGTTAATCGATGTTAGTTAAATCAAAAGGAGTTAATCGATGTTAGTTTAATCGATTAAAGTTAAAGCAAATGAGTTAATCGAATATAGTTTATTCGAATAGAAAGTAAAATGAGTTAATCGAATATAGTTTATTCGAAGAGCTAGGAGCAGGAGGGTTCAGGATCATATAGCTATACTTATTTCCGCTGTGTTGTAAGTATTGTACTTTGATAATGATATTTATATTCAAGTACAGATTAGTATTTCAAAGTTATGTTATGAAATATATTTATTTGTTCCGCTGTGAGATTCGTGTTACTCCGATGTTGTGTTCTTCTTCTTCTTCTATTCTAATTTTCTATCTTATCTTTCCTCACCCTCTAATTTCTTTCACTAATGACTGGTATTTTTCGATGTTTGGTTAGTCATCATTGAGTTTATGGCGATAACCAAAGTCATCAAAATCCCGGGTCATTATTCAAGTACAGCTTTGTATTTCAAAGTTATGTTATGAAATATATTTATTCGTTCCGCTGTGAGATTCGTGTTACTCTGATGTTGTGTTCTTCTTCTTCTTCTATTCAAATTTCTATCTTATCTTTCCTCACCCTCTAATTTCTTTCATAATGACTGGTATTTTTCGATGTTTGGTTAGTCGTCATCATTTTTATGTCGATAACCAAAGTCTTCAAAATCCCGGGTCATTAGTAATGACCCGGGTTTTTGTCGACTTTGGTTATCGCCAAAAACTCAATGATGACTAACCAAACGTCGAAAAATATCGATCATTAATGAATGAAATTAGAGGATGAGGAAGATAAGATAGAAACTTAGAATAGAAGAAGAAGAAGAACAACACGACATCATAGTAACACGAATCTCACAGCGGAACGAATAACATATAATATATAACATAACTTTGAAAATGATGTATATTCAAGTGCAAAGTACGAACTGTAATGACCTGGGATTTTGATGACTTTGGTTATCGCCATAAACTCAATGATGACTAACCAAACATCGAAAAATACCAGTCATTAGTGAAAGAAATTAGAGGGTAAGGAAAGATAAGATATATGTTATTCGTTCCGCTGTGAGATTCATGTTACTCTGATGTTGTGTTCTTCTTCTTCTTCTATTCTAAGTTTATATCTTATCTTTCCTCGTCCTCTAATTTCTTTCATAAATGATCGGTATTTTTCGATGTTTGGTTAGTCGTCATCGTGTTTGTGTCGATAACCAAAGTCGTCAAAATCCCGGGACATTACAGCAAAATAAACTCCGGGTCAGTCAAGTAGTATAGACATTATTATAATATCAAAAGGTTTTTGATATAAAGATAATTTGGATTCTCATAAGGAAAAAACCCGTTCCATTATACGGCGTAGTCTTATGAGATATCGATTACCTGCTTGAACCGTTTTAAACTGTTTTATTCACACCAGTCCCATGACTGACCCGAAGTTTATTTTGTTGTTTTCCCTAAACTCTTGGGTGCCTAAATTTGTACGGGCAGTCAAGTAGTTGGGATTTACAGATATACTGGAAGAGCTTGGAGCAGGAGGCTTCAGGATCATATAGCTATAGTTATTTCCGCTGTGTTGTAAGTGCTGTACTTTGATAATGATATGTATATTCAAGTACAGATTTGTATTTCAAAGTTATGTTATGAAATATATGTTATTCGTTCCGCTGTGAAATTCGTGTTACTCTGATATTGTGTTCTTCTTCTTCTTCTATTATAAGTTTCTATCTTATCTTTCCTCACCCTCTAATTTCTTTCATTAATGACCGATATTTTTCGATGTTTGGTTAGTCGTCAGTGAGTTTATGGTAATAACCAAAGTCGTCAAAATCCCGGGTCATTACAGCTTTGATACCAACTGTAATGACCCGGGATTTTAACGACTTTGGTTATCGACATAAACACCATGACGACTAACCAAACATCGAAAAATATCGGTTATTAATGAAAGAAATTAGAGGGTGAGGATAGATAAGATGGAAACTTAGAATAGAAGAAGAAGAAGAACACCATATCAGAGTAACACGAATCTCACAGCGGAACGAGTAAATATATTTCACAACATAACTTTGAAATACAAATCTGTACTTGACTGTAATGACCCGGGATTTTGACGACTTTGGTTATCGCCATAAACTCAATGATGACTAACCAAACATCGAAAAATACAGGTCATTAATGAAAGAAATTAGAGGGTGAGGAAAGATAAGATAGAAACTTAGAATAGAAGAAGAAGAAGAACACAATATCAGAGTAACACGAATCTCACAGTTGAACGAATAAATATATTCCATAACATAACTTTGAAATACAAATTTGTACTTGAATATACATATCATTATCAAAGTACAACACTTACAACACAGCGGAAATAACTATAGCTATATCATCCTGAAGCCTCCTGCTCCAAGCTCTTCCAGTATATCAGTAAATCCCGACTACTTGACTGCCCGTACAAATTTAGGCACCCAAGAGTTTAGGGAAAACAAAACAAAATAAACTCCGGGTCAGTCATGGGACTGGTATGAGTAAAACAGTTTTAAAATAGTTCGAACCATTAATCGATATCTCATAAGACCACGCCGTATAACGGAACGGGTTTTTTCCTTATGAGAATCCAAATTATCCTTATATCAAAAACCTTTTGATATTATAATAATATCTATCAACCATAACATAATAACCATCTAGCAGAAACGCTTTCATCTCACGTTCTACATATATAGTATACAATCAAAACCGCAAGCACGTATCGGGAAATGGATTTCCAACCAACTGTAATGACCCGGGATTTTGATGACTTTGGTTATCGACATAAACACGATGACGACTAACCAAACATCGAAAAATACCAGTCATCAATGAAAGAAATTAGAGGGTGAGGAAAGATAATATATAAACTTGGAACAGAAGAAGAAGAAGAACAGAATATCAGAGTAACACGAATCTCACAGCGGAACAAATAAATATATTTCATAACATAACTTTGAAATACAAATCTGTACATGAATATTTATTTCTGCTGTGTTGTAAGTGCTGTACTTTGATAATGATATGTATATTCAAGTATAGATTTGTATTTCAAAGTTATGTTATGAAATATATTTATTCGTTCCGCTGTGAGATTCGTGTTACTCTGATATTGTGTTCTTCTTCTTCTATTCTAAGTTTCTATCTTATCTATCCTCACCCTCTGTTTTCTTTCTATTAATTTCCTGATTTTCAGTTTAATTTGGGGTTGGACTTGTATTTTTGGTCAGCTCAAATTGGACCGGATTTCCGAGTCATTACAAACTGTAATGACCCGGGATTTTGACGACTTTGGTTATCGACATAAACACGATGATGACTAACCAAACATCGAAAAATACCAGTCATTAATGAAAGAAATTAGAGGGTGAGGAAAGATAAGATAGAAACTTAGAATAGAAGAAGAAGAACACAACATCAGAGTAACACGAATCTCACAGCGGAACGCCTGCTATGGAGGGTCAACATGCGGTCAACGTTTTGAATAGGAGTAGCAGGTCGTCGAAGTGATTTGGGAAGAAAGGGGATTACAGTGCGCGTTTGGTTATTTATAAGGGGTATGTGGGCTTTAATGAAGGGGCAAGGCCCATTTGATCTTTATCCAAGTTTTTATTTCGATTTAAATTTATATCGACTTCTAAAGATCATATCTCCTACATACGATATCAGATTGATGAACCGTAAGTTGCATTGGGATCGTATGGACGAGAGCTTCACAATGAAGCTGACTGGTAGTGGATTCGAGCTAGTTACAATTCATAGTGAAATAAATTGTCCGATCTAAATCAACGACAATTGTCGTTAATTAACGATGATAGTCCAATGTGAGTAAATCTCACTAACTCTGAACAGTTTATAATTTCATGTTGTATTTTTAGAACTGTTAGATATTGGATGATTGACTGTGTGTTGACTGTTTGATTGAACTACTAGTCAGTTAGTTGAATTTCTATATTGATTCTGTTTAACAGAATATATCATATTGAAATGAAAGTGATGTTATATTATATTGTTTAACATATGTGGATGCAGGAAGACAGGTTGGAGGAATCCAACTGGATTCCTCAACATTTATTTTACTGTTTTTCATATATTGTGATATATGATGTGTTATATAATCTGATATGGATTATGTGTGTTGGAATGATGTTAATCATTATTATTCGATATTTTAAATATCATAAAAGACCCTGGGATGTAAAAAGAAATTATTTCAATGTATATTGAAATAAAGGGATTTTATAAAATCAACAGATTTTATAAAAGGAAATATTTCGAAAGTAAATAAAAGGGAAAAATGTTTTTAAAACGAATAGAAAGTAAAAAGAGTTAATCGAATATAGTTTATTCGAATAGAAAGTAAAATGAGTTAATCGAATATAGTTTATTCGAATAGAAAGTAAAAGGAGTTAATCGAATATAGTTTATTCGAATAGAAAGTAAAATGAGTTAAACGAATATAGTTATTCGAATAGAAGCAAATGAGTTAATCGAATATAGTTTATTCGAATAGAAGCAAAGGAGTTAATCGAATATAGTTATTCGAATAGAAAGTAAAATGGGTTAATCGAATATAGTTTATTCGAATAGAAAGTAAAATGGGTTAATCGAATATAGTTTATTCGAATAGAAAGTAAAATGAGTTAATCGAATATAGTTAATTCGAATAGAAAGTAAAATGAGTTAATCGAATATAGTTTATTCGAATAGAAAGTAAAAGGAGTTAATCGAATATAGTTTATTTGAATAGAAGCAAATGAGTTAATCGAATATAGTTTATTCAAAGAAAGTAAAAGGAGTTATCGAATATAGTTTATTCGAAAGGAGTTAAGTGAAATGAGTAAATCAATAGCGTTAGTCAAATAGAGTTAATCCAATAGTGTTAGTCCAATAGAGTTAACTGATAAGGGTTAATCGAATAGAGTTAAGTGAAAAGAGTCAATTGAATACAGCTATTCGAAGGAGGGTTAAGTAAACTTAGTAAAAGGAATATAAAGTAAACTTGCCTATTTCAAAGTTAGAAATGTTGTTCAGTTAAGGTCTGAGAGGTAGTTCCACCCCAACTTGATTGGCTTCATTTTTTAACTAAGGAATAGTTAAGGTTCGACAGTAAAGGAAATGGTTTGAGTTGGCATAGCGATGTCTGTTTAAACATCTATCTAAGTCCAATGAAGAAGCTTTGGAAATGTTTTCCAAATAAGAAACCAGAAATGTTTTCTAATAAAGAAAAAAAGAAATGGAAATGTTTTCCATTGTTAATAACGTACCTTTTCCAAATTTAGAAAATAAGAAATATTGAATATAGGGAAACAGGAGATAAGTAAATTAATGAAATAAAGAGATAAATGTTGAATGATGTTTGGTCGATATAAATTTCCAATTGGAAATAATATCGTTGTTTGCACACCTGTTTTCTCCGATAGTTAAATCACAGACTATCAAAGTTCTGACCATTTTAACGATGTTAATATGGAGGGACCGATTGGATTATTATCCAAAGAACCACTCTGTATTGGCATAAGTGTTGCGAATCATATATGCCAAAGGAAATTGAAGACGGAGAGATGCAAGGGCTATCCTGTTTACAGAATAGTGCCTTCGGTTCAACCTGTTCCTGGATGACTTGTATGGACGGATGTCTAACAGAGTATTTCCAGACAATCACGTATATTGATTTCTCTAACCGTACCAAGAGTGGAAGCGGAGAAGGAAACTTCTTTTAGCTAACACATAATGTATGGTTGAGGACGTCAATCGGTGATTTGATGGATTTGACGATGTGGCATTCAAAGTGAATCTGGTGTGATGATAAAGCGTAGCTTCTAGCCTTACATCCGGTAAATGACAAAAATCGGGCACGCAGCATGGCTAAGTCGGTCGCACCGAAGTAGGGTGTATAATCATCTGATCTATAGTTTCATTTACTTCTAAAAACTATTGTTGATGCTGTCCCATTCGGGAAACGGTTGCTGATCCCAACCGTTGGTGATATACATTCGATACACTCAAGCGAAATGAGTGGTCGGTCATGTGTGGCTGGGTTGCAAGATGTTCTTGTTGAACCCAGTGTATTCCTCTCTAGAGGTACACAAGCGAAAGGTGGTTCCATACCTTGTCATAGTTGGAAATCCATTACCCAATACGTGCTTGCGGTTTTGATTGTATACTATATAGGTAGAATGTGAGATGAAAGTGTTTCTGCTAAATGATTAGTATATTGTGTTGATAGACATTATTATAATATCAAAAAGGTTTTGATATAAAGATATTTGGATTCTCATAAGGGAAAAACCCATTCCGTTATACGGCGTGGTCTTATGGGATATCGATTACCTGCTTGAACTGTTTTATACTGTTTTACTCACACCAGTCCCATGACTAACCCGGAGTTTATTTTGTTGTTTTCCCTAAACTCTTGGGTGCCTAAATTTGTACGGGCAGTCAAGTAGTCGGGATTTACAGATATACTGGAAGAGCTAGGAGCAGGAGGCTTCATGATCATATAGTTATAGTTATTTCCGCTGTGTTGTAAGTGCAGTACTTTGATAATGATATATATATTCAAGTACATATTTGTATTTCAAAGTTATGTTATGAAATATATTTATTCGTTCCGCTGTGAGATTGGTGTTGCTCTAATATTGTGTTCTTCTTCTTCTTCTATTCTAAGTTTCTATCTTATCTATCCTCACCTTCTAATTTCTTTCATTAATGACCGGTATTTTTCGATGTTTCGTTAGTCATCATTGAGTTAATGACCCGGGTTTTTAACGACTTTGGTTATCACCATAAACTAAATGATGACTAACCAAACATCGAAAAATACCAGTCATTAATGAAAGAAATTAGAGGGTGAGAATAGATAAGATAGAAACTTAGAATAGAAGAAGAAGAAGAAGAACACAACATCTGAGTAATACGAATCTCACAGCGGAACGAATAAATATATTTCATAACATAACTTTGAAATACAAATTTGTACTTGAATATACATATGATTATCAAAGTACAACACTTACAACACAGCGGAAATAACTATAGCTATATGATCCTGAAGCCTCCTGCTCCAAGCTCTTCCAGTGTATCTGTAAAATCCCGACTAATTGACTGCCCGTACAAATTTAGGCACCCAAGAGTTTAGGGAAAACAACAAAATAAACTCCAGGTCAGTCATGGGAATGGTGTGAGTAAAACATTTTAAAACAGTTAAAACAAGTAATCGATATCTCATAAGACCACGCCGTATAACGGAACAGATTTTTCCCTTATGAGAGTCCAAATATCTTTATATCAAAAACCTTTTGATATTATAATAATGTCTATCAACACAATATAATAATCATCTAGCAGAAACGCTTTCATCTCACGTTCTACATATATTGTATACAATCAAAACCGCAAGCACGTATTGGGTAATGGATTTCCAACTATGACAAGGTACTGAACCACCTTTCGCTAGTGTACCTCTAGAGAGGAATACACTGGGTTCAACAAGAACATCTTGCAACCCGGCCACACATGACCGACCACACATTTCGCTTGAGTGTATCGAATGTATATCACCAACGGTTGGGATCAGCAGCCGTTTCCCGAATGGGACAGTACCATCAATAGATTTTTAGAAGTAAATGAAACTCTAGATCAGGTGATTATACACCCTACTTCGGTGCGACCGACTTAGCCATGCTGCCTGCTCAATTTCTAGCATTTACCGGATGTGAGGCTAGAATCTACGCTTTATCATCACACCAGATTCATTTTGAATGCCACATCGTCAAATCCATTAAATCACCGATTGACGTCCTCAACCGTACGTTATGTGTTAGCTAAAAGTAGTTTCCTTCTCTGCTTCCACTCTTGGTACGGTTGGAGAAATCAATATATGTGATTGTCTGGAAATACTTTGTTAGACATCCGTCCATACAAGTCATCCAGGAACAGGATGAACCGAAGGAACTATTCTGTAAACAGGATAGCCCTTGCATAACTCCGACTTCAATTTCCTTTGGCATATATGGTTCGCAACGCTTATGCCAATACAAAGTGGTTCTTTGGATAATGACCCGGGGTTTTGACGACTTTGGTTATCGACATAAACACGATGACGACTAACCAAACATCGAAAAATACCGATCATTAATGAAAGAAATGAGAGGGTGAGGAAAGATAAGATAGAAATTTAGAATAGAAGAAGAAGAAGAAGAACACAACATCAGAGCAACATAAACCTCACAGCGGAGCGAATAACATATAATATATATAACATAACTTGAAATATACATCTTTACTTGAATATACACTTATCAAAGTACACCACTTACAACACAGCGGAAATAACTATAGCTATATAATCCTGAAGCCTCCTGCTCCAAGCTCTTCCAGTATATCTGTAAATCCTGACTACTTGACTGCCAGTACAAATTTAGGCAACCAAGAGTTTTAGGGAAAACAAAACAAAATAAACTCCGTGTCATTCATGGGACTGGTGTGAGTAAAACATTTTTAAACAGTTCAAACAGGTAATCAATATCTCATAAGACCACGTCGTAAAACGGAACGGGTTTTTCCCTTATGAGAATCCAAATATCTTTATATCAAAAACCTTTTGATATTATAATAATGTCTATCAACACAATATATTAATCAACTAGCAGAAACGCTTTCATCTCACGTTCTACATATATAGTATACAATCAAAACCGCAAGCACGTATTGGGTAATGGATTTCCAACTATGACAAGGTATGGAACCACCTTCCACTAGTGTACCTCTAGAGAGGAATACACTGGGTTCAACAAGAACATCTTGCAACCCAGCCGCACATGACCAACCACTCATTTTGCTTGAGTGTATCGAATGTATATCACCAACGGTTGGGATCATCAACCGTTTCTCGAATGGGACAACATCAACAATAGATTTTTAGAAGTAAGATCAGGTGATTATACACCCTACTTCGGTGCGACCGACTTAGCCATGCTGCCTGCCCGATTTCTTTCATTTACCAGATGTGAGGCTAGAAGCTACGCTTTATCATCACACCAGATTCACTTTGAATGCCACATCGTCAACTGTAATGACCCAGGATTTTGACGACTTTGGTTATCGCCATAAACTCAATGACGACTAACCAAACATCGAAAAATATCAATCATTAATGAAAGAAATTAGAGGGTGAGGAAAGATAAGATAAAAACTTAGAATAGAAGAAGAAGAACACAACATCAGAGCAACACGAATCTCACAGCGGAACGAATAAATATATTTCATAACATAACTTTGAAATACAAATATGTACTTGAATGTACATATCATTATCAAAGTACAACACTTACAACACAACGGAAATAACTATAGCTATAGTTTATTTCCGCTGTGTTGTAAGTGTTGTACTTTGATAATAATATGTGTATTCAAGTACCGATTTGTATTTCAAAGTTATGTTATGAAATATATTTATTCGTTCCGCTGTGAGGTTCGTGTTACTTTGATGTTGTGTTCTTCTTCTTCTTCTATTCTTAGTTTCTATCTTATCCATCCTCACCCTATAATTTCTTTCATTAATGACTGGTATTTTTCGATGTTTGGTTAGTCGTCATGGAGTTTATGGCGATAACCAAAGTCATCAAAATCCCGGGTCATTACTATTCGAATAAAATAAATGAGTTAATCGAATATAGTTTATTTGAAGAAAGTAAAAGGAGTTATCGAATATAGTTTATTCGAAAGGAGTTAAGTGAAATGAGTAAATCAATAGCGTTAGTCAAATAGAGTTTATCCAATAGTGTTAGTCCAATAGAGTTAATTGATAAGGGTTAATTGAATAGAGTTAAGTGAAAAGAGTCAATCGAATATAGCTATTCGAAGGAGGGGTAAGTAAGGAAGTTAGTTAAAGGAATATAAATTGAACTTTTCCTATTTCAAAGTTAGAAATGTTGTTCAGTTAAGGTCTGAGAGGTAATATTACACCAACTTGATTGACTTCATTTTTAACTAAGGAATGGTTAAGGTTCAATAGTAAAGGATGGTTAAGTGAATTTAGTAATTAAAGGAAATGGTTTGAGTTGGCATTGCGATGGTTTGTTTAAACATCTGTCTAAGTCCAATGAAGAAGCTTTGGAAATGTTTTCCAAATAAGAAACCAGAAATGTTTTCTAATAAAGAAAACAAGAAATGGAAATGTTTTCCATTGTTAATAACGTATATTTTCCAAATTTAGAAAATAAGAAATATTGAATATAGGGAAACAGGAGATAAGTAAATTAATGAAATAAAGAGATAAATGTTGAATGATGATTGATCGATATAATTTCCATCTGGAAATAATATCGTTATTTGAACACCTGTTTTTCTTCGATAGTTAAATCACATACTATCGAAGTTTTGACCATTTTAAAGTTGTTAATATGGAGAGACCGGTTGGATTATTATCCAAAGAACCACTCTGTATTGGCATATGCGTTGCGAATCATATATGCCAAAGGAAATTGAAGACGGAGTTATGCAAGGGCTATCCTGTTTACAGAATAGTGCCTTCGGTTCATCCTGTTCCTGATTGACTTATATGTACGGATGTCTGATAGAGTATTTCCAGATGATCACGTATATTGATTTCTCCAACCGTACCAAGAGTGGAAGCGGAGAAGGAAACTTCTTTTAGCTAACACATAATGTATTGTTGAGGACGTCAATCGGTGGTTGGATGGATTTGATGACGTGGCATTCAAAGTGAATCTGGTGTGATGATAAAGCGTAGCTTCTAGCCTCACATTTGGTAAATGGCAGAAATCGGGCAGGCAACATGGCTATGTAGGTCGCACCTATTAGGGTGTATAATCACCTGATCTAGAGTTTCAATTATTTCTAAAAATCTATTGTCGATACTGTCCCATTCGGGAAACGGTGGTTGATCCCAACCGTTGGTGATATACATTCGATACACTCAAGCAAATGAGTGGTCGGTCATGTGTAGCCGGGTTGCAAGATGTTCTTGTTGAACCCAATGTATTCCTCTCTAGAGGTACACTAGCGAAAGGTGGTTTCATACCTTGTCATATTTGGAAATCCATTACCTAATACGTGCTTACGGTTTTGACTGTATACTATATATGTAGAACGTGAGATGAAAGCGTTCTGCTAGATGATTATTATACTATGGTTGATAGACATTATTATAATATCAATTATCAAAAGGTTTTTGATATAAAGATAAATTGGATTCTCATAAGGGAAAAACCCGTTCCGTTATACGGCGTGGTCTTGTGAGATATCGTTTACTTGTTCAAACTGTTTTAAACTGTTTTACTCATACCAGTCCCATGACTGACCCGGAGTTTATTTTGTTGTTTTCCCTAAACTCTTGGGTGCCCAAATTTGTATGGGCAGTCAAGTAGTCGAGATTTTTCAGATGCAATTGAAGAGCTCGAGCAGGAGGCTTCAGGATCATATAGCTATAGTTTATTTCTGCTGTGTTGTAAGTGTTGTACCTTGATAATGATATCTATATTCAAGTACAGATTTGTATTTCAAAGTTATGTTATGAAATATAATTATTCGTTCCGCTGTGAGATTCGTGTTACTCTGATGTTGTGTTCTTCTTCTTCTTCTATTCTAATTTTCTATCTTATCTTTCCTCACCCTCTAATTTTTTTCAATAATGACTGGTATTTTTTGATGTTTGGTTAGTCATCATTGAGTTTATGGCGATAACCAAAGTCGTCAAAATCCCGGGTCATTACAGTTGGTATCAGAGCCAAATGAGTTGAGACGACCCGAATTCCCGTTCAGACGGAAACAGGGCTATCTTCGGAATATAACACAGAAACATATAATAGCAGAACATAATTAAATAAATACACCAGATATGAACAAACAAATATACTGGATAAAATTAATCATCAGAGTTACACAGTATACAGGATCTTACTTAGTACAAATAGAGTTCAGCTATACATAAATGTCTACAGCGGAAATAAACAAAATATGTACAATAGGAGCTGAACAGCATAAAAAGAGATAAATGATAGAATCCATTTTCAGCTCTAGCTATCCAGAAAAGAACCAGCTAAACCTGAATACAAGGCTGCCCGTGTAGAAAAAGGGGCACCCGAGTTTGAGAGTGAAACAAACTACGAGTCAGTCATGGGACTGGTATGAGAAATCTACTCAACACATATATAATATGGCTAATCACAGGACCACGCCACTTTCGTGGAACGGGTTTACTCCATTGGATCGCCAGTGCTTTAAAACAAATCTTTCTTTTAAACATCGCTATGCTTTTTATAAAAATGAAGCCGTTATAAGACTCAGTTCCCATCACACAATGCAACGCAAACCGGAGGATAGAGTTTTTACCTTATAACGGCCAAGATATGCTTGATACGAATAAAACAAAGGCATTTGATATTATTACTAGTGTTTATATGTTTTGAAAACAATTTCAAATCATAACTATCAATCATAGGCGACATGAGCGTCCCATGCCACTATGTCGCCAAATGTATATATATACAATCGAAACCGCATCGTCACGTATTTGGAAATTGGATTTCCGTCATGAACCAAGGCAAAAGATAGTCCTTACCGAATTCGTGACTCTCTAGCCCGAGCCACAGGCAAGCGCGCAGGCAAGCCTTTAGATCGTCAGGGCCGGTCCACCGATGTGGATTATTATGCCTGAACAATACGTTTCCCCGCCCTTTGGGGCGTAAACGAGCCAACGAATGACTCCATCGGACCCGGATCGTCCGATCAAACCGAGGCGCCTCGCAACAGCAACAACCACATAGGTGAAAAGTATATAAATGTCAGGGCTGGTAGGTCACTGACACCACCCTAGCTAGAAAGAAACGCATGCCCTCCCTGAGGTCCTTCTCCCGTTTTAGGTTCATACCGGGGTGTGAGGCTCGCGAATTCACGTTATACACAAAGCTACGCCACACAGGCGGTGCTTTGATCATCACCACAAGACTTTGCTTTTCAACAGAAGCCCTGATCACTGCATCTTAGCATGCCACACAGGCAATTCACGCCATGCGATTGATGTCCATCGATATACAACCTCTGAGCTCGTGCGTCTCAGAGAAGGGCGTTAAGCAAAAGAATAAATTCTCCGCCGCCAAACAGATGTATATTTAACAGAAATCAATCAACACAGAATAAACTCCAATGTCAGACACACAGTCCATTTACAAGTCCGTTCTGGGTCTGAACGAAACCGGAGGCACTAAATACCTCGCAAACCCATCGATCACCACGTACGTCTGGACGATCACCACTCATTATCCATATTTCGGGATGCCTCCCAATCAGGACCTCGGTTACCATCCAAATGAGGTGAAGATCTCCGGTCTTCGACCACCGTCTTCATCTTCGAATTTCAATCGTCGGTCAATTATTCGAAATGAGAATTAACTCGGCCTTTTCAAATAATTCACGTATATTTAGAATTTCAAATCGATTTATTTCAATGGTTAAATTATTCGACAACACCAATATTGTTCTTTAATGTAATTTTCACACCAAACACATTCAACCATCAAATACAACATAAATCGAGCAAATTC
Organism: Allium sativum; assembly: GCA_030737875.1. Taxonomy (NCBI): domain Eukaryota; kingdom Viridiplantae; phylum Streptophyta; class Magnoliopsida; order Asparagales; family Amaryllidaceae; genus Allium; species Allium sativum. Next base: position 174,071,670 of record CM060913.1, on the reverse strand, counting down.
AGTTTATTTCCACTCCATATTGTTTATGGTACTTTATAATGATTTATCGCTATTTTTATTTATTTTAAAATGGCTCATTTATTCAAAACGACGCTTCGGGCCATAACGCGGCCGTGGCGCTGTTTTTCTTCAGATTTGATTTACACATCTCTGAAAATCTAACCGTTGGATCTTCGCAAAATTTACATCATTAGAAAGGTCTATTCAAAACGAATCCAACGGTTCCAGTTTCGGGAAAATCCGACGGTCGGATCTCCCGGCACAATCGTTTGAAGTTTCGATTTCAAAATACGAACTGCAGCGTCGTTATTCGATTTAATATATAATTATATTTACATATATATAAATATAATCGCTTCTGGCGCTATTTTTCTTCAGATTTGAATTAAACATTCCAGACAATCCAACCGTTGGATTTTTGCAAGGTTGGTGCCGTCGGGAAGATTATTCCAAGGCGAACCCGACGGTTGAGGTTTCGGGAAAATCCAATGGTCGGATTCCCCGCACTAGTCGTTTGAAATCACGGTTTCGAAATACGAACTGCACGGCCTCGTTTCGTTTTAATTTTATTTATATTTATATATTTATATAAATATAGTCCATTCAATGATTTCCATATCGTTTTCACTTCAAATATTTTTCTAGCACTTTAAAATTTTGGAAAATTTCGCCATAACCTCCCCTGCACCGGGAGCATCGGGAAATCGCAAATAGCATTCCCGGTCCTTCTAATCTCAAAAAGAAAAAGAAAAAGCCAAGCGGCTAGCCAAGCGGCTCATAAAATCATCACCCAAACAAAGCAGTAAATGTGTACCTATTTGTCGGGCACAAAATTTTATTCCTCTTCTCTAGCCCCTTTGCTATAACCTGTTCAATGAATATGCATATACATATATATACAGTTCTTATCATTTATCCTTTTCTATTCAACTTCATATTTGATTTCTGTTTGGTTTAAAGGCACCATTTATTCTAATGTTACATACATAGGTGCAAATCATTTCATTAGCTAATTAATGAATATTTCATCTCATATATGTTTATTTTGAACAAGTGGCTATTTTTAACACTTCACATTTCAACGATTTATGCATACAATAAAAATGTGATTTTTATTGTAGAACAATTCATTTCAAAACACTATTTTTCTATATAGTTCAAGTTGGTGATAAAAATGGGATTTTTATTATCGAACAATTTATTTCAAAATATGAATACCATTCAACACATGAATTTCTAATCAACGAATGAATATCAATTCAACACATGACAGTTTTCTATTCAATGAATAAATATAGTTTAAGCATATGAAAATAATTCAAACACACAAATATTATTCAAAATTTCGGCAGCATAACGGCAGGGTAGTTAAACCGGGACCGTCCCTAGTACGGCTCCTCGCTCTACCTTAAAACCTCCCGGTTTTTGACAATGGGGTTCATGCATCTAGTTCGCACGCAGGTGGCATGTATATATTTATTTCATTTCCACAAACTAATCCTATGTGGTTTCAACCAAATATTTCACAATCACAAACGGGTATTTTTCAACCACAATCAACCAATATCAATCACAAACAATCCCAAACAATCATTCGCTATCAATCAATTTTCACAACAATTTCAACAAATAAATATCGTCCATGGTTTGTGGACGAGGGGCGTACATATATATATATATATATATATAAATATATATATATATATATTATATATAGATTTTTATATATAGCTATTCACTTTCATTTCACACATATATATATATTTTTAAATCAGAAATCTCACCAATAGCTATCCACCTTCACGACACTTCACTTAGAGAAATCTTCGCCAATCTCGTCTTTTTGTCGCTTTCGCCCGTATTCTCTTCATATGTAAAAATCGAATTTTTACGATGCTATTCAATATATAAAAATCGAATTTTTACTACGCTATTCAATATATAAAAATATGATTTTTACTTCGACTTTCAATATATAAAAATCTGATTTTTCTTTTTAAAGTTCAAATCTTTTTCCATTCTAAAGCTCAAACCTTTTTCTCTTTGAAGTTAAATCTTTTTTCCTTTTAAAGTTTAAACCTTTTCTATTTAAAGTTCAAACTTTTTTCTAAAAATCAGTTTTTATATGCTTTTGAAAATCAGTTTTAACTTCTTTAAAATCAGTTTTTACTTTTAAACAAATTAGATTTAAAATCTTTTAAAAATCAGATTAAAATTCTTAAAAAAAAATCAGTTTAAAAATCCTTTAAAATTCCGTTTAAAAATTCTTTTAAAATCCTGTTTTAATCCTTTTATAAAAACAGTTTTAATCTTTATAATAATCAGTTTTTAAATCTTTATAATAATCAGTTTTTAAATCTTTTATAAAATCAAAACAGTATTAACCTAAAAAAACAGCATTACAGAATTAAAATAAAAATAAAAATAAAATAAATAAAATAAAATACTTACATTCCTGCGAAGAAAAAAAAGGGGAAACTGAGGAAGATGTCGGCGGCAGGAGGTGCTGGAGGTGGTGGTTTGAATTCGAAGAAGGGGGGGCTCGTGATTCGGCGTCGCGATGGGAGGGTTCGAACAGGGAGGAGCAGGCGAAGCGGACGGAGGGGGCGGTGATGTCTTCGTCCTCGTCGGAACTCGGGTGGTGCGGCGATGCTTCAGGGCGTCGATCGATTTAGATTTTAGGGTTTTTTTTTTATCGAACTGAAGAGAGAGAAGAGGGAATAGGGGGGGTTTATATAAAATATATATATTTAATTATTTTAATTTTTCAAAAAGTTGACTTTTACATACGACCTCGAAACGAGGCCCACCGCCTGTCGTCCATAGCGTTTTACCCCCATTCCGAACACAATGGGATATGTATCGCAAGCTGATTTGATTGTTACAGTCAGTTTCCTTTTGAATTTTCATTTAAATCACTATATTGAATTTTAAACGCACATTTCAAACTACCGGGGTCACATACTAACTAGAAAAACTCCAGAAAAATATTTTCTAGCTTCGTATTGACGATACGGTCCTAACAAAACTAGTTTCGTCGGATTCTGAGACCGTTTGAAAAATGGCCAATTTCCAGTCGATTAAATTCAACAGAAACTGGTCAAACGCGTTTTCTTTTGCCACGCTCACATATTGATTCGAAAAATTATGAAATTTGAAACCTAGCAATAACTTGACATCACGGATCCAACAAAAGTGGTTTCGTCGAAATCCGAGGTCATCTGCAAAATGTCCATTTTTAAGGGCCTGAATTCCATAGCGACTATTCAGAATTTTCAACTGGACATATCTTTTGATTCCCGCTATCAAATTTCGATTTGTCGGATTCGTTGGAAAGATATCATCAATTAGATCCTAATGTTTTTGGTTTCACTAAAATCCGGATTGTTTTGCACCCGGTACAGTCCGACAAAGTTTGAATTCAATTTTTGAAACTGCCACGCCATTTCAGGCCTTGTTTATAATTATAATTAATTATATTCGTTTTCAATTGTCAATTCAAACTTAGTTTTCATCGCCATTATTTAAAATATTTATTTTAAATATTTAAAATCCATTATTTTAGCCAATTTAAAATTTTTAAATTGGTTCAGATTTTCTGGGTCGTTACAATCTCCCCCACTTAAAACTTTTCGTCCCCGAAAAGGAATAAAGTCAAAGGTGGTTTGATAAATCTACAATCACCCAACACAACAACCAATCCAATTGTTTTTAACCTTCAGAGTATAAAATAAATAGTGCACATCCATGGGAAGAAAATAGCAACAGACTAGAGAATTGAATGGTAGTGCAAAGTAGGGTAAATGTACCTGGCACCGGAGTCAATCAGAGATATCCACTCGGCATCTGGGATAAGCTTTCTGAATGCTTTCCTCAGTTTCCCAAGTACAATCTCGCGGATCTCCACTCCATTGCACTTTTACTAAGTGAACCTTCTTGTTCCTCAGCTCTTTGGTTTCTTTGCCGATAATCTTTAACGGCTCTCGCCTCACAGCTAATTCTGGAGTAATTTCAATGTCCTGTTGAGCTGCTTCTTCCACGATCAAGTCTGGATCATGAACGTGCTTTCGAAGTTGAGATATATGAAATACATCATGCACTCCAGGCAACCAGTCAGGCAGTTTGACCCTATAAGCGAGAGTTCCAATTCGTTCCAGAATAGGAAACGGACCAATGAATTTGGGTGCTAACTTTCCAGTTTTACCGAACCGGATAACTCCTCTCATCGGCGATACTTTCAAATATACATAGTCGCCAACTTCAAAGGATATATCTCTTCTTCTTCTATCGGCATAGCTCTTTTGTCGGCTTTGAGCGGCGAGTAATCGCTTCTTAATAAAATCGACTTTGTCGGCAGCTTCTCGAATCATATCGAGACCCAACACAAGTCTATTTCCAGGCTCGACACAACAAGCAGGAGATAGGCACGGTCTACCATACAATGCTTCGAATGGCGACATTGTCAGACTCGCCTGGTAGCTGTTGTTATAAGAGAATTCAGCCAAATGCAGATTGTCTTCCCATGACCCACCGAAATCTATAACACAAGCCCGCAATAGATCTTCTAAAATGCGATTTACCCTCTCAGTCTGACCGTCTGTCTGAGAATGATAGGCGGTGCTCAAGTTTAACTTCGTTCCTAGCTCGACTTGAAATGCTTCCCAGAATTTACTAGTGAATATTGTATCTCTATCACTGACTATACTGAGCGGCACTCCATGTAGTCTAACTATTTCCCTGAAGTAAATCTGCGCCAGACTCTGAGCAGTTCTGTTTGATTTGACAGGTATGAAATGGGCGGTCTTCGTGAAACGATCTACGATCACCCAAATACTGTCATTCCCTTTTCTTGTTCTGGGCAAACCCTCAATGAAATCCATAGAAATATGGTCCCACTTCCAACCAGGTACTTCCAGTGGTTGTAATAATCCAGCCAATTTCTGTTGGTCGCTTTTAACTAGCTGGCAAGTAGGGCATCGGCTAACGTATATTGAGATGTCTCTTTTTAACGACTTCCACCAGAAGGTGCGTTTGATATCGTTATACATTTTATTCACACCCGGATGGATACTGAGCTTAGATTTGTGACATTCATCCAGCACCTCTCTTCTTAATTCAGGAATATCTGGAACGCAAATTCGCCCTTCTAACCTCAGAATCCCTTCGCTGTCTAGCTGGAAATCCGAAGCATTGCCTTCACGAATTCACCGACTTATCCCTTTGATAAATTGGTCGTCTTCTTGGAGAGCCGATATCTTATCAATCAACGAAGACGCAATGATGAAACTAGCGATCATCTCATTCTTTCGGCTTAACGCATCGGCCACGACGTTGGCTTTCCCTGGGGTATATATAATTTCAAAGTCATATGCTGCAGGAAACTCCAGCCAACGCTGCTGCCTCAAATTTAAGTCCTTCTGAGTAAACAGATACTTTAACGACTGGTGATCTGTAAACAGTTCAAATCTCTCGCCTAGAAGATAGTGTCTCCAGATTTTCAAAGAGAATATGATAGCCAATAACTCAAGATCATGAGTTACGTAGTTCTTCTCGTGTGGCTTCAGTTGACGGCTAGCATAAGCAATTACTTGACCCCTTTGCATTAACACTGCCCCAAGGCCTTCTCTAGAAGCATCAGTCCATACTTTTAAATCTTGGTTGCCATCGATAATGGTTAACACTGGAGCAGTTGTCAATCTTAACTTTAGTTCTTCAAAAGCTTCCTCACTTTCTGGAGTCCATTTAAATTTAGAATGCTTCTTGGTAAGCTTCGTTAAATGACCAGATATCTTCGAAAAGTCTTTAACGAACTTTCGGTAATAGCTAGCCAATCCGAGAAAACTGCGGACTTCAGTGGGAGTACTGGGCTGTTTCCAATTCTGAATAGCTGTGATTTTGCTTGGATCCACAGCGATTCCATCTTTCGATACAACGTGGCCCAAAAATTTAACTTCATCTTGCCAGAATATACACTTGGAAAATTTTGCTTTCAATACATTTCTCCTGAGGATTTCTAACACTTGTTCCAAATGTTTTTCATGCTCGGCCTTTGATTTAGAGAAGATTAGAATATCATCAATAAAAACCAGAACAAATTTATTCAATACTCCCCTAAATACTCGGTTCATTAGATCGACGAAGTAAGCTGGAGCATTACATAAGCCGAACGGCATTACTAACCACTCGTAGAATAAGTCGGGGCCTCTGAACGCTGTCATTGGAACACACTCTTCGGCAATTCGAAGTTGATGGAAACCTGTAGCTAGGTCCATTCTTGAAAATACTTGTGCTCCATTTAATCGATCTAACAAATCATCTATTCGCGGCAATGGATATTTATTCTTTATGGTCTGCTTGTTCAGATCACGATAATCCACACATAGCCGTAGAGTACCATCAGATTTTGGGACAAACACCACTGCTGCACCCCAATCAGAGAAACTAGGCCTGATCAGACCTTTCCATACTAGCTGTCGTGTTTGGTTGTCTAATTCCTCCTTCTCTTTCAAGGACATTCTTCGAATAGTGTGAACTACCGGCCTTGCATTGGGAATTAAAGCAATTTTGAAATCTATTTCTCTCTGCGGAGGTAAGCGAACAACTTCTTCGAACACATCCGCATAGTTTTTGACGACAGGAATGTCTTTGATGAGGTCAGGAATATTCTCTGTGACTTCAGGGACCTTTTCAATTTGGGCTGGAGAAACATTCAGAGCTGCCCAGAAGTCTTTTCTATTAGCATTCTGACCATCACAGGGAATGGTTATATAATCGCCTGATTTAATCCTCGTCTTTACGACTCTGTCGGCGCATTTAACTTCAGCTTCATATTTGGTCAACCAATCTAACCCTAAGATAAGATCAAACTCTTTAAAATTCATAACGGCCGCGATGGTAGGGAACCGATAACGAGAGAAAGAAACTGGCACTCTACAAATCCAACTGAGATCGATGGAACCCCCAACCGGATTCTGAACAGTCATTGGTTCCTTGAGCTTTTTCAAATTCAAATCCAGTTTCTTAGCTGCATCTTTGGCAATGAAACTTCGTGACGCGCATGTGTCAAACAGTACTTTGACTGGAATGTTTTTGACAGTAAGCATGCCTTCTAAAACATCGGCCCTTTCTTGATTAGCTGAGGGCTCAGAAGTTTCTGCTACTTCATTTACCTGAACTGTTTTGGTCTTTTTCAACATCCAGCAATCTCTCTTTATATGACCTGTCTTATGACAAAGATTACACTCCCGGGTCGCTTGAAACTTATCCTTGGATTTAGACTCATCCTTTTTTGGTTTCTTTAGAGATCGGCAACTTATCGAGAGGTGTCCTTGCTTATTGCAGTTAGAGCATATAGCTGTCGTTACTGGTTCTTTTTTGGATCTGGCCCTTTTTCGATTTACTTCGGGCTCCTTACCGACTTCAGACATTGAACTTGCCTCAGAATATCAGTTTCCGACTCTGCTATGTCACTAGAACTGACTTCTTCTTCATCGCATAACATTCCTTTCTTATGGAGATCTTCATACTGATAGGCCATGTATATCATTTCCGAAAAAGGAAGCTTCACATGCCCCAATACTTTATTCTGGTATTTCCTTTGAAGCCCGTGAATAAATCTCATATTTTTCCTCTTCGGATTTTGAATTAGATGAGGAGCAAAGTGAGAAAGTTCATTGAATTTCTTATGATATTCGGGAATGGTCATATCTCCTTGTATCAGATAAGAAAATTCATCGCATAGTCGTTCGGTCGCTTCGGGAGGAGTAAATCTTTCTAAGAAAATCACTTTGAATCTGTCCCAGGTGATATCACCTTCTGGATTACCTTTGATAACTGAATCCCACCAGAATAAAGCTTCATCTTTGAGAGCCCAGGAGGCCAGTAACCTTTTCTGGTCATCCCTAAGTTTTAATGCTTCGAAGATTTTCTCAGCCGAACGAATCCAAGCTTGTGTCTTCATAATTGCTTCTTCACCCGAAAAGGGTTTTCCACCCAGATTTCTATATTTCATATATAGAGCTTCTATATCCGGGTCAGTATTACTTCTTCTGGTTCTGGCACTCATTTTCTAGTTCTTCTGCAAATAGCAGATCAAGTGTCAGGTCACAGAAAAGGTATTTTAAAATATAGAAACACATACTTCAAATGTAAATGTGTCTATCAAGGTGTAATTTCATTCTGCTTTACTCATACTAGGATATTACTGATCCTACCTGTATAGAGCTACCCATCCAAGAACACTACTGGTTCTATTTCTGACGAGTTCGTTCAAATGTTATATTCCAGAACTAAGCTTAACCAAAGCTCTGATACCACGATGAGACGACCCGAATTCCCGTTCAGACGGAAACAGGGCTATCTTCGGAATATAACACAGAAACATATAATAGCAGAACAGAATTAAATAAATACACCAGATATGAACAACAAAATATACTGGATAAAATTAACCATCAGAGTTACACAGTATACAGGATCTTACTTAGTACAAATAGAGTTCAGCTATACATAAATGTCTACAGCGGAAATAAACAAAATATGTACAATAGGAGCTGAACAGCATAAAAAGAGATAAATGATAGAATCCATCTTCAGGTCCAGCTATCCAGAAAAGAACCAGCTAAACCTGAATACAAGGCTGCCCGTGTAGAAAAAGGGGCACCCGAGTTTGAGAGTGAAACAAACTACGAGTTAGTCATGGGACTGGTATGAGAAATCTACTCAACACATATATAATATGGTTAATCACAGGACCACGCCACTTTCGTGGAACGGGTTTACTCCATTGGATCGCCAGTGCTTTAAAACAAATCTTTCTTTTAAACATCGCTATGCTTTTTATAAAAATGAAGCCGTTATAAGACTCAGTTCCCATCACACAATGCAACGCAAACCGGAGGATAGAGTTTTTACCTTATAACGGCCAAGATATGCTTGATACGAATAAAACAAAGGCATTTGATATTATTACTAGTGTTTATATGTTTTGAAAACAATTTCAAATCATAACTATCAATCATAGGCGACATGAGCGTCCCATGCCACTATGTCGCCAAATGTATATATACAATCGAAACCGCATCGTCATGTATTTGGAAATTGGATTTCCGTCATGAACCAAGGCAAAAGATAGTCCTTACCGAATTCGTGACTCTCTAGCCCGAGCCACAGGCAAGCGCGCAGGCAATCCTTTAGATCGTCAGGGCCGGTCCACCGATGTGGATTATTATGCCTGAACAATACGTTTCCCCGCCCTTTGGGGCGTAAACGAGCCAACGAATGACTCCATCGGACCCGGATCGTCCGATCAAACCGAGGCGCCTCGCAACAGCAACAACCACATAGGTGAAAAGTATATAAATGTCAGGGCTGGTAGGTCACTGACACCACCCTAGCTAGAAAGAAACGCATGCCCTCCCTGAGGTCCTTGTCCCGTTTTAGGTTCATACCGGGGTGTGAGGCTCGCGAATTCACGTTATACACAAAGCTACGCCACACAGGCGGTGCTTTGATCATCACCACAAGACTTTGCTTTTCAACAGAAGCCCTGATCACTGCATCTTAGCATGCCACACAGGCAATTCACGCCATGCGATTGATGTCCATCGATATACAACCTCTGAGCTCGTGCATCTCAGAGAAGGGCGTTAAGCAAAAGAATAAATTCTCCGCCGCCAAACAGATGTATATTTAACAGAAATCAATCAACACAGAATAAACTCCAATGTCAGACACACAGTCCATTTACAAGTCCGTTCTGGGTCTGAACGAAACCGGAGGCACTAAATACCTCGCAAACCCATCGATCACCACGTACGTCTGGACGATCACCACTCATTATCCATATTTCGGGATGCCTCCCAATCAGGACCTCGGTTACCATCCAAACGAGGTGAAGATCTCCGGTCTTCGACCACCGTCTTCATCTTCGAATTTCAATCGTCGGTCAATTATTCGAAATGAGAATTAACTCGGCCTTTTCAAATAATTCACGTATATTTAGAATTTCAAATCGATTTATTTCAATGGTTAAATTATTCGACAACACCAATATTGTTCTTTAATGTAATTTTCACACCAAACACATTCAACCATCAAATACAACATAAATCGAGCAAATTCAGTTTATTTCCACTCCATATTGTTTATGGTACTTTATAATGATTTATCGCTATTTTTATTTATTTTAAAATGGCTCATTTATTCAAAACGACGCTTCGGGCCATAACGCGGCCGTGGCGCTGTTTTTCTTCAGATTTGATTTACACATCTCTGAAAATCTAACCGTTGGATCTTCGAAAATTTACATCATTAGAAAGGTCTATTCAAAACGAATCCAACGGTTCCAGTTTCAGGAAAATCCGACGGTCGGATCTCCCAGCACAATCGTTTGAAGTTTCGATTTCAAAATACGAACTGCAGCGTCGTTATTCGATTTAATATATAATTATATTTATATATATATAAATATAATCGCTTCTGGCGCTGTTTTTCTTCAGATTTGAATTAAACATTCCAGATAATCCAACCGTTGGATTTTTGCAAGGTTGGTGCCGTTGGGAAGATTATTCCAAGGCGAACCCGACGGTTGAGGTTTCGGGAAAATCCAATGGTCGGATTCCCCGCACTAGTCGTTTGAAATCACGGTTTCGAAATACGAACTGCACGGCCTCGTTTCGTTTTAATTTTATTTATATTTATATAAATATAGTCCATTCAATGATTTCCATATCGTTTTCACTTCAAATATTTTTCTAACACTTTAAAATTTTGGAAAATTTCGCCATAACCTCCCCTGCACCGGGAGCATCGGGAAATCGCAAATAGCGTTCCCGGTCCTTCTAATCTCAAAAAGAAAAAGAAAAAGCCAAGCGGCTAGCCAACAGGCTCATAAAATCATCACCCAAACAAAGCAGTAAATGTGTACCTATTTGTCGGGCACAAAATTTTATTCCTCTTCTCTAGCCCCTTTGCTATAACCTGTTCAATGAATATGCATATACATATATATACAGTTCTTATCATTTATCCTTTTCTATTCAACTTCATATTTGATTTCTGTTTGGTTTAAAGACACCATTTGTTCTAATGTTACATACATAGGTGCAAATCATTTCATTAGCTAATTAATGAATATTTCATCTCATATATGTTTATTTTGAACAAGTGGCTATTTTTAACACTTCACATTTCAACGATTTATGCATACAATAAAAATGTGATTTTTATTGTAGAACAATTCATTTCAAAACACTATTTTTCTATATAGTTCAAGTTGGTGATAAAAATGGGATTTTTATTATCGAACAATTTATTTCAAAATATGAATACCATTCAACACATGAATTTCTAATCAACGAATGAATATCAATTCAACACATGACGGTTTTCTATTCAATGAATAAATATAGTTTAAGCATATGAAAATAATTCAAACACACAAATATTATTCAAAATTTCGGCAGCATAATGGCAGGGTAGTTAAACCGGGACCGTTCCTAGTACGGCTCCTCGCTCTACCTTAAAACCTCGCGGTTTTTGACAATGGGGTTCATGCATCTAGTTCGCACGCAGGCGGCATGTATATATTTATTTCATTTCCACAAACTAATCCTATGTGGTTTCAACCAAATATTTCACAATCACAAACGGGTATTTTTCAACCACAATCAACCAATATCAATCACAAACAATCCCAAACAATCATTCGCTATCAATCAATTTTCACAACAATTTCAACCAATAAATATCGTCCATGGTTTGTGGACGAGGGGCGTATATATATATATATATATATATATATATATAGATTTTTATATATAGCTATTCACTTTCATTTCACACACATATATATATTTTTAAATCAGAAATCTCACCAATAGCTATCCACCTTCACGACACTTCACTTAGAGAAATCTTCGCCAATCTCGCCTTTTTGTCGCTTTCACCCGTATTCTCTACATATGTAAAAATCGAATTTTTACGATGCTATTCAATATATAAAAATCGAATTTTTACTACGCTATTCAATATATAAAAATATGATTTTTACCTCGGCTTTCAATATATAAAATTCTGATTTTTCTTTTTAAAGTTCAAATCTTTTTCCATTCTAAAGCTCAAACCTTTTTCTCTTTGAAGTTAAAACTTTTTTCCTTTTAAAGTTTAAACCTTTTCTATTTAAAGTTCAAACTTTTTTCTAAAAATCAGTTTTTATATGCTTTTGAAAATCAGTTTTAACTTCTTTAAAATCAGTTTTTACTTTTAAACAAATCAGATTTAAAATCTTTTAAAAATCAGATTAAAATTCTTAAAAAAAAATCAGTTTAAAAATCCTTTAAAATTCCGTTTAAAAATTCTTTTAAAATCCTGTTTTAATCCTTTTATAAAAACAGTTTTAATCTTTATAATAATCAGTTTTTAAATCTTTATAATAATCAGTTTTTAAATCTTTTATAAAATCAAAACAGTATTAACCTAAAAAAACAGCATTACAGAATTAAAATAAAAATAAAAATAAAATAAATAAAATAAAATACTTACATTCCTGCGAAGAAAAAAAAGGGGAAACTGAGGAAGATGTCGGCGGCAGGAGGTGCTGGACGTGGGGGTTTGAATTCGAAGAAGGGGGCTCGTGATTCGGCGTCGCGATGGGAGGGTTCGAACAGGGAGGAGCAGGCGAAGCGGACGGAGGGGGCGGCGATGTCTTCGTCCTCGTCGGAGCTCGGGTGGTGCGGCGATGCTTCAGGGCGTCGATCGATTTAGATTTTAGGGTTTTTTTTTTAATCGAACTGAAGAGAGAGAAGAGGGAATAGGGGGGTTTATATAAAATATATATTTAATTATTTTAATTTTTCAAAAAGTTGACTTTTACATACGACCTCGAAACGAGGCCCACTGCCTGTCGTCCATAGCGTTTTACCCCCATTCCGAACACAATGGGATATGTATCGCAAGCTGATTTGATCGTTACAGTCAGTTTCCTTTTGAATTTTCATTTAAATCACTATATTGAATTTTAAACGCACATTTCAAACTACCGGGGTCACATACTAACTAGAAAAACTCCAGAAAAATATTTTCTAGCTTCGTATTGACGATACGGTCCTAACAAAACTAGTTTCGTCGGATTCTGAGACCGTTTGAAAAATGGCCAATTTCCAGTCGATTAAATTCAACAGAAACTGGTCAAACGCGTTTTCTTTTGCCACGCTCACATATTGATTCGAAAAATTATGAAATTTGAAACCTAGCAATAACTTGACATCACGGATCCAACAAAAGTGGTTTCGTCGAAATCCGAGGTCATCTGCAAAATGTCCATTTTTAAGGGCCTGAATTCCATAGCGACTATTCAGAATTTTCAACTGGACATATCTTTTGATTCCCGCTATCAAATTTCGATTTGTCGGATTCGTTGGAAAGATATCATCAGTTAGATCCTAATGTTTTTGGTTTCACTAAAATCCGGATTGTTTTGCACCCGGTACAGTCCGACAAAGTTTGAATTCAATTTTTGAAACTACCACGCCATTTCAGGCCTTGTTTATAATTATAATTAATTATATTCGTTTTCAATTGTCAATTCAAACTTAGTTTTCATCGCCATTATTTAAAATATTTATTTTAAATATTTAAAATACATTATTTTAGCCAATTTAAAAATTTTAAATTGGTTCAGATTTTCTGGGTCGTTACATGAGTGGTCGGTTATTTTGATGTGTGGATTATATGCGGCAGTAGACCTTGTTTGAAATGGGTGGGCCCAATAATAATTAGAAGAAAGAAAATAAAAAAAGTAGAAGCATGGCAATGGGTATTTGCAAGACCAAGTCCCATTTGAAGACTAAAGGAAGAAGCACCGTGCGCAGAAGTGGGTAGGGGATGGGCCGGATCGACTGAATAATTCTGAACGGTTTGATCCATTGGGATCGTATGGACGAGGGCAACACAATGATACTGATTGGGAGTGGATTGGAGCTCATTTGAATTTATGGTGGAATAAACTGTTTGATTCAAATCAAACTACAGTTTATCATTCTTTAACGATGAACTGCCAATTTGAGTAAAATCTCGCTAACTCTGAATAGTTTATAATTTCATGTTGTATTTTTAGAACTGTTAAATATTGGCTGATTGACTGTGTGTTGACTGTTTGATTGAACTACTAGTCAGTTAGTTGAATTTCTATATTGATTTTGTTTAACAGAATATATCATATGGAACTGAAAGTGATGTTATCTATATTGTTTAACATCTGTGATGCAGGGAAACAGGTTGGAGGAATCCGACTGGATTCCTCAACAGTTATTTTACTGTTTTTCATATATTGTGATATATGATGTGATATATAATCTGTTGTCGATTATATGTGTTTGGACGATACTTATCGTCGTCATTTGATATGTTGAATACCATAACATACCGAAATGTTGATAAGGGAATATTTTCAAAGTGATATTTGAAAGTAAAATATTTATAAATGGAATATTTATAAATAAGAAATATTTATAAATTGGAATATTTATAAATAGGAGATATTTAGAAAATGAATAAACGTTATAAAATGGAAACTGTTATAAGAAGGAAATCATTTGTAAAGTGAAGAACCGTTACTAAAAGTAAATCTTTATAAATGAATAGTAAAAGAAAGTAAAAGGAGTTAATCGATGTTAGTTTAATCGAGAGGAGTTAATCGATGTTAGTTTAATCGAAAGGAGTTAACCGATGGTAGTTTAAATCGATTAGAGTTAAAGCAAATGAGTTAATCGAACATAGTTTATTCGAATAGAGTAAAAGGAGTTAATCGATGTTAGTGTAATCGATTAGAGTTAAAGCAAAGGAGTTAATCGAATATAGTTTATTCGAATAGAGTAAAAGTAGTTAAGCGAATATGGTTTATTCGAATAGAAAGTAAAAGGAGTTAATCGAATATAGTTTATTCGAATAGAATAAAGGAGTTAATCGAATATAGTTTATTCGAATAGAGTAAAAGGAGTTAATCGAACATAGTTTATTCGAATAGAAAGTAAAAGGAGTTAATCGAATATAGTTTATTCGAATAGAATAAAGGAGTTAATCGAATATATAGTTTATTCAAATAGAATTAAAAGAGTTAATCGAATATAGTTTATTCGATAGTAGTTAAGTGAATAGAGTTAGAGTTAAATCAAAAGAGTTAAGTGAATAGAATAAATTGAATAGAGTTATCGAATATACCTTATCGAAGGAAAGAATTATCGAATAGAAAATATTTGAAAGAGAGTTACGTAAGGAAGTTTGTTAAAGAATTAGAAGGGTGAACTTTGTCTATTTCAAGGTTAGAAACGTTGTTTAGTTAAGGTCTGAGAGGTAGTATTACCCCAACTTGATTGACTTCATTTTTAACTAAGGAATGGTTAAGGTTCGATAGTAACGGACGGTTAAGTGAATTTAGTAATTAAAGGAAGTGGTTTGAGTTGACATCGCGATGGTTTGTTTAAACATCTGTCTAAGTCAAATGAAGAAGCTTTGGAAATGTTTTCCAAATAAGAAACCAGAAATGTTTTCTAATAAAGAAAACAAGAAATGGAAATGTTTTCCATTGTTAATAACGTATATTTTCCAAATTTAGAAAATAAGAAATATTGAATATAGGGAAATAAGAGATAAGTAAATTAATGAAATAAAGAGATAAATGTTGAAAGATGTTTGATCGATATAAATTTCCATTTGGAAATAATATCGTTGCTTGCACACCTGATTTTCTTCGATAGTTAAATCACAGACTATCGAAGTTTTGACCATTTCAACGTTGTTAATATGGAGAGACCGGTTGGATTATTATCCAAAGAACCACTCTGTATTGGCATAAGCGTTGCGAATCATATATGCCAAAGGAAATTGAAGACGGAGTTATGCAAGGGCTATCCTGTTTACAGAATAGTGCCTTCGGTTCATCCTGTTCCTGGATGACTTGTTTGGGCGGATGTCTAACAGAGTATTTCCAGATGATCACGTATATTGATTTCTCCAATCGTACCAAGAGTGGAAGCGGAGAAGGAAACTTCTTTTAGCTAACACATAATGTATGGTTGTGTAACAACCCGGAAAATGCGAGCCAGTTTGAAATTTTTATTTTGGCAATTTTAGCGAATTATGAATATTTAAAATAGATTATTTTAAATAATATCGACGGGAAATTTATTTTGAATAGAATTAGAACGTATATATTAATATTCGTCGTCGTTAGAATATAAATATTTATTTATAATTATAAATAGAATTGAAAATGGCTCGGTAGTTCGATAATTCGATTTCAAACTTCAATTGAACATACCGGGTGCAAAACAATCTGGATTTTAGTGAAACCAAAAATAATAGGATCTAATTGATAATATCTTTCCAACGAATCCGAAAAATCGAGATTTCATAACGGGAATCAAAAGATATGTCCAGTTGAAAATTCTGAATAGTCGCTATGGAATTCAAGCCCTTAAAAATGGGAATTTTGCAAACGACCTCGGATTTCGACGAAACCACTTTTGTTGGATCCGCAGTGTCAAGTTATTGCTTGGTTTCAAATTTCATAATTTTTCGAACCAATATGTGAGCGTGGCAAGGGAAAACGCGTTTGACCAGTTTCAGTTGATTTTAATCGACTGGAAAATGGCCATTTTTCTAACGGTCTCAGAATTCGACGAAACTAGTTTTGTTAGGACCGTATCGTCAATACGAAGCTAGAAAATATTTTTCTGGAATTTTTCTAGTTAGTATGTGACCCCGGTAAATTGAAATGTACGTTTAAAATTCAATATAATGATTTAAATGTAAATTAAACGGAAACTGATTGTAACGATCGAATCAGCCTGCGATACATATCCCATTGAGTTCGGAATGGGGGTAATACGCTATGGACGACAGGCGGTGGGCCTCGTTTTGAGGGCGAAAATAAAAGTTGCTTTTCGCTGAAAAATAATTAAATAAAAAAAATATAATCCTTCTTTTATCAGCCGACCCCCCCCCCCCCCCTTTTCAAAATCATTTCTGAAAGATTAAAAAAAAAGAAAAAAAGAAAGAAAAAAAGGGGACCGCGCTCGGAACCCTAGCCGCCACCACTCGTCGTCGCCCCCAGGACCTCGCCACCGGTTCTCCACTTCGCCTGCCACCCTTCACCTCGAGAACGACCTCGCCCTCCCTCCTTCGAGACCGCGATGCCCAAGATCGACGCAGCCGCCAGTTCCAACGCAACCACCCCGCCCTGGACCACCGTAGACCGCCACCGCTGGAAGCCCAGAGCACCCCTCCGACGAAGGACCCCCCCCTCCGTTCACTGTAAGTTCTGTTTTATTTTATTTTATTTATTTATTAGTATTTATTTTCATTTAACTGAATTTTTATAATGATTTAAAAAAAACTGAGAATTTTAATTAGTCGAAGTTTAGATTTTTAAATTGGTTAAAAATTAGATTTTTATATGAAAAATTAAAATTTTATTTTTATAAAGGCGAAAACTTTATTTTTATAAAGGCGAAAACTTTATTTTTATAAAGGCGAAAACTTTATTTTTATAAAGGCGAAAACTTCGTATTTGAAAAGGCAAAATCTATATTTTTGAAAAGGAATTTTTATCTATATGGCATCGAGATAAAAAATATGATTTTTATATATTGAACTTCGAAATAAAAATATGATTTTTATTTATTGAACTTCGAAATAAAATATTGAACTTCGAAATAAAAATATGATTTTTATATATTGAACTTCGGAATAAAAATATGATTTTTATATATTGAACTTCGAAATGAAAATATGATTTTTATATATTGAACTTCGAAATAAAAATTAGATTTTTATATATTGAACTTCGAAATAAAAATACGATTTTTATATATTGGATAGCGAAGTAAAAATTCGATTTTTACATATGTAGTGAAAACGGACAACGAAGGTGACAAAAGGGCGAGAACGAAGAAGATTTATATCAATGAAGTGCCGTGGAGCTAGGATAGCTATAGGTGAGAATTCCTCACCTTTCAATTTCTTTTTCTAATTATATATTTATACTAGGATGCAGATGGTGCTTAGTAGCACCCGACACAATCGTCCACAGACCATGGACTTGTTTGTTTGGTTGCATAAATTAATCAGATGATTTGATTTGAAATTGGTTGTTTGGTGATTTTGATTGATGTGTGAATGGCGTGGGCCTTCACTAGACCGGGGATAAGGCTAGGCCTCGTCCCGTTTCTAGTATCGTGCCGTTATGCCGCCGAAATTTTCTAAAATATGTTAGAAAAATAAAAATATCGTTTTATTTAAAGAATGAACTGAATAGAAATTCATATGTTAAAATAAAATGTTTTATCGTTAAAAATATAATTTTTAACGTGAAGTGAATAAAATAAAATATTCATTTACAAACCGGACGGTTTGTTTATGTACACCTATTTGAATGACATTGATTGGGACGATAAATTTTACACATCGCCCAACTGCACAAATAAAATCTGTGTTTGATTGTTTGAAACCCCACACGGGTGTTAGGATGAAATTTGAAGTTCACCCATCCTGATTGATTAAATATGTCGATCGATTGATTGACAGGCAGTTATAAACGTTGGATATCTATATTTGATGCTTATACAGTATAGTGCACTTTGGTTGATGGTTGATTATTTTTCAATGCTATTATATGTGTGTAATGTATGAAAATCCATATAATTAACATTATATGGTGATTGATTGGGCCTCATTCCAATTTAGAAAATAAAGAATAATATAAAATAAAGGTTCATGTGTTGACAGTACTCATCCATTGAGATTGGTCATGTGTTGAACGAAATATTTTAGTAATAAAATTTACATCTTTATAATATAAAATAAAGGTTCATGTGTTGACAGTACTCATCCATTGAGATTGGTCATGTGTTGAACGAAATATTTTGATAATAACAACTATTTGAAAAAGAAATATTTGAAATATAATATTTGAAAATAGAAATTTATGAAGCCGTGTTGATTGGATTGACGCCATTTTGACGTAAACGATATTTATATCGATTTTATTCATTTTGAAATGAATTGAATTGAAAACGATTTCGAAATTAATTGAATTGAAAACGATTTCGAAATGAATTGAATTGAAAACGATTTCGAAATGAATTGAATTGAAAACGAATTCAAATTGAATTGAAAGCGACTTGAAATGAATTCAAATTGAATTGAATAGAAATGAATTTTAAAACGAATTTATAAAGAAGAATTCAATTTTGATTTGAATTGAAATGGAAGTTGAAATAGCTTTTGAAACGAATTTAAAACTATTTATATAATTCGTTTTAAATAGAAATCGAAGAAATATATATTATATATTATATATATATATATAATATAATGGCTTGAATAGAACGCGCCGCGCCGCGGCAGTTCGTGAATTTCGACCATTTATTTCAAACGGACATTACGGGAGATCCGACCGTCGGATTCTCCTAAAACCGGAACCGTTGGGTTCGTATCGAAAAGAGCTTTCTAACGAATATTAGAAATTAGAAATCTAATGGTTGGATTTGGAATTATGTCCAAATCAAATTTGAAAAAGGTCGCTGTAAGTGCAGTTCGATGGCCGTTGATGGAAATCGACTGTACGGGCCTTGATAAAATTATTAAAAATAGTAATAATTTGTGTAAAATAATAAGAAATGATTTAGAGAAAATTGGGATGAAAAACTCCATATTTGAAAAGATAAAAATAGATTTTTATCGAAATGAACTGGTTTTGAACTAGAATTATAATTCTATTTATTTTTAAATAAATAAATTGAATTTAAAAAGGGTTTTAAAAATAACCAGAATATCCAATGATTGCATTGGAGTGGATTTGAATCGAAATTGTCTTCGGAATATTTCGATGTTGGAATTCGTGATTATACAGGTGTTGTTATGGAAATTTGAAAGATATATATTTGTATCGTTATTTCCAATACGACATTTGTTAGTCGTAGAATTTGATATTGAATATAAGCCGATATATTTTCTATTCAGAGCCTTGTATTGAATATCGAATGTGATTAGGGTTTGTCGTGAATGGTGTCTTCACTAACACTGTTCTTGAACCCAGTTGAGAAAAGATTAAATCTTTTTATTTAGATTTAATGAAGTGTACCAATTAAATAATATTTAATTGGAATTGAATTGATATTGATCTTTGGGTTTATCGTGGACAGTGTTTTAAATAACACTCGTTCTTTAACCCGATAATTAATGGAACGTGATTTTGGGTTTATCGTGAACTGTGTTTTTAAATGACACTGATTCTTTAACCCAGTCAACGATTAAAACTAAGTGGAGTTTTAATGAATCTTTAGTTAGATTGAAATGATCGAAAATGAAGTATCACCAGTTCTGCTCCAGGCGATAGTTAAATCTTTAATTAGATTTGAACGTGAAATGGTAATTGAATTTACCGATAACACTGTGGTGTTAGATATGAAGTATTACCAGTTTTACTTCATGGGATGTATAGGTTGGGATGGGGAAATTAAAATAAATGATTACTTCGGTAAGGTTCGCTAATCCCGACTAGTTTGAATTGAGATTCAAAAATAGAATAAAGAATAAATTCAAGAAATTTATCTTGGATAAAATTAATGGGAACCTTTCCCTATGAATGTGAAATTTAGAAACTGACTGTCGGTTAGTCAAACAGAATGGTTTTCTGGATATTGATCTGATGTTGGTTTCGGCCTTCGGGGTTAATATTTGGGAAATTGTTCTCTTAATTAATTTACGGTTAGTGACTAATGAATTGGAATGAGGTGTATGTTGTGTTTGTGTAACACTTATTTAAAATATACGCGAGTTATTCGGAAAGACCGGGTTTATCCCATTCTGAATAACTGATACGACGATAAGTCGAAGATGAAGACGATGGTCGAAGACCGGAGGTCTTCACGTCATTTGGGTGATTACTGATGATCTAGATTGGGCTGTACACCCAAGAAGATAGAAACAGTTAGTGATCGTCCAGACGTACTTGGAGATCGATGGATATGCGGGGTACTAGGTGCCTCCGGTTTCATTCAGATCCAGAACGGACTTGTAAATGGACTGTATGTCTGACATTGGATTTTAGTCCGTGTGATTGATCTCTATTAAATATATATCTTTTTGGCGGCGGAGAATTTATTCTCTTGCTTAACGCCCTTCTCTGAGACTTACGAGCTCAGGGGTTATATATTGATGGATATCAAACGCATGGAGTGAATTGCCTGTGTGGCATGCCTAAGTGGCAATTGAACGAGGCTTCTGTTGAAAAGCAAAATCTTGTGGTGATGATCAAAGCACGGCCTTTGTGGCGTAGCTTTGTGTAACGTTTATTTCGCGTGTTTCACACCCGGTATGAACCAAAAACGGGAGACGGACCTCAGGGAGGGCATGCGTTTCCTTCTAGCTAAAAAGTGGCGTCAGTGGTTTTACACGCCCTGACGAGTTTGACTTATGTGGTTGTTGCTGTTGCGAGGCGCCTCGGATTGATCGGTCGTTCTCGAACCGATGGAGTCATTTAGTTGGCTCATTTACGCCCCAAAGGGCGGGGAAACGTAGTTTTCAGGCATTTTAATCCACATCGGTGGACCGGCCCTGTCGCTCCAAGGGACGATGCGTTCTGTTCCTGAGACACGGGCTAGAGCGTCTCGAATCGGTTGAGGACTATCTTTTGCCTCGGTTCATAGACGGAAATCCAATTTCCAAATACGTGACATTTGCGGTTTTAATTGTAAAACTAGTATGGCGACATGATATATGGCATTCATGCCGCCTATGATTGATACTTATGATTTGAAGTTGTTTTATACACTATACACTTATAATAGTATCAAATGATTTGTTTTAAACGTACTAAGCATGTTTGGCTATTATAAGGGAAAACCCTATCCCCCGGCTTGCGTTGCATTATGTGATAGGACCTGGGTCTTATAACAGCTTCATTTTTCTTTATTTAGCATTGCGCTGTTTGTTTTATGCACTGGTATTCTTGGGAGGAAACCCGTTCCGTGTTATACGGCGTGGTCCCTGGATTTACCTAACTTTGAAATAAAGATTAACAGTTTTAGTTCTCACACCAGTCACATGACTGACCTGGAGTTTATTGTTTTAACCTAAACTCTGGGTGCCCCTATTTTGACACTGGCAACTAGTAGTTTTGGTCTTGCAGATTTATATTCACAGGATCCTGGTTTACAGCTGGAACGATATCCGGAAAGCTTTGTATCCGTATATCTCCTTCTAGTTGTGTATTGTATTATCTTCCGCTGCTATGTATTTAAATGTAATTTAAATCTCTGTTATTTCTGTGTAATATTCATTTATACTCTGTATATTCTTGTAATCTGATGCATTGTTGTAATATACAATGAAATGTTCTTCTATATGCGTTCTGTTGTGGCTTGTTCTTGAACTATCCGACACTTTCCTTTACGGGGAAGTTGCGGGTCTTCACAGTTGGTATCAGAGCTTTGGTTTACAGAGCTCGAGAACAAGACACATTAGAACCATACAAAAGAATTCATCCGAAATTGGATTAGTAATATCCAACGAGAATGACTCGTTAGAGATAGGATCAGTAGTATCCTAGAACGAGTATGAAGAGTATATTTTTAAAATAAAACAAGTTTTGTTTTGAAAATTTAAATCAATTATTCGTATTTGGTTATTTATTTATATTGATGTGGACAATCCAGTATATATAGATTTTGCGTATACGTCTGATCCGCGTGTATTCAAAGTTTTAATATATTGGATAGATATAGCATCACACTCTAGTCGCCCGAAGATGATATTGATGATAGCGATCGCATCATCAACATTTATGTTCGAGTATCGAAGGTGTGATTTTCTATATATTTCCATTAGACTGGTGTGAGAACCAAAACTAATATAGCTAGAATACATTGTTGTGATTTGGCACCAAAACATGATTTTTTGTATATGTATCAAAATTATGAATTTGAAACGTTTAATTCACTAATTGATTGATGTTTGTGTTGTTTGTTCATTTGTTTGCTAATTTTGAACCATTATGCTTAATCAAACCAAATATTGAACTATATTGAAAATTGGTCGCATTTGCTTGCATATACATATACTTATATTGAACAGGTCATAGCAAGGAGGCTAGAGCAGAGAATAAAATTTGTTTGCCCGACAAATAGGTACATGTTTATCATAATTTCATGTTTTGTTTGGGTGATGATGATTTTATGAGCCTATTGGCTAGCCGCTTAGTTTTTTCTTTTTCTTTTTGAGATCTGAAGGACCGGGGAAGCTATTTGAAATTCCCCGATGCTCCCGGTGCAGGGGAGGTTATGGCGAAATTTTTCGAAAATTTAGGGTGTTAGCCAAATTTTTGAAAATTTGAAAATTCTCAGAAACTGAAAAGTTGGAGAAGGGAAGTCAGATCGAACGTAGAGTTGATTAATCAAACCCTTTTTCGACTTTGTTCCTTTTCGGGGACGAAAAGTTTTAAGTGGGGGAGATTGTAACAACCCGGAAAATGCGAGCCAGTTTGAAATTTTCATTTTGGCAATTTTAGCGAATTATGAATATTTAAAATATATTATTTTAAATAATACCGACGGGAAATTTATTTTGAATAGAATTAGAACGTATATATTTATATTCGTCGTCGTTAGAATATAAATATTTATTTATAATTATAAATAGAATTGAAAATGGCGCGGTAGTTCGATAATTCGATTTCAAACTTCAATTAAACATACCGGGTGCAAAACAATCTGGATTTTAGTGAAACCAAAAATAATAGGATCTAATTGATAATATCTTTCCAACGAATCCGAAAAATCGAGATTTCATAACGGGAATCAAAAGATATGTCCAGTTGAAAATTCTGAATAGTCGCTATAGAATTCAGGCCCTTAAAAATGGGAATTTTGCAAACGACCTCGGATTTCGACGAAACCACTTTTGTTGGATCCGCAGTGTCAAGTTATTGCTAGGTTTCAAATTTCATAATTTTCGAACCAATATGTGAGCGTGGCAAGGGAAAACGCGTTTGACCAGTTTCAGTTGATTTTAATCGACTGGAAAATGGCCATTTTTCTAACGGTCTCAGAATTCGACGAAACTAGTTTTGTTAGGACCGTATCGTCAATACGAAGCTAGAAAATATTTTTCTGGAATTTGTCTAGTTAGTATGTGACCCCGGTAAATTGAAATGTACGTTTAAAATTCAATATAATGATTTAAATGTAAATTAAACGGAAACTGATTGTAACGATCGAATCAGCCTGCGATACATATCCCATTGAGTTCGGAATGGGGGTAATACGCTATGGACGACAGGCGGTGGGCCTCGTTTTGACGGCGAAAATAAAAGTTGCTTTTCGCTGAAAAATAATTAAATAAAAAAAATATAATCCTTCTTTTATCAGCCGACCCCCCCCCCCCCCCTTTCAAAATCATTTCTGAAAGATAAAAAAAAAGAAAAAAAAAGAAAAAAAGGGGACCGCGCTCGGAACCCTAGCCGCCACCACTCGTCGTCGCCCCCCAGGACCTCACCACCGGTTCTCCACTTCGCCTGCCACCCTTCACCTCGAGAACGACCTCGCCCTCCCTCCTTCGAGACCGCGATGCCCAAGATCGACGCAGCCGCCAGTTCCAACGCAACCGCCCCGCCCTGGACCACCGTAGACCGCCACCGCTGGAAGCCCAGAGCACCCCTCCGACGAAGAACCCCCCCTCCGTTCACTGTAAGTTCTGTTTTATTTTATTTTATTTTATTTATTTATTATTATTTATTTTCAATTTACTGAATTTTTATAATGATTTTTAAAAAAAAAACTGAGAATTTTAATTAGTCGAAGTTTAGATTTTTAAATTGGTTAAAAATTAGATTTTTATATGAAAGGCGAAAACTTTATTTTTATAAAGGCGAAAACTTTATTTTTATAAAGGCGAAACTTTATCTTTATAAAGGCGAAAACTTTATTTTTATAAAGGCGAAAACTTCGTATTTGAAAAGGCAAAATCTATATTTTTGAAAAGGAATTTTTATCTATATGGCATCGAGATAAAAAATATGATTTTTATATATTGAACTTCGAAATAAAAATATGATTTTTATTTATTGAACTTCGAAATAAAATATGATTTTTATATATTGAACTTCGAAATAAAAATATGATTTTTATATATTGAACTTCGGAATAAAAATATGATTTTTATATATTGAACTTCGAAATAAAAATATGATTTTTATATATTGAACTTCGAAATAAAAATATGATTTTTATATATTGAACTTCGAAATAAAAATACGATTTTTATATATTGGATAGCGAAGTAAAAATTCGATTTTTACATATGTAGTGAAAACGGACAACGAAGGTGACAAAAGGGCGAGAACGAAGAAGATTTATATCAATGAAGTGCCGTGGAGCTAGGATAGCTATAGGTGAGAATTCCTCACCTTTCAATTTCTTTTTCTAATTATATATTTATACTAGGATGCAGACGGTGCTTAGTAGCACCCGACACAATCGTCCACAGACCATGGACTTGTTTGTTTGGTTGCATAAATTAATCAGATGATTTGATTTGAAATTGGTTGTTTTGGTGATTTTGATTGATGTGTGAATGGCGTGGGCCTTCACTAGACCGGGGATAAGGCTAGGCCTCGTCCCGTTTCTAGTATCGTGCCGTTATGCCGCCGAAATTTTCTAAAATATGTTAGAAAAATAAAAATATCATTTTATTTAAAGAATGAACTGAATAGAAATTCATATGTTAAAATAAAATGTTTTATTGTTAAAAATATAATTTTTAACGTGAAGTGAATAAAATAAAATATTCATTTACAAACCGGACGGTTTGTTTATGTACACCTATTTGAATGACATTGATTGGGACGATAAATTTTACACATCGCCCAACTGCACAAATAAAATCTGTGTTTGATTGTTTGAAACCCCACACGGGTGTTAGGATGAAATTTGAAGTTCACCCATCCTGATTGATTAAATATGTCGATCGATTGATTGACAGGCTGTTATAAGCGTTGGATATCTATATTTGATGCTTATATAGTGTAGTGCACTTTGGTTGATGGTTGATTATTTTTCAATGCTATTATATGTGTGTAATGTATGAAAATCCATATAATTAACATTATATGGTGATTGATTGGGCCTCATTCCAATTTAGAAAATAAAGAATAATATAAAATAAAGGTTCATGTGTTGACAGTACTCATCCATTGAGATTGGTCATGTGTTGAACGAAATATTTTAGTAATAAAATTTACATCTTTATAATATAAAATAAAGGTTCATGTGTTGACAGTACTCATCCATTGAGATTGGTCATGTGTTGAACGAAATATTTTGATAATAACAACTATTTGAAAAAGAAATATTTGAAATATAATATTTGAAAATAGAAATTTATGAAGCCGTGTTGATTGGATTGACGCCATTTTGAAGTAAACGATATTTATATCGATTTTATTCATTTTGAAATGAATTGAATTGAAAACGATTTCGAAATGAATTGAATTGAAAACGATTTCGAAATGAATTGAATTGAAAACGATTTCGAAATGAATTGAATTGAAAACGAATTCAAATTGAATTGAAAGCGACTTGAAATGAATTCAAATTGAATTGAAATTTGAATTGAATAGAAATGAATTTTAAAACGAATTTATAAAGAAGAATTCAATTTTGATTTGAATTGAAATGGAAGTTGAAATTGCTTTTGAAACGAATTTAAAACTATTTATATAATTCGTTTTAAATAGAAATCGACGAAATATATATTATATATGTTATATATATATAATATAATGGCCTGAATAGAACGCGCCGCGCCGCGGCAGTTCGTGAATTTCGACCATTTATTTCAAACGGACATTACGGGAGATCCGACCGTCGGATTCTCCTAAAACCGGAACCGTTGGGTTCGTATCGAAAAGAGCTTTCTAACGAATATTAGAAATTAGAAATCTAATGGTTGGATTTGGAATTATGTCCAAATCAAATTTGAAAAAGGTCGTTGTAAGTGCAGTTCGATGGTCGTTGATGGAAATCGACTGTACGGGCCTTGATAAAATTATTAAAAATAGTAATAATTTGTGTAAAATCATAAAAATGATTTAGAGAAAATTGGGATGAAAAACTCCATATTTGAAAAGATAAAAATAGATTTTTATCGAAATGAACTGGTTTTGAACTAGAATTATAATTCTATTTATTTTTAAATAAATAAATTGAATTTAAAAAGGGTTTTAAAAATAACCAGAATATCCAATGATTGCATTGGAGTGGATTTGAATCGAAATTGTCTTTGGAATATTTCGATGTTGGAATTCGTGATTATACAGGTGTTGTTATGGAAATTTGAAAGATATATATTTGTATCGTTATTTCCAATACGACATTTGTTAGTCGTAGAATTTGATATTGAATATAAGCCGATATATTTTCTATTCAGAGCCTTGTATTGAATATCGAATGTGATTTGGGTTTGTCGTGAATAGTGTCTTCACTAACACTGTTCTTGAACCCAGTTGAGAAAAGATTAAATCTTTTTATTTAGATTTAATGAAGTGTACCAATTAAATAATATTTAATTGGAATTGAATTGATATTGATCTTTGGGTTTATCGTGGACAGTGTTTTAAATAACACTCGTTCTTTAACCCGATAATTAATGGAACGTGATTTTGGGTTTATCGTGAACTGTGTTTTTAAGTGACACTGATTCTTTAACCCAGTCAACGATTAAAACTAAGTGGAGTTTTAATGAATCTTTAATTAGATTGAAATGATCGAAAATGGAGTATCACCAGTTCTGCTCCAGGCGATAGTTAAATCTTTAATTAGATTTGAACGTGAAATGGTAATTGAATTTACCGATAACACTGTGGTGTTAGATATGAAGTATTACCAGTTTTACTTCATGGGATGTATAGGTTGGGATGGGGAAATTAAAATAAATGATTACTTCGGTAAGGTTCGCTAATCCCGACTAGTTTGAATTGAGATTCAAAAATAGAATAAAGAATAAATTCAAGAAATTTATCTTGGATAAAATTAATGGGAACCTTTCCCTATGAATGTGAAATTTAGAAACTGACTGTCGGTTAGTCAAACAGAATGGTTTTCTGGATATTGATCTGATGTTGGTTTCGGCCTTTGGGGTTAATATTTGGGAAATTGTTCTCTTGATTAATTTACGGTTAGTGACTAATGAATTGGAATGAGGCGTATGTTGTGTTTGTGTAACACTTATTTAAAATATACGCGAGTTATTCGGAAAGACCGGGTTTATCCCATTCTGAATAACTGATACGACGATAAGTCGAAGATGAAGACGATGGTCGAAGACCGGAGGCCTTCACGTCGTTTGGGTGATTACTGATGATCTTGATTGGGCTGTACACCCAAGAAGATAGAAACAGTTAGTGATCGTCCAGACGTACTTGGAGATCGATGGATATGCGGGGTACTAGGTGCCTCCGGTTTCGTTCAGACCCAGAACGGACTTGTAAATGGACTGTATGTCTGACATTGGATTTTATTCTGTGTGATTGATCTCTATTAAATATATATCTGTTTGGCGGTGGAGAATTTATTCTCTTGCTTAACGCCCTTCTCTGAGACGTACGAGCTCAGGGGTTATATATTGATGGATATCAAACGCATGGAGTGAATTGCCTGTGTGGCATGCCTAAGTGGCAATTGAACGAGGCTTCTGTTGAAAAGCAAAGTCTTGTGGTGATGATCAAAGCACGGCCTTTGTGGCGTAGCTTTGTGTAACGTTTACTTCGCGTGTTTCACACCCGGTATGAACCAAAAACGGGAGACGGACCTCAGGGAGGGCATGCGTTTCCTTCTAGCTAAAAAGTGGCGTCAGTGGTTTTACACGCCCTGACGAGTTTGACTTATGTGGTTGTTGCTGTTGCGAGGCGCCTCGGATTGATCGGTCGTTCTCGAACCGATGGAGTCATTTAGTTGGCTCATTTACGCCCCAAAGGGCGGGGAAACGTAGTGTTCAGGCATTTTAATCCACATCGGTGGACCGGCCCTGTCGCTCCAAGGGACGATGCGTTCTGTTCCTGAGACACGGGCTAGAGTGTCTCGAATCGGTTGAGGACTATCTTTTGCCTCGGTTCATAGACGGAAATCCAATTTCCAAATACGTGACATTTGCGGTTTTAATTGTAAAACTAGTATGGCAACATGATATATGGCATTCATGCCGCCTATGATTGATACTTATGATTTGAAGTTGTTTTATACACTATACACTTATAATAGTATCAAATTATTTGTTTTAAACGTACTAAGCATGTTTGGCTATTATAAGGGAAAACCCTATCCACCGGCTTGCGTTGCATTGTGTGATAGGACCTGGGTCTTATAACAGCTTCATTTTTCTTTATTTAGCATTGCGCTGTTTGTTTTATGCACTGGTATTCTTGGGAGGAAACCCGTTCCGTGTTATACGGCGTGGTCCCTGGATTTACCTAACTTTGAAATAAAGATTAACTGTTTTAGTTCTCACACCAGTAACATGACTGACCTGGAGTTTATTGTTTTAACCTAAACTCTGGGTGCCCCTTTTTTGACACGGGCAGCTAGTAGTTTTGGTCTTGCAGATTTATATTCACAGGATCCTGGTTTACAGCTGGAACGATATCCGGAAAGCTTTGTATCCGTATATCTCCTTCTAGTTGTGTATTGTATTATCTTCCGCTGCTATGTATTTAAATGTAATTTAAATCTCTGTTATTTCTGTGTAATATTCATTTATACTCTGTATATTCTTGTAATCTGATGCATTGTTGTAATATACAATGAAATGTTCTTCTATATGCGTTCTGTTGTGGCTTGTTCTCGAACTATCCGACACTTTCCTTTACAGGGAAGTTGCGGGTTTTCACAGGTTGAGGACGTCAATCGGTGATTTGATGGATTTGACGATGGCATTCAAAGTGAATCTGGTGTGATGATAAAGCGTAGCTTCAAGCCTCACATCCGGTAAATGACAGAAATCGGGCAGGCAGCATGGCTAAGTCGGTCGCACCGAAGTAGGGTGTATAATCACCTGATCTAGAGTTTCATTTACTTCTAAAAATCTATTGTTGATGCTGTCCCATTCGGGAAACGGTTGCTGATCCCAACCGTTGGTGATATACATTTGATACACTCAAGCGAAATGAGTGGTCGGTCATGTGTGGCCGGGTTGCAAGATGTTCTTGTTGAATCCAGTGTATTCCTCTCTAGAGGTACACTAGCGAAAGGTGGTTCCATACCTTGTCATAGTTGGAAATCCAACCGTTGGTGATATACATTTGATACACTCAAGCGAAATGAGTGGTCGGTCATGTGTGGCCGGGTTGCAAGATGTTCTTGTTGAATCCAGTGTATTCCTCTCTAGAGGTACACTAGGGAAAGGTGGTTCCATACCTTGTCATAGTTGGAAATCCATTATCCAATACGTGCTTGTGGTTTTGATTGTATACTATATATGTAGAACGTGAGATGAAAGCGTTTCTGCTAGATGATTATTATATTGTGTTGATAGACATTATTATAATATCAAAAGGTTTTTGATATAAAGATATTTTGGATTCTCATAAGGGAAAAACCCGTTCCGTTATACGGCGTGGTCTTATGAGATATCGATTACCTGCTTGAACTGTTTTAAATTGTTTTACTCACACCATTCCCATGACTGACCCGAAGTTTATTTTGTTGTTTTCCCTAAACTCTTGGGTGCCTATATTTGTACGGGCAGTCAAGTAGTCGGGATTTACAGATATACCGGAAGAGCTTGGAGCAGGAGGCTTCAGGATTATATAGCTATAGTTATTTCCGCTGTGTTGTAAGTGTTGTACTTTGATAATGATATGTATATTCAAGTACAAATTTGTATTTCAAAGTTATGTTATGGAATATATTTATTCGTTCAACTGTGAGATTCGTGTTACTCTGATATTGTGTTCTTCTTCTTCTTCTATTCTAAGTTTCTATCTTATCTTTCCTCACCCTCTAATTTCTTTCACTAATGACCGGTATTTTTCGACGCTTGGTTAGTCATCATTGAGTTTATGTCGATAACATCGAAAAATACCGGTCATTAATGAAAGAAATTAGAGAGTGGGGAAAGATAAGATATAAACTTAGAATAGTAGAAGAAGAACACAACATCAGAATAACACGAATCTCACAGCGGAACGAATAACATATAATATATGTAACATAACTTTGAAATATACACTTGTATTTGAATATACATCATTATCAAAGTACAACACTTACAACACAGCGGAAATAAACTATAGCTATATGATCCTGAAGCCTCCTGCTCCAGCTCTTCCCGTATATCTGTAAATCCCAACTACTTGACTGCCCGTACAAATATAGGCACCCCGGAGTTTATTTTGCTGTTTTCCCTAAATTCTTGGGTGCCTAAATTTGTACGGGCAGTCAAGTAGTCGGGATTTACAGATATACTGGAAGAGCTGGAGCAGGAGGCTTCAGGATCATATAGCTATAGTTTATTTCGGCTGTGTTGTAAGTGTTGTACTTTGATATTGATGTATATTCAAATACAAGTGTATATTTCAAAGTTATGTTACATATATTATATGTTATTCGTTCCGCTTTGAGATTCGTATTACTCTGATGTTGTGTTCTTCTTCTTCATTCTAAGTTTCTATCTTATCTTTCCTCACCCTCTAATTTCTTTCATTAATGACCGGGAATGAAAGAAATTAGAGGGTGAGGATAGATAAGATAGAAACTTAGAATAGAAGAAGAAGAAGAACACAACATCAGAGTAAAACGAACCTCACAGCGGAACGAATAACATATAATATATATAACATAACTTGAAATATACATCATTATCAAAGTACAACACTTACAACACAGTGGAAATAACTATAGCTATATGATCCTGAAGCCTCTTGCTCCAAGCTCTTCCAGTATATCTGAAAAATCCTGACTACTTGACTGCCCGTACAAATTTAGGCACCCAAGAGTTTAGGGAAAACAACAAAATAAACTCCGGGTTAGTCATGGGACTGGTATGAGTAAAAACAATTTAAACAGTTTGAACAAGTAAACGATATCTCGTAAGACCACGCCGTATAACGAAATGGGTTTTTCCCTTATGAGAATCCAAATTATCTTTTTATGAAAAACCTTTTGATATTATAATAATGTCTATCAACACAGTATAATAATCATCTAGCAGAAACGCTTTCATCTCACGTTATACATATGTAGTATACAATCAAAACCGCAAGCACGTATTGGGTAATGGATTTCAAGCTATGACAAGATATGGAACCATCTTCCGCTTGTGTACCTCTAGAAAGGAATACACTGGGTTCAACAAGAACATCTTGCAACCCGGCCACACATGACCGACCACTCCTTTCGCTTGAGTGTATCGAATGTATATCACCAACGGTTGGGATCAGCAACCGTTTCTCAAATGGGACAGCATCAACAATAGATTTTTAGAAATAAATGAAACTCTAGATTAGGTGATTATACACCCTACTTCGGCTGCGAACGACTTAGCCATGCTGCCTGCCCGATTTCTGTCATTTTCCGGTTAATGAGGCTAGAAGCTACGCTTTATCATCACACCAGATTCACTTTGAATGCCACATCATCAAATCCATCCAATCACCGATTGACGTCCTCAACAATACATTATGTGTTAGCTAAAGAAGTTTCCTTCTCTGCTTCCACTCTTGGCACGGTTGGAGAAATCAATATATGTGATCGTCTTGAAATATTCTGTCAGACATCCGTCCATACAAGTCATCCAGGAATAGGATGAACCGAAGGCACTATTCTGTAAATAGGATAGCCCTTGCATAATTTCGTCTTCAATTTCCTTTGGCATATATGATTCGCTACGCTTTTGCCAGTACAGAGTGGTTCTTTGGATGATAATCCAACCGGTCTCTCCATATTAACAACGTTAAAATGGTCAAAAACTTCGATAGTATGTGATTTAACTATCGAAGACAAACAAATGTGCAAACAACGATATTATTTCCAAATGGAAATTTATATCGATCAAACATCATTCAACATTTATCTCTTTATTTCATTAATTTACTTATCTCCTGTTTCCCTATATTCAATATTCCTTATTTTCTAAATTTGGAAAATATACATTATTAACATTGGAAAACATTTCCATTTCTTGTTTTCTTTATTAGAAAATATTTCTGGTTTCTTATTTGGAAAACATTTCCAAAGCTTCTTCAAAGGACTTAGACAGATGTTTAAACAAACCATCGCGATGCCAACTCAAACCATTTCCTTTACTGCCGAACCTTAACTATTCCTTAGTTAAAAACGAAGCCAATCAAGTTGGGGTAGAACTACCTCTCAGACCTTAACTGAACAACATTTCTAACTTTGAAATAAGCAAAGTTCACTTTGTATTCCTTTTACTAACTTCCTTACTTAACCCTCCTTCGATTAGCTATATTCGATTGACTCTTTTCACTTAACTCTATTCGATTAACCCTTATCAATTAACTCTAATGGACTAACACTATTGGATTAACTCTTTTGGACTAACACTATTGGATTAACTCCTTTCGAATATCTAATTCAATAACTAAGTTGTAAACTTTAGTTAAGAAGACGAACGATCAAGAGGACTAAGTAGTAAACCTTAGTTAAGAGGACTATGTAGTAAACCTTAGTTAAGAGGACTAAGTAGTAAACCTTAGTTAAGAAAGCTAACGATTCAGGAAACTAAGTAGTAAACTTTAGTTAAGAGAATTAAGTAGTAAACCTTAGTCAAGAAGGCCTAGTAGAACACGAGGTGGAGCGAACGTCCATCTGATCATCAAGAAGGCTCCAACGAACAAGGTTACCAAGCACGCGGCTTCGAGGGGACGTGAGGGTACTCTAGGTATCCCTCTGTGAGGTTGCAGATGATCCTCCTGGGATCACAAAGGTTAAGGTCTGCGTTAGAAGAGCCAAGGGTATGCCTTGGTTGCAATATAAGCAACCTAAAGACTAGGATGGGTCAGCGTGAGGCGGTGATATCTTGTTCGGCACTGTGATAGCACGTCGTCGTCTACCTACCATCTTGAGTCAATCAAGTACGTAAAGCAGAAAGGCGGAGAACTCCAATAGACCATATACTTGCTATTTTGTTAAGGGTGAGGTTTGGCCAATAGGTCAGTGGGGCATAGGGGGCCTGCGAATAGTTCTCATTCTTGAATTTCTTGGGTGCCTTTCATTAGTTGCGGGAGGGGTCAAGTGGGACCATAGCCACACACAGATAAAAAACAGACCTTAGCATCTACGTCGGCAGATAACTTAAAGCTCCCGACCGAGTTCTGTGTTTCTTGATTAGCCCTGCCACGGGACTCGGGCCGCACATATAGAGGACATGTGCAACTAGACATCGATAACGATTCACGACACGTACGTGGGGAAAGTCTAGGAACATACATAGCTCTGGTTAGTGTGTCCTCGACTAGGGAACATCGTTCGATAGGTATCATAATCCCTAGTTGGACCTAGGTCGCGTAAACCCTGAATCCGAGAAGCGTTCAATATGTAGCACAAACCCCAGTGGCCCTGGGTAGCGTAAACCCTAGTTGAATCTAGGAAGCGCTCGATAGTAAACCTTAGACTATATCTAGATGATACACGGAATCTAGCAAGATCAAGGGTGGTAGTCCAAACGATTTCGAGAATGGTGGCACTACACTAAAGTAGTATAGATTTACATGATGAAGCCCGTACGACTTACTACAAGGGACTGTATATATATATGGAAAGGATTAGACGAGTTGGGTATCTACATATATGTTGTATTAGGTTAACCTACTAGTAGGACATAAGTATAGCCTAGAGAGCTAATATCGTGAATAACCTAATGAGCAAGAAAATGATAACTAAACGGTATATGTAGGATTATACAGAAGTTTATTCTAAGTCCACTCACACAGAAGTTATGTTCTAACCCCCTTCTCATTACATACTTCCAGGTTATGTTCATGACAGAGATGGTATAGCTTTGGATATTGGTTTAGCAGTATCGTTAATAAGGTAAAGCAATATTTGAATATTATACTTTATTTCCTTCCGCTGTGAGATGCTTTACAAGTTCTGACAAGTTTCTTTATCTCTGTCTTTTTCTGCGAGATACCAGAGCACCCAACTCGGGTTTCGATAAATTGGATTTTTGAAAAAAAATCGGTCAGTCGAAATCCGGGTTGTTACATCTGGTATCAGAGCTTCGGTTTAGTGATCTTAGGGAGATAATGAGTGAACGTATTTATATTTTCTAAAATATAAATATATTATATATATAAACTTAAATCAATATAGTAGCCCACTAGACATGAAAAGAGTTGGGATATCTAGTTGTACACTCAAGGAATGAACATAGGAATTTGGAAACCATTAGGTGGTTGGGAAAGTGTACAATATGACTTGAAGCTAGAGAAAGAAAAATATCCCATAGGATGGAAACTGAAATATTAGTATTTTAGAAGTGTAATCTTAGAAACTAGAAAAGGTTGAAAAATGAAAAATGGATTAAGAATATATATAGTCGAGAGAATTGAATTCGCGAAAGTGCCTAGGAAAAGCCTAGTGAGTTGAAGACCCGCTTTGAGTCTAACCCAATAAAAAACTTTTAAGAACTTGAATCTATAAAAGAGTTTGTGATGTTTTTCAAGTTTTAATCTTAAAAGTATTTTTGATGTTTGAGAAATTATTTAGTGCATATTGGGTTTTTAAAGTAAAGCGGGGTATATTTTATAAAACAATGATTTCTTGTTTTAAAAGAATTCTCTAATTAAAAAGGTGCATAATATAGAGCACATATAGCTCGATAGTTTTCATATTATAGTATGTGAAAGGATTAAAAAGAAAGTGTTGCGTTTTGTAAAAGAAATTCTATTCTGTTAACAATAAAATCTGATTATAATTTTTTTTATAAAATTGTTGGGTGAACAAAATAAGCGGTAGAGTGTAGGAATAGAATAGATGTCTGCACCTTATAGCGAGTAGTTAAATTAACAAATTGTAAATAGTAACAATGTAACCTCGATAGTTCTCCTTGTCTACTCCAGTTTCGTGATTTGAAGAAAATGTTTTGCATTTTATTTTGTGACATTTTTTTTTATGGTTTGGCAAAAGCACGATTTTGAGAAAAGAATAAAAGTTTTACCACTTTTAGTTTTTGGAAGAAGAATGTAATAAAAAGAAAGAAGGCCAAACCATGTTTTAAAAATGGAGTAGTTAAGGATTAAGGCCTAGAAAGAACGAGATTAAGTTAAAGCTATTAGAACAAACTGGGGATTGATTGAGTTGAGTAGTTCTCTGAGTGTCAATCTGATGTTGGTTTCGGTCTTCGGGATTGATACTTAGGGAGTTATTTTCTTGCCAATTCAAAGTCAGGGATTAGATAAAATTGAACTAATGGAAAATTTCCCTTAGAATGCTTCATTGAGAAACCGAGGTTTGTTGCTTGAGAAAAAGAAAAAGGATTGATACTTGAAAGAGAAGCATAGGTTAGTAAAACACAGCATGGACTAATGGTGACTACTAGGTAGTGCAGCCAAGCAAGTGTATAGATCCTGTTGAGTGGACTCGTGGCATAGTCCTAAGACTTATGGCCCATAGTTGTAGACTTGTAGTTGTGTAGGGTACAGTTTGAGTTGAAAACAGAAGAGCTTGGTTGAAAAATAAATTTAAGAAGAAGACTAGCCTAACAAACAAGAAAACAACTGAATCAATCAAGCAACAAAATGTGACGCGAAAAGAAAATGGAAATCTTAAGAAAATGATGAATAAATATGTAATTACTCCAAGATAAGATGAAACAGAAAAGA
Source organism: Allium sativum (assembly GCA_030737875.1). Classification (NCBI taxonomy): domain Eukaryota; kingdom Viridiplantae; phylum Streptophyta; class Magnoliopsida; order Asparagales; family Amaryllidaceae; genus Allium; species Allium sativum. Next base: position 174,034,772 of record CM060913.1, on the reverse strand, counting down.
TAGCTTTCTTATGTGGTTGTGCTTGGACAGGAAAATAGGAAATCTTTATAGAATAATTATGTAAAAATCCAAGTACAATTAGAAAACAAAAACGAAGGATGTGAGTTTTTCCGTTTTCATAACATAAGAAATCGAATTTGGAAAAATAGATTTTTCTAAATTTCGAATTTAATGATGGTTGGAAGGGTTTTGGATGCGAAAATTGGATGAACTATGCTCTTACTCTGCAAGAGTGTAGGAAAATTTGGATGAAAAATGTTTTGATTTTTCAAAAATATTGCATTCATATTGAACTGCAAGTATATTTAGGATGTGGGCACCATGTTTTGAAAGAGTTTTTAAAGTTTGCATACATATAGATGGATCCAAATTAGGCATACATGATTTACTATGATGTATCTCACTTTGCACATATGCACGATGTTGCAACAATTGGATGAACACTAATTGGATGTTGCGAGGGATTATCAGTTTTGCTCTTATCGAATTTCGGGGATGAAATTCTTTAAGGGTCGGTGAATGTAACACCCCGCATTTTTAATATAATTAAAATGTACATAAATGTATGAATACTCAGCTAGGTAAACGATGTTGATGTACAATGAAAATTTATTAATATATGGAAGAGAAGGAAAGATTAATTCAATGACAGTGTACGTAACAGAGAAGATAATAAAATAAGGATACTTAATTTAAATATCAGGAACTAAGTAAAAGGACATCACCATTGCGTTCGTCTCGAAATTCTTCTTGGAATAGAGTCCAAGTTTTCGAAAACCGAACTCCGTATAAAAGAGTTATGGCCTGCAGAAAATTCAACAAAAAAATCAGAATTTACATAGGAAAATACCCAGACAGGTCGACCTGGGGGTCGACCCACCCAGGGAGGCCGACCTAGGGGTCGACCTACCCAGGGAGGTTGACCAGGGGGTCGACCTCCCCCCTGATTTTTCCAGACCTGGGCAGGGACGATTTTTGATGTGGTGGATGGACCGGATGGCTTCTAGGGCGATCTAATGGCTCTAAAACACTCTCTACACCTATAAAATTGTGCCTAGACCTATCCTAATTCATAAACAATTCCTTCTGACGCCTCCATGCCGCCAAACTTCAACCAAACATGGCCGCCGCCCCAAAACCCTAAACTAAATTGCAAGTTCTTCATCAACTTTGGAGATTAATAAAATCAAGAAGCAAAATTCTTCATCAACGATTCAAGCTCTTCACCAACAATCAAATAAGAAGATTAAATCAGCGATCTACATCAACAAATCGTTTATTTTCCCCAATCCAGTCAAGGTGAGTGGAATTATAATAAATTTGTTGTATAATAGTATTATTATCGTTCATCATTCCCCAGTTATTAATTTAATTCAAGATTCATGTTATAATATTTGTTCCTTTTATCCTCCTTCCCATTTTTATTTTTATATCTAGATTATCTCGAACCTAGACGAAAATCTTATTATGCATACGTGCGGTTGGAATATGGAAATGTTGGGCATAATCTATTTTATGCAATGGAGAAATATAATCTGTAATTTGGGGTTTGTGGCATAACAATTGTTGCAAATATTGGGCATAATTTATTTTATGCAATCGAGGAATATAATCTGTAATTTGGGATTAGGGCGTAACAATTATTATTGCAAATATTGGGAATAATTGGACAATTGTATATGGGGATTATTCAATGAAATAAAGTTTTAATTGATAATTTTGGGGCGTAATTCATATTGAATCTTTGGGTATGATTTGGGAACATGAATCTATGGTGAATAGCGCATAATTATGAATTCTGACTTATGATGTTAACATCAAACTGTGTAAATTTAGTTGGAATTAGTGAATATGGAATGTGATTGGGAAATTGGAATAATAGGTATAGCCTATTAACGGGATTATGAACATGAACATACTTGCAAATTTATAATTGGCCTACGACACCTAGAATAGACATGAATTGTAATTAAGTTGAATTTGGAACACATGACATGAATATGGGGTTTGGGTGCAAAACGATTGTTAAGGAACGCCTATGACACGAGGTTAGGCGCGTTTTTGGTGTAAGACTGCCCGGAACCGTCTGGCAAATCCAGCAACCACAAACGGACGTCTAACGTGAGAGGTCAATGGCAAGAACTAGAGGGTGTAACGGTTTATGACATGACGTTAGGCTCGTTGTGGTATAAGTCTGCCCGGAACCGCCAGGCAAATCCAGCAGCCACGAACAGACGTCTAATGTGAGAGGTCATACATCGTTATGGCATAATAAATAAATTAAAGAAATACTAACCATAATAAGACATGTGGGTGACATGGGTATGGTTAGAGGGTTAAGTGGGTGATATAAATGACATATAAAGCATGATTAATGTGGACTTAACCGTTGTGAGACATGTGATGTAAAACATGACTATGGTAGACTTAACAGTAGTAAGACATGTGTAAGACATGGAAAATATAATAAAGGGAGTTAAGTGGGACATGGGTGACATGTGAAACAAAAATTTAAATAACACTTAACCAATTTAACATGATACATGGGTGGGTTAAGTCAATGTGAACCGCTAGATAACACTTAACCAATTTAACATGATATATGGGTGGGTTAAGTCAACATGAACTGATAGAGAACACTTTACCAATTTGGCATGGTACATTGGTTGAATTGAAAACGTGATTGGGGGTTAAGTCCACTTGGACACATTGGCAAACTTAACCAATATAACAGTATCAAAGCAAGGAAAAGTGGGAAATGATAAGAATATATAATAGATAAACTTATCCTAAGGATAAGAAATGAATATGACTTAAGATGTAATACAAGACTCGAAGGGTGGGACGACTTATACCATGAAATAAGTTAATCTAAGCTGGAAATATGGGAAAACACTCGTACGCTATCATTTGATAAAGAGAACTTAAATCATGCTTGAATTCATTGGTAAACCTTAGTTAAAAGAAACTATGTATCAAACCTTGGTTAAGAGAAACAAGTAATAAACCTTAGTTAAAGAGAACTAAGTAACAGAAACTAAGTATTAATCCTTGCTTAAGAGAACCAAGTACTAAACCTTAGTTAAGAGAACTAGGTAAATAACGAGAAAAAGAACCAAGTAATAAACCTTAGTTAAGAGGACTAAGTTGTAAACCTTAGATAAGAAGACGAACGATCAAGAGGACTAAGTAGTAAACCTTAGTTAATAGGACTAAGTAGTAAACCTTAGTTAAGAAAGCTAACTATTCAGGAAACTAAGAAGTAAACCTTAGTTAAGAGAACTAAGTAGTAAACCTTAGTCAAGAAGGCCTAGTAGAACACGAGGGGGAGCGAACGTCCATCTGATCATGAAGAAGGCTCCAACGAACTAGGTTACGAAGCACGCAGCTTCGAGGGGACGTGAGGGTACTCTTGGTATCCCTTTGTGAGGTTGCAGATGATCCTACTGGGCTCACAGAGGTTAAGGTCTGCGTTAGAAGAGCCAAGGGTGTGCCTTGGTTGCAATATAAGCAACCTAAAGACTAGGATGGGTCAGCTCGAGGCGGCGATATCTTGTTTAGCCCTGTGATAGCACGTCGTCGTCTACCTACCATCTTGAGCCAATCGAGTACGTAAAGCGGAAATGTGGAGAACTCCAACAGACCATATACTTGCTATCTAGTTATGGGTGAGATTTGGCCAATAGGTTTGTGGGGGCATAGGGCGTCTGCGAATAGTTCTCAATCTTGATTTTCTTGGCTGCCTTTCATTAGTTGAGGGTGGGGTTAAGTGGGACCATAGCCACACATAGATAAAAACATACCTTAGCATCTGCATTGGCAGATAACTTAAAGCTACCGACCGAGTTTCATGTTTCTTGATTGGCCCTGCCACGGGACTCGGGCCACACATATAGAGGACATGTGCAATTAGACATTGATAACGATTCACGACAGGTACGTGGGGAAAGTCTAGGAACATACATCGCTCTGGGTAGTGTGTCCTAGATTAGGGGCATCGTTCGATAGGTAGCATAATCCTTAGTTGGACCTAGGTCGCGTAAACCCTGAATCCGAGAAGAGTTCAATAGGTAGCATTAACCCCAGTGGCCCTAGGTAGCGTAAACCCTGGTTGAATCTATTAAGCACTCAAATAGTAAACCTTAGACTAGAACTAGATGATACACTGAATCTAGCAAGATCGAGAGTGGCAGTCCAAACGATTTCGAGAAACGTGGCACTACATTAAAGTAGTATAGATTTACATGATGAAACCCGTACGACATACGGCAGGGATTGTATATATATGTAGGATTAGACGAGTTGGGGTATCTACATATACGTTGTATTAGGTTAACTTACTAGTGGGACATAAGTATAGCCTAGAGAGCTAATATCGCGAATAACCTAATGAGCAAGAAAATGATAACTGAATGATATATGTAGGATTATACAGAAGTTTATTCTAAGTCCACTCACACAGAACTTATGTTCTGACCCCCTCCTCATTACATACTTCCAGGTTAGGTTCATGACAGAGATGGTATAGCTTTGGATACTGGTTTAGCAGTATCGTTAATAAGGTAAAGCAACATCTGAATATTATACTTTATTTCCTTCCACTGTGAGATGCTTTATGAGTTCTGACATGTTTCTTTATCTCTGTCTTTTTCTGCAGGATACCAGAGCACCCAACTCGGGTTTCGATAGATTGGATTTTTGAAAAAAAGATCGGTCTGTCGGAATCCGGGTTGTTACATCTGGTATCAGAGCTTCGGTTTAGTGATCTTTGGGAGATAAAGAGTGAACGTATTTGTATTTCCTAAAATATAAATATATTATATATATAAACCTAAATCCAAATAGTAGCCCACTAGACATGAAAAGAGTTGTGATATCTAGTTTGTACACTCAAAGAATGAACATAGGAATTTGGAAACCATTAGGTGGTTGGGAAAGTGTACAATATGACTTGAAGCTAGAGAAAGAATAATATCCCATAGGATGGAAACAGAAATATTAGTATTTCAGAGTAGTGAGTTTAGAAGTATAACCTCAGAAACTAGAAAAGGTTGAAAAATGAAAAATGGATTAGGAATATGCATAGTCGAGAGAATTGAATTCGCGAAAGTGCCTAGGAAAAGCCTAGTGAGTTGAAGACCCGCTTTGAGTCTAACCCAATAACAAACTTTTAAGAACTTGAATCTGTAAAAGAGTTTGCGGTGTTTTCAAGTTTTAATCTTAAAAGTATTTTTGATGTTTGAGAAATTATTTAGTGCATGTTGGGTTTTTAAAGTAAAGCGGGGTGTATTTTGTAAAACAATGAATTCTTGTTTTAAAAGAATTCCCTGATTAAAAAGGTGCATAATATAGAGCATATATAGCTCGCTAGTTTTCATATTATAGTATATGAAAGGATTGAAAAGAAAGTGTTGCGTTTTGTAAAAGAAATTCTATTCTGTTAACAATAAAAGCTGATTATTATTATTTTTTAAAAAAATTGTTGGGTGAACAAAATAAGCGGTAGAGTGTAGGAATAGAATACATGTCTGCACCTTATAGCGAGTAGTTAAATTAACAAATTGTCAATAGGAACAATGTAACCTCGATAGTTGTCCTTGTCTAGTCCAGTTTCATGATTTGAAGAAAATGTTTTGCATTTTATTTTGTGACATGTTTTTTTTTATGGTTCGGCAAAAGCATGTTTTTGAGAAAAGAATAAAAGTTTACCACTTTTAATTTTTGGAAGAAGAATGTAATAAAAAGAAAGAAGGCCAAACCATGTTTTAAAAATGGAGTAGTTAAGGATTAAGGCCTAGAAAGAACGAGATAAAGTTAAAGCTATTAGAACCAACTGGCGATTGGTTTAGTTGAGTAATTCTCTGAGTGAAAATCTGATGTTGATTTCGGTCTTCGGGGTTGATACTTAGGGAGTTATTTTCTTGCCAATTTACAGTCAGGGATTAGATAATATTGAACTAACGGAAAATTTCCCGTAGAATGCATAAGCATTGAGAAACCTAGGTTTGTTGCTTGAGAAAAAGAAAAAGGATTGTTGCTTGAAAGAGAAGTATAGGCTAGTAATACACAGCAAGGACTAGTGGTGACTACTAGGTAGTGAAGGGCAAGTAAGTTCATAGATCTTGTTGAGTGGACTCGTGACATAGTCCTAAGATTCATGGCCCATAGTTGTAGCTATGTAGGATACAGTTTGAGTTGAAAACAGAAGAGCTTTGTTGAAAAATAAACTTAAGAAGAAGACTAGCCTAACTAACAAGAAAACAACTGAATCAATTAAGAAACAAAACGTGACGGGAAAAGAAAATGAAAATCTTAAGAAAAAGATGAATAAATATGAAATTAATCCAAGATAATATGAAACAGAAAAGAAAGCTTTCTTATGTGATTGTTCTTGGACAGGAAAATAGGAAATCTTTATAGAATAATTATGTAAAAATCCAAGTACAATTAGAAAAGAAAAACGGAGGATGTGAGTTTTTCCGTTTTCATAACATAAGAAATCAAATTTGGAAAATTAGATTTTTCTAAATTTCGAATTTAATGATGGTTGGTAGGGTTTTGGATGCGAAAATTGGATGAACTATGCTCTTACTCTGTAAGAGTGTAGGAAAATTTGGATGAAAAACATTTTAATTTTTCAAAAATATTGCATTCATATAGAGCTGCAAGTTTATTTAGGATGTGGGCATCATGTTTTGAAAGAGTTTTTAAAGTTTGCATACATATAGGCAGATCCAAATTAGGCATACATGATTTACTATGATGTATCTCACTTTGCACATGTGCACGATGTTGCAACAATTGGATGAACACTAATAGGATGTTGCGAGGGATTATCTATTTCGCTCTTATCGAATTTCGGGGATGAAATTCTTTAAGGGTGGGAGAATGTAACACCCTGCATTTTTAATATAATTAAAATGTACATAAATGTATGTATACATAGCTAGGTAAATGATGGTGATGTACAATGAAAATTTATTAATATATGGAAGAGAAGGAAAGATTATTTCAACGACAGTGCACATAACAGAGAAGATAATAAAATAAGGATACTTAATTTAAATATCAGGAATTAAGTAAAACAGACATAACCATTGCATTCGTCTCGAAATTCTTCTTGGAATAGAGTCCAAGTTTTCGAAAATCGGACTCCGTATAAAAGAGTTATGGCCTGCGGAAGATTCAACAAAAAGTTCAGAATTTACATAGGAAAATACCCAGGGAGGTCGACCTAGGGGTCGACGTGCGGTCAATCTCCCCCCTTATTTTCCAGATCTGGGCAGTCACGATTTTTGATGTGCTGGACGGACCGGATGGCTTCTAGGGCGATCTAATGGTACTAAAACACTCTCTACACCTATAAAATAGTGCCTAGACCTAACCTACTTCATAAACAATTACTTATGACGCCTCCATGCCGCCAAACTTCAACCAAACATGGCCGCCGCCCCCAAACCCTAAACTAAATTGCAAGTTCTTCATCAACTTTGGAGTTTAATAAAATCATGAGGCAAAATTCTTCATCAACGATTCAAGCTCCTCACCAACAATCAAATAAGAAGATTAAATCAGCGTTCTACATCAACAAATTGTTTATTTTACCCAATCCAGTCAAGGTGAGTAGAATTATAATAAATTTGTTGTATAATAGTATTATTATCGTTCATCATTCCCCAGTTATTAATTTAATTCAAGATTCATGTTATATAATAGTTGTTCCTTTTATCCTCCTTCCCCTTTTTTTTGGATCTAGGTTATCTCGAACCTAGATGAAAATCTTATTATGCATACGTGCGGTTGGAATATGGAAATGTTGGGCATAATCTTTTTTATGTAATCGAGAGATATAATCTGTAATTTGGGGTTTGTGGCATAACAATTGTTGTTGCAAATATTGGGCATAACTTATTTTATGCAATCGGGGAATATAATCTGTAATTTGGGATTGGGGCGTAAAAATTATTATTGCAAATATTGGGAATAATTGGACAATTGTATATGGGGATTATTCAATGAAATAAAGTTTAAATTGATAATTTTGGGGCGTAATTCATAATGAATCTTTGGGTATGATTTGGGAACATGAATCTATGGTGAATAGCGCATAATTATGAATTCTGACTTATGATGTTAACATGAAATTGTGTAAATTTAATTGGAATTAGTGAATATGGAATGTGATTGGGAAATTGCAATAGTAGGTATAGCCTATTAACGGGATTATGAACATGAACATGCTTGCAAATTTATAATTGGCCTATGACACCTAGAATGGACATGAACTGTAATTAAGTTGAATTTGGAACACATGACATGAATCTGGGGTTTGGGTGAAAGACGATTGTTAATGAACGCCTATGACACGAGGTTAGGTGCGTTTGTGGTGTAAGACTGCCCGGACCCGCTCGGAAAATCTAGCAACCACAAGCGGACGTCTAATGTGAGAGGTCAACGACAAGAACTAGAGGCGTAACGGTTTATGACACGAGGTTAGGCGCGTTTTGGTATAAGTCTGCCCGGAACCGCCCGGCAAATCCAGCAGCCGCGAATGGACGTCTAATGTGAGAGGTCATACATCGTTATGACATAATAAATAAATTAAAGAAATACTAACCATAATAAGACATGTGGGTGACATGGGTATGGTTAGAGGGTTAAGTGCGTGATATAAATGACATATAAAGCATGACTAATATGGACTTAACCATTGTGAGACATGTGATGTAAAACATGACTAAGGTAGACTTAACCGTAGTAAGACATGTGTAAGACATGGAAACTATAATAAAGGGGGTTAAGTGGGACACGGGTGACATATGAAACAAAAATTTAAATAACACTTAACCATTTTAACACGATATATGGGTGGGTTAAGTCAACGTGAACCACTAGATAACACTTAACCAATTTAACATGATATGTGGGTGGGTTAAGTCAACATGAACTGATAGAGAACACTTAACCAATTTGGCATGGTATGTGGGTTGAATTGAATACGTGGTTGGGGGTTAAGTCGACTTGGGCACATGGGCAAACTTAACCAATATAACAGTATCAAATAAAGGAAAAGTGGGGAATGATAAGAATAAATAATAGATGAACCTAGGGATGAGAAATGAATATGACTTAATGTAATACAAGACTCGAAGGGTGGGATGACTTATACCATGAAATAAGTTAATCTAAGCTGGAAATGTGGGAAAACACCCGTACGCTATCATTTGTTAAAGAGAACTTAAGTCATGCTTGAATTCATTGGTAAACCTTAGTTAAAAGGAACTAAGCAACAAACCTTAGTTAAAGAGAACTAAGTAACAAAAACTAAGTATCAAACCTTGGTTAAGAGAACCAAGTAATAAACCTTAGTTAAAAAGAACAAAGTAACAGAAACTAAGAATCAAACCTTGGATAAGAGAACCAAGTAATAAACCTTTTAAGAGAACTAGGTAAATAACTAGAAAGAGAACTAAGTAATAAACCTTAGTTAAGAGGACTAAGTTGTAAACCTTAGTTAAGAAGACAAACGATCAAGAGAACTAAGTAGTAAACCTTAATTAAGAGGACTAAGTAGTAAACCTTAGTTAAGAAAGCTAACGATTCCTGAAACTAAGTAGTAAACCTTAGTTAAGAGAACTAAGTAGTAAACCTTAGTCAAGAAGGCCTAGTAGAACACGAGGTGGAGCGAACGTCCATCTGATCATCAAGAAGGCTCCAACGAACAAGGTTACCAAGCACGCGGCTTCGAGGGGACGTGAGGGTACTCTTGGTATCCCTCTGTGAGGTTGCAGATGATCCTCCTGGGATCACAAAGGTTAAGGTCTGCGTTAGAAGAGCCAAGGGTATGCCTTGGTTGCAATATAAGCAACCTAAAGACTAGGATGGGTCAGCTCGAGGCGGCGATATCTTGTTTAGCCCTGTGATAGCACGTCGTCGTCTACCTACCATCTTGAGTCAATCGAGTACGTAAAGCGGAAAGGTGGAGAACTCCAACAGACCATATACTTGCTATCTAGTTATGGGTGAGGTTTGGCCAATAGGTTTGTGGGGGCATAGGGGGCCTGCGAATAGTTCTCATTCTTGATTTTCTTGGGTGCGTTTCATTAGTTGAGGGAGGGGTCAAGTAGGACCATAGCCACACACGGATAAAAATAGACCTTAGCATCTGCATCGGCAGATTACTTAAAGCTCCCGACCGAGTTCCGTGTTTCTTGATTAGCCCTGCCACGGGACTCAGGCCACGCTTATAGAGGACATTTGCAACTAGACATCGATAACGATTCACGACACGTACGTGGGGAAAGTCTAGGAACATACATCGCTCTGGGTAGCGTGTCTTAGACTAGGGGACATCGTTCAGTGGGTAGCATAATCCCTAGTTGGACCTAGGTCGTGTAAACCCTGAATCCGAGAAGCGTTCAATAGGTAGCATAAACACCAGTGGCCCTGGGTAGCGTAAATCCTGGTTGAATCTAGGAAGCACTTGATAGTAAATCGTAGACTAGATCTAGATGATACACGAAATCTAGCAAGATCGAGAGTGGCAGTCCAAACGATTTCGAAAATGGTGGCACTACACTTAAGTAGTATAGATTTACATGATGAAGCTCGTACGACATACGATAAGGGACTGTATATATATGGAAAGGACTAGACGAGTGGGACATAAGTATAGCCTAGAGAGCTAATATCCACTCACACAGAACTTATGTTTTGACCCCCTCCTCATTACATACTTCCAGGTTAGGTTCATGACAGAGATGGTATAGCTTTGGATACTGGTTTAGCAGTATCGTTAATAAGGTAAAGAAATATTTGAATATTATACTTTATTTCCTTCCGCTGTGAGATGATTTACGAGTTCTAACATGTTTCTTTATCTCTGTCTTTTTCTGCAGGATATCAGAGCACCCAACTCGGGTTTCGATAGATTGGATTTTTGAAAAAAATTCGGTCTGTCGGAATCCGGGTTGTTGCATTTATTCTAGGATTGGATTGGTTAACCAAATATGAAGCTGAGGTTAAATGCGCCGAGAGAGTTGTTAAGGCAAAAAAAATTCGGGGAGCAAATAACCATTCCACGTGAAGGTCCGAATTAGGATAGAAAAGACTTCTGGGCAGCTCTGAATGTTTCTCCTGCTCTATTAGAACCTATTCCTATTGTCACTGAGAGTATTCCGGTCGATATAAAAAATATCCCTATCATCAAGAACTATGCGGATGTGTTTGAAGAAGTTGTTAGCTTACCTACGCATAGAGAAATTGATTTCAAAATCGCTTTAATTCCGAATGCAAGGGCCAGTACCTCCGCGTAGAGAAGTTTTTAGGGTCAGTACCGAGAGGAGTAGATCTCTATTCTATATCCAAGGCGCGTCTATATCCAGCTCTATACTTTCCTTTCTTAAATAGTGAAAAGTCAAGAGTTGTCAGTCTGAACTACTTATAATGTTGAGCCCCTGAGCCAGCATGTTGAGTCCGACCTCCTATCTCAAGCTAGGGAGTGCCTATCCTTGCCCTTACCGGTCCTTAAAGACGTGGTCAGAAAGTTTGGCAAAACTTATATAAGACAGGACAGGTGACTGAGGAGAAAGGGTTTCTGGCTCGTCGACGTATACCTTCAGCTTTGATTCACACTCAATGTCTTGATTGACCGAAAAGAATTTTCCTCTACGCACCTTATGAAAAGCGTTGAGAAAGGGGCATCTGATCTGTAACCAGTGTCTTTTTTTTATAGATATTATATCCAACAAATGGGAATCTGTTCCAAACATGAAAGCAGCTAAGTCGCTCACACACAGGTCTCACACCGGTTTACGGCTATATGCTATTCCATATAGCGTCTTCGAGCTCATGTAGTTCTGAAACCTAAATTTGAATTGGTAAAGCACTCCATCCAATCTTAGTTCTAGTGTAACACCCCGAATTTTCTATTAACACTAAAGTTGCTAAAATATTAATAAGTATGTAAGAGAGGGGATGTATCTAATATGAATATAAAAATATTAATAAGTGTGTAAGAGAGGGGATGTATCTAATATGAATATAAAAATATTAATAAGTGTGTGAGAGAGGGGATGTATCTAATATGTATATAAAAACAATAATAAGTGTGTAAAAGGGGGGATGTATCTAATATGTACATTGTAGAAAATATATATATATATTTATGACATGAATAGAAGTTTATTAATATGCTGAGTGTTTGCTGAGTCACTTCTGACTCATTGCTGAGTCAACAAGATAAACCCCATCTTGTCTGAACGGCTGCGGTTATTTCTAGGTTAAATCTAATGGCCTAAATGAATTCTAAAATCTATAAATAAGTGGGTAGACCCTAGACCTAAATCACTTGTAAAATTAGAGAAGCTACCGTCATGCTGCTGCCATGGAGTTCAGCATAGCCGTCACAAACTAAGAAGAGGAAGCCTAATCATCTACAACTAAATCTACACAAATCAAATCAAAAGATCTCTCTTTCTCTAATTCTTTTCTTTTGTTGGTGAGTATGATGATTCTCACAAGACTATTACAAACTAATTTGACTCAGTTATGAATGGATCACAAGAAAGTGATGTGATTTGTAATTGTAAATTCTATATATTGTGGATCTCTTATTATGTTATTATGATGTCGTAAGATGTAAATTATATATGCTATGTCATGCTATGTTGTAAATTCTCTTATGCTATGTCGTGCTATGTTGAGAATCATGTCAAGCTATGTTATACTATCATACTATGCCATGTTATAAATCATGCTATATTATGTTGAAAAATCATGATGTTGTTGGATCATGCTTAAAGTTATGTTTTTTTTCTTAATTTAAATGGATCTTATTTATGAGAATTTGCCTATTAGGTTAGGTGTACCCATAAACTTGAAACTATAATTAAATAAAACTTGATTATGGGAATTTGCCTATTGAGTTAGGTGTACACATATAAAACCATGTTGTTAAAAAATTATATGATATTGATTCACACATGTTCATATGTAAGTTTATGAAAATTGATTGAGATCATATTAGGTGAATTTTGAACAAGTTGACACCTTTAGATCCATGACATGTATAATCTATGCAAGTTGGACATATGCAAGTTTCACCCCTTATTATGATTCATTTGGTCACATATACATGTTGTTATTATGATAATCTCTTTTATGCTATGAGTTAGGCTATTCGAGTCTAACATATATTTTGCGAATAAACGTTCAAACGTGGGGTAGGGTTAATATTAGGAATAAATAAATTGGGTGCAATTTTGTAAGATGTTGCATACCATGAATGAATGTCCATAATTGAGTCAATTATGGACATTGTTAAAAATTGGAAGTAATTAATAATTCAAGTAGGGAATTATTAAAATTGGGGGAAAGTGGATTATTATTAATAATCAATGCTTAGGACACGAGGTTGGACCCGTTTGTGATGTAAACCTGCCCGGACCCGCCCGGCAAATCCAGTAGTCACAAATGTCGGCCCAATGTGAGAGGTCCTAGGCCCAAACTAAAGCATAACAGTTGTAAAGACACGAGGTTAGACTCTTTTATGGTGTAAGACTGCCCGGACCCGCCCGGCAAATCCAGCTGCCATAAATGCCAGTCTAATGTGAGAGGTCTTTATGAGGTTATGGCCTTAATGAACTAAGAAATACTTAACCAGATAATCATGTAAGGTGGGACATGGGGGTTAAGTAGGTGCCTTGGGTGGCATGAGGAATCTGGTGGTTGCCTTTAGAGGCATTTGAAATACGATTAGACTTAACCAAACACACATGTAAATGAACATGACTAAGTGGGTTAAGTGGGATGGACTAATGGGGACAAGCTTAGGTGGAATGCCTGTGGTAAATAGTGGGGGCCCATTTCAACCAGTATCCCAAAACGTATCTTTGTGGGCTCGACCCAAGTCGAGGACGGGACACGCATACTGGGTTTGACTATAAGAGGCCAAAACAGGGAGCGGTGGCAACGCAAGTCCAACGGGTTTCATATGCGTGTGTGGACCCGGGCTGGTAGGTAAGACGTTGTTGCATCGTGTAGGTATAAGCCGTGCATGTCCGTTGTATCAGGTTGCCACTTTAGGGGAGTGATACACCCCACTGTGGGGCCAGCACGGGTATCTACGAGTTAGGGAGCCGATCGAATAATGGGAAGTAGGGTACACCTAGTGGAGATAGGGGCAGGCGGCACCTATGTAGTCAGCTAGGGGTACGTAAAGCCATTGGGAAAGTTTCTAAGTCAAGCTAAGTGGGATGAATCTTTAGGGTGACTGGTGTGGTGCAGTATAGTGTTTATCCTTTAGTATTTAGGAGCGCCTATAACGTTGCCTTTAGCGATTGTCTATGTCCTTAATCTGCTCTTCATAGACATTTTCTTGTTTTCCAGCTTATGCCTTAGTCCAGTTATTTTGGTAATAGTATTGTAGAATTATCATATTCACCAGACTTTATGTCTGACCCCCTCTTTTCCATCCTTTTTCTCCCTTCAGGTCCGCAGGTTGGGCCAAGTTCTAGTGGAGTCTAGTTGGATCGCTTATCTTCTGGAAAGCTTGGACTGCTGAAGTAAAGTCCAGCTTGTTATCTTTCTTTTTAATGGCTATTCATGTAATGGGATTATGTACTTGTTTTATCAAGATAGATATTGTACTTGACATTGAATATGGTGTTATGATGTAATCAAACATGTTTTGACTTCTGCTACAATGAAATAAAGTTTTTGAATTTCCAAGTACTATTTTATATCTGTCTTGTTGTAATTTTACTGTTCTATATTCACTTAAAACCTCCATGGAAGTTAATGCATTCCCTTTGTGAGTGACATTAATGGACGTGGGGTGTTACACGTGGTATTAGAGCATAAGGTTACCAGAACAGATAAAAAAAAAAATTTAGAAAAATATTTTTTTCTAAAGTATTTTTGGAAGAAGTGCTTTAAAAAAAAAAACATGTTATTTAAAGAGAGTTTTTATGAAAAACATAATCCCAAATAGCCACATCCTTATCTTTATCTTTCGAATTCTCCATTTTGAATCTTTCCTTTTTCGTTTCAGCATGGCTGAAGATCTTAATCTCCCAGAAGGTGTGACGATTCCAGGGTGGTTTAGGAGATACTTGGAGGCTAGGGCCACCACTGCAGGCCCAGCGGATACTCCTCCACCCCTAGTTGCACCCATTCCTCCTCCTCCTCCTCCACCTCGTGTTGACACTTTTGCAAAGACGTGCAAGGAATTCAAGGCTATGGGAGGAAAAACTTTTCAAGGGACTGAGACGTTTGTGGAGGCCAGAGATTGGCTTAAGGAGACTGAGGAATTGTTGGATATCTTTGAAGTGGAAGATGGGAGGAAAGTCCGTTTAGCTGCTTGGTTAATGAAGGGAGAGGCCTCGTTTTGGTGGGAGGTCACTAACGGGGAACGTCCAGTTGATTCATGGGCGGATTTCAGACGAAGGTTTGAGGCAAAGTTTCTTTCAAGGGCAGAGGAGAACTTAAATATGGAAAAATTCCTGGCACTAAAGCAAGGGAGCTCATCAGTAAAGGAATATGTCAATAAATTTAATCAGTTAGCAAGGTTTGGCTTGGAGTTGGTGAACACGCCAGAGAAGAAAGCTTTGAGGTTCGTTAGAGGCTTGAATGAACCGTTGCAAGGGTTGGCTATGACCCACATCCCTATGGGAGCCACCTTGGAAAAGCTAGTAGAAATGGCACTTATGCATGAGGATAAGGCAGTTGAAAAGAAAGGGGATCAGAAGAAACCCCAACAGCAAAATAAGAAGGGTGGTAAAAACAATAATGGCAAAGGGAAGAAGAAATGCTTCAATTGTGGGACGCCTGGCCATCTCAGCAAAGATTGTAGAAGAAAAAGAAGACTGGTTGTTTTCATTGTGGAGATGCGGGACATTTAGTGAAGGACTGTCCAAAAAAGGGGCAGAGGGCAGGTCTACCTCGGGAGGACAGGTGCAGGCTCTTATGGCACCAGGGCAGGCAAGGGGGCAAGTTCAGGCTATTGCGGCCCCACCGCTGCAAGAAAGAGGTAGAACAATTTCTGTTGAAAGCTTAGTTTTTCTGTTTGATCATCCTGTCCGTACCTTATTCGATTTTGGCGCATCTCATTCGTTTATCTCTGCATCATTAGTTGAATCACTGCACTTGAACACCAGTTTAGTAGAGGATCCCTTGGTCGTTTCAAATCCAATTGGGGGTTCGGCTCATTTGACCATGATATGTTTGGATTTGAAAATCTCTATACTTAGCGTTGAATTTAGATGTGATGCTTATGTATTGGGCTTCACGGGCTATGGGCTAATTTTAGGAATGGATTGGTTGTCTAGAAATAGGGCCATTCTTGATTGTGAAAGGAGAGTAGTTAGGCTTGTGACTCGCCTTGGTAATGCTCTCGACATCTTTTGTAATCCCATAAATTCCGTTATGCTAATTTATCTTGAATCGCTTGACGCGTCTGTAGAGAACCTGCGATCGGTAGAAGTGGTCCGGGAATATCCGGATGTGTTTGAGGAGGTGAAGGGCTTACCTCCAAAGCGGGAGATAGACTTTCGAATTTATCTTGTGGATAATGCTAAACCCGTATCTTTGCCAGTGCGCCACATGGCTCCTCGTGAAAGGAGGGAACTCAAAAAGCAAGTAAAGGAGTTGCTTGAGAAGGGGTTCATAAGACGTAGTATATCGGAGTGGGGTGCTCCAGTAGTTTTTGCCACAAAGGCGGATGGGTCTCTTAGACTTTGTATGGACTATAGAGAACTAAACAAGCTTACTAAAAAGAACCGACACCCACTACCGAGGATTGACGATCTCTTTGATCAGTTAGTTGGCGCCTCAGTGTTTTCGCAGTTGGACTTAGCCACTGACTTTCATCAACTGAGAGTGGCTGAGGATAGTATAGATAAGACTGCTTTTAGGACTCCTGACGGATTCTATGAATGGCTAGTGATGCCCTTTGGTTTGACAAACGCCCCTGCATATTTTGATGAGTAGGGTGTTTAGGGAATACCTTAACAAATTCGTGGTAGTCTTTGTGGATGACATCTTAGTCTTTTCTAAGAATAAAGAAGAGCACTCCCTACATCTTAGGGAAGTGTTGGAAACCCTTCGAGCGCATAACCTTAAGGCAAAATTTTCTAAGTGTCACTTCTGGAGGAAGGAAGTACGGTTCTTAGGGCACGTGGTTTCTAAAGAAGGGATAGCAGTGGATCCCGCAAAGGTGGTGGCCATCCAAGATTGGAAGGTCCCTAAAAATGCAACCGAAGTAAGAAGTTTCTTGGGGTTGGCTGGCTATTATAGGAAGTTTATCAAAGACTTCGCAAAAATATCAGCTCCATTAACACGGTTAACGAAGAAGAACCTGGTTTTTACGTGGGACAAAGATTGCGATGATGCGTTCCAACGTTTAAAGAGAGCCTTAACTTCAGCCCCAGTCTTAGTGCTGCCAGACGGGAATAAACCGTTTACCATCTATACTGATGCTTGTGGGACGGGACTTGGCGCGGTCCTCATGCAAGAGGGAAGAGTAATAGCCTATGGTGGAAGGCAGTTGAGGGTTCATGAAAAGAATTACCCCACGCATGACTTAGAGCTAGCCGCAATTGTTTTCGCGCTTAAGTCTTGGCGTCACTATCTTCTTGGTGAGAAATTCGAACTGTTCACTGACCACAAATCATTAAAATACTTATTCTCTCAGAAGGATTTGAATTTAAGGCAGCAACGGTGGATGGAATTCTTAGCCTCCTACGATTTTGAAATAGCATATACCCCGGGCAAGGGTAACGTGGTGGCAGACGCCTTAAGTAAGAAAAGGTTGTCCTTGAGTCCGTTGTTTGTTGAACGACAAAGCTTAGAATTCATCTCTATGTTTGACTTTAGACCCTCCGTTGACTTAGTACCCGGTCTGTTAGCATCCTTGGAGGTTAGACCTACACTTCTAGGACGGGTTGGTGAGGCACAGCGAGACGACCCACAGTTGGTTGAGATAGTAGAAAAGCTCAAAGGGGGGGGAGTCGTCAAGCCATCTTCGTAGGTATACCCTAGACGATAAGGGTTGGTTACGAAGGGATAATAGACTTTGTGTACCACAAGACGAAGACTTAAGGAAGGCCATTCTTGATGATGCTCATCGCTCAAAAATAACCATTCATCCCGGCGGGGATAAGATGTACAAAGATATGAAGCGGGTTTTCTTTTGGGCCGGTATGAAAAAGGATGTGGCCGAGTACGTCGCTAGATGCTTGGTGTGCCAACGAGTTAAAGCAGAACAAAAGAAACCCGGTGGGTTGCTTCACCCATTAGAAGTTCCACTATGGAAATGGGAAAGCATCTCAATGGATTTTGTGGATGGATTACCAAGATCAAGGAAAGGTAACACGGGGATTTGGGTTATAGTAGATAGACTTACTAAAAGCGCCCATTTTATTCCCGTGAAAAGTAAGAGGACTGCTCCGTGGTCGGCTTCTGTATACATTAAGGAGATAGTTCGTTTGCACGGTATTCCTTCTAGTATAGTAAGCGACCGTGGCCCCATCTTTACTAGCGAATTTTGGAAGAGTTTACAAGAGGCGGTAGGGACTCAGCTATGTTTGAGCACCGCATATCATCCTCAGACAGACGGCCAGACCGAGAGGGTGAATCGCATTCTAGACGATCTTTTAAGGCTTTGTATCCTAGACTTTGGGGGTACATGGGAAGAGCACCTTCCGTTAGTAGAATTCGCATATAATAATAGCTTTCAGTCTAGTATTGGCATGGCACCTTTCGAAGCTCTTTATGGAAGGCCTTGCCGTTCGCCTACATGTTGGTGGGAATCTACCGATAAAATCCTACTTGGGCCCGATATGGTTAGGGAAACCTCGGAGAAGATTGAGTTGATTCGAAGGAGGATGAAAGCAGCACAAGATAGGCAAAAATCGTATGCTGATAAGAGGAGGACAGATCTTGAGTTTGACATTGGGGACATGGTTTTTATCAAAGTATCTCCGTTACAGAATGTTGTTCGCTTTGGGTCCGTGGGGAAATTAGCACCAAGGTTTGTAGGGCCGTTTCCTGTAAAAAACAGGATTGGGAAGATGGCATATAGGGTGGAGTTGCCTGAGAAACTTAGTGGAGTACACGACGTATTCCATGTATCACACTTGAGGAAGTGTTTGCACAAGACCGCGGAGGTGGTAGAGCCGAGCTTGCTTAAAGAGGTGGAAATAGAGCATGATGCAACAATTAGACGAGCTCCTACATGCATTCTTGGGTCGGAGATCAAAAAGTTGAGGAATCGAGAGGTCAGACTGGTTAAAGTGCAATGGGGAGATGATGAGAGCAACGCAACTTGGGAGACAGAAGAGAAGATGCGTTCGTTGTACCCTTTTCTTTTTGAGGGTATGTCTTTTAATTTCTCCTTTATCGTTTAGCTTATCTTATCTTTAGTATGTCCTCTCATTAGTATCTTTGACCTTTAGTTAGGATAATCCTATGGTTGAAACATGTGTTTGAGACATGTTATGTATGATGGAAGCAAAATGGATGCAAGTGTTTGCTAGTGGTTGCTCGTGGATGCATATATACACACACTTTAGGCACTAGACCGGCTCAGTCACTTCATATTGCATTTTGCATATATATGGATGTATTTAGTATAATGGATGTATAATGGTTGTACCATCATATGGATGTTGCATTCGGTTGAATGGGTGTGCACGCATATAGAAGTAGTATGTAAGCAATTAGGATCTTTTGCATACATAATGGATTCACGACACTTACATAATTTGCATTAAGGAGGTCAACTGAATCAGTAGACCGCCTGATTTCGCATTAGGTAAGGACATGTACACACACTTGCATATGATCATAAAGCATTAGAAGTCTTTTAAGGACAATGGATGCCTGTGTATGATGGATGAGTAGATGGAAGTTTGGATGGTAGGATATACATTCTTCCAGACTTGAAGATTTCGGGGACGAAATCCTAAAAGGAGGGGAGAATGTAACACCCCGAATTTTCTATTAACACTAAAGTTGCTAAAATATTAATAAGTATGTAAGAGAGGGGATGTATCTAATATGAATATAAAAATATTAATAAGTATGTAAGAGAGGGGATGTATCTAATATGAATATAAAAATATTAATAAGTGTGTAAGAGAGGGGATGTATCTAGTATGAATATAAAAATATTAATAAGTGTGTGAGAGAGGGGATGTATCTAATATGTATATAAAAACAATAATAAGTGTGTAAAAGGGGGGGATGTATCTAATATGTACATTGTAGAAAATATATATATATTTATGACATGAATAGAAGTTTATTAATATGCTGAGTGTTTGCTGAGTCACTTCTGACTCATTGCTGAGTCAACAAGATAAACCCCATCTTGTCTGAACGGCTGCGGTTATTTCTAGGTTAAATCTAATGGCCTAAATGAATTCTAAAATCTATAAATAAGTGGGTAGACCCTAGACCTAAATCACTTGTAAAATTAGAGAAGCTACCGTCATGCTGCTGCCATGGAGTTCAGCATAGCCGTCACAAACTAAGAAGAGGAAGCCTAATCATCTACATCTAAATCTACACAAATCAAATCAAAAGATCTCTCTTTCTCTAATTCTTTTCTTTTGTTGATGAGTATGATGATTCTCACAAGACTATTACAAACTAATTTGACTCAGTTATGAATGGATCACAAGAAAGTGATGTGATTTGTAATTGTAAATTCTATATATTGTGGATCTCTTATTATGTTATTATGCTGTCGTATGATGTAAATTATATATGCTATGTCATGCTATGTTGTAAATTCTCTTATGCTATGTCGTGCTATGTTGGGAATCATGTCAAGCTATGTTATACTATCATACTATGCCATGTTATAAATCATGCTATATTATGTTGAAAAATCATGATGTTGTTGGATCATGCTTAAAGTTATGTTTTTTTTCTTAATTTAAATGGATCTTATTTATGGGAATTTGCCTATTAGGTTAGGTGTACCCATAAACTTGAAACTATAATTAAATAAAACTTGATTATGGGAATTTGCCTATTGAGTTAGGTGTACCCATATAAAACCATGTTGTTAAAAAATTAGATGATATTGATTCACACATGTTCATATGTAAGTTTATGAAAATTGATTGAGATCATATTAGGTGAATTTTGAACAAGTTGACACCTTTAGATCCATGACATGTATAATCTATGCAAGTTGGACATATGCAAGTTTCACCCCTTATTATGATTCATTTGGTCACATATACATGTTGTTATTATGATAATCTCTTTTATGCTATGAGTTAGGCTATTCGAGTCTAACATATATTTTGCGAATAAACGTTCAAACGTGGGGTAGGGTTAATATTAGGAATAAATAAATTGGGTGCAATTTTGTAAGATGTTGCATACCATGAATGAATGTCCATAATTGAGTCAATTATGGACATTGTTAAAAATTGGAAGTAATTAATAATTCAAGTAGGGAATTATTAAAATTGGGGGAAAGTGGATTATTATTAATAATCAATGCTTAGGACACGAGGTTGGACCCGTTTGTGATGTAAACCTGCCCGGACCCGCCCGGCAAATCCAGTAGTCACAAATGTCGGCCCAATGTGAGAGGTCCTAGGCCCAAACTAAAGCATAACAGTTGTAAAGACACGAGGTTAGACTCTTTTATGGTGTAAGACTGCCCGGACCCGCCCGGCAAATCCAGCTGCCATAAATGCTAGTCTAATGTGAGAGGTCTTTATGAGGTTATGGCCTTAATGAACTAAGAAATACTTAACCAGATAATCATGTAAGGTGGGACATGGGGGTTAAGTAGGTGCCTTGGGTGGCATGAGGAATCTGGTGGTTGCCTTTAGAGGCATTTGAAATACGATTAGACTTAACCAAACACACATGTAAATGAACATGACTAAGTGGGTTAAGTGGGATGGACTAATGGGGACAAGCTTAGGTGGAATGCTTGTGGTAAATAGTGGGGGCCCATTTCAACCAGTATGCCAAAACGTATCTTTGTGGGCTCGACCCAAGTCGAGGACGGGACACGCATACTGGGTTTGACTATAAGAGGCCAAAACAGGGAGCGGTGGCAACGCAAGTCCAACGGGTTTCATGTGCGTGTGTGGACCCGGGCTGGTAGGTAAGACGTTGTTGCATCGTGTAGGTATAAGCCGTGCATATCCGTTGTATCAGGTTGCCACTTTAGGGGAGTAATACACCCCACTGTGGGGCCAGCACGGGTATCTACGAGTTAGGGAGCCGATCGAATAATGGGAAGTAGGGTACACCTAGTGGAGATAGGGGCAGGCGGCACCTATGTAGTCAGCTAGGGGTAGGTAAAGCCATTGGGAAAGTTTCTAAGTGAAGCTAAGTGGGATGAATCTTTAGGGTGACTGGTGTGGTGCAGTATAGTGTTTATCCTTTAGTATTTAGGAGCGCCTATAACGTTGCCTTTAGCGATTGTCTATGTCCTTAATCTGCTCTTCATAGACATTTTCTTGTTTTCCAGCTTATGCCTTAGTCCAGTTATTTTGGTAATAGTATTGTAGAATTATCATATTCACCAGACTTTATGTCTGACCCCCTCTTTTCCATCCTTTTTCTCCCTTCAGGTCCGCAGGTTGGGCCAAGTTCTAGTGGAGTCTAGTTGGATCGCTTATCTTCTGGAAAGCTTGGACTGTTGAAGTAAAGTCCAGCTTGTTATCTTTCTTTTTAATGGCTATTCATGTAATGGGATTATGTACTTGTTTTATCAAGATAGATATTGTACTTGACATTGAATATGGTGTTATGATGTAATCAAACATGTTTTGACTTCTGCTACAATGAAATAAAGTTTTTGAATTTCCAAGTACTATTTTATATCTGTCTTGTTGTAATTTTACTGTTCTATATTCACTTAAAACCTCCATGGAAGTTAATGCATTCCCTTTGTGAGTGACATTAATGGACGTGGGGTGTTACATCTAGGGTGATCTCATCAAAATTTTACCCCACAAGACTTAATATCCATCCTCTTTCTATCGGTGATCCGCCTTTTAAACTCATTCCTCTCCCGCTCCCTCAGGACTTAGCCTCCCTTACTTTCGCATATGGAGTGCCATAATAAAAAATAGGGCCCTGGATAACCTTGGGATATGGA
Source organism: Allium sativum (assembly GCA_030737875.1). Lineage (NCBI taxonomy): Eukaryota > Viridiplantae > Streptophyta > Magnoliopsida > Asparagales > Amaryllidaceae > Allium > Allium sativum. Next base: position 174,011,632 of record CM060913.1, on the reverse strand, counting down.
GCAGTACTTTGGCTTTGGCACAGACTGACTTATGGCCTGCTACTTGAATTTCCCAATTCACTTCGAGTGGGTTTCGTAAGTCTCTTCATAAACGAAGGTTGTCCTCACTAAAAAAAGATCCACAATCTCTTATCTAATGAATATTAATTTGCTATCTAATCTTGTTTTGCCTAGCTGCTCCTTTCTAGAACTCCCAGCGCTAAGGTGATTGGTATGGTAAGGCAAGCAACTTCTCTTTCCGAGGACGAGTGCTGAGCTATCTTAAAGTAAAGCTTTGTAGGTTAGCTTAGGTAAAGTTCTCTCAGAGCCGAAGAATTAAGACTTGGGCCTGTCAAAGAAGTCTCGATTATCCGACCTAATCCGCCTTTCCGTGCCAAATCTCCTTGCATCAGGCCTATCTCTCATCTTTCAAGCTGGTTGAATGGATCATAGAAGGTCCAAGATGTGCTTCCATTCCTTACTATAAAGAGTCTGTTAATTGGAATTACCTTGATTAGGTGCAAAAAGGAAGAATCGAGGCAATGATAGTTGTTCATCGGCCAAGTCCGAAAGAAATAGAAAGAAATGGCTGAGCCAAAGATGGATTGACCAAAGATCTAAACCCTGGTCAGGCATCCTCGCTGATCTAATGAGAAAGATTCCGTCTTTGATCTCGGGGAAAACATTTCTATTGAGGCAACTGCACTTGGTCAGTAGAACATAGTCTCGGCTGGACCTAAATACCCTATGTTTTTTTAGCAGGTCTCGTAGCTAAGGGAGAAGGGGACCTCTTTTGGGGTAATCTAAAGAGCCCTTCCTTTAGATCATCGCTTTTTGGTAAGGCACTCAATGAAACCTATCCATCCCCTTTGAGGGAATTTTGCTCCAAACCAAAGAAGGAGTTCAGGCACTTCTGTCAGATACGAGATTGAAAGTTATGGCTTTGTCCCAGTCGTTAGAGCGTTAAGCCACTCATTCTCTTAGGCCATCTCAAAGCGCTTAGTCGAATTTGGGTCTCCGAGCTTAGCCTCTAGGTGAATGGTAGACGGAAGAAGGTCTCCGAAAGCCCTATTTCCAGCTTCGAGAAGAACGAGCACTCAAACCTATCTTTCATCAACTACACTTGGCCTTTCTTGAATTAGGTGGTCTCGCTTTGAATAGAAAGGCTGCCTTAGGTTGAATTTAGGAGTTCTCTCTCCCGTTATAGTCTAGATATAGACTAGATAAAATAAATGTAAGCAGAAGTTTATTAAATAATAAGAGAAAGTAAGCACGCACGTATGTCGAAAACACCTTTCACAAGCATGATTTTCTTTCGGATGATTTCCTTCACTTCAATAGTCAGAGGGATGGAACCCGGCCTTGATTGTTCTTTTGAGTTATTAGCAAGGAGAAGAGGGCTTGTTGGCAGATCAGATTCCTTTTTCGAGTTTCAAGTTGGGCAGTAGGCCCAATGTTTATACTGGGCTAAATTCTATAATTTAGTTTCCATTTCCCCCGTTATAGGCTTCTAGCCAAACCCGAGAGAAGCTCAGTGTGAAATCTGGCCGGAAAAAAGGATATTTTATCATCTCTTCTCGATGTGATCCTTGAAAGAGGAATGAACTCGAGAACGTTTATCTTCCGCTTTTTCTTTGTTACTGTCTTAGCGTGTGTGCTTCTATTCCCTGCCCTTAAGGCAGGGAAAGACAGACCTTGTTGAAGAAGATAAGAATGTGGTAGTGGCAATCATTAGGTAGAGTAACAGACTCTGTAACACCCCGCCTCCGCTAGGGTCACTCGCAAAGGAATGCACTAGCTTTAGAGGGGCATTATTGGTAAACATGCACAGAAATATCACAAGACAGAACATATAAAATAGCGGAAGTAAAATGGAACTTTCATAAACTTGAATACATAAGGTCTAAAGCCTTTTACATCAGGGTACATCAAAACCTGTCTTGCAATAGTAAAGAAGCATAAAGACTTTTTCATAAATTATTCCCCAAATAAAAACAGTAAAGTAGCCATAGCCAGGAAAAGTCCAAGCCATCCATGATGACCTTCAAGCTGAAGAAGTCCGAACTAAACAGCAGTGTTTCCTCCCTGTAACTTGGGGGGGGGGAACGGAAGAAAAGAGGCGAAACAAAACGGGTCAGCCAAAAAGACTGAGTAAGCCCTATCTACTATTAGTATAAAAACTAGTAAAGTTAACTGACATGAGAAATTGAGATGAACATAAGCATGATAACAAGATAGATAAGCTAAATCAAAATAACAGGATGAACTACTGAACTCAGATAAACTAAGATGTCATGATAAATTACGATGTCAAGACAAAACAAGGTATCACATCGTCAGGTTCCTATCAAGTATAATATCCCAAGATATCTATCACGTATAACGTCCCATGGTATCTATCCTGTATATCTGCTCTGCACCTACCGTACTAGTATCCCAACTGTATTACGTGTTATCCGTGAATGGCCCTTACTCAAAAGTCGTGTAATGTTCCCTGTCAACCTAATATGCCGCATATATAGGTTACTCAACTCATATGTTTCTTTCCATGTATAAGTTCAGTTCTTTGCCGTAGGCTGTACGGGCTTTCCCATGTAAACGGTTTATCCTTGAAGTTGTTTTGGGCTGCAACCCTTGATCTAGTTGTGTTTCCTTACCATGAACTATCGCGCGTCCACTTAGGATTTATGCCACCTAGGACCGCTAGGGATTATGATACCTAATGAACGTTTCCGTGTCTCGGTTTGGGTTTTGGCCACCTAGGACCACTAGGAATTACGCCACCCGTCAACCGCGCCCTTGATCCCACGTATGTATCGTGAATCGTTTTCCATGTCTAGATGCACATGTTCCCCAATGTGCCATCCGAGTTCCGTGCCAGGGCAAATCAAGAAATACGGAACTCGGTCAGGAGCTTTAAATCGTCTGCGGATGCAGATATCAAGGTCTGTTTTTGTACCCGTGGCTATGGTCCCACGTGACCCCTCCCTCAACTACTGAAAGGCAATCCAAGAAAAATCATGTATAAGAACCACTCCACGGCCCCACTATAGCCCACTTTCCTACGGGCCAACCTCACCAATGACTCGATAGCAAGCACATGGTCTGTTGGGGGTTCCCTGCCTTTCCGCACGTACACGATTGACTAAAGATGGTAGGTAGTCAGCGATGCGCTATCCAGGGCAAAAACAAGAATCGTCGACTCCACGCTAATCCATCCCAGTCTTTAGGTTGCTCGCATAGCAACCAAGGCATACTCTTGGTCCTTCTAACGCAGACCTTAACCTCTCATGGGCCTAGTATAATTACCTGGCAGCCCACAGAGGGATCCCAAGAATATCCTCACGTCCCCCGAAGCTTCCACTTCGGCACCCAGTGCGCTGGAGCTTTTATCCAAATCAGATAACTTGCTCCCCCTCGTATACTAAGCGATGACCTACCGTATCAGGTTACTCATCGTTTTGAGAATTAGTCCTATGTCCTTAGCTAAGAATTATTACTTAGTTACCCTTAACTAAGGTTTACTACTTAGCTTCCTTTCCCGTTATCCTTGATTAACCACGGTTTTCTACCTAGTTCTTCTAGCTAGGGTTTGTCTATTGGGTTAAGTGTTATCATTCAAGTGCATGACTTAACCCGCCCACGAATCACGTCAAAGATTGGCTAAGTATTTAAGTTCAAGACTTAGTCCCACAAGTTGGTTAAGTGTACCCAGAGGCTCATGACTTAACCCTATCAAGTCAAATTGGTCAAGTACTAGCTTACCTTAATCCTATCGGATTATCTTGCTAGATCGATTAAGCATAGATTATCTTAATCCCATCAAATTATCAAGTCGGATTGGTTAAGTATAGGTTGGCTTAACCCCATCCTCTAATCGTACTACAATGGTTAAGTATATTCTAAAAAGGTCTTGTGACTTAACCTTATCAGGTCCGCGTATTAGATTGGTTAAGTGTAAGTTACTTAACCCCATCAAATCATCATGTATAATTGGTTAAGTATAAGTTGCTTAACCCCATTAAATTATCACGTTAAGTTGGTTAAGTATTGGTTACTTAACCTCATTGAATTACCGAGTTTAAATTGGTTAAGTGTTTAACTTAACCCCATCGAATTACCGTGTTTAGATTAGTTAAGTGTGGATTACTTAACCCCATCTAATTACCGTGTCGGATTAGTTAAGCGTAAATTACTTAACCCCATCCCCTAATCATCTTGTATGGTTAAGTGTCATTAAGAAAACTTACATAACCTTGCCAAATTATCATGTTGGATTGATTAAGTGTTGGTTAGCTTAATCCCCGTCCACTAGTCGTATAAAAATGGTTAAGCGTCATTAGGCAAATCAAATCACTTAACCTACCCAACCTTGTCATGTTTTGTTAAGTATCATTAGCCTAACCAATTTACTTAACCCATTTACCCATGTCATATTTGGTTAAGAGTCATTAATCAAATTAACTTAACCCTATCATGTGGCATTAATTACTTAATGCACCCCAACCTCTCACATTAGACTTTGTTGTGGTTACTAGTTAAGCCGGTCGGTTCCGGGTAGCTTTACACCACAACTTGGTCTAACCTCGGGTTCAAGCACAACATGACCAACTTCTCACATTGGGTCCTATTGTTTGCAACTACTAGTTAGGCCGGTCGGTTCCGGGTAGTTTTACGTTGCAAACTCAACCCAACCTCGAGTTGGCCACTTTCATGTTTAGTCTAGTGTCATGTTCATAGTCAAGTTTTCAAGCAATTGGGTAAACCTAACTTAATAGGTAAATTCCCAATGGGTAGACCTAACTTAATAGGTAAATTCCCAAGCATATGTTTTTATGCATACTTATATGTCAACTTCCATGTTATATTTCAAGTCATGTTTTCAAGTATAAACACATGTCATATTTAACGTTACATGTTGTCATGTTTATACCCATTTACCCAAGTCATATTCATGTCATTATGTTTCCCCATAATGTGACCCCAACGCTTTTTAAACTAGCATATACGTTCGCAACAACGTGATGGATTGAAAGAAGAGACTTGGCAAAGGAATGACAAAAATGGGTATTAAGCCACAAGTTAATCATGGTGGCAAATGAGGCACAAATGTGTTCATTAGCTTGCATGTTACATTCTTAAGCCTCAAAAACATGCATCAACCCAAACTTGGTACATAAGCGAATCATGGTGACAAAAGACATGGAATGATGGCTAGAAACTCGCATATATCATCATATAAGGATTATGACTTCCTATGCAAGTTGACATAATGATTATGAAGGTTCTCATGTTGCATAATGCAACATTTCAACATAAAGGTTGTGCCTTTTTGCTCATAAGATCAAGCTAATGACTTCATAGACTTGCACGACATGATAGCATATATCATTCTCAATGATCAAACCCAAACTTGCAACATGAACATTTAACTTCATATTTAATATCTAAGAGTAGGGAAGGGCTTACATTGCTATGAAGGCCTAAATCGATTAAACTAAAGCTTGTAATGAAGCCTATGCATGCCATCACCCAAAAACCCAAAGATGGATGCTCCAAATCAACAAATACCCCATCTTTATGAACAAAGACCTAAACTTTTGCCTTGAAATCAACTTGAGGAGCTCTCATACTAACATAGGGACTCTCTAATACTCTCATGATCATGAAACCTCTCATAGAAATGAAGTGGAGGCTAGGATAGTTGAGTGGAGGCCATGAGAGTAGAAATTTGGCCATAGTTTAGTTACATGAGTGAATAATGAGGCTTTAGGGGGGGAGGTTAGGGGCTTATTTATAGAAGATTAGGCTAGTTAGGACCCTTAGATTAACCCTAGGACCAACATGAACCGTCAGATTTCAAACCAGGCCCAAAAACCTAGCCAAGATAGAAAATAGGTGCACCAGGCCAGAATCAGCCGACAGGGCAAGTCGACAGCCCTGTCGACTTGCCTGTCGACATGCCTGTCGACTTGCAAGTCGACAGCCCTGTCGACAGCCAAGTCGACTTGTCTGGGCGGGAATTTTCCCGCCTGGCCCCATCTCTGCATGTTTCGAAATTCAAATTTCCCGAAAACTTCTTTGGGCCTTAACCGGGTCATACGGACTCCGATTTACAAAATTTCGGTCTCTATTTCGCGTATTTTTCCGAGCCGAACGCAATGGAATAGCCCGTTTTACTTGATTCAGAATTTAAAATTAAATTCTGTCTTGATTCTCGTTTTAACATGTTATCGAAATACGAGTTGTTACATTCTCCCCACCTTTTAGGATTTCGTCCCCGAAATCTCCAAGTTAGGAAGAACATATCCTACCATCCATCATCTATCTACTCAAAACATCATCCACAAGCAATCATTGTCCTTAGATGATTTCTAATGCTATATGAATATATGCAAAACGTGTGTGTACATGTTCCTTAGCTAATGCTAATGATCAGGCCTGAATAATCTTTCTAATGCAAAAATATGTATAGTGCCATGAATCCAACATGTATGCAAATAGTCCTAGCCATATAGATACTATATGCGTGCACAATCATTCATTTATATGCAACAACCGCATGATAACACCTTCGATTTCATCCATAAACAAGTATAAATACTCGTGCATATGCAATATGAAATGTGACCGAGTCGAGCTAGTATCTAATGTGTATTCGCGCATCCACGAGCAACTACTTGCAACCATATCAATCATAACATGTTTCAAATACATGTTTACATCCATAGGGTTCTACCTAGTATTCCCTGAAATAGGGTCGAGAAGATAAACAAGACAAACTCCTTATGGGGTTTGTAACAGAAAATAGGACCAAGAGGATGTCCACAAAAGATAGCCTACAAGTAAGCTCTACAGAAAACAGGGATCAAGGATATACTCCCAAAAAGGGATATCATTCGCGTATCTAGTCTTTGACCATCAAAGTCGTATTTCCTTGAGCTCAATTCCATTGTGCCTTGACAGTCCTTTAACTTCGCGATTTCGTAGCTTCTTATTTCCTGTTTCCATAACATGAGCTGGAACTCATTTCTTCGTCGCCTCTCGTTCCACTCGCACACTTAGCGCAAACATGACTGCGTACTCATGATCTCATGCAAGCTTTCCAAAATTCACTAGTGAATCTCGGACCTCGTACCATAAGGTATTCCACGTAGTAGAACTTTCTCTTGAAAGTAAACAGATGCCAACCGGGTTATCAAGTGCACTTACTAGGGTGATTTCCATAACCCATGCATAAGTGAAATAAACCATCCGTCTTATCGGCGAACACCACTCGATCGGGCTTCAAATTTCCAATAAAGGTATCAAGGGATTCTAGGTAACTAATCATGACCGAACCCAAAAGGTTCCACGAGACTTCGAGGGTATTACCAAGGCTAGTCAAGAGTCTAACTACCCTCCTATCAAAACCGAGAGTGGCACCCCTTACTGGATAACTACTTCATCCCTAGAATCCATCCATAACCGAGGCATGTCATTCTCAAATCCAAAACAAGTCATGAATAAATGGACCGATTCTCCACAGGACTTGAGACAAAAATGGGATTCTCTATTACGCTAGTACTTAAGGTGCAGAGACTCAACTATCGAAGCAGACTTAAATGATACGATGATCAAACCAAAGTCCTAACGGGATGATAGAGAAGAAAAGCTAAACCTTTAACAAGATCGTTACCCTCCTTCCGAGGTACCCTAGAAATGGGAGCATACTACTGCCCTCCCGATGATCTTGTCCTTGTCCCATGATACTTAACTATCCGCCCCGTTTCACCATGCCAAAGGTACTCCCTCGCCATGGGTTTCATTGTTCATCTTTCCCTCTCATTCTGGGTTGAGCCATACCAACAAGTTGCTCATCCTTAAACTCGTATCATGTATCCTCTTTCACACTATCCTTTCTTATAACGCGACCACTGGTCTCCCGAGAACAGCCTCCATTGCATGGAAAGCACTTTCGAAGATAGAAAAGACTAGTCACAGTTAAAACCACTGTGACTACAGATGGAGGAAAGAAAGGAAAAGAGATTCAATCAAGGAAACCAGGATAGTGCTAATGGCCTTTGGGGAATAGCCTTTTTAAAACAAACTTTTCTTGAAAAATGCTTCTTTATAAACGGTTTTCCAAATAGTTTTCAGAAGGTTTTAAAAGCTTTTGCCCAGTCTGGTAACCTTCTGCTCTGATACCAAATGTAACACCCTGCCTCCGCTAGGGTCACTCGCAAAGGAATGCACTAACTTTAGAGGGGCATTATTGGTAAACATGCACAGAAATATCACAAGACAGAACATATAAAATAGCGGAAGTAAAATCGAACTTTCATAAACTTGAATACATAAGGTCTAAAGCCTTTTACATCAGGGTACATCAAAACCTGTCTTGCAATAGTAAAGAAGCATAAAGACTTTTTCATAAATTATTCAACAAATAAAAACAGTAAAGTAGCCATAGCCAGGAAAAGTCCAAGCCATCCATGATGACCTTCAAGCTGAAGAAGTCCGAACTAAACAGCAGTGTTTCCTCCCTGTAACCTGGGGGGAAACGGAAGAAAAGAGGCGAAACAAAACGGGTCAGTCAAAAAGACTGAGTAAGCCCTATCTACTATTAGTATAAAAACTAGTAAAGTTAACTGACATGAGAAACTGAGATGAACATAAGCATGATAACAAGATAGATAAGCTAAATCAAAATAACAGGATGAACTACTGAACTCAGATAAACTAAGATGTCATGATAAATTACGATGTCAAGACAAAACAAGGTATCACATCGTCAGGTTCCTATCAAGTATAATATCCCAAGATATCTATCACGTATAACGTCCCATGGTATCTATCCTGTATATCTGCTCTGCACCTACCGTACTAGTATCCCAACTGTATTACGTGTTATCCGTGAATGACCCTTACTCAAAAGTCGTGTAATGTTCCCTGTCAACCTAATATGCCGCATATATAGGTTACTCAACTCATATGTTTCTTTCCATGTATAAGTTCAGTTCTTTGCCGTAGGCTGTACGGGCTTTCCCATGTAAACGGTTTATCCTTGAAGTTGTTTTGGGCTGCAAACCTTGATCTAGTTGTGTTTCCTTACCATGAACTATCGCGCGTCCACTTAGGATTTATGCCACCTAGGACCGCTAGGGATTATGATACCTAATGAACGTTTCCGTGTCTCGGTTTGGGTTTTGGCCACCTAGGACCACTAGGGATTACGCTACCCGTCAACCGCGCCCTTGATCCCACGTATGTATCGTGAATCGTTTTCCATGTCTAGATGCACATGTTCCCCAATGTGCCATCCGAGTTCCGTGCCAGGGTAAATCAAGAAATACAGAACTCGGTCGGGAGCTTTAAATCGTCTGCGGATGCAGATATCAAGGTCTGTTTTTGTACCCGTGGCTATGGTCCCACGTGACCCCTCCCTCAACTACTGAAAGGCAATCCAAGAAAAATCATGTATAAGAACCACTCCACGGCCCCACTATAGCCCACTTTCCTACGGGCCAACCTCACCCATGACTCGATAGCAAGCACATGGTCTGTTGTGGGTTCCCTGCCTTTCCGCACGTACACGATTGACTAAAGATGGTAGGTAGTCGGCGATGCGCTATCCAGGGCAAAAACAAGAATCGTCGACTCCACGCTAATCCATCCCAGTCTTTAGGTTGCTCGCATAGCAACCAAGGCATACTCTTGGTCCTTCTAACGCATACCTTAACCTCTCATGGGCCTAGTATAATTACCTGGCAGCCCACAGAGGGATCCCAAGAATATCCTCACGTCCCCCGAAGCTTCCACTTCGGCACCCAGTGCGCTGGAGCTTTTATCCAAATCAGATAACTTGCTCCCCCTCATATACTAAGCGATGACCTACCGTATCAGGTTACTCATCGTTTTGAGAATTAGTCCTATGTCCTTAGCTAAGAATTATTACTTAGTTACCCTTAACTAAGGTTTACTACTTAGCTTCCTTTCCCGTTATCCTTGATTAACCACGGTTTTCTACCTAGTTCTTCTAGCTAGGGTTTGTCTATTGGGTTAAGTGTTATCATTCAAGTCCATGACTTAACCCGCCCACGAATCACGTCAAAGATTGGCTAAGTAATTAAGTTCAAGACTTAGTCCCACAAGTTGGTTAAGTGTACCCAGAGGCTCATGACTTAACCCTATCAAGTCAAATTGGTCAAGTACTAGCTTACCTTAATCCTATCGGATTATCTTGCTAGATCGATTAAGCATAGATTATCTTAATCCCATCAAATTATCGAGTCGGATTGGTTAAGTATAGGTTGGCTTAACCCCATCCTCTAATCGTACTACAATGGTTAAGTATATTCTAAAAAGGTCTTGTGACTTAACCTTATCAGGTCCGCGTATTAGATTGGTTAAGTGTAAGTTACTTAACCCCATCAAATCATCATGTATAATTGGTTAAGTATAAGTTGCTTAACCCCATTAAATTATCACGTTAAGTTGGTTAAGTATTGGTTACTTAACCTCATTGAATTACCGAGTTTAAATTGGTTAAGTGTTTAACTTAACCCCATCGAATTACCGTGTTTAGATTAGTTAAGTGTGGATTACTTAACCCCATCTAATTACCGTGTCGGATTAGTTAAGCGTAAATTACTTAACCCCATCCCCTAATCATCTTGTATGGTTAAGTGTCATTAAGAAAACTTACTTAACCTTGCCAAATTATCATGTTGGATTGATTAAGTGTTGGTTAACTTAATCCCCGTCCACTAGTCGTATAAAAATGGTTAAGCGTCATTAGGCAAATCAAATCACTTAACCTACCCAACCTTGTCATGTTTTGTTAAGTATCATTAGCCTAACCAATTTACTTAACCCATTTACCCATGTCATATTTGGTTAAGAGTCATTAATCAAATTAACTTAACCCTATCATGTGGCATTAATTACTTAATGCACCCCAACCTCTCACATTAGACTTTGTTGTGGTTACTAGTTAAGCCAGTCGGTTCCGGGTAGCTTTACACCACAACTTGGTCTAACCTCGGGTTCAAGCACAACATGACCAACTTCTCACATTGGGTCCTATTGTTTGCAACTACTAGTTAGGCCGGTCGGTTCCGGGTAGTTTTACGTTGCAAACTCAACCCAACCTCGAGTTGGCCACTTTCATGTTTAGTCTAGTGTCATGTTCATAGTCAAGTTATCAAGCAATTGGGTAGACCTAACTTAATAGGTAAATTCCCAATGGGTAGACCTAACTTAATAGGTAAATTCCCAAGCTTATGTTTTTATGCATACTTACATGTCAACTTCCATGTTATATTTCAAGTCATGTTTTCAAGTATAAACACATGTCATATTTAACGTTACATGTTGTCATGTTTATACCCATTTACCCAAGTCATATTCATGTCATTATGTTTCCCCATAATGTGACCCCAACGCTTTTTAAACTAGCATATACGTTTGCAACAACGTGATGGATTGAAAGAAGAGACTTGGCAAAGGAATGACAAAAATGGGTATTAAGCCACAAGTTAATCATGGTGGCAAATGAGGCACAAATGTGTTCATTAGCTTGCATGTTACATTCTTAAGCCTCAAAAACATGCATCAACCCAAACTTGGTACATAAGCGAATCATGGTGACAAAAGACATGGAATGATGGCTAGAAACTCGCATATATCATCATATAAGGATTATGACTTCCTATGCAAGTTGACATAATGATTATGAAGGTTCTCATGTTGCATAATGCAACATTTCAACATAAAGGTTGTGGCTTTTTGCTTATAAGATCAAGCTAATGACTTCATAGACTTGCATGACATGATAGCATATATCATTCTCAATGATCAAACCCAAACTTGCAACATGAACATTTAACTTCATAGTTAATATCTAAGAGTAGGGAAGGGCTTACATTGCTATGAAGGCCTAAATCGATTAAACTAAAGCTTGTAATGAAGCCTATGCATGCCATCACCCAAAAACCCAAAGATGGATGCTCCAAATCAACAAATACCCCATCTTTATGAACAAAGACCAAAACTTTTGCCTTGAAATCAACTTGAGGAGCTCTCATACTAACATAGGGACTCTCTAATACTCTCATGATCATGAAACCTCTCATAGAAATGAAGTGGAGGCTAGGATAGTTGAGTGGAGGCCATGAGAGTAGAAATTTGGCCATAGTTTAGTTACATGAGTGAATAATGAGGGTTTAGGGGGGGTTAGGGGCTTATTTATAGAAGATTAGGCTAGTTAGGACCCTTAGATTAACCCTAGGACCAACCTGAACCGTCAGATTTCAAACCAGGCCCAAAAACCTAGCCAAGATAGAAAATAGGTGCACCAGGCCAGAATCAGCCGACAGGGCAAGTCGACAGCCCTGTCGACTTGCTTGTCGACATGCCTGTCGACTTGCAAGTCGACAGCCCTGTCGACAGCCAAGTCGACTTGTCTGGGCGGGAATTTTCCCACCTGGCCCCATCTCTGCATGTTTCGAAATTCAAATTTCCCGAAAACTTCTTTGGGCCTTAACCGGGTCATACGGACTCCGATTTACAAAATTTCGGACTCTATTTCGCGTATTTTTCCGAGACGAACGCAATGGTATAGCCCGTTTTACTTGATTCAGAATTTAAAATTAAATTCTGTCTTGATTCTCGTTTTAACATGTTATCGAAATACGAGTTGTTACAGACTCCTTCAGGTAGTTTTTACTTGAGAAAGGTCCTTTTTCCAACTTTGTGTTATACTAAGAAGACTTTTATTAAGAATGAGAAAACGGTCTTCAACTTTAATATAACATAAGCACAACTATAACATTTCTGAAGGAACTTCACCCTATCCTAAGGCAGTCTTAAGGACAGACTAGTTCTAGAAGCAGGCATGTTCTATATTTCAAGGGAAAGAGTCTTACTGTTTCATTCTTATGATTTGACTATTATTGTCTTAAGAGATCACAAAAAGTAAAAGAAGTCCACTAGAGTTCAGAAATTGTTGAAGCCTATGAATTGCGTAAAGAAATAAATGCCCTATCGCTTTTAATTACGGAGAAGAGTATACTCAGTGTTATCCCGCTCCCCCTCAGACCACCACAGATCATCAGAAGGCAACTTGAGTTGTTTCAACTCGAGCCCGAATCCGCTCCGCAAGTATTCCTTAAAGGTAGGGAGAAAGAGGCCTTCCTATCCACCACTCTAATTTACCTGAGAACGGACCCAGTAGTCGCTTGTGGGACAAAGCTAGGATCCTCTTCCACCATCGTCTGGACATAGTATAGTGGATTTGGATCCCAATCGATGAATGAAACATAGGATACCCCGTCGCTTTCAGAGTAGAGGTCTTCAAAGACTAATTGAAATCAGGATAACAGGTATGATTCTCAAACAACAGTCTTGGACAGAAGAAGGAGTCTTTACGAGTGTAGGGTTTACTTAATATGGTTGAATGGTTCCCCTTGCGAGGATGTAGCCTTGTTGCCCGAACATCATAACAATTGAATTGAGCTTTTTCACTTCTCTCCTTGCATGGTCATACCCGAACTAAGCGCTTGGGAAGGAATATAATCCGACAGAGGACGATCTAATCTATAACTTAACGAGTTTTCATTCTTCGAGTACTCTTATTGGGCTAAGCAAGCAGTTGTAGAAAGAGAACCCGACATCTTTTATTTCGAGTTGCGCTATCCCCTGAATAAAGGTCTTGTTCGTGTATGCGCGTGAGCAAGTGTAGAATGTCTTACCTACCTGACCTGCTTCTCTACGTCCGAAGCTATTGAATATGCTTCTAACAAGAAAGAATGGCGTAAAGGTGTTAACGTGCTAAGCCAGTTGTTGACTGATAACCCGACTGTAACCCAGGACTTCTTCCAAGAGCTTCTTCTCGACTTAGCCACCACTCCTATTAAATACATTGAATCTTTAAAAAAAAAGAGTTACCTACCAAAGTTTTTTTTTCATAGAGCCCCGAGTATAGTAACCCGAACCTGAGAATTTGATTTCAGCTTATGTGAAAGATTTTTAGTCACCGAAAGATACTAGTTAGCCAGGAGAGCATGACATAATGAGTTCAACCGTTCCCTTAATATGGATCTAAATCTGGAGAATTATGGCTCTGTCCCCATTGTCCCACGGACAGGGGTGTGTAAAGCCCGACATTGTCGTATCTGCCAACTTCATTCTTCATTGGCTTCCTCGGACGGCTCTTTAAACAAGAAGCTCCCTCCCAGCAAAAAGTCCGAACTAAGTTGGAGTGTTCCCTCCCTGCGGACCTGGGGTGGGTGGGGCGGAAGAAAAGAAGACGAAAGAAAAATGAGTCAGACATGAGTCTGGTAAGTCCAGTGACTATTTAGCATGTAAACAAGAAAAGGATTAGGACATGAATAAACTGAATCTAAGACAACATCCTAGAAATAAGATAATTAAGACTGAATATGCTATCGCACTCATTTCAACTTCTCTGCACCCCTTTACAAGTGTTTCAACTAGCACCATGTGTTCAAGATAAATGATCCCCTTTTTATCGATCGACTCCTACTCCTATACGTTTACCACTTGTGTCATTCGGCCCCGCTTGATTGTAGATACCTGTGCTGGTCCCCCCATGGGGTGTATCAAATCCTATGGTGGCAACCCGACACAATTCAAGATGCACAGTGTATAACTACTGATGCCCAGTGCCTGCTTTTTCCACTCTGGAGTACGTACACGCCCGCACTCCGTCGGAACCTACACTGACGCACCACCCGCCGTTGTTTTGACCGCTTATAATCAGCCCAGTAATTGTGCCCCACCCTGCCTAGTTCAGGGTACCATGATACATCTATGTGGGTTACTGTTGAAATGGGTCCCCGTTACTAGGGTTTCCTAGTCAACATGTTAAAATGGTTAAGTGTTCAAATTAACCTAACCCCACCCATCAGTTTAGTTAACATGTTGTATTGGTTAAGTGTTGCCTTAATTAAATTAACCCTACCATTCCTGTCTTAGCTTTAATTCATTCATTAAAGCTCCAACCACTCACATTAGACATGTATTGTTGCGGTCACTGGATGTGCCGGTCGGGTCCAGCCAGTTTTATACCGCAACTCAGTCTAAACTCGGGTTCTTTTGGGCTCAATGCACTAACCTCTCACATTAGATATATATTGTTACGGTTGCTGGATGTGCCGAGTGGTTCCGGGCAGTCTTACACCGTAACTCAATCTAACCTCGGGTTAGGCATATTCGTCTTTTTCTAAATTTACATATTTTCCTTTTATGTTTATATGTAAATTATTATCATTCAAGTCATGCCCAATTTCTCTCTAAATCATGTTCATAATTTTAGGTATATAAATTATACCAATTTTATGACACTAATCATTCACATATTTATGGGCCAAATTATGCCGTTAACATAAATTTAAGGTTTTTCTCAACGTTACCCCCATCATACGTTCGCAAAATTCACATAGAATGTTAGGCTCGTAACTTAGCCTAACTTATATACAAAAGGGGAAAGAAGGGAGCATGTACTTTTCATACAACATAATAAGGATCTAACTAAACATGTGTCATATAAATTTGGCATAAAATAATGAACTTGTATTTTTGGATCCAATTAACATGAGTCTTAAACATATGAAATTACCCAACTCCGACTAGGCATGTAAATGTAAATTTTATTTTGGATCCAATAAACATGAATCTTTAAGCATATGGAATAACACAAGTTCAACTAGGCATGTGAATGTGAACTTTTATTTTGGATCTAATAAACATGAATCTTAAGCATATGAAATTACACAAATCCACTAGGCATGTAAATGTAAACTTTCATTTTGGATCCAATAAACATGAATCTTAAGCATATGGAATTACACAAATCCACTAGGCATGTAAATGTAAACTTTCATTTTAGATCCAATAAACATGAATCTTAAGCATATGGAATTACACAAGTACAACTAGGCATGTGAATGTGATCTTTTATTTTGGATCTAATAAACATGAATCTTAAGCATATGGAATTACACAAATCCACTAGGCATGTAAATGTAAACTTTCATTTTAGATCCAATAAACATGAATCTTAAGCATATGGGAATTACACAAGTTCAACTAGGCATGTGAATGTGAACTTTTATTTTGGATCTAATAAACATGAATCTTAAGCATATGGAATTACACAAATCCACTAGGCATGTAAATGTAAACTTTCATTTTGGATTCAATTTTCATAGATCTAAATGTAGATCTAAACATAATACATGTCTTAGCCTAACAACTTGCATGTTACATAACATGAAAAAGTCACCAAATTTACATAATACACGATTGGTTTAACATCAACATAATAGCCACAATAGTCTCACAAGCATGTACGATAGAATCGTTACAAGAATAGACATGAATCAGCATCATCATAA
The DNA here is from genome assembly GCA_030737875.1 of Allium sativum. Classification (NCBI taxonomy): domain Eukaryota; kingdom Viridiplantae; phylum Streptophyta; class Magnoliopsida; order Asparagales; family Amaryllidaceae; genus Allium; species Allium sativum. The sequence goes on along the minus strand of CM060913.1, from coordinate 173,995,253 downwards.
TCTTACAACTAGGAATTACTCTAGTTTTTACTTTATTACAAATCATAACTTTTAATCGTTCACATCTAAATAATAACATGACTTACAAACAAAAGAAAGTCTTGTTTTCTGGGATCTGTTTTCTGAAACTGAAAAGCAATCCCTTGACAAAGACTATCAATTCTCTAAGTTAGTTTTGATTTGTATCTTTAATCTTGCTTTCTAGTTTGAAAAGAAATGGTGGCTAGGTTAGGAGGATCATTGACAGCATGGTGGCTCCTTGGAATGAATTTGTGTGATTTAGGGTTGAGGAATAGGGTTGCTTTTATAGAGGTTTAATCTTATGTGAGCCGTTAGATCATCCTAGGAGCAATCACAACCGTCCAGACTAAATAGAGTTATCCAGAATTGCCACCTATGCCCTAGTGGCTCAGCAATAGGTCAGAAAAGACTCAGCAACAGGTCAGAATCGTCACTGTTTTAGATCTGGGCGAGGGGGTAGGTCGACCCCCAGGTCAACCCCTAGGTCGATCCCTTGGTCGACCTATGTGACCCAGGTCGACCCCCTGGTCGACCTGGTCTCTGGGCGGGAAATTTCCTGCCCAGCCTGCTTCGGGGTTTTTGAATTTCGAAACTTAAATTTGAATTTCGGGCTGGTTTTATTATTTAAATTCCTAAAATTCTGAAGGCCATAGCTTCTTCACACGGAGTCCAATTCACGCAAACTCGGACTCTATCTCAAGCAGAATCCCAAGACGAACGCAATGGTATAACCCGTTTCCCTTAATTCTTGTTCTAAAAATTAAGTATTCTTTAATTCATTACTTTATTAATTACAGAAAATACGGGGTGTTACATTCTCCCCTCCTTAAAGGATTTCGTCCCTGAAATCTTCAAGTCGAGAAGAACGTATATCCTATCATCCAATCATCCATTTACTCAACCATCAAACACAGGCGTCCATTTTCCTTAAAAAGACTTCTAATGCCTCCATGACTGTATGCATAGTGTGTGTACATGTCCTTATCTAATGCAAAATCAGGTGGTCTACTGATTCAGTTGACCTCCTTAATGCGAATCATGTTTGTATCATGAATCCATTATGTATGCAATTTTTCCTACTCATAATTCTACATGAGTGCACAATCATTCATACAAATGCGACATCCATATGATAACACATCAAGTTTTCAATCCATATACAAATACATATGTGCATATGCAATATGAAAGTGACTGAGCCGATCTAACATCTAATGTGTGTGTATATGCATCCACGAGCAACCACTAGCAACCACTTGCAACCACTTGCAGCCATCAATCATAACATATTTCAAATACATGTTTACATCTATTGGTTTCTACCTAAGGATAAAGGATAGGACCGAGAGATATACTAGAAAGGTAGATACATGCATAAACTTATGGAAAAGAGATCAAGGATGTACCCTCAAAAAGATAAGGGTAGGCTGCGCGTATCTTGGCCTCAGTCTCCCAAGTCGCGTCTTCCTCGGCGTCGCTCCATTGAACTTTAACAAGCTTGACTTCACGGTTGCGTAGCTTTTTGACTTATGTTCCCAAGATACGAGTTGGAACTCTCCTCTCAATTGCTTCTCGTTCTACTTCTACTTCCTCTAGTATGCTTGGTTCCACCACTTCTACAGACTCATGTAAGCACTTCCGTAGGTGAGAAACAAGAAAGACATTATGAACTCTAGCCAATCTTTCGGGCAGCTCTACTCTATAAGCCATCTTCCCAATCTTCTCAATGATAGAAAACGGCCCTAAAAATCTTGGTGCCAACTTTCCCGCGGATCCAAAGCGAACGACGTTCCTTAAAGGAGATACTTTAAGGAAAACCCTGTCTCCAACCTCAAACTCAAGGTCGGTCCTTCTTTTATCTGCGTAGGACATCTGTCTATCTTGTGCGGTCTTCATTCGCCTTTGTTTCAAGTCCACTTTTTTTTGAAGTTTCTCTGATCATGTCTGGTCCAAGTATGAGCTTGTCTGTAGACTCCCACCAACAAGTTGGTGATCAGCATGGTCTTCCATATAAAGCTTCGAAGGGAGCCATGCCTATGGTATCTTGGTAGCTATTCTTGTAAGCGAATTCCACCAAAGGAAGATGATCCTCCCATGTCCCTCCAAAATCAAGAATTCACAATCTCAAGAGGTCTTCTAATACTCTATTCACCCTTTCCGTCTGACCATCGGTTTTGGGGTGATAAGCCATGCTTAAGCATAGCTGTGTGTCTACAGCTTCTTGCAAACTCTTCCAAAACTAGATCGTAAAGATAGGATCTCGATCACTCACTATACTGGAGGTTATCTCATGGAGTCGAACTATCTCTTTAAGATAAATAGATGCTAGAGACGAGGCAGTGCTTCTACTCTTAACAGGTATAAAGTGAGCACTTTTAGTGAGCCTGTCCACTATTACCCAAATACCGGTATTGCCCCTTCTTGACCTAGGCAACCCATCAACAAAGTCCATTGAAATGCTATCCCATTTCCACTGTGGGACCTCTAGAGGACGAAGTAGACCACCAGGCTTCTTTTGCTCCGCCTTGACTTGCTGGCATATCAAGCACTTAGCAACGAACTTATACATCTTCATTCCATTCCAAAAGAAAACTCTTTTTATGTCCTTATACATCTTGTCTCCACCTGGGTGGATGGTCAGCTTAGAATGGTGTGCTTCTTCGAGAACCATCTTCACCAAATCCCTTGTTTGTGGGACGCATATTCTTCCATCTCGTCTCAGCCATCCCTTATCATCATCGATGGAGTATCTATTGAGGTGACTAGAAGTCTCACCCCTAATTAGCATATCCATTACATCAACTAGCTGAGGGTCTTCACGTTGCGCGGTTCCTATTGAGTCCAAAAGAGTAGGCCGCACCTTTAGTGATGCTAACAGACCAGGTACAAATTCAGAGGAGGGTCTAAAGTCAAAGTTTGCTATGTACTCCAAACTTTGCCTTTCTACAAAGAGAGGACTTAAGGTCAGCTTCTTTCTACTCAAAGCGTCTGCTACCACATTGCCCATGCCAAGGGTATAGGAAATCTCGAAATCATATGAGGCCAGAAATTCCATCCACCTTTGTTGTCTTAAGTTAAGATCTTTTTGTGAGAAAAGGTACTTTAATGATTTGTGGTCAGTAAACAATTCAAACCTTTCTCCTTGTAGGTAATGACGCCATGATTTAAGAGCGAAAACAATAGCAGCTAACTCCAAGTCATGTGTTGGGTAGTTCTTCTCATGTGCCCTCAACTGCCTTCCCCCATAACAAACAACTATGCCTTCTTGCATTAAGACAGCGCCCAATCCTATACCGCAAGCGTCTATGTATACGGTAAACATTTTGCTCTCATCAGGCAATGTCAGAACTGGGGCTGTTGTTAGAGCCCTTTTCAAACGTTGGAAAGCAACATCGCGATCCAAATCCCAAACGAAAGTCAGGTTCTTCTTTGTCAATCTTGTGAGTGGGGCTGAGATTTTCGCAAAGTTTTTGTTGAACTTTCGATAAAAGCCCGCTAGCCCGAGAAAGCTTCGGACTTCGGTTGCATTCCTTGGGACCTTCCAATCTTGCACCGCAACTACTTTTGCGGGCTCCACAGCTATTCCCTCTTTGGATACCACATGTCCAAGAAACCTCACTTCTTCTCTCCAGAAATGACATTTAGAGAATTTTGCTTTCAGCTGATGTGCACGAAGAGTATCCATGACTTCCCTTAAATGCAAAGCATGCTCTTCCTCATTCTTCGAGAAAATCATATGATTTCTCGAAGATCACCACAAACTTATCAAGGAACTCCCTGAACATCCTGCTCATCAAGTCAACAAAATAAGCGGGTGCGTTTGTCAAGCCGAAAGGCATGATTCTATTTATACCTCTAATTATATAATTATTCATATAAAATCTTATTTTATTCTTCTAACACTTATAATCCCATTTATAATCACCTTTATAAATGCTGCTCAATTTCCATTTAAACTATCGGTGTTAAAACCGATCCTTACTTCTCTATATAAATTCAGTCCTATATATTCCGTTTATCAAATGATAAATATTTTATTTAATTTATAAAACATTATTTATAAATTAATCTTCTCAATCTATTTATTAAATAGATTTCAATTTAATATCCACTTTATACGATCTTCTCATACTTCTTTTATATCTCGTCAAATATTCCTTTTATAATTCTATTTACTTTCTAAATAAATATTCCTTTTATAATTATATTTTCCATATAAATAATCCTTTTATATTTCTATTTATTTTCTATAAAAAATCCTTTTATAAAATTCTTTGATTTTATAAATATACCTTTTATAAAATTCTTCGATTTTATAAATATATTATTTCCAATTTACACTTTGAAAATTCCCTTTTCACATTCCGGTATTTCTTATGGTATTTAAAATACCAAATGACCATGATCAACATCAGCTACACACCCATAATCAATCATAGATTATATATCACATTATATATCGCAACATATGAAAACAAATAGTATTATAAATATTGAGGAATCCAGTTGGATCCCTCCAACCTGTTTCTCTACATTCACAGGTGTTAAACAATATAAATAACATCGATTTCATTTCAATATGAAATATTCCGATAAACAGAATAAATATTTGATTAACGATATATATATATATATATATATCATTATCTACAATTTCAACCAATAGATCAGCAATTCAACCAAACAATCAACACACAACAATCAATCATCATTTATCAATACTAGATTATATTTATAAAAATATAAACTGGTAGAGTAAGTGAGTTTTACTTACATTGGACGATCATCGTTAAATAACGATAACCATCGGTTGATTCAGACATACAATTTATTTTGCCATAAATTGTAATGAGCTCCAATTCACTCCCAGTCAGTTCCATTCTGTAGCCTTCTTCTCTACGATCCCAACACACCTTGTTTCGCTGAATTCCGATAATATATGAATAAGTTATGCCTATTTCAATTTTGAATAAAATAAAAAGGTCATTACTTGAATAGTTAAATATAATATTACCCTTAACTAACTCTAATTACATTTTCCTAAGCACGTATTACCTTCTAACAGCCTTCTCATTATCTTCCACCCGCAGATGACATTCACGTATCCTTCACAAACAAGTAAAGCCATAGCCGATTCTTTGTTTCCTCCTCACTTTTCTAGCAATGATAATCCAAACCAAAACCCACTTTAGACTTCTCCTCTCAATCCCCTTAATTTTATACCCTCCATGCCATACCAGAACGAAACATGGAAGTCACGACTTTTGCCTGCCCACGCTCAGCACTGAAATTTTGTGCGACACTTTTTTGTTCGATCATCACCAAATGATCAAGCACAACTCAAAATCCTACCACGAACCCAACAGAACTCTCCAATTCGTGAATTACTCCTACTTCCCGAATTCCTTAACCCTAGATCACCGAACTCACGCTGTCCTAAAAAATGAGTCGAACCAAGGTGAAATCGAATTGCTTAACAATCATACAGATGGAAAACCAAGCCACGAGGATCACAACTATGTATTTCTAGGAATTTATAGAGGATGTTTTGATTTTCTACGAATTTTTAAGCTTGAGTTGCTCATCTTTTTCACGTTGAAGAAAGAAAAATAAGCGGCGCCGTTTCCTGTTGACTACACAAGAAAATTATTTAGGGTTAGGAAGTGTAAAGCGGGTATTTATAGGATATTTATATATATTTTTATATTCGGTTATTATATTTGTTTTTAATCCAACGTTGTCTATATTTATTATTAAAAATTCCTATGATCACATAAAATATCCAAATTCGATAAAAATGTACAACACGACATTATGGACCCAATGAAACTGGTTTTGTCGAATTCCGACTTCGTTTGCTCACACAACGTATTTTTAAAGTCAAATTATCGGCCATTTTCACATTAAAAATCCGTTCAACCACATACTGACTCCAAAAATCACGAAAATTGAAATCTAGCAATAAATTAATATTGCGAATCCAACAAAATTAGTTTCGTCAAAAACAGAGTTCGTTTGCAAAACTGGCTATTTTTAAAGCTCTAAATAAACTCATTTAAATATTTATATATTTAAAAAGGATTAAATTAAATATTAGTAAATTAACACTATCGTATATATTCACATAGAATATATTACAGCTCCAAAATATTCCTATCTGAATTTATAACTCGACATTTCAAATCCATATTAAATCAGTAATCAATTTATATTGAAAATCCATTTATAATATAAATAAATCGCTATAAATTATAAAGGAATTCCATAGCGACTTTTCAAAAACTTGATTTGGACATAAATCAAAATCTACACAACGAAATCTCAGTTTTTCTCTTCCATTAGAAAAGTATATTTCACTAGCTCCGAATGTTTCTAGTTTCACAGAAATCCGACTTAAAATGGATCATGTATATTCGTTTAAAGTATGAATCGCCAAATTACGAACTGCTGCGCAATTTCGAGCTTGATTAAAATTATAATATAATTATACGTTCAACTATCGTTCAAATAATATATTCATTATTCTATTCAATTCTAAACTAAATTAAATATTTTAAATGATCCAATTCACACAATATTGTGAATTATACTATTTCCGACTAATACGAAATTATAATATATTATTATATTATAAATATTAATTAATTATCCAATATTATTTAATTCTGGTCATTTTAAATATTTAAATAATTAAATAAATTATTTATTATCCGTTAAAATATGAGTCGTTACATTCTTTCCCCCTTAAAATAATCTCCATATACCGATAGACTAATCAATTTAAAATAAATTACTCAAATACGTATAATAAGATTTAAATTCCAAAACAAAATATGTTGTCATTTTTATAAAAAAACAACACTCTTTACTCTCTTTCTAGGGTATTATTGTTCCAATCTTTAACGAGTCATTCTTATTGAATATTACTAATCCAATCTCTGATGAATTCTTTCGTTCGGTTCTAATGTGTCTTGTTCTCGAGCTTTGTAAACCAAAGCTCTGATACCAACTGAAACGACCAAAACTCACCCTTACGGGAAAGCTCAAATTGGGTTGAGAACACGACAAATCAAAATGCAAGCAGAAGAATATTTCATTGCTTATTACAACAATTACATCGGAGTACAAGAATATAACAGAGTATGAATAAATAATATAGATTTGGTAAATATCAAAGATTTAAATTACTTTTATATATCAGCGGAAAATTAATACATAACACAACTGTAAGAAATACACGGATACAGAGCTTTCCGAATATATCTCCAGTTGTAAATTCAGGATCCTGTATAAATAGAAATCTGCAAAACCAAAATTACTAGCTGCCCGTGTGGAAAATAGGGGCACCCAGAGTTTAGGTTAAAACAATAAACTCCAGGTCAGTCATGTGATTGGTGTGAGAACTAAAATAGTTATTAAATCTTTACTTTAAAATAAAGTAAATCTAGGGACCACGCCGTATAACATGGAACGTGTTTCCTCCAAAGAATACCAGTGCATAAAACAAACAGCGCAATGCTTTTTGGAAAAATGAAGCTATTATAAGATTCAGGTCGCACACAATGCAACACAAGCCGGAGGATAGAGTTTTACCTCATAACAGCCAAACACGCTTGGTACATTTAAAACAAATCATTTTGATACTATTATAAGTGCATATATGTTTCAAAAACAATTTCAATCATAATGTATCAATCATAGGCGACATGAGCATCCCATGCCACTATGCCGCCACATATAGGTTTAGATTCAAAACCGTACGATGTCGTATTGGAAGTTGGATTTGCATCTGTGAACCAAGGCTAGGGATCGTCCTTCCGATTCGAGACTGTCTAGCCGAAGCCTCAAGATTCACCCGCAACTACACCTGGATCGTCAGGGCCGGTCCACATTTCAAGTGGATTAAAATCCCTGAACATGCGTTTCCCCGTCCTATGTAAGTCTGGTCAGTATGTCGACCATGTCATCCATCGGCCCCGTAGTGACCGATATAACTGAGGCGCCTCGCTATCCATCATCCACATAAGTAAAAATGTCTGGGCTCCATACCATGAAACCACTCCTAGCTAAAAGGAAATGCATGCCCTCCCTGAAGTCCTCTCCCTTTTCAAGTTCACACCGGAGTGCGAGGCTCGTGAATTAACGCTATACAAAAAGATATGCTATATTAAAGCGTGCTCTAATCATCAACCACAAGACTCTGCTTTTCAACAGAAGCCTTGATCATTTGCAGCTCAGCATGCCACATAGGCAATTCACACCATGTGACTGATGTCTATCGATATATAACTTCTGAGCTCGTACGTCTCAGAGAAGGGAGTTAAGTAAGAGAATAAATTCTCCGCCGCCAAACAGATATATATTTAATAAAAATCAATCAACACAGAATAAAATCCAATGTCAGACACACATATATTTACTAGTTCGTTCTCGATCTGAACGAAACCGGAGGCACCTTATTCCTCGTCACATATGTCCAATATAGGAGAGAGGTCCTCGCATATCCGGTTGATCTCCAAGTACGTCTGGACGATCACCACTTATTATTTCGTCTTGGGTGTATAGCCCAATCAAGGCATCAGTAATCATCCAAACGATGTGAAGACTTCCAGTCTTCAACTACCGTCTTCATCATCGACTTATCGTTGAATCCATTATTCAGAACGGGTATAAACCCGGCCTTTCCGAATAACTCGCGTATATTATAAACAAGTGCTACAAAAACACAATATACGCCTCATTCAAATTCTGAATATTCTTTTATTTAACTATTCATATCCTTTAGGAAAGGTTCCCATTAATTTTATCAAAGATAAATTCTTTAAATTTATTCTTTAATCTTCCTTTGGATATCAATTCAAACCAAATTATGGTTTATCCAAACTAGTCGTGATTAGTGAACCTTACCCAAGTAATCATTTATTACATTTCCCGATCCTAACCTATTCATCCCATGGACCAAAACTAGTAATACTCCATATCTTACACCACAGTGTTATCGGTAAAATTATTTACCATTTCACATTCAAATCTAATTAAATATTTAACTATCGCTTGGAGCAAAACTGGTGATACTCCATTCTCGATCATTTCATGAATTCGATAAATTTAATTGTCTCATTCACATTCCAATCTAATTAAAGATTCATTTAAACTCTACTTAGTTTTAATCCCCAAAGTTCATTGTATAATGATTATTCAAATTCAGGAAATAAATCATGTCTTTAACTGGGTTAAAGAACCAATGTCATTTAAAATACAGTTCATGATAAACCCAAAATCCAACTCTTTTATTCAATTCCAATTAAATATTAGTTAGTTGCAAATTTTCACTAAATCTTAATAAAAAGATTTATTCTTTCCTCAACTGGGTTTAAGAACAGTGTTATTTAAGACACCGTTCATGACAAACCCAAAATCCTATTTGATATTAAATACAGGGCTCTGAATAGAAAATATATCGGCTTATCTTCAATATCAAATTCTGAAACCAACAAATATCATATTGGAAAACGATATAAATATATCTTTCGAATTTCCATAACAATATCTGTTTAATCACGAAATCCAACATCGAAATACTCCGAGGATGATTTCCATTCAAATCCACTCCAGTTCATATATTGGATATTCTGGTTATATTAAAACCACTCTCAATCCAGTTTATTTATTTAAAAATTATTGGATTTTAATTCTAGTTAATAACTATTTCATTTCGATAGAAATATATTTTTATCTTTTCAAATATGGAATTTTTCATTCCAATTCTTTCCAAATCATTTATTATGAATTTACACAAATTATTAATATTTTTAATAATTTTATCAAGGCCCGTACAGTCGATTTCCATAAATGGTCATCGAACTGCACTTACAACGATCTTTTCCAAATTTGATTTGAACATAATTCCAAATCCAACCATTAGATTTCAAATCTCTTATATTCATTGGAAAGCTCTTTTCGACATGAGCCCAACGGTTCAGGTTTTAGGAGAATCTGACAGTCGGATCTCCCGTAATGTCAATCCGAAGTCAATGGTTGAAATTCGCGAATGGTCGCAGCCGGCATTTCTATACAAGCCATCAATATATATATATATATATATATGTATATGTATGTATGTATGTATGTATGTATGTATGTATGTATAATATATTTTGTTCAAAACGTATTTTATAAATTCGTTTTAAAAATAATTCCCACTTTCATTTCCATTTTAAATCAAAATTGAATACTCCTCATCATTATAATATTTAAATGATAATATTTTCAAAATATCATATTTTGAAATCGTTTTCTTTTCGATATTCGTTATAAGGATGAGTAAAATCGATATAAAAATCGTTCATGTTAAAATGGCGTAAATCTAATCAATACATCTTCACATATTTTAATATTTTCGTGTCCATCCAAAATCGGATATCAAATTCACATTTTAATCCTTTACTGAATATTATATTAAAATATTCATTATTTCAAAATATTTCCGAATTGGAATCAGACACAGTCAACTACCATATATTATTATTTATATGGATTTCACACATCATATGTACACAACAACAATGATACACAATCATCCATCTTCCAGAGTGCATTAAACAACTGCATAAACATTAAATATAAATAATTAACGCTTACAACAGTCTGTCAACCAATAGATTGACATACAACTAAGTAATTGGGATTAGTGTACGTCAAATATCATCCCAATACCCGTGTGGGGTTTCAACCAACAAATACTGAATATTATTTGTGCAGTCGGGCGATGTGTAAAATTTATCATCCCAATCAATTTCAGTTAAATGGGTGTACATAAACAAATCATCCGATTTGTAAATGAATATTTATTTTCATTTCAGGAAAATTTTATGTCGTTCATATATACGTTAAAAATTATATTTTTAACGATAAAATATTTATTTCAACACTTGACTACTTTATATAGTATATACATTTAATAAAAATGATATTTTTATTGTTCAAACATTTTATTCAACACATGAATATTTTATATAGTTTATTTCAGAAAATTTCGACATTATAACGATGCGATATTTGAACCGGAATAATGTCTAGCATTACCCCTCTCCTGATACAGGCTCACGCCATACACAATCACCAATCACAATCAATATACCACAATACAATCAATAACCACAATACAGTCAATTTTCCCATAATACAATCCAAACAAACAAACAACCATGGTTTGTACAAATAAATAGTGTTAGGACCTACTAAGCCCCGTCCGCAACCTAGGATATATTTAATTGTAAAATAGTCTGAGTGAGAAGGTGTTCTCACTTTGGAATCCACTCCGCCATTGTTTTCGGGCGCTCAGATTCGCTGTTTTGATCCTAGAATTTGTAAACAGCTCCAATCTTCACACAATCTTTTTTCTTATCTTAAATGCGTCATTCCGGGCGAAATTTGACTTCCATTTACTTAAATCTAAGAGAAAATCGTTCTCTTCGATTTTGACACTGTGGAGTTTTGGCTAGAAGCACTCGGATTGGAAGATATTGAGTCAGGAAGGCCAGGGAGTTATTTGCAAACACTGAAAATTATAAAAAAAAATGGATTTTTGGCCAAAGGGGGAGCCACTGTCGGAGCTAGATGGCGGGGGGGCCTGTGCCTGGGGTCTGGGGCTAGGGGCTGTCGCGGCTAGGCAGCGATGGGCCAAGGGTGGAGATGCAGTGGGTTTCGAAGTGGTTTGGGGGTTATTGAAAAAAGGGCGACGGTCTTGGAGGTGGTGGATTGGAGGTGGGGTCCGGCGGCGCGAGGGGAGGCCGGAGGGGCGGCGGCCGACGTTGGCGATAGGGCGGCCGCGGTGTGGGGGGGGGGGGCTAGAGCGACGAGCGACGGGGTTTTTTCGGTTTTTTTCTTTTAATTTGAACAATGAGAGAGAGAGAGGAGGGTTGACCTAGTATATATTTTTGTATTTAATTTAATTCCAAAACGTTACTTTTTCATTCGAACTTCAAATCAAATCCAACGACTGTCGTCCCTAGCATAATATCCCCATTCCAGGCACGCTAGGATATGTCCCGTAAGCCAATTTGATTGTTTTGATCAGTTTTCGTCAAAATTAAAATATAAATCTATATATATTGAATTCGAACGTACTTTTCAATTTACCGAGGCCACATATTGACTCCAAAAATTCCATAAAAATAAATCTTGCTATGTTTTGACGATACGGTCCTAACAAAACTAATTTCGTCGAATTTGGAGACTGGTTGAAAAATTGTCATTTTCCAGTCGATTATATTTAAACTGAATTGACAAAACACGTTTAAATTTACCACGCTCACTTATTAATTCCAAAAATTATGAAATTTGAAACTTAACAATAATTTGACATTCCGGATACAACAAATGTGGTTTCATCGAAAACGGTGGTCGTTTGCAAAATTGCTATTTTTAAGGGCTATATATTATATTAAAATATATCTAAATTCCATATCGACTATTTCAAATTTTAAACTGGACATAGCTTACAATTTATAAAGCGAAATCTCAGTTTCTTACATTCGTTAGAAAGAACATATTGTTAAACAGAATCTAACTTTCTGGTTTTACTAAATTCCGATTTATTTTGAATCATATACATTCAATCGAAATTTAAAATCGAATTTTCAAACTACCGCGCCATTTCAAGCTTGTTTAATAATTAAAATAAATTTAAAAATTCTAACTTTGATTTAAATAAATATTAAATCATTATTATTTAAAATAAATCATTTTAAATAACCAAAATCCATTAAAATAGCTAAAATAGAAAATTTTAATTGGTTATGCAATCCCCGGTTAGTACAGGAATGAAGAGAGACATTTCTATTCATATCAGTAGATGCGCCACTTGCGAGCTAGTAAAAGCCGACCATCAAAAGACTGCAGGGTTGTTACAACCTTTAGGGATTCCTAACTGGAAATGGGATCAAATTTCTATGAATTGATGGATTACCAAGGACCAAAATGGGAAATGAAAGCATCTGGGTTATTGTTGATAGACTAACCAAATCAGCCCACTTTATTTCCAGTGAAGACAACTTGAACTGCTTCAAGTTAAGCCGAGCTCTATATGAAGGATATAGTCCGACTTTATGGTGTTCTGTCTAGCATAGTATGTGATAGAGATCCCATTTTTACTAGCAAATTCTGGAAATCTTTCCAGATAACTTTGGGAACTTAATTTAATCTGAGCACCGCCTATCATCCTCAGACAGACGGTCTGACCGAAAGAGTAAATCAGATTCTGGAGGATTTGCTTCGTGCTTGTGCTTTAGATTTTGGGCGATCTTGGGAAGATCATCTCCATCTCGTTGAATTCACCTATAATAATAGCTATCAGGTAATTTAATTCAAATTAAATCATTGAAATTCCGGTGAGTATTAAAATGGCACCGTTCGACGCTCTGTATGAACGGTCATGTAAATCTCCATCTTGTTGGATTGAATTTGGAAATCGACTTGTTCTGGGCCCTGAAATGATTTTGGAAGCTTTTGAAAAAGTTGGAGAAATCAGAAGGAGGATGAAGATTGCTCAGGATAGGCAAAAGAAGTATGCTGATGGAAAGTGGAGACATTTGGAATTTGTAGTTAGTGATCTTGTATTTCTGAAAATTTCACCTTTGAAGAACGTGATTCATTTTGGAAAGAAAGGGAAGCCTGCTCCGAGATTTGTTGGGCCTTTTCCTATCTTAGAAAAGATTGGCGGTTTGACTTATAAGGTTGATTTACCGGAGAAACTATCATGTAAATTTCATCCATTTTTAATTCTGCAATCAAAAATAAGTCGCCTCTCTTTTGTTTTCAATGGCCAATTTCATCCATTTTTTATTCCCAAATTTCATTTGATCCAAATCAAATTAAAACCCAACCCTAAAGTGAAAATCGCAGAGGTTTCTATGAGCTTGGATTTGATACGGTTATAATCAGAATTTGGGGAGGATGGCGTTTGATTTTGTGGCTCAAAGACCCACTGTTCAGTCGCGATTTCCAAGGGCATGGGGCGTTCAAGTTTGAAGTTGCTCAAAGTGTGGGTAGGTGGCTTCAAGGCCGTCAGAGGGGGAGGATCCGATGGGGTTCCAACGCCCTGGTGGATGAACGGTTTGGAGACCTAATTTGGAGCGTATGGGTTCGTCGGCCAGAAGTTAAATGGTGAAGAGGAAGGGTTTAAAACCTTAATTATTTAATTTATAGTGTTATTTAAATTATTCAATGGTTAATTTGTCATAACTTTTCCAAATGATATCAGAATCGGGTGATTTAAAATTAGTTGGAACTGTAAATTCAAGATCTTCGCAACGGGATAGACCAAAACTGAAACTGGAGCAGTAATTGATTTTTTTTAATGAAATACCTTGTTTAGAAAAAATCTGATCTTTAATTTATAACTTTGTTTAAAAATAAAAATCGCATTGTTTAAAAATATAATATACATGGTTTTTAAAAATTGAAATAGCATTGTTTTAAATGTAACATTGTTTTAAATACATGATTTTTATAAATAAAGCAAGGTAATAAATTACAAGTTTTATATAATAACTTGAAATAGAATGTGATTTTTGTTATATGTATAGCTTAAAATTAAAATACCGTTAAACTTTAAATACGAAAAACATTGTATTAAATATACATCGTTTTATTAATAGCAAAGATTAAAAACATTAATATCATTGATTGTTCTAAAAATAAAAATAGTAATGATTTTGAAATAGAAATTTACATTGTCTTTATCAAATATATATAAATTAGAATTGAAAATATGATTTTTAAATTATATACATTGTTTTTCATCATAAAAATAACATTGTTTTTCATCATATAAATAGCCTTGTTTTTCAACATAAAAATAGCATTGTTTTTAATCATATAACTAGCATTGTTTTTAATTATATAAGTAGCATTGTTTTAATCATATAATTAGCATTGTTTTTTATCATATAATTAGCATTGTGTTTAATCATAAAATTAGCATTGTTTTTAATTTGTAATTACCATTGTTTTAAAATAGAATTTTTACATAAATAACATTGTTGTAAAATATGATTTTTTTTTTAAAAATAATAATATATAGAACAGTTTTAAAAATGTGATTTTTATTACATAAATAACACTGGAATAAAATCTGATTTTTATATATATAGCGTTGTTTTAAAAATATGATTTTTAATATATATCGCATGAAACAGATTGCGATGGAAATGACTGGAAGCAAAACGTCATCCGCTAAAGACTGAGGAGTGGAAACGAAGGTGAGAACTCCACACTAAAAATTCTGCACAGTTATTTATTTATTTTCAGAATTGGAAAATATATAGAATTGCCAGTTTAGATTTTTATCAGTTTTAATCATTATAAATTGTATACGGTGCTTGTTAGATCACTTTCCTCGTCCACAGACCATGGACGATTTAAATTGACTTTATTGTATGTTGTTTGTGATGTTGAAATGTTGAACGTATTAAAAATAATGTTAACATTAATGTGGCAGTTGTAACTAAATTATAAATATTTATTTATAATTTAAAATAGTGAAAATTGGTTAAATAGAAAATAATTCAATTTGAATTAGAATTGGTAAAATTTGTTAACCAATAATTTATTTAAATTCACTGTTGTTGTCTGAAAACCCCACACGGGTATTGGGATGATACTTGACATACATTAGTCCCAATATTTAGTTGTATGTCAATCGATGGATTGACAGTCTGTGATGAGCGTTATTTATTTTAATGCTCACACAGTTGTAAATGTCAGTTTGGATGTGAATGGACTGTTTAATGATTATATATCATTATTGTTGCATATGCGATGTATGAAATCCATATAACTGAAATTATATGGTAATTGATTGAGTCGCATTCCGATTCAGAAATAAAAGAACATTTTAAAATATAGAATATTTTAAAAATAAAAGTGTGTTTTTTAAAATAAAGAAGATTTTAAAATAAAATGTTTGAACAATAAAAATCATGTTTTATTGTATGTATAAACAAATTAAACATGTCACCTTTTAACACGTTAATGAATATTATTAAATAATCATTTGTTTAATTATATTTTTGTACATTAAACATGTCACCTATTAACATGTTAATGAATATAAAATAATCATTTGTTGAATTATATTTTTGTACATTAAAAATGTTATCTTTAACATGTTAATGAATATAAAATAATCATTTGTTGAATTACATTTTTGTACATTAAAGAAATGTCATCTTTAATATGTTAATGAAAATGAAAAGAATCGTACGTTAAAATATTTTTGTTAGATAAAAATATTATTTTTAACATGTTAATGAAGGGAATAAAATGTTTATGTGTTGAATAAAATTGTTGAACAATAAAAATATCATTTTTATTGAATGTATAAACCATATAAAATATTTATGTGTTGAATAAAAATTTTGAACAATAAAAATATCATTTTTATTGAAGGTATAAACCATATAAAATATTCATGTGTTGAATGATATTTTTGAACAATAAAAATAGTTATGTGGTTAAACGCCCTTTTTATCGAACGATTTTATTCATTTTATAATGAATATAGAAACGAAGTGATTTCATAATTTAATATTTTTAAAATATTATCATTTTAATATGATAAAGATATATAATATTCAGTTTTGATTTAAAATGGAAAAAGAAGTTGGAATCGTTTTATAATGATTTTATAAATATTTTATAAATACGTTATGTTATATATATAATGACCCGAATAGAGCGTGCCGCACAGCGACCGTTCGCGAATTTCGACCATTAACTTCAAAATGATGTAACGGGAGATCCGACCTTCGAATTCTCCTAAAACCAGAACCGTTGGGTTCGTATCGAAAAAAGTTTTCCAATGAATATAAGAAGTTTGAAATTTAACGGTTGGATTTTGTAACGTCCCGTATTCTCGGTAGCCAAATATTTTATTTTATTTATTATTTAAAATAATTATATTTGGAGTATTAATGGATTTTAATATTTAATTCGTTATTAAAAAAGAAGTTTTAACGTTAATTTTATTTATAATATAAAACGAGCTCGAAAACCGCTGTAGTTTGTAATATGGAGTTTCTAACTTCAACTCGATATACAGGATCCGATATAAATCGGATTTCTATGAAACAAAAAACGTTGTAATCGTATTGATTACAATTTTCATATGGAAAAGAAAAATCCATATTTCGTGTTATAAATAGAAATTTATGGTCAAATCAAAATGTGAAATAGTCGCTATGGAAATTGTTATTAAATTATAGGCCTTTTAAATAGCCATTTTGCAAACGGGCTCCGTTTTCGATGAAATCAGTTTCATTGGAATCGTAACATTAAATTATTGTACGGTGTTGAATTGCATGGCAAACCGATGTCGTATGTGACCACGGTAGCCGTAAACGCCCGTCCACTTTCTATAACGCGTAATTAAATTAATAGGGATATTTGAGTGTAACTTGAATAGATGATCGAATTTAGCCATGAAACTAATTCCGTTGAGCTCGTATCGTCAATTAGAGTCAGGATAGTTATATAGTTTGTTATTTTTGGAGACCGGGTAATTTGGTGTCCAAAATGGCATTGCGGTGCATGAAAAAATAGCGTATGGGGAAATAGTCTCGGAATGCGACAAAACTAGTGCCGTTGGGTTCGTATTAATTAATTATTGTAGGATTTCAAAGCTTCAAGTTGATTTGATTTATCTAGTGATCATGGAAAAATTAAACGCATGTTTTTTTTTGGTTTTTTAAAGGATTTTTTTCAAACGATGTCGAAATTCGACAAAACCTGTCCCATTAGGTCCGGAATGTTTTTTTTTTGCCAAGATTAGCTTTTTTATCAGAAAACGGAAGTCGTTTGTGGATAGTTTTACGTGTTACTTCAGCACGAAGTTTCGTTAAAATTAAAATATTCTTTTATTATTCCTTATATATATATATAACATACACTCATTACACCCTAGTTCGTTCGTCAAAACTCCACTGCGGTCAACACAATTCATTTCAGCCGCCACCATCGAAATAAACTGTCTGAAAGCTTCCAACTTCGATTCCAAATTTGATCCAAATCCACAAAATAAATCGACAAACTCCTTCCACATAAATGATCGGTGCATGGAGGACTTTAATCTAACTCGTGATGATCAGATTCTGATCATTGTCGTGGTCGGTAGGGCGCCAGGTAGGCGGCAGCTTCGTGGGGTTAGTGCCGACGATGGGCTGACCTGGAAGTGGCGATATTGGGTGTAAATACGGAGTAGGGTAGGGCGCGTCAACTGGTGATGATGGATCAGTTTCCGTTGGCTCAGGGTGGCGCGACGTAAGGGATATTTTGGCAGCGGAAGTCAGATGCGAGAGGGAGCGAAGTAATCGGCTTTGAAGAAGGAATTTGGAGTGGCCAACCTTTTATTTCGTAATTAATAGTTACTAAAACTAAATTAAGGAGTTAGTTAATAAAGTTAACTTGGTATATTAATTTGGCCATTCTTTTGTTTCCAGAGAGAAAAGTCAACATGGAGGATTCAGTAATGACGAGGAAGACCTGAGCAATAATCGACCTGCTGTTATCAGTATTCGGAATCAGACCTGTACTTAAAGTATGGGAATTAGCTAAGGCATGATGGGTTTTGGAGAGTATATTGAAAAATCTGGAATGAAGCGTTGCGCAAGGAAAAAATGGACGAGATAATTGGTCTGTAACCCTAATTAAAACAGTAACTAGTTTACATAATTAATTAACTTAAATCATATTTTGGGATTTGATGCAGGGTTTAATTCGGTGTGAAGTAAGGTAAGAGCAGGAACGAACTATAGACAAACATTGGGACGAGCTGAGAACTGTTGGCCCTTCCTTTTTAATCCCAATGTAATTAACGAATTCTAATTAATAGTTAAATTGTCCTTAAGTAGTTAATTAGTTTTAACTAGTTTTAATTTAAAACTGAATTAAAGGATTAATGGTTAAATTATTAATCCAGTTTATATTAACCTTAAATAGAATTTCGATTAACTTAAAACCCTGGTTGGGAAGTAAACAAATCCTTAGAATGTAATTAGTTTTATTACACAATAATTTAGGAATTTATAAATTCAATGATATGTATCGTTAACTTAAATAGTTAATATCTATTCCTTATATGATCAAAATGGAACACAACAAGCGATGCCGGGACTGTATGAATGAGATCTACATTCTGGAATGGAAACAGATGCAGTAGAATGCAGCTGGAAATCCCAGTTAAATTAAACGTGAGTTTAATTTAATCAAATCAGTTGTTATTGTAACAACGCTACTCAAGTGAGTTAAACTCACTCAGTTTTTTCCATTTTATATTTTATATAAATTGGGTTTTTATTTTGTGTGCTCTATTTGTTATGGTTGACTGTTTGCTAGTATTATATTATTTGTCGATTTAAAATGATGAAATTAAACCGTCGTTTGATTTTAGTGAAATACCAAATCGTTATCCTAGCGATTTGATCCAATAAAGGTAACTTACCTTGTTGGTCACATTTATAAAGTAAACGTGTTTAATTGTTTGAAATGCTTGTGGTTGGGAGTAAATGGTCATTATTTATTATTATCAGTTAAATGGAACTGGATGATCTGATTTGAGATAACCATTTGAATACAGGGAAGAGCAGGTTGGAGGGATCCAACTGAATTCCTCAAATATATTATTTATTCTCATATTATCATATATATGAACTGTCATGATTGGGTAATTGATTTTAGTAGTGATCATTGACTGAAAAGTCAACCTGTGTTGTGTTTTAACTAATGGGCTATATTGGTTGAGTAATCGGCAATAAATGGCCTAAAAGTAAATTGTTTTGTTTATATTGATTTACCGTCAGGTGAATTGATAGAACTAAAATTATACAATATATTTTATAACTGGAGATAGATTTTTTAAAGATATTATTTTGAATAAAAGTTTATAAAAGGGAAATAAATAAATATTTTATTATTTAAATACTTTGATTTATTATAAATTAATTTTACAAAGTAAATCTGAGATTAATCAGACTTATGTATATGGGGATAGAAATTAATCGTAACAGGTAGAATGTGAATAATTGTTTTGTTAAGAATTTATTTAATGGAATTATTTAAATTAATTATATTATTAATTAATTTAAAGTGAGAATGAATTGGAATGGGTTAATAAGATAATCGCGCCTTGAGTTGACTAAGTCAACCATTGTAATTGGAATTGTTTTAAATTAGTTTAAATTGAATTAATCTAATAAAATAGTTTAATGAACATTGTTTTAATTTTAATAAGTTTTAAAAAGGGTATTTACTATTTATTTTAGTAATCAGGAAATTAACTACTGAAGTAGTTAGTGATAAAAGTAAATTATTATTTTAACTAATAATAATTAAGGGAAGTACCTTTTAAATGAAAATTTATTTAAATAGTAATCAAATTGAAGCGAAATAGAGTGGAATGGTGAAAGAAGTTTATGAACGGGTTTTATATTTAAAATCCGAATTTTTATAACAAATTTATAAAGAGAAGTTCAAGCGAATACGAGAGAGTAAATTAAATGTTTACTTAATATTTGAGTTAAGTAAAAGGAATTGAGAACAGAAGGGTTTATATTAAACCAGAGTTGTGTAAATGAGATTTAAAGTGTAAAGGCGTTAATTTTACATTAACGTTACCTAAAAATGAAATCAAGTAAAAAGTGGAAAAATGAAATGAGATTTCCAAAGCATGGAATGGTTGAATAGATTGCAAAGGAGATTGGTAAGCGTGGATTTGGGTAAAGAAGTGGGACATAGGGTTGTACAACCAAATTCGATTTTTTTAAAGAAATTTGTTTAAAGAGGCGGAGTTAAAAAGGTGTTGTTGATAAGAAAGTTCTTAATTATGGAATTAAGAAGGATGGTTTGTGGAACTATATTTTAAATAGTTAAAATGGAATTTGTTTTGTGAGACGACCCGAATTCCCGTTCACACGGAAACAAGGTTATCTTTGGAATATAACACAGAAACATATAAAAGCAGAACAGAATTAAATAAATACACCAGAATGAACAACAAAATATACTGGATAAGAGTAATCATCAGAGTTATACGGTATACAGGATCTTACTTAGTACAAATACAGTTCAGCGATACATAAATGTCTACAGCGGAAATAAACAAAATATGTACAATAGGAGCTGAATAGCATAAAAAGAAATAAATGATAGTATCCATCTTCAGCTCCAGCTCTCCAGAAAAGAACCAGCTAAACCTGAATACAAGGCTGCCCGTGTAGAAAAAGGGGCACCCGAGTTTGAGAGTGAAACAAACTACGAGTCAGTCATGGGACTGGTATGAGAAATCCACTCAACACATATATATAATTGGCTAATCACAGGACCACGCCACTTTCGTGGAACGGGTTTACTCCATTGGATTGCCAGTGCTTTAAAACAAATCTTTCTTTTAAACATCGCTATGCTTTTTATAAAAATGAAGCCGTTATAAGACTCAATTCCCATCACACAATGCAACGCAAACCGGAGGATAGAGTTTTACCTTATAATGGCCAAAATATGATTGATACGAATAAAACAAAGGCAATTGATATTATTGCTAGTGTCTATATGTTTTGAAAACACTTTCAAATCATAACTATCAATCATAGACGGCATGGGTACCATATATCATGTCGCCATATATATATACAATCAAAACCGCACGATGTCGTATTTGGAAATTGGATTTCCGTCATGAACCAAGGCAAAAGATAGTCCTTACCGAATTCGAGACAATCTAGCCTACCATGTCTCAGGAACAGCCGCAACTGCCCCCTGGATCGTCAGGGCCGGTCCACCGATGTGGATTATTATACCTGAACAATACGTCTCCCCGCCCTTTGGGGCGCAAACGAGCCAACGAATGACTCCATCGGACCCGGATCGTCCGATCAAACCGAGGCGCCTCGCAACAGCAACAACCACATAGGTGAAAAGTATATAAATGTCAGGGCTGGTAGGTCACTGACACCACCCTAGCTAGAAAGAAACGCATGCCCTCCCTGATGTCCTCTCCCGTTTTAGGTTCATACCGAGGTGTGAGGCTCTCGAATTCACGTTATACACAAAGCTACGCCACACAGGCGGTGCTTTGATCATCACCACAAGACCTTGCTTTTCAACAGAAGCCCTGATCACTGCATCTTAGCATGCCACACAGGCAATTCACGCCATGCGATTGATGTCCATCGATATACAACCTCTGAGCTCGTACGTCTCAGAGAAGGGCGTTAAGCGAAAGAATAAATTCTCCGCCGCCAAACGGATGTATATTTAACAGAGATCAATCAACACAGAATAAAATCCAATGTCGGACACACAGTCCATTTACAAGTCCGTTCTGGGTCTGAACGAAACCGGAGGCACTAAATACCTCGCAAACCCATCGATCACCACGTACGTCTGGACGATCACCACTCATTATCCATATTTCGGGATGCCTCCCAATCAGGACCTCGGTTTCCATCCAAACGAGGTGAAGATCTCCGGTCTTCGACCATCGTCTTCATCTTCGACTTTCAATCGTCGATCAATTATTTGAAATGAGAATTAACTCGGCTTTTTCAAATAATTCACGTATATTTAGAATTTCAAATCAATTTATTTCAATGGTTAAATTATTCGACAACACCAATTTCGTTCTTTAATGTAATTTTCACACCAAACACATTCAACCATCAAAAGCCACATAAATCAAGCAAATTCAGTTTATTTCCATTCCATATCGCTTACGATATTTTATAACTATTTATCGCTATTTTTATTTATTTTAAAATAGCCATTTTATTCAAAACGACGCTTCGGGCCAAACAACGGCCGTGGCGCTGTTTTTCTTCAGATTTGGTTTACACATATCTGAAAATCTAACCGTTGGATCTTCACAAAATTTACATCATTAGAACGGTCTTTTCAAAACGAATCCAACGGTTCCAGTTTCGGGAAAATCCGACGGTCGGATCTCCCGGTACAATCGTTTGAAATTTCGATTTCAAAATACGAACTGCAGCGTCATTATTCGATTAAATAAAATTATATTTATATTTATATATAAATATAATCGTTTCTGGCGCTGTTTTTCTTCAGATTTGAATTAAACATTCCAGACAATCCAACCGTTGGATTTTTACAAATTTGGTGCCGTTGGGAAGATATTTCCAAGGCGAACCCGACGGTTGAGGTTTCGGGAAAATCCAATGGTCGGATTTCCCGCACTAGTCGTTTGAAATCACGGTTTCAAAATACGAACTGCACGGCCTCGTTTCGTTTTAATTTTTATTTTTATTTATATATTTATATAAATATAGTTCATTTAATGATTTCCATATCGTTTTCACTTCAAAAAATTTTCTAACACCTTAAATTTTGGAAAAATTTCGCCATAACCTCCCCTGCACCGGGAGCATCGGGAAATCGCAAATAGCTTTCCCGGTCCTTCTAATCTCAAAAAGAAAAAGAAAAAGCCAAGCGGCTAGCCAACAGGCTCAAAATCATCACCCAAACAAATCAGTAAATGTGTACCTATTTGTCGGGCACAAAATTTTATTCCTCTTCTCTAGCCCCTTTGCTATAACCTGTTCAATGAATATTGCATGCACATATATATACAGTTCTTATCATTTATCAATTTCTATTCGACTTCATATTTGATTTCTATTTGGTTTAAAAACTCCATTCATTCTAATGTTACATAAATAGGTGCAAATCATTTCATTAGCTAATTAATGAATATTTCATCTCATATATGTTTATTTTGAACAAGTGGCTATTTTTAACACTTCACATTTCAACGATTTATGCATACAATAAAAATGTGATTTTTATTGTAAAACAATTCATTTCAAAACACTATTTTTCTATATAGTTCAAGTTGGTGATAAAAATGGGATTTTTATCATAAAACAATTTATTTCAAAATATGAATACCATTCAACACATGAATTTCTAATCAACGAATGAATATCAATTCAACACATGAATGTTTTCTATTCAATGAATAGATATAGTTTAAGCAAATGAAAATAATTCAAACACACGAATATTATTCAAAATTTCGGCAGCATAACGGCAGGGTAGTTAAACCGGCACCGTCCCTAGTACGGCTCCTCGCTCTACCTTAAAACCTCGCGGTTTTTGACAATGGGGATCATGCATCTAGTTCGCACGCAGGCGGCATGTATATATTTATTTCATTTCCACAAACTAATCCTATGTGGTTTCAACCAAATATTTTCCAATCACAAACGGGTATTTTTCAACCACCATCAACCAATATCAATCACAAACAATCCCAAACAATCATTCACTATCAATCAATTTTCACAACAATTTCAACCAATAGATATCGTCCATGGTTTGTGGACGAGGGGCGTATATATATATATATTTATTTATTTATATTTATATATAGCAATTTATATATATAGCTATTCACTTTCATTTCACACACATATAATTTTTAAATCAGAAATCTCACCAATAGCTATCCAACTGCACGACACTTCCTTGCATAAAATCTTCGCCTTTTGTCGCTTTCGCCCGTATTCTCTACATATGTAAAAATCGAATTTTTACTATGTTATTCAATATATAAAAATCGAATTTTGCTTTTACTGTCAATATATATAAATATGATTTTTACCTTGTAAATTTCTAACCTCCTTCTATTTTTAATTTAAAACTTTTTCCTTTTAAATTTCAAAACTTTTTCTATTTAAAGTTTAAAACTTTTTCCTTTTAAATTTCAAACCTTTTTCTCTTAAACAAAATCAGGTTTTTAAATGCATAGAAAAAATCAGTTTTTAATTGCTTTTAAAATCAGTTTTTCTTTTTATAAAAAACAGTTTTTCTTTGCTTTTAAAATCAGTTTATAGATCTAATTAAAATCAGTTTTTATCCTTTTAAAAAAAATCAGTTTTTGCTTTTTAAAAATTCAGTTTTTATTCTTTTAAAAATCAGTTTTTATTCTTTTAAAAAAATCAATTTTTGCTCTTTTAAAAAAAATCAGTTTTTGCTCTTTAAAAAAAATCAGTTTTTACGTTCTCAAAATAAAAAAAACAGTTTTATAACTTCTTAAAAAAAAATCTAAAATCAGTTTTTACATCTTTTAAAAATCATTTTAAAAGGAATCGTTTTTTTTTTCCTGCATAACAAAAATAAAAATAAAAATAAAATAACTAACTGCTCACCGTGGTATGCGAAGGGGAGGGAAGAAGAGGGCGGCGTCGGTGTGGTGTTCGGCGGCGATGTGGCTTCAGGGCGGCGGCTTGATTTGATTCGACTGGGGGTGTTCGAGGGTTTCGAGGTGGAGGCGGGGTCTTTGGGGTGAGGCGGCGGCTTCGATTTCGTCGGCGGCGATGTCTGGAGGGAGGGCGGCGGCTCCGATAGGTTAGGTTTTTTTTTTTTTTATTCTCGTTTCTGGTAAATGAGTCGGGGGGGGGGCCAAGCAGAAGAAAAAGGGGGGAAAGAATATATTTTATATTTTTT
This sequence comes from Allium sativum, assembly GCA_030737875.1. Taxonomy (NCBI): domain Eukaryota; kingdom Viridiplantae; phylum Streptophyta; class Magnoliopsida; order Asparagales; family Amaryllidaceae; genus Allium; species Allium sativum. The sequence continues at coordinate 173,969,711 of CM060913.1, read as the reverse complement.
TTTATTTAATTATTCAAAAAGGTTGACTTTTACATACCACCTCGAAACGAGGCCCACCGCCTGTCGCCCATAGCGTTTTACCCCCATTCTGAACACAATGGGATATGTATCGTAAGCTGATTTGATCGTTACAATCAGTTTCCTTTTGAATTTTCATTTAAATCTCTATATTGAATTTTAAACGTACAATTCAAATTACCGGGGCCACATACTGACTAGAAAAATTCCAGAAAAATATTTTCTAGCTTCGTATTGACGATACTGTCCTAACAAAACTAGTTTCGTCGAATTCTGAGATCGTTTGAAAAATAGCCAATTTCCAGTCGATTAAAATCAACGGAAGCTGGTCAAACGCGTTTTCTTTTGCCACGCTCACATATTGATTCGAAACATTATGAAATTTGAAACCTAGCAATAACTTGACACTGCGGATCTAACAAAAGTGGTTTCATCCAAATCCGAGGTCGTTTGCAAAATGTCCATTTTTAAGGGCCTGAATTCCATAACGACTATTCAGAATTTTCAACTGGACATATCTTTTGATTCCCGCTATCAAATTTCGATTGGTCGGATTCGTTAGAAAGATATTACAATTAGATTCCATTATTTTTGGTTTCACTAAAATCCGGATTGTTTTGCACCCGGTATATTCAATTGAAGTTTGAAATCGAATTATCGAACTACCGCACTATTTTCAATTCTATATATAATTATAATTAATTATATTCGTTTTCAAATGTCGATTCAACTCAGTTTTCATCGCCATTGTTTAAAATATTTATTTTAAATATTTAAAATCCATTATTTTAGCCAATTTAAAATTTTTAAATTGGTTCAGATTTTCTGGGTCGTTACAATCTCCCCCACTTAAAACTTTTCGTCCCCGAAAAGGAATAAAGTCGAAAGTGGTTTGATAAATCTACGATCACACAACACTACAACCAATCCAATTGTTTTTAACCTTTCAAAGCCATACAAATCAATTCCTATTTTCCTTCTAAAATCATTCAAACAATTATAATAGAATAGAGAATTAAATGGTGAGGTAAAGTATGGTAAATATACCTTACACCGGAGTCAATCAGAGATATCTACTCGGCATCTGGGATAAGCTTTCTGAATGCTCTCCTCGGTTTCCCAAGTACAATCTCTCGGATCTCCACTCCATTGCACTTTGACTAAGTGAACCTTCTTGTTCCTCAGCTCTTTGGTTTCTTTGCCGATAATCTTTAGCGGCTCTCGCCTCACAGCTAATTCTGGAGTAATTTCAATATCCTGTTGAGCTGCTTCTTCCACGATCAAGTCTGGATCATGAACGTGCTTTCGAAGTTGAGATATATGAAATACATCATGAACTCCAGGCAACCAGTCAGGCAGTTTGACCCTATAAGCAAGAGTTCCAATCCGTTCCAGGATAGGAAACGGACCAATAAATTTGGGCGCTAACTTTCCAGTTTTACCGAACCGGATAATTCCTCTCATCGGCGATACTTTCAAATATACATAGTCGCCAACTTCAAAGGATATATCTCTTCTTCTTCTATCGGCATAGCTCTTTTGTCTGCTTTGAGCGGCGAGTAACCTCTTCTTAATAAAATCGACTTTGTCGGCAGCTTCTCGAATCATATCGGGACCCAACACAAGTCTATTTCCAGGCTCGACCCAACAAGCAGGAGATCGGCACGGTCTACCGTACAATGCTTCGAATGGCGACATTGTCAGACTCGCCTGGTAGTTGTTGTTATAAGAGAATTCAGCCAAATGCAGATGGTCTTCCCATGATCCACCGAAATCTAGAATACAAGCCCGCAATAGATCTTCTAAAATGCGATTCACCCTCTCAGTCTGACCGTCTGTCTGAGGATGATAAGCGGTGCTCATGTTTAACTTCGTTCCCAGCTCGACTTGAAATGCCTCCCAGAATTTACTAGTGAATATCGTATCTCTATCACTTACTATGCTGAGTGGCACTCCATGTAGTCTAACTATTTCCCTGAAGTAAATCTGCGCCAGACTCTGAGCAGTTCTGTTTGATTTGACAGGTATAAAATGGGCGGTCTTCGTGAAGCGATCTACGATCACCCAAATACTGTCATTCCCTTTTCTGGTTCTGGGCAGACCATCAATGAAATCCATAGAAATATGCTCCCACTTCCAACCAGGAACTTCCAGTGGTTGTAATAATCCAGCCAATTTCTGTTGGTCACTCTTGACTAGCTGGCAAGTAGGGCATCGGCTAACATATAAGGAAATGTCCCTTTTCATCGACTTCCACCAGAAAGTGCGTTTGATGTCATTATACATTTTGCTTACTCCCGGATGGATACTGAGTTTTGACTTGTGGCATTCATCCAGTACTTCCTTTCGAAGTTCAGGAGTGTTAGGGACACAGATTCAACCTTTGAGCCTTAAAATCCCATCATTATCAACTTGAAAACTCGAGGGTTCGCCATGTTGAATTATCCCTCTGATCTTCTGAATGAAGTGATCATCCTCCTTAAGAGCAGGTATCTTATCTAACAATGAAGTCGTGATAATAAAACTGGCGATCATTACATTCTTTCTGCTTAATGCATCAGCCACGACATTGGCTTTTCCTGGAGTATATATAATTTCAAAGTCATATGCTGCAAGAAACTCCAGCCAACGCTGCTGCCTCAAATTTAAGTCCTTCTGAGTGAACAGATACTTTAACGACTGGTGATCTGTAAACAGTTCAAATCTCTCGCCCAGAAGATAGTGTCTCCAGATTTTCAAAGAGAATATGATAGCCAATAACTCAAGATCATGAGTTACATAGTTCTTCTCGTGCGGCTTCAGTTGACGGCTAGCATAAGCAATCACTTGGCCTCTTTGCATTAACACTGCCCCAAGGCCTTCTCTAGAAGCATCGGTCCATACTTTTAAATCTTGGTTGCCATCGATGATGGTTAACACTGTAGCTGTTGTTAGTCTTAACTTTAGCTCTTCAAAAGCCTCCTCACTTTCTGAAGTCCACTTGAACTTAGAATGCTTCTTTGTAAGCTTTGTTAAGTGACCAGATATCTTCGAAAAGTCTTTAATGAACTTTCGGTAATAGCTAGCCAATCCGAGAAAACTGCGGACTTCAGTGGGAGTACTGGGCTGTTTCCAATTCTGAATAGCTGTGATTTTGCTTGGATCCACAGCGATTCCATCTTTCGATACGACATGGCCCAGAAATTTCACTTCATCTTGCCAGAATATACATTTGGAAAACTTGGCTTTTAATACATTCCGTCTGAGAATTTCTAACACTTGTTCCAGATGCTTTTCATGTTCGGCCTTTGATTTAGAGAAGATTAGAATATCATCAATAAAAACCAGAACAAATTTATTCAAAACTCCTCTGAATACTCTGTTCATTAGATCGACGAAATAAGCTGGAGCGTTACATAAGCCGAACGGCATTACTAACCACTCGTAGAATAAGTCGGGGCCTCTGAACGCTGTCATTGGAACACACTCTTCGGCAATTCGAAGTTGATGGAAACCTGTAGCTAGGTCCATTCTTGAGAATACTTGTGCTCCATTTAATCGATCTAACAAATCATCAATCCGCGGCAATGGATACTTGTTCTTTATTGTCTGCTTGTTTAAATCACGATAATCCACACATAGACGTAGAGTACCGTCAGATTTTGGAACAAATACCACCGCTGCACCCCAATCAGAGAAACTAGGCCTGATTAGACCCTTCCATACCAGCTGTCGTGTTTGATTGTCTAATTCCTCCTTCTCTTTCAAGGACATTCTTCGAATAGCGTGAACTACCGGCCTTGCATTCGGAATTAAAGAAATTTTGAAATCTATCTCTCTCTGCGGAGGTAAGCGAACAACTTCCTCGAACACATCCGCATACTTCTTGACGACAGGAATATCTTTGATGAGGTCAGGAATATTCTCAGTAACTTCAGGGATATTTTCCATTTGAGCTGGAGAAACATTTAGAGCTGCCCAGAAGTCTTTTCTATTAGCATTCTGACCTTCACACGGTATGGTTATATAACTCCCTGATTTAATCCTAGCTCTAACAACTCTCTCGGCGCATCTAACCTCTGCTTCATATTTGGTTAGCCAATCCAATCCCAGAATAAGATCGAATTCATCAAAATTCATGACGACAGAGATAATAGGGAACTTATAGCAAGAAAAAGAGACGGGTACTACACAAATCCAACTGAGATTGATAGATCCCCCGACCGGATTTTGGACAGTCATTGGTTCCTTGAGCTTCCTCAAATTCAAATCTAGCTTCTTAGCGGCACTCTTTGAAATGAAGCTTCGGGGCGCGCCTGTGTCGAACAGTACTTTAACTGGAATGTTTTTGACAGCAAGCGTTCCTTCTAAAACATCAGATCTTCCTTGACTTGCTGAGGGCTCGGAAGTTTCTGCTACTTCATTCACTTGAACTATTTCAGTCTTTTTCAACTGCCAGCAATCTTGCTTTACATGACCAGCCTGTTGGCATTGACTGCACTTTCTATTTTCTTGAAAATTCATCCCGGATTTAGACCCATCACCCTTTCGTCTGTTCGAAGATCTACAATTTCTCATCGAATGCCCTTGCTGATTGCACTTTAGACATACGACTGCCTTTACCCTTTTTTGATTGATCTTCGGCCTCTTTTTGACTTCAGCCTTCGTACTAACCTCAGGCTGCTCACTTGTCTCTGGGCTATCAACTTCAAATTTTCTTTTGCTGCAAGAGCTGATTTCTTCTTCGTCTCGCAACATTCCTTTCTCATGGAGATCTTCGTACTGATAAGCCATGTAAATCATTTCTGAGAAAGGAAGCTTCACATGCCCTAATACTTTATTCTGGTATTTCCTTTGAAGTCCATGGATAAATCTAAGATTCTTCCTCTTTGGGTTTTTAATCAGATGAGGTGCAAAATGAGAAAGTTCGTTGAATTTCTTATGATATTCGGGAATGGTCATGTCACCTTGTATCAGATAAGAAAATTCATCACATAATCGTTCGATCGCTTCGGGAGGAGTAAATCTTTCCAAGAATATCACTTTGAATCTGTCCCAGGTGATATCACCTTCTGGATTATTCTCTATAACCGAATCCCACCAGAACAAAGCTTCATCTTTGAGAGCCCAGGAGGCCAGCAATCTTTTCTGGTCATCCCTCAGCTTTAATGCTTCGAAGATTTTCTCAGCCGAACGAATCCAAGCTTGTGTCTTCATAATAGATTCTTCACCAGAGAACGGTATTCCACCCATATTTCGATATTTGATTAATAGGGCCTCAATATCCGGTTCTGCATTCCTTCTGTTTCTGACACTCATTTTCTAGTACTTCTGCAAATGGCAGATCAAGTGTCAGGTCACAGAAAAGATACTTTAAAACATAGAGACAAATACTTCAAATGTAAATGTGTCTATCAAGGTGTAATTTCATTCTGTTACTCATACTAGGATATTACTGATCCTATCTGTATAGAGTTACCCGTCCTAGAACACTACTGGTTCTATTTCTGACGAGTTCGTTCAAATGTTATATTCCAGAACTAAGCTTAACCAAAGCTCTGATACCACGTTGAGACGACCCGAATTCCCGTTCACACGGAAACAAGGTTATCTTTGGAATATAACACAGAAACATATAAAAGCAGAACAGAATTAAATAAATACACCAGAATGAACAACAAAATATACTGGATAAGAGTAATCATCAGAGTTACACGGTATACAGGATCTTACTTAGTACAAATACAGTTCAGCTATACATAAATGTCTACAGCGGAAATAAACAAAATATGTACAATAGGAGCTAAACAGCATAAAAAGAAATAAATGATAGAATCCATCTTCAGCTCCAGCTCTCCAGAAAAGAACCAGCTAAACCTGAATACAAGGCTGCCCGTGTAGAAAAAGGGGCACCCGAGTTTGAGAGTGAAACAAACTACGAGTCAGTCATGGGACTGGTATGAGAAATCCACTCAACACATATATATAATTGGCTAATCACAGGACCACGCCACTTTCGTGGAACGGGTTTACTCCATTGGATTGCCAGTGCTTTAAAACAAATCTTTCTTTTAAACATCGCTATGCTTTTTATAAAAATGAAGCCGTTATAAGACTCAGTTCCCATCACACAATGCAACGCAAACCGGAGGATAGAGTTTTACCTTATAATGGCCAAAATATGATTGATACGAATAAAACAAAGGCAATTGATATTATTGCTAGTGTCTATATGTTTTGAAAACACTTTCAAATCATAACTATCAATCATAGACGGCATGGGTACCATATATCATGTCGCCATATATATATACAATCAAAACCGCACGATGTCGTATTTGGAAATTGGATTTCCGTCATGAACCAAGGCAAAAGATAGTCCTTACCGAATTCGAGACAATCTAGCCTACCGTGTCTCAGGAACAGCCGCAACTGCCCCCTGGATCGTCAGGGCCGGTCCACCGATGTGGATTATTATACCTGAACAATACGTCTCCCCGCCCTTTGGGGCGCAAACGAGCCAACGAATGACTCCATCGGACCCGGATCGTCCGATCAAACCGAGGCGCCTCGCAACAGCAACAACCACATAGGTGAAAAGTATATAAATGTCAGGGCTGGTAGGTCACTGACACCACCCTAGCTAGAAAGAAACGCATGCCCTCCCTGATGTCCTCTCCCGTTTTAGGTTCATACCGAGGTGTGAGGCTCTCGAATTCACGTTATACACAAAGCTACGCCACACAGGCGGTGCTTTGATCATCACCACAAGACCTTGCTTTTCAACAGAAGCCCTGATCACTGCATCTTAGCATGCCACCCAGGCAATTCACGCCATGCGATTGATGTCCATCGATATACAACCTCTAAGCTCGTACGTCTCAGAGAAGGGCGTTAAGCGAAAGAACAAATTCTCCGCCGCCAAACGGATGTATATTTAACAGAGATCAATCAACACAGAATAAAATCCAATGTCGGACACACGGTCCATTTACAAGTCCGTTCTGGGTCTGAACAAAACCGGAGGCACTAAATACCTCGCAAACCCATCGATCACCACGTACGTCTGGACGATCACCACTCATTATCCATATTTCGGGATGCCTCCCAATCAGGACCTCGGTTACCATCCAAACGAGGTGAAGATCTCAGGTCTTCGACCATCGTCTTCATCTTCGACTTTCAATCGTCGATCAATTATTTGAAATGAGAATTAACTCGGCTTTTTCAAATAATTCACGTATATTTAGAATTTCAAATCAATTTATTTCAATGGTTAAATTATTCGACAACACCAATTTCGTTCTTTAATGTAATTTTCAATCCAAACACATTCAACCATCAAAAGCCACATAAATCAAGAAAATTCAGTTTATTTCCATTCCATATCGCTTACGATATTTTATAACTATTTATCGCTATTTTTATTTATTTTAAAATAGCCATTTTATTCAAAACGACGCTTCGGGCCATACAGCGGCCGTGGCGCTGTTTTTCTTCAGATATGGTTTACACATATCTGAAAATATAACCATTGCATCTTCACAAAATTTACATCATTAGAAAGGTCTTTTCAAAACGAATCCAACGGTTCCAGTTTCGGGAAAATCCGACGGTCGGACCTCCCGGTACAATCGTTTGAAATTTCGATTTCAAAATACGAACTGCAGCGTCGTTATTCGATTAAATAAAATTATATTTATATTTATATATAAATATAATCGTTTCTGGCGCTGTTTTTCTTCAGATTTGAATTAAACATTCCGGACAATCCAACCGTTGGATTTTTACAAAGTTGGTGCCGTTGGGAAGATATTTCCAAGGCGAACCCGACGGTTGAGGTTTCGGGAAAATCCAATGGTCGGATTTCCCGCACTAGTCGTTTGAAATCACGGTTTCAAAATACGAACTGCACGGCCTCGTTTCGTTTTAATTTTTATTTATATTTATATATTTATATAAATATAGTTCATTTAATGATTTCCATATCGTTTTCACTTCAAAAATTTTTCTAACACCTTAAATTTTGGAAAAATTTCGCCATAACCTCCCCTGCACCGGGAGCATCGGGAAATCGCAAATAGCTTTCCCGGTCCTTCTAATCTCAAAAAGAAAAAGAAAAAGCCAAGCGGCTAGCCAACAGGCTCAAAATCATCACCCAAACAAATCAGTAAATGTGTACCTATTTGCCGGGCACAAAATTTTATTCCTCTTCTCTAGCCCCTTTGCTATAACCTGTTCAATGAATATTGCATGCACATATATATACAGTTCTTATCATTTATCAATTTCTATTCGACTTCATATTTGATTTCTATTTGGTTTAAAAACTCCATTCATTCTAATGTTACATAAATAGGTGCAAATCATTTCATTAGCTAATTAATGAATATTTCATCTCATATATGTTTATTTTGAACAAGTGGCTATTTTTAACACTTCACATTTCAACGATTTATGTATACAATAAAAATGTGATTTTTATTGTAAAACAATTCATTTCAAAACACTATTTTTCTATATAGTTCAAGTTGGTGATAAAAATGGGATTTTTATCATAAAACAATTTATTTCAAAATATGAATACCATTCAACACATGAATTTCTAATCAACGAATGAATATCAATTCAACACATGAATGTTTTCTATTCAATGAATAAATATAGTTTAAGCAAATGAAAATAATTCAAACACACGAATATTATTCAAAATTTCGGCAGCATAACGGCAGGGTAGTTAAACCGGCACCGTCCCTAGTACGGCTCCTCGCTCTACCTTAAAACCTCGCGGTTTTTGACAATGGGGATCATGCATCTAGTTCGCACGCAGGCGGCATGTATATATTTATTTCATTTCCACAAACTAATCCTATGTGGTTTCAACCAAATATTTTCCAATCACAAACGGGTATTTTTCAACCACCATCAACCAATATCAATCACAAACAATCCCAAACAATCATTCACTATCAATCAATTTTCACAACAATTTCAACCAATAGATATCGTCCATGGTTTGTGGACGAGGGGCGTATATATATATATATATATATATATATATATATATATATTTATATATAGCAATTTATATATATAGCTATTCACTTTCATTTCACACACATATAATTTTTAAATCAGAAATCTCACCAATAGCTATCCAACTGCACGACACTTCCTTGCATAAAATCTTCGCCTTTTGTCGCTTTCGCCCGTATTCTCTACATATGTAAACATCGAATTTTTACTATGTTATTCAATATATAAAAATCGAATTTTGCTTTTACTTTCAATATATATAAATATGATTTTTACCTTGTAAATTTCTAACCTCCTTCTATTTTTAATTTAAAACTTTTTCCTTTTAAATTTCAAACCTTTTTCTATTTAAAGTTTAAAACTTTTTCCTTTTAAATTTCAAACCTTTTTCTCTTAAACAAAATTCAGTTTTTATTCTTTTAAAAATCAGTTTTTATTCTTTTAAAAAAATCAGTTTTTGCCCTTTTTAAAATAATCAGTTTTTGCTCTTTAAAAAAAATCAGTTTTTATGTTCTCAAAATAAAAAAAAAACAGTTTTATAACTTCTTAAAAAAAAATCTAAAATCAGTTTTTACATCTTTTAAAAATCATTTTTAAAAGGAATCGTTTTTTTTTTCCTGCATAACAAAAATAAAAATAAAAATAAAATAACTAACTGCTCACCGTGGTATGCGAAGGGGAGGGAATCAGAGGGCGGCGTCGGCGTGGTGTTCGGCGGAGATGTGGCTTCAGGGCGGCGGCTTGATTTGATTCGACTGGGGGTGTTCGAGGGTTTCGAGGTGGAGGCGGGGTCTTCGGGGTGAGGCGGCGGCTTCGATTTCGTCGGCGGCGATGTCTGGAGGGAGGGCGGCGGCTCCGATAGGTTAGGTTTTCTTTTTTTCTTTTTTTTTTATTCTCGTTTCTGGTAAATGAGTCGGGGGGGCAAGTAGAAGAAAAAGGGGGGAAAGGATATATTTTATATTATTTTTTTATTTAATTATTTAATTATTCAAAAAGGTTGACTTTTACATACCACCTCGAAACGAGGCCCACCGCCTGTCGCCCATAGCGTTTTACCCCCATTCTGAACACAATGGGATATGTATCGTAAGCTGATTTGATCGTTACAATCAGTTTCCTTTTGAATTTTCATTTAAATCTCTATATTGAATTTTAAACGTACATTTCAAATTACCGGGGCCACATACTGACTAGAAAAATTCCAGAAAAATATTTTCTAGCTTCGTATTGACGATACGGTCCTAACAAAACTAGTTTCGTCGAATTCTGAGACCGTTTGAAAAATGGCCAATTTCCAGTCGATTAAATCAACGGAAGCTGGTCAAACGCGTTTTCTTTTGCCACGCTCACATATTGATTCGAAAAATTATGAAATTTGAAACCTAGCAATAACTTGACACTGCGGATCTAACAAAAGTGGTTTCATCCAAATCCGAGGTCGTTTGCAAAATGTCCATTTTTAAGGGCCTGAATTCCATAGCGACTATTCAGAATTTTCAACTGGACATATCTTTTGATTCCCGCTATCAAATTTCGATTGGTCAGATTCGTTAGAAAGATATTACCAATTAGATTCCATTATTTTTGGTTTCACTAAAATCCGGATTGTTTTGCACCCGGTATATTCAATTGAAGTTTGAAATCGAATTATCGAACTACCGCACTATTTTCAATTCTATATATAATTATAATTAATTATATTCGTTTTCAAATGTCGATTCAACTCAGTTTTCATCGCCATTGTTTAAAATATTTATTTTAAATATTTAAAATCCATTATTTTAGCCAATTTAAAATTTTTAAATTGGTTCAGATTTTCTGGGTCGTTACATTTTGAGACTGGAATTGAATATGGGTTTTTGATTACAACTTATATTTATCTGAGGATAAGATCGTTGTTGGTCAAGGTCTGAGAGGTAATTAAAATACCCCAACTTGAACGACTTCAGGATTATCTGAAGATAATATTAGTTGGTAATCGTAAGAGAGGTTAGTGATAATTTATTATTTCCATTAGGGAAATAATAATAATGCAACGTTGGTGAAAATTGGAAAATATATAACGAGAGATCCGAAGTAAAGGAAATATGTAAAGTTAGTTTTATTCTATACTAATAAATATTAGTTATTGTTTCAAGAACGGAATAAACGATATTGCGTAACACTGTTTACGAATAATAAGTTGAATAGATTCCCCAAGTTTAAATAATAAAGAATGATGTAACAAATGTTTTGAAAGGAGAATAGTGGAAATTGAATATGGTTTTGATTTATGTTACTAAGTATCAAAAGGAGATGGTTTTGAGAACATTAGTATACAAGATTTCAATTATCGTGTTTTTAAATATTAAAAGGGTTAGAAGTTTTAATTACGCAGGAGTGAACTAGTTTATTTTAATAAAAAGGGTCAAGTGATGATGAATACTGAACCAGTGAACTCAATGGATTTTCATGATTGAAACACTGTTTAGTGTGATAGTTAAATCACCGACTATCAAATCTGTCCAACACGATTGTTGGAACGGAAAGACCGGGATCGAATTTATATTCGAAATCCATTCCGACCAACAAATACGTGAAGATATCAGAAGATGATCGAGATAGAGCAATGAAGACCGTAGATCTTCATAAAACAGAAGAATCGCGAATAATCTTTGGTGGGCTCCCAAAGATAAACTGTGGTTCTGTCGTGGTTGGAATCTACGGGTTGCAAGGACTTCTCGCTACTGATCCATGGGGTGATTCCTATATTGGATGCAGTAGGAGAGTACCTTCGGTTCATCCTGTTCCTGGATGACTTGTATGAACGAGTGTTTGACAGAGTATTTCCAAAGGATCACGTACGTTGATTTCTTCAAACGTGCCATAGTTGGTTAGCTCCCAACTAGAGTATTTTTGTGGACATCAATTAGTGATATCTAGCGGATCTGACGATGTGGCATTCAAAGTGAATGGTGATCAAGTGTTCCAAAAGTTAATCTAAACCTCAAGCCTCATCAACTGGGAAATGACAAAAATTGGGCAGGCAGCATGGCTATGTGGGTCGCTCCCATTAGGGTGTATAATCACCTATCTAGAGAAATTCTTTTTGCTTCTTTAATCTATATTTCGATGTTGTCCCTTTTTAGGAAACGGTTGTTGATCCCAACTGTTGGTGATATACATTCGATACACTCAAGCGAAATGAGTGGTCGGTCATGTGTGGGCCGGGTTGCAAGACGTTCTTATTGAACCCAGTGTATTCGCCTCTAAAGATACACTATCAGAAGGTGGTCCCATACCTTGTCATAGTTGGAATCCAACCTCTAGTAAACGCCCGCGGTTTGGATTGTATACTATATATGTGGAGCGTGAGATGCAAGCGTTCCGCTAGATTGATATTTACTTGTATTTAGACACTATCATGATATAAGAGAGGATATTGGTTTAAAAAATGTTTTGGGTTATCGTAAGGTAAAAACCATCCATAATTATGTGTGGATTTGGTCTTACGATTATCCTTTTCTTTCGAAATGATTTTAACTTTAAAATCAAGTTATGTGATACCCTTAATACTGTGCGCGTTTTTCTCACTCTGGTTCACCAGACTGACATGGTGTTTTGTAAATGCTCGGGTTAGCCCGGGTGTACAGGTTCAGGTTATCGAATGCCGTGAAGAGACGAGCTGGAGGTGTTCAAACGTATGATATTATATAGCTACTATCCCGCGCTGTGTGTTGTATATGGGACATATTTTTTTATAACTGTCCAGAGATGTTGATGTACTCTGATATTGTAAGTATTTTTAAAAGCTCTCAATAAAGTTTTATTTAACTTGACAAATAAAAGTATTGTCACTGCTGATCCAAAAATAAACCGGATTTTTATCTGTACACAAATTCTATATTTAACTTGACAATAAAAGAGTAATTTTTTTAGAATAAAGAAGACTTTAAAATAAAATGTTTGAACAATAAAAATCACGTTTTTATTGTATGTATAAACAAATTAAACAAGTCACCTTTTAACATGTTAACGAATATTAAATAATCATTTGTTTAATTATATTTTTTGTACATTAAACATGTCACCTTTTAACATGTTAATGAATATAAAATAATCATTTGTTGAATTATATTTTTGTACATTAAAAATGTTATCTTTAACATGTTAATGAATATAAAATAATTGTTTGTTGAATTATATTTTTGTACATTAAAAAATGTCATCTTTAATATGTTAATGAAAATGAAAAGAATCATATGTTAAAATATTTTTGTTGGATAAAAATATTCTTTTTAACATGTTAATGAAGTGAATAAAATATTTATGTGTTGAATAAATTTTTTGAACAATAAAAATATCATTTTTATTGAATGTATAAACCACATAAAATATTTATGTTTTGAATAAAAATTTTGAACAATAAAAATATCATTTTTATTGAAGGTATAAACCATATAAAATATTCATGTGTTGAATGATATTTTGAACAATAAAAATAGTTATGTGGTTAAATGCCCTTTTTATCGAACGATTTTATTCATTTTATAATGAATATTGAAACGAAGTGATTTCAAAATTTAATATTTTTAAAATATTATCATTTTAATATGATAAAGATAATAATACTCAATTTTAATTTAAAATGGAAAAAGAAGTTGGAATCGTTTTAAAATGATTTTATAAATATTTTATAAATACGTTTGAATGGAAATCGACAAAATATATATAATATATATGTTATATATATAATGGCCCGAATAGAACGTGCTGCACAGCGACCGTTCGCGAATTTCGACCATTAACTTCAAATTGATGTAACAAGAGATCCGATCGTCGGATTCTCCTTGAACCAGAACCATTGGGTTCGTATCGAAAAGAGCTTTCCAATGAATATAAGAAGTTCGAAATCTAACGGTTGTATTTGGAATTATGTCCAAATCAAATTTGAAAAGGATCGCTATGGATGTAGTTCGGTGGCCGTTATTGGAAACCGACTGTACGGGCCTTAATAAAATTAATAAAAATATGGATAAATTGTGTAAAATCATTTTCATGATTAAAAGTTTTATTTCAAAATTCATTTTCATGGAATGGTAAAACATTTCATAAGTGCTATTGATTAGCTATTTACCGAATAGTTTTAACATCATTTAAGGGTTCAAATCTTTTACTCAGATTATTTTAAATAATAAATGACGCTTGTAAGATTACAAAATTTGTTCTAAATCAAGGGGTTTTAATTAACTTCCAAATTAGATTTTGAAAATAACCATCCCGTCCGTCAGATCAGTTAGGGATGGCCAGCGAGAGCAGGAAACTTGTATTTTCCTAACCCAAGCCTTAGATACTATTCTCCCTGTCACACTAGAACGTTCTGGCGTATGTGTTATTAGAAATGTCATTAATGTATACATAAATTTATATGCATTAGGTAATGGGTCAAAAATTTTCCTTTTTAATTAAAGTTTCAATTAAAATCGTAGTCCAACTTACATTGGAAACTTAACATAATATTTCCAAATTTGTTTAATTATTAAAGCATACAAATGGTCTATAAAAAAAAGAAACCAAGTGTATTTAGTAAATTAATGATTAGTTACACACTCTAATCAAATTTTCCATAATTAAATTTTTAATGCTTATGGATGGCTATGAACTAATCATTTGTATGCGACTCAAAAATCACATTTTTGTCAGAATTAAAACTTATGGACAATAAGGAACCAAACGTTTATGTAAGCTAATGGAACTCAAAATCACAACTTAATTTTGGAACTTATTTAAACAAAAAATATATATGCATGCATGTAAGCAATAATGAACATCAACAACATGATTAAATATTTTTAATCACAATTACTTAATCAAATAAATTCACTTCATTGTTTTGCCAATTCTAGTTTGGCAAACAAGTAAATGTTCACTTACATAACGATAAAAAAATAATAATTTTACATCGTTAATCGCTTACTAAAAATCATAATGGATGTTTATTATTATTCCATGTCCATCATATTACTTCGCAGTTAACTTTATTTTTAATTACAACCAATCAACGCTTAAATCATTAATTTTACTTAATCAATTCAAGTTACAATTCCGTGATATCAATACAGTTTTATTTGCATATCACATTTCTAATGTTTATCGCACACATTAGTTAAAAATCACATTTTTAACTAACTAAAAATTATTTCATATCATACATTAGATAAAAATCATATTTTTAACTAACTAAAAATTATTTCATGAATTAATAAATTTTTATTTACCACTATAATAATGGTTCTAACCAACAATTAAGTTTCATGAAAATAATTTTCTCATCTACCCCTTTTCTAAATTGAATTTAAATTTCTCACATATTTAAGTGACTACAAAAATTCTACTTAAAGATCGAATCTTTAAGGTTTTAATTTTATTTACCACATTCACCTGCAAATAATTCAAACATACCACCACAAATCAACTAAGGCATTTATATGACTAGTATTCCGTACAAGTGTAATTTTGTGAATTAACATAATGTGTTTCACTTCCAAATTCCATAAAGATGACATTTTTACACCCTGAATCTATTTAAGAATCATTAGCAAGCATTTACCATCAATATAACTACATACAAACCGTTAATTTCCTAAGAGTCATAAAATTTATTAAATTAGAGTTCTCACCTATATTTGCTTTCCAAACTTTCACTGTCAAGTTCCAAATCAACTCCGTCAGCCTCGAATGATCTATTGTCTCTTACACATGCGTCGCGCACTACTCTTTGTTTGTGTTAACCTCTTGGCACAAGAAAAGGCCGCGACTTCTAAACTGGACGGTGGACTGTTGGAGTGGAGCCTGTTGGGAAGGACTATTCGCAAGAAGAAATAGGATTGTTTTTGAGAAGAAAAGAAGTTTGGTTTGTGCATAGAAGCAGGAGGCACGCATTTATAATGTAGAGAAGAGGAGACAGAGAAGATCACGTGGTATTGGGTTCTGTGAATACGAACAGTTCATAATCTTAGGCCACTGTTTCAAAAAATTTGCACTGATATGGCAAGATTTAAAATTAGTTTTTCTCAAATTTGGTTGTCTACCATATCTCCTTAAAAAAAAAGAAAAATTGGATTTGTTTTCTATGGACAATATGTTAGGCTAACACATGAACTAACTACGTTGTTTATGGTATTATCTGAACATTATAAACTTACCCATCATACACCGTAAATTAAATAATAACAAAAAATATAGAATTGATTGCGCGTTTTTATTTTATTTCCTTTCATTACGCATTCCTTTCATAAATGTGCATTATATATTCTTTATATATATGGTAGTTTCGTGTACCCCTGGTTACCTTCATAGGTGCCGCCAGCCCCTATCTCCACTAGTTGTACCCCCTACCCCCATGCGATCGGCTCCCCTAACTCGTAGATACCCGTACTGGTCCCACAGTGGGGTGTATCACTCCCCAAAGTGGCAATCCGATACCACCAAATATGCACGGCTTACATCTACACGATGCAACAACGTCTTACCTACCAGCCCGGGCCCACACACGCACATGACCCTGTTGGACTTGCGTTGCCACCGCTAACCCGTTTTGACCTCTTACAATCAAACCCATTAAGTGTGTCCCGTCCTCGACTTGGGTCGAGTTCACAATGATATGAAATGGGTTACTGGTTTGAAAAGGGCCCCCATGCCTGACACAAGCTTTCCACCTATGCTTGGTCCCCACTAGAATTTCCCACATAACCCCTTCTTATTCATGTCTTCTTACATGTTTTCAACTTGGTTAAGTGTTTCTAATCGTATTTCACAAGCAACCCAAGGCTACTCAGTTAACCCCCATGCCCCACCTCATGTTTATCTGGTTAAGTGTTACTTAATTCATTAGGACCATAACCTTGTAAAGACCTCTCACATTAGACTGACATTAGTGGTTGCTGGATTTGCCGGGCGGGTCCGGGCAGTCTTATACCGCAAAAGAGCCTAACCTCGTGTCTTTACAATCGTTACGCATTTAATTCATGCCTTTGACCTCTCACATTAGACTACCGTTTTTGGTTGCTGGATTTGCCGGGCGGGTCCGGGCAGTCTTACACCACAAACGAGTCTAACCTCGTGTCTTAGGCGGTTAATTATTACACATCTTTATTTAACCCCAAATTTGATTAATATCCCAACTCAAATTTGTCAATAAATTCCAAATTAATTTATGTCCATAATTATCACCTAAATGATGTCCATAAATACCAATTATGCCAATTAATGTCTCAAATTGATTATATGCCTTTTTAAGGGCCATTTTATGCCAATTCACAATTTTGTATATTTAGTGTTTTCCCATCGTCCCCATGCTATTCGTACGTTTAAATATGACATATGTTAGACTCGCGAATAGTCTAACTTATAAAAAGCAACATCACAACTTGCATAACGTATAAAAAAAATCTAAGAATCATAACATAAGTTTACATGGCCAATAACTTGCATATATGGATATGGTTTTCCTATAACTTGCATATGAATTTCTAGCATATGATTCACATATTAAACTAGCATAGACAATGGGCATATATTTCGTAACTATGTACTGTCGTGGATCAAAATATAGATCTAAACATAAAGATGTGAACTTGCATATGGGTCTAAGCATAAAGGTGTAAACTTGCATATGGATCTAAACATAAAGGTTTGAACTTGCATATGGATATAAACATAAGGGTTAATGTCACATAAACTAGCATACATATATACATGATTCATATGTGTTTAATATCCCAAACTTGCATAAGATTCACGTATGTCTTAATATCCCAACCTTGCATAAGATTCACATATGTCTTAATATCCCAAACTTGCATATGATTCATATATGAACATATAGTCCAACATCACAAATTTGCATGTCACAAACTTGCATATAATTCACATAAGAACATATCACAACTTGCATATAATTCACATAAGAACATTCAACATCACATGATTCAAAATCATATTCATAATCCTGTTAATAACTTATCATAATTAAATTAATTATTATTTTGTGAAAGCTATTATACTCACAAACAAATGAATAGTCTTGTCTTTCTGGGTTCTGGATTCTGAAACAGAATTGCTCGCCTTTGATGTAGACTAATTATTGTTTAGATTAGATTTGATTCTAGCTTTAGGGTTGAAAGAGACTGCAGCTACTCTAGGTTCTCCATTGATGGCATGGCGGCTCTAGGTATGAATTAGTATGATTTTAGGTTGAGATTTAGGTTGCTTATATAGAGTTTTAGTTAATTTAGAGCTGTCTGATTAACCTAGAATCAATCAAGACCATCCAGTCAAGATAGAATAACACCTCAGCCCTAAAGACTCAGCACTGAGTAAAAACGTCGTCATCTTTCAGATCTGCCCGGGGGGGGGGGGGGGAGGGGGGGCAGGTCGACACTAAGGTCGACCTGTATAGGGGAGGTCGACCGACCCACTGGTCGACCTGATCCCTAGGCGGGAATTTTCCCGCCCAGCCCGCTTCCCTATTTTGAATTCAAATTTTGAATTCCTAAACCTGAGTTGTTTTTAATTTAACTAAATTCTGAAACTTCGGAAGGCCATATCTTCTTCATACGAAGTCCAATTCACACAAACTCGGACTCTATCTTAAGCAAAATTCCGAGACGAACGCAATGGCGCAACCCGTTTCCCTTAATTCCCACCATTGAATTTAAATATTCTTAAATTTGTTAACATTAATATTTTAAAATCTCGGGATGTTACATTCTCCCCTCCTTAAAGGATTTCGCCCCCGAAATCTCTAAGTTAAGGAGAATGCATATCCTATCATCCAATCATCCATCTACTCAACCATCAAACACAGGCATCCATTGTCCTTACAAGACTTCTAATGTTGTATGAAAATATGCAAAAAGTGCGTATATGTTCCTTGTCTAATGCAAAATCAGGCGGTTTACTGATTCAGTTGACCTCCTTAATGCAAATCATGATAGTGTCATGCGTCCATTATGTATGCGAAAGAGTCCTATCGATACGTATTATTTCTACATGCATGCACAACCATTCATCAAAATGCAACATCCATATGATAACACAACCTTTATTCATCCATTAATTTAGATATGCGCACATATTTATATGCAATATGAAGGAGATTGAGCCGATCTAGTGCCTAAGGTGTGTGTACATGCATCCACGAGCAACCACTAGCAACAACTTGCATCCATTTGCACCACTAAACATAACATGTCTCAAACCCATGTTTGCAACCATAGGGTTCTTCCTAACTAAAGATCGAAGATATCATCGCAAAGATAATACTAAATGATAGGACAAGTATCAACAAAGCGTTAGAAAAAGGAGAAAGTAAAACATACCCTCAAAAAGGAAAGGGTACAGTGTACGCATCTTGTCTTCCGTCTCCCAAGTCGCGTCTCTTTGATCATCTCCCCATTGCACTTTGACCAACTTGACCTCTTTGTTGCGTAGCTTTTTAACCTCCGATCCAAGAATGCGTGTGGGAGCTCGTCTAACCGTAGTATTGCGCTCTACTTCCACTTCTTCAAGTGTGCTTGGCTCCACCACTTCCGTCGTATCGTGTAAATACTTACGCAAATGCGAAACGTGAAACACGTCATGAAATCCACTAAGCTTCTCTGGTAACTTTACTCTATACGCTATCTGCTGAATCCTCTCTGTAATTGGAAAGGGTCCTACGAACCTCCATGCCAACTTCCCTACTGATCCAAAGCGTACTACATTTCTCAATGGTGACACCTTAATAAAAACCATGTCCCCAACATTGAACGCGAGATCGGTTCGCCTCCTATCAGCATATGACTTTTGTTGGTCATGCGCCGTCTTCATTCGCCGTCGAATCAGGTCTATCTTTTCCGAAGTCCCCCTAATCATGTCGGGTCCAAGCAAAACCTTGTCCGTGGATTCCCACCAACAAGTAGGTGATCGGCATGGTTATCCATAAAGAGCCTCAAAAGGTGCCATGCCAATGCTAGCCTGAAAACAATTATTATAGGCGAACTCTACTAGTGGAAGGTGCTCTTCCCATGTTCCTCCAAAGTCTAGAATGCATAGCCTCAGAAGGTCTTCTAGAATCCGATTCACCCTCTCGGTTTGGTTGTCCGTCTAAGGATGATAAGCGGTACTTAAGCATAATTGCCTTCCAACTGCCTCTTGTAAGCTTTTCCAAAATTCGCTTATGAAAATGGGATCTCTATCGCTCACAATGCTAGTGGGTATGCTATGCAAACGAACTATCTCTCGAAGGTAGATAGATGCTAACCATGCAGTGGTCCTTCTACTTTTAATGGGAATAAAATGGGCACTTTTGGTAAGTCTGTCTACATTTACCCAGATCCCCGTATTGCCCTCCTTGATCTTGGCAACCCATCTACAAAATCCATGGAAACACTTTTCCATTTCCATAGAGGAATCTCTAAAGGGCGGAGCAATCCTCCGGGCTTCTTTTGCTCCGCCTTGACTTGCTGGCACACTAGGCATCTGGAAACGAACTCAGCCACGTCTTTCTTCATTCCGGCCCAAAGGAAAACTCGCTTCATATCCCTATACATCTTGTCGCCACCGGGATGTATGGTCATCTTAGAGCGATGTGAGTCTTCAAGAATTGCCTTCTTCAAACTCTCATCTTGTGGTACACAAAGTCTCCCATCTCTACGTAGTCGACCTCTCTCATCTATAGCATATCTATTAAGATGATTCGAAGACTCACCTCCTATAAGCTTGCCTACTATCTCAACCAACTGTGGGTCGTTTCGTTGTGCCTCTCTAACTCGACCCAAAAGTGTAGGTTGCACTTCTAACGATGCCAACAATCCGGGTACATAATCGATAGAGGGTCTGAAGTTAAAAGTAGATATATACTCGAAACTCTGCCACTCTACGAACAAAGGACTTAAAGTTAACTTCTTTCTACTTAAGGCGTCGGCTACAACGTTTCCCTTGCCAGGGGTATATGCGATCTCGAAATCGTAGGATGCCAAAAACGCCATCCATCTCTGTTGCCTCAAGTTTAGGTCCTTCTGAGAGAATAAGCACTTTAGCGACTTATGGTTTGTATACAACTCAAACCCCTCGCCAAGCAAATAATGACGCCATGACTTAAGTGCAAAAACTATGGCAACCAACTCTAAGTCGTGGGTAGGGTAATTTTTCTCGTGGGCTTTCAACTGCCTTCCCCCATAGCATATTACCCTTCCCTCTTACATTAAAACTATGCCAAGCCCCTATCCCACAAGCATCTGTGTATACTGTGAATGGCTTACTCCCGTTTGGCAAAACTAAAACTGGAGTTGTCGTCAAAGCCCTCTTCAGACATTGGAAAGTATCGTCACTGTCAACGTCCCAAGAAAAAGTCAAATTCTTCTTCGTTAATCGAGTAAGTGGGGCTGATATTTTCACGAAGTTCTTAATGAACTTCCTATAAAAACCAGCCAGCCCTAAAAAGCTTCTTACTTCTGTTGCATTCTTAGGAATTTTCCAATCTTGGATCGCCACCACCTTTGCGGGATCCAAAGCTATCCCTTCCTTAGAGACCACATGTCCTAAAAACCTCACTTCTTTTCTCCAAAAATGGCACTTAGAGTATTTTGCGTTAAGTTGATGAGCTCGTAAGGTCTCTAAGACTTCCCTAAGATGTAGGGCATGCTCTTCTTCATTTTTAGAGAAAATCAGAATATCGTCCACAAAGACTACCACAAACTTGTTTAGAAACTCCCTAAACACCCTACTCATTAAGTCAACAAAGTATGTGGGGGTGCATTTGTCAAACCAAAAGGCATGACGAGCCACTCGAAGAAACCGTTAGGAGTTCTAAATGTAGTATTATCTATGCTGTCCACGCCACCCTTAGCTGATGAAACCCCGTAGCTAAATCCAGTTGTGAGAAAACCGAGGCACCCACCAACTGATCGAATAAATCGTCTATCCTCGGCAATGGGTGTCTGTTGTTCTTTGTTAGCTTATTCAACTCTCTATAGCCATGCACAATCTAAGTGAACCATCAGCTTTTGTAGCAAAAACGACTGGAGCACCCCACTCCGAAATACTTCTTCTTATGAACCCCTTCTCAAGCAACTCTTTCGCTTGCTTACTGAGTTCTCTTCTCTCTCTCGGATCCATGTGGCGCACTGGTAATGCAACTGGATTCGCATTATCTACTAATTATATTCGAAAGTCTATCTCGCGCCTTGGGGGTAAACATCGAACTTCTTCGAAGACATCACTATATTCACGGACCACACGAACAGTTTCCAGATTATCATTGGATGCATCAAGGGATTCTAGGTAGCTAAGCATTACCGGACCTCTAGGGTCACAAGAAATATCGAGGGTCTTTCCACAACGAGTCAACAATCTAACTACCCTTCTTTCACTATCTAGGATGGCACCGTATCTAGCTTGCCAATCCATACCTAGAATCAAGCCGTAGCCCATGAAGCCAAGAACGAAGGCGTTGCATTCAAACCCAACGCCCAAGATAAACACTCTCAAATCCCGACAAATCATAGAAAGATGAGCCGACCCACCAATAGGATTTGAGACTACTATGGGATCCGTAACTAGACTAGTATTTAGGTGTAGTGTTTCAACGAACGAAGCAGATACAAAGGAGTGTGAAGCGCCAGAGTCAAACAAAGTACGAATAGGATGATCAAACAGAAAAACTAAACTTTCAACGGAAATATTTCTACCTCTCTCCTATCCGGGTGTCATGAGAGCATAAACCTGCCCTCTTGCCTGTCCTGGTGCCATGAGAGCCTGAATCTGCCCTCCAGAAGTGGACCCCGTCCTTTGGCCTTGGCCCTGTTTCCTTGGGCAGTCTTTAACTAGGTGTCCTGCCTCTGCACATTAGAAGCAGTCAGTCTTCTTCTTTTTCCTACAGCCTTTGCTCAGATGGCCTGGTGTCTCACAATTAAAGCACCTATTCTTTCCTTTGCTATTGTTATCCTAACCACCCTTCTTGTTTTGCTGTTGCGATTTCTTTTGATCCCCTTTCTTCTTCGGTGCCTTATTAGCATTAGCACCCTTCTCTTCTTCTTGCATAAGCGTCATGTCAATCAATCTCTCAAAGGTAGCCCCCATCGGAATGTGGGTCATAGCCAACCCATGTAGCGGCTCATTCAAGCCTTTAACGAACCTTAAAGCCGTCTTGTCAGGTGTGTTTACCAAGTCTAAGCCAAATCTCGCCAATTGATTAAACTTGTTGACGTACCCATTTACTGACAAATTTCCTTGCTTCAATGCTAAGAACCTTTCCATATATGAATTTTCTTCTGCTCGTGAGAGAAATTTCATCTCAAACCTACGCCTGAAATCCACCCATGTCTCTATTGGACGCTCTCCATTCGTGACCTCCCACCAAAACGAGGCTTCGTCCTTCATTAACCAAGCTGCCAATTGGACCTTCCTTCCATCTTCTACCTCGAAAATACCAAATAGATCTTCCACCTCCTTAAGCCAATTTCGAGCTTCAACAAACGTTTCTGATCTGTGAAAAGGTTTCCCGCACCTTGCCCGAAAATCCTTGCATATCTTTGCAAAAGTATCAACACGGGGAAGAGGAGAAGGAGGGGTGAGGAGAAGGAGAAGGAGCATTTGCTGGGCCTGCGACATTGGCCCTAGCTTCCAGATACCTTCTAAACCATCCTGGTATCGGTATCCCCTCGGGAATCTCGGGACTTCCAGACATGCTGAAAAGAAAATGAAGAGAATCAAAACGAAGAATTCGAAAGAAAGATATATGGCTCTTGGGGGTTATGTTTTTAAAACAAACTTTTCTCTTGAAAATACTTTCCTTAAAACATACTTTTGAAAGTATTCCTTTATAAATTTCTTTTGAAAAATAGTTTTTCAAAATTCATATCTGTTCTGGTAACCTTCAGCTTTGATACCACGTGTAACACCCTACGTCCGTTAATGTCACTCACAAATAGAATGCATTAAGTTTCATGGAGCATTATTAGTGTATAAAACAGAATATAACAAGACAGATACATATATTGGTACTTGAAAATTTTAAAACAAATTTTATTGTAGCGGAGAAATAGTTTGATTACATCAACTTCATAAACCAACAGTAAAACCAAGTACACATAACATCCATCTTAACAAATTGTTTCTGAGTACATAAAGTAAAAATCATAAACCCCAACACAAGTAGCCATAAGAGAGATGAGTTGAACTTTACTTTCAGTAATCCAAGCACTTCCAAAATAGAGAAAGAGATCCAAGATCAAGCTCCACTAGTACTAGTCCCACCTTGAGAACCTGAGGGGGGGGGGAGGAAGAAAAGAGGCGAAAACAACGAGGGTCAGACATAAAGTCTGGTGAGTATAATAACTTTAACAATATAATTATTAAAGTAACTAGGATAACGCATAAGCTGGAAAAACAAAGTATGACAGTGAAACAAGTGGACATAACAAAGCAATCAAGAGGAGTACCCTGGCGTTAATCTCATTCCTATTCACTATAGGATAATTACTAAACTGCACCAATACTAATTACACCGCACCATTACTAGACACCCTAAAAGTTGATTCCACCTAAAGAACATAACAATGATAATGGTAGTTTCGTGTACCCCTAGTTACCTTCATAGGTGTCGCCTGCCGCTATCTCCACTAGTTGTACCCACTACCCCTACGCGATCGGCTCCCCTAACTCGTAGATACCCGTGTTGGTCCCACAGTGGGGTGTATCACTCCCCAAAGTGGCAACCCGATACCACCAAAGATGCACGGCTTATATCTACACGATGCAACAACGTCTTACCTACCAGCCCGGGCCCACGCACGCACACGACCCCGTTGGACTTGCATTGCCACCGCTAACCCATTTTGACCTCTTACAATCAAACTCAGTAAGCGTGTCCCGTCCTCGACTTGGGTCGAGCTCACAAAGATACGAAATGGGTTACTGGTTTGAAAAGGGCCCCCATGCCTGACACAAGCTTTCCACCTATGCTTGGTCCCCACTAGAATTTCCCACTTAACCCCTTCTTATTCACGTTTTCTTACATGTTTTCAACTTGGTTAAGTGTTTCTAATCGTATTTCACAAGCAACCCAAGGCAACCCACTTAACCCCCATGCCCCACCACATGATTATCCGGTTAAGTGTTACTTAATTCATCAGGACTGTAACCTTGTAAAGACCTCCCACATTAGACTGACATTTGCGGTTGCTGGATTTGCCGGGCTGGTCCGGGCAGTCTTATACCGCAAAAGAGTCGAACCTCGTGTCTTTACAATCGTTACGCATTTAATTCTTGGCTTTGACCTCTCAAATTAGACTACCATTTGTGGTTGTTGGATTTGCCGGGCGGGTCCGGGCAGTCTTACACCGCAAATGAGTCTAACCTCTTGTCTTAGGCGGTTAATTATTACACATCTTTATTTAACCCCAAATTTGATTAATATCTCGATTCAAATTTGTCAATAAATTCCAAATTAATTTATGTCCATAATTATCACCTAAATTATGTCCATAAATACCAATTATGCCAATTAATGTCTCAACTTGATTATATGCCTTTTTAAGGCCATTTTATGATAATTCACAATTTTGTATATTTAGTGTTTTCCCATCGTCCCCACGCTATTCGTATGTCTAAATATGACATATGTTAGGCTCGCGAATAGTCTAACTTATAAAAAGCAACATCACAACTTGCATAACATATAAAACAGATCTAAGAATCATAACATAAGTTTACGTAGCCAAAACATGCATATATGGATATGGTTTTTCTATAACTTGCATATGAATTTCTAGCATATGATTCACATATTAAACTAGCATAGACAATGGGCATATATTTCATAACTATGTACTGTCATGGATCTAAATATAGATCTAAACATAAAGATGTGAACTTGCACATGGGTCTAAGCATAAAGGTGTAAACTTGCATATGGATCTAAACATAAAGGTGTGAACTTGCATATGGATCTAAACATAAGGGTTAATGTCACATAAACTAGCACACGTATATACATGATTCACATGTGTTTAATATCCCAAACTTGCATAAGATTCACATATGTCTTAATATCCCAAACTTGCATAAGATTCATATATGAACATATAGTCCAACATCAAAAACTTGCATATAATTCACATAAGAACATATCACAATTGTGCATATAATTCACATAAGAACATTCAACATCACATGACTCAAAATCACATACAGAATCCCGTTTATAACTTATCATTAATAAATTAATTATTATTTTGTGAAAGCTATTATACTCACAAACAAATGAATAGTCTTGTCTTTCTGGGTTCTGAATTCTGAAACTGAATTGCTCGCCTTTGATGTAGACTAATTGTTGTTTAGATTAGATTTGATTCTAGCTTTAGGGTTGAAAGAGACGGTGGCTACTCTAGGTTCTCCATTGATGGCATGGCGGCTCTAGGTATGAATTAGTATGATTTTAGGTTGAGATTTAGGTTGCTTATATAGAGTTTTAGTTAATTTAGAGCCGTTTGATTAACCTAGAATCAATCAAGACCATCCAGTCAAGATAGAATAATACCTCAACCCTAATGACTCAGCACTGAGTCAAAACGTCGTCATCTTTCATATCTTCCCCGGGGGGCAGATCGACCCCCAAGTAGACCTGTATAGGGGAGGTCGACACTAGGGTCGACCCCCAGGTCGACCTAGTCCCTAGGCGATTATTTTCCTGCCCAGCCCGCTTCCCTGTTTTGAATTCAAATTTTGAATTCCTGAACCTGAGCTGTTTTTCATTTAACTAAATTCTGAAACTTCGGAAGGCCATATCTTCTTCATACGAAGTTCAATTCACACAAACTCTGACTCTATCTCAAGCAGAATTCCGAGACGAACGCAATGGCCCCTTAATTCCCACGTCTGAATTTAAATATTCTTAAATTTGTTAACATTAATATTTTAAAATCACGGGGTGTTACAGGAACGCTCCTCCCTTCGGTCTCCTTCTGTATAACCAGTTTTCTTAGAGTAAGAATCTCCCTCCCATAGGTCGGATGAAGTGGACCCAATTAATATACTAGAGGTCTCCTTCTGTACTTTCCGGCTAAAGCAAGAGCCGTACTGACTGGAACAACAGAAAACGGTCAAGCAAGCAATTTGAATAGGGATTATGAGTGATTAATTGTTCTACTAAAGTCGAAGTCGTTTCATTAAGTCGAATTGAAAGGTAGGTTTTGTCAGTGATTAAATAGAAAGAGGGAGCAGGTCTGGACTACTCTTACTGTTGATTGGTCAAATTGAACTCGCCTGTCTATCATAGTATTAGGTTGTTCTCTCGAAGAGATAGAATCATTTGGACTAGCTTACAGGGTACTTCCTATTACTAGTGTTATTACAAGACCAGTTAAAGTAGGTCATTTTGGCCCTGTTTATTTGTCCAATTGAACTCCTAATCTAGCCTGGTGGTGGTTTCTTATTTCCTCCCGGTCTCCTTCTGTCTCTTTTCTTTCTCTTATTACGTTTGGATTGGTTGGTAGCTTTCAACCTTTTCGCAAGCATCTAATGGTCGGAATTCTTTATTTGGTCGAAGTTATTTATTCCTTCTCCTATCGGATGGTCTAATTCTTTTTCTTGGTTGGTTTTCTCGTTTAATAGTTTCTCTAGATGAGCGATTTTCTTACTTTGTTCTTCTATTTTGTGATCTTTATTTTTATTTCTTTTTTGCATGATCGTTTGAGTGACCCTGTTTTTAATATCAAAGTCACATACATCTTTCGATCTTGTGTCTATCCACTTTTCGCCTTCGTATACTATATCTCTTTTCTCTGTGGGTTTGATCTTCTTATCTATATTATAGTATTTTCGTAGAATCGAGAGGCTTTCCCAATTTCGATTGAAGTCATCATCTATGATTTGCATTTCGCTCAAGTCAGCATTTGCATATTGAGCCTCAAACCATTTCTCATCTAACACGTCATGTGCTCTCCCTTTGTGCTTTGTCAATTTATCACCTTTAGAATTGAAAAAGGAATAGCTCTTTGGTGCTAAGAATAAAGCTTGCTGATTAGATCTTACAGTTTCATTTTACCTAGGATGGTGGAGGAGACTTCTGAGTCTAGCAGTGGGATTCCTAGAACTACCGAGTCAGTATCGGTATAGTAGCAATCATCTTTGGAGATGTATTTGTACATATGGACAAGAGCGCAGGCAGTAATAGCCATGGAGATTTGCACAACAGATAAGCGGGGAAGATTCCAATCTTCATCGGAAACATCTGCTCGATTCGCTACATAGCTGACTATATAGTATTTCTCGCCAAGCTGATTTGCATACTGAACATTGCCTTTTTCTAATAGCTCGCCAAGCAATGGTACTTTTCGGACTGATACCAAATCTTCCATACACCGAATTCATCAATATTTTATAGATAAAAACCAATGCTTTATCACCCTTTTTCTTAGCCTCGACCCTTTTCTCGTAGGTTTCCGTGATAAAATGATCGAAAGGATTGATTTCTTTCTTAGTGAACAAGTAGCCGCATCAATATTTTATAGATAAAAACCAATGCTTTATCACCCTTTTTCTTATCCTTGACCCTTTTCTCGTAGGTTTCCATGATAAAACGATCGAAAGGTTTGATTTCTTTCTTAGTGAACAAGTAGCCGCGAAGTGGGATAATTTAATACTAGATTCTTTTGGCATGAATCAACTCCTCACTAAAGTAGACCCCTATGAATTGACCGGTTGGGAAGATTAATGTTTTATTCTTGGGATTCCTATATGGTAAGAAAGGATACTTTATAGTCGGAGGACACTCGACATATGCCTCGATAAAGCCAAATAGGTCATCAAGCTCTCTTCCTAATAAATCGCTATGCCATACAGGTTCCCCACCGGGCATTGGATAGGTTTTCAGAACATATGGGTAGAGTGAGTTGACGTCATAAAAGTATAAATTTTCTCCATAAGGCTTATAGACATCGGAATTACCACCGTAGTAACCACTTCGAATAAACATATTGCAGTTACGATTAGGGATATGGATAGGGAAAGTCGAAGGATCTTATTAACAGCTACGAAAAACCATCATGGCAACTGATGATAGCGTCAAGCAAGTTGTGATATCAACCTTATAATTCCTAAAATAAAGATCTTGAGCTTGGAACATTATACCGGCTAACAAGTAAATATCATGTTTCATATATGTCAACACCTCATCTCTCTTTTCCATCAAATTTGTGATATTAACCAATTTATTATCAAATGATCCTTTAGGGCCTAATGAAGGGCAGAAAGTAGATGCCAAAGACTCAAGGCTACCGGGTAGGAGAGTTACTGAATCTCGGAAACGTAAGATAACTCTCTCCCGTTGGTCGACTCTAGAGCGGCGTTCATAGACAACTATCTCGTAAAGCATATTATTTCGAAGGAGAGGAATTATTGTATATTTCTTATCCTTCTTTGCAAAATAACTTAATAAGAGCATACCATCGAATCCAGAAAAGTTATGGAAGTATACCACAGTGATTTTCTCTTCTGTTGCTTTCACTACTAAACAAGAAATAAAGTATTCCAACATGATATTACATCTATCCACGAAGTCAGAGTCCAGCGAGAGATCATCACAATAATAAACTTCTATAGAATCTTTTGAAGTAAGACGTTTCTCAGGTTGAACCACTAAGAAACCAATTGCAAAAGGGACTGGCAAACGAATATAATCGTTTTAGTCTCTTAGCATCTCGGGATACTGATCTTTTCAATATAATAATTAAGAATGTTGATGGTTTGTGTTCTATTTTGAATAATCTAGAATATAAAGCTTTACGGATTAATGAAACTATGTTGAATTTTATCCTTACAAATCTTCTTTGTTAGAAGAGACTGGTTTGCTTATGGATATACGAATAGCCCATGTGAAAATGAGCGATGCATATCCCGTATTAAGAAATCATTACTATAATAATATAGCAGCAAGGATAAAATATCACAATATATTCGAATTAGAATTGGAATTCTCTAAGCGTGTGCAGCAAGCTAGGTTTGAAGATTTCATTATAGATATTGCAAAAGCATACCGTGGCTATGAATTTTTTCGTCCCGCTTTCTTGGACTTCCGAGGTAGAATCTACCGTTCAGGTGTCTTACATTTTCATGAGCATGATATCGCAAAATCTTTGATTCTTTTTTCAAATCAAATGGAAAAAATACCTTTCTTTAAAGAGAAATTATTATATTGAAAAGATTAGTATCCCCAGATGCTAAAAGACTAAAACGATTATATTCGTTTGCCAGTCACTTTTGCAATTGGTTTCTTAGCGGTTCAACCTGAGAAAGGTCTTCCTTCCAATGATTCTATCAAAGTTTATTATTGTGATGATATCTTGCTGGACTCTTACTTCGTGGATAGAAGTAATGTCATGGTGGAATACTTTATTTCTCGTTTAGTAGTGAAAGAAAAAGAAGAGAAAATCACTAAGGTCTACTTCCATAACTTTTATAGATTCAATGGTAAGCTCTTATTAAGTTATTTTACAAAGAAGGATAAGAAACATACAATAATACCTCTCCATCGAAATAATCTGCTTTACGAGATAGTTGTCTGTGAACGACGCTCTAGAGTCGACCAATGGGAGAGAGTTGTCTTACGTTTTCGAGATTCATTAACACTCCTTCCCGGTAGCCTTGATTCTTTGGCATCTACTTTCTGCCCTTCATTAGGCCCTAAAGGATCATTTGATCGTAAATTGGTTAATATCGCAAATTTGATGGAAAAGAGAGATGAGGTGTTGACATATATGAAAGAGGATATTTACTTATTAGCCGGTATAATGTTCCATGCTCAAGATCTTTATTTTAGGAATTATAAGGTGGACATCATAACTTGCTTGACGCTATCATCACTTTCCATGATGGTAGGTTCTTCATAAGGAAGTGGCAAGAAGAAGGACAAACAAGAAGGGATCTACGTAGGGTTACTAAATAAAATAGGTAATCCTCTAGGAAATCGGTCCAAATAATCAGACCAGTGTCGAGATATCAGGGTCCTTTGAATTCGCAAGCACCTCTGGTACCACAAGAATAATTCCATTGATCAATCGGTTATGGCAATCGGCCCACGGGTTCCCGGTATATTAATTGGGGCAGGCTATTTCTTGATTCAGAGTGTCAGTTAGTTCTACCAGAGGCAGTCCGAATTTTATCTCTATAAGGTAGTGGCAAGAAGCGTCGCTATAATAAGAGGATAACTACATTTTCTTTTCGTATAATAGAAAGCAGAAGTGAATGAACATACTTCTTTAGTGGAAAGAGATCTATACTTTATATTACCTACCTTTATGACCAATTCGGTTCTATCCTATGCTTTAAGAGAAGCAAGAAAGCTGGTTTTGATCTGAACAATGGAGTTTAGAATCAAGATCTTATTTACTAGATTTGGCAGATTTAGGTGCAGCAGGCGCAACCCACTACAACTACAAGTAGGGTTGTAGTAGCTCGAGTCTTTGAAGTGAGACGAACACTCCCTATTCATCTTTTTGATGTGTGCCTAGGGAACACGCATCGATTCAGTGTGTCTAAGCTGATAATAGACCCGTAACTACGTAGTAATACTAGATAAATATCCCTATCTTCCCGAGAGGGAGCGTAGTTGTGCTCTCGAGAGAGAGAGCAGAGAATCGCACTCCTCTCTTTCTTATAGCTGGTCGAACTAATCATTTGATATATTTTCTATATCATTTGATTAGCAAGAAAAAATATATATAATAAAAGAAATATACTATACTTGTTATGGAAGAATTAGTGTTCCAGTTGGTTAACACTTTTAGTTCTATAAATCATTCCAATTCTGGTGTTCGTCGTAGAATGAATCGACGTAGTTATTATCGACATTTTCTTCAATGGAATTTTGATATAGCTGGTAGTAGATCTGTTGTAAATAGGGATACGTTTAACTCAAGTTGTTTATCTCAAACATCACTGCTTAGTTTGGCTGCTTTAAGTGATAATCAAAGAAATTCTAAGTATATTGAGTTGGCTTCTAATGTTCGAAGACGGGAGTTACCTATTCTTTCTACGTAAGGTATTTCATCACAGAATCATCCTTCTAGTGTGCATTCAGTCTTTCTTCCATCGCCTGGTCACTTGGTCTTACTATTAATTCTACTGCTAATCCAGTTATCATGTGTTTTGTTATTCAAATTCTCAGAGAGATGGTTTGAAGAGAAAGAGAGAACAACAATAAATCTTACTACCATATAGACATAAGATAAAGAACATAGAGAATATAGAGATAAGATAGAGAACAAATGGTGATTTATTGTTGTTCTCTCCCTAATTAATTGTCTACCTTATAGACATAAGATAGAGTCAAAATGGTCTTTTGAATGGTGAAATGACCATTTAGGTCAGGCAGGATGCTTCTCTACCTACAATTGGAGCATTAAGGGATGCTTCTAACATGAGCAATTGGATTATTTAGGGATGCTTCTCTACATGCTAATTAGTTAATTTGAGCATTAAAGGATGATTCGATACCAAATAATGAAGGCCAGCTCACTAAGCTTATTAAGCATAGAGGGAGCTACACATGAGTGAGTGTTTGGTTGTGGACAATCATTCAAATCTATTTATAAAAGGGATCTATTTTCCATCATAAAAGAATGGGGTTCCATATGAGGGATTGATCTTAATACCTAGGATAGGCACTTGACTTGTTTACTTGACTAGGTTTCCGGCCTCTCCTATTAATATGCCCTAGTAGAATCTTAGGGAAGCAGAGATCCCATATAGATAGGGGATTGCTTTAAGCAAACTTTGTTAAGTGAACTTTGAGGTAGAACTGGATGAGAATCAGAGGTGAGCGAAGTGAGCTTGAATCGGCTTAATCTCCAGTCATCTATTTTTATTCTATGGCTTAATAGGCATACCAAGGAATTGAGATTCCCCATATATTCATTGGCGACCTTAGGGAAGATTCTCCATATCGGTCATGTTCCTAAGAAACTGCTTCTCCAGCTGAGCATGAACACTAGCTCGGTCTAATGCTACTAAATACAGGCGGGAGGAACTATTCTTAGACAAATAACAAGGGAGGCACATAAACCGTCTTTTGATGAAACAATCCATTAATATACCGGGGCATTCTTATCATAAACCACTTTGCCCCGGTTGTATGTAAACCAGTCAATGATTCCTCGCATAATAGGTGTAGTAGGTTAGCCAGCCTGATCCATCTCAGATGCGCCAGTATCAAGATTTTACTGTCCTACGCATCTGCTCCTATATCACTCTAAACATAACTACCATTAATCTATTTCAGCCATCTCATTCATTCACATTATCCCAACTTAGGCAGCCTAATACGAGTGCTCTTTGAATGCGACTACGCATCCTTACGAACCAGAGTGGTTTTTATGGGTATGGCAGGACTTGAACCTGCGACCACTAGGTTAAAGGCCCAATTCTCTACCAACTGAGCTGTACACCCAATTCGACAAGTCAATAAACAATGTAGATTCGGGTTTTTTCTATGGGCTATGGGGTTCCTGTCTTTTCTGACTCTGAAGTTCTTTCTCGGCTTCATAGATGATCACGCTAGAATTAGATAGCTGGCTTCTATATGATGAAATGCAAAAGTGAAGTTAGTGCAATGTTTTAAGCCTTTTATTGCGGTATGCACTACGACTCTTCATTCTTAGATTTGAAAATCTATAAGAATTTTCCGCCCATGTCAAATAAAGTGAAATGGGGGATAGTTAATATCTAAGGCTTTATGGAAGTACTTCAAAGACCATGGAATTTCATGATTCGTCAATTAGACCTCATGTGCTCCTTCACACTACTGAGTTATAGAATTGAAAAATCGCCATCACTTGGAAGTTGCTCGAGGACTTCTACTGGGAATGAAACTTCCCTTTTAGTTAGGATCCCAAGTAAAGCATGATGCCTTAATTTAATGATAGCTTCTTATTTTAGTAAGAAGACGATGGCTCCTATTATTGGTGAGCGACCTCCTCTACACGTTATCTTTGGGCATTTTACTATCTTTCAAAGAATAGACTATTCAAACCCCCTAATTAATATATTGGTATTCAGATGCACGTGCTTTGTTCAAATTCGCTCCGCTCCTTAACAAGGCAAACTGAGCCCTACATCTCACCTTTTTCTTTTTTTTAAGTATATCGCCTCGTCTCAAGCTACCAGTGTTAATGATCCTTCTAAAAGCTGATTCCACCTTTCTTGACATGTCACGTTTTTCGAACATGTGCCTCCCTATGGTCGCCTTGGTATTAAGGGCTCGCAGGGTTAATTGAGATTCCCTATGATGGTAAGCCATATTATGTTCCCATGTCTCCCGAGAACTATGGAGGAGTTTCTCTGAGACAACATCAGAATACTCCAATTTCATTGAGTCAACAAGATCCGGGTGACCAGAGTGATCAGCAGCTTTATCAGCTTAAGGGGCAGTTTCGAAGGTTTGTGAAGACATATTCTTGTCAGTTAGTTTTCAGAGCGGAGCCAACTAAAATTAATATACTGGTTATCCAAAGAAGATCGCCTCTCTCTACTTCAAACCAAGACTCTTCTTCGGACTTAGGTTCTCTAGCTTCCATTCTTTACGACAGAAAAGGTAAGGGATCCACCACCCTCGTTTTCCTATTCAGGAGTCTGTATAAACTAAGTCTCTATCTGCTTCCCACGAGTCTTTTTTTTTTAATTGAATCCAAATTGTTTAACCTGAAACCTTTTTCGGTATGCACCACCTCAACCCTGCTCTATTGGCAGCTCTATGCAATAAGAGCCTAAGATACTGGGGCACTAGAATGGTTTGTTACTTGGGATTGACTCACTCTTCCTCTAGGGAAAGAGTTGGCTACAAGTGGGTCTATAAAGTCAACAGCTGACGGAGCAGTTGAGAGGTTGAAGGCTAGATTGGTGGCCAAAGGATATACACAAGAGTATGGAGTCGAACCCCAATAACTCAATCGAACTAGATACCAACTAATATCCACCCTCCTTCTCAAGACAATTAGAAACCGTACTCTAGCATTACCTATTTCCCTAAGATGACTCTATCATTACGTTAAGTTACTCCTGCACGTTACACACCTTATTTTTGTGATTATGTGACAAGTCTATCTTTGAAACCATTACCATTAGCTAAAAGACAAGGATAAAGGTAGGGTTAACTAAACTGGCTCGGTTCTGTTCTGAGAGTACTCTGACTCCGACTCCGTCAAAGAGGATCGCTAACCCAACTCCCAGAATTACTTTCTCTCTGACTAAGCTACTTCGCATCTCAAGTACCATTTTCGAACTACATGGCTAACGGAACTAGTAACCATTGACTTCTTCTTCTCTTTTGTTTCACTTTAACAAGGAACAAAAACTCTCTTTCCTTATTAGACAGAACCTTCTGAAAGCAAGGAGACCGATCCAGTATACTTAGAGGGAGGAACAATCCATTCTATTGCAAGGAGATGTGCGTAGCGAGCTAAACTGTTTTGATTCTTTTTATCATTCTAATATATATCATCCACTACTTAATTTAAGAAATGTTATGTGCTTCAGTATATTAATTGGGGAGTGACTGCTACGCATAAGATAGTCCATTCTATTCCAACCTTCCGGACAGGAGAAAAGGAGACTTTCTCTCAGTCCTTCAGTACAGGACACATACGCTTAGGAAAGAAAGCTCCGGCTTTTATGTGTTTAGCTCGCTACGCACCTGAGAAAGTGTTTAGCAGTTGGCTTTGGGACTCCCCAAGCTTATACTTCTCTCTTATGAGTTTGAGTTCTGTTGGTTTAGTTTAGCTCTTGTATTGTTAACAGTCCCCAAGCTTACTATTTGGGTTTTCCCTAGGCCCGGCTTCTTTTTGCTCTACTTTGCTACCAGCATAGGCGACCTCCTCATGAGGTCCAGTACGACCTCCGAGCTCTGTAAGTGGTCCCGTCTACGACCATTAGGTAACCAAGGCGAGCGAACCACTACTTAAGAACCAGTTTAAACAATCACTTATTCGTTCCAGTCTGAGATACGTGCTATTATAGGTCTATGTGTTATACCCTATCATTATTGAGAGACTGGAAGTCTATTACAAGTCGATCTCTATACTCTTGCTGGTCTCCTATTAGAGATCTCTGTCTTCGCTGTGCTCTCATTCACTCAGGTATACTTCGAAAGACTGACGAACTAGGCTCTATCTGAAAGTCCATTATATGGACGTAACCTTCGGGTTCATTGGTAGACGGTTTAATTGCTCGGTTCAGTATTCAGTATGTTTGGGTGAGTGAGTGACATATGCTTAAGACATTCCAGTTATAAGGATATATAAACAAGTATACTAAACTTTAGGAATGATGCGTTTTTTTTTCAAGAATCTCGATCTCTCCAATCAATTTAGTATCAGTTTCGGAATAATCCCGGGCATCGATCTCCTAATAGAGAGAATGAATCTCGAAACAAGTCTCCCAAGAGCACTTATAGGACAGGGAGAAAGACTAGACATATTAAAATGGGACTTTGCTATAGGTTAGTGAGTCAGAGACGATTACGACCAACAAGACTATAGTTGCTAGTTGGATTCATGAAAGACTTTTATACTGCAGAACATATGCTAGGCCTGCTTTATATCTATAAGTATTATTACTCATAGTCTCCCATAAGTTCAGGTACGCTTGGTATGAAACATATTCCTTAGGCCCTTACCTTAGTCAAAACGAAGGTGCTTGCGAAGCAACTAAAACTATAATTGTAACTGGATACCACGCTTCACTAGCCTCACTGGCTTCCACAGACTCAGTGGTTTAATGTACTACTGGAAATAAGATATTCTAGAATGGAATATGCTAATATAGGATTAATATACCATCGATAAGGAAGGACTTCAATTCAACAACTAATTACATAGATGTTCTAAAGTTTTGTTTGGCTTGAATTTGATAATCAAATAATCTATTTTCTATTTCTTCCCCTGGGAATTACAAACTAGTATACCTAAATCTGTCATGTGTTAAACATAGATGAGAGAAAGTTTTCTTTGAAAGGGTTACGAAAATGCCTAATTTAAGGTTGATTTCAAAATGGCGTATTATAGTCAATTAATGAAAATGAGTGCAAATTTGACATGAAGCTCAAAGTTTCATCCAGCATGGCCTAGCATTTGCGTGATTCCCCTAAGGATACCCTTGGAGTATACTGGAAGCCCTGACGAGAGCAGTCGACAACTTGAAGCCAGCATAGTGCAAAAGTGACTGAAAAGGTGGAATTTCTTCAATATCAAGTTACCTTTCCACTATACTGAATTTAGGCATGTTCACTCTGGACAAGGTAGCGTAGATGTAGCATCTACCCCGGGGAGACGCAAGAACGGAGAAGCCACATCTACGCCGGGAACGAGCAACAAGGTAGCAGTGCTCGACGGTCTCTGGACAAGGTAGCGTAGCCGCAACAACAACGGGAGCAAGGCAAGCATAACTAACAGAAGGTAGCATAACTCGATGCAGGAAGAAGTCGACGCAGCAAGCAGGTCCACCCCTTAAAGCATTCCTTCTGTCCCAATCTGTTCAATCTGGATAAGGGCTGCTACATCTACGCCGAACAATAGGTGCTTGCGAAATAAGAAAGAGATTATTAACCCACATTAGACTACTAAGCCCTCTTGAATTAGTTTTACGAT
Source organism: Allium sativum (assembly GCA_030737875.1). Lineage (NCBI taxonomy): Eukaryota > Viridiplantae > Streptophyta > Magnoliopsida > Asparagales > Amaryllidaceae > Allium > Allium sativum. Next base: position 173,932,017 of record CM060913.1, on the reverse strand, counting down.
AGAAGCCATACACCCGGGGACAAATCTTTCACTCACTGAGTTGTGAAAACCTGTGACTATATCGTCCTGAAGATGGGTGCGACAGGAAGAAGTTGCATTTAGAAGTGTTGCTGACTTTACATTTAGGTTCGGCATTAAAAAGCTTGCATTGTCTTTTCGCACTTAGGGAACCCCGAATCAATGGGGGAGGGTAGATTAATAGTTGGTAATGATTCTACTACGGTGTCGAAAATTCGCAAGCTTGTCCTAAGTAAAAGTTGTTGTTCATTGGATTCCGGAGGAATGACTTCATTAGGATTGGAGAATTTCTGCAGTTCTTCCTGAACAGACTTTATTCTCCCGTTGAGAGTTTCTTTGAAAGTCTTACCTAAACTCTTCCGACTGAATATGATAAAGTCTAAAGAACAATGAGCTACTATCATTTCTTCATTATAGATTGAGATCTTCTTCGGACTTGATGCACAAATGGATGGAATCGCAGCAAATAGCATCTTCTATCCTGCATATTCGTTGAACTCAATCTTACTGTGTTCTTATATTTATCTATCTTCTTTGCTAGGGAATGGGAAATTCAGTTGTGTAGGACAGGATGCGCCAGTATATTAATTGGCGGCGACCATTTGTATGTTACACGAGGAACTTCGTATTTTGTAACTCTCCTTTTGTTCTCTTTAACCTTAAATACGATTTTTAGATTCGACAGCAATAGTACCTCGGACTCGAAAAGTTATAACGAAAATGGCTGATCCAATACCGGATTCCAAAGCTGCCATGGTTGGAACTAATGAAGCAAATGATTGACCCATCATATCATCCAAAGAAACGAAAAAAAACAAAAAGTTCGAATTGACAAATGTGGACGTTTGATACAACAATAAATCTTACTACAATATAGACATAAGATAGAGAACAAGGAGATATGATAGAGAACAAATGGTGATTCATTGTTGTGCTCTCCCCTAATAAATTGACTACCTTATAGACATAAGATAGAGTCAAAATGGTCTTTTCAATGGTGAAATTACCATTTAGGTCAGTTGAAAAATCCATAGTAAACTTCGGCCCAGTCAGTAGATTCTTGTCGGTAGGGCCCTTGTTTACTGACCTTCCTTCATGTGGTACCTTGAAGTTATTGCTCGCCAATAGAGCTTAAGCTTCCCTTCATGTGTCTTCCTTACGAAGGGGTGTTCTTATTCATAGCTAAGAATCTGACTATGTATATCATGAAAAGAATTCGGAAAGAATTCGGTTCTTTTGGTTGATCTAATAATATAAATGAAAAGAATTCGGAAAGATTGCAGAAGGAGCAGGATAATCTGTTATTTACGCATGAGAATCTGACTCTGTATATCATGAAAAGCTATAAATCAATGAAAGACTCAATATATTCTTCTCCTCTGAATTGTCATATAGAATTATTATAACCAAGGTTTCAAAAGGTTTATACACTCTTTCACCTCTTGTATTTCATCCTATACCAAAAGAGGGTGTGGACCCTAAGTCTATTCCTTTTTGTCGTAACTTATTATTTATGAGTACTTCATCTCATTATTACCATATAAAACCTACATTATCAGATGAACTAGTTCTTACTTCTCTTGGTTATATTATGTATCATAGATTTGAATCTTTTTGTTTAAGTCCATATTATAGGTCACTACTTCTTCCCATCGATGATCATTATTCAGCTGTATGTCAAAAATCTAGTAAATATCATTATCTATTAGACCTTTCTAGAACATCAGAAACAATTAACCGTGATGCTATCTTATTATTTTTAGCACATTTTAGTGAAGATGATTATATATTAGAATTAATCAAAGATTATATGTTTAACGATGATGGTAAATCATTATTTGTAGGTATACCTTTAATAGGATTTTTTAGTGATATTCTAATGAATATTTTCTATCAAATATGTGATATAACGTTCAAAAAAGCATTTCCATCTGTTTACCATACTAGGTATATGCATGAGGTTATTATATCATCGAATGACGTTATCAGCATTTCAGAAATCAATCAAAAAGTGTTCAATTAATCAACAGAGAAGAATGAGGTGATCAACAAAGATATACAATATCCTACACTCTCATTCTCTGGGTCTCTAAATGAAATCATATCAGTAACAAAATGTTATGGTGGGGAACTCAATAGAAACATGGATGGTAAGTTAATATTTAATAAATCCAGTTGGTAAGTTAATATTTAATAAATCCAGTTGGTAAGTTAATATTTAATAAATCCAGTTCATTAGATGATTCAATCATGATCTTTAAAAACCTAGGGAATGATTCTAAGCAATAAACATAAGGGACCTTGCAAATCAAATCAATAGGATCGGTCAAACTCATCCCTTTGGTCGGCTTGGTACGCGACCCCAATTTGAATATATACAGATCCTTCCTACTTTAATCAGCTATCGCTACGCACCTCCGGGAAATGATATCAACTCAACAGAAACTGCTACTGACGGAAATGCCCTTATCGGTGATCTGGTTATAGAGCCTAAGACAAATCAGATCAGTCTGGTATTACGAGCGAAGCTTAACCCGGGTATGGTTTTATATGTGCATAGACCCCAATTGTAATGTAGATTCTACCACGGAATCTACCGTTCATGTGTCGTACATTTTCACGAGCGTGATATCACAAAATCTTTGATTCTTTTTTCAAATCAAATGGAAAAAAATACCTTTCTTTAAAGAGAGAAATTTTTACTACTCTACAGCAGCACCATTTAAGTATAAAAAACATTACAATTATGACTCTGCTTATAAATGGTTTCAAGATAATGTTTTGAGATACATTTTCTGAAATGATAGCAATCTTATTGCGTTATCAAAGAAAGCGAGTGATCCTTTTCAGATCTTATCGAAGGTTCTTATCTATAAGGATATTGATTTATTGATCCGCTATTCTACAGTACCTTTCAACCAAGACGCCTCTGCCTCTGCTTATCAAATAATGAGTTACTTTCTGCTTAACCTGGGTATGGCTCAGTTAACCAATCTTATACCTAATGTAAATAAAGAGACAAATGAAGTTTTTATCCAAGATATTTATTTGTGGCTTCCTAAAGAGCTGTGTGACTGCTTGAGAAAAGACATACCAGACCTTTTCCCTCTGATAGAAGAAAGGTTTAATCGTATGCTGGTGAAAAGCCTCTCTATGCCAACGATCTATGGTAAGACCGTGGTGTTTGTGACGGATGATATCTGCTCTTCTTTTGGTGATATACTTAATTTTAAGGATTGCAATTTATTTGCTTTATCCTGCTGGAAGTATTTTAAAGAGAGGTTTCCTGATATCATCTCATTAATGAAAATGATTAATAATATTGGTTTTATATGTGCATATACAGGAAAACCTGTGATCTATGAAACATAGTACATCAGGACTGTGCAAGATTATATGAAATACGATAGTGAGAGCCACACGGTTAAAGTTTACAAAAAAGAAAGCACTACTAAGAAAGAAAGCAGTCCCAAAGGTAAAGATAGGAAGAGACCTGATGTACGTAAGGTGACTTTTCAATTTCCTATAAAAAATAGAGATCTTCGTAAGACAGGTATTTCTACCTGCGTGAATATTATTCATCCGAAGGATGCTTATATTGCTATGAAACTTCACTCTAAATTCTTCCATAATAGTAAGCTCCCTATATACACAATACACGACAATTTCATAACACCTCTGATTGACCCCTCTCAGTTTGCTAAATTATACAATGATGTTTTTATTAATGAGTTACCTCATCCACTAATATTGGTCAATCAGTTTATATTAATTAATATGAGTGCTAACTTAAATTAGTTGGATAAACCTATTAACAATCTTAAAGAGTTGATAATAAATCAAGTAAACAAAAACCATAAGAAAGTCAAAACAATAGAAAAGAAGGTTGATGAAACCGTGAAACTATATTATGATTATGTTCAAATAGTGAATCAATCAAATCAATATGACGAGTTTAGAAAGTTATTGTCTTTGGGGTATTTTAGCTTACATTATTAATCCTTATAAGGAGTTTAGAAAGTTATTGCCTTTGGGGGTATTTTAGCTTACATTATTAATCCTTGTCAATGAATGATTGGGTTCGAGGACCTGTTGGTCAAAGGATTCCGGGGCGTAGCAAAGCCAACCGAGCCGAGGGGATGTTAACCTAACAGAAGGGGTACCATGAGGAAGATTTAGTTGACAGAACTGGAATAAGTTCTAGGTATGATCCTCACGAATGGCTTACCCGGACATTGTTAATGCAGGAGCTGTTCTAGAAGTCTAAGGCATCCCATAACTCAATCGGGTACTGATCTGGACTCCATAGAATAGGTAAAATAAGTCATTCTTATACGTACCAGAATAAATAGTGAGCATAGTGGATCGTAATAACCTAACCAACTAGCCCTATCAGACTTTCCCAAAACGCCTCGCTCGTAATACCAGACTGATCTGATTTGTCTTAAGGTCTATGCCCAGATCACCGATAGTGGCATTTCCATCAGCAACAGTTTCTGTTGAGTCAATCTCATTTCCCTGAGGTGCGTAGCGAAAGCTGACTAGAGTAGGGAGGATCTGTATATATTCAAATTGGGGGCGTGTACCAAGCCGATCAAAGGGAAGAGTTTGACAGATCCTATTGATTTGATTTGCCCAGTCCCTTATATTTATTGCTTACGAATCATTCCCTACGATTTTAAAGATCATGATTGAATCATCTAATGAACTAGATTTATTAAATACTAACTTACCAACCGGATTTATAAAATATTAACTTACCATCCATATTTCTATTGGGTTTTCCACCATAACATTTTGTTACTGATATGATTTCATTCAGAGATCCAGAAAATGAGAGTGTAGGGTATTGTATATCTTAGTTGATCACCTCTCTCTTTTCTGTTGATTGATTGAACACTTTTTGATTGATTTCCGAAATGTTGATAACGTCATTCGATGATATAATAACCTCATGCATATACCTAGTATAGTGAACAGATGGAAATGCTCTTTCGAACGTTATATCACATATTTGATAGAAAATATTCATTAGAATATCACTAAAGAATCCTATTAAAGGTATACTTACAAATAATGATTTACCTTCATCGTTAAATATATAATCTTTGATTAATTCTAATATATAATCATCTTCAATAAAATGTGCTAAAAATAATTAGATAGCATCACAGTTAATTGTTTCTGATGTTTTAAAAAGGTCAAATCGATAATGATATTTACTCGATTTTTGACATATGGCTGAATAATGATCATCGATGGGAAGGAGTGACTTGTAATATGGACTAAAACAAAAAGATTCAAATCTATGATACGTAATATAACCAAGAGAAGTAAGAACTAGTTCATCTGATAATGTAGGTTTTATATGGTAATAATGAGATGAAGTACTCACAAATAATAAGTTACGACGAAAAGGAATAGACTAGAGAGAAAAGTGTGTGTGTGTGTACACACACACACATTTCTCTCCATTAATTTATGAAACTAGGCAAGTGGATTCTTCTTCCTGTAGGTATGGGGCTGCCCTTTGAAGGGCGAAGCGACTAACTAATACTTCTAGAATGACTAATACTTCCAGAGAGATTGTACCAACCTCTTCCCTAGAATTGCATCTTCCCCGTACTTTCGTCGAGAGATAAGAGCTAGAAGGCAGTTATACTTATTGATAGTTAGGCCTGGTAGCAACCAAGTATGTGAACCATAATGAAATAGAACACACTCTTTGCGCCCAACCCAGCACGAGCAACAGCACCATTTAATCTTACCACCATATAGACATAAGATAGAGAACATAGAGAACAAATGGTGATTTATTGTTGTTATCCCCCCTAATAAATTGACTACCTTATAGACATAAGATAGAGTCAAAATGGTCGTTTGAATGGTGAAATGACCACTTAGGTCAGGTGAAAAATCCATAATAAACTTCGGCCCAACTGGTAGATTCTAGTAGCTAGGGTCCTTGTTTGCTGGCCTTCCTTCATGTGGTACATTGAAGTTATTGCTCGCCAATAGAGCTGGAGCTTCCCTTCATGTGTCTTCCTTATGAAGGGGTGTTCTTATTCATAGGTAGAACACATGGTATGGCCCACCCTCTCCCATTCGCTAGGGGACAAAAATTTGGAGGCTGATAGCTAATTCAAAATTTTGGAGGCTGATAGCTAATTCAAAATTAGGAGGTTGATAGCTAATTCCAATTGCCCTCTTCAACTACAAGTAGCGCTGTAGCAACTCGAGTCTTTGAAGTGAGATGAACCCTCCCTATCCAACTTCCGGATGTGTTCCTAGGGAATATGCATTGATTCAGTGGGGCTAAGCTGATAATAGACCCGTAACTACGTAGTAATACTAGATAAATATCCCTATCTTCCCTAGAGGGAGCGTAGTTATGCTCGAGAGAGAGAGAGAGAGAGAGCAGAGAATCGCACTCCTCTCTTTCTTATAGTTGGTCGAACTAATCATTTAATATATTTTCTATATCAATTTATTAGCAAGAATAAATATATATAATAAAAGAAATATACTATACTTGTTATGAAAGAATTAGTGCTGCAGTTTGTTAACTCTTTTAGTTCTATAAATCATTCCAATTCTGGTGTTCGTCGTCGTAGAATGAATCGGCGTAGTTATTATCAACATTTTCTTCAATGGAATTTTGATATAGGTGGTAGTTGATCTGTTGTAAATAGGGATGTGGTTAACTCAAGTTATTTATCTCAAGCATCACTGCTTAGTTTGGCTGCTTTAAGTGGTAATCAAAAAAATTCTAAGTATATTGCGTTGGCTTCTAATGTTCTAAGATAGGAGTTACCTATTCTTTCTACGCAAGGTATTTCATCACAGAATCATCCTTCTAGTGTGCATTCAGTCCTTTCTTCCATCGCCCGCTCACTTGGTCTTACTACTAATTCTACTTGTAACGACCCGTGTTTTTGGCACTCGAACATGTAATTTAATTTATTTAATTTAAATATTATATTTGGAATATCGATGCAATTAATATCTAATTCGCTATTTAAAACAAAGTTCGACGTTATATATTTACAAAATTAAATAGAGCTTGAAATATAGCGCAGAAGTTTGAAAATTCGAGTTTGAACTTCAACTGGACATACAGAGTCCGATATAAGTCGGATTTCTGTGAAATAAGAAACGCTGGGAGCGTGTTGACGATAGCTTTCATATAAAAGAGAAAAATCCAGATTCCGTGTTATTGGTTGCGAGTTATGGCTAAAACAAATTTTGGAAAAAAACGCTATGGAAGTCGTATCGACCCGTAAAACGGCCGTTTTGCAAACGGACTCAGATTTCGACGAAACCAGTTTCATTAGAACCGTATCGTTAAATTATTGTACGGTGGTGAGTGGCGTGGAAAACCGATGTCGTATGTGGTCACGGTAGCCATAAATGCCCGTTCAATTTCTATAACGCGTAATTAAATAATAAAAAGGGACATTCGAGTGTAACTAGAGCAGACGATCGAATTAGGCCGCGAAACCAGTTCCGTTGAGTTCGTAGCGTCGATTATAGTCAGGGTAGGTATATAGTTTGTTATTTTTAGAGATTGGGAAATTTGGTGCTCGGAAGGGCAGTGCGGTACGCGTTAAAAATGGCCTACCGGGGCAACCGTCTCAGAATGCGACGAAATTAGTGTCGTTGGGTTCGTATCAAAAAGTTATTATCAGACTTCGCAGTTTCGAGTTGATTTGATTTATCTGGTGATCATGGAAAAATTAAACGCGTGTTCATTTCTGGTTTTATAAAGGAAAAAATTTCATACGACCTTGGATTTTGACGAAACCTGTCCCATTGGGTCCGGAATACGTTTTTACATCAAGAATAGCCTTTTCATCAGTAAACAGAAATCGTTTGTGGTGATTTTTATCAACTACTTTACCGCGAAGTTTCGTTGAATATTAATATATTATATATCCCTTACTATATATATACACCGTTCATTTGCTCCTTACCCTAGACTTTGTGTCCCTGGTCAAATTGTTTTTGCGCCGCCACTTCTAAATGAACGAACCACATCTTCCAATCTCCTCCCACTAAAATCACGAAATCCCCTCACTAAATCTAGGAGTTTCCAATGTGAAAACCCATCGGCTTGGCGAGTTCTACCCTTTTAATGGTGGCGACGGGTTATAATTAACCCGGGTGGCCGGAGTTGTATCTCGAAGATGGCTCAGATATGGAGTTCGCCGGGGTGAACGGTGGCCCTTGGAGGATCAAAACTGCCGGCGAGGGCGGAGCAAGCTGGGGCGCTCGTTTTGGCAACACTAGATGGTGCTCCGATGAACTGTACAGGCCGGACGGTGAGAGGACCGAGGGGCAGCATTTGGGTTCGTTGAAGCTGGAACAATTTGAACGTGAGAATGATCAGCCTGTGATGTTTTAAAGTCGTCGACCACATTTACTTAAACTATAATAAAATTTTATTAAGTATTGGTTAGGGATATTCAGTATAATTAAAATAGGGTATTAACGTTAGAACGTGAATTTTGGTTAACAGGAAAATGGACGGTTGTTCAGCATGAAGAAGGACGTGGAGCAGGGAGTAAAAGGGGATCGACCTGTAAAACCCAAAAGATGTGTAATTATCAGGCCTTATATTTCTCCTAGAACGCTAATAATAGGAGTAATTAACTAATTTGTGAATTTATATAACCTAGGTGTTTGAAGCAGATGAGGATATCAGAGCAAAAAGGGTGTGAAAACGAGAACACGTGAAGAGCAGTTTTGGGAAGAAACTGTTTAACAAAGGGATCGACCGCCTGTCCTAAGTATAATAACGTAATTTGTTTATATTAACTAAAGATTTAGAGTTAATTAAATTATTAATTTATATAACTTCGAATGTTAACCATAGTCTAATTTGTTACCAGGTGACCCCTTTCGAGAACAAGAACAAACAAGGGAGATCGGTCTGAACGTTCACTGAAAAGTAAACTGATGGACCGTGTTTCACATAAGTAATTAACCAAAAACTACACCATCATTAAAGAATTAATTATAATTAATTAATCATATACTTATATCATTTATAATCCATGTCTATGCTATCAGAATTGAATCAACATGAGCCGTTGGAACTGTACTGTTGAACACAATACTCTAGGACTACTCTGGACAAAGCAGGAACAGACTGGGATTTTTAGTTAAATTAAACATCTGTTTAATTTGATTAAAACCAACCGTTCAAACAACGTTATCAACTCAAGGTGAGTTAAACTCACTCAGTTTTCCCATTTATATTTTATATAAATTGGGTTTTTATTTTGTGTGCTCTGTTTGCTGATATTTGACTGTTTGCAAATCATTTACCCATTCGTTGATTTGACCAATGGAATTAAACCGTCGTTTAATTTCAGTGAAATTCCAAATCGTTATTTTTAACGGTTGGTTCCAATAAAGGTAACTCACCTTGGTTGGTCACGTTTATTTATAAACGTGTTTTAAATGGTTGAACCATTTGAATTGCTTGTGGTTGATGTTAAATGGTCGTTATTCGGTTTATCAGTTAAACAAAACTGAATAGCCTGATTTGAGAAAACCATTTGAATACAGGGAAGAACAGGTTGGAGGGATCCAACCGGATTCCTCAAATATATTGTTTGTTTCCATATTATCACATATGAATTGTCCTATTTGGGGTGATTGATTTGATTGTTGATTTTTGACTGAACATTCAACCTGTGTTGTGTTTAAACCAATGGGTGATATTGGTTGGGTATTTGGCAGCGTATGGCCTATAAAATCAATCGTGTTATAAATATTGATTCACCGTCAAGTGAATCAATAAAGATAAAGTTATAAAATTTACTTTATAACTGGAGTTAGATTTTTAATATATTATTTTGAATAAAGGTTTATAAAAGAAAAATAAATAAATATTTTATTTATTTAAGACTTCGATTTGTTCTGATGTTAATCAGATTTACAAGTATGAGCATAAGAAATGAGATGAATGGTTAAACTTTGATAATTTTTTTGTAAAGAAACAATTAATGGAATTTATATAAATTAATTATATTTTAATTAATTTAAAGTGAGGATTCATTGGAATTGGTTAATGGGATAGTCGAATATTGAGTTAATTAAATCAACCAGTTTGAATTGAAATTGATGATCAAATTAATGTATTTCGATTAAGATAGTTAAATGAATATTGTTGAAATTTAAATAAGGTTTAAGAGGGATTTACGATTTAATTTAGTTAATAAAGAAATTAACTAACGAAGTAGTTAATGATTGAAGGAAATTATTATTTTAATAATTTAGGAAATTTCTTTTGAATGGGAATTCGTTTAAAAAGGAATCGAAGTGGGAACGAAATCTAGTTAAATAGTGAGGGAAGTTCATTAACAAGTTTTATATTCGAAGACCAAGTTGGTATAACAAAGTATAAAAGGAATTTTCAAGTGAATAAAATAGTTTGAAATAAAGGTTATTTAATTATATGGATTAAGTGGAAGGAGATTACGATAAAAAGGTTTTGTAATAACCCAAGATTATCTGAATGGGATTTGAAGTGTAAGAACGTTAATATTAAATTAACATTACTTAAAAATGAGATCAATTAAAAAGGGAAATTTGAAATAAGATTTCCAAAGTGAGGAATGGTTGAATATGGTTTGAATGGAGATTGGTAATAGTGAATTTGGTAAAAGATTGGGTCATAGGGTTATATAACCAAATACGATTTATAATGGAATCTGTTTTGAGAATGGAGCGGAATATTGGTTTGATTACAACTTGTATTTATCTGAGGATATGAACGTTGTTGATCAAGGTCTGAGAGGTAATTAAAATACCCCAACTTGAACAACATCAGGATTTTCTGAAGATGATATTAGTTGGTAATCGTAAAGGAGTTAGTGATAATTTATTATTTCCATTAGTGAAATAATAAGTCGAATGGATTTTCCCGAGTTTTAAATAATAAAGAATGATGTAATAAGTGTTTTTGAAAGGAGAATTAAAATACGAATTATATATGGTTATAAGTCATTAATCTAAGTATTATAACGTAATGGTTCTGAAGACATTAGTATATAAGAATATAGTCATCCAAGCTAGAGTTAGTCAAACATAGTATTCAGAATGAGTTGCCATTTCGTACGACTGCTAGCGTAATTTGCAGGGCTACAGATAGCCTACGGCGGTCGGATGTTTCCTGAGGGAATCAGGCGTAACCATTGTGATCGCTGCGATCTAGAGTCAAGCGAATGGATTTAAGTCGAGTATTAGTTAATCAATTAGAGTTAATCAATTAGAGTTAAATCGAATTAGAGTTATTCAAATATCGTATTTTCAATATTAAAGAGTTAGAAGTTTTATTTAACAGAAGTGAACTAGTTTGATTTAAAATTTAAAGGCCAAGTGATGCTAAATACCGAACCAGTGAACTCATTGGAGTGTCATGATTGAAACACTGTATATTTTGATAGTTAAAACATCGACTATCAAACCCGCCCAATACGATTGTTGGTATGGAAAGACCGGGATCGAATTTATATTCGAAAACCCTTCCGACCAACAAATATGTGAAGATCTCAGAAGATGATCGAGATGGAGCATTGAAGACCGTGGTTTTCATAAACGGAAGAACCACTAATATTCTCTGCCTGGCAAGTGGAGATAAGCTGTGATTCTATCGTGGTTGGAATCTACGGGTTGCAAGGACTACTCGCTACTGATCCATGGGGTGATTCCTATATTGGATGCAGTAGGAGAGTACCTTCGGTTCATCCTGTTCCTGGATGACCTGTATGGACGGATGTCTGACAGAGTATTTCCAAAGGATCACGTACGTTGATTTCTTTAAACGTGCTATAGTGTTGGCGGAGAATCGCCGTTCTCTTAGCTTAACTGCTAGAGTATTTTTGTGGACATCAATTAGTGATATCTGACGGATCTGACGATGTGGCATTCAAAGTGAATGGTGATCAGATGTTCAAGAATAAACTCTGACCTCAAGCCTCATCAACCGGGAAATGACAAAAATCGGGCAGGCAGCATGGCTATGTGGGTCGCTCCCATTAGGGTGTATAATCACCTATCTAGAGGAAATCCTATTTGTTTCTTAAATCTATGTTTCGATGCTGTCCCTTTTCGGGAGACGGTTGCTGATCCCAACCGTCGGTGATATACATTCGATACACTCAAGCGAAATGAGTGGTCGGTCATGTGTGGGCCGGGTTGCAAGACGTTCTTGTTGAACCCAGTGTATTCATCTCAAGAGATACACTATCGGCAGGTGGTCCCGTACCTGGTCATAGTTGGAATCCAATCTTCAATAAGCGCCCGCGGTTTTGATTGTATATTGTATATGTGGAGCGTGAGATGCAAGCATTCCACTAGATTTCTATTTACTTGTGTTTAGACATTATTATAATATCAGACAAGATATTGGTTTCAAACTGTTTTGGGTTATCGTAAGGTAAAAACCGTCCGTATTTATGTGTGGATTTGGTCTTACGATTATCCTTTTCTTTGAAAAGATTTTTGAACTTTAAAATCATGATTGGATGATTTACCCGTAATACTGTGCGAATTTATCTCACTCTGGTTCACCAGACTGACCCGGTGTTTGTAAATGCTCGGATTAGCCAGAGGTGTACAGGTTCAGGTTACCAAATGTTGTGAAGTCCAGAGACGAGCTGGAGATGTTCAGACGTATGATATTATATAGCTACTATTCCGCTGTGTGTTGTATATGGGAACAGGCTATTATAACTGTCCCAGTGTGTGATGTACTCTGATACTGTAAGTATTTTTAAAGCTTTCAATAAAGATTTATTTCTGTATTATATTTTGTTCCGCTGCGATGTGAGACTCTGTGTTGTGTTGTTTCTTCTTCTTCTATTCTTATAATTCTTTCTTTCTTATCTCACCCTCTAAATTCTTTCTAATAACTATCCAGTGTTTCGGTGCTTGGAGGATCGACATGAGTTACAATATAGGTATTTATGTCGATTTTCGGGGCCGAAATCTGCTGGGTCGTTACAGTGGTATCAGAGCTGAAGGTTAAGCGATTACCTTGGCTCTGTTGCCTGACTCAGTAGAGATGGGGTTAGCAATACCCTAGATTGAGTTGAGTGTATATATACGAGTGAACGTATTTGTAGATTGTATATAAAAAATGTTTTATATTGTGGAGATTTATTGGTTGAGTTGTTTATGAGTTCTGATCGATCAGTTTGATCCACTGTATCGATAGGGGTTTCTAAACACTCAAGTACGATAAACCGACATAGTATGTTTTGAAAGAGGGTAAATGAAATAATTTTACCCAAATTATATTTTGATATAAAGAAAATATATATTGGGAAATATTATAGTATATTGGATGTGTTGGTTGATTATAATTGAAATGGTTATATAAATAACCAATTGGAATTCGTATAATATAAAAGCAGATTTATTAAATCTGAAATTAAAATCAGAATTGGAATTAAAATCACAAAAGGTGGAAAGATGTTGTAAATGGATTTGAGTTAAATATAAGAAAATTTTAAGATCCTGGGAGATTTTAAATTGTTTACAAGTATCGTGAATGATATTTTGAAATAGATTTCAAAACGAAAGTGTTTAAAATTGGAATTTTGAAGTGATATAGTATTGAACTCACTTCGATAGCTGGGAAATAACTCTGATGATGCTGGCCACATTATCAGTGTTCATTTTCGAGTTCTAAGTGACGGATCACTACCAAAGATTTTGTTTTGAATTGCTGGAGGAAAAACAAGTTGTTTCGAATCTTGAAAAGGAATATTTGATTTTTGAAAGGGCTGAACTGCTTAAAAACTATCAGGAAGATTGTTTGAACAAAGACAAAATTTAATAGAAATTTGTGAAAGCAAATATAAATTGAATTGAAACCAATTAACTGGAAATTAGATCGAGATATAATACATCAAGTTGAATCAGATTTTGAATTATGAGACAGGAATCTGAAATGGTGTTGGACTGGTAAGTTAAGAGTTGAAATTGATAATGGATGGAAGTTGAGTTAAGAATGGGATTTGGCTTGGACGCGTGAAGGATTTGGTTTTGAGGATAAAATTGGAATTTTGATTGGAAATGCATTTGTATATGCTGACAGGGTAGCAGATGGAAAGGATTTAATGATATGCCCGACAAAAAGGTACACGTTTACTTTTAGATGGGTTTGGTGATTTATGAGCCTATTTGGCAAGCCGATTGGCTATTTTATTTTCTTTTGGATTGGAGAAGGCCTAGAAAGGCGAGTTGTGGTTGTACCGATTGAGCCGTACAGAGGAGGTGCTGGCGAAATTTTTCGAAAACTTAAAGTGTTAGAAATTTTTTGATATTTTTGAAAATATTTATTTACAGTATTGAATTGGTTTCTAATTTAATATAAAATTAGATTTGAAATTAATGAGTTTATAACGTTCTTTCTTACCTTAGCAATTTCGAGGACGAAATTATTTTAAGGGGGGAAGAATGTAACGACCCGTGTTTTTGGCACTCGAATATGTAATTTAATTTATTTAATTTAAATATTATATTTGGAATATCGATGCAATTAATATCTAATTCGCTATTTAAAACAAAGTTCGACGTTATATATTTACATAATTAAATAGAGCTTGAAATATAGCGCTGTAGTTTGAAAATTCGAGTTTGAACTTCAACTGGACATACAGAGTCCGATATAAGTCGGATTTCTGTGAAATAAGAAACGCTGGGAGCGTGTTGACGATAGCTTTCATATAAAAGAGAAAAATCCAGATTCCGTATTATCGGTTGCGAGTTATGGCTAAAACAAATTTTGGAAAAAAAACGCTATGGAAGTCGTATCGACCCGTAAAATGGCCGTTTTGCAAACAGACTCAGATTTCGACGAAACCAGTTTCATTAGAACCGTATCGTTAAATTATTGTACGGTGGTGAGTGGTGTGGAAAACCGATGTCGTATGTGGTCACAGTAGCCATAAACGCCCGTTCAATTTCTATAACGCGTAATTAAATAATAAAAAGGGACTTTCGAGTGTAACTAGAGCAGACGATCGAATTAGGCCGCGAAACTAGTTCGGTTGAGTTCGTAGCGTCGATTATAGTCAGGGTAAGTATATAGTTTGTTATTTTTAGAGATTGGGAAATTTGGTGCTCGGAAGGGCAGTGCGGTACGCGTTAAAAATGGCCTACCGGGGCAACAGTCTCAGAATGCGACGAAATTAGTGTCGTTGGGTTCGTATCGAAAAGTTATTATCAGACTTCGCAATTTCGAGTTGATTTGATTTATCTGGTGATCGTGGAAAAATTAAACGCGTGTTCATTTCTGGTTTTATAAAGGAAAAATTTTCATACGACCTCGGATTTTGACGAAACCTGTCCCATTGGGTCCGGAATACGTTTTTACATCAAGAATAGCCTTTTCATCAGTAAACAAAAATCGTTTGTGGTGATTTTTATCAACTACTTTACCGTGAAGTTTCGTTGAATATTAATATATTATATATCCCTTACTATATATATACACCGTTCATTTGCTCCTTACCCTAGACTTTGTTTCCCTGGTCAAATTGTTTTTGCGCCGCCACTTCTAAATGAACGAACCACATCTTCCAATCTCCTCCCACTAAAATCACGAAATCCCCTCACTAAATCTAGGAGTTTCCAACGTGAAAACCCATCGGCTTGGCGAGTTCTAACCTTTTAACGGTGGCGACGGGTTATAATTAACCCAGGTGGCCGGAGTTGTATCTCGAAGATGGCGCAGATATGGAGTTCGTCGGGGCGAACGGTGGCCCTTGGAGGATCAAAACTGCTGGCGAGGGCGGAGCAAGCTAGGACACTCATTTTGGCAACACCAGATGGTGCTCTGATGAACTGTACAGGCCGGACGGTGAGAGGACTGAGGGGCAGCATTTGGGTTCGTTGAAGCTGGAACAATTTGAACGTGAGAATGATCAGCCTGTGATGTTTTAAAGTCGTCAACCACATTTACTTAAACTATAATAAAATTTTATTAAGTATTGGTTAGGGATATTCAGTATAATTAAAATAGGGTATTAACGTTAGAACGTGAATTTTGGTTAACAGGAAAATGGACGGTTGTTCAGCATGAAGAAGGACGTGGAGCAGGGAGTAAAAGGGGATCGACCTGTAAAACCCAAAAGATGTGTAATTATCAGGCCTTATATTTCTCCTAGAACGCTAATAATAGGAGTAATTAACTAATTTGTGAATTTATATAACCTAGGTGTTTGAAGCAGATGAGGATATCAGAGCAAAAAGAGTGTGAAAACGAGAACACGTGAAGAGCAGTTTTGGGAAGAAACTGTTTAACAAAGGGATCGACCGCCTGTCCAAAGTATAATAACGTAATTTGTTTATATTAACTAAAGATTTAGAGTTAATTAAATTATTAATTTATATAACTTCGAATGTTAACCATAGTCTAATTTGTTACCAGGTGACCCCTTTCGAGAACAAGAACAAACAAGGGAGATCGGTCTGAACGTTCACTGAAAAGTAAACTAATGGACCGTGTTTCACATAAGTAATTAACCAAAAACTACACCATCATTAAAGAATTAATTATAATTAATTAATCATATACTTATATCATTTATAATCCATGTCTATGCTATCAGAATTGAATCAACATGAGCCGTTGGAACTGTACTGTTGAACACAATACTCTAGGACTACTCTGGACAAAGCAGGAATAGACTGGGATTTTTAGTTAGATTAAACATCTGTTTAATTTAATTAAAACCAACCGTTCAAACAACGTTATCAACTCAAGGTGAGTTAAACTCACTCAGTTTTCCCATTTATATTTTATATAAATTGGGTTTTTATTTTGTGTGCTCTGTTTGCTGATATTTGACTGTTTGCAAATCATTTACCCATTCGTTGATTTGACCAATGGAATTAAACCGTCGTTTAATTTCAGTGAAATTCCAAATCATTATTTTTAACGGTTGGTTCCAATAAAGGTTACTCACCTTGGTTGGTCACGTTTATTTATAAACGTGTTTTAAATGGTTGAACCATTTGAATTGCTTGTGGTTGATGTTAAATGGTCGTTATTCGGTTTATCAGTTAAACAAAACTGAATAGCCTGATTTGAGAAAACCATTTGAATACAGGGAAGAACAGGTTGGAGGGATCCAACCGGATTCCTCAAATATATTGTTTGTTTCCATATTATCACATATGAATTGTCCTGTTTAGGGTGATAGATTTGATTGTTGATTTTTGACTGAACATTCAACCTGTGTTGTGTTTAAACCAATGGGTGATATTGGTTGGGTATTTGGCAGCGTATGGCCTATAAAATCAATCGTGTTATAAATATTGATTCACCGTCAGGTGAATCAATAAAGATAAAGTTATAAAATTTACTTTATAACTGGAGTTGGATTTTTAATATATTATTTTGAATAAAGGTTTATAAAAGAAAAATAAATAAATATTTTATTTATTTAAGACTTCGATTTGTTCTGATGTTAATCAGATTTACAAGTATGAACATAAGAAATGAGATGAATGGTTAAACTTTGATAATTGTTTTGTAAAGAAACAATTAATGGAATTTATATAAATTAATTATATTTTTAATTAATTTAAAGTGAGGATTCATTGGAATTGGTTAATGGGATAGTCGAATATTGAGTTAATTAAATCGACCAGTTTGAATTGAAATTGATGATCAAATTAATGTATTTCGATTAAGACAGTTAAATGAATATTGTTGAAATTTAAATAAGGTTTAAGAGGGATTTACGATTTAATTTAGTTAATAAAGAAATTAACTAATGAAGTAGTTAATGATTGAAGGAAATTATTATTTTAATAATTTAGGAAATTTCTTTTGAATGGTAATTCGTTTAAAAAGGAATCGAAGTGGGAACGAAATCTAGTTAAATAGTGAGGGAACTTCATTAACAAGTTTTATATTCGAAGACCAAGTTGGTATAACAAAGTATAAAAGGAATTTTCAAGTGAATAAAATAGTTTGAAATAAAGGTTATTTAATTATATGGATTAAGTGGAAGGAGATTACGATAAAAAGGTTTTGTAATAACCCAAGATTATCTGAATGGGATTTGAAGTGTAAGAACGTTAATATTAAATTAACGTTACTTAAAAATGAGATCAATTAAAAAGGGAAATTTGAAATAAGATTTCCAAAGTGAGGAATGGTTGAATATGGTTTGAATGGAGATTGGTAATAGTGAATTTGGTAAAAGATTGGGTCGTAGGGTTATATAACCAAATACGATTTATAATGGAATCTGTTTTGAGAATGGAGCGGAATATTGGTTTGATTACAACTTGTATTTATCTGAGGATATGAACGTTGTTGATCAAGGTCTGAGAGGTAATTAAAATACCCCAACTTGAACGACATCAGGATTTTCTGAAGATGATATTAGTTGGTAATCGTAAAGGAGTTAGTGATAATTTATTATTTCCATTAGTGAAATAATAAGTCGAATGGATTTTCCCGAGTTTTAAATAATAAAGAATGATGTAATAAGTGATTTTGAAAGGAGAATTAAAATACGAATTATATATAGTTATAAGTCATTAATCTAAGTATTATAACGTAATGGTTCTGAAGACATTAGTATATAAGAATATAGTCATCCAAGCTAGAGTTTGTCAAACATAGTATTCAGAATGAGTTGCCATTTCGTACGACTGCTAGCGTAATTTGCAGGGCTACAGATAGCCTACGGCGGTCGGATGTTTCCTGAGGGAATCAGGCGTAACCATTGTGATCGCTGCGATCTAGAGTCAAGCGAATGGATTTAAGTCGAGTATTAGTTAATCAATTAGAGTTAATCAATTAGAGTTAAATCGAATTAGAGTTATTCAAATATCGTATTTTCAATATTAAAGAGTTAGAAGTTTTATTTAACAGAAGTGAACTAGTTTGATTTAAAATTTAAAATTTAAAGGCCAAGTGATGCTAAATACCGAACCAGTGAACTCATTGGAGTGTCATGATTGAAACACTGTATATTTTGATAGTTAAAACACCGACTATCAAACCCGCCCAATACGATTGTTGGTATGGAAAGACCGGGATCGAATTTATATTCGAAAACCATTCCGACCAACAAATATGTGAAGATCTCAGAAGATGATCGAGATGGAGCATTGAAGACCGTGGTTTTCATAAACGGAAGAACCACTAATATTCTCTGCCTGGCAAGTGGAGATAAGCTGTGATTCTGTCGTGGTTGGAATCTACGGGTTACAAGGACTACTCACTACTGATCCATGGGGTGATTCCTATATTGGATGCAGTAGGAGAGTACCTTCGGTTCATCCTGTTCCTGGATGACCTGTATGGACGGATGTCTTACAGAGTATTTCCAAAGGATCACGTACGTTGATTTCTTCAAACTTGCTATAGTGTTGGCGGAGAATCGACGTTCTCTTAGCTTAACTGCTAGAGTATTTTTGTGGACGTCAATTAGTGATATCTGACGGATCTGACGATGTGGCATTCAAAGTGAATGGTGATCAGATGTTCAAGAATAAACTCTGACTTCAAGCCTCATCAACCGGGAAATGACAAAATCGGGCAGGCAGCATGGCTATGTGGGTCGCTCCCATTAGGGTGTATAATCACCTATCTAGAGGAAATCCTATTTGTTTCTTAAATCTATGTTTCGATGCTGTCCCTTTTCGGGAGACGGTTGCTGATCCCAACCGTCGGTGATATACATTCGATACACTCAAGCGAAATGAGTGGTCGGTCATGTGTGGGCCGGGTTGCAAGACGTTCTTGTTGAACCCAGTGTATTCGTCTCTAGAGATACACTATCGGCAGGTGGTCCCATACCTGGTCATAGTTGGAATCCAATCTTCAATAAGCGCCCGCGGTTTTGATTGTATATTATAAATGTGGAGCGTGAGATGCAAGCGTTCTACTAGTTTCTATTTACTTGTGTTTAGACATTATTATAATATCAGACAAGATATTGGTTTCAAACTGTTTTGGGTTATCGTAAGGTAAAAACCGTCCGTATTTATGTGTGGATTTGGTCTTACGATTATCCTTTTCTTTGAAAAGATTTTTGAACTTTAAAATCATGATTGGATGATTTACCCGTAATACTGTGCGAGTTTATCTCACTCTGGTTCACCAGACTGACCCGGTGTTTTGTAAATGCTCGGGTTAGCCCGGGGTGTACAGGTTCAGGTTACCAAATGTTGTTAAGTCCAGAGACGAGCTGGAGATGTTCAGACGTATGATATTATATAGCTACTATTCCGCTGTGTGTTGTATATGGGAACAGGCTATTATAACTGTCCCAGTGTGTGATGTACTCTGATACTGTAAGTATTTTTAAAGCTTTCAATAAAGATTTATTTCTGTATTATATTTTGTTCCGCTGCGATGTGAGACTCTATGTTGTGTTGTTTCTTCTTCTTCTATTCTTATAATTCTTTCTTTCTTATCTCACCCTCTAAATTCTTTCTAATAACTATCCAGTGTTTCGGTGCTTGGAGAATCGACATGAGTTACAATATAGGTATTTATGTCGATTTTCGGGGCCGAAATCCCTGGGTCGTTACACTACTGCTAATGCACTTATCATAGGTTTTGTTATTCAAATTCTCTGAGAGATGGTTAGAAGAGGTCCTCCCGAAGGAGTTACCTTTTCTAATTATACTGAATTTGAGTTTCGTGATGAAATTAATACCATTTTATAGTCGGTGTTCACTGGACATCATGAATACCCTTTATCTCCTCAGTCGGTGTTTACTATACCTCATACAGACTCTTCCTCCTCTCAGTCCAATATTACCACTCTTCATGAAGACCCTGTTGTAGAGAGCTCCAATGTCGTTGGTATCCTGGTTCCTTAGATCACCCCAGCTTTTCCGAATCACCAGTCTTCTTCTGACTCTTTAACGTCCACTTCCTCTTCCTTTCACTCAGTTTCATCTGACTCCTCGGCTGATCCATCTCTTTCTGCTTTGTGTGAATTGATGTCTTCACCTGAGTTCATTGTAGCTTGTTTGGTAGTTAATTATATAATTTATAAGCTTCTTTCTGGTCCTTCGTTAGACATAGCTCCTGCAGAAATTCCTGGTCCATTTGAAGTGACTCCTGTTCCATCTAATAGTGAAGTGATTGGCAACATAGCTGACGAAGAATATCCTATTGTGCGTGATATGTCAGTTGGTAATGGTACTAAGTCTATGATCATAGGTGGTATTGTTTTATTAACAATAATCTGGTTAGGGTTTTCCGCTGATGGATTAACTCTATCGATCCTCAGTTGACATTTCCAACATAATGAGAAATAATGGGCATAATAAGTGTATGGATAGATTAACTAAGGAGTCTGATGGTTTGTTGTTAACGCATGTTAATCGTATAAATCGAATAGTTACTACCTCTGACTCGTTAAAGAAATTACGTTATGATGATATTAGTGAGGAAAGATTATCAAACATTTTGCATAATATTTCTTTAGGTAAGTACTCTCTTTCAGGTCTTGTATTCAAACCTGTAGTTCAACTGCCACCAGATACACCTTTATGTCGAGGACTCTTATTTCATAGCACTAATGATCATTATTACTATATAGGACCAACATTAGAGGATGATCTAATTCTGACTTCTTTAGGCAATCTTCTCTATTCACAATTTGAATCTTTCTGTTTTAGTCCATATTATAAGCATATGATACTAGAAGTCGATAATCATTATTCGTTTGTATGCAAGAAAGCCTTTAGGCATCATTATTTATTAGACCTATCCAAAACATTCTCAGTAGTTGACCGTGATTCAATCTTATTTTCTTTCTCACATTTTGTTGAGGATCAATTTCATTTCTTATTAATCAAAGAATTTCTTTATCTAGATGAGAAATCAGTCTATAAATCAAGTCAATCACTCTTTGTTGGCATCCTCACTATGGGGTTCTTTAGTGATATTCTAATGAATATCTTTTTTCAAATTTACGTGTTGCCTTCGAAAAAGCATATCCATCTGTTCACTATACTAGGTATATGCATGAGGTTGTTATCTCATCGAATGACTCTATCGAGAAAGAAGATCTAGATGAAAATATCTTAAATATATTATCAAATAACCTTCTCAAGCAAGAGCATATACTGATATTCTCGGTCACTTTGACTGAAATCGAATCAGTAAGAAAATGTTATGATGGAGAACTCAGTGTTAATCAAAATGGCTTGTTATCATTTCATAAATCATGCGAACAGAGTCAATTAGATGAACATAATCAATTTGACGATCCTTAGGACTTTCTTATGGAAGGCCTTAGGTACCCTTTGGTGACCTCCTTTAGTTGTTTCTCCTTTAGCCACTGTGCTGTCTGATTTGAGTTTGGATTTGTTTAATAGTTGCGCTATTTCCTTACTTTGTTCAGCCATTTCCTGACTTTGTGAGAAGATTTGATTCTCCTTCTTGAATAACTAAAAGAGCGTAGCGGGAAGAAGAGTTTGGTAAGCCTCTTGGTTAGATAATGGGACTCACCGCATTAGAATAGAACTCACCGCATTCAGGCAGCTAGCCGATAAAGCTTTGGAAACGCTCCTCTCTTCGGTCTCCTTATGCACAACCAGTTTTCTAAGAGTAAGAATCTCCCTCTCGTTGGTCGGATGTAGTGGACCCAATTAATATACTAGAGGTTGCCTTCTGTACTTTCCGGCTCAAGCAACAGCCGCAGTGACTGGAACAACAGGAAAGCGGTCAAGCAAGCAATTTGAATAGGGATTATGAGCGATTAATTGTTCTACTAAAGTCGAAGTCGTTTCGTTAAGTCGAATTGAAAGGTAGGTTTTGTCGGTGATTAAATGGAAAGGGGGAGCAGGTCTGGCCTACTTTTACTATTGATTGGTCAAATTGAACTCGCCTGTCTATCGTAGTATAGGTTGTTCTCCTGAAGAGATAGAATCATTTGGATTGGCCCACAGGGTACTACCTATTACCAGTGTTATTACGAGACCAATTAAAGTAGGTTATTTTGGCCCTGTTGATTGGTCCAATTGTACTCCTAGCCTAGCCTGGTGGTGGTTTCTTATTTCCTTCCGGTCTCCTTCTGTCTCTCTTCTTTCTCTTATTACATTTGATTGGTTGGTAGTTTTCAACCTTTTCGCAAGCACCTGTTGGTCGGAATTCTTTATTTGGTCAGAGTTATTTATTCCTTCTCCTATCGGATGGTCTAATTGTTTTTCTTGGTTGTTTTTCTCGTTTAATAGTTTTTCTAGGTGAGCGACTTTCTTACTTTGTTCTTCTATTTTGTGATCTTTATTTTCATTTCTTTTTTGCACGACCTTTTAAATGACTCTGTTTTTATTACCAAAGTCACATACGTCTTTCGGTCTTGTGTCTATCCACTTTTCGCCTTCGTATACTATATCTCTTTTTTCAGTGGGTTTGATCTTCTTATCTACATTATAGTATTTCCGTAGAATCGGGAGGATTTCTTAATTTCGATTGAAGTCATCCTCTATGAATTACATTTCGCTCAGATCAGCATCTGCATATTGAGCCTCAAACCGTTTCTCATCTACCAGGTCATGTACTCTCCCTTTGTGCTTTGTCACTTTCGCACCTTTAGAATTGAAATAGGAATAGCTCTTTGGCGCTGAGAATAAAGCTTTGCTGATTAGATCTTCCAGTTTCATTTTACCTAGGATGGTGGAGAAGACTTCTGAGTCTGGCAGTGGGATTCCTAGAACTACCGAGTCAGTATCGGTATAGTAGCAATCATCTCTGGAGATGTATTTGTACATATGGATACGAGCGCAGGCAGTAATAGCAGCGGAGATTTGCACAACTGATAAGCGGGGTGGATACCAATCATCATCGGAAACATCTGCTCGATTCGCTACATAGCTGACTATATAGTATTTCTCACCCAGCAGATTTGCATATTGAACATTGCCTTTTTCTAGTAGCTCGTCATGTCATGCTTTCTCACATACCTCTATAATGGTACTTTTTGGATTGATACCAAATCTTCCATATATCGAATTCATCAATATTTTATAGATAAAAACCAATGCTTTATCACCCTTTTTCTTAGCCTCGACCCTTTTCTCGTAGGTTTCCATGATAAAACGATCGAAAGTATTGATTTCTTTCTTAGTGAACAAGTAGCCGCGAAGTGGGATAATTTGATACCTGATTCTTTTGGCGTGAATCAACTCCTCACTAAAGTAGACCCCTATGAATTGACCGGTTGGGAAGATTAATGTTTTATTCTTGGGATTCCTATATGGTAAGAAAAGATTCTTTATAGTCAGAGGACACTCGACATATGCCTCGATAAAGTCAAATAGGTCATCAAGCTCTCTTCCTAATAAATCACTATGCCATACATGTTCCCTACCGGGCATTGGATAGGTTTTCATAATGTATGGGTAGAGTGTGTTGACGTCATAAAAGTATAAATTCTCCCCATAAGGCTTATAGACATCGGAATGACCACCGTAGTAACCACTTCGAATAAACATATCGCAGTCACAATTAATGATATGGATAGGTAAAGTCAAAGAATCGTAATAGCAGCTACGAAAAACCATGATAGCCAATGCTAATAAGCAATAGAAAAGATATTTACAGAAAAGGTTTAATATGGGAAGATTTTCCCGTATTCCAGATGCGAGAGTTGCGACAGAACAGAACAAATGAGCGATTGCAACAGATACTGATTCCCCAGCAGGAAAATTTGAAGTATTGAAATACAGTTCGATAAGATATCTTTTTTAACGAATTGCTTGATTGCGACATCTTATCGAGGCTTGTTACTAGACCAAGCAAATTCCCTAGAAGAGAGCTTAAAGAGGGCTGAAGTTTAAGGAAAAGCGGCCCCGGACTAATATACTTTGCCAATCTCTCCCATCAGTCAGACAGATGCGATTGTTAGAGATTCGAGATTACCGGTTGGACCGATTCAAGCGATTGAAATAGGAAAGGCCGATTGATAGAGGTTGGACGGATAACCGTGTTACCAGATGAGCTGCTTTGCTAGACTTGTCTAAAGCTGAATTCACTCCCTAGCCTTGAAAACGATTATGCTTTCGTAATTAGCTCCAGCTTAGTTTGGTCGTGCCCACCGGAAGGAACGCCTTCACTCACGCCAACAACAACAACAACCTCTGCTTAATCAGCCTACCTTGAACCAGCGAAAGTGAAAATCACATTTCTTTTCTTGAGAGAGAAGAGCGTCAACCCGCACGGTCCCTGTGAGCAGCGGATTGCTTCCGCGTTGAGCCCTTGGCGCTGACCTTTGAGACATCGTTCCCGTAGCACCTTATACCTGACCTTGGAATGTCACTATACCTCACAAAGATCGTCTCTCTGGCACTTCCGCTTCCGGGATTGGGTCAAAGCTATCGGTCGATCCCGTGGCGAGCGTTCCCCACCTACCTTACCCGGACCATCGTTAGCCCACCAACTTCCTTTGCAACCTGAATGCGCAACAACTTCCACTGGGACTTGACCACCAACAGGCACTAGCTCACCTCACTACGCTCCGAAAGCATCACTGTAATTTTTAGTTCAGCATGCCACTAGTAGTAATTAAACCCCTTTGGGCATGATCGGGGTACCTTTATCTCTCGTTATCAGTTGAATCAATCGAGAATACAATCAAGTGTTTATCGCCTTAGATCGCTCCCGGCTCGCTTTTGAGGCGAGCCTACACCCTCGCTTCTCACTTGCCTATGAAAGAAAGCAAAAATACTAGACTCGGCTTTTACACCTGTGCTTCCTCACCTGCCTCTCCACTCGTGCCTACTTTCACCAACCCTCACTTCTGAGGCGGACGGCTAGGAAAGCATACCCTGATTGGATCGACCGAGTTCATCAGGGGGTGTAAGGTGCCTGAGTTTGTTCTCTTTTCCGGTGAGGAGAAGAAGTCATCTATTGAGCATATAGGTCGGTTCTCGGTCCAGTGCGGGGAAGCTAGGTCCAAGGACTACCTCAAGTTGAAGCCATTTGCCAACTCTCTTACTAAATCGGCCTTCCCCTGGTATATGAACATACCTCTAAACTCTATTAACAGTTGGTACGATCTGGAAAGCAGGTTCCACGTGCAATTCTATAGGACAGATCGAGACATTCAAGTTGCTAATTTGGCAAGATTGACTAAGCTCCAACGGTCGAATCGCGAGGTTTAGGAAGCTTTACCCAAACTAAGGGGTACGTGACTCTTACGCACTACGGGTTAGTTACTCGTTCCATCTCTGGTGATGAATCAACAATTGGAAGTGCTTTTCTTGCGTATTCTTGATGAACCAGTGTCTAGATATAGATGTAGAAGAATTTGTTTGGGAAGTAATAAACCCCTTTGACATCTCTTCATATGCAAATAATTCTCGACGTGAAAACGCAGAGACAAAGGGTTGATCTTTGAATAGGAAAAAGAATGGATCTGCAGGGTCTCAAATGAATTGGATTATTCAAAAAAAGCCTTGTTCTTTTGACGATCTATCTTGTGTCTGGTATTGCATGGTTCCACTCTGCAAGAATTCCGAATCATTCTCTTGAAGTTCATCCTTTTTATGATAGATGATCCGCTTGCCCCGAAATGACACGGCCCAATAGCGAAATCCTAATTCAGTGGACCTTTCGATACAATCAAATAGATTGCCACAAGGGCGCCATATTCTAGGAGCCCAAACTATGTGATTGAATAAATCCTCCTCTATCTGTTGCGGAAATTAATATACTGGGGCTCCTTCCCCTTCTTCAAACTCCAATTCGTATTCTTCATAGAAAAATCTCAGGTCAACGATAGAAAAGGATCCATTTTGCATCATATCTGATGGATTCCTTGGTTCAGACCGAAGGAGTAATGTCACTCGAGGCACTCGGGCCTACATTGCATAAGGCTCAGTGCTTATTGAGAGCGGTCCACTGCGCCATCGCCGACTAGACAATGGCTTATGTCCCTTAGCTTCGCAGTCATTCAACGAATCCATAGAGCGGAGTGATCCGATCGCCCGAGCCAACTAGGCCAGGGCTCACTTCTCACTCCTCTTGCTGTTTAAGAGAGTATTTATAACCAAGAAGAGGTGTTTATCCCCTCAATCGCCAAGGAGGGCTCGGGCTTCTACGATGCTAACAAGGGGCAGATTGGGGCTTCGCTCCAGGGATCAAACCCTCCGCTCAGGACATATCTTTTTACTACCCTCCCACTTGATATCTAACCTAACCCGGGCTCATCAACTACTGTTAGCCTCATTAACTACCAATAGCTTCATTAACTAACAAGTCACTTAACACTTGAAGAGACATGAACTCAGTAGCAACCAACTCCATGAGAAACAAGTAGTTACATTCAAGCCGGGGAAGAGGTTTTCTTTGCCAGAAGAGCTAAGCGCACACACCACCCTCTCCAGGCATTCTTACGATCACCATTGCCTGGGGGCCATGGCTATCTCCCAATGTTAGCCTCATTAACTACCAAGTCACTTAAACTTAATCAAGACAGAATCGTCAGACTCGGAAGCCACCTAAGGGGAGTTCAATCAAACATTCTGTGTAATTAAGTTTAATGTTTTGTGCAGGCACAAAGCCGGTATTAACCTGCCACCCCAACCTCCACCCCCCGGGCTCACAATGAAAGATTTTCAATGTTATATGTGAGTTTCCAGTTTCACATCTATTCACCAACCCCATAAGTCATTCCAACCGAATCCCGGACTCATTCAAACTCAATCAATCCGGGTATACGACCAAAACCAAAACATCTAATAGGAAATTCGAAAAGAAGGCCTTTGGGCACCCATTTTTGGTCATTCAGGGATATTTTCCCTTAAGTGTACTGAGGGGAAATAAGTCCAATCAATAAAAATTGTTGTCAGAGAACATAAATCTCCCTAAAGGGATGGGAATTTCCCGAGGGGAAAACTTTCCTGACCAATTTAAATAAATCTTACTACCAAATAGACATAAGATAGAGAAGAAATGGTGATTTATTGT
This sequence comes from Allium sativum, assembly GCA_030737875.1. NCBI lineage: Eukaryota > Viridiplantae > Streptophyta > Magnoliopsida > Asparagales > Amaryllidaceae > Allium > Allium sativum. The sequence continues at coordinate 173,904,023 of CM060913.1, read as the reverse complement.
TGTTCTCTCCTCTAATAAATTGATACCTTATAGACATAAGATAGAGTCAAAAAGGCCATTTGAAAGGTGAAATGACCATTTAGGTCAGGTGAAAAATCCATAGTAAACTTCGGCCCAGCCAGTAGATTCTTTATTGACCTTCCTTCATGTGGTACCTTGAAGTTATTGCTCGCCAATAGAGCTTGAGCTTCCCTTCATGTGTCTTCCTTACGAAGGGGTGTTCTTATTCATAGGTTAGAACACATGGTATGGCCCACCCTCTCCCATTCGCTAGTGGACAAAAAATTGGAGGCTGATAGCTAATTCAAAATTTTGGAGACTGATAGCTAAATCAAAATTTGGAGGCTGATAGCTAATACCAATTGCCCTCTACAACTACAAGTAGGGTTGTAGCAGCTCGAGTCTTTGAAGTGAGATGAACCCTCCCTATTCATCTTCCTGATGTGTGCCTAGGGAACACGCATCTATTCGGTGGGGCTAGGCCGATAATAGTCCCGTAACTATGTAGTAATACTAGATAAATATCCCTATATTCCTGAGAGGGGCGTAGTTATGCTCGAAAGGGAGAGAGTAGAGAATCGCAGTCCTCTCTTTCTTATAGATGGTCGAACTAATCATTTGATATATTTTCTATATCATTTGATTAGCAAGAATAAATATATATAATAAAAGAAATATACTATTCAAGTATGAAACTTATGTCCCCAAAAATGAGTCTTATAGTTTTATTATCATCTATTTCTAATGTTGGTGTATTTACTTGCTTACGTGTTTTCATTTTTACAATCTTCAAGGACTCTTACTTATTCATTAGACATCTCTTTACTTCCTTCTCCCATAGAGTTTCTTATTCGACGTCAAGAAAAAGTGGTTGTGAATGTCATTAGAGCAATAGCCATAAATGGGTATGTATAGAAAACTTCAAGCCCCGTCATATGTTATCAGAGTTTTATCTAGTCAATATGGTATCTGGTTCTAGTAGATATGCTTGCTGTTATAACTATCGTAAATTATTTATTACCATGGATGCTGATAAGGAAATGCTTTCGTATTCTTTCGAGAGTGATACCGATAGGGATATTGAAAGGGAGTCAAAACTCGAGGTTTCTTATGATACTTCTTCGAGTGGATCCGATTCCGATTCTCCAGAAAGAGAAAGCATTGCTCCCATTGTTCTTTGGTCTCCGTTATATAAAGATTCCGGTAAGGTAAAGCTTCCTGATCTCAAGGTGCGTAGCTAATAGTTTGAACTTTCCACCTTGTGGTTTAATTTATTCCACGCGTCGATCTAATAATATAAATGAAAAGAATTTGGAAAGACTGCAGAAGGAGCACAATTATCTGTTATTTACGCATGAGAATCTGACTCTGTATATCATGAAAAGCTAAAAATCAGTGAAAGACTCAATCTATTCTTCTCTTTCTTAATTGTCATATAGAATTATTATAACCATGGTTTCAAAAGGTTTATACACTCTTTCTCCTCTTGTATTTCATCCTATACCTAAAGAGGGTGTGGATCCCAAGTCTATTCCTTTTTGTCGTAACTTATTATTTGTGAGTACTTCATCTCATTATTACCATATAAAACCTACATTATCAGATGAACAAGTTCTTACTTCTCTTGGTTATATTATGTATCATAGATTTGAATCTTATTGTTTTAATCCATATTATAGGTCACTCCTTCTTCCCATCGATGATCATTATTCAGCCGTATGTCAAAATTCTAGTAAATATCATTATCTATTAGACCTTTCTAGAACATCAGAAACAATTAACCGTGATGCTATCTTATTATTTTTAGAACATTTTATTTAAGATGATTATATATTAGATTTAATCAAAGATTATATGTTTAACGATGATGGTAAATCATTATTTGTAGGTATACCTTTAATAGGATTCTTTATTGATATTCTAATCAATATTTTCTATCAAATATGTGATATAACGTTCGAAAAAGCATTTCCATCTGTTCACTATACTAGGTATATGCATGAAGTTATTATATCATCGAATGATGTTATCAACATTTCAGAAATCAATCAATAGAAAAGAATGAGGTGATCAACAAAGATATGCAATATCATACACTCTCATTCTCTAGATCTCTGAATGAGATCAAATCAGTAACAAAATGTTATGGTGGAGAACTCATTAGAAACATGGACTGTAAGATAATATTTAATAAATCCAGTTGGTAAGTTAATATTTAATAATAAATCCAGTTCATTAGATGATTCAATCATGTTCTTTAAAAACCTAGGGAATGATTCGTAAGCAATAAATATAAGGGATCGGGCAAATCAAATCAAAAGGATCGGTCAAACTCTTCCCTTTGATCGGCTTGGTACGCGACCCCAATTTGAATATGTACAGATCCTCCCTACTCTAGTCAGCTTTCGCTACGCACCTCAAGGAAATGAGATCGACTCAACAAATACTACTACTGACGGAAATGCCCCTATCGGTGATCTGGGTATAGAGCTTAAGACAAATCAGATCAGTCTGGTATTACGAGCGAAGCATTTTGGGAAAGTCTGATAGGGCTAGTCGGTTAGGTTAATACGATCCACTACGCTCTCACTTTATTCTAGTACGTATAAGAATGGCTTATTTACCTGTTCTGTGGAGTCTAGGTCAGTAACTGATTGACTTATCGGACGCCTTAGGCTTCTGGAACAGCTCCCGTATTAGCAATGTTTGGGTAAGCCATTCGTGGGGATCAGACCTGGAACTTATTCTAGTTCTGTCATCTAAATCTTTCTTATGGTACCCTTTCTGTTAGGTTAACATCTCCTCGGCTATGTTGGCTTCGCTATGTTCCGGAATCCTTTGACCAACAGGTCCTCGAACCCAATTATTCATTGACAAGGATTAATAATGTAAGCTAAAATATCCAAAAGACAGTAAATTTCTAAACTCGTTATAAGGATTATTAATGTAAGCTAAAATACCCCAAAGACAATATGTTTCTATACTCGATATAAGGATTATTAATGTAAGCTAAAATACCCCAAAGACAATATGATTTGGTTGATTCACTATTTGAACATAATCATAATATAGTTTTACGGTTTCATCAACCTTCTTTTCTATTGTTTTGACTTTCTAGTGGTTTTTCTTTACTTGATTTATTATCAACTCTTTAATATTGTTAATAGGTTTATCCAACTCAGTTGAGTTAGCACTCATATTAATTAATATAAACTGATTGACCAATATTAGTGGATGAGGTAACTCATTAATAAAAACATCGTTGTATAATTTAGCAAACTAAAAGGGGTCAATCAGAGGTGTTATGAAATTGTTGTGTACTGTGTATATAGGGAGCTTACTATTATGGAAGAATTTAGAGAGAAGTTTCATAGCAATATAAGCATCCTTCTGATGAATAAAGTTCACATAGGTAGAAATACCTGTCTTACGAAGATCTCTATTTTTTTATGAAATCGGAAAGTCACCTTACGTACATCAGGTCTCTTCCAATCTTTACCTTTGGGACTACTTTCTTTCTTAGTAGTGCTTTCTTTTTTGTAAACTTTAACGATGAGGCTCTCACTATCATAATTCATATAGTCCTGCACAATCCTGAAGTACTCTATTTCATATATCATAGGTTTTCTTGTATATGCACATATAAAACCAATATTATTAATCATTTTCATAAATGAGATGATATCAGGAAACCTCTCTTTAAAATACTTCCAACAGGATAAAGCAAATAAATTGCAATCCTTAAAATTAAGTATATCACTATAAGAAGTTTAGATATCATCCGTCATAGACATCATGGTCTTACAATAGATCATTGGCATAAAGAGGCTTTTCACCAGCTACGATTAAACCTTTCCTCTATCAGAGGGAAGAGGTCGGGTATGTCTTTTCTCAAGTAGTCACACAGCTCTTTAATAAGCCACAAATAAATATCTTGGATAAAAACTTCATTTGTCTCTTTATTTACATTAGGTATATGATTGGTTAGCTGAGCCATGCCTGGGTTAAGCAGAAAGTAATTCATTATTTGATAAGCAGAGGCAGAGGCGTCTTAGCTGATAGGTAATGTAGAATAGCGAATCAATAAATCATTGTCCTTAAGGATTAGAACCTTCGATAAGAACTGAAAAGGATCACTCGCTTTCTTTGATAACCATATAAGATTGCTATCATTTGAGAAAAATGTATCTCCAAACATTATCTTGAAACCATTTATAAGCATAGTCATAATTGTAATGTATTTTAATACTTAAATGCTGCAGTCGTAGAGTAGTAAAAATTTCTCTCTTTAAAGAAAGGTATTTTTTCCATTTGATTTGAAAAAAGAATCAAATATTTTGCGATATCATGCTCGTGAAAATGTAAGATAACTGAACGGTAGATTCTACCACGGAAGTCCAAGAAAGCGGGACGAAAAAATTCATAACCACGGTACGCTTTTGCTAGATCTATAATGAAATCTTCAAACCTAGCTTGCTGCACACGCTTAGAGAATTCCAATTCCAATTCGAATATACAGTGATATTTTATCCTTGCTGCTATATTATTGTAGTAATGATTTCTTAACACGGGATATGCATCACTCATTTTCACATGGGCTATTCATCTATCCATAAGCAAACCGGCCTCTTCTAACAAGGAATGATTTGTGTGGATAAAATCCAACATGGTTTCATTGATTTGGAAACCTTTAGATTGTAGATTATTCAAAATAGAATACAAAACACGAACATCCTTAATTATTATATTGAAATGATTAGTGTCCCAAGATGCTAAGAGACTAAAACGATTATATTCGTTTTCCTTATATACTGTCAGATAACCAGCTTCTAACTCCTGAAGTTTGATCTTATTCCCTTTTTATAAGCGCCTAGGATTGATAAACCACTTTTTAAGACGAACAATCATTGGAAAATTCAGTCTCAATGGGTACTGTCAGAATAGAGCACTGTTTTAGGATTCCTTCTTTTCTTAAATGGTACTTCCATAGAAACTATGGATATAAATTCTCGATCAACAAGATAACTAATCAAATTACGACCTATTGTCTTTTTATATGATTGACCAAGTCTAAATTGATCTCGTATTGCATCATCTAGATGTTGAATCAACGTTACAAGCTTCGCTATGGGTTCGTTTGATAAAATGTTCTTAGAAAACAATATCGCAAACACATGAACCATGATGGATTCGATAGTATGAATATGATGACTCATATCATTTAAAGCTTTTAGTTCATCTGCATCTAAGCCACACGCCATCTCCTTCAAATAATCTCAAGCTGGTTGGACTGGCTCATTCGTACTATTTCATGCTAGCTTTTTCAAAAGTGGCATAGCTTGATAATGCAAATTCTCAATAGAAAAAGACATTGTGAGAGATTCGATATCTCCCTAGAAAAAACGGATAGTTCTCTTTTACCTTCCTCCTTGTACTTTAAAGGATAACTATCATTTTTTATATTCATTTGAATATTGTGATAACGATTTCGGTTTTTTTCCAATTCATACATTACGCTTCTTTTAGATTTAGAGATTACGGATAAAGGTACATCTTTGATCCTACTACTCATTTCAGAGAACACTTCTTCCCATAATCTATCAATATCGGATCTTCCTTTTTGATTTGGTATTGAATCACCGGAGGAGCTGCGCTGGAATCTGACGAATAAGATCCAATAAGACAAGAGTTCTACTTTAATACACCCTAAAGGGAGAGTTCTACTTTTTGGGGAGATTCGAATAGGCCAAGAGTTCGTAAGAACCTCTGATAAGTAAAAAGAATCAAGATTTCTTTCTATAGGGGCCGGTTTGGTACTAAAGTATCTTACAAGTCCTAAAGAGGACCAGCTAAAGCATCTTTCCTTTAAACTGAAAGGGATGCTACTACCCTACTAGTATTTCTTCTCATACTTGAATTTTCTACTGATTTTATTATATATGTATTTATTCTTGCTAATCAAATGATATAGAAAATATATCAAATGATTAGCTCGACCAGCTATAAGAAAGAGAGGAGTGCGATTCTCTTCTCTCTCTCTCGAGCATAACTATGTTCGCTCCCGGGAAGATAGGGATATTTACCTAGTATTACCACGTAGTTACGGGTCTATTATCAGCTTAGCCCCACTGAATCGATACATGTTCCCTAGGCACACATCAGGAAGATGAATTGGGAGGGTTCATCTCACTTCAAAGACTCGAGTTGTTACAACCCTACTTGTAGTTGTAGAGGGCAATTGGAATTAGCTATCAGCCTCCTAATTTTGATTATCTATCAGCCTCCAAAATTTAGAATTAGCTATCAGCCTCCAAATTTTTGTCCACTAGCGAAAGGGAAAGGGTGGGCCATACCATGTGTTCTTACCAATGAATAAGAACACCCCTTCGTAAGGAAGACACATGAAGGGAAGCTCAAGCTCTATTGGCGAGCAATAACTTCAAGGTACCACATGAAGGAAGGCCAGTAAACAAGGGCTCTAGCTATTAGAATCTACAGGCTGGCCGGAGTTTACTATGGATTTTTCACCTGACCTAAATGGTCATTTCACCATTCAAAAGACCATTTTGACAATATCTTATGTCTATAAGGTAGTCAATTTATTAGGGTAGAGAACAACAATAAATCACCATTTGTTCTCTATGTACTCTATCTTATGTCTATATGGTAGTAAGATTTATTATTGTTCAAGCAGGTTAAAGAAACTAGGTCATTCAAGCCGGAAGTAGTGCTTTCCACGGTATGATCCGAACAAGGCAAAGAGCTTTCTTATGATATTCTTTCTCAAGTTACCGTCGCATCAACAGGAAAGAGCAGCTACGAGAGCCTTCTAAGAGCATCTGTGTAACACCCCGTAATTTTAAAACATTAAAATTAACAAATTTAAGAACGCTTAATTTTTAAAAGAAGAATTAAGTAAAATGGGTTGGGACATTGCGTTCGTCTCGGAATTCTAAAAGGGATAGAGTCCAAGTTTGCGTAAATCGGGCACCGTATGAAAAGTTATGAGGCTCGGAAGATTTAAAAGATAAGCAGAATTAAAATAATTAATTAAATTAAATAATTCGAAATTCAAAACCCAGAAAAAGAGAGAGCGGGAAAAATCCCGCACAGGGGTGTTGACCCACATGGAGGGGTGTCGACATGGGTGTCGACACCCATGGAGGTTGTCGACACCAGTGTGGACACCCCTAAGGGGTTGTCGACCCCTTTTCAGATTCGGACGGAAATTTTTGGACAGCTTCCAAATGACGTGTTTTTCTATTTTTAATGGTTCTGATGGCTCCTAATCTAACCTAAAGTTCCAAGTTCACCCTATACACCTATAAATAAGCACCTAAACCTAACCCTAATTTCATTATACTAATTCATGGTGCCTCCATGCTGCTCTAAACTAAATTATCCTAGCCTTTCTTCTCCAACCAAAATCAAAGTAGAGATTTAGAGATAGTTCTTCTTCAATAATCAAATTAGAAGATTATTTAAGATCAGAATTGCTACCATAACGATTAATTCTCTCTTTTAAGAATCCTGCCATTGTGAGTCTATGTTACTTTCGCATATAATTGAATTGAAAAGTAATTGTGATAGGATAGTAAATTGGATCTGATGTATGTGCCTGTAAGTAAGATGAATCATATCAAGTTCTGTAATTTGTTATCCTTTAGATTCATACCCAATTGCTATTATCATATGCCTATCTGATCTACTTTGTCGCTATTCATTTCGCATGCTCATTTATATGTTTATGCCAGTTTTGATTCTCATCCCTTCTTCTTTTCCTTTTTCTTTATGAGATTAGGCTATCTTCGAGCCTAACATATTGCATTGAGATTTACGTACGAATAACGTTGGAACGATCGGGAAAAGTTTTGGAAATATGCAATAAAATGAGATTTGGCATAAATTGTTGATGAATATGGAAATTGGTTTGGGCATAATCAAGTATAACTTGTATACATGAAATTTGGCATAAACTATTGAGCATAATTGAGTATAACTTGTATACATGAGGTTTGGCATAAATTGAGTTGGGCATACTTGATTATAACTTGTATACATGAAACTTGGCATAAATTGTTAATAACAATGAACGCAAATTGATTTGAGTATAATTTGGTATAACTTATATACAAGGGATTATAAGTATAAATTGGATTAGAATTATAAGCATAAATTGGATTGGAATTTATGTGTAACAACCCGTAATTTTAAAACATGACATAAGGGATAATTAAAGAATACTTAATTTTTATAAGAAGAATTAAGGAAAATGGGTTGCGCCATTGCGTTTATATCGGAATTCTACTTGGGATAGAGTCTGGGTTTGCATAAATCAGATATAGTATGAAGAAGTTATGATGATTAGAAGATTTCACATTAAAGCAGAATTTAAATTAAAAAAATTATTAAAAATCAAAAAAGAGTTCAAAAATCAAAATTAGTAAAATCTGGGTGAGCGGGAAATCTCCCGCTCTAGGGTGTCGACACCCCTAGGGGAGTCGACATAGGTGTCGACCCCCTTATAGGGGTGTCGACAGGGGTGTCAGGGTGTCGACCCCCTTATAGGGGTGTCGACAGGGGTGTCAGGGTGTCGACCCCCATCTGCCCAGATCTGGCAGACGAGTTTTGGTGGCCTAGGGCTGATGTGTCCTTCTGGGATTTGTTGGACGACGTATTTTTCTGGTTTAGATGGTTCATATGGATCCTAATCTAATCTAAGGGTCCTAATTCACCTAGAGCATCTATAAAATACCCCTAAACCTAACCCTAATCTCATTGTTATTCATTCATGGAGCCTCCATGCTGCTCTAGTCTAAATTAACCTAGCCTTTCTTCTCCACCGAAGCAAATCAGAATTAGAGTATACAAATTGGAAGATAAGAATCAAATTCTACAACAACGGTTCAGCTAATCAAATTCAGAAATCAGAATTCAGATCTATTCACTCTTCTTAATCCTGTTGCTGTGTGTCTATGTTACTTTCACGTATAATTAAAAAGTAATTGTGAGAGGATAGTAAATTGGATTTAACGATCATGCCTGTAAGTAAGACGAATCATATCAAGTTTTGTAGATTTCTTATCTTTTAGACACATACCCAAATTACCGTTATCATATGCCTATTGGAACTATTTTATTGTTCTATGCTAGTTCGTGATTCATATGCCTATTTTATGCCAATTTTGATGTCATGATTCTCTTCCCTTCTTCTTTATGAGATTAGGCTAACTTTGAGCCTAACATATTGTGATGAGATTTGCGTACGAATAACGTTGTAACGATTGGGAAAAGTTTGGGAAAATATTAAATAATATGTAATTGGGTACAAATTAATTTGTTATCATGTTTTTGATTTGGGACATAAATTGGTAAAATTTATATATATGGAATGATGGGCATGATTTGGATTGGAATTAGAAACGTAACTTGAATGGGAAATTATGGGGAATTGGAATATATGTAATAAGTCAGAACTTGAATTTGGGTTTGTAGACAAGAAGAGAAAATGAACGCCTAAGACATGAGGTTAGACTTGATTTGTGGTAGAAGTCTGCCTGGAACCGCTCGGTATATCCAGCAACCGCAAACGACAGTCTATTATGAGAGGTCAAAGGCAGAAATTAGATGCGTAATAATGCAAAGACACAAGGTTAGATTCGGTTTGCGGTATAAGCCTGCCCAAAACTGCTCGGCATATCCAGCAACCGCAAATGGCAATCTAATGTGAGGGGTCTTGCAAGATTACGATTATGATAAATAAATGGACAATTACTGGGGCAGATTGTAAGAGGTTAATAAAGAGTTAGCGATGGCAGTGCAAGTCCAACGGAGTCATGTGCGTGCGTGGGTCTGGATTGGTAGGTAAGACGCTGTTGCATCGTGTAGATATAAGCCGTGCATTTTAGTATTATCGGGTTGCCACTTTAGGGAGTGGTACACCCTATTGTGGGACCAACACGGGTATCTACGAGTTAGGGAGCCGATCAAATGGGGAGGATAGTGGGTACAACTAGTGGAGATAGGAGCATACGGCACCTATGACAGCAGCTAGGAGTACACGAAACTACCATTATTATTATTATTATGTTTAGTAAGAGGGATCAACTTTCGGTATGGAACTATCATTGGTGCGGTGTAGGAATTATCTTATAGTGATCAGAAGCGCAATCAACGTTATATCTTGTTCATCTTGTTTACCTTGTCATATCTGCTTATGTTACAGTCATCTTTGATATCCAGTTTATGTTCTTATCTTGTTACTTTACTAATTATTGTTAAAGTCACTAAACTAGCCAGACTTATGTCTGACCCCTTTTTGTGTCACCTCTCCCCCCCCCTCCCCCGGTCCGTAGGGTGGGAATAGTGAAGCTTGACTGGGATTCCTTTCTTCATGAAGTGCTTGGAAGTGTTGAAAGTAATGCTCAGCTTTATCTCTTTTTCATTACGGCTATTTGGAGTGGGATTATGGTTTTACTTTTATGTACTCTGATATTAATTTTGTACAAGATGGATATTTGTGTGCTTGGATTTAGCAAGTGGTTTTAATGTTGTAACCAAACATGTTTTACTTTTCCGCTACAATGAATAAATTTTGAATTTCCTTAAGTACCATTTTATATATCGGTCTTGTGATATTATGATCTATACTCTTATAATACTCCATGAAAGTTAATGCATTCCCTTAGTGAGTGACATTAATGGACGTGGGGTGTTACATGTGGTATCAGAGTTGAAGGTTACCAGAACAGATAAAAGATTTTGAAAACCGTTTTCAAAAGCATTTTCAGAAAGAAGTATTTTCAAAAAACATGTTTTAAAGAAGGTATTTTAAAGAGAAAAGTTTATAATGAAAAACATAATCCCCAAAAGCCATATATCTATCTTTCGATTCTCTGTTTCGAATCTCTTCATTTGTCCTCTTAGCATGTCTGGGGAACCCGTTATACTCAAGGGCGTACAGGTATCAGACTGGTTTAGAAGGTATCTAGGGAACTCCTCCCCCAGCTGCAGCCTCTCCTCCTCCTCCCATGTACATGCTTTTTCTAAGATATGCAAAGACTTCCGTGCGATGGGCGGAAAGCCGTTTTATGGAACTAAGATGTTTGTTGAGGCTCAGAATGGGCTCAAGGAAGTGGCATACTTGTTTGGTATCTTTGAGATAAACGGTGGAAGGAAGGTTCAGCTAGCTGCTTGGTTAATGAAGGATGAAGCTTCCTTTTGATGGCAAGTAACTAATGGAGGACGTGCAGGGGAGACGTGGATAGACTTTAGACGAAGGTTCGAGTTGAAATTTCTTTCACAAGCGGAGGAGAGTTTATACATGGAGAGGTTCTTGGCTTTGAAACAAGGGAGTTTGTCTGTGAAGGAGTACGTTAACAAGTTTAACCAGTTAGCAAGATTGCGTGTGGAATTAGTTAATACACCACAAAAGAAGGCCTTGAGATTTGCCAAGGGTCTGAATGAACCATTACACAGGCTGGCTATGTCCCACATTCCTATGGGGGCTACTTTCGAAAAACTTGCTGACATGGCGTTGATGCATGGAGAGGAAAAAGGTGCTAATGTAGATAAGGCACAGGATAAGAAAGGGGATCCAAAGAAGGCACAACAACAATAAAAGAAAGGCGACAAGGATAACAAGGGCCAAGGGAAGAAAAGGTGTTTTAATTGTGGAACACCGGGCCACTTAAGTAAGGACTGTAGGAAGAAGAAGAAGACGGGTTGCTTCCAATGTTGTGAGGCAGGACATATGGTTAAAGACTGCCCAAGGAGGCAAGGACAAGGGCAAGAACAGAGGACAGGATCTACTTCTGGAGGGCAGATTCATGCTCTCATGGCACCTAGACAAGAGAGAGGTACAAACATTTCTGTTGAAAGTTTGATTTTCCTTTTTGATCATCCTGTTTGAACTTTGTTTGATTTTGGCACTTCACATTCGTTTATATCTGCTTCATTAGTTGAAACACTACACCTAAATGCTAATCTAGTTATGGATCATGTTGTTGTCTCAAATCCTATTGGGGGTAAGGCTCATCTTTCTATGTTTTGTCGGGATTTGAGAATATATGTATATGGCGTTGAGTTCGAATACAACGCTTATGTGCTTGGCTGTAACGACCCGCATTTTTAGCTGTCGAATAATTAATTAATTTAATTATTTAAATAAGGATTTAGAGATTTAAATAGTGGTTTAATTAAATTATAGTGGTTATTTAATTAAATTAAATAATAGAATAATATATTTATGTAACAACCCGAAAATCTGGGCTAGTTTAAAATTTTTATTTTGGCAATTTTAGCGAATTTTGAATATTTAAAATGAATCATTTTAAATAAAAACGAGGAAAATTTATTTTGAATTGAAATTCGACATATATATTATATACGTCGTCGTTAGAATATAAATATTTATATATAATTATAAATAGAATTGAAAATGGCGCGGTAGTTCGATAATTCGATTTCAAACTTCAATTGAATGTACCGGGTGCAAAACAATCCGGATTTTAGTGAAACCAAAAATAATGGGATCTATTTGATAATATCTTTCCAGCGAATCCGAATAATCAAAATTTCATAGCGGGAATCAAAAGATATGTCCAGTTGAAAATTCTGAATAGTCGCTATGGAATTCAGGCCCTTAAAAATGGGAATTTTGCAAACGACCTCGGATTTCGACGAAACCACTTTTGTTGGATCCGTGATGTCAAGTTATTGCTAGATTCCAAATTTCATAATTTTTCGAATCAATATGTGAGCGTGGCAAAGGAAAACACGTTTGACCGGTTTTAGTTGATTTTAATCGACTGGAAATTGGCCATTTTTCGAACGGTCTCAGAATTCGACGAAACTAGTTTTGTTAGGACCGTATCGTCAATACGAAGCTAGAAAATATTTTTCTGCAATTTATAGAGTTAGTATGTGACCCCGGTAATTTGAAATGTACGTCTAAAATTCAATATAGTGATTTGAATGTAAATTCGACGGAAACTGATTGTAACAATCAAATCAGCCTACGATACATATCCCATTGTGTTCGGAATGGGGGTGAAAGGCTATGGACGACAGGCGGTGGGCCTCGTTTCGAGGTCGTATGTGGAAGTCAACTTTTTGCCAAATTAAATAATTAAATTAAAAAAAATATCCTCCTCTTTATTATCTTCTGCCCCCCCCCCCTCATTCTCGATTCAAAACAGAAACAAGAGAAAAAAAAATCGAGGCCGACAGAAACCCCACGCCGCCTTCCACCAGCGATCGCCAGAGCCTCCCACGCCAGAGCCGCCTCCGGCCTCTCCTCTAGTCCCGAGACCCCCCACCTCCGTTCAGATCCGCGCCCGAACCCCATAGCCCACTGACGGTCCTGCTCAGCACCCCGCGCCCTCCGCCTGGCCCCACTGTCCACCACACTCCCCTCCGACGAAGCACACAGCGCCCCCTGCTCGCGAATCGCTCCTCCCTCAATTACAGTAAGTTTTTTTTTAAATATTTTCTTATATATATATATATATATAAAATCTGATTTGTACTTTATAAAATATTTGATTTCTAATGATACCGTGGTGCGAAGATGAGATGAAAAGATAACATTTTTAGAAAGGTCAAAGTATGATCTTTGTATATATAGTGTTTTGAAAATATATTTATATATATAATTTATATATATGTAAGCATCATAATAGAAAAGATTTGATCTTTAAAATTAAAAAGGTTTGATCTTTAAAAAGACAAATGTTTGATCTTTAAAAAGAAATGGTTTTTATATACAGAAAAGATGAGAATGCGAACACCATGGTAAAGATACGATTTTTAATGTGATAAAAATATAATTTTTACTTAGGGAAAATACGATTTTTCTTTGTTTAAAAAGGAGAGAAAAAAAATTCGATTTTTATATATTGAATAGCGTAGTAAAAATATGATTTTTATATATTGAACGTCGAAGTAAAAATTCGATTTTTATATATTGAATAGCGTAGTAAAAATATGATTTTTATATATTGAACATCGTAGTAAAAATATGATTTTTATATATTGAACATCGAAGTAACAATATGATTTTTATATATTGAACGTCGAAGTAAAAATATGATTTTTATATATTGAACATCGAAGTAACAATATGATTTTTATATATTGAACGTCGAAGTAACAATATGATTTTTATATATTGAACGTCGAAGTAACAATATGATTTTTATATATTGAACATCGAAGTAACAATATGATTTTTATATATTGAACGTCGAAGTAAAAATATGATTTTTATATATTGTACGTCGAAGTAAAAATATGATTTTTATATATTGAACATCGAAGTAAAAATATGATTTTTATATATTGAACATCGAAGTAAAAATATGATTTTTATATATTGAACATCGAAGTAACAATATGATTTTTATATATTGAACATCGAAGTAACAATATGATTTTTTATATATTGAATAACGAAGTAAAAATGTGATTTTTACATATGTAGTGGCTACGGGCAAAGAAAGTGATATCGAAGAGAACAGTGAAGATTTCCTGCATTAGAAGTGCCGTGGAGTTAGGATAGCTATTTGTGAGAATTTCTCACTCTTTGATTTAATTTTCTAGTTATATATATATATATATATATATATATATATATATATACTAGGATGCAGACGGTGTTTAGTAGCACCCGACACCCGTCATCCACAGACCATGGATGGCTTGTTTGTATAATTGTTTGGTTGTGTAGTTGGTTAGATTATTTAGTTTGAATTGAATTGTTTGGTGAAATGAAATTGATTGGATTGATGTGTGAGTGGCGTGGGCCTTCACTAGACCGAGGATAAGGCTAGGCCTTGTCCCGTTTCTAGTATCGTGCCGTTATGCCGCCGAAATTTTCTAAAATAAGTAGAAAAATAAAAATATCATTTTATTTAATAAATGAACCGAATGGAATATTCATAGGTTGAATAAAATAGTTTGATCGTTAAAAATATAATTTTTAACGTGAATGTGAATAAATAAATATTCATTTACCAACCGGACGGTTTGTTTATGTGTGTAAGGACATTGATTGGGACGATAAATTTTACACATCGCCCAACTGCACAACTAAAATCTGTGTTTGATTGTTTGAAACCCCACACGGGTGTTGGGATGAAATTTGAAGTTCACTCATCCTGATTGATTAAATATGTCGATCGATTGATTGACAGGCTGTTATAAGCGTTAGATATCTATATTTGATGCTTATACAGTGTAGTGCACTTTGGTTGATGGTTGATTAATTTGCAATGCTATTATATACGTGTGATGTATGAAAATCCATATAATTACCATTATATGGTGATTGATTGGGCCTTATTCCAATTTAGAAAATAAAGAATATTATAAAATAAAGGTTCATGTGTTGACTGTACTCATCCGTTGGGATAAGTCATGTGTTGAACGAAATATTTTAATAATAAAATTTACAACTTTATCAATATAAAATAAAGGTTCATGTGTTGACTGTACTCATCCGTTGAGATA
This sequence comes from Allium sativum, assembly GCA_030737875.1. Taxonomy (NCBI): domain Eukaryota; kingdom Viridiplantae; phylum Streptophyta; class Magnoliopsida; order Asparagales; family Amaryllidaceae; genus Allium; species Allium sativum. The sequence continues at coordinate 173,888,513 of CM060913.1, read as the reverse complement.
AGTCATGTGTTGAACGAAATATTTTAATATAGAAATATTTGAATAGGAAATATTTGAAAAAAAAGAAATATTTGAAATAGAATATTTGAAAATAGAATGATATGAAGCCGTGTTGATTAGAGATGCGCCATTTTGACGTTAACGATGTTTATATCAATTTTATTCATTTTAAAATGAATATTGAAAAGTGATTTCGAAATCACATATCTTGAAATGAAATTTGAATCAAATTGAATAGAAAACGAATTCGAATTGAATTCGAATTGAATATATAACGAATTGAATCGAATAGAAAACGACTTTGGAATTGAATTAAATTGAAAATGAATTCAAATTGAATTGAAAGCGAATTGAAATGATTTCAAATTGAATTGAAATTTGAATTGAATAGAAATGAATTTTAAAACGAATTCATAAAGAAGAATTCAATTTTGATTTGAATTGAAATGGAAGCTGAAATTGCTTTTGAAACGAATTTAAAACTATTTATATAATTTGTTTTAAATAGAAATCGACAAAATATATATTATATATATTATATATATAATATAATGACCTGAATAGAACGCGCCGCGTCGCGCCAGTTCGTGAATTTCGACCACTTATTTCTAACGGACATTACGGGAGATCCGACCGTCGGATTCTCCTAAAACCGGAACCGTTGGGTTCGTATTGAAAAGAGCTTTCTAACGAATATTAGAAATTTGAAATCTAACGGTTGGATTTGGAATTATGTCCAAATCAAATTTGAAAAAGGTCGTTGTAAGTGCAGTTCGATGGCCGTTGATGGAAATCGATTGTACGGGCCTTGGTAAAATTATTAAAAATAGTAATAATTTGTGTAAAATCATAAGAAATGATTTAGAAAGAATTGGGATGAAAAACTCCATATTTGAAAAGATAAAAATAGATTTTTATCGAAATGAACTAGTTTTGAACTAGAATTATAATTCTATTTATTTTTAAATAAATTGAATTTGAAATGGTTTCGAAAATAACCAGAATTTCCAATGATTGCATTGGAATGGATTTGAATCGAAATTGTCTTTAGAATATTTCGATGTTGGATTTCGTGATTATTCAAATGTTGTTATGGAAATTTGAAAGATATAGATATATATATCGTCATTTCCAATACGATCTTTGTTGGTCGCAGAATTTGATATTGAATATAAGCCGGGATATTTTCTATTCAGAGCCTTGTATTTAATATCAAATGTGATCTGGGTTTATCGTGAATGGTGTCTTGACTAACACTGTTTTTGAACCCAGTTGAGAAAAGATTAAATCTTTTTATTTAGATTTAATGAAGTGTACCAATTAAATAATATTTAATTGGAATTGAATTGATATTGATTTTTGGGTTTATCGTGGACAGTGTTTTAAATAACATTCGTTCTTTAACCCGATAATTAATGGAATGTGATTTTGGGTTTATCGTGAACCGTGTTTTAAATGACACTGATTCTTTAACCCAGTCACAGATTAAAACTAAGTGGAGTTTTAATGAATCTTTAATTAGATTGAAAAGATCGAAAATGGAGTACCACCAGTTTTGCTCCAGGCGATAGTTAAATCTTTAATTAGATTTAAACGTGAAATGGTAATTGAATTTACCGATAACGCCGTGGTGTTAGATATGAAGTATAACCAGTTTTACTTCATGGGATGAATATGTTGGGATTGGGAAATTAAAACAAATGATTACTTCGGTAAGGTTCGCTAATCCCGACTAGTTTGAATTGATATTCAAAAATAGATTAAAGAATAAATTCAAGAAATTTATCTTGGATAAAATTAATGGGAACCTTTCCCTATGAACGTGAAATTTAGAAACTAACTGTCGGTTAGCTAAGCAGAATGGTTTTCTGGATATTGATCTGATGTTGGTTTCGGCCTTCGGGGTTAATATTTGGGGAATTATTCTCTTGATTAATTTACGGTTAGTGACTGATGAATTGGAATGAGGCGTATGTTGTGTTTGTGTAACACTTATTTAAAATCTACGCGAGTTATTCGGAAAGACCGGGTTTATCCCATTCTGAATAACTGATACGACGATAAGTCGAAGATGAAGATGATGGTCGAAGACCGGAGGTCTTCACGTCGTTTGGGTGATTACTGATGATCTTGATTGGGCAGTACACCCAAGAAGATGGAAACAGTTGGTGATCGTCCAGACGTGCTTGGAGATCGATGGATATGCGGGGTACTAGGTGCTCCGGTTTCGTTCAGACCCAGAACGGACTTGTAAATGGACTGTGTGTCTGACATTGGATTTTAGTCCGTGTGATTGATCTCTATTAAATATATATCTGTTCGGCGGCAGAGAATTTATTCTCTTGCTTAACGCCCTTCTCTGAGACGTACGAGCTCAGGGGTTATATATTGATGGATATCAAACGCATGGAGTGAATTGCCTGTGTGGCATACCTAAGTTGCAATTGATCGAGGCTTCTGTTGAAAAGCAAAGTCTTGTGGTTGATGATCGAAGCACGGCCTTTGTGGCATAGCTTTGTGTAACGTTTACTTCGCGAGTTTCACAACCGGTATGAACCAAAAGCGAGAGACGGACCTCAGGGAGGGCATGCGTTTCCTTCTAGCTAAAAAGTGGCGTCAGTGGTTTTACACGCCCTGACGAGTTTGACATATGTGGTTGTTGCTGTTGCGAGGCGCCTCGGTTATATCGGTTTTGGCCGATGCATTCTGGTCGGCAGACGGACCAGACTTACGCCCCAAAGGGCGGGGAAACGCAGTGTTCAGGATTTAAGTTTAACCCACATCGGTGGACCGGCCCTGTCGCTCCATGGTCACTCGAGCTCTGACCTGAGACATGGGCTAGATTGTCTCGAATCGGTTGAGGACTATCTTTTGCCTCGGTTCATAGATGGAAATCCAATTTCCAAATACGTGACTTTGCGATTTTGATTGTATAACCTATATATGGCGACATAGTGGTATGGGGCATTCATGCCGCCTATGATTGATACTTATGATTTGAAGTTGTTTTATACACTATGCACTTATTATAGTATCAAATGATTTCTTTTAAACGTATCAAGCATTCTTGGCTATTATAAGGTAAAAACCCTATCCCCCGGCTTGCGTTGCATTGTGTGATAGGACCTGGGTCTTATAATAGCTACATTTTCTTTATTTAGCATTGCGCTGTTGTTTTATGCACTGGTATTCTTGGGAGGAAACCCGTTCCGTGTTATACGGCGTGGTCCCTTGATTTACCTAACTTTGAAGTAAAGATTAATAACTGTTTTAGTTCTCACACCAGTCCCATGACTGACCTGGAGTTTATTGTTTTAACCTAAACTTTGGGTGCCCTTATTTTGACACGGGCAGCTAGTAGTTTTGGTTTTGCAGATTTATACCCACAGGATCCTGGTTTACAGCTGGAATGATATCCGGAAAGCTTTGTATCCATATATCTCCTTCAGTTGTGTATTGTATTATTTTCCGCTGCGATGTATTTAAATGTAATTTAAATCTCTGATAATTCTGTGTAATATTTATTCATTTATACTCTGTATATTCTTGTAATCTGACGGTATTGTTGTAATATACAATGAAATGTTCTTTTGTATGCGTTCTGTTTTGTCGTGTTCTCAAACGATAGGGCGTTTCGAACGGCCTGGGTCGGTTTAGCGACTGGTTTGGACCGAGCGAAATTCCTTGCCGTCACAGTTGGTATCAGAGCTTTGGTTTACAAAGCTCAGAGAACAAGGCACATTAGAACTATACGAAAGAATTCATCAGATATTGGGTTAGTAATATCCAATGGGAATGACTCGTTAGAGATAGGATCATTAGTATCCTAGAACGAGTGTGAAGAGTATATTTGAAAAATGAAAACCAATTTTGTTTTGAAAATTTAAAATCAATTATTCGTATTTGATTATTTAGTTTATATTGATTTGGACAGTCCAGTATATAAAGATTTTGCATATACGCCTTGCAAACGTATATTTGAAATTTTAATATACTGGATAGATATAGAATCACATTCTGGACACCCGGAGATGGTTCTGATGATTGATCGATCATCATTAGAATTTATGTTCGTGTTTTGAAGATGTGATATTTATATATTTCTTATTGACTGGTGTGAGAACCAAAATTAGATAGGGCCTATTGTTGTGATTTGGCATCAAAAATCTGATTTTTGACTATATATCAAAGTTATGAATTTCAAACTCTAATTCACTAATTGATTGATGTTTGTGTTGTTTGTTTATTTGGTTGATAATTTTGTACCATTTAGCCTAATTGAACCAAATATTGAATTATATTGAAAATTGGTTGCGTTTGCTTGCATATACTTGTACTTACCTTGAACAGGTCATAGCAAGGAGGCTAGAGCAGAGAATAAAATTTGTTCGCCCGACAAATAGGTACATGTTTACTACATAATTTACTGTTTGGTTTGGGTGATGATGATTTTATGAGCCTAATGGCTAGCCGCTTGGCTTTTTCTTTTTCTTTTTGAGATCTGAAGGACCGGGGAAGCTATTTGAGATTTCCCGATGCTCCCATTACAGGGGAGGTAATGGCGAAATTTTTCGAAAATTTAGGGTGTTAGCCAAATTTTTTGAAAATTTGAAAATTCTCAGAAACTGAAAAGTTGGAGAATGGAAACTAGATCGAACGTAGAGTTGATTAATCAAACCACTTTCGACTTTGTTCCTTTTCGGGGACGAAAAGTTTTAAGTGGGGGAGATTGTAACAACCCGAAAATCTGGGCCAGTTTAAAAATTTTATTTTGGCAATTTTAGCGAATTTTGAATATTTAAAATGAATCATTTTAAATAAAAACGAGGAAAATTTATTTTGAATTGAAATTCGACGTATATATTATATACGTCGTCGTTAGAATATAAATATTTATATATAATTATAAATAGAATTGAAAATGGCGCGGTAGTTCGATAATTCGATTTCAAACTTCAATTGAATGTACCGGGTGCAAAACAATCTGGATTTTAGTGAAAGCAAAAATAATGGGATCTATTTTATAATATCTTTCCAGCGAATTCGAATAATCAAAATTTCATAGCGGGAATCAAAAGATATGTCCAGCTGAAAATTCTGAATAGTCGCTATGGAATTCAGGCCCTTAAAAATGGGAATTTTGCAAACGACCTCGGATTTCGACGAAACCACTTTTGTTGGATCCGTGATGTCAACTTATTGCTAGATTCCAAATTTCATAATTTTTCGAATCAATATGTGAGCGTGGCAAAGGAAAACGCGTTTGACCGGTTTCAGTTGATTTTAATCGACTGGAAATTGGCCATTTTTCGAACGGTCTCAGAATTCGACGAAACTAGTTTTGTTAGGACCGTATCGTCAATACGAAGCTAGAAAATATTTTTCTGCAATTTATAGAGTTAGTATGTGACCCCGGTAATTTGAAATGTACGTCTAAAATTCAATATAGTGATTTGAATGTAAATTCAACGGAAACTGATTGTAACAATCAAATCAGCCTACGATACATATCCCATTGTGTTCGGAATGGGGGTGAAAGGCTATGGACGACAGGCGGTGGGCCTCGTTTCGAGGTCGTATGTGGAAGTCAACTTTTTGCCAAATTAAATAATTAAATAATAAAAAAAATATCCTCCTCTTTATTATCCTCTGCCCCCCCTCATTCTCGATTCAAAACAGAAACAAGAGAAAAGAAAAAAAATATCGAGGCCGACGGAAACCCCACGCCGCCTTCCACCAGCGATCGCCAGAGCCTCCCACGCCAGAGCCGCCTCCGGCCTCTCCTCCAGTCCCAAAACCCCCCACCTCCGTTCAGATCCACGCCCGAACCCCATAGCCCACCGACGGTCCTGCTCAGCACCCCCGCGCCCTCCGCCTAGCCCCACTGTCCACCACACTCCCCTCCGACGAAGCACAGAGCGCCCCCTGCTCGCGAATCGCTCCTCCCTCAATTACAGTAAGTTTTTTTTTAATATTTTCTTATTTATATATATATATAATCTGATTTGTACTTTATAAAATATTTGATTTCTAATGATACCGTGGTGCGAAGATGAGATGAAAAGATAACATTTTTAGAAAGGTCAAAGTATGATCTTTGTATATATAGTGTTTTGAAAATATATTTATATATATAATTTATATATATGTAAGCATCATAATAGAAAAGATTTGATCTTTAAAATTAAAAAGGTTTGATCTTTAAAAAGACAAATGTTTGATCTTTAAAAAGAAATGGTTTTTATATACAGAAAAGATGAGAATGCGAACACCATGGTAAAGATACGATTTTTAATGTGATAAAAATATAATTTTTACTTAGGGAAAATACGATTTTTCTTTGTTTAAAAAGGAGAGAAAAAAAATTCGATTTTTATATATTGAATAGCGTAGTAAAAATATGATTTTTATATATTGAACGTCGAAGTAAAAATTCGATTTTTATATATTGAATAGCGTAGTAAAAATATGATTTTTATATATTGAACATCGTAGTAAAAATATGATTTTTATATATTGAACATCGAAGTAACAATATGATTTTTATATATTGAACGTCGAAGTAAAAATATGATTTTTATATATTGAACATCGAAGTAACAATATGATTTTTATATATTGAACGTCGAAGTAAAAATATGATTTTTATATATTGAACATCGAAGTAACAATATGATTTTTATATATTGAAGGTCGAAGTAACAATATGATTTTTATATATTGAACGTCGAAGTAAAAATATGATTTTTATATAAGTAAAAATATGATTTTTATATATTGAACATCGAAGTAAAAATATGATTTTTATATATTGAACATTGAAGTAACAATATGATTTTTATATATTGAACATCGAAGTAACAATATGATTTTTATATATTGAATAACGAAGTAAAAATGTGATTTTTACATATGTAGTGGCTACGGGCAAAGAAAGTGATATCGAAGAGAACAGTGAAGATTTCCTGCATTAGAAGTGCCGTGGAGTTAGTATAGCTATTTGTGAGAATTTCTCACTCTTTGATTTAATTTTCTAGTTATATATATATATATATACTAGGATGCAGACGGTGTTTAGTAGCACCCAACACCCGTCATCCACAGACCATGGATGGCTTGTTTGTATAATTGTTTGGTTGTGTAGTTGGTTAGATTATTTAGTTTGAATTGAATTGTTTGGTGAAATGAAATTGATTGGATTGATGTGTGAATGGCGTGGGCCTTCACTAGACCGGGGATAAAGCTTGGCCTTGTCCCGTTTCTAGTATCGTGCCGTTATGCCGCCGAAATTTTCTAAAATAAGTTAGAAAAATAAAAATATCATTTTATTTAATAAATGAACCGAATGGAATATTCATAGGTTGAATAAAATAGTTTGATCGTTAAAAATATAATTTTTAACGTGAATGTGAATAAATAAATATTCATTTACCAACCGGACGGTTTGTTTATATACACCTATTTGAAGGACATTGATTGGGACGATAAATTTTACACATCGCCCAACTGCACAACTAAAATCTGTGTTTGATTGTTTGAAACCCCACACGGGTGTTGGGATGAAATTTGAAGTTCACTCATCCTGATTGATTAAATATGTCGATCGATTGATTGACAGGCTGTTATAAGCGTTAGATATCTATATTTGATGCTTATACAGTGTAGTGCACTTTGGTTGATGGTTGATTAATTTGCAATGCTATTATACATGTGTGATGTATGAAAAGTCATATAATTAACATTATATGGTGATTGATTGGGCCTCATTCCAATTTAGAAAATAAAGAATATTATAAAATAAAGGTTCATGTGTTGACTGTACTCATCCGTTGAGATAAGTCATGTGTTGAACGAAATATTTTAATAATAAAATTTACATCTTTATCAATATAAAATAAAGGTTCATGTGTTGACTGTACTCATCCGTTGAGATAAGTCATATGTTGAACGAAATATTTTAATATAGAAATATTTGAATAGGAAATATTTGAAAAAAAGAAATATTTGAAATAGAATATTTGAAAATAGAATGATATGAAGCCGTGTTGATTAGAGATGCGCCATTTTGACGTGAACGATGTTTATATCGATTTTATTCATTTTAAAATGAATATTGAAAAGTGATTTCGAAATCGCATATCCTGAAATGAAATTTGAATCAAATTGAATAGAAAACGAATTCGAATTGAATTCGAATTGAATATATAACGAATTGAATTGAATAGAAAATGACTTTGGAATTGAATTAAATTGAAAACGAATTCAAATTGAATTGAAAGCGAATTGAAATGAATTAAAATTGAATTGAAATTTGAATTGAATAGAAATGAATTTTAAAATGAATTCATAAAGAAGAATTCAATTTTGATTTGAATTGAAATGGAAGTTGAAATTGCTTTTGAAACGAATTTAAAACTATTTATATAATTCGTTTTAAATAGAAATCGACAAAATATATATTATATATATTATATATATAATATAATGACCAGAATAGAACGCGCCGCGTCGCGGCAGTTCGTGAATTTCGACCACTTATTTCTAACGGACATTACGGGAGATCCGACCGTCGGATTCTCCTAAAACCGGAACCGTTGGGTTCGTATTGAAAAGAGCTTTCTAATGAATATTAGAAATTTGAAATCTAACGGTTGGATTTGGAATTATGTCCAAATCAAATTTGAAAAAGGTCGTTGTAAGTGCAGTTCGATGGCCGTTGATGGAAATCGATTGTACGGGCCTTGGTAAAATTATTAAAAATAGCAATAATTTGTGTAAAATCATAAGAAATGATTTAGAAAGAATTGGGATGAAAAACTCCATATTTGAAAAGATAAAAATAGATTTTTATCGAAATGAACTAGTTTTGAACTAGAATTATAATTCTATTTATTTTTAAATAAATTGAATTTGAAATGGTTTCGAAAATAACCAGAATTTCCAATGATTGCATTGGAATGGATTTGAATCGAAATTGTCTTCAGAATATTTCGATGTTGGATTTCGTGATTATTCAAATGTTGTTATGAAAATTTGAAAGATATAGATATATATATCGTCATTTCCAATACGATCTTTGTTGGTCGCAGAATTTGATATTGAATATAAGCCGGGATATTTTCTATTCAGAGCCTTGTATTTAATATCAAATGTGATTTGGGTTTGTCGTGAATGGTGTCTTGACTAACACTGTTCTTGAACCCGGTTGAGAAAAGATTAAATCTTTTTATTTAGATTTAATGAAGTGTACCAATTAAATAATATTTAATTGGAATTGAATTGATATTGATTTTTGGGTTTATCGTGGACAGTGTTTTAAATAACACTCGTTCTTTAACCCGATAATTTATGGAATGTGATTTTGGGTTTATCGTGAATCGTGTTTTAAATGACACTGATTCTTTAACCCAGTCACAGATTAAAACTAAGTGGAGTTTTAATGAATCTTTAATTAGATTGAAAAGATCGAAAATGGAGTACCACCAGTTTTGCTCCAGGCGATAGTTAAATCTTTATTTAGATTTAAACGTGAAATGGTAATTGAATTTACCGATAACACCGTGGTGTTAGATATGAAGTATAACCAGTTTTACTTCATTGGATGAATAGGTTGGGATTGGGAAATTAAAACAAATGATTACTTCGGTAAGGTTCGCTAATCCCGACTAGTTTGAATTGATATTCAAAAATAGATTAAAGAATAAATTCAAGAAATTTATCTTGGATAAAATTAATGGGAACCTTTCCCTATGAACGTGAAATTTAAAACTAACTATCGGTTAGCTAAGCAGAATGGTTTTCTGGTTATTGATCTGATGTTGGTTTCGGCCTTCGGGGTTAATATTTGGGGAATTATTCTCTTGATTAATTTACGGTTAGTGACTGATGAATTGGAATGAGGCGTATGTTGTGTTTGTGTAACACTTATTTAAAATCTACGCGAGTTATTCGGAAAGACCGGGTTTATCCCATTCTGAATAACTGATACGACGATAAGTCGAAGATGAAGACGATGGTCGAAGACCGGAGGTCTTCACGTCGTTTGGGTGATTACTGATGATCTTGATTGGGCTGTACACCCAAGAAGATGGAAACAGTTGGTGATCGTCCAGACGTGCTTGGAGATCGATGGATATGCGGGGTACTAGGTGCCTCCGGTTTCGTTCAGACCCAGAACGGACTTGTAAATGGACTATGTGTCTAACATTGGATTTTAGTCCGTGTGATTGATCTCTATTAAATATATATCTGTTTGGCGGCGGAGAATTTATTCTCTTGCTTAACGCCCTTCTCTGAGACGTACGAGCTTAGGGGTTATATATTGATGGATATCAAACGCATGGAGTGAATTGCCTGTGTGGCATACCTAAGTGGCAATTGATCGAGGCTTCTGTTGAAAAGCAAAGTCTTGTGGTTGGTGATCGAAGCACGGCCTTTGTGGCGTAGCTTTGTGTAACGTTTACTTCGCGAGTTTCACAACCGGTATGAACCAAAAACGGGAGACGGACCTCAGGGAGGGCATGTGTTTCCTTCTAGCTAAAAAGTGGCGTCAGTGGTTTTACACGCCCTGACGAGTTTGACTTATGTGGTTGTTGTTGTTGCGAGGCACCTCGGTTATATCGGTTTCGGCCGATGCATTCTGGTCGGCAGACGGACCAGACTTACGCCCCAAAGGGCGGGGAAACGCAGTGTTCAGGATTTAAGTTTAACCCACATCGGTGGACCGGCCCTGTCGCTCCAAGGTCACTCGAGCTCTGACCTGAGACATGGGCTAGATTGTCTCGAATCGGTTGAGGACTATCTTTTGCCTCGGTTCATAGATGGAAATCCAATTTCCAAATACGTGACTTTGCGATTTTGATTGTATAACCTATATATGGGAACATAGTGGTATGGGGCATTCATGCCGCCTATGATTGATACTTATGATTTGAAGTTTTTTTATACACTATGCACTTATTATAGTATCAAATGATTTCTTTTAAACGTATCAAGCATTCTTGGCTATTATAAGGTAAAAACCCTATCCCCCGCATTGTGTGATAGGACCTGGGTCTTATAATAGCTTCATTTTTCTTTATTTAGCATTGCGCTATTGTTTTATGCACTGGTATTCTTGGGAGGAAACCCGTTCCGTGTTATACGGCGTGGTCCCTTGATTTACCTAACTTTGAAGTAAAGATTAATAACTGTTTTAGTTCTCACACCAGTCCCATGACTGACCTGGAGTTTATTGTTTAACCTAAACTCTGGGTGCCCTTATTTTGACACGGGCAACTAGTAGTTTTGGTTTTGCAGATTTATACCCACAGGATCCTGGTTTACAGCTGGAATGATATCCGGAAAGCTTTGTATCCGTATCTCCTTCAGTTGTGTATTGTATTATTTTCCGCTGCAATGTATTTAAATGTAATTTAAATCTCTGATAATTCTGTGTAATATTTATTCATTTATACTCTGTATATTCTTGTAATCTAATGGTATTGTTGTAATATACAATGAAATGTTCTTTTGTATGCGTTCTGTTTTGTCGTGTTCTCAAACGATAGGGCGTTTCGAACGGCCTGGGTCGGTTTAGCGACTGGTTCGGACCGAGCGAAATTCCTTGCCGTCACAATTTAATTCAGAAATAATCAAAAATATTGGAAATCACAATATTCTGTGAACTGGGTCATCCCTAAGATTTAATTCAGTTTAGGGTTGAAATATATTAGCGAATATATTTAAATAATGGTAGTTTGAAAGTATAATTATAATATAATTATAATCGAGCTCGAAATGGCGCGGCAGTTCGCTATTTGGCGATTTGAACTTCAACTGAATGTACAGGATTCGTTTTAAATCGGATTTCTGTGAAACAAGAAATGTTAGGAGCTGGTGAAGCATATTTTTCTAGTGGAAGAGAAAAATCTGGATTTCGTCATGTAGATTTGTAGTTATGTCCAAATCAAATTTTAGAAAAGTTGCTATGGAATTTCTTTATAATTTATATTGATTTATTTATATTTTAAAATGGATTTTTAAATATAAATCGAATATTGATGTAACACTGGATTTGAAATGTCGAGCTATAAATCCTAATGTAGCAATATGATATTCTATTGTGAATATATACGATAATATTTATTTTTAAATATTAAATTTAAATGTTTTTAAATATATTTATATATTTAAAAGGGTTATTTAGAGCTTTAAAAATAGCCAGTTTTTTAAACAACCTCAGAATTCGATGAAACTAATTTTTTGGATCCGCAATATTAAATTATTGCTAGAGTTCAGTTTTCGTGATTTTGAAATCATTATATGGCCGTACGGGATTTTAATGTGAAATACAGTCGATAAAATGACCTTTAAAAATACGCGGTGTATGCCTGTCCCGTTTCGTGATTTTTGGGTATCGTATGTGATCATAGGAAATTTAGAGGGCGAATACAATCAACGTTTGCGTAAAAATAAATATAATATTTGATTAAAAAAATAATAAAATTATCCTATATAATATCCTTACCTTTCCTAACCCTAACCCATTTTCATTCTCTGGTCAATCACTCACGCCGCCATTCTTATCCTCAAAATACCCGAAATCGTGACTTCAAAAATCCGAAACAAATCGGATTAAAACCTATAAATCTTGAGATAAACATTTTTGAACTCCTCATAGCATATCCTTCAATCTAATATACGTCGCGTTGAGCTCGATTGAAACTCTGGCTCGTGTTATTTTTCTAGCAAACCTAGCGTTTACGAATTCGAAGAATTTAAGCATTTGTTTCACGTATTGAGTATGCGGGTTGTGATCGTGGCGCTGAGTAGTGGAGTTTGTGAATTTTTGGTTGGATTTGGGGTCAAAAGTATTTGGTACTTTTTACTGGGTGCGTGGGATTTGGGTTTCGACGGACATGATATTACGGGTTCGAGTTCGATGTCATTGGTATGGAGAGGAAGACGAGATTAAAAGATAGAGTTTGTTGGTTTACATGTTAAAAACGGTGATGAGTGGAAGGAGAAAAGCGTGGAGAAGGGAATCGAAATGGCTGTGTAAGGAGCAGCATTAATCATCGGGGAAGATAGATTGTTTAATGGGTGGGCTTTGGCTAAGTGGGCCAGCGATTTTAAAGGTGAAGGCCCATGGATTTAATAACTTAGTTTAATTTAAAATTTTAAATCGTATAACTTGTAAATTTTGTAACTTATTCATATGATATCGAAATTCAGCGAAACAAGATCCTTTGGGATCATATAGATGGTGGCTACACCATGGAACTGACCGGGAGTGAATTGAAGTTCGTTTGGATTTATGGTGAGATTAAACGCCTGAATCAAATCAATGACCAATTATCGTTATTTAACGATAACAGTCCAATGTGAGTAAATCTCACTAACTCTACACAATTTATATTTTTAGAATTTATAAATAGTGGTTGTTTGTTGTGTGTTGGCTGTTTGGTTGAACTGCTAGTCATTTGATTGAAAAGATAAATAACGATATAGATATAAATCGTTAATCAAATATGATTCTGTTTAGCAGAATATTTCATAGTAAAATGAAATTGATGTTAATTTTATTGTTAAACATCTGTCGATGCAGGGAAATAGGTCGGAGGGACCCAACTGGGTTCCTCAACATTTATTTTACTGATTTTCATATATTGTGTTATATGATGTGATATGAAATCCGTTGTTGACATTGTATGATTGGATGATACTGATCATTGTTATATGGTATGTTAAATACCATAAGGAATACTGGAATGTTAAAAAAGAAATTTTCAATGTTATATTGAAAAAGAAATATTTATAAAATCAATAGATTTTATAAAAAGAAAACTATTTATGTAGAAAATAAATAGATTAAAAAGGGATATTTATTTGTTAGTCAAATAGATAGAATTGAAAAAGAAATATTTGTAAACTATTACAAATAGAATTGAAAAGGAATATTTATTTGAAAATAAATAGAATAGAAAGGGGAAATATGTGTAAAATAAATAGAAAGGGAATAGTTAGATTATCAAAGGAAAATTTATAAAATCAATAGATTTTATAAAAAAAGAAAACATTTTATAAAATAAATAGAATTATCAAAAAAGGATTTATTTGGTGAATAAATAGATTATAAAAGGAAATACTAGAAAAATGACTAGAATTGTATAAAAGGAGAATTTTACATTGGAAAGGTTTAGACCCGTGCTTCGCACACGGGTATAACGTGATATGGATTTAGAGCAAAGATTTTGAATAGAATCTATTTTGACCGATAGATTGAGAAGATAAGTTTATAAATAATATTTTATAAATTAAATAAAATGTTTATCATTGGATAAATAGAATATATATAAGTCAGGATTTATATAGAGAAGTAAGAATCGATTTCAACATCGATATTTGAAACTGAATAAACGTAGAATTAATCAAAGGAGTTAATCGGTTAGAGTTAATCAGTTAGAGTTAATTAGATAGAGTTAATCGAATTAGAATTAATTGAATATTAGTTATTCAATTAGAGTTGATCGAATATAGTTATTTGAGATAGAGTTAGTCAAACATAGTATTTAGGATTTGTTGCCATTTCGTACGACTGCTAGCGTAATTCGCAGGCTGCAGATAGCCTACGGTGGTCGGATGTTTCCTGAGGGAATCAAGCGTAACCATTGTGATCGCTGCGATCTAGAATCAAGCGAATGAAGTTAAATCAAATATTAGCCATTCGAAATAAAGTTAAAACAGAAATAGTTTATTCGAATAGAATTGAAGGAGTTAATCGAATATAGTTTGTTCGAAGGGAGATTTATCGAATGTAAACATTCGAGGAGAGTAAATCGAATGGAAATCATTCGAGGAGAGTGAATCAAAGGTAAATCATTCGTAGAAAGTTAATCGAATGTAAATCATTCGAAGAGAGATTATCGAATATAGTTATTCGAAGAAAGAGTTATCGAATATAGTTTATTCGAAAAGGAGCTATCGAATAAAGGTTATTCAAAAATAGAATTATACATTAAATTCGATTATATCGAAATTCGGGAAAGTAATATTTACTTTCAGGTTAAAATAAGGATTTACTTATTTATTTATAGATGAGTGGGTTAGTTATTCTGTTAAATTAAGGATAAAAGTTACATTTTGAAGTTGGATATTCAAGAAGAAAGGAATTATAATGCTATAGTTAAAATCAATGGTTTAAATAAAGAAGTGGGTTCGTAAAAAGAATCCGAGAGTTACGTAAGGAAGTTTGTTAAAGATTTGAAAGTGAACTTTGTCTATATTCGAGGTTAGAATTGTTGTTCAATTAAGGTCTGAGAGGTAATTATACCCCAACTTGATTGACTTCGTTTTTAACTAAGAAATGGTTAAAGATCGATAGTGAAGGTTGATTAAGTGAATTTAGTTAATGAGTGAAATGGTGGAAATGACTTAGTGATGTTTTATTCAAACATCGGTTTAAATTAAATGAAGGAGTTTGGAAACGTTTTACAAATAAGGATCAGAAATGTTTTCCAATACTAAGAAATAGAAGTAAATATGGTGATGTGGTCCAAATGATTTATAAAGTATGGTTTTTTTCAAATTTAGAAATTAAGAATTTACGAATATATAAAAAGGGAAAATGGATAAATTAATGATAATTTAATTAAAAGAAATAACCCTTTGAATGATGATTGATCGATAGAAATTTCCATCGTGAAATGATATCGTTGTTTGCACACCTGTTTTTCTTTGATAGTTAAATCACCGACTATCGAAGTTTTTGACCATTTTTCCGTCGTTGATACGGAGAGACTGGTATCATATTTTTATTTGAAAACCACTTTGTATAGACGTTAGCGTTGCGATCAAATATTGAAGACGGAGTTATGCAAGGGCTATCCTGTTTACAGAATAGTGCTTTCGGTTTGTCCAGTCCCAGGACAACCGTGAATGGACGATTGTCTAACAGAGTATATCTAAAGTATCGCGTAGGTTGATCTCTTTAAACGTACTTACGTTTGGTGGCGGAGGAATTAGTGTAACATCCCGTGTATTCTATAACCGTGAAATTCATAAATTAAAGTATAATTAATTTCAAATCAAAGAATTAAGGGAAACGGGATACGCCATTGCATTCGTCTCGGAAAAATACGCGAAATAGATTCCGAGTTTTCGAAAATCGGAGTCCGTATGACCAAGATATGGCCTCCGGAAGTTTCAGAATTAGGTTTAAAATTCGAATAGACGAAAACAGCTCAGAAAAACTAATTCAAAATTCAAAATCGGGCCCAATTGGCCAAGGCAGGAAAATTCCCGCCCAAAGCACCCAGGTCGACTTGGCAGTCGACCTGGGGCTAGCCAGGTCGACTGGGCAGTCGACCTGGGTAACCCGTGTCGACTGCCAAGTCGACACGGTGTCGACTGGGGTGTCGACCTGGCCCCTGAGCCAAGTCGAACCCAGCCCACCCTGCCTGGCCAGGCCTGTGTTTGGTCGATTTTCTGAGCCTTGCCTTGTCACTAGGGCTAGGTGTCAGCTCCTGGTTGGTCCCTCCTTTGAACGAACGGCTATTATTAAACCAAGCTTCATCGACGATCTAAATCAACTCACAAACTCTATAAAAAGGACCTAAGACTAACCCTAATTCACTCAAACTAAAATGGAGATGAGACCGTCATGCTGCTGAGGAGAGACTGAAGATAGACGTCAGAAATAGAGAGACAACTAGGAGATAATTCAAAGCTTAAAGCAACATCAAATCAATCAAAGCAACGCCTACAACAACAAAATAGCGTCTCCAAATTCAGAATTCAGATTTCTGAATTGAAGATTCGCCATACGCTGTAAGTAGAGTGCTATTTCGGTATGAATTAAATAATTGTGTTGATTTTTGTAATGTAAGAAATGGAATTGTGGCGATAATAATCTATATTTTCATGTTGCTTTGATGCAAAACGATTTGGGAATATTATGGTATACGATTGGATATTTGCAAGTACGCAATTTGCATTGGAAACGAAATGGAATTGTGGCGATAATGACTTATATTTGTATGTTATTTTGATTCTAAACGATTTGGTAATGCTATGGTTTGATTCATACAAGTATGTGGCTTATGTTGACAACCACATGTTGTGGAATTTTGATTGGGACTTATGCAAGCATATGATTCATATTGAAAACTACATGTTTGTGGTAGTTATTTACAACACCCATTTGGTAAATGCTAGTATAAGATTCATGTTGAACAACAACTATATGTTGTAATAGTTTATTTTGAAATTCATGCAAGTTTATGGTCTATTGTTGTGACAACATGATGTAAAATTCTATGGTCATCTTTAGTGTAATTTGATTCACCTAAGTATTATGATTCATATGAAGGTTATGTTGAAATTGGCATCATAGTTCAAGTATAAAAATCATGATTTTGTGATAGTGACAAAAGCAAGCGTCGTTGTAAGCTTGTATTAATTTTATGAACATGTCTAAGCTATGTTTGTTATTATGCCTAGTTAAGAACATGTTTTCTAAGCTTATGTTGTTATCTTAATCATATGATAATATATTTTTGGCACATAAGTTACATTAGAAATTTACACTAGAATTGCACCCCCTTACAAGTTACATAGATAAAAATGAAAACCATGATGTAAGTTTAGATATGTTTATGCTATAATTTTATAAATGGATTAAAAACCATGATTCATATAAGAATTAGGTTGGGATAATTCTAGTTGAACCATACATTTGTATTAGTGACAAAAGTAAGTACCTTTTGTTAATATATAGTGATTTTATGAACATGATTAGTTTATATTATGCCTAAATAAAAATATAGACTTATATTTCTAGTCAAGACCCTGTGCCAATAATAATGATATCTAATTTAGTTAGATTCTTAATTTCAAGTTTACATGGTTAGTTGAACCTATGATTCATGTTTAAGTACTGCTTATGCCATAATCATATGAATAAAATAATTCATGTTTAAGTATTGTCTATGCATTAGCCATATGAATAGAATGATTTATGTTTAAGTATTGTTTATGCTATGATTATATGGATAAAATGATTCATGTTATGCCATGATTATATGATGTTACAATTGCAAGTTCACATGTGCCTATTTTATGTTAATTGAATCGTTTGTTGCAAGTTCATGCGTTCACACTCCCCTTTTTTATGTCACCTTATAAACACCATGTTATAGCCTCCCCTTTCATATGGCTAAATTGGGTTTAAGTATTAAACCCAACACACCTTACATTGGAACGAACAAATAAAACGGGGAAAATGACGTTTGGGTTAAAAATATAGAACATATTTGTTGGCTTGTTTGACGCACGCCAATAACTTTGAAAAACAATTAAGTGGCATAAATAAATCTTAACCAATAAAGATGAATTTGAATAATGGGCCGCAAATATTTACATATAAAAAGAAAAGAGACAAAATATGTAAATGTAGAAAATACGATGTGTTTAACCCGAGGTTGGATTGAGTTGTGATGTAAACCTGCCCGGAACCGCCCGGCTGTCCAGTAGTCACAACAATACCTATCCAATGTGGGTGGTTAAACATGGAGCCCAACAAGGGCCCGAGGTTAGACTGAGTTGTGGCGTAAGACTGCCCGGACCCAACCGGCAACAGGCAGCCACAACAATACCTGTCTAATGTGAGAGGTCAAGGCTTTAATAAGAAAATTAAGGCTGAGTCAGGATTGATAGGATTAAGTAAATTATATTAATACTTAATCAAGATGGAACATGCTAAACTAAACAGACTGATTGGGGGTTAGGTTTATAACACACTTAACCAACTTAGCATGTTGGCTAGAAATAGAAAACCTAGTAGCGGGGGACCCTTTTCGCAGTAACCCTACAAGGTATCATGATACCCTGAAACTAGGCAGGGTGGGGCATGATTACTGGGCTGATTGTAAGAGGTCAAATCGACGGCGGTGGTGCAGCAGTGTAGGTTCTAACGGGGTGCGGGCGTGCACACACTCCGGCGCAGAAAAATAAGGCACTGGGCACCAGTAGCATACCTGTGCATTCTAGGATTGTGTCGGGCCGCCACCATGGGACTTGATACACCCCATGGTGGGACCAGCATGTGTAACTACAACATCGGGGGCCGTAAGACACATGTAACTATGCGAGTAGGAGCCGATCATCATAAAATGGATCACTTCACCCTGATTATAGGGTGCCCATTGGGAACTAGTTTATATGGGTACAGAGATTAATATGGGGTACGATAGTATATTCGACCCTAGACAACTTAACTAAGTTTATGGTGCTTTCCCATTTCTAGTTTATACTTATCATACCCAGTTCTTTATTCATAGACTGAATAGTCCTAGACTTACTCAGGCTTTATGTCTGACTCTACTTTTCTTTCGTCTTCTTTTCTTCCGTTTCCTCCCCCCAGGTCCACAGGGAGGGAATACCGCAGCTTGACCAGCCTTCATATCCAGCTTGAAGAGAAAGAATGTATTGCTTGGATCTTTTCGTTTTGGACTATGGCTTTGGACAGCAATTATGGGACTTTTGCAGTTTATTTATGTTTTCTTTATGCTTCTTTAAATAATGTAATCAAGACAGTTATGAAGATGTTATGTTTGTGGAAGTATAATAAAACAAATTATGGCATGGATTGTGTAACACATATTTTAAATGAAATAAAAGTTGTTGTTTTCCGCTTATCAAAAATATGTGTTCTTATATCTGTCTTGTATATCTGTGACTTATACTTATAAACCTCCACCAAAATTAGGGCATTCCCTTTGAGAGTGGCCCTAACGGAGGTGGGGTGTTTCAATTCGTTTCTCTTAGCCTTATACCCGTGGTATTTTTGAAGAAATCAATTTGTGATTTGACGGGTATGATGATGTGGCATTTAAAGTAAATGAATGTATGATCTGTCAAAGATACGTTATGACCTCAAACCCCATCAACCGGGAAATGATAGAAATCGGGCGGGCAGCATGGCTAAGTGGGTCGCTCCCATTAGGGTGTATATCACCTATCTAGAGAAAATCCATTTCATTCTTTTATCTATGATCGATGCTGTCCCTTTTAGGGAAGACAGTGGGTAGCTCCCAACCGTTGGTGATATACATTCGATACACTCAAGCGGAATGAGTGGTCGGTCATGTGTGGGCCGGGTTGCAAGACGTTCTTGTTGAACCCAGTGTTTTTACCTCTAGAGATACACTACCGGCAGGTGGTCCCATACCTTGTCATAGTTGGAACCCAATCTCCCATAAGCGCCCGCGGTTTTGTTTGTATACTATATGTAGAACGTGAGATGCAACCGTTCTGCAAGATTGTTAATTACTTGTGATTAGACATTATTATAATATCAGACAAGTGTTGATTTCCAAAATGTTTGGGTTATCGTAAGGTAAAAACCATCCGTGTTTTTGTGTGGATCGGTCTTACGATTACCTTATCTTTTGAAAAGGATTTTGAAAAGTTAAACCAAATGATTTGAGTTTACTCACACCAGTCCCATGACTGACCCAGAGTTTTTTTCCCCTAAACTCTTGGGTACCCAAATTTGTATGGTCAGATAAGTAGTTCAGGTCTTTACAAATACACTTGGAGGAGCTTGAAGCAGGAGGCTTCAGGATTTTGTAGCTATTGTTATTTCCGCTGTGTGTAAGTGTTGTACTCGGATAAATATTGTATATACATACTGTTTTATTGCAAAGTTATGTTATATATTATATCTTATTCGTCCCGTTGTGAGATTTGTGTTTACTCTGATTGTGATCTTCTTCTTCTTCTATTCTAACTTTCTATCTTATCTACTCTCACCCTCTAACTTCTATCTATTAGTGATCTGGAATGTTCAATGTCTGAATGGTCAACATGGTAGTTTGGTGTTGATTTTCAAAGTCGAAAATTCCCAGTTCGTTACAGTGGTATCAGAGCTGAAGGTTAAGTGATTACCTTGGCACTGTGGCGTGACTCAGTAGAGATGGGGTTAGTAATACCCTAGATTGAGTTTGAGTGTATATATAAGAGTGAATGTATTTCTTATTTGATATAAAAATTGTTTTATATTGCGGAGATTTATTGGTGGAATTGTTTGTGAATTCTGGTCGAGTAGTTTGATCCACTGTATCGATAGGGGCTACCAAGCACTCAAATACGATAAACCGAAACAGTATGTTTCGAAAGAGGGTAAATGAGATAATTTTACCCGAAGTATATTTCGTATAAAGAAAATATTTATATTCGAATGATTATAGTAGGTTGGATGTGTTGGTTGATTATAATAATAATGGTTATATAAATAACTAATTTGAGTTCGTATAATTTAAAAGCAGATTAATTAAATCTGAATTAAATTAGAATTGGAATTAAAATTCTAATACTAGGGAAAAGAGTTGTAAGTGGATTTGAATTAAGTTTAAGAAAATTTAAAAATCCTGGGAGATTTTAAATTGTTTAGAAGTATCGTGAATGATATTTTGAAAAAGATTTCAAAATGAAAGTGTTTAATATGTTTTTGAAAGTGATATAGTATTGAACTCACTTCGATATCTGGGAAATAACTCTGACGATGCTGGCCACATCATCAGTGTTCATTTTCGAGTTGTAAGAGACGGATTACTACCAAAGAAGTTGTTTTTGAAATTGTTTTGAGAAAGGAAGTTGTTTTGAAACCCGAAAGGAAATGATTGACTTTAGAAAAAGCTAAGCTGTTGGGAAACTCCCAAAAGACATAAAGTATGAATTAAAACAAAATTAAAGAAATGCGTGAAAGCAAATATGCATTGAATTGAAACTAGTTAACTGGAAATTTAATTGGAATATAATATATGAAGTGGAATTAGATTTTGAATTGTAAGATAGGAATCTGAAATGGTATTGGATTGATGAGTTAGGAGTTTGAAATCGAGAATGAAACTTAAGTTGGAAATGGTAATTGGCTTGTTTAAGCGAATAGTTGTGTTGAGGATAAATTGATTCGAGATTGATTGGGATGACTTTGGTACATGTTGAATTAGCGGCAGAATAAAAAGATTTAATGATATGCCCGACAAAAAGGTACACATTTATTTTTATGGATTTGGTGATTTATGAGCCGATTTGGCAAGCCGCTTGGCTGTTTGATTTTCTTTTAGATTAGAGAAGGCCTAGAGAGGCGAGTTGGAGTTTGAACTATTGACCGGTACAAAGGAGGTGCTAGCGAAATTTTTCAAAAATTTCGGGTGTTAGAAAATTTTCAGAAGTTTTGAAAATTTTTGTTAATCAAAATTAATATTTTAAATTGAAAGAAATCAATTCAGTTGAAACTGAAGTTAAAGGTGAACGAATAATTTTTAACCCAGTTAATAGGGTTTGTCTTCTACCTTAGCAATTTCGAGGACGAAATTATTTTAAGGGGGAAGAATGTAACGACCCGCATTTTTAGCTCTAGAATAATTAATTAATTTAATTATTTAAATAAGGATTTAGGGATTTAAATAGTGGTTTAATTAAATTATAGTGGTTATTTAATTAAATTAAATAATAGAATAATATATTTAATTCAGAAATAATCAAAAATATTGGAAATCACAATATTCTGTGAACTGGGTCATCCCTAAGATTTAATTCAATTTAGGGTTGAAATATATTAGCAAATATATTTAAATAACAGCAGTTTGAACATATAATTATAATTTAATTATAATCGAGCTCGAAATGGCGCGGTAGTTCGCTATTTGGCGATTTGAACTTAAACTGAATATACAGGATTTGTTTTAAATCGGATTTCTGTGAAACAAGAAACGTTAGGAGCTGGTGAAGCATATTTTTCTAATGGAAGAGAAAAATCGGGATTTCGTCGCGTAGATTTTTTGTTATGTCCAAATCAAATTTTAGAAAAGTCGATATGGAATTTCTTTACAATTTATATTGATTTATTTATATTTTAAAATGGATTTTTAAATATAAATCGAATATCGATGTAACACTGGATTTGAAATATCGAGTTATAAATCCCAGTGTAGCAGTACGATATTCTATTGTGAATACATACAATAATATTTATTTTTAAATATTAAATTTAAATGTTTTTAAATATATTTATATATTTAAAAGGGTTATTTAGAGCTTTAAAAATAGCCAGTTTTTCAAACGACCTCAAAATTCAAAAAAACTAATTTTGTTGGATCCGCAATATTAAATTATTGCTAGAGTTCAGTTTTTGTGATTTTTGAAATCAGTACGTGGCCGTACGGGATTTTAATGTGAAATACAGTCGATAAATTAACCTTTAAAAATACGCTATGTGAGCAAACAGAGTCGGAATTCGACGAAACCAGTTTAGTTAGGACCGTAATGTTGAAATCTAGCTGCCTGTCCTGTTTCGTGATTTTTGGGTATCGTATGTGATCACAGGAATTTTAGATGGCGAATACAATCAGCGTTTGCTTAAAAATAAATATAATATTCGATTAAAAAAATAATAAAATCATCCTATATAATATCCTTACCTTTCCTAACCCATTTTCATTCTCTAGTCAATCACTCACGCAGCCATTCGTATCCTCAAAATACCCAAAATCGTGACTTCAAAAATCTGAATCAAATCGGATTAAAACCTACAAATCTTGAGATAAACCTTTTTGAACTCCTTATATCATATCCTTCAATCTAATATATGTCGCGTCGAGCTCGAATGAAACTCTGGCTCGCGTTATTTTTCCAGTAAACCTAGGGTTTACGAATTCGAAGAATTTAAGCAATTGTTTCACGTATTGAGTATGCGGGTTGTCATCGTGGCGCTGAGTAGTGGAGTTTGTGAATTTTTGGTTGGATTTGGGGTCAAAAGTTGTAGTGACCCGAAAATCCGGGGGAATTTGAGCTGACTAAATAACACAAGTCCAACCCCAAATTGCACTGGAAATTCAAGAAACTAATAGAAAGAAGACAAAGGGTGAGAATAGATAAGATAGAAACTTAGAATAGAAGAAGAAGAAGAACATAACATCAGAGTAACACGAACCTCACAGCGGAACGAATGACATATAATAGATAACATAACTTTGAAATATAACAGTTATGTATACAATAGCACTTATCAGAGTACAGCACTTACAACACAGCGGAAATAACTATAGCTATATGATCCAGAAGCCTCCTGCTCCAGCTCTTCAAGTATACCTGTAAATCCTGACTACTTGACTGCCCGTACAAAATTAGGCACCCAAGAGTTTAGGGAAAACAAAATAAAACTCCGGGTCAGTCATGGGACTGGTGTGAATAAACTCAAATCATTTAAACAGGTATATGATATCTCATAAGACCACGCCGTGAATACGGAACGGGTTTCTCCCTTATGAGAATCCAAATAACTTTTCAAAGCAATATCATTCTGATATTATAATAATGTCTAAGTACAAATAAATATCAATCTAGCAGAAACGCTTGCATCTCACGTTACTACATGTATAGTATACAATCAAAATCGCAAGCACGTATTGGATAATGGATTTCCAACTATGACAAGGTATGGAATCACCTTCCGATCAGTGTACTCTAGGAACGATACACTGGAGTTCAACAAGAACATCTTGCAACTCAGCCACACATGACCGACCACTCATTTCGCTTGAGTGTATCGAATGTATATCACCAACGGTTGGGATCAGCAACCGTTCCCGTATATATATATGGGACAGCATTGATAGATTAAAAGAAGCAAATGGATATTCACTAGATAGGTGATTATACACCCTACTTCGGTGCGACCGACTTAGCCATGCTGCCTGCCCGATTTCTGTCATTTACCGGTTGACGAGGCTAGAAGCTACGCTTTATCATTACATCAGATTCAATTCGAATGCTACATTGTCAAATCCATTGAAATCACCAATTGACGCTTACAACAGTACATTACGTGTCAGCTAAAAGAAGTTTCCTCCTCCGCTTCCACTCTTGGTACGGTTGAAGAAATCAATGTATGTGACCTTTCTGGAAATACTCTGTCAGACATCCATCTTCATTCACTTAGAATGTCACATCGTCATACCCGCCAAATCACAAATTGACTTATCCAAAAATAACACGGGTATACAGCTAAGAGAAACAAATTCCTCCGCCACCAAACGTGAATACGTTTGAACAGATCAACTTACGCGATCCATTGGATATACTCTGTCAGACCTTCGTCCATACAAGTTGTCCTGGGACTGGACAAACCGAAGGCACTATTCTGTAAACAGGATAGCCCTTGCATTTTACTCCGTCTTCAAATATTTTTGGCATATATGATTCGCGACGCTTATGCCAATACAGAGTGGTTCTATGGATAATAATCCAACCGGTCTCTCCATATTAACAACGTTAAAATGGTCAAAACTTCGATAGTCGGTGAGTTAACTATCAAAGAAAAACAAGTGTGCAAACAACGATATTATTCCCAGATGGAAATTATATCGAACAAACATCTTTTAACATTAATCTCTTTAGTTCCTTTATTTACTTATCTCCTGTTTCCCTATATTCTAAATTCTTATTTTTCTTTTATCAGAAAACATTTCTGATTCTCGTTTGGAAAACATTTCCTAAACTCCTTTACGATCAAACCTTACCATTTCTTAGTTTAGAAGGAAGTCACTCAAGTTGGGGTATAATTACCTCTCAGACCTTAACTGAACAACGTTATAACTTCAAAATGGTCAAAGTTTATCTTTTAATCTTTAACAACTTCTTTACGCCTTTCTCGGATTCAATTTTTACTAGTCCACTTCTATATTTAAAACATTGGTTATAACGATAACGTTATAATCCCTACTTTCGAATTATCTAACTTTAATTATAACTTCTATTCTTATTAGTGAATAATTAACCTAACACTTATTTATTTATAAATAAATAAAATTCTATTTAAACACTGGAAAGTATAAGTACTTTCCCGAATTCGATATAATCAAATTCGCCGATTAACTCTCTTCGAGAAATCTCTATTTGATTAACTCTTCTTCGAATAACCTATATTCGATTAACTTCTTCCTTTTCAAATATCTCATATTAAAAAATCTTACTTTCGAATAAATTATATTCGAAAATCTCTTTTCGAATAACTCTTCCTTTCAAATATCTCATATTTGAAAATCTCACTTCGATTAAACTATAATCGATAACTCCCTTCGATGAAACTAACATCGATAACTTTTCCTTTTCAAATATCTCATCTTTGAAAAACCTCACTTCGATTAAACTATTATCGATAACTCCCTTCGATGAAACTAACATCGATAACTTCTTTCGATGAAACTAACATCGATAACTCCTTTCGATGAAACTAACATCGATAACTTCTTTCGATGAAACTAACATCGATAACTCCTTTCGATGAAACTAACATCGATAACTTCTTTCGATGAAACTAACATCGATAACTCCTTTCGATGAAACTAACATCGATAACTTCTTTCGATGAAACTAACATCGATTAATTTAACTCGACGAACTGAACTTATTTACTTAACTCGATCATCTTGACTTGATAACTTAACTTGCTAACTTAACTCGATTATCTTAACTTGATTATCTTAACTTGATTACTCATATCGAATAACAAATATTCGATTTAACTTCATTTAACTCTATTCGAATAAACTATTCGTAACTTCTTCTCGAATAACCAATATTCGATTATCTTACTTCGAATAACTTATATTCGATTATCTCACTTCGAATAACTTATATTCGATTTCTCTAACTTCGAATACCATATTCAATAAATCTACTTTGAATAAGTGATATTTGATAACTCCACTCGATTAACCCTACTTACTCAACCTTACTGGTTTACTTGACTTACCTAACTCAACTGGTTAACTTGACTTATTCAACCCTACTTACTCAACTGGATTAACTCCTATCGAATAACTAATATTCGATTTACTTCCATTCGCTTGACTCTAGATCGCAGCGATCACAATGGTTACGCCTGATTCCCTCAGGAAACATCCGACCGCCGTAGGCTATTTACAGCCCTGCGAATTACGCTAGCAGTCGTACAAGATGGCAACTTACCCTGAATAATATGTTTGACCAACTCTGTCTCAAATAACTATATTTGATTAACTCTAGTTCGTTTTAACTCTAATCGATTAACTCTAACTAATTAACTCCAACTGGTTAACTCTATTTGATTAACTCTAACTGGTTAACTCTAACTAATTAACTCCAACTGATTAACTTCTTTCGAATAACATATTCGATTAACTAACTTCGAATACCATATTCGATTTCCCTTTTCGAATACCATATTCGATTTCTCTAACTTCGAATACCATATTCGATTTCTCCTTTCGAATGTCTATATTCGATTTACTAACTTCGAATACCATATTCGATTTCTCCTTTCGAATGTCTATATTCGATTTACTAACTTCGAATACCATATTCACTTTATAAAGATTTCCTTTATAACAACGTTTTATTCATTTGAAAAGATTTACTTTTAAATAACGGTTCTACCCTTTAAAAATGATTTCCCTTTTTATAATGTTTCCTTTCCAGTTCTATTTGTAAATGGTTTACAAATATTCCCTTTTCAAATTTATTCTTGAAATATTCTAACTCCTTAAATTCCCGGGAAAATTCGCCATAACCTCCTTTGTATCGGGAGCATCGGGAAAATCCCCAAACTCGCCACACAGGCCTTTCCATTCAAAAAGAAATGTTTTGAAACTATTTCCCTTTTTTTAAAATATCTCCTATTTATAAATATTCCCATTTATAAATATCGCTTATTTATAAATATTCCAGTTTATAAATATTCTGTTTTCAATATCACTTTGAAAATCTCCTTATCAATATCCCGTATGTTATGGTATTCAATCATATCAAATCACGATGTTCAATATCGTCCATACACACACAATCAACAACAGGTTATAATTCGCATCATATATTAAAATATATGGAAAACAATAAAATAACTGTTGAGGAATCCAGTCGGATTCCTCCAACCTGTTTCCCTGCATCCACCGATGTTAAACAACGTATATAACATCACTTGCATTTCTAATGAAAACACTGATAACAGTATCACCGTTTAATAACGATATATATATATATATATATAGAAATATATATATATATATATATATATATATATATATCCATACTGTTTTAAATCAATTATTTAACAGTCCAACCTACAGTCCAATTTAACAATACAACTTAACAGTCCAATTTTACAGTACATAACTAGCAGTCAAATACAGAAATAAGAATACAATTTATATTAAAATATAAATTGAGGGGAGTTAGTGAGTTTTACTCACATTGACGCGTTAACCGAAAAATATCGGTTTACGTTCTTTGATTTCGACGGACAATTTATTTCTCCATAAATTGTAACGAGCTCGGATCCACTTCCAGTCAGCTTCATTGTGAAGCTCTCGCCTATACGGTCCCAACGTGACTGACTGTTCGTCAATCTTATTTGAACAGACCCGACCCTCTTCGTTCCTCAAACCAAATACCCGGTCCATTTTATCTCCTTCAGCCCATCATTCCTCAAAAGCCCAAACCGAACTTCTCATCCCCCTTATTTTCTTTCTTTTATTCTTTAAAACTTTGCCACCCAAAAGCATCCTGGCCCAATACCACACTTAAAGCCCAAGACCCACCCCTCATTTGCTACCTTCTTCACCGATATACAGACATCCGCTCCAGTCAAAAACCCACCACCGTTCTTCTTTGATTACTCCACCACCGCTCCACTATTCGCCAAACTAAACCCATCGTCGTTCTTCTATCTCCGGCCCCCGCCTTCCTGCCACCATCTGAAGCAGCTCGCACGCCACATGTGTTTTCCTTCCTCAGCCCTAAACCCATGCTACAACAAATCGTGCGAACCATTTCATCACCGAACACCCTAAAATTTTACATCAGATGTGAAACTCCACACAAAATCCGAATACAGACTTCATACCACGGATTAATGCTTCAGCTCCCAAACCTCGGAACCCTAGTTCCGCTGTTGAAATTCTGCTCCTCGAAGACCGGCATCGCACTTCACCATATGGATATAAAATCGAAGAGGATTACACAGTGATCTCATGTATACTCGTTTTGGGATTTTCTGATTTTTCTATGGATTGTTATTGATTTTCTTTTCTCCCATTTTCTGTGTATGGTTTTTGAGGAGGAATACTGACGGCTGTATTTACATTGACCAAAGAAATGAATTGACTTAGGTTTAGAGAAGCGTTAGGAGGTATTTATAGGCTAGATATTTTTTTGAAGATATTTTCCTAGGACATTTTCCATTTTTATATTCATTTATATTTATTCTCTACACTCTAAAAATTCGTGTGATCACACACAATGCCTAAAAATCATGAAAATTGACATGCTGCTAGAGTTCGACCTTACGGTCCCAACGAAACTGGTTTCGTCGAATTCCGACTCCCTATGCTCACACAGCGTATTTTTAACTGTCAAAATACTGACTGTTTCTCACTCTAAAAATCCGTACGGCCGCACACTGACCCTAAAAATCACGAAACTTGACCTCTACCAAATATTTGATATTGCAGATCCAACAAAACTGATTTCGTCGAATTCCGGCTTCGTACGCTCACACAGCGTATTTTTAAAGCTCTGGATGACCCATTTAAATATATAAATATATTTAAATATTATTAAATTAAATATTAATAAATTAATATTATCGTATATATCCATATACGATATCGTTCGGCTCCAGAATATCACCTCAGATTTTATGACTTGATTTCCAGACTCCAGATTATCCCGATATTCAGTTCGTATCGAAAAAAAACGATTTATAACGTATATAAAGCGTCGCAAATTATAAAGGAATTTTACAGCGACTTTTCTGAAATTTGATTTGGACGTAACTCAAAATCTATACGACGAAATCCCGATTTTTCTCTTCCACTAGAAAGATATACTCCACCAGCTCCACACGTTTCTTGTTTCATAGAAATCCGGCTTAAAACGAATCCTGTACATTCAGTTGAAGTTCAAATCGCCAAATAGCGAACTGCAGCGCCATTTCGAGCTCGTTTATAAATATATTATAAACTATACATTCAACTGTCGTCGATTCAAAAAAATCGTTATTATATTCCGAATCGAAACTCCACCAAATCTCGTATGCTATTCAATTCACACGATATTGTGAATTTCACTATTTCCGACTATTTCGACATTATAATATATTATTATATTATAATTATTTATTAAATATTCAACATTATTTAATTAAACGATCATTAACTTCTCTAAATCACCAATTATATAATTAAATAAATTAATTATATATCGCAGAAAATGCGGGTCATTACATTCTTCCCCTCTTAAAATAATTTCG
The DNA here is from genome assembly GCA_030737875.1 of Allium sativum. NCBI lineage: Eukaryota > Viridiplantae > Streptophyta > Magnoliopsida > Asparagales > Amaryllidaceae > Allium > Allium sativum. The sequence continues at coordinate 173,858,179 of CM060913.1, read as the reverse complement.
TCCTCGAAATTGCTAAGCTAGAGGACGACCCTATCGACTGGTTAGAACATATTTGTTCACTTCTTAACTTCAGTTTCAACTGAACCAATTAAATTTTATTTAAATTATAAATTAATTCTTATCAACGAAAATTTTCAAAAATCCTGAAAATTTTCTAACGCCTTAACTTTTCTAAAAATTTCGCCAGCACTTCCTTTGTACAGCCCTATCGGTAAAACCACAACTCGCCTCTCTAGGTCTTCTTCAACCCAAAAGAAAATCAAACAGCCAAGCGGCTTGCCAATTCGGCTCATAAAATCCAAACTCATATAAAATATAAACTGGTACCTTTTTGTCGGGCATATCATTATATCCCTTCAATCTGTTATCACTTCAACATATACCGATGTTATTCCAATCAACTCAAATCGATTTATTCTCAAATCCAATCATTCGGTTATATCTAAACCAAATTCCATTCAAACTCCAATATCAATTTCAAATTCTTAACTCATCAATGAAATTCCATTTCAGATTATTCTCTTATCACCCCAGTTTTACTTAACTTAACAAGTTAAATTTTAAATTCTAGAATTTAAATCCCTGGGCTCTTATTTCAAGTCAATTTGAAATCATAATACCGATTCAAAACATTTGAATTCTTAAACAACTTGTTTTCGCAAAACAAAATTGAAAATAAAATCTTGGGTAGTAATCCGTCACTTAGAACTCGAAAATGAACACTGATGATGTCGCGATTCATCATCAGAATCTATTTTCCAGCTATCGAAGTGAGTTCAATACTATACCACCTTCAGTTTGAAAAACGTTTTCAAAATCTCCCAGGAACTTAAAATTTCCTTATTTTAATTCCAATCTGATTTAAATTCAGATTTTTCTTCATTTTATTTCATATACTTTACTTATATGAATTCTGATTAGTCATTTATAATCATTTTACCCTTTTTTTATAATCTTACTCGATTATAATAACAACCAATATATCTAATATATGATATTATATTACATATCCATATTGTGTCGGTCCATCGTATTCGAGTATTTATTTACTCCTACCGATACAGTGGATCAAACTGATCGACCAGAACTCATAAACAACTCAGCCAATGAATCCCCACAATATAAAACCATTTTTCTATCAAATACAAATACGCACTCGTATATATACACTCAAACTCAATCTAGGGTGTTACTAACCCTATCTCTACCGAGTCACGCCACAGAGTTATGTCCGATCACTAAAACATAAGCTCTGATACCAACTGTAGTGACCCGAAAATCCGGGGGAATTTGAGCTGACTAAATAACACAAGTCCAACCCCAAATTGCACTGGAAATTCAAGAAACTAATAGAAAGAAGACAGAGGGTGAGAATAGATAAGATAGAAACTTAGAATAGAAGAAGAAGAAGAACATAACATCAGAGTAACACGAACCTCACAGCGGAACGAATGACATATAATAGATAACATAACTTTGAAATATAACAGTTATGTATACAATAGCACTTATCAGAGTACAGCACTTACAACACAGCGGAAATAACTATAGCTATATGATCCAGAAGCCTCCTGCTCCAGCTCTTCAAGTATACCTGTAAATCCTGACTACTTGACTGCCCGTACAAAATTAGGCACCCAAGAGTTTAGGGAAAACAAAATAAAACTCCGGGTCAGTCATGGGACTGGTGTGAATAAACTCAAATCATTTAAACAGGTATATGATATCTCATAAGACCACGCCGTGAATACGGAACGGGTTTCTCCCTTATGAGAATCCAAATAACTTTTCAAAGCAATATCATTCTGATATTATAATAATGTCTAAGTACAAATAAATATCAATCTAGCAGAAACGCTTGCATCTCACGTTACTACATGTATAGTATACAATCAAAATCGCAAGCACGTATTGGATAATGGATTTCCAACTATGACAAGGTATGGAATCACCTTCCGATCAGTGCACTCTAGGAACGATACACTGGAGTTCAACAAGAACATCTTGCAACTCAGCCACACATGACCGACCACTCATTTCGCTTGAGTGTATCGAATGTATATCACCAACGGTTGGGATCAGCAACCGTTCCCGTATATATATATGGGACAGCATTGATAAATTAAAAGAAGCAAATGGATATTCACTAGATAGGTGATTATACACCCTACTTCGGTGCGACCGACTTAGCCATGCTGCCTGCCCGATTTCTGTCATTTACCGGTTGACGAGGCTAGAAGCTACGCTTTATCATTACATCAGATTCAATTCGAATGCTACATTGTCAAATCCATTGAAATCACCAATTGACGCTTACAACAGTACATTACGTGTCAGCTAAAAGAAGTTTCCTCCTCCGCTTCCACTCTTGGTACGGTTGAAGAAATCAATGTATGTGACCTTTCTGGAAATACTCTGTCAGACATCCATCTTCATTCACTTAGAATGTCACATCGTCATACCCGCCAAATCACAAATTGACTTATCCAAAAATAACACGGGTATACAGCTAAGAGAAACAAATTCCTCCGCCACCAAACGTGAATACGTTTGAACAGATCAACTTACGCGATCCATTGGATATACTCTGTCAGACCTTCGTCCATACAAGTTGTCCTGGGACTGGACAAACCGAAGGCACTATTCTGTAAACAGGATAGCCCTTGCATTTTACTCCGTCTTCAAATATTTTTGGCATATATGATTCGCGACGCTTATGCCAATACAGAGTGGTTCTATGGATAATAATCCAACCGGTCTCTCCATATTAACAACGTTAAAATGGTCAAAACTTCGATAGTCGGTGAGTTAACTATCAAAGAAAAACAAGTGTGCAAACAACGATATTATTCCCAGATGGAAATTATATCGAACAAACATCTTTTAACATTAATCTCTTTAGTTCCTTTATTTACTTATCTCCTGTTTCCCTATATTCTAAATTCTTATTTTTCTTTTATCAGAAAACATTTCTGATTCTCGTTTGGAAAACATTTCCAAAACTCCTTTACGATCAAACCTTACCATTTCTTAGTTTAGAAGGAAGTCACTCAAGTTGGGGTATAATTACCTCTCAGACCTTAACTGAACAACGTTATAACTTCAAAATGGTCAAAGTTTATCTTTTAATCTTTAACAACTTCTTTACGCCTTTCTCGGATTCAATTTTTACTAGTCCACTTCTATATTTAAAACATTGGTTATAACGATAACGTTATAATCCCTACTTTCGAATTATCTAACTTTAATTATAACTTCTATTCTTATTAGTGAATAATTAACCTAACACTTATTTATTTATAAATAAATAAAATTCTATTTAAACACTGGAAAGTATAAGTACTTTCCCGAATTCGATATAATCAAATTCGCCGATTAACTCTCTTCGAGAAATCTCTATTTGATTAACTCTTCTTCGAATAACCTATATTCGATTAACTTCTTCCTTTTCAAATATCTCATATTAAAAAATCTTACTTTCGAATAAATTATATTCGAAAATCTCTTTTCGAATAACTCTTCCTTTCAAATATCTCATATTTGAAAATCTCACTTCGATTAAACTATAATCGATAACTCCCTTCGATGAAACTAACATCGATAACTTTTCCTTTTCAAATATCTCATCTTTGAAAAACCTCACTTCGATTAAACTATAATCGATAACTCCCTTCGATGAAACTAACATCGATAACTTCTTTCGATGAAACTAACATCGATAACTCCTTTCGATGAAACTAACATCGATAACTTCTTTCGATGAAACTAACATCGATAACTCCTTTCGATGAAACTAACATCGATAACTTCTTTCGATGAAACTAACATCGATAACTCCTTTCGATGAAACTAACATCGATAACTTCTTTCGATGAAACTAACATCGATTAATTTAACTCGACGAACTGAACTTATTTACTTAACTCGATCATCTTGACTTGATAACTTAACTTGCTAACTTAACTCGATTATCTTAACTTGATTATCTTAACTTGATTACTCATATCGAATAACAAATATTCGATTTAACTTCATTTAACTCTATTCAAATAAACTATTCGTAACTTCTTCTCGAATAACCAATATTCGATTATCTTACTTCGAATAACTTATATTCGATTATCTCACTTCGAATAACTTATATTCGATTTCTCTAACTTCGAATACCATATTCAATAAATCTACTTTGAATAAGTGATATTTGATAACTCCACTCGATTAACCCTACTTACTCAACCTTATTGGTTTACTTGACTTACCTAACTCAACTGGTTAACTTGACTTATTCAACCCTACTTACTCAACTGGATTAACTCCTATCGAATAACTAATATTCGATTTACTTCCATTCGCTTGACTCTAGATCGCAGCGATCACAATGGTTACGCCTGATTCCCTCAGGAAACATCCGACCGCCGTAGGCTATTTACAGCCCTGCGAATTACGCTAGCAGTCGTACAAGATGGCAACTTACCCTGAATAATATGTTTGACCAACTCTGTCTCAAATAACTATATTTGATTAACTCTAGTTCGTTTTAACTCTAATCGATTAACTCTAACTAATTAACTCCAACTGGTTAACTCTATTTGATTAACTCTAACTGGTTAACTCTAACTAATTAACTCCAACTGATTAACTTCTTTCGAATAACATATTCGATTAACTAACTTCGAATACCATATTCGATTTCCCTTTTCGAATACCATATTCGATTTCTCTAACTTCGAATACCATATTCGATTTCTCCTTTCGAATGTCTATATTCGATTTACTAACTTCGAATACCATATTCGATTTCTCCTTTCGAATGTCTATATTCGATTTACTAACTTCGAATACCATATTCACTTTATAAAGATTTCCTTTATAACAACGTTTTATTCATTTGAAAAGATTTACTTTTAAATAACGGTTCTACCCTTTAAAAATGATTTCCCTTTTTATAATGTTTCCTTTCCAGTTCTATTTGTAAATGGTTTACAAATATTCCCTTTTCAAATTTATTCTTGAAATATTCTAACTCCTTAAATTCCCGGGAAAATTCGCCATAACCTCCTTTGTATCGGGAGCATCGGGAAAATCCCCAAACTCGCCACACAGGCCTTTCCATTCAAAAAGAAATGTTTTGAAACTATTTCCCTTTTTTTAAAATATCTCCTATTTATAAATATTCCCATTTATAAATATCGCTTATTTATAAATATTCCAGTTTATAAATATTCTGTTTTCAATATCACTTTGAAAATCTCCTTATCAATATCCCGTATGTTATGGTATTCAATCATATCAAATCACGATGTTCAATATCGTCCATACACACACAATCAACAACAGGTTATAATTCGCATCATATATTAAAATATATGGAAAACAATAAAATAACTGTTGAGGAATCCAGTCGGATTCCTCCAACCTGTTTCCCTGCATCCACCGATGTTAAACAACGTATATAACATCACTTGCATTTCTAATGAAAACACTGATAACAGTATCACCGTTTAATAACGATATATATATATATATATAGAAATATATATATATATATATATATATATCCATACTGTTTTAAATCAATTATTTAACAGTCCAACCTACAGTCCAATTTAACAATACAACTTAACAGTCCAATTTTACAGTACATAACTAGCAGTCAAATACAGAAATAAGAATACAATTTATATTAAAATATAAATTGAGGGGAGTTAGTGAGTTTTACTCACATTGACGCGTTAACCGAAAAATATCGGTTTACGTTCTTTGATTTCGACGGACAATTTATTTCTCCATAAATTGTAACGAGCTCGGATCCACTTCCAGTCAGCTTCATTGTGAAGCTCTCGCCTATACGGTCCCAACGTGACTGACTGTTCGTCAATCTTATTTGAACAGACCCGACCCTCTTCGTTCCTCAAACCAAATACCCGGTCCATTTTATCTCCTTCAGCCCATCATTCCTCAAAAGCCCAAACCGAACTTCTCATCCCCCTTATTTTCTTTCTTTTATTCTTTAAAACTTTGCCACCCAAAAGCATCCTGGCCCAATACCACACTTAAAGCCCAAGACCCACCCCTCATTTGCTACCTTCTTCACCGATATACAGACATCCGCTCCAGTCAAAAACCCACCACCGTTCTTCTTTGATTACTCCACCACCGCTCCACTATTCGCCAAACTAAACCCATCGTCGTTCTTCTATCTCCGGCCCCCGCCTTCCTGCCACCATCTGAAGCAGCTCGCACGCCACATGCGTTTTCCTTCCTCAGCCCTAAACCCATGCTACAGCAAATCGTGCGAACCATTTCATCACCGAACACCCTAAAATTTTACATCAGATGTGAAACTCCACACAAAATCCGAATACAGACTTCATACCACGGATTAATGCTTCAGCTCCCAAACCTCGGAACCCTAGTTCCGCTGTTGAAATTCTGCTCCTCGAAGACCGGCATCGCACTTCACCATATGGATATAAAATCGAAGAGGATTACACAGTGATCTCATGTATACTCGTTTTGGGATTTTCTGATTTTTCTATGGATTGTTATTGATTTTCTTTTCTCCCATTTTCTGTGTATGGTTTTTAAGGAGGAATACTGACGGCTGTATTTACATTGACCAAAGAAATGAATTGACTTAGGTTTAGAGAAGCGTTAGGAGGTATTTATAGGCTAGATATTTTTTTGAAGATATTTTCCTAGGACATTTTCCATTTTTATATTCATTTATATTTATTCTCTACACTCTAAAAATTCGTGTGATCACACACAATGCCTAAAAATCATGAAAATTGACATGCTGCTAGAGTTCGACTTTACGGTCCCAACGAAACTGGTTTCGTCGAATTCCGACTCCCTATGCTCACACAGCGTATTTTTAACTGTCAAAATACTGACTGTTTCTCACTCTAAAAATCCGTACGGCCGCACACTGACCCTAAAAATCACGAAACTTGACCTCTACCAAATATTTGATATTGCAGATCCAACAAAACTGATTTCGTCGAATTCCGGCTTCGTACGCTCACACAGCGTATTTTTAAAGCTCTGGATGACCCATTTAAATATATAAATATATTTAAATATTATTAAATTAAATATTAATAAATTAATATTATCGTATATATCCATATACGATATCGTTCGGCTCCAGAATATCACCTCAGATTTTATGACTTGATTTCCAGACTCCAGATTATCCCGATATTCAGTTCGTATCGAAAAAAAACGATTTATAACGTATATAAAGCGTCGCAAATTATAAAGGAATTTTACAGCGACTTTTCTGAAATTTGATTTGGACGTAACTCAAAATCTATACGACGAAATCCCGATTTTTCTCTTCCACTAGAAAGATATACTCCACCAGCTCCACACGTTTCTTGTTTCATAGAAATCCGGCTTAAAACGAATCCTGTACATTCAGTTGAAGTTCAAATCGCCAAATAGCGAACTGCAGCGCCATTTCGAGCTCGTTTATAAATATATTATAAACTATACATTCAACTGTCGTCGATTCAAAAAAATCGTTATTATATTCCGAATCGAAACTCCACCAAATCTCGTATGCTATTCAATTCACACGATATTGTGAATTTCACTATTTCCGACTATTTCGACATTATAATATATTATTATATTATAATTATTTATTAAATATTCAACATTATTTAATTAAACGATCATTAACTTCTCTAAATCACCAATTATATAATTAAATAAATTAATTATATATCGCAGAAAATGCGGGTCATTACAAAAGTATTTGGTACTTTTTGCTGGGTGCGTGGGATTTGGGTTTCGACGCAACTGATATTATGGGTTCTGGTTCGATGTCATTGGTATGGAGAGGAAGAGGAGATTAAGAGATAGAGTTTGGTGGTTTACATGTTGAAAACGGTGATGAATGGAAGGAGAAAAGGGTGGAGAAGGGAATCGAAATGGCTGTGTGAGGAGCAGTATTAGTCATCGGGGAAGATGGTTTGTTTAATGGGTGGGTTTGGCTAAGTGGGCCCGCCGTTTTAAAGGTGAAGGCCCATGGATTTGATAACTCAGTTTAATTCAAAACTTTAAATCATATAACTTGTAAATTTTGCAACTTATTCATATGATACAGCGAAACAAGATCCGTTGGGATCGTATGGATGGTGGCTACACCATGGAACTGACCGGGAGTGAATTGAAGCTCGTTTGGATTTATGGTGAGATTAAACGCCTGAATCAAATCAGTGACCAATTATCGTTATTTTACGATAACCGTCCAATGTGAGTAAATCTCACTAACTCTACTCAATTTATATTTTTAGAATTTATAAATAATGTATGTTTGTTGTGTGTTGGCTGTTTGGTTGAACTGCTAGTCAGTTGATTGAAAAGATAGATAACGATATAGATATAAATCGTTAATCAAATATTGATTCTGTTTAGCAGAATATTTCATATTAAAATGAAATTGATGTTAATTTTATTGTTTAACATCTGTCGATGCAGGGAAACAGGTCAGAGGGACCCAACTGGGTTCGTCAACATTTATTTACCGGATTTTCGTATATTGTGTTATATGATGTGATATGAAATCCATTGTTGACGTTGTATGATTGGATGTTACTGATCATTGTTATATGGTATGTTAAATACCATAAGGAATACTGGAATGTTAAAAAGGAAATTTTCGATGTTATATTGAAAAATAAATATTTATAAAATCAATAGATTTTATAAAAAGAAAACTATTTATGTACAAAATAAATAGATTAAAAAGGGATATTTATTTGTTAATCAAATAGATAGAATTGAAAAAGAAATATTTGTAAACTATTACAAATAGAATTGAAAAGGAATATTTATTTGAAAATAAATATAATAGGAAGGGGAAATATGTGTAAAATAAATAGAGAGGGAACAGTTAGATTATCAAAGGAATATTTATAAAATCAATAGATTTTACAAAAAAAAGAAAAAATCTTATAAAATAAATAAAATTATCAAAAAGGGATTTATTTGGTGAATAAATAGATTATAAAAGGAAATACTTGAAAAATGACTAGAATTGTATAAAAGGAGAATTTTACATTTGAAATGTTTAGACCCGTGCTTCGCACACGGGTATAACGTGATATGGATTTAAAGCAAAGATTTTGAATAGAATCTATTTTGACCGATAGGTTGAGAAGATAAATTTATATATAATATTTTATAAATTAAATAAAATGTTTATCATTGGATAAATAGAATGTATATAAGTCAGGACTAATATAGAGAAGTAAGAATCGATTTCAACATCGATATTTGAAACTGAATAAACGTAGAATTAACCAAAGGAGTTAATCGGTTAGAGTTAATCAGTTAGAGTTAATTAGATAGAGTTAATCGAATTAGAATTAATTGAATATTAGTTATTCAATTAGAGTTGATCGAATATAGTTATTTGAGATAGAGTTAGTCAAACATAGTATTTTGGATTTGTTGCCATTTCATACGACTGCTAGCGTAATTCGCAGGCTGCAGATAGCCTATGGTGGTCGGATGTTTCCTGAGGGAATCAGGCGTAACCATTGTGGTCGCTGCGATTTAGAGTCAAGCGAATGGAGTTAAATCGAATATTAGCCATTCGAAATAAAGTTAAAACAGAAATAGTTTATTCGAATAGAATTGAAGGAGTTAATCGAATATAGTTTGTTCGAAGGGAGATTTATCGAATGTAAATCATTCGAGGAGAGTAAATCAAATGGAAATCATTCAAGGAGAGTAAATCGAAGGTAAATCATTCGTAGAAAGTTAATCGAATGTAAATCATTCGAAGAGAGATTATCCAATATAGTTATTCAAAGAAAGAGTTATCGAATATAGTTTATTCGAAAAGGAGCTATTGAATAAAGGTTATTCGAAAAGAGAATTATACATTAAATTCGATTATATCGAAATTCGAGAATGTAATATTTACTTTCCGGTTTAAATCAAGATTTACTTATGTATTTATAGATGAGTGGGTTAATTATTGAGTTAAATTTAGGATAAAAGTTACATTTTGAAGTTCGATATTCAAGAAGAAAGGAATTATAACGCTATAGTTAATATAAATGGTTTAAAATAAAGAAGTGGGTTCGTAAATAGAATCCGAGAGTTACGTAAGGAAGTTTGTTAAAGATTTGAAAGTGAACTTTGTCTATATTCGAGGTTAGAATTGTTGTTCAGTTAAGGTCTGAGAGGTAATTATACCCCAACTTGATTGACTTCGTTTTTAACTAAGAAATGGTTAAAGATCGATAGTGAAGGTGATTAAGTGAATTTAGTTAATGAGTGAAAAGGTTTGAAATGGCTTAGTGATGTTTTATTTAAACATCGGTTTAATTCAAATGAGTGAGTTTGGAAACCTTTTCTAAATAAGGATCAGAAATGTTTTCCAATACTAAGAAATAGAAGTAAATATGGTGATGTGGTCCAAATGATTTATAAAGTAAGTTTTTTTTACAAATTTAGAAATTAAGAATTTACGAATATATAGAAAGTGAAAATGGATAAATTAATGATAATTTAATTAAACGAAGTAAACCTTTGAATGATGATTGATCGATAGAGTTTCCATCTGGAAATGATATCGTTGTTTGCACACCTGTTTTTCTTTGATAGTTAAATCACCGACTATCGAAGTTTTTGACCATTTTTCCATCGTTGATACGGAGAGACCGGGATCAGATTTTTATCTGAAAACCACTCTGTATAGACGTTAGCATTGCGGTCAAATATTGAAGACGGAGTTATGCAAGGGCTATCCTGTTTACAGAATAGTGCTTTCGGTTTGTCCAGTCCAAGGACAAATGTGAATGGACGAATGTTTGACAGAGTATATCTAAAAGATCGCGTAGGTTGATCTCTTCAAACGTATTTACGTTTGGTGGCGGAGGAATTTGTTTCTCTTAGCCTTATACCCGTGGTATTTTTGGAGAAATCAATTTGTGATTTGATGGGTATAATGATGTGGCATTCAAAGTAAATGAATGTATGATCTGTCAAAGGTACGTTATGACCTCAAACCTCATCAACTAGGAAATGACAGAAATCAGGCAGGCAACATGGCTAAGTGGGTCGCTCCCATTAGGGTATGTATCACCTATCTAGAGAAAATCCATTTCATTCTTTTATCTATGATCGATGCTGTCCCTTTTCGGGAAGACAGTGGGTAGCTCCCAACCGTTGGTGATATACATTTGATACACTCAAGCGGAATGAGTGGTCGGTCATGTGTGGGCCGGGTTGCAAGACGTTCTTGTTGAACCCAGTGTTTTTGCCTCTAGAGATACACTACCGGCAGGTGGTCCCATACCTTGTCATAGTTGGAACCCAATCTCCCATAAGCGCCCGCGGTTTTGTTTGTATACTATATGTAGAACGTGAGATGCAAGCGTTCTGCTAGATTGTTAATTACTTGTGATTAGACATTATTATAATATCAAAGAAGTATTGATTTCCAAAATGTTTGGGTTATCGTAAGGTAAACCATCCGTGTTTATGTGTGGATCGGTCTTATGATTACCTTTTCTTTTGAAAAGGATATTGAAAAGTTAAACCAAATGATTTGAGTTTACTCACACCAGTCCCGTGACTGACCCAGAGTTTTTTTTTCCCTAAACTCTTGGGTGCCCAAATTTGTACGGGCAGTCAAGTAGTTCAGGTCTTTACAGATACACTTGGAGAGCTTGTAGTAGGAGGCTTCAGGATTTTATAGCTATTTTTATTTTCGCTGTGTGTAAGTGTAGTACTCTGATAAACAATGTATATACATACTGTTTTATTGCAAAGTTATGTCATATATTATATCTTATTCGTCCCGCTGTGAGATTCGTGTTTACTCTGATTGTGATCTTCTTCTTCTTCTTCTATTCTAACTTTCTATCTTATCTACTCTCACCCTCTAACTTCTTTCTATTAATGATCGGAATATTCAATGTCTAAATGGTCAACATGGTAGGTTGGTGTTGATTTTCGGAGTCGAAAATTCCCTGTTCGTTACGTTGGCTTTACGGGCTATGGGTCGATTCTAGGAATGGATTGGCTAGCCAGGTATGGTGCCATTCTCGATTGTGAGAAGAGGGTAGTTAGACTGTTGACTGGTTTGGGTAAATACTCTCGATATTTCTTGTGACCCTAAGGGTTCTGTTATGCTTAGCTACCTAGATTCTCTTGACACATCTATTGATGATTTGCAATCTGTTCGAGTAGTCCGTGAGTATGCAGACGTCTTTGAGGAGGTTAGGGGCTTACCTCTAAAACGCGAGATAGATTTCCATATATACTTGGTGGATAACGCAAAGCCAATTGCATTGCCGGTGAGCCACATGGCTCCAAGAGAAAGGAGGGAGCCTAGTAAACAAGTGAAAGAGTTGCTTGAGAAAGGGTTCATAAGAAGAAGTATCTCAGAGTGGGGTGCTCCTGTTGTTTTTACTACAAAGGCTGATGGTTTCTTAGATTGTGCATGGACTATAGGGAGCAGAATAAGCTCACGAAGAAAAACAGACACCCAAGGATAGACGATTTGTTCGATCAGTTGGTTGGTGCTTCGGTTTTCTCGCAGTTGGACTTAGCTACAAGATTTTATCAGTTGAGGGTAGCTGAGGATAGTATAGATAAGACTTCCTTTAGGACTCCCGATGGTTTCTTCGAATGGCTCGTCATGCCTTTTGATTTGACGAATGCACCTGCATATTTTGTAGACTTGATGAGTAGGGTGTTTAGGGAGTTTCTAAACAAGTTCGTGGTCTTCTTTGTGGATGATATTTTGATTTTTCTAGAAGCGAGGAAGAGCATGCCCTACATCTTAGGGAAGTCTTAGAGACCCTTCGAGCACATCAACTCAAAGCTAAGTTCTCCAAATGCCCTTTTTGGAGGAAGGAAATGATGTTCTTAGGACACGTGGTCTCCAAGGAAGGGATAGCAGTGGATTCTGCGAAGGTGGTGGCAATCCAAGATTGGAAGGTTCCTAAGAATGCAACAGAAGTAAGAAGTTTTCTTAGTTTGGCGGGCTATTACAGAAAGTTCATCAAGGACTTTGCTAAGATATCAGCCCCACTTACATGGTTGACGAAAAAGAATTTGACCTTTTCCTGGGATGTTGATAGTGACGATACTTTCCAACGTTTGAAGAGGGCATTGACGACAGCTCCAGTTTTAGTTTTGCCAGATGGGAGTAAGTCGTTCACAGTGTATACCGAAACTTACGGGACAGGGCTTGGCACAGTTTTGATGGAAGAGGGAAGTGTGATATGTTATGGTGGAAGGCAGTTAAAGGGCCATGAGAAGAATTACCCTACCCACGACTTAGAGTGATATGTTATGGTGTAAGTCGTTCACTATTTTCTTGGTGAGAGGTTTGAGTTATATACATACCATAAGTCACTAAAATGCTTGTTCTCTCAAAAAGATTTAAACTTAAGGCAATAAAGGCGGATGGAGTTCTTAGCATCCTATAATTTTGAGATTGCTTATACCCCTGGCAAGGGTAACGTTGTAGCTGACGCCTTGAATAGAAAGTAGTTGACTTTGAGTCCTTTGTTTGTTGAGCGGCAGAGTTTAGAGTATATCTCAACCTTTGACTTTAGACCCTCTATTGATTATGTACCCAGTTTGTTGGCATCGTTAGAGCTACGACCTACGCTTTTGGGACAGGCAGGTGCGGCACAGCGAGTTGACCCACAGTTGATAGAGATAGTAGACAAGCTCATAAGTGGGGAGTACTTGAGCCATCTTAGTAGGTACACTATAGATGACAAAGGTCGGTTGCATAGAGATGAGAGACTTTGCGTATCTCGAGACTAGAGTTTGAGAAAGAGAATCCTTGAAGAAGCACATCATTCTAAGAATACCATACATCCCGGCGGTGACAAGATGTATAGGGACATGAAGCAAGTTTTCTTTTGGGCCGGATGGAGAAGGATGTGGCTAAGTTCGTTTCTAGATGCTTAGTGTGCCAGCAAGTCAAGGCTAAGCAAAAGAAGCCAGGTGGTTTGCTTCACCCTTTAGAGGTTCCGCAGGGTAATACAGGGATTTGGGTAGTAGTAGATAGACTTACCAAGAGCGCAAATTTCATTCCCGTTAAGAGTAAAAGAATAACGTCATTGTTATAATCTGTTTATCTCCGAGAGATAGTTCGTTTACACGACATACCTTCTAGTATTGTGAGCGATCGAGATCCCATTTTCACTTGTGAGTTTTGGAAGAGCTTGCAAGAGGCGGTAGGAATGCAATTGTGTATGAGCACCGCTTATTACCCTCAGACATATGGCCAAACAGAAAGAATGAATCAGATTCTAGAATATCTTTTGAGGTTATGCATCTTGGACTTTGGAGGGACATGGGAGGAACATCTTCCATTAGTAAAGTTCGCCTACAACAACAGCTATCAGACTAGTATTGGCATGACACCTTTTGAAGCTCAATATTGACAACCTTGCCGATCACCTACTTGTTGGTGGGAATCTACGGATAAGATTTTGCTTCGGCCCGAGACGATTAGGGAAACTTCAGAGAAGATAGACTTGATTCGAAGACGCATGAAGACGGCACAGGACTGGCAAAAGTCGTATGCTAATAAGAGACGAACTGATCTTGAGTCCGATGTTGGAGACATGGTTTTTACTAAAGTGTCACCATTGAGGAATGTAGTTTGTTTTGGGTCTGTAGGGAAATTGGCACCAAGGTTTGTAGGGTCACTCCCCATTACACAGCGAATTGGATAGATGGCATACATAGTGAAGTTGCCCGAGAAGCTTAGTGGTGTTCATGACGTATTTCACGTGTCGCATTTGAGGAAGTGTTTACATGATACCGTGGAAGTAGAAGAGCCGAGCATGCTTAGAGAAGTGGAAGTAGAGCGAGATGCCACGGTTAGACGAGTTCCTAAATGCATCCTTGGATCGGTGGTCAAGAAATTACGCAACCGAGAGGTCAAGTTGGTTAAAGTCCAGTGGGGAGATGATCAAGGAGACGCGACTTGGAATACTGAAGACAAGATATGCGCATCATACCCTTTCCTTTTTGAGGGTATGTTCTTAACTTCTCCTTTTTGTACCGCTTTGTTTATACTTGTTCTATCGTTTAGTGTATCCTCTCGATTATATCTTCGACCCTTAGGTAGAAAAATCCTATGTTTGTAAATATGTGTTTGAGACATGTTATGTTTGGTGGATGCAAGTGGATGTAAGTTTTTGCTAGTGGTTGCTTGTGGATCCATTTACACACACATTAGGCACTAGATCGGGTCAATCACCTTCGTATTACATAGGAATGAGTGTGCATATTTAAATTTAATGGATGTATATTGAATGTGTTATCATATGGATCCTGCATTTGAATGAATGGTTGTGCACTCACATAGAAGTGATATGTTTCATTAGGATTCTTTTGCATACATAATGGACGCATGGCACTATCATGTTTTGCATTAAGGAGGTCACCTGAATCAGTAGACCGCCTGATCTTTGCATTAGATAGGGGACATATACACACACTTTTGCATATGTTCATATAGCATTAGATATCTTTTTAAGGACAATGGATGCTTGTGGATGATGGATGAGTAGATGGATAATTGGATGATAGGATACATTCTTCTTAACTTGAAGCTTTCGGGGATGAAATCCTTTAAGGAGGGGAGAATGTAACAACCCGTAATTTTAAAACATGACATAAGGGATAATAAAAGAATACTTAATATTTATAAGAAGAATTAAGGGAAACGGGTTGCGCGATTGTGTTCATCTCAGAATTCTGCTTGGGATAGAGTCCAAGTTTGTGTAAATCGGATATAGTATGAAGAAGTTATGAAGCTTAGAAGATTTCAGTTTAAAGTAGAATTTAAATTAAAATAATAATTAAAAATAAAAAACATGTTCAAAAATCAAAATCAGTAAAATCTAGGTGAGTAGGAAATCTCCCGCTCTAGGGTGTTGACCCCCCTAGGGGAGTCGACATAGGTGTCAACCCCCCTATAGGGGTGTCAATAGGGGTGTCGACCCCCATCTGCCCAGATCTGGCAGACAAGTTTTGGTGGTCAAAGGCTGATGTGTCCTTCTGGGATTGGTTGGATGGCGTATTTTTCTGGTTTGGATGGTTCAGATGGATCTTAATCTAATCTAAGGGTCCTAATTCACCTAGAGCATCTATAAAATACAGCTAAACCTAACCCTAATCTCATTGTTATTCATCCATAGCGCCTCCATGCTACTCTAGTCTAAATTAACCTAGCCTTTCTTCTCAACCAAAGATAATCAGAATTAGAGTATTCAAATTGGAAGATAAGAATCAAATTCTACAACAACGGTTTAGCTAATCAAATTCAGAAATAAGAATTCAGATTTATTCTCTCTTCTTAATCCTGTCGCTATGAGTCTATGTTACTTTCACATATAATTAAAAAGTAATTATGATAGGATTGTCAATTGGATTTAACGATCATGCCTGTAAGTAAGATGAATCATATCAAGTTTTGTAGATTTCTTATCTTTCAGACACATACCCAAATTACTGTTATCATATGCCTATTGGATCTATTTTATTGTTATATTCTAGTTCATGTTTCATATGCCTATTTTATGCCAATTTTGATGCCATGATTCTCTTCCTTTCTTCTTTTCCTTTTTCTTTATGAGATTAGGCTAACTTCGAGCCAACCATATTGCGATGAGATTTGTGTACGAATAACGTTGGAACGATTGGGAAAAGTTTGGGAAAATATTGAATAATATGTATGTAGTTGGGCATAAATTGATTTGTAATCATGTAATTGATTTGGGGAATAAATTGGTACAATTTATATATATGGAATGATGGGCATGATTTGGATTGGAATTATAAACGTAACTTGAATTGGAAATTATGGACAATTGGAATATATGTAACAAGTCAGAACTTGAATTTGGGTTTGTAGACAAGAAGAGATAATAAATGCCTAAGACACGAGGTTAGACTTGGTTTGCGGTAGAAGTCTGCTCGTAACCGCCCGACATATCCAGCAACCACAAACGCCAGTCTACTGTGAGAGGTCAAAGGCAGAAATTAGATGCGTAATAATACAAAGACACGATGTTAGATTCGGTTTGCGGTATAAGCCTGCTCGGAACTGCCCGGTATATCCAGCAACCGCAAACGGCAATCTAATGTGAGGGACCTTGCAAGATTACAATTATAATAAATTAATGAACACTTAACCAAGATAAGACATGTGGTAAGGCATGGGAATGATAAAAGGGTTAAGTGGGTAACAGGGGTAGCATGTGAAACATAATTAAAAACACTTAACCAAGATGAGACATGTGATTAAACATGGGGATAAAGAGGGGTTAAGTGGGAATTCCTAGTGGGGACCAAGCTTAGGAGGGAAGCTTGTGTCATGTGGTGGACCCTTTTCAACCAGTAACCCATTTTAGTATCTATATAAGCTCGAACTAGGTCGATGACGGGACACGCTTACTGGGGTTGATTGTAAGAGGTCAATAAAGAGTTAGCGATGGTAGTGCAAGTCCAACGGAGTCATGTGCATGTGGGGTTCGAGCTGGTAGGTAAGACGCTGTTGCATCGTGTAGGTATAAGCCGTGCATTTTAGTAGTAACGGTTGCCACTTTATGGAGTGATACACACTACTGTGGGACCAACACGGGTATCTACGAGTTAAAGAGTCGATCGAATGGGGAGGGTAGTGGGTACAACTAGTGGAGATAGGAGTAGGCGGCAGCTATGACATCAGCTAGGAATACACGAAACTACCATCATTATTATTATTATGTTTGAGGGATCAAATTTCACTATGGAACTAGCATTGGTGCGGTGTAGGAATTATCTTATAGTGATTAGAAGCGCAATCAACGTTATATATTGTTCATCTTGTTTACCTTGTCATATCTGCTTATGTTACAGTCATCCATTATATCCAGTTTATTTTCTTATCCTGTTACTTTACTGATTATATTGTTAAAGTCACTAGACTCGCCATACTTATGTCTGACCCCTTTTTGTTTCGCCTCTTTTATTTCTCCCCCCCCCCTCTCAGGTCCTCCGGGTGGGAATAGTGAAGCTTGTCTGGGATTCCTTTCTTCTTGAGTGCTTGGAAGTGTTGAAAGTAATGCTCAGCTTTATCTCCTTTTCATTATGGCTATTTGGAGTGGGATTATGGTTTTACTTTTATGTACTCTAATAATGATTTTGTACAAGATGGATATTTGTGTACTTGGCTTTTGCATGTAGTTTTGATGTTGTAACCAAACATGTTTTGCTTTTCCGCTGCAATGAATAAATTTTGAATTTTCTTAAGTGTACCATTTTATATATCTATCTTGTGATATTTTTTTCTATACTCTTATAATACTCCATGAAAGTTAACGCATTCCCATAGTGAGTGACATAGATGGACGTGGGGTGTTACATTATGGGTAATTGGAACTCACTATAATCCAAGATTTGGAATTGGAACTTGAATCATGAAAGCGATAATGAATGCCTAAGAAACGAGATTAGATTCGAACTGCGGTATAAGCCTGCCCGGAACCGCCGGGCATATCCAGCAACCGCAATTTGGTAATCTAATGTGAGAGGTCAAAGGCAGAAATTAGATGCGTAATTATGCAAAGACATGAGGTTAGATTCAGATTGCGGTATAAGCATGCCCGGAACCGCCCGGCATATCCAGCAACTGCAAACGGTAATCTAATGTGGGAAGTCTAGCAAGATTATGGTTACAATGAATTAATGAACATTTAACCAAGATATGACATGTGGTAAAACATGGGAAAAATAATGTGTTTAGTGGGTGACATGGGTAGCATGTGAAACATAATTAAAAACACTTAATCAAGATAAGACATGTGGTAAGACATGGGAATAATAAAGGGTTAAGTGGGTGATATGGGTAGCGAAACATAATAAAAACACTTTACCAAGATGAGACATGTGATAAGATACGGGAATAAAAAGGAGGTTAAGTGGGAATTTCTAGTGGAGTCCATGCTTAGGAGGGAAGCTTGTGTCAAATGTGTGGACCATTTTCAACCAGTAACCCATTTTAGCATTTATATGAGCTCGAACTAGGTCGAGGATAGGGACATGCTTACTAGGGTTGATTGTAAGAGGTCAAGAAAGAGTTAGCGATGGCAGTGCAAGTCCAACAGAGTTATGTGCGTGCGTGGGTCCGGGATGGTAGGTAAGACGTTGTTGCATCGTGTAGGTATAAGTTGTGCTTTTCAGTAGTATCCGGGTTGCCACCTTACGGAGAGATACACCCTATTGTGGGGCCAGCACAGGTACCTACGAGGTTAGGGAGTCGATCGAATGGGAAGGCTAGTGGGTACATCTAGTGGTCATAGGTGCATATTGGTTACCAAAGATAACAGCTACAGGTACTTAATTGAATAGGGAGAGTACATGTAGTGGTGATAGGTGCATATTGGTTACCTATGATAGCAGCTAAGGTACATAATCGAACAAGGAGGATAGTGGATACATCTAGGGGTGAATGCGAACGTTGATTACCTATGATGGCAGCTAGAAGTACACGAAACTGTCATCATTCAAGTTAGATAAGAGGGATCATCTTTTAGTATGAAACTTGTATTGGTGCGGTGCAGTGAATGTCTTATAGAGGTTAGAAGCTCAGTCAACATTACATCTTGTAACCTTGTCATATCTGCTTATGTTACAGTCATCTCCTACATCCAGTTTATGTTCTTATCATGTTGCTTTACTAATTATATTGTTAAAGTCACTGGACTCGCCAGACTTTATGTCTGACCCTTTTTGTTTCGCCTCTTTTCTTTCCTCCCCCCCCCCCAAGGTTCTTAATGTGGGAGAGTTAAAGCTTGATTCGGACTTTCCTGCTTGAAGTGCTGAACGTAATGCTTAGCTTTGTTCCTCTTTCATATGGCATTTTTGATTGGGGATTATGGTTTTAAAAAATTTGTACTCTGATGGCTTTTGTACAAGACTGATATTATGTACTTGGTTTGGTGCGATGGGTTTGAAGATGTAACCAAACTTATTGTTTCCACTGCAATAAAGTTATAAAATTTTCAAATACTATTTTATGTATCTGTCTTGTAATATTCTGTTCTGTTTACTTATAACGCTCCATGAAACTTAATGCATTCCCTTTATGAGTGACACTAACGGACGTGGGGTGTTACACGTGGTATCAGAGCTGAAGGTCGTTTTCAAAACAGTTTTAAAAGAAGTACTTTCAAAAGAACTGTTTGTTTTGAAAGACATATTCCCTAAAGCCACATGCACTATCTTTTGATTTTTTTTGTTTCAATCCTTGTTTCCTTCTTTTCTGAGTCTCTAGGGATCCCGTCTTTCTGGGAGGTGACCTCATCGCGGCATGGTTCCGTAGGCATGATGAGACTACGACGCATGTCAAAGGGCAAAGAAGTGCCTAATTTCCATCTGTAGCCGCAGTAATTTCACCTACGGCTAATTTTCTTTCAAGCTTTGTAAGGTTTTCCGTGCGATGGAGGCAGCTTTCGAGAGACTTGTTAGCATGTTACATAAGAATGGTGAAAATGAGAATGAGGGAGTTTAGGCTAAGGAGCACAACCCAAGGATGAGTAACTTGTTGATATGGCTTTAATCCACGAAGAAGATAAAGGTGAAAAGAAAGAGTTGAAAGTGGAAAAAACACAAAACAAGAAAGTAGAACCTAAGAAGGGTGGAAAGAATAATAAACCCTGTGACAAAAGGAAGTGTCCTTATTGTGGTATAACGGGCCATGTAATTAAGGAATGTAGGAAGAAGAAGAAGCATGGTTGTTTTCATTGCGATGAGGCCGGACATTTGATTAGATTAAAGACTGCCCAAGGAGGCAAGGACAAGGGCAAGGATAGAGGACATGATCAACTTCTAGAGGGCAGGTTCATGCTCTCATGGCACCAGGACAGGAGAGAGGTAGAATCATTTATGTCGAAAGTTTGATTTTTCTTTTTGATCAACCTGTTCGAACTTTGTTTGATTTTGGCGCTTCGCATTCGTTTATATCGCTTCGTTGGTTGAAACACTGCACCTAAATACTAGTTTAGTTATGGATCCCATTGTAGTCTCAAATCCTATTGGTGGTTCAGCTCATTTATCTTTGATTCGTCGGGATATGAGAGTGTCTATCTTGAGCGTTAAGTTTGAATGCAACGCCTATGTTCTTGGTTTCATTGGCTATGGTTTGATTTTAGGGGTGGATTGGCTAGCCAGATATGGTGCCACCCTAGACTGTGAAAGGAGGGTTATTAGATTGTTGACCCGTTGTGGAAGGATCCTTGATGTCTCTTATGACCCTAGGGGTTCAGTGATGCTTAGCTACCAAGAATCATTTGACGCATCCATCGATGATTTGCAATTTGGTCGAGTTGTCCGTGAGTATGATGACATCTTTGATGAGGTTTGGGGTTTACCCCCGAGGCGCGAGATAGACTTCCATATACTTAGTAGATAATGCAAAGCCAGTTGCATTGTCAGTGCGCCACATGGGTCCGAGAGAGAGTAAGGGACTCAGTAAACAAGGATGGGAGCTTCTTGAGAAAGGGGTTCATAAGAAGAAGTATTTCGGAATGGGGTGCTCCTGTTACTTTCGCTACAAAGGCTGATGGTTTGCTTAGATTGTGTGTGGACTATAGGGAGCTGAATAAGCTTACGAAGAAGGATAGGCACACATTTCCAAGAATAGGTGATTTGTTCGATCAGTTGGTTGGTGCCTCAGTTTTCTCGCAATTGGACTTAGCTACAGGTTTTCATCAGTTAAACGTAGCTGAGGATAGTATGGATATGACTGCTTTTAGGACTCCCGACGGTTTCTTCGAGTGGCTCGTCATGCCTTTTGGTTTGACGAATGCACCCGCATATTTTGTATATTTGATGAGTACGGTGTTTAGGGGGTTTCTAAACAACTTGTGGTAGTCCTTGTGGATGATATCTTGATATTCTCTAGAAGCGAGAAAGAGCATGCCCTACATCTTAGGGAAGTCTTGGAGAACCTTCGAGCACACCAGCTCAAGGCTAAGTTCTCCAAATGCCATTTTTAGAGGAAGTAAGGTTCTTAGGGCACGTGGTCTCTAAAGAAGGGATAGCAGTGGATCCCGCGAAGGTAGTGGCAATCCAAGATTGGAAGATCCCAAAGAACGCAACAGAAGTAAGAAGTTTTATTTTGGGCCGGAATGAAGAAGGATGTGGCAGAGTTCGTTTCTAGATGCTTAGTGTGCCAGCAAGTCAAGGCTGAGCAAAAGAAGCCTGGTTGTTTGCTTCACCCTTTAGAGGTTCCACAGTGGAAATGGGAAAGTGTTTCCATGGATTTCGTCGACGGGTTGTCAAGGTCAAGGACGGGTAATACGAGGATTTGGGTAGTAGTAGATAGACTTACCAATAGCGCCCATTTCGTTCCCGTTAAGAGCAAAATAACAGCGGCACGGTTAGCATCTATTTATCTCCAAGAGATAGTTCGTCTACACCGCATGCCTTCTAGTATCATAAGCGATCGAGATCCCATTTTCACTAGTGAGTTTGGAAAGAGCTTGCAAGAGGCGGTAGGAACGCAATTGTGTTTGAGCGCCGCTTATCACCCTCAGACGGACGACCAAACAGGAAGAGTGAAATGGATTCTAGAAGATCTTTTGAGGTTATGCATCTTGGACTTTGGAGGGACATGGGAGGAACATCTTCCATTAGTAGAGTTCGCCTACAACAACAGCTATCAGACTAGTATTGGCATGACAACTTTTGAAGCTCTATATAGACGACCTTGCCGATCACGTACTTGTTGATGGGAATCTACGGATCAGATTTTGCTTGGGCCCGAGATGATTAGAGAAACTTCAGAGAAGATAGACTTGATTCGAAGACGCATAAAGACGGCACAAGACCGACAAAAGTCATATGCTAATAAGAGACGAACCGATCTTGAGTTCGAGGTTGAAGACATGGTTTTTATTAAAGTACCACCATTGAGGAATGTAGTTCGTTTTGTATCTTTAGGGAAATTGGCACTAAGGTTCGTAGGGCCATTCCCCATTACAGAAGTAATTGGAAAGATGGCCTACAGAGTGAAGTTGCCTGAGAAGCTTAGTGGTGTTTATAACGTACTTCACGTGTCGCATTTGAGGAAGTGTTTACATGATACTACGGAAGTAATAGAGCCGAGCATGCTTAGAGAAGTGGAAGTAGAGCGAGATGCCACGGTTAGACGAGTTCCTACATGCATCCTTGGATCGAAGGTCAGGAAATTACGCAACGGAGAGGTCAAGTTGGTTAAAGTCCAATGGGGAGATGATCAAGGAGACGCGACTTGGGAAACGGAAGACAAGATATGTGCGTCGTACCCTTTCCTTTTTTAGGGTATGTTCTTAACTTCTCCTTTTTCTACTGCTATGTTTATACTTGTTCTATCGTTTAGTGTATCCTCTCGATTATATCTTCGATCTTTAGGTAGGAAAACCTATGGTTGTAAACATGTGTTTGGGACATGTTATGTTTGGTGGATGCAAGTGTCTGCTAGTGGTTGCTCGTGGATGCATTTACATACACATTAGGCACTAGGCTCAATCACTTTCTTGTTGCATATTGATAAGTTTGACACTTAAATTAATGGATGTATATTGAATGTGTTATCATATGGATGTTGCATTTGGATGAATGATTGTGCACGCATGTAGAAATGATATATATCATTAGGATTCTTTTGCATACATATTGGATGCATGGCAGTATCATGTTTTGCATTAAATAGGTCAACTGAATCAGTAGACCGCCTGATTTTGCATTAGGATAAGGGATATATACACACACTTTTGCATATGTTCATATAGCATTAGAAATCTTTTAAGGACAATGGATGCTTGTAGATGATGGATGAGTAGATGGATGTTGGATGGTAGGATTTACATTCTTCTTAACTTGGAGATTTCAGAGACGAAATCCTTTAAGTAGGGGAGAATGTAACACCCCGTAATTTTAAAAGATTAAAATTAACAAATTTAAGAACACTTAATTTTTAAAAGGAGAATTATGTAAAATGGGTTATGCCATTGCGTTCTTCTTGGAATTCTACTTGGGATAAAGTCCGAGTTTGCGTAAATCGGACACCGTATGAAAAAGTTATGAGGCTCGGAAGATTTAAAAGATAAGCAGAATTAAAAATAATAATTAAATTAAATAATTTGAAATTCAAAACCCAGAAAAAGAGAGAGTAAGAAAAATCCTACCCAGGGGTGTTGACCCCTATGGGGGGGTGTCGACACCCATGGTGGTGTGTCGACACCGGTGTCGACCCCTTTTCAAATCCAGACGAAAATTTCTGGACAGCTTCCAGATGACGTGTTTTTTCACCCTATACACATATAAATAAGCACCTAACCCTAATTTCATTACACTAATTCATGGCGCCTCCATGCTGCTTTCATAATCTAAATTAACCTAGCCTTTCTTCTCCAACCAAAATCAAAGTAGAGATTTAGAGATAGTTCTTCTTCAGTAATCAAATTAGAAGATTATTCAAGATCAGAATTGCTACCACAACGATTAATTCTCTCTTCTAAGAATCCTGTCACTGTGAGTCTATGTTACTTACACATATAATTGAATTAAAAAGTAACTGTGATAGGATTGTAAATTGGATCTGATGTATGTGCCTGCAAATAAGATGAATCATATCAAGTTCTGTAATTTTTATCCTTTAGATTCATACCCAATTGCTATTATCATATGCTTATCTGATCTACTTTGTCGTTATTCATTTCACATGCCCATTTATATGTTTATGCTAGTTTTGGTTGTCTTCCCTTCTTCTCTATGAGATTTGGCTAACTTCGAGCCTAACATATTGCGTTGATATTTACATACGAATAACGTTGGAACAATTTGGAAAAGTTTGGGAAATACGCAATAAAATGAGATTTGGCATAAATTGTTGATGAATATGGAAATTGGTTTGGGCATAATCAAGTATAACTTGTATACATGTGATTTGTCACAAATTGTTGAGCATAATTGAGTATAACTTGTATACATGAGGTTTGGCATAAATTGGGTTAGGCATAATTGATTATAACTTGTATACATGAGACTTGGCATAAATTGTTAATAACAATGAACGCAAATTTATTTGAGTATAATTTGGTATAACTTGTATACATGGGATTATAGGATAAATTTCATTGGAATTATAAGCATAAATTGGATTGGAATTTATGGTTAATTGGAAATCACTATAATCCAAGATTTGAAATAGGGACTTGAATCAAGAAAGTGATAATGAACGCCTAAGACACGAGGTTAGATTCGAATTGCGGTATATGCCTACCTGGAACCCCCCAACATATCCAGCAACCGCAATTTGGTAATCTAATGTGACAGGTCAAAAGAAGAAATTAGATGCGTAATAATGCAAAGGCACGAGGTTAGATTCAGATTGCGGTATAAGCCTGCCCGGAACCGCCCGGCATATCCAGCAACCGCAAACGGTAATCTAATGTGGGAGGTCTTACAAGATTACGGTTACAATGAATTAATGAACACTTAACCAAGATGTAACAACCCTGAATTTTGGGGCCAATTTAAAATTTATTTTAAGTGATTTTAATGAATTTTGATATTTAAAATAATCTATTTTAAATAATAATGATCACAAATTTGATTCAAATCGAAGTTAGAATGAATAATTTAATTTTAATTATAAAAAAGTTAGAAATAGCGCGGTAGTTTGAAAAGTCAAACTTGAACTTTGACTGACCGTACAGGATGCAAAATTTAACGGATTTTAGTGAAACCAAAAATATTAGAATCTATTTAAAAATATCTTTCCAACGAATCCGAAAAATTGAAATTTCATAACGGGAATCAAAAGTTATGTCAAAATTAAAATCTAGAAAGGTCGCTATGAAATTTATAAGGGCCAAAATGCTACTTTTTGCATATAAAGGAATTTGAACTCGAAACCACTTCCATTGAGTTCAGAATGATGTTTCTGCATTGAAAAACAGTAAACACTTATATATTTCGAGTTTCAGAAATTATTTGTTTAAAAATGTATTTTTAATATTAAATATATTGGCCTTAAAAAAATAGTCATTTTTCAAACGACCTCGGTTTTCGATGAAACCACTTTTGTCGGAACCGGAATGTCAAATTATTGCTAGATTTCAATTTTCAGAATTTTTCGAGTTAATATGTGAGCGTGGCAGAGGAAAATGTGTTTTTACTATTTTAGTTAAATTTAAACGCCTTAAAAATAGCCATTTTTCAAATAGTCTCAGAATTCGACGAAATAAATTTTGTTAGGACCGTATCGTCATAAGAAAGCCAAAAATAATTTTTTTGGATTTTTCTAAGTTAGTGTGTAGTCCTGGTAAAATTATTTGTATGGAAAAATTAGAAATAAAGGACTTAAATTTTAAAACTGAAAAACGGAGGCCAAGATGACAATTTGGGCTGATGAGACATATCCAGATGAGTTCGGAATGGGGGCTAAATGGTAGGAACGGCAGTCGTTGGGCCTAATTCTGAGTTGGGACAAAAACGGGCTTAAACGGGCTAATTAAACAATAATTAAATAACCCTAATATAATAATAATATAAAATCCATCGGGTTTCTTCCTCCTTCACGTTATATTACAGCCGCCACATGAACCCATCAGCCCCAAAATTTTGAACTCAAATTCCTCCCAATCCATGAAGAATTAGACCTCCCCGTAGTTAAACTTTTTAAAGTACTCTCTCCGCTCTTCGATTTGATACCAATTTCATCTCTCCCCGCTGCCTGAAACCGCCGCACCAACCCCGGGAAGTCGCCGCCGTTCGTCCAACGTGGGGCCCACCAGACCAGGCCGATTTTCACCCCCCTCTGGCCGATCACTCCCCTCTCTTAGCTCTCCGACGTCGCGCAAACCGCTCTGGAAACCGTCGCTTGAATCTGCTGAAAAGTGGAATCAAAATTTTGAACAATTCTGAAATCAAGGTATGAACATTTCAGAATTAGCCACGCTATTAAGCGTTACTGCAACAGTTGTTAAAAACCAGAATTATTCAAAAATCAATAACTAATTCATACAGACCCCGAATCTGAAAATTTCAGATCCGACAGGACCGTGGCGACAAGTAGGCTTTGCTGAGATGGATTGGAACGAATTCTGAATTTATTTGGCATTTTTAATTCTTATTCAAGCAAGGTGAGAATTTATTTTTAATTTAATATTAATTAATTTAATTATTATTCTTTTGTTGTTTAATGTTGAATGGTGAAAATAAATCGTTATGCGATGAATGTTATTCTATGTTGTGAATTCGATTTGTGTTTTGATGATGCGATATTTATCGTTTGTGATGGAATTGGATATGAAACGTTGGACAGAAAATTAAATATGACAATTTTAGATCATTTTTTTTATATTGAAGATTAGAAGATGTCAATTTTATGAAGAAAATAAGAAGACAATCTTTTTATATTTAAATTAAAAAGACAATCTTTTTAGATTGAAAACAAAAAGATGAAATTTTGACGATGAAAATAAAGAGACGATCTTTTTATATTTTAAAATAAAGAAGTTGATATTTTTACTTTGTAAAATAGAAAAGATAACATTTTTACATTGTAAAATAGTAAAGTTGATATTTTTACTTTGTAAAATAGAAAAGATAACATTTTTACATCGTAAAATAGTAAAGTTGATATTTTTACATTATAAATATAAAAAGATGATATTTTTGCATTGTACATAAAAAGAAGGTGTTTTTTTTACATTGTATGTAATAAAACATATTTTTATATGTTATTTATGAATGTATTTCCACAGCATGAAATAAATAACATTTCCATTTCTAATTTATGAATGAATTTTCATCACATGAAATAATTAACATTTTTATATGTATTTATGAACGAATTCACACCGTATGTGTAAAATTACATTTTTATACGTAATTTTAAATGTGAATATATTTTGCATAACAAAAGTTACATTTTTATATGTAATTAATATATGAAGTTGCACCATATGATAAAAATTGCATTTTTCTATGTAATTAAAATTGAAATTTACATTGCATGATTAAAATTACATTTTTCTATGTAATTTAGAAATGAATGATAACGGCAGAATGAAAATTACATTTTTACATGTAATTAAAATGAGAAATTTACACTGTAGGATAAAAACTACATATTTAGATGTAATTTGAATATGAATTTATGTCGTATGATATGAACTACATCTTTCCTATGTAATTAAGATATGAATTTCCCATCGCATGATAAAAATTACATTTTTCTATGTCATTTAAATTGATTTTGTGTCGCATGAGAAAAAATACATTTTTCTATGTAATTTAGATGAGAATTAGAATGGAGAAATAAAAATGACATTTTTCTATGTAATTTATATATGAGTTATAACGGTATGATAAAGATTACATTTTTCAATGAAATTAAAATATGAATTTGCATTGTATTATGAAAATTACATTTCTTTATGTAACTGGGACATGAATTAATAATGTAAAATAAAAAAATTACATTTTCTATAATGTAATAAAGAAGTAAGATTCACAAATAAATTAAAAATATTATATTTATATGTAATTAGATAAGAGAATTTGCATCGTAAATTAAAAGTTACATTTTTATATGTAATTAGAAAAGAGGACTTGCATTGTAAAGATTTCATTTTTTTATATGAAATTAGAAATAGGGATTTGCGATGAAAATCAAAAATTTCATTTTTGATGTATTTTAAAAAGTTAAAATTTTTCATTGTAATATTAATTACATTTATAATGTAGTTAAAGAGGAAATTTTAAAATGAAACTGAAAGATAGAAATTTTACATTATAATGTTGACTATAATATTCAGTGTAGTAAAGAAAGAGGAATTTTACAATGTGAATATAGGAAATAAAGGGAATGCCTTATTAATCTATATCTCAAGAAAGTTATATTTTATTTCGACATTAGGATTAAATAACCTGCTCATAATCATCAATTGTTAGCATAATTTAAAATGGTTAAATCCATTAACCAATCATTTATTTGTATATCTATATGAAGTGTGTTGGCTGAAAACCCCACACGGGTATTGGGATGATATTTGACTAACACAAATCCCAATGTTAAATGGTATGTCTATCGTTAGATCGACAGGCTGCGTTAAGCGTTATTATTTAATTTTAACGCTTACACGGTGAAATTTACACACTGGATGTAAATGGATGACTTGAGGAAAATATTGTTATTGAAATATATATGATGCGTGTGAAATCCATATAATCCAAATTATATGGTGAATGATTGAGTCACACTCCGATTCAGGTGTTCTTTTAAGAAGAATATTTGTACACTAAAAATCTTTTTATATAAAGAATATTTTTAATAATTATTTTAAAATATGTTTTCTTTATAATGAGTTAACATTTAACGAGAAATCTTTTAATTAAGATTATTAGATTTTGAAATTACATTTAGTGATATGAAATAAATTGAGATATAAAGTGGATTTATCGTGGACGATGTTTTTAAAATGACATTTGTCCTTTAGTCCAATTTACATTGAAATTATTATTTGGAATTTATAAATCTAGTTTGTAGATTTTAAAAAGGGAATTTTCAAAAAATCAAATTTTCCAATGTAATATATAAAAGTGGAATTAAGTGGAAATTCGATTGGTAATAATCGAAATAGGCTTCTGTAATAGAAGACCGATATTATATATGGAATTTAAGAAGCTTTGCCACTATCCCATTTATACTGATAGTCCGATACAGAAATTTATAGCGATTATGTATTGATTTGATTTCTGTGGAATTCCATATTTTGAAAATTGATTTGTGGGTTTATCGTGAACTGTGTTTTAAAGGACACTAGTTCTTTAACCCGTTTAAGACAAGATTTATTTCTTAAAATAAATAATCTTGTAATAATGACTTTTGATATCAAATTAAAAATTGGAGTTTTAATAAATCTTTTAAGAAAGATTTAAAATTTATTTTCATACTTTATCTTTGATAAGATTTATGAGAACCTTTTAATATGAGTATTCTACTTAAAAGAATATTCGGGGTTGGAATGCGGCGAAATGTGTGATTTTCCAATATTTGATTTTTAATCACTAATTACGCGAGTTATTCAGAAAGACCGGGTTTAACCCATTCTGAATAATCATCACGACGACCAAGAGTCGAAGATGAAGACGTTGGTAGAAGACCGAAGGTTTTCACATCGTTGGGATGATGATGACTGGTATATTGAATTGGGACTGGACACCCCAAGGCAAGGTATTTAGTAATGATCGTCCAAACGTATTTGGAAATCAACGGACACGTTGTTTCGCTCAGACCCAGAGCGGACTTGTAAATGGATTGTGTGTCTGACATTGTATTCTTTTCTATTGTATTTGTTGAACGCTATTGATTATGTATTTCTGTTTGGTGGTGGCGAATTTATTCTTCACTTAACACCCTTCTCTAAGACGTATGAGCTTAGAGGTTACATATATATTGGTAGATGATCAACGATATGGTAGGGTCTGACAATGTGGCATGCTAAGATGCAATTGATCAAGGCTTTGTTGAAAAGTAGGCCTTGTGGTAGATGATCAAAGCATAGTCTATTTAGGCATAGCTTTGTGTATATCGTGACTTCGCGAGCCTCACACACCGGCGGAGTCTAAAACGGGAGAAGGGAACGTAGGGAGAGCAGCACGTTTCTTTCTAGCTAGAGTGGTGTCAGTGACCTACAAGCCCTGACATTTTACTTATGTGGATGATGAAATGAGGCGCCTCGGATGATAGGTCCTATAGGACCAGGAAACGTGTGTTCAGGTATAACTAATCCGCTAAGCTATATTTGCGGACCGGCCCTGCAGCTATCCAAGGGTTCTCCGTGGGGAATCCTGAGACATTAGCTAGAGTGTCTCGAATCGGTAGGAGCTCCTCCCTAGCCTTGACTCATGATGGAAACCAATTTCCAATACGCCCCATTCGGATTTGATTGTATTACTAGTACAGAGGCATAATATATGGGTACCTATGCTTCCTAGGATTAATACATTATGATTGAAATTGTTTTTAAAACATATACACACAAATAATAATATCGTTTTTATCGTATTAAGCATCTTTGACCATTATAAGGTAAAACCCTATCCTCAGGTTTGCGTTGCATTGTGTGATGGGAACTGGGTCTTATGATGGTTTCATTTTTCTAAAAAGCATTGCGCTGTTTTGACGATTAACTTTAATTTATGCACAGGTAATCCATTGGAATAAAACCCGTTCCGCGATAGCGGCGTGGTCCTTGGATTTACCTTATTATTATTAGTTATATTAGATAAGAATTCTCACACCAGTCCCACGACTGACCCGTTGTTTGTTTCCACTTTTGCAAACTCGGGTGCCCTCTCTTCCACACGGGCAGTCGAGTAGTTTTTGCAGATAATTATCTCTTTAGCAGGATCCTAGATTGAAGCTTAAAGCTGTGTCCAGAGCATAGAAAAGTCTTCCGCTGTACTAAGTCTATTTGTTTCCGATGCAATGTATTAAAGTAATGTAAAATTATCTTCCGCTGTAAATTTATTTAATGTACTCTGATATATATATTCTGTACACTGATGTAACATTTATTATGATGTTATAAAAGTCTGCTGTTATTTGTTTTAATGCGTTGTATTCCCAAAGTTAACATATGCGGGTTTTGAACGGTCTTGGTCGATTTTGCGATCGATTAAGGTCGGACGAAACCCGTGTCGTTACATGTGGTATCAGAGCTTTGGTTAGCTCAAATCTTTGGGGTACAACTCATTAGAACTGAACAAAAGGCTCATCAGAGATTGGATTAGTAATATCCAATAAGAATACTCATTAGAGATAGGATCAGCAGTATCCTAGAATGAGAAAACTCATTAGAGATAAGGTTAGTAATGCCCTAGAATGAGTTGAGAGTAGCGAGCCTATAATATACGTATTTGTGATTAATTATACTCTATTTTGGAAAACATGATTTGTGAATATATAAAAAGTTATATATTTGAAAGTTAATCAACTAATGAAATTATTTAAACCAATGGAGAAAATATATATATAAATTAGTTAGTTAATTAATCAACTTTTAGCTTCGTCCCTTTTCGAGGACGAAAAGTTTTTAAGTGGGGGAGACTGTAACAACCCTGAATTTTGGGGCCAATTTAAAATTTATTTTAAGTGATTTTAATGAGTTTTGATATTTAAAATAATCTATTTTAAATAATAATGATCACAAATTTGATTCAAATCGAAGTTAGAATGAATAATTTAATTTTAATTATAAAAAAGTTAGAAATAGCGCGGTAGTTTGAAAAGTCAAACTTGAACTTTGACTGACCGTACAGGATGCAAAATTTAACGGATTTTAGTGAAACCAAAAATATTAGAATCTATTTAAAAATATCTTTCCAACGAATCCGAAAAATTGAAATTTTATAACGGGAATCAAAAGTTATGTCAAAATTAAAATCTAGAAAGGTCGCTATGAAATTTATAAGGGCCAAAATGCTACTTTTTGCATATAAAGGAATTTGAACTCGAAACCACTTCCATTGAGTTCAGAATGATGTTTCTGCATTGAAAAACAGTAAACACTTATATATTTTGAGTTTCAGAAATTATTTGTTTAAAAATGTATTTTTAATATTAAATATATTGGCCTTAAAAATAGTCATTTTTCAAACGACCTCGGTTTTCGACGAAACCACTTTTGTCGGAACCGGAATGTCAAATTATTGCTAGATTTCAATTTTCAGAATTTTTCGAGTTAATATGTGAGCGTGGCAGAGGAAAATGTGTTTTTACTATTTTAGTTAAATTTAAACGCCTTAAAAATAGCCATTTTTCAAACAGTCTCAGAATTCGACGAAATAAATTTTGTTAGGACCGTATCGTCATAAGAAAGCCAAAAATAATTTTTCTGGATTTTTCTAAGTTAGTGTGTAGTCCCGGTAAAATCTTTTGTACGGAAAAATTAGAAATAATGGACTTAAATTTTAAAACCGAAAAACGGAGGCCAAGATGACAATTTGGGCTGATGAGACATATCCATATGAGTTCGGAATGGGGGCTAAATGGTAGGAACGACAGTCGTTGGGCCTAATTCTGAGTTGGGACCAAAACGGGCTTAAACGGGCTAATTAAACAATAATTAAATAACCCTAATATAATAATAATATAAAATCCATCGGGTTTCTTCCTCCTCCACGTTATATTACAGCCGCCACAAGAACCCATCAGCCCCAAAATTTTGAACTCAAATTCCTCCCAATCCATGAAGAATTAGACCTCCACGTAGTTAAACTTTTTAAAGTACTCTCTCCGCTCTTCGATTTGATACCAATTTCATCTCTCCCCGCTGCCTGAAACCGCCGCACCAACCCCGGGAAGTCGCCGCCGTTCGTCCAACGTGGGGCCCACCAGACCAGGCCGAGTTTCACCCCCCTCTGGCCGATCACTCCCCTCTTGTAGCTCTCTGACGTCGCGCAAACCGCTCTGGAAACCGTCGCTTGAATCTGCTGAAAAGTGGAATCAAAATTTTGAATAATTCTGAAATCAAGGTATGAACATTTCAGAATTAGCCACACTATTAAGCGTTACTGCAACAGTTGTTAAAAACCAGAATTATTCAAAAATCAATAACTAATTCATACGGACCCCGAATCTGAAAATTTCAGATCCGACAGGACCGTGGCGACAAGTAGGCTTTGCTGAGATGGATTGGAACGAATTCTGAATTTATTTGGCATTTTTAATTCTTATTCAAGCAAGGTGAGAATTCATTTTTAATTTAATATTAATTAATTTAATTATTATTCTTTTGTTGTTTAATGTTGAATGGTGAAAATAAATCGTTATGCGATGAATGTTATTCTATGTTGTGAATTCGATTTGTGTTTTGATGATGCGATATTTATCGTTTGTGATGGAATTGGATATGAAACGTTGGACAGAAAATTAAAGATGAGAATTTTAGATCATTTTTTATATATTGAAGATTAGAAAGATGTCAATTTTATGAAGAAAATAAGAAGACAATCTTTTTATATTTAAATTAAAAAGACAATCTTTTTAGATTGAAAACAAAAAGATGAAATTTTGACGATGAAAATAAAGAGACGATCTTTTTATATTTTAAAATAAAGAAGTTGATATTTTTACTTTGTAAAATAGAAAAGATAACATTTTTACATTGTAAAATAGTAAAGTTGATATTTTTACTTTGTAAAATAGAAAAGATAACATTTTTACATCGTAAAATAGTAAAGTTGATATTTTTACATTATAAATATAAAAAGATGATATTTTTGCATTGTACATAAAAAGAAGGTGTTTTTTTTACATTGTATGAAATACAACATATTTTTATATGTTATTTATGAATGTATTTCCACAGCATGAAATAAATAACATTTCCATATGAAATTTATGAATGAATTTTCATCACATGAAATAATTAACATTTTTATATGTATTTATGAACGAATTCACACCGTATGTATAAAATTACATTTTTATACGTAATTTTAAATGTGAATTTTTTTGCATAACAAAAGTTACATTTTTATATGTAATTTATATAAGAAGTTGCACCGTATGATAAAAATTGCATTTTTCTATGTAATTAAAATTGAAATTTACATTGCATGATTAAAATTACATTTTTCTATGTAATTTAGAAATGAATGATAACGGCAGAATGAAAATTACATTTTTACATGTAATTAAAATGAGAAATTTACACTGTAGGATAAAAACTACATTTTTAGATGTAATTTGAATATGAATTTATGTCGTATGATAGGAACTACATCTTTCCTATGTAATTAAGATATGAATTTCCCATCGCATGATAAAAATTACATTTTTCTATGTCATTTAAATTGATTTTGTGCCGCATGAGAAAAATTACATTTTTCTATGTAATTTAGATGAGAATTAGAATGGTGAAATAAAAATGACATTTTTCTATGTAATCTATATATGAGTTATAATGGTATGATAAAGATTACATTTTTCAATGAAATTAAAATATGAATTTGCATTGTATTACGAAAATTACATTTCTTTATGTAACTGGGACATGAATTAATAATGTAAAATAAAAAAATTACATTTTCTATAATGTAATAAAGAAGTAAGATTCACAAATAAATTAAAAATATTATATTTTATATGTAATTAGATAAGAGAATTTGCATCGTAAATTAAAAGTTACATTTTTATATTTAATTAGAAAAGAGGACTTGCATTGTAAAGATTTCATTTTTTTTATATGAAATTAGAAATAGGGATTTGCGATGAAAATCAAAAATTTCATTTTTGATGTATTTTAAAAAGTTAAAATTTTTCATTGTAATATTAATTACATTTATAATGTAGTTAAAGAGGAAATTTTAAAATGAAACTGAAAGATAGAAATTTTACATTATAACGTTGACTATAATATTCAGTGTAGTAAAGAAAGAGGAATTTTACGATGTGAATATAGGAAACAAAGGGAATGCCATATTAATCTATATCTCAAGAAAGTTATATTTTATTTCGACATTAGGATTAAATAACCTGCTCATAATCATCAATTGTTAGCATAATTTAAAATGGTTAAATCCATTAACCAATCATTTATTTGTATATCTATATGAAATGTGTTGGCTGAAAACCCCACACGGGTATTGGGATGATATTTGACTAACACAAATCCCAATGTTAAATGGTATGTCTATCGTTAGATCGACAGGCTGCGTTAAGCGTTATTATTTAATTTTAACGCTTACACGGTGAAATTTACACACTGGATGTAAATGGATGACTTGAGGAAAATATTGTTATTGAAATATATATGATGCGTGTGAAATCCATATAATCCAAATTATATGGTGAATGATTGAGTCGCACTCCGATTCAGGTGTTCTTTTAAGAAGAATATTTGTACACTAAAAATCTTTTTATATAAAGAATATTTTTAATAATTATTTTAAAATATGTTTTCTTTAAAATGAGTTAACATTTAAAGAGAAATCTTTTAATTAAGATTATTAGATTTTGAAATTACATTTAGTGATATGAAATAAATTCAGATGTAAAGTGGATTTATCGTGGACGATGTTTTTAAAATGACATTTGTCCTTTAGTCCAATTTACATTGAAATTATTATTTGGAATTTATAAATCTAGTTTGTAGATTTTAAAAAGGGAATTTTCAAAAAATCAAGTTTTCCAATGTAATATATAAAAGTGGAATTAAGTGGAAATTCGATTGGTAATAATCGAAATAGGCTTCTGTAATAGAAGACCGATATTATATATGGAATTTAAGAAGCTTTGCCACTATCCCATTTATACTGTTAGTCCGATACAGAAATTTATAGCGATTATGTATTGATTTGATTTCTGTGGAATTCCATATTTTGAAAATTGATTTGTGAGTTTATCGTGAACTGTGTTTTAAAGAACACTAGTTCTTTAACCCGTTTAAGACAAGATTTATTTCTTAAAATAAATAATCTTGTAATAATGACTTTTGATATCAAATTAAAAATTGGAGTTTTAATAAATCTTTTAAGAAAGATTTAAAATTTATTTTCATAGTTTATCTTTGATAATATTTATGAGAACCTTTTAATATAAGTATTCTATTTAAAAGAATATTCGGGGTTGGAATGCGTCGAAATGTGTGATTTTCCAATATTTTATTTTTAATAACAAATTACGCGAGTTATTCAGAAAGACCGGGTTTAACCCATTCTGAATAATCATTACGACGACCAAGAGTCGAAGATGAAGACGGTAGTAGAAGACCGAAGGTTTTCACATCGTTGGGATGATGATGACTAGTATCTTGAATTGGGACTGGACACCCCAAGGCAAGGTATTTAGAAAAGATCGTCCAAACGTATTTGGAAATCGACGGACACGTTGCTTCGCTCAGACCCAGAGCGGACTTGTAAATGAAGACTCACTAGGCCTTCTTTTATCACTCCGGGAAATGATAAGACCTCAGGGCTCTTCTCTGGAAAGGTAAAAAAAAAAAAAAAAAATGTCGCGTACTCTGGATCTTTTGACACATTAATTGCCCAAGCGGGGTAGGACATTTCAAGGAAAAAAAAATGAGAATCGCCCGGTTTAGCTAATTTGAGATCCATATGAAACCTCGCCTGGTGGCTTGGGCAATTAATATACTAGGCCTCCCAAGTACATCATCCGAACGAACTAGATTCTATTGATTTGTAGGACACTCGATCCGTTTCAGCTAAGCTAATTGTGTGTCTGACATTGTATTCTTTTCTACTGTATTTGTTAAACGTTACTGATTATATATTTCTGTTTGGTGGTGGGGAATTTATTCTTCACTTAACACCCTTCTCTAAGACGTATGAGCTTAGAGGTTATATATATATTGGTAGATGATCAACGATATGGTAGGGTCTGACAATGTGGCATGCTAAGATGCAATTGATCAAGGCTTTGTTGAAAAGTAGGCCTTGTGGTAGATGATCAAAGCATAATCTATTTAGGAATAGCTTTGTGTATATCGTGACTTCGCGAGCCTCATACACCGGCGGAGTCTAAAACGGGAGAAGGGAACGCAGGGAGAGCAGCACGTTTCTTTCTAGCTAGAGTGGTGTCAGTGACCTACCAGCCCTGACATTTTATGTGGATGACTGAATGAGGCGCCTCGGATGATAGGTCCTATAGGACCGAGAAACGTGTGTTCAGGTATAACAAATCCGCTAAGCTGTATTTGCGGACCGGCCCTGCAACTATCCAAGGGTTCTCCGCGGGGAATCCTGAGACATTAGCTAGAGTGTCTCGAATCGGTAGGAGCTCCTCCCTAGCCTTGACTCATGATGGAAACCAATTTCCAATACGCCCCATTCAGATTTGATTGTATTACTAGTACGGAGGCATAATATATGGGTACCTATGCTTCCTAGGATTAATACATTATGATTGAAATTGTTTTTAAAACATATACACACTAATAATAATATCGTTTTTATCGTATTAAGCATCTTTGACCATTATAAAGTAAAACCCTATCCTCCGGTTTGCGTTGCATTGTGTGCTGGGAACTAGGTCTTATGATGGTTTCATTTTTCTAAAAAGCATTGCGCTATTTTGACGATTAACTTTAATTTATGCACAGGTAATCCATTGGAATAAAACCCGTTCCGCGATAGCGGCGTGGTCCTTGGATTTACCTTATTATTATTAGTTATATTAGATAAGAATTCTCACACCAGTCCCACGACTGACCCGTTGTTTGTTTCCACTTTTGCAAACTCGAGTGCCCTCTCTTCCACATGGGCAGTCGAGTAGTTTTTGCAGATAATTATCTCTTTAGCAGGATCCTAGATTGAAGCTTAAAGCTGTGTCCAGAGCATAGAAAAGTCTTCCGCTGTACTAAGTCTATTTGTTTCCGCTGCAATGTATTAAAGTAATGTAAAATTATCTTCCGCTGTAAATTTATTTAATGTACTCTGATATATATATTCTGTACTCTGATGTAACATTTATTATGATGTTATAAAAGTCTACTGTTATTTGTTTTAATGCGTTATATTCCCAAAGTTGACGTATGCGGGTTTTGAACGGTCTTGGTCGATTTTGCGATCGATTAAGGTCGGACGAAACCCGTGTCGTTACACAAGATAAGACATGTGGTAAGACATGGGTATAATAAATAAAGGATTAAGTGGGTGACATGGGTAGCATGTGAAACATAATTAAAAACACATAACCAAAATAAGACATATGGTAAGACATGGGAATAATAAAGTGTTAAGTGGGTGACATGGGTAGCATGTGAAACATAATAAAAGCACTTAACCAAGATGAGACATGTGATAAGACATGGGGATAAAAAAGGGGTTAAGTGGGAATTCCTAGTGGGGACCAAGATTAGGAGGGAAGCTTGTGTCAAGTGTGCGGACCCTTTTCAAATAGGGACATGCTTACTGGGGTTGATTGTAAGAGGTCGGTAAAGAGTTAGCGATGGCAGTGCAAGTCCAACGGAGTCATGTGCGTGCGTGGTCCGGGCTGGTTGGTAAGCCGCTGTTGCATCATGTAGGTATAAGCTGTGCATTTAGTAGTATCGGGGTTGCAACCTTAGGGAGTGATACACCCTATTGTGGGACCAGCACAGGTATCTACGAGGTTAGGGAGCCGATCGAATGGGAAGGGTAGTGGGTACATCTAGTGGTCATAGGTGCATATTGGTTACCTATGATAGCAGCTAGAGGTACATAATTGAATAGGGAGAGTACATCTAGTGGTGGTAGGTGCATATTGTTTGCCTATGATAGCGGAAAGAGGTACATAATTGAATAGCGAGGGTACATCTAGTGGTGATAGGTGCATATTGGTTACCTATGATAGCAGCTAGGGGTACATAATCGAACAAGGAGGATAGTGGATACATCAAGGGGTGATAGGTGCACGTTGATTACCTATGAGGCAGCTAGAAGTGCACGAAACTATCATCATTCTAGTTAGATAAGACGGATCATCTTTTAGTATGAAGCAAGTATTGGTGCGATGTAGAGAATATCTTATAGAGGTTAGAAGCACAGTCAACGTTACATCTTGTTACCTTGTCATATCTGCTTATGTTACAGTCATCTCTTATATCCAGTTTATGTTCTTATCATGTTGCTTTAATAATTATATTGTTAAAGTCACTGGACTCGCCAGACTTTATGTTTGACTCTTTTAGTTTCACCTCTTTTAGTCACTGGACTCGCCAGGCTTTCCTGCTCGAAGTGCTGAAAGTAATGCTTAGCTTTGTTCCTCTTTCATATGGCATTTTGGATTGGGGATTATGGTTTTAAAAATTTTGTATTTTGATGGCTTTTGTACAAGACTGATATTATGTGTTTGGTTTTGGTGCGATGGGTTTGAAGATGTAACCAAACTTATTTCTGTTCCCGCTTCAATAAAGTTATAAATTTTTCAAGTATTATTTTATGTATCGGTCTTGTAATATCCTGTTCTGTTTATTTATAACGCTCCATGAAACTTAATGCATTCCCTTTGTGAGTGACATTAACGGACGTGTGGTGTTACAGTCTGATTGAACAAAAGCTATTCTTGAACAAGGGCTGTAGCACCCCTTCCCCATGATCTGAGTAATCTTTCCTCCTGATGAGGGAAAAGACGTTGTTTTATAAAGTTGTCCTGTTTAAATTGACGTCTAGGAAGGGAAATTGACTTAATACCAAAATCACGGTGTTTTATGGCACGATTGAATTAATAGTTACGATATGCCCGAGCAGGGAAGAAGAAGGGGAAGGAAGACGCTTGCCCGGATTGATTGGAAATGAATGGAACTGCTACTCTTGCACAACATCCTCTTCTGGCATCAATGCATGTCTAACTCTTGCCTGGTTTGGCTTGTTTGACAGCTAACCTTAGAGAGCTTGAAAGCTGATTGATTCGAACTCACACTCGCACTCAACACTCGAAAATTCCTTGACCGAAAAGACAGACCGAAGGCATAGGCACACTCCACCGTGCAGTTGTCTTTCCTGTACTTATTCTCCCATGACCTTTCTTCACTTCATCTTGCTAGCGCTTGGCTTACCTGCCTTGACTATCAGAGAGATGAATTGCTATCCATCAGAGATAGAGAAAGGAAGTAGTACCAGAGGATTGATTCTAGTGAAAGAGCCTACTCCTTCCATCTGCCCTCTTTAAACCCGTTGACTGCAACCATGCTTGCTAGAGTTCTTGCTTTCCTTGTTTCTTTCCTGATGGTAATATACAAAAATATATATATATATATATATATATATATAATTGCTGGAGAGCTTTCTTTGAAGAAGAAAGAAGAAAGGTGAGGTTGTGGATGAAGTTCTACGGCGCCTTTCTTTATCGATGAGGCCCGTCTTCTCTTTCCTGGTATTCCCGCATTGACTCAATGAGTCGGGTAAGACAGTGAAAAATGGTGTGTTTTGAAGTCAACGGATTCGGCTTAGTGAAAAGATCCCTATCCCAAGTCTCTAAGACCGATAATGGCCCCTCCCTTTCTTACTTTAATAACTTCGATAACAAAAAATCTTCATGTCAGGGAATAAGACAAGACACTTTTTCGATCGGCTAATCGTCTTCCCGCATATCAGAGTAACGAAAGAAGAGGTGTCATTCATAAGAAAGCCCCAATTACGAAAGCTAACTTAACTCACCGATGAAAGTTCAACCTTCGCGGCAACTGCGCAAGTCAAGGAAGCAGCTAAAACTATCATACTACCTCAGAATGCATCACTATGAGGACCTTTGGGCGGAGCTTTCTAGATCAACTAACTGACTTAGGAGACAGAAGTCATAGCTTTCACCTCACCCCTTTGAAAGCAGCATCTTAGGTCGATCAGGTTACCGACTTTCATAAAATAAAGCACTACTGGGGCCACGCCTTCTTGATGCTACTCTCTAGGAACAGATGATAAGAGATCACTAGGGAATTGAACTGCTAGTACCGATTCCTTCTGATCTGATTGAGTGGGATGCTTATCCGGTTGTGGATGCATCGAATTTCATGTATTAAGCATAGTGACAGTGACACAGATCCCTTTGATCAAATAGTGGAAGCAGCAATCCCTTGCCTTTCTGATAATGGTTGTTCAGCATAAATCTTGCTACCATCTTCAAAGCTTCAGACATATTTGGATTGTGGGCATAGTGGAACTCTTCGCAACAAAAATTGCATTCACAATTTCGAGTGACAGTTAACTCACTACGGTGTGAACTTCTTCTGGTACCAATTTCCCCCAACTCTCTATATGTTCGTAGTACCAAAAATCTGACAACATCTTTCCCTCTGCTGAATATGCCAATATTCGTTACAGGGGCCAGGATTCGCGAATATGCTGACATTTCAATTACGATTCACTATATGATTACCGTATGAACAGAGTCAACATGTGTCGGCATTGAATGAATGACCCCCGAGTGCGTTATTTCATGTTGTTATGGGCCAATCTGTTGATTATAAATCAAACCACGAATCTGCTATCACTCAGCAAGATATTTGTTTTCTACATGCTGATTTCTTTCTGGTCAATTTTCTAATGCGCTATGTTCATTTCTTATAGCCTTCCGCTAATTGCTTATCGTTATTTGTTTGTTCGATTAAGGAAATAGCCACCTAACCCATAAACTAATACTTAATGTTCCAATTAGGAAGGAATCGCAATAGGGGTTTCCATCATCGGCGTATTTCTCAATCCAATAATACTACTCTTCATGAAGACCCTGTTGTAGAGAGCTCCAATGTTGTTGGTATCCTGGTTCCTGAGATCATCCCAGCTTCTCCGGATCATCGGTCTTCTTCTGACTCTTTAACGTCTACTTCCTCTTCCTTTCACTAAGTTTCATTTGACTCCTCGGGTGATCCATCTCTTTCTGCTTTGCGTGAATTGATGTCTTCACCTGAGTTCATTGTAGCTTGTTTGACAGTTAGTTATATAATTATATAAGCTGCTTTCCGGTCATTCGCTAGACATAGATCCTGCAGACATTCCTGGTCCATCTGAAGTGACTCCTGTTCCATCTAATAGTGAAGTGACTGGCAACATAGCTGATGAAGAATATCCTATTGTGCGTGATATTTCAGTGGGTAATGGTACTAAGTCTATGATCATAGGTGGTATTGTTTTATTAACAAAAATCTGGTTAGGGTTATCCGCTGATGGATTAAACTCTATCGATCCTCAATTGGCATTTCCAACATGATGAGAAATAATGGGCATAATAAGTGTATGGATAGATTAACTAAGGAGTCTGATGATTTGTTGTTAACACGTGCTAATCCTATAAATTGAATATTCACTACCTTTGACTCATTAAAGAAATTACTTTATGATGATATTAGTGAGGAAAGATTATCAAACATTTTGCATAATATTTCTTAAGGTAAGTACTCTCTTTCACCTCTTGTATTCAATCCTGTAGTTCAACTGCCACCAGATACTCCTTTATGTCGAAGACTCTTATTTTATAGTACTTATGGTCATTATTACTATATAGGGCCAACATTAGAGGATGCTCTAGTTCTGACTTCTTTAGGCAATCTCCTTTATTCACAATTTGAATCTTTCTGTTTTAGTTCATATTATAAGCATATGATACTAGAAGTCGATGATCATTATTCATTAGTATGCAAGAAAGCCTTTAGGCATCATTATTTATTAGACCTATCCAAAACGTTCTCAATAGTTGATCGTGATTCAATCTTATTCTTTTTCTCACATTTTGTTGAGGATCAATTCCTTTTCTTATTGATCAAAGAATTTTTTTTCTAGACGAGAAACCAGTCTATAAATCATGTCAATCACTCTTTGTTGGTATATCCCCTATAGGGTTCTTTAAGTGATATTCTAATGAATATCTTTTTTCAAATTTACGATGTTTCTTCGAAAAAGCATATCCATTCGTTCACTATACTAGGTGTATGCATGAGGTTGTTATCTCATCGAATGACTCTTTCGAGAAAGAGGATCTAGATCAAAATATCTTAAATATATAATCATATAACCTTCTCAAGCAAGAGCATATACTGATATTCTTGGTCATTTTGACTGAAACCGAATCAGTAGAAAATGTTATGCTGGACAACTCAGTGTTAACCAAAATGGCTTGTTATCATTTCATAAATCAAGTGAATAGAGTCAATTAGATGAATATAATCAATTAGAAGACCCTTAGGACTTTCTTATGGAGGCGCTTAGGTACCCTTTGTTGACCTCCTTTAGCTGTTTCTCCTTTAGCCACTGTGCTGTCTGATTTGAGTTTGGATTTGTTTAATAGTTCCGCTATTTCCTTACTTAGTTCAGCTATTTCCTGACTTTGTGAGAAGATTGATTCTCCTCCTTAAATAACCGAAAGAGCGCAGCAGGAAGAAGACTTTGGTACGCCCCTTGGTTAGATAAAGTATATAGCCACTTTTGGATAAAACTTTGAGCAATTAGATACAGTTAGAACAGAACTCAATACATTCAGGCAGCTAGCCA
The DNA here is from genome assembly GCA_030737875.1 of Allium sativum. Classification (NCBI taxonomy): domain Eukaryota; kingdom Viridiplantae; phylum Streptophyta; class Magnoliopsida; order Asparagales; family Amaryllidaceae; genus Allium; species Allium sativum. The sequence goes on along the minus strand of CM060913.1, from coordinate 173,814,148 downwards.
TAGTTCCCTTCTTCTTCAGAAGGTGTCAAATGTGATGCTGTACCTGGTCGTCTTTCCATATCATATCAGGAGGGTTTGGATCTTGGATCCGGAGCCCCAAGTGGATTTAACCCACCTTCTCCACTTCCTCCGCTAGCACGAAGACTCTTTTTCCATCAGTGTGCTTCCGGAATCTTCCTCCACGGTGGAAACTACCCTTTCCAGTAACTAATGCTGCTCTGGCTGATGCAACAATTGCATTTCAAGCTTATATTGATTTTTCACCTTCAAAAGACTAAAAGAAAGACTTTATGTGAATGGACCATAATGTCTCTCCCTATAGAAGATAGAATATAAGAGTTAGCAATTGAAACAACTGCGGGACGGACATCTATTTAAAGAAGCAATTCACCGATAAAGACAAGAATAGACCACTAGGTACCGCAAAAATGATTATCTTTGCCAAATATAAGGTATAGCTTCCGAAATTTAGCAAAGCCGAAATCCAATTATTCCTGGTGAATAGATCACGAAATCGTTACAAGTGGATCGAGACAAGCAAGGTGTGCTTGCATTAGAGAAAACAGTATGGGATCACTGACATTAGTAAAATACCTTACTAGTTCCAATGCGTATCTGGTCAATTTCATTTAGAAAAAGGTTTCCGTGTTATTGTAGTGCCGTCAGTCGTAGGTTTTGATTCCGTTGGGGTTTTGGGTGTTACAACAGGCATTTTCGACAGGAGCTTCATGTGATCTGGGCTCTCTTCTTGGAAGCGCAATGGAAGCGGTACCATCTATTCTAGCCGGAAGTATTGATTTCGATTCATGACAGAGATTCTACATTTGGAAAGCGTTCTTCAATAGCTGACTTGAACGTACAAAAATGGTATTCCGATCACCGCTCACTATATTTTGAATAGAATCTCAATCAGAAGTATATAGCATCATGACTACTAGCATTCTAGAAGGACAGTCTACCACAAGATCTAGTTTGAGCCCGGTGGAGCCAAAGCTAGGTTGGTTTGGCCGATGGCCCCTCCTTACCTTAGTTCGTTGAGCTCAAGAAAGAATTTCCGGAAGTCATATCGGCCATATAGATTTTTGCCTGGCTTCATATCGGTATAAACCACCTCTTTTATTCCATAAGAAGTCGGAGCCTTCGATTTTGCATTGAAGGGCACTCAATCAGGTGACCTAACCATCAAGAACAAGTATCCACTTTGATTGCAGACTTGTTTGACTGAGCGCTTCATACTTCTCGAAGTTGGATCTATGGTCGGGCTACTACCAGGTGTGTATCGCAGAAGGAGACGAGCAAAAGACGACCTGTATGACAAGCAAGTTGACTTCGGTGCCAATTTTTGTTTATTTTGGACCACCAATGCCCCTGCCACGTTCTGCACCCTCATAAATGAGCTATTCCACCCGTATTTAACTTAAACGACTGGTGGTATACTTTAATCATGAGCTATAGCTAGTCGTTAAACGACCACGTACGTTAGCCACCTATTAAGGTATTAAGGTCTCGAATAGCCTCTATGTAAACAAAGAAAAGGACTCCTTTGGATAGACGGAGATCGCTTCGCACCTAGGCAGGCGCCAGGGTATGAATTCCCAAACTATTTGTCACAAGGCGATAGAGAACAAATGGACGCAAGCATAGTTGAACTAATTGGGCATTGTATGAAAGGTCAGTAAATCACAGACCTGTGGTAACCTCCAATCTATGAAATGTCAGGGAATCAATTTCTTTATTTCTGTCAAAGAAATGCCTAGAATCTAGTAAAAGGGTGGGAGCAATGTAAAAAATCTCAGCTTATATTCCACTTTCGACTGAAGATCGGGGGTCAAGATTTCGTGCCAGATCTATAAACAAAGCCAGTCCCATCCTTTGATTATTTGTCCTTCTCGGGAAGCTCCTTTGCCCATTCCTCCAATGAGTATTCTAGCTTCTGCCGGTTGGAGTGAACACCTCCTTCGTCCCTTGTTAGTTGTCGCCCGATCGCCAAGCAGAGTGATTGAATTTTCAGGGACCTATCTATCAGTGATCTCGACTCACATGATTAGAACAAGACCGACACACACACAGATCTCGTGAAGCTACTACAAGGAAGGAGAAAGACTGCTACGTCTCCACGAGTTGCTTGGCCTCTCCCGTAAACCCTTGAATTCTTGTAGTGAAGGCAATAATATCTTTCATTGTCAGTTTCATCTTCATGAATGTGTTCTAGAAAAGAAATGTTAATGGAGCTTCCGGTGTCGATTAGTACTCTTCGGACTAATACATGCCCGATCCCACATGTGATCACCATGGGGTCAATAGTGGGAGCTTCTATTACGATAGAATCACATGCCTAGAATATGATGTCATCATTGAAGGTCCTTTGCTAATTGGGAGCGTATTCTTCGTCCACATCCATGCACTCTTCTCTAGGGGCATGCCACCCGGGCCCGGGTAATAAAGAAATGGATCAAAAAAGGGGACTTCTGCTATAGGATATGCCACCCATTATTGATGAGGGAAGTCGCATCCGTCCTATCGCAAGCACCTACAATGTCATGATCACATTGGTTTACCGTTTTTTGGTAGTTTAACAGACGGTCGCCCCTCCCACAAAAAATGGTAGAAATATGGAAACTTCTCTGCCATTTGGATCGGATAATTTAAGGAGGAAATCGGTTTTTAAATTCCCAGAAACCATACGATTATATAGCCAAAGGGAATACGCCGCGCCTAAAATCATCCCAAGCGCTGCTAATGTGGCTACTAAGCTATTTATTTGGAAAGCTCCTACTAAGATTGGAAATTCCCCTATAAAGCTGCTAGTATCAGGTGACGTGCGATGGGAACGGCTCGGAGAGGTTTCAGAGTGGAATCAAAAACCAAAAGCCAGATGTGAAACACATGACGGGAATCTAATCAACGGGAGAGTTTGAAAAGTAGTCAACGCTAGTCAATTATTCTATATCAAATATCTTACGAAGAAATTCGTCTCACGATATTATTTAAATAACAAGAAATTGTTCGGGAGAGAAATCATAATATTACACAGAACTTGATCTCATCTATGCGTATAGAAAGGAGAGGGGCGTAGATACCAAGTCCAGCCCTAACAAGGGAGGGACTAATCTAATACAGGCTCCGTCGCCCTGACCACTGTGACTAAGGTGGATGGAACGAAACTCTCCTATAGCCCAGCTATCTTCAAAAGTGAAAACGATTAATCAATGACATTAAGAGTGAAGTATTCGGCACCCCTATCTCAACCACGAGCACCTGAATCTTTATTAATAGTGCCCGACTGGCTTATAGTAGTGTCCGACTGGCCTTTTCTCTTGCTCTTTCCCCGCGGGTTCTGCTACTAGTGATGTCTAAAAACTTTCCATAGCTCACTTTTTTCTGGAAGGAAGCCAAAATTGCAAATAGAAGAGTTGCGACACCACCTAGTGCTATCTCTTTACCAGAGATGACATTATGGCTCCTATTTTAGAAAAGTAGTTAGTTTGATCTTTCTCATCCAATCTAGATAGAATAGTAGGAAAAATGGTCCTCCTAGGGCTTAACAGCGCCATGCTACCTTCATTCTTTTATATCATCAACTGTCCAACATAACATAAATAGAGTCAATTGCACTGCAGTGAATTATAAGATCTTATATCTGTCATTACCAACATTTACATTCTATCCACTTATTTCTAGTTTCTTTCAAGGTACTTGGTTGTTGAAAACGAAGAGAATAGGTAGCGTAGCTCTAACAAGGAAGATTTACATACAATTGGGGCTTTCTGCTTTTTATGATTTCATCCCCAATTAATATACCGCGACATTCTTATCATTTGGTCGATCCAAGTCCATGGCCTCTTTCGGGTTCGCTCAGAGCTTTGGCAACCACCGTAGGAGGTGTGATGTACATGCACCCATTTCAAAGGGGTGCAACACTTCTCAGTTTGGGCCTCATATTTATCCTATATACCATGTTCATGTGGTGGCGCGATGTTCTACGTGAATCCACTTTGGAAGGATATCATACAAAAGTTGTACAATTAGGACCTCGATATGGTTCTATTCTGTTTATAGTCTCGGAGGTTATGTTCCTTTTTGCTTTTTTTCCGGCTTCTTCTCATTCTTCTTTGGCGCCGACGGTAGAGATCGGAGGTATTTGGCCCCTAAAAGGGATTGGGGTTTTAGATCCTTGGGAAATCCCTTTTCTTAATACCCCTATTCTCCCTTCATCTGAAGCTGCCGTAACTTGGGCTCATCATACTATACTGACGGGGAAGGAAAAACGAGCTATTTACGCTTTAGTAGCTACCATTTCACTGGCTCTAGTATCCACTGGCTTTCAAGGAATGGAATATTGCCATGCACCCTCCACAATTTCGGATAGTATTTATGGTTCTACCTTTTTCTTAGCAACAGGCTTTCATGGTTTTTATGTGATTATTTGTACTCTTTTCTTGATCATATGTGGTATTCACCAATATCTTGGTCATCTGACCAAGGAGCATCGCGTTGGATTTGAAGCAGTTGCCTGGTATTGGCATTTTGTAGACGTGGTTCGGTTATTCCCATTTGTCTCTATCTATTGGTGGGGAGGTTTATGAAATATGAAAGAATAAGTGGAATTTTGAATGAAAACTCGAAGACAAAGAGAACTGGGCTTTTCCAATCAATCAATTAACGTGTAGGAACCCGCCCTCATCGAACTGAATGTCTAACCCATTTGAAGGCAGTAAGAACCTTCCTTCGGCCGCCTCCTGCTTTCATAGAGATCTTTTATTCTCTCAGGGCATAGTTCGATGAATCACCGCGAAGTTCCAAAATTTTTTTAGGGAGTCGACTGAAAAGGAACAGACAGAAGGCGAGCGAAGTTAGTGGGAGGCGCCTAGTATACCAAGTCCAGTATATTAACTAAAAGACTAAGCTAAGTAAGGAAGTGCTTGCGAAGAAACTGCATCAAGCGTCTATCTGGAGCCTTTTTGTCGGCTTATGGCCGGGGAAGAGAATTTCTAGTAGCTAATCACTGGTTGACTTGATCCTGATTGATGGTATTCATGAACCTGTTTCTGGGTCTTTATGGAAACAATATTCTCTCTGGTGCCATTACTCCACCTAATAATATGAGGAGCAGGGTTTGCATTTTTACCCAGGAAGTAGCATCCGTTGATGAGTGGTTATATAATGGCGGTCGAGCTAATTGTTCTACACTTCTTACTTGGTGTAGCTTGTTACATGGGTCGTGAACGGGAACATAGTTTCCGTCTGGGTATGCGACTTGGATTGCCGTTGCGTATTCAGCTCCCGTTGCACCTGCTACTGCTGTTTTCTTGATCTATCCTATTGGTCAAGGAAGATTCTGTGATGGTATGCCGAATTTCTGGTACTTTCCATTTTTGGTTGTATTCCAGGCAGAGCACAACATCCTTATGCATCCATTTCACATGTTAGGCATAGCTGGTGTATTCGGCGGCTCCTTATTTAGTACTATGCATGGTTCCTTCCTTCAGGCGCCTCTAGTTTGATCAGCCACTGAAAATGAGTCCAGTTACAGAGCTGATTCACCAGGCAAGAGGCAAAGTATATTAATCTGGGCCCAGTATATTAATTGATCGTTGCTGCTCATGGTTGGCTGATTGATCTTGCTAGTTTCAACAATTCTCGTTCTCTTCTTGGTGGACTGTAGTAGTAGTGTTGTTCACTGCCGTATTTTTTACTATGGCTTTCAACCGAAAATTGCAACCAATCTCTAATTGCAAGGCCGTCATATTAAGACTTAAGCCCTTTGGAAGTAATGCATGAACATAACCCTCTAGACCTAGCGGTTGTAGAAGTTTCATCAACAAATGGATATTTCGTCTTAAAGTGGATGACTGGTAAAAAGAACTTGATTCGTCTGGATCAGGAACGCCAGCGTATTTTGGATGCGACCCGAATTAGAGAAATTCTTCTTTCTCGATGGTGCATGATATCCGTCTTTTTTGGCCAAATTCTTAGTTTTGCTTTTGGTCTGGAGAAAGCATCTTCCTAACTAGTTGAGTGAACCTAAGTTATTTTCGGGTCGGATAGGACAGGGTAAAAAAGTCACAGCAGAGGTAACAGCCCTAATGAATGAGGCTTAAATTGCAAATATTTTTTTTAACATAATACCCCTCTTGATGGTCTGATTACATAATAGATAGATGGATCACCAATTCCATTGCTTCCCCGAGCATACCTAATTCGAATTAGATCGGATGAACTCGTCTGCTCCTTGACCCTTGAGATCGCACCTTCCCCCAATTGATCGGGGTCGCCTCACAATTAATATACTGGCGTTGTATACAGCGTCCCACGATTAATATACTGGGCTTTCGCGGTAACAATATTTATACTGGGCCACCAAATAAAAGGCCTGCTCGGGAAGACTGTCTAATTCTCCGGAAAGGATCAATTGATACCCCCTAATTGTTTCTGCGAGACCAACATATTTCCCTTGAGAACTGGTAAAGACTTCTGCCACGAAGAGGGGTTCTGAAACGTTCCATTTTTCGTGCACTTGCTACAGTGAAACGAGCTTCTTCAGATAACCAGTATATTAATAGTTATAATGTCCTGAAGTTCTTTGTAACGTTATAAAGTTTCCTTAACTCTTTTCGCAGCTTCATAATGTTCCTAGCCCCATAATTACTTACTCCGAGGTTGTAACATAGTTGACGTTGAATCTAAAGAATCGACTGCAGGATAAATACCTTTGGCAGCTAATCCTCTTGATAGTATAGTACAGTAGTAGCATCTAAATGTGCAAATGTCGTGGCAGAAGCAGGGTCGGTCAAACGCAGGTACATAAACTGCTTGGATCGAAGTGCCTTCTAGAAGTCATTCTTTCTTGTAAAGAACCCGGTACTATACTAAACTAAGGGTGTGTCTCAAACCCGCTGCAGAAGGCATTCTCCCTAATCAGGCGAATACTTCTGATCCCGCTTGGACGAAACAAAAGATATTGTCGATAAATGGAAGCACGTCTTGTTCATTAACATCCCAGAAATATTCTACCATGGTTACAAATGTTTATACCGAGCAAACGTACTCTCATACGAGCTCCTAGTGGTACATTCAATTGACCATAGACTAGAGCTTTGATTCTGCAATATTTTTTTCCATTAATTACCCCAGATTCTTTCATTTCCATGTAGAGATCATTTCCTTCACGAGTACGTTCACCTACTCCACCAAATACGGATATGCCTCCATGAGCTTTGGTAATGTTGTTGATCAATTCCATGATAAGTGTTGTTTTACCCACGCCGGCTCCCCCAAATAGTCCAATTTTTCCTCCACGACGATTATTATTCTATGCTAAAAGATCCACCACTTTCATCCCTGTTTCAAAGATTGATAATTTCGTATCTAACTGTATAAAAGCAGGCACAGATCTATGAATAGGCGATGTTGTACTAGTATCTACAGGACCTAAATTATCTACGGGCTCTCCAAGAACATTGAAAATTCGTCCGCTCCACCAACTGCAACAGTTAGGCTCCTGTATCAATCACTTCCATTCCTCTCGTCAGACCATCTGTAGTACTCATAGCTACAACTCTAACTCGATTATTTCCTAATAATTGTTGAACCTCACATGTCACATTAATTTGCTGACCGACAGTATTTCAACCTTTAACTACAAAAGCGTTATAAATAAAAGACCCCGGGGGAAAACAACATCCAATACTGGGCCAATAATTTGATCTTCGATCCCTAGCCCCCTTTCGTCACTACTGCCGATTCCAAAGTAACCGGTAGGTTACCTTTTTCACTATACAAAAGTAGCTAGTTGTACAACAAAATGACGTTCGCCATACTCTTTTTCTTTCTTTGAGTAGTAAAAGAAATGCCAACCATTTGCTCCCGACGACTCAAATAGGGCTCCGCGCTCTATCTGCTATCAAGTGAGTTGGCACACTTCAGTTAACAAAAGTGAACAACATAGCGTAGCGCCCGCGGAGAACTTTTGTTCGCCTTCTATCTAAAAGGCCAAATGGATTAACGCCTGAACTGCCGGTTACTAAAAAAAGAATAAGACGTAGTGAAAAAGCACCAGAACAACCGAAGCCTACATCATCCTACATAAGGGTTCCCTGTTCCTACGACGAGCCTTGAGTAAGAGGGAGCCTCCTATTGGTCGCCTGGCCTTGACTTGAGTCAATAGGTAGGGTCAACTACACCAAAGTGGAAGGGCCACTATCTAAGCTATTAGTGGGCTTGTTTGCTCTATTGAAATACTAAATCGAGTGAAGCCGTCTTGTGTAATAAGATAAGACTATAGGTTGCCAATGCCTAGAAGTACAAGTAGTCGCCCTACCAGTCACTCTCAAACTCTCAACTTGAGTGACGAAAGTCACTTAACTTCTTTAGTATGGCTTGCACCCCAGTATATTAATCGGGGCTTGCCCAAGTATATCAATTGCGGCCTCCACGGGATTTCGAAGAAGCAGATAGAGCAAAGGCCTCCTCTTTCTGTCCGCTTTGGAATTTCATGTAAAGTAAGAAATGTATTCAGTAATTGGGGCTTATAGTTTAATTGGTTGAAACGTACCGCTCATAACGGTAATATTGTAGGTTCGAGCCTTACTAAGCTCATTTGACCTGCTGTATCAATGACTCCGGTAGTCACCTGAACCACTCTCTCTTCTGAATGCGAAAGAAGATTCGATCCCCTAAGATCCAGGGCCAGCGCGCGCGACTCTTATGAGAAGGACGGTGATGAATTGTGTTCTTAGTGCAAAAGGAGGCGACCTCTTCACGAGGTCCACCCAGTATAAACATAGGCGACCCAGTATCTTAATTTGAGGTCCAGTACACTTCGCCAAACTATTCTTAGCCCCAAGACCAAACTATTAATTTCATCAGAACCTGAAGATAAGAAATCGGTATTAATTCGTTCTGCTACATAATTCAAGGACATGCGGACTACCTGGTAAAGCCAACACATAGACACAAAGCTTCCCGGTGGAACCATGAGTGTAGGGAGTTTCCCTGGGAGCAATACTAATGAGGAATCCATTATCCCAGTTGGCAATTGCTTGGTCATGCTTCTCACGTGCCACTTCAGATTGAAGACCGGGGGGATTCAAATTCAATACCCCACTCGAGTACCGATGAGGCTAGCTAACGATTCCCAAGAAGACGGTTCTTGCTAGGTCGATTAATGAAAATTCTGAGGGAGTGGCTTGAAGGGGGAAGGAGCTAAGTATCTTATAGTTGTCGTCTCACAAACTCCCCAAGCTTGATAAGCAACTTTAGGTCGTTGGTAGGCTGCCTGATTAAACACCTTAGATAGAAACATCATACTTAGCAAGCAAAGAAAGAACTCTTCTTTCCGGTCTTTTCTCTTATACTTCTAAGAGTTCCTGCTATGCATAGGATTGAGTGCCAGTCTTTCCGGTTAGAAGTCTCGCTACGCACATATGGTTCTCTTATACAACATCAATCTAGGGAACCTGAGGGGAACGAAGTGGGGAGACTACCTGTAATACCCCGTGATTTTAAATATTAAAGTTAACGAATTAAAGAATACTTAATTTCAAATGTGGGAATTAAGGGAAACAGGTTGCCATTGCGTTCGTCTCGGAATTATGCTTGGGATAGAGTCCGAGTTTGTATGAATTGGACTTCGTATGAAGAAGTTATGGCCTTCCGAAGTTTCAGAATTCAAATTAATTAAAACGGCTCAAATCAGAAAACAGAAATTCAAAATTCAAAATAGGGAAGCGGGCTGGGCGGGAAAACTCCCGTCCAAAGGCCAGGTCGACCAGGGGTGGACCTACCCATACAGGTCGACCTGGGGGTCGACCTCCCCCCTGGGTAGATATGAAAGACGATGCTTTTCTGACTTGTTGCCGAGTCATTAGGGCTGAGGTGTCATTCTATCTTAACTGGGTGGTCTTGATTGATTCTAAGTTAATCTGACGACTCTTAATTAATTAATCTTCTATAAAAACACTCCTAAACCCTCAACCCTAATCACATTAATTCATATCAAGAGCCGCCATGCCGTCAACGGAGAACCTAGAGTAGCCGCCATTCTCTTTCAACCCTAAAGCAAGATAGGAGCTTGAATCAAAATCAAATCAAATCTAAGATTAGAATAACGATTAGTCTACATCAAAGGCGAGCAATTCAGTTTCAGAATACAGATCCCAGAAAGACAAGACTATTCTTTTTGTTTGTGAGTATAATATCTTTTACAAATTAATTAATTAATTTAATTATGATAAGTTATAATTGGGATTATGAGAATATGATTTTGAATCATGTGATGTTGAATTATATGCAAGTTTGTGATGTTGGATTACGTGTTCTTACATGAATCTTATGCACGTATGGGATGTTTAAATATATATGAATCTTAGGCAAGTTTAGGATATTAAGACATATGTGAATCTTGTGCAAGTTTGGGATGTTAAAACATATGTGAATCATGTAGATACATATGCTAGTTCATATGCAAACATGTGACAATAATCTTTATGTTTAGATCCATATGCAATTTCACATCTTTATGTTTAGATCCATATGCAAGTTCACACCTTTATGTTTAGATCCATATGCAAGTTCTCATCTTTAAGTTTAGATCTATATTTAGATCCATGGTAGTACATATTTATGAAAGTTTATGTTCTATATGCCCATTGTCTATGCTAGTTTTGTATGAGAATCATATGCTAGTTCGAATGAAATCCATATGCAAGTTATATCCATATATGCAAGTTATTGGCTATGTAAACTTATTTCATGATTCTTAGATCTATTTTATGTGTTATGCGAGTTGTGATGTTGTTTTTATTTTTATAAGTTAGACTATTTGCGAGTCTAACATATGTCATATTAAAACGTACGAATAGCGTGGGGATGACGGGATAATATTAAAAATTCATAATAGTGAATTGGCATAAAATGGCCTTAAAAGGCATATAATTAACTTGAGACATTATTTGGTATGAATTTGTATACCTGGAATTTATGGACATAATTTAGGTGACAATTATGCACATAAATAAATTTGGAATTTATTTACAAATTAAAATAGGGATATTAATCCAATTTGGGGTAAAATAAAGATGTGTAATAATTAATCGCCTAAGACACAAGGTTAGACTCGTTTGTGGTGTAAGACTGCCCGGACCTGCCCGGCAAATCCAGCAACCACAAATGGTAGTTTTAATGTGAGAGGTCAAAGGCACGAATTAAATGCGTAACAATTGTAAAGACACGAGGTTAGACTCGTTTGCGGTGTAAGACTGCCCGGACCCACCTGGCAAATCCAGCAACCACGAATGTCAGTCTAATATGGGAGGTCTTTACAAAGTTACAGTTATAATGAATTAAGTAACACTTAACCAGATAAACATGTGGTGGGACATGGGGGTTAAGTGGGTGCCTTGGGTGGCTTGTGAAATACGATTAGAAACACTTAACCAAGTTGAAACATGTAAGAAGACATGAATAAGAATGGGGTTAAGTGGGAAACCTTAGTGGGGGCCAAGCATAGGTGGAAAGCTTGGGTCAGGCATGGGAGCCCTTTTCAAACCAGTAACCCATTAAGTATCCTTGTGAGCTCGACCCAAGTTGAGGACGGGACACGCTTACTGGGTTTGATTGTAAGAGGTCAAAACGGGTTAGTGGTGGCAACACAAGTCCAATGGGGTCATGTGCGTGCATGGGCCCGAGCTGGTAGGTAAGACGTTGTTGCATCATGTAGATATAAGTCGTGCATCTTTTGTGGTATTGGGTTGCCACTTTGGGGAGTGATACACCCCACTGTGGGACCAGCACGGGTATCTACGAGTTAGGGAGCCGATCGGATGGGGGGTAGTGGGTATAATTAGTGGAGATAGGTGCAGACGACACCTATGAAGGCAGCTAGGGGTACACGAAACTACCATTATCATTACTATGTTCTGTAGGTGGGATCAACTTTTAGGGTGACTAGTAATGGTGCAGTATAGTAATTATTCTATAGTGATTAGGAATGAGATTAACGCCAGAATATTCCTCCTGTTTGCTTTGTCACTTGTTTCAATGTCATACCTTGTTTTACCAGTTTATGCCTTATCCTAGTTACTTTAATAATTATATTGTTAAAGTTATTATGCTCACCAGATTTTATGTCTGACCCTCTTGTTTTCGCCTCTTTTCTTCCTTCCCCCCCCCCCCCAGGTTCTCAGGGTGGAACTAGTACTAGTGGAGCTTGATCTTGGATCTCTTTCTCTCTCTCTCTCTTTTGGAAGTGCTTGGATTGCTGAAAGTAAAGTTCAGCTCATCTCTTTTATGGCTACTTGTGTTTGGGGTTATGCTTTTTACTTTATGTACTCCGAAAACAATTTGTCAAGATGGATATTAAGCGTACTTGGTTTTACTGTTGGTTTATGAAGTTGTTGTAATCAAACTATTTCTCCGCTGCAATAAAAGTTGTTTTAAAATTTTCAAGTACCAATATTTGTATCTGCCTTGTTATATTCTGTTCAATAGACTAATAATGCTCCATGGAAGTTAATGCATTCCCTTGTGAGTGACATTAATGGACGTGGGGTGTTACACTACCAATGAGTGACCTGGTATATTCTTAGGTGGTTGGCCTTGTTATCTTCTTCCTGACGTTGACTTATGATTCCTGCTTGATCTACGGAGTTGTAGCTTGCTGGAGCCCTTGTTAAGAGTGAATCCCGTCTAGCTTCCTAAAATGGTTGTTGATCGTTCCCTTGTAGCTGGGTTGCCTGTCCCTAGCGTAGTTCTTACTTGTTGTGAGGTGCGCCTGTATATTAACTGGGAGCGATTGATAATAGATTTAGCTGCTCCTTAGGCTTACGTTAAATAAGGATACTCCCCGTGCGTTCTTCTTCCCCAGAGTGAGAGTGAACTTCCCTACCCGAAGGCCAGGGATGCAAGCCACTTTCTGTCAATTGAACAATATCCACCTGTGGAAAGAGACTCTCCCCTCCGTTAGTAGCTTAAAGATTCGACAGAGAGTTTCTGTGTTGCTCCAGTGATGGAACAAAGAGTGCACAGGACTGAAAGATTACCGGCGTCGATAAGAAGGTTGCTGGGCCCCCCGTGAATTCGGGTATAAAGGCTTTCTGTTGCTCAATTGCAAGCAGATAGGTGCATAGCGAATAAATCTCTTCCCTGGGTTTGATAGGAATCAGATAGAATGGGAAGCTATAGGCGAGTGCTTAGGTGGACTTTTCTTTGTGTGAGGAGACCGAAGCTTGAGGTAAGCGTAAGTGAGGAATTAATCTCCAAAGAGCGCAAGTTCACTCACGTAACTCGAGATGAAATAATTCAATCCTTGCGTTGAGATACGCATGAATTCACTCCCGACTCCTAGAAGTGCGCGACTCAATGTCAACTTCAACTAACCAATTAATATACCGGCCTCCGCCAATTAATATACTGCATCGGTGAAGTCTCCTAGCAATAAGCAACAGGCTATCGGCCTATGATCTGTACTTATTACTGGTCACTTGGGCTCATCAAACAATAAAAGGAAGTTTGAAGTCAAAAAATTCCTAAGACATGGTATCGCTCAATCAGCACTCCAGTCTTTCCCACGCTCGGTCCCGGTCATTGATTTGAGAACAAACAACCAGACCACCAGCACCTCCTGCCATGACCGGCCTGCCTTCTGAACTGGAAAAATGACTTCTATGTTGTATATTAAATCGGAACATTCACTACCGGGAATCAGAACATGCTGACAAAGCTATTCCTTAATGGATAAGCTTTAATGCGAGAACTAGTTTCGAAGAACGTCCCTAACTGACAGTCGTTCTCCTATGACTGGTAGTAATACCCTATATTTCTTTATTGGCTAGCTCTAGTAGCTAAAAGTCTCGATCCAACTTAACTTAAAAGTAGAAAACAAAGAAAAGTGTACACTTAGATTAGAATAGTTAGAAATTGCATTGAAAGACCGGCATGTTTGCTACGAGCGACTAGAGGCGCCTAGTATACCAAGTCCAGCATATTAATTGGGAGTGGGAAAGGTGTTACTTGAAAAGGTCTGATATACTATGTGTTTTTTTATTGAGACGCTCATAGTTTTGAGAAGCGGGCAAAAACTTATTATGCGCCTACTCTACTACCATGGCTGGACAAGATTCAACTGACAATGAGTGAATAAGTAATATAAAGGCAAGCGAATTACGCGGTATCGACACCTGAAATGAGAAGTTGCTGTTCTCAGAGGCAGGTATAATATAGAAGATCCTCCATGGTTGATTAACCTATATTAATAAGAATATGCCCATGGGCTCTACCTGCTATGATTCTCCGCCCTTTCCATACCGGGGGAAGGTGGCCTATCGAAGTCACTTTGCCGGTGCCTCCTTTCTCTCGCGAACCATACAGTGCAAGTGGCTGTAAAACCTATGTATGGTCCTAGAAGCTCGTTAACACTCGCTTCCCTCACATCACAGGACGAAAAGCTTGCTTCTACAACCACTCACTATCCCAGTTCCACTAGTTTAGCTCCAAGCAGTCTACAAAAAGCATTTGCACCTTCATATCAGTTCTTGCTTTCTACTAGCCCATTCCAACCCTTCCTGCTTTGCGAAGCATGAACTGCTGCTAGTGGTTGCTTTCAAGAGTTTTCGCCCCCAGTATATCAATTCCTATGGTTAAAGACTTGTAGCCATTGGCCTTGCTATCGCTTTGGGAAGCCTGAAGACATGGGCAGGTATTACTGATTGTTGGATGTGAGTAGGTATAGCTGAGTGAACTTCGGACGCTCTCACTGATGACTTTCTCAAGTAGGTAGGTATGAGTAGAGATAGCTGTGTGAAAAGAGACATGCGAGACCTAGAGAATAAGAGCAACATACTTGAAGCGTTGGACCCTAGATGACTGGGGCAGGCGACGAGAGCTAGTTTAGTAATGTAACCAAAATACGTGGACCCTAATATACTGGGGCTTTGTTTCAGGATTGAACTGCCTATTGAACTGGGAAGATAAAACTGGCACTCACGGCACACTTCCACTATTACTGGATCTCATCTCCCCTGTGAGAAGATCTTTCTTTGATGTTGCCTTGAGAGAGTAAGTTATTCTGGGGTCTCGAGCATTGAAACCGCCAGGAACTCGAACTCGCTTAAGCCCGGCTAGAGAGCCATGCCTTCTCAATCTCACTACTGATTAAAAAGCAATTCTTGATCAAGCTAAGAAAATTAATTTACTGGCCTATGTTTATACTGGGTGCTTGCTTTTCAAAACTATACTAGTTGTTCTGGTCTTTCCTCTCACTTCCGTTTTTCGATGCAATTCATCTCTTGGATTAGGTGATTGTTCAAACAGGTTGGAAGATTCTTGTGAATTCGGCTACGGAGCATATTGACCCATGTTTTGTTCCGTTTGCGCCAAGCGGCCCGGGAAGCCGGGTTCTTGATGTGGCACGGGCCCTATCTTCAGCTATCGCGCGGGATCTTGTCTTCCTTTTGTTTGGAATTTCTAGAAAGGTGCCATTAGTGCGATTCTTGAGCAGGGGATCTTCGTTACTTGGCATGAGCGGCCTGGGTATTATTGCAGAAGTACCTTAACCGGGAAGCTTTCACCAAAGTAGTGTTGTAGGTCTTAGCCAAATGAACGAAAGCAAAGGGGGCATTTTTATGGAAGCTTACTTGTCTTATAGTTTAGTTTCTTTATTTGTGGTTTCATCACTTGTTGTTTCATCTAGTTCAACAACACCTCTTATCCTAGTGAGTTTTACGGACCACCGGGCCCTTCTCAAGCTCAAGCATTTACTTTTCTAGTTAGAGACCCCATTATATTAGGGGGCTAAGGTGGGCTCAAGGACCTACTAGTTTAGGTAAATATCTAATGCGTTCCCCCGGTTCTTTTTTTAGTAGAAACTAAACGATGCGCGCAAGAATTAATATATTAAAAAAGGATAGGGATTTTCTTATTTTGTTTACAATTTTCTTTTTTGTTGAAATGGGATGGTCTTCAAACTCCCGCGATGTAGTCTAGTAAGAATATGCCCAGGGGCTCTCCCCTTTCTGATTGTACTGACTCGGGGAGGCCTCCAGCATGCTTCACAGCCACTCATTCGTCTTGACCAAACTGTAGAATCTGTCTCTCAGCGATTCCTCTCCCCTATTTGATCAAGTAATCATCCCACCCGCCAAAAGAGAAGAAGACTTATTTATTCCCAACCCAGAGTGAATGGAATGACTTAATCACAAATTCGTTGAATGAAGGGGGATGGATTACTTACTCTCGGCCATTAGAAGCATGGAGAATGGATGACTTCGCTTGTGCCCTGAATGAAGGGGGCAAGTGAGGGGGATTCCATTCGAAGTAACATTAATGCACCATCTTCAAAACTTCTCGGGATCCTGAGTTTTTCGAGAAAAGGTCCCGTCCATCAATATCATGATTGGGTCGACTAGGCCAGAGGCTTTTGTGCAAGTGATTGGGATCATTCGGATTGTTACAACCTCTAGCAGATGGTTCGAAATTGATTCTAAAAGAACCTATTTCACCAAGTAGTGCTAATTTCTCCCTTTATCGAATGGCTCCAGTGGCTACATTTATGTTAAGTCTGGTCGCTTGGGCTGTTGTACCTTTTGATTATGGTATGGTATTGTCATATCATAGGGCTACTTTATTTGTTTGCCATATCTTCGCTAGGTGTTTATGGATTTATTATAGCAGGTTGGTCTAGTAATTAGGGGGGCGGCCTTTCGGTCGCCTATGAAAAACGGACCAATTGGTAAAAAATGGATTTGTGTCGTAGGTGTTGAACGATCTACTCTACATAGGTGTGGGCTTACAGGGCTAGGCGATGGAATCCCTTCATTCATCAAGAGGGCCCTGGCACTTTATGAATGAAAGAACATGGGTCAAAAAAAGGCGCCAGCATATTAATTGCTCACTACAGTCGAAGTCGGCAGCTGAGTTAGCCTCGCCTACAAAAAAAGTCGTCGAGCGAGTTAGCGAAGACGCTTAGGCTAATAGATAAGAGAGCGTCGGCCAATATATTAATTGGGGCCTTCATTCTACTACGCTACGCAAAGTCACTTAGCTCGATGTTGGGAGAGTCAAGGGTGTGTGACTACATAGAAGAACCGATGTTCGCTTACTAAGGTATAACCAGGAAAGTCACTTGGCACCACTGATAAACTACTCAAGATTCAATTCGGCGGGCGAGCTCCCAATATACAGCAATTAATATAGTAGACCCCCAATTGATTAGGGTCGCCAATGAATATATTGGACTTGGTATACTAGGCGCCAATGATTATACTGGGTGAGATTGACCCAATTAATATAGGGTTGGTTGTCGCCACAATTAATATACTGGCATAGGGAGACTTCTTTCGCAAGCCTTTGTCATTGTCAGTCAACTAAGTAGGGTGAATAACTCCCTACGAATCCGTAAATATTTTGAGCATGCCGAAAAAAAGGATGGTCCCTTTCATTCTTTCCGTTCCAGAAAGTTTATACCCCCCATCATGGCGAACCTCTCCTTGTGATCGGGATGAGGTAGATGCCTCCCAGCCGGGGGGCAGATCGAATCGGAGTTTCCTTAGGTATCCACCGACCTACATTTATCCTTAAACTTCTGTGCTTGGTGGAGAAGAAGCGAACAAGGGTATGCTCGCTTGCTGTCTTGTTCTCTGGTGCAGACTGGAATCGCTCGACAGCTAGGCCCTCTAGAAGAAAGTTGGAGCAACATTGCATGAGAACATATTACCCATCTTTGGGTACAAGGGGCGGAACAACCTCTCGATCTACTTACAGCAGCCCAGGGAGCGTTATTGTCTAGGCGTTCCTTGTTGCTCTGATCTCCCCTATGCCTAGAACGTTGTCTGGGCCAAAAGCCATAGTTAGTTGCTGTTTCCATTTGGTTGTTTTTTCTCGTAGTTGATACCGGCAAGACCCAGCCAGATAGTGATGATGTCTACTGGTTGGTAATGAGAGGACTCTTAGGACCGGGGCACTGGTGAAAAAACAATAAAATCATTTGATTTTGTTTCTTGCTCTCCCTTAGCAGCGGGAAAGGAGTCTATCTATCTTCCTAGCTTTGGTAGATTTCCCCCAACGCAATTCAAAAACGGATATTCCATGAATCCCTGAGGTGGATAAGTCCGATGATTCAGCAGCAGTGCGGAATTGAGTTTTTCGTTCGGTGGATCTGATCTATAGTTAGGGACAATACATAACAAAAGGCCAGTATATTAATTTGGGGAAGGAAGGCGCAGTATATAACCAACCCACCCTTTTGTATAACCTATTCACATTAGTGAAGCAGCTGCATGCATAAGGGAAATGTACGTTTGTGATATCAGGATGCATAGTGCCTACGAGAACAGAAGAACGTGGGTACCACTGCTCACTCGTTAGTTTCAGGGTAAGATTCTGAGCCATTTTTCACTTGCGCCCCTGTCTTACAAGTGAATGGTCGTTTCGTTGTACGAGTCAAATACTCAAAATGGGCTTTTTAGACCCTGTCCAAGTGTCCTACTTCTTTCGCTACAACTTATTCTATAGGTCCAATCTCATCTGCTAGCGCTTGTTCGTTGCTTGGTCTGGACACATTCATTGATTTATTTTCATTGTTCCTAGGCTATGGGCATTGGCCCACATGAATCAAGCTAATCCCTCCTTTTTCGATAGCAATATCGAAAAATGCATTCGGATTTCCCGCAGTAAACGAAAGACTTTCTTTATCTGATAGCATATGGGCTTTGACCAACAATATGGCGAATAAAGAATACCATTCAGCTTGAATAAGTTGATATTTCCTTGCTTAAGTAGCAAGAGTAGCTACTCATTCAAGATTACCTCGACCCTGTACTCACTCATAACTCCTTCTAATCCACTCAAAACTACATTTAAGGCAAGTTTGTAATCCAATTAAGATTGACTATTGGGTAAAGGTGCGAAGAAATTAAAGGAGAGAAAGATGCTTCTGCTTTTAGAAAGATGAAAAAGAAGAGTGGGTCTTAGTCCCCTAATTGCACTGGTACGTCCCACATTTCTTTTTTCTATTCCTAGGAAAGTCAACAATTCCAAATATTTTGATGCTATTGAATTAATATTGCTGCTATTTACTCTTTACTGAAAACAGTCACAAGTGCCCGGTATAAAGATTGGCCTGCTAGCTCGCAACATGGCTTTGCTTATTTTTTTCGCGCCCAGTATAAACATTGGCAAGTATATTATGACAACCCAGACTCCAACGGACCGAATTTTTTTTCAAAACCCCAATCCATCGAAACCCGAGTTGGTTTGCTCTGGTATCCTGCAGAAAAGACAGAGACATAAAACATGTCAGAGTTTCGAAAACATCTCACAGCGAGAGGAATAAATTATAATGTAGGCGAAACATAGTTTGCTATAATAATAATACTGCTAAACCAGTATCCAAAGCTATACAGTCTCTGTCATGAACCTAACCTGCGTATGTTATGAGGAGGGGGGTCAGAACAAAAGCTTTGTGTGAATGAATTTAAACTACATTTCTTGGATAATCCTACATATACCGTTCAATTATATTTTCTTATTTATTAGACTATTTGTGTTATTAGCATTCAAGGCTTACACACATGTCGCACCCATCTACTCTCTAGTAGATTAACCTAATATAGTGTATATGTAGCTACCCCCTAACTAAGGTATACTCTACTCGTATGTACGCAGTCCCTTATCCATTGTTGCATGTCGTATGTATATCAATGCTATGTTTGCATAAAACTATCATCACTGTGTTACGTAAGCGTTTGGACTGCCATTCTAGATCCAACTAGATTCTATCATTGAAAAATGCCCTCTAGTCTATGGTACACTACCCAGAGCGACATGAGTGTACCTAGACTTTTCCCCATGTACATATCGTCAATCGTACTCGATGTCTTTTTGCACATGTTCTCTATATGTGTGCCCGAGTCCCGTGGCAGGGCTAATCAAGAAACACGGAACTCGGTCGGGAGCTTTCAGATATCTGCCGATACAGATGCTAAGGTCTGCTTTTATAGTGGCTATGGTCCAACTAGACCCCTCCCTCAACTAATGAAAGGCACCCAAGTATATCAAGAATGAGAATTGTGACCCTGGCCCCTTATGCCCTTCAATCCTATTGGCCAACCTCACCCGTAGCTAGATAGCAAAGTATATGGTCATTTGGAGTTCTCTGCCTTTCCGCTTCACGTACTGACTGAAGATGGTAGGTGGACGACGAGTTGCTATCACAGGGCACTAACTGGTCTCACCGAATCACGCTGGTCCATCTTAGTCTTTTGGTTGCCACTAAATATTGCAATCAAGGCATACTCATTGGTTCTCCTACGCAGACCTAACCTCTGTGAGTACAGGCGGATCATCTGCCACTCACAAAGGAATACCAAGAGTACTCTACGTCCCCAGAAGCCGCGTGTTTCGTAACCCAGTCCCTTGGACCCTTCTGCATGATTAGATGGTCGTTTGCTCCTCCTTGCACCATACGACATCGTGATGATCTACCGTGTTTGGTTATTTATCCCCTATCGTACAGACTGGTCCAAGCGCCTTACCCTTTCTTGTTATTAGACCTTAAGTTTAATCTTCTAATTATGCGCTTGCTCTGTCACATTAGGTTTTCTTTTTAACTTGGTTATCTCATCCATATTAGTTTTTAAATTACCAAGTTTCTTTTTCATAAGTCTTTCACTATTTCATACGTAGCCGCGATCTTTTAATTGTTTTCTTAGTTCTCTTAACTAAGGTTTATAACAAGCTCAAACATGACTTTCTGTAACTGTTTACTTAGTCCTTTTAACTAAGGTTTACCAACATGACTTTCCATGATAGTTTACTTAGTTCTCTTAACTAAGGTTGACTAACAAGCTCAAACACGACTTTCTGTAACCGTTTATTTATTCCTCTTAACTATGGTTTACCGACATGACTTTCCATGATTGTTTACTTAGTTCTCTTAACTAAGGTTTACTTACAAATTCTCTTATCGTTTACTGATTAACTTATTCATCTTAACTAAGGTTTACTAATAAGTTTTCCCCTTAGTCATATAACTTTTGTTTTCCCTATTCGTGACTTTATTCCCTTTCCCACAGATTACTTAATCTTCAATTAAGTACGGAATGCATTCTTTCATAAGTTATTTCATCTTTGTATCATCATTATAACCTTTGTTATAATTCTTATTGTCTTGTAACAAGCTTATCTATTATCTTCTCATTCAGTTATACTTGTATCTGTTGATGTTGCCGTAATCCATCGTTATTTACTTAGTTTTCTTGACTAAGGTTTGCTACCATTCCCCCTTTTATTATGTAGGTTAAGTTTGTCTATACGCCTCCGTTTACTTAACCTTAGCACAATTAACATGTTTGTTTCATAGCATTAATCTTTTTATTAATGCACTCAACCTCTCACATTAGACATGTTGCTTGCGGTTGCTGGATATGCCGGGCGGTTCCGGGCAGACTTCTACTACAAACTCGTTTTAACCTCGGGTTTTGGGCTTAATGCACTAACCTCTCACATTAGACCTGTTGTTCCGGTTGCTGGATGTGCCGGCGATTCCGGGCAGACTTACACCGCAACTCAATCTAACCTCGCGTTAGGCATGTTCATCTTTTAACTGACCTATACAATTTCAATCTAGGTTTTATATGCCTATTTATCCCAATCCAATAATTCATGTTCACGCGTCTAAACCCGATTTCATGTTTATGCTTCCAATTTGATTTGGATATATTAATTCTACCATGATTACATAACCTCGTACATTGTTATGCCAATAATCCTTATTATATGTTACGCCCAACTTTTCATGTATATAAGTTGTACTTAATTATACCCAAATTAATTGTTCTTTAAATTTATCAATAATTCATGTCAACCCTCATTCTTATTGCTTATAACAATTAATTCATGTCAACCCTCATTCTTATTGCATAAATCCCAATTCAACTTATAATCCCATATGTTAAAATCTTCTATTCTAACTTTTCTTATGTACATATATTTCATACATAAATTCTTGATTCAACATACCCAAGCATATTTAATCGTTTTCAATTTTAATTGCACATATTTTCTTTTATGTTCTAGGTTAATATATGTGCCAAATTTCCCTAATTTCCCGATCTCAGGTTATGTTATATATGTTATTCCACAATTCCCCAATTCGTGAATTACGCCCAAAAATTCATCTTACAAGTTGTTTCAATTTCCCAACTACAAATTTTTCCCAAATTCCCAAACATCATTTTCACTATTCCAATCTTTGTTCGTACGAATGTTTTTCAGCGAGATTTGGATTAGGCTCGAAGCTAGCCTAATCTTAAAAATAAAAAGGGAAGGGGAAGAAGAAGAACAGAATATGCATAAAATAAAATCTAAATTATTTTAATTGAATTAAACTTATTAACTTGGGGAATTGGTAAATGATACGTCTACTATTATTCAACAAAGGTAATTTAAATCCACTCACAGTGATTTTTGCTTTCCTAGGTCTGATTTAGATTAGCATCCAAAGTTCTTCCCTTTTTTGCGTCGTAGATTGTAGATCAAAATCTCTTTTCTCTTTTATTTTGCAATAGAAGAAATTCTAAATCTAATCTTTTATTTTAAGAATAGATTTTGAAGGGAAGAAAGTGGATCTAGGATTTGAAATTACTTGGAGAAGAAGAATTAGAATTGATTTATGATAGAACAGAGTCATGGCATCACCATATGTTTAGGTGAAGAAAAAGAATGAGTCCTGGATCCATTATATAGCCTTTAGATCAACGAACAGTGCCAAAAACATGTCCAGAAACGTCAAAACTCACCTAGGCCGGATATGGGTTCGGGGGTTGACACCCTATGGGGGGTCACCCCTGTGTCGACCCCTCTTGGGGGGGGGTTCGACTCCTATGTCGACTCCCCTTAAGGGGTGTCGACACATCTGAGCGGGAGAGTTCCCGCTCAGCCCTGTTTGACCTGTTTTTAAATCTGTTTGAATTCTGGACTTGGTTCTGTTTATATATATGTTTTCTTGCGCGTATACAAACTTATAAGGCTCATAACTTCTTCATATGTTATCTGTTTTACGCAAACTTGAACTCTATCTTAAGAAAAATTCCGATACGAACGCAATGGTGATGTCCATTTTACCTAATTCCTGATATTTAAATTAAGTATCCTTAGTTTTTTTATCTTTTCTGTTACTCATACTGTTATCGTATTAATTTTTCCTTCTCTTACATGTATTAATTAATTTTTATTGTACATCACCATTATTTACCTATTTATGCATATATAAATATACTTTATCTTTAATAATATTAAAAATGCGGGGTGTTACATTCTCCCACCCTTAAGGAATTTCGTCCCCGAAATTCGATAGTGGTAAAATATATAATCCCTCGCATAATATCAAACCATCAAGTGTGCATCCAATTTTTGCAAACATTGTGCGCATGTGCAAAGTGAAATACATCATAGCAATGCATGTATGCCTAATTGATACCACCTATATGTATGCAAACTTTTTAAAACTCTTTTCAAAACATGATGTTCACACCCTAAATATACTTGCAATTCTATATGAGTGCAATATTTTTGAAAAATCAAAACATTTTTCAACCTAATTTTCCCATACTCTTACAAAATAAGAGCATGGTTCATCCAATTGTTGCATCCAAAATCCTATCAACCATCATTAAATTCGAAATTTAGAAAATTCTAATTTTTCCAAATTCGATTTCTTATGTTACAAAAAGGTATGAACGGAAGAATTCACATTTTCCGTTTTTCTCCCACGTACCTTTTATAATTACACTTGGATTTTTGTATAACTATTCTATAAAAACTTCCTACTTTCCTATCCAAGCACAACCATATAAGAAAACTTTCTTTTCTTTTTCAACTTTTCTTGGAATAATTTTATTTTTATTCATTTTTTCTTAAGGTTTTCATTTTCTTTTCCCGTCACGTTTGTTGCTTTGCTGAATTAGTTGTTTTCTTGTTAGTTAGGCTATTCTCTTTCTTAGCTTATTTGACTTAATCCAATTACTTAAGTTTATTCTTCAAATAAGCTTTTCTGTTTTCAACTCAAACAACATCCTATACAGCTACTACTAACGGTCAAGAATCTTAGGACTTTGTCATCTCAGACAATTACGAGTCCACACAACAGGATCTACACGCTTATTTACCTATGCTTCTATTAAGCAACAATCCTAGACTCATAATGCTTATGCATTCTATGGGAAATTCGATTGGTTCAAAAGTAGCTAATCCTTGACCGTAAATTGGTAAGAGAATAACTCCCTAAGTATCAACCCCGAAGACCGAAATCAATATCAGATTGACACTCAGAGAATTACTTAACTCAACCAATCTTTAGTTGGTTCTTATGATTTAATTCATTGCCTTAACTTTCTCTCGTTCTTTCTAGGCCATAATCCTTACCTACTCCATTCTTTTTAAAATAGTAACCAAAATTTATTGTTAACAGAATAGAGATTCCAAAACATGTTTTACAAAATGCAACACTTTGTATGCTTTACCTCCTAATCCTTTCATATATTTAAAATATGAAAACTTGTGAGCAATACATATGCTCTATAATATGTACCTTTTCATGAGAGAATCCTTTTAAAACAAGAAATCATTGTTTTACAAAATATACCCCACTTTACTTTAAAACCCAACATGCACTGAATATGTTCTTTACATATTTTTCTCAAACATCAAAAATACTTTTAAGATTAAAACTTGAAAACACCACAAACACTTTTGCAAAAACTTTTACAAATTCAAGTTCTTAAAAGTTAATTATTGGGTTAGACACAAAGTGGGTCTTTCAACTCAACTAGGCTTTCCTAGACACTTTCACAAATTCAATTCTCTTAACTATATATATTCCTAATCCATTTTCCACTTTTTAACCTATTTATATGGTTTCACTTCAAAACCCACTACTCTGAAATACTAACATTTCATTCTCTCTATTATATGGGATACATCTTTCTCAAATACCAAATCATATTGTACACTTTTCAACCAAACCTCCTAAGGGCCTCAAAATCTCCATGTTTATTACTCTAGTGTACAAATTAGATATCCCAACTCTTTCTATGTTTTTTTCTCTAGTGGGCTCCTTATGGATCTAGGTTTATATATATATATTATATTTATATTTTTGAAAATACAAATATGCTTATTCATTATCTCCCTAGGAACACTAAACCGAAGCTCTGATACCAGATGTGACAACCCGGACTCCGATAGACCGATTTTTTTTCAAAAACCCAATCTATTGAAACCCGAGTTGATTTGCTCTGGTATCCTACAAAAAAGACAGAGACATAAAACATGCCAGAGTTCGGAAAACATCTCACAGCAGAAGGAATAAAAATATAATGTAGTTGAAACATAGCTTTACCTTAATAATAATACTGCTAAACTAGTATCCAAAGCTATACAGTCTATGTCATGAACCTAAACTGCGTGTGTTATGAGGAGGGGGGTAAGAACAAAAGTTTTGTGTGAATGAATTTAAACTACATTTCTTGGATAATCCTACATATACCGTTCAGTTATATTTTCTTATTTATTAGACTATTTGTGTTATTAGCATTCAAGGCTTACACACACGTCGCACCCATCTACTATTTAGTAGATTAACCTAATATAGTGTATATGTAGCTACTCCCTAATTAAGGTATACTCTACTTGCATGGTTACCACCGTATGTACGTGGTCCTTTATCCAATGTCGCATGTCGTATGTATATCAATGCTATGTTTGCATAAAACTATCGTCACTGTGTTACGTAAGCGTTCGGACTGCCATTCGAGATCCTACTAGATTCTATCATCGAAAAATGTCTTCTAGTCTTTGGTACACCACCCAGAGCGACATGAGTTACCTAGAATTTTCCCCACGTACATATCGTCAATCGTACTCGATGTCTATTTGCACATGTTCTCTATATGTGTGCTCGAGTCCCATGGCAGTGCTAATCAAGAAACACGAAACTCGGTCGGGAACTTTCAGATATCTGCCGATACAGATGCTAAGGTCTGCTTTTATAGTGGTTGTGGTCCCACTAGAACCCACCCTCAACTAATGAAAGGCACCCAAGAATATCAAGAATGAGAACTGTAACCCTAGCCCCCTATGCCCTTCAATCCTATTGGTCAACCTCACCTTTAACTAGATAGCAAAGTATATGGTCTTTTGGAGTTCTCCGCCTTTCCGCTTCACGTACTGATTGAAGATGGTAGGTAGATGACGAGTTGCTATCACAGGGCACTAACTGGTCTCGCAGAATCACACGGGGCCATCTTCGTCTTTTGATTGCCCCTTATTATTGCAATCAAGTCATGCTCATTGGCTCACCTACGCAGACCTAACCTCTGTGAGTACTGGCGGATCATCTGCCACTCACAGAGGAATACCAAGAGTACACTATATCCCCAGAAGCCGCGTGCTTCGTAACCCAGTCCCTTGGAGCCTCTTGCTTGATCAGATGGACGTTTGCTCCTCCTTGCGCAATACGGCATCAGGATGATCTACCGTGTTTGGTTATTCATCCCCTATCATACGTACTGGTCCAAGCGCCTTACCCTTTCTTGTTATTAGACCTTAAGTCTAATCTTCTAACTACGCGCTTGCTCTATCTCATTAGGTTTTCTTTTTAGCTTGGTTATCTCATTCATATTAGTTTTTAAATTACCAAGTTTCTTATTCATAAGTCTTGCACTATTTCTTGTGTAGCCGCGATCTTTTAATTGTTTACTTAGTTTTTTTAACTAAGGTTTACTAACAAGCTCAAACACGACTTTCTGTAACTGTTTACTTAGTCCTTTTAACTAAGGTTTACCAACATGACTTTCCATGATTGTTTGCTTAGTCCTCTTAACTAAGGTTTACTAACAAGCTCAAACACGACTTTCTGCAACCGTTTACTTAGTCCTCTTAACTAAGATTTACCAACATGACTTTCCATGATTGTTTACTTAGTTCTCTTAACTAAGGTTTACTAACGAATTCTCTTTAACGTTTACTCATTAACTTAGTCATCTTAACTAAGGTTTACTAATAAGTTTTCCCCTTACTCATATAACTTATGTTTCCCTATTCGTTATTACTTAATCGTCAATTAAGTACGGCTTACATTCTTTCATAAGTTATTTCATCTTTGTATCGATCATTATAAACTACGTTACAATTTTTACTTGTCTTGTAACAAGCTTAACTATTATCTTCCCATTCATTTATACTCGTATCTGTTGATGTTGCCATAATCCATCGTTATTTACTTAGTATTCTTGACTAAGGTTTGCTACCATTCCACCTTTTATTACGTGGGTTAAGTTTTTCTATACGCCTCCGTTTACTTAACCTTAGCACACATAACATGTTTGTTTCATAGCATTATTCTTTATATTAATGCACTCAACCTCTCACATTAGACATGTTGCTTGCGGTTGCTGGATATGCCGGGCGGTTCCGGGCAGACTTCTACCGCAAACTCGTTCTAACCTCGGGTTTTGGGCTGAATGCGCTAACCTTTCACATTAGACCTATTGTTGCGGTTGCTGGATGTGCCGGGCGATTCCGGGCAGACTTACACCGCAACTCAATCTAACCTTGGGTTAGGCATGTTCATCTTTTAACTGACCTATACAATTTCAATCTAGGTTTTATATGCCTATTTATCCCAATCCAACAATTCGTGTTCACGCTTCTAAACCCTATTTCTTATTTATGCTTCCAATTTGATTTGGATACATAAATTCTACCATGATTACATAACCTCGTACATTATTATGCTAATAATCCTTATTATATGTTATGCCCAACTTTTCATGTATATAAGGTGTACTTTATTATACCCAAATTATTTTTTCTTCAAAGTTATCAATAATTCATGTCTACCCTCATTCTTATTGCTTATAACAATTAATTCATGTCAACCCTCATTCTTATTGCATAAATCCCAATTCAACTTATAACCCATATGTTAAAATCTTCTATTCTAACTTTTCTTATGTACATATATTTCATACATAAATTCTTGATTCAACATACCCAAGCATATTTAATCGTTCTCAATTTTAATCGCACATATTTTCTTTTATGTTCTAGGTTAATATACATGCCAATTTCCCCTAATTTCGCAATCTCAGGTTATGTTATATGTTATTCCCCAATTAATGAATTACGCCCAAAAATTCATCTTACCAGTTGTTTCAATTTCCCAATCACAAATTTTTCCCATATTCCTAAACATCATTTTCACTATTCCAATCTTTGTTCGTACGCATGCTTTTCAGCAAGATTTGGATTAGGCCCGAAGTTAGCCTAATCTCAAAAATAAAAAGGGAAGGGGAAGAAGAAGAACGGAGTACGCATAAAATAAAATCTGAGTTATTTTAATTGAATTAAACAAATTAACTTAGGGAATTGCTAAATGGAACATCTACTATTATTCAACAAAGGTAATCTGATTTAGATTAGCATCCAAAGTCTTTCCCTTTCTTGCGGCGTTGATTGTAGATCAAAATCCCTTTTCTCTTTTATTTTGCAATAGAAACAAATTCTAAATCTAATCTTTTATTTTAAGAATAGATTTTGAAGGGGAGAAAGTTGATCTAGGATTTGAAATTACTTGGAGAAGAAGAATTAGAATTGATTTATGCTTGAACAGAGTCATGGCATCACCATAGGTTTAGGTGAAGAAAACGAATGAGTCTTGGGTCCATTTTATAGCCTTTAGATCAACGAAAAGTGCGAAAAACGTGCCCAGAAACGTCAAAACTCACCCAGCCCGGATCTGGGTTTGCGGTTGACACCCTATATTGGGGTCGACACCTGTGTTGACCCCTCTTATGGGGGGTCGACTCCTATGTCGACCCCACCGTATGGGGAGTCGACACATCTGAGTGGGAGATTTCACGCTCAGCCCAATTTGACCTGTTTTTGAATTTATTTGAATTCTGGACTTGGTTTTATCTATATATATGTTTTCTTGCACGTATACAAACTTCTGAGGCTAATAACTTCTTCATAGGTTACCCGTTTTACGCAAATTTGAACTCTATCTTAAGCGGAATTCTGAGACGAACGCATTGGTAATGTCCATTTTAATTAATTCCTGATATTTAAATTAAGTATCCTTAGTTTGTTATCTTTTCTGTTACTCATACTGTTATCGTATTAAATTTTCCTTCTCTTACAAGTATTAATTGATTTTTATTGTACATCACCATTATTTACCTATCTATGCATATATACATATATTTTATCTTTAATTATATTAAAAATGCGGGGTGTTAAATATATTAATTGGGCTACTTCTGTCCCCGAAACGAAAGAGTTAATATCCGCCCGCGAAACCCTTATTTCTTATTTATTGGATTCCGATATTGTCTTGATTCAATAATTTATTAAAAGAAAAAAAAATAAGGATCCAGTATATAAAGGAAACACTATCTATATCTATAAATAGACAAATCTTACCGTCTATACAGCTTCATATCTAATAAATGAATATAATATCAATAAATCCCATTGCTTAGTTTAATGTATTAGTTATTAAATACATGTGCATCTGTAATATTATCGAATCCTTTCATTCGTGAGGAGCTGGATGAGAAGAAACTCTCATGTCCGGTTCGTAGTAGAGGTGGGAAAAAGGCATCAATTCTAACCCCAAAAGAACCAGATTTCATAAGCAACATAGAGGAAGAATGAAAGGAATATCTTGCCGGGGTAATCATATTTGTTTCGGTAGATATGCTCCTCAGGCACTTGAACCTGCTTGGATTACCGCTAGACAAATAGAAGCAGGGAGAAGAGCAATGACACGATATGCACGTCATGGTGGAAAAATACAGGTACGTGTTTTTCCCGATAAACCTATTGTAGTAAGGCCCGCAGAAACGCGTATGGGGTCAGGAAAGGGGTCTCCTGAATATTGGGTATCTTTTGTTAAACCCGGTCGAATACTTTACGAAATGGACGGAGTCTCAGAAAATGTAGCCAAAGCAGCAATTTCAATAGCTGTGTGCAAAATGCTTATAAAAACTAAATTTGTTATTTTAGGATAGGGATGTAGAAATAAATATGAAAAAGGGATGAAAAAACAACCACGAGTTTGTTTATTTCTAGACAAATACTATATCTTCTTTTTCCTCCTTTACATTGAAATAATAAATTCAAATAAAAATGATACGATTCAACCTCAGACCCTTTTGAATGTAGCAGATAACAGTGGAGCTCGAGAATTAATGTGCATTTGAATCATAGGAGTCGGTAATCATAAATATGCTCATATTGGTGACATTATTGTTTCTGTAATTAAAGAAGCAGTGCCCAATATGCCTCTAGAAAGATTAGAAGTAATAAAACCGGTAATTGTATGTATATGTGAAGAGCTCAAACGTGACAACGGTATGACAATACGATATGATGACAATGCAGCGATTGTCATTGATCAAGAAGGAAATCGAAAAGTAGTTTCATACAGCTGAATTAGAAGTAACTCAAGTTTTTAGCGCGATTGCTTAGGAATTTATACAGCTGAATTTTACTAAAGTAGTTTCATCAGCTCCCGAGGTATTATGAAGAATAGTAGTCATAGATCAAATTAGGATAATGTTGTTGTATGATACCTGAAATAAACCCAATTAATTGATTGTGTCTCACGCATATACTTTTACTAAAATTACTAAATTTAATTAAAAAAATCAAATTTAATTAAATAAAATAATGAATACTTTGAAGTATTCAAATAAAAAAACAGGTTGATTATGTCAAAATTAGAAGCACCAATAATTAAAATTTGTCATGGGCATAGACGCTATTGCTGATATAATAACTTCTATAAGAAATGCTAACATGAGTAAAAATCGAATAGTTCAAATAGTATCCAAAAATATCACCGAAAACATTGTTAAAATACTCCTACGAGAGGGTTTTATTGAAAATGTTCGGAAACATCAGGAAAGTAATAAAAATTTCTTGCTTTCAACCTTGGGTCATAAAAGAACTAGGAAAGTAATATATAAAACGATTTTAAAACGTATCAATCGACCCGGTCCACGAATTTATTCCAACTATAAAAGATTTCCTAAGATTTTAGGTGGAATGGGAATTGTAATTCTTTCCACTTCTCGAGGCATAATGACAGATCGAGAAGCTAGACTAGAAAAAATTAGGGGAGAAATTTTGTGTTATATGGTGATGCCCATCTGGTATCCTAATTTTATCTCTAACTTCCTATTTGTGAAATTGGGAGTAAAGGTGAGTTATATTACTCTTCTTCCATTAGTTAATACTTCAAAAAGGTTTCCTGGAATGAAAAAAAAATGATTCATGAAGGTTTCATTTCTGAATCATTTCCCAATGGTATGCTCTCCGAATCCGTTTATATTTTATATAACGAAGATCTAATTCTAGGTTATAGAAACACCCCACCTCCGTTAGGGTCACTCTCAAAGGGAATGCCCTAATTTTGGTGGAGGTTTATAAGTATAAGTCACAGATATACAAGACAGATATAAGAACACATATTTGTAAACAGCGGAAAATCAACAACTTTTATTTCATAAAAGCAAATACGTGCTACAACAACATCACCATGATAGTCTTACATCTTTTTCCAAAACATAACATAACACTTTCATAATCTGTCTTGGTTACATTATTTAAAGAAGCATAAATAAAACATAGATAAACTGCAAAAGCCCCATAGAGTTTGTCCAAAGCCATAGTTTCAAACGAAAAGGTCCAAGCAATACATTTCTCTTCTTCAAGCTGGATGTTAAGGCTGGTCAAGCTGCAGTGTTCCCTCCCTGTGGACCTGGGGGGGGGGGGGACGGAAGAAAAGAAGACGAAAGAAAAGTAGAGTCAGACATAAAGCCTGAGTAAGTCTAGTACTATTCTGTCTATGAATAAAGAACTGGGTATGGTAAGTATAAACAAGAAGTGGGAAAGCACTATAAACTTGGTTAAGTTGTCTAGGGTCGAATATACTATCGTACCCCATGTAAATCTCTGAACCCATATAAACTAGTTTCCAACTGGCACCCCATAAATCAGGGTGATGTGATCCATTCTATGATGATCGGCTCCTACTCGCATAGTTACATGTGTCTTACGGCCCCCCGATGTTGTAGTTACCTATGCGGGTCCCACCATGGGGTGTATCAAGTCCCATGGCGGCGGCCCGACACAACCTTAGAATGCACAGGTATGCTACTGGTGCCCAGTGCTTTATTTTTCTGCGCCGGAGTGTGTGCACGCCCGCACCCCGTTAGAACCTACACTGCTACACCACCGCCGTCGCTTTGACCTCTTACAATCAGCCCAGTAATCGCGCCCCACCCTGCCTAGTTTCAGGGTATCCTGATACGCCTTCTAGGGTTACTGCTGAAAAGGGTCCCCCGTTACTAGGTTTTCTATCTCTAGCCAACATGCTAAGTTGATTAAGTGTTTTCTAACCTAACCCCCACCAGTCCGTTTAGTTTAGCATGTTCCATTTTGATTAAGTTTTTAGTTCACTTAATCCTAACAATCCTGTCTCAGCCTTAATTGTCTTATTAAAGCCTTGACCTCTCACATTAGACAGGTATTGTTGTGGCTGCCTGTTGCCGGTTGGTTCCGGGCAGTCTTACGCCACAACTCAGTCTAACCTCGGGTCCTTATTGGGCTCCATGTTTAACCTCCCACATTGGATAGGTATTGTTGTGACTACTGGACAGCCGGGCGGTTCCGGGCAGGTTTACATCACAACTCAATCCAAACTCGGGTTAAACACATCGTATGTTCTACATTTACATATTTTGTCTTTCTTCTTTATTTTCTTATATGTAAATATTTGCGGCCCATTATTAAGTTAATGGTGTAAAGGTTACACCAATCATGGGCCCAACCCATACTTGAATTTGGGCCCTTCTATTTTATATTTTCTTTCATTAGTAATTTTAACCCAACGTTATTTTCCCCCGTTTAACACGTCCGTTTATTATGTATATGTTGGGCTTAGCCTTTTTAAGCCCAACTTAGCCATGCGAAAAGGGGAGGCTTAAAGCGAGATTACATACACAAAAAGGGGAAATGTGAACGCATGAACTTGCAATATGACGTTGGAAATACAAAATAGAAACTGGTGTACTTGCATAGTAGTGACATATACTTTGGTCATAAAGCATAAGTGACATGAATCAAAGCATGTAATCTTGTAGTTAAGTTAAGAATATCACTATTGACACGTAGGCTTTAACTACAACATAAACCTATATTTTTATTCAGGCATAATGTCAAACATAAGCAAATCATGTTCATAAGACTACTACATGTTTACAAAGGTGTCTACTTTTGTGACTAATACAAAAGTATAGTTAAATTTGTTCACATAACCATGGCATAAATATTTCTAACATGAAATCATGATTTTTACTTTAGTCATGCAAACTTGCAAAAAGGGATTTTGAATCTAACCTAACTATGTACCACATATGTCATCATATAATTCTTGTAAACAATATAGACTTAATATGGATTTCAATTATGCCAAATCAATCATAGCCTAGTCATATTCATAAGTTTGCAAATAGGTTTTCTTGTACAAAAGCATGGCTTAATACATAGATCATGATGCCAAATTTTCAACATAATTCCATATGGACTATGATAACCCAAACTTATTCCAATTACTTCACAAAAATGATGTTTGTATAAAAATACACATTATGATGGCATAGTAGCAAAACCCCAAACTTGCATGAATTTCAATTAATCAACTACATACATGTAGCTTCCACATGGATTACATAATTTGCGAATATTCCAAACGTATACTTGCATAAAACTACCGCAAGTAGTTTTTCATAACTGAATAACATAATTCGAGAATATCCAAATGTATACAATATTCCAAATCGATAAGAATCATAGTAACGCACAAATTATGAATTATTTATCACCACAACCAAGTATACAAACCCACACAGTTATTTGTTCATACCAAAGTAATACTCTACTTACAATGGAGAGGCGAATTCTCAAATTTAGGGATTTGAAGATGCGATTTGATTTGATTGAGTTGCTTTATGCCTTAGAATTTGCCTCCTAATCCTCTCTCCAATTGGTGGCTACCCCTAGTCGTTCCTCAGCAACATGGCGGCTTTGTTCTTATTTTTGAATGAATAGATTAGGGTTGAGTCTAGGGTCATTTTTATAGGGGTAATGAACTGATTAGGGCCATTGATGTTGCTTGGATTGATCGTAGCCATTCATCCTAAGGAGAGACCAATTAGAGCCTGCCACCTAGCCCTAATGACAAAGCAGACTACAGAAAATCGACCAACATAGAATAGGCCAGCCAGGTTGGACTGGGTTCGACCTGGCTCTGGACCAGGTCGACATGCCTGTCGACAGCCCTGTCGACAGCCCTGTCGACCTGGTTAGGCCAGGTCGACAGCCCAGTCGACCTGGGTGTGTTAGGCGGGTGTTCTTCCGCCTTGGCCCATTGGGCCCCATTTTGGAATTTAAACTTGATTTTCTGAGATATTTTATTCTGTTTGAATTTTAAACTTAATTCAGAAACTTCTGAAGGCCAT
This sequence comes from Allium sativum, assembly GCA_030737875.1. NCBI lineage: Eukaryota > Viridiplantae > Streptophyta > Magnoliopsida > Asparagales > Amaryllidaceae > Allium > Allium sativum. Next base: position 173,779,565 of record CM060913.1, on the reverse strand, counting down.
ATCTTCTTCATACGGATTCCGTTTTTCGAAAACTCGGACTCTATTTTGCGTATTTTTCCGAGACGAACGCAATGGCGTATCCCGTTTCCCTTAGTTCTTTGATTAAAATTAATTATACTTTAATTTATGAATTTCACAGTTGTAGAATTCGCGGGGTGTTACATTCTCCCCCACTTAAAAGGAATTCGTCCCCGAAATCTTCAAGTTAGGAGGAATGTATATCCTAACATCCAATCATCCATCTACTCATCCATCAAACACGAGCATCCATTGTCCTTAAAAGACTTCTAAGGCTTCATGATCATATGCGAAGTGTGTGTGTACATGTACTTATCTAATGCAAAATCAGGCGGTCTACTGATTCAGTTGACCTCCTTAATGCGAATTATGTAAGTGCCATGAATCCATCATGTATGCAAATTTTCCTATTCATGATTCTACATGAGTGCACAATCATTCAATACAAATGCAACATCCACATGACAACACATTAGAGTTCAACCATATACGAATGCAAACATATATGCATATGCAATATGAAGTGACTGAGCCGATCTAAACCCTAGATTGTGTGTGTATATGCAACCACGAGCAACCACAAGCAATCACTTGCAACCACTTGCAACCATCATCCATAACATGTTTCAATTACATGTTTCCATCCAAAGGGTTTCTACCTAAAAGATAAGGTCGAGGAAATATACCTAAAAAGATAGATAAAAGCGCAACTTAAGGAAAAGGAAAGATCAAGGATGTACCCTCGAACAGAAAAGGGTAGGCTGTACGGATTCTAGCTTCAGTTTCCCAAGTCGCGTCTCCCTCGGCGTCGCTCCACTGAACTTTGACGAGCTTGACTTCACGGTTGCGTAGCTTCTTCACTTTCGTTCCTAATATGCGGGTTGGAACTTTCCTTATGGTTGCTTTGCGTTCCACTTCGGCCTCTTCGAGGATATTTGGCTCTACCACTTCAGCAGACTCATGTAGACATTTTCGGAGATGTGAAACGTGAAAAACGTTGTGGACTCCAGCCAACTTCTCGGGTAGCTCTAATCTATAGGCCATTTTCCCAATTTTCTCGATGATAGGGAATGGCCCTACGAACCTTGGTGCTAGCTTTCCTGTGGTTCCAAAACGAACAACGTTTCTTAGTGGTGATACCTTGAGAAAAACTCTGTCTCCAACCTCAAATTCAAGGTCGGTCCTTCTCTTGTCGGCATAGGACTTTTGTCTGTCTTGGGCCGTCTTCATCCTTCTTCGTATTAAGTCTACTTTCTCTGAAGTCTCTCGGATCATATCTGGTCCAAGTATGAGCTTATCAGTAGACTCCCACCAACAAGTGGGCGATCGGCACGGTCTTCCATATAAAGCTTCGAAGGGCGCCATTCCGATGGTTGCTTGATAGTTGTTGTTGTAGGCAAATTCCACCAAAGGAAGGTGGTCTTCCCATGTCCCTCCGAAGTCAAGGACGCATAGCCTTAAAAGGTCTTCCAAAACTCTGTTCACTCTCTCTGTTTGGCCATCGGTTTGGGGATGATAGGCTGTGCTCAAGCATAACTGCGTTCCTACTGCTTCTTGCAGACTCCGCCAAAACTCACTGGTGAAGATGGGGTCTCGGTCACTAACAATGCTAGATGGTATTCCATGGAGTCGAACGATTTCCTTGAGGTAAAGTGATGCTAGGGATGAGGCAGTTCTTTTACTTTTGACAGGTAAAAAGTGGGCGCTTTTAGTAAGCCTATCCACTATTACCCAAATGCTAGTGTTGCCTCTCCTAGACCTAGGCAGCCCATCGATGAAGTCCATTGAGATGCTATCCCACTTCCACTGCGGGACCTCTAGAGGATGTAGCAGTCCGCCAGGCTTTTTCTGTTCCGCCTTAACCTGTTGGCACACCATACACTTAGAAACGAACTCTGCCACGTCCTTTTTCATGCCGTTCCAGAAGAAAGTCCTTTTTATGTCTTTGTACATTTTATCTCCGCCTGGGTGTATCGTCATCTTGGAGTGATGTGCTTCCTCGAGAACCTTCTTTACTAAATCTTTTGTCTGTGGAACGCGTAGTCTTCCGTCTCGCCTTAGCAAACCCTTATCGTCGATGGAGTATCTGTTGAGGTGACTTGAAGTCTCACCCCTAATTAGCCTATCAATTGTTTCCACAAGCTGAGGGTCTTCGCGTTGTGCTGTCCCTACAGAATCCACTAAAGTTGGGCGCACTTCGAGAGATGCTAGCAAGCCTGGTACGAAATCGGAGGAAGGCCTAAAGTCGAAGCTGGCTATAAACTCTAGGCTTTGTCTTTCAAAAAACAACGGGCTTAGGGTCAATTTCTTTCGGCTCAACGCGTCTGCTACTACGTTGCCTTTGCCCGGAGTGTAGGAGATTTCGAAATCGTACAAGGCAAGAAACTCCATCCATCTTTGTTGCCTCAAGTTAAGATCCTTCTGCGAGAAAAGATATTTCAACGATTTATGGTCAGTGTAAAGTTCGAACTTCTCACCTAGGAGATAGTGTCGCCAAGACTTGAGTGCAAAGACGATGGCGGCTAACTCAAGATCGTGGGTTGGGTAGTTCTTTTCATGCACCTTCAACTGCCTCCCACCATAAGCTACTACCCTTCCTTCTTGCATTAAGACGGCGCCTAGCCCTGTCCCACATGCATCCGTATAAACAGTGAACATCTTGCTCCCATCTGGCAGCGTCAAAACTGGGGCTGTTGTGAGAGCCCTTTTCAGTCGTTGGAAAGCAAACTCGCAATCCAAGTCCCAATTGAACACTAGATTCTTCTTGGTCAATTTCGTGAGCGGAGCTGAGATTTTCGCAAAATCCCTTATGAATTTTCGATAGAAACCCGCTAGTCCTAGAAAGCTTCGGACCTCAGTTGCATTCCTTGGTGTCTTCCAATCCTGTACCGCCACTACCTTCGCAGGGTCCACTGCTAACCCTTGTTTGGATACTATGTGCCCAAGGAACCTCACCTCTTCTCTCCAAAAGTGGCATTTGGAGAATTTGGCTTTTAGTTGATGGACTCGCAAAGTTTCCATGATTGCCCTTAAGTGCTGAGCATGTTCCTCTTCACTCTTTGAGAAGATAAGGATATCATCTACGAAGACCACTACGAATTTGTTGGGGAAATCTCTAAATACCCTACTCATTAGGTCCACGAAGTAAGCAGGTGCATTTGTCAAGCCGAAAGGCATGACAAGCCATTCAAAGAAGCCGTCTGGGGTTCTGAACGCCGTTTTATCGATGCTATCTTCAGCCACCCTTAGCTGATGAAAACCGGTTGCTAAATCGAGTTGGGAGAAAACAGACGCTCCTACAAGCTGGTCAAACAAATCGTCAATTCTAGGGAGAGGGTGCCTATTCTTTTTTGTTAGCTTGTTGAGCTCCCTATAGTCAACACATAGACGGAGTGATCCATCCGCCTTTGTAGCGAACACCACTGGAGCGCCCCATTCTGAAATGCTCCTCCTAATGAACCCCTTTTCTAGAAGCTCTTTAATCTGTTTACTGAGCTCTCTCCTTTCTCGTGGAGCCATGTGTCTAACGGGCAACGCAACGGGCTTTGCATTATCTACAAGATATATGCGGAAGTCTATTTCCCGCTTCGGAGGCAAGCCCTTCACCTCTTCGAAGACATCCGGATATTCCCGGACCACTCTAACTGATTGTAAATTTTCAACAGAGGCATCTAGCGATTCAAGATAACTAAGCATAACCGCATACGAGGGATTACAAGAAATTTCCAAAGTATTACCGAGCTGGGTTAGGAGCCTAACAACCCTTTTCTCACAATCAAGGATGGCCCCATTACTGGATAGCCAATCCATACCCAAAATCAAACCATAACCCGAAAAGCCCAAAACAAAGGCACTACATTGAAATTCTACACTTAGAATAGAAATTTTCAATCCCAAACAGATCATAGACAAATGAGCTGGGCCCCCAATTGGGTTTGAAACAATTAAGGGGTCCTCTACCATACTAGTTTTTAGGTGCAGAGATTCTACTAGAGCAGACGAGATAAAGGAGTGTGATGCGCCAGAATCAAATAAAGTGCGAACGGGGTGATCATAAAGATAAACTACACTTTCTACAGAAGTATTTATACCTCGCTGTTGCAGAGGTGGCGCTTCCAGCACATGAACCTGTGCCCCTGGGGTGGATCCAGCCCTCTGCCCCTGTCCTCGTTTCTTTGGGCAGTCCTTAGCCCTATGGCCTGTCTCACCGCAAGAAAAGCACCCACCATTCTCCTTGGCCTTCTTTTTCCGGCAGTCCTTTACTAAGTGCCCCACTTTGCCACAGAAATTGCACTTCCTCTTCTCTTTGTTGCCTTTCCCGCCCTTCTTAAAGTCTGTCTTCTTAGGCTGCAAACCTTCTTTCTTCCCTTGAGAGCTTTCTGCCTTTGTCTCCTTCTTGCCCTTATCCTCTTCATTCAGCAATGCCATTTGCACCAATCTTTCATACGTGGCTCCCATGGGTATATGGGTCATGGCCAAACTGTGTAATGGCTCATTCAACCCTTTGACGAAACGGAGAGCCTTCTTGTGCGGGGTGTTGACTAGGTCAAGCCCAAACCTAGCCAGCTCATCGAACTGATTCACATATTCTCTGACCGTCTTGTCCCCTTGTTTAAGAAATAAGAATTTTTCCAACTGCAAACTCCTTTCCGCATCTGAGAGAAATTTAGTCTCAAACCTTGCCCTAAAGTCCTCCCATGTCTCCACTAGTCTTTCAGCATTAGTGACTTCCCACCAGTAGGAAGCCTCGCCCTTCAATAGCCACACTGCCAATTGTACTTTTTGTCTATCCTCTACCTCAAAGATGATGAATAGGTCCTCAGTTTCTTCCAGCCAATTTCTGGCTGCCACGAAGGACTCAGTTCCATGGAAATCCCTTCCTCCCATAGCTTTAAAATCTTTACATATCTTAGCAAATGTGTTTCCCCGTGGAGGAGGTGGAGGAAAAGGTGCCGGTGCAGCTGGATGATTTCCTGCAGCTGGGGGAGGAGGAATGGTAGGACCTGGCTGAGTGGCTCTTGCTTCTAAGAACCGTCTAAACCAACCAGGTATTGGTACCCCTTCCGGCAAGTTAAGATCTTCGGACATGCTGAAACAAAAAGGATAGATTCAAAACGAAGGATAAGAGATAGTACCTATGGCTTTGGGGAGTGGACTTTGCCTTTTTAAAATAAAATAATATTTTTCTTTTAAAAATGCTTCTTTAAATTTCCTTTTTGAAAATAATTTTTCAAAACATTTTATCTTATCTGGTAAACCTGTGCTCTGATACCAAGAGAAACACCCCACCTCCGTTAGGGTCACTCTCAAAGGGAATGCCCTAATTTTGGTGGAGGTTTATAAGTATAAGTCACAGATATACAAGACAGATATAAGAACACATATTTGTAAACAGCGGAAAATCAACAACTTTTATTTCATAAAAGCAAATACGTGCTACAACAACATCACCATGATAGTCTTACATCTTTTTCCAAAACATAACATAACACTTTCATAATCTGTCTTGGTTACATTATTTAAAGAAGCATAAATAAAACATAGATAAACTGCAAAAGCCCCATAGAGTTTGTCCAAAGCCATAGTTTCAAACGAAAAGGTCCAAGCAATACATTTCTCTTCTTCAAGCTGGATGTTAAGGCTGGTCAAGCTGCAGTGTTCCCTCCCTGTGGACCTGGGGGGGGGGGGAACGGAAGAAAAGAAGACGAAAGAAAAGTAGAGTCAGACATAAAGCCTGAGTAAGTCTAGTACTATTCTGTCTATGAATAAAGAACTGAGTATGGTAAGTATAAACAAGAAGTGGGAAAGCACTACAAACTTGGTTAAGTTGTCTAGGGTCGAATATACTATCGTACCCCATGTAAATCTCTGAACCCATATAAACTAGTTTCCAACTGGCACCCCATAAATCAGGGTGATGTGATCCATTCTATGATGATCGGCTCCTACTCACATAGTTACATGTGTCTTACGCCCCCCCCCCCGATGTTGTAGTTACCTATGCTGGTCCCACCATGGGGTGTATCAAGTCCCATGGCGGCGGCCCGACACAACCTTAGAATGCACAGGTATGCTACTGGTGCCCAGTGCTTTATTTTTCTGCGCCGGAGTGTGTGCACGCCCGCACCCCGTTAGAACCTACACTGCTACACCACCGCCGTCGCTTTGACCTCTTACAATCAGCCCAGTAATCGTGCCCCACCCTGCCTAGTTTCAGGGTATCCTGATACACCTTCTAGGGTTACTGCTGAAAAGGGTCCCCCGTTACTAGGTTTTCTATCTCTAGCCAACATGCTAAGTTGGTTAAGTGTTTTCTAACCTAACCCCCACCAGTCCGTTTAGTTTAGCATGTTCCATTTTGATTAAGTTTTTAGTTCACTTAATCCTAACAATCCTGTCTCAGCCTTAATTGTCTTATTAAAGCCTTGACCTCTCACATTAGACAGGTATTGTTGTGGCTGCCTGTTGCCGGTTGGTTCCGGCAGTCTTACGCCACAACTCAGTCTAACCTCGGGTCCTTATTGGGCTCCATGTTTAACCTCCCACATTGGATAGGTATTGTTGTGACTACTGGACAGCCGGGCGGTTCCGGGCAGGTTTACATCACAACTCAATCCAACCTCGGGTTAAACACATCGTATGTTCTACATTTACATATTTTGTCTTTCTTCTTTATTTTCTTATATGTAAATATTTGTGGCCCATTACTAAGTTAATGGTGTAAAGGTTACACCAATCATGGGCCCAACACATACTTGAATTTGGGCCCTTCTATTTTATATTTTCATTCATTAGTAATTTTAACCCAACGTTATTTTCCCTCGTTTAACACGTCCGTTTATTATGTATATGTCGGGCTTAGCCTTTTTAAGCCCAACTTAGCCATGCGAAAAGGGGAGGCTTAAAGCGAGATTACATACACAAAAAGGGGAAATGTGAACGCATGAACTTGCAATATGACGTTGGAAATACAAAATAGAAACTGGTGTACTTGCATAGTAGTGACATATACTTTGGTCATAAAGCATAAGTGACATGAATCAAAGCATGTAATCTTGTAGTTAAGTTAAGAATATCACTATTGACACGTAGGCTTTAACTACAACATAAACCTATATTTTTATTCAGGCATAATGTCAAACATAAGCAAATCATGTTCATAAGACTACTACATGTTTACAAAGGTGTCTACTTTTGTGACTAATACAAAAGTATAGTTAAATTTGTTCACATAACCATGGCATAAATATTTCTAACATGAAATCATGATTTTTACTTTAGTCATGCAAACTTGCAAAAAGGGATTTTGAATCTAACCTAACTATGTACCACATATGTCATCATATAATTCTTGTAAACAATATAGACTTAACATGGATTTCAATAATGCCAAATCAATCATAGCCTAGTCATATTCATAAGTTTGCAAATAGGTTTTCTTGTACAAAAGCATGGCTTAATACATAGATCATGATGCCAAATTTTCAACATAATTCCATATAGACTATGATAACCCAAACTTATTCCAATTACTTCACAAAAATGATGTTTGTATAAAAATACACATTATGATGGCATAGTAGCAAAACCCCAAACTTGCATGAATTTCAATTAATCAACTACATACATGTAGCTTCCACATGGATTACATAATTTGCGAATATTCCAAACGTATGCTTGCATAAAACTACCGCATGTAGTTTTTCATAACTGAATAACATAATTCGAGAATATCCAAACGTATACAATATTCCAAATCGATAAGAATCATAGTAACGCACAAATTATGAATTATTTATCACCACAACCAAGTATACAAACCAACACAGTTATTTGTTCATACCAAAGTAATACTCTACTTACAATGGTGAGGCGAATTCTCAAATTTAGGGATTTGAAGATGCGATTTGATTTGATTGAGTTGCTTTATGCCTTAGAATTTGCCTCCTAATCCTCTCTCCAATTGGTGGCTACCCCTAGTCGTTCCTCAGCAACATGGCGGCTTTGTTCTTATTTTTGAATGAATAGATTAGGGTTGAGTCTAGGGTCATTTTTATAGGGGTAATGAACTGATTAGGGCCATTGATGTTGCTTGGATTGATCGTAGCCATTCATCCTAAGGAGAGACCAATTAGAGCCTGCCACCTAGCCCTAATGACAAAGCAGACTACAGAAAATCGACCAACATAGAATAGGCCAGCCAGGTTGGACTGGGTTCGACCTGGCTCTGGACTAGGTCGACATGCCTGTCGACAGCCCTGTCGACAGCCCTGTCGACCTGGTTAGGCCAGGTCGACAGCCCAGTCGACCTGGGTGTGTTAGGCGGGTGTTCTTCCGCCTTGGCCCATTGGGCCCCATTTTGGAATTTAAACTTGATTTTCTGAGATATTTTATTCTGTTTGAATTTTAAACTTAATTCAGAAACTTCCGAAGGCCATATCTTCTTCATACGGATTCCGTTTTTCGAAAACTCGGACTCTATTTCGCGTATTTTTCCGAGATGAACGCAATGGCGTATCCCGTTTCCCGTAGTTCTTTGATTAAAATTAATTATACTTTAATTTATGAATTTCACAGTTGTAGAATTCTCGGGGTGTTACAGTTATATTTCGGGGAAGGTCCGACGCAGTTTGATACAAACACTACCGGGGGATAAAATCAAGTTAGAAATAAGGCTATCAGGGGACGTATAATTTATAGACTTTGGAACAAAGATTTGAACGATGAGATAGATTCTTTTGGAAAAAATCCCTTTCATCAAAGATACAATTTGAAGAAAAAAACAAGAAACTTATTTTCTTCCAAGGAATAGATTCAAAATTAAAGTAAGGAGTAAGAAATATGAAAATAAGGGCTTCTGTTCATAAAATTTGTGAAAAATGTCGACTGATCCGTAAGCGCGGACGAATCATAGCGATTTGTTCCAATCCGAGACATAAACAGAGACAAGGATAAACTTTCTAAAATTTCTCAAAAAGGGGTTATGTAAAAATAAAAGATTTGTTTTAACATAAAATGGATATCTCCATATCTTTTTATATATTTTTGATTCATATTTATAATATGATAAAATATGGCAAAATCTATACAAAAAATTGGTTTGCGTAGGAATGGGCGTATTAATTTACGTAAAACTGGACGTAGATACCAAAAGGAGTTATTCATGTTCAAGCCAGTTTCCACAATACCATTGTAACTGTTATAGACGTACTAAGTCGAGTGGTTTCTTAGGCCTCCGCGGGTACTTCTGGATTCAAAGGCACAAGAAGGGGAACCCCTGTGCTGCGCAAGTAGCCGCTTTCATTGCTATTCGTACTATAGTAGATCAAGGTATGCAACGAGCAGAAGTTATGATAAAAGGTCCTGGTCTCGGAAGAGACGCAGCATTACAGGCTATTCGTAGAAGTGGCATACTATTAAATTTCATACGTGATGTAACACCTAAGCCACATAATGGATGTAGACCTCCCAAAAAAAGACGTGTGTAAAAAAGATTTAAATGGATTTCAAGAGAAATAAACGATTCAATGATCTAATCAAAAAATAATATTAGTATGATTCGGGAGAAAATAGCAGGATCCACTCGAACACTACAGTGGAAATGTGTTCAATCAAGAGTAGACAGTACGTGTCTTTATTATGGTCGTTTCATTCTATCCCCGCTCATGAAAGGGCAAGCCGATACCATAGGTATTGCCATGTGAAGGTCTTTACTTGGAGAAATAAAAGGAACATGTATCACACGTGCTAAATCTGAGAAAGTGCCACATGAATATTCTACGATAGTGGGTATTGAGGAATCAGTACATGAAATTTTATGTAACGACCCAGATATTTGAACAGTTTATTTTAAATACTTAATATGATTTTAAATATTTATTTGACAATATAATGGAATTTTTATATTGAGATGTCAATTTAAAAATCGAATATAATTTAATTTAGAATATATATCGAATTATCGTAATTCGAAATATAATTAAATTCGAAGATCTAAACAGTACCGAAACTGATTCAGATGACCAATACAAAATTCTGTTGAATTAGAATGATTTATTATCGAGGAATTTATCTTTTAGAAATTAATTTATATTAATTTAAAATTTATATCTTCTTCATATGATTAAATGGTGTTTTGATACTTGTCCCGGTGCGTCCAGAATAGTGGTACAACCCTAAGAATGTCAGTTGTTGGGTTCAATAAGGAGTTCAGAATCAAGGGTTAAAAATCACCTCGGTTCAAAATAAAATATTATTATAAAATAAATTGCTTACTTCCTAAGCTAACAGTACATTAGAAAAACCCTACCTCTAATAAACCTTACCCAGTAAAACACATACGTTCATTTCCTTAACCGGGAAGTATCCTTGTTCTATAAAATCACGACTACCCCCGTCTTGTTTCTCTTCATTTCGATCTCCTGTTAATTAAATCAAAAAAAAGCTTCAGCAAAACGAGAATAGGAAGGATACCGAAATCCCGACATCGAGTACTTGATGGAAGGGGATTTCACGATTCAGGCAAGGGAAGCCATCGATTTATATTCATTCAAATAAGATCTTGGCGATTGGGGATCTTGAGCTTCAGACTGTCGCGAAATCCAATTTCGCAACGCGATTTGAAATCACTAAGGATAGTGAAACTTGTAAAGCTCATATACATTGAAAGCACTGCAGTTCAAACGAAAGAAATGGGGATCTCGATCTCGATTTAAAGGATCGCAACTCAGGGAGGGTTCCACGTGTGGTTCGAAAGGGAGTGTCATAGTCATTATTACGGAGGTGTGCGTGTCTTCTGGGAGTCGGCGTTGGGTTCTGGAGTTGGAGCGCGTCAGTGGTGTGGCGTTGGTACTTGTGCGGACTTAGAAGTTGGATAGTGGAATGACTTCGATTTTTGCTTGGTGATAAACTAGGTGCGACAGTGAAGGTGGATCTTTGTTTTGCTTTGGGGAAAGGTGGATACAGTTATGTCAGTTAAGGGAGGGGTGCGAGAGGTACAAAGTGATGGAATAACGACTGTTTTAGGTTTGGGGGATCACAGATTAACTGGAAGTCACAGTTGGATATTGAGCCACTGTGAAGCCGCGATGGTGGTAAAAAGGAAAGTGACGGCATGTTCATCAAAGACGATGTAGAATGGAGCTCGTGAATTTTGCTGAAATTGGGAAGAAGTGGATTTTTAACATGAATTAAGGTAACTATGCTTAATTTATTAATTAAAATTTTATCACATTTAAATTGTGAGTAGCTTAAAAATATCGTATTTAATTTATACGAGGTCCAAAATAATAACACAAGGCGAGTTGGACTCATAGCGGGAAATGGAGTTCACTGGGAATTTTTGGAATCGACTGGAACCAGAATGAACAGAATATAAAGAATAAAATAACGGTGAGTAATTCTCACTTAAGAATTTTATTTAAATTATTTTTATCGTTAAAAATAATTTGTTGGTTGCATGGCTGCATTTAAGTATTACTGTGGCTATTATACATATATATTAGTTTTATAGGATTGATGTTTGTGGCTATTATATATATATATATATATATATATATATATATATATATATATATATTGGTGATTGGATAGTTCCCGCAGTACCATTAGCGGATGCCCGCGGTATCATTAGCGGATGACCCTATACGCCCCACGCTATGATAGTGGATGACCTTCTATACCGCGATATCCTACCTCGAAGAAGGATGGGTATTATTTATGTGGGCGAACGTCTGTGGATGCAGGAAAAACAGGTTGGAGGGATCCAACTGGATTCCACAATAATAATATTATTTGTATGTTTTCACATATATTATCATATATGATGTGTTAGAAAATCTATGATTGATAATTGGTTTGCTTGGATATTTAAAATATCACTGGGCCTAAATGGTAATTTATAAAAATATTGTGAAAAAGGGATTTTGAGATTTAAAAAAAATCGATTTTTCTAAAATAGAATTTGAATTTTGAATGGGCTAAGAAATATTTACTTGTTTTGAAAAATATAAATAAGTATCGAATTTATAAACGGTGTTTATAACTGGGAACTAATTAAGAAGGTCCTAAGCCCCTCCGCCAATTAATATACTGGGTCCTTGGTATAATAGGCGCCCTAGTATCTTAATTAGAGGTCGCCTATGAATTCGCGTAGAAGAGAGAATTTGAGCCCCTTACCTTAATCTACACTCGTACTCATAGACAATCAGTTCCTCCCCGCTTCCATAGCACGTAGCCGTTGATCCCCAACCTGGATGATACTCCGAGAGTGACAACTTCGCACACAAATGTTCAGATGTATCAAAATCGACGCTTCTGTTCTATCTTGGAAAAGTGACGATCCCCGAGCAAAGGTAATACAAGAAATTGAAGTAAATTTATAAATGGTGTTTATAAATAAATCGGAATGATTTTTAGTGGATAATCAGGGAATTGAAGTGAATTTATAAACGATGTTTATAAATTGAATAATGTGGGGAATTGAAATGAATGTATAAATGGTGTATATAAATAAAATGGATAATTATCATTGGATAATTAGAAAAGTTAAATTCAAATGTGAATTTAAAAATAGGATTTGGAAATCGTTTTAAATAGAAAACGCTGAAAGCTATTCTGATGTTCAGAATGTAAATGGAATTTAAAATAAATCCACATGGATTTATGATATGAATTCGACTGTTGGATTTATTGAAAATAAATTATTTCCAGAAATAATATGTTAAATAGAAACTACAATTAAATATGAAAATAGATTCTACAACTTTATTTATAAGTTGTAATGTAACAACCCAGAATTTTAAGTGTATTTTTATTTTATTTTATTCATTTAAAGCTTAGTTTGTTTGTACTTTTATAAGTATTTTTGATTCTGAATTAAAATTAATACATGAAACTGATTTATAATGAAACGTTTCTCTTTAATATTTTGTTATTTTCATCTCGAAGTAATTTAAATAATTTTATATTGAAAATGACAAATTTTAGTCACTTCGTTTGAATCAGTTTTTGACTATTATTTGCGGTAGCAGCAACCGATATAACTCAAATAAAAATGAAAATGTAATATAAAAATAAAAATCCAAAAAAAAATTATATTTGAGATGCGTCTAACCAGACATAACGTAGAAATTAATTTCGTCGGAAAATTTGAATGTTTGTCGATCGTGCAATTTTCAGTGCAAAGCTGCGCATATTAGTTCAAATTTTAACGATTTTGTAAACTCTTCGAAACCAGTTCGGACAAACATGAAATATATTCTATTCATTGTCAAGAATCCAACGGTAAATTTCGTTTTGCAAAATTCGGACATTTTGACTTATGTTTAATTGTTTTCTCGTGCAATTTTCCTTTTAAAAGCGGTCCGTAATGCCTTTTTGAACAGAGCGTCCTGACACTGTAAACTATATACTGGTTGCGACCGTCTCATCGAGCTGATTAACGCTATATATTCATTTGTCAGTTTCGGTGCTCGGTTCGCGCCGGAATTGCAAAAAGGCTTGCGTAGTTCATTTTTGAAATAAAGCCATTTGATTTCGAAGTGCCCGTATTTGGATCCTGCATATTTCTCTAGTTAATTTGGGTCTGCAAAACCTGTCCTTTTGTTTTACTAAACCAGCTATTTAAATTTTGGTTTTTTAATGTGTAGAAAGTGGGCACATTTTTATAAAGCATGATTGCTTTACGAGAAGCTTAGTATGGCATGTATATTTCTAACTTAAGTCTTCACGCATTCACATGATTTTCCATTTTGCGTTCCTTTAAATTTTCAAAAAAGCCATGTTAATGTTAGTCCAAAACAATGCATGCGTCATTCTTCCTTCTTCTTTTTACATTCATTCAATGTTTACGTTTTTACTATGCATACCTTTAGTGTTCATTTGCATGCGTGTTTCCAAAAGCTGCATGGAACGTTACACTTTCCAAAGCTTATCTTCACTTCATTCGAAAAGCTTCAACCTTGCATACATGTGGACGTTCCATTTATTTTGCCAACACTAGGTAAGAAAAGAAAAAAAAACAGTTCACTTTGTATTTGCCGAATGCATTTTTTTTTCTATTTCTTATTTCGAAACCGTCATTCTAACTTTTCATGCCCAAATTATTGTTCCTTTTATATTCCCAACGGTCTCATTCTAATTTTATACATTCCCAAGCTCCTTTCCACTTCCAATGCATTGATCTGCTTACTGTATCCATCCTCTTTCCCAAGTTTTCGTATATCTTAAATATATGGAAAAAAAAGTGGAATGGAAGATCTCTATTTCATCCCTTAAATATAATGAAGCAGCAGCGCCTTTACTTCTTTTGATCTACCCACTTTCTTCCCATCATTAAACTTTCTCCTTTTCTCCTGTTCCACCAATTTTATCCCCACGTCTTCACATTTCTTCCCACCTGAAACCACCGCAAGTCAGCATGAGCTCCCCGCTGCTGAGCCTTACCGCATCTGCGAGTTCGCCCAATCTCTTCCTTTTAAGCCACCTCTCGCGTGAGTGCTTTTTTATTTTGGTGTGTGGAGTGAGTTGTGTCTTTGTTTGTGCATGTGCGTGTAGAGTTTTGTGCGTGCTGTGTGAGTGATGTGTATGCGAGTGCATTCATTCCTGTGTGTGCATGTGTTAGCGTACGTAAGGGCATGCTTGGGTGTTCGTGCGGGTGTTTATATTTGAATAAATATATATTTTATAATGGTTTGAGTTGTGTTATAGAATTTATAATATCATACAATTTGGGGATGTGAGTGGTTTTAAAATATATGTATACTTAAATATATGTATACTTAAATATATTGTTTCTACTGTGTGCTTACAAATGTAGAAATATTTATATAAAATTTATAAAGGAATCATTGTGTTTAATTTTGTTAAATCCAATTTGTGTTGTGTTATTTTGGGTGAGTGTTTGTATGGCGTTGAGTTCAAAAACTATTCCAACACCCGATAACCGTACCAATTTGTCTAGAAATTTCCTAACCCTTCTTATTAAATAAAAATATATTTGAGTGATCATCGAATTGGAATCGTTCTGCATCGTGCCGGAAGACGTAGTCTCTTTCGGTGTTAATTAGATTTTCGTCTTCAAATTCATTGCCACGGAAGGTGAGTTTATCTCACACCTGACTTACATTTTTCATGGTTATTAGATCAATAATGAACTGTTATATGAAATATATAGGATTACTTATAGAAATTGTTTGATTTGATATGTATGCACATTTCATATATGATACGATATATTTATATGACACGTAGTTGCATTGATGATATATATGTTATGATTGATGCTATGTGATTGTTGTTTGTGATTGTTGGTACCCCTAGTTTTGGAAAATCCTAAGGATTGAAATGATACATGCTCGAATGGACATTAGAGTAAGGAAATATCGTTATGGGTTGAAATGATAGAGCTGAATGATTTTTATTGAATATGGGATTGCGGATTGAAATGATAAATATCCGTATCACTTTACTATAGGGCAGGAAAGTATATACGGACACTATTGGTCATGTTTCGACAAAAAATGATTTGGAAACTGATTTTTAAATAGTAACTTAAGATGTTGTATTTTATATTTTAAAGATTTTAAACTTTTATATAAAAAAATTCTTTAAAACCTATTTCTATATTATTTTAATTTTATATTTGTTTATAATCTATCTTTCTAATTTGTTTAGAATTTTATAAACTTATATATATATTTATTTTCAAAGTTAAATTTTAATTTATAAATACGACTTTGATTTGTATGTTTGAATTATAAAACACGATATGATTTTGAAATTGAAATATGATATGATTTGTTGAAATTAAAATATAAGTTTTGTTACGAAATATACCAACGGTGTAAGTATTGAAATCCCGCCTAAACTATCTTGCTATTTACTTAGATGATTGATACTATTGCATCTAGTGTATTAGTTGGAGGGATTCTTAAAGGATGGTGATTGTGACGATCCCAAAACCCCGTGCGACAGTGTTAAGGATAATCATTGGAATATAACACATTAATCATCATTAGCAAAGTACAGATAATAGCATAAGCAGGAAATAGAATAATTTACACAAATATGATAGCAGAATCATGCATATCACAACATCAGAGAGCACAGTGTAAGATATAACTTAGTGCATAAAAGTACATGATCAGTCTACAACGCCATAAGAGGTACATATAGATGGAGAGTACATAAAGAAACATCAGTCTACATCGCCAAAGGCGGAATCATATAATATGTAATAATGGCGGAAAAATCAATGGTCAACACTATGTAGTCAAGCCTCGTCATGAGCCAAAAGATGCACTGCTGCTGCAGTGCAAAGCCAAAATAGGTCCAGCTACCTGATACTAGGCTGCCCGTGAGAAAATAAGGGCACCCGAGTTTGCAAGGTGAAACAAACTACGAGTCATTCATGGGACTGGTATGAGCAAATCAAAGGGCCACGCCACTTTTGCGGAACAGGTTTACTCCAATGATTGCTAGTGCATGAAATAAAGTAAATTATTAAATCATCGCAATGCTTTTTATAAAAATGAAGCCATTATAAGACTCTGGTCCCATCACATAATACAACGCAAGCCGGAGGATAGAGTTTTACCTTATAATGGCCAAGAAATGCTCGATACATATAAAACAAAAGTGTTTGATATTATTACTAGTATATATACGTTTCAAGAGCAATTCAATCATAAATTTTAATCATAGACGGCATAAGCGACCCATACCACTATGTCGCCATACTAGTAATACAATCAAATCCGCAATTTCGTATTGGAAATTGGATTCCATCATGAGTCGAGGCAAGGGGCAAGCTCCTATCCGTTCGAGACACTCTAGCAAATGTCTCAGGATCACACACAGCAGTCCTTGGAATCGGCTGGGCCGGTCCTCTCTTACTTTTCAGGATTAACAATTCTTGAACACACGTTTCCCGGTCCTTACAAACCTATAATCGAGGCGCCTCACATTCCAACAACCACACAGGTGAAAAGTATATATAAATATCAATGCTAGTAAGTCACTGACACCACCGTAGCTAGAAAGATACGTCATGTTCTCCCAGCGGTCCTTATCCCGTTTTTGACTCATATTGAGGTGTGAGGCTCTCGCGAATCCACGCTACACACAAAGCTATGCCACGTAGGTCGTGCTTTGATCATCAACCACAAGACTTTGCTTTGCAACAGAAGCCTTGATCATATGCCACTTAGGCATGCCACACAGGCAGTTCACTCCACGCGACTGATTTCCAACGATATATAGCCTCTGAGCTCGTACGTCTCAGAGAAGGGCGTTAAGCAAGAGAATAAATTCTCCGCCGCCAAACAGATATATATTTAATAGAGATCAATCAACACAGAACAAAATCCAATGTCAGACACACAGTCCATTTACAAGTTCGTTCTGGGTTTGAACGAAGCCGGATGCACCATATTCCTCGCATATCCGTACAATCAACAAATACGTCCGGATGACTACCACTTCAGCTCTTTTCAAGGTAGCTACTCCAATCATGAGCATCAGTAGCGCCCATCCATCCAATGTGAAGATCGTCGGTCTTGAACCGTCTTCAACTCTTCAACCTTTGACCGTCGATCGATTATTTGAAATGAGAATTAACTCGGCCTTTTCAAATAATTCACGTATATTTAGATTTTCAAATCAATTCTTAACATGGTTAAATTATTCAATATTCACATTTCAGTTCCTTAGTATAATTTTCATGTCAAACACATTCAACCATCAAATATCAAGCAAACCAAGCAGAATCGGTTTATTTCAATTCTATATCGTCTATAATATTTTCTAACGATATATCGCCATTTTTATTTATTTAAATACGGCCCTATTTAATTAAACGACGTTTTAGGTCGTGCCGAGGCACTGGCGTTGTTTTTCGCTAAATTTGTTTTACACATATCTGAAAATTTAACCATTGAGTCTCAACAAATTTTATATCGTTGGAAAGATATTCCCAAAGCGAACCCAACAGTTCCAGTTTCATGAAAATCTGATGGTCGGATCTTTCGGTATAATCGTTTGAAGTTACGATTTCAAAATGCGAACTACACGGCCTCGATTCGTTTTAATTTATATATATATATATATATATATATATATATATATATATATATATATATAATTCATTCGGCGCTTTCTATATCGTTTTCACTTCAAATATTTCACTAACGCCATTAAATTTTTGAAAATTTCGCCATAACCTCCTTTGTACGGGAAGGGTCGGGAAAATCCCCAAGCAGCCACACGGGCGTCTTATCTCAAAAAAGAAAAAGCCAATCGGCTCATAAAATCATCACCCAAGCAAAACAGTAAACATGTACCAATTTGTCGGACACACAATTTTATTCCTCTTCTCTAGCCTCTTTGCTATAACCTGTTCAATAAATATGCAAGTACATGTGTGCAATTCTAATCACTTATACATTTTCAATTCAGTTTCATATTTGATTCAATTTGGTTTTACGTTACCATTCATTCCAATGTTGCATACATAAGCTGAAAATCACATTATTAACTAACTAATGAATATTTCCAACTCATGAATATTTATTTGAACAAGTGGGGTTTCTAACACTTCATATTTCATTTAAAAATGATATTTTTAGTGAACTAAAATATATTTCAACACATGACTATTTTGTATAGTTCCTATACATGTTAAAAATAATATTCATAGCAAACAAATATTTATTTCAGTACTTGTGTATTTTTAGCAAATCATATACATCATAAAAATGGTATTTTTATCATCAAAAATATTTATTCAACACATGAATGTTTTTAACACTTCATATTATCAATAAAAATGAAATTTTTATTGCTCGATCTTTTTATTCAACACATGAAACTTTTTCGGCACATGAATAACTCAACACATGAATATTTCCACACATGGATATTTTATATTGTTCGTACATATAAGAAAGATGTGATTTTTATTGTTGTAACAATTTATTTAAAACACGAATATTTTACATACTTCATATATATAATAAAAATGTGATTTTTATTGTTTAAACACTTTATTTATTCGACACATGAATTTATTTTTCAACACATGAGTATTTCCACACATAGATATTTTATATCATTCGTACATATAAGAAAGATGTGATTTTTAGTGTTAAAACAATGTATTTATTCAACACATGAATTTATTTTTCAACACATGAATATAGTTTCAACACATGACTTTAGTTTCAACACATGAATATGGTTTCAACACATGAATAATTTTCAACACATGAATAAGGTTTCAACACATGAAAATAATTCTAACACATGAATATTATTGAAAATTTCAGCAGCATAAAGGCAGGGTAGTTAAAACCGGCACCGTCCCGAGTACGGCTCCTCGCTCTACCTTAAACCTCGCGGTTTCTGACAATGGCGGTTTCATACATCTAATTCGCACGCAGGCGAGTATGATTTTCTTTTCCACAATTTATTCTAATTTTGTTTCAATCATGAATGGGTATTTTTCAACCACAATGGTATTTTTCAACGACAATCCAAACAATATCAACCACAAACAATCCTATGAACCATTCGCATTATTCACCAAATTTTTCACGCCAATTCACAACCAATAAATATCGTCCATGGTTTGTGGACGAGGACAAGTATATATATATATATATATATATATTCGTATATAAATATATTTTATTTCCATTCCAACACACATATCATTTATACAATGCATGTATAATTCATACTTCGCTCATATAACTTATACCAGGCATGTACATGAGGTATACAACAAGTATATAATTTATATTTCGCTTATATAATTTATATATCACATTTCTATTCACATTTCAGTTTAGAAATCTCACATTGGTTTGTTGCTTTACTAAAAATCGTAGCGTACTTAGAAAAATCCACGGACACTTCTAGAATGTAGAGAGCGTCGACACGGTCTCGATGTTTCCTGTTTCATCGAATTTCGTTAACACACGATAAAGATACGATTTTTAAACTAAATTCATCGTTTGCAACACTTAAAAGTGTTACATTCCTTTTATAATTACACAGGCCGTTACCTGCTTTGGATGCTCCAAACTAGGTTTGCAAAAATCATGAAATCCGAAGCACGTGGATGTAATCGATCTACACCACGACGAAGAGGGAAGTGAGGCGCAGCTGTCGATGGTCGGAGGAGGGAGCTCGATGGTTGGAATCGGGCGGCGCAACGAATGGAAGTTGAAGAGGAGGAAGAGGGCTACAAAAGGTTGAACTAGGTTGGGGTCTAATGGTGGCTGTGGCGGTCGGAAAGTGGGCGGGAAGGATCGTGTTCCCTCCATCATCAGAGCAAGAGGGCGGTGAGGGTTTTTGAGAGGATTTTTTTAAAATTATGAATGGATTTTTTTAATTGGCCGGTGCCTTATTTACTTTTTTAAAATAGTGTTTTTCCATACGAACACCAATCCAAACCCAACGACTGTCGCGCCTAGCTAAACACCCCCATCCCGAACATAATGGCATATGTTTCGTAGGCCAATTCGATTGTTACAGTCAGTTGTTCTTCAAATTAAAATATAAAACATTCAATATTCGATTTGAAAGTACATTTCAATTTGTCGTGGCCACATACTGATTCTAAAAATTCCCTAAAAATAAATCTAGCTATGTTTTGACGCTACGGTCCCAACAAAACTAGTTCGTCGAATTCTGAGACCGTTTGAAAAATGACCATTTTCTGGTCGGTCCACTTTAACAAAAATCAACCAAACACGTTTTCTTTTGCCATGCTCACATATTAGCTTCAAAATTATGAAATTTGAAACCTAGCAATAATTTAACATCCTGGATCCAACAAAAGTAGTTTCATCGAATTCCGAGGTCGTTTGCAAAATGTCATTTTTCAAGGGCTATATATATTCTCTATAGCAAGCTTTCTGAAAATTCATTTGGCCATAACTTTTGATTCCCGCTATGAAACTTCGATTTTTCAGATTCGTTAGAAAGATATTCTTAAACATATTTAATTATTTTTGGTTTCACTAAAATCCATTTTATTTTGCACCTGGTACAGTCAGTCAAAGTTTGAATTCAAATTTTCAAACTACTGCACCATTTCTAAATCCTTATTTTATTGAAATATTCCTTTTTAATTGTTTAAAATTCTTTAAAACAACCAAATTAGAATTTTTAAATTGGCTCGTATTTTCCGGGTTGTTACAATCTCCCCCACTTAAAACTTTTCGCCCCCGAAAAGGAAACAGCAGTACAGTAAGGAAACAAAAATGGAAATGCAAAGTATTGTGAAGGTACCTTGCACCGGAGTTAGTCAGAGATGTCCACTCTGCATTTGGGGTAAGCTTTCTTAATGCTTTTCTCTGTCTCCCAAGTACAGTCTCTAGGTTCACTACTCCACTGCACTTTAACTAAATGAACCTTCTTACTCCTTAGTTCTTTAGTTTCTTTGCCAACAATTTTTAACGGCTCTCTTCTGACTGCTAATTCCGGGGTAATTTTCAAGTCCTGTTGCGCTGCTTCTTCTACAACAAGATCCGGATCATGCACATGTCTTCTAAGTTGAGATACGTGAAACACATTATGCACTCTAGGCAACCAATCAGGTAATTGAACCCTATAAGCAAGAGTTCCAATTCGTTCAAGTATAGGAAAGGGACCAATAAATCTAGGTGCCAACTTCCCAGTTTTACCGAATCGGATTACTCCTCTCATTGGAGAAACTTTCAAATAAACATAATCACCAACAGCGAATGCCAAATCTCTTTTCTAGAATCCGCCTAACTTTTCTGTCAGCTTTGCGCTGTTTTCAATCGTTTCTTGATGAAATCGACTTTGTCTGATGCTTCTCGAATCATATCGAGTCCCAACACAAGTTTGTTGCAAGGTTCTACCCAACATGCGGGAGATCTGCACGGTCTACCATATAATGCTACTAATGTCGACATTTTCAAACTTGCTTGATAGCTGTTGTTATATCAGAACTCTGCCAAATGCAAGTAATCTTCCCATGACCCGCCAAAATCAATAATACAAGCCCGCAGTAAATCTTCTAAAATTCTGTTCACCCGCTCAGTTTGGCCATCTGTCTGAGGGTGATAAGCGGTGGTCAGGTTCAGTTTTGTTCCCAATTCTGTCTGGAATGCCTCCCAGAATTTGCTAGCAACTATTGGGTCTCTATCACTGACTATGCTGATGGGAACTCCATGCAGCTTAACAATTTCTTTGAAATAAATATGTGCTAGACTTTGAGCAGTTCTATTGGATCTGCCAAGTAAGAAATGGGCGGTCTTCATGAAGCAAACAACGATCACCCAAATACTGTCATTACCTTTCTTGGTTCGGGGCAAACCATCTATGAAATCCATGGAAATCTATTCCCACTTTCAACCTGGGACTTCCAATGGTTGCAACAATCCGACCAGCTTTTGTTGGTCACTCTTGACTAGTTGACAAGTAGGGCACCTGCTAACATATAAAGAAATGTCCCTCCTCATCGCTTTCCACCAGAAAGTGCGCTTGATATCGTTGTACATTTTACTCACTCCAGGATGAATGCAAAGTTTGGACTTATGGCATTCACCAAGCACCTCTCTTTTGAGCTCAGGGATGTCGGAAGCACAAATTCTTCCATTTAATCTCAGAACTCCCTCACTATCCACTTGGAAACTGGAATCTTCACCTTTTTGAATTCTTTTGATTATCTCTTTAACAAAATTGTCATTTTTTGAAGAACAGAGATCTTGTCATTCAATGAAGACGTAACGATAAAACTGGCGATGATTTCATTCTTTCTACTGAGCGCATCAGCTACCACATTAGCCTTTCCAAGCATATAAAGGATATCTAAATCATACGCTGCAAGAAATTCTAGCCAGCGCTGCTTTCTCTAGTTCTGATCTTTCTGGGTGAACAAATACTTCAATGATTGATGATCTGTAAACAATTCAAATTTCTCACCCAATAAGTAATGCCTCCAGACTTTCAAAGCAAAAACGATGGCTAGCAACTAAATATCATGAGTTACATAATTCTTCTCATTCGGTTTCAGCTGGCGGCTTGCATAAGCGACTATTTGG
This sequence comes from Allium sativum, assembly GCA_030737875.1. Lineage (NCBI taxonomy): Eukaryota > Viridiplantae > Streptophyta > Magnoliopsida > Asparagales > Amaryllidaceae > Allium > Allium sativum. Next base: position 173,756,469 of record CM060913.1, on the reverse strand, counting down.
CCTCGTTACCCCGCATCGATGATCTGTTAGACCAATTAAATGGGGCGAGAGTATTTTCCAGAATGGACCTTGCTATAGGTTTCCATCAACTGAGAATCGCCGAAGAGTGTGTTCCTTTGACAACTTGCAGAGGTCCAGACATATTTTATGAATGGTTAGTAATGTCATTCGGCTTATGCAAGCTCCAGCATACTTCGTAGATCTAATGAATAGAGTGTTCAAGGAAGTTCTAAATAAATTTGTCCTAGTATTCATGATGATATTTTAATCTACTCGAAATCAAAACCCGAGCATGAAAAACATTTAGAACAAGTATTGGGGATTCTGAGAAAGAACGTCTTCAAAGCCAAATTCTCTAAAGGTATCTTCTGGCAGGAAGAGGTGAAGTTCCTTGGCCATGTCGTGTCAAAGGAAGGAATTTCTGTAGATCCAGGCAAAATTACAGCAATTCAAAATTGGAAACAGCCTACTACACCCACAGAGGTCTGAAGTTTCATGGGGTTGGCTAGTTATTATCGAAAATTCGTTAAGGATTTTTCGAAGATATCCGGTCCATTAACAAAGCTTACAAAGAAGCACGAGAAATTTAAGTGGACTTCCGACTGTGAGGAAGCTTTCCACGAACTGAAATCGAAATTGACAACCGCTCCAATATTAACCATTATCGATGGCAATCAGGATTTGACATACCACCTGTGACGATCCCAAAACCCCATGCGACGGTGTTAAGGATAATCATTGGAATATAACACATTAATCATCATTAGCAGAGTACAGATAATAGCATAAGCAGGAAATAGAATAATTTACACAAATATGACAGCGGAATCATACATATCACAACATTAGAGAGCACAGTGTAGGATACAACTTAGTGCATACAAGTACATGATCAGTCTACATCGCCATAAGCGGTACATATACATGGAGAGTACATGAAATAAACATCAGTCTACATCGCCAGAGGCGGAATCGTATACATATGTAATAATGGAGGAAAAATCAATAGTCAACACTGTGTAGTCAAGCCTCGCCATGAGCCAAAAGATGCACTCCTGCTGCAGTGCAAAGCCAAAATATGTCCAGCTACCTGGTACTAGGCTGCCCGTGTGAAAATAAGGGCACCCGAGTTTGCAAGGTGAAACAAACTACGAGTCAGTCATGAGACTGGTATGAGAAATCTACTTGACTAATTATACAACAATAATAAGGCAAATCAAAGGACCACACCACTTTCGTGGAACGGGTTTACTCCAATGATTGCTAGTGCATGAAATAATGTAAATTATTAAATCATCGCAATGCTTTTTATAATAATGAAGCCATTATAAGACTCATGTCCCATAACATAATGCAACGCAAGCCGGAGGATAGAGTTTTACCTTATAATGGCCAAGAAATGCTTGATACGTATAAAACTGAAGTGTTTGATATTATTACCAGTGCATATATCTTTCAAGAGCAGTTCAATCATAAATATCAATCACAGACGGCATAAGTGGCCCATACCACTATGTTGCCATACTAGTACTACAATCAAATCCGCAATTTCGTATTGCAGTTTGGATTCCATCATGAGTCGAGGCAAGGGGCAAGCTCCACTCCGTTCGAGACACTCTAACAAATGTCTCAGGATCACACACAGCAATCCTTGGAATCGGTTGGGTCGGTCCTCTCTTACTTTTGAGGATTAGCAATTCCTGAATACACGTTTCCCGGTCCTTGCAAGCCTATAATTGAGGCGCTTTGCATTCCAACAACCACACAGGTGAAAAGTATATATAAATGTCAGGGCTGGTAAGTCACTAACACCACCGTAGCTAGAAAGAAACGTCGTGTTCTCCCAGCGGTACTTATCTCGTTTTTGACTCATACGGAGGTGTGAGGCTCGCGAATCCACGCTGTACACAAAGTTGTGCCACGTAGGCCGTGCTTTGATCATCAACCACAAGACTTTGCTTTGCAATAGAAAGCCTTGATCATATGCCACTTAGGCGTGCCACACAGGCAGTTCACTCCATGCGACCGATTTCCGTCGATATATAACCTCTGAGCCCGTACGTCTCAGAGAAGGGCGTTAAGTAAGAGAATAAATTCTCTGCCGCCAAACAGATATATATTTAATAGAGATAATCAGCACAGAACAAAATCCAATGTCAGACACACAGTCCATTTACAAGTCCGTTCTGGGTTTGAACGAAGCCGGAGGCACCATATTCCTCGCATATCCGTATAATCAACAAATACGTCCGGACGACTACCACTTCAGCTCCTTCAAGGTAGCTACTCCAATCATGAGCATCAGTAGCGCCCATCCATCCAATGTAAAGTCGTCGGTCTTGAACCGTCTTCAACTCTTCGACCCCTGACCATCGATCGATTATTTGAAATGAGAATTAACTCGGCCTTTTCAAAAAATTCACGTATATTTAGATTTTCAAATCAATTCTTCACATGGTTAAATTATTCAACATTCACATTTCAGTTCCTTAGTATAATTTTCTTGTCAAACACATTCAACCATCAAATATCAAGCAAACCAAGCAGAATCGGTTCATTTCCATTATATATCGTCTATAATATTTTATAACGATATATCGCCATTTTTATTTATTTAAAAACGGTCCTATTTAATTAAACGATGTTTCCGGTCGTGCCAAGGCACTGGCGCTGTTTTTCCTAAAATTAGTTTTACACATATCTGAAAATCTAACCGTTGAATCTCAACAAAGTTTATATCGTTGGGAAGATATTCCCAAAGCGAACCCAACGGTTCCAGTTTCGTGAAAATCCGATGGTCGGATCTTTCGGTATAATCGTTTGAAGTTACGATTTCAAAATGCGAACTGCACGACCTCGGTTCGTTTTAATTTAATTTACATATATATATATATATATAATTCATTCGGCCCTTTCTATATCGTTTTCACTTCAAATATTTCACTAACGCCTTTAAATTTTGGAAAATTTCGCCATAACCTCCTTTGTACGGGAATGGTCGACAAAATCCCCAAACAGCCACACGGGCGTCTTATCTCAAAAAAGAAAAAGAAAAAGCCTAGCGGCTAGCCAATCGGCTCATAAAATTATCACGCAAGCAAAACAGTAAACATGTACCTATTTGTCGGGCACACAATTTTATTCCTCTTCTCTAGCCTCTTTGTTATAAACTGTTCAATAAATATGCATGTACATGTGTGCAATTCTAATCACTAATCAATTTTCAATTCAGTTTCATATTTGATTCAATTTGGTTTTACGTTACCATTCATTCCAATGTTGCATACATAAGCTAAAAATCACATTATTAGCAAACTAATGAATATTTCCAACTCATGAATATTTGTTTGAACAAGTGGGGTTTCTAACACTTCATATTTCATTTAAAAATGATATTTTTAGCGAACTAAAATATAATTCAACATATAATTATTTTATTTAGTTCCTATACATGTTAAAAATAATATTCATAGCAAACAAATATTTATTTCAACACTTGTGTATTTTTAGCAAATCATATACATGATAAAAATGGTATTTTTATCATCAAAAATATTTATTCAACACATGAATGTTTTTAACACTTCATATTCTCAATAAAAATGTAATTTTTATTGCTCGATCTTTTTATTCAACGCATGAACCTTTTTCAACACATGAACAACTCAACACATGAATATTTCCACACATGGATATTTTATATAGTTCGTACATATAAGAAAGATGTGATTTTTATTGTTGAAACAATTTATTTAAAACACGAATATTTTACATACTTCATATATATAATTAAAATGTGATTTTTATTGTTTAAACACTTTATTTATTCAACACATGAATTTATTTTTCAACACATGAGTATTTCCACACATGGATATTTTATATCATTCGTACATTTAAGAAAGATGTGATTTTTATTGTTAAAACAATGTATTTATTCAACACATGAATTTATTTTTCAACACATGAATATGGTTTCAACACATGACTTTAGTTTCAACACATGAATATGGTTTCAACACATGAATAAGGTTTCAACACATGAATAAGGTTTCAACACATGAAAATAATTCTAACACATGAATATTATTGAAAACTTCGGCAGCATAACGGCAGGGTAGTTAAAACCAGCACCGTCCCGAGTACGGTTCCTCGCTCTACCTTAAAACCTCGCGGTTTTTGACAATGGGGATTTCGTACATCTAATTCTCACGTAGGAGAGTATGATTTTCTTTTTCACAATTTATTCTAATTTTGTTTCAATCACAAATGGGTATTTTTCAACCACAATGTTATTTTTTAACCACAATCCAAACAATATCAACCACAAACAATCATATCAACCATTCGCATTATTCACCAAATTTTTCACGCCAATTCACAACCAATAAATATCGTCCATGGTTTGTGGATGAGGGGAGTATATATATATTCGTATATAAATATATTTTATTTCCATTCCAATACACATATCATTTATACAATGCATGTATAATTCATACTTCGCTCATATAACTTATAACACGCATGTACATGAGATATACAACACGTATATAATTTATACTTCGCTTATGTAATTTACAGATCACATTTCTATTCACATTGCAGTTTAGAAATCTCACATTGGTTTGTTGCTTTGCTAAAAATCGTAGCGTGCTCAGAAAAATCCACGGACTTTTCAGAGCGTCGACACGGTCTCGATGTTTCCTGTTTCATCGAATTTCGTTAACACACGATAAAGATATGATTTTTAAACTAAAATCATCGTTTGCAGCAATTAAAAGTGTTATATTCCTTTTATAATTACACAGGCCGTTACCTGCTTTGGATGCTCCAAACTAGGTTTGCAAAAATCATGAAATCCTAAGCATGTGGATGTAATCGATCTACACCACGACGAAGAGGGAAGTGAGGCGCAGCTGTCGATGGTCGGAGGAGGGAGCTCGATGGTCGGAATCGGGCGGCGCGACAAACGGAATTTGAAGACTTTGGAGGCGCGGTTCTTCGCGGTGGAGCGACGATGCGGAGTGAGGGTGGTATTGATTTGAAGATGAGGAAGAGGGCTACAAAAGGTTGAACTGGGTCGGGGTCTAATGGTGGCTGTGGCGGTCGAAAAGTGGGCGGGAAGGATCGTGTTCCCTCCGTCGTCGAGAGCAAGACGGCGGCGAGGGTTTTTGAGAGGATTTTTTTTAATTATGAATGGAATTTTTTAATTGGTCGGTGCCTTATTTACTTTTTTAAAATGGTGTTTTCCCATACGAACACCAATCCAAACCCAATGACCGTCGCCCCTAGCTAAATACCCCCATCCCGAACACAATGGGATATGTTTCGTAGGCCAATTCGACTGTTACAGTCAGTTATTCTTCAAATTAAAATATAAAACATTCAGTGTTCGATTTAAACGTACATTTCAATTTTCCAGGGCCACATACTGATTCTAAAAATTCCCCAAAAATAAATCTAGCTATGTTTTGACGCTACAGTCCCGACAAGACTATTTTCATCGAATTCTGAGACCGTTTGAAAAATGGCCATTTTCTGATTGATCCAATTTAACAGAAATCAACCAAACACGTTTTCTTTTTCCATGCTCACATATTAGCTTCAAAAATTATGAAATTTGAAACCTAGCAATAATTTAACATCCCAGATCCAACAAAAGTGGTTTCGTCGAATTCCAAGGTTGTTTGCAAAATGTCTATTTTCAAGGGCTATATATTCTCTATAGCGACCTTTCTGAAAATTCATTTGGCCATAACTTTTGATTCCCGCTATAAAACTTCGATTTTTCAGATTCGTTAGAAAGATATTCATAAACAGATTTAAAAAAATTTGGTTTCACTAAAATCCGTTTTATTTTGCACCTGGTACAGTCAGTCAAAGTTTGAATTCAAATTTTCAAACTGCCGCACCATTTCTAACTCTTTATTTTATTGAAATATTCTTTTTTAATTTCTTTAAAATAAGCAATTTAAAATTTTTGAATTGGCTCGTATTTTCCGGGTTGTTACAGTGATCCGAAACATCTTTTAAGTTGTTGATTGCATTTTATCGAACATTTCATTTGAGTTGATTTACTTCCGTGAGAATGTTAGTCCTGATCCGAATTATTTTGTTTTGCATTATGGTTCGGGTCAGATCGATTATCACAGTTTTCGGGATCAACTCTTGGAGTCTGAAGTTATATTGGGTTTCACACACCTATGTCCACAAATTTTGTTGTTCCTGTTCAGCTGTTTCTAATCGTTCATGTTCATATATAGTTATCTTTTATTTATGTATTAGAATCCATTGTGTTAGACTTCCACTGTTTTATTTATGTAAACTCCGATGCAAAATTTTATTTAGTAGCTTCATGAACTACTATTGTACTATTTAGTTTTCCGCTCTGTGATATCATATTGCTCTATATCTGCGTCTGTGATATGTGATTCTATGATTTATTCTATTTACCTCAGAAGCTAATAACAATCTGTCATTTTGGATGGTTCGAGTTGACACGTTTTGTCGATTCGGCACGGTCAAAATGGCGGGTCGTTACATGTGGTATTAAAGCTTTGTTTTATCAAAGCTTTAGCTTATGGGGTAAAAGCCCATTAGAGATAGGGTGGTGATACCCTAGAATGAGTGGAATCAGTCGTAGAATCCTTCTTGTGAGAGAGCGTATTTTGAAAATATAAATTATTTTGAAATGTAAAGTATTTTGAAATTCAAATCCCTTCAACTCCCTACTCCTTGAATCCATTTTCTTTGATAGCTTCTTGTTAGGTTCTTCTTCGATTTGAATCTTGATCCTATTTGAAATCCATTTTAGGGTTGTCGTGATTTTCGAGATTTTGAGAGTAAAGTATATGTTGCAAATAAATAAAAAATTTGTGGAGATCATTTGACTTAAACTTGAGAATCTAATTTTGGAAATTTTGAAATTGATTTCTAAGATCTTGAAAAATGTACTAGTAGTATATACTAGTATTTTCGAATAAAAAGTTTGAAGTGATTTTATGAAATGTTTTCAAAAAGGAAACATATAAATGAAGACTACTTTGGTAGCTTTGATACATGATTATCCAACGAGGTTTGATTTGCAAAACAAGATTTGATATATACATATATGTATATTTTGAATGATTTGAAGATTATCTGAAAATTGATTCTCGAGTTTGGTCGAATAATAATCCTATATATTAGGATAATGTAATTATACATCTTGAGATGTTTTGATAAGAAACAATTGAACACACGATTTCCAATTATTGGATTGAAAAGTATTTTTTTTCAACTTTTTGAATGATCCAACCTTTTGTGAACCAGATTTTGAATGATATTGAATATTCAAATTTATTATAAAATCAAAATTGAATTGATATTAAAATGAAATCTTTAATATTGAATATTCGATATGAGTTTTCGAACCTTATATATGGAAGATTTATATAAGAATTATGATTAATTTGAAAGCTATTGATTTGGAAGTTAATTGACTTAAAGGAAATCTGATGTAAATTGACATTTATGTAAGTGCGATATATGTAAAACGTGAAATGAAGTTCTATATATATATATATATATATTATATATGTTTTCGAAATAATGATATGGGAAGTACCTTCCATCGAAATCGCAAATTCCTGAAAGAGGGATTGTGTTGGCGCTCTTCGAGAGTGTCCATCGAAAATCGAAAATCGTAGCTACATGGGAGCACTGTCGATTGGAGTATCCATCGATATCGGAATCTCACTCGGTGAGATCACATTGACCATTATTACTTATCTGTTCTAGCGTAATTCGGGGGCGCGATGCCTACAGTTACAAGCGATTTCACTGGGATAGTGACGTAACCGCCGCGTAACTGCGATCTAGATGTCATAGCGTAATTCAAGGGTGTGATGCCTAAAGTTACAAGCGATTCCACTGGGATAGTGCGGTAACCACCGCGTAACTGTGATCTATGGCAACAACCAGGGCGTAATTCGAGGGGTGTGATACCTACGGTTACAAGCGATTCTACTGGGATAGTAGCGCGACCGCCGAGTAACCGCGATCCATAGGGGAAGTATCTTCCATATCTATTCTAAATGTTTTAAGTATTTTCACTAGGAGTTGAAACAAGGATATTTAGTGCTTATAGATTTTGGTCGTGCGCCTGGCCAGCGTGTGCCTAACGTCTGTAAGAACGACAGTAAACTTGTTAAACTTCGAGTTATCAAGTATTTTCAAACATTAAATAACAAATCAATAACCTGCAATTAAATTTATATATAATCTCAACATAATAAACTAAGAAAGAGATTTTAAATAGTTTTTTAAATAAATATTTCCGTGTATAAAATTTTGTTTAATATTTAAATCTTTTTCTAGAATTTCCTTTCCATTCAAACTCATCTTCCTTCGTTGAAACTCTTTGATTAGGTACTTTCATTCGTTCACCTTTTAACTTGAATTCTATGACTTATCCTTGTCCATAAAAAGGTAAAAAGTAGAAGGAGAGTATAAGTCTTCCAGTGAGTCCATATTACTCAATATTGATTTGAAATAACTATTTTGAAAAAGTATTGTAATATACAATTTCCTTAGTGTAGTATTAAAATTTTGATGTATATTCTGTTTAAATGTAGAAAGATGTTTTGAGTATTTGCCTGACGTTAAAATTGGCCTATCGAATTGTAACAACCCGGAAAATCTGGGCCAGTTTAAAATTTTTATTTTGGCGATTTTAGCGAATTTTGAATATTTAAAATAGATTATTTTAAATAATATCGACGAGAAATTTATTTTGAATATAATTCGAACGTATATATTATACGCGTCGTCGTTAGAATATAAATAATTTTATATAATTATAAATAGAATTGAAAATGGCGCGGTAGTTCGATAATTCGATTTCAAACTTCAATTGAACATACCGAGTGCAAAACAATCCGGATTTTAGTGAAACCAGAAATCATAGGATCTAATTGGTAATATCTTTCCAACGAATCCGAAAAATCAAAAGTTCGTAGCGGGAATCAAAAGATATGTCCAGTTGAAAATTCTGAATAGTCGCTATGGAATTCAGGCCCTTAAAAATGGACATTTTGCAAACGACCTCGGATTTCGATGAAACCAGTTTTGTTGGGTCCGGGATGTAAAGTTATTGCTAGGTTTCAAATTTCATAAATTTTCGAATCAATATGTGAGCGTGGCAAAGGAAAACGCGTTTGACCAGTTTCAGTTGATTTTAATCGACTGGAAATTGGCCATTTTTCCAACGGTCTCAGAATTCGACGAAACTAGTTTTGTTAGGACCGTATTGTCAATACGAAGCTAGAAAATATTTTTCGAGAATTTTTAGAGTTAGTATGTGGCCCCGACAAATTAAAACGTCCGTTTGAATTTAATACTTATTTTATATTTTATAATTGATGAAAACCAATCGAAACAGCCGAACTGGCCTACGATACATATCCCATTGGGTTCAGAATGGGGGTATTACCCTAGGGACGACATTCGTTGGACTGGATTTGGAGATCAGATGAAATATCAACTTTTTGAAGATTAAAAGGAAAATAAATATAATAATAGTAATATATGTTTTCCTTAAATCCCCTCTTTCCCCTTTATACCTAAATCAGAAATCGATCAAGTAATAAAAAAAAAGATTAAATGGCAGTCGTGCGCTACCGAGCTCCAGGCCATCGTCGGCCTCCGCCTGACGCCCCCTCTCCTTCGTCAAACGGCGCGACCTCCTTCCTCCCTCTCCGCGATCAAACCCTCCCTCCCAATAACGAGAAGCGCGCTCGAACTCCGAAAACCCGCGCCACCCCGAGCCTGCGCCACCTCGAGGGCACCGCCGATCCACCTCCGGCGAGACGCCACCAGCACAGTCCCCCCCCCTGTAAGTCGTTTTTTTAATTTATTTGTTTTATTTTTATTTTATAAAAATAGAAAATTAAAACTGATTTTTTTATAGAAAAATTAAATCTGATTTTTTTTAGAAAATTAAAACTGATTTTTTTTAGGAATTTTAAAACTGATTTTAAAGAGTAATTTAAAACTGATTTTAAAAAGAATTTAAAATAGAAAAGGTTTGAATTTTAAATGGAAAAAGATTAGAACTTTAAAAGGTGAAAAGATAGGATTTTTATTTGGTAAAAGGTATGATCTTTATATTTTTAAAGTGATAAAAATATAGTTTTTATATTTTTAAAGAATATAAAATATAGTCTTTACTATATAGAAATATTAAAGATATGATTTTTATATTTTTAAAGTATTAAAAATATAATCTTTGTTAAGTAGAAGATGTAAAAATATGATTTTTGGTTGGGTAAAGAGTTAAAAATATAATTTTTACATGTTAGGAATATTAAAAATATCATCTTTATATGTGTAGAAGAATAAAGATGAGATTTTATAAAGATGAAATCTTTGAATTTGAAAAGGCGAAGCCTATGTTTTTATAAAGGCGAAATTTTTATATGGAAAATAGCGTGATAAAAATATAATTTTTATCTATCTAACATAGTAATAAAAAGTCGATTTTTATATATTGAACTTCGAAATAAAAATATGATTTTTATATATTGAACTTCGAAATAAAAATGGGATTTTTATATATTGAACTTCGAAATAAAAATATGATTTTTATTTATGGAATAGCGAAGTAAAAATTCGATTTTTACATAGGTAGTGAAAGCGGACAACGAAGGTAACAAAAAGGCGAGAACGAAGAAGGTTTCTATCAAAGAAGAGTCAAGTTGATTGGATAGCTATATGTGAGAATTTCTCACCTTTCAATTTCTTTTTCTTGTTATATATATATACTAGGATGCAGACGGTGCTTAGTAGCACCCGACACAATCGTCCACAGACCATGGACTTGTTTGTTTGGTTACGTAGATTAGTTGGATTATTTGATTTAAATTGAATTGTGTGGTGAAATGAATAGATTTGATGATGTGTGAATGGCGTGGGCCTTCACTAGACCGGGGATAAGGCTAGGCCTCGTCCCGTTTCTAGTATAGTGCCGTTATGCTGCCGAAATTTTCTAAAATAAGTTAGAAAAATAAAAAGATCATTTTATTGAATAAATGAATTGAATAGAAATTCATAGGTTGAAATAAAATGTTTTATCGTTAAAAATATAATTTTTAACGTGAATGTGAATAAATGAATAGTTATAAACAAATCGGCCGATTTGTTTGTATATACACTGATTTGACTGATATTGATTGGGTCGATAAATTTCACACATCGCCCAACTGCACAAATAAAATCTGTGTTTCATTGTTTGAAACCCCACACGGGTGTTGGGATGAAATTTGAAGTTCACTCATCCTGATTGATTAAATATGTCGATCGATTGATTGACAGGCTGTTATAAGCGTTAGATATCTATATTTGATGCTTATACAGTGTAGTGCACTTTGGTTGATGGTTGATTATTTTTCAATGCTATTATATGTGGGTAATGCATGAAAATCCATATAATTAACTTTATATGGTAATTGATTGGGCCTCATTCCAATTTGAAAAATAAAGAATAATATAAAATAAAAGTTCATGTGTTGACAGTACTCATTCATTGAGATTGGTCATGTGTTGAACGAAATATTTTGATAATAACAACTATTTTGAATAAAGAAACATTTGAAATAGAATATTTGAAAATAGAAAGATATGAAGCCGTGTTGGTTAGATTGACGCCATTTTGACGTGAACGATATTTATATCGATTTTAAACGATTTCGAAATGAATTGAATTGAAAACGATTTCGAAATGAATTGAATTGAAAACGATTTCGAATTGAATTGAATTGAAAACGATTTCGAAATGAATTGAATTGAAAACGATTTCGAAATGAATTGAATTGAAAACGATTTCGAAATGAATTGAATTGAAAACGATTTCGAAATGAATTGAATTGAAAACGATTTCGAAATGAATTGAATTGAAAACGATTTCGAAATGAATTGAAAACGATTTCGAAATGAATTGAAAACGAATTCAAATTGAATTGAAAGCGAATTGAAATGAATTCAAATTGAATTGAAATTTGAATTGAATAGAAATGAATTTTAAAACGAATTTATAAAGAAGAATTCAATTTTAATTTGAATTAAAACGGAAGTTGAAATTGCTTTTGAAACGAATTCAAAACTATTTATATAATTCGTTTTAAATAGAAATCGACGAAATATATATTATATATATTATATATATAATATAATGGCCTGAATAGAACGCGCCGCGCCGCGGCAGTTCGCGAATTTCGACCATTTATTTCAAACAGACATTACGGGAGATCCGACCGTCGGATTCTCCTAAAACCGGAACCGTTGGGTTCGTATCGAAAAGAGCTTTCTAACGAATATTAGAAATTAGAAATCTAACGGTTGGATTTGGAATTATGTCCAAATCAAATTTGAAAAAGGTCGCTATAAGTGCAGTTCGATGGCCATTGATGGAAATCGACTGTACGGGCCTTGATAAAATTATTAAAAATAGTAATAATTTGTGTAAATTCATAAGTAATGATTTAGAAAGAATTGGGATGAAAAACTCCATATTTGAAAAGATAAAAATAGATTTTTATCGAAATGAACTAGTTTTGAACTAGAATTATAATTCTATTTATTTTTAAATAAATAAATTGAATTTGAAAAGGGTTTTGAAAATAACCAAAATTTCCAATGATTGCATTGGAGTGGATTTGAATCGAAATTGTCTTCGGAATATTTCGATGTTGGAATTCGTGATTATACAGATGTTGTTATGGAAATTTGAAAGATATATATTTATATCGTTATTTCCAATACGACATTTGTTAGTCGTAGAATTTGACATTGAATATAAGCCGATATATTTTCTATTCAGAGCCTTGTATCGAATATCAAATGTGATTTGGGTTTGTCGTGAATGGTGTCTTCACTAACACTGTTCTTGAACCCAGTTGAGAAATGATTAAATCTTTTTATTTTAGATTTAATGAAGTGTACCAATTAAATGATATTTAATTGGAATTGAATTGATATTGATTTTTGGGTTTATCGTGAACAGTGTTTTAAACAACACTCGTTCTTTAACCCGATAATTAATGAATGTGATTTGGGTTTGTCGTGAATGGTGTCTTCACTAACACTGTTCTTGAACCCAGTTGAGAAAAGATTAAATCTTTTTATTTAGATTTAATGAAGAGTACCAATTAAATATTATTTAATTGGTATTGAATCGATATTGATTTTTGGGTTTATCGTGAACAGTGTTTTAAATAACACTCGTTCTTTAACCCGATAATTAATGAATGTGATTTTGGGTTTATCGTGAACCGTGTTTTAAATGACACTGATTCTTTAACCCAGTCGAAGATTAAAACTAAGTGGAGTTTTAATGAATCTTTAATTAGATTGAGATGATCGAGAATGGAGTATCACCAGTTTTGCTCCAGGCAATAGTTAAATCTTTAATTAGATTTGAACGTGAAATGGTAATTGAATTTACCGATAACACTGTGGTGTTAGATATGAAGTATTACCAGTTTTACTTCATGGGATGAATAGGTTGTGATCGGGAAATTAAAACAAATGATTACTTCGGTAAGGTTCGCTAATCCCGACTAGTTTTGAACTGATATTCAAAAATAGATTAAAGAATAAATTCAAGAAATTTATCTTGGATAAAATTAATGGGGACCCTTCCCTATGAATATGGAATTTAGAAACTAACTGTCGGTTAGCCAAGCAGAATGGTTTTCTGGATATTGATCTGATGTTGGTTTCGGCCTTCGGGGTTAATATTTGGGGAATTATTCTCTTGATTAATTTACGGTTAGTGACTGATGAATTGGAATGAGGCGTATGTTGTGTTTGTGTAACACTTATTTAAAATATACGCGAGTTATTCGGGAAGATCGGGTTTATCCCATTCTGAATAACTGATACGACGATAAGTCGAAGACGAAGACGATGGTCGAAGACCGGAGGTCTTCACGTCGTTTGGATAATTACTGATAATCTTGATTGGGCTGTACACCCAAGAAGATGGAAACAGTTGGTGATCGTCCAGACGTACTTGGAGATCGATGGATATGCGAGGTACTAGGTGCCTCTGGTTTCGTTCAGACCCAGAACGGACGTGTAAATGGACTGTGTGTCTGACATTGGATTTTAGTCTGTGTGATTGATTTCTATTAAATATATATCTGTTTGGCGGCGAAGAATTTATTCTCTTGCTTAACGCCCTTCTCTGAGACGTACGAGCTCAGGGGTTATATATTGATGGATATCAAACGCATGGAGTGAATTGCCTGTGTGGCATGCCTAAGTGGCAATTGATCGAGGCTTCTGTTGAAAAGCAAAGTCTTGTGGTGATGATCAAAGCACGGCCTTTGTGGTGTAGCTTTGTGTAACGTTTACTTCGCGAGTTTCACACCCGGTATGAACCAAAAACGGGAGACGGACCTCGGGGAGGGCCTACGTTTCCTCCTAGCTAAAAGTGGCGTCAGTGGTTTTACACGCCCTGACGAGTTTGACTTATGTGGTTGTTGCTGTTGCGAGGCGCCTCGGTTAGATCGGACGATCCGGGTCCGATGGAGTCATTCGTTGGCTCGCTTACGCCCCAAAGGGCGGCGAAACGTAATGCTCAGGCATTTTAATCCACTCCGTGTGGACCGGCCCTGACGATCCAAGGCTTGCCTGCGCGCTTGCCTGAGACTCGGGCTAGGCAGTCTCGAATCGGTTGAGGACTATCTTTTGCCTCGGTTCATAGATGGAAATCCAATTTCCAAATACGTGACATTTGCGGTTTTATTTGTAAACCTATATATGGCGACATGATATATGGTACCCATGCCGCCTATGATTGATACTTATGATTTGAAGTTGTTTTATACACTATGCACTTATAATAGTATCAAATGATTTGTTTTAAACGTATCAAGCATTCTTTGGCTGTTATAAGGGAAAACCCTATCCCCCGGCTTGCGTTTGCATTGTGTGATAGGACCTGGGTCTTATAACAGCTTCATTTTCTTTATTTAGCATTGCTCTGTTTGTTTTATGCACTGGTATTCTTGGGAGGAAACCCGTTCCGTGTTATACGGCGTGGTCCCTTGATTTACCGAACATTAAAAATAAAGATTTATAACTGTTTTAGTTCTCACACCAGTCACATGACTGACCTGGAGTTTATTGTTTTAACCTAAACTCTGGGTGCCCTTATTTTGACACGGGCAGCTAGTAGTTTTGGTTTTGCAGATTTATATTCATAGGATCCTGGTTTACAGCTGGAATGATATCCGGAAAGCTTTGTATCCGTATATCTCTTCTAGTTGTGTATTGTATTATTTTCCGCTGCTATGTATTTAAATCTCTGATATTTCTGTGTAATATTCATTTATACTCCGTATATTCATGTAATCTGATGCATTGTTGTAATATGAAATGAAATGTTCTCCCGTATGTGTTCTGTTGTGGTTTGTTCTCGAACTATCCGACGCTTTCCTTTACGGGGAAGTTACGGGTTTTCACAGTTGGTATCAGAGCTTTGGTTTACAAAGCAGAGAATAAGGCACATTAGAACCGCACGAAAGAATTCATCAGATGTTGGATTAGTAATATCCAATGGGAATGACTCGTTAGAGATGGGATCAGTAGTATCCTAGAACGAGTGTGAAGAGTATATTTTTAACGTGAAAACAAATTTTGTTTTGAAAATCTAAATCAATTATTCGTATTTGATTATCTATTTATATTGATGTGGACAATCCAGTATATATAGATTTTGCGTATACGTCTGATCCGCGTGTATTAGAAATTTTAATATACTGGATAGATATAGAATTACACTCTAATCGCCCGGAGATGATTTTGATGATGGAGCTCCATCATTAGAATTTATGTTCGAGTGACGAAGGTGAGATTTCTATATATTTCCTATTGACTGGTGTGAGAACCAAAATTAGATAGGGCCTATTGTTGTGATTTGGCATCAAAAATCTGATTTTTGACTATATATCAAAGTTATGCATTTGAAACTCTAATTAACTAATTGATTGATGTTTGTGTTGTTTGTTTATTTGTTTGCTAATTTTTAGCCATTTAGCCTAACTGAATCACATATTGAATTATATTGAAAATTGGTGGCATTTGCTTGCATGTGCATATACTTACATTGAACAGGTCATAGCAAGGAGGATAGAGCAGAGAATAAAATTTGTTTGCCCGACAAATAGGTACATGTTTACTACATAATTTACTGTTTTGTTTGGGTGATGATGATTTTATGAGCCTATTGGCTTTTTCTTTTTCTTTTTGAGATCTGAAGGACCGGGGAAGCTATTTGAAATTCCCTGATGCTCCCGGTGCAGGGGATGTTATGGCGAAATTTTTCAAAAATTTAGGGTGTTAGCCAAATTTTTGAAGTTTTGAAAATTCTCAGAAACTAAAGAGTTGGAGAATGGAAGCCAGATCGAGCGTAGAGCTGAATAATCAAACCACTTTCGACTTTGTTCCTTTTCGGGGACGAAAAGTTTTAAGTGGGGGAGATTGTAACAACCCGGAAAATCTGGGCCAGTTTAAAATTTTTATTTTGGCGATTTTAGCGAATTTTGAATATTTAAAATAGATTATTTTAAATAATATCGACGAGAAATTTATTTTGAATATAATTCGAACGTATATATTATACGCGTCGTCGTTAGAATATAAATAATTATATATAATTATAAATAGAATTGAAAATGGCGCGGTAGTTCGATAATTCGATTTCAAACTTCAATTGAACATACCGAGTGCAAAACAATCCAGATTTTAGTGAAACCAGAAATCATAGGATCTAATTGGTAATATATTTCCAACGAATCCGAAAAATCAAAAGTTCGTAGCGGGAATCAAAAGATATGTCTAGTTGAAAATTCTGAATATTCGCTATGGAATTCAGGCCCTTAAAAATGGACATTTTGCAAACGACCTCGGATTTCGATGAAACCAGTTTTGTTGGGTCCGGGATGTAAAGTTATTGCTAGGTTTCAAATTTCATAATTTTTCGAATCAATATGTGAGCGTGGCAAAGGAAAACGCGTTTGACCAGTTTTAGTTGATTTTAATCGACTGGAAATTGGCCATTTTTCCAACGGTCTCAGAATTCGACGAAACTAGTTTTGTTAGGACCGTATTGTCAATACGAAGCTAGAAAATATTTTTCGAGAATTTTTAGAGTTAGTATGTGGCCCCAACAAATTAAAACGTCCATTTGAATTTAATACTTATTTTATATTTTATAATTGATGATAACCAATCGAAACAGCCGAACTGGCCTACGATACATATCCCATTGGGTTCAGAATGGGGGTATTACCCTAGGGACGACAGTCGTTGGACTAGATTTGGAGATCAGATGAAATATCAACTTTTTGAAGATTAAAAGGAAAATAAATATAATAATAATAATATATGTTTTCCTTAAATCCCCTTTTTCCCCTTTATACCTAAATCAGAAATCGATCAAGTAATAAAAAAAAAAGATTAAATGGCAGTCGTGCGCCACCGAGCTCCAGGCCATCGTCTGCCTCCGCCTGACGCCCCCTCTCCTTCGTCAAACGCCGCGACCTCCTTCCTCCCTCTCCGCGATCAAACCCTCCCTCCCAATAACGAGAAGCGCGCTCGAACTCCGAAAACCCGCGCCACCCCGAGCCTGCGCCACCTCGAGGGCACCGCCGATCCACCTCCGGCGAGACGCCACCAGCACAGTCCCCCCCCTGTAAGTCGTTTTTTTTTAATTTATTTGTTTTATTTTTATTTTATAAAAATAGAAAATTAAAACTGATTTTTTTTATAGAAAAATTAAAACTGATTTTTTTTAGAAAATTAAAACTGATTTTTTTTAGGAATTTAAAACTGATTTTAAAGAGTAATTTAAAACTGATTTTAAAAAGAATTTAAAATAGAAAAGGTTTGAATTTTAAATGGAAAAAGATTAGAACTTTAAAAGGTGAAAAGATAGGATTTTTATTTGGTAAAAGGTATGATCTTTATATTTTTAAAGTGATAAAAATATAGTTTTTATATTTTTAAAGAATATAAAATATAGTCTTTACTATATAGAAATATTAAAAATATGATTTTTATATTTTTAAAGTATTAAAAATATAATCTTTATTAAGTAGAAGATGAAAAATATGATTTTTGGTTGGGTAAAGAGTTAAAAATATAATTTTTACATGATAGGAATATTAAAAATATCATCTTTATATGTGTAGAAGAATAAAGATGAGATTTTATAAAGATGAAATCTTTGAATTTGAAAAGGCGAAGCCTATGTTTTTATAAAGGCGAAATTTTTATATGGAAAATAGCGTGATAAAAATATAATTTTTATCTATCTAACATAGTAATAAAAAGTCGATTTTTATATATTGAACTTCGAAATAAAAATATGATTTTTATATATTGAACTTCGAAATAAAAATGGGATTTTTATATATTGAACTTCGAAATAAAAATATGATTTTTATTTATGGAATAGCGAAGTAAAAATTCGATTTTTACATAGGTAGTGAAAGCGGACAACGAAGGTAACAAAAAGGCGAGAAGGAAGAAGGTTTCTATCAAAGAAGAGTCAAGTTGATTGGATAGCTATATGTGAGAATTTCTCACCTTTCAATTTCTTTTTCTAGTTATATATATATACTAGGATGCAGACGGTGCTTAGTAGCACCCGACACAACCGTCCACAGACCATGGACTTGTTTGTTTGGTTACGTAGATTAGTTGGATTATTTGATTTAAATTGAATTGTGTGGTGAAATGAATTGATTTGATGATGTGTGAATGGCGTGGGCCTTCACTAGACCGGGGATAAGGCTAGGCCTCGTCCCGTTTCTAGTATCGTGCCGTTATGCTGCCGAAATTTTCTAAAATAAGTTAGAAAAATAAAAAGATCATTTTATTGAATAAATGAATTGAATAGAAATTCATAGGTTGAAATAAAATGTTTTATCGTTAAAAATATAATTTTTAACGTGAATGTGAATAAATGAATAGTTATAAACAAATCGGCCGATTTGTTTGTATATACACTGATTTGACTGATATTGATTGGGTCGATAAATTTCACACATTGCCCAACTACACAAATAAAATCTGTGTTTGATTGTTTGAAACCCCACACGGGTGTTGGGATGAAATTTGAAGTTCACTCATCCTGATTGATTAAATATGTCGATCGATTGATTGACAGGCTGTTATAAGCGTTAGATATCTATATTTGATGCTTATACAGTGTAGTGCACTTTGGTTGATGGTTGATTATTTTTCAATGCTATTATATGTGGGTAATGCATGAAAATCCATATAATTAACTTTATATGGTAATTGATTGGGCCTCATTCCAATTTGAAAAATAAAGAATAATATAAAATAAAAGTTCATGTGTTGACAGTACTCATTCATTGAGATTGGTCATGTGTTGAACAAAATATTTTGATAATAACAACTATTTTGAATAAAGAAACATTTGAAATAGAATATTTGAAAATAGAAAGATATGAAGCCGTGTTGGTTAGATTGACGCCATTTTGACGTGAACGATATTTATATCGATTTTAAACGATTTCGAAATGAATTGAATTGAAAACGATTTCGAAATGAATTGAATTGAAAACGATTTCGAAATGAATTGAATTGAAAACGATTTCGAAATGAATTGAATTGAAAACGATTTCGAAATGAATTGAATTGAAAACGATTTCGAAATGAATTGAATTGAAAACGATTTCGAAATGAATTGAATTGAAAACGATTTCGAAATGAATTGAATTGAAAACGATTTCGAAATGAATTGAATTGAAAACGATTTCGAAATGAATTGAATTAAAAACGATTTCGAAATGAATTGAAAACGATTTCGAAATGAATTGAATTGAAAACGATTTCGAAATGAATTGAATTGAAAATGATTTCGAAATGAATTGAATTGAAAACGATTTCGAAATGAATTGAATTGAAAACGATTTCGAAATGAATTGAATTGAAAACGATTTCGAAATGAATTGAAAACGATTTCGAAATGAATTGAAAACGAATTCAAATTGAATTGAAAGCGAATTGAAATGAATTCAAATTGAATTGAAATTTGAATTGAATAGAAATGAATTTTAAAACGAATTTATAAAGAAGAATTCAATTTTAATTTGAATTGAAACGGAAGTTGAAATTGCTTTTGAAACGAATTCAAAACTATTTATATAATTCGTTTTAAATAGAAATTGACGAAATATATATTATATATATTATATATATATAATATAATGGCCTGAATAGAACGCGCCGCACCGCGGCAGTTCGCGAATTTCGACCATTTATTTCAAACAGACATTACGGGAGATCCGACCGTCGGATTCTCCTAAAACCGGAACCGTTGGGTTCGTATCGAAAAGAGCTTTCTAACGAATATTAGAAATTAGAAATCTAACGGTTGGATTTGGAATTATGTCCAAATCAAATTTGAAAAAGGTCGCTATAAGTGCAGTTCGATGGCCATTGATGGAAATCGACTGTACGGGCCTTGATAAAATTATTAAAAATAGTAATAATTTGTGTAAAATCATAAGTAATGATTTAGAAAGAATTGGGATGAAAAACTCCATATTTGAAAAGATAAAAATAGATTTTTATCGAAATGAACTAGTTTTGAACTAGAATTATAATTCTATTTATTTTTAAATAAATAAATTGAATTTGAAAAGGGTTTTGAAAATAACCAAAATTTCCAATGATTGCATTGGAGTGGATTTGAATCGAAATTGTCTTCGGAATATTTCGATGTTGGAATTCGTGATTATACAGATGTTGTTATGGAAATTTGAAAGATATATATTTATATCGTTATTTCCAATACGACATTTGTTAGTCGTAGAATTTGATATTGAATATAAGCCGATATATTTTCTATTCAGAGCCTTGTATCGAATATCAAATGTGATTTGGGTTTGTCGTGAATGGTGTCTTCACTAACACTGTTCTTGAACCCAGTTGAGAAATGATTAAATCTTTTTATTTTAGATTTAATGAAGTGTACCAATTAAATGATATTTAATTGGAATTGAATTGATATTGATTTTTGGGTTTATCGTGAACAGTGTTTTAAACAACACTCGTTCTTTAACCCGATAATTAATGAATGTGATTTGGGTTTGTCGTGAATGGTGTCTTCACTAACACTGTTCTTGAACCCAGTTGAGAAAAGATTAAATCTTTTTATTTAGATTTAATGAAGAGTACCAATTAAATATTATTTAATTGGTATTGAATCGATATTGATTTTTGGGTTTATCGTGAACAGTGTTTTAAATAACACTCGTTCTTTAACCCGATAATTAATGAATGTGATTTTGGGTTTATCGTGAACCGTGTTTTAAATGACACTGATTCTTTAACCCAGTCGAAGATTAAAACTAAGTGGAGTTTTAATGAATCTTTAATTAGATTGAGATGATCGAGAATGGAGTATCACCAGTTTTGCTCCAGGCGATAGTTAAATCTTTAATTAGATTTGAACGTGAAATGGTAATTGAATTTACCGATAACACTGTGGTGTTAGATATGAAGTATTACCAGTTTTACTTCATGGGATGAATAGGTTGGGATTGGGAAATTAAAACAAATGATTACTTCGGTAAGGTTCGCTAATCCCGACTAGTGTTGAACTGATATTCAAAAATAGATTAAAGAATAAATTCAAGAAATTTATCTTGGATAAAATTAATGGGAACCCTTCCCTATGAATGTGGAATTTAGAAACTAACTGTCGGTTAGCCAAGCAGAATGGTTTTCTGGATATTGATCTGATGTTGGTTTCGGCCTTCGGGGTTAATATTTGGGGAATTATTCTCTTGATAAATTTATGGTTAGTGACTGATGAATTGGAATGAGGCGTATGTTGTGTTTGTGTAACACTTATTTAAAATATACGCGAGTTATTCGGGAAGACCGGGTTTATCCCATTCTGAATAACTGATACGACGATAAGTCGAAGACGAAGACGATGGTCGAAGATCGGAGGTCTTCACGTCGTTTGGATAATTACTGATAATCTTGATTGGGCTGTACACCCAAGAAGATGGAAACAGTTGGTGATCGTCCAGACGTACTTGGAGATCGATGGATATGCGAGGTACTAGGTGCCTCCGGTTTCGTTCAGACCCAGAACGGACGTGTAAATGGACTGTGTGTCTGACATTGGATTTTAGTCTGTGTGATTGATTTCTATTAAATATATATCTGTTTGGCGGCGGAGAATTTATTCTCTTGCTTAACGCCCTTCTCTGAGATGTACGAGCTCAGGGGTTATATATTGATGGATATCAAACGCATGGAGTGAATTGCCTGTGTGGCATGCCTAAGTGGCAATTGATCGAGGCTTCTGTTGAAAAGCAAAGTCTTGTGGTGATGATCAAAGCACGGCCTTTGTGGCGTAGCTTTGTGTAACGTTTACTTCGCGAGTTTCACACCCGGTATGAACCAAAAACGGGAGACGGACCTCAGGGAGGTCCTACGTTTCCTCCTAGCTAAAAGTGGCGTCAGTGGTTTTACACGCCCTGACGAGTTTGACTTATGTGGTTGTTGCTGTTGCGAGGCGCCTCGGTTAGATCGGACGATCCGGGTCCGATGGAGTCATTCGTTGGCTCGCTTACGCCCCAAAGGGCAGCGAAACGTAGTGCTCAGGCATTTTAATCCACTCCGTGTGGACCGGCCCTGACGATCCAAGGCTTGCCTGCGCGCTTGCCTGAGACTCGGGCTAGGCAGTCTCGAATCGGTTGAGGACTATCTTTTGCCTCGGTTCATAGATGGAAATCCAATTTCCAAATACGTGACATTTGCGGTTTTATTTGTAAACCTATATATGGCGACATGATATATGGTACCCATGCCGCCTATGATTGATACTTATGATTTGAAGTTGTTTTATACACTATGCACTTATAATAGTATCAAATGATTTGTTTTAAACGTATCAAGCATTCTTTGGCTGTTATAAGGGAAAACCCTATCCCCCGGCTTGCGTTTGCATTGTGTGATAGGACCTGGGTCTTATAACAACTTCATTTTTCTTTATTTAGCATTGCGCTGTTTGTTTTATGCACTGGTATTCTTGGGAGGAAACCCGTTCCGTGTTATACGGCGTGGTCCCTTGATTTACCGAACATTAAAAATAAAGATTTATAACTGTTTTAGTTCTCACACCAGTCACATGACTGACCTGGAGTTTATTGTTTTAACCTAAACTCTGGGTGCCCTTATTTTGACACGGGCAGCTAGTAGTTTTGGTTTTGCAGATTTATATTCACAGGATCCTGGTTTACAGCTGGAAGGATATCCGGAAAGCTTTGTATCCGTATATCTCTTCTAGTTGTGTATTGTATTATTTTCCGTTGCTATGTATTTAAATGTAATTTAAATCTCTGATATTTCTGTGTAATATTCATTTATACTCCGTATATTCATGTAATCTGATGCATTGTTGTAATATGAAATTAAATGTTCTCCCGTATGTGTTCTGTTGTGGTTTGTTCTCGAACTATCCGACGCTTTCCTTTACGGGGAAGTTATGGGTTTTCACACGAATACCTAGTGATTTGGGTATACGTCTGATCAACGTATATGTTAAATCCTAAAAGTATTTGATAGATATAGAGTCACACTCTAGTCGCTTGGAAATGATTAAGTGATAACTGAGCAGCATCATAGATATCTATTTTCGGGTTTTGAAAGTGGGATAGATATATATCGCCAATCGAGACGTTGAGTGAATACTTAAAATTATATTGAAATGGTAAAAAATATTTTAACATTGATTTAGATATATAATTTTCAAAGTATATATAGATATGAAGATAAATTTGAACTATTGTTTTAAATATTAATTATTTAAATGCTATTTTCCTGTCTTGGTCCTTTTTGGGGACGAAAAGTTTTAAGTGGGGGAGAATGTAACAACCCAGAATTTTTAGTGTACTTTTATTTTATTTTATTTTATTCGTTTAAAGCTCAGTTTGTTTTACTTTTATAACTATTTTTGATTCTGAATTAAAATTAAAACATGAAATTGATTTATAATGAAACGTTTCTCTTTGATATTTTGTTATTTTCATCTAGAAGTAATTTAAATAATTTTATATCGAAAACAACAAATTTTAGTCACTTCGTTTGAATCAGTTCTTGACGATTATTTGCGGTAGCAAAAACAGATATACCTCAAATAAAAATGAAAATGTAATATAAAAATAAAAATCCAAAAAAAAAATATTTGAGATGCGTCTAGCTAGATATAACGTAGAAATTAATTTCGACGGAAAATTTGAATGTTTGTCGATCGAGCAATTTTCAGTGCGAAGCTGTATCAGTTCAAATTTTAACGATTTTGTAATCTCTTCGAAACCAGTTCGAACATGAAAAATATTCTATTCATTGTCACGAATCCAATGGTAAAATTCTTTTCGCAAAATTCGGATATTTTCACTTCCGTTTAATTGTTTTCTTGTGTCATTTTTCTTTTAAAAGCGATCCGTAATGCCTTTTTGAACGGAGCGTCCTGACACTGCAAACTATATACCGTTGCGACCGTCTCATCGAGCTGATTAACGATATATATTCATTTGTCAGTTTCGGTGCTTGGCCGGAATTGCAAAAAGGCTTGCGTAGATCATTTTTGAAATAAAGCCATTTGATTCCGAAGTGTCCATATTTGGATCCTGCATATTTTTCTAGTTAATTTGGGTCTGCAAAACCTGTCCTTTTGTTTTAATAAACCAGCTATTTAAATTTTTGTTTTTCAATGTGTAGAAAGTGGGCACATTTTTATAAAGCATGAGTGCTTTACGTGAAGCTTAGTATGGCATGTATATTTCTAACTTAAGTCTTCATGCATTCACATGATTTGCCATTTTGCGTTCCTTTAAATTTTCAAAAAAGCCATGTTAACGTTAGTCCAAAACAATGCATGCGTTCATTCATCCTTCTTCTTTTTACATGCATTCAATGTTTACATTTTTACTATGCATACCTTTAGTGTTATTTGCTTGCGTATTTCCAAAAGCTGCATGGAACGTTACACTTTCCAAAGCTTAACTTCACTTCATTCCAAAAGCTTCAACCTTGCATATATGCGGACGTTCCATTTATTTTACCAACACTTGGTAAGAAAAGAAAAAAAACCGTTCACTTTGTATTTGCCTAATGTATTTAATTTCCATTTCTTATTTCGAAACCGTCGTTCCAACTTTTCATGCCCAAATTATTGTTCCTTTTATATTCCCAACGGTCTCATTCTAATTTTATATATTCCCCTCCTTTTCACTTCCAATGCATTGTTCTGCTTACTGTATCCATCCTCTTTCCAAAGTTTTCGTATACCTTATATATATGAAAAAAAAAGTGGAAAGAAAAATCTCTATTTCATCCCTTAAATATAATGAAGCAGCAGCGCCTTTACTTATTTTGATCTACCCACTTTCTCCCCATCATTAAACTTCCTCCATTTCTCCTGTTGCACCAATTTTATCCCCACATCTTCACATTTCTTCCCACCTGAAACCACTGCATGTCAGCATGAGCTCCCCACTGCTGAGCCTTACCGCATCTGCGAGTTCGCCCAATCTCCTCCTTTTAAGCCACCTCTCGTGTGAGTGCTTTTTGATTTTGGTGTGTGGAATGAGTTGTGTCTTTGTTTGTGCCTGTGCGTGTAGAGTTTTGTGCGTGCTGTGTGAGTGATGTGTATGCGAGTGCGTTCATTCCTGTGTGTGTGCGTGTGTTAGCGTACGTAAGGGCATGCTTTGGTGTTCGTGCAGGTGTTTATATTTGAATAAATATATATTTTATAATGGTTTGATTTGTGTTATAGAATTTATAATATCATCCAATTTGGGGATGTGAGTGATTTTAAAATATATGTATACTTAAATGTTTATATAAAATGGTTTTGATATGTATTGTTCGGTGTGTGTGATTTTAAATATATTGTTTCTACTGTGCGCTTACAAATGTAGAAATATTTATATATAAATTATAAAGGAATCATTGTGTTTAATTTTGTTGAATCCAATTTGTGTTGTGTTATTTTGGGTGAGTGTTTGTATGGCGTTGAGTTCAAAAACCATTCCAACACCCGATAACCGTACCAATTTGTCTAGAAATTTCCTAACCCTTCTTATTAAATAAAAATATATTTGAGTGATCATCGAATTGGAATCGTTCTGCATCGTGCCTGGAAGTCATAGTCTCTTTCGGTGTCAATTAGATTTTCGTCTTCAAATTCTTTGCCACGGAAGGTGAGTTTATCTCACACCTGACTTACATTTTTCATGGATGTTAGATCAATAACAAACTGTTATATGAAATGTATAGGATTATTTATAGAAATTATTTTATTTGATATGTATGCACATTTCATATGTGATACGATATATTTATATGACACGTAGTTGCACTGATGATATATATGTTATGATTGATGCTATGTGGTTGTTGTTTGTGATTGTTGGTACCCCTAGTTTTGGAAAATCACTAAGGGTTGAAATGATACATACCCGAACGGACATTAGAGTAAGGAAAAATCGTTATGGGTTGAAATGATAGACCTGAATGATTTTTACTGAATATGGGATTGCGGATTGAAATGATAAATATCCGTATCACTTTACTATAGGGCAGGAAAGTATATACGGACACTGTTGGTCATGTTTCGACGAAATATAAGTTTTGTTACAAAATATACCAACGGTGTAAGTATGGAAATCTCGCCTAAACTATTTGGCTATTTACATAGATGATTGACACTATTGCATCTGGTGTATTAGTTGGACGGATTCTTAAAGGATGTTGATCCTAAACATCTTTTAAGTTGTTGATTGCATTTTATCGAACATTTCATTTGAGTTGATTTACTTCCATGAGAATGTTAGTCCTGATCCAAATTATTTTGTTTTGCATTATGGTTTGGGTCAGATCGATTATCACAGTTTTCGAGATCAACTCTTGGAGTTTGAAGTTATATTGGGTTTCACGCACCTGTGTCCACAAATTTTGTTGTTCCTGTTCAGTTGTTTCTTATCGTTCATGTTCATATAGTTATCTTTTATTTATGTTTTAGAATCCATTGTATTAGACTTCCGCTGTATTATTTATGTAAACTCTGATGTAAAATTTTATTTAGTAGCTTCATGAACTACTATTGTACTATTTATCTTTCCGCTGTGTGATATCATATTGCTCTGTATCTGCGTTTGTGATATGTGATTCTGTGGTTTATTCTATTTACCTCAGAAGCTAATAACAATCTATCGTTTTGGACGGTTCGAGTGGACACATTTTGTCGATTCGGCACGGTTAAAATGGAAGGTCGTTATATGTAAAAATAAAATATTCCAATAGTAATAGAATTTCAAAAGGGTTTTGAAATGAGAACTTGTTTTAGTATATCAAATAGGGTAAGGAAATTGTAAACGATGTTTATAAATAAGGGGAGATAACTGTCATTAGATAATTGAAGTTTTAAATTCAAGTTTGAATTTAAAATAGAGAGTTGAAATCATTTTGAATGGAAATAGCGATTTTTATTCTGGAATTCAGAATATAAAAGGAATTGGATTTCAAAGGGAATTTGAATTGAAAAACTTGTTTTAATATATAAACAAGAAAGATGGATTTGCAAATGATGTTATAAATCTAGTAAAATAATTTATTTATAAAAGGAATTGAAATTAAATATAGAAGATCGAAGTATAAATAAATATATTACCGAGTAAGGAAAAATCGACAATTATAGATAATTGAAAATATTATGTTGAATTGGGAAACTGATTTGATATATATTAAAAATATGTCATAATGGAGTTGAATTTATTATAAACGAAGTGTAAACGTTTATATATATATATATATATATATATATATAAATAATTAAAACGAACTCGCCGCAGCGCGGTGGTTTGTAAAATTAGCATTTCGAGCTTCAATTGAGTATATATAACTCAATTTTAGTCGGAATCCTTTGAAACAAGAATCGTCAGGATCGATTGAATGATAATTTTCTAATGAAAGAGAAAAATCTGGATTTCGTCTTATAGATTTTGAGTTATGTCAAAATCAAATTTTCGGAAAAAAGCGCCATAACCATTTTAAAAACCATAACAGTTTATTTAAATTTTAAAAGGATTTTAAGCAAATAAAATCCGAATCTTCATTAGAAAAATCCAGATTTGAATTACAAAACATATCTGTACTCAAGTGGAGTAATGAAATGATTTTTGAAACAAAAATCTGATGTTGTTATTATTGAATAAAATTAACTAGTTTGAAGAATAATTAGTTAATGGAGTTTGAATTGAAATTGGGCTTTGGATAAGTAAATTGGGTTTGTAGGTTTATATTCGAAATCGAATATGAAACTTGAATTAAAAATGGAATTCGATTGGTTTATAACCAAATTAAAAATAGTATATGAACGTGATATGTTCAAATAAAAAAGTGGAATAAGCAAAAGAGCTAATTAGAGAATAAATTAGCGAATTGAATTAAAATAATTGGATTGAGTTAGAATAAATTGGGAATGGACGTATATAGGTTAAGCAGGTTTGGAATGAAGCATATGAAGATTATATAATTTGTGTGCCAGACAAAAAGTTACACGTTTAAATTCCATATGAGATTTTATGCGCCGAATCGACAAGCCGCTTGGCTTTTTGATATTCTTTTTGAATGGAAAGGGCCTAGAGAGGCGAGTTGAGGTTTGAACTATCGACCGGCACAAAGGAGGTTATGGCGAAAATTTTCGAAAATTTAAGGAGTTAAAATAGTTTTAAGAAAATTGGATAACTAGAAAATCAATATATCAACATATTATGGAAACGAATTAAAATAGAATTTTATAAACAAAAAGGAAATCGATAATTTGGTAATAGAAAGAGAAACATATATACGTTTAAGGATGAATAATTGGTTTGTATGGTGTTGATTTTTCCGGAATAATGGTTTTGTCTGTTTTGAAGTTAAAGATGTTTTCAGCCAAGGTCTGAGAGGTAATTTTACCCCAACTCGATTGTTTTCATTACTAACTGATAAATAGCAAGATTTAATCTCGATGATCAATATTTGAATAAGATTTAGTTGAATACAGTATTTTGGGTTGTCGTAACAATGTTTTACACAACATTCGTTTTAACCCAAATGAGAGGAATTTTGGAAATATAAAAGTAAATATTTTCCGAGTATAGAATTAAATGAGTCGGGAAATAAATAAATAATTGGAATGTTCTCCAATTATAAATAGAAAATATTTTCTAAGTGTAGAAAATAAAAGAAGGTAAGATATGGAAATGTTTCCCATATAGCGTAAGAGGCCAAGAAGAATATTGAAAATATTGTGTTAACGAATATTGATAAGGAAATGGAGAAGTGTTTTAATTAATGAAATGTTAATCAAAAGGGGCCCAGCGATTGTTTGATGTTTTGAATGGATGTCTGTTTTTCTTCGATAGTTAAATAACCGACTATCGAAGTATTTGCCAATATTAATGACAATATGGAGAGACCGGTTGGATTATTATCCGAGAACCACTCCGTATTGGCAGTAGCATTGCGAATTAGATTATATAAAGAAAATCGAAGACGGAGTAAAGTGCAAGGGCTTTTCTATTAATAGAAATTGTGCCTTCGGTTTCGTTCAGTCCCAGAACGAAATGTATGGACGAATGTCTGATAGAGTATTTCTAATGATCGCATATGTTGGTATGTGCAAATATGTATGGTGGCGGAGAATTTATTCTCTTAGCATATATCCAATATATTTGCGCAAATCAATTAGTGATTAACAGATTTGGCAATGTGGCATTCAAAGTGATGTGCTATCAATGAATTGCATGAAATCGTAGCCTCAGGCCTCAACAACAGGGAAATGACAAAAATCGGGCAGGCAGCATGGCTATGTGGGTCGCTCCCATTAGGGTGTATTATCACCTATCCAGAGAAATTCATTTAATTCCTTATTCTATTCGATGCTGTCCCATTCGAGAAACGGTTGCTGATCCCAACCATTGGTGATATACATTCGATAGACTCAAGCGAAATGAGTGGTCGGTCATGTGTGGGCCGGGTTGCAAGATGTTCTTGTTGAACCCAGTGTATTCCCCTCTAGAGATACACTATCGGCAGGTGGTTCCATACCTTGTCATAGTTAGAACCCAATCTCCAGTAAGTGCCCGCAGTTTTGATTGTATACTATATATATGGAGCATGAGATGCAAGCATTCCGCTAGATTGCCATTTATTTGTATTTAGATACTATTATAATATCAGAAGATATATTTGATTCCAAAATGTTTTGGGTTATCGTGAGTAAAAACCATTCGTGTTTATGTGTGGATCGGTCTTACGATTATCTTTTCTTTCCAACTGTTTTTGAAAGTTAAATCGAGTACTTGTGATTCTCATAAGAGAAAAAAACCCGTTCCGTTTTCACGGCGTGGTCTTATGAGATATCCTTCATTAATCAAGTTGTTTTAAAATCGTTTACTCACACCAGTGCCATGACTGACCCAGAGTTTATTTTGTTTTGTTTTATCTAAACTCTTGGGTGCCCAAATTTGTACGGGCAATCTGGTAGTTCAGGATTTTACAGATCTATCTAAAGGAGCTTGGAGTAGGAGGCTTCAGTGTTAGATATATAGTATTTTTATTTTCGCTGTGTTGTAAGTGTTGTACTCTGATAAGTGTATGTTATACAGTTAAAGTTTTGTATTTCGAAAGTTATGATAATTAAATTTTGTTCCGTTGCGATGTGAGATTTTGTGTTGTTATTTTTGTTCTTCTTCTACCTTTCTCTTCTAAAAAAAATTGATTCATATTTCTGTGATATTTGGGTTGGACGTGTGATGTATGTAGTCAACTCAGATAGTACGGATTTGCGGTTCATTACAGTTGGCATCAGAGCTTAGGTTGAGCGAATACCTAGGCTTTGGTGGGATTGTCCTCATTAGAGATAAGGTCATTAGTACCCTAGAATGAGTTGAATGCATAAATATATATATATATATATACGAGAGCGCGTATTTGATTAAAACAAATGTTTTATATTGTGTTGACTTGTCTGTTGAGTGGTTTATGAATTCTGATCGAATCGTGGGACGCCACAAAGTCGATAGGAATTTCTAAACACTTGAATAGAAATTTTCGACATAATATCGTTTTAAAGTGGGTAAATGAAATAATTTATCCAAAATTATATTTTGATAGAAAAGGAATAATTTTCTGAATTTATTATATTATATGGATGTGTTGGTTGTTATAATAATCCAATGAGATTATAAAATTGAAATAGTTAGTTATAACCAAATATAATTTGTATATGAATGAAATATACAAATGAGATGAATCAAAATTGAGTTAAAACCAGAATTCAGAATTTAAAATCCTGGGAAGTTGAAAAATATTTTACAAAATATATTAAAATAATATAGCTTTGCTTTGGAAGGATTTTTGATTAAAAGTCATTTCAGATGGATTTTGAATGTGATAAAACACTGAACTCACTTCAGTGGCTAGAAAATAATTCTGATGATGACTGCAGCTTCATCAGTGTTCATTTTCGAGTTTCTAAGTGATGGATTGCAGGAAAAGTTTTGAAGGGAAATTTGTTTGAAAGAAAACAAATGGATTTGAAAATTCAAATGTTTTGAATTTGGGATGGAAATATATATATATATACATATATACATACATATATATATATATATGTATGTATGTATTTATTTATGTGATTTTAAATGGATTTGAAATAAAATCCCGGGAATTTGAATTATGAAAATTAAATTTAACTTAAGCAAGTTAATCAAAGTGAATAAATTGGATTAGAATCAATTGGAATGCATATGAATAAAAACAAAAAGTTTTTGTGGAAATTAAATTTTGTTGAAGTACGAAGTGTTGGATTCCAGTATAAGTGAGTTTTTGAAAAGTAATGGGTTGTAGCCTTTTTCCTAGCTTAGTAATTTCGGGGACGAAATTCTTTTAAGAGGGGAAGAATGTAACGACCCGGATATTTGAACAGTTTATTTTAAATACTTAATATGATTTTAGATATTTAATTGACAATATAAAGGAATTTTTATATATTGAGCTGTGATTTAAAAATCGAATATAATTTAATTTAGAATATATATCGAATTATCGTAATTCGAAATATAATTAAATTCGAAGATTTAAATAGTACCGAAACTTATTCAGATGACCAATACAAAATTCTGTTGATTTAGAATGATTTATTATTGAGGAATTTATATTATAGAATTTAATTTATATTAATTTAAAATTTATATCTTCTCCATATGATCAAATGGGGTATCGATACTTGTCCCGGTGTGTCCGGAATAGTGGTACAACCCTAAAAATGTCAATTGTTGGGTTCAATAAGGAGTTCAGAATCAAGGGATAAAAATCACCTTGGTTCAAAATAAAATATTATTTTAAAATGAATTGCTTACTTCCTAAGCTAACAGTACATTAGAAAAACCCTACCTCTGATAAACCTTACCCAGTAAAACACATACGTTCATTTCCTTAACCGGGAAGCATCCCTGTTCTATAAAATCACGACTACCCCTTCTTGTTTCTCTTCATTTCGATCTCCTGTTAATTAAATCAAACAAAGCTTCAGCAAAACGAGAATAGGAAGGATACCGAAATCCCGACTTCGAGTGCTTGATGGAAGGGGATTTCACGTCAGGCAAAGGGATGTCCATCGATTTATATTCATTCCAATAAGATCTTGGCGATTGGGGATCTCGAGCTTCAGACTGTCGTGAGATCCAATTTCGCAACGCGATTTGAAATCGCTAAGGATAGTGAAACTTGTAAAGCTCGTATACATTGAAAGCACTGCAGTTCAAACGATAGAAATGTCGATCTCGATCTCGATTTAGGCACTGGAAAAGGATCGCAACTCAGGGAGGGTTCCACGTGTGGTTCGAAAGGGAGTGTCATAGTCATTATTACGGAGGTGTGCGTGTCTTCTGGGAGTCGATGTTGGGTTCTGGAGTTGGAGCGTGTCAGTGGTGTGGCGTTGGTACTTGTGCGAACTGAGAAGTGGGATAGTGGAATGAGTTCGATTTTTGCTTGGTGATAAACTGGGTGCAACAGTGAAGGTGGATCTTTGTTTTTCTTTGGGAAAGGTGGATGCAGTTATGTTAGTTAAGGGAGGGGTGCGAGAGGTACAAAGTGGTGGAATAGCGACTATTTTAGGTTTGGGGGATCGGAGATTAACTGGAAGTCACGGTTGGATATTGAGCCACTGTGAAGCCGCGATGATGGTAAAAAGGAAAGTGACGGGATGTTCATCAAAGACGATGTAGAATGGAGCTCGTGGATTTTGCTGAAATTGGGAAGAAGTGAATTTTAAACATGAATTAAGGTAACTATGTTTAATTTAGTAATTAAAATTTATCACATTTAAATTGTGAGTAGCTTAAAAATATCGTATTTAATT
This sequence comes from Allium sativum, assembly GCA_030737875.1. Taxonomy (NCBI): domain Eukaryota; kingdom Viridiplantae; phylum Streptophyta; class Magnoliopsida; order Asparagales; family Amaryllidaceae; genus Allium; species Allium sativum. Next base: position 173,722,955 of record CM060913.1, on the reverse strand, counting down.
TGTACGAGGTCCGAATTAATAACACAAGGCGAATTGGACTCGTAACGGGAAATGGAGTTCACTGGGAACTTTTGGAATCGACTGGAACCAGAATGAACAGAATATAAAGAATAAAATAACGGTGAGTAATTCTCACTTAAGAATTTTATTTAAATTATTTTTATCGTTAAAAATAATTTGTTGGTTGCATGGCTGCATTTAAGTATTACTGTGGCTATTATACATATATATTAGTTTTATAGGATTGATGTTTTTGGCTATTATATATATATATATATATATATTGGTGATTGGATAGTTCCCGCAGTACCATTAGCGGATGCCCGCAGTATCATTAGCGAATGACCCTATACGCCCCACGTTGTGATAGTAAATGACCTTCTATACCGCGATATCCTGCCTCAAAGCTGGATGGGTGTTATTTATGTTGGCTAACGTCTGTGGATGTATGAAAAACAGGTTGGGGGATCCAACTGGGTTCCTCAATAATATTATTATTTGTTTGTTTTCACATATATTATCATATATGATGTGTTAGAAAATCTATGATTGATAATTGGTTGGCTTGGATGTTTAAAATATCACTGGGCCTAAATGGTAATTTATAAAAATATTGTGAAAAAGGGATTTTGAGATTTAAAAGGAAAATTTTATTTTTCTAAAATAGAATTTGAATTTCGATTGGGCTAAGAAATATTTACTTGTTTTGAAAAATATAAACAAGTGTCGAATTTATAAATGGTGTTTATAAATTAGATAATACAGGAAATTGAAGTAAATTTATAAATGGTGTTTATAAATAAACGGGAATGATTTTCATTGGATAATCAGGGAATCGAAGTGAATTTATAAACGATGTTTATAAATTGAATAATGTGGGGAATTGAAATGAATGTAAAAATGGTGTATATAAATAAAATGGATAATTGTCATTGGATAATCGGAAAAGTTAAATTCAAATGTGAATTTAAAAATAGGATTTGGAAATCGTTTTAAATAGAAAACGATGAAAGCTATTCTGATGTGCGGAATGTAAATGGAATTTAAAATAAATCCATATGGATTTATGATATGAATTTGACTATTGGATTTATTGAAAATAAATTATTTCCAGAAAGGTTATTTAATGTGTTAAATACAAACTACAATTAAATACGAAAATAGATTCTACAACTTTATTTATAAATTGTAAAAATAAAATATTCCAATAGGAATAGAATTTCAAAAGTGTTTTGAAATGAGAACTTGTTTTAGTATATTAAATAGGGAAAGGAAATTATAAACGATGTTTATAAGGGAGGTAATTTTCATTAGATAATTGAAGGTTTAAATTCAAGTTTGAATTTAAAATAGAGAGTTGAAATCATTTTGAAATAGAAATAGCGGTTTTTATTCTGGAATTTAGAATATAAAAGGAATTGGATTTCAAAGGGAATTTGAAATGAAAAACTTGTTTTAATATATAAAACAAGAAAGATGGATCTGCAAACAATGTTATAAATCTAGCAAAATAATTTATTTATAAAAGGAATTGAAATTAAATATAAAAGATCCAAGTATAAATAAATATATTACCGAGTAAGGAAAAATTGACAATTATATATAATCAAAAATATTATGTTGAATTGGGAAATTGATTTGATATATATTAAAAATATATCAGAATGGAGTTGAATTTATTATAAACGAAGTGTAAACATTTATATATATATATAAATATAATTAAAACGAACTCGCCGCAACGTGGCATTTCGTAAATTGGCGTTTCGAACTTCAATTGAGTATATAGGACTCAATTTTAGTAAGAATCCTTTGAAATAAGAATCATCAGGACCGACTGAATGATAGTTTTACAATGAAAGAGTAAAAATCTGGATCTCGTCTTATAGATTTTGAATTATGTCAAAATCAAATTTTCAGAAAAACAGCGCCTTAACCATTTTAAAAACCATAATGGTTTATTTAAATTTATAAAATGATTTTAAGCAAATAAAACCAGAATCTTCATTAGAAAAATCCAGATTTGAGTTACAAAACATATCTGTACTCAAGTGGAGTAATGAAATGATTTTTGAAACAAAAATCTGATGTTGTTATTATTGAATAGAATTAACTAGTTTGAAGAATAATTAGTTAATGGAGTTTGAATTGAAATTGGGATTTGGATAAGTAAGTTGGGTTTGTAGGTTTATATTCGAAATCGAATATGAAACTTGAATTAAAAATGGAATTCGAGTGGTTTATAGCCAAATTAAAAATAGTATATGAACGTGATATGTTCAAATAAAAAAGTGGAATAAGCAAAGGAGCTAAATAGAGAATAAATTAGCGAATTGAATTAAAATATTTGGATTGAGTTAGAACAAATTGGGAATGAACGTATATAGGTTAAGCAGGTTTGGAATGAAGTATATGAAGATTATAATTTGTGTGCCCGACAAAAAGGTACACGTTTAAATTCCATATGAGATTTTATGCGCCGAATCGGCAAGCCACTTGGCTTTTTGATTTTCTTTTTGAATGGAAAGGGCCTAGAGAGGCGAGTTGAGGTTTGAACTATCGACCGGTACATAGGAGGTTATGACGAAATTTTCCGAAAATTTAAGGAGTAAGAATATTTTTAAGAAAATTGGATTACTAGAAAATCAATATATCAATATATATTGAATTCGATAAGGAAACGAATTAAAATAGAATATTATAAACAAAAAGGAAATCGATAATCAGGTAATAGAAAGAGAAACATATATATGTTTAAAGATAATGGTTTTATCTGTTTTGAGGTTAAAGATGTTTTCAGTCAAGGTCTGAGAGGTTATTTTGCCCCAACTCGATTGTTTTCATTACTAACTGATAAATAGCAAGATACAATCTCGATGATCAATATTTGAATAAGATTTAGTTGAATATAGTGTTTTGGGTTGTCGTAACAATGTTTTACACAACATTCGTTTTAGCCCAAATAAGTAGAATTTTGGAAATATAAAAGTAAATATTTCCCGAGTATAGAATTAAATGAATCGGGAAAGAAATAAATAATTGGAATGTTTTCCAAATATAAATAGAAAATATTTTCTAAGTGTAGAAAATAAAAGAAGGCGAGATATGGAAATGTTTTCCAAATAACGTAAGAGGCCAAGATGAATATTGAAAATATTGTGTTAACGAATATTGATAAGGAAATGGAGAAGTGTTTTAATTGATGAAATATTAATCAAAAGGGGCCCAGTGATTGTTTGATGTTTTGAATGGATGTTTATTTTTCTTCGATAGTTAAATAACCGACTATCGAAGTATTTGCCATTTTCGTTGTCAATATGGAGAGACCGATTGGATTATTATCCGAGAACCACTCTGTATTGGCAGTAGCGTTGCAAATCAGATTATATAAAGAAAATTGAAGACGGAGTAAAGTGCAAGGGCATTTTCTATTAATAGAAATTGTGCCTTCGGTTTCCTTCAATTCCAAAACAAAGTGTATGGACGAATGTCTGACAGAGTATTTCTAATGATCGCATATGTTGGTCTATACAAAAATATATATGGTGGCGGAGAATTTATTCTCTTAGCATAATATACATATATTTGTGCAAATCAGTTAGTGATTAACAGATTTGGCAATATGGCATTCAAAGTGATTGTGCTATCAATGAATTGCAAAAAATCGTAGCCTCAGGCCTCAACAACCGGGAAATGACAAAAATCGGGCAGGCAACATGACTATGTGGGTCGCTCCTATTTGGGTGTATTATCACCTATCTAGAGAAATTCATTTAATTCCTTATTCTATTCGATGCTGTCCCATTCGGGAAACGGTTGTTGATCCCAACCGTTGGTGATATACATTCGATGCACTTAAGCGAAATGAGTGGTCGGTCATGTGTGGGCCGGGTTGCAAGATGTTCTTGTTGAACCCAGTGTATTCCCCTCTAGAGATACACTACCGGCAGGTGGTTCCATACCTTGTCATAGTTAGAACCCAATCTCCAATAAGTGCCCGCGGTTTTGATTATATACTATATATGTGGAGCGTGAGATGCAAGCGTTCCGCTAGATTGTTATTTATTTGTATTTAGACACTATTATAATATAAGAAGATATATTTGATTCCAAAATGTTTTGGGTTATCGTAACGTAAAAACCATCTGTGTTTATGTGTGGATCGGTCTTACGATTATCTTTTCTTTCCAACCATTTTTGAAAGTTAAACCGGGTACTTGTGATTCTCATAAGAGAAAAAACCCGTCCCATTTTCACGACGTGGTCTTCTGAGATATCCTTCGTTAATCAAGTTGTTTTAAAATCGTTTACCCACACCAGTCCCACGACTGACCCATAGTTTATTTTGTTTTGTTTTATCTAAACTCTTGGGTGCCCAAATTTGTATGGGCAGTCAAGTAGTTCAGGATTTTACAGATCTGTCTAAAGGAGCTTGGAGCAGGAGGCTTCAGTGATAGATATATAGTATTTTTATTTCCGCTGTGTTGTACTCTGATAAGTGTATGTTATACAGTTAAAATTTTGTATTTCAAAAGTTATGATATATTATATTTGTTCCGCTGCGATGTGAGATTCTATGTTGTTATTTCTGTTTTTCTTCTAAAAAAATGACTCGTATTTCTGTGATATTTGGGTTGCACGTGTGATGTATGTAGTCAACCCAGATATTACGGATTTGCGGTTCATTACATTTTAATAAATTTGAAAGAAATTGTATTGAGAAGTAATCTGTATGGAGTTAGAGACGCATCCATTTGCGTCAGAGGTCCTAGATACGTAACCGCTAAAGATATCATCTCACCGCCTTCCATGGAATTAGTTGACACAACACATCATATAGTTAACCTGACGGAACCAATTGATTTGCGTATTGGATTACAAATCAATAGAGATTGCGGATACAGTATGAACCCCACAAATAACTCTCAAAACGGAAGTTATCCTATAGATGCTGTATCCATGCCTGTTCGAAATACACATCATAGTATTCATTCTTATGCAAATGGAAATGAAAAACAAGAAATACTTTTTCTAGAAATATGGACGAATGGAAGTTTAACTCCTAAGGAAGCACTTTATGAAAGCTTCTCATTATTTGATTAATTTATTTATTCCACTTCTGCATGCGGAGGAAAGGAACATTCATTTCGAGGAAAATAAAAACAGGTTTATTCCACCTCCTTTTTTACCTTTTAAAATGGATTAACTAAGCTAAAGAAAAACAAAAAAGGAATTCCATTGAAATGTATTTTTATTGACCAATTAGAACTATCTCCTAGGGCCTATAATTGTCTCAAAAATTCCAATATACATACATTATTTGATCTTTTGAGTAACACTCATGAGGATCTTATGAGAATTGAATATTTTCATATAGAAGATGTAAAACGGATATTGGACAAATTTTATAAAAAATCATCATTTTTTGTCTTCGACACACAATTCGTATTTCCGCGAAATGGATCATAATAAAATTCATGTATCTAGGGAGGATTCACTTTAGATGCGACTATTCCCTAAATACCTACATCATGGTATTTCATAGATGAATCAATTTGAAAAAGACCTAAAGTTAGAGATTTTTCAATAGGTAATGTTGCTCCAATACCTAACCAAAGAGCTACGGCGGTACTGATCAAAAAGACCGTTGTAGCTACTGGACGACGAAATGGATTTTGTAATTTATTAACATTCTCGAAAAAGGGCACTGTAAATAATCCTGTTGGTACTGAAACCATTAAAAGAACACCCAATAGTTTATTGGGTACTGTGCGGAGTATTTGATATACAGGAAAAAGTACCATTCAGGCAATATTTCCAAAGGAATTGCAAATGGATTGGCCGGTTCACTAATCACCGATGGTTCTAGGACTGCTAAGCCGACATTACATGTAATAGTACCTAGAATTACTACCGGAGAAATATATAAAAGTTCATTGGGCCATGCAGGTTCTCCACAATAAATATGCCCCCATTTAGCTCTTAATACAGAATCGTTCAAGTCAGGTTTCTTTGTTATTGGGATAGGTGAATTCTTAAGGATCCATCCCCCGAAAGAACCGGACATGATAATTTTTCATCATCCGGCTCGAGCAAGATTCAAAGGAATTACAGAAATAGATTGATAGAAAATCCATATTTTATAGATATCCACACATATAAAATAGGATGACTATGTAAGTGATAAAGGATTTGCTAGGTCCCATTTCTGAAGTTGTGCCTATTCATATTCAGTGCAAATAATTGAGTTCTTATAGATAAATGCTCAATATCCAAGTAAGCTAAAAAATTTGATCATAATCAAGGCTTTTTGGACTATCTCTGTAACGACCCGCATTCTACGCATCGAAGGATCATAGAATATTTGTTTCTTTCTCATACGAAGTCGTATGGTCATGGAACTTTGGGGATCGACTACTGGGGTCATTCCCCATGTTCATGATTTTTGTCGATTTTTAAGTGACCGTTTTGCCCCTAATTGATCTTGTTTCAGCCATAACTTTTGACTGGAAAGGAGTTTTGACCTGAAACCACTTCCATTTGATCCGGATGATGGTTTACCTTCCGTAGAGTGGTCACATTAGCCAAACCGTTTGGGAGATATGGCTGAATTAAGGTCTAGAAAGTGAAAAACAGCTTAACTGGGCTTAATTGGGTAATTAACAGCTAACCCCGGTGGGGGATTTCGGGATTAGGGGTATATAGGGGCTGATTAGGGTTAGAAAACATTTCTTTAGACACGTTTTCAGCCGTCACTTTCATTCTTGGAACCCTAGTAATGGCCAAACATTTAAAACACCTCTAAACCACTTTCTAATTTAAGATTTGGCTAAATTACATCAAATTAAGGAGAGATAGCACCAAATCAAGGTCGGAACTGCTGTATAGCCTTAGGGGCAACGCCAAATAGAGGATAAGTTCATATTTGGTATTTTGTTTGGGGCTAAGGTGAGTGATTTGCATAGTTCCTCACTAATTATGGTTAATTAAGGGAAATTAGTCTTAATTAGCGAATTTAAACATGATTAAACTCTGGAAAAATATTTATAAATTTCAAAATATTGTTTTAGTCCACTGTTAGAAATTTGGGATAATTTGGTTGAGTTTTGCTAATCCTATCATTAGTTTTGCTCAAACATGATTAAGGGAAAATATGGGTTTTTGGCTATGTTTGATCCATTTTAACTTATCAAATTGTTATTTTAGTGTTTGTGGTCAATTCTATATGTTGCTATGACTATATGGTATGCTTTCTGATTGATTAGAATACCTCCGATCTCTACCATCGGTGCCAAAGAAGAATGAGAAAAAGCCCAAAAAAAAAAGCAAAAAGGAACATAACCTCCAAGACTATAAACATAATAAAACCATATCGAGGTCCTAATTGTACAGCTTTTGTATGATATCCTTCCAAAGTGGATTCGCATGGAACATCGCGCCACCATACAAACGTGTATATAGGATAAATATGAGCCCTAAACTGAGAAGTGTTGCACCCCCTAAAATGGGTGCATGTACATCACACCTCCTACGGTGGTTGCCAAAGCTCTGAGTGAACCCGAAAAAGGCCATGGACTTGGATTGACTAAATGATAAGAATGCCCCAGTATATTAATTGGGGATGAAATCATAAAAATCAGAAAGCCCTAGTTGTATGTAAACCTCCCTTGTTAGAGCTACGCTACCTGTTCTCTTCGTTTTCAACAACCAAGTACCTTGAAAGAAACTAGAAATAAGTGGATAGAACGTAAATAAATGTTGGTAATGAAAGATACAAGATCTTATAAATCACTGTGATACAATTGACTCGTATTTATGTTATGTCAGATAGTTGATGATATCAAAGAATGAAGGTAGCAAGGCGCTGTTAAGCCCTAGAAGGACCATTTTTTTCTACTATTCTCTCTAGATTGGATGAGAAAGATCAAACTGACTACTTTTCTAAAATAGGAGCCACAATGTCATCTCTGGTAAAGAGATAGCACTAGGTGGTGTCGTAGCTCTTCTATTTGCAATTTTGGCTTCCTTCCAGAAAAAAGGTGAGCTATGGAAAGTTTTTAGCCATCACTAGTAGTAGAAGCCGCGGGGAAAGAGTAAGGGAAGAGGCCAGTTGGCCACTACTATAAGCCAGTCGGGCACTATTTATATAGATTCAGGTGCTCGTGGTCGAGATAGGGGTGTCGAATACTTCATCACTCTTAATGTCATTGATTGATCGTTTCACTTTCGAAGATAGGAGAGTTTCGTTCCATCCACCTTAGTCACTGTGGTCAGGGCGACGGAGCCTGTATTAGATTAATCCCTCCCTTGTTAAGGCTAGACTTGGTATCTACGCCCCTCTCCTTTCTATACGCATAGATGAGATCAAATTCTGTGTGATATTAAGATTTCTCTCCCGCAAAATTTCTAGTTATTTATACAAGATCGTGAGACGAATTTCTTCGTAAGATATTTGATACCAGAATAATTGACTTGTGTTGACTAGTTTTCAAACTCTCCCGTTGATTAGATTCCCCGTCATGTGTTTCGCATCTGGCTTTCGGTTTTTGATTCCACTCAGAAACCTCTCCAATCGTTCCTATTGCGCGTCACCTGGTACTAGCAGCTTTATAGGGGAATTTCCAATCTTAGTAGGAGCTTTCCAAAGAAATAGCTTAGTAGCCACATTAGCAGCGCTTGGGATGATTTTAGGCGCAGCGTATTCCCTTTGGCTATACAATAGTGCGGTTTTTGGGAATTTAAAACCCGATTTCCTCCATAAATTATCTGATCCAAATGGCAGAGAAGTTTCCATATTTCTACCTTTTCTTGTTGGAGGGGGCGACCGTCTGTTGAACTACCAAAAAAGGGTAAACCAACGTGATCATGACATTGTAGGTGCTTGCGATTGGACGGATGCGACTTCCCTCATCAGTAATGGGTGGCATAGCCCGTAGCAGAAGTCCCCTTTTTTGATCCATTCCTTTATTACCCGGGCCCGGGTGGCATGCCCATAGAGAAGAGTGTATGGATGCGGACGAAGAATACGCTCCCAATTAGCAAAGGACCTTCAATGATGACATCATATTCCAGGCACGTGATTCTATCGGAATAGAAGCTTCCACTATTGACCTTATGGTGATCACAGGTGGGGTCGGGCATGTATTGGTCCGAAGAGTACTAGTCGACACCGGAAGCTCCATTAACATTTTTTTTCCTGAACACATTCACGAAGGTGAAACTGACAACGAAAGATGTTATTGCTTGCACTACAAGAATTAAATGGTTTACGGGGGAGGCCAAGAAACCCGTGGAGACGTAGTGGTCTTTCTCCTTCCCTGTAGCTTCACAAGACCTGTGTGTGCGCCGGTCTTATTCCAATCATGTGAATCGAGATCCCTGATAGATAGGTCCCTGGAAATTCATTCACTCTGCTTGGCGACTGGGCGACAACTAACAAGGGACGAAGGAGGTGTTCGCACTAACCGGTCGAAGCTAGGATACTCATTGGAGGAATGGGCGAAGGAGCTTCTCGAGAAAGACAAAGAACCAAAGGATGGGACTGGCTCTGTTTATAGATCTGGCACGAAATATCGACCACCGATCTTCAATCAAAAGTGGAATATAAGCTGAGATTTTTACATTGCTCTCACCCTTTTACTAGATTCTAGGCATTTCTTTGATAGAAATAAAGAAATTGATTCCTTGACATTTCATAGATTGGAGGTTACCATGGGTTTGTGAATTGCTGATCTTTCATACTATGCCCAATTAGTTCAACTATGCTTGCATCCATTTGTTCTCTGTTGCCTTGTGACAAATAGTTTAGGAATTCATACCCTGGCGCCTGCCTAGGTGCGAAGCGATCTCTGTTTGTCCTAAGGAGTCCTTTTCTTTCTTTACATAGAGGTTATTCGAGACCTTAATACCTTAAGAGGTGGCTAACGTATGTGGTCGTTTAACGACTGGCTATAGCTCACGATCAAAGTATACCATAAGTACGGGTAGAATAGCTCATTTATAAGGGTGCAGAACGTGGCAGGGGCATTGGTGAGTCCAAAATAATCAATAAAGGGCGGAAGTCGACTTTCTTGTTATATAGGTCGCCTTTTGCTCGTCTCCTTCTACGATACACACCTGGTAGTAGCCCGACCATAGATCCAACTTCGAGAAGTATGAAGCGCTCAGTCAAACAAGTCTGCAATCCAAGTGGATACTTGTTTTTGATGGTTAGGTTACCTGGTTGAGTGCCCTTCAATGCAAAATCGAAGGCTCCCGCTTCATATGGAATAAAAGAGGTGGTGTATACCGATATGGAGCTAGGCAAAGATCTATCTGGCCGATATGACTTCTGGAAATTCTTTCCTGAGTTCAACGAACTAAGGTAAGGAGGGGCCATCGGCCAACCCAACTTTGGCTCCACCAGGCTCAAACTAGATCTTATGGTAGACTTGCCTCCTAGAATGCTAGTAGTCATGAGGCTATATACTTTTGATTTGAGATTCTATTCAAAATAAAGTGAGCGGTGATCGGAATAACATTCTTGTACGATCAAGTCAGCTATTGAGGAACACTTTCCAAATGTAGAATCTCTGTCATAAATTGGAATCTATACTTCCTGCCAGAATAGATGGTACCGCTTCCATTGCGCTTCGAAGAAGAGAGCCTAGATCGAATTAAAGTCCCTAAAGCAGCGTTGTGGAGTTCTGGGGAAGAGGAACTTCAGCAATGTTCTGAGCTCAACAATCACACGAAGCTCATGTTGAGAATGCCTGTTGTACCTCCTAAAACCCCAATGGAATCAAAACCTATGACTGACGGTACTACAATATCACAGAACCCTTTTTCTAAATGAAATTGACCAGATACGCGAAGGAACTAGTAAGGTATTTACTGATGTCAGTGATCCTATACAGTTTTCTCTAATGCAAGCACACCTTTCTTGTCTCGATCCACTTGTAACGATTTTGGGATCTATTCGCCAGGAATAACTGGATTTCGGCTTTGCTAAATTTCGGAAGGTATACCTAATATTTGACAATGATATTTTTTATGGTACCCAGTGGTCTATTCTGGTCTTTATTGGTGAATCGCTTCTTTGAATAGACATTCGTCCCACATTTGTCTCAATCGCTAACTCATATCTTCTGTCTTCTATAGGGAGAGACATTATGGTCCATTCACAAAAAGCCTTTCTTTTAGTCTTTTGAAGGTGAAAAATCAATTGAAGCTTTGTAACACCCGAACTTTCTGTTAACTGTAAATTAACAAATTAAAGTATAACTAATTCTAAATGAAAGAATTAAGGGAAACGGGTTACGCCATTGCGTTTATCTCGGAATTCTTCTTGAGATAGAGTCCGAGTTTGCGGGAATCGGACTCCGTATGAAGGAGTTATGACCTCCGGAAGTTTCAGAATTCAATTTAAAATTCAAACAGTTCAAATGAAGTTCAAAATTCAAAAAACAGACCCAAACTGGGTTGGGCGGGAAAATTCCCGCTAAGGCACCAGCTTGACCTGGGGGTCGACCATAGGATCGACCTGGTTTGGCCCTGGCTGGCCTGGTCGGTTTCTGGTCGAATTTCTGAGCTTGGCTGTGTCATTAGGGCTGAGTTGTCACTTTCTGCTTGGCTTCTCTTGGTATGTATGGTCTGGATTCACTCTATGATCATCTGACGGCTCAAATCAATTTGAAATTCTATAAATACAACTCAACACTCAACCTAAATTCACACAAATAATATAGAACTAGAGCCGTCATGCTGCTGGAAGGAAACTAAGAGTAGCCGTCAGTTAGAGAAAGCTTAGAGACGAGCCAAATTAAAGTTAAAACAAGAATCAATCAACATTTGTCTACCCAAATAAAGCAATTCAAATTCAGAACTCAGAAGTCAGAAAACAAGACCGTCGTTTGTTGTAAGTATAGTGATTTTTCCGCTGGGAATAAAATTAAGACTTGATTCGATGTAAATTGGAATTGAAATTGTGCTATTGTATAACGATGATGTTAATTCATATCTATGTATTAAAATGGTTGTATTGTGAATGGTTGGAATGTTTGTGGTTAAATTTATTTGGTGTTGGGTCCATTCAAATGAAAACAACATCACACGCAAGTTGTATAGTTCACGTTGTAATCTACACCTATATGTTTATGTGATTATATAAGTTGTATGTGATATGTCCAAGCTAAGATCTCATGTATACACTTTATGCTAAAACTTCTATGCCTAAATGATTAAGTTCATATACATGCTCACATGTTTATACAAAAGTTGCAAAGTTCATAATTGGATCCATGCCAAGATCCATTTTTAATACAAGTTTCATGTTATAGTAGTAAACACGATTGGATCTAGTTCACACATGCGATGAAATTATACATACTTTATGAACATGTCATATCCTTGTCATATGCTAGTGATGTTCGATGTTATGCCTAGATCTAAACATGTTTAGGCTTATGTTGTCTAAATCATATGCTAATTCATGTGACACCTATTTAGTTAGATTCCCCTTTTTAATGCAAGTTCACATGACAAGTTGAAACCCATGATTCAGTCTATGTTGCAAATTCACATATATGCATGTTGACTATTTTGCAAGTTCACACCTATGATGTCCATATTGACTATGTCGATAATGCCAAGTTTACACATATGTCAGGTTTATGTTAATGAATGTCAATTTTGTGTATGCTAAATTAGGCTAAGTTTTTTGCCTAATATTATATGTTAGAAACCATGCGAACGAAAATTAGGCTAAGATTGTTAGCCTAATATTTAGAAGGGGTAACGTTGGGATAAATTGGAAATTATAGGAAACTTGACATAAATTGGTGAAAATGTATGAAATTGGCATGTTTGTCACATGCCAAAATTGGTGGCACTTAAATGGTATAAATTCTTATACCAAAAATGTAAAACTTGGAAAGTGGGCCATAACATTTAATTGTTAGCAGATTTACATATAACAAGTAATAAAGACAAATATGTAAATCTAGAAAATACGAGTATGCTTAACACGATGTTGGATTGAGTTGTGATGTAAACCTGCCCGGACCCGCCTGGTTGTCCAGTAGTCACAACAATACCTATCCAATGTTGGTGGTTAAGCATTGAGCCCAATAAGGACCCGAGGTTAGACTGAGTTATGGTGTAAACCTGCCCGGAACCTACCGGCACATCCAGTAACCGTAACAATACCTGTCTAATGTGAGTGGTCAGTGCTTTAAAAAGCTAAGGACAGACAAGTCAGGATGGTAGGGTTAAGTTAACTAAAACACTTAACCAATTCAACATGTTGATTAAACTGATGGGTGGGGTTAGGTAAATACAGACACTTAACCACTTAACATGTTTGATTAGAAAACTGTAACACCCCGTAATTCTGTGACATTAAGATTCTCAAATTAAAGTATAATTAATTTTTAAAAGAAAATTTAAAAGAAAAAGATCCATGCAGTTGTTTAATTTAAGTATTGTAACTAACATGAAAAAGAGAAGTAAGGAGAGAACAATAATTATTATTGTTCTAAGACTTATTAACAAAAGCCTCTGTAGCTCAGTTGGTTAAGGCATTGGATTTGTAGCATGGAGGTCGGGGGTTCGAACCCCGGCGGCGGCATAATTTTTTATCTTTGTTTTAGAGAGGGCCAACTGAACATGCAAATATGTGTGCGTATACAAATTCAAAATTTGAAAGGAGAAGAACGTACATATAAGGAAATAAAGAAAATATATATATATATATACATATGAGAACATAAATATATATATATATGCAAAAATATATGTATACGAAAGATAAAATTCAAGATAAGGCTACAGTCAATGAAATATGGCAACATCATTTGAATTTTGAAAATAAAATGAAAGTTGTGCGTATATATATACGCGTAAAATGGTCGTTAGAGGAATTGTATACATATAAGAATATTTCATGTGAATAAAACAGTTAAATAAATTCCAAAAATTCAAAAGTTTGAAAATCAAACTTTTACGCCAAAATAGCTTGTGGGACCCAATGCTGACTCAGCACTGCGTGTATGATAAGGTTTGGCTAGATTCATCTACGTACCTGGACTATTTTCTTAACTAGGTTCAATGCTGACTCAGCGTTGCGTGTATGATAAGGTCTTGAGCAGCTATATAAACAGCCCTAGTCTTCATTATCTTTGCACCAATTCTCTTCTATCCTTATGCTGCTAAGATTCATGGCTTCTTCCCCTCCTCTAAATTTTCTTAAATAAATAAAATAAAATATGATTCAAGACGAGGAGATGCTGCTAAAAGACTTTTAAGGAGGGATTCAAATCAAAGTTTCAAGTGAAGAATTCAAAGGCTAGCTCAAACAAGTTTCAAGCAACGACGCACGAATCATAGCCACGCTTTCCTTCTTTTCTAGATCTATTTTCTGTAAGTTGGTTATTTCTAGATCTGAATATTTTGTTTTATTTGTGACATGAAATTAAAGGAATAAAGGGATATGCCAAATCTCTCTCTCTCTCTTCGAATCTGTGTTTATACTCTTGGACTGAATTAAGAACTATTATGATTCGAGGACAAATAAGACTGTAACCGTGACTATGACTATAGAACTGTGGCCTTTGAAAGCATATGCCTTTGGACTATGATATAAGCCTTTGATTTTGGGACATATAAACATTGCCTATGACAATGACTTATGACTATGGGAATTATTTTCCTTTTGGACTATGAACATCGCATATGACTATGGACATTTCCTATGACTGTGACTGTGACTACAAGGATTATTTCCTTGACTAGGCCTATACCTTTGATTTGGACATAAACTATTACTTATGACATAATGAGGACAACTGTGATTTTGACACCCATGATTTATGATTAGGAAAATATTGCTTTAGTTTTGTGATTGAGAAGTTAGGTCTAAACCCAATTATTTATTCTACCTGTTCCTTGGTTTTTCTTTGGTTTTAAGACAGTGGGAATTTACCTATTAAGTTAGGTCTACCCACGTTCTTGAACCTATTTTGCCCATTCTTTGGTTTTAAGACAGTGGGAATTTACCTATTTAGTTAGGTCTACCCATATTCTTGAACCTACATTGTTATCCAAACCTTTTTATGCCAATTATTCCTTCTTGTCATTTTGATTCATTCCCTTTTTATCTACGAATCTAGATTTATTTATAATCTAGGTTGAATCACGATTATTCGAACGGTGGGAATGCGATTTGGGGAAAAACATGGAAATGAATATGAACGTAATTGTAAACTTGGAAATTGGCATAATTTGGAATATGTATTATGACATGCATATTAAAATGAAAACGGGGAAATTTGACATGGATTAGGGAATATGTGATTTTGACATATTAAATTTAGCGTTAGTAAGTAAGCTAAATTTTAGGCATAAAATGTAAACTAGAAAAATAATTCTAGTTTTGCCATAAATTGTGAATTAGGATGTTAAACCAAGATTGGGTTAATTAAGGTTGATTTGGAATAAGTATATTAGCACAATTTTGAATTTATTCATAATTGTGAGCAATTGTCATGTTTGGAATAAATTATGGTTAGCGACACTAAATTTGGTATAATTTACATACCAAAAAGTATAAATATGATAAATAAGAGAGAATGGGCCATAATAATAAATGTGACAATGTACATTAAAATAGTAGTAATGAAATAAGTAAATTAGGAGTAATTTACTTATAGAATTCGTCATAAATGTTAAATTGTTCATTTACCACAAAATATGTAACTTGGTTAAGTTTTGGCCATAAATTATAAACTAGGATATTTAATCTAGTTTCGGCAATGAAATAGGAAATGGCCTAAACTGCATGTTGGGTTAGGACTTGGGCCTAGAATATAAGTTACTAGTAGGCTTGACAAATAAATATAGGCCAAATTTGTCTAAAAAGGGGAAATGGGCTTTTGAAATAAATTGTTAACAATTTATAAACAAAAGAAAAGTATTTTGATAACATCCCTTTTTATAACACATAGACCAGAAGGTTCTAGGGTGACAGAGAGGATAGTGTCTAGGCTTGGGTTTGGAAAATACAAGTTTCCTGCCCTCCCTGGCTATCCCTAACTGATCCGAAGGACGGGATGGTTGTTTTCAAAACCGGATTTGGAAATTAATCAAAAAAAACCTTTGAACTTAGAAAACATGAATATGCCTAACCCGAGGTTAGACTGAGTTGCGGTGTAAACCTGCCCGGAACCGACCGCTACATCCAGTAACCGCAGCAATATCTGTCTAATGTGAGAGGTTGCGGCTTTAATTTATTAATTAAAGCTAGAACAAGAATGGGAGAGTTAAGTCCATAGAAACACTTAACCAATTTAACACAGTTAAGCAAGAATGGGTGGGTTAAGTCCATAGGAACACTTAACCGACTTAACAAAGTTAAGCTAGAATGGGAAGGTTAAGTCCATAGGAACACTTAACCAACCTAACACGGTTAAGCTAGAATGGGAAGGTTAACGAACACTTAACCAACTTAGCACAGTTAAAGCTAGAATGGGAGGGTTAAGTCCATGGGAATACTTAGCCAAATTAACATGTTGACTAGACTAGAAGGTGGGGTTAAGTAAAGTTAATACACTTAGCCAATTTAACATGTTAATTAGACTAGAGGTTGGGGTTAAGTAATACACTTAGCCAAATTAATATGTTAATTGGACTAGACCATAGGGTTAAGTAAACTGGAACGCTTAACCATCAGAATATGATAAATGAATAGGGTTAAGTAAAAAGCATGAAGGGATAACACTTAACCAGTGTAATAGGAAAAGGGAAGAGGGTTAAGATAGCTTGAATCGACTAAAGACACTTAACCAACCCAACCTGGCGAGAAAGAAAACTAAGTAGTAGACCTCAGTTGAAAAAGGGACTAAGTAGTAAAACTTAGTTAAGAAAACAAGGAATTTGGAAACTAAGTGGTAAACCTTAGTTAGTAGAACTAAGTAGTAATTCTTAGTATAACACGAAGGAGCAGACATCCATCTGTTTTAAGAAGGCTCCAACGAATTGGGTTACGAAGCCCGAGGCTTCGAGGGGACGTGAGGGTACTCTTGGTATCCCTCTCTGAGGCTGCAGATGATCATCCTGGGCTCACAGAGGTTAAGGTCTGCGTTAGAAGAACCGAGGGTATGCCTTGGTTGCAATATATATATGGCAACCTAAAGACTAGGATGGACCGGCGTGATTCGGCGAGAAAACGGTAGCCCTGTGATAGCAACTTGTCGTCTACCATCCATCTTGAGTCAGTCGGGATACGTGAAGCGGAAAGGCGGAGAACTCCAAAAGACCATAATTGCTATCTAGTTATGGGTGAGGATGGCCATAGGATAGTGGGGCACCGGGGGCCGGCGTATAGTTCTCATTTTACAAAGGGTGCCTTTCATTAGTTGAGGGAGGGGTCAAGTGGGACCATAGCCACTGGAATAAAAACAGACCTTAGCATCTGCATCGGCAGATATCTGAAAGCTCCCGACCGAGTTCTGTATTCCTTGATTTGCCCTGTCACAGGACTCGGACCGCACATTACAGGACATGTGCATCTAGACAAGCGATAACGATTCGCGATACATGCGTGGGGAAGTATAGGAACATATACCACTCTAGGTAGTGTGTCTTAGACTTGGGGGCATCGTTCGACAGGTAGCGTAATCCCTAGTTGGACTAGGTGGCATAAATCCGAGAAGCGTTCAGCAGATAGCGTAAACTCTAGTTAAATCTAGAAAGCACCTGATAGAAAATCCTAGATTTGATCTAGGTAATAAATAATGAATGTATGCCGGAAGGCAATGGAAAATACAGGGATGGGGATCACGTTATCGTTACTAGTTGGGACACAAGGTAGGTGGTGCAGAGATATAGAAATCAGTATAACAAGGAAATAGCGAAGCGACGAAGTATTAGAGCGAAGCGGCGAAAGTATTAGAGCGTATCCAGTTTATCTTATCTTAGCATATCTTGTGATTACCTTGTCCAATCTTGTTGACCCTATCGTCATGGTGTAATCTTGTATTCAGTTAATTCATGTCGTTTTGTTTTCCAGGTTCACATGCTAGAAGTTACTGAACTTACTCAGGCTTTATGTCTGACTCTGTTTTTCTTTCGTCTTCTTTTCTTCCGTTCCCCCCCCCCTCCCCCAGGTAGTAGAGGAGGGAGTAGTATAGCTCAGGTTAAGTTGGACTGTCACTCTTTCCCAGCTTGAAGATTTATCGAAGTCTGCTTGGATTCTCTTATCAGATGCTATGGCTGGCTCATGCAAAAATTGGGGAATATAAATGTTGTTTTATGCTTCTTTATTTTGTAAGACAGATGATACTCTGATATTGTAAAGAAATCATTGTACAAATTATTTTATCAATAAAGCAAAGTTTTATCTTCCGCTATTTAATTTCTGTCTGTCTTGTAATTTATCTGCATCTTTTACCCTAAATGCTCCACAGAACTTAGTGCATTCCCTTTGTGAGTGACACTAACGGATGTGGGGTGTTACACGTGGTATCAGAGCTGAAGGTTACCGGATCAGATAAAGATTTGAAAAATTATTTTTCAAAATAGTTTTTAAAGAAGCATTTTCAAAAGAAAAGGATTTGTTTTAAAGGCATATTCCCCAAAGCCGTACGCATTGTCTCTTCTTCCTCTGTTTGAATTCTTGTCTCCTTCTTTCTTGAGTCTCTGGGGCTCTTGGCTTTCTGGGAGGTAACCTCATCGAAGGGCAAAGTATTGCCCGGCTTCCATCCATAGCCGTAGTTGTTTCATCTACGGGCAGTTTTCTTTCAAAGCTTATAAGGTTTTCCGGACGATGGAGGCAGTTTTCGAGAGATTTGTCAACATGACTACACACGGAAGGGGATGAGGAGTTTGGCTAAGGAGCATAACCCTAGGATGAGGAATTCATGGATGTAGACTTAGCACACGAAGGAGGAAGAAATTATAAAGCCTAAGACAAGAGGAAGTATCTTTACTAGGGTATGATAGGGCATATACTTAAGGACAAGGGCAAGAACGAGGACGAGATTTTCAGAAGGACAAGTACATGCTTTCGCCACCAAGCGTACCTAGGAGAAAGGTAGTCCGGTTGGAAGAGTCTAGTTTTCTGTTCGTGCTATTTCCTTAGGTTCTAGCGCTTCTCATTTGTTCATATCCACTTTCATAGTTGGGTCTCTGCACCATAGTACTTGTATAGTAGAAAGATCCCACTAGAGTCTCAAATCCAATTGGTGGTCCGACCAGTTTATTTTTTTGTTAGTAGGGATTTGAGAATAGCTATCGAGTTTGCTTATGTCATCTCACGTAGATCATCTAAATTCGGGGGAGATATTCCTTGGGTGCTTGTCTGATATTGGTTTAGGCCTTTGGGGCTTGTACTTGAGGAATGTCGAGTTCGACTAGGATGGTTTGCGTGAGAGATGAATAGTTGTGACAGGCGCTCTAAAAAGCGCGTAGTGATCTTTCAACCCTTATAGTTATGGCATGGTGGATAAGGGAGAGACCTCTAATCATACACTTGGTACCGTGATTGACATCTGTTTATTTTGGAAATGGAGGTTAGGAACTTCACAATCGTGAAGATAAATTGTTTAAGATACAGTGGAGTAAAGCTCAAGAAGGCTAGATACTAGCAACATGCCCTTTTTCCTTAAGGGTGCATCCTTGATTTCTCTGTTTAGGAGCTTTACGCGTAGTTGTTTCTCTCTTTCCAAAGTATATCCTCTAGGTCGTATCTGCGATCCTTAGGTAGAAGCCAATGGATGTAAACATGTATTTGAAACATGTTATGGTTTAATGGTTGCAAATGGTTGCTCGTGGATGCATATGCATACATATTAGGCACTAGATCAAGTTCGGACGCTCTCATATTGCATTTACATATATGCATTTGTTTATAAGTTGAACATGATATGATATCATATGGACGTTGCATATGGATGAATGGCTGTGCACGCATGTAGTATTTACATGACTAGGGATGTTTGCATTCATGATTGGATGCATGGCACTAACATGATTTGCATTAAAAGGTCAACTGAATCAGTAGACCGCCTGATTTTGCATTAGATAGAGACATATACACACACTATGCATATGAACATGAAAGCATTAGAAATCTTTTAAGGACAATGAATGCCTGTGATTGAATGGTTGAGTAGATGGGTGATTGGATGGTAGGACACATTCTTCCTAACTTGAAGATTTCGAGGACGAAATCCTTTTAAGTGGGGGAGAATGTAACACCCCGTAATTCTGTGACATTAAGATTCTCAAATTAAAGTATAATTAATTTTTAAAAGAAAATTTAAAAGAAAAAGATCCATGCAGTTGTTTAATTTAAGTATTGTAACTAACATGAAAAAGAGAAGTAAGGAGAGAACAATAATTATTATTGTTCTAAGACTTATTAACAAAAGCCTCTGTAGCTCAGTTGGTTAAGGCATTGGATTTGTAGCATGGAGGTCGGGGGTTCGAACCTCGGCGGCGGCATAATTTTTTATCTCTGTTTTAGAGAGGGCCAACTGAACATGCAAATATGTGTGCGTATACAAATTCAAAATTTGAAAGGATAAGAACGTACATATAAGGAAATAAAGAAAATATATATATATATACATATGAGAACATAAATATATATATATATGCAAAAATATATGTATACGAAAGATAAAATTCAAGATAAGGCTACAGTCAATGAAATATGGCAACATCATTTGAATTTTGAAAATAAAATGAAAGTTGTGCGTATATATATACGCGTAAAATGGTCGTTAGAGGAATTGTATACATATAAGAATATTTCATGTGAATAAAACAGTTAAATAAATTCCAGAAATTCAAAAGTTTGAAAATCAAACTTTTACGCCAAAATAGCTTGTGGGACCCAATGCTGACTCAGCACTGCGTGTATGATAAGGTTTGGCTAGATTCATCTACGTACCTGGACTATTTTCTTAACTAGGTTCAATGCTGACTCAACGTTGCGTGTATGATAAGGTCTTGAGCAGCTATATAAACAGCCCTAGTCTTCATTCTCTTTGCACCAATTCTCTTCTATCCTTATGCTGCTAAGATTCATGGCTTCTTCCCCTCCTCTAAATTTTCTTAAATAAATAAAATAAAATATGATTCAAGACGAGGAGATGCTGCTAAAAGACTTTTAAGGAGGGATTCAAATCAAAGTTTCAAGTGAAGAATTCAAAGGCTAGCTCAAACAAGTTTCAAGCAACGACGCACGAATCATAGCCACGCTTTCCTTCTTTTCTAGATCTATTTTCTGTAAGTTGGTTATTTCTAGATCTGAATATTTTGTTTTATTTGTGACATGAAATTAAAGGAATAAAGGGATATGCCAAATCTCTCTCTCTCTCTCTTCGAATCTGTGTTTATACTCTTGGACTGAATTAAGAACTATTATGATTCGAGGACAAATAAGATTGTAACCGTGACTATGACTATAGAACTGTGGCCTTTGAAAGCATATGCCTTTGGACTATGACATAAGCCTTTGATTTTGGGACATATAAACATTGCCTATGACAATGACTTATGACTATGGGAATTATTTTCCTTTTGGACTATGAACATCGCATATGACTATGGACATTTCCTATGACTGTGACTGTGACTACAAGGATTATTTCCTTGACTAGGCCTATACCTTTGATTTGGACATAAACTATTACTTATGACATAATGAGGACAACTGTGATTTTGACACCCATGATTTATGATTAGGAAAATATTGCTTTAGTTTTGTGATTGAGAAGTTAGGTCTAAACCCAATTATTTATTCTACCTGTTCCTTGGTTTTTCTTTGGTTTTAAGACAGTGGGAATTTACCTATTAAGTTAGGTCTACCCACGTTCTTGAACCTATTTTGCCCATTCTTTGGTTTTAAGACAGTGGGAATTTACCTATTTAGTTAGGTCTACCCATATTCTTGAACCTACATTGTTATCCAAACCTTTTTATGCCAATTATTCCTTCTTGTCATTTTGATTCATTCCCTTTTTATCTACGAATCTAGATTTATTTATAATCTAGGTTGAATCACGATTATTCGAACGGTGGGAATGCGATTTGGGGAAAAACATGGAAATGAATATGAACGTAATTGTAAACTTGGAAATTGGCATAATTTGGAATATGTATTATGACATGCATATTAAAATGAAAACGGGGAAATTTGACATGGATTAGGGAATATGTGATTTTGACATATTAAATTTAGCGTTGGTAAGTAAGCTAAATTTTAGGCATAAAATGTAAACTAGAAAAATAATTCTAGTTTTGCCATAAATTGTGAATTAGGATGTTAAACCAAGATTGGGTTAATTAAGGTTGATTTGGAATAAGTATATTAGCACAATTTTGAATTTATTCATAATTGTGAGCAATTGTCATGTTTGGAATAAATTATGGTTAGCGACACTAAATTTGGTATAATTTACATACCAAAAAGTATAAATATGATAAATAAGAGAGAATGGGCCATAATAATAAATGTGACAATGTACATTAAAAGAGTAGTAATGAAATAAGTAAATTAGGAGTAATTTACTTATAGAATTCGTCATAAATGTTAAATTGTTCATTTACCACAAAATATGTAACTTGGTTAAGTTTTGGCCATAAATTATAAACTAGGATATTTAATCTAGTTTCGGCAATGAAATAGGAAACGGCCTAAACTGCATGTTGGGTTAGGACTTGGGCCTAGAATATAAGTTACTAGTAGGCTTCACAAATAAATATAGGCCAAATTTGTCTAAAAAGGGGAAATGGGCTTTTGAAATAAATTGTTAACAATTTATAAACAAAAGAAAAGTATTTTGATAACATCCCTTTTTATAACACATAGACCAGAAGGTTCTAGGGTGACAGAGAGGATAGTGTCTAGGCTTGGGTTTGGAAAATACAAGTTTCCTGCCCTCCCTGGCTATCCCTAACTGATCCGAAGGACGGGATGGTTGTTTTCAAAACCGGATTTGGAAATTAATCAAAAAAAAACCTTTGAACTTAGAAAACATGAATATGCCTAACCCGAGGTTAGACTGAGTTGCGGTGTAAACCTGCCCGGAACCGACCAGCACATCCAGTAACCGCAGCAATATCTGTCTAATGTGAGAGGTTGCGGCTTTAATTTATTAATTAAAGCTAGAACAAGAATGGGAGAGTTAAGTCCATAGAAACACTTAACCAATTTAACACAGTTAAGCAAGAATGGGTGGGTTAAGTCCATAGGAACACTTAACCGACTTAACAAAGTTAAGCTAGAATGGGAAGGTTAAGTTCATAGGAACACTTAACCAACCTAACACGGTTAAGCTAGAATGGGAAGGTTAACGAACACTTAACCAACTTAGCATAGTTAAAGCTAGAATGGGAGGGTAAGTCCATGGGAATACTTAGCCAAATTAACATGTTGACTAGACTAGAAGGTGGGGTTAAGTAAAGTTAATACACTTAGCCAATTTAACATGTTAATTAGACTAGAGGTTGGGGTTAAGAAATACACTTAGCCAAATTAATATGTTAACTGGACTAGACCATAGGGTTAAGTAAACTTGAACGCTTAACCAACAGAATATGATAAATGAATAGGGTTAAGTAAAAAGCATGAAGGGATAACACTTAACCAGTGTAATAGGAAAAGGGAAGAGGGTTAAGATAGCTTGAATCGACTAAAGACACTTAACCAACCCAACCCGGCGAGAAAGAAAACTAAGTAGTAGACCTCAGTTGAAAAAGGGACTAAGCAGTAAAACTTAGTTAAGAAAACAAGGAATTTGGAAACTAAGTGGTAAACCTTAGTTAGTAGAACTAAGTAGTAATTCTTAGTATAACACGAAGGAGCAGACATCCATCTGGTTTTAAGAAGGCTCCAACGAATTGGGTTACGAAGCCCGAGGCTTCGAGGACACGTGAGGGTACTCTTGGTATCCCTCTATGAGGCTGCAGATGATCATCCTGGGCTCACAGAGGTTAAGGTCTGCGTTAGAAGAACCGAGGGTATGCCTTGGTTGCAATATATATATGGCAACCTAAAGACTAGGATGGACCGGCGTGATTCGGCGAGAAAACGGTAGCCCTGTGATAGCAACTTGTCGTCTACCATCCATCTTGAGTCAGTCGAGATACGTGAAGCGGAAAGGCGGAGAACTCCAAAAGACCATAATTGCTATCTAGTTATGGGTGAGGATGGCCATAGGATAGTGGGGCACCGGGGGCCGGCGTATAGTTCTCATTTTACAAAAGGTGCCTTTCATTAGTTGAGGGAGGGGTCAAGTGGGACCATAGCCACTGGAATAAAAACAGACCTTAGCATCTGCATCGGCAGATATCTGAAAGCTCCCGACCGAGTTCTGTATTCCTTGATTTGCCCTGTCACAGGACTCGGATCGCACATTACAGGACATGTGCATCTAGACAAGCGATAACGATTCGCGATACATGCGTGGGGAAGTATAGGAACATATACCACTCTAGGTAGTGTGTCTTAGACTTTGGGGCATCGTTCGACAGGTAGCGTAATCCCTAGTTGGACTAGGTGGCATAAATCCGAGAAGCGTTCAGCAGATAGCGTAAACTCTAGTTAAATCTAGAAAGCACCTGATAGAAAACCCTAGATTTGATCAAAGTAATAAATAATGAATGTATGCCGGAAGGCAATGGAAAATACAGGGATTGGGATCACGTTATCGTTACTAGTTAGGACACTAGGTAGGTGGTGCAGAGATATAGAAATCAGTATAACAAGGAAATAGCGAAGCGGCGAAGTATTAGAGCGAAGCGGCGAAAGTATTAGAGTGTATCCAGTTTATCTTATCTTAGCATATCTTGTGATTACCTTGTCCAATCTTGTTGACCCTATCGTCATGGTGTAATCTTGTATTCAGTTAATTCATGTCGTTTTGTTTTCCAGGTTCACATGCTAGAAGTTACTGAACTTACTCAGGCTTTATGTCTGACTCTGTTTTTCTTTCGTCTTATTTTCTTCCGTTCCCCCCCCCCCCCCAGGTAGTAGAGGAGGGAGTAGTATAGCTCAGGTTAAGTTGGACTGTCACTCTTTCCCAGCTTGAAGATTTATCGAAGTCTGCTTGGATTCTCTTATCAGATGCTATGGCTGGCTCATGCAAAAATTGGGGAATATAAATGTTGTTTTATGCTTCTTTATTTTGTAAGACAGATGATACTCTGATATTGTAAAGAAATCATTGTACAAATTATTTTATCAATAAAGCAAAGTTTTATCTTCCGCTATTTAATTTCTGTCTGTCTTGTAATTTATCTGCATCTTTTACCCTAAATGCTCCACAGAACTTAGTGCATTCCCTTTGTGAGTGACACTAACGGATGTGGGGTGTTACACGTGGTATCAGAGCTGAAGGTTACCGGATCAGATAAAGATTTGAAAAATTATTTTTCAAAATAGTTTTTAAAGAAGCATTTTCAAAAGAAAAGGATTTGTTTTAAAGGCATATTCCCCAAAGCCATACGCATTGTCTCTTCTTCCTCTGTTTGAATTCTTGTCTCCTTCTTTCTTGAGTCTCTGGGGCTCTTGGCTTTCTGGGAGGTAACCTCATCGAAGGGCAAAGTAGTGCCCGGCTTCCATCCATAGCCGTAGTTGTTTCATCTACGGGCAGTTTTCTTTCAAAGCTTATAAGGTTTTCCGGACGATGGAGGCAGTTTTCGAGAGATTTGTCAACATGACTACACACGGAAGGGGATGAGGAGTTTGGCTAAGGAGCATAACCCTAGGATGAGGAATTCATGGATGTAGACTTAGCACACGAAGGAGGAAGAAATTATAAAGCCTAAGACAAGAGGAAGTATCTTTACTAGGGTATGATAGGGCATATACTTAAGGACAAGGGCAAGAACGAGGACGAGATTTTCAGAAGGACAAGTACATGCTTTCGCCACCAAGCGTACCTAGGAGAAAGGTAGTCCGGTTGGAAGAGTCTAGTTTTCTGTTCGTGCTATTTCCTTAGGTTCTAGCGCTTCTCATTTGTTCATATCCACTTTCATAGTTGGGTCTCTGCACCATAGTACTTGTATAGTAGAAAGATCCCACTAGAGTCTCAAATCCAATTGGCGGTCCGACCAGTTTATTTTTTTGTTAGTAGGGATTTGAGAATAGCTATCGAGTTTGCTTATGTCATCTCACGTAGATCGTCTAAATTCGGGGGAGATATTCCTTGGGTGCTTGTCTGATATTGGTTTAGGCCTTTGGGGCTTGTACTTGAGGAATGTCGAGTTCGACTAGGATGGTTTGCGTGAGAGATGAATAGTTGTGACAGGCGCTCTAAAAAGCGCGTAGTGATCTTTCAACCCTTATAGTTATGGCATGGTGGATAAGGGAGAGACCTCTAATCATACACTTGGTACCGTGATTGACATCTGTTTATTTTGGAAATGGAGGTTAGGAACTTCACAATCGTGAAGATAAATTGTTTAAGATACAGTGGAGTAAAGCTCAAGAAGGCTAGATACTAGCAACATGCCCTTTTTCCTTAAGGGTGCATCCTTGATTTCTCTGTTTAGGAGCTTTACGCGTAGTTGTTTCTCTCTTTCCAAAGTATATCCTCTAGGTCGTATCTGCGATCCTTAGGTAGAAGCCAATGGATGTAAACATGTATTTGAAACATGTTATGGTTGAATGGTTGCAAATGGTTGCTCGTGGATGCATATGCATACATATTAGGCACTAGATCAAGTTCGGACGCTCTTATATTGCATTTACATATATGCATTTGTTTATAAGTTGAACATGATATGATATCATATGGACGTTGCATATGGATGAATGGCTGTGCACGCATGTTGGACACATCCTTAGGTAGAACCCAACTTAGTCAGCCTCTTTGCAAGCTTCAAGATAGTAGATGTGCGGTTTGGACTCTCTTTCCTTCGCTATGGCTGTTGGACACATTCTATGGGGATTTATGCAGTTTTAACTATGTTTTATGCTTCTTTATTTAATAACCAAGACAGAAACGATGATGTAATGTTTCGGAAGTTATTATGTAGCAGTTATGGAAATGTTTTGTATGAACACATATTTATGAAATAAAAAGTCTGTTTGTTTTCCGCTGCTTAAATATATTGTTTATATATCTGTCTTGTGTTTATCTATGACTTTTACTTATAAACCTCTACTAAAGTTAAGGCATTCACTTTGTGAGTGACCTTAATGGAGGTGGGGTGTTTCACTTAGTATCAAAGCACAGATTTACCAGACTAGATAAATGTTTTTGAAACTATTTTCAAAAAGAAGTTTAAAGAAGGACTGTTTTTAAGAAAAAGCGTTGTTTTTAAAAGGCATAATTCCCCAAAGCCATATGCACTATCTCTCTATCCTTTTGTCTCGAGTACTTTCCTTTTTGTTCCAGCATGTTTGGTGATCTTAACCTTCCAGAAGGAGTACCGATCCCTGGCTGGTTCCGAAGGTACCTAGATGCTAGGGCCAATGGTGCGGGCCCAGCAGACATTCCTCCTCCCACAGTGGCAGCGGTTCCTCCTCATGGAAATACTTTCGCTAAGACGTGTAGAGACTTCAAGGCTATGTGTGGAAAAGACTTTTATGGACTGAATCATTTGTGGCGGCAAGGAACTGGCTGAAGGAGACCGAAGATTTGTTCGTTATCTTCGAAGTTGACGATAGACAAAAAATACAACTAGTAGTGAGTGTGGTTTCTTAAAGATGAAGCTTCCTATTGGTGGGAAGTTACCCATTCTGAGAGGCCAGTGGAAACTTGGGAAGATTTCAGGATGAGGTTTGAGATGAAGTTCCTCTTCCAAGCTAAAAGAAGCCTGCAGATGGAGAAGTTCCTAACTCTTAAACAAGGAAATATGACAATCAAGGAATACGTCAATCAGTTTAATCAGTTGGCCATACTTGGGTCCGATTTAGTAAACACCCAACACAAGAAGGGCCTTCGTTTCGTCAAAGGTCTGAATGAGCCTCTAGACACCCTTGCTATGACCCATATACCTATGGGAGCGACCTATGAAAGCTTGGTGGACATGGCGCTGCTACACGTGGAAGATAAAGGCAAGAAAGAGGCAAAGGTGGAAGTGCCTCAGGAAAAGAAAGAGGGTTTACAGGCTATGAAAGCAAACTTCAAGAAAGGCGGGAAGAACAACAAAACCCGTGAAAAGAGAAGGTGTAATTTTTGTGGCATTGTTGGACATATAGCGAAAGACAGCAGGAAAAAGAAGGGAAAGATGAATGGTGGTTGTTTCCATTGTGGAGAGACTGGACACTTGGCTAAGGACTGCCCAAAGAAGCGGGGGCAGGGACAAAGGACTGGATCCACCTCAGGGGGACAGGTTCACGCGTTAGTGGCACCTTCGCAGGAACGAGGTAGAAATATTTCTGTAGAAAGCTTAGTTTATCTTTATGATCATCCAGTTCGCACTCCCTTTGATTCTGGTGCATCACACTCCTTTATTTCATCTGCCTTAGTAGAATCTCTGCACCTAGACACTAGTATGATAGAAGATCCCTTGCTTGTTTCAAATCCAATTGGGGACTCGGCTTATTTGTCGATGGTTTGCTTGGATTTGAAAATCTCTATTCTAAATGTTGAATTTAGATGTAGCGCCTTTGTTTTGGGCTTCTTAGGATATGGACTGATCTTAGGCATGGACTGGTTATCCAGTAATGGTGCCATTCTTGATTGTGAGAAAAGAGTTGTTAGACTCTTGACTCAGCCCGGTAACACTCTAGAAATTTCTTGTAATCCCTTGAATGCTGTTATGCTCAGTTATCTAGAGTTGCTTGACGCTTCTGTTGAGAATTTGCAGTCGGTTAGAGTGGTCCGGGAATATTCGAATGTCTTTGAAGAGGTGAAAGGCTTACCTCCGAAGCGGGAAATAGACTTCCGCATATATCTTGTTGATAATGCAAAGCCCATAGCTCTGATTGTTAGACACATGGCTCCAAAGGAGAGAAAGGAGCTCAGTAAGCAAGTTAAGGAGCTTCTCGAGAAGTGGTTTATAAGGCGGAGTATCTCGAAATGGGGTGCTCCAGTGGTGTTCGCCACCAAAGCAGATGGCTCGTTACGTCTTTGTGTGGACTATAGGGAGCTAAAGAAGCTGACTAAAAAGAATAGACACCCGCTCCCCAGAATAGACGATTTGTTTGATCAGCTTGTAGGTGCGTCGGTCTTCTCCCAACTTGATCTGGCTACTGGGTTCCATCAGCTAAGGGTAGCTGAAGATAGCATTGATAAAACGGCGTTCAGAACCCCAAACGGTTTCTACGAGTGGCTTGTCATGCCTTTCGGTTTGATAAACGCACCCTCTTATTTCGTAGACCTAATGAGCAGGGTATTTAGAGAATTCCTCAATAAGTACGTGGTGGTCTTCGTAGACGATATTTTGATCTTCTCAAAGAATGAAGAAGAACATGCTCAACATCTGAAGGAGATCATGGAAACTCTTTGAGTTCATCAGCTAAAAGCCAAATTCTCCAAGTGCCACTTTTGGAGAGAAGAAGTAATATTTCTTGGACATATAGTGTCCAAAGAGGGGTTAGATGTGGACCCCGCGAAAGTGGAGGCAGTGCAAGATTGGAAGACACCGAGAAATGCAACCGAAGTCCGAAGCTTTCTTGGGCTAGCCGGTTTTTACTGAAAGTTCATTAGGGATTTCGCGAAAATCTCAGCTCCACTCACAAGGCTAACAAAGAAGAATCTGGCGTTCGCCTGGGATTTGTATTGCGAGTTTGCTTTCCAACGATTAAAAGGGCTCTCACAACAGCCCCAGTTCTGACTTTGTCCGATGGAAGCAAGATGTTCACCGTATATACGGATGCTTGTGGTACGGGACTAGGCGCTGTTCTGATGCAAGAAGGGAGGGTAGTTGCTTATGGTGGAAGATAAATGAAAGTTCATGAAAAACCCTACCCAACCCATGACCTTGAGTTGGCCGCCATCGTCTTTGCGCTTATGTCTTGGCGCCATTATCTCCTAGGTGAGAAGTTCGAATTATATACTGACCATAAATCATTGAAGTATCTTTTCTCGTAGAAAGATATTAACTTGAGGCAGCAAAGGTGGATGGAGTTCCTTGCCTCGTATGATTTTGAGATTTCCTATACTCCTGGCAAAGGCAACGTAGTAGCAGACGTGTTGAGCAGAAAGAAGCTGACCCTAAGCCCTCTCTATGTAGAAAGGCAAAGCTTGGAGTATATAGCCAGTTTTGACTTTAGGCCCTCCTCTGATTTTATACCTGGTTTATTGGCATCCCTGGAAGTACGACCCACTCTTTTAGACTCAATAGGGCCCACACAATGCGAAGACCCTCAGCTGGTTGATGTGATTGATAAACTAATTAGGGGTGAAACTTCCAAACACCTCAATAGGTACTCAATCGATGATAAGTGTAACGACACACATTTCGCCCGACCTTAATCGATCGAAAAATCGACCAAGACCGTTCAAAATCCGCATACGTTAACTCTGGGAATACAACACATCAGAACAACAGCAGCAGACTTTTATTATATCATGATAATATAACATCAGAGTACAGAATATTAGAGTACATCGATAAAATATAGCGGAAGATAAATTACGATATTAAATACAATAAACAGCGGAAGGCTTCTATGCTCTGGACACAGCTTCAGGCTTCGATCCAGAATCCTGCTCAAGAAGTAAATATCTGCAAAAAGCTACTTGACTGCCCGTGTGGAAAAAGAGGGCACCCGAGTTGGCAAAGTGAAACAAACTACGAGTCAGTCATGGGACTGGTGTGAGAATTCTTAATTAATATAACTAATAACAATAAGACAAATCCGAGGACCACGCCGCTAACGCAGAACGGGTTTACTCCAATGGATTGTCGTGCATAAATTAAAGTAAATCGTTAAACAACGCAATGGTTTTTGGAAAAATGAAACCATCATATGACCCAAGTCCCATCACACAATGTAACGCAAACCAGAGGATAGGGTTTTACCTTATAATGGTCAAAAATGCTTGATACGATAAAAACGATATCTAATATTAGTGTGTATATGTTTCAAAAAAACATTTCAAAGTAAATGTATCAAACTTAGGAAGAATAGTATCCCATACTACTATGCCTCCATACTAGTAATACAATCAAATCCGTGGGTTCGTATTGGAAGTTTGGATTTCCATCATGAGTCAAGGCTAGGGAGGAGCTCCTTACCGATTCGAGACACTCTAACTAATGTCTCAGGATCCCCCGCAGTGAACCCTTGGAAAGCTGCAGGGCCGGTCCACCATACGAGTTGTGGATTAGTTATTCCTGAACACACGTTTCCCAGTCCTATAGGACCTATTATCTGAGGCCCCTCATTCCATCATCCACATAAGTAAAATGTCGGGCCGTGTTAAAACCCAAACACCACTTCTAGCTAGAAAGAAACGAGCTGCTCTCCCTGCGTTCCCATCTCCCGTTTTAGACTCCGCCGGTGTGTGAGGCTCGCGAAGTCACGCTATACACAAAGCTGTGCCTA
Source organism: Allium sativum (assembly GCA_030737875.1). NCBI lineage: Eukaryota > Viridiplantae > Streptophyta > Magnoliopsida > Asparagales > Amaryllidaceae > Allium > Allium sativum. The sequence goes on along the minus strand of CM060913.1, from coordinate 173,691,466 downwards.
AACAGGCTATGCTTTGATCATCCCACAAGGCCTGCTTTTCAACAAAGCCTTGATCATATGCATCTTAGCATGCCACATCGTCACTCCATATCACACTACCAATCCTTTGCCGAAATATATGAAAGGGTGTTAAGCAAGAGAATAAATTCCCCGCCACCAAACATTCATACATTCGACAGAAAATCAATAAATACAATACAAAGGAGTACAATGTTAGACACACATTCCATTTATAAGATTATGCTCTGGGTCTGAGCGAAAGCCAAATCCGTACAAATCAGCACTACGTCCGGATAACTACCATTTTAGCCCCGTCTTGGGAGCAAATCAATCAAGGGCCTCAACACTAGTTACCCATTCGATGTGAAGATCGTCGGTCTTCAATCGCCGTCCTCAATTCTTCGAACGTCGTATCATTATTTGGAATGAGAGTAAACTCGGACTTTCTAAATAATTCTCGCATATATAAATTTGAAAACCATTTCATATCGTTGTTAATAATTTATAACGATCTATCGCTATTTTTACTTTGCATACACATCCTAAACATAACAATGTATATTTTATTCTTCCATTTTTCAGTTTACACCAAATGTATATTTGGTTTCATTATTTTTCTAATGAAAATCCATTCCTTAGAAATGTAAATTTCTAATCTTATTATTTACATTAAAAAATGTAAATTTCTATTCCTATTTTATTTACATTGAGAAATGTAAACTTATACTTCAATATATTATTATATTGAAAATGTAACCTTTATTTCATATTCTATTCACATTGGAAAATATAAATTCCTAATCATTCTTTTGTTTACATCGAAAAATGTAAACTCTTTTAATTGCATATAAAAATATAATTTCTATTGCATCCTTATTTACATTGAAAAATGTCGGTTTCTATATTACACCAATTACATATAAAAATGTAACTTCCTATTCTCCTTTTATTTACATTAAGAAAAATGTAACTTTTCTAATATTTACATTAAGAAAAATGTAAAACTTTTATAATTCTTATCTTATTTTATTAAAAATGTAACTTTCTTTTATAACAAACTTGGAGGTGAAAATATTCATTTCATTATTAACACATTACGGTGTGAAAATAACGTCAATTTCTAAGTTATCCATTTATATTTTAATATGGGCCAGACCTCTCACATTAGGCCTACAACTAGTGGATGCTGGATAGGCCGGTCGGGTCCGGGCAGACTTCTCCCACAAGTTGGGCTTAACCTCGTGTCTTGACCCAATTTGTATTTGCGCACTTGGACCTCTCACATTAGGCCCAACATTTGTGGCTGCTGGATATGCCAGTCGGGTCCGGGCAGACTTCCACCATAAATGTGACCTAACCTCGTGTCCAAGTACAATTTTAATTAATCATTATAATTGTTCTACTAAAAATATTATTTTACATGACACTTCTTAACATAATTGATGTTTTTAATTTACGTGCCATTCTTTAATAAAGGTGATGAATTCTAATGTCATATAAAGAGGATATTTTATATGTAAATATATTTTCTATGAATTCTAATGACCTTTTTTTTTAATCTAATGACCTTCTAGTTTTAATGACATTATGACTTAACAACATTTTAATCTAGTGATGTTATAGTTTTAATGACATCCTAATTTAATGACATTTTCCATAAATGACCTTATAAAATTATAACATGAAGGGCAAGTTTATCCTAACATAAATGCCAATTTCAAATTTCCCTAAAATTGACAAACTAAATTCCACATAAATGACAAATTTATTTCTACATAAATGACAAATTCAACTTAAACATAGATGACAAATTTACCTTACATAACATATTTCTAATAAAAGTGGCATGTCTATTCTAATTAAACATTTTTGCCTAAAATGATATTTCCTAACTAAAATGATATGTTTAACACAACATGATATATTCTTACAAAAATGCTGTTTAATTAGCACATATATTTTTAATGTTTAATAATTCTAACAATTCATATATTAACATAAAAAGAATACTTTTATGTTAAATCAATTCTATCATTCCATATATTAACATAAAAAGAATACTTTTATGTTAAATCAATTCTATCATTCCATATATTAACATAAAAAGAATACTTTTATGTTAAATCAGTTCTATCATTTCAACAAGCATGATAATTTGGTTTCAACTCTCTTATTTCAACAAGTAAGATAATTTTAATCTAATGACCATTCCAATTTAAGGACATTTTTAATCTAACATAAATGACATTTTTTTTTGAATCTTAACATAAATGTCATTTTGAATTCTAACATAAATGTTCTTTTTAATTCTAACAAAAGATGACAACTTATTCTCTAATAAAAGATGACAATTTATCCTCTAATAAAAAATGACAATTTATTCTTTAATTACATAAAAAAATGTCCTCTTAATTTACATTAACAAAATGTATATATGTTCATTCTTTTTACTTACATTAAAAATGTAAATTTATTTTACAGCGTAAAGTATCATTCTTCAACTACATATAAAAATGTAATTTTATTTTGCAATGCAAATCTTATTCTTTATTTATTAAAAATAAAGATAATTTCTTTTATGATGTAATATCATACTTTAATTACAATGGAAGTTTCAACGTCAACCTCAATTATTTGAGTACACTCGCAACATAACGATTTAATCTTTTTATTTCACTCAAACGCAACATAAAGATTTAATCTTTTTATTTGATTCAAACGCAACATAAAGATTTAATCTTTTTATTTGATTATTTCATAAAGACGCTAAAATGTTCTTAATCTCATGTTTCAACAAAACGCTACAATATGTTTATATCTTCATTTTCAATAAAAAAAAAAACATATGCTTATATTTCATGTTTCAACAAAATCACATATGGTACAACATATGGTGATGATTCAAGCATGAAATGGACAAAATTTTATGATGTCAACATTCGCATCATGATTTATATTAAAATATGTAACCAAATTTATAAGTTTGGTGTCAACATATGATCATGATCCCATATATATATATATATATATATATATATATATATATATATATATATATATATATATATATACTAAATCTAAGTATAACACATGAACAACAACTATATTTGGGTGTTAACATATACGTCATGAATCAATGAGACCAAATCTAAATCCATTGGTGTGTATAGATCTTACTAAATAGGTGTTTATAGATCTAAATAAATAAGAACAATCCAAACATCCAGATTTACAGTAAAGTCAAATCCAAACCCAAAGCATCAACATGTAATCATAGTAAATCTACTTATGTTTTACCATTATCCACAATCAACAATCTCACATCACGGATCAGAAACAATAATATAAATATCATGCATCTATAAGCGAGGAGAATAATTAATTTAAAATTGATTTTTGTAAATCAGAACTCTCACCTTTTTATTCATCAGATCTGAAATTTGCTGAATTTCTAAGATGCTATGTTTACGCTCAAATCTGTTCCAAATGGGCGGTTTCGGGCAAAATCAGTGTCTATGCGAAGCTTCTCGTCAAGCGGATTCCAACGCATTTCGTTTCATCAAATTCTGACCTTATATAAAAACAAAGATATCACTATTTAATCCTTTAAATAACTTAATTACAAAAGATATGAAGACTGGACTGAATGCAGAAAGCTGTGAACACAAAAGATAAAAGACAGAAGACAGTGAAAATAAGAAGAGTGTCAGTGTGCCTGTGTAAATATATATGAATCTGTGTAAATGAAATTGTATATATGAAATGTAAACTAAGTGAATGTATGAGTGTTATAGTGAGGAGCTAATATATATGAAAAAGTGATTGTACTGATTATTTGTAATAATCAAAATCTGTTTGAAATAAAAATATTATTTCATTGTTGTCAAACAGACTTGTCTATTCTATTCTGTTTATTTATAAGTACAAATATGTGAAGTGATTAAATAGTGGAGTTAAAATAGATGTACTGTTTAAATGTTAGAAATATAATATTTATATTTTAAATAAAATACAGTAAATATTTGAATTTCTGTACAGATGTATTTTATTTAAATATAAATATTACATTCCTGTCTGTGATGTAAATATAGAACAGTACAGTAACAAACAAATTTATAAAATATATTTGGTTGTTATCATCAAACAAAAATCATATAATTGTGTATACAACACCGTTATATACAACATCATGAGCCTTTAACTGCCTTCCACCATAACATATCACCCTTCCCTCTTGCATCAAAACAACGTCAAGCCCTGTCCCGCAAGCATCGGTATACACTGTGAACGACTTACTCCCATCCGACAAAACTAAAACTGGAGCTGTCGTCAATGCCCTCTTCAAACGTTGGAAAGTATCGTCATAGTCAACATCACAAGAAAAGGTCAAATTCTTTTTCATCAACCGTGTAAGTGGGGCTGATATCTTAGCAAAGTCCTTGATGAACTTTCTGTAATAGCCCGCCAAACCAAGAAAAGTTCTTACTTCTGTTGCATTCTTAGGAACCTTCCAATCTTGGATTGCCACCACCTTCGTATGATCCACTGCTATCCCTTCCTTGGAGACCACGTGTCCTAAGATCATCACTTCCTTCCTCCAAAAATGACATTTGGAGAACTTAGCTTTGAGTTGATGTGCTTGAAGGGTCTCTAAGACTTCCCTAAGATGTAGGGCATGCTCTTCCTCGCTTTCAGAAAATATCAAAATATCATCCACAAAGACCACCACGAACTTGTTTAGAAACTCCCTAAACACCCTACTACTCATCAAGTCTACGAAATATGCGGGTGCATTCGTCAAACCAAAAGGCATGACTAGCCATTCGAAGAAACCGTCGGGAGTCCTAAAGGCAGTCTTATCTATACTATCCTCAGCTACCCTCAACTGATGAAATCTTGTAGCTAAGTCCAACTACGAGAAAACCGAAGCACCAACCAACTGATCGAACAAATAATCTAACCTCGGCAATGGGTGTCTGTTTTTCTTCGTGAGCTTATTCAGCTCCCTATAGTCCACGCACAATCTAAGCGAACCATCAACCTTTGTAGCAAAAACAACAGGAGAACCCCACTCCGAGATACTTCTTCTTATGAACCCTTTCTCAAGCAACTCTTTCACTTGTTTACCAAGCTTCCTCCTTTCTCTTGGAGCCATGTGGTGCACCGGCAATGCAACTGGCTTTGCATTGTCCACCAAGTATATACAGAAATCTATCTCACGTTTTGGAGGTAAGCCTCTAACCTCCTCAAAGACGTCTGTATACTCACGGACTACTCAAACAGATTGCAAATCATCAATAGATGTGTCAAGAGATTCTATGTAGCTAAGCATAACAGAAACCTTAGGGTCGTAAGAAATATCGAGAGTATTATCCAAATTAGTCAGCAGTCTAACTACCCTCTTCTCACAGTCGAGAATGGCACCATACCTGGCTAGCCAATACGTTCCTAGAATCAACCCATAGCCCGTAAAGCCAAGCACATAAGTGTTGCATTCGAACTCAACGCCATACACATATTCTCAAATCCCGACAAAACAAAGAAAGATGAGTCGTACCCCCAATAGGATTTGAGACAACAACGGGATCCATAACTAGACTAGCATTTAGGTGCAGTGTTTCAACTAACGAAGCAGATATAAACGAATGAGAAGCGCTAGAATCAAACAAAGTTCGAACAGGATGATCAAAAAAGAAAATCAAACTTTCAACGGAAATGTTTCTACCTCTCTCTTGTTTAGGTGCCATGAGAGCATGAACCTTCCCTCCAGAAGTAGATCATGTCTCTGTCCTTACCCTTGTCCTTGCCTCCTTGGGCAGTCTTTAATCATATGTGTTGCCGTCTTCTTCTTCCTACAGTCCTTGCTTAAGTGGCTCGGTGTTCCACAATTAAAACACCTTTTCTTCCTTTGGCCCTTGTTATCCTTGTCGCCTTTCTTTTGTTGTTGTTGTGCCTTCTTTGGATCTCCTTTCTTATCATGTGCCTTATCTACATTAGCACCTTTCTCCTCTTCATGCATCAACGCCATGTCAACAAGTTTTTCGAAAGTAGCCCCCATAGGAATGTGGGACATAGCCAGCCCGTGTAATGGTTCATTCAGACCCTTGGCAAATCTCAAGGCTTTCTTATGTGGTATATTAACTAATTCCATACCCAATCTTGCTAACTGGTTAAACTTGTTAACATACTCCTTCATAGACAAACTCCCATGTTTCAAAGCCAAGAACCTCTCCATTTATAAACTCTCCTCCGCTTATAAAAGAAATTTCAACTCGAACCATCATTTAAAGTCTATCCACGTCTCCACTACACGTCCTCCATTAGTTACTTCCCAGCAAAAGGAAGCTTCATCCTTCATTAACCAAGCAGCTAGTTGAACCTTCCTTCCATCGTCTATCTCAAAGATACCAAACAAGTCCTCCACTTCCTTGAGCCAATTTCGGGCCTCAAAAAACATCTCAGTTCCATAAAACGGCTTTCTGCCCATCGCACTGAAGTCTTTGCATATCTTAGAAAAAGCATGTTCATGGGGAGGAGGAGGAGCGGCTGCAACTGGAAGAGGACGGACGTCTGCTGGGCCTGCGGCCGTAACCCTAGCCTCCAGATACCTTCTGAACCAACCTGGTATCTATACGCCCTCGAGTATAACGGTTCCCTAGACATGCTGAAAGGAAAAAGGAAGAGATTCAAAACAGAGAATCGAAAGATAGATATATGGCTTTTGGGGATTATGTTTTTCAAAATAAACTTTTCTCTTGAAAATACCCTCTTTAAAACAGGTTTTTTGAAAATACTTCTTTCTAAGAATGCTTTTGAAAACATTTTCAAAATCTTTTATCTGTTCTATTAACCTTCATCTCTAACGCCACGTGTAACACCCCACGTCCGTTAATGTCACTCACTAAGGGAATGCATTAACTTTCATGGAGTATTATAAGAGTATAGAACAGAATATCACAAGACAGATATATAAAATGGTACTTAAGGAAATTCAAAATTTATTCATTGCAGCGTAAAAGCAAAACATATTTGGTTACAACATCAAAACCACATGCTAAAGCCAAGTACACAAATATCCATCTTGTACAAAATTATTATCAGAGTACATAAAAGTAAAACCATAATCCCACTCCAAATAGCCATAATGAAAAAGAGATAAAGCTGAGCATTACTTTCAACACTTCCAATAACTTCAAGAAGAAAGGAATCCTACTCAAGCTTCAGTATTCCCACCCTGAGGACCAGGGGGGAGGGGGGAAGAAAAGAGGCGAAACAAAAAGGGGTCAGACATAAGTCTAGCAAGTCTAGTGACTTTAACAATATAATCAGTAAAGTAACAGGATAAGAACATAAAATGGATAAAAGAGATGACTGTAACATAAGCAGATATGATAAGGTAAACAAGATGAATAAGATATAACGTTGATTGCGCTTCTAGTCACTATAAGATAATTCCTACACCGCACCAATGCTAGTTCCATACCGAAAGTTGATCCCTCTTACTAAACATAATAATAATAATAATAATAATAATAATAATAATAATAATAATAATAATAATAATAATAATGGTAGTTTCGTGTACTCCTAGTTGTTGTCATAGGTGCCGCCAGTCCACTAGTTGTACCCACTACCCTCCCTATTTGATCGGCTCCCTAACTCGTAGATCACCGTGCTGGTCCCACAGTAGGGTGTATCACTCCCTAAAGTGGGAACTCGATACTACTAAAATGCACGGCTCATACCTACACAATGCAATAGCGTCTTACCTACCAGCCCAGACCCACGCACGCACATGACTCCGTTGGACTTGCACTGCCATTGCTAACTCTTTATTGACCTCTTACAATCAACCCCAGTAATTGTTCATTAATTTATTATAACCATAATCTTGCAAGACCCCTCACATTAGATTGCCGATTGCGGTTGCTGGATATGCCGGGCGGTTCCGGGCAGGCTTATACCGCAAACCAAATCTAACCTCGTGACTTTGCATTTTACGCATCTAATTTCTGCCTTTGACCTCTCACATTAGACTGCCGTTTGCAGTTGTTGGATATGTCGGGCGGTTCCGGGCAGATTCCTACTGTAAGCCAAGTCTAACCTCGTGTCTTAGGCGTTCATTATCTCTTCTATTTTACAAACCCAAATTCAAGTTCTGACTTATTACATATATTCCAATTGCCCATAATTTCCAATTCAAGTTACGTTTATAATTCCAATCCAAATCATGCCCATCATTCCATATATATAAATTGTACCAATTTATGCCCTAAATCAAATACATGACTACAAATTAATTTGTGCCGAATTACGTATTATTCAATATTTCTCCAAACTTTTCCCAATCATTCCAACGTTATTCATACGCAAATCTCATCGCAATATGTTAGACTCGAAGTTAGCCTAATCTCATAAAGAAAAAGGAAAAGAAGAGGGGAAGAGAATCATGACATCAAACTCGGCATAAAATAGGCATATGAAACATGAACTAGCATAGAACAATAAAATAGATCCAATAGGCATATGATAATAGTAACTTGGGTACGTGTCTGAAAGATAAGAAATCTACAAAACTTGATATGATTCGTTTTACTTACAGGCATGATTGTTAAATCAAATTTACAATCCTATCACAATTACTTTTTAATTATATGTGAAAGTAATATAGACTCACAACGACAGGATTAAGAAGAGAGAATAGATCTGAATTCTGAATTCTGATTTCTAAATTTGATTAGCTAAACCGTTGTTGTAGAATTTGATTCTTATCTTCCAATTTGTTTACTCTAATTCTGATTTGCTTTGGTGGGGAAGAAAGGCTAGGTTAATTTAGACTAGAGCAGCATGGAGGCTCCATGGATGAATAATAATGAGATTAGGGTTAGGATTAGGGGTATTTTATAGACGCTCTAGGTGAATTAGGAGCCTTAGATTAGATTAGGATCCATCTGAACCATCCAAACCAGAAAAATACGTCATCCAGCCAATCCCAGAAGGACACATCATCCCTAGACCACCAAAGCTCGTCTTCCAGATCAGGGCAGATGGGGGTCGACACCTCTGTCGACACCCCTATAGGGGGGTCGACACCTATGTCGACTCCCCTAGGGGGGTCGACACCCTAGAGCGGGAGATTTCCCGCTCACCCAAATTTTACTGATTTTCATTTTTGAAATCGTTTTTGATTTTTAATTATTATTTTAATATAAATTCTACTTTAAACTGAAATCTTCTAAGCATCATAACTTCTTCATACTATATCCGTTTTATACAAACTCGGACTCTATCCCAAGCAGAATTCCGAGACGACCGCAATGGCACAACCCGTTTCCCTTAATTCTTCTTATAACAATTAATTTTTCTTTAGTTATCCCTTATGTCATGTTTTAAAATTACGGGTTGTTACACATAAATTCCAATCCAATTTATGCTTATAATTCTAATCCAATTTATACTTATAATCCCATTTATACAAGTTATACCAAATTATACTCAAATCAATTTGCGTTCATTGTTATTAACAATTTATGCCTAGTCTCATGTATACAAGTTATAATCAATTATGCCCAACCCAATTTATGCCAAACCTCATGTATACAAGTTATACTCAATTATGCTCAACAATTTATGCCAAATCTCATGTATACAAGTTATACTTGATATGCCCAAACCAATTTCCATATTCATTAACAATTTATGCCAAATCTCATTTTATTGCATATTTCCCAAACTTTTCCCAACCATTCCAACGTTATTCGTACGTAAATCTCAATGCAATATGTTAGGCTCGAAGTTAGCCTAATCTCGTAAAGAAAAAGGAAAAGAAGAAGGGAAGAGAATCAAAACAGGCATAAACATATAAATGAGAATGCGAAATGAATAGCGACAAGTTGATCTGATAGGCATATGATAATAGCAATTGGGTATGAATTTAAAGGATAACAAATAACACAACTTGATATGATTCATCTTATTTACAGGCACATACATCAGATCCAATTTACAATCCCATAACAATTACTTTTTATTTCAATTATATGCGAAAGTAGCATAGACTCACAGTGACAGGATTCTTAAAAGAGAGAATTAATCGTTATAGTAGCAATTCTGATCTTAAATAATCTTCTAATTTGATTATTGAAGAAGAACTATCTCTAAATCTCTACTTTGATTTTGGTTGGAGAAGAAATGCTAGGTTAATTTAGATTAGAGCGGCATGGAGGCGCCATGAATTAGTGTAATGAAATTAGGGTTAGCTTTAGGTGCTTATTTATAGGTGTATAGTGTGAACTAGGACCTTTAGATTAGATTAGGAGCCATCAGAACCATTCAAAATAGAAAAACATGTCACTTGGAAGCCGTCCAAAAAATTTTGTCTGGATCTGAAAAGGGGTCGACACCACCCATGGGTGTCGACACCCATGTCGACACCCCTGGGCGGGATTTTTCCCGCTCTCTCTTTTTCTGGGTTTTGAATTTCGAATTATTTAATTTAATTATTTATTTTAATTCTGCTTATCTTTTAAATCTTCCGAGCCTCATAACTTTTTCATACGGTGTCCGATTTACGCAAACTCGGACTCTACCCCAAGCAGAATTCCGGGACGAATGCAATGACGCAACCCATTTTACTTAATTCTTCTTTTAAAAATTAAGCGTTCTTAAATTTGTTAATTTTAATGTTTTAAAATTACGGGATGTTACACAGACTCTCTTAGAAGGCTCTCGTAACTGCTCTTTCCTGTTGATGCGATGATAACTTGAGAAAGAATATCATAATAAAGTTCTTTGCCTAGTTCGGATCATACTGTGGAAAGCACTACTTCTGGCTTGAATGATGTAGTTTCTTCGACCTGCTCGAACAATAATAAATCTTACTACCATATAGACATAAGATAGAGTACATAGAACATACAGATCAGATAGAGAACAAATGGTGATTTATTGTTGTTCTCTACCCTAATAAATTGACTACCTTATGGACATAAGATAAAGTCAAAATAGTCTTTTAAATGGTGAAATGACCATTTAGGTCAAGTGAAAAATCCATAGTAAACATCGACCCAGCCAGTAGATTCTAGTAGCTAGGGCCCTTGTTTGCTGGCCTTCCTTCATGTGGTACCTTGAAGTTTTTTGTGACGGCCCGCCCCGCACCAGCCGACATTTACTCCAAATGTGCGCTGTACACATGTCCAGTTAGCACGAAACGGGTCGTCAGAAGGAAAAGGAAGAAGGAAATGAACTAATCAAGAACCTGTAGAATGTCTCACAGCGCATAGAATAAAATATAATAATAACATACTTGACATAAAACAGGAGAGACAATGCATAAGCTGAAAATCAGAACTAAACATCATAGCAGCGGAAATTCAGAATACAGCTTATTACAACTTTCAAACTGTCTCAAAGCAAAAGTAAGATAAATGGGGTACACTACTAATGCCCAAGTAGCGACCACCAACGACACAGGGAGAATGTGTGTGTGTATATATCATACGTGGAAGCCTCCTGCCCGCCTCCGAATCATCTACTCGCGCATCACCAGCTAACCTGTCTCTAGTCTGCTCGTGTGAGCACCCAGAGTAATAAGAGGAGACATAAAACTCTGGGTCAGACATAAAGCCTGGTATGAGCGATAAGCATCTAAAGTGAACAATAACAGGTAGACTAAAACATACCTGAACCTGGACCCGCAACCAAAGAGTTAGCACTACATACTGTACAACACTCTAAGGTACCATATCAAACAGTTTAAAGATACGGAGGTGGGGAAGGTGTGCATGTCATAATGATGGCAAACAATCAAGCATAGCATCCATCCTCACATCTCTCACTCAGTGCATAAAGCATACGATATTCACCACTTCGATCACCCAACATTCCTTGTTACGATCACTTTGCCCCATAAAGTCATAAATGGGTTCACTGCACTGATAACGTAGCCACAAATCCTTCGCTATGTCCACTTTGCCCCATGGAGTCACAAGAATCCCACTGCACTGGCTCATAGCCTTACTAATCCTTACTATGTCCACTCTGCCACATGGAGTCACAAGAACCCCACTGCACTGGCACATAGTCTTACTACGCATCACCTTGCCCCTCAGGTCGTAATGACCCTACTGCACTGATAATGTAGTCTTGCTACCATCACTTTGCCCCTCAGGTCATAATGACCCTACTGCACTGATAAGTAGCCCATCATCCATTTTCAGTGGTGAATCGAAGTTATGAACGTCGACAACTCCTTAGCACACGTCCCGCAGCAAAGTCCAACCATGAAGTGAACTCATTGGTTCCCAACTGGTTCCGGGATCCTGAGCTCTAACTTCCATTTGGACTACCTTTGCATCTCGGGTTATTGGTCGTCACCATCGAATCGGATCGGATCGGCCTTCATCATTCGGGTCGGGTCGCGCCTCCTGCGACGGATCGGATCGTGGTCCTCCAGCTTGCCATGGTTCGGATCGGAATACCCCATGCGGATCGGATCGCGCTCCTCCAGCTCGTGGCTCTCTCCTGGTTCAGATCGTCGTCTCATTGTGCATCAGATCGTAGATGCTGCTTTCCTCTTGTTCGGATCGTGATATGAAGCACGAGTGGATCAGATCGGGTAGCAGTTTACGGTTGGTGCTCGTGGGCCTTGTGCAGATGGTTCGGTTCGGAGGAGATGACTCGACTCGTGGTGATGTCCCACGATCCCATAGGGCGATCCGATCGTCCCTCAATCCCCTATGCGATCTGAATCCCTACACCTTGTCCAGCGAGCTGTTTACGCCACTCGACGGCGTTTTCGACCATTTCAACTATTCTAATCAATCACAAAGCATACCATACTGTCATAGAAACATATATAATCAACCACAAACATCAAAACAGCAATATGATAGGTTAAAATGGATCAAACATAGCCAAAACCCTCTATTTTCCCCTAAGCATGTTTAGGTGAAACTTATGATATAATTAGCAAAACTTAACCAAATTAACCCAAATTCATATCAGAGGTTTAAAACATCATTCCGAATTTTATAAACATTTTTCCAGAATTTTATTATGTTTAAATTCGCTAATTAACAATAGTCACGCCTAATTAGCCATAATTTGTGTAAAACTATGCAAATCACTCACCTTAGCCACAAAATAAACTAAGACCTGAAATAATTCTCTGATTTGATGTGAATCTCAATGCCAAACAGCATCTCCTATGTTGCTTTGGTGAAGATCTTCCTTGATTAGGGATTGCTAACATGACCAAACGACTTCATACGGGAAAGAAATAAATATTCTACGATCCCCCGATGCGTAGGATCCGGGTCATTACATTATTGCTCGCCAGCAGATCTTGAGCTTCCCTTCATGTGTCTTCCTTATGAAGGGGTATCCTTATTCATAGGTAAGAATACATGGTAGGGTAGTAGCAACCCCTTTCAGATTAAAGGAAAGATGCTTTAGCTGGTCCTCTTTAGGACTTCTAAGATACTTTAGTACCAAACTGGGCCCTATAGACAGAAATCTTGATCCTTTTTACTTATCAGAGGTGCTTACGAACTCTTGGCCTATTTGAATCTCCCCAAAAAGTAGAACTCTCCCTTTAAGGTGTACTAAAGTTAACCTTAGATCTTATTCGTCAGATTCGCGCAGCTCCTCCGGCGATTCAATACCAAATCAAAAAGGAAGATTCGATATTGATAGATTCTGGGAAGAAGTGTACTCTGAAATGAGTAGTAGGGTCGAAGATGTACCTTTATTTGCAATCTCTGGATCTAAAAGAAGCGCAATGTATGAATTGGAAAAAATCCGGAATCGTTATCACATGATTCAAATGAATATAAAAAATGATAGTTATCCTTTAAAGTACAAGGAGGAAGGCAAAAGAGAACTATTAGTTTTCCAGGGATATATCGAATCTCTCACAATGTCTTTTTCTATTGAGAATTTGCATTATCAAGCTATGCTACTTTTGAAAAAGCTAACATGAAATAGTACGAATGAGCCAGTCCAAACAGCTCGAGATTATTTGAAGGAGAAGGCATGTGGCTTAGATGCAGATGAACTAAAAGCTTTAAATGATATGAGTCATCATATTCATATTATCGAAGCCATCATAGTTCATGTGTTTGTGATCTTGTTTTCTAAGAACATTTTATCAAACGAACCCAGAGTGAAGCTTGTAACGTTGATTCAACATCTGGATGATGCAATACGAGATCAATTTAGACTTGGTCAATCAAAAAAAGACAATAGGTCGTAATTTGATTAGTTATCTTGTTGATCGAGAAATTATATCCATAGTTTCTACGGAATTACCCTTTAAGAAAAGAAGGAATCCTAAAACAGTGCTCTATTCTTATGTTGAATGTAAATTCAATCTCAAATTACTCCCATTGAGACTAAATCTTCCAATGATTGTTCGTCCTAAAAAGTGGTTTTTCAATCCTAAGCGCTTACAAAAAGGTAATAAGATCAAACTTCATGAGTTAGAAGGTGGTTATCTGACAGTATCTAAGGCAACCGAATATAATCGTTTGTCTCTTAGCATCTCGGGACACTGATCATTTCATTATAATAATTAAGGATGTTTGTGGTTTGTGTTCTATTTTGAATAATCTACAGTCTAAAGCTTTCCGGATCAATGAAACTATGTTGGATTTTATCCATACAAATTGTTCCTTGTTAGACGAGGCCGGTTTGCTTATGAATAAACGAATAGCCCATGTGAAAATGAACGATGCATATCCCGTGTTAAGAAATCATCACTATAATAATATAGCAGCAAGGATAAAATATCACAATATATTCGAATTGGAATTGGAATTCTCTAAGCGTGTGCAGCAAGCTAGGTTTGAAGATTTCATTATAGATCTAACAAAAGCATACCGTGGTTATGAATTTTTTCTTCCCGCTTTCTTGGACTTCCGTGGTAGAATCTACCGTTCAGGTATCTTTCATTTTCACGAGCGTGATATCGTAAAATCTTTGGTTCTTTTTTCAAATCAAATGGAAAAAATACCTTTCTTCAAAGAGAGAAATTTTTACTACTCTACAGCTGCAGCATTTAAGTACAAAAAACATTACAATTATGGCTATGCTTATAAATGGTTTCAAGTTAATGTTTAGAGATACATTTTTCTCAAATGTTTAGCAATCTTATTGAGTTATCAAAGAAAGCGAGTGATGCTTTTCAGTTCTTATCGAAGGTTCTTATCCCTAAGGATAATGATTTATTGATCCGCTACTCTTACCTATCAGCCAAGACGCCTCTGCCTCTGCTTATCAAATAATGAGTTACTTTCTGCTTAACCCGGGTATGGCTCAGCTAACCAATCTTATACCTAATGTAAATAAAGAGACAAATGAAGTTTTTATCCAAGATATTTATTTGTGGATTCTTAAAGAGCTGTGTGACTACTTTAGAAAAGACATGCCTGACCTCTTCACTCTAATAGAAGAATGGTTTATTCATAAGCTGGTGAAAGCCTCTTTGTGCCAATGATCTGTGGTAAGACCGTGGTGTCTATGATGGATGAGATATACTCTTCTTGTGGTGATATACTTAATTTTAAGCAATGCAATTTATTTGCTTTATCCTGTTGGAAGTATTTTAAAGAGAGGTTTCCTGATATCATCTCATTTATGAAAATGATTAATAATATTGGTTTTATATGTTCATATATAGGAAACCCTGTGATCTATGAAATAGAGTACTTCAGTACTATGTAGTACTATATGAAATATGATAGTGAGAGTCTCACGGTTAAAGTTTACAAAAAAGAAAGCACTACTAAGAAAGAAAGCAGTCCCAAAGGTAAAGATAGGAAGAGACCTGATGTACGTAAGGTGACTTTCCGATTTCCTACAAAAAATAGAGATCTTCGTAAGATGGGTTTTTCTACCTGCGTGAACTTTATTCATTAGAAGGATGCTTATATTGCTATGAAACTTCTCTCTAAATTCTTCCATAATAGTAAGCTCCCTATATGCACAGCTGTGAAAACCCGTAACTTCCCCGTAAAGGAAAGAGCGGATAGTTCGAGAACAAGCCACAAAAGAACGCAGACGGGAGAACATTTCATTGTTATTACACCAATGCATCAGATTACAAGAATATACAGAGTATAAATGAATATTACAAAGAAATATCAGAGATTTAAATTACATTTAAATACATAGCAGCGGAAAATAATACAATACACAACTAGAAGGAGATATACGGATACAAAGCTTTCCGGATATCGTTCCAGCTGTAAACCAGGATCCTGTGAATATAAATCTGCAAAAACCAAAACTACTAGCTGCCCGTGTCAAAATAAGGGCACCCAGAGTTTAGGTTAAAACAATAAACTCCAGGTCAGTCATGGGACTGGTGTGAGAACTAAAACAGTTATTGATCTTTATTTTAAAGTTAGGCAAATCAAGGGACCACGCCGTATAACACGGAACGGGTTTCCTCCCAAGAATACCAGTGCATAAAACAAACAACGCAATGCTAAATAAAGAAAGATGAAGCTGTTATAAGACCCAGGTCCTATCACACAATGCAACGCAAGCCGGGGGATAGGGTTTTCCCTTATAACAGCCAAAGAATGCTTGATACGTTTAAAACGGATTATTTGATACTATAATAAGTGCATAGTGTATAAAACAACTTCAAATCATAAGTACCAATCATAGGAGGCATGGGTACCATATATCATGTCGCCATACTTGTTCTACAATTAAAACCGCAAATGTCACGTATTTGGAAATTGGATTTCCGTCTGTGAACCGAGGCAAAAGATAGTCCTCAACCGATTCGAGACAATCTAGCCTACCATGTCTCAGGATCAGAGCTCGAGTGACCCTTGGATCGTCAGGGCCGCTCCACCGATGTGGATTAAAATTCCTGAACAATACGTTTCCCCGCCCTTTGGGGCGCAAATGAGCCAACGAATGACTCCATCGGACCCGGATCGTCCGATTTAACCGAGGCGCCTCGCAACAGCAACAACCACATAAGTCAAACTCGTCAGGGCGTGTAAAACCACTGACGCCACTTCTAGCTAGAAAGAAACGCAAGTCCTCCCTGAGGTCCGTCTCCCGTTTTTGGTTCATACCGGGTGTGAAACTCGCGAAGTAAACGTCACACAAAGCTACGCCACAAAGGCCGTGCTTCGATCATCAACCACAAGACTTTCTTTTCAACAGAAGCCTTGATCATTTGCCACTTAGGCCTGCCACACAGGCAATTCACTCCATGCGATTGATATCCATCAATATATAACCCCTGAGCTCGTACGTCTCAGAGAAGGGCGTTAAGCAAGAGAATAAATTCTCCGCCGCCAAACAGATATATATTTAATAGAGATCAATCACACGGACTAAAATCCAATGTCAGACACACAGTCCATTTACAAGTCCGTTCTGGGTCTGAACGAAACCGGAGGCACCTAGTACCCCGCATATCCATCGATCTCCAAGTACGTCTGGACGATCACCAACTGTTTCCATCTTCTTGGGTGTACAGCCCAATCAAGATCATCAGTAATCACCCAAACGACGTGAAGACTTCTGGTCTTCGACCACCGTCTTCATCTTCGACTTATCGTCGTATCAGTTATTCAGAATGGGATAAACCCGGTCTTTCTGAATAACTCACGTATATTTTAAATAAGTGTTACACAAACACAACATACGCCTCATTTCAATTCATCAGTCACTAACCGTTAATTAATCAAGAGAATAATTCCCCAAATATTAACCCCGAAGACCGAAACCAACATCAGATCAATATCCAGAAAACCATTCTGCTTAGCTAACCGACAGTTAGTTTCTAAATTTCACATTCATAGGGAAAGGTTCCCATTAATTTTATCCAAGATAAATTCCTTGAATTTATTCTTTAATCATCTTTTGAATTTCGATTCAACTAGTCGGGATTAACGAACCTTACCGAAGTAATCATTGGTTTTAATTTCCCAATCCCAACCTATTCATCCCATGAAGTAAAACTAGTAGTACTTCATATCTAACACCACGGTGTTATCGATAAATTCAATTACCATTTCACGTTCAAATCTAATTAAAGATTTTACTATCGCCTGGAGCAAAACTGGTGATACTCCATTCTCGATCATTTCAATCTAATTAAAGATTCATTAAAACTCCACTTAGTTTTAATCGCTAACTGGGTTAAAGAATCAGTGTCATTTAAAACACGGTTCACGATAAACCCAAAATCACATTCCATTAATTATCGGGTTAAAGAACGAGTGTTATTTAAAACACTGTTCACGATAAACCCAAAAATCAATATCAATTCAATTCCAATTAAATATTATTTAATTGGTACACTTCATTAAATTTAAATAAAAAGATTTAATCTTTTCTCAACTGGGTTCAAGAACAGTGTTAGTGAAGACGCCATTCACGACAAAGCCAAATCACATTTGACATTCAATACAAGGCTCTGAATAGAAAATATATCGGCTTATATTCAATATCAAATTTTACGATTAACAAATGTCGTATTGGAAATAACGATATAAATATATATCTTTCAAATTTCCATAACAACATCTGTATAATCACGAATTCCAACATCGAAATATTCCGAAGACAATTTCGATTCAAGTCCACTCCAATATAATTATTGGAAATTCTGGTTATTTTCAAAACCATTTTCAAATTCAATTTATTTATTTAAAAATAAATAGAATTATAATCCTAGTTCAAAACTAGTTCAGTTCGATAAAAATCTATTTTTATCTTTTCAAATATGGAGTTTTTCATCCCAATTTTTCCCAAATCATTTCTTATGATTTTACATAATTTATTATTATTTTTTATCATTTTATCAAGGCCTGTACAGTCGATTTCCATCAACGGCCATCGAACTGCACCTACAGCGACCTTCCTCAAATTTGATTTGGACATAATCCCAAATCCAACCGTTAGATTTCAAATTTCAAATATCCATTAGAAAGCTCTTTTCGATACGAACCCAACGGTTCCAGTTTTAGGAGAATCCGACGGTCGGATCTCCCGTAATGTCCGTTTGAAATAAATGGTCGAAATTCACGAACTGCCGCGGCGCGGCGCGTTCTATTCAGGCCATTATATTATATATATAATATATATAATATATATTTCGTCGATTTCTATTCAAAACGAATTGTATAAATAGTTTTTAAATTAGTTTCAAAATCCATTTCAACTTCCATTTCAATTCAAAGCAAAATTGAATTCTTCTTTATAAATTCGTTTTAAAATTCATTTCTATTCAATTCAAATCTCAATTCAATTTGAATTCATTTCAATTTGTCTCCAATTCAATTCGAACTCGTTTTCAATTCAATTCGAATTGGTTTTATATTCAATTCAATTCAAATTCGTTTTCTATTCAATTAAATTCGAATTCGTTTCGTTTGCTATTCAATTGAAATCAAATTCGTTTTCATTTAATTCGAATTCATTATATATTCAATTCATTTCGAAATCGTTATATATTCATGAAACACCCCACCTCCGTTAGGGTCACTCTCCAAGGGAATGCCCTAATTTTGGTGGAGGTTTATAAGTACAAGTCACAGATATACAAGACAGATATAAGAACACATATTTGTAAACAGCGGAAGAACAACAAACTTTATTTCACAAAGTCAAATACGTGTTACAACAACATCCTTTCCAAAAACATAACATAACACTTTCATAATCTGTCTTGAGTACATTATTTAAAGAAGCATAAATAAAACGTAGATAAACTGCAAAAGCCCCAAAGTGGATTGTCCAAAGCCATAGTTCAAAACAGGAAAGTCCAAGCAATACATTTCTCTTCTTCAAGCTGGATGTTGAGGTAGGTCAAGCTGCTGAGTTCCCTCCCTGAGGACCTGGGGGGGGGGGGGGGGGGGGAAACGGAAGAAAGAAGACGAAAGAAAAGTAGAGTCAGACATAAAGCCTGAGTAAGTCTAGTACTACTTTGTCTATGAATAAAGAACTGGGTATGATATGTATAAACAGGAAGTGGGCATGCACTATAAACTTGGTTAAGTTGTCTAGGGTCGAATATACTATCGTACCCCATGTTAATCTCTGAACCCATATAAACTAGTTTCCAATTTGCATCCCATAATCAGGGTGATATGATCCATTCGATGATGATCGGCTCCTACTCGCAAAGTTACATGTGTCTTACGGCCCCCGATGTCTGTAGTTACCTATGCTGGTCCCACCATGGGGTGTATCAAGTCCCATAGTGGCAACCCGACACAACCTTAGAGTGCACAGGTATGCTACTGGTGTCCAGTGCCTTATTTTTCTGCGCCGGAGTGTGTGCACGCCCGCACTCCGTTAGAACCTACACTGCTACACCACCGCCATCGCTTTGACCTCTTACAATCAGCCCAGTAATCGTGCCCCACCCTGCCTAGTTTCAGGGTATCCTGATACACCTTCTAGGGTTACTGCTGAAAAGGGTCCCCCGTTACTAGGTTTTCTATCTCTAGCCAACATGCTAAGTTGGTTAAGTGTTTTCTAACCTAACCCCCACCAGTCCGTTTAGTTTAGCATGTTCCATTTTGATTAAGTCTTTAGTTCACTTAATCCTATCAATCCTGACTCAGCCTTAATTGTCTTATTAAGGCCCTGACCTCTCACATTAGACAGGTATTGTTGTGGCTACCTGTTGCCGGTTGGTTCCGGGCAGTCTTACGCCACAACTCAGTCTAACCTCGGGTCCTTATTGGGCTCCATGTTTAACCTCCCACATTGGATAGGTATTGTTGTGACTACTGGACAGCCGGGCGGTTCCGGGCAGGTTTACATCACAACTCAATCCAACCTCGGGTTAAACACATCGTATGTTCTACATTTACATATTTTGTCATTCTTCTTTATTTCTTATATGTAAATATTTGCGGCCCATTATTAAGTTAATGGTGTAAAGGTTACACCAATCACGGGCCCAACCCATACTTGAATTTGGGCCCTTCTATTTTATATTTTCATTCATTAATTAATTTTTAACCCAACGTTATTTTTCCCCCGTTTTACACGTCCGTTTATATATATTGGGCTTAGCCTTTTAAAGCCCAATTTAGCCATGCGAAAAGGGGAGGCTTATGGCGTATACACAAAGAGGGGAAAGTGAGCGCATGAACTTGCAATACGACGTTGGAAATACAAAATAGAAATTGGTGTACTTGCATAGTGGTAACATAGGTGACATGAATCAAAGCATGTGAACTTGCATAGGTTTAACTACAACATGAACCAATATTCTTATTTAGGCATAATGTCAAACATAAGCATGTCATAAATGTTTCTAGCATAAGCATTGCATAATGTCAAACATAAGCATGGCATAAATACTTTTAGCATAATCATGGCATAATGTCAAACATAAGCATGGCATAAGTAAAGTTAAATTTGTTCATGGCATAAACAAGTCATGTTCATAAGGTTTCTACATGTTTACAAAGGGGATACTTTGTTACTAACACAGAAGCATAGATCAACTTAATTATGGTTTAAGTCTAATCACATAACGATAGTATAAATATACTTATGCATAAATATTCCTAATCATGGTGTTTGCTTTAAACTTGCAAAAAGGGATTTTTGAGTCTAACCTAGCCATGTCTCACATATGTCATCATAAAATTCTTGTAAGCAAGATAGACTTAATCATGGATTTCAATTATGCCAAATATCATTCATAGCCTAGCCATATTCATAAGTTTGCAAAAGCATGACTTAATACATGGATTATGGTGTCAAAATTCCAACATAGTTTCTTATGAACTATAACAACCAAACTTGTTTCAATTACTTGCAAAATGATTTATGCACAAAAATATACATCATAGTGACATGATAACAAAGCCCCAAACTTGCATGGATTCCAATCAACTACATACATGTAGCCTTAACATAGATTATATAATTTGCGCAATATTCCAAACGTATACTTGCATAGAACTACCGCATGTAGTTCTTTATAATCGAATAACATAATTCAAGAATATCCAAACGTATATAAATTGATAAGAACGCACAAATATGAATTACTTTCATTGCCACAATTCAAGCATACACATCAACACAATTGTTTATTCATACCAAAGTAATACTCTACTTACAATTGTTGCGGCGAATTCTCTAATTAAGAGATATGATTCCTTTGTTGAATTGATTGGCTTTAGGTTGCTTGAATTGCTTTAGGCTTTTAGAACTTTCTTCCTAATTCTCTCTCTAGTTGGCGGCTACTCTTAGTCGCTCCTCAGCAACATGGCGGCTATGTTTTTAATTTTGAATGAATAGATTAGGGTTTAGTCTAGGGTTGTTTATATAGAGGTTAGGAATTGATTAGGACCCTTGATGTTGCTAGGTTAGATCGTAGCCATTCATTAGATAGAGAGACCAATTAGAACCCGCCACCTAGCCCTAATGACAAAGCAGACCACAGAAATTCGACCAAACACAGACCTGGCCAGCCAGGTTGACTGGGCTCGACCAGGTCGACACCCCTGTCGACAGGGCTGTCGACAGCCCTATCGACATGGGTAGCCCAGGTCGACAGCCCAGTCGACCTGGGTGGCCTAGGCGGGTGTTTATCCGCCCTGGCCCATTGGGCCCGATTTTTTTAATTATTTTATTCTGTTTGAATTTTAATTTTAATTCAAAACTTCCGAAGGCCATATCTCCTTCATACGGACTCCGTTTTTCGAAAACTCGGACTCTATTTCGCATATTTTTCCGAGACGAACGCAATGGCGTATCCCGTTTCCCTTAGTTCTTTGATTTCAAATTAATTATACTTTAATTTGTTAATTTCACAGTTATAGAATTTTCGGGGTGTTACATTCTCCCCCACTTAGAAGGATTTCGTCCCCGAAATCTTCAAGTTAGGAGGAATGTATATCCTAACATCCAATCATCCATCTACTCATCCATCAAACACGAGCATCCATTGTCCTTAAAAGATTTCTAATGCTTCATGATCATATGCGAAGTGTGTGTGTACATGTACTTGTCTAATGCAAAATCAGGCGGTCTACTGATTCAGTTGACCTCCTTAATGCGAATTATGTAAGTGCCATGAATCCATTATGTATGCAAATTTTCCTATTCATGATTCTACATGAGTGCGCAATCATTCAATACAAATGCAGCATCCACATGTCAACACATTAAAGTTCAACCACATACGAATACAAACATATATGCATATGCAATATGAAGTGACTGAGCCGATCTAAAACCTAGATTGTGTGTGTATATGCAACCACGAGCAACCACTAGCAATCACTTGCAACCACTTGCAACCATCATCCATAACATGTTTCAACTACATGTTTCCATCCAAAAAGATTCTACCTAAAAGATACGGTCGAGGAAATATACCTAAAAAGATAGATAAAAGCGCAACTTAAGGAAAAGGAAAGATCAAGGATGTACCCTCGAACAGAAAAGGGTAGGCTGTACGGATTCTAGCTTCAGTTTCCCAAGTCGCGTCTTCCTCGGCGTCGCTCCACTGAACTTTGACGAGCTTGACTTCACGGTTGCGTAGCTTCTTCACTTCCGTTCCTAATATGCGGGTTGGAACTTTTCTTATGGGTGCTTCGCGCTCCACTTCGGCCTCTTCTAGGACATTTGGCTCTACCACCTCGGTAGACTCATGTAGACATTTTCGGAGATGTGAAACGTGAAAACGTTGTGGACTCCAGCCAACTTCTCGGGTAGCTCTAATCTATAGGCCATTTTCCCAATTTTCTCGATGATAGGGAATGGCCCTACGAATCTTGGTGCTAGCTTTCCTGTGGTTCCAAAACGAACAACGTTCCTTAGCGGTGATACCTTGAGAAAAACTCTGTCTCCAACCTCAAATTCAAGGTCGGTCCTTCTCTTGTCGGCGTAGGACTTTTGTCTGTCTTGGGCCGTCTTCATCCTTCTTCGTATTAAGTCTACTTTCTCTGAGGTCTCTCGGATCATATCTGGTCCAAGTATGAGCTTATCCGTGGACTCCCACCAAAAAGTGGGCGATCGGCACGGTCTTCCATATAAAGCTTCGAAGGGCGCCATTCCGATGGTTGCTTGATAGCTGTTGTTGTAGGCAAATTCCACCAAAGGAAGGTGGTCTTCCCATGTCCCTCCGAAGTCAAGGACGCATAGCCTTAAGAGGTCTTCCAAAACTCTGTTCACTCTCTCTGTTTGGCCATCGGTTTGGGGATGATAGGCTGTGCTCAAGCATAACTGCGTTCCTACTGCTTCTTGCAGACTCCGCCAAAACTCGCTGGTGAAGATGGGGTCTCGGTCACTAACAATGCTAGATGGTATTCCATGGAGTCGAACGATTTCCTTGAGGTAAAGTGATGCTAGGGATGAGGCAGTTCTTTTACTTTTGACAGGTAAAAAGTGGGCGCTTTTAGTAAGCCTATCCACTATTACCCAAATGCTAGTATTGCCTCTCCTAGACCTAGGCAGCCCATCGATGAAGTCCATTGAGATGCTATCCCACTTCCACTGCGGGACCTCCAGAGGATGTAGTAGTCCGCCAGGCTTTTTCTGTTCTGCCTTAACCTGTTGGCACACCATACACTTAGAAACGAACTCTGCCACGTCCTTTTTCATGCCGTTCCAGAAGAAAGTCCTTTTTATGTCTTTGTACATTTTATCTCCGCCTGGGTGTATCGTCATCTTGGAGTGATGTGCTTCCTCGAGAACCTTCTTTACTAAATCTTTTGTCTGTGGGACGCATAGTCTTCCGTCTCGCCTTAGCAAACCTTTATTGTCAATGGAATATCGGTTGAGGTGACTTGAAGTCTCACCCCTAATTAGCCTATCAATTATTTCCACAAGCTGAGGGTCTTCGCGTTGCGCTGTCCCTACTGAATCCACTAAAGTTGGGCGCACTTCGAGAGATGCTAGTAAGCCTGGTACGAAATCGGAGGAAGGCCTAAAGTCGAAGCTGGCTATAAACTCTAGGCTTTGTCTTTCAACAAACAACGGGCTTAGGGTCAATTTCTTTCGGCTCAACGCGTCTGCCACTACGTTGCCTTTGCCCGGAGTATAGGAGATTTCGAAATCGTACGAGGCAAGAAACTCCATCCATCTTTGTTGCCTCAAGTTAAGATCCTTCTGCGAGAAAAGATATTTCAACGATTTATGGTCAGTGTAAAGTTCGAACTTCTCACCTAGGAGATAGTGTCGCCAAGACTTGAGTGCAAAGACGATGGCGGCTAACTCTAGATCGTGGGTTGGGTAGTTCTTTTCGTGCACCTTCAATTGCCTCCCGCCATAAGCTACCACCCTTCCTTCTTGCATTAATACGGCGCCTAGCCCTGTCCCACATGCATCCGTATAAACAGTGAACATCTTGCTCCCATCTGGCAGCGTCAAAACTGGGG
The DNA here is from genome assembly GCA_030737875.1 of Allium sativum. Taxonomy (NCBI): domain Eukaryota; kingdom Viridiplantae; phylum Streptophyta; class Magnoliopsida; order Asparagales; family Amaryllidaceae; genus Allium; species Allium sativum. The sequence goes on along the minus strand of CM060913.1, from coordinate 173,666,078 downwards.
CTGTTGTGAGAGCCCTTTTCAGTCGTTGGAAAGCAAACTCGCAATCCAAGTCCCAATTAAACACTAGATTCTTCTTAGTCAATTTCGTGAGCGGAGCTGAGATTTTCGCAAAATCCCTTATAAATTTTCGATAGAAACCTGCTAGTCCTAGGAAGCTTCGGACCTCAGTCGCATTCCTTGGTGTCTTCCAATCCTGTACCGCCACTACCTTAGCAGGGTCCACTGCTAACCCTTGTTTGGATACTATGTGCCCAAGGAACCTCACCTCTTCTCTCCAAAAGTGGCATTTGGAGAATTTGGCTTTTAGTTGATGGACTCGCAAAGTTTCCATGATTGCCCTTAGGTGCTAAGCATGTTCCTCTTCACTCTTTGAGAAGATAAGGATATCATCTACGAAGACCACTACGAATTTGTTGAGGAAATCTCTAAATACCCTACTCATTAGGTCCACGAAGTAAGCAGGTGCATTTGTCAAGCCGAAAGGCATGACAAGCCATTCAAAGAAACCGTCTGGGGTTCTGAACGTCGTTTTATCGATGCTATCTTCAGCCACCCTTAGCTGATGGAAACCGGTTGCTAAATCGAGTTGGGAGAAAACAGACGCTCCTACTAGCTGGTCAAACAAATCGTCAATTCTAGGGAGAGGGTGCCTATTCTTTTTCGTTAGCTTGTTGAGCTCCCTATAGTCAACACATAGACGGAGTGGACCATCCGCCTTCGTAGCGAACACCACTGGAGCGCCCCATTCTGAAATGCTCCTCCTAATGAACCCCTTTTCTAGAAGCTCTTTAATCTGTTTACTGAGCTCTTTCCTTTCTCGTGGAGCCATATGTCTAACGGGCAACGCAACGGGCTTTGCATTATCTACAAGATATATACGGAAGTCTATTTCCCGCTTCGGAGGCAAGCCCTTCACCTCTTCGAAGACATCTGGATATTCCCGGACCACTCTAACTGATTGCAAATTTTCAACAGAGGCATCTAGCGATTCAAGATAACTAAGCATAACCGCATACGAGGGATTACAAGAAATTTCCAAAGTATTACCGAGTCGGGTTAGGAGCCTAACAACCCTTTTCTCACAATCAAGGATGGCCCCATTACTGGATAGCCAATCCATGCCCAAAATCAAACCATACCCCGAAAAGCCCAAAACAAAGGCACTACATTGAAATTCTACGCTTAGAATGGAAATTTTCAATCCCACACAGATCATAGACAAATGAGCTGGGCCCCTAATTGGGTTTGAAACAATTAAGGGGTCCTCTACCATACTAGTTTCTAGGTGCAGAGATTCTACTAAAGCAGACGAGATAAAGGAGTGTGATGCGCCAGAATCAAATAAAGTGCGAACGGGGTGATCATAAAGATAAACTACACTTTCTACAGAAGTATTTATACCTCGTTGTTGCAGAGGTGGCGCTTCTAGCACATGAACCTGTGCCCCTGGGGTGGATCCAGCCCTCTGCCCCTGTCCTCGTTTCTTCGGGCAGTCCTTAGCCCTATGGCCTGTCTCACCGCAAGAAAAGCACCCACCATTCTCCTTGGCCTTCTTTTTCCGGCAGTCCTTAACTAAGTGCCCCACTTTGCCACAGAAATTGCACTTCCTCTTCTCCTTGTTGCCTTTCCCGCCTTTCTTAAAGTCTGTTTTCTTAGGTTGCAAAACCTCTTTCTTCTTGCCCTTATCCTCTTCATTCAGCAATGCCATTTGCACCAATCTTTCATACGTGGCTCCCATGGGTATATGGGTCATGGCCAAACTGTGTAATGGCTCATTTAACCCTTTGACAAAACGGAGAGCCTTCTTGTGCGGGGTGTTGACTAGGTCAAGCCCAAACCTAGCCAGCTCATCGAACTGATTCACATACTCCTTGACCGTCTTGTCCCCTTATTTAAGAAATAAGAATTTTTCCAACTGCAAACTTCTTTCCGCATCTGAGAGAAATTTAGTCTCAAACCTTGCCCTAAAGTCCTCCCATGTCTCCACTGGTCTTTCAGCATTAGTGACTTCCCACCAGTAGGAAGCCTCGCCCTTCAATAGCCACACCGCCAGTTGTACTTTCTGCCTATCTTCCACCTCAAAGATGATGAATAGGTCCTCCGTTTCTTTCAGCCAATTTCTAGCTGCCACGAAGGACTCAGTTCCATGGAAATCCCTTCCTCCATACCTTTAAAATCTTTACATATCTTAGCAAACGTGTTTCCCCGAGGAGGAGGTGGAGGAAAAGGTGCTGCTGCAGCTGGATGATTTCCTTCCGCTAGGGGAGGAGGAATGGTAGGACCTGGCTGAGTGGCCCTTGATTCTAAGAACCGTCTAAACCAACCAGGTATTGGCACCCATTCCAGCAAGTTAAGTTCTTGGGACATGCTGAAACAAAAAGGATACATTCAAAACGAAGGATAAGAGATAGTTCCTATGGCTTTGGGGAGTGGACTTTTGCCTTTTTAAAATAAAATAATATTTTTCTTTTTAAAAATGCTTCTTTAAATTTCCTTTTTGAAAATAGTTTTTCAAAACTTTTTATCTTATCTGGTAAACCTATGCTCTGATACCAAGTGAAACACCGCACCTCCGTTAGGGTCACTCTCCAAGGGAATGCCCTAATTTTGGTGGAGGTTTATAAGTACAAGTCACAGATATACAAGACAGATATAAGAACACATATTTGTAAACAGCGGAAGAACAACAAACTTTATTTCACAAAGTCAAATACGTGTTACAACAACATCCTTTCCAAAAACATAACATAACACTTTCATAATCTGTCTTGAGTACATTATTTAAAGAAGCATAAATAAAACGTAGATAAACTGCAAAAGCCCCAAAGTGGATTGTCCAAAGCCATAGTTCAAAACAGGAAAGTCCAAGCAATACATTTCTCTTCTTCAAGCTGGATGTTGAGGTAGGTCAAGCTGCTGAGTTCCCTCCCTGAGGACCTGGGGGTGGGGGGGGAAACGGAAGAAAGAAGACAAAAGAAAAGTAGAGTCAGACATAAAGCCTGAGTAAGTCTAGTACTACTTTGTCTATGAATAAAGAACTGGGTATGATAAGTATAAACAGGAAGTGGGCATGCACTATAAACTTGGTTAAGTTGTCTAGGGTCGAATATACTATCGTACCCCATGTTAATCTCTGAACCCATATAAACTAGTTTCCAATTTGCATCCCATAATCAGGGTGATATGATCCATTCAATGATGATCGGCTCCTACTCGCAAAGTTACATGTGTCTTACGGCCCCCGATGTCTGTAGTTACCTATGCTGGTCCCACCATGGGGTGTATCAAGTCCCATAGTGGCAACCCGACACAACCTTAGAGTGCACAGGTATGCTACTGGTGTCCAGTGCCTTATTTTTCTGCGCCGGAGTGTGTGTACGCCCGCACTCCGTTAGAACCTACACTGCTACACCACCGCCGTCGCTTTGACCTCTTACAATCAGCCCAGTAATCGTGCCCCACCCTGCCTAGTTTCAGGGTATCCTGATACACCTTCTAGGGTTACTGCTGAAAAGGGTCCCCCGTTACTAGGTTTTCTATCTCTAGCCAACATGCTAAGTTGGTTAAGTGTTTTCTAACCTAACCCCCACCAGTCCGTTTAGTTTAGCATGTTCCATTTTGATTAAGTCTTTAGTTCACTTAATCCTATCAATCCTGACTCAGCCTTAATTGTCTTATTAAGGCCCTGACCTCTCACATTAGACAGGTATTGTTGTGGCTGCCTGTTGCCGGTTGGTTCCGGGCAGTCTTACGCCACAACTCAGTCTAACCTCGGGTCCTTATTGGGCTCCATGTTTAACCTCCCACATTGGATAGGTATTGTTGTGACTACTGGACAGCCGGGCGGTTCCGGGCAGGTTTACATCACAACTCAATCCAACCTCGGGTTAAACACATCGTATGTTCTACATTTACATATTTTGTCATTCTTCTTTATTTCTTATATGTAAATATTTGCGGCCCATTATTAAGTTAATGGTGTAAAGGTTACACCAATCACGGGCCCAACCCATACTTGAATTTGGGCCCTTCTATTTTATATTTTCATTCATTAATTAATTTTTAACCCAACGTTATTTTTCCCCCGTTTTACACGTCCGTTTATATATATTGGGCTTAGCCTTTTAAAGCCCAATTTAGCCATGCGAAAAGGGGAGGCTTATGGCGTATACACAAAGAGGGGAAAGTGAGCGCATGAATTTGCAATACGACGTTGGAAATACAAAATAGAAATTGGTGTACTTGCATAGTGGTAACATAGGTGACATGAATCAAAGCATGTGAACTTGCATAGGTTTAACTACAACATGAACCTATATTCTTATTTAGGCATAATGTCAAACATAAGCATGTCATAAATGTTTCTAGCATAAGCATAGCATAATGTCAAACATAAGCATGGCATAAATACTTTTAGCATAATCATGGCATAATGTCAAACATAAGCATGGCATAAGTAAAGTTAAATTTGTTCATGGCATAAACAAGTCATGTTCATAAGGTTTCTACATGTTTACAAAGGGGATACTTTGTTACTAACACAGAAGCATAGATCAACTTAATTATGGTTTAAGTCTAATCACATAACGATAGTATAAATATACTTATGCATAAATATTCCTAATCATGGTGTTTGCTTTAAACTTGCAAAAAGGGATTTTTGAGTCTAACCTAGCCATGTCTCACATATGTCATCATAAAATTCTTGTAAGCAAGATAGACTTAATCATGGATTTCAATTATGCCAAATATCATTCATAGCCTAGCCATATTCATAAGTTTGCAAAAGCATGACTTAATACATGGATTATGGTGTCAAAATTCCAACATAGTTTCTTATGAACTATAACAACCAAACTTGTTTCAATTACTTGCAAAATGATTTATGCACAAAAATATACATCATAGTGACATGATAACAAAGCCCCAAACTTGCATGGATTCCAATCAACTACATACATGTAGCCTCAACATAGATTATATAATTTGCGCAATATTCCAAACGTATACTTGCATAGAACTACCGCATGTAGTTCTTTATAATCGAATAACATAATTCAAGAATATCCAAACGTATATAAATTGATAAGAACGCACAAATATGAATTACTTTCATTGCCACAATTCAAGCATACACATCAACACAATTGTTTATTCATACCAAAGTAATACTCTACTTACAATTGTTGCGGCGAATTCTCTAATTAAGAGATATGATTCCTTTGTTGAATTGATTGGCTTTAGGTTGCTTGAATTGCTTTAGGCTTTTAGAACTTTCTTCCTAATTCTCTCTCTAGTTGGCGGCTACTCTTAGTCGCTCCTCAGCAACATGGCGGCTATGTTTTTAATTTTGAATGAATAGATTAGGGTTTAGTCTAGGGTTGTTTATATAGAGGTTAGGAATTGATTAGGACCCTTGATGTTGCTAGGTTAGATCGTAGCCATTCATTAGATAGAGAGACCAATTAGAACCCGCCACCTAGCCCTAATGACAAAGCAGACCACAGAAATTCGACCAAACACAGACCTGGCCAGCCAGGTTGACTGGGCTCGACCAGGTCGACACCCCTGTCGACAGGGCTGTCGACAGCCCTGTCGACATGGGTAGCCCAGGTCGACAGCCCAGTCGACCTGGGTGGCCTAGGCGGGTGTTTATCCGCCCTGGCCCATTGGGCCTGATTTTTTTAATTATTTTATTCTGTTTGAATTTTAATTTTAATTTTAATTTTAATTCAAAACTTCCGAAGGCCATATCTCCTTCCTACGGACTCCGTTTTTCGAAAACTCGGACTCTATTTCGCGTATTTTTCCGGGACGAACGCAATGGCGTATCCCGTTTCCCTTAGTTCTTTGATTTCAAATTAATTATACTTTAATTTGTTAATTTCACAGTTATAGAATTTTCGGGGTGTTACAATTCAATTCATTTTGAAATTGTTATACCTTCAATTCATTTCGAAATCGTTATACATTCAATTCATTTCGATTTCATTTTACATTCAATTCATTTTGAAATCGTTGCAAAATATGTGTTTTCGAAATCACTTTTCAATATGCATTTTAAAATGAATAAAATCGATATAAATATCGTTCACGTCAAAATGGCGTCAATCTAACCAACACGGCTTCATATATTTCTATTTTCAAATATTCTATTTCAAATATTTCTTTTTCAAAATAGTTGTTATTATCAAAATATTTCGTTCAACACATGACCAATCTCAATGGATGAGTACTGTCAACACATGAACTTTTATTTTATATTGATAAAGATGTAAATTTTATTACTAAAATATTTCGTTCAACACATGACCAATCTCAATGGATGAGTACTGTCAACACATGAACCTTTATTTTATATTGATAAAGATGTAAATTTTATTACTAAAATATTTCGTTCAACACATGACCAATCTCAATGGATGAGTACTGTCAACACATGAACCTTTATTTTATAATATTCTTTATTTTCTAAATTGGAATGAGGCCCAATCAATTACCATATAAAGTTAATCATATGGATTTTCATACATTACACACATATAATAGCATTGAAAATAATCAACCATCAACCAAAGTGCACTACACTGTATAAGCATCAAATATAGATATCTAACGCTTATAACAGCCTGTCAATCAATCGATCGACATATTCAATCAATTAGGATGAGTGAACTTCAAATTTCATCCCAACACCCGTGTGGGGTTTCAAACAATCAAACACATATTTTATTTGTGCAGTTGGGCGATGTGTAAAATTTATCGTCCCAATCAATGTCCTTCAAATAGGTGTACATAAACAAACCGTCCGGTTTGTAAATGAATATTTATTTATTCACATTCACTATATTCATATTCACGTTAAAAATTATATATTTTTAAAGATAAAACATTTTATTTTAACATATGAATTTTTATTCAGTTCTTTCTTTAAATAAAATGATATTTTTATTTTCTAACTTATTTTAGAAAATTTCGGCGGCATAACGGCACGATACTAGAAACGGGACGAGGCCTAGCCTTATCCCCGGTCTAGTGAAGGCCCACGCCATTCACACATCAATCAATCCGTTCCATTTCACCAAACAATTCAATTCAAACCAAATCATCTAACTAATTTATGCAACCAAACAAACAAGTCCATGGTCTGTGGACGATTGTGTCGGGTGCTACTAAGCACCGTCTGCAAACTAGTATTTATATATATATAACTAGAAAAGAAATTGAAGAGTGAGAAATTCTCACCAAAAGCTATCCAATCATCTTGACTCTTCTTTTATAGAAATCTTCGCCAATCTCGCCTTTTGTCGCTTTCGTTGCCCGTATTCACTACATATGTAAAAATCGAATTTTTACTTCGCTATTCAATATATAAAAATCGAATTTTTATTATGCTATTCAATATATAAAAATCGAATTTTTATTATGCTATTCAATATATAAAAATCGAATTTTCACATCGATGTTCATATCGTAAAGATTACATTTTTATCACGCCATTCTTCATATAAAGATTTCGCCTTTTCAATTTCATCACTATAAAATCACATTTTTATTTTGCTACCTATATAAAGATGATATTTTTAATATTCTTATCATGTAAAAATTATATTTTTACTTCTCTACATAAACAAAAATCGTATTTTTATATCATCTATATAGTAAAGACTATATTTTTATTACCTTTAAAAATATAAAAATCATATTTTTATTCTTATCAAAATATAAAAATCATATTTTTACTTCGATGTTCAATATATAAAAATCGAATTTTTACTTTCTATAATATAAAAATTATATTTTTATTCCACTATCCTTACAACAAAAATCACGTTTCTACCTCGATGTTTATAAATAAAAATTCACATTTTTAATTTACTTCACATATAAAGATCCTATTTTTATCATGCTACTCATACAATCAAAAATCCCATCCTTTTCATGATAAAAACCTTTCTTTGTTTGATTCAAAATCCTATATTTTAATTGAAGAAATCATGTATTATTTCAGAATTAAAATCGAAGTTTATAAACAAAAGAAAAAAAAAGAAAAAGGAAAGGAAGAACTCACTGCACAAATTGGAGGGGGGGGGGGGGCTTCAGATCGTCCGAGGTTTGCTGGCGATGACGCCAGGAGTCGGTGGCGGCGTTTGGGGTCGGCGGACCTGCTGGTGGCGCGGGTGGCTAACGGCGGCTAGGGCGTGGGCTAGGGCATTGGGAAGGAGAGGGAATCGAGCGCGAGAGGAGAAGAAGGGGAGGGAGGTCGGTCATCGGCGGTGGCGCTGGCCTAGGGCGGAGCGATTGCATCAGGGAGGGGCGATTTTCAGATCATCGACGCGGGTCTTCATTTTTTTTATTTGAATGAATTGAATCGGGGGGGGGGGGGGGGCAGATAGCATATAAGAAGGGAGAAAGGTATATTTTTTATTTATTTATTATTTAATTTATTTATTTTTCGCCAAAAAGCAACCTTTATTTTCGATCTCAAAACACCGCCTGTCGTCCATAGCGTTATACCCCCATTCCGAACACAATGGGATATGTATCCTAGGCTGATTTGATCGTTACAATCAATTTCCGTTAAATTTAAATTTAAATCACTAAATTGAATTTTAAACGTACATTTCAAATTAACGGGGTCACATACTAACTAGAAAAATTCCAGAAAAATATTTTCTATCTTCGTATTGACGATACGGTCCTAACAAAACTAATTTCGTCGAATTCTGAGACCGTTAGAAAAATGGCCAATTTCCAGTCGATTAAATTCAACTGAAATGGTCAAAACAGGTTTTCCTTCGCCACGCTCACATATTGATTCGAAAAATTATGAAATTTGGAACCTAGCAATAACTTGACACAACGGACCCAACAAAACTGGTTTCGTCGAAATCCGAGGTCGTTTGCAAAATTCCCATTTTTAAGGGCCTGAATTTCATAGCGACTATTCAGAATTTTCAACTGGACATATCTTTTGATTCCCGCTATGAAATCTTGATTTGTCGGATTCGTTGGAAAGATATTCACGAATAGATCCTAATGTTTTTGGTTTCACTAAAATCCGGATTGTTTTGCACCCGGTACATTCAATTGAAGTTTGAAATCGAATTATCGAACTACCACGCCATTTTCAATTCTATTTATAATTATATATAAATATTTATATTCTAACGACGACGTATATAATATATACGTTCTGAATATGTTCGAAATAAATTTCTCGTCGATATTATTTAAAATAATATATTTGAAATGTTCAAAATTCGCTAAAATTGCCAATTTAAAAATTTCAAACTGGCTCGCATTTTCCGGGTTATTACAATCTCCCCCACTTAAAACTTTTCGTCCTCGAAAAGGAACGAAGCCGAAAGTTGTTTACTAACCAACTCAACCTTCATTGTTTTCATTACGGCTTAAGTTCTTCAACTTTTCAGTTTCTAAAAACTTTTCCAATTTCTCAAAAATTTGGCTAACACCCTAAATTTTCGACAAATTTCGCCATAACCTCCGCTGCAATGGGAGCATCGGGAAATCTCAAATAGCTTCCCCGGTCCTTCAGATCTCAAAAGGAAAAAGAAAAAGCCAATAGGCTCATAAAATCATCATCACCTAAACAAAACAGTAAATTATGTAGTAAACATGTACGTATTTGTCGGGCAAACAAATTTTATTCTCTGCTCTAGCCTCCTTGCTATGACCTGTTCAATGTAAGTACATGTATATGCAAGAAAATGGGACCAAATTTCAATTATAACTCAATATTTGGTTCAATTCGGTTAAAGGTTCAACATCTTATTTAATCAACCAATAATCAACAACACAACCATCAATCAATTAGTTGATTAGCTTTTCAAATTCATAATTTTGATATATAGTCAAAAATCAGATTTTTGATGCCAAATCACTACAATAAGCCCTACCTAGTTTTTGGTTCTCACACCAGTCAATAGGAGATATATAGAGACTACACGTTCGTCACTCGAATATAAATTCTAATGATGGAACTCCATCATCAAAATCATCTTCGGGCGATTAGAGTGTAATTCTATATCTATCCAGTATATTAAAACTTCAAATACACGTTTCCAAGGCGTATATGCAAAATCTTTATATATTGAACTGTCCAAATCAATATAAATAAATAATCAAATACGAATAATTGATTTTAAATTTTCAAAACAAAATTGGCTTTCATTTTAAAAATATACTCTTCACACTCGTTCTAGGACACTACTGATCCTATCTCTAACGAGTCATCCCATTGGATATTACTAATCCAATATCTGATGAATTCTTCCGTACGGTTCTAATGTGCCTTGTTCTCTGAGCTTTGTAAACCAAAGCTCTGATACCAACTGTGAAAACCCGTAACTTCCCCGTAAAGGAAAGAGCGGATAGTTCGAGAACAAGCCATAAAAGAATGCAGACGGGAGAACATTTCATTGTTATTACACCAATGCATCAGATTACAAGAATATACAAAGTATAAATGAATATTACACAGAAATATCAGAGATTTAAATTACATTTAAATACATAGCAGCGGAAAATAATACAATACACAACTAGAATGAGATATACGGATACAAAGCTTTCCGGATATCGTTCCAGCTGTAAACCAGGATCCTGTGAATATAAATCTGCAAAAACCAAAACTACTAGCTGCCCGTGTCAAAATAAGGGCACCCAGAGTTTAGGTTAAAACAATAAACTCCAGGTCAGTCATGGGACTGGTGTGAGAACTAAAACAGTTATTGATCTTTATTTTAAAGTTAGGCAAATCAAGGGACCACGCCGTATAACACGGAACGGGTTTCCTCCCAAGAATACCAGTGCATAAAACAAACAGCGCAATGCTAAATAAAGAAAGATGAAGCTGTTATAAGACCCAGGCCCTATCACACAATGCAACGCAAGCCGGGGGATAGGGTTTTCCCTTATAACAGCCAAAGAATGCTTGATACGTTTAAAACGGATTATTTGATACTATAATAAGTGCATAGTGTATAAAACAACTTCAAATCATAAGTATCAATCATAGGAGGCATGGGTACCATATATCATGTCGCCATACTAGTTCTACAATTAAAACCGCAAATGTCACGTATTTGGAAATTGGATTTCCGTCTGTGAACCGAGGCAAAAGATAGTTCTCAACCGATTCGAGACAATCTAGCCTACCATATCTCAGGATCAGAGCTCGAGTGACCCTTGGATTGTCAGGGCCGGTCCACCGATGTGGATTAAAATTCCTGAACAATACGTTTCCCCGCCCTTTGGGGCGCAAATGAGCCAACGAATGACTCCATCGGACCCGGATCGTCCGATTTAACCGAGGCGCCTCGCAACAGCAACAACCACATAAGTCAAACTCGTCAGGGCGTGTAAAACCACTGACGCCACTTCTAGCTAGAAAGAAACGCAAGTCCTCCCTGAGGTCCGTCTCCCGTTTTTGGTTCATACCGGGTGTGAAACTCGCGAAGTAAACGTCATACAAAGCTATGCCACAAAGGCCGTGCTTCGATCATCAACCACAAGACTTTGCTTTTCAACAGAAGCCTTGATCATTTACCACTTAGGCATGCCACACAGGCAATTCACTCCATGCGATTGATATCCATCAATATATAACCCCTGAGCTCGTACGTCTCAGAGAAGGGCGTTAAGCAAGAGAATAAATTCTCCGCCGCCAAACAGATATATATTTAATAGAGATCAATCACACGTACTAAAATCCAATGTCAGACACACAGAACATTTACAAGTCCGTTCTGGGTCTGAACGAAACCGGAGGCACCTAGTACCCCGCATATCCATCGATCTCCAAGTACGTCTGGACGATCACCAACTGTTTCCATCTTCTTGGGTGTACAGCCCAATCAAGATCATCAGTAATCACCCAAACGACGTGAAGACTTCTGGTCTTCGACCACCGTCTTCATCTTCGACTTATCGTCGTATCAGTTATTCAGAATGGGATAAACCCGGTCTTTCTGAATAACTCACGTATATTTTAAATAAGTGTTACACAAACACAACATACGCCTCATTCCAATTCATCAGTCACTAACCGTTAATTAATCAAGAGTATAATTCGCCAAATATTAACCCCGAAGACCGAAACCAACATCAGATCAATATCCAGAAAACCATTCTGCTTAGCCAACCGACAGTTAGTTTCTAAATTTCACATTCATAGGGAAAGGTTCCCATTAATTTTATCCAAGATAAATTCCTTGAATTTATTCTTTAATCATCTTTCGAATTTCGATTCAACTAGTCGGGATTAACGAACCTTACCGAAGTAATCATTGGTTTTAATTTCCCAATCCCAACCCATTCATCCCATGAAGTAAAACTAGTAGTACTTCATATCTAACACCACGGTGTTATCGGTAAATTCAATTACCATTTCACGTTCAAATCTAATTAAAGATTTTACTATCGCCTGGAGCAAAACTGGTCATACTCCATTCTCGATTATTTCAATCTAATTAAAGATTCATTAAAACTCCACTTAGTTTTAATCACTAACCGGGTTAAAGAATCAGTGTCATTTAAAACACGGTTCACGATAAACCCAAAATCACATTCCATTAATTATCGGGTTAAAGAACGAGTGTTATTTAAAACACTGTTCACGATAAACCCAAAAATCAATATCAATTCAATTCCAATTAAATATTATTTAATTGGTACACTTCATTAAATTTAAATAAAAAGATTTAATCTTTTCTCAACTGGGTTCAAGAACAGTGTTAGTGAAGACACCATTCACGACAAAGCCAAATCACATTTGATATTCAATACAAGGCTCTGAATAGAAAATATATCGGCTTAAATTCAATATCAAATTCTACGATTAACAAATGTCGTATTGGAAATAACGATATAAATATATATCTTTCAAATTTCCATAACAACATCTGTATAATCACGAATTCCAACATCGAAATATTCCGAAGACAATTTCGATTCAAGTCCACTCCAATATAATTATTGGAAATTCTGGTTATTTTCAAAACCATTTTCAAATTCAATTTATTTATTTAAAAATAAATAGAATTATAATCCTAGTTCAAAACTAGTTCAGTTCGATAAAAATCTATTTTTATCTTTTCAAATATGGAGTTTTTCATCCCAATTTTTCCCAAATCATTTCTTATGATTTTACATAATTTATTATTATTTTTAATAATTTTATCAAGGCCTGTACAGTCGATTTCCATCAACGGCCATCGAACTGCACCTACAGCGACCTTCCTCAAATTTGATTTGGACATAATCCCAAATCCAACCGTTAGATTTCAAATTTCAAATATCCATTAGAAAGCTCTTTTCGATACGAACCCAACGGTTCCAGTTTTAGGAGAATCCGACGGTCGGATCTCCCGTAATGTCCGTTTCAAATAAATGGTCCAAATTCACGAACTGCCGCGGCGCGGCGCGTTCTATTCAGGCCATTATATTATATATATAGTATATATAATATATATTTCGTCGATTTCTATTCAAAACGAATTATATAAATATTTTTTAAATTCGTTTCAAAATCCATTTCAACTTCCATTTCAATTCAAAGCAAAATTGAATTCTTCTTTATAAATTCGTTTTAAAATTCATTTCTATTCAATTCAAATCTCAATTCAATTTGAATTCATTTCAATTTGTCTCCAATTCAATTCGAATTCGTTTTCAATTCAATTCGAATTGGTTTTATATTCAATTCAATTCAAATTCGTTTTCTATTCAATTAAATTCAAATTCGTTTCGTTTGCTATTCAATTGAAATCAAATTCGTTTTCATTCAATTCGAATTCATTATATATTCAATTCATTTCGAAATCGTTATATATTCAATTCATTTCGAAATTGTTATACCTTCAATTCATTTCGAAATCGTTATACATTCAATTCATTTCGATTTCATTTTACATTCAATTCATTTCGAAATCGTTTCAAAATATGCGTTTTCGAAATCACTTTTCAATATGCATTTTAAAATGAATAAAATCGATATAAATATCGTTCACGTCAAAATGGCGTCAATCTAACCAACACGGCTTCATATATTTCTATTTTCAAATATTCTATTTCAAATATATCTTTTTCAAAATAGTTGTTATTATCAAAATATTTCGTTCAGCACATGACCAATCTCAATGGATGAGTACTGTCAACACATGAACTTTTATTTTATATTGATAAAGATGTAAATTTTATTACTAAAATATTTCGTTCAACACATGACCAATCTCAATGGATGAGTACTGTCAACACATGAACCTTTATTTTATATTGATAAAGATGTAAATTTTATTACTAAAATATTTCATTCAACACATGACCAATCTCAATGGATGAGTACTGTCAACACATGAACCTTTATTTTATAATATTCTTTATTTTCTAAATTGGAATGAGGCCCAATCAATTACCATATAAAGTTAATCATATGGATTTTCATGCATTACACACATATAATAGCATTGAAAATAATCAACCATCAACCAAAGTGCACTACACTGTATAAGCATCAAATATAGATATCTAACGCTTATAACAGCCTGTCAATCAATCGATCGACATATTCAATCAATCAGGATGAGTGAACTTCAAATTTCATCCCAACACCCGTGTGGGGTTTCAAACAATCAAACACATATTTTATTTGTGCAGTTGGGCGATGTGTAAAATTTATCGTCCAAATCAATGTCCTTCAAATAGGTGTACATAAACAAACCGTCTGGTTTGTAAATGAATATTTATTTATTCACATTCACTATATTCATATTCACGTTAAAAATTAAATATTTTTAACGATAAAACATTTTATTTTAACATATGAATTTTTATTCAGTTCTTTCTTTAAATAAAATGATATTTTTATTTTCTAACTTATTTTAGAAAATTTCGGTGGCATAACGGCACGATACTAGAAACGGGACGAGGCCTAGCCTTATCCCCGGTCTAGTGAAGGCCCACGCCATTCACACATCAATCAATCCATTCCATTTCACCAAAAAATTCAATTCAAACCAAATCATCTAACTAATTTATGCAACCAAACAAACAAGTCCATGGTCTGTGGACGATTGTGTCGGGTGCTACTAAGCACCGTCTGCATCCTAGTATATATATATAACTAGAAAAGAAATTGAAGAGTGAGAAATTCTCACCAAAAGCTATCCAATCATCTTGACTCTTCTTTTATAGAAATCTTCGCCAATCTCGCCTTTTGTCGCTTTCGTTGCCCGTATTCACTACATATGTAAAAATTGAATTTTTACTTCGCTATTCAATATATAAAAATCGAATTTTTATTATGCTATTCAATATATAAAAATCGAATTTTTATTATGCTATTCAATATATAAAAATCGAATTTTCACATCGATGTTCATATCGTAAAGATTACATTTTTATCACGCCATTCTTCATATAAAGATTTCGCCTTTTCAATTTCATCACTATAAAATCACATTTTTATTTTGCTACCTATATAAAGATGATATTTTTAATATTCCTATCATGTAAAAATTATATTTTTACTTCTCTACATAAACAAAAATCATATTTTTATATCATCTATATAGTAAAGACTATATTTTTAATAACTTTAAAAATATAAAAATCATATTTTTATTTTTATAAAAAAATAAAAATCATATTTTTACTTCGATGTTCAATATATAAAAATCGAATTTTTACTTTCTATAATATAAAAATTATATTTTTATTCCACCATCCTTACAACAAAAATCACGTTTCTACCTCGATGTTTATAAATAAAAATTCACATTTTTAATTTACTTCACATATAAAGATCCTATTTTTATCATGCTACTCATACAATCAAAAATCCCATCCTTTTCATGATAAAAACCTTTCTTTGTTTGATTCAAAATCCTATATTTTAATCGAAGAAATCATGTATTATTTCAGAATCAAAATCGAAGTTTATAAACCAAAGAAAAAAAGAAAAAGGAAAGGAAGAACTCACTGCACAAATTGGAGGAAGGGGGGCCTTCAGATCGTCCGAGGTTTGCTGGCGATGACGCCGGGAGTCGGTGGCGGCGTTTGGGGTCGGCGGACCTGCTGGTGGCGTGGGTGGCTAACGGCGGCTAGGGCGTGGGCTAGGGCTTTGGGAAGGAGAGGGAATCGAGCGCGAGAGGAGAAGAAGGAGAGGGAGGTCAGTCATCGGCGGTGGCGCTGGCCTAGGGCGGCGCGATGGCATCAGGGAGGGGCGATTTTCAGATCATCGACGCGGGTCTTCATTTTTTTTATTTGAACGAATTGAATCGGGGGGGGGGGCAGATAGCATATAAGAAGGGAGAAAGGTATATTTTTTTATTTATTATTTAATTAATTTATTTTTCGCCAAAAAGCAACCTTTATTTTCGATCTCAAAACGGGGCCCACCGCCTGTCGTCCATAGCGTTATACCCCCATTCCGAACACAATGGGATATGTATCCTAGGCTGATTTGATCGTTACAATCAATTTCCGTTAAATTTACATTTAAATCACTAAATTGAATTTTAAACGTACATTTCAAATTACCGGGGTCACATACTAACTAGAAAAATTCCAGAAAAATATTTTCTAGCTTAGTATTGACGATACGGTCATAACAAAACTAATTTCGTCGAATTCTGAGACCGTTAGAAAAATGGCCAATTACCAGTCGATTAAATTCAACTGAAATGGTCAAAACAGGTTTTCCTTCGCCACAATCACATATTGATTCGAAAAATTATGAAATTTGGAACCTAGCAATAACTTGACATAATGGACCCAACAAAACTGGTTTCGTCGAAATCCGAGGTCGTTTGCAAAATTCCCATTTTTAACGGCCTGAATTCCATAGCAACTATTCAGAATTTTCAACGGGACATATCTTTTGATTCCCGCTATGAAATCTTGATTTGTCGGATTCGTTGGAAAGATATTCACGAATAGATCCTAATGTTTTTGGTTTCACTAAAATCCGGATTGTTTTGCACCCGGTACATTCAATTGAAGTTTGAAATCGAATTATCGTACTACCACGCCATTTTCAATTATATTTATAATTATATATAAATATTTATATTCTAACGACGACGTATATAATATATACGTTCTGAATATGTTCAAAATAAATTTCTCGTCGATATTATTTAAAATAATATATTTTAAATGTTCAAAATTCGCTAAAATTGCCAATTTAAAATTTTCAAACTGGCTCGCATTTTCCGGGTTATTACAACAGCACACAACAATTTCATAACACCTCTGATTGACCCCTCTCAGTTTGCTAAATTATACAATGATGTTTTTATTAATGAGTTACCTCATCCACTAATATTGGTCAATCAAGTTATATTAATTAATTTATCAAATCAATATAACGAGTATAGAAACTTATTGTCTTTGGGGTATTTTAGCTTACATTATTAATCCTTACAACGAGTTTATTAAGTTATTGTCTTTGGGATATTTTAGCTTACATTATTAATCCTTGTCAATGAATGATTGGGTTCGAGGACCTGTTGGTCAATGGATTCCGGGATGTAGCGAAGCCAACAGAGCCGAGGAGATGTTAACCTAACAAAAAGGGTACCATAAGAAAGATTTAGTTGACAGAACTGGAATAAGTTCCAGGTCTAATCCTCATGAATGGCTTACTCGAAGATTGCTAATGTGGGAGCTGTTCCAGAATTATAAAGCGTTCCATAAGTCAATCAGGTACAGATCTAGACTCCATAGAACCGGTAAATAAGTCATTCTTATATGTACCAGAATAAAGAGAGAGCGTAGCCTATCGTAATAACCTAACCGACTAGCCCTATCATACTTTCCCAAAACGCTTCGCTCGTAATACCAGACTGATCTGATTTGTCTTAAGCTCTATGCCCAGATCACCGATAGGGGCATTTCTGTCAGCAGCAGTATTTGTTGACTCGATCTCATTTCCCTGAGGTGCGTAGAGAAAGCTGATTAGAATAGGGAGGATCTGTATATATTCAAATGGGGTTGCGTACCAAGCCGATCAAAGGGAAGAGTTTGACCGATCCTATTGATTTGATTTGCCCGGTCCCTTATATTTATTGCTTAAGAATCATTCCCTAGGTTTTAAAAGATCATGATTGAATCATCTAGTGAACTAGATTTATTAAATATTAACTTACCAACTGGATTTATTAAATATTAATTTACAATCCATGTTTCTAATGAGATCTCCACCATAACATTTTGTTATTGATTTCATTCATTCAGAGATCTAGAGAATGAGAGTGTAGGATATTGTATATCTTTGTTGATCACCTCGTTCTTTTCTATTGATTGATTGAACACTTTTTGATTGATTTCTGAAATGTTGATAACGTTATTCGATGATATAATAACCTCATACATATACCCAGTATATTGAATAGATGGAAATGCTTTTTCGAATGTTATATCACATATTTGATAGAAAATATTCATTAGAATATCTCTAAAGAATCCTATTAAAGGTATACCTACAAATAATGATTTACCATCATCGTTAAACATATAATCTTTGATTAATTCTAATATATAACCATCTTCAATAAAATGTGCTAAAAATAATAAGATAGCATCATGGTTAATTGTTTCTGATGTTCTAGAAAGGTCTAATAGATAATGGTATTTACTAGATTTTTGATATACGGCGGGATAATGATCATCGATGGGAAAAAGGAGTGACCTATAATATGGACTAAAACAATAAGATTAAAATCTATGATACATGATATAACCAAGAGAAGTAAGAAATTTTTCATCTAATAATGTAGGTTTTATATATTAATAATGAAATGAAGTACTCACAAATAACAAGTTACCACAAAAAGGAATAGACTTAGGGTCCACACCCTCTTTAGGTATAGGATGAAATACAAGAGGAGAAAGAGTGTATAAACCTTTTGAAACCTTGGTTATAATAATTCTATATGACAATTCAGAAAGAGAAGAATAGATTGAGTCTTTCATTGATTTATAGCTTTTCATGATATATAGAGTCAGATTCTAACGCGTAAATAATAGATTATCGTGCTCCTTCTGCAGTCTTTCCAAATTCTTTTTATTTATATTATTAGATCCACTATTTATTCCACGACGCATGGAATAAATTAAACCACAAGGTAGAAAGTTCTAACTATTAGCTACGCACCTTGAGATAAAAACTTGACCAGGAAGCTTTACAAGACCGGAATCTTTATATAACGAAGACCAGAGAACAATGGGAGCAATGCTTTCTCTTTCTAGAGAATCGGAATCGAATCCACTTGAAGAATTGTCATAAGAAACCTCAAATTTTGACTCCCTATCGGTATCACTCTCGAAAGAATACAAAAGCATTTCCTTATCAGCATCAGCCATGTTAATAAATAATTTACGACAACTATAACAGCAAGCATATCTATTAGAACCAGATACCATATTGACTAGATAAAACTCTCATAACATATGACGGGGCTTGAAGTCTGCTATACAAGCCCATTTAGGGCTATTGCTATAATGACAATCACAACCACTTTTTCTTGACGTCGAATAAGAAACTCTGTGGGAGAACGAAGTAAAGAGATGTGTAATGAATAAGTAAGAGTCCTTAAAGATTATAAAAATGAAAACACGTAAGCAAGTAAATACACCAACATTAGAAATAGATGATAATATAACAATAAGACCAATTTTTAGGGACATAAGTTTCATACTTGAATAGTATATTTCTTTTATTATATATATTTATTCTTGCTAATCAAATGATATATAAAACATATCAAATGATTAGTTCGACCAGCTATAAGAAAGTGAGGAATGCGATTCTCTGCTCTCTCTATCGAGCATAACTACGCTCCCTCTCGGGAAGATAGGGATATTTATCTAGTATTACTTTGTAGTTACGGGTCTATTATCAGCCTAGCCCCACCGAATCGATGCGTCTTCCCTAGGCACACATCCAAAGATGAATTGGGAGGGTTCATCTCACTTCAAAGACTCAAGCTGCTACAATGCTACTTGTAGTTGTAGAGGGCAATTGGAATTAGCTATCAGCCTCATAATTTTGAATTAGCTATCAAACTCCAAAATTTTGAATTAGCTATCAACCTCCAAAATTTTGTCCACTAGCGAATGGGAGAGGGTGGGCCATACCATGTGTTCTTACCTATGAATAAGAACAACCCTTCGTAAGGAAGACACATGAAGGGAAGCTCAAGCTCTATTGGCGAGCAATGACTTCAATGTACAACATGAAGGAAGGCCAGCAAACAAGGGCCCTAGCTACAAGAATCTACTATCTGGGCCAAATTTTACTATTGATTTTTCACCTGAACTAAGTGGTCATCTCACCATTCAAATGACCACTTTGACTCTATCTTATGTCTATAAGGTAGTCAATTTATTAGGGGAGAGAACAACAATAAATCACCATTTGTTCTCTATATTATCTCTATGTTCTCTATCTTATATCTATATGGTAGTAAGATTTAATGGTGCTGTTGCTCGGGTTGGGTTGGGAAAAGTGAGTGCGTTCTATTTCATTATGGTTCACATACTTGGTTGCAACCAGGCCTAACTATTAATAAGTCTCTTTTCTCTCAACGAAAGCACGAGGAGGATGCAATTCTAGGGAAGAGGTTGGTACAATCTCTCTAGAAGTATTAGTCCCTCTAAAAGTATTAGTTAGTCGCTTCGCCCTTCAAAGGGAAGCACCGTACTGTAGGAAGAAGAATCCACTTGCCTAGTTTCATAAATTAATGAGGAGAAATGTGTGTGTGTGTGTGTACACACACTTCTCTCTAGTCTATTCCTTTTTGTCAAAACTTATTATTTATGAGTACTTCATCTAATTATTACCATATAAAACCTACATTATCAGATGAACTAGTTCTTACTTCTCTTGGTTATATTACGTATCATAGATTTGAATCTTTTTGTTTTAATCCATATTATAGGTCACTCCTTCTTCCCATCGATGATCATTATTCAGCCGTATGTCAAAAATATAGTAAATATCATTATCGATTTGACCTTTCTAAAACATCAGAAACAATTAACTGTGATGCTATCTTATTATTTTTAGCACATTTTTATTGAAGATGATTATATATTAGAATTAATCAAAGTTTATATGTTTAAAGATGATGGTAAATCATTATTTGTAGGTATACCTTTAATAGGATTCTTTAGTGATATTCTAATGAATATTTTCTATCAAATATGTGATATAACGTTCGAAAAAGCATTTCCATTTGCTCACTATACTAGGTATATGCATGAGGTTATTATATCATCGAATGACATTATCAGCATTTCAGAAATCGATCAAAAAGTGTTCAATCAATCAACAGAAAAGAATGAGGTAATCAACAAAGATATACAATATCCTACACTCTCATTCTCTAGATCTCTGAATGAAATCATATCAGTAACAAAATGTTATGGTGGAGAACTCATTTGAAACATGGATGGTAAGTTAATATTTAATAAATCCAGTTGGTAAGTTAATATTTAATAAATCCAGTTCATTAGATGATTCAATCATGATCTTTAAAAACCTAGGGAATGATTTGTAAGCCGTAAATATAAGAGACTGGGCAAATCAAATCAATAGAATCTGTCAAACTCTTCCCTTTGATCGGCATGGTACGCGACCCCAATTTGAATATATACAGATCCTCCCTACTCTAGTCAGCTTTTGCTACGCACCACAGGGAAATGAGATCAACTCAACAGAGACTGCTGCTGATGGAAATGCCCATATCGGTGATCTGGGCACAGACTTTAAGACAAATCAGATCAGCCTGGTATTACGAGCGAAGCGTTTTGGGAAAGTCTAATAGGGCTAGTTGGCTAGGTTATTACGATCCACTACGATCTCTCTTTATTCTGGTACGTATAAGAATGACTTATTTTACCTGTTCTATGGAGTCCAGATCTGTACGCGATTGACTTATGGGATGCCTCAGACTCCTTGAACAGCTCCCGCATTAGCAATGTCCGGGTAAGCCATTCGTGAGGATCAGATCTAGAACCTATTCCAGTTCTGTCAACTAAATCTTTCTTATGTGTAACAACCCGAAAATCTGGGCCAGTTTAAAATTTTTATTTTGGCAATTTTAGCGAATTTTGAATATTTAAAATAGATTATTTTAAATAATATCGACGAGAAAATTTATTTTGAATAGAATTCGACGTATATATTATATACGCCGTCGTTAGAATATAAATATTTATATATAATTATAAATAGAATTGAAAATGGTGCGGTAGTTCGATAATTCGATTTCAAACTTCAATTGGACGTACCGGGTGCAAACCAATCCGGATTTTAGTGAAACCAAAAACATCAGGATCTAATTGATAAATCCTTTCCAATGAATCCGAATAATCAAAATTTTATAGCAGGAATCAAAAGATATGTCCAGTTGAAAATTCTGAAAAGTCGCTATGGAATTCAGGCCCTTAAAAATGGACATTTTGCAAATGACCTCGGATTTCGACGAAACCAATTTTGTTGGGTCCGCAGTGTCAAGTTATTACTAGATTCCAAATTTCATAATTTTTCGAATCAATATGTGAGCGTGGCAAAGGAAAACGCGTTTGACCAGTTTCAGTTGATTTTAATCGACTGGAAATTGGCCATTTTTCTAACGGTCTCAGAATTCAACGAAACTAGTTTTGTTAGGACCGTATCGTCAATACGAAGCTAGAAAATATTTTTATGGAATTTTTAAAGTTTGTATGCGGCCCCGGTAATTTGAAATGTACGTTTAAAATTCAATATAGTGATTTAAATGTAAATCTAACGAAAACTGATTGTAACAGCCGAATCAGCTTACGATACATATCCCATTGTGTTCGGAATGGGGGTGAAACGCTATGGGCGACAGGCGGTGGGCCTCGTTTCGAGTTCAGTAGTAAAAGTCAACTTTTAACAAATTAAAATAAAAAAAAAGAAATAAAAAAATAAAATTATAATCCTCTCACCCCTTTAATAACTCTGGCCCCCCCAATGTTCGAATTTCATTTTTGAAGAAAAAAAAAAAAGGGGAGAGAGGGCGACAAGGGGGCGGAGCGCCGCCCCACCATCCACCGCGCCGCCTCCTCTTCCCATTACTAGAGCAAACCCTCGACGAAGCCGACCCCCCCTCCGACCTGCAAACTTCGACGAAGCCGACGCCCCCCCCCCCCCCCCCCCCATCTTCGCATACAGTAAGTATTTTTATTTTTACTTTTATTTTTATTTTAGAGTTTAAAACTAATTTCGATTTTAAGGATTTTTAAAAACTGATTTTTTTTTAAGATTTAAAAACTGATTTTAAGGATTTTTAAAAACTGATTTTTTTTAAGATTTAAAAACTGATTTAAAAGGATTTTTAAAAACTGATTTTTTAAGATTTAAAAACTGATTTAAAAGGAATTTTAAAACTGATTTTACTTTAAAGGTTTAAAAAAAAAATAGAAAAGGCGGAATTTTTATTGGGTAGAAGAAGTAAAAATATGATTTTTGTATTTTTAGAAGTATTAAAAATATGATTTTTATATTTTTAAAGTATTAAAAATATAATCTTTACTATATAGAAATATTAAAAATATGATTTTTATATTTTTAAAGTATTAAAAATATAATCTTTATAGGGTAGAGAATATAAAAATATCATCTTTGTATGTGTAGCGAAATAAAAATCTGATTTTTATTTTATATACGTTGAGATAAAGTGGTAATTTTTATAAAGGCGAAAACTTTATTTTTGAAATGGAATTTTTGTCTATATAGTAGCAACGTAGAAATAGAATTTTTATCCATAGAACGAGATAGTAAAAATATGATTTTTATAAATTGAATAGCGAAGTAAAATTCGATTTTTACATATGTAGTGAAAGCGGACAACGAAAGCGACAAAAAGCGAGTTGGCGAAGATTTCCTGCATTAGAAGTGCCGTGGAGCTAGGATAGCTATCGGTGAGAATTTCTCACCTTTCAATTTCTTTTCTAGTTATATATATATACTAGGATGCAGACGGTGCTTAGTAGCACCCGACACAATCGTCCACAGACCATGGACTTGTTTGTTTGGTTGCATAGATTAGTTGAATTATTTGTTTGAATTGAATTGTTGGGTGAGATGAAATTGATTTGATTGATGTGTGAATGGCGTGGGCCTTCACTAGACCGGGGATAAGGCTAGGCCTCGTCCTGTTTCTAGTATAGTGCCGTTATGCCGCCGAAATTTTCTAAAATATGTTAGAAAAATAAAAATATCATTTTATTTAAAGAATGAACTGAATAGAAATTCATATGTTGGAATAAAATGTTTTATCGTTAAAAATATAATTTTTAACGTGAATGTGAATAAATAAATATTCATTTACAAACCAGACGGTTTGTTTATGTACACTTATTTGAATGACATTGATTGGGACGATAAATTTTACACATCGCCCAATTGCACAAATAAAATCTGTGTTTGATTGTTTGAAACCCCACACGGGTGTTGGGATGAAATTTGAAGTTCACTCATCCTGATTGATTAAATATGTCGATCGATTGATTGACAGGCTGTTATAAGCGTTGAATATTAATATTTGATGCTTATACAGTGTAGTGCACTTTGGTTGATGGTTGATTATATTCAATGCTATTATATACATGTGTTGTATGAAAATCCATATAATTAATTTTATATGGTAATTGATTGGGCCTCATTCCAGTTTTGAAAAAGAAATATTTGAAAAAGAAATATTTGAAAAAGAAATATTTGAAATAAAATATTTGAAAATAAAGGAATATATGAAGCCGTGTTGATTAGATTGACGCCATTTTGACGTGAACGATATTTATATCGATTTTATTCATTTCGAGATGAATTGAATTGAAAACGATTTCGAAATGAAATGAATTGAAAACGATTTCGAAATGAAATGAATTGAAAACGATTTCGAAATGAAATGAATTGAAAACGATTTCGAAATGAAATGAATTGAAAACGATTTCGAAATGAAATGAATTGAAAACGATTTCGAAATGAAATGAATTGAAAACGATTTCGAAATGAAATGAATTGAAAACGATTTCGAAATGAAATGAATTGAAAACGATTTCGAAATGAAATGAATTGAAAACGATTTCGAAATGAATTGAATTGAAAACGATTTCGAAATGAATTGAATTGAAAACGATTTCGAAATGAAATGAATTGAAAACGATTTCGAAATGAATTGAATTGAAAACGATTTCGAAATGAATTGAATTGAAAACGATTTCGAAAGGAAATGAATTGAAAACGATTTCGAAAGGAAATGAATTGAAAACGAATTCAAATTGAATTGAAAGCGAATTGAAATGAATTCAAATTGAATTGAAATTTGAATTGAATAGAAATGAATTTTAAAACGAATTTATAAAGAAGAATTCAATTTTGATTTGAATTGAAATGGAAGTTGAAATTGCTTTTGAAACGAATTTAAAACTATTTATATAATTCGTTTTAAATAGAAATCGACGAAATATATTATATATATATTATATATATAATATAATGGCCTGAATAGAACGTGCCGCGCCGCGGCAGTTCGTGAATTTCGACCATTTATTTCAAACGGACATTGCGGGAGATCCGACCGTCGGATTCTCCTAAAACCGGAACCGTTGGGTTCGTATCGAAAAGAGCTTTCTAGCGAATGTTAGAAATTTGAAATCTAACTGCTGGATTTGGAATTATGTCCAAATCAAATTTGGAAAAAAGTCGCTGTAAGTGCAGTTCGATGGCCATTGATGGAAATCGACTGTACGGGCCTTGATAAAATTATTAAAAATAGTAATAATTTGTGTAAAATCATAAGAAATGATTTGTGAAGATTTGGGATGGAAAACTCCATATTTGAAAAGATAAAAATAGATTTTTATCGAAATGAACTAGTTTTGAACTAGAATGATAATTCTATTTATTTTTAAGTAAATAAATTGAATTTGAAAAGGGTTTTAAAAATAACCAAAATTTCCAATGATTGCATTGGAGTGGATTTGAATCGAAATTGTCTTCGGAATATTTCGATGTTGGAATTCGTGATTATACAGATGTTGTTATGGAAATTTGAAAGATATATATTTATATCGTTATTTCCAATACGACATTTGTTAGTCGTAGAATTCGATATTGAATATAAGCCGATATATTTTCTATTCAGAGCCTTGTATTGAATATCGAATGTGATTTGGGTTTGTCGTGAATGGTGTCTTCATTAACACTGTTCTTGAGCCCAGTTGAGAAAAGATTAAATCTTTTTATTTAGATTTAATGAAGTGTACCAATTAAACGATATTTAATTGGAATTGAATTGGTATTGATTTTTGGGTTTATCGTGAACAGTGTTTTAAATAACACTTGTTCTTTAACCCGATAATTAATGGAATGTGATTTTGGGTTTATCATGAACCGTGTTTTAAATGACACTGATTCTTTAACCCAGTTAAAGATTAAAACTAAGTGGAGTTTTAATGAATCTTTAAATAGATTGAAAAGATCGAGAATGGAGTATCACCAGTTCTACTCCAAGCGATAGTTAAATCTTTAATTAGATTTGAACGTGAAATGGTAATTGAATTACCGATAACACTGTGGTGTTAGATATGAAGTACTACCAGTTTTACTTCATGGGATGAATAGGTTGGGATTGGGAAATAAAATAAATGATTTCTTCGGTGTGATTCGCTAATCCCGACTAGTTTGAATTGATATTCAAAGGAGATTAAAGAATAAATTTAAAGAATTTATCTTGGATAAAATTAATGGGAACTTTTTCCCAAAGTATAGGAATATTTGAATAAAAGAATATTCTGAATTGGAATGAGGCGTATGTTGGGTTTGTGTAACACTTTTATAATATATACGCGAGTTATTCAGAAAGACCGGGTTTATCCCATTCTGAATAACTGATTCGACCTGGTGTCGAAGATGAAGACGGTGGTCGAAGACCGGAAGTCTTCACGTCGTTTGGGTGATTACTGATGATCTTGATTGGGCTGTACACCCAAGAAGATGGAAACAGTTAGGGATCGTCCAGACGTACTTGGAGATCGATGGATATGCGGGGTACTAGGTGCCTCCGGTTTCGTTCAGCCCCAGAACGGACTTGTAAATGGACTGTGTGTCTGACATTGGATTTTAGTCTGTGTGATTGATTTCTATTAAATATATATCTGTTTGGCGGCGGAGAATTTATTCTCTTGCTTAACGCCCTTCTCTGAGACATACGAGCTCAGGGGTTATATATTGATGGATATCAAACGCATGGACTGAATTGCCTGTGTGGCATGCCTAAGTGGCAATTGATCGAGGCTTCTGTTGAAAAGCAAAGTCTTGTGGTGATGATCAAAGCACGGCCTTTGTGGCGTAGCTTTGTGTAACGTTTGCTTCGCGTGTTTCACACCCGGTATGAACCAAAAACAGGAGACGGACCTCAGGGAGGGCATGCGTTTCTTTCTAGCTAGAAGTGGCGTCAGTGGTTTTACACGCCCTGACGAGTTTGACTTATGTGGTTGTTGCTGTTGCGAGGCGCCTCGGTTATATCGGTTTCGGCCGATGCATTCTGGTCGGCAGACGGACCAGACTTACACCCCATAGGGTGGGGAAACGTAGTGTTCAGGGTTTAAGTTTAATCCACATCGGTGGACCGGCCCTATCGCTCCAAGGCTTGACTGAGTACTTGCCTAAGACATGGGCTAGATTGTCTCGAAGTCGGTGAGGACTATCTTTTGCCTCGGTTCATAGATGGAAATCCAATTTCCGAATACGTGACTTTGCGGTTTTATTTGTAAACCTATATATGGCGACATAGTGGCATGGGACGCTCATGTCGCCTATGATTGATACTTATGATTTGAAGTTGTTTTATGAACTATGCACTTATAATAGTATCAAATGATTTGTTTTAAAACGTATCAAGCATTCTTTGGCTGTTATAAGGGAAAACCCTATCCTCGGCTGCGTTGCATTGTGTGATGGGACCTGGGTCTTATAACAGCTTCATTTTTCTTTATTTAGCATGGCGCTGTTGGTTTTATGCACTGGTATTCTTGGAAGGAAACCCGTTCCGTGTTATACGGCGTGGTCCCTTGATTTACCTAGCTTTGAAAATAAAGAATAATAACTGTTTTAGTTCTCACACCAGTCACATGACTGACCTGGAGTTTATTGTTTTAACCTAAACTCTGGGTGCCCCTATTTTGACACGGGCAGCTAGTAGTTTTGGTTTTGCAGATTTGTATTCACAGGATCCTGGTTTACAGCTGGAATGATATCCGGAAAGCTTTGTATCCGTATATCTTCTTCTAGTTGTGTATTGTATTATTTTCCGCTGCTATGTATTTAAAGGTAATTTAAATCTCTGATATTTCTGTGTAATATTCATTTATACTCTGTATATTCTTGTAATTTGATGCATTGTTGTGATATACAGTGAAATGTTCTTCTGTATGCGTTCTGATTTGTCCTGTTCTCAAACGATAGGGCATTTCGAACGGTCTGTGTCGGTTTAGCGACTGGTTCGGACCGAGCGAAATTCCTTGTCGTCACATTTGGTATCAGAGCTTTGGTTTACAAAGCTCAGAGAACAAGGCACATTAGAACCATACGAAAGAATTCATCAGATATTGGATTAGTAATATCCAACGAGAATGACTCGTTAGAGATGGGATCAGTAGCATCCTAGAACGAGTGTGAAGAGTATATTTTTCAAATGAAAACAATTTTTGTTTTGAAAATTTAAATCAATTATTCGTATTTGGTTATTTATTTATATTGACGTGGACAATCCAGTATATATAGATTTTGCGTATACGTCTGATCCACGTGTATTTGGAATTTTAATATACTGGATAGATATAGAATTACACTCTAGACACCCGGAGATGGTTCTGATGATTGATCGATCATCATCAGAACTTATGTTCGTGTTTCGAAGGTGGGATTTCTATATATTTCCATTAGACTGGTGTGAGAACCAAATTTAGATAGGGCCTATTGTTGTGATTTGGCATCAAAAACATGATTTTTGTATATGTATCAAAATTATGAATTTGAAACTCTAATTCACTAATTGATTGATGTTTGGGTTGTTTGTTTATTTGTTTGCTAATTTTGAACCATTATGCCTAATATAACCAAATATTGAACTGTATTGAAAATTGGTCGCATTTGCTTGTATATGCATATATATCATTGAACAGGTCATAGCAAGGAGGCTAGAGCCAGAGAATAAAACTTGTTTGCCCGACAAATAGGTACATGTTTACTACATAATTTCCTGTTTTGTTTGGGTGATGATGATTTTGTGAGCCTATTGGCTAGCCGCTTGGCTTTTTCTTTATCTTTTTGAGATCTGAAGGACCGGGGAAGCTATTTGAAATTCCCCGATGCTCCCGGTGCAGGGGAGGTTATGGCGAAATTTTTCAAAAATTTAGGGTGTTAGCCAAAATTTTGAAATTTTGAAAATTCTCAGAAACCAAAGGGTTGGAGAATGGAAGCCTGATCAAACGTAGGGCTGAATAATCAAACCACTTTCGACTTTGTTCCTTTTCGGGGACGAAAAGTTTTAAGTGGGGGAGACTGTAACAACCCGAAAATCTGGGCCAGTTTAAAATTTTTATTTTGGCAATTTTAGCGAATTTTGAATATTTAAAATAGATTATTTTAAATAATATCGACGAGAAAATTTATTTTGAATAGAATTCGACGTATATATTATATACGCCGTCGTTAGAATATAAATATTTATATATAATTATAAATAGAATTGAAAATGGTGCGGTAGTTCGATAATTCGATTTCAAACTTCAATTGGACGTACCGGGTGCAAACCAATCCGGATTTTAGTGAAACCAAAAACATCAGGATCTAATTGATAAATCCTTTCCAATGAATCCGAATAATCAAAATTTTATAGCAGGAATCAAAAGATATGTCCAGTTGAAAATTCTGAATAGTCGCTATGGAATTCAGGCCCTTAAAAATGGACATTTTGCAAATGACCTCGGATTTCGACGAAACCAGTTTTGTTGGGTCCGCAGTGTCAAGTTATTGCTAGATTCCAAATTTCATAATTTTTCGAATCAATATGTGAGCGTGGCAAAGGAAAACGCGTTTGACCAGTTTCAGTTGATTTTAATCGACTGGAAATTGGCCATTTTTCTAACGGTCTCAGAATTCAACGAAACTAGTTTTGTTAGGACCGTATCGTCAATACGAAGCTAGAAAATATTTTTCTGGAATTTTTAAAGTTCGTATGCGGCCCTGGTAATTTGAAATGTACGTTTAAAATTCAATATAGTGATTTAAATGTAAATCTAACAAAAACTGATTGTAACAGCCGAATCAGCTTACGATACATATCCCATTGTGTTCGGAATGGGGGTGAAACGCTATGGGCGACAGGCGGTGGGCCTCGTTTCGAGTTCGGTAGTAAAAGTCAACTTTTAACAAATTAAAATAAAAAAAAAGAAATAAAAAAATAAAATTATAATCCTCTCACCACTTTAATAACTCTGGCCCCCCCAATGTTCGAATTTCATTTCTGAAGAAAAAAAAAAGGGAGAGAGGGCGACAGGGGGGCGGAGCGCCGCCCCACCATCCACCGCGCCGCCTCCTCTTCCCATTACTAGAGCAAACGCTCGACGAAGCCGACCCCCCCTCCGACCTGCAAACTTCGACGAAGCCGACGCCCCCTCCATCTTCGCATACAATAAGTATTTTTATTTATACTTTTATTTTTATTTTAGAGTTTAAAACTAATTTCGATTTTAAGGATTTTTAAAAACTGATTTTTTTTAAGATTTAAAAACTGATTTTAAGGATTTTTAAAAACTGATTTTTTTTAAGATTTTAAAACTGATTTAAAAGGATTTTTAAAAACTGATTTTTTAAGATTTAAAAACTGATTTAAAAGGAATTTTAAAACTGATTTTACTTTAAAGGTTTAAAATAAAAAAAAAAATAGAAAAGGCGGAATTTTTATTGGGTAGAAGAAGTAAAAATATGATTTTTGTATTTTTAGAAGTATTAAAAATATGATTTTTATATTTTTAAAGTATTAAAAATATAATCTTTACTATATAGAAATATTAAAAATATGATTTTTATATTTTTAAAGTATTGAAAATATAATCTTTATAGGATAGAGAGTATAAAAATATCATCTTTGTATGTGTAGCGAAATAAAAATCTGATTTTTATTTTATATACGTTGAGATAAAGTGGTAATTTTTATAAAGGCGAAAACTTTATTTTTGAAATGGAATTTTTGTCTATATAGTAGCAATGTAGAAATAGAATTTTTATCCATAGAACGAGATAGTAAAAATATGATTTTTATATATTGAATAGCGAAGTAAAATTCGATTTTTACATATGTAGTGAAAGCGGACAACGAAAGCGACAAAAAGCGAGTTGGCGAAGATTTCCTGCATTAGAAGTGCCGTGGAGCTAGGATAGCTATCGGTGAGAATTTCTCACCTTTCAATTTCTTTTCTAGTTATATATATATACTAGGATGCAGACGTGCTTAGTAGCACCCGACACAATCGTCCACAGACCATGGACTTGTTTGTTTGGTTGCATAGATTAGTTGAATTATTTGTTTGAATTAAATTGTTGGGTGAGATGAAATTGATTTGATTGATGGGTGAATGGCGTGGGCCTTCACTAGACCGGGGATAAGGCTAGGCCTCGTCCCGTTTCTAGTATAGCGCCGTTATGCCGCCGAAATTTTCTAAAATATGTTAGAAAAATAAAAATATCATTTTATTTAAAGAATGAACTGAATAGAAATTCATATGTTGGAATAAAATGTTTTATCGTTAAAAATATAATTTTTAACGTGAATGTGAATAAATAAATATTCATTTACAAACCAGACGGTTTGTTTATGTACACTTATTTGAATGACATTGATTGGGACGATAAATTTTACACATCGCCCAATTGCACAAATAAAATCTGTGTTTGATTGTTTGAAACCCCACACGGGTGTTGGGATGAAATTTGAAGTTCACTCATCCTGATTGATTAAATATGTCGATCGATTGATTGACAGGCTGTTATAAGCGTTGAATATTAATATTTGATGCTTATACAGTGTAGTGCACTTTGGTTGATGGTTGATTATATTCAATGCTATTATATACATGTGTTGTATGAAAATCCATATAATTAATTTTATATGGTAATTGATTGGGCCTCATTCCAGTTTTGAAAAAGAAATATTTGAAAAAGAAATATTTGAAAAAGAAATATTTGAAATAAAATATTTGAAAATAAAGGAATATATGAAGCCGTGTTGATTAGATTGACGCCATTTTGACGTGAACGATATTTATATCGATTTTATTCATTTCGAGATGAATTGAATTGAAAACGATTTCGAAATGAAATGAATTGAAAACGATTTCGAAATGAAATGAATTGAAAACGATTTCGAAATGAAATGAATTGAAAACGATTTCGAAATGAAATGAATTGAAAACGATTTCGAAATGAAATGAATTGAAAACGATTTCGAAATGAAATGAATTGAAAACGATTTCGAAATGAAATGAATTGAAAACGATTTCGAAATGAATTGAATTGAAAACGATTTCGAAATGAATTGAATTGAAAACGATTTCGAAATGAAATAAATTGAAAACGATTTCGAAATGAATTGAATTGAAAACGATTTCGAAATGAATTGAAATGAAAACGATTTCGAAAGGAAATGAATTGAAAACGATTTCGAAAGGAAGTGAATTGAAAACGAATTCAAATTGAATTGAAAGCGAATTGAAATGAATTCAAATTGAATTGAAATTTGAATTGAATAGAAATGAATTTTAAAACGAATTTATAAAGAAGAATTCAATTTTGATTTGAATTGAAATGGAAGTTGAACTTGCTTTTGAAACGAATTTAAAACTACTTATATAATTCGTTTTAAATAGAAATCGACGAAATATATTATATATATATTATATATATAATATAATGGCCTGAATAGAACGCGCCGCGCCGCGGCAGTTCGTGAATTTCGACCATTTATTTCAAACGGACATTGCGGGAGATCCGACCGTCGGATTCTCCTAAAACCGAAACCGTTGGGTTCGTATCGAAAAGAGCTTTCTAGCGAATGTTAGAAATTTGAAATCTAACGGTTGGATTTGGAATTATGCCCAAATCAAATTTGGAAAAAGGTCGCTGTAAGTGCAGTTCGATGGCCATTGATGGAAATCGACTGCACGGGCCTTGATAAAATTATTAAAAATAGTAATAATTTGTGTAAAATCATAAGAAATGATTTGTGAAGATTTGGGATGAAAAACTCCATATTTGAAAAGATAAAAATAGATTTTTATCGAAATGAACTAGTTTTGAACTAGAATGATAATTCTATTTATTTTTAAGTAAATAAATTGAATTTGAAAAGGGTTTTAAAAATAACCAAAATTTCCAATGATTGCATTGGAGTGGATTTGAATCGAAATTGTCTTCGGAATATTTCGATGTTGGAATTCGTGATTATACAGATGTTGTTATGGAAATTTGAAAGATATATATTTATATCGTTATTTCCAATACGACATTTGTTAGTCGTAGAATTCGATATTGAATATAAGCCGATATATTTTCTATTCAGAGCCTTGTATTGAATATCGAATGTGATTTGGGTTTGTCGTGAATGGTGTCTTCATTAACACTGTTCTTGAGCCCAGTTGAGAAAAGATTAAATCTTTTTATTTAGATTTAATGAAGTGTACCAATTAAACGATATTTAATTGGAATTGAATTGGTATTGATTTTTGGGTTTATCGTGAACAGTGTTTTAAATAACACTTGTTCTTTAACCCGATAATTAATGGAATGTGATTTTGTGTTTATCATGAACCGTGTTTTAAATGACACTGATTCTTTAACCCAGTTAAAGATTAAAACTAAGTGGAGTTTTAATGAATCTTTAAATAGATTGAAAAGGTCGAGAATGGAGTATCACCAGTTCTACTCCAAGCGATAGTTAAATCTTTAATTAGATTTGAACGTGAAATGGTAATTGAATTACCGATAACACTGTGGTGTTAGATATGAAGTACTACCAGTTTTACTTCATGGGATGAATAAGTTGGGATTGGGAAATAAAATAAATGATTTCTTCGGTGTGATTCGCTAATCCCGACTAGTTTGAATTGATATTCAAAGGAGATTAAAGAATAAATTTAAAGAATTTATCTTGGATAAAATTAATGGGAACTTTTTCCCAAAGTATAGGAATATTTGAATAAAAGAATATTCTGAATTGGAATAAGGCGTATGTTGTGTTTGTGTAACACTTTTATAATATATACGCGAGTTATTCAGAAAGACCGGGTTTATCCCATTCTGAATAACTGATTCGACGTGGTGTCGAAGATGAAGACGGTGGTCGAAGACCGGAAGTCTTCACGTCGTTTGGGTGATTACTGATGATCTTGATTGGGCTGTACACCCAAGAAGATGGAAACAGTTAGGGATCGTCCAGACGTACTTGGAGATCGATGGATATGCGGGGTACTAGGTGCCTCCGGTTTCGTTCAGCCCCAGAACGGACTTGTAAATGGACTGTGTGTCTGACATTGGATTTTAGTCTGTGTGACTGATTTCTATTAAATATATATCTGTTTGGCGGCGGAGAATTTATTCTCTTGCTTAACGCCCTTCTCTGAGACATACGAGCTCAGGGGTTATATATTGATGGATATCAAACGCATGGACTGAATTGCCTGTGTGGCATGCCTAAGTGGCAATTGATCGAGGCTTCTGTTGAAAAGCAAAGTCTTGTGGTGATGATCAAAGCACGGCCTTTGTGGCGTAGCTTTGTGTAACGTTTGCTTCGCGTGTTTCACACCCGGTATGAACCAAAAACGGGAGACGGACCTCAGGGAGGGCATGCGTTTCTTTCTAGCTAGAAGTGGCGTCAGTGGTTTTACACGCCCTGACGAGTTTGACCTATGTGGTTGTTGCTGTTGCGAGGCGCCTCGGTTATATCGGTTTCGGCCGATGCATTCTGGTCGGCAGACGGACCAGACTTACACCCCATAGGGTGGGGAAACGTAGTGTTCAGGGTTTAAGTTTAATCCACATCGGTGGACCAGCCCTGTCGGTCCAAGGCTTGACTGAGTACTTGCCTGAGACATGGGCTAGATTGTCTCGAAGTCGGTGAGGACTATCTTTTGCCTCGGTTCATAGATGGAAATCCAATTTCCGAATACGTGACTTTGCGGTTTTATTTGTAAACCTATATATGGCGACATAGTGGCATGGGACGCTCATGTCGCCTATGATTGATACTTATGATTTGAAGTTGTTTTATGAACTATCCACTTATAATAGTATCAAATGATTTGTTTTAAAACGTATCAAGCATTCTTTGGCTGTTATAAGGGAAAACCCTATCCTCGGCTGCGTTGCATTGTGTGATGGGACCTGGGTCTTATAACAGCTTCATTTTTCTTTATTTAGCATGGCGCTGTTGGTTTTATGCACTGGTATTCTTGGAAGGAAACCCGTTCCGTGTTATACGGCGTGGTCCCTTGATTTACCTAGCTTTGAAAATAAAGATTAATAACTGTTTTAGTTCTCACACCAGTCACATGACTGACCTGGAGTTTATTGTTTTAACCTAAACTCTGGGTGCCCCTATTTTGACACGGGCAGCTAGTAGTTTTGGTTTTGCAGATTTGTATTCACAGGATCCTGGTTTACAGCTGGAATGATATCCGGAAAGCTTTGTATCCGTATATCTTCTTCTAGTTGTGTATTGTATTATTTTCCACTGCTATGTATTTAAAGGTAATTTAAATCTCTGATATTTCTGTGTAATATTCATTTATACTCTGTATATTCTTGTAATCTGATGCATTGTTGTGATATACAGTGAAATGTTCTTCTGTATGCGTTCTGATTTGTCCTGTTCTCAAACGATAGGGCGTTTCGAACGGTCTGTGTCGGTTTAGCGACTGGTTCGGACCGAGCGAAATTCCTTGTCGTCACATTATGGTACCCTTTCTGTTAGGTTAACATCTCCTCGGCTCGGTTG
This sequence comes from Allium sativum, assembly GCA_030737875.1. Taxonomy (NCBI): domain Eukaryota; kingdom Viridiplantae; phylum Streptophyta; class Magnoliopsida; order Asparagales; family Amaryllidaceae; genus Allium; species Allium sativum. The sequence continues at coordinate 173,629,968 of CM060913.1, read as the reverse complement.
GCTTCGCTACATCCTGGAATCCTTTGACCAACAGGTCCTCGAACCCAATCATTCACTGATAAGGATTAATAATGTAAGCTAAAATACCCCCAAAGACAATAACTTTCTAAACTCGTTATAAGGATTAATAATGTAAGCTAAAATACCCCAAAGACAATAACTTTCTAAACTCGTTATATTGATTTGATTGATTCACTATTTGAACATAATCATAATATAGTTTTACTGTTTCATCAACCTTCTTTTCTATTGTTTTGACTTTCTTATGGTTTCTGTTTACTTGATTTATTATCAACTCTTTAAGATAGTTAATAGGTTTATCCAACTCAGTTAAGTCAGCACTCATGCATATTAATTAATATAAATTGATTGACCAATATTAGTGGATGAGGTAACTCATTAAAAAAATCATTGTATAATTCAGCAAACTAAGAGAGGTCAATCAGAGGTGTTATGAAATTGTCGTGTACTGTGTATATAGGGAGCTTACAATTATGGAAGAATTTAGAGAGAAGTTTCATAGCAATATAAGCATCCTCATGATGAATAAAGTTCACGCTGGTAGAAATACCTGTCTTACGAAGATCTCTATTTTTCGTAGGAAATCGGGAAGTCACCTTACGTACATCAGGTCTCCTCCTATCTTTACCTTTGGGACTGCTTCCTTTCTTAGTAGTGCTATCTTTTTTGTAAACTTTAACGATGAGACTCTCACTATCATATTTCATATAATCTCACACAGTCCTGAAGTACTCTGTTTCATGGATCACATGTTTTCCTATATATGCACATATAAAACCATTATTATTAATCATTTTCATTAATGAGATGATATCAGGAAACCTCTCTTTAAAATACATCCAGTAGGATAAAGTAAATAAATTGAAATCCTTAAGATTAAGTATATCACCATAGCAAGAATATATATCATCTGTCATAGACACCATGGTCTTACCATAGATCATTGGCATAAAGAGGCTTTTCACCAGCTTACGATTAAACCTTTCTTCTGTCAGAGGGAAGAGGTCGGGTATGTCTTTTCTCAAGTAACCACGCAGCTCTTTAAGAAGCCACAAATAAATATCTTGGATAAAAACTTCATTTGTCTCTTTATTTACATTAGGTATAAGATTGGAGCCATACCCGGGTTAAGCAGAAAGTAACTCATTATTTGATAAGCAGAGGCAGAGGCGTCTTGGCTGATAGGTACTATAGAACAGCGGATCAATAAATCATTGTCCTTAGGGATAAGAACCTTCGATAAGAACTGAAAAGGATCACTCGCTTTCTTTGATAACGCAATAAGATTGCTAACATTCGAGAAAATGTATCTCAAAACATTATCTTGAAACCATTTATAAGCATAGTCATAATTGTAATGTTTTTTATACTTAAATGTTGCAGTTGCAGAGTAGTAAAAATTTCTCTGTTTAAAGAAAGGTATTTTTTCCATTTGATTTGAAAAAAGAATCAATGATTTTGCGATATTATGCTCGTGAAAATGTAAGACACCTGAACGGTAGATTCTACCACGGAAGTCCAAGACGAGATTATTTGAAGGAGAAGGCATGTGGCTTAGATGTAGATGAACTAAAAGCTTTAAATGATATGAGTCATCATATTCATACTATCGAAGCCATCATAGTTCATGTGTTTGCGATCTTGTTTTCTAAGAACATTTTATCAAATGAACCCAGAGTGAAGCTTGTAACGTTGATTCAACATCTGGATGATGCAATACGAGATCAATTATTAAATGATCAACCAAATAAAAAGATAATAGGTCGTAATTTGATTAGTTATCTTCTTGATCGAGAATTTATATCCATAGTTTCTATGGTAGTACCCTTTAAGAAAAGAAAGAATCCTAAAACAATGCTCTATTCTTATGTTGAATGTAAGTTCAATCTCAAATTACTCCCATTGAGACTGAATCTTTCAATGATTGTTCATCCTAAAAAGTGGTTTATCAGTCATGAGCGCTTACAAAAAGGGAATAAGATCAAACTTCATGAGTTATAAGGTGGTCATCTGACAGTCTGTAAGGCAAATGAATATAATCGTTTTAGTCTCTTAGCATCTCGGGACACTGATCATTTCAATATAATAATTAAGGATGTTCGTGGTTTGTGTTCTATTCTGAATAATCTACAGTCCAAAGCTTTCCGGATCAATGAAACTATGTTGGATTTTATCCTTACAAATCGTTCCTTGTTGGAAGAGGCCAGTTTTCTTATGGATAGACGAATAGCCCATGTGAAAATGAGCGATGCATATCCCGTGTTAAGAAATTATTACTAAATAATATAGCAGCAAGGATAAAATATCACAATATATACGAATTGGAATTGGAATTCTCTAAGCGTGTGCCGCAAGCTAGGTTTGAAGATTTCATTATAGATCTAGCAAAAGCATACCGTGGTTATGAATTTTTTTCTTCCTGCTTTCTTGGACTTCCGTGGTGGAATCTACCGTTCAGGTGTCTTACATTTTCACGAGCGTGATATCACAAAATCTTTGATTCATTTTTCAAATCCAATGGAAAAATACCTTTCTTTAAAGAGATAAATTTTTACTACTCTACAGCAGTTGCATTTAAGTATAAAAAACATTACAATTATGACTATGCTTATAAATGGTTTCAAGATAATGTTTTGAGATACATTTTCTCAAATGATAGCAATCATATTGAGTTATCAAAGAAAGCGAGTGATCCTTTTCAGTTCATATAGAAGGTTCTTATCCCTAAGGACAATGATTTATTGATCCGCTATTCTACTGTACCTATCAGCCAAGACGCCTCTGCCTCTGCTTATCAAATAATGAGTTACTTTCTGCTTAACCCGGGTATGGGTCAGCTAACCAATCTTATACCTAATGTAAATAAAGAGACAAATGAAGTTTTTATCCAAGATATTTATTTGTGGCTTCTTAAAGAGTTGTGTGACTACTTGAGAAAAGACATACCCGACCTCTTCCCTCTGATAGAAGAAAGGTTTAATCGTAAGCTGGTGAAAAGCCTCTTTATGCCAATGATCTATGGAAAGACCGTCGTGTCTATGACAGATGATATCTACTCTTCTTATGGTGATATACTTAATTTTAAGGATTGCGGCTTATTTGCTTTATCCTGCCGGAAGTATTTTAAAGGGAGGTTTCCTGATATCATCTCACTTATGAAAATGATTAATAATATTGGTTTTATATGTGCATATATAGAAAAATCTGTGATCTATGAAACAGAGTACTTCAGGACTGTGCAGGACTAGATGAAATACGATAGTGAGAGTCTCACGGTTAAAGTTTACAAAAAAGAAAGCAGTCCCAAGGGTAAAGATAGGACAAGACCTGATGTACGTAAGACATGTATTTCGACCTGAGTGAACATTATTCATCAGAAGGATGCTTATATTGCTATGAAACTTTTCTCTAAATTCTTCCATAATAGTAAGCTCCCTATAAACACAGTACACAATAATTTCATAACACCTCTAATTGACACCTCTCAGTTTGCTAAATTATACAATGATGTTTTTATTAATGAGTTACCTCATCCACTAATATTGGTCAATCAGTTTATATTAGTATATAAGAGTGCTGACTTAACTGAGTTGGATAAACCTATTAACAATCTTAAAGAGTTGATAATAAATCAAGTAAACAAAAACCATTAGAAAGTCAAAATAATAGAAAAGAAGGTTGATGAAACCGTAAAACTATATTATGATTATGTTCAAATAGTGAATCAATCAAATCAAATACAACGAGTTTAGAAAGTTGTTATCTTTAGGTTATTTTAGCTTACATTATTAATCTGTATAAAGAATTTAGAAAGTTATTGCCTTTAGGGTATAGCTTACATTATTATTCCTTGTCAATGAATGATTGGGTTCGAGGACCTGTTAGTTAAAGGATTCCAGGACATAGCGAAGCCACCAGAGCCGAGGAGATGTTAACCTAACAGAAAAGGTTAACCTAACAGAACTGGAATAAGTTCTAGGCCTGATCCTCACGAATGGCTTACCTGGACATTGCAAGTGCGAGAGCTATTCCAGAAGTCTAACGCATCCCATAAGTCAACAGTTACTGATCTGGACTCCACAGAAAAGGTTAAATAAGTCATTCTCATATGTACCAGAATAAAGAGAGAGCATAGTGGATTGTGATAACCTAACCGACTAGCCCTATCAGACTTTCCCAAAAGCTTCACTTGTAATACCAGACTGATCTGATTTGTCTTAAGCTCTATGCCGAGATCACCGATAGGGGCATTTCCGTCAGTAGCAGTCTCTGTTGAGTTGATCTCATTTCCCTGAGGTGCGTAGCGATAGCTGACTAGAGTATGAACGATCTGTATATATTCAAATTGGGGTCGCGTACCAAGCCGATCAAAGGGAAGAGTTTGACTGATCCTATTGATTTGATTTGCAAGGTCCATTATATTTTTTGCTTACGAATCATTCCCTCGGTTTTTGAAGATCACGATTGAATCATCTAATGAACTGGATTTATTAAATATTAAATTACCAACTGGATCTAAAAAATATTAACTTACCATCCATGTTTCTAATGAGTTCTCCACCATAACATTTTGTTACTGATACGATTTCATTCAGAGATCCAGAGAATGAGAGTGTAGGATATTGTATATCTTTGTTGATCACCTCATTCTTTTATGCTGATTGATTGAACACTTTTTGATTGATTTCTGAAATGCCGATAACGTCATTCGATGATATAATAACCTCATGCATATATCTAGTATAGTAAACAGATGGAAATGATTTTTCGAACATTATATCACATATTTGATAGAAAATATTCATTAGAATATAACTAAAGAATCCTATTAGAGGTATACCTACAAATAATGATTTTCCATCATCGTTAAACATATAATCTTTGATTAATTCTAATATAAAATCATCTTCAATAAAATGTGCTAAAAATATTAAGATAGCATCACGGTTAATTGTTTCTGATGTTCTAGAAAGTATAGATAATGATATTTACTAGATTTTTGACATACACCTGAATAATGATCATCGATGGGAAGGAGTGACCTATAATATGGACTAAAACAAAAAGATTCAAATCTATGATACATAATATAACCAAGAGAAGTAAGAACTAGTTCATATGATAATGTAGGTTTTATATGGTAATAATGAGATTAAGTACTCACAAATAATAAGTTACGACAAAGAGGAATAGACTTAGGGTGCACACCCTCTTTTAGTATAGGATGAAATACAAGAGGTGAAAGTGTGTATAAACCTTTTGAAACTTTGGTTATAATAATTCTATATGACAATTCAGAGAGAGAAGAATAGATTGAGTCTTTCATTGATTTATAGCTTTTCATGATATACAGAGTCAGATTCTCACGCGTAAATAATAGAATATCGTGCTCCTTCTGCAATCTTTCTGAATTCTTTTCATTTGTATTGTTAGATCCACTATTTATTCTACGACACAAGGAATAACTTAAATCATAGGGATTAAGGCTGAATAAACTTTCAGTAATCATTTTGAGAGCTCGCAGCCATGGCTGCCAACCCTAATTCCTTCTTGAACCCTATTTTCGACGATAATCTGAATTCTAGGGTGGGATCCTATTCCACCCCCCTCATCTCCTCTCCTCCTCCAAATCTTCCTCAATCCACTCCTGATTTCTTAGTGGATGAGGAGGGATTCACAAGAGTAGTTAATTGCAAAAAAAGTTCAAAATCAATTCAGTACCCAAAAGTTTCTGTTCATGCGAAGAAGGGAACAGGATCGACAAATGAGTATCCATTTAAAGCTAGGCAGAAGCCATATCCTTCCTCTAATGGAGTACGACAATAATCAAGAAGTTAAAATTAGAACGGCACAAGATCCAACAAAAAATCTGATTTGATTGTCTCAAGAACCAACTCAGGCTATTAAAATTAATGTTCCTAAAGAGTTGAAGGCTTCATCCTGGGCAGATTTGATAAAGAAAGGCAATCAAGATTCAGAATTTGATTTAAACTACATCCCTCTAACTGAAACGATTGGAGAAAGGTAGTCATGGCTTCAGAGTCGGCTTGTATTCGTACAGAAAGTAAATCGAGTCTTTCTATTGTGGCGTACGTCTTCGGAAAAAGACCATCTTATCACTATTTCTGGAATTATGTTGTCCGAACATGGAACCCTAGTGGTTCCTTTGAGATTTTCACAATGGAAAATGGGTTTTTTATTCTCAGGTTCATAAATGTAGAAGATAGAGAGAAACACCTAAAAGGTGGACCGTATTTCATCAACGGGAAAATGATTATATTAACGAAATAGTCCAAAAAATCAGTTCTTGATCGGGACATTTTGAGTACTATGCCCATATGGATTCGGCTACCTGAACTTAACCTACGGTTATGGGATAAAGAAATTTTCAGTGCCATAGGGAGCCTTGTTGGAATTCCCATAAAAATGGATGAACAAACAACGAAGGAAACTCGACTGAGTTATGCTCTCTTACTTGTTGAAATTAATGCAGATGCCAATTTGCCTAATGAAGCCTCTATCTACATGCATGACGGGGAGCATGTCATTCAGCAGATTACTTATGAGCAAATATCAGATAGTTGTAAAATTTGCAAGATCTTTGGCCATTCCACTGATGTCTGTTTGAATAACAAAGATCGGAATGAATAGACAAAAATAGATGCAAATCTTGATAACAGCACCGATGTTAACGAAGTATCTATTTCAGACTTTGGAAACAGCGATGCAACAACATCTAGTATAAGTTCAGAAATTCCTACGAGCAACAATACTAATTTCTTGCAGTCTTACATGGAAAATGTTGAAGATGACATGAACATAGATGCCTCCAACCTTCATTCGGATGCAGGAAAAAATACTCACTGTCAGTCTACGCAACATATTCAGTTAATTGCAATTTCTGCTGAGAAACTGCAGACTACTGATTCTCCAAATAAGATCGTGGAATTCAATACTGAAATTCCCAAAAGTACAGAGGAGAATAATGCTGCAAAAAATAAAAATCGTAAAGCAGAAGAGGGAACCTATTCTAACCAGGTCATTGAGCCCATCCCCCCCCCCGATGGACTCAAGCAATATTACAAATTTATCAAATAATACAGCTAAATTTATAGGGAATTTCTGTGTTGTTCTTCTTGTTGCTGACCCCATCTACACCAATGCGGCTCTGTTAGCTAACGACCTTGCCCCTTCCAAATCAGCCATTACATTAGAAAACATATCGGAGGCAGTAAACCAGACTATAGCAGTGGCTAAACCCTCCAAACCTGTCTCACCTGTATTACAAAGGAAAAAAAGCAGGACCAAAAGTCTAACAGACATAGTTAAGGAAACTGAAGATGATAAAGATCATGATTTATAAAAGAAATATATTAGCAGGAATGCTAAATGGGACAACCAATTAAAGCCTACTGATAAAGGCAGATATAAAAAGAGTGGCAAAAAGTTGGGCGCAAAAGTGGGCAGCAAAAAGCACAGTGGCCCTCCTTAGGTATTACATATCCTTTATCTCTTCATATTTTACTTTAATTTTTTATGGATATTATTGCTTGGAATATCAGGGGATTAAACTCCCCAGAAAGGCAGCTTGATTTAGTTAATTTTTTAGGTTACTACAAACCTAGTATTATAGGTTTGATTGAGCATAAACTCAGTGATCAAAAGATAGAAGATCTGCAAAAAAAAAAGTCATTTTCAAATTGGAACATTGTCAATAATAATTCGATGGGAGGAAATGGTAGGATTATGATTCTTCATAATCCTACCGTTTGGTCTCTCATTAGTTACTTTATTTACAATGCAATATATACATTGCACATTTAAAAACAAAGGTGGTTTGATCTTAACAATTACCTTTATCTATGCCTCCAACTTTGAAAATGATAGAATCATGCTTTGGAATTATATTGAACAGTTCAGTAAGGTTATTAATAGTCCTTGGATGTTTATTGCGGATTTTAATACTGTTTTTCATAACCATGAAAAAAGAGGAGGCAACCCCATTCCTTTTTCAAAACTAGAAAGGATTGCCTGTTTTATGTTGAAGTATGGATTAATAGAACCCCCCATAGTGGGCAATAAATACACTTGGAAATCAGGTGAATTTAGAAATATTCATTGCAAATTAGATAGGGTTCTATTTAACCAGCACTTCATTAATCTTTTTCCTAGTGTGAATTGTAGTACATTGCCCCAAAACTCAAGTGACCACACTCCTATCCAAGTTTCCATCAATTCAAAGAAAAATACTTTTTGTAACTCTCCATTTAGATTTGTGAACGGATGGGTCTATGAAAAGGATTATAAGGATGTGATCTCTAGTTGCTTCATTAAAAATCTTTTTGGTACTGCTCAATATAAGTTCAATAAAACCCTACTTTTGGTCAAGTCTAAGTTAAAAACCTGGAACTCTTCCAGAAGCAGAAACGATACCAAAACTATTAGAGAAGAGTGCAACAGGATGCAGAATGAGTTTGACATCAATTGTTCAGACAAAAGCAAGGCTGAGAATTTTTTTAATGCTCAATCTAAGCTGGTTAACGCTCTACATATTAGCTCTGTTAACCTTAAACAGAAAGCTAAAGTAGATTGGCTTACATCTGGTGATGAAGCTAGTAAATTCTTCTATTCTAGAATGTCTAATAGGAAGAACATGAATAATATTGGTAAATTAATTGACATAAATGGCAGAATAACTAATGATGCTAAGAATATAGAAACTGAGGCTATTAGTTATTTCTGCAATTTGTACAACACTAGTAATCTTACCAATATTTTTCCTGATTTGGAGTTTAAATATTTTGCTAATAATAATAGTTCTGATATTCTTCTTGCTCCCATCAGGCAGGAAGAGATCAAAAATGTTATTTTTTCAGCTAATAATGATAAAAGTCCTGGGCCTGATGGGTTTGGCGCTAAATTTTACAAAACACATTGTGGTGAGATGCATAATCCCTTGTGTGATTCTATTTCTGAGTTTTTTAACTCAGGAAAACTTCTTAAAAGCATTAATCACACTTACATCACTCTTATCCCCAAAGTGGAAAGCCCTTCTAGTTTAGATGATTACAGGCCTATTGCCTGTTGTAACTTTATTTACAAAATTATTGCCTCTTTACATTGCAATAAATTAAAATGTTTTTTTTAAATTTATTATTTCTGAGAACCAAAGTGCCTTTATTCCAGGCAGGCTTATTTCAGAAAATTCCTTGCTTGCTCATGAGCTTGTTAGAAATTTTAACATGAGGAATAAAAAATTCATGTGCATCTAGATTGATTCGCATAAAGCATTTGATAAAATTAATAGGGATTTTATCATTTACATTGTGCAGAAGATGGGTTTTGATAATAGATTATGTGTTTTAATTAAGGAATGCATTTGTAATGTGTCTTACCCTATTATGATTAATGGTTCCCCCAAAGGCTTCTTAAATAGCAACAGAGGAATAAGGCAAGGTGACCCTTTGTCACCATACCTATTCTCTATTGTCATGGAATACTTTTCTATGCAAATGGATTTAGAAGTACTTAAGGGGAACATTAAACCAATTAATAGAGTCAAACCACACATTACCCATTTATTATATGCTGATGACATGCTTTTATTTTTAAAAGCTAATAAAACAAGTGCTATTGCTGTTCACAAGATTTTGGAAAATATGGAGAAATTTGCTGGTTTGGCTGTTAATTTAAACAAAAGCAAAATTTATTTTAGTAAGGATGTTCTTATTAAAGATGAAATCTTGCATCTTTTGAAGTTTAAAGAAGGTACTCTTCCTGTTAAGTATCTAGGCGTCCCTCTTAGCATAAATCAGATTAGTGAAAAGGATTGCACTAGATTATTAGATATGATCCAAAATAAGCTTGAGGGTTGGTCTGGCAAATTACTTTCCTTAGCTGACAGAAGGGAGCTCACACACACAGTTATTTCTGCTATGGTTATGTATTGGGTTCAGTCTCATAATATTCCTACTAGTGTCATTAATAAAATTGATAGAATGTGTTCTAATTTTATTTGGAGAGGTAAATATCACAAGGTTGCCTGGGATATAGTGTGCAAACCTAAAAAATTTGGAGGTCTTGGGCTTAGAAATATCAAAGATATTGCTGAAGTTAGTAAGTTTAAATTGTTTTGGAAATTTTTGGATGGTAAATCTCTGTGGGCTAGACGGATGAGTGCTAAATATTTAAAAAATAGAAATTTCTAGCTAGTCAGAAAAGAAATGCATCATTCTTATGTTTGGAAAAGCATTTTAGACTGTAGGGATATTGGTAAAAAATTGATTTTCAGAAAACTAAAAGATGGTAGTCAAACCAATTTATGGTTTGATCCATGGATTAGTGGTAACTCACTAATCAATCTTTTGGGTTGGAATAATTTATATATATTAGGTGGGGTTAAGGACAAAGTTCAAAATATTACTGTTAATAATTGTTGGACCTTTCAAAACAACTCTGCTGCTCATATTTGTAAAAATGCTATCAGAGTCATTCATATTGATCAAAACTATTTTAGGGATCATTGGATTTGGAATCTTTGTTTTAAAGATAAATTCTCCTTTAAAAAAGTTTGGGAGTATTTGCAAGGCAAAGAGGTAGAAGTTGAGTGGCATAAAATAATTTGGTGTAAATCAAACTTGTGACGATCCCAAAACCCCGTGACACGGTATTAAGGATAATCATTGGAATATAACACATTAATCATCAATAGCAGATCACAGATAATAGCATAAACAGAAAATAGAATAATTTACACACATATGACAGCGGAATCATATAGATTTCATCACATCAGAGAAGCACAGTACAGGATACAACTTAGGGCATAATGATACATAATCAGTCACCATCGCCTGAGGCGGAATCATACATAAAGAGTACACAAAAGGAATATCAGTCTACATCGCCAGTGGCGGAATCATAATATAGATACAATAATGGAGGAGAAAATCCAAGTCAGCACGGTGTAGTCAAGCCTCGCCATGAGCCAAAAGATGCGTCAGAAACCTGTAACTAGGCTGCCCGTGTGAAAATGAGGGCACCCGAGTTTGCAAGGTGAAACAAACTACGAGTCAGTCATGGGACTGGTATGAGAAATCTATTCAACTTATTAACAACAATAATAAGGCAAATCAAAGGACCACGCCACTTTCGCGGAACGGGTTTACTCCAATGAGTGCTAGTGCATGCAATAAAATAAATGATTAAATCAACGCAATGCTTTTTATAAAATGAAGCCATTATAAGACTCAGGTCCCATCACACAATGCAACGCAAGCCGGAGGATAGAGTTTTCCCTTATAATGGACAAAGATGCTTCATACGAATAAAACAAAAGTGTTTGATATTATTACTAGTGCATATATGTTTCAAAAGCAATTCAATATAAATATCAATCCTAGGCGGCATAGCTACCATCTACTATGTCGCCATACTAGTAATACAATCACGTCCGCATATTTCGTATTGGAAATTGGATTCCTTCATGAGTCGAGGCAAGGGGCAAGCTCCTCTCCGTTCGAGACACTCTAGCAAATGCCTCGGGACCGCACACAGCAATCCCATGGATCCTCCAAGGCCGGTCCTCTCTTACTTTTGAGGATTAGTTATTCCTGAACACACGTTTCCCGGTCCTTACAGACCTATAATCAAGGCGCCTCGCATTCCAACAACCACACAGGTGAAAAGTGGATATAAATGTCAGGGCTGGGAGGTCACTGACACCACCATAGCTAGAAAGAAACGTCATGCACTCCTTGGGTCCTTCTCCCGTTTTTGACTCATACCGGGGTGTGAGGCTCGCGAATTCACGTTATACACAAAGCTACGTCACACAGACCATGCTTTGATCATCAACCACAAGACTTTGCTTTGCAACAAAAGCCTTGATCATATGCCACTTAGGCGTGCCACACAGGCAATCCACTCCATGCGACTGATTTCTGTCAATACATAACCTCTGAGCTCGTATGTCTCAGAGAAGGGCGTTAAGCAAGAGAATAAATTCTCCGCCGCTAAACAGATATATATTTAATAGAGATCAATCAACACAGAAAAAAATCCAATGTCAGACACACAGTCCATTTACAAGTCCGTTCTGGGTTTGAACGAAACCGGAGGCACCAATTCCTTGCATATCCATATAATCAACAGTATGTGTGGACGGCTACTACTTCAATTCCTTCATGGTAGCTACTCCAATCACGAGCATCAGTAGCGCCTATCCATCTAATGTGGAGATCGTCGGTCTTCAGTCGTCTTCGACTCTTCGACTTCTCAACGTCGATCGATTATTTGAAATGAGATAAACTCGGCCTTTTCAAATAACCCACGTATATTTAGATTTTCAAATCAATTAATCACATGGTTGGACTATTCAACATTCACATTTCAGTTATTTAGTTATAATTTTCATGTCAAATACATTCAACCATCACATATCAAGCAAACACAACAAAATTGGTTTATTTTCACTCTATATCGTCTATAGTACTTTATAACGATATATCGCCATTTTTATTTAATTTAAAACGGCCATATTTAATTAAATGACGTTTCAGGTCGTGTCGATGCACTGGCGCTGCTTTTCATTAATTTTGTTTTACACATATATGAAAATCTAACCGTTGGATCTTTATAGATTTTACATCATTAGGAAGGTCATTTCAAAACGAATCCAACGGTTTCAGTTTTGGGAAAATCCGACGGTCGGATCTTCCACACTAACCATTTGAAGTTACGATTTCAATTTACGAACTTCAGCGTCGTTATTCGATTTAATTTAATTATATTTATATAAATATAATCGTTTCTGGCGCTGTTTTCCACTAATTTTGAATTAAACATTCCAGACAATCCAACCGTCGGATCTTCACAAAGTTGATGCCATTGGAAAGATATTTCCAAGGCGAACCCAACGGTTGAGGTTTCGGGAAAATCCAATGGTCGGATTTCCCGCACTAGTCGTTTGAAATCACGGTTTCAAAACATGAACTGCACGGCCACGTTTCGTTTTAATTCTATTTATACTTATATATTTATATAAATATAGTTCATTCAAAAATTCCTATATCGTTTCCACTTCAATTATTTCACTAACGCCTTTAAATTTTGGAAAATTTCGCCATAACCTCCTTTGTACGGGAGGGTCTGGGAAAATTCCCAAATAGCCACATGGGCGTCTCATATCCAAAAAGAAAAAGAAAAAGCCAAGCGGCTAGCCAACAGGCTCATAAAATCATCACCCAAACAAAGCGGTAAATGTGTACCTACTTGTCGGGCACAAAATTCTATTTCTCTTCTCTAGCCCCTTTTGCTTTAACCTGTTCAATAGATATGCATGTACATATATACAATTTCTAGCATTTATCATTTTCCATTCAATTTCATATTTGATTTGCTTTGGTTTAAAAACACCATTTATTCTAATGTTGCATGCATAGGCTAAAATCATATCATTAGCTAGTTAATGTATATTTCAACTCATGCACGTTTATTTGAACAAGTGGCTATTTTTAACACTTCACATTTCAAAGATGATAATTTTGGCGAACTAAAATAGATTTCAACACATGACTATTTTATTTAGTTCCTATGCATGTTAAAAATAATATTTCTTTCACAAATATTTACTTCAACGTCCGCATATCTTTAGCATATCACAAATATGATAAAAATGATATTTTTATCGTTCAAAATATTTATTCAACCAATGGATGGTTTCAACACTTCATAGTTTCAATAAAAATGTAATTTTTATTGTTCGATCTTTTTATTAAACACATGAACTTTTCCACTACACACACTTCTCAACAAATGAGTATTTCCACACATGGACATTTTATTTATGTTGTTCATATTAGAAAGATGGGATTTTTATGGTTGAAATTATTTATATAAGGCGAATATTGTTCATACTTCATATATATATATAAAATGTGATTTTTATTGTTTAACCACTTCACTCATTCACAAATGAATTTAATTTTCACACAACACTTTTCAACACATGAATATTTCCACACATGGATATAGTTTCAATATATGACCTTGATTTCAACGCATGAAAATAATTTCAACATATGAAAATAATTCTAACACACAAAGATTATTCAAAATTTCGGCAGCATAACGGCAGGGTAGTTAAAACCGGCACCGTCCCTAGTACGGCTCCTCGCTCTACCTTAAAACCTCGCGGTTTTTGACAATGGGGATTCATGCATCTAATTCGCACGCAGGCGTCATGTTTATTTTTATTTCCACAAATATTTCCAATTCATTTCAATCACCAATGGGTATTTTTCAACCACAACCAAACAATATCAACCACAAACAATTATTCAACCATTCGTATTTTTCATCCAATATTTCACACCAATTCACCACAATAAATATCGTCCATGGTTTGTGGACGAGGGGAGTGTGTATATATATATACATATATATATATAATTGCTATATTTCACTTGCATTTCAACACATATATCAATTATTCTATGCGTGTAAAATTCATACTTCGCTTATATAGCTTACACTACGCATGTACATGAGGTATACAACACGTATGTAATTTATATTTCGCTTATATAAATTATACACGACATTTTCCATTCAATTTCACGTTAATTTAGATTTCTCACCTTGGTTTTCTGAGCGCTAAAAATCGATACGATGTCAGAAAAATCCGCAGCTTCTTCTATTGGGTAGAGAGCTTCCTTGCGGTCTCGATGTTTCCTGTTTCATCGAATTTCGTCAACACACCAAAAAGATATGATTTTTCAAAGTGTAAAGATCAAAAAGAACTCACCTTTACTATGGTTCAAAACTAGGTTTGCGGTTTTCGGGAGAACTGGGGCACGAGGGGACGATCAGTGAGTTGGACGTGGAAGAGCTTCGAGAGGGCTACAGGCGAGCGGCGGTTTGGTGGCGTTCGGTGGTCCAGATCGGCGGCGGCGGCGGTTTAAAGGTCGGAACTTTGGAAAGGGATATCTCGACGTAGAAGCAACGATAGGGGGAGCTCCTTATATGGATTTGAAGAGGGGAAGGAGAACTACAAAAAGTTGAACTGGGGGTGGAGCTAATTCGGGCTGTGGCGATCGGAAATCACCAGGGAAGGTGGGGAAGCTTTTCCGTCGTCGATGTCGGGGTCGGGGGGGTTTCTGATATTTTTTTTTATTTATGAATGGAGAAATATGATTGGCCGAGGATTATATTAAATTTTTAAATAGTGTTTTCTCAAACGAACTCCTTTTTAAACCCACCGACTGTCGCCCCTAGCTAAATACCCCCATTCCGGACACAATGGGATATGTTTCGTAGGCCAATTCGACTTTTACAGTCAGTTATTTTTCAAATTAAAGTATAAAACATTTAATTTTTAACTCTGAACGCACATTTCAATTTGCCAGGGCCACAAACTGATTCGAAAAATTCCAGAAAAATAAATCTAGCTATGTTTTGACGCTACGGTCCCAACAAAACTAGTTTCGTCGAATTCTGAGGTCGTTTGAAAAATGGCCATTTTCTGGTCGATCCAATTTAACAGAAATCGACCAAACACATTTTCTTTTTCCACGCTCACATACTAGCTTCAAAAATTATGAAATTTGAAACCTAGCAATAGTTTGACATCCCGGACTCAACAAAAGTGGTTTCGTCGAATTCCGAGGTCGTATGCAAAATATCAATTTTCCAGGGCTATATATTTTATATACCGAACCTTCTGAAAATTCATTCGGCCATAACTTTTGATTCCCGTTATGAAACTTCGATTTTTCAGATTCGTTAGAAAGGTATTGACTAATAGATTTAAATATTTTTGGTTTCGCTAAAATCCGTTATATTTTCCATCCTGCATAGTCGGTCAAAGTTTGAATTCAAATTTTCAAACTGACTCACTATTCCTAATTCACTATTTTATTGAAATATTCTATTTCAATTGTTCAAATTCCTTTGAAATAATCAATTTAAAAATTTTAAATTGGCTCGTATTTTCCGGGTTATTACAAAACTGTCACAAAATGGCACATTGTGCCTACTTTGCTATTTTAAATAAACTTCCAACTAGAGTGAACTGTAACAAGTGGAAAAAAGATTCTGATAGCACTTTGTCTTCTTTGCAAAAATGAAATTGAAAGCTCCAAGCATTTATTTTTTGTCTGTGTTTATTCTCAGTACACTTGGTATATTGCCAAATGTACACTGGGATTCAGTCACTCCTATGCTACTTTGAATATAAGAGATAGCATTGAGTATATTTTAAAAAAATTTAAGCCCAAGTCCTTCAAATTTATTAGAGCATGTGTTCTACTAACAGCTTCTATTTATTATATTTGGAGAGAAAGGAATCAGAGGCTTCACTCTGGTAAAGAAGTTAGTTGCTTACAGATTTGGAATATTATTTTGAATGACAGTAACATATTTATGAAAAAAGCCAACAGGTTCAAGCAGGAAAACTTGCATAATCTAGCTTATCAGAAAAATAATGCTGATTGTGAAAATCAAGTTGAAGATTATTTACTGAACGGCAAGCAACTTCCCAATAAAAAGTCCTCCGTTTTTTTCGTTGGAGAAGGCAATTCCAGTCACACCTCCAGCTTTCAACACTGCAAAGGG
Source organism: Allium sativum (assembly GCA_030737875.1). Taxonomy (NCBI): domain Eukaryota; kingdom Viridiplantae; phylum Streptophyta; class Magnoliopsida; order Asparagales; family Amaryllidaceae; genus Allium; species Allium sativum. Next base: position 173,613,333 of record CM060913.1, on the reverse strand, counting down.
AGTTATCAAGACATTATTAATCATAATTCTATCCTTTCTTTAAGTAAGAATTATAATGCCTTGTATTCACCTTTTGTAGATCATAATTCCCACTCCAGCAATACTCTCTCATAGAATTTAAAAGGTGTCTTGAACAGATTTGACGTCCATCCTTGGGCTTCCATCACCTCTGTTTACATATCAAAACACAATGAGGGAAGTAGACATAATTCTAATAAATTAGTGCGTGATTTATATTACAATTCGAATAATAACCATTTGAATATACCTTTTTCAGAGGGAGGTTCCTCCAGTAGTGATTCAGATCGATTAAAACACCTGGAAAAGAGGGAATTAGAAGGAAAATTCAGTGCTTTACACAGAATCGGGGACAATCATTACAAAAGTGAGCTGAATAATCAGATCAATCACTTATCTGTTTGGTCTGATGGCGAGAGTAGCAGTAGAAGAAAATTGGAAGACAACAGAGGCTCAACAAGGCGAAAAAGAAACTTTGACTGTATGAGAAGCTCAGATCCAGTGGAAATGAACTCCCTGAATTACTTCGAGCTTCAGGGAAAACATTCGAGAAGCCAGAACTTTCAACTGAGAGAGTATGAAGCAACCGTAAAGTTGGATTTAAGGGTGATGAGAAGAGAGATTAACGAAGACGCTGTTTGGAAGCCGCCGTGATAAAGGAGGAGACTTTCTTTCCTGAGTCGTCTGCCATTATCGAGTTTCTTTTTTCACTAGGGTTTGTTTGTGTAAAATGTGGCGGCTAGGGTTTGTACCCTTGGCTATGTTTGGATTTATTATGTTGGGACTTGGGCCTGTTTTTCTCCTTTTCAAAAAAAATAACTTAAATCACAGGGAAGAAAGTTCAAACTATTAGCTACACACCTTGAGATAAAAACTAGACCAGGAAGCTTTACCTAACCGGAATCTTTATATAACGAAGACCAGAGAACAATGGGAGCAATGCTTTCTCTTTCTAGAGAATCGGAATCGGATCCCCTTGAAGAACTATCATAAGAAACCTCGAGTTTTGACTCCCTTTCGGTATCCCTATCGGTATCACTCTCGAAAGAATACGAAATCATTTCCTTATCAGCATCAGCATCTATGGTAATAAATAATTTACGGCAGCTATAACAGCAAGCATGTCTATTAGAACCAAATACCATATTGACAGAATAAAACTCTGATAACATATGACGGGGCTTGAAGTCTGCTATACAGACCCATTTTGGCCTATTTCTATAATGACAGCCACAACCACTTTTTCTTGACGTCGAATAAGAAAATCTATGGGAGAACGAAGTAAAGAGGTGTCTAATTAATAATTAAGAGTCCTTGAAGACTGTAAAAATGATAACACGTAAGCAAGTAAATACACCAACATTAGAAATAGATGATAATAAAACAATAAGACTCATTTTTGGGGACATAAGTTTCATACTTGAATAGTATTTCTTTTATTATATATATTTATTCTTGCTAATCAAATGATATAGAAAATATATCAAATGATTAGTTCGACCAGCAATAAGAAAGAGAGGAGTGTGATTTTCAGCTCTCTCTCTCTCTCTCTCTCTCTCTCGCATAACTACGCTACCTCTCGGGAAGATAGGGATATTTATCTAGTATTACACGTAGTTACGGGTCTATTATCAGCTTAACCCCACCGAATCGATGTGTGTTCCCTAGGCACATATCAGGAAGATGAATAGGGAGGGTTCATCTCACTTCATAAACTCGAGCTGCTACAACCCTACTTGTAGCTGTAGAGGGCAACCGGAATTAGCTATCAGCCTCCTAATTTTGAATTAGCTATTAGCCTTCAAAATTTTGAATTAGCTATCAGACTCCAAATTTTTGTCCACTAGCGAATGGGAGAGGGTGGGCCATACCATGTGTTCTTACCTATGAATAACAACACCCCTTCGTAAGGAAGACACATGAAGGGAAGCTCAAGCTCTATTGGCGAGCAATAACTTCAAGGTACCACATGAAGGAAGACCAGTAAACAAGGGCCCTAGCTGCTAGAATCTACTGGCTGGGCCGAAGTTTACTATGGATTTTTCACCTGACCTAAATGGTCATTTCCCCATTCAAAAGACCATTTTGACTCTATCTTATGTCTATAAGGTAGTCAGTTTATTAGGTGAGAGAACAACAATAAATAACCATTTGTTCTCTATCTTATCTCTATATTCTCTATGTTCTCTATCTTATGTCTATATGGTAGTAAGATTTATTGTTGTATCAATCGTCCGCAGCTGTCAATTCGAACTTTTTGTTTTTTCGTTTCTTTGGATGATATGATGGGTCAATCATTTGCTTCATTAGTTCCAACTGTGGCAGCTGTGGAATCCGGCATTGGATCAGCCATTTTTGTTATGACTTTTCGAGTCTGAGGTATTATTGCTGTCGGATCTATAAATCGTATTCAAGGTTAAAGAGAACTAAAAGAGAGTTACAAAATACGAAGTTCCTCGCATAACATACAAATTGTCGCCGCCAATTAATATACTGGCGCATCCTGTCCTACACAGCTGAATTTCCCGTTCTCTTGCAAAAGAAGATAGATAAAAATAAGAACCCAATAAGATTGAGTTCAATGAATATGTAGGATAGAAAGATGCTATTTGTTGCGATTCCATCCATTTGTGCATCAAGTCCGAAGAAGATCTCAATCTATAATGAAGAAATGATAGTTGCTCGTTGTTTTTTAGGCTTTATCATATTCAGTTAGAAGAGTTTAGGTAAGACTTTCAAAGAAACTCTCAACGGTAGAATCAAGTCTATTCAGGAAGAACTGCAACAATTCTCCAATCCTAACGAAGTCATTCCTCCGGAATCCAATGAACAACAACTATTACTTAGGACCAGCTTGCGAATTTTCGACACCGTAGTAGAATCATTACCAACTATTAATCTACCATCCCCAATTGATTCGGGGTCGCCTAAGTGCGAAAAGACAGTGCAAGCTTTTTTATGCCGAACCTAAAGGTAAGGTCAACAACACTTCTAAATGCCACTTCTTCCCGTCGCATCCGTCTTCAGGACGATATAGTCACAGGTTTTCACAACTCAGTGAGTGAAAGATTTGTCCCCGGGTGTACGACTTCTATCGTAGAACTAAAATGAGAAGGTTTGTAGTCTAAGGTGGGTTAATAATCTCATTCTTATTTCGCAAGCACCTATTGTTCGGCGTAGATGTAGCAGCCCTTGTCCAGATTGAACAGATTGGGATAGAAGGAATGCTATAAGGGTTGTACCGGCTTACTGCATCGACTTCTTCCTACGTCGGGCTACGCTACCTTCTGTTAGTTATGCTTGCCTTGTTCCCGTTGTTGCTGCTGCTACGCTACCTTGTCCAGAGACCATCGAGCAACGCTACCTTGTTGCTCGTTCTCGACGTAGATGTGGCTTCTCCGTTCTTGCTTCTCCCCAGCGTAGCTGCTACGTCTACTGTACCTTGTCCAGAGTGAACAGGCCTAAATTCAGTATAGTGGAAAGGTAAATTGATAATGAAGGAATTCCACCTTTTAAGTCACTTTTGCACCATGCTGGCTTCTAGTTGTATACTGCTCTCGTCAAGACTTCCAGTATACTCCAGGGGTATCCTTAGGGGAATCAAACAAATGCTAGGCCATGCTGGATGAAACTTTGAGCTTCATGTCAAATTTGCACTTATTTTCATTAATTGACTATAATACGCCATTTTGAAATCAACCTTGAATTAGGCATTTTCATAGCCCTTTCAAAGAAAACTTTCTCTCATCAATGCTTAACACATGACAGGGTTAGGTATACTAGTTTGTAATTCCCAGGGGAAGAAATAGAAGATAGATTATTTGATTATCAAATTCAAGCTAAACAAAACTTTAGAACATCTATGTAATTAGTTGTTGAATTGAAGTCCATCCTTATCGATGGAATATTACATCCTGTATTAGCATATTCCGTTCTAGCATATCTTATTTCCAGTAGTACATTAAACCCCTGAGTCTATGGAAGCCAGTGAGGCTAGTGAAGTGGGGTATCTAGTTACAATTACAGCTTTAGTTGCTTCGCAAGCACCTGCGTTTTGACTAAGGTAAGGGCCTGAGGAATATGTTTCATACCAAGCATACCTGAACTTACGGGAGACTACGAGTAATAATACTTATAGATATAAGCGGGCCTAGCATATTTTCTATAGTGTAAAAGTCTTTCATGAATCTGACAAGCAATTATAGTCTTGTTGGTCGTAATCGTCTCTGACTGGCTAACCAGTAGCAAAGTCCCATTTTAATATGTTTAGTCTTTCTCCCTGTCCTGTAAGTACTCTAGGGGGACTTGTTTCGATATTCATTCTCTCTAGTAGGAGATCGATGCCCAGGATTATTCCGAAACTCGTACTAAATTGATTGGAGAGATCGAGATTCTTGAAAAACAACGCATCATTCCTAAAGTTTAGTATACTTGTTTATATATCCATATAACTGGAATGTCTTAAGCATATGTCACTCACTCACCTAGACATACTGAATACTAAACAGAACAATTAAACCGTCTACCAATGGACCTGAAGGTTACGTCCATATAATGGACTTTCAGATAGAGCCTGGTTCGTCAGTCTTTCGAAGTATACCTGAGCGAATGAGAGCACATCGAAGACAGAGATCTCTAATAGGAGACCAACAAGAGCATATGATCGACCTGTAAGAGACTTCCAGTCTCACAATGATGATAGGGTATAATACATAGACCTATAAGAGCATGTATCTCAGACTGGAACGAATAAGTGATTGTTTAAACTGGTTCTTAAGTAGTGGTTCGCTCACCTTGGTTACCGAATGGTTGTAGACTGGACCACTTACAGAGCTCGGAGTTCGTACTGGACCTCATGAGGAGGTCGCCTATGCTGGCAGCAAAATGGAGCAAAAAGAAGCCGGGCCTTGGGAAAATCCAAAGAGTAAGCTTGGGGACTGTTAGCACTACAAGAGCAAAACCAAACCAACAAAACTCAAACTCATAAGAGAGAAGTATAAGCCTGGGGAGTCCCAAAGCCAACTGCTAAACACTTTCTCAGGTGTGTAGCGAGCTAAACACATAGAAGCCGGAGCTTTCTTTCCTAAGCGCATGTGTCCTGTACTGAAGGACTGAGAGAAAGTCTCCTTTTCTCCTGGCCGGAAAGTCGGAATAGAATGGACTCTCTTATGCGTAGCAGTCACTCACCAATTAATATGTTGAAGCACCTAACAATTCTTAAATTAAGTAGTGGATGATATATATTAGAATGTTAAAAAGAATCAAAACAATTTAGCTCGCTACACATCTCTCCTTGCAATAGAATGGATCGTTCCTCCCTATAAGTGTACTGGATTGGTCCCCTTGCTTTCAGAAGGTTCTATCTAATAAGGAAAGAGAGTTCTGGTTACTTATTAAAGTGAAACAAAAGAGAAGAAGCAGACAACGGTTACTAGTTCTGTTAGCCATGTAGTTCGAAAACGGTACTCGAGGTACAAAGCAGCTTAGTCAGAGAGAAAGCAATTCTGGGAGTTGGGTTAGCGATCCTCCTTAACGGAGTCGGAGTCAGAGTACTCTCAGAATAGAACCGAGCCGGTTTAGTTACACCCTACCTTTATCCTTGTCTTTTAGCTGATGGTAATAGTTTCAAAGATAAACATGTCACATAATCACAAAAATAAGATGCGTAGCGTGTAGTAGTAACTTAACGTAATGATAGAGCCATCTTAGGGAAATAGGTAATGCTAGAGTACGGTTTCTAATTGTCTAGAGAGGGAGGGTGGATATTAGTTGGTATCTTGTTCGATTGAGTTATTGGGGTTCGACTCCATACTCTTGTGTATATCCGTTGGCCAACAATCTAGCCTTCAACCTCTCAACAACTCCATCAGCTGTTGACTTTATAGACCCACTTGTAGCCAACTCTTTCCCTAGAGGAAGAGTGAGTCCATCCCAAGTAACAAACCATTCTAGTGCCGCAATATCTTAGGCTCTTTCTGCATAGAGCTGCCAGCAAAGCAGGGTTGAGGTGGTGCATAACGAAAAAGGTTTCAGGTTAAATAATCTGGATTCAATTGAAAAAAAGACTCGTGAGAAGTAGACAGAGACTTAGTTTATTCAAACTCCTGAATAGGAAAACGAGGGTGGTGGATCCCTAACCTTTTCTGTCCTCAAGAATGGAAGCTAGAGAAACTAAGTTTGAAGAAGAGTCTTGGTTCGAAGTAGTGAGAGGCGATCTTCTTCGGATAACCAGTATATTAATTTCAGTTGGCTCTGCTCTGAAAACTGACTGACAAGAATATGTCTTCACAAACCTTCAAAACTGCCCCTTAAGCTGATAAAGCTGCTGATCACTCTGGTCACCCGGATCTTACTGACTCTATGAAATCGGAGAATTTTGATGTTGTCTCACAGAAACTCCTCCATAGTTCTCAGGTGACACGGGAACATAATATGGCCTACCATCATAGGGAATCTCAATCGAAGCCCCGAGCCCTGAATACCAAGGCGACCATAGGGAGGCACATGTTCGAAAAACGTGACATGTCAAGAAAGGTGGAATCATCATGTAGAAGGATCATTAACACTAGTAGCTTGAGACGAGGAGATATACTTAAAATAAATAAAAAGGGTGAGATGTAGGGCTCAGTTTGCCTTGTTGAGGAGCGGAGCGAATTTGAACAAAGCACGTGCGTCCGAATACCAATATATTAATTGGGGGGTTTGAATAGTCTATTCTTTAAAAGATAGTGAAACGCCCAAAGATAACGTGTAGAGGAGGTCGCTCACCAATAATAGGAGCCATTGTCTTCTTACTAAGATAAGTAGCTATCATTAAATTAAGGCATCAGGCTTTACTTGGGATCCTAACTAATAGGGAAGTTTCATTTCCAGTAGAAGTCCTCGAGCAACATCCAAGAGATTGCGATTTTACAATTCTACAACTCAGTAGTGTGAAGGAGCACATGAGGTCTTATTGATGAATCATAAAATTCCATGGTCTTTGAAGTACTTCCATAAAGCATTAGATATGAACTATCCCCCATTTCACTTTATTTGACAAGGGCGGAAAATTCTTAAAGATTTTCCTATTGAAGAATGAAGAGTCGTGGTGCATACCGCAATAAAAGGCTTGAAACATTTCACTAACTTCACGTTTGCATTTCATCATATAGAAGCCAGCCGTCTAATTCTAGCGTGATCATCTATGAAGCCGAGAAAGAAATTCAGAGTCAGAAAAGACAGGAGCCTCATAGCCCATAGAAAAAAAAACGAATCTACATTGTTTAGTGACTAGTCGAATCGGGTGTATAGCTCAGTTGGTAGAGAATTGGGCCTTTAACCTAGTGGTCGCAGGTTCAAGTCCTGCCATACCCAAAAAAACCACTCTTGTATTCGTAAGGATGCGTAGTCGCGTTCAAAGAGCACTAGTAATAGGCTGCCAAAGTTGAGATAATGTGAATGAATGAGATGGCTGAAATAGATTTATGGTAGTTTTGTTTAGAGTGATATAGGAGCAGATACGTAGGATAGTAAAATCTTGATACTGGCGCATCTGAGATGGATCAGGCTGACCAACTTACTGCACCTATTACGCAAGGAATCATTGACTGGTTTACATACAACTAAGGCAAAGTGTTTTATGATAAGAATGCCCCAGTATATTAATTGGATTATTTCATCAAAAGATGGTTTATGTGCCTCCCTTGTTAGTTGTCTAAGAATAGTTCCTCCCGCCTGTATTTAGTAGCATTAGACCGAGCTAGTGATCATGCTCAGCTGGAGAAGCAGTTTCTTAGGAACAAGACCGACATGGAGAATCCTCCCTAAGGTCGTCAATGAATATATAGGGCAGGTGAATCGTAATTCCTTGGTATGCCTTCTAAGCCATAGAATAAAAATAGATGACTATTAAGCCAATTCAAGCTCACTTCGCTTACCTCTGATTCTCATCCAGTTCTATCTCAAAGTTTACATAACAAAGTTTGCTTAAAGCAATCCCCCATTATGGGATCTCCGCTTCCCTAAGATTCTACTAGGGCATATTAATAGGAGAGGTCGGAAACCTAGTCACGTAAACAAGTCAAGTGCCTATCCTAGGTGTTAAGATCAATCCCTCATCTGGAACCCCATTCTTTTATGATGGAAAATAGATCCCTCATATAAATAGTTTTGAATGATTGTCAAATCACTCACTCATGTGTAGCTCCCTCTTTTCTTAATAAGCTTAGTGAGCTAGCCTTCATTATTTGGTATTGAATCATCCTTTAATGCTCTAATTAACTAATTAGCAGGTAGAGAAGCATCCCTAAATACTCCAATTGCTCATGTTAGAAGCATCCCTTAATGCTCCAATTGTAGGTAGAGAAGCATCATGCTCATATTAACAAATTAGCTCATGTTAGAACTAGTAGATAAGGGCTAGAGGGTAGATCATAGTTGTTATTCTGGGCCTAATAATTAGGGCACATCAGGCACCATCACGTTTTTTATACCAAAACTGTCCCTATTATTACCTTTGTGGCTTAGTACGTTCTTTCTGGAAAATCATCGACTTCTCACTCCAGGGCATCTTACTGCGTCTCACAAGCTCGCCCAGGGGCTGCATCTGACTGCGTCCTCGACTTCTCGCTCCAGGGCATCTAACTGCGTCCTCGACTTCTTGCTGTGCTCCCCTCGGGAACCTCTATGTTATCCCTATCCGATTGGAAGGTACTCATAAGAAAATGCATTAAATTGCCTAGTAAACTAAGTCGTCCCCATTGGTGTCAACTGGCTAGACCCAGGTATATATTCTATTCGATACCTGATAATTGGTTAATATGAGACTAATTAGAGTATTTATGCCCCAACTGAGTATGATGATTCTCTACCCTCTTCTGATTGGTATGATGATTCGATACCGCACATAACTAACTCTAGGACGGACTCTGGAGAAGAAATTCGATACCCGGCACAGGGGAATAACAACCTAGACCTTATTTTCTGGATTCCCTACCCGAACCAGCTATTTGAAATGATTATAGACTGGGTTTTCTCAGCACCTTAATAGCAACCTAGATTCTCTACTATCTTATTAATTACATATAGGTTTCTTTGATATATTGATTCTCTATCAGCTAATTGTTTCATATGTGTTTAATATGGCCTTATCAGATGAGCTATTTTACGATTTGATTAGACACCTTCATATGAAGCTGATAACTGCAATGTCTATATATTCGATACCTAAATCGATGAGCCTCATTAGTATAGACTGATTTGATACCATGGTATTTGGCTACGCTCCTGATTCCATCTTTATTGATTAGATGACCTATGATTCTCTCCCAGGTCGATTCTCTACCAACTATTAGACCGGTACTCTTAATTATGTGATTAACTACTAATATACTTGTAAGGGCAGTCAACTTAACTTAGATTAGATACTTACTCATTATCATCTTCGATTCGATACCTGGAATAACAACCCAGCTATTATCAATTATTATAGCCCTCTATTGATTATAAGACTGATTCTCTACCAGCACCTGAATCACTTACTCATGACCACTTGTTTAGTTCTCTACTATTAATATAATATGCCTAGAACGCCGTAGAAGAAGCAGCAGGCTAGGAGCTGCTAGCAGCTTTATTAGAAAGGGAATACTTAGATTCTCTACCAGCAACTAAATCACTTACTTGACCTTAGTTCTTCGCTCCAGGAGAAGTTACTCCTTCTTGTGCTGCCCTTCTATAATAACAAAAAGTTGGGAGAGAAACTCTTCTTGTGCTTGAAGAAGTCGAATAGATGCTACGTGACGTGTTGGCCTTACTTAGACACCAGGAGAATCCCAGAGTTATGATCGCAGCTGGGTAGAAGGGCCCTCCCTAGAAGAGAATCAGGGAGAGATAAGGAGCCGAACAGCCGCTCCTTTTAGTCGCACCTCCCCAAGAGAAAGAAGAGAGGATTAGGATCTTACCTACTCATGGGAGTATGCTAGTCAGGGCTCGTCCACTAATGGATCTGAGAGTTACAACTACCTCTGCACTAGATCCCTACTTGTCCTAAACTAATTGCTGGCAAGCCTCCTCTGATTCGCCTGATAAGCGCTAGCCTCCTCAGATTGCTAAGAATCCAGTATATTGGCTTTGGCCCTGGACCAGTAAATTAATAAGTTGAGCCCCAGATATTCATTCGGAAAGTCCAGTATATTAATAGCGAGCCACTCTAGTGACCAGGTCCATACTAACCTTTCCAGTTATTACTGCCTAGTGCCCAAACCACTTAGAGAGTTGTTGAATAAGCAAATCAGTTGTTTACAGTTACAGCAAACAGGAAAGAAGAGCAATCGTGCGGAAGGAAATTTCTTTCTTTGGCCTTTGCTTCCTCTTCTTAGCCGCTTCCAGGTAAGGAGAAAGAAGTGAACCCGGAGGAAGGTGACCTTCTTGAACAAGGATGGATAAGGTAACGAGTTCCACGAAAAGGCACGAGTTCCACGAGTGGGCATTCGTTCATTGATGAATCCATATTGGAACACTAGACGCATTACCTGCCCCAATTAATATGGCTATTGGGAAATCCTCTTCCTGTCGTATTGGGCGAAGTCCTGTGAAAGAATGCTTGGTCCTAACCATTGATTATCTTTCTTATCTTACCTTTCCAGTGCCATGGTTTGGATTAATTGAGACGTCGCACCCCGGGAGCTTAACAAGGGAGTTCTCTCTGTCAGTAGTTCTTTGGGAACAAAACTAATGGATGTAGAGCATAAATCCAATATACTTCGCTAGTAAACAAAGAAAGCACCCCATGGCTGGGCTGATCGAAGAAAAGGTAGAAAGAGCGGCCCTAGAATAATATAGAGTGGACGGAGTACTTTAGACGACCACTGGAAGATTGATTCGCTCTCAATGGTACTGGACAAGCAATTGGCACGAACGAACGCGCAGTATATTAATTGGGTAGCGTAGCTCTGGGACGGATTGCACAATTTTAGACTCCCACTCTACGTCCTTTATAATCCTACTCCCGCCTTCCTTCGGGCGCCTTCGCTTTCGTTGCTTGCACCCTCCCGCTGGTCGCCTTCGCATTCACTTACTAAACATTTACCTAATCACTTTTGACACCAGACGATAACGCACTTCCTTCGCTCGGAGTTGTTATTAAAAACCAAGGCCATTGATCATATCAAACAGAGATCCTACATAAGAAACCCCTTGAATTCTAGCTACGTTTACTACCGAATCAAACAATTGAGCTCGAGGTGCCTAGTATACCAAGTCCCAAACTATTGAAGACGGCAGCTAAGCGGATACGAGAACTGGTTCTTTACTACTATTTGGTTTGGTTTGGCTTTCAGCCTCGGTCCGTATTGGAGATAGCAAGGAAAAACTTAATAACCATGAATGCAGACTAGTTGAGATCATTTCCCTTGGTCTTGGAATACTCTTTTTCTTGCCAGTCTACCTTTCTATTCAAATTCATTTTTACTATTCTAGTCACACTTCAGTAGGAAAAGCTAATCGCAACAGATAGGCTCATTGATCAAAGGAAAGTGTCCCCACTTATGAAACCCCCAACTCCCTAGCTATACTCCTTCTTTGGTCTCCTTATGAGGACAGACTTTGATTCCTCCGCCGAGCTTGCTATCGCCTCATATCGCTTACTAGGGGACTGATAGCGAGGAACTAATAGAACTAGGCATACTTATCTAGAATTCTTATTCTGGTTATGCTCCCATCGATATTCACCCCAAAATGTCTCTTCGGTGGCCTATCAATTCCACTGCAACGCACTAGAACCAGCGTTCCTAGCCCCAATTAATATACTGGCCTTCCTAATGTTTATAATATTTTGCCATGGTCTCGTTGGTCGCCAATGTTTATAATGGTAATTAAGATACCTCCTTAATTAATATGCTAAAGATCGGACGAGGTGTGGACCCAATTAATATACTAGCGCCTTGTTCTCGCCGCTTGGGTTAACGTAAATGCTTTCTCTGCCATGACTTGAAGGGTGAGACGAATAGTCGTACCTAGGCTAAAATTTGATAGAGAAATCCTCTATCTAAAATGACAGATCGGTAATATTACTTAGCAAACTGAGTTTCAGTCGGCACATTTTGTTGAAAATCCATGAAAGATCGAAGAGTAGACCCCAACCGAGGGCTCTCAAGGTCCAAATCCAAGCCATTATTATTCTGTGTACCGGTCTGTTTAGATAAGATCGATTTCACCTAACATGAATTTTGTTCAACCCGCCCCTCTATAATAATATCCCCTTCCATAACTGAACCTCTTCTCTCATGAACAAAAGCTCCTGGGCATTTAGGTAGATCGACTGATAAATAGATCCCCGGGAGTTGATGGGAAGCCCTCATCGCATCCATGTTATGTTTGTTTGGTTACCCTGAGCCGAGGTCTTTGTTCTTGCCAAAGATGCTTCTTTGAGACCTTATTTGACCAGACCTGAGGTATTGTTGTTGCAGGGGTTGTTTGAAAATTTTCCTAAAGAAATATCCTGTGCATTCCCCAGACTTAGGTGCTTGCAAGAGTAAGTAATACTGGTGAAGCTACTTCATTTCATCTTGGATTCGTTCCATTAGTTCACTGAAATCAGCGAACTGATCAGTATTCATGAAATCATGGGCTCCCGAAACTACAAGAGTATACCATTGCAACAAGAGCACCCCTTGAGGCAGCATCGATTTCTATACACAAATCTGAACATTATACATTTGATCCACGAAGAAGACACCATGTCGTCTTACCTTTCTACCAAAGTCCCGGTATCATTGAAAGAATAACCAAGGGACACATAGCGGTTGACGAAGGAGTGGGGAACGAGGGGATATGTTACTACAACAGGTTATGTATCGCAAGCGCCTCTGTTTATCGTCTACTGGGCACGATCCCACCCTTGGCAGAGGAATAACAGGAACCGCTCTAAACCACTACTCCTAAGGGAAAAGAAAGTAAGCCAACAGCCTAGCGTGTGGTTCATTTAGTACCGCAATCTTGAAATGTGCAATCTGGCCAAATTAATATACTAGGAACTGGTCACATTGGTCTCGTCCACCCTAAACCTAGATTTACGCAGAATAACTCTCGTTGGTCACCTTTGGTAGTCCTCATAAACCCTTTCCCCCTCGCGTACCTCGTTAAAGACTCCTGTCTGGATAGTAAAGTAAGGTAGGGGGCCTAGAGTAAGTGGAGTACCCTTGTTGCTAAGGTGCTTGCATGAAGATTAGGTCCTGGTCGAAAGACAAGACTAAAGGGATAGCTCGAATCCTAGCGTAATGCCACACACTCCTTGCAGTCCACTCGTTGGACTCGTGTCACCTCTATGACCGTGCCACCTCTTGCGATCGTGTTCTCATAGACCATGCACGCCCAGTATAAACATTGGCCTTTGGTTGCCTCCATAGTAACAAGAGCACAATGTCCCATAAACGATAGTAAAGCATAATTGTAGTGCATCACGAAATCTTTTGAAAGATGTTCGCCACTACTTATCTTAGTTTCTTTTTCATTTAAAAAATGCATTTTGAAAATATCTTCCCAGAGTCCATTCTCCGGGGAATTCTATTCTGTTTTCGCTATTCGTATATCATATATATGACTTTTGAATCTCTTTTATTTGCTAATCTTATTGGAAATCATGTAAAGACATTTCTGATTTGATATAGCCATTTGTGCAAGTATTTTACGACTAAGAAGCAATTGCTTCTTATACAGATTGTGTATGAATTTACTATAACTATAGAATACCATATTCTCATGAGCTGTTGCATTTATTCAAGTGATCCACAAACGAAAGCCCTTATCCCAATGAGAGGAAACGAAAGCTCTCATTTTCTGTTGAGTAGCAGTTCGGATAAGTCTTGAATGGGCCCCTGGTTGATGCGAATAAACGAATGCCAATTAATATACTGGACTTGGTATACTATGTGCCAATTAATATACCTCCCCAATTAGTAATACTGGCGCCTCGTCTAACTCTGGTCCTTGAATCAAATGAAACATTAATGAACAACTAATTGATTTCTTTTCTTTCAGTCATCCACTTATCCCCCTAAAAATACCAAGATTATCCCAATATATAAAATAGAAATTCCAATGGCTTTTGCAATATACGGGCGAGGGACAACCATGATTTTTTATTCTATCCGGCCCGAGAAATTCCAGCGATTTAAAATAAAATGAAATAGGGCATTCATTATCTTGAATTTTTTACATGCATTGGTATGTAACACTGGGGTACAAAAAAAGACTTCTCTTTACAATCGTAGTTCTTGTCATAAGAAAGCGCTCTTAGTTCAATTCGGTAGAACGTAGGTTTCCAAAACCCGATGTTGTAGGTTCAAATCCTACAGAGCGTGATTCTGTTCTTGTTATGTCGAATCACAAAAAAATAACTTAACAAAGTTACATTGCAACTTGCACCTCCTGGAATAAAAAATATGTGCCCGACGCACAAAGAAAGTATTTTGTTGCGAATGAACAAGATATTGAGGAATTGTCCATATGTACGATCATCATTATGGATACGGGTCTTTTCCACAGAAAAAAGGAATCTTTTGTTACAGTAGAACCAGAAGTGATGTGGATCATTTAAGAATCGAAGTCGATTTGCTTTATAAAAAGAAGATATCAATGAACTTTTATGAAATGGTTTCACGGGATTCAGCTAATTGTCTCGATCGTGGGATATCATTGAGAAATAGGAATCCGTGTTATCAAAGAATTTTCCGCAATTATTTCTAGTATGGAATGAGTCAATCATCGACATTGGCGTCTTTTTGAACAAAAATGGTAACCTCCATTGATCAAGAATTTAGGTCTTTGGGAAGTATAACGATCATCCAATAAGAAGGGTTTCAATTTATTCAAATGAACTATTTGAACACCTATTGATTCTATGATTGCAGGGTTGATCATTCGGACTTTTCATTTCATAGACGCGGATCTCGGACCTATGAATGGGGGTATTCCCGATACTCACAAAGAAAAAGGGAAGTGACTTGGTCAAAAAGAAAAGAAAGAAGGTATTCCGTTTATTCTGGTTATTCCTATTCTCTTGGTTCGAGGTAACCAGATTGGGCCAGGCCATGCCATAGGGCATCTGATTCAGAATCAATTCAGCCGGAGTGGAAAAACACATGATAACTTCTCGCCTCGATGAAAAAAATGAAATCCAAATTTGTTGGAAGTAAGTTGCGCGCCCTCCTTAAAAAGAAGTGGGACGAGGCCAAGTATATATTAATCTAGGCGACATGTATGTTTGAAACCCTCGCCAGATAGGCTAAGGCCCAATGAGAATTAATGGACAAAACAGAGCAATCACCTCTAACTGGTCGTTACGTCAATCCTACCTTTACCGATACATGAGTCAGGGAGGATTGGATCAACTACTGAAATTGGAGCATTTCGGTAATCGCAACGCACCTCGGTTTAAGAATGGGAAAGAACCTATGTTTCCACCATAGTCAGAACCATAACAGCTATCTTACTTAGTGAAATTTCTACCAGTTCTCTACATACCTTGAAGAGTTAACAGAGTGCATCTGATGGCCCTTGTCGTTAGATTAACTAAAGTGAGCCGTGCTGCTGGTGATCGACCCAAATAGGCCTCGTTAGGTGCACCAGGCATAGCTCGTGTACTACCATTTGTCCCTAATCCTATCGGCATATCTAGTACTACGACTTCTCCCAGTATAAACATTGGCCTTACACCCCCTAATCTTAGAAGAAAAAAGAAGGCCATTGATTGGGCGAAGATTAGCTTTCACTTTCATCATTCATTCTTGCTGACCTTGTGCGCGTGAGGAACAGTATCTAATCCTAAGGATGCCCCGGAATCTTTTCGATTTCTCAGAACCTCGTATATTAATTGGCTTTGGCTCTCGAACCTCCCTATGGTTGCCTTGTATCTGAGAAGAATTTTCAGATGAATCGGCCGAATGAATCAGAATTTCTATTCTATTATCGCTATATCCTAAAATTAATTCATCAACAACTTCGATTGGATTAGTGTCTCCTCAACAAATAAGGGCTTGGGCCAACAAAATCCTACCAAATGGGGAGATAGTTGGAGAGGTGATAAAGCCCTATACTTTTCATTATAAAACCAATAAACCGGAAAAAGATGGATTGTTTTGTGAAAGAATCTATGGATCCATAAAAAGTGGAATTTGTGCCTATGGAAATTATCGAGTGATCGGAGTAGAAAAAGAGGACCCACAATTTTGTGAAGAATGTAGGGTGGAATTTGTTGATTCTTGAATACGAAGATATCAAATGGGATACGTCAAACTCGCATGTCCAGTAACTCATGTGTGGTATTTGAAATGCCTTCCTAGTTATATCGAATCTTTTAGATAATCCCCTTAAGGAATTATACGGCCTAGTATATTGCAATGTGTGATTTGATCTAAATTCGCATTTTACAGATTTGCACTACTAAACTGTCATCCCATTCGATCTGATTGGGATGCCCCCGACCCCTCTAATTTTAGGCATTGTTCGAAGTAACATGAAGCTCAGAATTCTGGGTGTATTCAATATCCCCAACTGCTACAAATATCACTTCGCTACCAGTTGACGAATTTAAGCATATTCCCTAATCCGCTACGATTGATTGACCTTCCCGTATGTAAATGGTGATCGTCTTCGGTAGTTGATTCCGCATTACATTGCAATAATTCATTCATCCCGGAAATGTACCTAATTAATATACTGGGGACCTCTAAACTTAGATATTTCAGTGTCAAGAAAAATGGTTGGAATGTTCATTTTGAAAACTTTATTTGATTCTGATTTGCTTAACAAGTGATATTAATAGGGAGAACAGTAAGTGATATTAATATTGATCTCCATAAGGTTCTAGTCTATTCTAACCTGACTAGTCGGCTTCATAGCACGCTTGGGAATGGAGTGAGATTGTTTGCCCCAGCATACCTAGGCCTTTAAAGGCATGAAAGACCTAGAAGTAGAGGTGATCATGCTTTATGAGAGATTCACACTAGAGAGTTGGCATCGGAAAGAGTGAAGAGGGCGTAGTGAGTGAAGCAGGTGAGCCCGAAAACTGGAAAGTCATCGCATGGGTAGAGAGATGAGCATACGAAAGCCTCGTAATCCTTCCATGGGTATAGCCAAGTATATACAGGGTGTAGCCGGGGAAAGTGGTGCGTAGCCTAAGAAAATCTTGTGGGAGTTAAGACAACTCATGCTTTGCTCCATCTATGTCTGAGCGAGCCGAGTACGCTACTAAAGAAAAAGGAAACATAGGTCTAGATTCACGTCCAATATGCGTCACTCTCAGTAATTATCTTGGTGAAATGATTCTTATACCATAAAGCAGCCACAGAATCAACATGAAGGCCTTCTGAGACCCTATGGCAGCCGTAGAAGAGAAAGCGAGGGGTCCCAATCGAGTAATAGCAGCGCGCGTGGGTATGTTCGAGTAACCAGAGAAGTGTTTACCTTAGCCAAATGAAGCCAGAGAACCAGGTATCGATCAAGGTGCTCTCTTATTATCCAGGCAAAGCAATTCATAAGGGTGATCAAAGCTCCCTGTTATTAACAAATGACACCAGAGAACCGAACCGAGTCAGAAAACGGGTCTAAGTCCCTGGGTAGCAAGGGCTCCCTCTTTGGATAATAAGGGAGATCGAGCCCCGTTTGTATACTCTCATCTCTCCGAGACCTGTTCTTTCTACGCAAGAGAATCCATATTCATCAAATCGTAGGCGGGCCCATAGACCCATAGGAATCGAAGAAATCAAGAGAAATATAGCACCGCCCTAGACCGATGTGAATCAGAGAGCTAGTGCGATGGTTTTTCAAATGAAAAGGATCCGAGCTCGGATAGAGCAATTCTAATTGGAAATGCCTGTCTGGAGAGCAGCGAAGAGATCCTACCCCGAATCAATGGGGGAGGTGAGCGGAGAGTCAATAGTACCTTCCGACCATGCCTTAATTTGCAAGAAAGAAGTAGTTGAACGATTCAAAGATTCAGTACCTGCAGACCAAGAGGTGCCACCACCCTTTAGGGAGGGAGATGAGGGGCATGGATACCAAGGAGGGACGGAGCAATATCAAGATCCAGTAGCTGGACGAGAGTATCCACTAGGAGACCAAGAGAAAGGACAAGTCACTGCAACCAATACCTCTAGGCAATTAGAGCAAGAACCAGTAGCTTCCGACCCGACCAATCGCTTCTTGCTTTACAAACAATGGAAGAACAAATATATCTAGTAGACGGAGACGCTAAACTAGAGCAAAAGCCAGGGAGCAGCCTAGGCCAATCGTAAGGCGCGTTTGTCAACTTACCACTGAAAGAAAGAAGAGTCGGAAGTGAATATGATAACTTAACCAAAGAAGAGCTCACCTCAGGTTGGGGTAAAGCAGACAAGGAAGTGAGGGAGCAAAAGAAAACGATAGCAAGTGTAACAAGGGAAGCTCTGTTTAATTCTATTTATGAGAACTCTGGGCGAACATCCAGTTCTCTTAATCTCACTAAGGTGCGTTAGCGAACAAGTTCCAATTACAGCAACAGAAGCTCGCTTACGAAGAGAGGTAGTATACCGGGCTAGTAGGACTGAATGCTTAGTGCGCTACCCGGAAAGAGTATGTGGGACGGCCTTTCGACTTACTTTAGAAGGCCTTGAATTGAGAGATATATGAATTCGAGACGTCGGTTCTCGCCAGTATATTAATTGATAGTGGGACTGCCTTTTCCTTTTCATTTTCCTTTTTGATTGTAAGGAAGAAAATAAGGTTCAATGATGTTCCGACAGTCACAGGCCCAGATAAGTCGATATCCTCTCCACGTGTGATCCACGAGACCATCCCATCTCATCCTATCATAACACATTCCATCAAGATCAAAGATTCCAAGATTCAAGAAGTAGAATCAAGATCAAGATCTTTCATCATATTACTCGCAAATATTCCTTGTTTGTACCGATTCTTTAAGGTTATGCTAATAAAGATTCACACCTGACTTGCGAAGGACCGACTAAGCTTTGGGCGGTGGTTTGGCGTCGCTTCCGCTCTCGAGAGAACTAGCTCTTTTGGCTTCCCGCTTCTCAAAATACTATCCTGGTTTCATTCATCAAAGAGAAGAGCGTACTTGAAGCTCACTAGGGGTGGCGGTCCATAACATAGAGTTGAGCGACTGCCTCCTTCATCCATCAATGTCTCTTAAGGAATAGTTAGAAATGTCACGTGGGCAAGTTGTAGATTCGATGTCTAGATCTGCTACAAATGCCAATGAGAGGTGCGTCTGTCGGATAAATATTTCTCCTAAGCTGCTTGCGTTTTAGCCCTTCCTCTTGCCATATGAAATTCTTCGTTTCAAGCCTTTTCAGGCCATCATTTCCGGAGGTTGATTATTTCGGAAATCGATCGGGCACATGTCAATAGAAGGACTCTCACGTACGCGTACTTAAAATTAATACGAGGTTCCGCTCCGCAGCCTCTGTTTTTGGTAGAAAAATTGTGCCGACAACTTATACATAAAAAACGAGCTACAATGCAAATTTTCCATCTTGGATGTGTGTGTGTTGTTGTGTGATTTGATTCGTCTTTGAAAGTGCTTATCCAAGATTCTGTTAAAGGAATTTGTTCATCGCTCCCAGACCAACCAATAGGAGAACAAAGAAAGGTTTTGCTTCATACGCACACATAGTACTTATTTAGGGAAGTTATGCTCCGAAGCCCCAAGCTCAGATGGACTGAAGTCTCCTAATTCCAATCTTACTCAGTTGCCCACATCTACACCCACACATACCATACTCTTTAAAGAAGTTACGCCTAGCAGCTCCAACTCTAAAATTGCCTTTCCATAGAATATGAGCTATAACGCTACTTTTTGAACTCCAGACGTACAAACTATCATCGAAGTGGCCTATAACGAAGATTTCTCTTAAAGGAAATGGATCTTCCCCTCCATTCAATAATCATAGAATCAGAGAACAATGGGCTGATTTAACCATATTGATCCTCACTTCTCGACAAGGGAAAGGCAGGAAACTCAGATTTCGTCTCTCGCTTCACTAGTACCAAGGTGCTTGCAGGGCACTGTGTGGCCCTGGCAGTACAACGATTTAAGACTGAGCTTCACTGATCTATATGCCTTTACAAAGGATAGGAAGCCAACAGCATCTAGAGTTATCTACCACTTCGCTATATCGAGCTTTCGAGAAACTCGGACTTAGGTAGCTACGCAGATTCTCCTATGGGAAACCGAGGATTAGACTTGTCTTTTTCAATGCCATACTTTATGACTTGGGAATTAGCGGCACCCTTGTTCTTCTCATCCGGGACACATGCGTGGATCTTCGTACATGCTTACTACTAGAAGTTGGCTGCCTACCTCACTAATACCAGGGCTGAGCCAGCTCCAAGTCATTCTGTCTCACAGGGGTGAACTTTCTTGTCTATTCTAGGAAGAACTTGAATACACTAGCACTCAATTTCTTTCCTAAGGCATACTATATATATAATACGAACGCGAACGCTACTTTTTTGATACCGGGTGATCGAAATACAAAAGGTTTTTCCGTACCAGCTCCTTCTACCTATACCGCAGTTGAAGCGCCTTAAGGAGAATTTGGTGTCTTTCTTGTCAGTAATGGAAGCAATCGTCCCTACCATCGTAAACTAAGAATTCGGAAGGACCAATCCAAACTATTTGTTGAGGTTGGTTGTAATGACTAGTTCGGGTTGAAGTTATGACTTTCCTGATGGCTTTTCTTATCCGAAACGAAAAGAGAAGACGGTACCAATGTCGACAATAAGCTGCTTGTCTCCAAGGGTGCCAGTATACTGAGTTGTTTCTGGACCAGGCACGACCATTGGAAGCAACTATAAGGAGGCAGTTATGTAAGTGTGTAGTCATGACATTATCCCCCAAGAGCCATTAGTGGTCCCCTTAGCCGTAGACTATGCTTCTCCCTTCGCAACCATTGATCTTACGACTAGGTTCTTTCTGAAAAGAACACGTGCCCGATGCGGCTTAAGCAATTGTAGCAGCAAACATGAGACATTTTGCTTTACCGGGACATAAGGCGAATAAATGTTATGAGAGCTAACGACGGAACACTATCCCGCAATAACCAAAAGAAACCGATCCAGTATAATTGGCCAGTATATTAATTGCGGCGACAACTAACATCCAGTATATTGGAGTTCAGGATCGGTTTGGAATAGAACAAGTACCAGTCCGATCAAGTCCAGGTTTGATGCGCCCGCGTAAAGCATCGTGGGTGTGCGTGTACGTACGTATATGTAACAAACTGGACAAAACAAATCAATTAAGGAATTTCACATAAGGCCTGTTGTGGGCCTATTTTCGATGTACTAGATCTACATAATAGATGAATCGCTACTCGGGAGCAATGAGGTGCGCAGCGAAAGAGAAAGAGTTTTCTGCGTCCGGTGTTAATTAGGTTGTTAACAAGTTTTCCCAAGGTAACACCAAGGCCAATATATTAATTGGGCGTAGGTATCTCCTGAGACCCAGGTACCCTCATAAATTGCTTTACTAAACAATCTATGGCGACCCAGTATATTAATTTGTTTGAATGAGGTGTGTAGCGTATACCGGGATACCAAGTCCAGTATATTAAATAGATAAATAAGGGACTTATCATAGAAATCGATGTAATATAGATTTATGATGACGTACAAGGTGAGTTATTTAAGTATGAAAAGATATACTAGTAATGATGAAAAAAGGAAAGTCTATCTATATAGAAATGGGCCTATGACCTAGTTCCACAGGGATGTAAGGTCGGAAGGACGAAGAACGATCTATCTTGGGAGAGCTCCTATGGGTTCAACTCAACGTACTGGATAGCGATTATTCAACCTCACACCCATTGAAACCAATGTTGCCCCAATTGATCGGGGTCGCCAATTAATATACTGGCGCATAAAGCAAACTATGTCAGGTTTTCGAACATAGAATAAAGAGAGGATGCTCGAAGCTCGAACATAGAGAGAGGTAAATTGGTACGAATTGAACGTAACATTCTTTTGATTGGAAGGAATAATTAGAGTGGCCTGATCCCGGAAGAGAGCTTACTGACTGCGTTCCTGCCAGGGAAAAAAGGCATGTAACTAGTTCGGGTTGAGCCACTAGTTATGCACCTTTTTTCTTGTAGTATTATGGGACAAAACTTGCTTCTTTTACTGTTTCGCTGCAGATAGGCCAGGAGTATGTGTTCCTGGTCCATAGACCAGTTGTTCTCATTTCTTAGGGCATTGTTCACAAAAGATAGAACTCGTTTATCAACCCTGGCAGCCTTACAGAAGTTCTAAGAGAGCGAAAGACCAGACCCGTCCATTTTTTCGGGTACCAAATAAGGCTTCTTTGGCAGTTCAGTCCCAATAGTTAGTTGCCTGTTCCCTTGTTGGTTGTCATCTTCCTCCCTGTTGGTCGCGTTAGTCGTCCCAATATATTAATTCGCCTTGTTCAACCTGTTCAACTAATAACCATTCTGGGCTAGATATGAGTCGGGAGCAGCTGCCCATTGAAGAAATAAAGAGTAACCAGAGCTTAGGTTGACTCAACAGATACGTCTCTTATGGGAACCAATACACAAATCCTATAATATAATCCCAGTCTTTGTCAAGATCTTTGATTCGGGCAAGTTCTGACGTAAGACTAGTGATTCTCTTCTCATATTCAAAATCAATATTCTTTCCGCAGACTAGTGAGACTGCTCATATTCTTGACTTGATCAGCTACGCTACCTCCCGTTGGTTACCTTCATCATCAACAATTATGTTAATTGCTCGCGTTTAAGTTTGCCTGCCACTACAATAGATAGGTCTTCCAGAACCTTGTTTTTGGAGTCACATTAGTAAGAATCCGAATTTGCACACCAACTTACTCACATAGGGCATGAGTCTATCCTGCCCAGCCAACAAGTTGATAACCTTCCCAAAGACACTTCACTAAGCACCATTATATTAATTCGGGCTGCTTGTAGCTTCATTACAATAGTTCATTTAGTGTTTAGCCCGAAGGCTAATCAGCAGTCCGAAAGCTGGTCTGACTACAGCGGCTTACTGACATGCCACCCCTACCTCTTAAAGTAAAGGCTTCCCCTCGTCTATAAAAGAAATTCCCAGTATATTCATTGGGCGGGCCAAGTGAATATTCTTCCTGAGTCTGAATTTGTTAAGCCTTTTGACTTTGAATGGGCAGACAGGCTTGACTCGCTGATTGGACAGTTGGCACTGTAATGATAGTAAGCATCCCCCACTAAAGTACATCCAGTTAATAAAAAGAAGGAGCTAGGATCAATCTCCTTAGTACAAGCACTAAGTTGGACAACCACTGTTTAAACTGACAAGGGGAAAGACAAGCAAAGCATGACATGCTCTGATCCGATTGCTTCTCCGTCTGTGCTATAGACAAAACAGAATAGTTCTCCTTACGGCATGGGATAATTGTCTACATAATGATGGTCACCTTAGCCCCTAATATACTAGGTCCTTGACATTAGACCCTTTTTCCCAATATTGATAGGTGAAAGCCTCTTTCCAATGTGTAAACTGAAAGGGCATCTCTCTATAAGGTCCATCCAACATCGCAAAGAATCCTGTAAGAGCACAACGGCGGAATTGACCTCTCGTCTACCGCCTTTGTTTGATTGATCTTTGGGCCCTCTTTTTTTCATCTTGCATAAGCGAAGTAGAATAGTTAAATCGTTATCCTTTCATCTCGAGTATCTAGCGAGCTATTTTTCTGCTGGAAGTATTCATCTCGAAACCCTTTCTCAGCTCTTCTCCTATGTCAGAGCAGATTCGTTCTGCCTTTACTTGTAAAGAGAAGTATCCATAGTGAACCTAACATCAATCAATATGTGGGAAAGCAACAACAGCTACATTAGCAACAACAGCTTCCTACCTGCCGCAATTAACATACTAGCTTCTCCTACAACCACTCGCGTTCCTTCCTTCGGGCGCCTATTGCCTGTTTTCTTCTCCAAGTGCCATTAAATTAGTATACCTCATCAATTTCCAATACGATATTTGTTGGTCGTAGAAGTTGATATTGAATATAAGCCGATATATTTTCTATTCAGAGCCTTGTATTTAATATCAAATGTGATTTTGGGTTGTCGTGAACCGTATCTTCAATAATACTGTTCTTAGACCCAACGGGGTTAAGAAAATCAGAAACTAACTGGAGATTAGTTAAGTTGAATGGTTTCTTGGGTATTGATCTGATGTTGGTTTCGGCCTTCGGGGTTAGTACTTAGGGAATTGCTCACTTGCTATTTTACGGTTAAAAGATGATAGAATGGAATGTGATTTTGGGTTTATCGTGAACCGTGTTTTAAATGACATTGATTCTTTAACACAGTTAAAGATTAAAACTAAGTGGAGTTTTAATGAATCTTTAATTAGATTGAAATGATCGAGAATGGAGTATCACCAGTTTTGCTCCAGGCGAAAGTTAAATCTTTAATTAGATTTGAACGTGAAATGGTAATTGAATTTACCGATAACACCATGGTGTTAGATATGAAGTATTACCAGTTTTACTTCATGGGATGAATATGTTGGGATTGGGAAATTAAAACAAATGATTACTTCGGTAAGGTTCGTTAATCCCGGCTAGTTTGGATAAACCATAATTTAGTTTGAAGTGATATTCAAAAGAATATTAAAGAATAAATTTAAAAGAATTTATGTTTGATAAAATTAATGGGAACTTTTCCCTAAGAATGTGAAATTTAGAAACTAACTGTAGGTTAGCTAAGAAGAATGGTTTCCTGGGTATTGATCTGATGTTGGTTTCGGCCTTCGGGGTTAATATTTGGGGAATTATTCTCTTTCTAATTTACGATTAGTGACTGATGAATTGGAATGAGGCGTATGTTGTGTTTGTGTAACACTTGTTTATTATATACGCGAGTTATTCAGACAGACCGGGTTTATCCCATTCTGAATAACTGGTTCGACGATTAGTTGAAGATGAAGATGGTGGTTGAAGACCGGAGGTCTTCACGTCGTTTGGGTGATTACTGATGATCTTGATTGGGCTGTACACCCAAGAGGAGGGAATCAGTTAGTGGTCGTCCAGACGTACTTGGAAATCGATGGATATGCGAGGTACAAGGTGCCTCCGGTTTCGTTCAGACCCAGAACGGACTTGTAAATGGACTGTGTGTCTGACATTGGATTTTATTCTGTGTGATTGATTTCTATTGAATATATATCTGTTTGGCGGTGGAGAATTTATTCTCTTGCTTAACGCCCTTCTTTGAGACGTTCGAGCTAAGAGGTTATATATTGATGGATATCAAATGCATGGAGTGAATTGCCTGTGTGGCATGCCTAAGTGGCAAATGATCAAGGCTTCTATTGAAAAGCAAAGTCTTGTGGTGGATGATCAAAGCACGGCCTGTGTCGCATAGCTTTGTGTAGCGTTGGTTCGCGAGCCTCACACCCCGGTTGTGAACCAGAAACAGGAGAAGGACCTCAGGGAGGACATGCATTTCTTTCTAGTTAGAAGTGGCGTCAGTGGTTTTACACGCCCCGACGAGTTTGACTTATGTGGTTGTTGCTGTTGCGAGGCGCCTCGGATATATCGGTGACTATGTGAAGCCGATGGAGTCATTTGTTGGCTCATTTACACCCTAAAGGGCGGGGAAACGTAGTGTTCAGGCATTTTAATCCACATCGGTTGACCGACCCTGTCGCTCCAAGGGTCACTCGAGCTATGATCCTGAGGCTCGGGCTAGAGAGTCTCGAATTCGGTGAGGACTATCTTTTGCCTCGGTTCATAGATGGAAATCCAACTTCCAATACGTGACTTTGCAGTTTATTTTTAGAGCCTAGTATGGCGACATAGTGGGATGGGGCGCTTATGTCGTTTGTGATCGATACTTATGATTTGAAGTTGTTTTATACATTATGCATTTATAGTAGTATCAAATGATTTGTTTTTAGCGTATCAAGCATTCTTTGGCTATTATAAGGTAAAAACCCTATCCTCCGGCTTGCGTTACATTGTGTGATGGGACCTGGGTCTTATAATAGCTTCATTTTTCTTTATTTAGCATTGCGTTGTTGTTTTATGCACTGGTGTTCTGGGATGAAACTCGTTCTGTGTTATACGGCGTGGTCCCTTGATTTACCTAACTTTAAAATAAAGATTAATAACCGTTTTTAGTTCTCACACCAGTCCCATGACTGACCTGGAGTTTATTGTTTTAACCTAAACTCTGGGTTTCCTTATTTTGACACGGGCAGCTAGTAGTTTTGGTTTTGCAGATTTATATTCACAGGATCCTGATTTACAGCTGGAACGATACTCGGAAAGCTCTGTATCCGTGTATTACTTGTAGTTGTGTTTTGTATTATTTTCTGCTGCGATGTATTTATATGTAATTTAAATCTCTGATATTTTCTGTGTAATATTTACTCATACTCTGTATATTCTTGTATTCTGATGAAGTGTTCTAATATACAATGAAATGTTCTTCTGTCTGCGTTCTAATTTGTCGTGTTCTCAAAACAATCAGGCATTTCGAATGGTCTTGATCGGTTTAGCGATTGATTCGGATCGAGCGAAATTCCTTGTCGTTACATCGTGGTATCAGAGCTTTGGTTTACAAATCTTAGAGAACAAGACACTTTAGAACCAAACGAAAGAATTCATCAGAGATTGGATTAGTAATATCCAATGAGAATGACTCGTTAGAGATAGGATCAGTTGTATCCTAGAACGAGTGTGAAGAGTATATTTTAAAATCAAAACAAGTTTTGTTTTGAAATTTAATTCAATTATTCATATTTGAATATTTATTTGTATTGAATTCGGACAATCCTGTATATAAAGATATTGCATATACGCCTTGCAAACGTGTATTTGAAGTTTTAATATACTGGATAGATATAGAATCACACTCTAGTCGCTCGAAGATGATTCTGATGATCGCTCGAGCATCATCAGAATTTATTTTCATGTTTCGAAAGTGAGATTTCTATATGCAATTGACTGGTGTGAGAACCAAAGCTAGATAGGGCTTATAGTTGTGATTTGACATCAAAAACATGATTTTCTTTATATATATATATATATATATATATCAAATTATGAATTTGAAATGATAATCCACTAATTGATTGATGGTTGTGTTGTTTGATTATTGGTTTGAAATTTTGAACCATTTAGCCTAATGGAATCAAATATTGAACTGTATTGAAAATTAGTCGCATTTGCATGCATATACATGTACTTACATTGAACAGATCATAGCAAGGAGGCTAGAGCAGAAGAATAAAATTGTTTGCCCAAAAAATAGGTACATGTTTACCATAATTTACTGTTTTTTGGGTGATGATGATTTTATGAGCCGATTGGCTAGCCACTTGGCTTTTTCTTTTTCTTTTGGATTGAAGAAGGCCATGGGAGGCTATATGAAATATCCCCAAGTCCCCGGTGCAGGGGAGGTTATGGTGAAATTTTTCGAAAATTTAGGGTGTTAGCCAAATTTTTGGAAAATTTGAAAAGTTCTTAGAAACTGAAAAGTTGAAGAACTTAAGCCGTAAGGTAAATAGTGAAAGTTGAGTTGGTTTGTTAAACAACTTTCGGCTTCGTTCCTTTTCGGGGACGAAAAATTTTAAGTGAGGGAGATTGTAACGACCGGGAAATTCTGAGCCAATTTAATATTTTTATTTTGGAGAATTTAACGAATTTTGATTATTTAAAATGAATTATTTTAAATAATAACGATGGAAAAATTATTTTCGACAAAGTTAAAACAAATAATTTTAATTTAATTATATAACGAGCCTGAAATGGCGCTGTAGTTCGAAAATTCGATTTCTAATTTCAAATGAATATTCATGATTCAAAATAAATCGGATTTCAGCGAAACAAGAAATATTTGAATCTGTTTGACGACATATTTCTGACGGATGTAAGAAATTGAAATTTCGCTTTAGAAGTTGAAAGATATGTCCAGTTTAAAATTCTGAAAAGTCGCTGTGGAATTTATATATATTTTAATATATATAAAAGCCCTTAAAAATGGAAATTTTGCAAATGACCTCGGTTTCCGATGAAACCACTTTTGTTAGGACCATATTGTCAATACGAAGCTAGAAAATATTTTTCGGGAATTTTTCTAGTTAGTATGTGGCCCCGGTAGATTGAAATGTGCGTTCAAATTCAATATATAGAGTTATATTTTGATTTTGACGAAAATTGATTGAAATGATCGAATCAGCTTACGATACATATCTCATTGTGTTCGGAATGGGGGTGATTAGCGTGGGACAACAGGCGGTGGGTCCCGTTTAGAGATCTAAATTTAAAGTTACATTTTGGAGGATAAAATAAATAAAAATTTAATTAAGCAACACCCTCACCTTTCTTTCCTGTCTCTCTCCTCTAAGTTAACCCCCCCCCCCCCCCCCCCCCCCCCGTGGTCAGTTTTCCAAATCAAATAAAAAAAGAAAAAAAAGCGAGCTGGAGGATCATCGCACCGTTGCTCCCCTCCTCCGCCGACGAATGCCGCCGCCCCTCCCTTCTTCCCCTCCAGCGCCTCTTCTCCCTCCCACCTCCTGAAACAGCCGATCCCCAAACTCCTATGCCCTAAAACGAGAGCCGCATCCGCCGTAGAACTCCAGACCGCCGAAAGAAGGCCATTGCCGCCGCTTCTGACCACTGTACGGGCCCGCCTCCCCCTCCTCAGCCCCGCCTCCGATCAAAGGAGTGAAAGTGAGTTAATTTGATTTTCTTCCACATAAAGATTGTATTTTCTATCATATAAAGATTCGATTTTCTAGCATACAAAGTTATGATTTTAATTGGAACAAGGTTATGATATTTACGATAATAGAAAGTTAGGATTTTTATATTTGAAAATAGAATAGAAAGTTAGGATTTTTATACTTGAAAATAGTATAGAAAGTTAGGATTTTTATATTTGAAAATAGAATAGAAAGGTCGGATTTTTATATTTGAAAATAGAATAGAAAGTTAGGATTTTTATATTTGAAAATAGAATAGAAAGGTCGGATTTTTATATTTGAAAATAGAATAGAAAGGTCGGATTTTTATATAGTGAGAAGAACAAAAATAGAATTTTTATCTATATAGTAGCGATGTAAAAATAGAATTTTTATCTATATAGTAGCGATGTAAAAATAGAATTTTTATCTATATAGTGGTGGTATACTGTAACGACTCGTATTCTACACATCATAGGATCGTAGAATATTTATTTCTTTCCCATGTGAAGTCGTATGGTCATGTAACTTTGGGAAACATATATTAGAGTCATTTCCCATGCTTATGATTTTTGTCGATTTTTAAATGACCATTTTGCCCCTAGTTGGTACTGTTTTGGCCATAACTTTTGATTGGAAAGGAATTTTGACCTGAATCCACTTCCATTTGATTCGTTTGATGGTTTCTCTTTCCGTAGAGTGGTCACATTAGCCAAACGGACTTACCGTTTGGGAGATATGGCTGAAACAAGGTTTGTAGGGTGAAAAACTGCTTAACCGGGCCAAATCGGGTGATTAGCGAGTAGGCCCATAACCCATTTCGGGATTAGGGTTATGGGAGGGCTGAAATGAGATGGAGAATCATTCCATTTCAGTTTTCTAACCTCCACTTATCACCAAGGATCCCTAAAAATGGCCTCTAACCTCTAAATCACCTCCAAATCATCTTTTGGTCAAGGATTAAGCTTAGCAACCCCTAATCAAGGAAGATCTTCACCAAATCAACATAGGAGCTGCTGTTGGCATTGAGATTCACATCAAATCAGAGAATTATTTCAGATCTTAGTTTATTTTGTGGCTAAGGTGAGTGATTTGCATAGTTTTACACTAATTATGGCTAATTAGGGGTGATTAGTGCTAATTAGCGAATTTAAGCATGATAAAATTCGGGAAAAATGTTCATAAATTCCTAAATGATGTTTTAGACCTCTGATATGAATTTGGGTTAATTTGGTTAAATTTTGCTAAGCCTATCATTAGTTTCACCTAAACATGCTTAAGGGGAAATATGGGATTTTGGGTATGTTTGATCCATTTTAACCTATGATATTGATGTGAATGATGTTTGTGGTTGATCATGCATGTTGCTATGACTGTATGAAATTCTTTGTGATTGATTTCAATAGTCAGAATGGTCGAAAACGTCGTCGAATAGCGTAAACCCTTACTGGAACAGTTTCAGAAAACAGTGCAGAGCTCGGATCGGATCGGATAAGGGGGCTCGGATCGGATATGTGGAACTGAGCAAAGAATCTGATCGGATCGGAACCCAACACTGGGAAAAGTGACAAAAAGGAAGGCCACGCTAGCTGAACTGGGATCGGATCGGATAGAGGAAGACGGATCGGATGAGGACGGATCGGATCGGATCGGAAACACAAAGGCAATCAGAGCAGGAGCAAGAAAGCGGAGCGGATAGGAGCATATGAAGGGGAGCATGAAGACGGATCGAAAGCACGAACCAGGAAGGACCCGACCCGACCCGAAAGGAAGCCCCGACCCGACCCGAAGAAGAAGAAGCAGCTGACTCGAACCCAGAGGAATGCCGACCCGAACCGCATCAGAAGGGGGACCCGACCCGAACGGATAAAGAACACCGACCCGAACCAATGACCTGAGGAAGAACCCGACCCGACCCAGTATTGACCAATAACCCGAGATGCAAAGGTAGTCCAATAGGGGAAGTTAGAGCTCAGGATCCCGGAACCAGTTGGGAACCAACGAGTTCACTTCATGGTTGGACTTTGCTGCGGGACGTGTGCTAAGGAGTTGTCGACGTTCATAACTTCGATTCACCACTAAAAGGAATGATGGGCTACTTATCATTGCAGTAGGTTCATTATGACCTGAGGGGCAAGGTGATGGTAGCAAGACTACGTTATCAGTGCAGTAGGGTCATTACGACCTGAGGGGCAAGGTGATGCGTAGTAAGACTATGAGCCAGCGCAGATGGGGTGAATAACTCCATGGGGCAAGTGGACATAGTAAGGATTGGTAAGGCTATGAGCCAGCGCAGATGGGGTGAATAACTCCATGGGGCAAGTGGACATAGCAAGGAATTAGTGGCTACGTTATCAGTGCAGTGAAGCCATTTATGACTTCATGGGGCAGAGTGATCGTAGCAAGGTATGTTGGGTGATCGAAGCGGTGAATATCATATGCTTTACGCACTGAGTGAGAGATGCGAGGATGGATGCTATGCTTGATTGTTTTCCATCATTATGACATGCACACCTCCCCCACCTCCGTATCTTTACACTGTTTGATATGATACCTTAGAGTGTTATACAGTATGTAGTGCTAACTCTTTGGTTGCAGGTCCAGGTTTAGGTATGTTTTAGTCTACCTGTTATTGTTCACTTTAGATGCTTATCGCTCATACCAGGCTTCATGTCTGACCCAGAGTTTTATGTCTCCTCTTATTACTCTGGGTGCTCACACGAGCAGACTAGAGATAGGTTAGCTGGTGATGCGCGAATAGCTGATTCGGAGGCGGGCAGGAGGCTTTCACGTAATATCTATATTCACATTCTCCCTGTGTCGTTGGTGGTCGCTAGTTGGGCATTAGTAGTGTACCTCATTTACCTTACTTTTGTTTTGAGACAGTTTGAAAGTTGTAATAAGCTGTATTCTGAATTTCCGCTGCTATGATGTTTAGTACTGATTTTCAGCTTATGCACTGTCTCTCCTGTTTTATGTCAAGTATGTTACTACTATATTTTAATCTATGCGCTGTGAGACATTCTACAGGTTATTTGTATGTTCATTTTCTCCTTCCTTTTTCCCTTCTGGCGACCCGTTCCGTGCTAACTGGACACATGTACAGCGCACCTTTGGAGTAAATGTCGGTTGGTGCGGGGCGGGCCGTCACACTTGGTATTAGAGCTCTAGGTTGCATAGTTAACCTAGGGAAAGACACTAGGGAGAGTTAGTACGTATATGAGAGCGCGTATTTGTGATTACTTTGGTTTTCAAAAGCTATGTGTATATATACTATTAGTAGTATAAGAATGAAGTTGCACTGCACTAGCACCACTATGGGGTCGTTAATCGTTTCCCTTTTTTTCAGATTAACGATGAGCCGAGATACGAGAGGTGCTGGTAGAGGGACTAACCAAGGGAATGCCGCTGACATGAGGGCTATGTTTACTAACCTCATGAGAGACATGCTTAGAGAAGTGCAAGGGGCAACTCCCAATCCCGGAGTTGGTGCTGGCCCAGTAGTGCAGGCGCCTAGGGTCGATTTCGCCAAGTTGTGCAAGGATTACACTAATCTTGGTGGGAAGCCGTTCCACGGAACGGAGTCGGCCACAGATGTTCAAGATTGGATGGATAGCTGTGATCGTATCTTTGATGACTTGGGTCTTGAGGATGCGATGAAGAGAAGGCTAGCGTCTCGTCAGCTGCAAGGGCGAGCGATGAATTGGTGGAATGCTATCAGAACAGCTACTCCAGAGGATCAGGTTACTTGGGATCAGTTCAAGGCTCGCTTTAGTGAGAAGTTTATTCCAGCTGCCCAGAAGTCAGTATTGTTTAAGAGGTTCTTGGAACTCAAGCAGAACGGAAGGGCAGTTTCTGATTATATTGCTGAGTTCGACACTTTGTCGAAGTATGGACTATCTCTCATTGATACCCCTGAAAAGAAGAATGAGAAGTTCATCACTGGTTTGGATGGGTACTTGGGGGAAAGGCTTATCAACCACATCGATGAGACTTTTGAATCGATCGTGGGAAAAGCTTTGAGGTCAGAGAGTCTTTTCCCTAAGTCAAAGATTGAGGCTGCATCTGCAGAAGGGCCAAAGCCGCAAGCAGGCGGTGGAGGCAAGAATAGCTCTCAGAATAAGAGGAAGCAGGACCAATCTAAAGGTGGCCAGAAAAAGAGCAAGAAGGATGTTGAGTGCTTCAGCTGTGGAAAGAAGGGCCATTATGCTAAAGATTGTCGGGCCAAGCCAGCGGATAAGAAGTTCTTCAACTGTAGTCAAGTGGGACATTTCAAGGACAAGTGTCCGCAACCTCTTAAGGAGAAGCAGATTGTGAAAGCATATGCTATTGATGTCGTTCCTTCTTCGTCGAATGCCCCAACTGCGGCGGAGAAAGGAAAGAATGTTGTTATTCAAGGTATGCTTTCTATTTATGATATACCAGTTCGAGTTTTGTTTGATACCGGGGCTTCCCGTTCCTTCATATCTAGTGACCTGGTAGATAGGTTGGGACTGGAACCCGAGATAGTCGATAGACCATTATTTGTGATGAACCCGATTGGTGGTTCGACTAGCCTTAGTATGATTTGCAGGAATTTGGTCTTATCGAGTCATGGATGTATGTTTGTATGTGATTGCTTTGTTTTGGGCTTTACTGGGTATGGCATTATATTGGGAGTCGATTGGCTCCAAAGATACGGGGTGGTGGTAGACTGTGAGGGCTTTTTGGTGATAGTGAGGGCGGATGATGGGCGGAGGGTAGTGTTTGGTAGTTTACCTAGTGATGGGGTTATGGCTAGTTTTGTAAATTCCCTCGACATCCCGCAGGATGAGTTGTCAGATGTGCCCGTGGTTGGCCAGTATCCGGACGTCTTCGAGGAGGTGACCGGGCTTCCACCACACCGAGAGATTGAGTTCCGTATTGATTTAGTGGAAGATGCCAGACCTATAGTGATGCCACTTCGTCGTATGGCACCAAGGGAGCAGCGAGAGCTCTGGGTGCAAGTCAGCAATCTTTTGAAGAAGGGATTTATTAGAAGGAGTGTCTCTGAGTGGGGAGCACCAGTTGTGTTTGCCACTAAGGCAGATGGTTCCCTTCGTTTGTGTGTGGACTATCGCGAGTTGAATAAAGTGACGAGGAAGAATAAGTATCCTCTACCGCGGATAGATGATTTGTTTGATTAGCTGGAAGGAGCTAGAGTGTTCTCCCAGTTGGACCTCGCGACAGGATTTCATCAGCTTAGAGTAGCAGATGAGAGTGTTCCGAAAACGGCATTTAGGACGCCGTCTGGATTTTATGAGTGGTTGGTCATGCCGTTTGGGTTGACCAATGCACCAGCCTATTTTGTGGATCTTATGAATAGAGTATTCAGAGATCAGTTGAATAAGTTTGTTCTTGTGTTCGTGGATGATATCCTTGTTTACTCAAGGACAGAGGAGGAACACAAGGGGCACTTGAGGATAGTGATGGAGGTGTTGAGGAAACACCAATTGAAAGAGAAATTCTCTAAGTGTCACTTTTGGAGAAGGGAAGTAAGATTCTTGGGTCACGTTGTTTCAGAGAGTGGTATTGCCGGGGACCCTGCGAAGGTGGCTACGGTACAGGATTGGCCTACACCCAAGAATGCTACAGATGTAAGAAGTTTCTTGGGATTAGTTGGATATTATCGTAAGTTTATCCAGGACTTCTCCAAGATAGCAGCACCGTTGACTCAGTTGACTAAGAAGAATCAGTCCTTCGTCTGGGACGGAGTGTGTGAGGATGCCTTCAAAATTCTAAAAGAGAGGTTGACGCGTGCGCCAGTGTTAGTCATTCCTAAAGGGAATGAAGAGCTGACGGTATACACGGATGCTTGTGGTACCGGACTGGGTGCAGTACTGATGCAAGGAGGTAGGGTTGTAGCTTATGCTAGTCGACAGCTAAAGCCGCATGAGAAGAAGTATCCTACCCATGATTTGGAATTGGCAGCGATTGTATTTGCGCTGAAGATGTGGAGACACTATCTCTTGGGAGAAAGATTTGAGTTGTTTACCGATCATAAATCGTTAAAGTATCTCTTCTCTCAGAAAGATCTGAATCTCCGTCAGCAGAGATGGTTAGAGTTCTTGGCTTCGTATGATTTTGATATCGCGTATACACCTGGGAAAGGTAATGCGGTAGCCGATGCCTTAAGTAGGAGACATGCCAGCTTAGGGGCAATGTTTCTTGAATGGAAGCAACTGGAGTATATCGCGGGGTTTGATTTCAGACCAAGGTGCGAATTGGATCCAGTTATGCTAGCTAGTTTGACGATCAGACCCACTTTGATAGAGCGGATTGGTTCTAGCCAGAGGGACGATCCTAATCTATTAGAAATCATCTCCAAGTAGAGATGGGTCTTGATGAGGAGATGAATGTGTATGGGCTTGATCGAGATGGATGGCTTCGAAAGAATGGGAGACTAGTTGTGCCCAACGTGAATGGTTTGAGAGATGAAGTGCTTAGAGAATGTCATCACTCAAAACTGACTATACATCCCGGTGGTAATAAGATGTATCAAGACATGAGGCAGACTTACTACTGGGAAGGGATGAAAAGAGACGTTGGGAAGTTTATATCCAAATGCATGAATTGCCAGCTAGTTAAAGCCGAGCAAAAGAAGCCTAGTGGGTTATTGCAACCTTTAGAAATTCCCGAATGGAAATGGGAGCAAGTTTCGATGGATTTCATCGATGGCTTACCAAGGACTAGATCGGGATATGATAGCATTTGGGTAATTGTGGATCGATTGACCAAGAGTGCAAGATTTATACAAGTCAAATCGACCAGAACAGCAGCCAAGTTGGCAGAATTGTATATGAAGTGGGTAGTGAGATTTCATGGAGTACCCAAAAGCATTGTGAGTGACCGAGACCCGTTGTTCACTAGTGGGTTTTGGAAGAGCTTACAAGAGGCTCTAGGGTCAAGATTACATCTCTGTACCGCATATCATCCTCAGACCGACGGTCAGACGGAGAGAGTGAATCGTATATTGGAAGATCTCTTGAGAGCGTGTATACTGGATTTTGGTGGATCATGGGATGACCATTTGCATCTAGTAGAGTTTGCATATAATAATAGCTACCAATCCAGTATCGGTATGGCTCCATATGAAGCTTTGTACGGAAGACCGTGCAACTCACCATCATGTTGGACAGAGACTGGCGAGAAGTTTGTGCTTGGGCCAGATGTGGTGAGAGAAACGTCGGATAAGATCAAGATCATTCAACAACGAATGAAAGCTGCTCAGGATAGGCAGAAGAGCTATGCCGATAAGAGGAGAAGAGACTTGAAATTCTCCGTTGGTGACTTGGTGTTCGTCAAGATCTCTCCGTTGAAGAGCGTGATTCGATTTGGCAGGAGAGGCAAGTTAGCACCAAGATTTGTTGGCCCATTCCCTGTTCTTGAATTAGTCGGGAATTTGGCATATAGAGTTGGCTTACCAAAGAAGATGGCGGGAGTTCATAATGTATTTCATGTTTCCCAACTAAGGAAGTTCGTTCACGACTCAGATGTGACTATTTCACCAGATCAGTTAGAGGACTTCGAAGTAGAACCTGAGGCGGTTGGGAACCGCAAGCCGATTCGTATTGTGGGGCACGATGCGAAGCAACTTCGAAGGAAGTCGGTGAAGCTAGTCAAGGTTCAGTGGGGCGAGGACGTGAATGATTGTACTTGGGAGACAGAGGAAAGGATTAGGAAGGCATATCCACAACTCTTTGCCTGGTAAGATTTACTTTGCGAT
Organism: Allium sativum; assembly: GCA_030737875.1. Taxonomy (NCBI): domain Eukaryota; kingdom Viridiplantae; phylum Streptophyta; class Magnoliopsida; order Asparagales; family Amaryllidaceae; genus Allium; species Allium sativum. The sequence continues at coordinate 173,576,846 of CM060913.1, read as the reverse complement.
TTAGTTATTCCGCATGCTAGGTGAAACACCCCACCTCCGTTAGGGTCACTCTCAAAGGGAATGCCCTAATTTTGGTGGAGGTTTATAAGTACAAGTCACAGATATACAAGACAGATATAAGAACACATATTTGTAAACAGCGGAAGAACAACAAACTTTTATTTCATAAAGTCAAATACGTGTTACAACAACATCCTTTCCAAAAACATAACATAACACTTTCATAATCTTTCTTGAGTACATTATTAAAGAAGCATAAATAAAACATAGATAAACTGCAAAAGCCCCAGAGTGGATTGTCCAAAGCCATAGTTTAAAACAGGAAAGTCCAAGCAATACATTTCTCTTCTTCAAGCTGGATGTTGAGGTAGGTCAAGCTGCTGTGTTCCCTCCCTGAGGACCTGGGGGGGGGGGGAACGGAAGAAAGAAGACGAAAGAAAAGTAGAGTCAGACATAAAGCCTGAGTAAGTCTAGTACTACTTTGTCAATGAATAAAGAACTGGGTATGATAAGTATAAACAGGAAGTGGGCATGCACTATAAACTTGGTTAAGTTGTCTAGGGTCGAATATACTATCGTACCCCATGTTAATCTCTGAACCCATATACTAGTTTCCAATTTGCACCCCATAATCAGGGTGATGTGATCCATTCTATGATGATCGGCTCCTACTCGCATAGTTACATGTGTCTTACGGCCCCCGATGTCTGCAGTTACCTATGCTGGTCCCACCATGGGGTGTATCAAGTCCCATAGTGGCAACCCGACACAACCTTAGAGTGCACAGGTATGCTACTGGTGTCCAGTGCCTTATTTTTCTGCGCCGGAGTGTGTGCACGCCCGCACTCCGTTAGAACCTACACTGCTACACCACCGCCGTCGCTTTGACCTCTTACAATCAGCCCAGTAATCATGCCCCACCCTGCCTAGTTTCAGGGTATCCTGATACACCTTTTAGGGTTACTGCTGAAAAGGGTCCCCCGTTACTAGGTTTTCTATCTCTAGCCAACATGCTAAGTTGGTTAAGTGTTTTCTAACCTAACCCCCACCAGTCCGTTTAGTTTAGCATGTTCCATTTTGATTAAGTCTTTAGTTTACTTAATCCTAACAATCCTGACTCAGCCTTAATTGTCTTATTAAGGCCCTGACCTCTCACATTAGACAGGTATTGTTGTGGCTGCCTGTTGCCGGTTGGTTCCGGGCAGTCTTACGCCACAACTCAGTCTAACCTCGGGTCCTTATTGGGCTCCATGTTTAACCTCCCACATTGGATAGGTATTGTTGTGACTACTGGACAGCCGGGCGGTTCCGGGCAGGTTTACATCACAACTCAATCCAACCTCGGGTTAAACACATCGTATGTTCTACATTTACATATTTTGTCATTCTTCTTTATTTCTTATATGTAAATATTTGCGGCCCATTATTAAGTTAAAGGTGTAAAGGTTACACCAATCATGGGCCCAACCCATACTTGAACTTGGGCCCTTCTATTTTATATTTTCATTCATTAGTAATTTTAACCCAACGTTATTTTCCCCCGTTTTACACGTCCGTTTACATATATTGGGCTTAGCCTTTTAAAGCCCAATTTAGCCATGCGAAAAGGGGAGGCTTAAAGCGTAATTACATACACAAAGAGGGGAATGTGAGCGCATGAACTTGCAATACGACGTTGGAAATACAAAATAGAAACTGGTGTACTTGCATAGTGGTAACATAGGTGACATGAATCAAAGCATGTGAACTTGCATAGGTTTAACTGCAACATGAACCTATATTCTTATTTATGCATAATGTCAAACATAAGCATGGCATAAATATTTCTAGCATAAGCATGGCATAATGTCAAACATAAGCATGGCATAAATATTTCTAGCATAAGCATGGCATAATGTCAAACATAAGCATGGCATAATATCAAACATAAGCATGGCATAAGTATAGTTAAATTTGTTCACATAACCATGGCATAAATATTTCTAACATGAAATCATGATTCTTACTTTAGTCATGTAAACTTACAAAAAGGGACTTTTTGAACCTAACCTAGCCATGTACCACATATGTCATCATATAATTCTTGTAAACAAGATAGACTAAATCATGGATTTTAATTATGCCAAATATCATTCATAGCCTAGCCATATTCATAAATTTGCAAATAGGTTTTCTAGTACAAAAGCATGGCTTAATACATGATGCCAAATTCTCAACATAATTTCATATGGATAATAACCAAACTTGTTCCAATTACTTACAAAATGATTTATGCCCAAAAATATACATCATGGTGGCATAGAAGCAAACCCCAAACTTGCATGAATTTAAATCAACTACATACATGTAGCTTCAACATGGATTACATAATTTGCGAAATATTCCAAACGTATACTTGCATAGAACTACCGCATGTAGTTCTTTATAATGAATAACATAATTCATAAATATCCAAACGTACATAGTATTTCAAATTGATAAGAACGCACAAATATGAATTACTTTATTGCCACAATTCACGCATACAAACCAACACAATTGTTTATTCATACCAAAGTAATACTCTACTTACAATGGTGTGATGAATTCTCTAATTTAGGGATTGAAGACGCAAATTCCTTTGTTGAATTGATTTGTTTAGGTTGCTTTAAGCTTTAGAATCTTCCTCCTAATCCTCTCTCCAATTTGGTGGCTACTCCTAATCGTTCCTCAGCAACATGGCGGCTATGTTCTTATTTTTGAATGAATAGATTGGGGTTTAGTCTAGGGTTGTTTATATAGAGGTTAGGAACTGATTGGGACCATTGATGTTGCTAGGTTAGATCGTAGCCATTCATTCGATAGAGAGACCAATTAAAACTTGCCACATAGCCCTAATGACAAAGCAGACCACAGAAAATCGGCCAAACACAGACCTGGCCAGCCAGGTTGGCTGGGCTCGACCAGGTCGACACCCCTGTCGACAGCCCTGTCGACATGGGTAGCCCAGGTCGACAGCCCAGTCGACCTGGGTGGCCTAGGCAGGTGTTTATCCGCCCTGGCCCATTGGGCCCGATTTTTAATTATTTTATTCTGTTTGAATTTTAAATTTAATTCAAAACTTCCGAAGGCCATATCTTCTTCATACGGACTCCGTTTTTCGAAAACTCGGACTCTATTTCGCGTATTTTTCCGAGACGAACGCAAATGGCGTATCCCGTTTCCCTTAGTTCTTTGATTTCAGATTAATTATATTTTAATTTGTTAACTACACAGTTATAGAATTTTCGGGGTGTTACATTCTCCCCCACTTAAAAGGATTTCGTCCCCGAAATCTTCAAGTCATCCATCTACTCATCCATCAAACACGAGCATCCATTGTCCTTAAAAGATTCCTAATGCTTCATGATCATATGCGAAGTGTGTGTACATGTACTTATCTAATGCAAAATCAGGCGGTCTACTGATTCAGTTGACCTCCTTAATGCGAGTTATGTAGGTGCCATGAATCCATTATGTATGCAAATTTTCCTATTCATGATTCTACATGAGTGCTCAATCATTCAATACAAATGCAGCATCCACATGACAACACATTAAAGTTCAACCATATACGAATACAAACATATATGCATATGCAAAATGAAGTGACTGAGCCGATTTAAACCTAGATTGTGTGTGTATATGCAACCACGAGCAACCACTAGCAATCACTTGCAACCACTTGCAACCATCATCCATAACATGTTTCAACTACATGTTTCCATCCAAAAAGATTCTACCTAAAAGATAAGGTCGAGGAAATATACCCTAAAAAGATAGATAAAAGCGCAACTTAAGGAAAATGAAAGATCAAGGATGTACCCTCGAACAGAAAAGGGTAGGCTGTACGGATTCTAGCTTCAGTTTCCCAAGTCGCGTCTCCCTCGGTGTCGATCCACTGGACTTTGACGAGCTTGACTTCACGGTTGCGTAGCTTCTTCACTTCTGTTCCTAAGATGCGGGTTGGAACTTTTCTTATGGTTGCTTCGCGTTCCACTTCGGCCTCTTCGAGTATATTTGGCTCTACCACTTCAGCAGACTCATGCAGACATTTTTAGAACCTGGCTCTGATACCAAGTGAAACACCCCACCTCCGTTAGGGTCACTCTCAAAGGGAATGCCCTAATTTTGGTGGAGGTGTGAAACGTGAAAAACGTTGTGGACTCCAGCCAACTTCTCGGGTAGCTCTAATTTATAGGCCATTTTCCCAATTTTCTCGATAATAGGGAATGGCCCTACGAACCTTGGTGCTAGCTTTCCTGTGGTCCCAAAACGAACAACATTCCTTAGCGGTGATACCTTGAGAAAACTCTGTCTCCAACTTCTAATTCAAGGTCGATCCTTCTCTTGTCGGCATAGGACTTTTGTCTGTCTTGGGCCGTCTTCATTCTTCTTCGTATTAAGTCTACTTTCTCTGAGGTCTCTCGGATCATATCTGGTCCAAGTATGAGCTTATCCGTGGACTCCCACCAACAAGTGGGCGATCGGCACGGTCTTCCATATAAAGCTTCGAAGGGCGCCATTCCGATGGTTGCTTGATAGCTGTTGTTGTAGGCGAATTCTACAAAAGGAAGGTGGTCTTCCCATGTCCCTCCGAAGTCAAGGACGCATAGTCTTAAAAGGTCTTCCAAAACTCTGTTCACTATCTCTGTTTGGCCGTCGGTTTGGGGATGATAGGCTGTGCTCAAACATAACTGCGTTCCTACTGCTTCTTGCAGACTCCGCCAAAACTCGCTGGTGAAGATGGGGTCTCGATCACTAACAATGCTAGATGGTATTCCATGGAGTCGAACGATTTCCTTAAGGTAAAGTGATGGATGAGGCAGTTCTTTTACTTTTGACAGGTAAAAAGTGGGCGCTTTTTGTAAGCCTATCCACTATTACCCAAATGCTAGTGTTGCCTCTCCTAGACCTAGGCAGCCCATCGATGAAGTCCATTGAGATGATATCCCACTTCCATTGCGGGACATCCAGAGGATGTAGTAGTCCGCCAGGCTTTTTCTGTTCCGCTTTAACCTGTTGGCACACCATACACTTAGAAACGAACTCTGCCACGTCCTTTTTCATGCCGTTCCAGAAAAAAGTCCTTTTTATGTCTTTGTACATTTTATCTCCGCCTGGGTGTATCGTCATCTTGGAATGATGCGCTTCTTCGAGAACCTTCCTTACTAAATCTTTTGTCTGTGGGACGCATAGTCTTCCGTCTCGCCTTAGCAAACCCCTATCGTCGATGGAGTATCTGTTGAGGTGACTTGAAGTCTCACCCCTAATTAGCCTATCAATTGTTTCCACAAGCTGAGGGTCTTCGCGTTGTGCTGTCCCTACTGAATCCACTAAAGTTGGGCGCACTTCGAGAGATGCAAGCAAGCCTGGTACGAAATCGGAGGAAGGCCTAAAGTCGAAGCTGGCTATAAACTCTAGGCTTTGTCTTTCAACAAACAACGGGCTTAGGGTCAATTTCTTTCGGCTCAACGCGTCTGCCACTACGTTGCCTTTGCCCGGAGTGTAGGAGATTTCGAAATCGTACGAGGCAAGAAACTCCATCCATCTTTGTTGCCTCAAGTTAAGATCCTTCTGCGAGAAAAGATATTTCAACGATTTATGGTCAGTGTAAAGTTCGAACTTCTCACCTAGGAGATAGTGTCGCCAAGACTTGAGTGCAAAGACGATGGCGGCTAACTCAAGATCGTGGGTTGGGTAGTTCTTTTCATGCACCTTCAACTGCCTCCCGCCATAAGCTACTACCCTTCCTTCTTGCATTAAGACGGCGCCTAGCCCTGTCCCACATGCATCCGTATAAACAGTGAACATCTTGCTCCCATCTGGCAGCGTCAAAACTGGGGCTGTTGTGAGAGCCCTTTTCAGTCGTTGGAAAGCAAACTCGCAATCCAAGTCCCAATTGAACACTAGATTCTTCTTGGTCAATTTCGTGAGCGGAGCTGATATTTTCGCAAAATCCCTTATGAACTTCCGATAGAAACCTGCTAGTCCTAGAAAACTTCGGACCTCAGTTGCATTCCTTGGTGTCTTCCAATCCTGTACCGCTACTACCTTAGCAGGGTCCACCGCTAACCCTTGTTTGGATACTATGTGCCCAAGGAACCTCACCTCTTCTCTCCAAAAGTGGCATTTGGAGAACTTGGCTTTTAGTTGATGGACTCACAAAGTTTCCATGATTGCCCTTAGGTGCTGAGCATGTTCCTCTTCACTCTTTGAGAAGATAAGGATATCATCTACGAAGACCACTACGAATTTGTTGAGGAAATCTCTAAATACCCTACTCATTAGGTCCACGAAGTAAGCAGGTGCATTCGTCAAGCCGAAAGGCATGACAAGCCATTCAAAGAAACCGTCTGGGGTTCTGAACGCCGTTTTATCGATGCTATCTTCAGCCACCCTTAGCTGATGAAAACCGGTTGCTAAATCGAGTTGGGAGAAAACAGACGCTCCTACAAGCTGGTCAAACAAATCGTCAATTCTAGGGAGAGGGTGCCTATTCTTTTTTGTTAGCTTGTTGAGCTCCCTATAGTCAACACATAGACGGAGTGAACCATCCGCCTTTGTAGCGAACACCACTGGAGCGCCCCATTCTGAAATGCTCCTCCTAATGAACCCCTTTTCTAGAAGCTCTTTAATCTGTTTACTGAGCTCTTTCCTTTCTCGTGGAGCCATATGTCTAACGGGCAACGCAACGGGCTTTGCATTATCCACAAGATATATGCGGAAGTCTATTTCCCGCTTCGGAGGCAAGCCCTTCACCTCTTCAAAGACATCCGGATATTCCCGGACCACTCTAACTGATTGTAAATTTTCAATGGAGGCTTCTAGCGATTCAAGATAACTAAGCATAACAGCATACGAGGGATTACAAGAAATTTCCAAAGTATTACCGAGCTGGGTTAGGAGCCTAACAACCCTTTTCTCACAATCAAGGATGGCCCAATTACTGGATAGCCAATCCATACCCAAAATCAAACCATACCCCGAAAAGCCCAAAACAAAGGCACTACATTGAAATTCTACGCTTAGAATGGAAATTTTCAATCCCACACAGATCATAGACAAATGAGCTGGGCCCCCAATTGGGTTTGAAACAATTAAGGGGTCCTCTACCATACTAGTTTTTAGGTGCAGAGATTCTACTAAAGCAGACGAGATAAAGGAGTGTGATGCGCCAGAATCAAATAAAGTGCGAACGGGGTGATCATAAAGATAAACTACACTTTCTACAGAAGTATTTATACCTCGCTGTTGCAGAGGTGGCGCTTCCAGCACATGAACCTGTGCCCCTAGGGTGGATCCAGCCCTCTGCCCCTGTCCTCGTTTCTTTGGGCAGTCCTTAGCCCTATGGCCTGTCTCACCGCAAGAAAAGCACCCACCATTTTCCTTGGCCTTCTTTTTCCGGCAGTCCTTTACTAAGTGCCCCACTTTGCCACAGAAATTACACTTCCTCTTCTCTTTGTTGCCTTTTCCGCCCTTCTTAAAGTCTGTCTTCTTAGGCTGCAAACCCTCTTTCTTCTTGCCCTTATCCTCTTCATTCAGCAAAGCCATTTGCACCAATCTTTCATACGTGGCTCCCATGGGTATATGGGTCATGGCCAAACTGTGTAATGGCTCATTCAACCCTTTGACGAAACGGAGAGCCTTCTTGTGCGGGGTGTTGACTAGGTCAAGCCCAAACCTAGCCAGCTCATCGAACTGATTCACATATTCTCTGACTGTCTTGTCCCCTTGCTTAAGAAATAAGAATTTTTCCAACTGCAAACTTCTTTCCGCATCTGAGAGAAATTTAGTCTCAAACCTTGCCCTAAAGTCCTCCCATGTCTCAACTGGTCTTTCGGCATTAGTGACTTCCCACCAGTAGGAAGCCTCGCCCTTTAATAGCCACACTGCCAACTGTACTTTTTGTCTGTCTTCTACCTCAAAGATGATGAATAGGTCCTCAGTTTCTTTCAGCCAATTTCTAGCTGCTACGAAGGACTCAGTTCCATGGAAATCCCTTCCTCCCATAGCTTTAAAATCTTTACATATCTTAGCAAAAGTGTTTCCCCATGGAGGAGGTGGAGGAAAAGGTGCCGCTGCGGCTGGATGATTTCCTTCAGCTGGGGGAGGAGGAATGGTAGGACCTGGCTGAGTTGCCCTTTCTTCTAAGAACCGTCTAAACCATCCAGGTATTGGCACCCCTTCCGGCAAGTTAAGTTCTTGGGACATGCTGAAACAAAAAGGATAGATTCAAAACGAAGGATAAGAGATAGTTCCTATGGCTTTGGGGGGGTGGACTTTGCCTTTTTAAAATAAAATAATATTTTTCTTTTAAAAATGCTTCTTTAAATTTCTTTTTTGAAAATAATTTTTCAAAACTTTTTATCTTATCTGGTAAACCTATGCTCTGATACCAAGTGAAACACCCCACCTCCGTTAGGGTCACTCTCAAAGGGAATGCCCTAATTTTGGTGGAGGTTTATAAGTACAAGGCACAAATATACAAGACAGATATAAGAACACATATTTGTAAACAGCGGAAGAACAACAAACTTTTATTTCATAAAGTCAAATACGTGTTACAACAACATCCTTTCCAAAAACATAACATAACACTTTCATAATCTGTCTTGAGTACATTATTAAAGAAGCATAAATAAAACATAGATAAACTGCAAAAGCCCCAGAGTGGATTGTCCAAAGCCATAGTTTAAAACAGGAAAGTCCAAGCAATACATTTCTCTTCTTCAAGCTGGATGTTGAGGTAGGTCAAGCTGCTGTGTTCCCTCCCTGAGGACCTTGGGGGGGGGGGGGGAAACGGAAGAAAGAAGACGAAAGAAAAGTAGAGTCAGACATAAAGCCTGAGTAAGTCTAGTACTACTTTGTCTATGAATAAAGAACTGGGTATGATAAGTATAAACAGGAAGTGGGCATGCACTATAAACTTGGTTAAGTTGTCTAGGGTCGAATATACTATCGTACCCCATGTTAATCTCTGAACCCATATACTAGTTTCCAATTTGCACCCCATAATCAGGGTGATGTGATCCATTCTATGATGATCGGCTCCTACTCGCATAGTTACATGTGTCTTACGGCCCCCGATGTATGTAGTTACCTATGCTGGTCCCACCATGGGGTGTATCAAGTCCCATAGTGGCAACCCGACACAACCTTAGAGTGCGCAGGTATGCTACTGGTGTCCAGTGCCTTATTTTTCTGCGCCGGAGTGTGTGCACGCCCGCACTCCGTTAGAACCTACACTGCTACACCACCGCCGTCGCTTTGACCTCTTACAATCAGCCCAGTAATCGTGCCCCACCCTGCCTAGTTTCAGGGTATCCTGATACACCTTTTAGGGTTACTGCTGAAAAGGGTCCCCCGTTACTAGGTTTTCTATCTCTAGCCAACATGCTAAGTTGGTTAAGTGTTTTCTAACCTAACCCCCACCAGTCCGTTTAGTTTAGCATGTTCCATTTTGATTAAGTCTTTAGTTTACTTAATCCTAACAATCCTGCCTCAGCCTTAATTGTCTTATTAAGGCCCTGACCTCTCACATTAGACAGGTATTGTTGTGGCTGCCTGTTGCCGGTTGGTTCCGGGCAGTCTTACGCCACAACTCAGTCTAACCTCGGGTCCTTATTGGGCTCCATGTTTAACCTCCCACATTGGATAGGTATTGTTGTGACTACTGGACAGCCGGGCGGTTCCGGGCAGGTTTACATCACAACTCAATCCAACCTCGGGTTAAACACATCGTATGTTCTACATTTACATATTTTGTCATTCTTCTTTATTTCTTATATGTAAATATTTGCGGCCCATTATTAAGTTAAAGGTGTAAAGGTTACACCAATCATGGGCCCAACCCATACTTGAACTTGGGCCCTTCTATTTTATATTTTCATTCATTAGTAATTTTAACCCAACGTTATTTTCCCCCGTTTTACACGTCCGTTTACATATATTGGGCTTAGCCTTTTAAAGCCCAATTTAGCCATGCGAAAAGGGGAGGCTTAAAGCGTAATTACATACACAAAGAGGGGAATGTGAGCGCATGAACTTGCAATACGACGTTGGAAATACAAAATAGAAACTGGTGTACTTGCATAGTGGTAACATAGGTGACATGAATCAAAGCATGTGAACTTGCATAGGTTTAACTGCAACATGAACCTATATTGTTATTTATGCATAATGTCAAACATAAGCATGGCATAAATATTTCTAGCATAAGCATGGCATAATGTCAAACATAAGCATGGCATAAATATTTCTAGCATAAGCATGGCATAATGTCAAACATAAGCATGGCATAATATCAAACATAAGCATGGCATAAGTATAGTTAAATTTGTTCACATAACCATGGCATAAATATTTCTAACATGAAATCATGATTCTTACTTTAGTCATGTAAACTTACAAAAAGGGACTTTTTGAACCTAACCTAGCCATGTACCACATATGTCATCATATAATTCTTGTAAACAAGATAGACTAAATCATGGATTTTAATTATGCCAAATATCATTCATAGTCTAGCCATATTCATAAATTTGCAAATAGGTTTTCTAGTACAAAAGCATGGCTTAATACATGATGCCAAATTCTCAACATAATTTCATATGGATAATAACCAAACTTGTTCCAATTACTTACAAAATGATTTATGCCCAAAAATATACATCATGGTGGCATAGAAGCAAACCCCAAACTTGCATGAATTTAAATCAACTACATACATGTAGCTTCAACATGGATTACATAATTTGCGAAATATTCCAAACGTATACTTGCATAGAACTACCGCATGTAGTTCTTTATAATGAATAACATAATTCATAAATATCCAAACGTACATAGTATTTCAAATTGATAAGAACGCACAAATATGAATTACTTTATTGCCACAATTCACGCATACAAACCAACACAATTGTTTATTCATACCAAAGTAATACTCTACTTACAATGGTGTGATGAATTCTCTAATTTAGGGATTGAAGACGCAAATTCCTTTGTTGAATTGATTTGTTTAGGTTGCTTTAAGCTTTAGAATCTTCCTCCTAATCCTCTCTCCAATTTGGTGGCTACTCCTAGTCGTTCCTCAGCAACATGGCGGCTATGTTCTTATTTTTGAATGAATAGATTAGGGTTTAGTCTAGGGTTGTTTATATAGAGGTTAGGAACTGATTGGGACCATTGATGTTGCTAGGTTAGATCGTAGCCATTCATTCGATAGAGAGACCAATTAAAACTTGCCACCTAGCCCTAATGACAAAGCAGACCACAGAAAATCGGCCAAACACAGACCTGGCCAGCCAGGTTGGCTCGGCTCGACCAGGTCGACACCCCTGTCGACAGGGCTGTCGACAGCCCTGTCGACATGGGTAGCCCAGGTCGACAGCCCAGTCGACCTGGGTGGCCTAGGCAGGTGTTTATCCGCCCTGGCCCATTGGGCCCGATTTTTAATTATTTTATTCTGTTTGAATTTTAAATTTAATTCAAAACTTCCGAAGGCCATATCTTCTTCATACGGACTCCGTTTTTCGAAAACTCGGACTCTATTTCGCGTATTTTTCCGAGACGAACGCAAATGGCGTATCCCGTTTCCCTTAGTTCTTTGATTTCAGATTAATTATATTTTAATTTTTTAACTACACAGTTATAGAATTTTCGGGGTGTTACACTAGGATAGACTTGTTTTGCTGATTTTGCATGTTTGATTGTTGTTTTATGATTGATAGACAGGCGGGACCTTTGTGTGTGTTTGGATTAGGGAATTTCGGGGGCGAAATTTATTAAGGGGGGGAGAGTGTAACGACCCGTATTCTACACATCATAGGATCGTAGAATATTTATTTCTTTCCCATGTGAAGTCGTATGGTCATGTAACTTTGGGAAACATCTATTAGAGTCATTTCCCATGCTTATGATTTTTGTCGATTTTTAAATGACCATTTTGCCCCTAGTTGGTACTGTTTTGGCCATAACTTTTGATTGGAAAGGAATTTTGACCTGAAACCACTTCCATTTGATTCGTTTGATGGTTTCTCTTTCCGTAGAGTGGTCACATTAGCCAAACGGACTTACCGTTTGGGAGATATGGCTGAAACAAAGTTTGGAGGGTGAAAAACTGCTTAACCGGGCCAAATCGGGTGATTAGCGAGTAGGCCCATAACCCATTTCGGGATTAGGGTTATGGGAGGGCTGAAATGAGATGGATAATCATTCCATTTCTGTTTTCTAACCTCCACTTATCACCAAGGATCCCTAAAAATGGCCTCTAACCTCTAAATCACCTCCAAATCATCTTTTGGTCAAGGATTAAGCTTAGCAACCCCTAATCAAGGAAGATCTTCACCAAATCAACATAGGAGCTGCTGTTGGCATTGAGATTCACATCAAATCAGAGAATTATTTCAGATCTTAGTTTATTTTGTGGCTAAGGTGAGTGATTTGCATAGTTTTACACTAATTATGGCTAATTAGGGGTGATTAGTGCTAATTAGCGAATTTAAGCATGATAAAATTCGGTAAAAATGTTCATAAATTCCTAAATGATGTTTTAGACCTCTGATATGAATTTGGGTTAATTTGGTTAAATTTTGCTAAGCCTATCATTAGTTTCACCTAAACATGCTTAAGGGGAAATATGGGATTTTGGGTATGTTTGATCCATTTTAACCTATGATATTGATGTGAATGATGTTTGTGGTTGATCATGCATGTTGCTATGACTGTATGAAATGCTTTGTGATTGATTTCAATAGTTAGAATGGTCGAAAACGTCGTCGAATGGCGTAAACCCTTGTCGGAACAGTTTCAGAAAACAGTGCAGAGTTCGGATCGTATCGGATAAGGGGGCTCGGATCGGATATGTGGAACTGAGCAAAGAATCTGATCGGATCGGAACCCAACACTGGGAAAAGTGGCAAAAAGGAAGGCCACGCTAGTTGAACTGGGATCGGATCGGATAGAGGAAGACGGATCGGATCGAAGAGGACGGATCGGATCGGAAACACAAAGGCAATCAGAGCAGGAGCAAGAAAGCGGATCGGATAGGAGCATATGAAGGGGAGCATGAAGACGGATCGAAAGCACGAACCAGGAAGGACCCGACCCGACCCGAAAGGAAGCACCGACCCGACCCGAAGAAGAAGAAGCAGCTGACTCGAACCCAGAGGAATGCCGACCCGAACCGCATCAGAAGGGGGACCCGACCCGAACGGATAAAGAACACCGACCCGAACCAATGACCTGAGGAAGAACCCGACCCGACCCAGTATTGACCAATAACCCGAGATGCAAAGGTAGTCCAATAGGGGAAGTTAGAGCTCAGGATCCCGGAACCAGTTGGGAACCAACAAGTTCACTTCATGGTTGGACTTTGCTGCGGGACGTGTGCTAAGGAGTTGTCGACGTTCATAACTTCGATTCACCACTAAAAGGAATGATGGGCTACTTATCAGTGCAGTAGGGTCATTATGACCTGAGGGGCAAGGTGATGGTAGCAAGACTACGTTATCAGTGCAGTAGGGTCATTATGACCTGAGGGGCAAGGTGATGCGTAGTAAGACTATGAGCCAGCGCAGATAGGGTGAATAACTCCATGGGGCAAGTGGACATGGTAAGGATTGGTAAGGCTATGAGCCAGCGCAGATGGGGTGAATAACTCCCAGGGGCAAGTGGACATAGCAAGGAATTAGTGGCTACGTTATCAGTGCAGTGAAGCCATTTATGACTTCATGGGGCAGAGTGATCGTAGCAAGGTATGTTGGGTGATCGAAGCGGTGAATATCGTATGCTTTACGCACTGAGTGAGAGATGCGAGGATGGATGCTATGCTTGATTGTTTGCCATCATTATGACATGCACACCTCCCCCACCTCCGTATCTTTACACTGTTTGATATGATACCTTAGAGTGTTGTACAGTATGTAGTGCTAACTCTTTGGTTGCAGGTCCAGGTTCAGGTATGTTTTAGTCTACCTGTTATTGTTCACTTTAGATGCTTATCGCTCATACCAGGCTTTATGTCTGACCCAGAGTTTTATGTCTCCTCTTATTACTCTGGGTGCTCACACGAGCAGACTAGAGACAGGTTAGCTGGTGATGCGCGAATAGCTGATTCGGAGGCGGGCAGGAGGCTTTCACGTAATATCTATATTCACATTCTCCCTGTGTCGTTGGTGTTCGCTACTTGGGCATTAGTAGTGTACCTCATTTACCTTACTTTTGTTTTGAGACAGTTTGAAAGTTGTAATAAGCTGTATTCTGAATTTCCGCTGCTATGATGTTTAATACTGATTTTCAGCTTATGCACTGTCTCTCCTGTTTTATGTCAAGTATGTTACTACTATATTTTATTCTATGCGCTGTGAGACATTCTACAGGTTCTTTGTATGTTCATTTTCTCCTTCCTTTTTCCCTTCTGGCGACCCGTTCCGTGCTAACTGGACACATGTACAGCGCACCTTTGGAGTAAATGTCGGTTGGTGCGAGGCGGGTCGTCACATATACAAATGTAATTTTTGTCCATATAGAGCGATTATAAAAATGTGATTTTTATATACATAGCAACAATATAAAAATGTGATTTTTATATATGTAGTGGCTACGGGCAACGAAGGTGACAAAGGCGAGAACGGCGAAGATTTCCTACATATGAGAGTCGTGGCGTTTGGTTTAGCTTATCGGTGAGAACTCCTCACCTTCATTTTGATTTCTAGTTGAAACATATACTAGGATGCAGACGGTGTTTAGTAGCACCCGACACCCGTCATCCACAGACCATGGATGACTTGTTTGTTTGGTTGCTATGTTGTGAAATTTGATTGTGTGATGTAGAATGAAATAAAATATTTTATAGTGGAAAATATTTTATAGTTAAAAATATAATTTTTAACGTGTATATAAAATAAATATTTATAAACAAATCGGACGATTTGTTTATATACACTGATTGACTGATATTGAGTGGGACGATAAATTTTGCACATCGCCCAACTACACAAATAGAACCTGTGTTTGTTGTTTGAAAACCCCACACGGGTATTGGGATGAAATATGACATGCACTCATCCAAATAATTAGTTGTATATCAATCGATTGATTGACAGGCTGTGTAAGCATTGAATATTTATATTCAATGCTTATACAATGTAGAATGCACTCTGGATGATGGATTGCTGTTTTCATTATTGTTATACACATTTCTTGTGTGAAATCCACATAATCACATTATATGGTAATTGTCTGTGTCTGATTCCAGTTCAGAATTATCGAGTATTTTAAAATAATATTCAGTGAATATTGAAATGTGAAGCCGTGTTAAGTAGTTAAACACCATTTTAACACGAACGGGAATTTTGTCGATTTTATTCATTTTACAATGAATATCGAAAGTGATTTCAAAATTTGATATTTCGAAAAGAATTGAAATTCGAATTAAATCGACAAGAATTGAAATTCGAATTAAATTGAAAAGAATTGAAATTCGAAATAAATTGAAAAGAATTGAAATTCAAATTAAATCGATATGAATTGAAATTCGAATCAAATCGAAAAGAATTGAAATTCGAATTAAATTGAAAAGAAATGAAATTCGAATTAAACTGAATAGAATCGAAATTCGAATTAAATTGAAATAGAATTGAAATCGTTTTGAATTGAATTTAAAATGTATTGAAATTGAACTGAAATCGATTTGAATTGAAATCGATTTGAATTGAAACCGATTTGAATTGAAATTGATTTGAATTGAAATCGAGTTGAAATGAATTTAAAACGAATTTATATTGGAAAATTCAGTTTCGATTTGAATTTGAGATGGAAATTGAAATCGTTTTGAAAACGAATTTAAAACGATTTATAAATTTGTTTTAAAAGGAAATCGACGAAATATAATATATATATATATATTATATATATAATGGCTTGAATTGAACGCGCCGCGCCGCGGTAGTCCGTGAATTTCGACCATTGACTTCGAATGGACATTGTGTGAGATCCGACCGTCGGATTCTCCTAAAATCGGAACCGTTAGGTTCATATCGAAAAGAGCTTTCTAATGAGTATTAGATGTTGGAAATCTAACGGTTGTATTTGGAATTATGTCCAAATCAAGTTTGGAAAAGGTCGTTGTAAGTGCAGTTCGATGGCCGTTGATGGAAATCGACTGTACGAGCCTTGATAAAATTATTAAAAATAGTAATAATTTGTGTAAAATCATAAGAAATGATTTGTGAAGCATTGGGATGAAAAACTCCATATTTTAAAAGATAAAAATAGTTTTTTTATCGAAATGAACTAGTTTTGAACTAGAATTAGAATTCTATTTATTTTTTAAAAAAATAAAGTGGATTTGAAATGATTTTAAAGATAAACAGAATTTCCAATAATTGAATTGGAATGGATCGGAATCGAAATTATCTTTGGAATATTTCGATGTTGGATTTCATGATTATACATATATTGCTATGGAAATTTGAAAGATATATTTATATCGTTATTTTCAATACGATAATTGTTGGTCGTAGAAGTTGATATTGAATATAAGCCGATATATTTTCTATTCAGAGCCTTGTATTTAGTATCAAATGTGATTTTGGGTTGTCGTGAACCGTATCTTCAATAATACTGTTCTTAGACCCAATGGGGTCAAGAAAATCAGAAACTAACTGGAGATTAGTTGAGTTGAATGGTTTCTTGGATATTGATCTGATGTTGGTTTCGGCCTTCGGGGTTAGTACTTAGGGAATTGCTCACTTGCTATTTTACGGCAAAAAGCTGATAGAATGGAATGTGATTTTGGGTTTATTGTGAACCGTGTTTTAAATGACATTATTTCTTTAACCCAGTTAAAGATTAAAACTAAGTTGAGTTTTAATGAATCTTTAATTAGATTGAAATGATCGAGAATGAGTATCACTAGTTTTGCTCCAGGCGATAGTTAAATCTTTAATTAGATTTGAACGTGAAATGGTAATTGAATTTACCGATAACACCCCAGTGTAAGATATGAAGTATTACCAGTTTTACTTCATGGGATGAATATGTTGGGATTGGGAAACTAAAACAAATGATTACTTCAGTAAGGTTCGGTAATCCCGGCTAGTTTGGATAAACCTTAATTTGGTTTGAAGTGATATTCAAAGGAAAATTAAAGAATAAATTTAAAAGAATTTATCTTTGATAAAATTAATGGGAACTTTTCCCTAAGAATGTGAAATTTAGAAACTAACTGTAGGTTAGCTAAGAAGAATGGTTTCCTGGGTATTGATCTGATGTTGGTTTCGGCCTTCGGGGTTTATGTTTGGGGAATTATTCTCTTGCTAATTTACGATTATTGACTGATGAATTGGAATGAGGCATATGTTGTGTTTGTGTAACACTTGTTTATTATATATGTGAGTTATTCAGAAAGACCGGGTTTATCCCATGCTGAATAACTGGTTCGACGATTAGTCGAAGATGAAGACGGTGGTTGTAATGACCCGCATTGGCAGAGGTATTATAATTAATTAATTTAATTATATTAATAGTGATATAGTGAATTAAATGGTCTTGGAATTAAATAATGATGAATATTTAATTAAAATAATAAATTAAATAATATATTTAATTCTGAAATAATCAGAATTGGCCGAAATCACGATATGGTGTGAACCGGATCATCTGTGATATTTAATTCAGCTTGGAATTGAATTTGAATAACGAATATATTCAATCATCGACAGTTGAACGTATAGTTTATAATATAATTATAAACGAGCTTGAAATGGCGTTGTAGTTCGTAAATTGGCGATTCGAACTTCAACTGAATGTACAGGATTTGTTTTAAGCCTGATTCATGTGAAACAAGAAACGTGTGGAGCTGGTGGAGTATATCTTTCTAGTGGAAGAGAAAAATCGAGATTTCATTGTGTAGATTTTGATTCACATCCAAAACCAATTTTAGAAAAGTCGCTGTGGAATTCCTGTATAATTTATAAAGGAATTATTTATATTTTAAAAAGGAATTTCAATATAAATTGAATATCGGGTTGACACAGATTTGAAATATCAAGTTATTAATCCCAGTAGAGCTGTATGGTATTCCACTATGAGTATATACAATAATATAAATTTATTTTTATTTGATTTAATTATATTTAAATATATTTATATATTTAAATGGGTCATCCAGAGCTTTGAAAATAGCCATTTTTGCAAACGAAATCGGAATACGACGAAACTAATTTTGTTGGATCCGCAATGTCAAATAGTTGTTAGATTTCCAGTTTCGTGACTTTTAGAGTCACTGTGTGGCCGTACGGATTTTTAGAGTGAAAAACAGTCAGTATTTTGATGGTTAAAAATACGCTGTATGAGCATACGAAGTCAGAATTTGACGAAACCAGTTTCGTTGGGACCGTAATGTCGAACTGTAGCTGCATGTCCAATTGGGTGATTTTTGGGTATCGTGTGTGAACAGAAGAATTTTTAAGGACAAATGAAAATAGCGTTGGCTTAAATAAAAATAAAACAATCGAATATAAAATTAATTTAACCATGCTATAAATAGAACTTAACTTCCTAAACCTAATCCCAACTTCGAAAAACCCGCCGTCATGTTTTTCCTTTCCAGAAAAATGCTTGATATTCAAAAATCATAATAAAAGCAAATAAAATCCTATAAATCTATATAGGTATATATATGGATTCCTCTCAGTGTGCTCTTCACACTCATGTCATTTTCATAGGGTTCGAACAAATTTTGGGTTCACTGGGTTTTCTCGCTGGAGACTAGGGTTCGGATTCTTTGGGTTTTGAAGTATCGAGGTTGATTTTTGATGCTATAATTGTGTTCGTAGGGTTGAGGAGATGCGTTTGAATGACTGAGGGGTGTTTCCGTGAGTAAAGGGGTCGATACCCTGCTGTCTCGTACGTGGAAGGACGCTGCACGCATTTTGAAGGAGGGAGGCGTGTTCGAACTTTGTTGGTGAAGGAGAAAGAGGACTCGAAGAGATGTATTTTGGTGGCATTGGTTTGAAGAACGATGGATCGTAAATGGAGCGGTGGAGGGATGAAAGATTGAAATTGGTGCGTTACTGGAGAGTAAAAGGGAGGAGCAGATGGATTGGGAAGAAGGGTTGATGTCGGGCCTGGGTTTTTGTTGTTGGGCCCAAGGTTAAAAGTTAAGCCGATCTCTAAATTAAATCAAGCTTTAATTTAATTCAAATATATGTTAATTTCAATTTGACATAACTTGGTCATACGTGAACGAATTTCAGCGAAACAAGATCCGTTAGGATCGTATGGACGGACACTACCCAATGAGACTGACTAGGAGTGGATTGGAGCTCGTTTGGATTTATGGTGAAATAAATTGTTTGATTCAAATCAAACAAACAGTTTATCGTTCTTTAACGATGAACTGCCAATGTGAGTAAATCTCACTAAATCTGAAGAGTTTATAATTTCATGTTGTATTTTTAGAATTGTTAAATATTGGCTGATTGACTGTGTGTTGACTATTTGATTGAACTGCTAGTCAGTTAGTGAATTTCTATATCGATTCTGTTTAACAGAATATATCATATGCAACTGAAAGTGATGTTGATTTATTGTGTAACATCTGTGGATGCAGGGAAACAGGTTGGAGGAACCCAACCGGGTTCCTCAACATTTATTTTACTGTTTTTCATATATTGTGATATATGATGTGATATATAATTTGTTGTCGATTATATGTGTTTGAACGATACTGATCATCGTGATTTGATATGTTGAATACCATACCATACAGGAATGGTGAAAAGGAAATTTTCAAAATGAATATTGAAAATAGATTATTTATAAAATCAAAGGATTTTATAAAAGAGATAATATTTATAACAATCAAAGTAGATTTTATAAAAAGGAAATATTTAGAAAATAAATAGAGTTATAAAAAGGAAATTTGTTTATAACCAAATAGGATGTTATAAAAAGGAAAACGTTATAAAAAGGAAAACGTTACTAAAAAAATTCATTTGTAAAGTGAAGAACCGTTACTAAAAGTAAATTTTTATAAATGAATAGTTTATTCGAAAAGGAGTTAATCGAATTTAGTTATTCGAATAGAGTTAAATTGAATATGGTATTTGAAGGGAGTCAATCGAATAAGGTATTCGGAAGTTAGTAAATCGAATATGTTATTTAAAAAGGGGTTAGTCGAGTCGAGTTAGCCGAAAAAGAGTTAATCGAATATTTGTTATTCGAATAAGAGTTAACTAGTTAGAATTAATCGAATAGAGTAAAAATAAAGGAGTTAATCGAATATAGTTTATTCAAATAGAATCAATTGAGTTAATCGAATATTAGTAATTCGAATTAAGTAAAAGGAGTTATGGAATATTAGTTATTCGAAGAAGAGTTAAATAGAGTTATCGAATATTAGTTATTCGAATAGAGTTAAAGGAATAAATCGAATATAGTTTATTCGAACGAAATTAGAGGAGTTAATCGAATATAGTTTATTCGAATAGAGTTAGAGGAGTTATCGAATATAGTTTATTCGACAGGAGTTAAGTGAATAGAGTTAATCCAAAGGAGTTAATTGAAAAGAGTTAATCGAATATAATTACTCGAAAGAAATGTTAAGTAAGGAAGTTAGTTAAAGAAATATAAAGTGAACTTTGCCTATTTCAAAGTTAGAAATGTTATTCAGTTAAGGTCTGAGAGGTAGTTCTACCCCAACTTGATTGGCTTCGTTTTTAACTAAGGAATGGTTATGGTTCGGCAGAAAAGGATGGTAAAGTGAATTTAGTAATTAAAGGAAATGGTTGAGTTGGCATAGCGATGTTTTATCTAAACATCTGCATAATCCAAACGTAGGAGTTTTGGAAATGTTTTCCAAACAAGAATCAGAAATGTTTTCTAATATAGAAAACAAGAAATGGAAATGTTTTCCAGTATTAACATATATTTTCTAAACATAGAAAATAAGGAAATATGAATATATATATATATATATATATATGTGTATAGTTATATATATGATTGATGATTGATTAATAGAATTTCCATCTGGAAATAATATCGTTGTTTGCACACATGTTTTTCTTTGATAGTTAAATCACAGACTATCAATGTTTTGACCATTTTAACGTTGTTAATACGGAGAGACAGGTTGGATTATTATCCAAAGAACCACTCTGTATTGGCATAAGCGTTGCGAATCATATATGCCAAAGATAATTGAAGACGGAGTAAAGTGCAAGGGCTATGGTATAAGTCTTAGATAACAGTGTCTAAGATGGATGTATTGAATAGTTCCTTCAGTTCATCCTGTTCCTGGATGACTTGTATGGACGATGTCTGACAGAGTATTTCCAGACGATCACGTATATTGATTTCTCCAACCGTACCAAGAGTGGAAGCGGAGAAGGAAACTTCTTTTAGCTAACACATAATGTATGGTTGAGGACTTCAATCGGTGATTTGATGGATTTGACGTTGTGGCATTCGAAGTGAATATGGCGTGATGATAAAGCGTAACTTCTAGACTAATCAACCGGTAAATGACAGAAAGCGGGCAGGCATCATGGCTAAGTCGGTCGCACCGAAGTAGGGTGTATAATCACCTGATCTAGAGTGTCATTTACTTCTAAAAATCTATTGTTGATGTTGTCCCATTAGGGAAACGGTTGCTGATCCCAACTGTTGGTGATATACATTCGATACACTCAAGCGAAATGAGTGGTCAGTCATGTGAGGCCGGGTTGCAAGATGTTCTTGTTGAACCCAGTGTATTACTTTCTAGAGGTATTGGAAATCCATTACCCAATACGTGCTTGCGGTTTTGATTGTATACTATATACGTAGAATGTGAGATGAAAACGTTTCTGCTAGATGATTATTATATTGTGGTTGATAGACATTATTATAATATCAAAACGTTTTTGATATAAGACATTTTGGATTCTCATAAGGGAAAAACCCGTTCCGTTATACGGCGTGGTCTTATGAGACATCGATTACTTGTTCGAACTGTTTTAACTATTTTACTCATACCAATCCCATAACTGACCCGGAGTTTATTTTGTTTGTTTTCCCTAAATTCTTGGGTGCCTAAATTTGTACGGCCAGTCAAGTAGTCGGGATTTACAGATATACTGGAAGAGCTTGGAGCAGGAGGCTTCAGGATCATATAGTTATAGTTATTTCCGCTGTGTTGTAAGTGCTATACTTTGGTAATGATATGTATATTCAAGTACAGATTGGTAATTCAAAGTTATGTTATGAAATATATTTATTCGTTCCGATGTGAGATTCGTGTTACTCTGATGTTGTGTTCTTCTTCTTCTTCTTCTATTCTAAGTTTCTATCTTATCTTTCCTCACCCTCAAATTTCTTTCATTAATGACCTGTATTTTTCGATGTTTGGTTAGTCGTCATCGTGTTTATGTCGATAACCAAAGTCGACAAAATCCCGGGTCATTACGGTTTGTATCAGAGCTTAAGTTAAGTGAATTACCTTAGCTCTGTGGCGTGACTCGGTAGAGATAGGGTTAGTAATACCCTAGATTGAGTTGAGTGTATATATACGAGTGAACGTATTTGTAGATGATATAAAAATAATTTTATATTGTGAAGATGTATTGGTTGAGTAGTTTATGAGCTCTGGTCGATTAGTTTGATCCACTGTATCAGTAGGAGTTTATAAACACTCAAATACGATAGGTTGGCATGATATGTTTTGAAAAGAGGGTAAATGAAAATCATTTTACCCAAAGTATATTTTGATACATATTCGATATATTAGTTGATATTATAATCGAATAAGATTATAAAAATGTGAAATGGTTATGTAAATAACTAATCAGAATTCATATAAGTGAAGTACGTGAAATCAGATGAGTTGAATCTGAAATTTTAAACCAGAAATTGAGTTAAAAATCTAGAGAATTGGATAAGTGTTTGTAAATGGATTTGGATTAAAAGTAAGGAAAATTTAAGATCCTGGGAGATTTTAAATTGTTTTACAAGTAGTGTGAATTATATTTTGAAATGAATTTCAAAGTGGAAATGTTTAAAAATGGTTTTATAGTATTGAACTCACTTCGATCGCTGGAAAATAGATTCCAATGATGACAGCTGCATCATTAGTATTCATTTTCGAGTTGTAAGTGACGAATTACTACCGGAGCTACTGTTTTGAATTTGTTTTGGGAAAGACAAGTTGTGTTGAATTTCAAAATGGGATTTATAATAAAGAATGAATAAAGAAAGTTTGAAATAGAAATTGAATATAGAAATTCAAAGGGAGTTTGAATATATGAAATTCAATGGAATTTAAACTGTAGAATTTGAATATAGAAATTAAAATGGGATTTATAATATAAAATTTGGATAGAATTTGATATATAGAATTTGAATAATAGAATTGATATAAAATTTGAATAGAAATTGAATAGAATTAACTAAGTCGAAGAGGAATTAGTTAATCGAGTTTTGAATTTGAAGTTGAACTTTGAAAGGTGAATTGGATTTGTAAATGGATATTCGAAATCGAATATGGAACTTAAATTTGAAATTTGGATTCAAATTAGTTAATAAGAAAGTTAAAATATATTTGAACATGTCATGTTCAAATATAAAGGTGAAATAGACTAAAGAGTTAATTAACAAATTAATTAAGGAATTGAGTTAAAATGATCGGGTATAATTAAAATAGATTGGGCAAGTATAAATATACATGAGATAGGTATGGATAATGTAACAATCCGCAAATTCTGAACCAATTTAAAAAATTTATTTCAGAAAATTTTAATGAATTTTGAGGTTAAAATATAATTTATTATAAATAATAATGGCTAGAATTCATTCTAATCGAAGTTAAAACGAATAAATTTAATTTAAATATAAATGGAGTAAGAAATGGCGCGGTAGTTTTAAAATTTTGATTTTGAACTTTAACTGAATGTACAGGACTCAAAATAAATCAGAATTGAGTGAAACCAGAAATATTTAAATCTGTTTAATCATATCTTTCTAACGAATCTGAAAAATTGAAATTTCATAGCGGAAATCAAAAGTTATGGCCAATTCAATTTTTAGAAAGGTCGTTGTAGAATTTATATATATGGCCCAAAAGGCTACTTTTCACATATGAAGGAATTTCGACTCGAAACCACTTCCATTGAGTTCGGAATGACGTTTCTGCATTGGAAAACAGTAAACACTTATATATTTTGAGTTTCGGTATTTATTTGTCTAAAAATGTATTTTTAATATTAAATATATTGGCCTTAAAAATAGTCATTTTTCAAATGACAACCGTTTTCGACGAAACCACTTTTGTTGGAACCGGAATGTCAAATTATTGCTAGATTTCAATTTTCATAATTTTTCGAATAAATATGTGAGCGTGACGAAAGAAAATGTATTTTGACTATTATAGTTAAATTTAAATGCCTTAAAAGTAGCCAATTTTCAAACAGTCTCAGAGTTCGATGAAAATAATTTTGTTGGATTCGTATCGTCATAAGAAAGCCAAAAATAATTTTTCTGGATTTTTCTGAGTTCGTATGCGGCCCCGGCATATTTTAATGTACGGTCAATATTTAATTAATTAATTTTTAATGCAATTTTAAATAAAAATCGTACAGGTTTCGGAATTGGGCCACGGGACCTATCCCATTGCGTTCACAAGGTGTCAAAACCTTAAGAACGACAGTAAGCAGGCCCAAATCAGAGAAAGTCTGAAAATCCACCTTTTAAGCACAATTTTCGAGATTTAATATTAAAATATTATTAAAATATTCAGGCCGAAACCCTAAACCTAATTTCAGCCACCGTCCTTAAAACAATGGCCAGAAACATCCGATTTTCAAACATCAATTTCTCTCAATCCGTTCAACGAAAATCTACAAACTATATACCGAATCAAAGAGAATTTAAAGACCTTTCAATCCATACGGTTAAGATCGGGTTTCAGTGCACGGATTTCGCGAATTCTCAGCCTGAAGGGGGCTGCGTTTATGGGTGGTTGGCGGGTCCTAGGGGGGCGCTAGCTGGGCCCCATGGACGGCGCTGGAGGAGGGCGAGAAGGCGGAGCTAGTGGTGAATTCGGATCAGCTGCAGGTGGTCGGATGGAGGTGCAATGAGATGCCCTAGATGGTGGATGATGGGTTTCAACGCACGAAGGAGAAGATGAAAGGAGCGGCCTCGTGAACGATGGGTACAAACATATTTTATTAATTTAAATTAATTATTTAATCTATTCAAACTTCAAAAATTCGTATCTCTCATACGAGGTCCGTTTGACAAACCGTAAATTGCGTTGGAATCACAAAATTAAGATCTTCGCGATGGCGCAGACCAGAGCTGAATCCGAGATAGTCAAATTTTCAGCAAAAATCAATGTGAGAATTCAAATTTTTATTATTTAATTAATTATTAATTTATTTTCTTGCTTTAAAATAATTGTGTGATGATGTTAATTCAGATCTGGATTGTTATGTATTGTATGAATCGTTGATTGTGGCTTGTAATATGTTTGTTGTTCATGTTGTACTAGATTCACATTAAAATTTCATATTTTATTGAATTTTATTTGCATTTAGAAGATTTAATCTAAATTCAGTTTTAAATCATATTTATTTCAGATCCAGTTGTAAAAATTTATTTTATGTTATTAAAACATAATTTCTGTTTTTCTGAAATGAACAATAGAATTGAAAAGACAAATAAAAACTCATTTTTATTTGTTGATATTACCATAAGTATTTGAACGACGAATTAAAGCTTATTTTATTTGTTGATATTACAATAGAATTTGATCGACAAATAAAAACTCATTTTTATTTTTTAATATTACTATAAGATTTGAGCAACAAATAAATACTTATTTTTATTTGTTGATTTTACAATAAAAATCAAACGACAAATAAAAACTCCTTTTTTTATTTGTTGACATTACAATGCAAATTGGACGACGAATAAAATCTCATTTTTTATTTGTTTATATTACAACATAGATTGTTTAACAAATAAAATCTTAATTTTATTTGTTTACATAACAACAGAATTTGGTCAACGAATAAAACATAATTTTATTTTGTTCACTTTACATTAGAATGTAAACAACGAATAAAACTTTATTTTTATTTATTTGCTTTGCAATAGAAATTGAATGACAAATAAAACATTATTTTTATTTGTTTATATTACAACAGAAATGGGTTAACAAATAAAATCTTATTTTTATTCGTTTACCTTTCAACAGAATTTGGACGACAAATAAAATATTATTTTTATTTGTCTATTTATAATAGAATTTGAACAACGAATAAAATATATTTTTATTTGTTTACATTAAAAAGAATGGATTAAGAAGATTATATTTTTAACGTGCACTGTTTACATTAAAAAGAGTGGATTAAAAAGCATATATTTTAATAAGAAATTGTTTCATAATTAAAATTACATTTTTCTATGTAATGAAAGGGTAAATTGTTACTGTATGATTAAAATTACATTTTTCTATGTGATGAAAATGTGAAATTGTACCGTATGAACAAAATTACATTTTTCTATGTAATTAAAACGGGAATTTGTACCGTATGATTAAAATTGCATTTTTCTTTGTAATTAAGACATGGATTTACATCGCATAATAGAAATTACATTTTTCTATGTAATTTAAATAGGAATTTACATCGCATAATAGAAATGACATTTTTATATGAAATTAAAGCATGAATGTGCATTGTAGGATAAAAATTACATTTTTTTACATGTAATTTAGATATTAGAATAAAAATTACATTTTTAATGTAATTAAAATGTGAATTTACACTGTATGATAAAAACTACATTTTTATATGTAATTTAGAGGTGAATTTACATCGTATGATTGAATTTACATTTGTCTATGTAAATAAAATATGAATTTACATGGTAAATTAAAAATATACATTTTTGTTAATTAAAAACGATTAAACCAAAAACATACATTTTTGGTCATTCAAAAGAGTTAAACAAAATAAACATTTTTGGTCATTAAAAAGAGTTACATCAAAATATACATTTTTGGGCATTGAGTAGGATTACATTTATTGTAACATTGTTTATAATAAAACGGTCTTTTATTTGTGTTCTTAAGCACAAATAAAACATAAAAAAAAGTACAATTTTATTTGTGTTCCCCAACGCAAATATAATATGATTTTTAAGTGGCGCATTTTTATTTGCATTTTTCAATGCAAATATAACATGGAAACAAAAGTTCACATTTTGTTTACATTCCACAATGCAAACAATACATGAAAAAAAATTAATATTTTTGTTTGCATGCTACAATGCAAACGAAACGTAGAAAATAAAAATACATTTTTTATTTGCATTCTATCATGTAAATAAAACAAGAAGATAAAAATTACTTTTTTTTGTTTGCAACTTTAGTTCCAAACAAACAAGAAAATGAGAATTACATTTTTGGTTTGCAAATTTAGATGCAAACAAATTTATTTAAAGACAAAGGTTACATCTTTGTTGCATGTTTTAAATGCGAACAAAGCATTAAAATCAATGTTACATTTTTATTTATTTATTTACTTCACTTGATGTAAGTAAACATAAAATAATGAATTGTTCTTTTATTTATATTTCTTGATGTAAATATAACTAGAAATTTAATGTTTCATTTTATTTGCATTACTTAACGCAAATAAACAGGAGAATAAAAGATACAGTTTCATTTGCAATCCTTAATGCAAATAAATTATGAAATGAATTGAAATAAAAGATTTTATTTTATCGTCGCTTTTATTTCCATAAATGGACGTAATATAAAGATTTTATTTGTTCATTGTTTTCAAATAAAAAGATTGTACATTTAAAATTTACATTTTTTATGTTATTTATATTGCAATAAATAGAAATAAAGAGTTCATTTTTATTGACATTTTACATGCGGTAAAAATAATAGAAATAAAAGAGACATTTTTATCGTGTGTTATATATTGTGTATTACACTGCCATAGACAAGTTACCTAACTTGTTTATGTGATTGGGTCGATCATTTTCACACATTGCCCAAGTGCACAAATGAATTTATTATTTGTTTGTTGGCTGAAACCCCACACGGGTGTTGGGATGAAAATGAACATACACTAATCCCAATATTTAGTTGTATGTTGATCGTGAGATCGACAGGCTGCGATGAGCGTTATTATTTAATTTTAACGCTTACACAGTAGAAATTACACTTTGGATGAAAATGGATGAATTGATGATTATCTATTTTATTGTCATATGTATGATGTGTGTGAAATCCATATAATCCAAAATTATATGGTAAATGATTGAGTCGCTTTTCGATTCCGGTGTTCTTTTAAATAATAATATTCTTACATTAGAAATTCTTTTTATATAAAGAATATATTTTAATATAAAAATATATTTTTAATCAAGTATATGTTAAAACAAAGAATATTTGTAAAAGATAAAGATTTGTAATATAAAGAATACTTCTCATTTAGAGTTTTTATATAAAGAATATTTTTATGATTATTTTAAAATATGTTTTTAAAAGATTACTAGCATTTGCAATTATATTTTGTGATATGAAGTAAATTGAGATGTGAAGTGGATTTATTGTGGATGGTGTTTTTTTTTAACGACATTTGTCCTTTAATCCAATTTACATTAAAATTATTATTTGGAATTTCTAAATCTAATTTATAGATTTAAAAAGGCATTTTCTAAAAATCAAGTTTTCAATATAATATATTAAAATTGGAATTGAGTAGAAATTCGATTGGTAATAATCGAGATGGGCTTCTGTAATTGAAGGCCGATATTATATATGGAATTTAAGAGGCTTTGCCGTTATTCCATGTATATTGTTAGTCCGATACGGAAATTCATATCGGTTATGTATTGATTTGATTTCTATGAAATTCCTTATTTTAGAAATTGATTTGTGGGTTTATCGTGAACTGTGTTTTAAAGAACACTAGTTCTTTAACCCGTTTTAAGACAAGATTTATTCCATAAAATAAATGATCTTGTAATAATGATTTTTGATATTAAATCAAAATTAGAGTTTTAATAATTCTTTTAAGGAAGATTTAAGATTTTATTTTCAAAGATTATCTTTGATAAAATTAATGAGAATCCTTTAATATGAATATTCTTATTAAAAGAATATTCGGAGTTGAAATGTGGCGTAATGTGTGATTTTCCAATATTTGATTTTTAATCACAAAATAAGCGAGTTATTCAGAAAGACCGGGTTTAACCCATTCTGAATAATCCTCACGACGATCAAGAGTCGAAGATGACGACGGTGGTTGAAGACCGAAGGTTTTCACATCGTTGGGATGGTGATGATTGGTATCTCGGATTGGGATTGTACATCCCAAGGCAAGGTATTTGGTAATGATCGTCCAGACGTATTTGGAGATCGACGGACACGTTGTTTCGCTCAGACCCAGAGCGGACTTGTAAATGGATTGCGTGTCTGACATTGCATTCCTTTCTACTGTATTTGTTGAACGCTACCGATTATATATTTCTGTTTGGTGGTGAAGAATTTATTCTTTACTTATCACCCTTCTCTAAGACGTATGAGCTTAGAGGTTATATATATATATATATATATGGGTAGATGATCAATAATATGGTAAGGTCTGACAATGTGGCATGCTAAGATGCAAATGATCAAGGCTTTGTTGAAAAGCAGGCCTTGTGGTTGATGATCAAAGCATAGCCTGTTTAGGCATAGCTTTGTGTATAGCGTGACTTCGCGAGCCTCACACCCTGGTATGAGTCAAAAAGGGGATATGGACCGTAGGGAGTGCACGCGTTTCTTTCTAGCTAGGAGTGGTGTTTGGGTTTTGACAAGGCCCGACATTTTACTTATGTGGATTTTGGATTGAGGTACCTCGGGTTTTATAGGCCGGAAGTGGTCATATTATAGGTCCAAAGGGACCGGGAAACGTGTGTTCAGGCATAACTAATCCACTACCGTTAGGTAGGGACCGGCCCTACCGCATCCAAGGGTTCACTGCGGGGGATCCTGAGGCATTTGCTAGAGTGTCTCAAATCGGAAGAGGACGATCCTAGCCTCGATCTCATGATGGAAACCCAATTCCCAATACGACACCACGGTTTTGATTGTAAACTTATATATGGCGACATAGTAGGATGGGGTACTATGCCGTCTAAGATTAATACATTTATATTGAAATGTTTTAAATATATATATATATATACACACTAATTATAATATCGTTTTTATGTATTAAGCATCTTTTGACCATTATAAGGTAAAACCCTATCCTCTGGTGTGCGTTGCATTGTGTGATGGGACCTGGGTCTTATAATGGTTTCATTTTTTCTAAAAAGCATTACGTTATTTGACGATCTACTTTAATTATGCACTGGCAATCCAATGGAGTAAACCCGTTCCGCGATAGCAGCATGGTCCTGTGATTAGCCTACTATTTAGATAAGTTAAGTATAGAATTCTCACACCAGTCCCACGACTGACCTGTAGTTTATTTCACTTTGCAAACTCGGGTGCCCTCTTTCCACACGGGCAGTCGAGTAGCTTTTTGCAGATATAGTTAAGCAGGATCCTGGATTGAAGTCTGAAGCTAGCTCCAGAATATCGATGGCCTTCCGCTAAGATTAGTTCCGCTGCAATGTATTTAATTTATTATAAATGTATCTTCCGCTGTATTATTATCGATGTACTCTAATATATTTTGTACTCTGATGTAACATTTATTATTGATGTTGTGACGATCCCAAAACTCCGTGACACGGTGTTAAGGATAATCATTGGAATATAACACATTAATCATCATTAGTAGATCACAGATAATAGCATAAATAGAAAATAGAATAATTTACATACATATGACAGCGGAATCATATAGATATCATCACATCAGAGAAGCACAGTACAGGATACAACTTAGTGCATAATGATACATAATCAGTCACAATCGCCTGAGGCGGAATCATACATAAAGACTACACAAAAGAAACATCAGTCTACATCGCCAATGGCGGAATCATAATATAGATACAATAATGGCGGAGAAAATCCAAGTCAGCACGGTGTAGTCAAGCCTCGCCATGAGCCAAAAGGTGCGTCGGAAACCTGTAACTAGGCTGCCCGTGTGAAAATGAGGGCACCCGAGTTTGCAAGGTGAAACAAACTACGAGTCAGTCATGGGACTGGTATGAGAAATCTACTCAACTTATTAACAACAATAATAAGGCAAATCAAAGGACCACGCCACTTTCACGGAACGGGTTTACTCCAATGAGTGCTAGTGCATGAAATAAAGTAAATGATTAAATCATCGCAATGCTTTTTATAAAATGAAGCCATTATAAGACTCATGTCCCATCACACAATGTAACGCAAGCCGGAGGATAGTGTTTTTACCTTATAATAGCCAAAAATGCTTCATACAAATAAAACAAAAGTGCTTGATATTATTACTAGTGTATATATGTTTCAAAAGCGATTTCAATCATAAATATCAATCATAGGCGGCATAAATGACCCATACCACTATGTCGGCATACTAGTAATACAATCACATCCGCATATTTCGTATTGGAAATTGGGTTCCTTCATGAGTCGAGGCAAGGGGCAAGCTCCTCTCCGATTCGAGACACTCTAGCAAATGTCCCAGGACCCCACTATGATCCTTGGATCTTCAGGGCCGGTCCTCTCTTACTTTTGAGGATTAGTTATTCCTGAACACACGTTTCCCGGTCCTTACAGACCTATATCGAGGCGCCTCGCATTCCAACAACCACACAGGTGAAAAGTATATATAATGTCAGGGCTGGTAGGTCACTGACACCACCTTAGCTAGAAAGAAACGTCTTGCTCTCCCTAAAGTCACTCTCCCGTTTTTGACTCATACCGAGGTGTGAGGCTCGCGAATTCACGTTATACACAAAGCTGCGTCACACAGACCATGCTTTGATCATCCAACACAAGACTTTGCTTTGCAACAGAAGCCTTGATCATATGCCACTCAGGCGTGCCACATAGGCAATCCACTCCATGCGACTGATTTCTGTCAATGTATAACCTCTGAGCTCGTACGTCTCAGAGAAGGGCGTTAAGCAAGAGAATAAATTCTTCGCCGCCAAACAGATATATATTTAACAGAGATCAATCAACACTGAACAAAATCCAATGTCAGACACACAGTCCATTTACAAGTCCGTTCTGGGTCTGAATGAAACCGGAGACACCAATTCCTCGCATATCCGTACAATCAACAGTATGTTTGGACGGGTACTACTTCAATTCCTTCATGGTAGCTACTCCAATCACGAGCATCAGTAGCGCCCATCCATCCAATGTGGAGATCGTCGGTCTTCAGCCGTCTTCGACTCTTCGACTTCTCAACGTCGATCGATTATTTGAAATGAGATTAACTCGGCCTTTTCAAATAACCCACGTATATTTAGATTTTCAAATCAATTAATCACATGGTTGGACTATTCAACATTCACATTTCAGTTATTTAGTTATAATTTCTTGTCAAATACATTCAACCATCACATATCAAGCAAACCCAACAAAATTGGTTTATTTCCACTCTATATCGTCTATAATATTTTATAACGATATACCGCCATTTTTATTTAATTTAAAACGGCCATATTTAATTAAACGACGTTTCAGGTTGTGTCGATGCATTGGCGCTGCTTTTCACTAATTTTGTTTTACACATATCTGAAAATCTAACCGTTGGATCTTCACAAATTTTACATCATTAGGAAGGTCATTTCATAACGAATCCAACGGTTTCAGTTTTGGGAAAATCCGACGGTCGGATCTTCCACACTAGCCATTCGAAGTTACGATTTCAATTTACGAACTACAGCGTCGTTATTCAATTTAATTTAATTAATTATATATATATATAAATATAATCGTTTCTGGCGCTGTTTTTCTTCAGTTTTGAATTAAACATTCCAGACAATCCAACCGTTGGATCTTCACAAAGTTGGTGTCGTTGGAAAGATATTTCCAAGGCGAACCCAACGGTTGCGGTTTCGGGAAAATCCAATGGTCGGATTTCCCGCACTAGTGGTTTGAAATCATGGTTTCAAAACACGAACTGCACGGCCACGTTTCGTTTTAATTCTATTTATATTTATATATTTATATAAATATAGTTCATTCAAAAATTCCTATATCGTTTCCACTTCAATTATTTCACTAACGCCTTTAAATTTCGGAAAATTTCGCCATAACCTCCTTTGTACGGGAGGGTTTTGGAAAATTCCCAAATAGCCACACGGGCGTCTCATATCAAAAAGAAAAAGAAAAAGCCAAGCGGCTAGCCAACAGGCTCATAAAATCATCACCCAAATAAAGCAGTAAATGTGTACCTATTTGTCGGGCACAAAATTTTATTCCTCTTCTCTAGCCCCTTTGCTATAACCTGTTTAATAGATATGCATGTACATATATACAATTTCTATCACTTATCATTTTCCATTCAATTTCATATTTGATTTACTTTGGTTTAAAAACACCATTCATTCTAATGTAGCATGCATAGGCTAAAATCATATCATTAGCTAATTAATGTATATTTCAAGTCATGCACATTTATTTGAACAAGTGGCTATTTTTAACACTTCACATTTCAATAGATGATAATTCTGGCGAACCAAAATAGATTTCAACACATGACTATTTTATTTGGTTCCTATGCATGTTAAAAATAATATTTCTTTCACAAATATTTATTTCAACGTCCGCATACCTTTAGCATAACACACATATGATAAAAATGATATTTTTATCATTTAAAATATTTATTCGACAAATGGATTTTTTAACACTTCGTAGTTTCAATAAAAATGTAATTTTTATTGTTCGATCTTTTATTCAACACATGAACTTTTCCACTACACACACTTCTCAACAAATGAGCATTTCCACACATGGACATTTTATTTATGTTGTTCATATTGGAAAGATGGGATTTTTGTTGTTGAAACTATTTATATAAGGCGAATATTTTTCATACTTCATATATATATAAAAATTGTGATTTTTATTGTTTAAACACTTCATTCATTCACAAATGAATTTAATTTTCACACAACACTTTTCAACACATGAACGTTTCCACACATGGATATAGTTTCAACATATGACTTTAATTTCTACGCATGAAATTTTTTTCAACATATGAAAATAATTCTAAGACACAAAGATTATTCAAAATTTCGGCAGCATAACGGCAGGGTAGTTAAAACCGGCACCGTCCCTAGTACGGCTCCTCGCTCTACCTTAAAACCTCGCGGTTTTTGACAATGGGGAATCATGCATCTAATTCGCACGCAGGCGGCATGTTTATTTTTATTTCCACAAATATTTCCAATTCATTTCAATCACCAATGGGTATTTTTCAACCACAACCAAACAATATCAACCACAAACAATTATTCAACCATTCGTATTTTTCATCCAATATTTCACACCAATTCACCACAATAAATATCGTCCATGGTCTGTGGACGAGGGGAGTATATATATATGTATATATATATAATTGCTATATTTCACTTGCATTTCAACACTTATATCAATTATTTTATGCATGTAAAATTCATACTTTGCTTATATAGCTTACACTACATATGTACATGAGGTATACAACACATGTGTAATTTGTATTTCGCTAATATAAATTATACACGACATTTTCCATTCAATTTCACGTTAATTTAGATTTCTCACATTGGTTTTCGGAGCGGTAAAAATTGATATGATGTCAGAAAAATCCGCGGCTTCTTCTATTGGGTAGAGAGCTTCCTTACGGTCCCGATGTTTCCTGTTTCATCGAATTTCGTCAAAACACCAAAAAGATATGATTTTTCAAAGTGTAAGGATCGAAGAAAAACTCACTTTCACGAAGCTTCAAAACTAGGTTTACAGTTTTCGCGAGAATCGAGGCACGAGGGTATGATCGGCGAGTTGGACGTGGAAGAGGGAAGAGAGGGCTTCCAGTCGGTGGTGGTTTGGTGGCGTTCGGTGGTCCAGATCGGCGGCGGCGGCGGTGGAAAGGTCGGGACTTTGGGGCTTCGATTCGGGCGGCATAGGCGACGAGGGGTGGCGGTGGTCAGTCGGATTTGAAGAGGGGACGGAGGCGCGTCGAGGGGTGGCGGTGGCGAAGGCTATAGGTGGCGGTAGCGGCGGCGATCGGGGCTGGAAGGTTGGGAGCTCGTGTCGCCGTTCGTTCGAGGGGGTTTTCTTTTTTTTTTATTTTTAAAATTTATGAATGGAAAATTCTGGTTGGCCGAGGACTATATTAAATTTTTAAATAGTGTTTTCTGAAACGAACTCCTTTTTAAACCCAACGACTGTCGCCCATAGCTAAATCCCCCTATTCTGGACACAATGGGTTATGTTTTGCTGGCCAATTCAACTGTTACAGTCAGTTATTTTTCAAATTAAAGTATAAAATATTTAATTTTTAACTTTCAACGTACATTTCAATTTGCCAGGGCCACAAACTGATTCGAAAAATTCCAGAAAAATAAATCTAGCTATGTTTTGACGCTACGGTCCCAACAAAACTAGTTTCGTCGAATTCTGAGGTCGTTTGAAAAATGGCCATTTTCTGGTCGATCCAATTTAACAGAAATTGACCAATCACATTTTCCTTTGCCACGCTCACATACTAGCTTCAAAAATTATGAAATTTGAAACCTAGCAGTAGTTTGACATCCCGGACCCAACAAAAGTGGTTTCGTCGAATTCCGAGGTCGTATGCAAAATATCAATTTTCCCGGGCTATATATTCTATATACCGACCCTTTTGAAAATTCATTCGGCCATAACTTTTGATTCCCGTTATGAAACTTCGATTTTTCAGATTCGTTAGAAAGGTATTTTTGGTTTCACTAAATCCGTTATATTTTCCACCCTGCACAGTCAGTCAAAGTTTGAATTCAAATTTTCAAACTGACTCACTATTTCTAGTTCCCTATTTTATTGCAATATTCTATTTCAATTGCTCAAATTCTTTTGAAATCACCAATTTAAAATTTTTAAATTGGCTCGTATTTTTCGGGTTATTACAACCTCCCCCACTTAAAACTTTTCGTCCTCGAAAAGGAAACAATAGTAAAGTAGGAAATAAAATGTAAATGCAAAGTATTGTAAAGGTACCTTGCACCGGAGTTAGTCAAAGATATCCACTCTGCATTTGGGGTAAGCCTGCTTAATGTTTTCCTCAGTTTCCCAAGTACAGTCTCTAGGATCACTGCTCCATTGCACTTTAACTAAATGAACCTTTTTGCTTCTGAGTTATCTAGTTTCTTTGCCAACAATCTTTAATGGCTCTCTTCTGAGTGCTAATTCTGGAGTTATCTCCACATCCCGTTGCGCTGCTTCTTCTACAACAAGATCCGGATCATGCACATGTCTTCTAAGTTGAGATATGTGAAATACATTGTGCACTCCAGGCAACCAATCTGGCAATTGAACCCTATAAGCAAGAGTTCCAATTCGCTCAAGTATAGGAAAGGGACCAATAAATCTCGGTGCCAACTTCCCAGTTTTGCCAAATCTGATTACTCCTCTCATCGGAGAAACCTTCAAATAAACATGATCACCAACAGCAAATGTCAAATCTCTCCTTCTAGATTCTGCATAAGTTTTCTGTCGGCTTTGGGTGGTTTTCAAACGCTTCTTGATAAAGTCCACTTTATCAGATGCTTCTCTAATCATATCGGGTCCTAATACAAGTAGTCTGTTGCCAGGTTCTACCCAACATGCTGGAGATTTGCAGGGTCTGCCATATAATGCTTCAAATGGCGACATTCCCAAACTTGCTTGATAGCTATTATTATACGAGAATTCTGCCAAATGCAAATGATCTTCCCATGACCCACCAAAATCAATTATACAAGCCCGCAATAAATCTTCCAGAATTCTATTCACCCGCTCAGTTTGCCCATATGTTTGTGGGTGATAAGCGGTGCTCATTTTCAGTTTCGTTCCCAATTCTGTCTGGAAAGCCTCCCAGAATTTGCTAGTAAATAGGGGATCTCTATCACTGACTATGCTGATGGGAATTCCATGCAGCTTAACAATTTCTTTGAAGTATATCTGCGCTAGACTTTGAGTGGTTCTATTGGATCTGACAGGTATAAAATGGGCAGTCTTCGTGAAGCGATCTACGATTACCCAAATGCTGTCATTACCTTTCTTGGTTCGTGGCAAACCATCTATGAAATCCATGGAAATCTGTTCCCATTTCCAACCTGGGACTTCCAACGGTTGTAACAGTCCAGCTAGCTTCTGTTGGTCACTCTTGACCAATTGACAAGTAGGGCATCTGCTAACATACAAAGAAATATCTCTTTTCATTGCCTTCCACCAAAAAGTGCATTTGATATCGTTGTACATTTTACTCACACCTGGATGGATGCAAAATTTGGATTTATGGCATTCGTCTAGCACTTCTCTTTTGAGCTCAGAAAGGTTGGGAACACAAATTCTCCCATTCAGCCTCAGAGCTCCTTCTTTATCTACTTGAAAGCTTGAGGGTTCTCCCTTCTGGATTCTTTCTTTGATCTTTTGAATGAAATAATCATTCTTCTGGAGAGCACATATCTTATCGATCAAGCTAGGTGTAATTATAAGATGGGCAACAATTGCTGTTTTTCTACTAAGTGCATCCGCTACAACGTTAGCTTTCCCCGGCGTGTACAGGATATCAAGATCATACGCTGCAAGAAATTCTAGCCAACGCTGTTGTCTCAGATTCAGATCTTTCTGGGTATATAAATACTTCAACGATTGATGATCTGTGTACAGTATAAATTTCTCGCCCAATAAATAATGCCTCCAGATTTTCAAAGAAAAAACGATAGCTAGCAGCTCAAGATCATGAGTCACATAATTCTTCTCATGCGGTTTCAGTTGGCGGCTTGCATAAGCGACTACTTGGCCTCTCTGCATTAACACTGCACCAAGACCTCTAATAGAAGCAACTGTCCAAACCATTAAATCCTGATTGCCATCAATAATGGTTAACACTGGAGTAGTGGTCAGTTTCGATTTCAATTCCTGGAAAGCTTCTTCACAGTCGGAAGTCCACTTAAACTTCTCATGTTTCTTTGTGAGCTTCGTTAACAGACCGAATATCTTCGAAAAATCTTTAACGAACTTTCGATAATAACTAGCCAACCCCATAAAACTTCTAACTTCTGTGGGGGTCGTGGGTTGTTTCCAGTCTTGAATCGCTGTTATTTTGCTTGGGTCAACTGAAATTCCTTTGTCTGACACAACAAGGCCAAGAAATTTGACTTCTTCTTGCCAGAAGACACATTTAGAGAATTTGGCTTTGAAGATGTTCTTCCTTAGAATCTCCAATACTTGTTCTAAGTGTTTTTCATGCTCGGGTTTTGGTTTGGAGTAGATTAAAATATCATCGATGAATACGAGGACAAATTTATTCAGAACTCCCCTGAACACTCTATTCATTAGATCGACAAAGTATGCTGGAGCGTTACACAGGCCAAACGGCATTACTAACCATTCGTAAAATATGTATGGACCTCTGAAAGCTGTCAAAGGAACACACTCTTCTGCTATTCTCAATTGATGAAAACCTGTAGCTAGGTCCATTCGGGAAAATAGTTTCGCCCCATTCAATTGGTCTAGCAAATCATCAATGCGGGGTAATGGATACTTATTTTTAAGCGTCTGTTTGTTGAGGTCTCGGTAATCAACGCATAATCGAAGAGTACCGTCTGACTTTGGGACAAACACAACAACTGCACCCCAATTAGAAAAACTCTGTCTGATTAGACCCTTCCACAACAGTTGACGAGTTTGATCGCCTAATTCTTCTTTTTCCTTCGGAGTCATTCTGCGAATTGGATGCACCACTGGTCTAGCATTGGGAATTAAATCGATTCAGAATTCTATTTCTCTTTGCGGAGGTAAGTTTTCCACTTCTTCAAATACATCCGCATAGTTTCCAACAATCGGAATCTTTTCCATGGAAGTGGGGATAAGTTCTAATGCCGACCAAAATTCTTCTCTATTCGGATTCGAACCATGACAGGGAACCGTAATATATCCAAGCTTCGTTCGAATTTTAACGATTCTTTCCGCACAATTCACTTCAGCTTCGTATTTCGTTAACCAATCTAGCCCGAGAATGATATCGAATTCGGGAAAATCCATAACGATTAAATTGAAAGGAAACTTGTAGGAAGAATAAGAGACTGGCACTCTACAATATGAACTGAGAGTAACAGGGCCCCCTATCGGGTTATGAACTTCCACCGATTCTTTGAGCTTTCGCTGTTTTAACTTTAATTTGTGCACTGTGTTATTAGCAATGAAACTACGCGATGCACCTGTGTCAAACAATACATAAACAGGAATATTTTTAATGGTAAGGGTACCTCCCAAAACATCAGGTTTACCTGCTCCATCGGAAGCAGCTGGCGGGCTCGACCCGTCATAGACATGAGCTACTGTAGCTTTCTTCAGCAAAGGACAGTCTTTGACCAGATGATCGGTCTTGCGGCAATTGAAGCACGAGCGAGGGTTCTGGGAGCCTTGGTTCGAGCCTTGGGAATTTGTCTTCTGCCTCTTCGGAGCTGGGCAGACGTTTGAGTAGTGCCCCGGCTTACCACAGTTAAAGCAATTTCCTCTTGGCGGCTTGCCAGTCTGAGGTTTTGAAGATGCTGCTTGGCTTGACTCGCCTTGATTTACAGTAGGCTTGCGCTTGTTTCCGGCTTGGCTTCTAGCGCGATCCTGATCCAGATGCCTTTGATCAAGGTCTTCATAGTTGCATGTCATTTCCACCAGTTCGTTGAATTCCAGCTTGACATGGGCCATGGCTCTATCATGATATTGTCGTCTTAGCCCAAGGATAAACCTCTTATTTTTGGATTTCGCAGTGGCGACGAGTTCCGGAGCATAGGGCGACAACAGTGTAAATTTATTCGGATAATCTTGCACGGAAAGATCCCCTTGCTGGAGATTGGCGAAGTCATCGTGCATTCTTTCTAGAGCTTGTTCGGGGACATATTTCTCTTTGAAGATTTCTTTGAATCCATCCCATGTTCTTCCAGCTTCTCTATTCCCGGCGGTAAGAGATTCCCACCATAATTCAGCTTGTTCCTGCATAAGCCAGGCGCCCATAATAGCTTTGTCTTCGTCTCCAAGCCTTAGGCCTTCAAGAATTTTCTCGCATGTTTTGAGCCATGCAAGGGCCTCTATTACGGTGCCAGTTCCTGAGAAGGTCTTGCCCCCTAAGTTCTTATATCTCTTAGCTACACGGTCAAGCTCGAAGTATTGAGCTGCCGGAGGTTGTATCAAAGGTCCTTCTTGAGCTGGGACTTCTCCTCTTCCTCGGCCTCGGCCGGCACGGCCTCCTCTAGCGGCGGCTGCTCTGGTAGCCATTTTTCAAATTCTGTATAAGCAACGAAAAAGTCAGCTAACATAAATGATAGTCTATTGCATAGTTAAGTAAAAAATTTACGGAAAGATAACGATGGATTGATCAAATTGTTTTTGCTATTCTGCTCGGCTCATTCTAGGACTTTACGAGTCCTATCTCTAATGAGCTACTCGCCTTAGAATACTACTGATTCTACAATGACGAAGTGTTTAATGTGTTAGACTCCAGAACTAAGGTTAACCAAAGCTCTGATACCAGCTGTGACGATCCCAAAACCCCGTGACATGGTGTTAAGGATAATCATTGGAATATAACACATTAATCATCATTAGTAGATCACAAATAATAGCACAAACAGAAAATAGAATAATTTACACACATATGACAGCGGAATCATATAGATATCATCACATCAGAGAAGCACAGTACAGGATACAACTTAGTGCATAATGATACATAATCAGTCACCATCGCCTGAGGCGGAATCCTACATAAAGAGTACACAAAAGAAACATCAGTCTACATCGCCAATGGCGGAATCATAATATAGATACAATAATGGCGGAGAAAATCCAAGTCATCACGGTGTAGTCAAGCCTCGCCATGAGCCAAAAGGTGCGTCGAAAACCTGTAACTAGGCTGCCCGTGTGAAAATGAGGGCACCCGAGTTTGCAAGGTGAAACAAACTACGAGTCAGTCATGGGACTGGTATGAGAAATCTACTCAACTTATTAACAACAATAATAAGGCAAATCAAAGGACCACGCCACTTTCGCGGAACGGGTTTACTCCAATGAGTGCTAGTGCATGAAATAAAGTAAATGATTAAATCATCGCAATGCTTTTTATAAAATGAAGCCATTATAAGACTCATGTCCCATCACACAATGCAATGCAAGCCGGAGGATAGAGTTTTTACCTTATAATAGCCAAAAAATGCTTCATACGAATAAAACAAAAGTGCTTGATATTATTACTAGTGTATATATGTTTCAAAAGCGATTTCAATCATAAATATTAATCATAGGCGGCATAAATGACCCATACCACTATGTCGCCATACTAGTAATACAATCACGTCCGCATATTTCGTATTGGAAATTGGGTTCCTTCATTAGTCGAGGCAAGGGGCAAGCTCCTCTCCGATTCGAGACACTCTAGCAAATGTCCCAGGACCCCACTATGATCCTTGGATCTTCAGGGCCGGTCCTCTCTTACTTTTGAGGATTAGTTATTCCTGAACACACGTTTCCTGGTCCTCACAGACCTATATCGAGGCGCCTCGCATTCCAACAACCACACAGGTGAAAAGTATATATAATGTCAGGGCTGGTAGGTCACTGACACCACCTTAGCTAGAAAGAAACGTCGTGCTCTCCCTGAAGTCACTCTCCTGTTTTTGACTCATACCGAGGTGTGAGGCTCGCGAATTCACGTTATACACAAAGCTGCGTCACACAGACCATGCTTTGATCATCCAACAAAAGACTTTGCTTTGCAACAGAAGCCTTGATCATATGCCACTCAGGCGTGCCACACAGGCAATCCACTCCATGCGACTGATTTCTGTCAATGTATAACCTCTGAGCTCGTACGTCTCAGAGAAGGGCGTTAAGCAAGAGAATAAATTCTCCGCCGCCAAACAGATATATATTTAACAGAGATCAATCAACACAGAACAAAATCCAATATCAGACACACAGTCCATTTACAAGTCCGTTCTGGGTCTGAACGAATCTGCAGGCACCAATTCCACGCATATCCGTACAATCAACAGTATGTTTGGACGGCTACTACTTCAATTCCTTCATGGTAGCTACTCCAATCACGAGCATCAGTAGCGCCCATCCATCCAATGTGGAGATCGTCGGTCTTCAGCCATCTTCGACTCTTCGACTTCTCAACGTCGATCGATTATTTGAAATGAGATTAACTCGGCCTTTTCAAATAACCCACGTATATTTAGATTTTCAAATCAATTAATCACATGGTTGGACTATTCAACATTCACATTTCAGTTATTTAGTTATAATTTCTTGTCAAATACATTCAACCATCACATATCAAGCAAACCCAACAAAATTGGTTTATTTCCACTCTATATCGTCTATAATATTTTATAACGATATATCGCCATTTTTATTTAATTTAAAACGGCCATATTTAATTAAACGACGTTTCAGGTTGTGTCGATGCATTGGCGCTGCTTTTCATTAATTTTGTTTTACACATATCTGAAAATCTAACCGTTGGATCTTCACAAATTTTACATCATTAGGAAGGTCATTTCAAAACGAATCCAACGGTTTCAGTTTTGAGAAAATCCGACGGTCGGATCTTCCACACTAGCCATTCGAAGTTACGATTTCAATTTACGAACTACAGCGTCGTTATTCAATTTAATTTAATTATATTTATATATATATATATAAATATAATCGTTTCTGGCGCTGTTTTTCTTCAGTTTTGAATTAAACATTCCAGACAATCCAACCGTCGGATCTTCACAAAGTTGGTGTCGTTGGAAAGATATTTCCAAGGCGAACCCAACGGTTGCGGTTTCGGGAAAATCCAATGGTCGGATTTCCCGCACTAGTCGTTTGAAATCACGGTTTCAAAACACGAACTGCACGGCCACGTTTCGTTTTAATTCTATTTATATTTATATATTTATATAAATATAATTCATTCAAAAATTCCTATATCGTTTCCACTTCAGTTATTTCACTAACGCCTTTAAATTTCGGAAAATTTCGCCATAACCTCCTTTGTACGGGAGGTTCTGGGAAAATTCCCAAATAGCCACACGGGCGTCTCATATCAAAAAGAAAAAGAAAAAGCCAAGCGGCTAGCCAACAGGCTCATAAAATCATCACCCAAACAAAGCAGTAAATGTGTACCTATTTGTCGGGCACAAAATTTTATTCCTTTTCTCTAGCCCCTTTGCTATAACCTGTTTAATAGATATGCATGTACATATATACAATTCCTATCACTTATCATTTTCCATTCAATTTCATATTTGATTTACTTTGGTTTAAAAACACCATTCATTCTAATGTTGCATGCATAGGCTAAAATCATATCATTAGCTAATTAATGTATATTTCAACTCATGCACATTTATTTGAACAAGTGGCTATTTTTAACACTTCACATTTCAATAAATGATAATTCTGGCAAACCAAAATAGATTTCAACACATGACTATTTTATTTGGTTCCTATGCATGTTAAAAAGAATATTTCTTTCACAAATATTTATTTCAACGTCCGCATACCATTAGAACAACACACATATGATAAAAATGATATTTTTATCATTTAAAATATTTATTCGACAAATGGATGTTTTAAAACTTCATAGTTTCAATAAAAATGTAATTTTTATTGTTCGATCTTTTATTCAACACATGAACTTTTCCACTACACATACTTCTCAACAAATTAGCATTTCCACACATGGACATTTTATTTATGTTGTTCATATTGGAAAGATGGGATTTTTGTTGTTGAAACTATTTATATAAGGCGAATATTTTTCATACTTCATATATATATATATATATATATATATATATATATATTTTGATTTTTATTGTTTAAACACTTCATTCATTCACAAATGAATTTAATTTTCACACAACACTTTTCAACACATGAACATTTCCACACATGGATATAGTTTCAACATATGACTTTAATTTCTACGCATGAAAATAATTTCAACATATGAAAATAATTCTAACACACAAAGATTATTCAAAATTTCGGCAGCATAACGGCAGGGTAGTCAAAACCGGCACCGTCCCTAGTACGGCTCCTCGCTCTACC
The DNA here is from genome assembly GCA_030737875.1 of Allium sativum. Taxonomy (NCBI): domain Eukaryota; kingdom Viridiplantae; phylum Streptophyta; class Magnoliopsida; order Asparagales; family Amaryllidaceae; genus Allium; species Allium sativum. The sequence continues at coordinate 173,532,538 of CM060913.1, read as the reverse complement.
TTAAAACCTCGCGGTTTTTGACAATGGGGATTCATGCATCTAGTTCGCACGTAGGTGGCATGTTTATTTTTATTTACACAAATATTTCCAATTCATTTCAATCACCAATGGGTATTTTTCAATCACAACCAAACAATATCAACCACAAACAATTATTCAACCATTCGTATTTTTCATCCAATATTTCACACCAATTCACCACAATAAATATCGTCCATGGTCTGTGGACGAGGGGAGTATATATATATATATATATATATATATATATATATATATATAATTGCTATATTTCACTTGCATTTCAATACATATATCAATTATTCTATGCATGTAAAATTCATACTTCGGTTATATAGCTTACACTACGTATGTACATGAGGTATACAACACGTATGTAATTTATATTTCGCTAATATAAATTATACACGACATTTTCCATTCAATTTCACGTTAATTTAGATTTCTCACATTGGTTTTCGGAGCGCTAAAAATCGATACGATGTCAGAAAAATCCGCGGCTTCTTCTATTGGGTAGAGAGCTTCCTTACGGTCCCGATGTTTCCTGTTTCATCGAATTTCGTCAACACACCAAAAAGATATGATTTTTCAAAGTGTAAAGATCAAAGAAAAACTCACTTTCACGAAGCTTCAAAACTAGGTTTATAGTTTTCGCGAGAATCGAGGCACGAGGGGATGATCGGCGAGTTGGACGTGGAAGAGGGAAGAGAGGGCTTCCAGTCGGTGGTGGTTTGGTGGCGTTCGGTGGTCCAGATCGGCGGCGGCGGCGGTGGAAAGGTCGGGACTTTGGGGTTTCGATTTGGGCGGCACAGGCGACGAGGGGTGGCGGTGGTCAGTCGGATTTGAAGAGGGGACGGAGGCGCGTCGAGGGGTGGCGGTGGCGAAGGCTGTAGGTGGCGGTAGCGGCGGCGATCGGGGCTGGAAGGTTGGGAGCTCGGGTCGCCGTTCGTTCGAGAGGTTTTTTTTTAAATTTATGAATGGAAAATTCTGATTGGCCGAGGACTATATTAAATTTTTAAATAGTGTTTTCTCAAACGAACTCCTTTTTAAACCCAACGACTGTCTCCCTAACTAAATACCCCCATTCCGGACACAATGGGATATGTTTCGCTGGCCAATTCGACTGTTACAATCAGTTATTTTTCAAATTAAAGTATAAAACATTTAATTTTTAACTTTCAACGTACATTTCAATTTGCCAGGGCCACAAACTGATTCGAAAAATTCCAGAAAAATAAATCTAGCAATGTTTTGATGCTACGGTCCCAACAAAACTAGTTTCGTCGAATTCTGAGGTCGTTTTAAAAATGGCCATTTTCTGGTCGATCCAATTTAACAGAAATTGACCAATCACATTTTCCTTTGCCACGCTCACATACTAGCTTCAAAAATTATGAAATTTGAAACCTAGCAATAGTTTGACATCCTGGACCCAACAAAAGTGGTTTCGTCGAATTCCGAGGTCGTATGCAAAATATCAATTTTCCAGGGCTATATATTCTATATACCGACCCTTCTGAAAATTCATTCGGCTATAACTTTTGATTCCCGTTATGAAACTTCGATTTTTCAGATTCGTTAGAAAGGTATTGAATAACAGATTTAGATATTTTTGGTTTCACTAAATCCGTTATATTTTCCACCCTGCACAGTCAGTCAAAGTTTGAATTCAAATTTTCAAACTGGCTCACTATTTCTAATTCCCTATTTTATTGCAATATTCTATTTCAATTGCTCAAATTCTTTTGAAATCACCAATTTAAAAATTTTAAATTGGCTCGTATTTTCCGGGTTATTACGGATGTTATAAAAGTCTGTGTTGTTGTTCTGATGTGTTGTATGCCCAAAGCTAACATACGCGTGTTTTGAACGGTCTTGATCGATCTTGTGATCGATTGGCGTCGGGCGAAATCTGGGTCGTTACAGCTGGTATCAGAGCTTTGGTTAGCTCAAATCTTTGGGGTACAACTCGTTAGAACTAAACAGAAGACTCATCAGAGGTTGGATTAGTAATATCCAATAAGAATGCTCATTAAAGATAGGATCAGCAGTATCCTAGAATGAGAATACTCATTAGAGATGGGGTAAGCAACGCCCTAGAATGAGTCAGAGTGAAGAAGAATTCATAATTAACGTACTTGTTATTATATTTATAATTCAATTTTAGAAAATATGATTTTGAATATATAAAAATTATATATTTTTGAAAATTTAATCAACTAATTGATTGATGATTGTGTTGTGTGAATATGTATTCAACTAATAAAATTAAAGCATGAATGTGCATTGTAGGATAAAAATTACATTTTTTTACATGTAATTTAGATATTAGAATAAAAATTACATTTTTAATGTAACTAAAATGTGAATTTACATTGTATGATAAAAACTACATTTTTATATGTAATTTAAAACATTTTTATATGTAATTTAAAGGTGAATTTACATCGTATGATTGAATTTACATTTGTCTATGTAAATAAAATATGAATTTACATGGTAAATTAAAAATATACATTTTTGTTAATTAAAAACGATTAAATCAAAAACATACATTTTTGGTTATTCAAAAGAGTTAAACAAAATAAACATTTTTGGTCATTAAAATGAGTTACATCGAAATATACATTTTTGGGCATTGAGAAGGATTACATTTTATTGTAACATTGTTTATAATAAAACGGTCTTTTATTTGTGTTCTTAAGCACAAATAAAACATAAAAAAAAGTACATTTTTATTTGTGTTCCCCAACGCAAATATAATATGAATTTTAAGTGGCGCATTTTTATTTGCATTTTTCAATGCAAATATGACATGAAAACAAAAGTTCACATTTTGTTTACATTCCACAATGCAAACAATACATGAAAAAAAATTTGTTTGCATGCTATAATGCAAACGAAACGTAGAAAATAGAAATACATTTTTTTATTTACATTCTATCATGCAAATAAAACAAGAAGACAAAAATTACATTTTTTTTTTTTTGCAACTTTAGTTGCAAACAAACAAGAAAATTAGAATTACATTTTTGGTTTGCAAATTTAGATGCAAACAAATTTATTTAAAGAAAAGGTTACATCTTTGTTGCTTGTTTTAAATGCGAACAAAGCATTAAAATCAATGTTACATTTTTATTTATTTATTTACTTCACTTGATGTACGTAAACATAAAATAAGGAGTTGTTCTTTTATTTATATTTCTTGATGTAAATATAACTAGAAATTTAATGTTACATTTTTATTTGCATTACTCAACGCAAATAAACAGGAGAATAAAAGATACAGTTTCATTTGCAATCCTTAATGCAAATAAATTATGAAATGAATTGAAATAAAAGATTTTATTTTATCGTCGCTTTTATTTCCATAAATGGACGTAACATAAAGATTTCATTTGTTCATTGTTTTCAAATAAAAAGATTGTACATTTAAAATTTATATTTTTTTATGTAATTTATATTGCAATAAATAGAAATAAAGAGTTCATTTTTATTGACATTTTACATGCGGTAAAAATAATAGAAATAAAAGAGACATTTTTATCGTGTGCTATATATTGTGTATTACACTGCCATAGACAAGTTACCCAACTTGTTTATGTGTTTGGGTCGATCATTTTCACACATCACCCAAGCACACAAATGAATTTATTATTTGTTTGTTGGCTGAAACCCCACACGGGTGTTGGGATGAAAATGAACTTACACTAATCCCAATATTTAGTTGTATGTTGATCGTTAGATCGACAGGCTGCGATGAGCGTTATTATTTAATTTTAACACTTACACAGTAGAAATTACACTTTGGATGAAAATGGATGAATTGATGATTATCTATTTTATTATCATATGTATGATGTGTGTGAAATCCATATAATCCAAATTTATATGGTAAATGATTGAGTCGCTTTTCGATTCCGTTGTTTTTTTAAATAATAATATTCTTACATTAGAAATTCTTTTTATATAAAGAATATATTTTAATATACAAATATATTTTTAATCAAGTATATGTTAAAACAAAGAATATTTGTAAAAAATAAAGATTTGTAATATAAAGAGTACTTCTCATTTAGAGTCTTTATATAAAGAATATTTTTATGATTATTTTAAAATATGTTTTTAAAAGATTACTAGCATTTGCAATTATATTTTGTGGTATGAAGTAAATTGAGATGTGAAGTGGTGTAATAACCCGGAAAATACGAGCCAATTTAAAAATTTTAAATTGATTATTTAAAAGCAATTTGAACCATTGAAATAGAATATTTCAATAAATTAGTGAATTAGAAATAGTAAGTCAGTTTGAAAATTTGAATTCAAACTTTGACCGACTGTGCAGGGTGGAAAATATAACGGATTTTAGTGAAACCAAAAATATTTAAATCTGGTAGTCAATACCTTTCTAACGGATCTGAAAAATTGAAGTTTCATAACGGGAATCAAAATTTATGGCCGAATGAATTTTCAGAAGAGTCGGTATATAGAATATATAGGCCTGGAAAATTGATATTTTTCAAACGACCTCGGAATTCGACGAAACCACTTTTGTTGGGTCCGGGATGTCAAACTATTGCTAGGTTTCAAATTTCATAATTTTTCGAATCAATATGTGAGCGTGGCAAAAGAAAACGCGTTTGACCAGTTTCTGTTGAATTTAATCGACTGGAAATTGGCCATTTTTCAAACGGTCTCAGAATTCGACGAAACTAGTTTTGTTAGAACCGTATCGTCAATACGAAACTAGAAAATATTTTTCTGGAAATTTTCTAGTTAGTATGTGACCCCGGTAATTTGAAATGTACGTTTAAAATTCAATATAAGGATTTAAATGTAAATTCAACGGAAACTGATTGTAACGATCAAATCAGCTTACGATACATATCCCATTGTGTTCGGAATGGGGGTAAAACGCTATGGACGACAGGCGGTAGGCCTCGTTTCGAGGTCGTATGTAAAAGTCAACCTTTTTACAAAAATTAAATAATTAAATAATAAAAAAAATATTATTCCCTCCTTTTCTTCTTCTTGGCCCTCCCGATTCATTAATCAGAAACGAAAAAAAAAGAGAAAAACCTAAACCTATCGCCGCCGCCTCCCCCTCAAGACCTCGATGCCGACGAACCCCTCGCGACGCCCCCTTCGTCCGACCTCCTCCTCCCAGCGCCTTCACCTCGAACCCCTCGCGACGCAAATCGAAGCAGCCCCCCCTTACCTCGCCGCCGACACCACCGAACACCACCACGAAGCCGCCGACGCCTCCTTCTTCTTCCCTCCCCTTCGCAAACTATCGGTGAGAATTTAGGCTATTTTATTTTTATTTTTATTTTTGTTTTGTTAAAAACTGATTTATTAGAATTTATAAAACTGATTTTTTAAAGATTTAAAAACTGAATTTTTAAGAATATTAAAAACTGATTTTTTTAAGATATATAAACTGTTTTTTTTAGAATTTAAAAACTGATTTTTTAAGAATTATAAAAACTGTTTTTTTAGAATTTAAAAACTGATTTGAAAAAGATATAAAAAAAAAACTGATTTTTAAAAGAATTTATAAAACTGATTTTATTTTAAGGTTTGGAAAAAAAAGGGGTTTAAACTTTGAAATAGAAAAAGGTTTAATCTTTTAAAAGAAAAAGATTTGAACTTGCAAAAATAAAGATCATATTTTAAAAAAAAAAGAGAAAAGACGGAATTTTTGTTAAGTAGAAGAAGTAAGATATGATTCTTATATTTTTAAAGCAATAAAAATATAATTTTTACATCATAGGAATATTAAAAATATAATCTTTGTTTTTAGAATATGATCTTTATATATTGAATAACATAGTAAAAATTCGATTTTTACCTATGTAGAGAATACGGGCAACGAAAGCGACAAGAAGACGAAATAGACAAAGATTTCCATAAAGGAAGAGTCGTGTTATTGGATAGCTATTGGTGAGAATTTCTCACTCTTCAATTTCTTGTTATATATATGTGTGTGGAAATAAAAGTGAATTGCTATATATAAATATTTATATATATATATATATATATACGCCCCCTCGTCCACAAACCATGGACGATATTTATTGGTTGAAATTGTTGTGAAAATTGGTTGACGGCAAATTGTTGTTTGGGATTGTTTGTGGTTGATATTGAATAGATTGTGGTTGAAAAATACCCGTTTGTGATTGGAAAATATTTGGTTGAAACCACATAGGATTAGTTTGTGGAAATGAAATAAATATAAACATGCCGCCTGCGTGCGAATTAGATGCATGATCCCCATTGTCAAAAACCGCGAGGTTTTAAGGTAGAGCGAGGAGCCGTACTAGGGACGGTGCCGGTTTTAACTACCCTACCGTTATGCTGCCGAAATTTTGAATAATCTTTGTGTGTTAGAATTATTTCCATATGTTGAAATTATTTGCATGCATAGAAATTAAAGCCATATATTGAAACTATGTCCATGTGTGGAAATATTCATGTGTTGAAAAGTGTTGTGTGAAAATAAAATTCATTTGTGAATGAATGAAGTGTATAAACAATAAAAATCATATTTTTATATATATATGAAGTATGAAAAATATTCGCCTTATATAAATAATTTCAATCATAAAAATCCCATCTTTCTAATATGAACAACATAAATAAATTGTCCATGTGTGGAAATATTCATGTGTTGTGAAAATAAAATTCATTTGTGAATGAATGAAGTGTATAAACAATAAAAATCATATTTTTATATATATATGAAGTATGAAAAATATTCGCCTTATATAAATAATTTCAATCATAAAAATCCCATCTTTCTAATATGAACAACATAAATAAATTGTCCATGTGTGGAAATACTCATTTGTTGAGAAGTGTGTGTAGTGGAAAGGTTCATGTGTTGAATAAAAAGATTGAACGATAAAAATTACATTTTTATTGAAACTATGAAGTGTTGAAACCATACATTGGTTGAATAAATATTTTAAATGATAAAAATATCATTTTTATCATATGTGTGATATGCTAAAGATATGCAGACGTTGAAACAAATATTTGTGATAGAAATATTATTTTTAACATGCATAGGAACTAAATAAAATAGTCATGTGTTGAAATCTACTTTAGTTTGCCAAAATTATCATCTTTGAAATGTGAAGTGTTAAAAATAACCACTGGTTCGAATAAACGTGCATGAGTTGAAATATACATTAACTAGCTAATGATATGATTTTTGCCTATGAATGGGATATTAGAATGAATGGTGTTTTTAGACCAAAGCAAGTCAAATATGAAATTGAATGGAAAATGATAAATGTTAGAGATTGTATATATGTGCATGCATATCTATTGAACAGGTTAAAGCAAAAGGGGCTAGAGAAGAGGAATAAAATTTTGTGCACAACGAATAGGTACACATTTACTGTTTTGTTTGGGTGATGATTTTATGAGCCTGTTGGCTAGCCGCTTAGCTTTTTCTTTTTCTTTTTGAGATTAGAAGGACCGGGAACGCTATTTGCGATTTCCCGATGCTCCCGGTGCAGGGGAGGTTATGGCGAAATTTTCCAAAATTTTAAGGTGTTAGAAAAATATTTGAAGTGAAAACGATATGGAAATCATTGAATGAACTATATTTATATAAATATATAAATATAAATATAATTAAAACGAAACGTGGTCGTGCAGTTCATATTTTGAAACCGTGATTTCAAATGGTTAGTGCGGAAGATCCGACCATTGGATTTTCCCGAAACCTCAACCGTTGGGTTCGCCTTGGAAATATCTTTCCAACGGCACCAACTTTGTGAAGATCCGACGGTTGGATTGTCTGAAATGTTTAATTCAAAATTAGTGAAAAACAGCGCCAGAAACGATTATATTTATATATATATATATATATATATAATTAAATTAAAGCGAATAACGACGCTGCAGTTCGTAAATTGAAATCGTAACTTCAAATGGTTAGTGTGGAAGATCCGACCGTCGGATTTTCCCAAAACTGGAACCGTTGGATTCGTTTTGAAAAGACCTTCCTAATGATGTAAAATTTGTGAAGATCCAACGGTTAGATTTTCCTATATGTGTAAAACAAAATTAGTGGAAAGCAGCGCCAGTGCGTCGACACGACCTGAAACGTCGTTTAAATAAATATGGCCGTTTTAAATTAAATAAAAATGGCGATATATTGTTATTAAGTGCTATAGACGATATAGAGTAAAAATAAACCAATTTTGTTGTGTTTGCTTGATATGTGATGGTTGAATGTATTTGACGTGAAAATTATAACTAAATAACTGAAATGTGAATGTTGAATAGTTCAACCCTGTGATTAATTGGTTTGAAAAACTAAATATACGTGGGTTATTTGAAAAGGCCGAGTTTATCTCATTTCAAATAATCGATCGACGTTGAGAAGTCGAAGAGTCGAAGACGACTGAAGACCGACGATCTCCACATTGGATGGATGGGCGCTACTGATGCTCGTGATTGGAGTAGCTACCATGAAGGAATTGAAGTAGTAGCCGTCCAAACATATTGTTGATTGTACGGATATGCGAGGAATTGGTGCCTCCGGTTTCGTTCAGACCCAGAACGGACTTGTAAATGGACTGTGTGTCTGACATTGGATTTTGTTCTGTGTTGATTGATCTCTGTTAAATATATATCTGTTTGGCGGCGGAGAATTTATTCTCTTGCTTAACGCCCTTCTCTGAGACGTACGAGCTTAGAGGTTATGTATTGACAGAAATCAGTCGCATGGAGTGGATTGCCTGTGTGGCACGCCTAAGTGGCATATGATCAAGGCTTCTGTTGCAAAGCAAAGTCTTGAGGTGGATGATCAAAGCATGGTCTGTGTGACGTAGCTTTGTGTATAACGTGAATTCGCGAGCCTCACACCTCGGTATGAGTCAAAAACGGGAGAGTGACTGCAGGGAGAGCACGACGTTTCTTTCTAGCTAAGGTGGTGTCAGTGACCTACCAGCCCTGACATTATATATACTTTTCACCTGTGTGGTTGTTGGAATGCGAGGCGCCTCGATATAGGTCTGTAAGGACCGGGAAACGTGTGTTCAGGAATAACTAATCCTCAAAAGTAAGAGAGGACCGACCCTGAAGATCCAAGGATCATAGTGGGGTCCTGGGACATTTGCTAGAGTGTCTCGAATCGGAGAGGAGCTTGCCCCTTGCCTCGACTCATGAAGGAATCCAATTTCCAATACGAAATATGCGTACGTGATTGTATTACTAGTATGGCGACATAGTGGTATGGGTCATTTATGCCGCCTATGATTGATATTTATGATTGAAATCGCTTTTGAAACATATATGCACTAGTAATAATATCAAGCACTTTTGTTTTATTCGTATGAAGCATCTTTGGCCATTATAAGGTAAAAACTCTATCCTCCGGCTTGCGTTGCAATGTGTGATGGGGCCTGGGACTTATAATGGCTTCATTTTATAAAAAGCATTGCGTTGATTTAATCGTTTGTTTTATTTCATGCACTAGAACTCATTGGAGTAAACCCGTTCCGCGAAAGTGGCGTGGTCCTTTGATTTGCCTTATTATTGTTGTTAATAAGTTGGATGGATTTCTCATACCAGTCCCATGACTGACTCGTAGTTTGTTTCACCTTGCAAACTCGGGTGCCCTTATTTTCACACGGGCAGCCTAGTTACAGGTTTCTGACGCACCTTTTGGCTCATGGCGAGGCTTGACTACACCGTGCTGACTTGGATTTTCTCCGCCATTATTGTATCTATATTATGATTCCGCCACTGGCGATGTAGACTGATATTCCTTTTGTGTACTCTTTATGTATGATTCCGCCTCAGGCGATGGTGACTGATTATGTATCATTATGCACTAAGTTGTATCCTGTACTGTGCTTCTCTGATGTGATGTTATCTATATGATTCCACTGTCATATGTGTGCAAATTATTCTATTTTCTGTTTATGCTATTATCTGTGATCTGCTAATGATGATTAATGTGTTATATTCCAATGATTATCCTTAACACCGTGTCACGGGGTTTTGGGATCGTCACAGCTGGTATCAGAGCTTTGGTTAACCTTAGTTCTGGAGTCTAACACATTAAACACTTCGCCAAAATAGAATCAGTAGTATTCTAAGGCGAGTCGCTCATTAGAGATAGGACTAGTAAAGTCCTAGAATGAGCTGAGCAGAATAGCAAAAACAATTGATCAGTCCATCGTTATCTTTCCGTAGGAATTTCTGCTTAACTATGCAATAGACTATTATTTCTGTTAACTGACTTTTTCGTTACTTATACAGAATTTGACAAATGGCTACCAGAGGAGCCGCTGCTAGAGGAGGCCGTGCCGGCCGAGGCCGAGGAAGGGGAGAAAGCCCAGCTCAAGAAGGACCTTTGATACAACCTCCGGCAGCTCAATACTTCGAGCTCGACCGTGTAGCTAAGAGATATAAGAACTTAGGAGGCAAGACATTCTCGGGAACTGGCACCGTAATAGAGGCCCTTGCATGGCTCAAAACATGCGAGAAAATTCTTGAAGGCCTAAGGCTAGGAGACGAAGACAAAGCTATTATGGGCGCCTGGCTTATGCAGGAACAAGCCGAATTATGGTGGGAATCTCTTACCGCCGGGAATAGAGAAGCTGGAAGAACATGGGATGGATTCAAAGAACTCTTCAAGGAGAAATATGTCCCAGAACAAGCTCTAGAAAGAATGCACGATGACTTCGCCAATCTCTAGCAAGGGGATCTTTCCGTGCAAGATTATCTGAACAAATTCACAATGTTGTCGCCCTATGCTCCAGAACTCGTTGCTACCGCGAAATCCAAAAATAAGAGGTTTATCTTTGGACTAAGACGTCAATATCATGATAGAGCCATGGCCCATGTCAAACTGGATTTCAACGAGCTAGTGGAAATGACATGCAACTATGAAGACCTTGATCAAAGGCATCTGGATCAGGATCGCGCTAGAAGTCAAGCCGGAAACAAGCGCAAGCCTACTGTAAATCAAGGCGAGTCAAGCCAAGCAGCATCTTCAAAGCCTCAGACTGGCAAGCCGCCAAGAGGAAGATGCTTTAATTGTGGTAAGCCGGGGCACTACTCAAACGTCTGCACAGCTCCAAAGAGACAGAAAACAAACTCTCAAGGTTCGAGCCAAGGCTCTCAGAACCCTCGCTCGTGCTTCAACTGTCGCAAGACCGACCATCTGGTCAAAGACTGTCCTTTGTTGAAGAAAGCTACTGTAGCTCATGTCTATGACGGGTCTAGCCCGCCAGCTGCTTCCGACGGAGCAGGTAAACCTGATGTTTTGGGAGGTACCCTTACAATTAAAAATATTCCTGTTTCTGTATTATTTGACACAGGTGCATCGCGTAGTTATATTACTAGAAACACAGTGCACAAACTAAAGTTAAAACAGCGAAAGCTTAAAGAATCGGTTGAAGTTCATAACCCGATAGGGGGTCCTATTACTCTCGGTTCATATTGTAGAGTGCCGATCTCTTATTCTTCCTACAAATTTTCTTTCAATTTAATCGTTATGGATTTTCCCGAATTCGATATTATTCTCGGGATGGATTGGTTAATGAAACATGAAGCCGAAGTGAATTGTGCGGAAATAATCGTTAAAATTCGAACGAAGCTTGGATATATTACGGTTCCCTGTCATGGTTCGAATCCGAATAGAGAAGAATTTTGGTCAGCATTAGAACTTATCCCCACTTCCATAGAAAAGATTCCGATTGTTAGCAACTATGCGGATGTGTTTGAAGAAGTTGAAAACTTACCTCCGCAAAGAGAAATAGAATTCCGAATCGATTTAATCCCTAATGCCAGACCCGTGGTACATCCAATCTGTAGAATGACTCCGAAAGAAAAAGAAGAATTAGGCGATCAAACTCGTCAACTGTTGTGGAAAGGTCTAATCAGACCGAGTTTTTCTAATTGGGGTGCAGCTGTTGTGTTTGTCCCGAAGTCAGACGGTACTCTTAGATTATGTGTTGATTACCGAGACCTCAACAAACAGACGCTTAAAAACAAATATCCACTACCCCGCATTGATGATTTGCTAGACCAATTGAATGGGGCGAAAGTATTTTCCCGAATGGACCTAGCTACAGGTTTTCATCAATTGAGAATAGCAGAAGAGTGTGTTCCTTTGACCGCTTTCAGAGGCCCGGACATATTTTATGAATGGTTAGTAATGTCGTTTGGCCTTTGCAACGCTCCAGCATACTTTGTCGATCTAATGAATAGAGTGTTCAGGGGAGTTCTGAATAAATTTGTCCTCGTATTTATCAATGATATTTTAATCTACTCCAAATCAAAACACGAGCATGAAAAACACTTAGAACAAGGATTGGAGATTCTAAGGAAGAACGTCTTCAAAGCCAAATTCTCTAAATGTGTCTTCTGGCAAGAAGAAGTCAAATTTCTTGGCCATGTCGTGTCAGAGAAAGGAATTTCTGTTGACCCAAGCAAAATAACAGCGATTCAAGACTGGAAACAACCCACTACTCCCACAGAAGTTAGAAGTTTTATGGGGTTGGCTAGTTATTATCGAAAGTTCGTTAAGGATTTTTCGAAGATATCCGGTCCGTTAACGAAGCTCACAAAGAAACATGGGAAGTTTAAGTGGACTTCCGACTGTGAAGAAGCTTTCCAGGAATTGAAATCGAAGTTGACCACCGCTCCAGTGTTAACTATTATTGATGGCAATCAGGATTTAACGGTTTGGACAGATGCTTCTATTAGAGGTCTTGGTGCAGTGTTAATGCAGAAAGGCCAAGTAGTCGCTTATGCAAGCCGCCAATTGAAACCGCATGAGAAGAATTATGTGACTCATGATCTTGAGTTGCTAGCCATCGTATTTGCCTTGAAAATCTGGAGGCATTACTTATTGGGCGAGAAATTTATACTGTACACAGATCACCAATCATTGAAGTATTTATACACCCAAAAAGATCTAAATCTGAGACAACAGCGTTGGCTAGAATTTCTTACAGCGTATGATCTTGATATCCTGTATACGCCGGGGAAAGCTAACGTAGTAGCGGATGCGCTTAGTAGAAAAACCGCAATCATTGCCAATCTTATAATTGCACCTGGATTGATTGATAGGATATATGTTCTTCAGAAAAGTGACAATTTTGCGAAAGAGATGGTAAAAAGGATTCAAAGGGGCGAAGGCTCTAGTTTCCAAGTGGATACAGAAGGAGTTTTGAGGCTGAATAGAAGAATATGTGTTCCCGACATTCCCGAGCTTAAAAGAGAAGTACTAGATGAATGCCATAAATCCAAATTTTGCATCCACCCTGGGGTGAGTAAAATGTACAACGATATCAAACGCACTTTCTGGTGGAAGGCAATGAAAAGAGATATTTCTTTGTATGTTAGCAGATGCCCTACTTGTCAATTGGTCAAGAGTGACCAACAAAAGCTAGCTGGACTGTTGCAACCGTTGGAAGTCCCAGGTTGGAAATGGGAACAGATTTCCATGGATTTCATAGATGGTTTGCCGCGAACCAAGAAAGGTAATGACAGTATTTGGGTAATCGTAGATCGCTTCACGAAGACTGCCCATTTTATACCTGTCAGGTCCAATCGAACTGCCCAAAGTCTAGCACAGATATATTTCAAAGAAATTGTTAAGCTGCATGGAATTCCCATCAGCATAGTCAATGATAGAGATCCCCTATTTACTAGCAAATTCTGGGAGGCTTTCCAGACAGAATTGGGAACAAAACTGAATATGAGCACCGCTTATCACCCCCAAACAGATGGCCAAACTGAGCGGGTGAATAGAATTCTGGAAGATTTATTACGGGCTTGTATAATCGATTTTGGTGGGTCATGGGAAGATCATTTGCACTTGGCAGAATTCTCATATAACAATAGCTATCAAGCAAGTTTGAGAATGTCACCATTTGAAGCATTATATGGCAGACCCTGCAGTTCTCCAGCATGTTGGGTAGAACCTGGCAACAGACTTGTACTAGGACCCGATATGATTAGGGAAGCATCTGATAAAGTGGACTTCATCAAGAAGCGATTGAAAACCGCCCAAAGCCGACAGAAAAGTTATGCAGACTCTAGAAGGAGAGATTTGACATTTGCTGTTGGTGATCATGTTTATTTAAAGGTTTCTCCGATGAGAGGAGTAATCAGATTTGGTAAGACTGGGAAGTTGGCACCGAGATTTATTGGTCCCTTTCCTATACTTGAGCGAATTGGAACTCTTGCTTATAGGGTTCAATTGCCAGATTGGTTGCCTGGAGTGCACAATGTATTTCACGTATCTCAACTTAGGAAACATGTGCATGATCCGGATCTTGTTGTAGAAGAAGCAGCGCAACAGGATGTGGAGATAACTCCAGAATTAGCACTCAGAAGAGAGCCATTAAAAATTGTTGGCAAAGAAACCAGAGAACTCAGAAGCAAAAAGGTTCATTTAGTTAAAGTGTAGTGGAGCAGTGATCCTAGAGACTGTACTTGGGAAACTGAGGAAAGCATTAAACAAGCTTACCCCAAATGCAGAGTGGATATCTCTGACTAACTCCGGTGCAAGGTACCTTCACCATACTTTGCATTTACATTTTATTTCCTACTTTACTATTGTTTCCTTTTCGAGGACGAAAAGTTTTAAGTAGGGGAGATTGTAATAACCCGGAAAATACGAGCCAATTTAAATTTTTTAAATTGATTATTTAAAAGCAATTTGAACCATTGAAATAGAATATTTCAATAAATTAGTGAATTAGAAATAGTAGGTCAGTTTGAAAATTTGAATTCAAACTTTGACCGACTGTGCAGGGTGGAAAATATAACGGATTTTAGTGAAACCAAAAATATTTAAATCTGGTAGTCAATACCTTTCTAACGGATCTGAAAAATCGAAGTTTCATAACGGGAATCAAAAGTTATGGCCGAATGAATTTTCAGAAGAGTCGGTATATAGAATATATAGGCCTGGAAAATTGATATTTTTCAAATGACCTCGGAATTCGACGAAACCACTTTTGTTGGGTCCGAGATGTCAAACTATTGCTAGGTTTCAAATTTCATAATTTTTCGAATCAATATGTGAGCGTGGCAAAAGAAAATGCGTTTGACCAGTTTCTGTTGAATTTAATTGACTGGAAATTGGCCATTTTTCAAACGGTCTCAGAATTCGACGAAACTAGTTTTGTTAGAACCGTATCGTCAATACGAAACTAGAAAATATTT
The DNA here is from genome assembly GCA_030737875.1 of Allium sativum. NCBI lineage: Eukaryota > Viridiplantae > Streptophyta > Magnoliopsida > Asparagales > Amaryllidaceae > Allium > Allium sativum. The sequence continues at coordinate 173,517,310 of CM060913.1, read as the reverse complement.
TTCTGGAATTTTTCTAGTTAGTATGTGACCCCGGTAATTTGAAATGTACGTTTAAAATTCAATATCAGGATTTAAATGTAAATTCAACGGAAACTGATTGTAACGATCAAATCAGCTTACGATACATATCCCATTGTGTTCGGAATGGGGGTAAAACGCTATGGACGACAGGCGGTAGGCCTCGTTTCGAGGTCGTATGTAAAAGTCAACCTTTTTACAAAAATTAAATAATTAAATAATAAAAAAAATATTATTCCCTCCTTTTCTTCTTCTTGCCCCCCCCCCCCCCCCCGATTCATTAATCAGAAACGAAATAAAAAAAAAGAGAAAAACCTAAACCTATCGCCGCCGCCCCCCCTCAAGACCTCGACGCCGACGAACCCCTCGCGACGCCCCCCTCCGTCCGACCTCCTCCTCCCAGCGCCTTCACCTCGAACCCCTCGCGACGCAAATCGAAGCAGCCCCCCCTTACCTCGCCGCCGACACCACCGAACACCACCACGAAGCCGCCGACGCCTCCTTCTTCTTCCCTCCCCTTCGCAAGCTATCGGTGAGAATTTAGGCTATTTTATTTTTATTTTTATTTTTGTTTTGTTAAAAACTGATTTATTAGAATTTATAAAACTGATTTTTTAAAGATTTAAAAACTGAATTTTTAAGAATATTAAAAACTGATTTTTTTAAGATATATAAACTGTTTTTTTAGAATTTAAAAACTGATTTTTTAAGAATTATAAAAACTGTTTTTTTTAGAATTTAAAAACTGATTTGAAAACGATATAAAAAAAACTGATTTTTAAAAGAATTTATAAAACTGATTTTATTTTAAGGTTTGGAAAAAAAAGGGGTTTAAACTTTGAAATATAAAAAGGTTTAATCTTTTAAAAGAAAAAGATTTGAACTTGCAAAAATAAAGATCATATTTTAAAAAAAAAAGAGAAAAGACGGAATTTTTGTTAAGTAGAAGAAGTAAGATATGATTCTTATATTTTTAAAGCAATTAAAATATAATTTTTACATCATAGGAATATTAAAAATATAATCTTTGTTTTTAGAATATGATCTTTATATATTGAATAACATAGTAAAAATTCGATTTTTACCTATGTAGAGAATACGGGCAACGAAAGCGACAAGAAGACGAAATAGACAAAGATTTCCATAAAGGAAGAGTCGTGTTATTGGATAGCTATTGGTGAGAATTTCTCACTTTTTAATTTCTTGTTATATATATATGTGTGGAAATAAAAGTGAATTGCTATATATAAATATTTATATATATATATATATATATACGCCCCCTCGTCCACAAACCATGGACGATATTTATTGGTTGAAATTGTTGTGAAAATTGGTTGACGGCAAATTGTTGTTTGGGATTGTTTGTGGTTGATATTGAATAGATTGTGGTTGAAAAATACCCGTTTGTGATTGGAAAATATTTGGTTGAAACCACATAGGATTAGTTTGTGGAAATGAAATAAATATAAACATGCCGCCTGCGTGCGAATTAGATGCATGATCCCCATTGTCAAAAACCGCGAGGTTTTAAGGTAGAGCGAGGAGCCGTACTAGGGACGGTGCCGGTTTTAACTACCCTGCCGTTATGCTGCCGAAATTTTGAATAATCTTTGTGTGTTAGAATTATTTCCATATGTTGAAATTATTTGCATGCATAGAAATTAAAGCCATATATTGAAACTATGTCCATGTTTGGAAATATTCATGTGTTGAAAAGTGTTGTGTGAAAATAAAATTCATTTGTGAATGAATGAAGTGTATAAACAATAAAAATCATATTTTTATATATATATATGAAGTATGAAAAATATTCGCCTTATATAAATAATTTCAATCATAAAAATCCCATCTTTCTAATATGAACAACATAAATAAATTGTCCATGTGTGGAAATATTCATGTGTCGAAAAGTGTTGTGTGAAAATAAAATTCATTTGTGAATGAATGAAGTGTATAAACAATAAAAATCATATTTTTATATATATATGAAGTATGAAAAATATTCGCCTTATATAAATAATTTCAATCATAAAAATCCCATATTTCTAATATGAACAACATAAATAAATTGTCCATGTGTGGAAATACTCATTTGTTGAGAAGTGTGTGTAGTGGAAAGTTTCATGTGTTGAATAAAAAGATTGAACGATAAAAATTACATTTTTATTGAAACTATGAAGTGTTGAAACCATACATTGGTTGAATAAATATTTTAAATGATAAAAATATCATTTTTATCATATGTGTGATATGCTAAAGATATGCAGACGTTGAAACAAATATTTGTGATAGAAATATTATTTTTAACATGCATAGGAACTAAATAAAATAGTCATGTGTTGAAATCTACTTTAGTTCGCCAAAATTATCATCTTTGAAATGAGAAGTGTTAAAAATAACCATTGGTTCGAATAAACGTGCATGAGTTGAAATATACATTAACTAGCTAATGATATGATTTTAGCCTATGCATGGGATATTAGAATGAATGGTGTTTTTAGACCAAAGCAAGTCAAATATGAAATTGAATGGAAAATGATAAATGTTAGAGATTGTATATATGTGCATGCATATCTATTGAACAGGTTAAAGCAAAAGGGGCTAGAGAAGAGGAATAAAATTTTGTGCCCGACAAATAGGTACACATTTACTGTTTTGTTTGGGTGATGATTTTATGAGCCTGTTGGCTAGCCGCTTGGCTTTTTTTTTTTCTTTTTGAGATTAGAAGGACCGGGAACGCTATTTGCGATTTCCCGATGCTCCCGGTGCAGGGGAGGTTATGGCGAAATTTTCCAAAATTTTAAGGTGTTAGAAAAATATTTAAAGTGAAAACGATATGGAAATCATTGAATGAACTATATTTATATAAAAATATAAATATAAATATAATTAAAACGAAACATGGCCGTGCAGTTCATATTTTGAAACCGTGATTTCAAATGGTTAGTGCGGAAGATCCGACCATTGGATTTTCCCGAAACCTCAACCGTTGGGTTCGCCTTGGAAATATCTTTCCAACGGCACCAACTTTGTGAAGATCCGACGGTTGGATTGTCTGGAATGTTTAATTCAAAATTAGTGAAAAACAGCGCCAGAAACGATTATATTTTTATATATATATAAAAATATAATTAAATTAAATCGAATAACGACGCTGCAGTTCGTAAATTGAAATCGTAACTTCAAATGGTTAGTGTGGAAGATCCGACCGTCGGATTTTCCCAAAACTGGAACCGTTGGATTCATTTTGAAAAGACCTTCCTAATGATGTAAAATTTGTGAAGATCCAACGGTTAGATTTTACTATATGTGTAAAACAAAATTAGTGGAAAGCAGCGCCAGTGCGTCGACACGACCTGAAACGTCGTTTAAATAAATATGGCCATTTTAAATTAAATAAAAATGGCGATATATCGTTATTAAGTGCTATAGACGATATAGAGTGAAAATAAACCAATTTTGTTGTGTTTGCTTGATATGTGATGGTTGAATGTATTTGACGTGAAAATTATAACTAAATAACTGAAATGTGAATGTTGAATAGTTCAACCCTGTGATTAATTGGTTTGAAAATCTAAATATACGTGGGTTATTTGAAAAGGCCGAGTTTATCTCATTTCAAATAATCGATCGACGTTGAGAAGTCGAAGAGTCGAAGACGACTGAAGACCGACGATCTCCACATTGGATGGATGGGCGCTACTGATGCTCGTGATTGGAGTAGCTACCATGAAGGAATTGAAGTAGTATCCGTCCAAACATATTGTTGATTGTACGGATATGCGAGGAATTGGTGCCTCCGGTTTCGTTCAGACCCAGAACGGACTTGTAAATGGACTGTGTGTCTGACATTGGATTTTGTTCTGTGTTGATTGATCTCTGTTAAATATATATCTGTTTGGCAGCGGAGAATTTATTCTCTTGCTTAACGCCCTTCTCTGAGACGTACGAGCTTAGAGGTTATGTATTGACAGAAATCAGTCGCATGGAGTGGATTGCCTGTGTGGCACGCCTAAGTGGCATATGATCAAGGCTTCTGTTGCAAAGCAAAGTCTTGAGGTGGATGATCAAAGCATGGTCTGTGTGACGTAGCTTTGTGTATAACGTGAATTCGCGAGCCTCACACCTCGGTATGAGTCAAAAACGAGAGAGTGACTGCAGGGAGAGCACGACGTTTCTTTCTAGCTAAGGTGGTGTCAGTGACCTACCAGCCCTGACATTATATATACTTTTCACCTGTGTGGTTGTTGGAATGCGAGGCGCCTCGATATAGGTCTGTAAGGACCGGGAAACGTGTGTTCAGGAATAACTAATCCTCAAAAGTAAGAGAGGACCGGCCCTGAAGATCCAAGGATCATAGTGGGGTCCTGGGACATTTGCTAGAGTGTCTCGAATCGGAGAGGAGCTTGCCCCTTGCCTCGACTCATGAAGGAATCCAATTTCCAATAAGAAATATGTGTACGTGATTGTATTACTAGTATGGCGACATAGTGGTATGGGTCATTTATGCCGCCTATGATTGATATTTATGATTGAAATCGCTTTTGAAACATATATGCACTAGTAATAATATCAAGCACTTTTGTTTTATTCGTATGAAGCATCTTTGGCCATTATAAGGTAAAAACTCTATCCTCCGGCTTGCGTTGCATTGTGTGGTGGGACCTGGGTCTTATAATGGCTTCATTTTATAAAAAGCATTGCGTTGATTTAATCGTTTGTTTTATTTCATGCACTAGCACTCATTGGAGTAAACCCGTTCCGCGAAAGTGGCGTGGTCCTTTGATTTGCCTTATTATTGTTGTTAATAAGTTGAATGGATTTCTCATACCAGTCCCATGACTAACTCGTAGTTTGTTTCACCTTGCAAACTCGGGTGCCCTTATTTTCACATGGGCAGCCTAGTTACAGGTTTCTGACGCACCTTTTGGCTCATGGCGAGGCTTGACTACACCGTGCTGACTTGGATTTTCTCCGCCATTATTGTATCTATATTATGATTCCGCCACTGGCGATGTAGACTGATATTCCTTTTGCGTACTCTTTATGTATGATTCCGCCTCAGGCGATGGTGACTGATTATGTATCATTATGCACTAAGTTGTATCCTGTACTGTGCTTCTCTGATGTGATGTTATCTATATGATTCCGCTGTCATATGTGTGTAAATTATTCTATTTTCTGTTTATTCTATTATCTGTGATCTGCTAATGATGATTAATGTGTTATATTCCAATGATTATCCTTAACACCGTGTCACGGGGTTTTGGGATCGTCACAAGTGGATTTATTGTGGACGGTGTTTTTTTTAACGACATTTGTCCTTTTATCCAATTTACATTCAAATTATTATTTGGAATTTATAAATCTAATTTATAGATTTAAAATGGCATTTTCTAAAAATCAAGTTTTCCAATTTAATATATTAAAATTGGAACTGAGTAGAAATTCGATTGGTAATAATCGAGATGGGCTTCTGTAATAGAAGACCGGTATTATAAATGGAATTTAAGAGGCTTTGCCGTTATTCCATGTATATTGTTAGTCCGATACGGAAATTCATATCGATTATGTACTGATTTGATTTCTATGAAATTCCTTATTTTAGAAATTGATTTGTGGGTTTATCGTGAACTGTATTTTAAAAACACTAGTTCTTTAACCCGTTTTAAGACAAGATTTATTCCATAAAATAAATGATCTTGTAATAATGATTTTTGATATTAAATCAAAATTAGAGTTTTAATAATTCTTTTAAGGAAGATTTAAGATTTTATTTTCAAAGATTATCTTTGATAAAATTAATGAGAATCCTTTAATATGAATATTCTTATTAAAAGAATATTCGGAGTTGAAATGTGGCGTAATGTGTGATTTTCCAATATTTGATTTTTAATCAAAAAATACGCGAATTATTCAGAAAGACCGGGTTTAACCCATTCTGAATAATCCTCACGACGATCAAGAGTCGAAGATGAAGAAGGTGGTTGAAGACCGAAGGTTTTCACATCGTTGGGATGGTGATGACTGGTATCTTGAATTGGGATTGTACATCCCAAGGCAAGGTATTTGGTAATGTTCGTCCAAACGTATTTGGAGATCGACGGACACGTTGTTTCGCTCAGACCCAAAGCGGACTTGTAAATGGATTGCGTGTCTGACATTGTATTCCTTTCTACTGTATTTGTTGAACGCTACCGATTATATATTTCTGTTTGGTGGTGAAGAATTTATTCTTTACTTATCACCCTTCTCTAAGACGTATGAGCTTAGAGGTTATATATATATATGGGTAGACGATTAATAATATGGTAGGGTCTGACAATGTGGCATGCTAAGATGCAAATGATCAAGGCTTTGTAGAAAAGCAGGCCTTGTGGTTGATGATCAAAGCATAGCCTGTTTAGGCATAGATTTTTGTATAGCGTGACTTCGCGAGCCTCACACCCCGATATGAGTCAAAAACGGGATATGGACCGTAGGGAGTGCACACGTTTCTTTCTAGCTAGGAGTGGTGTTTGGGCTTTGACACGGCCCGACATTTTACTTATGTGGATTTTGGATTGAGGTACCTCGGGTTTTTATAGGTCGGAAGTGGTCATATTATAGGTCCAAAGGGACCGAGAAACGTGTGTTCAGGCATAACTAATCCACTACCGTTAGGTAGGGACCGGCCCTACCGGATCCAAGGGTTCACTGCGGGTGATCCTGAGGCATTTGCTAGAGTGTCTCAGATCGAAAGAGGACGATCCCTAGCCTCGATCTCATGATGGAAACCCAATTCCCAATACGACACCACGATTTTGATTGTAAACTTATATATGGCGACATAGTAGGATGGGGTACTATGCCGTCTAAGATTAATACATTTATATTGAAATGTTTTAAATATATATATATACACACTAATAATAATATCGTTTTTACGTATCAAGCATCTTTTGACCATTATAAGGTAAAACCATATCCTCTGGTGTGCGTTGCATTGTGTGATGGGACCTGGGTCTTATAATGGTTTCATTTTTTCTAAAAAGCATTACGTTATTTGATAATCTACTTTAATTATGCACTGGCAATCCAATGGATTAAACCCGTTCCGCGATAGCGGCGTGGTCCTGTGATTAGCCTACTATTTAGATAAGTTAAGTATAGAATTCTCACACCAGTCCTACGACTGACCTTTAGTTTGTTTCACTTTGCAAACTCGGGTGCCCTCTTTCCACACGGGCAGTCGAGTAGCTTTTTGCAGATATAGTTAAGCAGGATCTCGGATTGAAGTCTGAAGCTAGGTCCAGAATATTGATGGCCTTCCGCCAAGATTAGTTCCGCTGCAATGTATTTAATTTATTGTAAATGTATCTTCCGTTGTATTATTATCGATGTACTCTGATATATTCTGTGCTCTGATGTAACATTTATTATTGATGTTATAAAAGTCTGTGTTGTTGTTCTGATGTGTTGTATGCCCAAAGTTAACGTACGCGGGTTTTGAACGGTTTTGATCGATCTTGCGATCGATTGGCGTCGGGCGAAATCCGGGTCGTTACAGATAAGGTATGAAGGTGTATAAATAGAATGCTCGACGAAAAGGAATGTATTTATTTCATATATGAGATTTTATGCATCGAATTGGCTATCCGCTTGTCTTTTTCTTTTCTTTTGGATTGGTGAGGGCCATGGGAGGCTATTTGAAATATTCCGATGCTCCTGGTACAAAGGAGGTTATGGCGAATTTTTCAGGGAATTTAAGGAGTTAGAATATTTTTAAGTTAATTTGATAGTTAGAAATCAACGTATCAATATATATATATATATATATATATATATATATATATATACACAGAGAGAGAGAAGTCGATAAGGAAACAAACTTAGAAATAGAATAGTAAAATCGAAAAGGAAGACTAAGAATAAAATCTAGTAAGAATAGAAAGAGCAAGCGTATACGTGTTTAAAAGTGAATAATAGTTGTATGGTATTGATTATTCGATTAAGTAGTCATATCCGTTTTGACGTTATAAATGTTATTCAGTCAAGGTCTGAGAGGTAGTTATACCCCAACTTGATTGATTTCATTATTAACAAATAAATAGTAAGATTTCAGGCTCGAAGATCAATGTTGAATAAGAGTTAGTTTAATATAGTATTTAGGTTGTCGTAACGATGTTTTACACAACATCCGTTTTAACCCAAATAAGTGTAAGCTGGGATTTATAATAAAGAATATTTCCTAAGTATAGAAATAAACGAGATCGGAAAAGAGATAAGTAATTGGAATATTTTCCAATTATAAATAGCATATATTTTCTAAAGTTTAGAAAATAAAGGAAGGCGATATTCGGAAATGTTTTCCAAATAACATAAAAGGTCAATATGGTTATTGAAAATATTTGGTTAACAAATATTGATAAAGAAATAGAGAAGTGATTTAACTAATTGAATATTAATTAAGGGCTCAGTGACATGTTCAAAAGGAAATTTTGATTTTTGGAAAGAGTAAACTGTTTAAAAACTCCCAGGGGAAGACTGTTTGAATTAAAAACAAATATAACGGAAATTTGTGAAAGCAATTTTGAATTAAAGAAAAACCAGTAAAGTGGTAACTGAGATTGAATTAGAATGATATCAAGACAAATTGGATTGTGAGATTCAAATTTGAAGTGTAATGTGATAATCAAGTTAAGAGTTGGGAATCGAGAAGAAAATCGAGTTGAAATGATATTTGGCTCGGATATAAGCGAATGGTTTTATCATGGATAAAAGCAGATTGGAATTTGATTGGGATGACCCTTGTATCCACTGAATTGATTACAGGTGGAAAGGATATAATGATATGCCGACAAAAACGTACAAGTTTATATTTCATATGGTATGAGATTTTGATGAGCCAAATTGGCAAGCCACTTGGCTGTTTGATTTTCTTTTGGGTTGGAGATGGCCCAGAGTGGCGAGTTGGAGTTTGACGTATTGACCAGTACAAAGGAGGTGTTGGCGAAATGTTTCGAAGAGTTAAGGCGTTAGAAAATTTTCCGTACTTTTGAAAATTTTCGTTGATAAGAATAATTTTTTAATTAAAATTAAATTGGTTCAGTTGAAACTAAAGTTAAGAAGTGAACAAATATGTTCTAACCAGTCGATAGGGTCGTCCTCTACTTTTTAGCTATTTCGAGGACGAAATTATTTTAAGTGGGAAAGATTGTAATGACCTGCAATGGCAGAGGTATTATAATTAATTAATTTAATTATATTAATAGTGATATAGTGAATTAAATGGTCGTGGAATTAAATAATGATGAATATTTAATTAAAATAATAAATTAAATAATATATTTAATTATGAAATAATCAAAATTGGCCGAAATCACGATATGGTGTGAACCGGATCATCTGTGATATTTAATTCAGCTTGGAATTTAATTTGAATAACGAATATATTCAATCGTCGACAGATGAACGTATAGTTTATAATATAATTATAAACGAGCTTGAAATGGCGCTGCAGTTCGTAAATTGGCGATTCGAACTTCAACTAAATGTACAGGATTCGTTTTAAGCCGGATTCCTGTGAAACCAGAAACGTGTGGAGATGGTGGAGTATAACTTTCTAGTGGAAGAGAAAAATCGGGATTTCGTCGTGTAGATTTTGATTCACGTCCAAATCCAATTTTAGAAAAGTCGTTGTGGAATTCCTTTATAATTTATAAAGGAATTATTTATATTTTAAAAAGGTATTTCAATATAAATTGAATATCGGGTTGACCCAGATTTGAAATATCAAGTTATAAATCCCAGTAGAGCTGTATGGTATTCCACTGTGAGTATATACGATAATATAAATTTATTTTATTAAATTTAATTATATTTATATATATTTATATATTTAAATGGGTCATCCAAAGCTTTGAAAATAGCCATTTTTGCAAACGAAGTCGGAATTCGACGAAACTAATTTTGTTGGATCCGCAATGTCAAATAGTTGTTAGATTTCCAGTTTCATGATTTTTAGAGTCACTGTGTGGCCGTACGGATTTTTAGAGTGAAAAACAGTCAGTTTTTTTACGGTTAAAAATACGCTGTGTGAGCATACAAAGTCGGAATTCGACGAAACTAGTTTCGTTGGGAACGTAATGTCGAACTTTAGCTGCTTGTCCAGTTGGGTGATTTTTGGGTATCGTGTGTGAACAAAAGAATTTTTAAGGACAAATGAAAATAGTGTTGGCTTAAATAAAAATAAAACAATCGAATATAAAATTAATTTAACCATGCTACAAATAGAACTTAACTTCCTAAACCTAATCCCAACTTCAGAAAACCCGTCGTCATTTTTCTCCTTTCTAGAAAAATGCTTGATCTTCAAAAATAATAATAAAAGAAAATAAAATCCTATAAATCTATATAGGTATATATGTGGATTCCTCTCAGGGTGCTCTTCACACTCATGTCATTTTCATAGGGTTCGAACAAACTTTGGGTTGACTGGGTTTTCACGCTGGAGACTAGGGTTCGGATTCTTTGGATTTTGAAGTATCGATGTTGATTTTTGATGCTATAGTTGTGTTCATAAGGTTGAGGAGATGCGTTTGTATGACTTAAGAGTGTTTCCGTGAGTAAAGGGGTCGATACTGTAACCACCCGAATTTCGCCTGACCCCAATACGATCGCAAGATCAATCAAGACCGTTCAAAACCCGGGTACGTCAACTTTGGGCATACAACACATCATAACAACAACACAAACTTTTATAACATCAATAATAAATGTTACATCAGAGTACATAATATATCAGAGTACATCAATAAATAATACAGTGGAAGGTACATTTACAATAAATTAAATACATTGCAGCGGAACTAATCTCAACGGAAGGCCATCAATATTCTGGACCCAGCTTCAGACTTCCATCCAGGATCATGCTTAACTATATCTGCAAAAAGCTACTCGACTGCCCGTGTGGAAAGAGGGCACCCGAGTTTGCAAAGTGAAACAAACTACAGGTCAGTCGTGGGACTGGTGTGAGAATTCTATACTTAACTCACCTAATAAGTAGGCTAATCACAGGACCATGCCGCTAACGCGGAACAGGTTTACTCCATTGGATTTCCAATGCATAAATAAAGTAAATCGTCAAATAACGTAATGCTTTTTAGGAAAATGAAACCATTATAAGACCCAGGTCCCATCACACAATGTAACGCACACCAGAGGATAGGGTTTTACCTTATAATGGTCAAAAGATGCTTGATACATGAAAACAATATTATTATTAGTGTGTGTATATATATATATATTTAAAACATTCAAATATAATATCAATCCTAGACGGCATAGGTACCATATACTATGTCGCCATACTAGTTATACAATCAAAACCGCAAGGGCGTATTGGGAATTGGGTTTCCATCATGAGATCGAGGCTAGGGATCGTCCTCTTGAGATTCGAGACACTCTAGCAAATGCCTCAGGATCCCCCGCAGTGAACCCTTGGATGCGGTAGGGTCGGTCCCTACCTAACGGTAGTGGATTAGTTATGCCTGAACACACGTTTCCCGGTCCCTTTGGACCTATAATATGACCACTTCCGGCCTATAAAAACTCGAGGTACCTCAATCCATAATCCACATAAGTAAAATGTCGGGCCGTGTTAAACCCCAAACACCACTCCTAGCTAGAAAGAAACGTGTGCACTCCCTACGGTCCATATCCCGTTTTTGACTCATACAGGGGTGTGAGGCTCGCGAAGTCACGATATACACAAAGCTATACCTAAGAAGACTGTGCTTTGATCATCAACCACAAGGCCTGCTTTTCAACAAAGCCTTGATCATTTGCATCTTAGCATGTCACATTGTCAGACCCTACCATATTATTGATCATCTACCAGTATACATATAACCTCCAAGCTCATATGTCTTAGAGAAGGGTGATAAGTAAAGAATAAATTCTTCACCACCAAACAGAAATATATAATCAGTAGCGCTCAACAAACACAGTAGAAAGGAATACAATGTCAGACACACAATCCATTTACAAGTCCGCTCTGGGTCTGAGCGAAACAACATGTCCGTCGATCTCCAAATGCGTTTGGACGATCATTACCAAATACCTTGTCTTGGAAGGACAATCCCAATTCAAGATACCAGTCATCATCATCCCAACGATGTGAAAACCTTCGGTCTTCAATCACCGTCTTCATCTTCGACTCTTGATTGTCGTGATGATTATTCAGAATGGGTTAAGCCTGGTCTTTCTGAATAACTCGCGTATTTTGGGATTAAAAAGCAAATATTGGAAAATCACACAATACGCCACATTCCAACTCAGAATGTTCTTTTGATAAGATATTCATTTAAAATATTCTCATTAATTTTATCAAAGATAAACACTGAAAATAAAATCTATAGATCAATTTCCGAAATATGGAATTCCACAGAAATCAAATCAATACATAATCGATATAGATTTCTGTATCAGACTAATAATATAAATGGAATAACGGCAAAGCCTCTTAAATTCCACATATAATACCGGTCTTCTTTCACGGAAGCCCATTCCGATCATTACCAATCGAATTTCCACCTAATTCCAATTTAATATATTAAATTGAAAAACTTGATTTTTAGAAAATGCCTTTTTAAATCTATAAAATAGATTCATAAGTTCCAAATAATAATTTCAATGCAAATTGGATTAAAGGACAAATGTCGTTTAAAACATCGTCCACGAATAATCCACTTCACATCTCAATTTATTTCATATCACAAAATATAATTGCAAATGCTAGTAATCTTTTAAAAACATATTTTAATATAATCATAAAAATATTCTTTATATAAAGACTCTAAATGAGAAGTATTCTTTATATTACAAATTTTTATCTTTTACAAATATTCTTTGTTTTAAACATATAGTTGATTAAAAATATATTATGAAAATATATGCACTTTATATAAAAAGGATTTCTAATGTAAAAATATTCTTATTTAAAAGAACACCTGAATCGAAATGCGACTCAGGCATTTACCATATAATTTGGGTTACATGGATTTCACACACATCATATATATGATAATAACAGCAAAATCATCAAATCATCCATCTACATCCAAAGTGTAAATTCCACTGTGTAAGCATTAAAATTAAATAATAACGCTCATTGCAGCCTGTCGATCTAACGATCAACATACAATTAAATATTGGGATTAGTGTATAAAAATTTCATCCCAACACCCGTGTGGGGTTTCAACCAACAAACAAATAGTAAGCTAATTTGTGCTCTTGGGCGATGTGTGAAAAATTATCGTCCCAACCACATACACAAGTCGGGTAACTTGTGAATGGAAGTGTAATACACAATACATATAATGACGACAAGAAAATATCTCTACTGAAATGAATGAACAAGCATAATAACTTTGTCTCTATTGACAATTTATATTTTGCTAATTTAAACTCTAAACAAAAATGGTTATTTTGTTTGGCAATTCTAATGAGACAAAATGATAAATATTTTGATTTAACTAGCCTATCTTGACAAGTATATATCTTGCCAGACATATATATATATATATATATATAACTATATATAAATTGCTTCAACTAATCCATTTTGACAAAAATGAATATTTCTGACCAAATGCATAATTTGGTTTAAATAGTATAAATTGATTAAAATGAATAATTATTTTTAACTAATGTAAATTAACAAAAACGAATAATTGGTTTTAACTAATATAAATTTACAAAAATGAATAAATTTGTGTTTCAATTCTAATAAAATATGCCAATGCTATATTTTGTTTCATTCTTTTTTTTATTAAAAATGAGTGTTTTCGTCTATTTTACTTTAATGATAAAAATGTGAATGTTTAGTTATTAAAATGTAACTTTTAAATTCTATCCTTTATTTCAAACAATCTTTATTCATATCAAAATTATAAATCAAGAATAAAATTTTCAATCTGAGGATTTGTTTGCATTAATGAATTGCAAACAAAGATGAATTTAGTTTAAGTTTTATTTGCAATAAGGAATGCAAATAACAAATGTAACTTTTATTTTTATTTAAAAGTATATTTGAGTGAATGTAAAAAGAACTTCATTTCCAAAGTGTATTTACATTATTGAATGTAAATAAAAGAAACAAATTTTATTTAAATGAGTATTTGCATTTATGAATGCAAACAAAGAATAGTTTTGTTTTTAAATTATATTTACATTAGTGAATAAAAATAAAAGAACAAAATTTATTTTCAAAGTATAATTTAAACAAATCCTATTAAATGTATAAAAGCGTGTACACTTGTATTGGCAATTATAGATAAAGAAAATAGACTATAGTTTCATTGAATATTTGCATTGATAAATGCAAATAAAAGAATAAACTTTAATTTCAATGCATATATGTATTGATAAAAGCAAACAAAGAAATAAACTTTATTTTCAATATATATATGTATTTGCATTGGTGAATGCAAATGAATGATTTGTTTCATTATATATTTGCATTGGTAAATGCAAATAAAAGAACAATTTCTATTTACTACATATATATTTGCATGGCTAAATGTAAATAGAAGTACAAACTTTATTTTCAAAATATATTTACATTTTTGATCACAAAATAAAGAACAAAACTTTATTTTCAATATGTGTTTTATTTTCTTAGTTTTATTGGTGTTGTCGGACATAAATAAAAATGTACTTCTTATTATCAAGTTATGTTTGCATTGTGAGATGCAAATGAGAAAAATAAATTTTATTTCATGCTATATTTGCATTGAAAAGTGCAAATGAAAAGCAAACTTTTAATTTCTATGGAACTTCAAAAAATAATTTCTTATTTACCTATAAAGTGTAAACAAAATTGTTACTTTCATTTCAGTAATCAAGTTTTGATAAAAATGATAATTTCCATTCAATAAACAGGTTTTTGACAAAAATGAAAATTTCGATTCAAAAATCAAGTTTTGACAAAAGTGATATTTTCGTTTCACAAATAAAGTTTTGGCCAAAAATGTTCACTAATAAAGTTTGGCCAAAAATATGATCTCTTATTTCATTACTTACGCTTTAACCAAAATGTTATTTTTATTTCAATATTAATTATATTGAAAATGTAATTATTCTACTTCAACTTTAATTACATTGAAAAATGTAATCATTTTATTTCAATTTTGATTACATTGAAAAATGTAATCTTTTTATTTCAATTTTTATTACATTGAAAAATGTAATCTTTTTAATTCAATTTTAATTACATTGAAAAATGTAATCTTTTTAATTCAATTTTAATTACATTGAAAAATGTAATCTTTTTAATTCAATTTTTAACATTTCAACAAAAGCAAATAATAACTTTGTTTTCCTTTCGACAATTCTAACATAAACAATTTTCATATGAATCATTCTTTACATAAAAAAATGTGATTTTTTTTATGTTTTCAGCACTTTTATTTTAACATGAACAATTTTCATACGAATAATTCTTTTCATTAAAAATAAGATTTTTAATGTTTCATGTTTTCATTTCAAATAGATGAACATTTTTAATCTATTCTATATATACGGTAAAAATGTAAATTTTATTGTTAACATGGTTTCAATTCAAACAAATGAACGTTTTATATTTTTATTGTAACTCATGAACCGTGTTCTAAATGTAAACAAACAAAAATAGGATTTTTATTAGTTAGCCAAATTCTGTCGTAATGTAAATAAATAAAAATATATTCTATTTGTTGTTCATATTCTATTGTAAATAAACAAATAAAAAGAATATTTTATTTGTCATTCAAATCTTATTGCAAAGTAAACAAATTAAAGTAACGTTTAATTTGTTGTTCATTTTTTGTTGTTCATCTCAGAATAATAAAAATAATATTATTAAAATAAATTAGAATAACTAGATTTGAATAAAATATGATTTAAATCTAAATTTAGATCTATTTTCTAATCGCAAATAAAATTCAACAATATATTAAATTCAACGCGGATCTAGCATATCATGAACAACCAAGCAAACCACCAACAAAAATCAATCATTCATCGATCACATAACATTTCAGATCTGAATTACATCACAATACAATTATTTTTAACGCAAGAAAAATAATTTATAATTAATTAAATAATAAAATTCAGAATTCTCACATTGATATGGCTGCAAATTCGACTGTCTCATAATCAGCTCTGGCCTCGCCATCGCGAAGCTCTCGAAAAGACGAGTCCAATGCAACTTACGGTTCGTCAATCGGACATCATATGAAAGAGATATTGATTTTTAAAGATCGGATAAATTGAATATTTAAATAAATAAAATAATAATATAATATACTCTTCTTCCTCACGCTGTAGAACACGCCGAACCCAAACTTCATCGTGCAACTCCTCCTGCGCGCGCCCCCCTACAGTCCACCGTCGGCCAATCAGAGACCACCACTCCGAAGCCCCGCCTGCGAGCCACCACCGCCCCCAATAGCTCCGAACTCGGCAGCTCCATGGACCCCCAAATCGCCTCCAAACCCGCAACCTTTGACCTCGAAATTCGCAAAATCCGTGAACTGAAAAATGATCTTAACCGTACGGATTTGTAGAGCTCTCTGTCCTCTTCGATTTGGTATATTATTTGTCAATTTTCATAGAACGGATTGGAAGAAATTGATGTTTGAAGTTAGGAGATTTCTGGCCATCGAACAGCCATAGGCGGCGGCCGCACTATTCAGGGTTAGGGTTTTTTATTTTTTATTATTAAAAAACGGTGTTATAAAGGTGAAAATGCGGGCTGTCACCGTATTGGGCTTGCTTACTGTCGATCTTAACGTTTTGAGGCCTTCAGAACGCAATGGGATGGGTCTCGGGGTCCAATTCCGAATTCTGTAGAAAGTTTTATTTCAAATCCCATAAAAAATTAATTAAATAAATATTGATCGTACATTTAAATATGCTGGGGCCACATACGACCTCGGAAAATTCTAAAAAAAAAAAATTTAGCTTTCTTATGACGATACGAATCCAACAAAATTATTTTCGTCAAATTCTGAGACTGTTTGAAAAATGGCTATTTTTAAGGCGTTTAAATTTAACTAAAATAGTCAAGACACATTTTCTTTTGCCACGCTCATATATTAATTCGAAAAATTCTGAAAATTGAAACCTAGCAATAATTTGACATTCCGGTTCCAACAAAAGTGGTTTCGTCGAAAACAGAGGTCGTTTGAAAAATGACTATTTTCAAGGCCAATATATTTAATATTAAAAATATATTTTTAAACAAATTAATTCCGAAACTCAAAATATATAAGTGTTTATACTTTTTAAATGCAGAAACATCATTCCAGACTCAATGGAGGTGGTTTCGGGTCAAAATTCCTTCATATGTGAAAAGTAGCCTTTCGGGCCATATAATATATATATATATAATTCTACAACGACCTTTCTAAAAATTGAATTGGCCATAACTTTTGATTTCCGCCATGAAATTTCAATTTTTTAGATTCGTTAGAAAGATATGGTTAAACAGATTTAAATATTTCTTGTTTCACTCAATTCTGATTTATTTTGAATCCTGTACATTCAGTTAAAGTTCAAAATCAAATTTTCAAACTACCGCGCCATTTCTAACTCCTTTTATATTGAAATTTAAATTTATTCGTTTTAACTTCGATAAAAATAAATTCTAGCCATTATTATTAATAATAAATTATATTATATCCTCAGAATTCATTAAAATTTTCTAAAATAAAAAATTTAAATTGGTTCAGAATTTGCGGTTTGTTACAATCTCCCCACTTAAAATCTTTTCGTCCTCGAAAAGGAAATGAAGCTAAAGTTGTTCATTTAACTAATTTAATTAATTTTCATTCTTTAATTGTTTAACCATTTTATTAGTTGAATTCATATTCACACAATACAATCATCAATCAATTAGTTGATTAAAATTTCAAAATATATAACTTTTATATATTCAAAGTCATATTTTCTAAAATCGAACTATATATAATAACAAGTACGTTAATTATGAATTCTCCACTCTGACTCATTCTAGTGCATTGCTAACCCCATCTCTAACGAGTATTCTCATTCTAGGATATTGCTGATCCTATCTCTAATGAGTATTCTTATTGGATATTACTAATCCAACCTCTGATGAGTCTTCAGTTTAGTTCTAACGAGTTGTACCCCAAAGATTTGAGCTAACCTCGTTCCGATACCAACTGTAACGACAAGGGGCAGTGGGCTAACCTCCCACCGTAGCTTCCGAGATACCTCAGAACTGCTTTTACGGCCAGCCTCTCAAATCGACCAACCCACATTGTCGGGAGATGTAGGGGTAAGAGTCTCCCGTTCGCCACCAAACGCAAAGCGAGAACCCCTATCATCCGTACCAATTAAGCAACCAGCTCTGATACCAACTGTAACGACCCGGGGCATACAACACATCAGAACAACAACACAGACTTTTATAACATCAATAATAAATGTTACATCAGAGTACAGAATATATCAGAGTTGTAATAACCCGGAAAATACGAGCCAATTTAAAATTTTTAAATTGATTATTTCAAAGGAATTTGAACCATTGAGATGGAATATTTCAATAAAATAGTGAATTAGAAATAGTGAGTCAGTTTGAAAATTTGAATTCAAACTTTGACTGACTATGCAGGGTGGAAAATATAACGGATTTTAGCGAAACCAAAAATATTTAAATCTGTTAGTCAATACCTTTCTAACGAATCTGAAAAATCGATGTTTCATAACGGGAATCAAAAGTTATGGCCGAATGAATTTTCAGAGGGGTCGGTACATAGAATATAGCCCTGGAAAATTGATATTTTGCATACGACCTCGGAAGTCGACGAAACCACTTTTGTTGGGTCCGGGATGTCAAACTATTGCTAGGTTTCAAATTTCATAATTTTTGAAGCTAGTATGTGAGCGTGGCAAAAGAAAATGTGTTTGGTCGATTTCTGTTAAATTGGATTGACCAGAAAATGGCCATTTTTCAAACGACGCCAGAATTCGACGAAACTAGTTTTGTTGGGACCGTAGCGTCAAAACATAGCTAGATTTATTTTTCTGGAATTTTTCGAATCAGTTTGTGGCCCTGGCATATTGAAATGTGTGTTCAGAGTTAAAAATTAAATGTTTTATACTTTAATTTGAAAAATAACTGACTGTAACAGTCGAATTGGCCTACGACACATATCCCATTATGTCCGGAATGGGGGTATTTAGCTAGGGGCGACAGTCGTTGGGTTTAAAAAGGAGTTGTTTAAGAAAACACTATTTAAAATTTTTAATATAGTCTCGGCCAATCATATTTTTCTATTCATAATAAAAAAAAAATAACAGAAACCCCCCCCTCCCCGACCCCGACATCGACGGCGGAAGCCCTCTTTCACCTTCCCAGGCGATTTCCGATCGCCACGGCCAGAATTAGCTCCTCCCCCAGTTCAACTTTTTGTAGTTCTCCCTCCCCTCTTCAAATCCATATAAGGAGCTCCCCCTATCGTCGCCTCTACGCCGAGATATCCACCTCCAAACTTCTGACCTTCAAGCCGCCGCCGCCGCCGTTCTGCGCCACCGAGTCCCACCAGACCACCGCACACCTGTAGCTCTCTCGAAGCTCTTCCACCTCCAACTTCCTGATCGTCCCCTCGTGTCCCGGTTCTCGCGAAAACCGCAAACCTAGTTTTGAAGCTTTCTGAAAGTGCGTTTTTCTTTGATCTTTACACTTTGAAAAATCATATCTTTTTGGTGTGTTGACGAAATTCGATGAAACAGGAAACATCGAGACCGCAAGGAAGCCCTCTACCCAATAGAAGAAGTTGCGTATTTTTCTGACATCGTATCGATTTTTAGCGCTCAGAAAACCAAGGTGAGAAATCTAAATTAACGTGAAATTGAATGGAAAATGTCGTGTATAATTTATATAAGCGAAATATAAATTACATACGTGTTTTATACCTCATGTACATGCATAGTGTAAGCTATATGAGCGAAGTATGAATTTTTACATGCATAGAATAATTGATATATGTGTTGAAATGCTAGTGAAATATAGCAAATATATATATTATATGTATATATATATATATATACTCCCCTCGTCCACAAACCATGGACGATATTTATTGTGGTGAATTGGTGTAAAATATTGGGTGAAAAATACGAATGGTTGAATAATTGTTTGTGGTTGATATTGTTTGGTTGTGGTTGAAAAATACCCATTGGTGATTGAAATGAATTGGAAATATTTGTGGAAATAAAAATAAACATGCCGCCTGCGTGCGAATTAGATGCATGAATCCCCTTTGTCAAAAACCGCGAGGTTTTAAGGTAGAGCGAGGAGCCGTACTAGGGACGGTGCCGGTTTTAACTACCCTGCCGTTATGCTGCCGAAATTTTGAATAATCTTTGTGTGTTAGAATTATTTTCATATGTTGAAATTATTTTACATGCATTGAAATTAAAGCCATATATTGAAACTATGTCCATGTGTGGAAATATTCATGTGTTGAAAAGTGTTGTGTGAAAATTAAATTCATTTGTGAATGAATGAAGTGTTTAATCAATAAAAATCACATTTATATATATATATATATATATATATATATATATATATATATATATATGAAGTATGCAAAATATTCGCCTTATATAAATAGTTTCAACAATCAAAATTTTATCTTTCTAATATGAACAACATAAATAAAATGTCCATGTGTGGAAATGCTCATTTGTTGAGAAGTGTGTAGTGGAAATATTCATGTGTTGAATAAAAAGATTGAACAACAAAAAGTACATTTTTATTGAAACTATGAAGTGTTGAAACCATACAGTGGTTGAATAAATATTTTAAATGATAAAAATATCCTTTTTATCATATGTGTGATATGCTAAAGATATGCGGACGTTGAAACAAATATTTGTGATAGAAATATTATTTTTAACATGCATGGGAATTAAATAAAATAGTCATGTGTTGAAATCTATTTTAGTTCGCCAAAATTATCATCTTTGAAATGTGAAGTGTTAAAAATAGCCACTTGTTCAAATAAACGTGCGTGAGTTGAAATATACATTAACTAGCTAATGATATGATTTTAGCCTATGCATGCAACATTCGAATGAATGGTGTTTTTAAACCAAAGCAAAGCAAATATGCAATTGAATGGAAAATGATAAATGTTAGAAATTGTATATATGTACATGCATATCTATTGAACAGGTTAAAGCAAAAGGGGCTAGAGAACAGAAATAGAATTTTGTGCCCGACAAATAGGTACACATTTACCGCTTTGTTTGGGTGATGATTTTATGAGCCTGTTGGCTAGCCGCTTGGCTTTTTCTTTTTCTTTTTGTTATGAGACGCCCGTGTGGCTATTTGGGAATTTCCCCAGACCCTCCCGTACAAAGGTGGTTATGGCGAAATTTTCCAAAAATTAAAGGCGTTAGTGAAATAATTGAAGTGGAAACAATATTGGAATTTTTGAATGAACTATATTTATATAAACATATAAATATAAATAGAATTAAAACGAAACATGGCCGTGCAGTTCATATTTTGAAACCGTGATTTCAAACGACTAGTGCGGAAGATCCGACCCTTGGATTTTTTCGAAACCTCAACCGTTGGGTTCGCCTTGGAAATATCTTTCCAACGGCACCAACTTTGTGAAGATCCGACGGTTGGATTGTCTGGAATGTTTAATTCAAAACTGAAGAAAAACAGCGCCAGAAACGATTATATATATATATATATAATTAAATCGAATAACAACGCTGCAGTTCGTAAATTGAAATCGTAACTTCAAATGGTTGGTGTGGAAGATCCGACCGTCGGATTTTCCCAAAACTGAAACCGTTGGGTTCGTTTTGAAATGACCTTCCTAATGATGTAAAATTTGTGAAGATCCAACGGTTAGATTTTCATATATGTGTAAACCAAAATTAGTGGAAAGCAGCGCCAGTGCATCGACGCGACCAGAAACGTCGTTTAATTAAATATGGCCATTTTAAATTAAATAAAAATGGCGATATATCGTTATAAAATATTATGGATGATATAGAGTGGAAATAAACCAATTTTGTTGTGTTTGCTTGATATGTGATGGTTGAATGTATTTGACATAAAAATTATAACTAAATAACTGAAATGTGAATGTTGAATGGTCCAACCATGTGATTAATTGATTTGAAAATCTAAATATACGTGGGTTATTTGAAAAGGCCGAGTTTATCTCATTTCGAATAATCGATCGACGTTGAGAAGTCGAAGAGTCGAAGACGACGGAAGACCGACGATCTCCACATTGGATGGATGGGCGCTACTGATGCTCGTGATTGGAGTAGCTACCATGAAGGAATTGAAGTAGTAGCCGTCCAAACATAGTGTTGATTGTACGGGTATGCGAGGAATTGGTGCCTCCGGTTTCGTTCAGACCCAGAACGGACTTGTAAATGGACTGTGTGTCTGACATTGGATTTTGTTCTGTGTTGATTGATCTCTGTTAAATATATATCTGTTTGGCGGCGGAGGATTTGTTCTCTTGCTTAACGCCCTTCTCCGAGACGTACGAGCTCAGAGGTTATGTATTGACAGAAATTAGTCGCATGGAGTGGATTGCCTGTGTGGCACGCCTAAGTGGCATATGATCAAGGCTTCTGTTGCAAAGCAAAGTCTTGTGGTTGATGATCAAAGCATGGTCTGTGTGACGTAGCTTTGTGTATAACGTGAATTCGCGAGCCTCACACCCCGGTATGAGTCAAAAACGGGAGAAGGACCCAAGGAGTGCATGACGTTTCTTTCTAGCTATGGTGGTGTCAGTGACCTCCCAGCCCTGACATTTATATCTACTTTTCACCTGTGTGGTTGTTGGAATGCGAGGCGCCTCGATTATAGGTCTGTAAGGACCGGGAAACGTGTGTTCAGAAATAATTAATCCTCAAAAGTAAGAGAGGACCGGCCTTGGAGGATCCAGGGGATTGCTGTGTGCGGTCCCGAGGCATTTGCTAGAGTGTCTCGAATCGGAGAGGAGCTTGCCCCTTTGCCTCGACTCATGAAGGAATCCAATTTCCATTACGAAATATGCGGACGTGATTGTATTACTAGTATGGCGACATAGTGGTATGGGTCATTTATGCCGCCTATGATTGATATTTATGATTGAAATCGCTTTTGAAACATATATGCACTAGTAATAATATCAAGCACTTTTGTTTTATTCGTATGAAGCATCTTTGGCCATTATAAGGTAAAAACTCTATCCTCCGGCTTGCGTTGCATTGTGTGATGGGACCTGAGTCTTATAATGGCTTCATTTTATAAAAAGCATTGCGTTGATTTAATCGTTTATTTTATTTCATGCACTAGCACTCATTGGAGTAAACCCGTTCCGCGAAAGTGGCGTGGTCCTTTGATTTGCCTTATTATTGTTGTTAATGAATTGAGTAGATTTCTCATACCAGTCCCATGACTGACTCGTAGTTTGTTTCACCTTGCAAACTCGGGTGCCTCATTTTCACACGGGCAGCCTAGTTACAGGTTTCTGACGCACCTTTTGGCTCATGGCGAGGCTTGACTACACTGTGCTGACTTGGATTTTCTCCGCCATTATTGTATCTATATTATGATTCCGCCACTGGCGATGTAGACTGATATTCCTTTTGTGTACTCTTTATGTATGATTCCGCCTCGGGCGATGGTGACTGATTATTTATCATTATGCACTAAGTTGTATCCTGTACTGTGCTTCTCTGATGTGATGATATCTATATGATTCCGCTGTCAGTAAATTATTCTATTTTCTGTTTATGCTATTATCTGTGATCTGCTAATGATGATTAATGTGTTATATTCCAATGATTATCCTTAACACCGTGTCACGGGGTTTGGGATCGTCACAAGAGTACATCAATAAATAATACAGCGGAAGATACATTTACAATAAATTAAATACATTGTAGCGGAACTAATCTCAGCGGAAGGCCATCAATATTCTGGACCCAGCTTCAGACTTCCATCCAGGATCCTGCTTAACTATATATGCAAAAAGCTACTCGACTGCCCGTGTGGAAAGAGGGCACCCGAGTTTGCAAAGTGAAACTACAGGTCAGTCGTGGGACTGGTGTGAGAATTCTATACTTAACTCACCTAATAAGTAGGCTAATCACAAGACCACGCCGCTAACGCGGAACGGGTTTACACCATTGGATTGCCAGTGCATAAATAAAGTAAATCGTCAAATAACGTAATGCTTTTTAGGAAAATGAAACCATTGTAAGACCCAGGTCCCATCACACAATGCAACGCACACCAGAGGATAGGGTTTTACCTTATAATGGTCAAAAGATGCTTGATACGTGAAAATGATATTATTATTAGTGTGTGTATATATATATATTTAAAACATTCAAATATAATATCAATCCTAGACGGCATAGGTACCATATACTATGTCGCCATACTAGTTATACAATCAAAACCGCAAGGGTGTATTGGGAATTGGGTTTCCATCATGAGATCGAGGCTAGGGATCGTCCTCTTCCGATTCAAGACACTCTAGCAAATGCCTCAGGATTCCCCGCAGTGAACCCTTGGATGCGGTAGGGTCGGTCCCTACCTAACGGTAGTGGATTAGTTATGCCTGAACACACGTTTCCCGGTCCCTTTGGACCTATAATATGACCACTTCCGGCCTATAAAAACCCAAGGTACCTCAATCCATAATCCACATAAGTAAAATGTCGAGCCGTGTTAAAGCCCAAACACCACTCCTAGCTAGAAAGAAACGTGTGCACTCCCTACGGTCCATATCCCATTTTTGACTCATACCGGGGTGTGAGGCTCGCGAAGTCATGCTATACACAAAGCTATGCCTAAGGAGACTGTGCTTTGATCATCAACCACAAGGCCTGCTTTTCAACAGAGCCTTGATCATTTGCATCTTAGCATGTCACATTGTCAGACCCTACCATATTATTGATCATCTACCAATATACATATAACCTCTAAGCTCATACGTCTTAGAGAAGGGTGATAAGTAAAGAATAAATTCTTCACCACCAAACAGAAATATATAATCAGTAGTGCTCAACAAACACCGTAGAAAGGAATACAATGTTAGACACACAATCCATTTTCAAGTCCGCTCTAGGTCTGAGCGAAACAACGTGTCCGTCGATCTCCAAATGCGTTTGGATGATCATTACCAAATACCTTGCTTGGAAGGCCAATCCCAATTCAAGATACCTGTCATCATCATCCCTACGATGTGAAAACCTTCGGTCTTCAATCACCGTCTTCATCTTCGACTCTTGATCGTCGTGATGATTATTCAGAATGGGTTAAACCCGGTCTTTCTGAATAACTCGCGTATTTTGGGATTAAAAAGCAAATATTGGAAAATCACACATTACGCCACATTCCAACTCAGAATGTTCTTTTGATAAGATATTCGTTTAAAAGATTCTCATTAATTTTATCAAAGATAAACACTGAAAATAAAATCTATAAATCAATTTCCGAAATATGGAATTCCACAGAAATCAAATCAATACATAATCGATATAGATTTATGTATCAGACTAATAATATATATGGAATAACGGCAAAGCCACTTAAATTCCACATATAATATCGGTCTTCTTTCACGGAAGCCCATTCCGATCATTACCAATCGAATTTCCACTTAATTTCAATTTAATATATTAAATTGAAAAACTTGATTTTTAGAAAATGCCTTTTTAAATCCATAAAATAGATTCATAAGTTCCAAATAATAATTTCAATGCAAATTGGATTAAAGTACAAATGTCGTTTGAAACATCGTCCTCGATAAATCCACTTCACATCTCAATTTATTTCATATCACAAAATATAATTGCAAATGCTAGTAATCTTTTAAAAACATATTTTAATATAATCATAAAAATATTCTTTATATAAAGACTCTAAATGAGAAGTATTCTTTATATTACAAATTCTTTATCTTTTACAAATATTCTTTGTTTTAAACATATAGTTGATTAAAAATATATTATGAAAATATATGCACTTTATATAAAAAGGATTTCTAATGTAAAAATATTCTTATTTAAAAGAACACCTGAATCGAAATGCGACTCAGACATTTACCATATAATTTGGGTTACATGGATTTCACACACATCATATATATGATAATAACAGTAAAATCATCAAATCATCCATCTACATCCAAAGTGTAAATTCCACTGTGTAAGCGTTAAAATTAAATAATAACGCTCATCGCAGCCTGTCGATCTAACGATCAACATACAATTAAATATTGGGATTAGTGTATAAAAATTTCATCCCAACACCCGTGTGGGGTTTCAACCAACAAACAAATAGTAAGCTAATTTGTGCACTTGGGCGATGTGTGAAAAATTATCGTCCTAATCACATATACAAGTCGGGTAACTTGTGAATGGAAGTGTAATACACAATAGACGACAAGAAAATATCTCTACTGAAATGAATGAATAAGCATAATAACTTTGTCTCTATTGATAATTTCTATTTTGCTAATTTAAACTCTAAACAAAAATGGTTATTTTGTTTGGCAATTCTAATGAGACAAAATGATAAATATTTTGATTTAACTAGCCTATCTTGACAAGTATATATCTTGCCAGACATACATACATACATACATACATACATACATATATATATATATATATATATATATATATATATATATTGCTTCAACTAATCCATTTTGACAAAAATGAATATTTCTGACCAAATGCATAATTTAGTTTAACTAGTATAAATTGATTAAAATGAATAATTATTTTTAACTAATGTAAATTAACAAAAACGAATAATTGGTTTTAACTAATATAAATTTACAAAAATGAATAAATTTGTGTTTCAATTCTAATAAAATATTCCAATGCTATATTTTGTTTCATTCTTTTATTTAGAGACAAAATGAGTGTTTTTGTCTATTTTACTTTAATGATAAAAATGTGAATGTTTAGTTATTAAAATGTAACTTTTAAATTCTATCCTTTATTTCAAACAATCTTTATTCATATCAAAATTATAAATCAAGAATAAAATTTTCAATCTGAGGATTTGTTTCATTAATGAATTGCAAACAAAGATGAACTTTATTTTAAGTTTTATTTGCAACAAGGAATGCAAATAACAAATGTAACTTTTATTTTTATTTAAAAGTATATTTGAGTGAAGGTAAAAAGAACCTCATTTCCAAAGTGTATTTACATTATTGAATGTAAATAAAAGAAACAAATTTTATTTAAATGAGTATTTGCATTTATGAATGCAAACAAAGAATAGTTTTGTTTTTAAATTATATTTACATTAGTGAATAAAAATAAAAGAACAAAATTTATTTTCAAAGTATAATTTAAACAAATCCTATTAAATGTATAAAAGCGTGTACACTTGTATTGGCAATTGTAGATAAAGAAAATAGACTATAGTTTCATTGAATATTTGCATTGATAAATGCAAATAAAAGAATAAACTTTAATTTCAATGCGTATATGTATTGATAAAAGCAAACAAAGAAATAAACTTTATTTTCAATATATGTATGTATTTGCATTGGTGAATGCAAATGAATGATTGGTTTCATTATATATTTGCATTGGTAAATGCAAATAAAAGAACAATTTCTATTTACTACATATATATTTGCATGGCTGAATGTAAATAGAAGTACAAACTTTATTTTCAAAATATATTTACGTTTTTATCACAAAATAAAGAACAAAACTCTATTTTCAATATGTCTTTTATTTTCTTAGTTTTATTGGTGTTGTCGGACACAAATAAAAATGTACTTATTATCAAGTTATGTTTGCATTGTGAGATGCAAATGAGAAAAATAAATTTTATTTCATGCTATATTTGCATTGAAAAGTGCGAATGAAAAGCAAACTTTTAATTTCTATGGAACTTCAGAAAATAATTTCTTATTTACCTATAAAATGTAAACAAAATTTTTACTTTCATTTCAGTAATCAAGTTTTGACAAAAATGATAATTTCCATTCAATAATCAGGTTTTTGACAAAAATGAAAATTTCGATTCAAAAATCAAGTTTTGACAAAAGTGATAATGTAACAACCCGAAAATCTGGGCCAGTTTAAAATTTTTATTTTGGCAATTTTAATGAATTTTGAACATTTAAAATAGATTATTTTAAATAAAAACGACGAGAAATTTATTTTGAATAGAATTCGAACGTATATTTTATATATGTCGTCGTTAGAATATAAATAATTATATATAATTATAAATAGAATTGAAAATGGAGCGGTAGTTCGATAATTCGATTTCAAACTTCAATTGAACATACCAGGTGCAAAACAATCCGGATTTTAGTGAAACCAAAAATAATAGGATCTAATTGAGGATATCTTTCCAACGAATCCGAAAAATCAAGATTTCATAGCGGGAATCAAAAGATATGTCCAGTTGAAAATTCTGAATAGTCGCTATAGAATTCAGGCCCTTAAAAATGGAGATTTTGCAAACGACCTCGGATTTCGACGAAACCACTTTTGTTGGATCCGTGATGTCAAATTATTGCTAGATTCCAAATTTCATAATTTTTTGAATCAATATGTGAGTGTGGCAAAGGAAAACGCATTTGACCAGTTTTAGTTGATTTTAATCGACTGGAAAATGGCCATTTTTCAAACGGTCTCAGAATTCGACGAAACTAGTTTTGTTAGGACCGTATCGTCAATATGAAGCTAGAAAATATTTTTCTGTAATTTTTAAAGTTCTTATGTGACCCTGGTAAATTGAAATGCGCGTTCAAATTCATTATGTAGAGTTATATGTTGATTTTGACGAAAACTGATTGTAACGATCGAATCAGCCTACGATACATATCCCATTGTGTTCGGAATAGGGGTGAAACGCTAAGGACGACAGGCGGTGGGCCTCGTTTAGAGGTCGTATGTAAAAGTCAACTTTTTGAAATTAAAATAAAAAAATAAAAAAAACCTCTTTCCCCTTAAATCCCCCCCCCCTACCCGTGTAAGTCAGTTCGAATCAAAAGGAAAAAAAAGAAAAAAAAGGGGAGGAGTTGTAGCTCCTCAACCAGAGGCCGTCGCGGCCTGGCGAGGCGCCGCTTCCCCCCCCCCCCCTAAGAGCTCCGCCCAGTCGACCCCGCGCCTCTCTCTGTCCATCGAGACCCGCAGGAGCCCAGACCGTCGCAACCCCCCTTTTTCCTCCGATAAAATACGCTGCCGCCTCTGGATGGTCCTCCCCACGGCCTGCGACGACACCTCCAGACCCCGACGCCTCAGCAAGTCCAACAGCCTCCTCCCCCGAGTAACACAGTAAGATTTCTGATTTTTAACAGTATAAGATTTCTGATTTTTTTTCAGTATAAAATTTATATTTTTAATGGTATAAATAAGTTTTGTTTAAAGAAATTATACTAGAAAAATTTGAAATTTTAAACTAGAAAGATCGAATTTTTAGTCTGATAATGATCGGATTTTTATGTAGAAGAAAGATGCGTTTTTTTTATAGAGGAAGTTTTGATTTTTATCATATATGATAACGAAGTAAAAATAGAATTTTTATCTATATGATAACGAAGTAAAACTAGAATTTTTATCTATATGATAACGAAGTAAAAATAGAATTTTTATCCATATAGTGTGATAATAAAAATTCGATTTTTATTGAATAGCAAAGTAAAAATTCGATTTTTATATATTGAATAGCAAAGTAAAAATTCGATTTTCCTATATTGAATAGCAAAGTAAAAATTCGATTTTTATATATTGAATAGCAAAGTAAAAATTCGATTTTTATTGAATAGCAAAGTAAAAATTCGACTTTTATATATTGAATAACGAAGTAAAATTTTGATTTTTACATATGTAGTGGCTACGGGCAGCGAAAGTGACAAAAGGCGAGAATGACGAAGATTTGTATAAAAGAAGTGTCGTGGAGTTGGAATAGCTATCGGTGAGAACTTCTCACTCTAAATTTCCTTTTTCTAGTTATATATATATATATATATACACACACACTAGGATGCAGACGGTGCTTAGTAGCACCCGACACCCGTCATCCACAGACCATGGATGGTTTGTTTGTTTGATTGATATGATGTGAAAATTGTTGTGATGTTGACGTGAAATCGATAATAAAATATTCTTGTGTTGAAAGAAAATAAAATATTTATATAGTTAAAAATTAATTATGGTTAAAAATATAATTTTTAACGTGAAAGTGAATAAATAAATATTTATAAACAAATCGGCCGATTTGTTTATATACACTGATTTGACTGATATTGATTGGGTCGATAAATTTTACACATCGCCCAACTACACAAATAAAAATCTATGTTTGTTGATTTGAAACCCCACACGGGTGTTGGGATGATAATTGAGTACACTAATCCCAATTATTTAATTGAATGTCGATCGATTGGTCGATAGGCTGTGTAAGCGTTAATTATTTATATTTGATGCTTATGCAGTTGTGTGGTGCACTTTGGATGATGGTTGATTGTTTATCGTTGCTATTATGTACATGTGTTGTATGGAATTCATATAATTAACATTATATGGTGATTGATTGGGCCTCATTCCCATCGGGAAAATAATGAAATATATTTATGTGTTGAAGCTGTTCATGTGTTGAGTAAAATATTTTTTTATAATAAAATTTACATCTTTATCATATTTAAAATTAGAGCTACTTCACGGTGGAATCTAATTAAAAATCAAACGATAGATACCATAGTTTTATAAAATATTTTACATAACAAAAATAGTCGTGTGTTGAAAGAAATATAGATTCAGGTGTTGAATAGAATAAATATTCATTTGTTGAATAGAATAAAGAAGTTTTTGAAAAATATAAAGCCGTGTGGATTAGAGATGCGTTATTTTGACGCGAACGATACTTATATCGATTTTATTCGTTTTATAATGAATATTGAAAAGTGATTTCAAAATTTAATATTTTGAAATGAAATTCAAATTGAATTAGATTAAAATTCAAATTGAAATTTTATTGAATCAATTTGAAATGAATTCGAATTGAATAGAAAATGAATTCGATTCGAATTGGATAGAAAGTGAATTAGGATTCGAATTGAATAGAAAATGAATTCGATTCGAATTGAATAGAAAGTGAATTAGAATTCAAATCGAATAGAAAGTCAATTTGAATTAAATTGAATAGAAATGAATTCAAATTGAATTAAATTGAAATTGAGTTAAAAACGAATTGAAATCGTTTTGAATGAAATTTAAAACGAACTGAAATTGAATTGAAATCAATTTGAAATGAATTTGAATTGAAGTAAATAGAAGGTAAATTCAAATTGAATTGAACTAAAATGAATTAGAATTCGAATTAAATAAAAATTGAAATGAATTCGAATTGAATTGAAATCGAGTTGAAATTGTTTTTGAAACGAATTTAAAACAATTTATAAAATACGTTTTAAAAGGAAATCGATGAAAAATAAATAATATATATATTATATAATGGCCTGAATAGAACGCGCCGCGCCGCGGTAGTTCGTGAATTTCAACCATTAACTTTGAATTGACGTTGCGGGAGATCCGACCGTCGGATTCTCCTAAAACTGGAACCGTTGGGTTCGTATCGAAAAGAGCTTTCCAATGAGTATTATAAATTTAAAATCTAACGGTTGGATTTGGAGTTATGTCCAAATCAAATTTGAAAAAGATCGCTGTAAATGCAGTTCGATGGCCGTTGTTGGAAATCGACCGTACGGGCCTTGATAAAATTATTAAAAATATTAATAATTTGTGTAAAATCATAATATGTGAATTGGTAAGAACTAGGGTGAAAAACTCCACATTTGAAAAGATAAAAATAGATTTTTATCGAAATGAACTAGTTTTGAACTAGAATAAAAATTAATTTATTTTTGAAATAAATAAATTGAATTTGAAAGTGATTTTAAAAATAATCAATATTCACAATACGTGGATTGGACGGGAGTTGAATCGAAATTATCTTCGGAATATTTCGATGTTGGATTTCGTGACCATACAGATATTGTTATGGGAATTTGAAAGATATATTTTATATCGTTATTTCCAATACGATATTTGTTGGTTTCAGAATTTGATATTGAATATAAGCCGGTATATTTTCTATTCAGCGCCTTGTATTTAATATCAAATGTGATTTGGGTTTATCGTGAATCGTGTTTTAGATGACATTGGTTCTTTAACCCAGTTAAAGGCAGGATATTGATTTTTGAAAAGATTAAAACTGAGTGGAGTTTTAATGAATCTTTAATTAGATTGAAATGTGAATTGATAATTTAAATTATCAAAACTGAAAGGTGATTGAGAATTGAGTACCACAAGTTTTGCTCCAAAGCGATAGTTAAATCTTTAATTAGATTTGAACGTGAAATGGTAATTAATTTTACCTATAACACCGTGGTGTTAGATATGGAGTATTACCAGTTTTTCTCCATGGGATATATAGGTTGGGATTGGGAAATAAAATAAATAATTACTTCGGTGTGGCTCGCTAATCCCGACTAGTTTGAAATGATATCCAAAGGAAGGTTAAAGAATAAATTTAGAAGAATTTATCTTGGATAAAATTAATGGGAACCTTTCCCTAAGAATGTGATTTTGTGAATAAAAGAATATTCTGAATTGGAATGAGGCGTTTGTTGTGTTTGTGTAACATTCATTTATTATATACGTGGTTATTCAGAAAGGCCGGGTTTATACCCATTCTGAATAACCGATTCGACGAGATGTCGAAGATGAAGACGGTGGTTGAAGACCGGAAGTCTTCACATCGTTTGGGTGATTACTGATGATCTCGATTGGGCTTTACACCCAAGATGAGGGAAACAGTTGGTGATCGTCCAGACGTACCTGGAGATCGATGGATATGCGAGGAAAGTGCCTCTGGTTTCGTTCAGACCTAGAACGAACTTGTAAATGGATTGTGTGTCTGACATTGGATTTTATTCTGTGTTGATTGATCTCTATTAAATATACATCTGTTTGGCGGCGGAGAATTTATTCTCTTGCTTAAAGCCCTTCTTTGAGACGTATGAGCTCAGAGGTTGTATATTGATGGACATCAGTCGCATGGAGTGAATTGCCAGTGTGGCACGCGTAAGTGGCAATTGATCAAGCCTTCTGTTGAAAAGCAAAGTCTTGTGGTGGATGATCAAAGCACGACCTGTGTGGCGTAGCTTTGTGTATAACGTGAATTCGCGAGCCTCACACCTCGGTATGAGTCAAAAACGGGATACGGACCCAAGGAGTGCACGACGTTTCTTTCTAGCTAGGATGGTGTCAGTGACCTACCAGCCCTGACATTTATATACTTTTCACCTGTGTGGTTGTTGGATACTAGGCGCCTCGAATATAGGTCTGTAAGGACCGAGAAACGTATGTTCAGGAATAATTAATCCTCAAAAGTAAGAGAGCACCAGCCTTGGAGGTTCCAAAGGATCATAGTGGGGTCCTGGGACATTTGGTAGAGTGTCTCGAATCGGAGAGGAGCTTGCCCCTTGCCTCGACTCATGATGGAAATCCAATTTCCAATATGTGATATTGCGGTTTTAATTGTAGAACTAGTATGGCGACATGATATATGGTACCCATGCCGCCTATGATTGAAATTTATGATTGAAATTGTTTTGACATTATACACTTATAATAGTATCAAATGATTTGTTTTAAACGTACCAAGCATGTTTGGCTATTATAAGGGAAAACCCTATCCTCCGGCTTGCGTTGCATTGTGTGATGGGACCTGGGTCTTATAATAGCTTCATTTTTCCAAAGAGCATTGCGCTGTTTTGTTATATGCACTAGTATTCTTGCGAGGAAACCCGTTCCGTGTTATACGGCGTGATCCCTTGAATTACTCTCTTTTAAAGTAAAGTTTTAAATAACTGTTTTAGTTCTCACACCAGTCCCATGACTGACCTGGAGTTTATTGTTTTAACCTAAACTCTGGGTGCCCCTATTTTCCACACGGGCAGCTAGTAGTTTTGGTTTTGCAGATTTATATTCACAGGATCCTGATTTACAGCTGGAACGATGCTCGGAAAGCTCTATATCCGTGTATTACTTCTAGTTGTGTTTTTTATATTTTTCCGCTGCTATGTAATTTATTGTAATCTCTGATATTCATCGAATGTAATTTATTCAATTATACTCTGTATATTCTTGTATCTGATGGAATTGTTGTAATAACAATGAAATGTTCTTCCATCTGCGTCCTTTTGTGTGTTGTTCTCAAAGTATTCGTGCTTTCCTTCACGGGGAAGTTACGGGTCCTTACAGTTGGTATCAGAGCTTTGGTTTACAGAGCTCGAGAACAAGACACATTAGAACCATACGAAAGAATTCATCAGATATTGGATTAGTAATATCCAATTAGAATGACTCGTTAGAGATAGGACCAGTAGTGTCCTAGAACGAGTGTGAAGAGTATATTTTTCAACTGAAAACAATTTTGTTTTGAAAATTTAAATCGCTTTATACGTATTTGATTATTTATTTATTTTGAATATGGACAATCGAGTATATATAGATTTCGCGTATACGCGTCATGAACGTATATTCGAAGTTTTAATATACTGGGTAGATATAGAATCACATTCTAGACATCCGGGAATGATTCTGATGATGGTGCATCATCGTCAATATTCATATTCGAGTTTCGAAGGTGTGATTTCTATATAGTTCCATTAGACTGGTGTGAGAACCAAAACTAATATAGATAAAATACATTGTTGTGAATTGGCATCAAAACATGATTTTTTGTATATGTATCAAAATTATGAATTTGAACCTTTAATTCACTAATTGATTGATGTTTGTGTTGTTTGTTTGATAATTTTGAACCATTTAGCCTAATTGAATCACATATTGAATTGTATTGAAAATTGGTCACATTTGCTTGCGTATACAAGTACTTACATTGAACAGGTCATAGCAAGGAGGCTAGAGCAGAGAATACAATTTGTTTGCCCGACAAATAGGTACATGTTTACTATAATTTACTGTTTTGTTTGGGTGATGATGATTTTATGAGCCTATTGGCTAGCCGCTTGGCTTTTTCTTTTTCTTTTTGAGATCAGAAGGCCTATATGGCAATTTTGGGATTTTCCCGTGGCTCCCGGTGCAAGGGAGGTTATGGCGAAATTTTTCGAAAATTTATGGTGTTAGCCAAATTTTTGAAGAATTTGAAAATTCTCAAAAACTGAAAAGTTGGAGAATGGAAGCCAGATCGAACGTAGAGTTAATTGATCAAACCACTTTCGACTTTGTTCCTTTTCGGGGACGAAAAGTTTTAAGTGGGGGAGTTTGTAACAACCCAAAAATCTGGGCCAGTTTAAAATTTTTATTTTGGCAATTTTAACGAATTTTTAACATTTAAAATAGATTATTTTAAATAAAAACGACGAGAAATTTATTTTGAATAGAATACGAACGTATATTTTATATACGTCGTCGTTAGAATATAAATAATTATATATGATTATAAATAGAAATGAAAATGGCGCGGTTGTTCGATAATTTGATTTCAAGCTTTAATTGAACATACCGGGTGCAAAACAATCCGGATTTTAGTGAAACCAAAAATAATAGGATCTAATTGAGGATATCTTTCCAACGAATCTGAAAAATCAAGATTTCATAGCAGGAATCAAAAGATATGTCCAGTTGAAAATTCTGAATAGTCGCTATGAAATTCAGGCCCTTAAAAATGGAGATTTTGCAAACGACCTCAGATTTCGACGAAACCACTTTTGTTGGATCCGCGATGTCAAATTATTGCTAGATTCCAAATTTCATAATTTTTCGAATCAATATGTGATTGTGGCAAAGGAAAACGGATTTGACCAGCTTAAGTTGATTTTAATCGACTGGAAAATGGCCATTTTTCCAACGGTCTCAGAATTCGACAAAACTAGTTTTGTTAGGACCGTATCTTCAATACGAAGCTAGAAAATATTTTTCTGTAATTTTTAAAGTTCGTATGTGACCCCGGTAAATTGAAATGCACGTTCAAATTCAATATATAGAGTTATATGGTGATTTTGACGAAAACTGATTGTAACGATCGAATCAGCATACGATACATATCCCATTGTGTTCGGAATAGGGGTGAAACGCTATGGACGACAGGCGGTGGGTGTGACGGCCGGGAATTTCGCTCAATCCTAATCGATCGTTAAACCGACTAAGACCGTTCGAAACCCCTGATCGTTTGAGAACAGGACAAATCAGAATGCAGACGGAAGAACATTTCATTGTTATTACAACAATTCCATCAGATACAAGAATATACAGAGTATAATTGAATAAATTACATTCGATAAATATCAGAGATTACAATACATTACATAGCAGCAGAAAATAATACAAAGCACAACTGAAGGTGGTATACGGATACAGAGCTTTCCGGATATCCTTCCAGCTGTAAACCAGGATCATGTGAATATAAATCTGAAAAACCAAAACTACTAGCTGCCCGTGCGGAAAATAGGGGCACCCAGAGTTTAGGTTAAAACAATAAACTCCAGGTCACTCATGTGACTGGTGTGAGAACTAAAACAGTTATTTAAAACTTTACTTTAAAAGAGAGTAATTCAAGGGACCACGCCGTATAACACGGAACCGGTTTCCTCCAAGAATATCAGTGCATATAGATAAATTACGCAATGCTTTTTCGAAAAATGAAGCTATTATAAGACCCAGGTCCCATCACACAATGCAACGCAAGCCGGAGGATAGGGTTTTCCCTTATAATAGCCAAACATGCTTGGTACGTTTAAAACAAATCATTTGATACTATAATAAGTGTATAGTGTCAAAACATTTCAATCATAAATATAAATCATAGACGGCATGGGTACCATATATCATGTCGCCATACTAGTTCTACAATTAAAACCGAAATACACGTATCGGAAATTGGATTTCCGTCATGAGTCGAGGCAAGGGGCAAGCTCCTCTCCGCTTCGAGACAATCAAGCAAATGCTCAGGACTATGCACTCTAGGCAGCCACTGGATCGGTTGGGCCGGTCCTCACTTACGTTAGAGGATTATTTATTCCTGAACACACGTTTCCCGGTCCTTACAGACCTATAATCGAGGCGCCTCATTCCAACAACCACAAAGGTGAAAAGTATATAAATGTCAGCGCTGGTAAGTCACTGACACCACCAAAGCTAGAAAGAAGCGTCGTGTTCTCCCAACGGTCCGTATCCCGTTTTTAACTCATACCGAGGTGTGAGGTTCGCGAATTCATGTTATACACAAAGCTACGCCACAAAGGCCTTGCTTTGATCATCAACCACAAGACTTTGCTTTTCAACAGAAGCCTTGATCCATGCAACTCAGCATGCCACACAGGCAATTCATGCCATGCGACTTATGTCCATCGATATACAACCTCTGAGCTCGTACGTCTCAGAGAAGGGCGTTAAGCAAGAGAATAAATTATCCGCCGCCAAACAGATGTATATTTAATAGAGATCAATCAACATAGAATAAAATCCAATGTCAGACACACAATCCATTTACAAGTTCGTTCTGGGTATGAACAAAACCGGAGGCACTTTCCTCGCATATCCGTCGATCTCCAAGTACGTCTGGACAACCACCAACTATTTCCGTCCTCTTGGGTGTACAACCCAATCAGGATCATCAGTAATTATCCAAACGATGTGAAGACTTCCGGTCTTCAACCACCGTCTTCATCTTCGACATATCGTCGAATCGGTTATTCAAAATGGGTATAAACCCGGCCTTTCCGAACAACCCGCGTATATTAAAAAAAATTGTTATACAAACACAACATACGCCTCATTCCAATTCATTAGTCACTAACCGTAAATTAGCAAGAGAACAATTCCCCAAATATTAACCCCGAAGGCCGAAACCAACATCAGATCAATACCCAGGAAACCATTCTTCTTAACTAACCTTCAGCTAGTTTCTAAATTTCAATTCTTAGGGAAAGGTTCCCATTAATTTTATCCAAGATAAATTCTTTAAAATTTATCCTTTAATCTTCCTTTGGATGTCATTTCAAAACCAAATTATGGTTTTCCAAACTAGTCGAGATTAGCGAACCATATCGAAGTAATTATTTATTTTATTTCCCAATCTCAACCTATTCATCCCATGAAGCAAAACTGGTAATACTCCATATTTAACACCACAGTGTTATTGGTAAAATTAATTACCATTTCACGTTCAAATCAAATTAAAGATTTGACTATCGTTTTGGAGCAAAACTGGCGATACTCCGTTCTCGCTCACTTTCTATTTTTGATAATTTAAATTATCAATTCACATTTCAATCTAATTGCAGATTCATTAAAACTCCTTTTACTTGGTTAAAGAACCAATGTCATTTAAAACACAGTTCACGACAAACCCAAATCACATTCTATTTATTATCGGGTAAAAGAACTAGTGTTATTTAAAACACCGTTCACGATAAACCCACAAATCAATTCTATTTAAAACTCATTTCAAATCCAATTTATTTATTTAAAAATAAATGGATTTTAATTTTAGTTCAAAACTAGTTCATTTCGATAAAAATCTATTTTATCTTTTCAAATGTGGAGTTTTTCATCCCAATTTTTCCCAAATCATTTCTTATGATTTTACACAAATTATTACTATTTTTAATAATTTTATCAAGGCCCGTACAGTCGATTTCCATCAACGGCCATCGAACTGCACTTACAACGACCTTTTCTGAATTTGATTTGGACGTATCTCCAAATCCAACCGTTAGATTTCAAATTTCTAATGTTCGTTAGAAATCTCTTTTCGATACGACCCCAACGGTTCCGGTTTTAGTAGAATCCGACGGTCAGATCTCCCGTAATGTCCGTTTGGAATAAATGGTCGAAATTCACGAACTGCCGCGGCGCGGCGCGTTCTATTCAGGCCATTATATTATATATATATATAATATATTTCGTCGATTCCTATTTAAAATGAATTTTATAAATAGTTTTGAATTCGTTTCAAAAATAATTTCAACCTTTATTTCAAATTCAACTCAAAATTGAATTTTTCCTTATAAACTCGTTTTAAAATTCATTTCTATTCAATTCAAATTTCAAGTTAATTTGAATTCATTTCAATTCGAATTCGTTTTCAATTCAATTCGAATTCGTTTTATATTCAATTCATTTCGAATTGGTTTTCTATTCGATTCAATTCAAATTGGTTTTCTATTCGATTCAATTCAAATTGGTTTTCTATTCGATTCA
Organism: Allium sativum; assembly: GCA_030737875.1. Classification (NCBI taxonomy): domain Eukaryota; kingdom Viridiplantae; phylum Streptophyta; class Magnoliopsida; order Asparagales; family Amaryllidaceae; genus Allium; species Allium sativum. The sequence continues at coordinate 173,477,977 of CM060913.1, read as the reverse complement.
ATTCAAATTGGTTTTCTATTCAAATCAATTCGAGATCGTTATATATTCAATTCAATTCGAATTCGTTTTCTAATTAAATCAAATTTGTTATATATTCAATTTAATTCGAATTCGTTTTCTAATTAAATCAAATTCGTTATTTATTCAATTTAATTCAAATTTCATTTCAAAATATTCGATTTCGAAATCACTTTTCAATTTTCATTTTTAAATGAATAAAATCGATATAAATATCGTTCACGTCAAAATGGCGTCAATCTAATCAACACGGGTTCATATATTTCTATTTTCAAATATTCTATTCAACAAATGAATATTTATTTTTGTCAACACACGCCTAATCTCAACGAATGAGTACTGTCCACGTGTGACTATTTTTGTTATTTAATATATTTTATAAAAATTAGGGTATCTATCGTTTGATATCAAATCAGACTCCAACTGTAAATTAGTAAGAGAACGATTCCCTAAAATATTAACCCCGAAGGCCGAAACCAACATCAGATCAATATCCAGGAGACCACTCATCTTATCTATCTTCCAGTTAATTTCTGATTTCATATATGATAAAGATGTAAATTTTATTGTTAAAATATTTCGTTCAACACATGACTAATCTCAACGGATGAGTACTGTCAACACATGAACCTTTATTTTATATTGATAAAGATGTAAATTTTATTATTAAAATATTTCGTTCAACACATGACTAATCTCAACGGATGAGTACTGTCAACACATGAACCTTCATTTTATATTGATGAAGATGTAAATTTTATTATTAAAATATTTCGTTCAAAACATGACTAATCTCAATGGATGAGTACGGTCAACACACGAACCTTTATTTTATAATATTCTTAATTTTTCAAATTGGAATGAGGCCCAATAAATTACCATATAGCGTTAACTATATGGATTCCATACCACACATGCATATAATAGCAATGATAAATAATCAACCATCATCCAAAGTGCACTACACTGTATAAGCATCAAATATAGATATCTAGCACTTATAACAGCCTGTCAATCAATCGATCGACATAAAACTAATTATTGGGATTAGTGTATGCCGTATTTTATCCTAATACCCGTGTGGGGTTTCAAACAATCAAACACAGATTTTATTTGTGTAGTTGGGCGATGTGTAAAATTTATCGACCCAATCAATATCAGTCAAATAAGTGTATATAAACAAATCGGCCGATTTGTTTATAGATATTTATTTATTCACTTTCACGTTAAAAATTATATTTTTGACGACCAAAATATTTTATTCAAACTATGAATGTTCTATTCGGTTCATTTATTCAATAAAATGATATTTTTTATTTCTCTAACATATTTTAGAAAATTTCGGCGGCATAACGGCACGATACAAGAAACGGGACGAGGCCTAGCCTTATCCTCGGTCTAGTGAAGGCCCACGCCATTCACACATCAATCAAATCCATTCCATTTCACCAAACAATTCAATTCAAACCAAATAAACAAACCAACTACACAACCAAACAATTTAACAAACAAGCCATCCATGGTCTGTGGATGACGGGTGTCGGGTGCTACTAAACACCGTCTGCATCCTAGTATATATATATATAACTAGAAAAAAATTGAAGAGTGAGAAATTCTCACCAATAGCTATCCAATACCACGACTCTTCATTTATAAAAATCTTCATCGTTCTCGCCTTTTATCACTTTCGTCGCCCGTAGCCACTACATATATAAAAATCACATTTTTATATTGCTATTCAATATATAAAAATCGAATTTTTACTTCGCTATTCATTATATAAAAATCGAATTTTTACTTCGCTATTCAATATATAAAAATCGAATTTTTACTTCTCTATTCAATATATAAAAATCGAATTTTTACTTCGCTATTCAATATATAAAAATCGAATTTTTACTTCGCTATTCAATATATAAAAATCGAATTTTTACTTCGCTATTCAATATATAAAAATCGAATTTTTACTTCGCTATTCAATATATAAAAATCGAATTTTTACTTCACTATTCAATATATAAAAATCGAATTTTTACTACGCTGTTCAATATATAAAAATCGAAATTTTACTTCGCTATTCAATATATAAAAATCGAATTTTTACTTCGCTATTCAATATATAAAAATCGAATTTTTACTTCGCTATTCAATATATAAAAATCCTTTTTTTTATAATCACGCTATATGGATAAAAATTCTATTTTTACACCGTTATTCTCTATATGAAGATTTCGTGTTTTCAAATATAAAGATTTCATTTGATTATATTTTTCATCTTCTACAATATAAAAGATTATATTTTTCATCTTCTACAATATAAAAGATTATATTTTTCATCTTCTACAATATAAAAGATTATATTTTTAATACTCTACTTATATAAAAATAAAATTTTCATATCTCCTACTAATATAAAAATCATATCTTTATACTTTCTATATTATAAAAATAACATTTTAAACCTTTTTCAAAGATCCTACCTTTTAAAAATAAAAATCTAATCTCTCCTATATTTCAAACAGAGGAGAAATAATAAAAAGAAAAATAAAATAAAACTTACAACACCCGTTTTGAGAGGGGAGGAAATGGAAGTTCGGCATCGGAGAAGGGGTGGCTCGCTGGTGGTCTTCACTGGAGGTTAGGGTGCTGTAGCGTGGGGAAGAGGGGATGGAGGGCGACGGTGAGGTGCGGTCGAGGTGGGCGTTTGGCCGAGGAGGCGGTGGCGACTGGATTGGGGGATGCGGTTTTCGGGTTTCAACAGCGGAGAGGGGGCTGGAGGATGAACGGAGGGGAGGGGGTCAGGTCACGCCTGAGGCGGCGCGAGGGGGGCCGCGCTCGTCGGAGGGCGCGGTGGCGCCACTTGTCGGAGGAGCGACGGGCTCCTCCCTCTTTCTTTTTTTTTTTATTTGAAAATCGATTCTGAAAGGGGGCCAACGGGTTTAAAGGGGAGAGAGAAGATATTTTTTTAATTTATTTAATTATTTAATTTGTAAAAAGTTGACTTTTACATACGACCTCTAAACGAGGCCCACCGCCTGTCGTCCATAGCTAATTACCCCCATTCCGAACACAATGGGATATGTATCGTAAGCTGTTTCGACCGTTTCGATCAGTTTCCGTTAAAATCAACATATAACTCTATATATTGAATTTGAACGCGTATTTCCATTTACTGGGGTCACATACTAACTCGAAAAATTCCAGAAAAATATTTTCTGGCTTCGTATTGACGATACGGTCCTGACAAAACTAGTTTCGTCGAATTCGGAGGCCGTTGGAAAAACGGCCATTTTCCAGTCGATTAAAATCAACTAAAACTGGTCAAACGCGTTTTCCTTTGCCACGCTCACATATTGATTCGAAAAATTATGAAATTTGGAATCTAGCAATAATTTGACATCACGGACCCAACAAAAGTGGTTTCGTCGAAATCCGAGGTCGTTTGCAAAATTTCCATTTTTAAGGGCTTGAATTCCATAGCGACTATTCAGAATTTTCAATTGGACATATCTTTTGATTCCCACTATGAAATTTCGATTTTTTCAGATTCGTTGGAAAGATATTATCAAATAGATCCTATTGTTTTGGGTTTCACTAAAATCCGGATTGTTTTGCACCCGGTACATTCAATTGAAGTTTGAAATCGAATTATCGAACTACCGCGCCATTTTCAATTCTATTTATAATTATATATAAATATTTATATTCTAACGACGACGCGTATAAATATATACGTTCGAATTATATTCAAAATAAATTTCTCGTCGATATTATTTAAAATAATTCACTTTAAATATTCAAAATTCGCTTAAATTGCCAAAAATAAAAATTTTAAACTGGCCGAGATTTTCTGGTTATTACAATCTCCCCCACTTAAAACCTTTCATCCCCGAAAAGGAACGAAGTCGAAAGTTGTTTGATTAATCAACTCTACGTTCGATCCGGCTTCCATTCTCCAACTTTTCAGTTTCTGAGAATTTTCAAATTCTTCAAAAATTTGGCTAACACCCTAAATTTTTGAAAAATTTCGCCATAACCTCCCCTGCACCGGGAGCCACGGGAAAATCCCGAAATTTCCATATAGGCCTTCTGATCTCAAAAAGAAAAAGAAAAAGCCAAGCGGCTAGCCAATAGGCTCATAAATCATCATCACCCAAACAAAACAGTAAATTGTAGTAAACATGTACCTATTTGTCGGGCAAACAAATTTTATTCTCTGCTCTAGCCTCCTTGCTATGACCTGTTCAATGTAAGTATATGTATATGCAAGCAAATGTGACCAATTTTCAATACAATTCAATATTTGGTTCAATTAGGCTAAATGGTTCAAAATTATCAACAAATAGACAAACAACACAATCATCAATCAATTAGTGGATTAGAGTTTTCAAATTCATAAATTTTTGATATATATACAAAAATCCCATTTTTGATGCCAAATCACAACAAATAAATCTTGCTATATAAGTTTTTGGTTCTCACACCAGTCTGATGGAAATATATAGATATCACACCTTCGTCACTCGAATATAAATTCTGACGACGAGTACTCAACCATCAGAATAATCTTCGGGCCACTAGAGTATGATTCTATATCTATCCAGTATATTAAAACTTCGAATATACGTTCATGACGCGTATATGCAAAACCTTTATATACTAGATTGCCCAAATTCAAAATAAATAAATCATCAAATACGTTTCAAAATGGTTTAAACTTCAAAACAAAACTGTTTTCATTTGAAAAATATACTCTTCACACTCGTTCTAGGATACTACTGATCCTATCTCTAACGAGTCATTCTAACTGGATATTACTAATCCAATATCTGATGATTTCTTTCGTATGGTTCTAATGTGTCTTGTTCTCGAGCTCTGTAAACCAAAGCTCTGATACCAAATGTGACGGCCGAGAATTTCGCTAAATCCTAATCGATCGTTAAACCGAGTAAGACCGTTCGAAACCCCTGATCGTTTGAGAACAGGACAAATCAGAACGCAGACGGAAGAACATTTCATTGTTATTACAACAATTCCATCAGATACAAGAATATACAGAGTATAATTGAATAAATTACATTCGATAAATATCAGAGATTACAATACATTACATAGCAGCGGAAAATAATACAAAGCACAACTGAAGGTGGTATACGGATACAGAGCTTTCCGGATATCCTTCCAGCTGTAAACCAGGATCCTATGAATATAAATTTGCAAAACCAAAACTACTAGCTGCCCATGCGGAAAATAGGGGCACCCAGAGTTTAGGTTAAAACAATAAACTCCAGATCAGTCATGTGATTGGTGTGAGAACTAAAACAGTTATTTAAAACTTTACTTTAAAAGAGAGTAATTCAAGGGACCACGCCGTTTAACATGGAACGGGCTTCCTCCCAAGAATATCAGTGCATATAGATAAACAACGCAATGCTTTTTCGAAAAATGAAGCTATTATAAGACCCAGGTCCCGTCACACAATGCAACGCAAGCCGGAGGATAGGGTTTTCCCTTATAATAGCCAAACATGCTTGGTACGTTTAAAACAAATCATTTGATACTATAATAAGTGTATAGTGTCAAAACATTTCAATCATAAATATAAATCATAGACGGCATGGGTACCATATATCATGTCGCCATACTAGTTCTACAATTAAAACCGAAATACACGTATTGGAAATTGGATTTCCGTCATGAGTCGAGGCAAGGGGCAAGCTCCTCTCCGCTTCGAGACATTCTAGCAAATGCTCAGGACTATGCACTCTGGGCAGCCACTGGATCGGTTGGGCCGGTCCTCACTTACGTTAGAGGATTATTTATTCCTGAACACACGTTTCCCAGTCCTTACAGACCTATAATCGAGGCGCCTCATTCCAACAACCACAAAGGTGAAAAGTATATAAATGTCAGGGCTGGTAAGTCACTGACACCACCAAAGCTAGTGTAACACCCCGTAATTCTGTGACATTAAGATTCACAAATTAAAGTACAATTAATTTTTAAAAGAAAAAAAAGATTTATTTAATTTAAGTATAGTAACTAACATGAAAAAGAGAAGTAAGGAGAGAACAATAATTATTATTGTTCTAAGACTTATTAACAAAAGCCTCTGTAGCTCAGTTGGTTAAGGCATTGGATTTGTAGCATAGAGGTCGGGGTTTCGAACCCCGGCGGCGGCATAATTTTTTATCTTTGTTTTAGAGAGGGCCAACTGAACATGCAAATATATGTACGTATACAAATTCAAAATTTGAAAGGATAAGAATGTACATATAAGGAAATAAAGAAAATATATATATATATATATACATATGAGAACATAAATATATATATATATATATATATATATATATATATGTATGCAAAAATATATGTATACGAAAGATAAAATTCAAGATAAGGCTATACAGTCAATGAAATATGGCAACATCATTTGAATTTTGAAAATAAAATGAAAGTTGTGCGTATATATATACGCGTAAAATGGTCGTTAGAGGAATTGTATACATATAAGAATATTTCATGTGAATAAAGCAGTTAAATAAATTCCAGAAATTCAAAAGTTCGAAAATCAAATTTCTACGGCAAAAACAATTCATTCGAAATTCAAATTTCTACGCCAAAATAGTGGGACCCAATGCTGACTCAGCACTGCGTGTATGATAAGGTTTGGCTAGATTTATCTACGTACTTGGACTATTTTCTTAACTAGGTTCAATGCTGACTCAGCGCTGCGTGTACGATAAGGTCTTGAGCAGCTATATAAACGACCCTAGTCTTCATTCTCTTTGCACCAATTCTCTTCTATCCTTATGCTGCTAAGATTCATGGCTTCTTCCCCTCCTCTAAATTTTCTTAAATAATTAAAATAAAATATAAATTCAAGACATGGAGATGCTGCTCAAATCTGTTCAAGAGAAGATTCAAATCAAAATGAAGAATTCAAAGGCTAAATCAAAAAACCTCGAGCAACGACATACAAATCTTAGCATCGCCATTCTTCTATTCTAGATCTAATTTCTGTAAGTCAGTTGTTTCTAGATTTGAACGTTTTTGCTTTATTTTGTGACATGAAATTAAAGGAATAAATGAATATGCCAAATCTCTCTCTCTCTCTCTTCGAATCTGTGTTTATACTCTTGGACTAAATTAAGAACTGTTATGATTCAAGGACAAATAAGACTTTGCCTAAGACCGTTGCCTATGACTATGGATTCTGAGATCATGTGCCTTTGGACTATGAACACAAGCCTTTGATTTGGACATAAAGTATTACCTATGACATAACAACGGTGATTTAAACACCTATGATTCATGACTAGGAAAATTGTTTCTTAGGTTTTGTGACTATGAAATTGGGTCTAAAACCCGATTTATCTATTCTGTCTGTTCTTGATTTTCTTTGGTTTTAGACTATGGGAATTTACCTATTAAGTTAGGTCTACCCATGTTCTCGAACCTATTCTGTCTATTCTTGGTTTTAGACCGTGGGAATTTACCTATTAAGTTAGGTCTACCCATATTCTTGAACCTACGTCGTTATTCAAATTCTTTTTATGCCAATTATTATGTCCACCCTTTTTCATAGCATCTTTGGTTCATTCCCTATTTTCTACGAATCTAGATTTATTTGCAATCTAGGTTGAATCATGATTATACGAACGGTGGGAATGCGATTTGGAAAAAACACAAAAATAAACATAAATATAGTTGTAAGCTTGAAATTGGCATAGTTTGGAAGCGAACATGATTCTGATTTATACAATTTTAGAACATGTGTTAAGACATGTGAATTGGGTAGATTTGACATGGATTATAGGTTATGAAATTTAGATCTAGTATTGGCCTGTAAACTGAAAAACTAGAATAATAAATCTAGTTTGTATGTAGACTGTAAACTAGAAGAATAAATCTAGTTTTTGGGCATAAACGGTGAACTAGAATAGAAAATCTAGTTTGGCATATAAAATCTAGTTTAGCATAAACTGAAAATAAAGATGATAGATCTAAATTGCTATGAACTGTAGGTTAGGCAAATCAAGATTTGGGCCTAGAATATAAGTCTGTTAGCGACAAATGAATATAGGCCAAATTTGTTTAAAAAGGGGGAAATGGGTTGTAAGATAAATTGTTAACAATTTATAAACAAAAGAAAGATATTTTGATAACACCCCTTTTTATAACTCGTACCAGAAAGTTCTAGGGTGACAGAGAGGATAGTGTCTAGGCTTGGGTTTGGAAAATACAAGTTTCCTGCCCTCCCTGGCTATCCCTAACTGATCCGACGAACGGGATGGTTGCTTTCAAAACCAGGTTTGGAAATTAATCAGAAAACCCTTTGAACTTAGAAAACATGAATATGCCTAACCCGAGGTTAGACTGAGTTGCGGTGTAAACCTGCCCGGAACCGACCGGCACATCCAGTAACCGTAGCAATATCTGTCTAATGTGAGAGGTTGCGGCTTTAATTTATTAATTAAAGATAGAACAAGAAGGGGGGGTTAAGTCCATAGGAACACTTAACTAACACAGTTAAAGCTGAAATGGGAAGGTTAAGTCCATATGAGCACTTAACCAACTTAACACTGTTAAGCTAGAATGGTAGGGTTAGGTCCAAAGAAACACTTAACCAACTTAACACAGTTAAAGCTAGAATGGGAGGGTTAAGTCCATGGGAATACTTAACCAAATTAACATGTTGACTAGACTAGAAGGTGGGGTTAAGTAAAGTTAATACACTTAGCCAATTTAACATGTTAATTAGACTAGAGGTTGGGGTTAAGTAACACACTTAGCCAATTTAATATGTTAGCTGGGTTGGACCGTAGGGTTAAGTAAACTTGAACACTTAACCATTAGAATATGATAAATGAATAGGGTTAAGTCTAAGACACGAAGAGATGATACTTAACCATTAATAACGGGTTTAGTTAAAACCGGTGGGAAAGGTTAAGTTAAAAAGGGAACACTTAACCAATACAGGATGAATGGGTAGGGTTAAGAAATACTTAACCAATATGACTTGGTTTGTGGTGGGGTTAAGTCAACATGAATATTGACAACACTTAACCAGTTTAACAGGATAAGGGAAGAGGGTTAAGTTAGCTTGAATCGACTAAAGACACTTAACCAATCCAACTTAACGGGAAAGAGAACTAAGTAGTAAAACTTAGTTAAGAAGACAATGATCCTGGAAACTAAGTGGTAAAACTTTGTTAGTAGAACTAAGTAATAATTCTTAGTATAACACGAAGGAGCGGACGTCCATCTGATTTTAAAGAAGACTCCAACGAATTGGCATACGAAGCCCGAGGCTTCGAGGGGACGTGAGGGTACTCTTGGTGTCCCTCTGTGAGGCTGCAGATGATCCGCCTAGGCGCACAGAGGTTAAGGTCTGTGGTAGAAGAGCCAAGGGTATGCCTTGGTTGCAATATATGGCAACCAAAAGACTAGGATGGACCAGCGTGATTCAACGAGAAGACGGAAGCCCTGTGATAGCAACTCGTCGTCTACCTACCATCTTCAGTCAAGCGAGACACGTGAAGCGGGAAGGCTGGAGGACTCATACGGACCACATACTTGCTATCTAGTTGTGGTTGCGGGGTGTTGTTGGCCATAGAATTAGTGGGGTAGATAGGGGCCTTCGTACAGTTCTCATTTTACAAGGGTGGCCTTCCATTAGTTGAGGGAGGGGTTGAGTGGGACCATAGCCACTGGAAAAACAGACCTTAACATCTGCATCGGCAGATATTGAAAGCTCCCGACCGAGTTCCGTATTTCTAGAGTAGCCCTGACACGGGACTCGGGTAGCACATTACAAGACATGTGCATCTAGACAAGCGATAACGATTCGCGATACATGCATGGGGAAAGTCTAGGAACATATACCACTCTAGGTGGTGTATCCTAGACTAAAGGGCATCGTTCGACAGGTAGCATAATCCCTAGTTTGGAACTAGGTGGCATAAATCCTGAATACAAGAAGCGTTCAACAGATGGCGTAAACTCTAATTGAATCTAGAAAGAACTTGATATAAAACCTAGACTAGATCTAGGTAATAAATAATCAATGTATGCCTGAAGGCGATGGGAACTACAGGGATTGGGATCACGTTATCGTTACTAGTTGGAACACTAGTAAGGTGGTGCAGAGATATAGAAACGAGTATATCGCGGTAAAAGCGAAGCGGAGAAAGTGTTGTAGTATATCCAGTTTATCTTGTCTTAGCATGTCTTGTGTGAATCTTATCTTGTTAGCCTTATCATCATGGTATTATCTTGTATTCAGTTAATTCATGTCGTTATGTTTTCCCTGTTCACATTCTAGAAGTTACTGACTTACTCAGGCTTTATGTCTGACTCTGTTTTTCTTTCGCTTCTTTTCTTCCGTTCCCCCCCTCCCCAGGTAGTTGAGGAGGGAATAGTGTAACTCAGGATTAAATTGGACCGTTGCTCTTTCCCAGCTTGAAGATTTGACGAAGTTGTCCTTGGATTCTCTTTCAGATGTTATGGCTGGCTTATGCTACATTGGGGAATATAAATGTATTTTTATGCTTCTTTATCTAGTAAAGACAGATGATACTCTGATATTGTAAAGCAATCTTGTACAATCTATTTTATCAATAAAGCAAAGTTTTATTTTCCGCTGTTAATTGTTTGTTTGTCTTGTAATTTATCTGCATCTTTTACCCATAATGATCCACAGAACTTAGTGCATTCCCTTTGCGAGTGACACTAACGGACGTGGGGTGTTACACTTGGTATCAGAGCTGAAGGTTACCGGATCAGATAAAAGATTTGAAAAATTATTTTCAAAAGGTTTTTAAAGAAGCATTTTTAAAAGAAAGTATTTGTTTTAAAGGCATATTCCCCAAAGCCATATGCATTGTCTCCTCTCCCTCTGTTTGAATTCTTGTCTCCTTCTTTCTTGAGTCTCTGGGGCTCGTGGCTTTCTGGGAGGTAACCTCATCGAAGGGCGAAGTAGTGCCCGACTTCCATCTATAGCCGTAGTTGTTTCACTTACGGCCAGTCTTCTTTCAAGGTTATATGTTTTCCGTGCGATGGAGGCGGCTTTCGAGAGATTTGCCAATGTGGTTACAAACGGAAAAGGATGGGGAGTTTGGCAAAAGAGCACAATCCAAGGATGAGGAAAATCATGGATGTAGACTTGGCTCACAAAGGAGGAAGGGATTATAAAACCTAAGACAAGAGGAAGTATCTTTACTCGGGTATGATAGGGCATATAATTAAGGACGAGGGCAAGAACAAAGGACAAGATTTTCAGAAGGGCAAGTACATACTATGCGTACCTAGGAGAAAGGTAGTCCGGTTGGAAGAGTCTAGTTTTCTGTTCGTGCTATTTCCTTAGGTTCTAGCGCTTTTCATTTGTTCATATCCACTTCCATAGTTGGGTCTCTGCACCATAGTACTTGTATAGTAGAAAGATCCCACTAGAGTCTCAAATCCAATTGGTGGTCCGACCAGTTTATTTTTTTTGTTAGTAGGGATTTGAGAATAGCTATCGAGTTTGCTTATATCATCTCACGTAGATCGTCTAAATTCAGGGGAGATATTCCTTGGGTGCTTGTCTGATAATGGTTTAGGCCTTTGGGGCTTGTACTTGAGGAATGTCGAGTTCGATTTGGATGGTTTGCGGGAGAGATGAATAGTTGTGGTAGGCACTCCAAAGAGCACGTAGTGACCTTTCGGCTCTTATAGTTATGGCATGACGGATAAGAGGGAAACCTCTAATCATCTTAGTACGTATACTTGGTACCGTGATTGACATCTGTTTATTTTGGAATTGGAGGTCGGAAACTTCACAATCGTGAAGTTAAATTAGTTAAGATACTGTGGAGTAAAGCTCAAGAAGGAAAGATGCTAGCGTCATACCCTTTTTCTTAAGGGTGCATCCTTGATTTCTTTGTTTAGGAGCTTTACGCATAGTTGTTTCTCTCTTTCCAAAGTATATCCTCTAGATCGAATCTGCGATCTTTAGGTAGAAGCCAATGGATGTAAACATGTATTTGAAACATGTTATGGTTGAATGGTTGCAAGTGGTTGCAAATGGTCGCTCGTGGATGCATATGCATACGTATTAGACACTAGATCAAGTTCGAACGCTTTCATATAGCATTTACATATATGCATTTGTTTGTAAGTTGAACTTGATATGATATCATATGGACGTTGCATATGGATGTATGGTTGTGCACGCATGTAGTATTTACATGACCAGGGATGCTTGCATACATGATTGGACGCATGGCACTAACATGATTTGCATTAAGGAGGTCAACTGAATCAGTAGACCGCCTGATTTTGCATTAGGTAGAGACATATACACACACTATGCATATGAACATGAAAGCATTAGAAATCTTTTAAGGACAATGAATGCCTGTGATTGAATGGTTGAGTAGATGGGTGATTGGATGGTAGGACACATTCTTCCTAACTTGAAGATTTCGGGGACAAAATCCTTTTAAGTGGGGGAGAATGTAACACCCCGTAATTCTATGACATTAAGATTCACAAATTAAAGTACAATTAATTTTTAAAAGAAAAAAAAGAGTTGTTTAATTTAAGTATCGTAACTAACATGAAAAAGAGAAGTAAGGAGAGAACAATAATTATTATTGTTCTAAGACTTATTAACAAAAGCCTCTGTAGCTCAGTTGGATAAGGCATTGGATTTGTAGCATAAAGGTCGGGGGTTCGAACCCCGGCGGCGGCATAATTTTTTATCTTTGTTTTAGAGAGGGCCAACTGAACATGCAAATATATGTACGTATACAAATTCAAAATTTGAAAGGATAAGAACGTACATATAAGCAAATAAAGAATATATATATATACATATGAAAATATAAATATATATATATGCAAAAATATATGTATACGAAAGATAAAATTCAAGATAAGGCTACAGTCAATGAAATATGGCAACATCATTTGAATTTTGAAAATAAAATGAAAGTTGTGCATATATATATACGCGTAAAATGGTCGTTGGAGGAATTGTATACATATAAGAATATTTCATGTGAATAAAACAGTTAAATAAATTCCAGAAATTCAAAAGTTCGAAAATCAAATTTCTACGCCAAAAACAATTCATTCGAAATTCAAATTTCTACGCCAAAATAGTGGGACCCAATGCTGACTCAGCACTGCGTGTATGATAAGGTTTGGCTAGATTCATCTACGTACCTGGACTATTTTCTTAACTAGGTTCAATGCTGACTCAGCGCTGCGTGTACGATAAGGTCTTGAGCAGCTATATAAACAGCCCTAGTCTTCATTCTCTTTGCACCAATTCTCTTCTATCCTTATGCTGCTAAGATTCATGGCTTCTTCCCCTCCTCTAAATTTTCTTAAATAATTAAAATAAAATATAAATTCAAGACATGGAGATGCTGCTCAAATCTGTTCAAGAGAAGATTCAAATCAAAGTGAAGAATTCAAAGGCTAAATCAACCAACCTCGAGCAGCGACATACAAATCTTAGCATCGCCATTCTTCTATTCTAGATCTAATTTCTGTAAGTCAGTTGTTTCTAGATTTGAACGTTTTTGCTTTATTTTGTGACATGAAATTAAAGGAATAAAAGAATATGCCAAATCTCTCTCTCTCTCTCTATTCGAATCTGTGTTTATACTCTTGGACTAAATTAAGAACTGTTATGATTCAAGGACAAATAAGACTTTGCCTAAGACCGTTGCCTATGACTATGGATTCTGAGATCATGTGCCTTTGGACTATGAACACAAGCCTTTGATTTGGACATAAAGTATTACCTATGACATAACAACGGTGATTTAAACACCTATGATTCATGACTAGGAAAATTGTTGCTTAGGTTTTGTGACTATGAAATTGGGTCTAAAACCCGATTTATCTATTCTGTCTGTTCTTGATTTTCTTTGGTTTTAGACTATGGGAATTTACCTATTAAGTTAGGTCTACCCATGTTCTTGAACCTATTCTGTCTATTCTTGGTTTTAGACCGTGGGAATTTACCTATTAAGTTAGGTCTACCCATATTCTTGAACCTACGTCGTTATTCAAAATATTTTTATGCCAATTATTATGTCCACCCTTTTTCATAGCATCTTTGGTTCATTCCCTATTTTCTACGAATCTAGATTTATTTACAATCTAGGTTGAATCATGATTATACGCACGGTGGGAATGCGATTTGGGAAAAACACAAAAAATAAACATAAATATAGTTGTAAGCTTGAAATTGGCATAGTTTGGAAGCGAACATGATTCTGATTTATACAATTTTAGAACATGTGTTAAGACATGTGAATTGGGTAGATTTGACATGGATTATAGGTTATGAAATTTAGATCTAGTATTGGCCTGTAAACTGAAAAACTAGAATAATAAATCTAGTTTGTATGTAGACTGTAAACTAGAAGAATAAATCTAGTTTTTGGGCATAAACGTTGAACTAGAATAGAAAATCTAGTTTGGCATATAAAATCAAGTTTAGCATAAACTGAAAATAAAGATGATAGATCTAAATAGCTATGAACTGTAGGTTAGGCAAATCAAGATTTGGGCCTAGAATATAAGTCTGTTAGCGGCAAATGAATATAGGCCAAATTTTTTTAAAAAGGGGGAAATGGGCTGTAAGATAAATTGTTAACAATTTATAAACAAAAGAAAGATATTTTGATAACACCCCTTTTTATAACTCGTACCAGAAAGTTCTAGGGTGACAGAGATGATAGTGTCTAGGCTTGGGTTTGGAAAATACAAGTTTCCTGCCCTCCCTGGCTATCCCTAACTGATCCGACGAACGGGATGGTTGCTTTCAAAACCAGGTTTGGAAATTAATCAGAAAACCCTTTGAACTTAGAAAACATGAATATGCCTAACCCGAGGTTAGACTGAGTTACGGTGTAAACCTGCCCGGAACCGACCGGCACATCCAGTAACCGTAGCAATATCTGTCTAATGTGAGAGGTTGCGGCTTTAATTTATTAATTAAAGCTAGAACAAGAAGGGGAGGGTTAAGTCCGTAGGAACACTTAACTAACACAGTTAAAGCTGGAATGGGAGGGTTAAGTCCATAGGAGCACTTAACCAACTTAACACTGTTAAGCTAGAATGGTAGGGTTAAGTCCATAGAAACACTTAACCAACTTAACACAGTTAAAGCTAGAATGGGAGGGTTAAGTCCATGGGAATACTTAGCCAAATTAACATGTTGACTAGACTAGAAGGTGGGGTTAAGTAAAGTTAATACACTTAGCCAATTTAACATGTTAATTAGACTAGAGGTTGGGGTTACGTAATACACTTAGCCAATTTAATATGTTAGTTGGGTTGGACCGTAGGGTTAAGTAAACTTGAACACTTAACCATCAGAATATGATAAATGAATAGGGTTAAGTCTAAGACATGAAGAGATGATACTTAACCATTAATAACAGGTTTAGTTAAAACCAGTGGGAAAGGTTAAGTTAAAAAGGGAACACCTAACCAATACAGGATGAATGGGTAGGGTTAAGAAATACTTAACCAATATGACTTGGTTTGTGGTGGGGTTAAGTCAACATGAATACTGACAACACTTAACCAGTTTAACAGGATAAGGGAAGAGGGTTAAGTTAGCTTGAATCGACTAAAGACACTTAACCAATCCAACTTAACGGGAAAGAGAACTAAGTAGTAAAACTTAGTTAAGAAGACAATGATCCTGGAAACTAAGTGGTAAAACTTAGTTAGTAGAACTAAGTAGTAATTCTTAGTATAACACGAAGGAGCGGACGTCCATCTGATTTTAAAGAAGACTCCAACGAATTGGGATACGAAGCCCGAGGCTTCGAGGGGACGTGAGGGTACTCTTGGTGTCCCTCTGTGAGGCTGCAGATGATCCGCCTGGGCACACAGAGGTTAAGGTCTGCGGTAGAAGAGCCAAGGGTATGCCTTGGTTGCAATATATGGCAACCAAAAGACTAGGATGGACCAACATGATTCGACGAGAAGACGGAAGCCCTGTGATAGCAACTCGTCGTCTACCTACCATCTTCAGTCAAGCGAGACACGTGAAGCGGGAAGGCTGGAGGACTCATACGGACCACATACTTGCTATCTAGTTGTGGTTGCGGGGTGTTGTTGGCTATAGAATTAGTGGGGCAGATAGGGGCCTTCGTACAGTTCTCATTTTACAAGGGTGGCCTTCCATTAGTTGAGGGAGGGGTCGAGTGGGACCATAGCCACTGGAAAAACAGACCTTAACATCTGCATCGGCAGATATTGAAAGCTCCCGACCAAGTTCCGTATTTCTAGAGTAGCCCTGACATGGGACTCGGGTAGCACATTACAGGACATGTGCATCTAGACAAGCGATAACGATTCGCGATACATGCATGGGGAAATTCTAGGAACATATACCACTCTAGGTAGTGTATCCTAGACTAAAGGGCATCGTTCGACAGGTAGCATAATCCCTAGTTTGGAACTAGGTGGCATAAATCCTGAATACAAGAAGCGTTCAACAGATAGCGTAAACTCTAATTGAATCTAGAAAGCACTTGATATAAAACCTAGACTAGATCTAGGTAATAAATAATCAAGGTACGCCTGAAAGCGACGGGAACTGCAGGGATTGGGATCACGTTATCGTTACTAGTTGGAACACTAGTAAGGTGGTGCAGAGATATAGAAACGAGTATATCGCGGTAAAAGCGAAGCAGAGAAAGTGTTGTAGTATATCCAGTTTATCTTGTCTTAGCATGTCTTGTGTGAATCTTATCTTGTTAGCCTTATCATCATGGTATTATCTTGTATTCAGTTAATTCATGTCGTTATGTTTTCCCTGTTCACATTCTAGAAGTTACTGACTTACTCAGGCTTTATGTCTGACTCTGTTTTTCTTTCGCTTCTTTTCTTCCGTTCCCCCCCCCCCCCCAGGTAGTTGAGGAGGGAATAGTATAACTCAGGATTAAATTGGACCGTTGCTCTTTCCCAGCTTGAAGATTTGACGAAGTTGTCCTTGGATTCTCTTTCAGATGCTATGGCTGGCTTATGCTACATTGGGGAATATAAATGTATTTTTATGCTTCTTTATCTAGTAAAGACAGATGATACTCTGATATTGTAAAGAAATCTTGTACAATCTATTTTATCAACAAAGCAAAGTTTTATTTTCCGCTGTTAATTGTTTGTTTGTCTTGTAATTTATCTGCATCTTTTACCCATAATGCTCCACAGAACTTAGTGCATTCCCTTTGCGAGTGACACTAACAGATGTGGGGTGTTACTGCTAGAAAGAAACGTCGTGTTCTCCCAACGGTCCGTATCCCGTTTTTAACTCATACCGAGGTGTGAGGTTCGCGAATTCACGTTATACACAAAGCTATGCCACAAAGGCCGTGCTTTGATCATCAACCACAAGACTTTGCTTTTCAACAGAAGCCTTGATCCATGCAACTCAGCATGCCACACAGGCAATTCATGCCATGCGACTTATGTCCATCGTTATACAACCTCTGAGCTCGTACGTCTCAGAGAAGGGCGTTAAGCAAGAGAATAAATTCTCCGCCGCCAAACAGATGTATATTTAATAGAGATCAATCAACATAGAATAAAATCCAATGTCAGACACACAATCCATTTACAAGTTCGTTCTGGGTCTGAACGAAACCGGAGGCACTTTCCTCGCATATCCATCGATCTCCAAGTACGTCTGGACAACCACCAATTATTTCCGTCCTCTTGGGTGTACAGCCCAATCAGGATCATCAGTAATTATCCAAACGATGTGAAGACTTCCGGTCTTCAACCACCGTCTTCATCTTCGACATATCGTCGAATCGGTTATTCAGAATGGGTATAAACCTGGCCTTTCCTAACAACCCGCGTATATTAAAAACAAATGTTATACAAACACAACATACGCCTCATTCCAATTCATTAGTCACTAACCGTAAATTAGCAAGAGAACAATTCCCCAAATATTAACCCCGAAGGCCGAAACCAACATCAGATCAATACCCAGGAAACCATTCTTCTTAGCTAACCTTCAGCTAGTTTCTAAATTTCAATTCTTAGGGAAAGGTTCCCATTAATTTTATCCATGATAAATTCTTTAAAATTTATCCTTTAATCTTCCTTTGGATGTCATTTCAAAACCAAATTATGGTTTTCCAAACTAGTCGAGATTAGCGAACCATATCGAAGTAATTATTTATTTTATTTCCCAACCTATTCATCCCATGAAGCAAAACTGGTAATACTCCATATTTAACACCATAGTGTTATTGGTAAAATTAATTACCATTTCACGTTCAAATCAAATTAAAGATTTGACTATCGTTTTTGAGCAAAACTGGTGATACTACGTTCTCGCTCACTTTCTATTTTTGATAATTTAAATTATCAATTCACATTTCAATCTAATTGCAGATTCATTAAAACTCCTTTTACTAGGTTAAAGAACTAATGTCATTTAAAACACAGTTCACGACAAACCCAAATCACATTCTATTTATTATCGGGTTAAAGAGCTAGTGTTATTTAAAACACCGTTCACGATAAACCCACAAATCAATTCTATTTAAAACTCATTTCAAATCCAATTTATTTATTTAAAAATAAATGGATTTTAATTTTAGTTCAAAACTAGTTCATTTCGATAAAAATCTATTTTATCTTTTCAAATATGGAGTTTTTCATTACAATTTTTCCCAAATCATTTCTTATGATTTTACACAAATTATTACTATTTTTAATAATTTTATCAAGGCCCGTACAGTCGATTTCCATCAACGGCCATCGAACTGCACTTACAACGACCTTTTCTGAATTTGATTTGGACGTATCTCCAAATCCAACCGTTAGATTTCATATTTTTAATGTTCGTTAGAAATCTCTTTTCGATACAAACCCAACGGTTCCGGTTTTAGGAGAATCCGACAGTCGGATCTCCCGTAATGTCCGTTTGGAATAAATGTTCGAAATTCACGAATTACCGCGGCGCGGCGCGTTCTATTCTGGCCATTATATTATATATATATAATATATTTCGTCGATTCCTATTTAAAATGAATTTTATAAATAGTTTTGAATTCGTTTCAAAAACAATTTCAACCTTTATTTCAAATTCAACTCAAAATTGAATTTTTCCTTATAAACTCGTTTTAAAATTCATTTCTATTCAATTCAAATTTCAAGTCAATTTGAATTCATTTCAATTCAAATTCGTTTTCAATTCGAATTCGTTTTATATTCAATTCATTTCGAATTGGTTTTCTATTCGATTCAATTCAAATTGGTTTTCTATTCGATTCAATTCAAATTGGTTTTCTATTCGATTCAATTCAAATTGGTTTTCTATTCAAATCAATTCGAATTCGTTATATATTCAATTCAATTCGAATTCGTTTTCTAATTAAATCAAATTTGTTATATATTCAATTTAATTCGAATTCGTTTTCTAATTAAATCAAATTCGTTATATATTCAATTTAATTCAAATTTCATTTCAAAATATTCGATTTCGAAATCACTTTTCAATATTCATTTTTAAATGAATAAAATCGATATAAATATCGTTCACGTCAAAATGGCGTCAATCTAATCAACACGGCTTCATATATTTCTATTTTCAAATATTCTATTCAACAAATGAATATTTATTTTTGTCCACACACGACTAATCTCAACGAATGAGTACTGTCCACGTGTGACTATTTTTGTTATTTAATATATTTTATAAAAATTAGGGTATCTATCGTTTGATATCAAATCAGACTCCAACTGTAAATTAGTAAGAGAACGATTCCCTAAAATATTAACCCCGAAGGCCGAAACCAACATCAGATCAATATCCAGGAGACCACTCATCTTATCTATCTTCCAGTTAATTTCTGATTTCATATATGATAAAGATGTAAATTTTATTGTTAAAATATTTCGTTCAACACATGACTAATCTCAACGGATGAGTACTGTCAACACATGAACCTTTATTTTATATTGATAAAGATGTAAATTTTATTATTAAAATATTTCGTTCAACACATGACTAATCTCAACGGATGAGTACTGTCAACACATGAACCTTCATTTTATATTGATGAAGATGTAAATTTTATTATTAAAATATTTCGTTCAAAACATGACTAATCTCAATGGATGAGTACGGTCAACACACGAACCTTTATTTTATAATATTCTTAATTTTTCAAATTGGAATGAGGCCCAATAAATTACCATATAGCGTTAACTATATGGATTCCATACCACACATGCATATAATAGCAACGATAAATAATCAACCATCATCCAAAGTGCACTACACTGTATAAGCATCAAATATAGATATCTAGCGCTTATAACAGCCTGTCAATCAATCGATCGACATAAAACTAATTATTGGGATTAGTGTATGCCGTATTTTATCCTAATACCCGTGTGGGGTTTCAAACAATCAAACACAGATTTTATTTGTGTAGTTGGGCGATGTGTAAAATTTATCGACCCAATCAATATCAGTCAAATAAGTGTATATAAACAAATCGGCCGATTTGTTTATAGATATTTATTTATTCACTTTCACGTTAAAAATTATATTTTTAACGACCAAAATATTTTATTCAAACTATGAATGTTCTATTCGGTTCATTTATTCAATAAAATGATATTTTTATTTCTCTAACATATTTTAGAAAATTTCAGCGGCATAACGGCACGATACTAGAAACGGGACGAGGCCTAGCCTTATCCCCGGTCTAGTGAAGGCCCACGCCATTCACACATCAATCAAATCCATTCCATTTCACCAAACAATTCAATTCAAACCAAATAAACTAACCAACTACACAACCAAACAATTTAACAAACAAGCCATCCATGGTCTGCGGATGACGGGTGTCGGGTGCTACTAAACAACGTCTGCATCCTAGTATATATATATATATATATATATATATATATATAACTAGAAAAAACATTGAAGAGTGAGAAATTCTCACCAATAGCTATCCAATACCACGACTCTTCATTTATAGAAATATTCGTCGTTCTCGCCTTTTATCACTTTCGTCGCCCGTAGCCACTACATATATAAAAATCACATTTTTATATTGCTATTCAATATATAAAAATCGAATTTTTACTTCGCTGTTCAATATATAAAAATCGAATTTTTACTTCGCTATTCAATATATAAAAATCAAATTTTTACTTCGCTAATCAATATATAAAAATCGAATTTTTACTTCGTTGTTCAATATATAAAAATCGAATTTTTACTTCGCTATTCAATATATAAAAATCGAATTTTTACTACGCTATTCAATATATAAAAATCAAATTTTTACATCGCTATTCAATATATAAAAATCGAATTTTTACTTCACTATTCAATATATAAAAATCGAATTTTTACTTTGCTATTCAATATATAAAAATCGAATTTTTACTACGCTATTCAACATATAAAAATCGAATTTTTACTTCGCCATTCAATATATAAAAATCGAATTTTTTACTTCGCCATTCAATATATAAAAATCGAATTTTTACTTCGCTATTCAATATATAAAAATCGAATTTTTACTTCGCTATTCAATATATAAAAATCCTTTTTTTCATAATCACGCTATATGGATAAAAATTCTATTTTTACACCGTTATTCTCTATATGAAGATTTCGTCTTTTCAAATATAAAGATTTCATTTTTCATCTTCTACTATATAAAAGATTATATTTTTCATCTTCTACAATATAAAAGATTATATTTTTAATACTCTACTTATATAAAAATAATATTTTCATATCTCCTACTAATATAAAAATCATATCTTTATAATTTCTATATTATAAAAATAACATTTTTAACCTTTTTCAAAGATCCTACCTTTTAAAAATAAAAATCTAATCTCTCCTATATTTCAAACAGAGGAGAAATAATAAAAAGAAAAATAAAATAAAACTTACAGCACCCGTTTTGAGAGGGGAGGAAATGGAAGTTCGGCATCGGAGAAGGGGTGGCTCGCTGGTGGTCTTCGCTGGAGGTTGGGGTGCTGTAGCGTGGGGAAGAGGGGATGGAGGGCGACGGAGAGGTGCGGTCGAGGTGGGGGTTTGGCCGAGGAGGCGGTGGCGACTGGATTGGGGGATGTGGTTTTCGGGTTTCAACAGTGGAGGGGGGCTGGAGGATGAACGGAGGGGAGGGGTTCAGGTCGCGCCTGAGGCGGCGCGAGGGGGGCCGCGCTCGTCGGAGGGCGCGGTGGTGCCACTCGTTGGAGGAGCGACGGGCTCCTCCCTCTTTTTTTTTTCGTTTTTCTTTTTGATTTGAAAATCGATTCTGAAAGGGGACCAACGGGTTTAAAGAGGAGAGAGAGAAGATATTTTTTTAATTTATTTAATTATTTAATTTGTAAAATTTGACTTTTACATATGACCTCTAAACGAGGCCCACCGCCTGTCGTCCATAGCTAATTAACCCCATTCCGAACACAATGGGATATATATCGCAAGCTGTTTCGACCGTTTCGATCAGTTTCCGTTAAAATCAACATATAACTCTATATATTGAATTTGAACGCGTATTTCCATTTACTGGGGTCACATACTAACTCGAAAAATTCCAGAAAAATATTTTCTGGCTTCTTATTGACGATACGGTCCTGACAAAACTAGTTTCGTCGAATTCTGAGGCCGTTGGAAAAATGGCCATTTTCTAGTCGATTAAAATCAACTGAAACTGGTCAAACGCGTTTTCCTTTGCCACGCTCACATATAGATTCGAAAAATTATGAAATTTGGAATCTAGCAATAATTTGACATCACAGACCCAACAAAAGTGGTTTCGTCGAAATCCGAGGTCGTTTGCAAAATTTCCATTTAAAAGGGCCTGAATTCCATAGCGACTATTCAGAATTTTCAACTAGACATATCTTTTGATTCCCGCTATGAAATTTCGATTTTTCGGATTCGTTGGAAAGATATTATCAAATAGATCCTATTGTTTTTGGTTTCACTAAAATCCGGATTGTTTTGCACCCGGTTCATTCAATTGAAGTTTGAAATCGAATTATCGAACTACCGCGCCATTTTCAATTCTATTTATAATTATATATAAATATTTATATTCTAACGACGACGCGTATAAATATATACGTTCGAATTATATTCAAAATAAATTTCTCGTCAATATTATTTAAAATAATCCACTTTAAATATTCAAAATTCGCTAAAATTGCCAAAAATAAAAAAAATTTAAACTGGCCCAGATTTTCGGGTTATTACAGTGGGCCTCGTTTAGAGGTCGTATGTAAAAGTCAACCTTTTGAAATTAAAATAAAAAAAATAAAAAAAACCTCTCTCCCCTTAAATCCCTCTGCCCCCCCCCCCCCCGGTGTAAATCATTTCGAATCAAAAGGAAAAAAAAGGGGAGGTGTTGTCGCTCCTCCACCAAAGGCCGTCGCGGCCTGGCGATGCGCCGCTTCCCCCCCCCCCCCCCCCCCCTCCCCCAAGAGCTCCGCCCAGTCGACCCCGCGCCTCTCTCTGTCCATCGAGACCCGCAGGAGCCTAGACCGCCGCAACCCCCCTTTTTCCGCTGATAAAATCCGCCGCCGCCTCTGGATGGTCCGCCCCACCGCCTGCGACGCCACCTCCGGACCCCGACGCCTCAGCAAGTCCGGCAGCCTCCTCCACCGAGTAACATAGTAAGATTTCTGATTTTTAACAGTATAAGATTTCTGATTTTTTTTCAGTATAAAATTTATATTTTTAATGGTATAAATTAGTTTTGTTTTGAATTTTTAGTGTTACAAAGATTGGATTTTTATGTAGAAGAAAGATGCGTTTTTTTTTATAGAGAAAGTTTTGATTTTTATCATATATGATAACGAAGTAAAAATAGAATTTTTATCTATATGATAACGAAGTAAAAATAGAATTTTTATCTATATGATAACGAAGTAAAAATAGAATTTTTATCCATATAGCGTGATAATAAAAATTCGATTTTTATTGAATAGCAAAGTAAAAATTCGATTTTTATATATTGAATTGCAAAGTAAAAATTCGATTTTTATATATTGAATAGCAAAGTAAAAATTCGATTTTTATATATTGAATAGCAAAGTAAAAATTCGATTTTTATATATTGAATAGCAAAGTAAAAATTCAATTTTTATTAAATAGCAAAGTAAAAAATCTGATTTTTATATATTGAATAACGAAGTAAAAAATTTGATTTTTACATATGTAGTGGCTACGGGCAGCGAAAGTGACAAAAGGCGAGAACGATGAAGATTTTTATAAAAGAAGTGTCGTGGAGTTGGAATAGCTATCGGTGAGAACTTCTCACTCTAAATTTCCTATTTCTAGTTATATATATATATACTAGGATGCAGACAGTGCTTAGTAGCACCCGACACCCGTCATCCACAGACCATGGATGGCTTGTTTGTTTGATTGATATGTTGTGAAAATTGTTGTGATGTTGATGTGAAATCGATAATAAAATATTCTTGTGTTGAAAGGAAATAAAATATTTATATAGTTAAAAATTAATTATCGTTAAAAATATAATTTTTAACGTGAAAGTGAATAAATAAATATTTATAAACAAATCGACCGATTTGTTTATATACACTGATTTGACTGATATTGATTGGGTCGATAAATTTTACACATCGCCCAACTGCACAAATAAAAATCTGTGTTTGTTGATTTGAAACCCTACATGGGTGTTGGGATGATAATTGAGTACACTAATCCCAATTATTTAATTGAATGTCGATCGATTGGTCGACAGGCTGCGTAAGCGTTAATTAATTATATTTGATGCTTATGCAGTTGTGTGGTGCACTTTGGATGATGGTTGATTGTTTATCGTTGCTATTATGTACATGTGTTGTATGGAATTCATATAATTAACATTATATGGTGATTGCTTGGGCCTCATTCCAATCGGGAAAATAATGAAATATATTTATGTGTTGAAGCTGTTCGTGTGTTGAGTAAAATGTTTTTTTATAATAAAATTTACATCTTTATCATATTTAAAATTAGAGCTACTTCACGGTGGAATCTAATTAAAAATCAAACGATAGATACCATAGTTTTATAAAATATTTTACATAACAAAAGTAGTCGTGTGTTGAAAGAAATATAGATTCAGGTGTTGAATAGAATAAATATTCATTTGTTGAATAGAATAAAGAAGTTTTTGAAAAATATAAAGCCGTGTGGATTAGAGATGCGTTATTTTGACGCGAACGATACTTATATCGATTTTATTCGTTTTATAATGAATATTGAAAAGTGATTTCAAAATTTAATATTTTGAAATGAAATTCAAATTGAATTAGATTAAAATTCAAATTGAAATTTTATTGAATCAATTTGAAATGAATTCGAATTGAATAGAAAATGAATTCGATTCGAATTGGATAGAAAGTGAATTAGGATTCGAATTGAATAGAAAATGAATTCGATTCGAATTGAATAGAAAGTGAATTAGAATTCAAATCGAATAGAAAGTGAATTTGAATTAAATTGAATAGAAATGAATTCAAATTGAATTAAATTGAAATTGAGTTAAAAACGAATTGAAATCGTTTTGAATGAAATTTAAAATGAACTGAAATTGAATTAAAATCAATTTGAAATGAATTTGAATTGAAGTAAATAGAAGGTAAATTCAAATTTAATTGAACTAAAACGAATTAGAATTCAAATTAAATAAAAATTGAAATGAATTCGAATTGAATTGAAATCGAGTTGAAATTGTTTTTGAAACGAATTTAAAACAATTTATAAAATACGTTTTAAAAGGAAATCGATGAAAAATAAATAATATATATATATATATATATATATATAATGGCCTGAATAGAACGCGCCGCGCCGCGGTAGTTCGTGAATTTCGACCATTAACTTTGAATTGACGTTGCGGGAGATCCGACCGTCGGATTCTCCTAAAACTGGAACCGTTGGGTTCGTATCCAAAAGAGCTTTCCAATGAGTATTAGAAATTTAAAATCTAACGGTTGGATTTGGAGTTATGTCCAAATCAAATTCGAAAAAGGTCGCTGTAAATGCAGTTCGATGGCCGTTGTTGGAAATCGACTGTATGGGCCTTGATAAAAATATTAATAATTTGTGTAAAATCATAATATGTGAATTGGAAAGAACTGGGGTGAAAAACTCCACATTTGAAAAGATAAAAATAGATTTTTATCGAAATGAACTAGTTTTGAACTAGAATAAAAATTAATTTATTTTTGAAATAAATAAATTGAATTTGAAAGTGATTTTAAAAATAATCAATATTCACAATACGTGGATTGGACGGGAGTTGAATCGAAATTATCTTCGGAATATTTCGATGTTAGATTTCGTGACCATACAGATATTGTTATGGGAATTTGAAAGATATATTTTATATCGTTATTTCCAATACGATATTTGTTGGTTGCAGAATTTGATATTGAATATAAGCCAGTATATTTTCTATTCAGCGCCTTGTATTTAATATCAAATGTGATTTGGGTTTATCGTGAATCGTGTTTTAGATGACATTGGATCTTTAACCAGTTAAAGGCAGGATATTGATTTTTGAAAAGATTAAAACTGAGTGGAGTTTTAATGAATCTTTAATTAGATTGAAATGTGAATTGATAATTTAAATTATCAAAACTGAAAGGTGATCGAGAATGGAGTACCACCAGTTTTGCTCCAAAGCGATAGTTAAATCTTTAATTAGATTTGAACGTGAAATGGTAATTAATTTTACTGATAACACCGTGGTGTTAGATATGGAGTATTACCAGTTTTTCTCCATGGGATATATAGGTTGGGATTGGGAAATAAAATAAATAATTACTTCGGTGTGGCTCGCTAATCCCGACTAGTTTGAAATGATATCCAAAGGAAGATTAAAGAATAAATTTAGAAGAATTTATCTTGGATAAAATTAATGGGAACCTTTCCCTAAGAATGTGATTTTGTGAATAAAAGAATATTCTGAATTGGAATGAGGCGTTTGTTGTGTTTGTGTAACATTCGTTTATTATATACGTGGGTTATTCAGAAAGGCCGGGTTTATACCCATTCTGAATAACCGATTCGACGAAATGTCGAAGAAGAAGACGGTGGTTGAAGACCGGAAGTCTTTACATCGTTTGGGTGATTACTGATGATCTCGATTGGGCTGTACACCCAAGATGAGGGAAACAGTTGGTGATCGTCCAGACGTACCTGGAGATCGATGGATATGCGAGGAAAGTGCCTCCGGTTTCGTTCAGATCCAGAACGAACTTGTAAATGGATTGTGTGTCTGACATTGGATTTTATTCTGTGCTGATTGATCTCTATTAAATATACATCTGTTTGGCGGCGGAGAATTTATTCTCTTGCTTAACGCCCTTATTTGAGACGTACGAGCTCAGAGGTTGTATATCGATGGACATCAGTCGCATGGAGTGAATTGCCAGTGTGGCACGTGTAAGTGGCAATTGATCAAGGCTTCTGTTGAAAAGCAAAGTCTTGTGGTGGATGATCAAAGAACGGCCTGTGTGGCGTAGCTTTGTGTATAACGTGAATTCGCGAGCCTCACACCTCGGTATGAGTCAAAAATGGGATACAGACCCAAGGAGTGCACGACGTTTCTTTCTAGCTAGGGTGGTGTCAGTGACCTACCAGCCCTGACATTTATATACTTTTCACCTGTGTGGTTGTTGGATACGAGGCGCCTCGGATATAGGTCTGTAAGGACCGGGAAACGTGTGTTCAGGAATAATTAATTCTCAAAAGTAAGAGAGGACCGGCCTTGGAGATTCCAAAGGATCATAGTGGGGTCCTGGGACATTTGCTATAGTGTCTCGAATCGGAGAGGAGCTTGCCCCTTACCTCGACTCATGACGGAAATCCAATTTCCAATACGTGGTATTGCGGTTTTAATTGTAGAACTAGTATGGCGACATGATATATGGTACCCATGCCGCCTATGATTGATATTTATGATTAAAATTGTTTTGGCACTATACACTTATAATAGTATCAAATGATTTGTTTTAAACGTACCAAGCATGTTTGGCTATTATAAGGGAAAACCCTATCTTTCGGCTTGCGTTGCATTGTGTGATGGGACCTGGGTCTTATAATAGGTTCATTTTTCCAAACAGCATTGCGCTGTTTTGTTATATGCACTAGTATTCTTAGGAGGAAACCCGTTTCGTGTTATACGGCGTGGTCCCTTGAATTACTCTCTTTTAAAGTAAAGTTTTAAATAATTGTTTTAGTTCTCACACCAGTCCCATGACTGACCTGGAGTTTATTGTTTTAACCTAAACTCTGGGTGCCCCTATTTTCCACACGGGCAGCTAGTAGTTTTGGTTTTACAGATTTATATTCACAGGATCCTGATTTACAGCTGGAACGATGCTCGGAAAGCTCTGTATCCGTGTATTACTTCTAGTTGTATTTTATATATTTTTCCGCTGCTATGTAATTTATTGTAATCTCTGATATTCATCGAATGTAATTTATTCAATTATACTCTGTATATTCTTGTATCTGATGGAATTGTTGTAATAACAATGAAATGTTCTTCCGTCTGCGTCCTTTTGTGTGTTGTTCTCAAAGTATTCGTGCTTTCCTTTACGGGGAAGTTACGGGTCCTTACAGATATTTTCATTTCACAAATAAAGTTTTGGCCAAAAATGTTCATTAATAAAGTTTGGCCAAAAATATGATCTCTTATTTCAATACTTATGCTTTAACCAAAATGTTATTTTTATATCAATATTAATTATATTGAAAATGTAACCATTCTACTTCAACTTTAATTACATTGAAAAATGTAATCAGTTTATTTCAATTTTGATTACATTGAAAAATGTAATCTTTTTATTTCAATTTTAATTACACTGAAAAATGTAATCTTTTTAATTCAATTTTAATTACATTGAAAAATGTAATCTTTTTAATTCAATTTTTAACATTTCAACAAAAGCAAATAAAAGGATAACTTTGTTTTTCTTTCGACAATTCTAACATAAACAATTTTCATATGAATCATTCTTTACATAAAAAAAATGTGATTTTTTTTATGTTTTCAACACTTTTATTTTAACATGAACAATTTTCATATGAATAATTCTTTTCATTAAAAATAAGATTTTTAATGTTTCATGTTTTCATTTCAAATAGATGAACATTTTTAGTCTATTCTATATATATGGTAAAAATGTAAATTTTATTGTTAACATGGTTTCAATTCAAACAAATGAACGTTTTATATTTTTATTGTAATTCATGAACCGTGTTCTAAATGTAAACAAACAGAAATAGGATTTTTATTAGTTAGCCAAATTCTGTCGTAATGTAAACAAATAAAAATATATTCTATTTTTTGTTCATATCCTATTGTAAATAAAAAAAAAAAGAATATTTTATTTGTCGTTCAAATCTTATTGCAAAGTAAACAAATGAAAGTAAGGTTTTATTTGTTGTTCATTTTCTGTTGTTCGTCTCAGAATAATAAAAATAATATTTTTAAAATAAATTAGAATGACTAGATCTGAATAAAATATGATTTAAATCTAAATTTAGATCTATTTTCTAATCGCAAATAAAATTCAACAATATATTAAATTCAACGCGGATCTAGCATATCATGAACAACCAAACAAACCACCAACAACAATCAATCATTCATCGATCACAGAACATTTCAGATCTAAATTACATCACAATACAATTATTTTTAATGCAAGAAAAATAATTTATAATTAATTAAATAATAAAATTCAGAATTCTCACATTGATATGGATGAAAATTCAACTGTCTCAGAATCAGCTCTGGTCTGCGCCATTGCGAAGCTCTCGGAAAGAAGAGTCCAACGCAACTTACGGTTCATCAATCGGACCTCGTATGAAAGAGATATTGATTTTTAAAGATCGGATAAATTAAACATTTAAATAAATAAAATAATAATATAATGTACTCTTCTTCCTCACGCTGTAGAACACGCCGAACCCAAACTTCATCACGCAATTCCTCCTGTGCGCGCCCCCCTTACGGTCCACCGTTGACCAATCAGAGACCACCACTCCGAAGCCCCACCTGCGAGCCACCACCGCCCCCAATAACTCCAAACTCGGCAGCTCCATGGACCCCCAAATACCCTACAAACCCGCAACCTTTGACCTCGAAATTCGCGAAATCCGTGAACTGAAAACTGATCTTAACCGTACGGATTTGTAGAGCTCTCCGTCCTCTTCGATTTGGTATATTATTTGTCAATTTTCATAGAACGGATTGGAAGAAATTGATGTTTGAAGTTAGGAGATTTCTGGCCATCGAACAGCCATAGGCGGCGGCCGCACTATTTACGGTTAGGGTTTTATATTTTTTATTATTTTATTATTAAAAAAAATGTGTTATAAAGGTGAAAATGCGGGCTGTCTCCGAATTGGGCTTGCATACTGTCGATCTTAACGTTTTGAGGCCTTCTGAACGCAATGGGATGGGTCTCGGGGTCCAATTCCGAAATATGTAGAAAGTTTTATTTAAAATCCCATAAAAAATTAATTAAATAAATATTGACCGTACATTTAAATATGCCGGGGCCACATACGACCTCAGAAAATTCTAAAAAAATATTTTTAGCTTTCTTATGACGATACGAATCCAACAAAATTATTTTCGTCGAATTCTGAGACTCTTTGAAAAATGGCTATTTTTAAGGCGTTTAAATTTAACTGAAATAGTCAAAACACATTTTCTTTTGCCACGCTCACATATTAATTCGAAAAATTCTGAAAATTGAAACCTAGCAATAATTTGACATTCCGGTTCCAACAAAAGTGGTTTCCTCGAAAACAGAGGTCGTTTGAAAAATGACTATTTTCAAGGCTAATATATTTAATATTAAAAATACATTTTTAAACAAATAAATTACGAAACTCAAAATATATAAGTGTTTATACTTTTAAATGCAGAAACATCATTCCAGACTCAATGGAGGTGATTTCGAGTCATAATTCCTTCATATGTAAAAAGTAGCCTTTCAGGCCATATAATATATATATATATATATATATATATATATAATTCTACAGCGACCTTTCTAAAAATTGAATTGGCCATAACTTTTGATTTCCGCTTTGAAATTTCAATTTTTCAGATTCGTTAGAAAGATATGGTTAAACAGATTTAAATATTTCTTATTTCACTCAATTCTGACTTATTTTGAATCTTGTACATTCAGTAAAAGTTCAAAATCAAATTTTCAAACTACCGCGCCATTTCAAACTCCTTTTATATTAAAATTTAAATTTATTCGTTTTAACTTTGATTAAAATAAATTCTAGCCATTATTATTAATGATAAATTATATTATATCCTCAAAATTCATTAAAATTTTCTAAAATAAAAAATTTAAATTAGTTCAGAATTTGCGGGTTGTTACAGATACCCTGTTGTCTCGTACGTGGAAGGACGCCGCACGCATTCTGAAGGAGGGAGGTGAGTTCGAACTTTGTTGGTGAAGGAGAAAGACGACTCGAAGAGAAGTATTTTGGTGGCATTGGTTTGAAGAACGGTGGATTGTAAATGGAGCGGTGGAAGGATGAAAGATTGAAATTGGTGCGTTACTGGAGAGTAAAAGGGAGTAGCAGATGGATTGGGAAGAAGGTTGATGTCGGGCCTGGGTTTTTGTTGTTGGGCCCAAGGTTAAAAGTTAAGCCCATCTCTAAATTAAATCAAGTTTTAATTTAATTAAAATATATGTTAATTTTAATTTGACATAACTTGGTCATACGTGAACGAATTTCGGCGAAACAAGATCCGTTAGGATCATATGGACGGACACTACCCAATGAGACTTGACCGGGAGTGGATTGGAGCTCGTTTGGATTTATGGAGAAATAAATTGTTTGATTCAAATCAAACAAACAGTTTATCGTTCTTTAACGATGAACTACCAATGTGAGTAAATCTCATTAACTTTGAACAGTTTATAATTTCATGTTGTATTTTTAGAACTGTTAAATATATTGACTGTGTGTTGACTGTTTGATTGAACTGCTAGTCAGTTAGTGAATTTCTATATTGATTCTGTTTAATAGTATATATCATATGGAACTGAAAGTGATGTTGATTTTATTGTGTAACATCTGTGGATGTAGGGAAACAGGTTGGAGGAACCCAACCGGGTTCCTCAACATTTATTTTACTGTTTTTCATATATTGTGATATATGATGTAATATATAATCTGTTGTCGATTATATGTGTTTGGACGATACTGATCATCGTGATTTGATATGTTGAATACAATAGCATACCGGAATGGTGAAAAGGAAATTTTCAAAATGAATATTGAAAATAGATTATTTATAAAATCAAAGGATTTTATAAAAGAGATAATATTTATAACAATCAAAGGAGATTTTATATAAAGGAAATATTTAGAAAATAAATAGAGTTATAAAAAGGAAATTTGTTTATAACCGAATAGGATGTTATAAAAAGGAAAACGTTATAAAAAGGGTAATGTTACTAAAAAGGAAATCATTTGTAAAGTGAAGAACCGTTACTAAAAGTAAAACTTTACAAATGAATAGTTTATTCGAAAAGGAGTTAATCGAATTTAGTTATTCGAATAGAGTTAAATTGAATATGTTATTTGAAGGAAGTCAATCGAATAAGGTATTCGAAAGTTAGTAAATCGAATATGTTATTCGAAAAGAGGTTTGTCGAGTCGAGTTAGCCGAAAAAGAGTTAATCGAATATTTGTTATTCGAATAAGAGTTAACCAGTTAGAATTAATCGAATAGAGTTAAAATAAAGGAGTTAATCGAATATAGTTTATTCGAATAGAATCAATTGAGTTAATTGAATATTAGTAATTTGAATATAGTAAAAGGAGTTATCGCATATTAGTTATTCGAAGAAGAGTTAAATAGAGTTATCGAATATTAGTTATTCCAATAGAGTTAAATGGAGTTAAAGGAATAAATCGAATATAGTTTATTCGAATGGAATTAGAGGAGTTAATCGAATATAGTTTATTCGAATAGAGTTAGAGGAGTTATCGAATATAGTTTATTCGACAGGAGTTAAGTGAATAGAGTTAATCCAAAGGAGTTAATTGAAAAGAGTTAATCGAATATAGTTACTCGAAAGAAATGTTAAGTAAGGAAGTTTGTTAAAGAAATATAAAGTGAACTTTGCCTATTTCAAAGTTAGAAATGTTGTTCAGTTAAGGTCTGAGAGGTAGTTCTACCCCAACTTGATTGGCTTCGTTTTTAACTAAGGAATGGTTATGGTTCGGCAGCAAAGGATGGTAAAGTGAATTTAGTAATTAAAGGAAATGGTTGAGTTGGCATAGCGATGTTTTATCTAAACATCTGCTTAATGCAAACGTAGGAGTTTTGGAAATGTTTTCCAAACAAGAATCAGAAATGTTTTCTAATATAGAAAACAAGAAATGGAAATGTTTTCCAGTATTAACATATATTTTCTAGACATAGAAAATAAGGAAATATGAATATATATATATATATATGATTGATGATTGATTGATAGAATTTCCATCTGGAAATAATTTCGTTGTTTGCACACGTGTTTTTCATTGATAGTTAAATCACAGACTTTCAATGTTTTGACCATTTTAACGTTGTTAATATGGAGAGACCGGTTGGATTATTATCCAAAGGACCACTCTGTATTGGCATAAGCGTTGCGAATCATATATGCCAAAGATAATTGAAGACGAAGTAAAGTGCAAGGGCTACGGTATAAGTCTTAGATAACAGTGTCTAAGATGGATGTATTGAATAGTGCCTTCGGTTCATCCTGTTCCTGGATGATTTGTATGGACGATGTCTAACAGAGTATTTCCAGACGATCACGTATATTGATTTCTCCAACCGTACCAAGAATGGAAGCGGAGAAGGAAACTTCTTTTAGCTGACACATAATGTATGGTTGAGGACTTCAATTGGTGATTTGATGGATTTGACGATGTGGCATTCGAAGTGAATCTGGTGTGATGATAAAGCGTAACTTCTTGCCTCATCAACCGGTAAATGATAGAAATCGGTCAGGCAGCATGGCTAAGTCGGTCGCACCGAAGTAGGGTGTATAATCACCTTATCTAGAGTTTCATTTACTTCTAAAAATCTATTGTTGATGTTGTCCCATTCGGGAAACGGTTGTTGATCCCAACCGTTGGTGATATACATTCGATACACTCAAGCGAAATGAGTGGTCGTTCATGTGTGGCCGGGTTGCAAGATGTTCTTGTTGAACCCAGTGTATTCCTTTCTAGAGGTACGCTAGCGAAAGGTGGTTCCATACCTTGTCATAGTTGGAAATCCATTACCCAATACGTGCTTGCGGTTTTGATTGTATACTATATATGTAGAACGTGAGATGAAAACGTTTCTACTAGATGATTATTATATTGTGGTTGATAGACATTATTATAATATCAAAAGGTTTTTAATATAAAGATATTTTGGATTCTCATAAGGGAAAAGCCCGTTCCGTTATACGGCGTGGTCTTATGAGATATCGATTACTTGTTCGAACTGTTTTATTCATACCAGTCCCATGACTGACCCGGAGTTTGCTTTTTTTCCTAAACTCTTGGGTGCCTAAATTTGTACGGGCAGTCAAGTAGTCGGGATTTACAGATATACTGGAAGCGCTTGGAGCAGGAGGCTTCAGGATCATATAGTTATAGTTATTTCCGCTGTGTTGTAAGTGCTATACTTTGGTAATGATATGTATATTCAAGTACAGACTGGTATTTCAAAGTTATGTTATGAAATATATTTATCGTTCCGCTGTGAGATTCGTGTTACTCTGATGTTGTGTTCTTTTTCTTCTTCTATTCTAAGTTTCTATCTTATCTTTCCTCACCCTCTAATTTCTTTCATTAATGACCGGTATTTTTCGATGTTTGGTTAGTCGTCATCGTGTTTATGTCGATAACCAAAGTCGACAAAATCCCGGGTCATTACAGTTGGTATCAGAGCTTAAGTTAAGTGAATTACCTTGGCTCTGTGGCATGACTCGGTAGAGATAGGGTTAGTAATACCCTAGATTGAGTTGAGTGTATATATACGAGTGAACGTATTTGTAGATGATATAAAAATAATTTTATATTGTGAAGATGTATTGGTTGAGTAGTTTATGAGTTCTGGTCGATCAGTTTGATCCACTGTATCGGTAGGAGTTTATAAACACTCAAATACGATGGGTCGGCATGATATGTTTTGAAAAGAGGGTAAATGAAAATCATTTTACCCAAAGTATATTTTGATACATATTGGATATATTAGTTGATATTATAATTGAATAAGATTATAAAAATGTGAAATGGTTATGTAAATAACCAATCAGAATTCATATAAGTGAAATACATGAAATCAGATGAGTTGAATCTGAAATTTTAAACCAGAAATTGAGTTAAAACTCTAGAGAATTGGATAAGTGTTTGTAAATGGATTTGGATTAAATGTAAGGAAAATTTAAGATCCTGGGAGATTTTAAATTGTTTTACAAGCAATGTGAACTATATTTTGAAATGAATTTCAAAGTGGAAATGTTTAAAAATTGTTTTATAGTATTGAACTCACTTCGATCGCTGGAAAATAGATTCCGATGATGACAGCTGCATCATCAATATTCATTTTCGAGTTGTAAGTGACGAATTACTACCCGAGATATTGTTTTGAATTTGTTTTGGGAAAGACAAGTTGTGTTGAATTTCAAAATGGGATTTATAATAAAGAATGAATAAAGAAAGTTTGAAATAGAAATTGAATATAGAAATTCAAAGGGAGTTTGAATATATGAAATTCAATGGAATTTGAACTATAGAATTTGAATATAGAAATTCAAATGGGATTTATAATATAAAATTTGGATAGAATTTGAATAGAATTTGATATATAGAATTTGAATAATAGAAGTGATATAAAATTTGAATAGAATTAACTAAGTCGAAGAGGAATTAGTTAATCGAGTTTTGAATTTGAAGTTGAACTTTGAAAGGTGAATTGGATTTGTAAATGGATATTCAAAATCGAATATATAACTTAAATTTGAAATTTGGATTCAAATTAGTTAATA
Source organism: Allium sativum (assembly GCA_030737875.1). Lineage (NCBI taxonomy): Eukaryota > Viridiplantae > Streptophyta > Magnoliopsida > Asparagales > Amaryllidaceae > Allium > Allium sativum. Next base: position 173,441,827 of record CM060913.1, on the reverse strand, counting down.
AGCAAGTTAAAATATATTTGAACATGTCATTCAAATATAAAGGTGAAATAGACTAAAGAGTTAATTAACAAATTAATTAAGGAATTGAGTTAAAACAATCGAGTATAGTTCAAATAGATTGGGCAGGTATAAATATACATGAGATAGGTATGGATAAGGTATGAAGGTATATAAATAGAATGCTCGACGAAAAGGTATGTATTTAATTCATATATGAGATTTTATGTGCCGAATTGGCTAGCCGCTTGGCATTTTCTTTTCTTTTGGATTGGTGAGGGCCATGGGAGGCTATTTGAAATATCACGATGCTCCTAGTACAAAGGAGGTTATGGCGAATTTTTCAGGAAATTTAAGGAGTTAGAATATTTTTAAGTTAATTTGAAAGTTAGAAATCAACGTATCGATATATATATATATATGTATATATATATATATATAGAAGTCGATAAGGAAACAAACTTAGAAATAGAATAGTAAAATCAAAAAGGAAGACTAAGAATAAAATCTAGTAAGAATAGAAAGAGGAAGCGTATACGTGTTTAAAAGTGAACAAGTAGTTGTATGGTATTGATTATTCGAGTAAATAGTCATATCTGTTTTGACGTTATAAATGTTATTCAGTCAAGGTCTGAGAGGTAGTTATACCCCAACTTGATTGATTTCATTATTAACAAATAAATAGTAAGATTTCAGGCTCGAAGATCAATGTTGAATAAGAGTTAGTTGAATATAGTATTTGGGTTGTCGTAACGATGTTTTACACAACATCCTTTTTAACCCAAATAAGTGTAAGCTGGGATTTATAATAAAGAATATTTCCTAAGTATAGAAATAAACGAGATCGGAAAAGAGATAAGTAATTGGAATATTTTCCAATTATAAATAGCATATATTTTCTAAAGTTCAGAAAATAAAAGAAGGCAATATTCGGAAATGTTTTCCAAATAACATAAAAGGTCAATATGGTTATTGAAAATATTTGGTTAACAAATATTGATAAAGAAATAGAGAAGTGATTTAACTAATTGAATATTAATTAAGGGCTCAGTGACATGTTCAAAAGGAAATTTTGATTTTTGGAAAGAGTAAACTGTTTAAAAACTCCCAGGGGAAGACTGTTTGAATTAAAAACAAATATAACGGAAATTTGTGAAAGCAATTTTGAATTAAAGCAAAGCTAGTAAAGTGGTAACTGAGATTGAATTAGAATGATATTAAGACAAATTGGATTGTGAGATTCAAATTTGAAGTGTAATGTGATAATGAAGTTAAGAGTTGGGAATCGAGAAGAAAATCGAATTGAAATGATATTTGGCTCGGATATAAGCAAATGGTTGTGTCATGGATAAAAGCAGATTGGAATTTGATTGGGATGACCCTTGTATCCACTGAATTGATAACAAGTGGAAAGGATATAATGATATGCCGACAAAAAGGTACAAGTTTATATTTCATATGGTATGAGATTTTGATGAGCCAAATTGGCAAGCCGCTTGGCTGTTTGATTTTCTTTTGGGTTGGAGATGGCCCAGAGTGGCGAGTTGGAGTTTGACGTATTGACCAGTACAAAGGAGGTGTTGGCGAAATTTTTCGAAGAGTTAAGGCGTTAGAAAATTTTCCAGATTTTTGAAAATTTTCGTTGATAAGAATAAATTTTTAATTAAAATTAAATTGGTTCAGTTGAAACTGAAGTTAAGAAGTGAACAAATATGTTCTAACCAGTCGATAGGGTCATCCTCTACCTTTTAGAAATTTCGAGGACGAAATTATTTTAAGTGGGAAAGATTGTAATGACCCGCATTGGCAAAGGTATTATAATTAATTTATTTAATTATATTAATAGTGATATAGTGAATTAAATGGTCGTGGAATTAAATAATGATGAATATTTATTTAAAATAATATATTAAATAATATATTTAATTCTGAAATAATCAGAATTGGACGAAATGACGATATGGTGTGAACCGGATCATCTGTGATATTTAATTCAGCTTGGAATTGAATTTGAATAACGAATATATTCAATCGTCGACAGTTGAACGTATAGTTTATAATATAATTATAAACGAGCTTGAAATGGCGCTGCAGTTCGTAAATTGGCGATTCGAACTTCAATTGAATGTACAGGATTCGTTTTAAGCCGGATTCCTGTGAAACAAGAAACTTGTGGAGCTGGTGGAGTATATCTTTCTAGTGGAAGAGAAAAATCGGGATTTCGTCGTGTAGATTTTGATTCACGTCCAAATCCAATTTTAGAAAAGTCGCTGTGGAATTCCTTTATAATTTATAAAGGAATTATTTATATTTTAAAAAGGAATTTCTATATAAATTGAATATCGGGTTGACCCAGATTTGAAATATCAAGTTATAAATCCCAGCAGAGCTGTATGGTATTCCACTGTGAGTATATATGATAATATAAATTTATTTTTATTTAATTCAATTATATTTATATATATTTATATATTTAAATGGGTCACCCAAAGCTTTGAAAATAGCCATTTTTGCAAACGAAATTGGAATTCGACGAAACAAATTTTGTTGGATCCGCAATGTCAAATAGTTGTTAGATTTCCAGTTTCGTGATTTTAAAAGTCACTGTGTGGCCGTACGGATTTTTAGAGTGAAAAACAGTCAGTATTTTGACGGTTAAAAATACGCTGTTTGAGCATACGAAGTCGGAATTTGATGAAACCAGTTTCGTTGGGACCGTAATGTCGAACTGTAGCTGCATGTCCAGTTGGGTGATTTTTGGGTATTGTGTGTGAACAGAAGAATTTTTAAGGACAAATGAAAATAGTGTTGGCTTAAATAAAAATAAAACAATCGAATATAAAATTAATTTAACCATGCTATAAATAGAACTTAACTTCCTAAACCTGGTCCCAACTTCAGAAAACCCGCTGTCATGTTTCTCCTTTCTAGAAAAATGCTTGATCTTTAAAAATAATAATAAAAGCAAATAAAATCCTATAAATCTATATAGGTATATATATGGATTCCTCAAAGGGTTCTCTTCACACTCATGTCATTTTCATAGGGTTCGAACAATCTTTGGGTTCACTAGGTTTTCACGCTGGAGACTAGGGTTCGGATTCTTTGGGTTTTGAAGTATCGATGTTGATTTTTAATGCTGTAGTTGTGTTCGTAGGGTTGAGGAGATGCGTTTGTATGACTGAGGGGTGTTTCCTTGAGTAAAGGGGTCGATACCCTGTTGTCTCTTACGTGGAAGGACATCGCACGCATTCTGGAGGAGGGAGGCGAGTTCGAACTTTGTTGGTGAAGGAGAAAGAGGACTCGAAGAGAAGTATTTTGGTGGCATTGGTTTGAAGAACGGTGGATTGTAAATGGAGCGGTGGAGGGATGAAAAATTGAAATTGGTGCGTTACTGGAGAGTAAAAGGGAGGAGCAGATGGATTGGGAAGAAGGGTTGATGTCGGGCCTGGTTTTTGTTGTTGCGCCCAAGGTTAAAAGTTAAGCCCATCTCTGAATTAAATCAAGTTTTAATTTAATCAAAATATATGTTAATTTCAATTTAACATAACTTGGTCATACATGAACGAATTTCAGCGAAACAAGATCCGTTAGGATCGTATGGACGGACACTACTCAATGAGACTTGACTGGGAGTGGATTGAACTCGTTTGGATTTATGGCAAAATAAATTGTTTGATTCAAATCAAACAAAAAGTTTATCGTTCTTTAACGATGAACTGCCAATGTGAGTAAATCTCACTAACTCTGAACAGTTTATAATTTCATGTTGTATTTTTAAAACTGTTAAATATTGCCTGATTGACTGTGTGTTGACTGTTTGATTGAACTGCTAGTCAGTTAGTGAATTTCTATATTGATTCTGTTTAACAGAATATATCATATGGAACTGAAAGTGATGTTGATTTTATTGTGTAACATCTGTGGATGCAGGGAAACAGGTTGATTGACTGTGTATTGACTGTAAAGTGTAGAACCGTTACTAAAAGTAAATCTTTATAAATGAATAGTTTATTCGAAAAGGAGTTAATCGAATTTAGTTATTCGAATATAGTTAAATCGAATATGGTATTTGAAGGGAGTCAATCGAATAAGGTATTCGAAAGTTGGTAAGTCGAATATGTTATTCGAAAAGGGGTTTGTCAAGTCGAGTTAGCCGAAAAAGAGTTAATCGAATATTTGTTATTCGAATAAGAGTTAACCAGTTAGAATTATCGAATAGAGTTAAAATAAAGGAGTTAATCGAATATTGTTTATTCGAATAGAATCAATTGAGTTAATCGAATATTAGTAATTCGAATAAAGTAAAAGGAGTTATCAAATATTAGTTATTCGAAGAAGAGTTAAATAGAGTTATCGAATATTAGTTATTCGAATAGAGTTAAATGGAGTTAAAGGAATAAATCGAATATAGTTTATTCGAATGGAATTAGAGGAGTTAATTGAATATAGTTTATTCGAATAGAGTTAGAGGAGTTATCGAATATAGTTTATTCGACAGGAGTTAAGTGAATAGAGTTAATCCAAAGGAGTTAATTGAAAAGAGTTAATCGAATATAGTTACTCGAAAGAAATGTTAAGTAAGGAAGTTAGTTAAAGAAATATAAAGTGAACTTTGCATATTTCAAAGTTAGAAATGTTGTTCAGTTACGGTCTGAGAGGTAGTTCTACCCCAACTTGATTGACTTCGTTTTTAACTAAGGAATGGTTATGGTTCGGCAGTAAAGGATGGTAAAGTGAATTTAGTAATTAAAGGAAATGGTTGAGTTGGCATAGCGATGTTATATCTAAACATCTGCATAATCCAAACGTAGGAGTTTCGGAAATGTTTTCCAAACAAGAATCAGAAATGTTTTCTAATATAGAAAACAAGAAATGGAAATGTTTTCCAGTATTAACATATATTTTCTAAACATAGAAAATTAGGAAATATGAATATATATATATATATATATATGATTGATGATTGATTGATAGAATTTCCATTTGGAAATAATATCGTTGTTTGCACATGTGTTTTTCTTTGATAGTTAAATCACAGACTATCAATGTTTTGACCATTTTAATGTTGTTAATATGGAGAGACCGGTTGGATTATTATCCAAAGAACCACTCTGTATTGGCATAAGCGTTGTGAATCATATATGCCAAAGATAATTGAAGACGGAGTAAAGTGCAAGGGCTATAGTATAAGTCTTAGATAACAGTGCCTAAGATGGATGTATTGAATAGTGCTTTCGGTTCATCCTGTTCCTGGATGACTTGTATGGACGATGTCTGACAAAGTATTTCCAAACGATCGCGTATATTGATTTCTCCAACCGTACCAAGAGTGGAAGCAGAGAAGGAAACTTCTTTTAGCTAACACATAATGTATGGTTGAGGACTTCAATCGGTGATTTGATGGATTTGACGATGTGGCATTCGAAGTGAATCTGGTGTGATGATAAAGCGTAACTTCTAGCCTCATCAACCGGTAAATGACAGAAATCGGGTAGGCAGCATGGCTAAGTCGGTCGCACCGAAGTAGGGTGTATAATCACCTGATCTAGAGTTTCATTTACTTCTAAAAATCTATTATTGATGCTGTCCCATTCGGGAAACGGTTGCTGATCCCAACCGTTGGTGATATACATTCGATACACTCAAGCGAAATGAGTGGTCGGTCATGTGTGGCCGGGTTGCAAGATGTTCTTGTTGAACCCAGTGTATTCCTTTCTAGAGGTACACTAGCGAAAGGTGGTTCCATACCTTGTCATAGTTGGAAATCCAAATCCAATACCCAATACGTGCTTGCGGTTTTGATTGATACTATATATGTAGAACGTGAGATGAAAACGTTTCTGCTAGATGAATATTTTATTGTGGTTGATAGACATTATTATAATATCAAAAGGTTTTTGATATAAAGATATTTTGGATTCTCGTAAGGGAAAAACCCGTTCCGTTATACGGCGTGGTCTTATGAGATATCGATTACTTGTTCGAACTTTGTTAACTGTTTTACTCATACCAGTCCCATTACTGACCCGGAGTTTATTTTGTTTGTTTTCCCTAAACTCTTTGGTGCCTAAATTTGTACGAGCAGTCAAGTTGTCGGGATTTACAGATATACTGGAAGAGCTTGGAGCAGGAGGCTTCAGGATCATATAGTTATAGTTATTTCCGCTGTGTTGTAAGTGCTGTACTTTGGTAATGATATGTATATTCAAGTACAGATTGGTATTTCAAAGTTATGTTATGAAATATATTTATTCGTTCCACTGTGAGATTCGCGTTACTCTGATGTTGTGTTCTTCTTCTTCTTCTTCTATTCTAAGTTTCTATCTTATCTTTCCTCACCCTCTAATTTCTTTCATTAATGACCGGTATTTTTCGATGTTTGGTTAGTCGTCATCATGTTTATGTTGGTAACCAAAGTCGACAAAATCCCCGGTCATTACAGTGGTTGAAGACCGAAGGTCTTCACGTCATTTGGGTGATTACTGATGATCTTGATTGGGCCGTACATCCAAGAGGAGGGAATCAGTTAGTGGTCGTCCAGACGTACTTGGAAATCGATGGATATGCGAGGTACAAGGTGCCTCCGGTTTCGTTCAGACCCAGAACGGACTTGTAAATGGACTGTGTGTCTGACATTGGATTTTATTCTGTGTGATTGATTTCTATTGAATATATATCTGTTTGGCGACGTAGAATTTATTCTCTTGCTTAACGCCCTTCTCTGAGACGTACGAGCTCAGAGGTTATATATTGATGGATATCAAACGCATGGAGTGAATTGCCTGTGTGGCATGCCTAAGTGGCAAATGATCAAAGCTTCTGTTGAAAAGTAGAGTCTAGTGGTGGATGATCAAAGCACGGCCTGTGTGGCATAGCTTTGTGTAGCATTGATTCGCGAGCCTCACACCCCGGTTGTGACCCAGAAACGGGAGAAGGACCTCAGGGAGGACATGCGTTTCTGTAATAACCCGGAAAATACGAGCCAATTTAAAATTTTTAAAATGGTAATTTCAAAGGAATTTGAACCATTGAAATAGAATATTTCAATAAAATAGTGAATTAGGAATAGTGAGTCAGTTTGAGAATTTGAATTCAAACTTTGACTGACTGTGCAAGGTGGAAAATATAACGGATTTTAGCGAAACCAAAAATATTTAAATCTGTTTATCAATACCTTTCTAATGAATCCGAAAAATCGAAGTTTCATAACGGGAATCAAAAGTTATTGCCGAATGAATTTTCAGATAGGTCGCTATATAGAATATATAGCCCTGGAAAATTGATATTTTGCATACGACCTCGGAATTCGACGAAACCACTTTTGTTGGGTCCGGGATGTCAAACTATTGCTAGGTTTCAAATTTCATAATTTTTGAAGCTAGTATGTGAGCGTGGCAAAAGAAAATGTGATTGGTCAATTTCTGTTAAATTGGATCGACCAGAAAATGGCCATTTTTCAAACGACCTCAGAATTCGACGAAACTAGTTTTGTTGGGACCGTAGCGTCAAAACATAGCTAGATTTATTTTTCTGGAATTTTTCGAATCAGTTTGTGGCCCTGGCAAATTGAAATGTACGTTAATAGTTGAAAATTAAATGTTTTATACTTTAATTTGGAAAATAACTGACTGTAACAGTCGAATTGGCCTACGAAACATAGCCCATTGTGTCCGAAATGGGGGTATTTAGCTAGGGGCGACAGTCGTTGGGTTTAAAAAGGAGTTCGTTTGAGAAAACACTACTTAAAAATTTAATATAGTCCTCGGCCAATCAGAATTTTCCTTTCATAAATTTTAAAAAAAAAAATCCCCCCCCCCCCCCCCCGATCAACGGCGAAACCCACTCCTGACCTTCTCTCCTCCACCGCCGCCGCCACAGTCGCTTCCAGACTTCGCCACCGCCACCATTCGACGGGTCTCAGCCCCCTCTTCAAATCCGACCCCAGCATCGCCACCCGCGTCGCCTCCTCCGCCTGAATCGAGGCCAGGAAGTCCCGACCTTCCCAGCGCCACCGCCGCTCCGATCTGCCACCGCACCCCCTCAAACCACCAGCGCCGTGAAGCTCTCTCTTCCCTCTTCCACGTCCAACTCGCCGATCGTCCCCACGTGCCACTGATTTCGCGAAAACTGTAAACCTAGTTTTGAAGCTTCGTGAAAGTGAGTTTTTCTTTGATCTTTACACTTTGAAAAATCATATCTTTTTGGTGTGTTGACGACATTCGATGAAACAGGAAATATCGGGACCGCAAGGAAGCTCTCTACCCAATAGAAGAAGCCGCGGATTTTTCTGACATCGTATCGATTTTTAGCGCTCCGAAAACCAAAGTGAGAAATCTAAATTAACGTGAAATTGAATGGAAAATGTAGTGTATAATTTATATTAGCGAAATATAAATTACATACATGTTGTATACCTCATGTACATACGTAGTGTAAGCTATATAAGCGAAGTATGAATTTTACATGCATAGAATAATTGATATATGTGTTGAAATGCAAGTGAAATATATTATATATATATATATACTCCCCTCGTCCACAAACCATGGACGATATTTATTGTGGTGAATTGGTGTGAAATAATGGATGAAAAATACGAATGGTTGAATAATTGTTTGTGGTTGATATTGTTTGGTTGTGGTTGAAAAATACCCATTGGTGATTGAAATGAATTGGAAATATTTGTGGAAATAAAAATAAACATGCCGCCTGCGTGCGAATTAGATGCATGAATCCCCATTGTCAAAAACCGCGAGGTTTTAAGGTAGAGCGAGGAGCCGTGATAGGGACGGTGCCGGTTTTAACTACCCTGCCGTTATGCTGCCGAAATTTTGAATAATCTTTGTGTGTTAGAATTATTTTCATATGTTGAAATAATTTTCATGTGTAGAAATTAAAGCCATATGTTGAAAATATATCCATGTGTGGAAATATTTGAGTGTTGAAAAGTGTTGTGTGAAAATTAGATTCATTTGTGAATGAATGAAGTGTTTAAACAATAAAAATCACATTTTTATATATATGAAGTATGAAAAATATTCGCCTTATATAAATAGTTTCAACAATAAAAATCTCATCTTTCTAATATGAACAACATAAATAAAATGTCCATGTGTGGATATGCTCATTTGTTGAGAAGTGTGTGTAGTGGAAAAGTTCATGTGTTGAATAAAAAGATCGAACAATAAAAATTACATTTTTATTGAAACTATGAAGTGTTGAAACATCTATTTGTCGAATAAATATTTTAAATGATAAAAATATCATTTTTATCATATGTGTGATATGCTAGAGATATGCGGACGTTGAAATAAATATTTGTGAAAGAAATATTCTTTTTAACATGCATAGGAACCAAATAAAATAGTCATGTGTTGAAATCTATTTTAGTTCGCCAAAATTATCATCTTTGAAATGTGAAGTGTTAAAAATAGCCACTTGTTCAAATAAACGTGCATGAGTTGAAATATACATTAACTAGCTAATGATATGATTTTAGCCTATGCATGCAACATTAGAATGAATGGTGTTTTTAAACCAAAGCAAATCAAATATGAAATTGAATGGAAAATGATAAATGTTAGAAATTGTATATATGTACATGCATATCTATTGAACAGGTTAAAGCAAAAAGGGGCTAGAGAAGAGAAATAAAATTTTGTGCCTGACAAATAGGTACACATTTACCGCTTTGTTTGGGTGATGATTTTATGAGCCTGTTGGCTAGCCGCTTGGCTTTTTCTTTTTCTTTTGATATGAGACGCCCGTGTGGCTATTTGGGAATTTTCCCAGACCCTCCCGTACAAAGGAGGTTATGGCGAAATTTTCCGAAATTTAAAGGCGTTAGTGAAATAATTGAAGTGGAAACGATATAGGAATTTTTGAATGAACTATATTTATATAAATATATAAATATAAATGAAATTAAAACGAAACGTGGCCGTGTAGTTAGTGTTTTGAAACTGTGATTTCAAACGACTAGTGCGGGAAATCCGACCATTGTATTTTCCCGAAACCGCAACCGTTGGGTTCGCCTTGGAAATATCTTTCCAACGGCACCAACTTTGTGAAGATCCGACGGTTGGATTGTCTGGAATGTTTAATTCAAATCTGAAGAAAAACAGCGCCAGAAACGATTATATTTATATATATAAATATAATTTAAATTAAATCGAATAACGATGCTGCAGTTCGTAAATTGAAATCGTAACTTCAAATGGCTAGTGTGGAAGATCCGACCGTCGGATTTTCCTAAAACTGAAACCGTTGGATTCGTTTTGAAATGACCTTCCTAATGATGTAAAATTTGTGAAGATCCAATGGTTAGATTTTCATATATGTGTAAAACAAAATTAGTGAAAAGCAGCGCCAGTGCATCGATACGACCTGAATCGTCGTTTAATTAGATTTGGTCGTTTTTAATTAAATAAAAATGGCGATATATCGCTATAAAGTACTATAGACGATATAGAGTGGAAATAAACCAATTTTGTTGTGTTTGCTTGATATGTGATGGTTGAATGTATTTGACATGAAAATTATAACTAAATAACTGAAATGTGAATATTGAATAGTCCAACCATGTGATTAATTGATTTGAAAATCTAAATATACGTGGGTTATTTGAAAAGGCCGAGTTTATCTCATTTCAAATAATCGATCGACGTTGAGAAGTCGAAGAGTCGAAGACGGCTGAAGACCGACGATCTCCACATTGGATGGATGGGCGCTACTGATACTCGTGACTGGAGTAGCTACCATGAAGGAATTGAAGTAGTAGCCGTCCAAACATACTGTTGATTGTACGGATATGCGAGGAATTGGTGCCTCCGGTTTCGTTCAGACCCAGAACGGACTTGTAAATGGACTGTGTGTCTGACATTGGATTTTGTTCTGTGTTGATTGATCTCTGTTAAATATATATCTGTTTGGCGGCGGAGAATTTATTCTCTTGCTTAACGCCCTTCTCTGAGACGTACGAGCCCAGAGGTTATGTATTGATAGAAATCAGTCGCATGGAGTGGATTGCCTGTGTAGCACGCCTGAGTGGCATATGATCAAGGCTTCTGTTGCAAAGCAAAGTCTTGTGGTTGATGATCAAAGCATGGTCTGTGTGACGTAGCTTTGTGTATAACGTGAATTCGCGAGCCTCAAACCCCGGTATGAGTCAAAAACGGGAGAAGGACCCAAGGAGTCATGACGTTTCTTTCTAGCTATGGTGGTGTCAGTGACCTCCCAGCCCTGACATTTATATCTACTTTTCACCTGTGTGGTTGTTGGAATGCTAGGCGCCTCGATTATAGGTCTATAAGGACCGGGAAACGTGTGTTTAGGAATAATTAATCCTCAAAAGTAAGAGAGGACCGGCCTTGGAGGATCCAGGGGATTGCTGTGTGCGGTCCCGAGGCATTTGCTAGAGTGTCTCGAAACGGAGAGGAGCTTGCCCCTTGCCTCGACTCATGAAGGAATCCAATTCCCAATACGAAATATGTGAATGTGATTGTATTACTAGTATGGCGACATGATATATGGTACCCATGCCGTCTAGGATTGATATTTATGATTGAATTTGCTTTTTGAAACATATATGCACTAGTAATAATATCAAACACTTTAGTTTTATTCGTATGAAGCATCTTTGGCCATTATAAGGTAAAAACTCTATCCTCCGGCTTGCGTTGCATTGTGTGCTGGGACCTGAGTCTTATAATGGCTTCATTTTATAAAAAGCATTACGTTGATTTAATCTGTTTACTTTATCTCATGCACTAGCACTCATTGGAGTAAACCCGTTCCGCGAAAGTGGCGTGGCCCTTTGATTTGCCTTATTATTGTTGTTAATAAGTTGAGTAGATTTCTCATACTAGTCCCATGACTGACTCGTAGTTTGTTTCACCTTGCAAACTCGGGTGCCCTCATTTCACACGGGCAGCCTAGTTACAGGTTTCTGACGCACCTTTTGGCTCATGGCGAGGCTTGACTACACCGTGCTGACTTGGATTTTCTCCGCCATTATTGTATCTATATTATGATTCCGCCGTTGGCGATGTAGACTGATATTCCTTTTGTGTACTCTTTATGTATGATTCCGCCTCAGGCGATGGTGACTGATTATGTATATGATTCCGCTGTCATATGTGTGTAAATTATTCTATTTTCTGTTTATGCTATTATCTGTGATCTGCTAATGATGATTAATGTGTTATATTCCAATGATTATCCTTAACACCGTGTCACGGGGTTTTGGGATCGTCACAGTTTCATTCTAGTTAGAAGTGGCGTCAGTGGTTTTACACGCCCTGACGAGTTTGACTTATGTGGTTGTTGCTGTTGCGAGGCGCCTCGGATATATTGGTGACTATGTGAAGCCGATAGAGTCATTTGTTGGCTCATTTACGCCCCAAAGGGAAGGGAAACGTAGTGTTCAGGCATTTTAATCCACATCAGTGGACCGGCCCTGTCGCTCCATGGGTCACTCGAGCTCTGATCCTGAGGCTCGGGCTAGAGTGTCTCGAATTCGGTGAGGACTATCTTTTGCCTCGGTTCACAGATGGAAATCCAACTTCCAATACGTGACTTTGCGGTTTTATTTGTAGAGCCTGGTATGGCGACATAGTGGGATGGGGCGCTTATGCCGTCTATGATTGATACTTATGATTCGAAGTTGTTTTATACACTATGCACTTATAGTAGTATCAAATGATTTGTTTTTAGCGTATCAAGCATTCTTTGGCTATTGTAAGGTAAAAACCCTATCCTCTGGCTTGCGTTGCATTTTGTGATGGGACTGGGTCTTATAATAGCTTCATTTTTCTTTATTTAGCATTGTGATGTTGTTTTATGCACTGGTGTTCTTGGGAGGAAACCCGTTCCATGTTATACGGCGTGGTCCCTTGATTTACCTAACTTTAAAATGAAGATTAATAACTGTTTTTAGTTCTCACACCAGTCCCATGACTGACCTGGAGTTTATTGTTTTAACCTAAACTCTGGGTGCCCTTATTTTGACACACGCAGCTAGTAGTTTTGGTTTTGCAGATTTATATTCACAGGATCCTGATTTACAGCTGGAACGATACGCGGAAAGCTCTGTATCTGTGTATTACTTCTAGTTGTGTTTTGTATTATTTTCCGCTGCGATGTATTTAAATGTAATTTAAATCTCTGGTATTTTCTTTGTAATATTTATTCATACTTTGTATATTCTTGTATTCTGATGAATTGTTGTAATATACAATGAAATGTTCTTCTGTCTGCGTTCTAATTTGTCGTGTTCTCAAAACAATCAGGCATTTCGAACGGTCTTGATCGGTTAAGCGACTGATTCGGATCGAGCGAAATTCCCGGTCATTACATCGTGGTATCAGAGCTTTGGTTTACAAAGCTCAGAGAACAAGACACATTAGAACCAAACGAAAGAATTCATCAGAGATTCGATTAGTAATATCCAATGAGAATGACTCGTTAGAGATAGGATCAGTTGTATCCTAGAACGAGTGTGAAGAGTATATTTTAAAATCAAAACAAGTTTTGTTTTGAAATTTAATTCAATTATTCGTATTTGAATATTTATTTGTATTGAATTTGGACAATCTAGTATATAAAGATTTTGCATATACGCCTTGCAAACGTGTATTTGAAGTTTTAATATACTGGATAGATATAGAATCACACTCTAGTCACTCAAAGATGATTCTGATGATCGCTCGAGCATCATCATAATTTATTTTCATGTTTCGAAAGTGAGATTTCTATATGCAATTGACTGGTATGAGAACCAAAGCTAGATAGGGCTTATTGTTGTGATTTGACATCAAAAACATGATTTTCTGTATATATATATATATATATATATATATATATATATCAAATTATGAATTTGAAATGATAATCCACTAATTGATTGATGGTTGTGTTGTTTGATTATTGGTTTGAAATTTTGAACCATTTAGCCTAATGGAATCAAATATTGAACTGTATTGAAAATTAGTCGCATTTGCATGCATATACATGTACTTACATTAAACAGGTCATAGCAAGGAGGCTAGAGCAGAAGAATAAAATTGTTTGCCCGACAAATAGGTACATGTTTACCATAATTTACTGTTTTGTTTGGGTGATAATGATTTTATGAGCCGATTGGCTAGCCGCTTGGCCTTTTCTTTTTCTTTTGGATTGAAGAAGGCCATGGGAGGCTATATGAAATATCCCGAAGTCCCCGGTGCAGGAGAGGTTATGGCGAAATTTTTCAAAAATTTAGGGTGTTAGCCAAATTTGTGAAAAATTTGAAAAGTTCTTAGAAACTGAAAAGTGGAAGAACTTAAGCCATAAGGTAAATAGTGAAAGTTTAGTTGGTTTGTTAAACAACTTTCGGCTTCGTTCCTTTTCGGGGACGAAAAGTTTTAAGTGGGGGAGATTGTAACGACCCGGAAATTCTGAGCCAATTTATTATTTTCATTTTGGCGAATTTTACGAATTTTTATTATTTAAACTGAATTATTTTAAATAATAACGATGGAAAAATTATTTTTGACGAAGTTAAAACGAATAATTTTAATTTAATTATATAACGAGCCTAAAATGGCGCTGTAGTTCGAAAATTCGATTTCTAATTTCAAATGAATATACAGGATTCAAAATAAATCGGATTTCAGCGAAACAAGAAATATTTGAATCTGTTTGACGACATCTTTCTAACGGATGTAAGAAACTGAAATTTCACTTTAGAAGTTGAAAGATACGTCCAGTTTAAAATTCTGAAAAGTCGATGTGGAATTTATGTATATTTTAATATATATAAAACCCATTAAAAATGGAAATTTTGCAAATGACCTCGGTTTTCAACGAAACCTCTTTTGTTAGGACTGTATCGTCAATACGAAGCTAGAAAATATTTTTCGGGAATTTTTCTAGTTAGTATGTGGCCCCGGTAGATTGAAATGCGCGTTCAAATTCAATATATAGAGTTGTATTTTGATTTTGACGAAAACTGATCGAAACGATCGAATCAGTTTACGATACATATCCCATTATGTTCGGAATGGGGGTGATTAGCGATGGATGACAGGCGGTGGGTCCCGTTTAGAGATCGAAATTTAAAGTTACTTTTTGGAGGATAAAATAAATAAAAATATAATTGAACAACACCCTGACCTTTCCTTCCCCTCCCTCCTCTAAGTCAAACCTCCCCCTCGGTTAGTTTTCCAAATCGAATAAAAAAAGAAAGAAAAAAAAAACGCGAGCTGGAGGATCATCGCGTCGTTGCTCCCCTCCTCCGCCGACGAATGCCACCGCCCCTCCCTTTCTTCCCCTCCAGCGCCTCTTTGTAACAACCCGAAAATCTGGGCCAGTTTAAAATTTTTATTTTGGCAATTTTAGCGAATTTTGAATATTTAAAATGAATCATTTTAAATAAAAACGAGGAAAATTTATTTTGAATTGAAATTCGATGTATATATTATATACGTCATCGTTAGAATATAAATATTTATATATAATTATAAATAGAATTGAAAATGGCGCGGTAGTTCGATAATTCGATTTCAAACTTCAATTGAATGTACCGGGTGCAAAACAATCCTGATTTTAGTGAAACCAAAAATAATGGGATCTATTTGATAATATCTTTCCAGCGAATCCGAAAAATCAAAATTTCATAGCGGGAATCAAAAGATATGTCCAGTTGAAAATTCTGAATAGTCGTTATAGAATTCAGGCCCTTAAAAATGGAAATTTTGCAAACGACCTCGAATTTCGACGAAACCACTTTTGTTGGATCCGCAGTGTCAAATTATTGCTAGATTCCAAAGTTCATAATTTTTCGAATCAACATGTGAGCGTGGCAAAGGAAAACGCGTTTGACCAGTTTCAGTTGATTTTAATCGACTGGGAATTGGCCATTTTTCCAGCGGTCTCGGAATTCGACGAAACTAGTTTTGTTAGGACCGTATCGTCAATACGAAGCTAGAAAGTATTTTTCGAGAATTTTTAGAGTTAGTATGTGACCCCGGTAATTTGAAATGTACGTTTAAAATTCAATATAATGATTTAAATGTAAATTAAACGGAAACTGATCGAAATGATCGAATCAGCTAGCGATACATATCCCATTGTGTTCGGAATGGGGTTAATTAGCGATGGACGATAGGCGGTGGGTTCGATTTCGAGTTCGAAAATAAAAGTACCTTTTTGAAATTAATTAAATAAATTAAATATAAAATAACCCTTCATCTCCTTATACCCCTCAGCCCCCCCCCCCCCCCCACCCCCGGTCTATTTTTAAAATTGAAAATAGAATATAAAAAAATGAAGAAAAGGGCGGAGCCCTAGCCGCCGCCCCCATCGACCACCGCGCCTGACCTCGGCCACCGCCCGCCTCCGTCAATCGCTCCACCGCCACCTTCTTCTCCTCCTCCCCCCTTCTCCGCTGCTCTTCCCCTTTTCTGCCTCGCGAACCGCAAACCGCCATCCTCGAGACCCCAAAACCCGCCAGACGCCGCCTCCGACTGCTCCCTGACCACCCAGCCTCCCTACGCCGACGTCAGACCTCCCCCTTCCCTTCCTTCTTCGACGGTGAGCATTTCTAATTTATTTAATCAATTTTTTTTCTATATAAAGGCAAGGTTTTGTCCGATTTTTAATTATAACAAGCTGAGATTTCCTATATACATCAAGTTAGGATTTTTAACAACAAAAAGCTAGGATCTTTGACGCTATGAAGGTATGATTTTTATATTAGTGGTAGCGCTATAAAAATATAATTTTGATATAGTGTAGAAGTAAAAAATGTGATTTTTATATATTGAACATTGAAGTAAAAATGTGATTTTTATATATTGAACATCGAAGTAAAAATGTGATTTTTATATATTGAACATTGAAGTAAAAATGTGATTTTTATATATTGAACATCGAAGTAAAAATGTGATTTTTATATATTGAACATCGAAGTAAAAATGTGATTTTTATATATTGAACATCGAAGTAAAAATGTGATTTTTATATATTGAACATCGAAGTAAAAATGTTATTTTTATGTATTGAACAGCGAAATAAAAATGTGATTTTTACATATGTAGTGGCTACGGGCAAAGAAAGTGATATCGGCGAGAACAGTGAAGATTTCCTGCATTAGAAGTGCCGTGGAGTTAGGATAGCTATTGGTGAGAACTTCTCACCTTTCAATTTAAATTTTCTAGTTATATATATATACTAGGATGCAGACGGTGTTTAGTAGCACCCGACACCCGTCATCCACAGACCATGGATGGCTTGTTTGTTAAATTGTTTGGTTGTGTAGTTAGTTAGAATAATTGGTTTGAATTGAATTGTTGGGTGAAATGAAATTGATTTGATTGATGTGTGAATGGCGTGGGCCTTCACTAGACCGGGGATAAGGCTAGGCCTTGTCCCGTTTCTAGTATCGTGCCGTTATGCTGCCGAAATTTTCTAAAATAAGTTAGAAAAATAAAAATATCATTTTATTTAATAAATGAACCGAATGGAATATTCATAGGTTGAATAAAATAGTTTGATCGTTAAAAATATAATTTTTAACGTGAATGTGAATAAATAAATATTCATTTACCAACCGGACGGTTTGTTTATGTACACCTATTTGAAGGACATTGATTGGGACGATAAATTTTACACATCGCCCAACTGCACAAATAAAAATCTGTGTTTGATTGCTTGAAACCCCACACGGGTATTGGGATGATATTTGACGTACACTAATCCCAATTGTTTAGTTGTATGTCGATCGATTGATTGACAGGCTGTTATAAGCGTTGAATATTTATATTTGATGCTTATACAGTGTAGAATGCACTTTGGATGATGGTTGATTATTCATCATTGTTGATATATACATGTGTTGTAGAAAATCCATATAATTAACATTATATGGTAATTGATTGGGCCTCGTTCCAGTTTTAAAATAGAAATATTTGAAATAGAAATATTTGAAATAGAATATTTGAAAATAGAAATATATGAAGCCGTGTTGATTAGATTGACGCCATTTTGACGCGAACGATATTTATATCGATTATATTCATTTTTAAATTTGATTTAAAATGAATTTGAATTGAATTGAAAAGGAATAGAAAATGAATTCAATTGAATAGAAAACGAATTGAAATTTGAATTGAATAGAAAACCAATTTGAATTGAATCAAATAGAAAACGAAAACGAATGGAATTGAATTCAAAACGAATTGAAATTTGAATTGAATAGAAAACCAATTTGAATTGAATCAAATAGAAAACGAAAACGAATGGAATTGAATTCAAAACGAATTGAAATTTGAATTGAATAGAAAACCAATTTGAATTGAATCAAATAGAAATCGAAAACGAATGGAATTGAATTCAAATTGAATTGAAATTTGAATTGAATAGAAAACCAATTTGAATTGAATCAAATAGAAAACGAAAACGAATGGAATTAAATTCAAATTGAATTGAAATTTGAATTGAATAGAAAACCAATTTGAATTGAATCAAATAGAAAACGAAAACGAATGGAATTGAATTCAAATTGAATTGAAATTTGAATTGAATAGAAAACCAATTTGAATTGAATCGAATAGAAAACCAATTTGAATTGAATCGAATTGAAAACGAATTCGAATTGAATTTAAAACGAAGTGAAATGAATTCAAATTGAATAGAAATGAGTTTTAAAACGAATTTATAAAGAAGAATTCAATTTTGCTTTGAATTGAAATGGAAGTTGAAATGAATTTTGAAACGAATTTAAAAACTATTTATAAAATTCGTTTTAAATAGAAATCGATGAAATATATATTATATATATTATATATATAATATAATGGCCTGAACAGAACGCGCCGCGCCGCGACAGTTCGTGAATTTCGACCATTTATTTCAAACGGACATTACGGGAGATCCGACCGTCGGATTATCCTAAAACCGGAACCGTTGGGTTCGTATCGAAAAGATCTTTCTAACGAATATTAGAAATTCAAAATTTAATGGTTGGATTTGGAGATACGTCCAAATCAAATTCGAAAAAGGTCGTTGTATGTGCAGTTCGATGGCCATTGTTGGAAATCGACTGTACGGGCCTTGATAAAATTATTAAAAATAGTAATAATTTGCGTAAAATCATTAGAAATGATTTGGGAAAAATTGGGATGAAAAACTCCGTATTTGAAAAGATAAAAATAGATTTTTATTGAACTAGAATTACAATTCTATTTATTTTTAAATAAATAAATTGAATTTGAAATGGTTTTGAAAATAACCAGAATTTCCAATGATTGCATTGGAATGGATTTGAATCGAAACTGTCTTCGGAATATTCCGATGTTGGATTTCGTGATTATACAAATGTTGTTATGGAAATTTGAAAGATATAGATATATATATATCGTTATTTCCAATACGATCTTTGTTGGTCGCAGAATTTGATATTGAATATAAGCTGGGATATTTTCTATTTAGAGCCTGGTATTTAATATCAAATGTGATTTGGGTTTGTCGTGAATGGTGTCTTGACTAACACTGTTCTTGAACCCAGTTGAGAAAAGATTAAATCTTTTATTTAGATTTAATGAAGTGAACCAATTAAGTGATATTTAATTGGAATTAAATTGATATTGATTTTTGGGTTTATCGAGGACAGTGTTTTAAATAACACTAGTTCTTTAACCCGATAATTAATGAATGTGATTTTGGGTTTATCGTGAACTGTGTTTTAAACGACACTGATTCTTTAACCCAGTTAAAGATTAAAACTAAGTGGAGTTTTAATGAATCTTTAATTAGATTGAAATGATCGAGAATGGAGTAGCACCAGTTTTGCTCCAGACGATAGTTAAATCTTTAATTAGATTTGAACGTGAAATGGTAATTGAACTTACCGATAACACCGTGGTGTTAGATATGAAGTATAACCAGTTTTACTTCATCGGATGAATAGGTTGGGATTGGGAAATTAAAACAAATGATTACTTCGGTAAGGTTCGTTAATCCCGACTAGTTGAATCGAAATTCAAAAGAAGATTTGAGAATAAATTTTAATGATTTATCTTGGATAAAATTAATGGGAACCTTTCCCTATGAATGTGAAATTTAGAAACTAACTGTCGGTTGGCCAAGCAGAATGGTTTTCTGGATATTGATCTGATGTTGGTTTCGGCCTTCGGGGTTAATATTTGGGAAATTATTCTCTTGATTAATTTACGATTAGTGACTGATGAATTGGAATGAGGCGTATGTTGTGTTTGTGTAACACTTATTTAAAATATACGCGAGTTATTCGGAAAGACCGGGTTTATCCCATTCTGAATAACTGATACGACGATAAGTCGAAGATGAAGACGATGGTCGAAGACCGGAGGTCTTCACGTCGTTTGGGTGATTACTGATGATCTTGATTGGGCTGTACACCCAAGAAGATGGAAACAGTTGGTGATCGTCCAGACGTACTTGGAGATCGATGGATATGCGGGGTACTAGGTGCCTCCGGTTTCGTTCAGCCCCAAAACGGACTTGTAAATGGACTGTGTGTCTGACATTGGATTTTAGTCCGTGTGATTGATCTCTATTAAATATATATCTGTTTGGCAGCGAAGAATTTATTCTCCTGCTTAACGCCCTTCTCTGAGACGTACGAGCTCAGGGGTTATATATTGATGGATATCAATCGCATGGAGTGAATTGCCTGTGTGGCATGCCTAAGTGGCAAATGTTCAAGGCTTCTGTTGAAAAGCAAAGTCTTGTGGTTGATGATCGAAGCACGGCCTTTGTGGCGTAGCTTTGTGTAACGTTTACTTCGCGAGTTTCACACCCGGTATGAACCAAAAACGGGAGACGGACCTCAGGGAGGGCATGCGTTTCTTTCTAGTTAGAAGTGGCGTCAGTGGTTTTACACGCCCTGACGAGTTTGACTTATGTGGTTGTTGCTGTTGCGAGGCGCCTCGGTTATATCAGTTTCGGCCGATGCATTCTGGTCGGCAGACAGACCAGACTTACACCCCATAGGGTGGGGAAACGTAGTGTTCAGGCATAATAATCCACATCGGTGGACCGGCCCTGACGATCTAAAGGCTTGCCAGCGCGCTTGCCTGTGGCTCGGGCTAGAGAGTCACAAATCGGTAGAGGATCTTGCCCCTAGCCTCGGTTCATACCATAAATGATAACCCAACTTCCAATACGACATTTGCGGTTTTAATTGTAGAACTAGTATGGCGACATGATATATGGTACCCATGCCGCCTATGATTTATACTTATGATTTGAAGTTGTTTTATACACTATGCACTTATAATAGTATCAGATGATTTGTTTTAAACGTATCAAGCATCCTTTGGCTGTTATAAGGGAAAACCCTATCCCCCGGCTTGCGTTGCATTGTGTGATAGGACCTGGGTCTTATAACAGCTTCATTTTTCTCTATTTAGCATTG
Source organism: Allium sativum (assembly GCA_030737875.1). Classification (NCBI taxonomy): domain Eukaryota; kingdom Viridiplantae; phylum Streptophyta; class Magnoliopsida; order Asparagales; family Amaryllidaceae; genus Allium; species Allium sativum. The sequence goes on along the minus strand of CM060913.1, from coordinate 173,420,391 downwards.
CACTGTTTGTTTTATGCACTGGTATTCTTGGGAGGAAACCCGTTCCGTGTTATACGGCGTGGTCCCTTGATTTACCTAACTTTAAAAATAAAGATTAACTGTTTTAGTTCTCACACCAGTCACATGACTGACCTGGAGTTTATTGTTTTAACCTAAACTCTGGGTGCCCCTATTTTGACACGGGCAGCTAGTAGTTTTGGTTTTGCAGATTTATATTCACAGGATCCTGGTTTACAGCTGGAACGATATCCGGAAAGCTTTGTATCCGTATATCTCCTTCTAGTTGTGTATTGTATTATTTTCCGCTGCCATGTATTTAAATGTAATTTAAATCTCTGATATTTCTGTGTAATATTTATTCATACTCTGTATATTCTTGTAATCTGATGCATTGTTGCAATAACAATGAAATGTTCTTCTGTATGCGTGCTATTTTGTCATGTTCTCAAAAGATAGGGCGTTTCGAACGGTCTGGGTCGGTTTAGCGACTGGTTCGGACCGAGCGAAATTCCTTCTCGTCACAGTTGGTATCAGAGCTTTGGTTTACAGAGCTCGAGAATAAGACACATTAGAACCATACGAAAGAATTCACCAGATATCGGATTAGTAATATCCAACTAGAATAACTCGTTAGAGATAGGATCAGTAGTATCCTAGAACGAGTGTGAAGGGTATATTTTTCAATTGGAAACAATTTTGTTTTGAAAATTTAAAATCAATTATTCGTATTTGATTATTTAGTTTATATTGATTTGGACAGTCCAGTATATAAAGATTTTGCATATACGCCTTGCAAACGTGTATTTGAAATTTTAATATACTGGATAGATATAGAATCACATTCTAGACACCCGGAGATGGTTCTGATGATTGATCGATCATCATCAGAATTTATGTTCGTGTTTTGAAGATGTGATATTTATATATCTCCATTAGACTGGTGTGAGAACCAAAACTAGATAGGGCTTATTGTTGTGATTTGGCATCAAAAACATGATTTTTGTATATGTATCAATTATGAATTTGAAACTCTAATTCACTAATTGATTGATGTTTGTGTTGTTTGTTTAATGGTTTGATAATTTTGAACCATTATGCCTAATTGAATCAAATATTGAATTATATTGAAAATTGGTCGCATTTGCTTGCATATACTTGTACTTACATTGAACAGGTCATAGCAAGGAGGCTAGAGCAGAGAATAAAATTTGTTTACCTGACAAATAGGTAAATGTTTACTACATAATTTACTGTTTTGTTTGGGTGATGATGATTTTATGAGCCTATTGGCTAGCCGCTTGGCTTTTTCTTTTTCTTTTTGAGATCTGAAGGACCGGGGAAGCTATTTGAGATTTCCCGATGCTCCCATTGCAGGGGAGGATATGGCGAAATTTTTCGAAAATTTAGGTTGTTAGCCAAATTTTTGAAATTTGAAAATTCTCAGAAACTGGAAGGGTGGAGAATGGAAGCCAGATCGAACGTAGAGTTGATTAATCAAACCACTTTCGACTTTGTTCCTTTTCGGGGACGAAAAGTTTTAAGTGGGGGAGATTGTAACAACCCGAAAATCTGGGCCAGTTTAAAATTTTTATTTTGGCAATTTTAGCGAATTTTGAATATTTAAAATGAATCATTTTAAATAAAAACGAGGACAATTTATTTTGAATTGAAATTCGACGTATATATTATATACGTCGTCGTTAGAATATAAATATTTATATATAATTATAAATAGAATTGAAAATGGCTTGGTAGTTCTATAATTCGATTTCAAACTTCAATTGAATGTACCGGGTGCAAAACAATCCGGATTTTAGTGAAACCAAAAATAATGGGATCTATTTGACAATATCTTTCCAGCGAATCCGAAAAATCAAAATTTCATAGCGGGAATCAAAAGATATGTCCACTTGAAAATTCTGAATAGTCGCTATGGAATTCAGGCCCTTAAAAATCGAAATTTTGCAAACGACCTCGGATTTCGACGAAACCACTTTTGTTGGATCCACAGTGTCAAATTATTGCTAGATTCCAAATTTCATAATTTTTCGAATCAATATGTGAGCGTGGAAAAGGAAAACGCGTTTGACCAGTTTTTGGTTGATTTTAATCGACTGGGAATTGGCCATTTTTCCAACGGTCTCGGAATTCGACGAAACTAGTTTTGTTAGGACCGTATCGTCAATACGAAGCTAGAAAGTATTTTTCAAGAATTTTTAAAGTTAGTATGTGACCCCGGTAATTTGAAATGTACGTTTAAAATTCAATATAATGATTTAAATGCAAATTAAACGGAAACTGATCGAAACGATCGAATCAGCTAGCGATACATATCCCATTGTGTTCGGAATGGGGTTAATTAGCTATGGACAATAGGCGGTGGGTTCGATTTCGAGTTCGAAAATAAAAGTACCTTTTTGAAATTAATTAAATAAATTAAATATAAAATAACCCTTCATCTCCTTATACCCCTCAGCCCCCCCCCCCCCCCCCGGTCTATTTTTAAAATTGAAAATAGAATATAAAAAATTGAAGAAAAGGGCGGAGCCCTAGCCGCCGCCCCCATCGACCACCGCGCCTGACCTCGGCCACCGCCCGCCTCCGTCAATTGCTCCACCGCCACCTTCTTCTCCTCCTACCCCCTTCTCCGCTGCTCTTCCCCTTTTCTACCTCGCAAACCGCAAACTGCCACCCTCGAGACCCCAAAACCCGCCAGACGCCGCCTCCGACTGCTCCCTGACCACCCAGCCTCCCTACGCCGACGTCAGACCTCCCCCTTCCCTTCCTTCTTCGACGATGAGCATTTCTAATTTATTTAATCAATTTTTTTTCTATATAAAGGCAAGGTTTTGTCCGATTTTTAATTATAACAAGCTGAGATTTCCTATATACATCAAGTTAGGATTTTTAACAACAAAAAGCTAGGATCTTTGATGCTATGAAGCTATGATTTTTATATTAGTGGTAGCGCTATAAAAATATAATTTTGATATAGTGTAGAAGTAAAAAATGTGATTTTTATATATTGAACATCGAAGTAAAAATGTGATTTTTATATATTGAACATCGAAGTAAAAATGTGATTTTTATATATTGAACATCGAAGTAAAAATGTGATTTTTATATATTGAACATCGAAGTAAAAATGTGATTTTTATATATTGAACATCGAAGTAAAAATGTGATTTTTATATATTGAACATCGAAGTAAAAATGTGATTTTTATGTTTTGAACAGCGAAATAAAAATGTGATTTTTACATATGTAGTGGCTACGGGCAAAGAAAGTGATATCGGCGAGAACAGTGAAGATTTCCTGCATTAGAAGTGCCGTGGAGTTAGGATAGCTATTGGTGAGAAATTCTGGCCTTTCAATTTAAATTTTCTAGTTATATATATATATATATATATATATATATATATATATATATATATACTAGGATGCAGACGGTGTTTAGTAGCACCCGACACCCGTCATCCACAGACCATGGATGGCTTGTTTGTTAAATTGTTTGGTTGTGTAGTTAGTTAGAATAATTGGTTTGAATTGAATTGTTGGGTGAAATGAAATTGATTTGATTGATGTGTGAATGGCGTGGGCCTTCACTAGACCGGGGATAAGGCTAGGCCTTGTCCCGTTTCTAGTATCGTGCCGTTATGCCGTCGAAATTTTCTAAAATAAGTTAGAAAAATAAAAATATCATTTTATTTAATAAATGAACCGAATGGAATATTCATAGGTTGAATAAAATAGTTTGATCGTTAAAAATATAATTTTTAATGGGAATGTGAATAAATAAATATTCATTTACCAACCGGACGGTTTGTTTATGTACACCTATTTGAAGGACATTGATAGGGACGATAAATTTTACACATCGCCTAACTGCACAAATAAAAATCTGTGTTTGATTGCTTGAAACCCCACACGGGTATTGGGATGATATTTGACGTACACTAATCCCGATTGTTTAGTTGTATGTCGATCGATTGATTGACAGGCTGTTATAAGCGTTGAATATTTATATTTGATGCTTATACAGTGTAGAATGCACTTTGGATGATGGTTGATTTTTCATCGTTGTTGATATATACATGTGTTGTAGAAAATCCATATAATTAACATTATATGGTAATTGATTGGGCCTCATTCCAGTTTTAAAATAGAAATATTTGAAATAGAAATATTTGAAATAGAATATTTGAAAATAGAAATATATGAAGCCGTGTTGATTTGATTGACGCCATTTTGACGCGAACGATATTTATATCGATTATATTCGTTTTTAAATTTGATTTAAAATGAATTTGAATTGAATTGAAAAGGAATAGAAAATGAATTAATTGAATAGAAAATGAATTGAAATTTGAATTGAATAGAAAACAAATTTGAATTGAATCAAATAGAAAACGAAAACGAATGGAATTGAATTCAAAACGAATTGAAATTTGAATTGAATAGAAAACCAATTTGAGTTGAATCAAATAGAAAATGAAAACGAATGGAATTGAATTCAAAACGAATTGAAATTTGAATTGAATAGAAAACCAATTTGAATTGAATCAAATAGAAAACGAAAACGAATGGAATTGAATTCAAATTGAATTGAAATTTGAATTGAATAGAAAACCAATTTGAATTGAATCAAATAGAAAACGAAAACGAATGGAATTAAATTCAAATTGAATTGAAATTTGAATTGAATCGAAAACCAATTTGAATTGAATCAAATAGAAAACGAAAACGAATGGAATTGAATTCAAATTGAATTGAAATTTGAATTGAATAGAAAACCAATTTGAATTGAATCGAATAGAAAACCAATTTGAATTGAATCGAATTGAAAACGAATTCGAATTGAATTTAAAACGAAGTGAAATGAATTCAAATTGAATTGAAATTTGAATTGAATAGAAATGAGTTTTAAAACGAATTTATAAAGAAGAATTCAATTTTGCTTTGAATTGAAATGGAAGTTGAAATGAATTTTGAAACGAATTTAAAAACTATTTATAAAATTCGTTTTAAATAGAAATCGACGAAATATATATTATATATATAATATAATGGCCTGAATAGAACGCGCCGCGCCGCGGCAGTTCGTGAATTTCGACCATTTATTTCAAACGGACGTTACGGGAGATCCGACCGTCGGATTATCCTAAAACCAGAACCATTGGGTTCGTATCGAAAAGAGCTTTCTAACGAATATTAGAAATTCAAAATCTAATGGTTGGATTTGGAGATACGTCCAAATCAAATTCGAAAAAGGTCGTTGTAAGTGCAGTTCGATGGCCATTGTTGGAAATCGACTGTACGGGCCTTGATAAAATTATTAAAAATAGTAATAATTTGCGTAAAATCATTTGAAATGATTTGGGAAAAATTGGGATGAAAAACTCCGTATTTGAAAAGATAAAAATAGATTTTTATCGAAATGAACTAGTTTTGAACTAGAATTACAATTCTATTTATTTTTAAATAAATAAATTGAATTTGAAATGGTTTTGAAAATAACCAGAATTTCCAATGATTGCATTGGAATGGATTTGAATCGAAACTGTCTTCGGAATATTCCGATGTTGGATTTCGTGATTATACAAATGTTGTTATGGAAATTTGAAAGATATAGATCTATATATCGTTATTTCCAATACGATCTTTGTTGGTCGCATAATTTGATATTGAATATAAGCCGGGATATTTTCTATTCAGAGCCTGGTATTTAATCTCAAATGTGATTTGGGTTTGTCGTGAATGGTGTCTTGACTAACACTGTTCTTGAACCCAGTTGAGAAAAGATTAAATCTTTTATTTAGATTTAATGAAGTGAACCAATTAAGTGATATTTAATTGGAATTGAATTGATATTGATTTTTGGGTTTATCGTGGACAGTGTTTTAAATAACACTAGTTCTTTAACCCGTTAATTAATGAATGTGATTTTGGGTTTATCGTGAACTGTGTTTTAAACGACACTGATTCTTTAACCCAGTTAAAGATTAAAACTAAGTGGAGTTTTAATGAATCTTTAATTAGATTGAAATGATCGAGAATGGAGTAGCACCAGTTTTTCTCCAAGCGATAGTTAAATCTTTAATTAGATTTGAATGTGAAATGGTAATTGAACTTACTGATAACACCGTGGTGTTAGATATGAAGTATAACCAGTATTACTTCATGGGATGAATAGGTTGGGATTGGGAAATTAAAACAAATGATTACTTCGGTAAGGTTCGTTAATCCCGACTAGTTGAATCGAAATTCAAAAGAAGATTTGAGAATAAATTTTAATGATTTATTGTAACAACCCGGAAAATCTGGGCCAGTTTAAAATTTTTATTTTGGCAATTTTAGCTAATTTTGATTATTTAAAATGAATTATTTTAAATAATATCGACGAGAAATTTATTTTGAATAGAATTCGATCGTATATATTATATACGTCGTCGTTAGAATATATAATAATTATATATAATTATAAAAGGAATTGAAAATGGCGCGGTAGTTCGAAAATTCGATTTCTAATTTCAAATGAATATACAGAATTCAATATAAGTCAGAATTGAACGAAACAAGAAATATTTGAATCTGTATAACTATATCTTTGTAACGAAGTTAACAAACTGAGATTTCATCTTAGAAATGATAAGATATGTCCAGTTTAAAATTAGAAATAGTCGCTGTGGAATTTATATATATTTTTATATATATAAGGCCCTTAAAAATGGACATTTTGCATACGACCTCGGATTTCGACGAAACCAGTTTTGTTGGGTCCGTGATGTCGAGTTATTGCTAGATTCCAAATTTCATAATTTTTCGAATCAATATGTGAGCGTGGCAAAGGAAAATGTGTTTGACCAGTTTCAGTTGATTTTAATCGACTGGAAATTGGCCATTTTTCAAATGGTCTCAGAATTCGACGAAACTAGTTTTGTTAGGACCGTATCGTCAATGCGAAGCTAGAAAATATTTTTATGGAATTTATAGAATTAGTATATGGCCCTGGTAATTTGAAATGTACGTTTAAAATTCAATATAGTGATTTAAGTGTAAATCTAACGAAAACTGATTGTAACAACCGAATCAGCTTGCGTGGCATATCCCATTGGGTTCGGAATGGGGGTATTTAGCTAGGGACGACAGTTGTTGGGTTTGATTTGGAATTCGTTATCGTATCGGGATAATTTTTGAATTAATTAATTATTATAATATATATATTAAGGCTAGGTCAAAATCGGTCAAACCCTTAACTTATCCTCCTCGTGGTCAACTTCTTTGAAACCCGCGCCCCCAATGAAAGAACGACTGAATTAGTTCGATCTTTCTTCGATCGATTTCCCCCAATCAAACACGAATTAAACCCCACTTCAAGAATGAAAATTGGAGTGCTCTTCCTACTCTTCGAATCCATACCACCCTCGTCCTTTCTCGTTTGGAGTTCTGCTCGGACTTGGTGCTCGAAGGTTGGCCGTTCGAATGGCGATTGTGGTCAGGGAAGGGGATAGAATGATGGGTGCTTCAGGGAGGAGGGGGCGCACACCAAGCCGCGTCGAGGGGGCCCCACCACTGGTGATCCGGTCAAGCCTGGTGGCGGTTCTGACGTGCCCTAGGGCTGGAGTACACTAAGACGAGGGGAGCAGTGGACGGAATTAAACAAAGAAGGTTTTATATTTATTTATTTTTCTTGAGTAATTAAAATCAGTTTTTATAGTTTTTAAAATCATTTTTATACAGTATATAAAATCAGTTTTTAAAGTGAATAAAATTCAGTTTTGTTATGAATAAAATGCAGTTTTTTTTAAAAGAAAATTAGCAGTATTTTTTTTTTTTTAGAAAATAACATTGTTTTAAAATAAATTTAGTAATGTTTTGAAAATATAAATGTACGTTGTTTTGAAAATAAGAAGAGCATTACTTCTGAAAATATATATGTAGCAATATAAAAATTCGATTTTTACGTATGAAGTAGTGGAATAAAAAATTCGATCTTTACATATGAGGTAGCAGTATAAAAATCCGATTTTTACCTGTATGATTTCGAAATAAAAAAAATAAGAAAAATATATAGGTGTCGATTTTAAAAGTATAAAGACTTCGATTTTAAAAATATAAAGACATTCGTTTTAAAAATATCGAAAATATACTTTGTTTAGAATCGAAATAAAAATATGTTTTTATATATTGAATAGCATCATAAGAATAGGATTTTTATATATTGAACTTCGATTTAAAAATAGAATTTTTATATATTGAACTTCGATTTAAAAATAGAATTTTTATATATTGAACTTCGATTTAAAAATAGAATTTTTATATATTGAGCATCGAAAAAAATATATGATTTTTGTATATTGGATAGCGAAGTAAAATTCGATTTTTACATATGTAGTGAAGGCGGACAACGAAAGCGACAAAAGGCGAGTTGGCGAAGATTTCCTGCAAATGAAGAGCCGTGGAGCTAGGATAGCTATATGTGAGAACTTCTCACTCAAATTCTATTTTTCTAGTTATATATATATACTAGGATGCAGACGGTGCTTATTAGAAGCACCCGACACCCGTCCACAGACCATGGACTTGTTTGATTGGTTGTGTAGTTGGTTAGATTATTTGATTTGGATTTGATTGTTTTGGTGAAATTGAAATTGATATGATTGATGTGTGAATGGCGTGGGCCTTCACTAGACCGGGGATAAGGCTAGGCCTCGTCCCGTTTCTAGTATCGTGCCGTTGTGCCGCCGAAATTTTCTAAAATATGTTAGAAAAATAAAAATATCATTTTATTTAAAGAATGAACTGAATAGAAATTCATATGTTGAAATAAAATGTTTTATCGTTAAAAATATAATTTTTAACGTGAATGTGAATAAATAAATATTCATTTACAAACCGGACGGTTTGTTTATGAACACCTATTTGAAGGACATTGATTGGGACGATAAATTTTACACATCGCCCAACTGCACAAATAAAATATGTGTTTGATTGTTTGAAACCCCACACGGGTGTTAGGATGAAATTTGAAGTTCACTCATCCTGATTGATTAAATATGTCGATCGATCGATTGACAGGCTGTTATAAGCATTATATATCTATATTTGATGCTTATACAGAGTAGTGCACTTTGGTTGATGGTTGATTATTTTTCCATGCTATTATATACATGTGTTGTATGAAAATCCATATAATTAACTTTATATGGTAATTGATTGGGCCTCATTCCAATTTGAAAAATAAAGAATATTATAAAATAAAGGTTCATGTGTTGACAGTACTCATCCAGTGAGATTGGTCATGTGTTGAACGAAATATTTTGATAATAACAACTATTTTGAAAAAGAAATATTTGGAATAGAATATTTGAAAATAGAAATTTATGAAGCCGTGTTGATTAGATTGACGCCATTTTGAGGTGAACGATATTTATATCGATTTTATTCATTTTGAAATGAATATTGAAAAGTGATTTCGAAATCGAATATTTCGAAATGAATTGAATTGAAAACGATTTCGAAATGAATTGAATTGAAAACGATTTCGAAATGAATTGAATTGAAAACGATTTCGAAATGAATTGAATTGAAAACGATTTCGAAATGAATTGAATTGAAAACGATTTCGAAATGAATTGAATTGAAAACGATTTCGAAATGTATTGAATTGAAAACGATTTCGAAATGAATTGAATTGAAAACGATTTCGAAATGAATTGAATTGAAAACGATTTCGAAATGAATTGAAAACGATTTCGAAATGAATTGAATTGAAAACGATTTCGAAATGAATTGAATTGAAAACGATTTCGAAATGAATTGAATTGAAAACGAATTCGAAATGAATTGAAAGCGAATTGAATTGAATTCGAATTGAATTAAAATTTGAATTGAATAAAAACGAATTTATAAAGAAGAATTCAATTTTGCTTTGAATTGAAATGGAAGTTGAAATAGATTTTGAAACGAATTTTAAAACTATTTATATAATTCGTTTTAAATAGAAATCGACGAAGTATATATTATATATATTATATATATAATATAATGGCCTGAATAGAACGCGCCGCGCCGCGGCAGTTCACGAATTTCGACCATTTATTTCAAACGGACATTACGGGAGATCCGACCGTCGGATTCTCCTAAAACCGGAACCGTTGGGTTCGTATCGAAAAGAGCTTTCTAACGAATATTAGAAATTAGAAATCTAACGGTTGGATTTGGAATTATGTCCAAATCAAATTTGAAAAAGGTCGCTATAAGTGCAGTTCGATGGCCATTGATGGAAATCGACTGTACGGGCCTTGATAAAATTATTAAAAATAGTAATAATTTGTGTAAAATCATAAGAAATGATTTGTGAAGATTTGGGATGAAAAACTCCATATTTGAAAAGATAAAAATAGATTTTATCGAAATGAACTAGTTTTGAACTAGAAATATAATTCTATTTATTTTTAAATAAATAAATTGAATTTGAGTTGGTTTTGAAAATAACCAAAATTTCCAATGATCGCGTTGGAGTGGATTTGAATCGAAATTGTCTTCGGAATATTTCGATGTTGGAATTCGGGATTATACGGATGTTGATATGGAAATTTGAAAGATATATTTATATCGTTATTTCCAATACGGCATTTGTTAGTCGTAGAATTCGATATTGAATATAAGCCGGTATATTTTCTATTCAGAGCCTTGTATTGAATATCGAATGTGATTTGGGTTTGTCGTGAATGGTGTCTTCACTAACACTGTTCTTGAACCCAGTGGAGGAAAGATTAAATCTTTTTATTTAGATTTAATGAAGTGTACCAATTAAAGAATATTTAATTGGAATTGAATTGATATTGATTTTTGGGTTTATCGTGGACAGTGTTTTAAATAACACTTGTTCTTTAACCCGATAATTAATGGAAGGTGATTTTGGGTTTATCGTGAACCGTGTTTTAAATCACACTGATTCTTTAACCCAGTTAACGATTAAAACTAAGTGGAGTTTTAATGAATCTTTAATTAGATTGAAATGATCGAAAATGGAGTATCACCAGTTTTTCTCCAGGCGATAGTTAAATCTTTAATTAGATTTGAACGTGAAATGGTAATTGAATTTACCGATAACACCGTGGTGTTAGATATGAAGTACTACCAGTTTTACTTCATGGGATGAATAGGTTGGGATTGGGAAATTAAAACAAATGATTACTTCGGTAAGGTTCGCTAATCCCGACTAGTTTTGAATTGATATTCAAAATAGAATAAAGAATAAATTCAAGGAATTTATCTTGGATAAAATTAATGGGAACCTTTCCCTATGAATGTGAAATTTAGAAACTAACTGTCGGTTGGCCAAGCAGAATGGTTTTCTGAATATTGATCTGATGTTGGTTTCGGCCTTCGGGGTTAATATTTGGGGAATTATTCTCTTGATTAATTTACGGTTAGTGACTAATGGATTGGAATGAGGCGTATGTTGTGTTTGTGTAACACTTATTTAAAATATACGCGAGTTATTCGGAAAGACCGGGTTTATCTCATTCTGAATAACTGATACGACAATAAGTCGAAGATGAAGACGGTGGTCGAAGACCGGAGGTCTTCACGTCGTTTAGGTGATAACTGATGATCTTGATTGGGCTGTACACCCAAGAAGATGGAAACAGTTGGTGATCGTCCAGACGTACTTGGAGATCGATGGATATGCGGGGTACTAGGTGCCTCCGGTTTCGTTCAGACCCAGAACGGACTTGTAAATGGACTGTGTGTCTGACATTGGATTTTAGTCCGTGTGATTGATCTCTATTAAATATATATCTGTTTGGCGGCGGAGAATTTATTCTCTTGCTTAACGCCCTTCTCTGAGACGTACGAGCTCAGGGGTTATATATTAAGGGATATCAATCGCATGGAGTGAATTGCCTGTGTGGCATGCCTAAGTGGCAAATGATCAAGGCTTCTGTTGAAAAGCAAAGTCTTGTGGTTGATGATCGAAGCACGGCCTTTGTGGCGTAGCTTTGTGTAACGTTGATTCGCGAGTATCACACTCGGTATGAATCAAAAACGGGAGACGGACCTCAGGGAGGGCATGCGTTTCTTTCTAGTTATGAGTGGCGTCAGTGCTTGAACTGGCTGACGAGTTTGACTCATGTGGATGTTACTTATTATTACTTGCTGAAAAGCGAGGCGCCTCGTGATATCGGTTTCGGTCGATGCTTCTGGTCGGCTGACGGGCCAGGCTTACGCCCCAAAGGGTGGGGAGACGCATGTTCAGGCATTTTAATCCACATCGGTGGACCGGCCCTGACGATCCAAGGGTCACTCGAGCTCTGATCCTGAGGCTCGGACTAGACAGTCTCGAATCGGTAGAGGATCTTGCCCCTAGCCTCGGTTCATACCATAAATGATAACCCAACTTCCAATACGACATTTGCGGTTTTATTTGTAAACCTATATATGGCGACATGATATATGGTACCCATGCCGCCTATGATTGATACTTATGATTTGAAGTTGTTTTATACACTATGCACTTATAATAGTATCAAATGATTTGTTTTAAACGTATCAAGCATTCTTTGGCTGTTATAAGGGAAAACCCTATCCCCCGGCTTGCGTTGCATTGTGTGATAGGACCTGGGTCTTATAACAGCTTCATTTTTCTTTATTTAGCATTGCGCTGTTTGTTTTATGCACTGGTATTCTTGGGAGGAAACCCGTTCCGTGTTATACGGCGTGGTCCCTTGATTTACCTAATGATTTAAAATAAAGATTAATAACTGTTTTAGTTCTCACACCAGTCCCATGACTGACCTGGAGTTTATTGTTTTGACCTAAACTCTGGGTGCCCCTATTTTGACACGGGCAGCTAGTAGTTTTGGTTTTGCAGATTTATATTCACAGGATCCTGGTTTACAGCTGGAACGATATCCGGAAAGCTTTGTATCCGTATATCTCATTCTAGTTGTGTATTGTATTATTTTCCGCTGCGATGTATTTAAATGTAATTTAAATCTCTGATATTTCTGTGTAATATTCTTTTATACTCTGTATATTCTTGTAATCTGATGCATTGTTGTAATATACAATGAAATGTTCTTCTGTATGCGTTCTGTTGTGGTTTGTTCTCGAACTATCTGACGCTTTCCTTTACGGGGAAGTTACGGGTTTTCACAGTTGGTATCAGAGCTTTGGTTTACAAAGCTAGAGAACAAGACACATTAGAACCGTACGAAAGAATTCATCAGATATTGGATTAGTAATATCCAACGAGAATGACTCGTTAGAGATGGGATCAGTAGTATCCTAGAACGAGTGTAAAGAGTATATTTTTTTTTAATGAAAACAAATTTTTGTTTTGAAAATTTAAATCAATTATACGTATTTGATTATTTATTTACATTGATTTGGACAATCAAATATATAGAGATTTTAGTATACGTCTGATCCACGTGTATTGGAGCCTCAAATATATTCGATAGATATAGAATCACACTCTAGTCGCTCGGACATGATTCTAATGATTGACGCGTCATCATTAGAATTTATTTTCGTGTTTCGAAGGTGAGATTTCTATATATTTCCATTAGACTGGTGTGAGAACCAAAATTAGATAGGGCCTATTGTTGTGATTTGGCATCAAAAACATGATTTTTGTGTATGTATCAAAATTATGAATTTCAAATGATAATTCACTAATTGATTGATGTTTTGGTTGTTTCTTTATTGGTTTGCTAATTCTTAGCTATTATGCCTAATTGAATCAAATATTGAATGATATTGAAAATTGGTCGCATCTGCTTGCATATACATGTATATCATTGAACAGGTCATAGCAAGGAGGCTAGAGCAGAGAATAAAATTTGTTTGCCCGACAAATAGGTACATGTTTACTACATAATTTACTGTTTTGTTTGGGTGATGATGATTTTATGAGCCTATTGGCTAGCCGCTTGGCTTTTTTTTTTCTTTTTGAGATCTGAAGGACCGGGGAAGCTATTTGAAATTCCCCGATGCTCCCGGTGCAGGGGAGGTTATGGCGAAATTTTTCGAAAATTTAGGGTGTTAGCCAAATTTTTGAAATTTTGAAAATTCTCAGAAACTAAAGAGTTGGAGAATGGAAGCCAGATCGAACGTAGAGTTAAATTATCAAACCACTTTCGACTTTGTTCCTTTTCGGGGACGAAAAGTTTTAAGTGGGGGAGATTGTAACAACCCGGAAAATCTGGGCCAGTTTAAAATTTTTATTTTGGCAATTTTAGCTAATTTTGATTATTTAAAATGAATTATTTTAAATAATATCGACGAGAAATTTATTTTGAATAGAATTCGATCGTATATATTATATACGTCATCGTTAGAATATATAATAATTATATATAATTATAAAAGGAATTGAAAATGGCGCGGTAGTTCGAAAATTCGATTTCTAATTTCAAATGAATATACAGAATTCAATATAAGTCAGAATTGAACGAAACAAGAAATATTTGAATCTGTATAACTATATCTTTGTAACGAAGTTAACAAACTGAGATTTCATCTTAGAAATGATAAGATATGTCCAGTTTAAAATTAGAAATAGTCGCTGTGGAATTTATATATATTTTTATATATATAAGGCCCTTAAAAATGGACATTTTGCAAACGACCTCGGATTTCGACGAAACCAGTTTCGTTGGGTCCGTGATGTCGAGTTATTGCTAGATTCCAAATTTCATAATTTTTCGAATCAATATGTGAGCGTGGCAAAGGAAAACGCGTTTGACCAGTTTCAGTTGATTTTAATCGACTGGAAATTGGCCATTTTTCAAATGGTCTCAGAATTCGACGAAACTAGTTTTGTTAGGACCGTATCGTCAATGCGAAACTAGAAAATATTTTTATGGAATTTATAGAATTAGTATATGGCCCTGGTAATTTGAAATGTACGTTTAAAATTCAATATAGTGATTTAAATGTAAATCTAACGAAAACTGATTGTAACAGCCGAATCAGCTTGCGTGGCATATCCCATTGGGTTCGGAATGGGGGTATTTAGCTAGGGACGACAGTTGTTGGGTTTGATTTGGAGTTCGTTATCGTATCGGGATAATTTTTGAATTAATTAATTATTATAATATATATATTAAGGCTAGGTCAAAATCGGTCAAACCCTTAACTTATCCTCCTCGTGGTCAACTTCTTTGAAACCCGCGCCCCCAATGAAAGAACGACGGAATTAGTTCGATCTTTCTTCGATCGATTTCCCCCAATCAAACACGAATTAAACCCCACTTCAAGAATGAAAATTGGAGTGCTCTTCCTACTCTTCGAATCCATACCACCCTCGTCCTTTCTCGTTTGGAGTTCTGCTCGGACTTGGTGCTCGAAGGTTGGCCGTTCGAATGGCGATTGTGGTCAGGGAAGGGGATAGAATGATGGGTGCTTCAGGGAGGAGGGGGCGCACACCTAGCCGCGTCGAGGGGGCCCCACCACTGGTGATCCGGTCAAGCCTGGTGGCGGTTCTGACGTGCCCTAGGGCTGGAGTACACTAAGATGAGGGGAGCAGTGGACCGAATTAAACAAAGAAGGTTTTATATTTATTTATTTTTCTTGAGTAATTAAAATCAGTTTTTATAGTTTTTAAAATCATTTTTATACAGTATATAAAATCAGTTTTTAAAGTGAATAAAATTCAGTTTTGTTATGAATAAAATGCAGTTTTTTTTAAAAGAAAATTAGCAGTATTTTTTTTTTTTAGAAAATAACATTGTTTTAAAATAAATTTAGTAATGTTTTGAAAATATAAATGTACGTTGTTTTGAAAATAAGAAGAGCATTACTTCTGAAAATATATATGTAGCAATATAAAAATTCGATTTTTACGTATGAAGTAGTGGAATAAAAAATTCGATCTTTACATATGAGGTAGCAGTATAAAAATCCGATTTTTACCTGTATGATTTCGAAATAAAAAAAATAAGAAAAATATATAGGTGTCGATTTTAAAAGTATAAAGACTTCGATTTTAAAAATATAAAGACATTCGTTTTAAAAATATCGAAAATATACTTTGTTTAGAATCGAAATAAAAATATGTTTTTATATATTGAATAGCATCATAAGAATAGGATTTTTATATATTGAACTTCGATTTAAAAATAGAATTTTTATATATTGAACTTCGATTTAAAAATAGAATTTTTATATATTGAACTTCGATTTAAAAATAGAATTTTTATATATTGAGCATCGAAAAAAATATATGATTTTTGTATATTGGATAGCGAAGTAAAATTCGATTTTTACATATGTAGTGAAGGCGGACAACGAAAGCGACAAAAGGCGAGTTGGCGAAGATTTCCTGCAAATGAAGAGCCGTGGAGCTAGGATAGCTATATGTGAGAACTTCTCACTCAAATTCTATTTTTCTAGTTATATATATATATACTAGGATGCAGACGGTGCTTATTAGAAGCACCCGACACCCGTCCACAGACCATGGACTTGTTTGATTGGTTGTGTAGTTGGTTAGATTATTTGATTTGGATTTGATTGTTTTGGTGAAATTGAAATTGATATGATTGATGTGTGAATGGCGTGGGCCTTCACTAGACCGGGGATAAGGCTAGGCCTCGTCCCGTTTCTAGTATCGTGCCGTTATGCCGCCGAAATTTTCTAAAATATGTTAGAAAAATAAAAATATCATTTTATTTAAAGAATGAACTGAATAGAAATTCATATGTTGAAATAAAATGTTTTATCGTTAAAAATATAATTTTTAACGTGAATGTGAATAAATAAATATTCATTTACAAACCGGACGGTTTGTTTATGAACACCTATTTGAAGGACATTGATTGGGACGATAAATTTTACACATCGCCCAACTGCACAAATAAAATATGTGTTTGATTGTTTGAAACCCCACACGGGTGTTAGGATGAAATTTGAAGTTCACTCATCCTGATTGATTAAATATGTCGATCGATCGATTGACAGGCTGTTATAAGCATTATATATCTATATTTGATGCTTATACAGAGTAGTGCACTTTGGTTGATGGTTGATTATTTTTCCATGCTATTATATACATGTGTTGTATGAAAATCCATATAATTAACTTTATATGGTAATTGATTGGGCCTCATTCCAATTTGAAAAATAAAGAATATTATAAAATAAAGGTTCATGTGTTGACAGTACTCATCCAGTGAGATTGGTCATGTGTTGAACGAAATATTTTGATAATAACAACTATTTTGAAAAAGAAATATTTGGAATAGAATATTTGAAAATAGAAATTTATGAAGCCGTGTTGATTAGATTGACGCCATTTTGAGGTGAACGATATTTATATCGATTTTATTCATTTTGAAATGAATATTGAAAAGTGATTTCGAAATCGAATATTTCGAAATGAATTGAATTGAAAACGATTTCGAAATGAATTGAATTGAAAACGATTTCGAAATGAATTGAATTGAAAACGATTTCGAAATGAATTGAATTGAAAACGATTTCGAAATGAATTGAATTGAAAACGATTTCGAAATGAATTGAATTGAAAACGATTTCGAAATGTATTGAATTGAAAACGATTTCGAAATGAATTGAATTGAAAACGATTTCGAAATGAATTGAATTGAAAACGATTTCGAAATGAATTGAAAACGATTTCGAAATGAATTGAATTGAAAACGATTTCGAAATGAATTGAATTGAAAACGATTTCGAAATGAATTGAATTGAAAATGAATTCGAAATGAATTGAAAGCGAATTGAATTGAATTCGAATTGAATTAAAATTTGAATTGAATAAAAACGAATTTATAAAGAAGAATTCAATTTTGCTTTGAATTGAAATGGAAGTTGAAATAGATTTTGAAACGAATTTTAAAACTATTTATATAATTCGTTTTAAATAGAAATCGACGAAGTATATATTATATATATTATATATATAATATAATGGCCTGAATAGAACGCGCCGCGCCGCGGCAGTTCGCGAATTTCGACCATTTATTTCAAACGGACATTACGGGAGATCCGACCGTCGGATTCTCCTAAAACCGGAACCGTTGGGTTCGTATCGAAAAGAGCTTTCTAACGAATATTAGAAATTAGAAATCTAACGGTTGGATTTGGAATTATGTCCAAATCAAATTTGAAAAAGGTCGCTATAAGTGCAGTTCGATGGCCATTGATGGAAATCGACTGTACGGGCCTTGATAAAATTATTAAAAATAGTAATAATTTGTGTAAAATCATAAGAAATGATTTGTGAAGATTTGGGATGAAAAACTCCATATTTGAAAAGATAAAAATAGATTTTATCGAAATGAACTAGTTTTGAACTAGAAATATAATTCTATTTATTTTTAAATAAATAAATTGAATTTGAGTTGGTTTTGAAAATAACCAAAATTTCCAATGATCGCGTTGGAGTGGATTTGAATCGAAATTGTCTTCGGAATATTTCGATGTTGGAATTCGGGATTATACGGATGTTGATATGGAAATTTGAAAGATATATTTATATCGTTATTTCCAATACGGCATTTGTTAGTCGTAGAATTCGATATTGAATATAAGCCGGTATATTTTCTATTCAGAGCCTTGTATTGAATATCGAATGTGATTTGGGTTTGTCGTGAATGGTGTCTTCACTAACACTGTTCTTGAACCCAGTGGAGGAAAGATTAAATCTTTTTATTTAGATTTAATGAAGTGTACCAATTAAAGAATATTTAATTGGAATTGAATTGATATTGATTTTTGGGTTTATCGTGGACAGTGTTTTAAATAACACTTGTTCTTTAACCCGATAATTAATGGAAGGTGATTTTGGGTTTATCGTGAACCGTGTTTTAAATCACACTGATTCTTTAACCCAGTTAACGATTAAAACTAAGTGGAGTTTTAATGAATCTTTAATTAGATTGAAATGATCGAAAATGGAGTATCACCAGTTTTGCTCCAGGCGATAGTTAAATCTTTAATTAGATTTGAACGTGAAATGGTAATTGAATTTACCGATAACACCGTGGTGTTAGATATGAAGTACTACCAGTTTTACTTCATGGGATGAATAGGTTGGGATTGGGAAATTAAAACAAATGATTACTTCGGTAAGGTTCGCTAATCCCGACTAGTTTTGAATTGATATTCAAAATAGAATAAAGAATAAATTCAAGGAATTTATCTTGGATAAAATTAATGGGAACCTTTCCCTATGAATGTGAAATTTAGAAACTAACTGTCGGTTGGCCAAGCAGAATGGTTTTCTGAATATTGATCTGATGTTGGTTTCGGCCTTCGGGGTTAATATTTGGGGAATTATTCTCTTGATTAATTTACGGTTAGTGACTAATGGATTGGAATGAGGCGTATGTTGTGTTTGTGTAACACTTATTTAAAATATACGCGAGTTATTCGGAAAGACCGGGTTTATCCCATTCTGAATAACTGATACGACGATAAGTCGAAGATGAAGACGGTGGTCGAAGACCGGAGGTCTTCACGTCGTTTGGGTGATAACTGATGATCTTGATTGGGCTGTACACCCAAGAAGATGGAAACAGTTGGTGATCGTCCAGACGTACTTGGAGATCGATGGATATGCGGGGTACTAGGTGCCTCCGGTTTCGTTCAGACCCAGAACGGACTTGTAAATGGACTGTGTGTCTGACATCGGATTTTAGTCCGTGTGATTGATCTCTATTAAATATATATCTGTTTGGCGGCGGAGAATTTATTCTCTTGCTTAACGCCCTTCTCTGAGACGTACGAGCTCAGGGGTTATATATTGAGGGATATCAATCGCATGGAGTGAATTGCCTGTGTGGCATGCCTAAGTGGCAAATGATCAAGGCTTCTGTTGAAAAGCAAAGTCTTGTGGTTGATGATCGAAGCACGGCCTTTGTGGCGTAGCTTTGTGTAACGTTGATTCGCGAGTATCACACCCAGTATGAATCAAAAACGGGAGACGGACCTCAGGGAGGGCATGCGTTTCTTTCTAGTTATGAGTGGTGTCAGTGCTTGAACTGGCTGACGAGTTTGACTCATGTGGATGTTACTTATTATTACTTGCTGAAAAGCGAGGCGCCTCGTGATATCGGTTTCAGCCGATGCTTCTGGTCGGCTGACGGGCCAGGCTTACGCCCCAAAGGGTGGGGAGACGCATGTTCAGGCATTTTAATCCACATCGGTGGACCGGCCCTGACGATCCAAGGGTCACTCGAGCTCTGATCCTGAGGCTCGGACTAGACAGTCTCGAATCGGTAGAGGATCTTGCCCCTAGCCTCGGTTCATACCATAAATGATAACCCAACTTCCAATACGACATTTGCGGTTTTATTTATAAACCTATATATGGCGACATGATATATGGTACCCATGCCGCCTATGATTGATACTTATGATTTGAAGTTGTTTTATACACTATGCACTTATAATAGTATCAAATGATTTGTTTTAAACGTATCAAGCATTCTTTGGTTGTTATAAGGGAAAACCCTATCCCCCGGCTTGCGTTGCATTGTGTGATAGGACCTGGGTCTTATAACAGCTTCATTTTTCTTTATTTAGCATTGCGCTGTTTGTTTTATGCACTGGTATTCTTGGGAGGAAACCCGTTCCGTGTTATACGGCGTGGTCCCTTGATTTACCTAATGATTTAAAATAAAGATTAATAACTGTTTTAGTTCTCACACCAGTCCCATGACTGACCTGGAGTTTATTGTTTTGACCTAAACTCTGGGTGCCCCTATTTTGACACGGGCAGCTAGTAGTTTTGGTTTTGCAGATTTATATTCACAGGATCCTGGTTTACAGCTGGAACGATATCCGGAAAGCTTTGTATCCGTATATCTCATTCTAGTTGTGTATTGTATTATTTTCCGCTGCGATGTATTTAAATGTAATTTAAATCTCTGATATTTCTGTGTAATATTCTTTTATACTCTGTATATTCTTGTAATCTGATGCATTGTTGTAATATACAATGAAATGTTCTTCTGTATGCGTTCTGTTGTGGTTTGTTCTCGAACTATCCGACGCTTTCCTTTACGGGGAAGTTACGGGTTTTCACATTTATCTTGGATAAAATTAATGGGAACCTTTCCCTATGAATGTGAAATTTAGAAACTAACTGTCGGTTGGCCAAGCAGAATGGTTTTCTGGATATTGATCTGATGTTGGTTTCGGCCTTCGGGGTTAATATTTGGGAAATTATTCTCTTGATTAATTTACGATTAGTGACTGATGAATTAGAATGAGGCGTATGTTGTGTTTGTGTAACACTTATTTAAAATATACGCGAGTTATTCGGAAAGACCGGGTTTATCCGATTCTGAATAACTGATACGACGATAAGTCGAAGATGAAGACGATGGTCGAAGACCGGAGGTCTTCACGTCGTTTGGGTGATTACTGATGATCTTGATTGGGCTGTACACCCAAGAAGATGGAAACAGTTGGTGATCGTCCAGACGTACTTGGAGATCGATGGATATGCGGGGTACTAGGTGCCTCCAGTTTCGTTCAGCCCCAGAACGGACTTGTAAATGGACTGTGTGTCTGACATTGGATTTTAGTCCGTGTGATTGATCTCTATTAAATATATATCTGTTTGGCGGCGGAGAATTTATTCTCTTGCTTAACGCCCTTCTCTGAGACGTACGAGCTCAGGGGTTATATATTGATGGATATCAATAGCATGGAGTGAATTGCCTGTGTGGCATGCCTAAGTGGCAAATGATCAAGGCTTCTGTTGAAAAGCAAAGACTTGTGGTTGATGATCAAAGCACGGCCTTTGTGGCGTAGCTTTGTGTAACGTTTACTTCGCGAGTTTCACACCCGGTATGAACCAAAAACGGGAGACGGACCTCAGGGAGGGCATGCGTTTCTTTCTAGTTAGAAGTAGCGTCAGTGGTTTTACACGCCCTGACGAGTTTGACTTATGTGGTTGTTGTTGTTGCGAGGCGCCTCGGTTATATCGGTTTCGGCCGATGCATTCCGGTCGGCAGACGGACCAGACTTACACCCCATAGGGTGGGGAAACGTAGTGTTCAGGCATAATAATCCACATCGGTGGACCGGCCCTGACGATCTAAAGGCTTGCCTGCGCGCTTGCCTGTGGCTCGGGCTAGAGAGTCACAAATCGGTAGAGGATCTTTCCCCTAGCCTCGGTTCATACCATAAATGATAACCCAACTTCCAATACGACATTTGCGGTTTTAATTGTAGAACTAGTATGGCGACATGATATATGGTACCCATGCCGCCTATGATTGATACTTATGATTTGAAGTTGTTTTATACACTATGCACTTATAATAGTATCAGATGATTTGTTTTAAACGTATCAAGCATCCTTTGGCTGTTATAAGGGAAAACCCTATCCCCCGGCTTGCGTTGCATTATGTGATAGGACCTGGGTCTTATAACAGCTTCATTTTTCTCTATTTAGCATTGCGCTGTTTGTTTTATGCACTGGTATTCTTGGGAGGAAACCCGTTCCGTGTTATAGGGCATGGTCCCTTGATTTACCTAACTTTAAAAATAAAGATTAACTGTTTTGGTTCTCACACCAGTCACATGACTGACCTGGAGTTTATTGTTTTAACCTAAACTCTGGGTGCCCCTATTTTGACACGGGCAGCTAGTAGTTTTGGTTTTGCAGATTTATATTCACAGGATCCTGGTTTACAGCTGGAACGATATCCGGAAAGCTTTGTATCCGTATATCTCCTTCTAGTTGTGTATTGTATTATTTTCCGCTGCGATGTATTTAAATGTAATTTAAATCTCTGATATTTCTGTGTAATATTTATTCATACTCTGTATATTCTTGTAATCTGATGCATTGTTGCAATAACAATGAAATGTTCTTCTGTATGCGTGCTATTATGTCATGTTCTCAAACGATAGGGCGTTTCGAACGGTCTGGGTCGGTTTAGCGACTGGTTCGGACCGAGCGAAATTCCTTCTCGTCACACTCTTCTCCCTCCCACCTCCTGAAACAGCCGATCTCCAAACTCCTATGCCCTAAAGCAAGAGCCGCATCCGCCGTAGAACACCATACCGCTGGAAGAAAGCTACTGTCGCCGCTTCTGACCACTGTACGGGCCGTGCCTCCCCCTCCTCATCCCCGCCTCCGGTCAAAGGAGTGAAAGTGAGTTAATCTGATTTTCTTCCACATAAAGATTGTATTTTCTATCATATAAAGATTGGATTTTCTAGCATACAAAGTTATGACTTTTATTGGAACAAGGTTATGATTTTTACGATAATAGAAAGTTAGGATTTTTATATTTGAAAATAGAATAGAAAGTTAGGATATTTATATTTGAAAATAGAATAGAAAGTTAGGATTTTTATATTTGAAAATAGAATAGAAAGGTCGGATTTTTATATTTGAAAATAGAATAGAAAGTTAGGATTTTTATATTTGAAAATAGAATAGAAAGTTAGGATTTTTAAATTTGAAAATAGAATAGAAAGTTAGGATTTTTATATTTGAAAATAGAATAGAAAGGTCGGATTTTTATATTTGAAAATAGAATAGAAAGGTCGGATTTTTATATAGTGAGAAGAATAAAAATAGAATTTTTATCTGTATAGTATCGATATATAAATAGAATTTTTATCTATATAGTAGCGATGTAAAAATAGAATTTTTATATATATAGTGGCAGTATAAAAATGTGATTTTTATCCATATAGAGCGATTATAAAAATGTGATTTTTTATATACATAGAAACAATATAAAAATGTGATTTTTATATATGTAGTGGCTACGGACAACGAAAGTGACAAAGGCGAGAACGGCGAAGATTTCCTACATATGAAGAGTCGTGGCGTTTGGTTTAGCTTATCGGTGAGAACTCCTCGCCTTCATTTTGATTTCTAGTTGAAATATATACTAGGATGCAAACAGTGTTTAGTAGCACCCGACACCTGTCGTCCACAGACCATGGATGACTTGTTTGTTTGGTTGCTGTGTTGTGAAATTTGATTGTGTGATGTGGAATGAAATAAAATATTTTATAGTGGAAAATATTTTATAGTCAAAAATATAATTTTTAACGTGTATATAAAATAAATATTTATAAACAAATCAGACGATTTGTTTATATACACTAATTTGACTGATATTGATTGGGACGATAAATTTTGCACATCGCCCAACTGCACAAATAGAACCTGTGTTTGTTGCTTCAAAACCCCACACGGGTATTGGGATGGAATATGACATACTCTAATCCCAATAATTAGTTGTATGTCGATCTATTGATTGACACGTTGTGTAAGCGTTGAATATTTATATTTAATGCTTATACAGTGTAGAATGCACTCTGGATGATGGATTGTTGTTTTCATTATGGTTATACACATTTGTTGTGTGAAATCCATATAATCACATTATATGGTAATTGATTGTGTCTGATTCCAGTTCAGAATTATCGAATATTTTAAAATAATATTCAGTGAATATAGGAATGTGAAGCCGTGTTAAGTAGTTAAACGTCATTTTAACACGAACGGGAATTTTGTCGATTTTATTCATTTTACAATGAATATCGAAAGTGATTTCAAAATCTGATATTTTGAAAAGAATTGAAATTCGAATTAAATCGAAAAGAATTGAAATTCGAACTAAATTGAAAAGAATTGTAATTCGAATTAAATAGAAAAGAATTGAAATTCGAATTAAATTGATATGAATTGAAATTCGAATCAAATCGAAAAGAATTGAAATTCGAATTAAATTGAAAACAATTGAAATTCGAATTTAACTAAACAGAATTGAAATTCGAATTAGATTGAAATAGAATTGAACTCGTTTTGAATTAAATTTAAAACGTATTGAAATTGAACTGAAATCGATTTGAATTGAAATCGATTTGAATTGAAACCGATTTGAATTGAAATTGATTTGAATTGAAATTGATTTGAATTGAAATCGAGTTGAAATGAATTTAAAATGTATTTATATTAGAAAATTCAATTTTGAATTGATTTTGAGATGGAAGTAGAAATCGTTTTGAAAACGAATTTAAAACGATTTATAAAATACGTTTTAAAAGGAAATCGACGAAATATAATATATATTATACATATAATGGCCTGAATAGAACGCGCCGCGCCGCGGCAGTTCGTGAATTTCAACCATTGACTTCGAATGGACATTGCGGGAGATCCGACCGTCGGATTCTCCTAAAACCGGAACTATTGGGTTCATATCGAAAAGAGCTTTCTAACGAGTATTAGAGATTCGAAATATAATGGTTGGATTTGGAATTATGTCCAAATCAAATTTGGAAAAGGTCGCTGTAAGTGTAGTTCGATGGCCGTTGATGGAATTCGACTGTACGGGCCTTGATAAAATTATTAAAAATAGTAATAATTTGTGTAAAATCATAAGAAATGATTTGTGAAGAATTGGGATGAAAAAATCCATATTTGAAAAGATATAAATAGATTTTTGTCGAAATGAACTAGTTTTGAACTAGAATTAGAATTCTATTTATTTTTAAAATAAATAAAGTGGATTTGAAATGATTTTGAAGATAAACAGAATTTCCAATAACTGAATTGGAATGGATTGGAATCGAAATTATCTTTGGAATATTTCGATGTTGGATTTCGTGATTATACAGATATTGTTATGGAAATTTGAAAGATATATTTATATCGTTATTTCCAATACGATATTTGTTAGTCGTAGAAGTTGATATTGAATATAAGCCGATATATTTTCTATTCAGAGCCTTGTATTTAATATCAAATGTGATTTTGGGTTGTCGTGAACCGTATCTTCAATAATACTGTTCTTAGACCCAACGGGGTTAAGAAAATCAGAAACTAACTGGAGATTAGTTAAGTTGAATGGTTTCTTGGATATTGATCTGATGTTGGTTTCGGCCTTCGAGGTTAGTACTTAGGGAATTGTTCACTTGCTACTTTACGGTTAAAAGCTGATAGAATGGAATGTGATTTTGGGTTTATCGTGAACCGTGTTTTAAATGACATTGATTCTTTAACCCAGTTAAAGATTAAAACTAAGTGGAGTTTTAATGAATCTTTAATTAGATTGAAATGATCGAGAATGGAGTATCACCAGTTTTGCTCCAGGCGATAGTTAAATCTTTAATTAGATTTGAATGTGAAATGGTAATTGAATTTACCGATAACATCGTGGTGTTAGATATGAAGTATTACCAGTTTTACTTCATGGGATGAATATGTTGGGATTGGGAAATTAAAACAAATGATTACTTCGGTAAGGTTCGTTAATCCCGGCTAGTTTGGATAAACCATAATTTGATTTGAAGTGATATTCAAAGGAAGATTAAAGAATAAATTTAAAAGAATTTATCTTTGATAAAATTAATGGGAACTTTCCCCTAAGAATGTGAAATTTAGAAACTAACTATAGGTTAGCTAAGAAGAATGGTTTCCTGGGTATTGATCTGATGTTGGTTTCGGCCTTCGGGGTTAATGTTTGGGGAATTATTCTCTTGCTAATTTACGATTAGTGACTGATGAATTGGAATGAGGCATATGTTGTATTTGTGTAACACTTGTTCATTATTTACGCGACTTATTCAGAAAGACCGGGTTTATCCCATTCTGAATAACTGGTTCGACGATTAGTCAAAGACGAAGACGGTGGTTGAAGACCGGAGGTCTTCACGTCGTTTGGGTGATTACTGATGATCTTGATTGGGTCGTACACCCAAGAGGAGGGAATCAGTCAGTTGTCGTCCAGACGTACTTGGAAATCAATGGATATGCGAGGTATAAGGTGCCTCCGGTTTCGTTCAGACCCAGAACGGACTTGTAAATGGACTGTGTGTCTGACATTGGATTTTATTCTGTGTGATTGATTTCTATTGAATTTATATCTATTTGGCGGCGGATAATTTATTCTCTTGCTTATCGCCCCTCTCTGAGATGTAAGAGCTCAGAGGTTATATATTGATGGATATCAAACGCATGAAGTGAATTGCCTGTGTGGCATACCTAAGTGGCAAATGATCAAGGTTTCTGTTGAAAAGTAGAGTCATGTGGTGGATGATCAAAGCACGGCCTTTGTGGCATAGCTTTGTGTAACGTTGATTCGCGAGCCTCACACCTCGGTTGTGAACCAGAAAGGGGAGAAGGACCTCAGGGAGGACATGCGTTTCTTTCTAGTTAGAAGTGGCATCAGTGGTTTTACACGCCCTGACGAGTTTGACTTATGCGGTTGTTGCTATTGCGAGGCACCTCGGATATATCGGTGACTATGTGAAGCCGATGGAGTCATTTGTTGGCTCATTAATGCCCCCAAAGGGCGGGGAAACGTTGTGTTCAGGCATTTTAATAGTAGTATCAAATGATTTGTTTTTCGCGTATCAAGCATTCTTTGGCTATTATAAGGTAAAAACCCTATCCTCCGGCTTGCGTTGCATTGTGTGATGGGACCTGGGTCTTATAACAGCTTCATTTTTCTTTATTTAGCATTGCACTGTTGTTTTATGCACTAGTGTTCCTGGGAGGAAACCCGTTCCGTGTTATACGGCGTGGTCCCTTAATTTACCTAACTTTAAAATAAAGATTAATAACTGTTTTTTGTTCTCACACAAGTCCCATGACAGACCTGGAGTTTATTGTTTTAACCTAAACTCTAGGTGCCCTTATTTTGACACGGGCAGCTAGTAGTTTTGGTTTTGCAGATTTATATTCACAGGATCCTGATTTGTAGCTGGAACGATACTCGAAAAGCTCTGTATCTGTGTATTACTTCTAGTTGTGTTTTGTATTATTTTCCGCTGCGATGTATTTAAATGTAATTTAAATCTCTGATATTTTCTGTGTAATATTTATTCATACTCTGCATATTCTTGTATTCTGGTGAATTGTTGTAATATACAATGAAATTTTCTTCTGTCTGCATTCTAATTTGTTGTGTTCTCAAAACAATTAGGCGTTTCGAACGGTCTTGATCGGTTTAGCGACTGATTCAGATCGAGCGAAATTCCCGGTCGTTACAAGATCTCAAATAAAAACGTTTGGAAATATGAATTCCAAAACATAACAATGCATACAAACAAGTATGCAACCAAATATCGGGAATCTTCCCTCAAACAAGGCAGTAAGCGCCCCTCCAACTCGATATGTGTGTGTGTGTGTGTGTGTGTGTGGACCTCCCACGCATGGAGCAGGCTACACTGCTGACCACTCACCCTAGGGCACTGGATCCAGCCATACTTTTAGTCACACTCGGGTCACCCGAATCTTTAGCCAAACACTAAACCATTTTATATCCCGAAGTAGGGAAAATCATTTCACAGCACAATAATCACAAGTGCTTTAAAAATATATTATTTCACATCAGCAATTCACACATATGATCAGTCACTATTAATCACATAACCTTTGAGCTCGTACGTCTCAAAGATGTGTGTCAAGCAAGAGAATAAATACTCCGCCACCAAACAAATACATCATTAATGGCAACTAATCGAATATGTGATTAACTACAATGTAAAACCATAATACATTTCCTAATCATTTCTGAATCATCGGGTTTAGCCCTCGAAATCCTTTCTGCTTTATAAAACATTTTTATAAAACACTCCCTGTCCAAAATCGGGAATACATTTCTTTTCACTTAAGAAAAATATCATTTCAAAATCATTCATCAATTTTGAAATAAACAACAACATGACTAACACCACATAGTCATATCGTGAAGTGTTTCACAAGATGTTACATACTAGTAGTTCTATCTAACCCAATGCTAAATGTAAAAGCATATCTTGCTCATAAACTGGTCGAGCACTATCCAAACAATCAATCAATCAGAATCATGAATATCAACAACCAAGTAAATTTGGTCTAATCACATCACGTGTTTTGGTAAATTCAATTACCATTTATTCATTCACAATCTAATTAAAGATTTATTCAAACTCCAATTGGTTTTAATCCCAAAAACCATTTCCTATTGATTGTTCAACTTTCTGGAAATTAATCCTACTTTTACTCGGGTTAAAGAACCAATGTCATTTAAACACAGTTCACGACAAACCCAGAATCCAATTCAATATTAAATACAAGGCTCTAAATAGAAATTGTATGTAATGACCCGAAAATCCGGTCCAATTTGAGCTGACCAAAAACACAAGTCCAACCCCAAATTAAACTGAAAATCAGGAAATTAATAGAAAGAAAACAGAGGGTGAGGAAAGATAAGATAGAAACTTAGAATATAAGAAGAAGAAGAACACAATATCATAGTAACACGAATCTCACAACGGAACGAATAAATATATTTCATAACATAACTTTGAAGTACAAATCTGTACTTGCATATACATATCATTATCAAAGTACAACACTTACAACACAGCGAAAATAACTATAGCTATATAATCCCGAAGCCTCCTGCTCTAAGCTCTTCCAGTATATCTGTAAATCCCGACTACTTGACCGCCCGTACAAATTTAGGCACCCAAGAGTTTAGGGAAACAACAAAATAAACTCCGGGACAGTCATGGGACTGGTATGAGTAAAACAGTTTAAAATAGTTTGAACAAGTAAACGATATCTCATAAGACCACGCCGTATAACGGAACGGGTTTTTCCCTTATGAGAATCCAAAATATCTTTATATCAAAACCTTTTGATATTATAGTAATGTCTATCAACACAATATAATAATCATCTAGCAGAACGCTTTCATCTCACGTTCTACATATATAGTATACAATCAAAACCACAAGCACGTATTGGGTAATGGA
Source organism: Allium sativum (assembly GCA_030737875.1). Lineage (NCBI taxonomy): Eukaryota > Viridiplantae > Streptophyta > Magnoliopsida > Asparagales > Amaryllidaceae > Allium > Allium sativum. Next base: position 173,390,622 of record CM060913.1, on the reverse strand, counting down.
TTTCCAACTATGACAAGCTATGGAACCACCTTTCGCTAGTGTACCTCTAGAGAGGAATACATTGGATTCAACAAGAACATCTTGCAACCCGGCCACACATGAACGACCACTCATTTCGCTTGAGTGTATCGAATGTATATCACCAACGGTTGGGATCAGCAACCGTTTCCCGAATGGGACAGCATCAACAATAGATTTTTAGAAGTAAATGAAACTCTAGATCAGGTGATTGTACACCCTACTTCGGTGCGACCGACTTAGCCATGTTGCCTGCCCGATTTCTATCATTTACCAGATGTGAGGCTAGAAGCTACGCTTTATCATCACACCAGATTCACTTTGAATGCCACATCGTCAAATCCATCAAATCACCGATTGACGTCCTCAACCATACATTATGTGTTAGCTAAAAGAAGTTTCCTTCTCCGCTTCCACTCTTGGTACGGTTGGAGAAATCAATATACGTGATCGTCTGAAAATACACTGTCAGACATTTGTCCATACAAGTCATCTAGGAACAGGATGAACCGAAGGCACTATTCTGTAAACAGGATAGCCCTTGCATAACTCCGTCTTCAATTTCCTTTGGCATATATGATTCGCAATGCTTGTGCCAATACAGAGTGGTTCTTTGGATAATAATCCAACCGGTCTCTCCATATCAACAACGTTAAAATGGTCAAAACTTTGATAGTCTATGATTTAACTATCGAAAAAAACAGGTGTGCAAACAATGATATTATTTCCAAATGGAAATTTATATCGATCAAACATCACTCAACATTTATCTCTTTATTTCATAAATTTACTTCTCTCCTGTTTTCCCTAGATTCAATATTTCTTATTTTCTAAATTTGGAAAATATACGTTATTAACAATGGAAAACATTTCCATTTCTTGTTTTCTTTATTAGAAAACATTCCTGGTTTCTTATTTGGAAAACATTTCCAAAGCTTCTTCATTCGACTTAGACAGATGTTTAAACAAACCATCGCGATGCCAACTCAAACCATTTCCTTTAATTACTAAATTCATTTAACCATCCTTTACTATCGAACCTTAACCATCCCTTAGTTAATAATGAAGTCAATCAAGTTGGGGTAGTACTACCTCTCAGACCTTAACTGAACAACGTTTCCAACCTTGAAATAGACAAAGTTCACCCTTCTAATTCTTTAACAAACTTCCTTACGTAACTCTCTTTCAAATGTTTTCTATTCGATAATTCTTTCCTTCGATAGGGTACATTCGATAACTCTATTCAATTGATTCTATTCACTTAACTCTTTTGATTTAACTCTAACTCTATTCGCTTAACTCCTATCGAATAAACTATATTCGATAACTCTTTTAATTCTATTTTAAATAAACTTTATATTCGATTAACTCCTTTATTCTATTTGAATAAACTATATTCGATTAACTCCTTTGCTTTAACTCTAATCGATTAAACTAACATCGATTAACTCCTTTTACTTTCTATTCCAATAAACTATTCATTTATAAAGATTTACTTTTAGTAACGGTTCTTCACTTTACAAATGATTTCCTTTTATTCTAACTTTTCCCTTGAATTTTATAAATATTTCTTTTATAAAAATCCTTTCCCTTTTCTATATAAAATCCATCGATTTTATATAAATAATTCATTTTCACAATACACTTTGAAAAATCCCCTTTCCCATATCCAGTATTTCTTATGGTATTTAACATACCATATAACAACGATAAATATCGTCCAAACACACATAATCAACAACAGATTATATATCACATCATATATTACAATATATGAAAAACAGTAAAATAAATGTTGAGGAACCCCGTTGGGTTCCTCCAACCTGTTTCCATGCATCACAGATGTTGACAATATAGATAACATCACTTTCAGTTCCATATGATATATTCTGTTAAACAGAATCAATATAGAAATTCAACTAACTGACTAGCAGTTCAATCAATCATTCAACATACAACAATCAACCAATATTTAACAATTCTAAAAATACAACATGAAATTATAAACTGTTCAGAGTTGGTGAGATTTACTCACATTGGACGATCATCGTTAATAACGATAACCATAGCTTGATTTGGTTCAAATGGACAATTTATTTTGCGATAAATTGTAACGAGCTCTATCCCACTCCCAGTCAGTCTCATTGTGTTGCCCTCGTCCATACGATCCTAATGCAACTTGTTTCGCTGAATTTCGATTGCGTATGACAAAGTTATGACTCACACAAGTTCAGACAAATATTTAATGTAAATTAAAACTTAAATTTTCTATTATTATTCGGCCTTAACCTTTGAATTTCTTCGACCCATTAGCTCACTCTTCTCCGGCCCAGTACCACTTAAACCCGTATCTACAGTGCCATGCCTTCCAAAAATACAACCTGCAAGCTACTGTCTTCCTCATGGCCATTTCCTCTCGTCTGATCCCTCATTGCTCCCTGAGTTCTCCACGATTTTGAAAACAGAAAACACCATTGCTCCCCTCGTCGAATCCTCTCCAACCTCCAAGCAACCGTCTACAACTCGACTCCCTCATTTGCAGCGCGACCTCGGGATCTCACGCCTCCTGTACATCATCGAACAACCCCCTTCCACTTCGAATCCACCCAAAATCCACACACAACCTCCTTTCGACCTCCTGAACTTCATAACGACCTACGAAACATCAATTTATGCTTTCATTTGCCAAAACACCCAACCCTAGTTTTGCTGCAGTCAAAACCAGCGATGGCCAAACACCATCGATCCCTCAACGAACACCACTGTGTTGAAGAACTCCTCATGCTGAATCCAAAAGTATACGTATAATGATTTTAGGAAATTTCCTTGATTTTATTTTGATTTATCTTTGGATCGAAACTTTCTGAAAGGAACAAACGGCGGAAAAGTATTTTGACTGAGGAAAAATAAAACTAGGTATAGAAGAGTTAAGTGTAGTGGTATTTATAGTGGAGACAAATATCTAGATATTTTGCAGAAGGAATATTCCCGGTATATTCTCCATCATTAATTCGTCTTCTAAAATTCCTGTGATCACATACAATACCTAAAAAACACGAAACTGGATATGCAGCTACAGTTCGACATTACGGTCCTAACGAAACTGGTTTCGTTTAATTGCGACTTTGTATGCTCACACAGCGTATTGTTAACCGTCGAAATACTGACTGTTTCTCACTCTAAAAATCCGTACGGCCCCACAGTGACTCTAAAAACCACGAAACTGGAAATCTAACAACTATTTGACATTGCGGATCCAACAAAACTAGTTTCGTCGAATTCCGACTTCGTTTGCAAAACCGGCTATTTTTAAAGCTCTAATTGACCCATTTAAATATATAAAAATATTTAAATATAAATAAATTTATATTATCGTATATATTCACAGTGGAATACCATACAGCTCTAGAATATTCCTCTATATTTTTCTAACTCGATATTCACTTTTGGGTCAACCCGATATTCGATTTATATTGAAATTCCTTTTAAAAATATAAATAATTCCTTTATAAATTATAAAGGAATTCCACAGCGACTTTTCTAAAATTTGATTTGGACATAAATCAAAATCTATATGACGAAATCCCGATTCTTCTCTTCCACTAGAAAGATATACTCCACCAGCTCCACACGTTTCTTGTTTCACAGAAATCCGACTTAAAACGAATCTTGTACATTCAGTTGAAGTTCGAATCGCCAATTTACGAACTGCAGCGCCATTTCGAACTCGATTTTAATTATATTATAACTTTACGTTCAAACTGTCGTTTATATAATATATTCGTTATTCAAATTCAATGCTAAACTGAATTATATAATTTGAATTGCCCAGTTCACACCATGTTGCCATTTCAGCCAATTCTGATTATTTCAGAATTAAATATATTATTTTAATTTATTATTTTTAATTAAATATTCACCATTATTTAATTCCACGACCATTATATTCTCTTGATCACCATTTTTAAAATTAAATTAATTAATTATAATACCTCTGCCAATGCGGGTCATTACAATCTTTCCCACTTAAAATAATTTCGTCCTCGAAATTGCTAAAAGGTAGAGGACGACCCTATCGATTGGTTAGAACATATTTGTTCACTTCTTAACTTTAGTTGCAACTGAACTAATTTAATTTCAATTAAATATTAATTAATTCTTATCTACGAAAATTTTCAAAAATCCTGAAAATTTTCTAACATCTTAACTTTCGAAAAATTTCGCCAGCACCTCCTTTGTATTGATCAATGGGTCAAACTCCAACTCGCCTCTCTGGGCCATCTCCATCCCAAAAGAAAATCAAATAGCCAAGCGGCTTGCCAATTCGGCTCATAAATCTTACATCCAATAAAAATATAAACTTGTACCTTTTGTCGGCATATCATTATATCCTTTCCACCTGTTATCAATTCAGCGGATACAAGGGTCATCCCAATCAAATTCCAATCTGCTTTTATCCACAACACAACCATTCGCTTATATCCGAGCCAAATATCATTTCAACTCGAGTTTCTTCTCGATTCCCAACACTTAACTTGATTATCACATTACACTTCCAATTTGAATCTCACAATCCAATTTGTCTTGATATCATTCTAATTCAATCTCAATTACCACTTTACTGGCTTTACTTTAATTCAATTTTCTTTCACAAATTTCTGTTAAATTTGTTTTTAATTCAAACAGTCTTTCCCTGGGAGTTTTTTAACCAGTTTACTCTTTCCAAAAATCAAAATTTTCCTTTTGAACATGTCGTCACTGAGCCCTTAATTAATATTCCATTAGTTAAATCACTTCTCTATTTCTTTATCAATATTTGTTAACCAAATATTTTCAATAACCATATTGGCCTTTTATGTTATTTGGAAAATATTTCCGAATATCGCCTTCCTTTTTTTTCTAAACTTTAGAAAATATATGCTATTTATAATTGGAAAATATTCCAATTACTTATCTCTTTTCCAATCTCGTTTATTTCTATACTTAGGAAATATTCTTTATTACATTTCCAAGCTTACACTTATTTTGGTTAAAACGGATGTTGTGTAAAACATCGTTACGACAACCCAACTACTATATTCAACTAACTCTTATTCAACATTGATCTTCGAGCCTGAAATCTTACTATTTATTTGTTAATAATGAAATCAATCAAGTTGGGGTATAACTACCTCTCAGACCTTGACTGAATAACATTTATAACGTCAAAACAGATATGACTACTTAATCGAATAATCAATACCATACAACTACTTATTCACTTTTAAACACGTATACGCTTCCTCTTTCTATTCTTACTAGATATTATTCTTAGTCTTCCTTTTTGATTTTACTATTCTATTCCTAAGTTCGTTTCCTTATCGACTTCTATATATATATATCGATACGTTGATTTCTAACTATCAAATTATCTTAAAAATATTCTAACTCCTTAAATTCCCGGAAAAATTTTCCATAACCTCCTTTGTACCAGGAGCATCGACATATTTCAAATAGCCTCCCATGGCCCTCACCAATCCAAAAGAAAAAGAAAAAGCCAAGCGGCTAGCCGATACGGCGCATAAAATCTCATATATGAATTAAATACATACCTTTCATCGAGCATTTTATTTATATACCTACCTATCTCATGTATATTTACTGCCCAATCTATTTTAACTATACCTGATCGTTTTAACTCAATTCGTTAATTAATTTGTTAATTAACTCTTTAGTCTATTTCACTTTTATATTTGAACATGACATGTTCAAATATATTTTAACTTTCTTACTAACAAATTTGAATCCAAATTTCAAATTTAAGTTCTATATTCGATTTCGAATATCCATTTACAAATCCAATTCACCTTTCAAAGTTCAACTTCAAATTCAAAACTCGATTAACTAATTTCGCTTGGACTTAGCTAATTCTATTCAATTTCCATTCAAATTTTATATCACTTCTATTATTCAAATTCTATTATCAAATTCTATAGTTCAAATTCCATATTATAAATCCCATTTGAATTCTATATTCCAATTCTATATATTCAAATCCTATATTTGAATTCCATTTGAATTCTATATTCAAATTCTATATATTCAAATCCTATATTTGAATTCCATTTGAATTCAATATTCAAATTCTATATATTCAAATCCTATATTTGAATTCCATTTGAATTTCTATATTCAAATTCTATATCACTTCCATTGAATTTCATATATTCAAATCCTATTATTACTCTATATGAATTCTATATTCAATTTTCCATTATTAAATCTTCTTTATTCAAATCTCATTTGAATTTCTATATTCAAATCCCCTTTGAATTTTCTATATTCAAATCCCCTTTGAATTTTCTATATTCAAATCCCCATTGAATTTTCTATATTCAAATCCCCTTTGAATTTTCTATATTCATATCCCCTTTGAATTTTCTATATTCAAATCCCCTTTGAATTTTCTATATTCAAATCCCCTTTGAATTTTCTTATTTAATTTCTATGTTTGAACTTCCTTTATTCAAAATCCTTTTCAAACTTTCTTTATTCATTCTTTAAATAAGTCTCGATTTCAATTCCTTTTGAAATCGATATTTCTACCTTTGGAAAATAGATTTCCCTTTAAATTTCACACTTGTATTTTTATTTCTGAATTATCCAATGATAATTCTTTTCACTTCATTTATAAACTTCGTTTATAAAAGAACTATTTATAAACTTCGTTTATAAAGGAACTTCTCGTTTTATTCTTTTAAAACAAGTTAATATTTCAAATCTATTTAAAATTTCAAATTCTATTATTATAAATCCTATTTTGAAATTCAACACAACTTGTCTTTCCCAAAACAAATTCAAAACAGTATCTCTGGTAGTAATTCGTCACTTAAAACTCGAAAATGAATATTGATGATGCAGCTGTCATCATCAGAATCTATTTTCCAGCGATCAAAGTGAGTTCAATACTATAAAACCATTTCTAAACATTTCCACTTTGAAATTCATTTCAAAATATAATTCACACTGCTTGTAAAACAATTTAAAATCTCCCAGGATCTTAAATTTTCCTTACTTTTAATCCAAATCCATTTACAAACACTTATTTAATTATCCAGAGTTTTAAATTCAATTTCTGGTTAAAATTTCAGATTTAACTCATCTGATTTCACGTATTTCACTTATATGAATTCTGATTGGTTATTTATATAACCATTTAATTTATAATCTTACTCGATTATAATAACAACCAATATATCCACTATATTATAATTTTGATATATATATCTTCTCTATATCAAGATATACCTTAGGTAAACTTATTTTAATTTACCCTCTTTTCAAAACATATTGTGTCAACCCATCGTATTCGAGTGTTTATAAACTCCTACCGATACAGTGGATCAAACTGATCGACCAGAACCCATAAACAATTCAACCAATAAATCACCACAATATAAAATTATTTTTATATTACAAATACGTCCACTTGTATATATACACTCAATCTCAATCTAGGGTATTACTAACCCTATCTATACCGAGTCACGCCACAGAGCCAAGGTAACTCTTAACTTAAGCTCTGATACCAACTGTAATGACCCGAAAATCCGGTCCAATTTGAGCTGACCAAAAACACAAGTCCAACCCCAAATTAAACTGAAAATCAGGAAATTAATAGAAAGAAAACAGAGGGTGAGGAAAGATGTAACAACCCGAAAATCTGGGCCAGTTTAAAAATTTTATTTTGGCGATTTTAGCGAATTTTGATTATTTAAAATGAATTATTTTAAATAATAATCGACGGGAAATTTATTTTGAATATAATTCGACGTATATATTTATATACGTCGTCGTTAGAATATAAATATTTATATATAATTATAAATAGAATTGAAAATGGCGCGGTAGTTCGATAATTCGATTTCAAACTTCAATTGAATGTACCGGGTGCAAAACAATCCGGATTTTAGTGAAACCAAAAATGATAGGATCTAATTAATAATATCTTTCTATCAAATCCGAAAAATCAAGATTTCATAGCGGGAATCGAAAGATATGTCCAGTTGAAAATTCTGAATAGTCGTTATGGAATTCAGGCCCTTAAAAATGGACATTTTGCAAATGACCTCGGATCTCGACGAAACCAGTTTTGTTGGGTCCGTGATGTCGATTTATTGCTAGGTTCCAAATTTCATAATTTTCTGAATCAGTATGTGAGCGTGGCGAAGGAAAACGCGTTTGACCAGTTTTAGTTGATTTTAATCGACTGGAAAATGGCCCTTTTTCTAACGGTCTCAGAATTCGACGAAACTAGTTTTGTTAGGACCGTATCGTCAATACGAAGCTAGAAAATATTTTTATGGGATTTATAGAGTTAGTATGTGACCCCGGTAATTTGAAATGTATGTTTAAAATTCAATATAGTGATTTAAATGTAAATTAAACGGAAACTGATTGAAATGGTCAAATCAGCTTGCGATACATATCCCATTGTGTTCGGAATGGGGGTAAAACGCTATGGACGACAGGCGGTGGGCCTCGTTTCGAGGTCGTATGTGAAAGTCAACTTTTTGCAAAATAAAATAATTAAATTAATTAAAAAAACCTTATCTCCCCCTTTAACTCTGCCCCCCCCCCCCACGTTCAAAACAGTAATCGACAGAAGGAAAAAAGCAAAAAAAAAAACTAAGCCCTAATCGAGCGACGGAGGGCCCTCGACGCCGCCACCGGAGGCGCCCACCTCCGTCCAAGCTCGCCGCCCCTTCCACTTCTTCTTCTCCTTTCTCCCCCCTTCGCCTGGCGCCTGGCGCGAAGACCCCCCCCCCCCAGCAGCGAGACGACCTCGAGCCCCGACCCTGCTGCGCCCTCCTCCACGTCGAGCGCCACCAACCCCGAGCCCCCCCCCTCGCAGTAGCGGCCGCCGGCCTGACAGCCCCCCCCCCCTGTAAGTTTTTTTTAAATTTATCTATTTTATTTTTATTTTATATAAATAGAAAAAAAACTGATTTTTTTCAGGATTTTTAAACTGATTTTTTTTTAGGATTTTTAAACTGATTTTTTTTTGGATTTTTAAATAGCAAAAGATTTAAACTTTAGAATAGAAAAAGATTTAAACTTTAAAAAGAGAAAGGTTTGAACTTTAAAATTGAAAAGATCAGGTTTTTAGAATAGAAAAGATCATATTTTTAAAATAGAAAAGGCGGAATTTTTATTGAGTAGAAGAAGTAAGATATGATTTTTATATTTTTAAAGCAATAAAAATATAATTTTTACATCATAGGAATATTAAAAATATAATCTTTCTATTGAAAATATAATCTTTCAATAAAAATAGAATTTTTATATATTGAACTTCGAAATAAAAATAGAATTTTTATATATTGAACTTCGAAATAAAAATAGAATTTTTATATATTGAACTTCGAAATAAAAATAGAATTTTTATATATTGAACTTCGAAATAAAAATAGAATTTTTATATATTGAACTTCAAAATAAAAATAGAATTTTTATATATTGAACTTCGAAATAAAAATAGAATTTTTATATATTGAACTTCGAAATAAAAATAGAATTTTTATATATTGAATAGCGAAGTAAAAATTCGATTTTTACATATGTAGAGAATACGGGCGAAAGCGACAAAAAGGCGAGTTGGCGAAGATTTCCTGCATTAGAAGTGCCGTGGAGCTAGGATAGCTATCTGTGAGAATTTCTCACCTTTCAATTTCTTTTCTAGTTTTATATATATATATATATATATATATATATATATATATACTAGGATGCAGACGGTGCTTAGTAGCACCCGACACAATCGTCCACAGACCATGGACTTGTTTGTTTGGTTGCATAGATTAGTTATATGATGTGATTTGAATTTGGTTGTTTGGTGATTTGATTGATGTGTGAACGGCGTGGGCCTTCACTAGACCGGGGATAAGGCTAGGCCTCGTCCCGTTTCTAGTATCGTGCCGTTATGCCGCCGAAATTTTCTAAAATAAGTTAGATAAATAAAAATATCATTTTATTTAAAGAATGAACTGAATAGAAATTCATATGTTGGAATAAAATGTTTAATCGTTAAAAATATCATTTTTAACGTGAATGTGAATAAATAAATATTCATTTACAAACCAGACGGTTTGTTTATGTACACCTATTTGAAGGACATTGATTGGGACGATAAATTTTACACATCGCCCAATAGCACAAATAAAATATGTGTTTGATTGTTTGAAACCCCACACGGGTGTTGGGATGAAATTTGAAGTTCACTCATCCTGATTGATTAAATATGTCGATCGATTGATTGACAGGCTGTTATAAGCATTAGATATCTATATTTGATGCTCATACGGTGTAGTGCACTTTGGTTGATGGTTGATTATTTATCGTTGCTATTATATACATGTGTTGTATGAAAATCCATATAATTAAATTTATATGGTAATTGATTGGGCCTCATTCCAATCGTGAAAATAAAGAATATTTTGATAATAACAAATATTTTGATAATAGGAAATATTTGAAATAGAATATTTGAAAATAGAAATATGTGAAGCCGTGATGATTAGATTGACGCCATTTTGACGTGAACGATATTTATATCGATTTTAAACGATTTCGAAATGAATTGAATTGAAAACGATTTCGAAATGAATTGAATTGAAAACGATTTCGAAATGAATTGAATTGAAAACGATTTCGAAATGAATTGAATTGAAAACGATTTCGAAATGAATTGAATTGAAAACGATTTCGAAATGAATTGAATTGAAAACGATTTCGAAATAAATTGAATTGAAAACGAATTCAAATTGAATTGAAAGCGAATTGAAATGAATTCAAATTGAATTAAAATTTGAATTGAATAGAAATGAATTTTAAAACGAATTTATAAAGAAGAATTCAATTCGGATTTGAATTGAAAAGGAAGTTGAAATTGCTTTTGAAACGAAATTAAAACTATTCATATAATTCGTTTTAAATAGAAATCGACGAAATATATATTATATATATAATATAATGGCCTGAATAGAACGCGCCGCGCCGCGGCAGTTCGCGAATTTCGACCATTGATTTCAAACGGACATTACGGGAGATCCGACCGTCGGATTCTCCTAAAACCGGAACCGTTGGGTTCGTAGCGAAAAGAGCTTTCTAACGAATATTAGAAATTTGAAATCTAACGGTTGGATTTGGAATTATGTCCAAATCAAATTTGAAAAAGGTCGCTGTAAGTGCAGTTCGATGGCCGTTGTTGGAAATCGACTATACGGGCCTTGATAAAATTATTAAAAATAGTAATAATTTGTGTAAAATCATAAGAAATGATTTAGAAAGGATTGGGATGAAAAACTCCATATTTGAAAGGATAAAAACAGATTTTTATCGAAATGAACTAGTTTTGAACTAGAATTATAATTCTATTTATTTTTAAATAGATAAATTGAATTTAAAAAGGGTTTTGAAAATAACCAAAATTTCCAATGATTGCATTGGAGTGGATTTGAATCGAAATTGTCTTCGGAATATTTCGATGTTGGAATTCGTGATTATACAGATGTTGTTATGGAAATTTGAAAGATATATATTTATATCGTTATTTCCAATACGACATTTGTTAGTCGTAGAATTTGATATTGAATATAAGCCGATATATTTTCTATTCAGAGCCTTGTATTGAATATCAAATGTGATTTGGGTTTGTCGTGAATGGTGTCTTCACTAACACTGTTCTTGAACCCAGTCGAGAAAAAAATTAAATCTTGTTATTTAGATTTAATGAAGTGTACCAATTAAACGATATTTAATTGGAATTGAATTGGTATTGATTTTTGGGTTTATCGTGAACAGTGTTTTAAATGACACTTGTTCTTTAACCCGATAATTAATGGAATGTGATTTTGGGTTTATCGTGAACCGTGTTTTAAATGACACTGATTCTTTAACCCAGTTAAAGATTAAAACTAAGTGGAGTTTTAATGAATCTTTAAATAGATTGAAAAGATCGAGAATGGAGTATCACCAGTTTTACTCCAATCGATAGTTAAATCTTTAATTAGATTTGAACGTGAAATGGTAATTGAGTTACCGATAACACTGTGGTGTTAGATATGAAGTATTACCAGTTTTACTTCATGGGGTGAATAGGTTGGGATTGGGAAATAAAATAAATGATTACTTCGGTGTGGTTCGCTAATCCCGACTAGTTTGAATTGATATTCAAAGGAGATTAAAGAATAAATTTAAAGAATTTATCTTGGATAAAATTAATGGGAACTTTTCCCAAAGTATAGGAATATTCGAATAAAAGAATATTCTGAATTGGAATGAGGCGTATGTTGTGTTTGTGTAACACTTTTATAATATATACGCGAGTTATTCAGAAAGACCGGGTTTATCCCATTCTGAATAACTGATTCGACGTGGTGTCGAAGATGAAGACGGTGGTCGAAGACCGGAAGTCTTCACGTCGTTTGGGTGATTACTGATGATCTTGATTGGGCTGTACACCCAAGAAGATGGAAACAGTTAGTGATCGTCCAGACGTACTTGGAGATCGATGGATATGCGGGGTACTAGGTGCCTCCGGTTTCGTTCAGACCCAGAACGGACTTGTAAATGGACTGTGTGTCTGACATTGGATTTTAGTCCGTGTGATTGATCTCTATTAAATATATATCTGTTTGGCGGCGGAGAATTTATTCTCTTGCTTAACGCCCTTCTCTGAGACGTACGAGCTCAGGGGTTATATATTGATGGATATCAAACGCATGGAGTGAATTGCCTGTGTGGCATGACTAAGTGGCAATTGATCAAGGCTTCTGTTGAAAAGCAAAGTCTTGTGGTTGATGATCAAAGCACGGCCTTTGTGGCATAGCTTTGTGTAACGTTGATTCGCGAGCTTCACACCCGGTATGAACCAAAAACGGGAGAGGACGTCAGGGAGGGCATGCGTTTCTTTCTAGCTAGAAGTGGCATCAGTGGTTTTACACGCCCTGACGAGTTTGACTTATGTGGTTGTTGTTGTTGCGAGGCGCCTCGGTTATATCGGTCTTGGCGATGCATTCTGGTCGGCAGACGGACCAGACTTACACCCCATAGGGTGGGGAAACGCATGTTTAGGGTTTAAGTTTAATCCACATCGGTGGACCGGCCCTGAGGATCCAAGGGTCGATGCGCTCTGACCCTGAGGCTCGGGCTAGACAGTCTCGAAGACGGTGAGGACTATCTTTTGCCTCGGTTCATAGATGGAAACCCAATTTCCAAATACGTGACATTTGCGGTTTTAATTGTAAAACTAGTATGGCGACATGATATATGGCACTCATGCCGCCTATGATTGATACTTATGATTTGAAGTTGTTTTATACACTATGCACTTAAAATAGTATCAAATGATTTGTTTTAAACGTATCAAGCATTCTTTGGCTGTTATAAGGTAAAAACCCTATCCCCCGGCTTGCGTTGCATTGTGTGATAGGACCTGGGTCTTATAACAGCTTCATTTTTCTTTATTTAGCATTGCGCTGTTGTTTTATGCACTGGTATTCTTGGGAGGAAACCCGTTCCGTGTTATATGGCGTGGTCCCTTGATTTACCGAACTTTAAAAATAAAGATTAACTGTTTTAGTTCTCACACCAGTCCCATGACTGACCTGGAGTTTATTGTTTTAACCTAAACTCTGGGTGCCCTTATTTTTACACGGGCAGCTAGTAGTTTTGGTTTTGCATATTTATATTCACAGGATCCTGGTTTACAGCTGGAACGATATCCGGAAAGCTTTGTATCCGTATATCTCCTTCTAGTTGTGTATTGTATTATTTTCCGCTGCGATGTATTTAAATGTAATTTAAGATCTCTGATATTTCTGTGTAATATTTATTTGTTTATACTCTGTATATTCTTGTAATCTGATGCATTGTTGTAATATACAATGAAATGTTCTTTTGTATGCATTCTATTTTGTCATGTTCTCAAACGATAGGGCATTTCGAACGGTCTGGGTCGGTTTAGCGACTGGTTCGGACCGAGCGAAATTTCTTGTACGTGACAGTTGGTATCAGAGCTTTGGTTTACAAAGCAGAGAACAAGGCTCATTAGAACCATACGAAAGAATTCATCAGATATTGGATAAGTAAAATCCAATGAGAATGACTCGTTAGAGATAGGATCAGTAGTATCCTAGAACGAGTGTGAAGAGTATATTTTTAAAATGAAAACAAAGTTTTGTTTTGAAAATTTAAATCAACTATTCGTATTTGGTTATTTATTTATATTGATGTGGACAATCCAGTATATATAGATTTTGCGTATACGTCTGATCCGCGTGTATTCGAAATTTTAATATACTGGATAGATATAGAATTACGCTCTAGTCGCCCGGGAGTGATTCTGATGATTGATATATCATCATCAGAATTTATATTCGAGTGACGAACGTGTAATATCTATATATTTCCATTAGACTGGTGTGAGAACCAAAATTAGATAGGGCTAATTGTTGTGATTTGGCATCAAAAACATGATTTTTGACTATGTATCGAAATTATGAATTTGAAACTCTAATTCACTAATTGATTGATGATTGTGTTGTTTGTTTAATTATTTGATAATTTTGAACCATTACGCCTAATTGTATCAAATAATGAATTGTATTGAAATTGGTTGCATTTGCTTGCATATACTTGTACTTACATTGAACAGGTCATAGCAAGGAGGCTAGAGCAGAGAATAAAATTTGTTTGCCCGACAAATAGGTACATGTTTACTACATAATTTCCTGTTTTGTTTGGGTGATGATGATTTTGTGAGCCTATTGGCTAGCCGCTTGGCTTTTTCTTTTTCTTTTTGAGATCTGAAGGACCGGGGAAGCTATTTGAAATTCCCCGATGCTCCCGGTTCAGGGGAGGTTATGGCGAAATTTTTCGAAAATTTAGGGAGTTAGCCAAATTTTTGAAATTTTGAAAATTCTCAGAAACTAAAAAGTTGGAGAATGGAAGTCTGATCGAACGTAGAGTTGAATGATCAAACCACTTTCGACTTTGTTCCTTTTCGGGGACGAAAAGTTTTAAGTGGGGGAGATTGTAACAACCCGAAAATCTGGGCCAGTTTAAAATTTTTATTTTGGCGATTTTAGCGAATTTTGATTATTTAAAATGAATTATTTTAAATAATAATCGACGGGAAATTTATTTTGAATATAATTCGACGTATATATTTATATACGTCGTCGTTAGAATATAAATATTTATATATAATTATAAATAGAATTGAAAATGGCGCGGTAGTTCGATAATTCGATTTCAAACTTCAATTGAATGTACCGGGTGCAAAACAATCCGGATTTTAGTGAAACCAAAAATGATAGGATCTAATTAATAATATCTTTCTATCAAATCCGAAAAATCAAGATTTCATAGCGGGAATCGAAAGATATGTCCAGTTGAAAATTCTGAATAGTCGCTATGGAATTCAGGCCCTTAAAAATGGACATTTTGCAAATGACCTCGGATCTCGACGAAACCAGTTTTGTTGGGTCCGTGATGTCGAGTTATTGCTAGGTTCCAAATTTCATAATTTTCTGAATCAGTATGTGAGCGTGGCGAAGGATAACGCGTTTGACCAGTTTCAGTTGATTTTAATCGACTGGAAAATGGCCATTTTTCTAACGGTCTCAGAATTTGACGAAACTAGTTTTGTTAGGACTGTATCGTCAATACGAAGCTAGAAAATATTTTTATGGGATTTATAGAGTTAGTATGTGACCCCGGTAATTTGAAATGTACGTTTAAAATTCAATATAGTGATTTAAATGTAAATTAAACGGAAACTGATTCAAATGGTCAAATCAGCTTGCGATACATATCCCATTGTGTTCGGAATGGGGGTAAAACGCTATGGACGACAGGCGGTGGGCCTCGTTACGAGGTCGTATGTGAAAGTCAACTTTTTGCAAAATAAAATAATTAAATTAATTAAAAAAACCTTATCTCCCCCTTTAACTCTGCCCCCCCCCCCACATTCAAACCAGTAATCGACAGAAGGAAAGAAGAAAAAAAAAACTAAGCCCTAATCGAGCGACGGAGGGCCCTCGACGCCGCCACCGGAGGCGCCCACCTCCGTCCAAGCTCGCCGCCCCTTCCACTTCTTCTTCTCCTTTCTCCCCCCCCCCCTTCGCCTGGCGCCTGGCGCGAAGACCCCCCCCCCCCCCCAGCAGCGAGACGACCTCGAGCCCCGACCCTGCTGCGCCCTCCTCCACGTCGAGCGCCACCAACCCCGAGCCCCCCCTCGCAGTAGCGGCCGCCGGCCTGACAGCCCCCCCCCCTCTGTAAGTTTTTTTTAATTTATTTATTTTATTTTTATTTTATATAAATAGAAAAAAAACTGATTTTTTTTAGGATTTTTAAACTGATTTTTTTTTTAGGATTTTTAAACTGATTTTTTTTTGGATTTTTAAATAGCAAATGATTTAAACTTTAGAATAGAAAAAGATTTAAACTTTAAAAAGAGAAAGGTTTGAACTTTAAAATTGAAAAGATCAGGTTTTTAGAATAGAAAAGATCATATTTTTAAAATAGAAAAGGCGGAATTTTTATTGAGTAGAAGAAGTAAGATATGATTTTTATATTTTTAAAGCAATAAAAATATAATTTTTACATCATAGGAATATTAAAAATATAATCTTTCTATTGAAAATATAATCTTTCAATAAAAATAGAATTTTTATATATTGAACTTCGAAATAAAAATAGAATTTTTATATATTGAACTTCGAAATAAAAATAGAATTTTTATATATTGAACTTCGAAATAAAAATAGAATTTTTATATATTGAATAGCGAAGTAAAAATTCGATTTTTACATATGTAGAGAATACGGGCGAAAGCGACAAAAAGGCGAGTTGGCGAAGATTTCCTGCATTAGAAGTGTCGTGGAGCTAGGATAGCTATCTGTGAGAATTTCTCACCTTTCAATTTCTTTTCTAGTTTTATATATATATACTAGGTTGCAGACGGTGCTTAGTAGCACCCGACACAATCGTCCACAGACCATGGACTTGTTTGTTTGGTTGCATAGATTAGTTATATGATGTGATTTGAATTTGGTTGTTTGGTGATTTGATTGATGTGTGAATGGCGTGGGCCTTCACTAGACCGGGGATAAGGCTAGGCCTCGTCCCGTTTCTAGTATCGTGCCGTTATGCCGCCGAAATTTTCTAAAATAAGTTAGATAAATAAAAATATCATTTTATTTAAAGAATGAACTGAATAGAAATTCATATGTTGGAATAAAATGTTTTATCGTTAAAAATATCATTTTTAACGTGAATGTGAATAAATAAATATTCATTTACAAACCAGACGGTTTGTTTATGTACACCTATTTGAAGGACATTGATTGGGACGATAAATTTTACACATCGCCCAATAGCACAAATAAAATATGTGTTTGATTGTTTGAAACCCCACACGGGTGTTGGGATGAAATTTGAAGTTCACTCATCCTGATTGATTAAATATGTCGATCGATTGATTGACAGGCTGTTATAAGCATTAGATATCTATATTTGATGCTCATACGGTGTAGTGCACTTTGGTTGATGGTTGATTATTTATCGTTGCTATTATATACATGTGTTGTATGAAAATCCATATAATTAAATTTATATGGTAATTGATTGGGCCTCATTCCAATCGTGAAAATAAAGAATATTTTGATAATAACAAATATTTTGATAATAGGAAATATTTGAAATAGAATATTTGAAAATAGAAATATGTGAAGCCGTGATGATTAGACTGACGCCATTTTGACGTGAACGATATTTATATCGATTTTAAACGATTTCGAAATGAATTGAATTGAAAACGATTTCGAAATGAATTGAATTGAAAACGATTTCGAAATGAATTGAATTGAAAACGATTTCGAAATGAATTGAATTGAAAACGATTTCGAAATGAATTGAATTGAAAACGATTTCGAAATAAATTGAATTGAAAACGAATTCAAATTGAATTGAAAGCGAATTGAAATGAATTCAAATTGAATTAAAATTTGAATTGAATAGAAATGAATTTTAAAACGAATTTATAAAGAAGAATTCAATTCTGATTTGAATTGAAAAGGAAGTTGAAATTGCTTTTGAAACGAAATTAAAACTATTCATATAATTCGTTTTAAATAGAAATCGACGAAATATATATTATATATATAATATAATGGCCTGAATAGAACGCGCCGCGCCGCGGCAGTTCGCGAATTTCGACCATTGATTTCAAACGGACATTACGGGAGATCCGACCGTCGGATTCTCCTAAAACCGGAACCGTTGGGTTCGTATCGAAAAGAGCTTTCTAACGAATATTAGAAATTTGAAATCTAACGGTTGGATTTGGAATTATGTCCAAATCAAATTTGAAAAAGGTCGCTGTAAGTGCAGTTCGATGGCCGTTGTTGGAAATCGACTATACGGGCCTTGATAAAATTATTAAAAATAGTAATAATTTGTGTAAAGTCATAAGAAATGATTTAGAAAGAATTGGGATGAAAAACTCCATATTTGAAAGGATAAAAACAGATTTTTATCGAAATGAACTAGTTTTGAACTAGAATTATACTTCTATTTATTTTTAAATAAATAAATTGAATTTAAAAAGGGTTTTGAAAATAACCAAAATTTCCAATGATTGCATTGGAGTGGATTTGAATTGAAATTGTCTTCGGAATATTTCGATGTTGGAATTCGTGATTATACAGATGTTGTTATGGAAATTTGAGAGATATATATTTATATCATTATTTCCAATACGACATTTGTTAGTCGTAGAATTTGATATTGAATATAAGCCGATATATTTTCTATTCAGAGCCTTGTATTGAATATCAAATGTGATTTGGGTTTGTCGTGAATGGTGTCTTCACTAACACTGTTCTTGAACCCAGTCGAGAAAAAAATTAAATCTTGTTATTTAGATTTAATGAAGTGTACCAATTAAACGATATTTAATTGGAATTGAATTGGTATTGATTTTTGGGTTTATCGTGAACAGTGTTTTAAATGACACTTGTTCTTTAACCCGATAATTAATGGAATGTGATTTTGGGTTTATCGTGAACCGTGTTTTAAATGACACTGATTCTTTAACCCAGTTAAAGATTAAAACTAAGTGGAGTTTTAATGAATCTTTAAATAGATTGAAAAGATCGAGAATGGAGTATCACCAGTTTTACTCCAAGCGATAGTTAAATCTTTAATTAGATTTGAACGTGAAATGGTAATTGAGTTACCGATAACACTGTGGTGTTAGATATGAAGTATTACCAGTTTTACTTCATGGGGTGAATAGGTTGGGATTGGGAAATAAAATAAATGATTACTTCGGTGTGGTTCGCTAATCCCGACTAGTTTGAATTGATATTCAAAGGAGATTAAAGAATAAATTTAAAGAATTTATCTTGGATAAAATTAATGGGAACTTTTCCCAAAGTATAGGAATATTCGAATAAAAGAATATTCTGAATTGGAATGAGGCATATGTTGTGTTTGTGTAACACTTTTATAATATATACGCGAGTTATTCAGAAAGACCGAGTTTATCCCATTCTGAATAACTGATTCGACGTGGTGTCGAAGATGAAGACGGTGGTCGAAGACCGGAAGTCTTCACGTCGTTTGGGTGATTACTGATGATCTTGATTAGGCTGTACACCCAAGAAGATGGAAACAGTTAGTGATCGTCCAGACGTACTTGGAGATCGATGGATATGCGGGGTACTAGGTGCCTCCGGTTTCGTTCAGACCCAGAACGGACTTGTAAATGGACTGTGTGTCTGACATTGGATTTTAGTCCGTGTGATTGATCTCTATTAAATATATATCTGTTTGGCGGCGGAGAATTTATTCTCTTGCTTAACGCCCTTCTCTGAGACGTACGAGCTCAGGGGTTATATATTGATGGATATCAAACGCATGGAGTGAATTGCCTGTGTGGCATGACTAAGTGGAAATTGATCAAGGCTTCTGTTGAAAAGCAAAGTCTTGTGGTTGATGATCAAAGCACGGCCTTTGTGGCATAGCTTTGTGTAATGTTGATTCGCGAGCTTCACACCCGGTATGAACCAAAAACGGGAGAGGACGTCAGGGAGGGCATGCGTTTCTTTCTAGCTAGAAGTGGCGTCAGTGGTTTTACACGCCCTGACGAGTTTGACTTATGTGGTTGTTGCTGTTGCGAGGCGCCTCGGTTATATCGGTCTTGGCCGATGCATTCTGGTCGGTAGACGGACCAGACTTACACCCCATAGGGTGGGGAAACGCATGTTCATGGTTTAAGTTTAATCCACATCGGTGGACCGGCCCTGAGGATCCAAGGGTCGATGCGCTCTGACCCTGAGGCTCGGGCTAGACAGTCTCGAAGACGGTGAGGACTATCTTTTGCCTCGGTTCATAGATGGAAACCCAATTTCCAAATACGTGACATTTGCGGTTTTAATTGTAAAACTAGTATGGCGACATGATATATGGCACTCATGCCGCCTATGATTGATACTTATGATTTGAAGTTGTTTTATACACTATGCACTTAAAATAGTATCAAATGATTTGTTTTAAACGTATCAAGCATTCTTTGGCTGTTATAAGGTAAAAACCCTATCCCCGGGCTTGCGTTGCATTGTGTGATAGGACCTGGGTCTTATAACAGCTTCATTTTTCTTTATTTAGCATTGCGCTGTTGTTTTATGCACTTTTATTCTTGGGAGGAAACCCGTTCCGTGTTATATGGCGTGGTCCCTTGATTTACCGAACTTTAAAAATAAAGATTAACTGTTTTAGTTCTCACACCAGTCCCATGACTGACCTGGAGTTTATTGTTTTAACCTAAACTCTGGGTACCCTTATTTTGACACGGGCAGCTAGTAGTTTTGGTTTTACAGATTTATATTCACAGGATCCTGATTTACAGCTGGAACGATATCCGGAAAGCTTTGTATCCGTATATCTCCTTCTAGTTGTGTATTGTATTATTTTCCGCTGCGATGTATTTAAATGTAATTTAAGATCTCTGATATTTCTGTGTAATATTTATTTGTTTATACTCTGTATATTCTTGTAATCTGACGCATTGTTGTAATATACAATGAAATGTTCTTTTGTATGCGTTCTATTTTGTCATGTTCTCAAACGATAGGGCATTTCGAACGGTCTGGGTCGGTTTAGCGACTGGTTCGGACCGAGCGAAATTTCTTGTACGTGACAAAAGATAAGATAGAAACTTAGAATATAAGAAGAAGAAGAACACAATATCAGAGTAACACGAATCTCACAGCGGAACGAATAAATATATTTCATAACATAACTTTGAAATACAAATCTGTACTTGCATACACATATCATTATCAAAGTACAGCACTTACAACACAGCGGAAATAACTATAGCTATATAATCTCGAAGCCTCCTGCTCCAAGCTCTTCCAGTATATCTGTAAATCCCGACTACTTAACTGCCTGTACAAATTTAGGCACCCAAGAATTTAGGGAAACAACAAAATAAACTCCGGGTTAGTCATGGGACTGGTATGAGTACAACAGTTTAAAACAGTTTGAAAAAGTAAACGATATCTCATAAGACCACGCCGTATAACGGAACGGGTTTTTCCCTTATGAGAATCCAAAATATCTTTATATCAAAACCTTTTGATATTATAGTAATGTCTATCAACACAATTTAATAATCATCTAGCAGAACGCTTTCATCTCACGTTCTACATTTATAGTATACAATCAAAACCGCAAGCACGTATTGGGTAATGGATTTCCAACTATGACAAGGTATGGAACCACCTTTCGCTAGTGTACCTCTAGAGAGGAATACACTGGATTCAACAAGAACATCTTGCAACCCAGTCACACATGACCGGCCACTCATTTCGCTTGAGTGTATCGAATGTATATCACCAACAGTTGGGATCAGCAACCGTTTCCCAAATGGGACAGCATCAACAATAGATTTTTAGAAGTAAATGAAACTCTAGATCAGGTGATTATACACCCTACTTCGGTGCGACCGACTTAGCCATGCTGCCTGCCCGATTTCTGTCATTCACCGGATGTGAGGCTAGAAGCTACGCTTTATCATCACACCAGATTCACTTTGAATGCCACATCGTCAAATCCATCAAATCACCAATTGAAGTCCTCAACCATACATTATGTGTTAGCTAAAAGAAGTTTCCTTCTCCGCTTCCACTCTTGGTATGGTTGGAGAAATCAATATACGTGATCGTCTGGAAATACTCTGTCAGATAACCGTCCATACAAGTCATCCAGGAACAGGATGAACCGAAGGCACTATTCTGTAAACAGGATAGCCCTTGCATAACTCCGTCTTCAATTTCCTTTGGCATATATGATTCGCAAAGCTTATGCCAATATGGAGTGGTTCTTTGGATAATAATCCAACCGATCCCTCCATATTAACAACGTTAAAATGGTCCAAACTTTGATAGTTTATGATTTAACTATCGAAGAAAAACAGGTGTGCAAACAATGATATTATTTCCAAATGGAAATTTATATCGACCAAACATCACTCAACATTTATCTCTTTATTTCATAAATTTACTTCTCTCCTGTTTTCCCTAGATTCAATATTTCTTATTTTCTAAATTTGGAAAATATACGTTATTAACAATGGAAAACATTTCCATTTCTTGTTTTCTTTATTAGAAAACATTCCTGGTTTCTTATTTGGAAAACATTTCCAAAGCTTCTTCATTCGACTTAGACAGATGTTTAAACAAACCATCGCGATGCCAACTCAAACCATTTCCTTTAATTACTAAATACATTTAACCATCCTTTACTATCGAACCTTAACCATCCCTTAGTTAAAAATAAAGTCAATCAAGTTGGAGTAATACTACCTCTCAGACCTTAACTGAACAACGTTTCTAACCTTGAAATAGACAAAGTTCACCCTTCTAATTCTTTAACAAACTTCCTTACATAACTCTCTTTCAAATCTTTTCTATTCGATAATTCTTTCCTTCAATAGGATACATTCGATAACTCCATTCAATTGATTCTATTCACTTAACTCTTTTGATTTAACTCTAACTCTATTCGCTTAACTCCAATCGAATAAACTAAATTCGATAACTCTTTTAATTCTATTTTAAATAAACTATATATTCGATTAACTCCTTTATTCTATTTGAATAAACTATATTCGATTAACTCCTTTGCTTTAACTCTAATCGGTTAAACTAACATCGATTAACTCCTTTTACTTTCTATTCCAATAAACTATTCATTTATAAAGATTTACTTTTAGTAACGGTTCTTCACTTTACAAATGATTTCCTTTTATTCTAACTTATCCCTTGAATTTTATAAATATTTCTTTTATAAAAATCCTTTCCCTTTTCTATATAAAATCCATCGATTTTATATAAATAATTCATTTTCACAATACACTTTGAAAAATCCCCTTTCCCATATCCAGTATTTCTTATGGTATTTAACATACCATATAACAACGATAAATATCGTCCAAACACACATAATCAACAACAGATTATATATCACATCATATATTACAATATATGAAAAACAGTAAAATAAATGTTGAGGAACCCCGTTGGCTTCCTCCAACCTGTTTCCCTGCATCACAGATGTTGACAATATAGATAACATCACTTTCAGTTCCATATGATATATTCTGTTAAACAGAATCAATATAGAAATTCAACTAACTGACTAGCAGTTCAATCAACCAGTCAACATACAACAATCAACCAATATTTAACAGTTCTAAAAATACAACATGAAATTATAAACTGTTCAGAGTTGGTGAGATTTACTCACATTGGACGATCATCGTTAATAACGATAACCATCGCTTGATTTGGTTCGAACGGACAATTTATTTTGCGATAAATTGTAACGATCTCTATCCCACTCCCAGTCAGTTTCATTGTGTTGCCCTCGTCCATACGATCCTAACGCAACTTGTTTCGCTGAATTTCGATTGCGTATGACAAAGTTATGACTCACACAAGTTTGGACAAATATTTAAAGTAAATTAAAACTTAAAATTTCTATTATTATTCGGCCTTAACCTTTGAATTTCGTCGGCCCATTAGCTCACTCTTCTCCGGCCCAGTACCACTTAAACCCGTATCTACAGTGCCATCCCTTCCAAAAATACAACCCGCGAGCTACTGTCTTCCTCATGGCCATTTCCTCTCGTCTGATCCCTCATTGCTCCCTGAGTTCTCCACGATTTTGAAAACAGAAAACACCATTGCTCCCCTCGTCGAATCCTCTCCAACCTCCAAGCAACCATCTACAACTCGACGCCCTCATTTGCAGTGCGACCTCGGGATCTCGCGCCTCCTGTACATCGTCGAACAGCCCCCTTCCACTTCGAATCCACCCAAAATCCACACACAACCTCCTGAACTTCGTAACGACCTCCGAAACATCAATTTATGCTTTCATTTGCCAAAACACCCAACCCTAGTTTTACTGCAGTCAAAACCAGCGACGGCCAAACACCATCGAGCCCCCAACGAACACCACTGTGTTGAAGAACTCCTCATGCTGAATCCAAAAGTATACGTATAATGATTTTAGGAAATTTCCTTGATTTTTTTTTTATTTATCTTTGGATCAAAACTTTCTAAAAGGAACAAACGGGGGAAAAGTATTTTGACTGAGGAAAATAAAACTAGGTTTAAAAGAGTTAAGGGTAGTGGTATTTATAGTGGAGACAAATATCTAGATATTTTGCAGAAGGGATATTCCCGGTATATTTTCCATCGTTAATTCATCTTCTAAAATTCCTGTGATCACATACGATACCTAAAAGTCACGAAACTAGACATGCAGCTACAGTTCGACATTACGGTCCCAACGAAACTGGTTTCGTCTAATTACGACTTCGTATGCTCACATAACGTGTTTTCACCCGTTGAAATACTGACTGTTTCTCACTCTAAAAATACGTACGGCACACAGTGACTCTAAAAATCACGAAACTGGAAATCTAACAACTATTTGACATTGCGGATCCAACAAAACTAGTTACGTCGAATTCCGACTTCGTTTGCAAGACCGGCTATTTTTAAAGCTCTGAATGACCCATTTAAATATATAAATATATTTAAATATAATTAAATTAAATATAAATAAATTTATATTATCGTATATATTCACAGTGGAATATCATACAGCTCTAGAATATTCCTCTTTATTTTTCTAACTCGATATTCACTTCTGGGTCAACCCGATATTCGATTTATATTGAAATTCATTTTAAAAATATAAATAATTCCTTTATAAATTATAAAGGAATTCCACAGCGACTTTTCTAAAATTTCTTTTGGACATAAATCAAAATCTATACGACGAAATCCCGATTCTTCTCTTCCACTAGAAAGATATACTCCGCCAGCTCCACACGTTTCTTATTTCACAGAAATCCGGCTTAAAACGAATCCTGTACATTCAGTTGAAGTTCGAATCGCCAATTTACGAACTACAGCGCCATTTCGAACTCGATTTTAATTATATTATAACTTTACATTCAAACTGTCGTTTATATAATATATTCGTTATTCAAATTCAATGCTAAACTGAATTATACAATTTGAATTGCCCAGTTCACACCATGTGGCCATTTCAGCCAATTCTGATTATTTCAGAATTAAATATATTATTTTAATTTATTATTTTTAATTAAATATTCACCATTATTTAATTCCACGACCATTATATTCTCTTGATCACCATTTTTAAAATTAAATAAATTAATTATAATACCTCTGCCAATGCGGGTCATTACATTGTATCGGCTTATATTCAACATCAAATTCTGAAACCAACAAATATCGTATTGGAATAATGATATATATATATATGTATATATATCTTCCAAATTCCTCAACGATGTCCGTATAATAACAGAATTCAGTATAAAAATATTCCGAAGATTATTTCGATTCAAATCTAATCCAATTCGTATATTGGAAATACTAGTTAAGTTAAAACCATTTCTCAATCCAAATTATTTATTTAAAAATAATCGAATTATAATTCTAGTTAATAACTAGTTCATTTCGATAAAAATATATTTTTTATCTTTTCAAATATGAAATTTTTCATCCCAATTCTTCCCAAATCATTTATTATTATTTTACACAAATTATTAATATTTTTAATAATTTTATTAAGGCCCGTACAGTCGGTTTCCAATAACGGCCACCGAACTGCACTTACAACGACCTTTTCCAAATTTGATTTGGGTATAATTCCAATCTAACTATTAGATTTCAAATATTTTATATTTTTTGGAAATCACTTTCCGATACGAACCCAATGATTCCGGTTTTGGGAGAATCCGACGGTTGGATCTCCCGTTACGTCCCTTTGAAGTTAATGGTCGAAATTCGCGAACGATCGCTGCGCGGCGCGTTCTATTCAGGCCATTTAATATATATAATATATATATTATATATATGTCGTTGATTTCCATTTAAAGCGAATTTTATAAATCGTTTTAAATTTGTTTTAAAAACGATTTCAACTTCATATTCAATTTTATATCAAAATTGAATATTCCATATACATGACAATTTTATACAGTGTATATATGTTAAAAAATATATTTTTAACAATCGAATCATTTTCACATTTCATATATTTTTCACATCGTATAAATATATTTTTGGCATCGCATAAATATATTTTTCACACCGCATATACATTTTATTTCACATTACATAAATATTTTTTTCACATCGTGTATTCAATTTATTTCACATCGTATATATATATACTATTTCACATCGCATAAATATATTTTTCACATCGTGTATATATATATGCATATATATATATATATTATTTCACCTCGCATAAATATATTTTGTACATCGTATGTACATTTTATTTCACATCGCACACACTTATATATATTTATTTTATTTCACACTTCATATATATATATATATATATATATTTCACATTTCCTATATATATTATTTTCCACTTCATATATATAAATATATCTATTTTACATTTCATATTTATTTTTCTTTTCATATATATATTATTCACCTTTCATATATATTTTATATTTTCACATCACAATCAAAACACAATACAATCTAACAAATCGTCCATGGTCTATGGACGAGGGATGTAAGCTAACAGGCAGTCAACACTAATTCAGTTATAAAAATAAAAAACTGTACAAATAAATTCAGTGAGAGAGTTCTCACATTGGTTCTTTTATTTCTGAGTTTCTGTTCGGACACGAAATTGCTTGAAATTCCAACGTGCTTCGTTTTGAACGCGGTAAGTTTTGTTGTGAAGCTCCCATCCCCACGATCGCAACAGATCCAGTTTCGCGCGATTTGGACCTCGTACGGAAAAGTTATGGTGTTAAATACGTTAATTACAAAATTGAATAAGTTAATTAATTAATTAAGGTTTTAAACCATAGTGTTCTTCTTCTCCAATAAGCCCACGCGAGAACCCATTTGATCGACTTCTAGGTTTAAAATTTGTCGCCCCCACAGTTGATCGAACCACGATCAGTTTGCTCCCCTTTGACTGTCTTTGTAACAACCCGGTAAATCAGAACCTATTTAAAAAATTTATTTTGGCAATTTTAATGAATTTTGAATATTTAAAATGAATTATTTTAAAGAATAACAACAAGAAAGCTATTTTGAATAGAATTAGAACGTATATATTTATTTAAATCGAAATTAGAATATAAAAATTTATTTTAATTATAAAAGGAACTGGAAATGGCGCGGTAGTTTGAAAATTCGATTTCAAATTTCAAATGAATGTACAGGATTCAAAATAAACCGGATTTTAGTGAAACCAAAAATATTAGAATCTGCTGAAAATATCTTTCCAGCGAATCCGAAAAATTGAAATTTCATAGCGGGAATAAAAAGTTACGCCTAGTTGAAAATTCAGAATAGTCGCTTTGGAAATATAGCCCTTAAAATAGCCATTTTGCAAACGACCTCCATTTTCAATGAAACCACTTTTGTTGGATCCGGAATGTAAAGTTATTGCCAGATTCCAAAACTCATAATTTTTGGGACCAATATGTGAGCGTGGCGAATTTAAAACATGTTTTGACAATTTCAGTCAATTTGGATCGACCAGAAAATGGCCATTTTTCAATCGGTCTTCAAATTTGACGAAATTAGTTTTATTAGGACTGTATCGTCAAAACATAGCTAGATTTATTTTTCTGGAATTTTTGGAGTCAGTATGTGGCCCTGGTAAATTAAAATGTGCGTTTGAATTTAAAATATAATGATTTATTTTTTAAATTTAGCAGAAACTGATCGTAATAGCTGAATTGGGTTACGAAACATATCCCATTATGTTCGGAATTGGGGTAATTAGCTAGGGACGACAGTCGGTGGGATCGATTTGGAGTTCGAATGGAAATGTTTCCTTTTATGGAAATTAAAAACAATATAAAATAAATTTTCAGCCAATCAAAATTCACAATTTCTAAGCCCTAAATCTGCGCCGATCTTCAAGAACCCATGGCGGAAATTGCTCATGATTTCAAGCCAAAAATTTCCCAATCCACTTAGAATTAACCCTAGGTTCTTAAGCGAAAATTGAAGAGTGTTTTTCGATCTTCGAATCCATGCTAGTTTGATCAGATTTAATCGCGTGTGGAGCTCCAATTTTTGCTCCAAATGTCGCGAGTTCGCTAGAGATTTCTGGGCTCATGGGTGCGTCGGAGGTTAAGCCGCCACTAGCGACGGTGGAGGGAGCCAAGGCGCGTCGTGTGGGGTTTTCTGATTGGGGTACGGTGGTGTCTGGCGCACTTGGTGGAGGAGAGGTGGTATTGATGGTTTTGAACGTCGGTTTCCACTGTGAACGGAAGGAAGAAGAGTGGGGAGGGGTGCTGTGCACGTGAGGGGTGAGGAAATAGTTTTAAAATCAATTTAAATACCATTTAACTTTGTATTAATTGTAAACTGTGGTATCTCATTCAATACTTATCAGAATTGAACGAAATCAGGTTCGTTGTAACCGTGAATCCGAGCACTACAACATAAAACAGACTAGAGCAGAAAAGGAGCAAATTTGAATTTGGGGCAAATTCAAACCCGAATTGTTCAGAATTCAGAAATTAAAAATGGCGAAGCCAAAACCAAAGTGAGAACTTCTCACTAAAATTATTTCTGTACAGTTATTTATTTTATAACTGCATATATGAACTGCTCCCCGTCGTCCACAGACCATAGACGACTTGTTTGTTTGATTGTATTGTGTTGTTGAAAATGATTGTGATGTGAAATGGACTGTATAAAATATTCATATATTGAATAAAATATTTGAAGAATAAAAATATCATTTTTATTGTATAAATGGACTGTACAAAATATCCATGAGTTGAATAAAATATTTTATCGTTAAAAATATAATCTTTAACGTGTATATGAATAAAATAAATATTCATTTACAAATCAGACGATTTGTATATGTACACCCATTTGACTGATATTGATTGGGACGATATATTTTACACATCGCCCAACTGCACAAATAATATTCAGTGTTTGTTGATCGAAACCCCACACAGGTATTGGGATGATATCTGACGTACACTAATCCCAATTGTTTAGTTGTATGTCGATCGATTGGTTGACAAGCTGTTGTAAGCGTTAATTATTTATATTAAATGCTTATATAGTGTAGAATGCACTCTGGATGATGGTTGATTGTTTATTATTGTTGTTATTTACATTTGTTGTATGAAATCCATATAAATAACATTATATGGTAATTGACTGTGTCCGATTCCAATTCAGAATGAAGGAATATTTCAAAATAACGAATATTTTAAAATAAGGAATATTTTAGAATAATATTCAGAAAAGAATCAAAATATGATTTTTGATGTCCGATTTGGGATGGACAGGAAAATATTTAAACATATATAGCCGTGTCGATTAGGTATGAGCCATTTTGATGTGAACGAGATTTATATCGATTTTATTATTTTTATAATGAATATCGACATGGAAGTGATTTCAAAATCTAATATTTTGAAAATATTATCATTTATATATTAATGATATGGAATATTCAATTTTGATTTGAAATTGAATATGAAGTTGAAATCGTTTTGAAACCGAATTTAAAACGATTTATAAAATACGTTTTAAGTGGAAATCGACGAAATATATATAATACATATAATGGCCTGAATAGATCGAGCCGCGCCGTGGTAGTTCGCGAATTTCGACCATTGACTTCGAACGGACATTACGGGAGATCCGACCGTCAGATTCTCCTAAAACCGGAACTGTTGGGTTCGTATCGAAAAGAGCTTCCCGATGAAAACAAGAAACTTGAAATCTAACGGTTGGATTTGGAATTATGTCCAAATAAAATTTGGAAAAGGTCGCTGTAAGTGCAGTTCGATGGCCGTTTATGGAAATCGACTGTACGGGCCTTGATAAAATTATTAAAAATATCAATAAATTGTGTAAAATCATAATACATGATTTGGAAAGAATTGGGATGAAAAATTCCATATTTGAAAAGATAAAAAAATATTTTATCGAAATGAACTAGTTATTAACTAAAATTATAATCCAATTTTTTTTAAATAAATAAATTGGATTTGAAATGGTTTTAAAAATAACCAGAATTTCCAATATACGAATTGGAATGGATTTGAATCGAAATTATCTTCGGAATATTTCGATATTGGATTCCGTGATTATACGGACATTGTGGAGGAATTTGGAAGATATATATCGTTATTCCAATACGATGTTTGTTGAGTTCAGAATTTGATATTGAATATAAGCCAATATATTTTCTATTCAGAGCCTTGTATTTAATATCAAATGGGATTTTGGGTTTGTCGTGAACGGTGTCTTCACCAACACTGTTCTTAAACCTAGTTGAGAAAAGATTAAATCTTTTTATTAAGATTTAATGAAGTTTACCAATTAATTAACATTTAATTGGAATTGAATTGAAATTTGTTTTTGGGTTTATCGTGAACGGTGTCTTAAATAACACTTGTTCTTTAACCCGATCAACAATGGAATGAGATTTTGGGTTTGTCGTGAATGGTATTTTTAATAATATTGTTCCTAAACCCAGTGGAGTTAAGGAATTATAAATTAACTGGAGGTTAGCTAAGTTGAATGGTTTCCTGGGTATTGATCTGATGTTGGTTTCGGCCTTCGGGATTAATACTTAGGGAATTGTTCTCTTACTAATTTACTGTTAGAGACCGATGTAATGGTGTCTTTATTAACACTGTTCTGAAACCCCATGTGAAAAGAATTAGTCTTTTAACTAAGATTTAAAGAAGAATTACCAATTAATGAACATTTAAATTTAATAGGAAATGAAATGAAATGTAAATCGGGTTTATTGTGAACTGTGTTTTAACGACATTCGTTCTTTAACACGATTAGCAGTGAAATGTGATTTGGAATTTATAAATCTTTATTCTAAGATTTAATGGAATTTCCAAAGTAAAGTTTTCCAGTTTAATAAAATAAATTGGAATGGAATTGAAACACCCCACCTCTGTTAAGGTCACTCACAAAGGGAATGCATTAACTTTGGTGAAGCATTTTAGGTAAAAGGCATAGACAATTTACAAGACAGACATATAAACAGCGGAAAACGGAAATTATTTCATAAATAGCGTGGTTCAGTCAAAACATTACAAGTATTGTCTCAAAACCCAACTTCTAATTATTACAATAAAACATCTGTCTTGATTTAAAACTCCAAGTACATAAAGAAGCATAAAACAGTAGTAAAGCAGCATAAATCCCCAATAAAAGTGTAACCACGGCCATAGCCCAAGAAAAGAGAATCCAAGCAACACATCTACTCTCTTCAAGCTGGAAAAGGTCTGCACTAAGATGAAGTATTCCCTCCCTGCGGACCTTGGGGGGAATGGAAGAAAAGAAGGCGAAAGAAAACGGGTCAGACATAAGCCTGGTAAGTCCAGTGATTATTCAGCATGTAAACAGGTAAAAGGATCATGACATGAATAAACTGAACATAGGACAATACCATAGCAATAAGATAACATAAGATAAGGCAAGAAAAACTGAATATACTATCGCACTCATTTCCTTTTCTCTGCACCTACTAACGAATGTTTCAACTACCATCATGTGTTCATAACAAAGTGATCCCTTTTCCGATCGGCTTCTACTCGTATGCACTTCTTACTTGTGTCATTCGGCCCCGCTTGATTGTAGATACCTGTGCTAGTCCCTCCATATGTTGTATCAATTCCTATGGTGGCAACCCGACACAAATTCTAGATACACAATGTATACTACTGATGCCCAGTGCCTGCTTTATCCACTCCGGAGTACGTGCACGCCCATACTCCGCCGGAACCTACATTGCTGCACCACCCGCCGCTATTTTGACCGCTCATAATCAGTCCAATAATCGTGCCCCACCCCGCCTAGTTCAAGGTACCAGATACATCTATATGGGATACTTTTGAAATGGGTCCCCGTTACTAGGGTTTCTTAATCAACATGTTATAGTGGTTAAGTGTTCTCAAATTAACCTAACCCCACCCATCAGTTTAATTAACATGTTGTATTGGTTAAGTGTTGCCTTAATTAACTTAACCCTGCCATTCTTAGAATGTCCATTCCTTAGATTTAATTCATACATTAAAGCACCAATCTCCCACATTAGATTTATATTGTTGCGGTCGCTGGATGTGCCGGGCAGTTCCGGGCGGTCTTACACTGCAACTCAATCTAACCTCGGGTTTTTGGGCTTAATGCGCTAACCTCTCGCATTAGATTTATATTGTTGCGGTCGTTGGATGTGCCGGGCGGTTCCGGGCAGTCTTACACCGCAACTCAATTTAACCTCAGGTTAGGCATGTTCATCTTTAGCCAATTTACATATTTGTTATATGTTCATCTTTTTTTCTCAATATTTCCCAAGTGTAGTCAGTACAAGTTTTATGCCACATTCACTTGCTATGCCTAAAATTTACTAAATTAAATTATACCCAATTTTCCCATGTTATAATCGCACATAAAACGAGATTCAATCTAAGTTCTGAATGAACTTAGTATTCACAAAAGAAAATAAAAGGGGGAAAAATAGAGAAGGAGCATAAGAATTGACATAAGGAAAAATAGGCATGTAAAGGTGTACCCACTTCAAGAATCATGTTTAAATGTTGTACATTAACAACAATTGTGGACAAGCTAAGCAATTTACACCACAGGTATAAAGATTAGATAGAATTGGACTTAAGAGAATCACTAATTTTTATGTACAACATGATAACTCCCATTATCTTAATCGCAATAGTCTCATAGGCATAGGATGTACAACATGATAGGTTCCATCATATCAATCACAACAATATCATAGGCATGATAGGTTCCATTATGTCAATCCAACAATCTCATAGGCATGATAGGTTTTATTATGTTAGTCACAACAGTCTCATAGGCATGATAGGTGTCATTACATCAACCGCAATAGTCTCATAGGCATAGGCAATTCAGATTTGACAAAAGGATAAGCATGAATTAGAGTTAGGCATAGTTCTGAATCCGATTATTACAGTCATGTTTTCTATTAGGTGTTTAAATCGGAATAATAACTGAACTTGCAGAAAAAGGACGGATCTTGTATTTTGGTATCTGATTTCTGAATTTGTGAAGCTAATCCTTTGATGTAGACTTTTGATTTAAAGTTCTTCTAATCGATTTCTAGTTTGGATTTGATTTTCTAGTTTGGAGAAGATGAAGGAGGCTAGGCTAGCTTGTAGATGAACAACATGACGGCATCATAGTTTTAGGGTTATGAGGATAGGGTTTAGGTTTAGCTACGTATATATAGATGTCTAGGATTAATTCTAGCCTTTAGGTAAGTCTAGGAGGGATCAGATCCATCCAAACCAAAGAGATGTGTCATCCAGCCAACCACAGCATGACACATAAGCCCTAATACCTCAGAAATTGGTCATCAGTCCAATCAGAGAAGGCCACATTAGCTCTGGGCAATAAATATTCATCACTGGATCTGGATCAAAAAGGGGTCGACTCTTTACAAGGGGGTCGACACCTATGTCGACTCCCACCGGGGGGGGGGGGGGGTCGACACCTCTGAGCGGGAAATTTCCCGCTCAGCCCGCTCTGACTGTATTTCGAATTTTGAACAGTTTTGACTTTAAATTATTAATTTAATTTCTGTTTAAACTTGAAATCTTCTGAACTCCATAAATTCTTCATATGGAGCCCGATTTACGCATACTCGGACTCTATTTCAAGCAAAATTCCGAGATGAACGCAATGGCGTAACCAGTTTCACCCAATTCTTCTCCTAAAAATTAAATGTTCTTAAATTTGTTAATTTAATATTCATAGAAAATACGGGGTGTTACACTCTCCCCTCCTTAAAGGATTTCGTCCCTGAAATCTCTAAGTTAAGAAGAATGTATCCTAACATCCAACATCCATCTACTCAACCGTCAATCACAGGCATCCATTGTCCTTAAAAAGATTTCTAATAATGATCATATGCATAGTGGGTGTATATGTCCTTATCTAATGCAAAAATCATGCGGTCTACTAATTTAGTTGACCTCCTTAATGCGAATCATGTCAGTGCTATGAGTCCATCATGTGTGCAACTATTCCTAATCTTACTTTGTAACTTTTACATGAGTGCACAATCATTCATACAAATGCAACGTACACATGATAACAGATCAAGTTTTAATCCATATAAATACATATATGCATATGCAATATGAAAGTGACTAAGCCGATCTAGTAACTAGTGTGTGTGTATATGCATCCACGAGCAACCACTTGCAACCATCAATCATAACATGTTTCAAATACATTTTTACATCCATTGGTTTCTACCTAAGGATCAAGAATAGGACCGAGAAGATATACTTAAGAGATAGATACAAGCATGCATAAATTTATGGAAAAAGAGATCAAGGATGTACCCTCAAAAAGAAAAGGGTAAGATGCACATATCTTGCCTTCAGTCTCCCAAGTCGCATCTTCTTTAGCATCACTCCATTGTACTTTAACTAGCTTGACCTCACAATTGCGTAGCATTTTAACTTCTGTACCCAAGATATGAGTTGGAACTCTTCTCACCGTTGCTTCTCGTCCCACTTCTATTTCCCCTAGTATGCCTGGCTCCACAACTTCTGCAGACTCATGTAAGCACTTTCGTAGATGAGAGACATGAAAGACATTATTACTCTATCCAATCTTTCAGGCAACTCTACTTTATAAGCCGTCTTCCCAATCCTCTCAATGATAGGAAATGGCCTTACAAATCTTGATGCCAATTTTCCTACGGACCCAAAGAGAACGACATTCTTCAAAGGAGATACTTTAAGAAAAACTCTGTCTCCAACCTCAAACTCAAGGTCAGTCCTTCTTTTATCAGTGTAGGACTTCTATCTATCTTGTGTGGTCTTCATTCGTCTTCATATCAAGTCCACCTTCTCTGAAGTTTCTCCGATCATGTCAGGCCTAAGTACGAGCTTGTCTGTAGACTCCCACCAACAGGTTGGTGATCAGCATGGTCTTCCATACAAGGCCTCAAATGGTGTCATGCCTATGGTGGCTTGGTAGCTATTGTTGTAGGCGAACTCCACCAAAGGAAGGTGATCCTCCCATGTTCCGCCCAAAATCAAGAATGCACAATCTCAAGAGATCGTCTAATACTCTGTTCACCCTTTCCGTCTGACCATCGGTTTAAGGGTGATAAGCAGTGCTTAAGCATAGTTGTGTGCCTAAAGCCTCTTGCAAACTCTTCCAAAACTCGCTCGTAAAGATAGGGTCTCGATCACTTGCTATGCTAGAGGGTATTCTATGCGGTCGAACTACCTCTTTAAGATAAATGGATGCTAATGATGAGGCGGTCCTCCTTCTCTTAATAGGTATAAAGTGAGCGCTTTTAGTGAGCATGTTCACTATTACCCAAATACTGGTATTGCCCCTTCTTGACCTAGGCAACCCATCAATAAAGTCCATCGAAATGCTATCCCATTTTCACTGTGGGACCTCTAGAGGATGAAGCAGACCACCAGGCTTCTTCTGCTTTGCCTTGACTTGCTGGCATATCAAGCATTTAGAGACAAACTCAGCTACGTCCTTCTTCATGCCGTTCGAGAAGAAAACCCTTTTTTATGTCTTTATACATCTTGTCACCACCTGGGTGTATGGTCAACTAAGAATGGTGTGCTTCTTCGAGAACCGTTTTCACCAAATCCCTTGCTTGTGGGACGCATAGTCTTCCATCCCTTCTCAGCCAACCCTTGTCATCGATGGAGTATCTATTGAGGTGACTAGAAGTCTCGCCTCTAATTAGCTTATCCATAACGTCAACTAGCTGAGGGTCTTCAAGTTGCGCGGTTCCTATTAAGTCCAAAAGAGTAGGCCACACCTCTAGCGATGCTAACAAACCAGGTACAAATTCAAAGGAGGATCTAAAGCCAAAGTTTGCTATGTACTCCAAACTTTGCCTTTCTACAAAGAGAGGACTTAAGGTCAGCTTTTTCCTACTTAAGGCGTCTACTACCACATTGCCCTTGCCAGGGGTATAAGCAATCTCAAAATCGTATGAGGCTAGAAAGTCCATCCACCTTTGTTATCTTAAGTTAAGATCTTTCTGTGAGAACAGGTACTTTAACGATTTATGGCCAGTAAACAATTCAAACCTTTCTCCTAGTAGGTAATGACACCACGATTTATGGGATGGGGTGTCGACACCTCTAAGCGGGAAATTTCCCGCTCAACCCACTCTGACCGAATTTCAAATTTTGAACAGTTTTGACTTTTAATTATTATTTTAATTTAATTTCTATTTAAACTTGAAATCTTCTGAACTCCCTAACTTCTTCATACGGAGCCAATTTACGCAAACTTGGACTCTATTTCAAGTAGAATTCCGAGACGAACGCAATGGCATAGCCCGTTTCACCCAATTCTCTTCTAAAAATTAAATATTCTTAAATTTTTTAATTTAATATTCATTGAAAATACGGGGTGTTATAGGAATGGGATTCGATTTGATAATAATCGAAATGAACTTCTGTGGAGGAAGACTGATATTATATTTGGAATTTAAAAGGCTTTGTCATTATTCCATTTATAATTTTAGTCGGATATGGAAATTGATATCGATTATATATTGGTTTGGTTTTCCATGAAAATTCCATAATTAATGGAATGTGATTTTGGGTTTATCGTGAACTGTGTTTTAAATGACATTAGTTTTTTAACCCAGTTAAAGACAGGATTTATTTCCTGAATTGGAAAAATAATTAAGCAATGATTATTGGAAATTAAAACTGAGTTAGAGCTTTAATGAATCTTTAAATAGATTGAAAGGTGAATTTGATAACTAAAATTATCAAATCCAAGAAATGATCGAGAATGGAGTATCACTAGTTTTTCTCCAAGCTTTAGTTAAATCTTTAATTAGATTTGAACATGAAATGGTAATTAATTTTACCGATAACACCGTAGTGTTAGATATGAAGTATTACTTGTTTTACTTCATGGGATGAATAGGCTGGGATTGGGAAATTAAAACAAATGATTACTTTGGTAAGGTTCGCTAATCCCGACTAGTTTGGATAAACCATAATTTGGTATGGATTGATTTCCAAAGGAAGATTAAAGAATAAATTTAAAGAATTTATCTTTAATAAAATTAATGGGAACCTTTCCCAAAGAATATGAATATTTAAATAAAAGAATATTCAGAATTGGAATGAGGCATTTGTTGTGTTTTTATAGCACTTGTTTATCATATACGCGAGTTATTCAGAAAGACCGGGTTTATCCCATTCTGAATAACTGAATCTGCGATGGGTCGACGATAGAGACGGTGGTTGAAGACCGGAGGTCTTCACATTGTTTGGATGATTACTGATGTCTTGATTGGGCTGTACACCCAAGACGAGGTAATAAGTGGTGATCATTCCTGACGTACTTGGATATCGACCGGATATGCGAGGACCTCTCTCCTGTATTGGACATACGGGACGAGGAATAATGTGCCTCTAGTTTCATTCAAACCCAGAACGAACTTGTAAATGGATGTGTGTCTGACATCGGATTTCATTCTGTGTGATTGATAGACATCGGTTGCATAGCGTGAATTGCCTATATGGCATGCTGAGATGCAAATAATCAAGGCTTCTATTGAAAAGCAGAGTCTTGTGGTTGATGATCAAAGCACGACTTTAATATAGCATAGCTTTGTATAGCGTTAATTCACGAGCCTCACACCCCGGTGTGAACCAGAAATGGGAGAGGACATTATGGAGGGCATGCATTTCCTTCTAGCTAGGAGTGGTGTCTGGGTTTTGCACGCCCAGGCGTTTTACTTTTGTTGATGATGGATAGCGAGGCACCTCGGTTATACTGGCACTACAGGCCGATGGATGATATGGTCTTTATACAGACCAGACTTACGCCCCATAGGGCAGGGAAACGCATGTTCAGGCATTTTAATTCACCCTTTGCACTTCGGGTAGACCGGCCCTGACGATCCAAGGGCCCACCTGAGTTTGGGTCCTGAGACATGGGCTAGATTGTCTCGAAGCGGTAAGGATGATCCCTTGACTAGGTTCACAGACGGAAATCCAACTTCCAATACGTGACATTTCGGATTTATTTGTAGAGCCTAGTATGGCGACATAGTGGGATGGGGCACTGTGCCGTCTATTATTGATACATTTATATTTGAAGTTGTTTTCATACACTTTACACTATGATAGTATTAAAATGATTTGTTTTAAATGTACCAAGCATGTTTGGCTATTATAAGGTAAAACTCTATCCTCCGGCTTGCGTTGCATTGTGTGATGGGACCTGAGCCATATAATAGCTTCATTTTCTTTATTTAGCATTGCGCTGTGTGTTATATGCACTGGTATTCTTGGGGTTAAAACTCGTTTCGTGTTATACGGCGTGGTCCCTTGATTTACCGAACTTTAAAATAAAGATTGATAACTGTTTTAGTTTTCACACCAGTCAATGACTGACCTGGAGTTCATTGTTTTAACCTAAACTTTGGATGCCCCTATTTTCCACACGGGCAGCTTGTAGTTTTGGTTTTGTAGATTTATATTCATAGGATCCTGGTTTATAGCTGGAATGATATTCGGAAATCTCTGTATCCGTATATTCCTTTCAAATGTGATTTGTACTATTTTTCCGCTGCTATGTATTTAAACGTAATTTGTAAATCTCTGATATTTATCAAATGTATATTATTTGTTCATACTCTGTAGATTCTTGTACTCTGAGGTAAACTTTTGTAATAAGCAATGAAATATTTTTCTGTTTGTGTTCTGATTTGTCATTTTCTCAATTCAATCCGGGCTTTCTTTTACGGGGAAGTTCGGGTCGTCTAAGTCTTGGAGACGCCTACCCGTGCCTTGAGTGCGGTGGAGCTTGAAGTCCCTTAGGGCTCGGGATTCGCGTCAGAACATGGTCACTTTGAGTGTGGAGATTGAACGAAATACTCCACCTTTTCAGATCATATCCGTTGATGTTAGAGTACTCTCTGAGCTCTAAAATTTTCCCCTTATAACTTGCTTGAATTAGTTAATGGATTATGAAATAAGATGGAAGAAAATCGGCCGTATATCGCCTGTACAGCAGCTCAAGAAACATTGACCGCGGATAAAGAGAATTAGGGTTTTGACCAGTGTTGACTGTGTATTTATAATAATTTATATTATCATGTAATTCTATATTTTAATGATTTTGCATCCGAACTCCAAACGACACGCAATGACTGTTGCCCCA
Source organism: Allium sativum (assembly GCA_030737875.1). Classification (NCBI taxonomy): domain Eukaryota; kingdom Viridiplantae; phylum Streptophyta; class Magnoliopsida; order Asparagales; family Amaryllidaceae; genus Allium; species Allium sativum. The sequence goes on along the minus strand of CM060913.1, from coordinate 173,350,729 downwards.
AGCTAATTACCCCCATTCCGAACACAATGGAATATGTAAGCCAATTCTATCGTTTCGATCAGTTTATGTTTAAATTTAAAATATAAATCAATATTTCAGTCAATATTGAATTTAACGTACATTTTAATTTACCGGGGCCACATATGAATTCTAAAAATTCCAGAAAAATAAATCTGGCTATGTTTTGATGATACGGTCCTAACAAAACTAATTTCGTTGAATTTGGAGAACGTTTGAAAAATGGCCATTTTCTGGTCGATCCAATTTGACTAAAATTAACCAAACACGTTTTCTTTTTCCACGCTCACACATTGATCCCAAAAATTATGACAATTGGAATCTAGCGATTGTTTGACATTCCGGATCCAACAACTCATCTAAAATGGAGGTCGTTTGCAAAATGGCTATTTTTAAGGGATATATATATTAAAATACATGTAAATTCCACAACGACTTTTCTGAATTTTCAACTGGGCATAACTTTTTATTCCCGCTATGAAATTTTAATTTTTCTTATTCGCTGGAAAGATATTTTCAAATAGATTCTAATATTTTTGGTTTCACTAAAATCCGGTTTATTTTGAATCATGTACAATCATTTGAAGTTTGAAATTGAATTTTCAAACTACCGCACCATTTCCAATTCCTTTTATAATTAAAATAAATATTTATATTCTAAATTCGATTTATATAAATATACACGTTCTAATTCTGTTCAAAATAAATTTCTAGTCATTATTATTTAAAAAAATCATTTTAAATATTCAAAATTCATCAAAATTGCCAAAATAATTTTTTTTTAAATTGTTTCTGATTATCCGGGTTGTTACACAAGTGCTGTAAAAACACAACATACGCCGCATTCCAATCCAGAATATTCCTTTTTTCAAATATTCTTATACTTTAGGAAAGGTTCACATTAATTTTATCAAAGATAAATTCTTTAAATTTATTCTTTAATCTTCCATTGGATATCAATTCAAACCAAATTAAGGTTTATCCAAACTAGTCGAGATTAGCGAACCTTACCGAAGTAATCCTTTGTTATATTTCCCAATCCCAACCTATTTATCCCATGGAGCAAAACTGGTAATACTCCATATCTAACACCACGGTGTTATCTGTAAAACTATTTACCATTTTTCGTTCAAATCTAATTAAAGATTTAACTATCGCTTGGAGCAAAACTGGTGATACTCCATTCTCGATCATTTCATGAATTCGATAAATTTAATTATCTCATTCACATTCCAATCTAATTAAAGATTCATTAAAACTCTAATTCAGTATTAATCTCAAAAATCGTTGTTTATTGATTATTTAAAGCTAAGAAACTAATCTTATCTTTAACTGGGTTAAAAAACTAATGTCATTTAAAACACAGCTCACGATAAATCCAAAATCCTATTCCATTAATAATGGATTCTTCACGGAAAACAGATCAATATATTTAATCGATATAAACTTCCGTATCCAACCAATAATATAAATGAAATAACGGCTAACCCTTTTAAATTCCATATATAGTAACGGTTTTTTCCACAGAGGTTCACATCGATTATTACTAAATCGAATTCCATTCCTTTCCAATTTATTTTATTAAACTGGAAAACTCTTCTTTGGAAAATTCCCCAAAATCTTAATTAAAAGATTTATAAATTCCAAATCATGTTTCACTGTAAATTGGGTTAAAGAATGAATGTCGTTAAAACGCAGTTCACGATAAACCCGATTCGCATTCCATTTTATTCCAGTTACTAAATATAATTCAAAACTCCAATAATCTTAACTAAAAGATTTATTCTTTTCTCAGGGAGTTTAAGAACAGTGTTAATGAAGGCACCATTCATGTCAAACCCAAAATCTCATTTCACTTCAATTCAATTCCAATTAAATATCAATTAATTGGCAAACTTCATTGAATCTTAATTGAAAGATTTAATCTTTTCTCAATTGGGTTTAAGAACAGTCTTAATGAAGACACCATTCACGGCAAACCCAAAATCAAATTCAATATTAAATACAAGGCTCTGAATAGAAATTATATCGGCTTATATTCAATATCAAATTCTGAAATCAACAAATATCGTATTGGGAATAACGATATATTTATCTTCCAAATTCCTCCACAATATCGTATAATCACGGAATCCAATATCTAAATATTCCGAAGACAATTTCGTTTCAAATCCATTCCAATATATATATTGGAAATTCTGGTTATTTTTAAAACCATTTCAAATCCAGTTTATTTATGTAAAAATAGTGGATTTATAATTCTAGTTCATTTCGATAAAAATATATTTTTATCTCTTCAAATATGGAATTTTTCATCCCAATCCTTTCCAACTCATTTATTATGATTTACCCAAATTATTAATATTTTTAATAATTTTATCAAGGCCCGTACGGTCAATTTCCATAAATGGTCATCAAATTGCACTTACATCGACCTTTTCCAAATTTGATTTGGACATAATTCCAAATCCAACCGTTAGATTTCAAAACACTTGTATTCGTTAGAAAGTTCTTTTCGATATGAACCCAACGGTTCCAGTTTTTGGAGAATCCGACGATCGAAACTCCCGTAATGTCCATTCGAAGTCAATGGTCGAAATTCGTGAACTGCCGCGGCGCGGCACGTTCTAGTCAGGCCATTATATATATATATATATATATATATATATATAACGTCGATTTCCATTTAAAACGTATTTTATAAATCGTTTTAAATTTGTTTTCAAAACAATTTCGACTTCATATTCAATCTTAAATCAAAATTGAATATTCCATATCATTAATATATAAATGATAATATTTTCAAAACATTAGATTTTGAAATCACTTCCTTTTCGATATTCATTATAAAAATGAATAAAATCGATATAAATATCGTTCACGTCAAAATGGCGTTAATTTAATCAACATGGCTTTATATACTTAAATATTTTCGTATCCATCCCAAATCGGACATCAAAAATCATATTTAGATCCAATGCTGAATATTATTTTAAAGTATTAGTTATTTTAAAATATTCACTACTCGTCATTTTAAATTATTCTTTAGTTTAAAATATTCGTTCTTTCCGAATTGGAATTAGGCACAGTCAATTACCATATAATTTTATTTATATGAATTTCATACACACATGTACAAAACAATAATCAAACATAGTCAACCATCATCCAGAGTGCATTACACAACTGCATAAGCATTAAATATAAATAATTAACGCTTGCAACAGAATGTCAACCAATCGATTGACATACAGTGAAACAATTGGGATTAGTGTATGTCAAATATCATCCCAATACTCGTGTGGGGGTTTTCAAACAACAAACACTGATTATTATTTGTGCAATTGGGCGATGTGTACAATATATCGTCCCAATCAATATCAGCCAAATGTGTGTACATAAACAAATCGTTTGATTTGTAAATAAATATTTATTTTATTCATATACTCGTTAAAAATTATATTTTTAACTATAAAATATTTATTTCAACTCAGGAATATTTTATACAGTTCATTTATACAATAAAACTAATATTTTTAATTGTTCTAATATTATAGAAAAATTTTGACATGAACCGAACTTCCCCGTGAAGGAAAGCGCGGATGGCGTTGAGGACAAGACAAATCAGGACGCAGACGGAAGAACATTTCATTGTTATTACAACAATTCCATCAGATACAAGATTTTACAGAGTATAAATGATAAATTACATTCGACAAATATCAGAGATTACAATAAATTACATAGCAGCGAAAAAATATACAAAACACAACTGAAAGTGATACACAGATACAGAGCTTTCCGAGCATCGTTCCAGCTGTAAATCAGGACCCTGTGGATATAAATCTGCAAAACCAAAACTACTAGCTGCCCGTGTGGAAAATAGGGGCACCCAGAGTTTAGGTTAAAACAATAAACTCCAGGTCAGTCATGAGACTGGTGTGAGAACTAAAACAGTTATTAATCTTTATTTTATAGTTCGGTAAATCAAGGGACCACGCCGTATGACACGGAACGGGTTTCCTCCCAGGAATACCAGTGCATAAAACAAACAGCGCAATGCTAAATAAAGGAAAATGAAGCTGTTATAAGACATAGGTCCCATCACACAATGCAACGCAAGCCGGAGGATAGGGTTTTTACCTTATAACAGCCAAAGCATGCTTGATACGTTTAAAACACATTATTTGATACTATTATAGGTGTATAGTGTCAAAACAATTTCAATCATAAATATCAATCATATGCGGCATGAATGACCCATACCACTATGTCGCCATACTAGGTTCTACAAATAAAACCGAAACACACGTATTGGAAATTGGATTTCCGTCATGAGTCGAGGCAAGGGGCAAGCTCCTCTCCGCGTTCGAGACACTCTAGCAAATGCCTCAAGACCCCACTATGATCCTTTGGAACCTCCAAGGCCGGTCCTCTCTTAATTTTGAGGATTAATTATTCCTGAACACACGTTTCCCGGTCCTTACAGACCTATATCCGAGGTGCCTCATATCCAACAACCACATAGGTGAAAAGTATATAAATGTCAGGGCTGGTAGGTCACTGACACCACCATAGCTAGAAAGAAACGTCGTGCACTCCTTGGGTCCTTATCCCGTTTTTGACTCATACCGAGGTGTGAGGCTCACGAATTCACGTTATACACAAAGCTACGCCACACAGGCCGTGCTTTGATCATCAACCACAAGACTTTGCTTTTCAATAGAAGCCTTGATCAATTGCCACTTACGCGTGCCACACTGCCAATTCACTCCATGCGACTGATGTCCATCGATATACAACCTCTGAGCTCATACGTCTCAGAGAAGGGCGTTAAGCAAGAGAATAAATTCTCCGCCGCCAAACAGATGTATATTTAATAGAGATCAATCAACACATAATAAAATCCAATGCCAGACACACAATCCATTTACAAGTTCGTTCTGGGTCTGAACGAAACCGGAGGCACTTTCCTCGCATATCCATCGATCTCCAAGTACGTCTGGATGATCACCAACTGTTTCCCTCATCTTGGGTGTACAGCCCAATCTAGATCATCAGTAATCACCCAAACGATGTGAAGACTTCCGGTCTTCAACCACCGTCTTCATCTTCGACATCTCGTCGGATCTGTTATTCAGAATGGGTATACCCCGGCCTTTCTGAATAACCCACGTATATAGTAAACAAATGTTACACAAACACAACGAACGCCTCATTCCAATTCAGAATATTCTTTTATTCACAAAATCTCATTCTTAGAGAAATGTTCCCATTAATTTTATCCAAGATAAATTCTTCTAAATTTATTCTTTAATCTTCCTTTGGATATCATTTCAAACTAGTCGGGATTAGCGAACCACACCGAAGTAATAATTTATTTTATTTCCCAATCCTAACCTATTCATCCCATGGAGCAAAACTTGTAATACTCCATATCTAACACCACGGTGTTATCGGTAAAATTAATTACCATTTCACGTTCAAATCCAATTAAAGATTTAACTATCGCTTTGGAGCAAAACTGGTGGTACTCCATTCTCGATCACCTTTCAGATTTGATAATTTAAATTATCAATTCACATTTCAATCTAATTAAAGATTCATTAAAACTCCACTTAGTTTTAATCTTTTCAAAAATCAATCCTGCCTTTAACTGGGTTAAAGAACCAATGTCATCAAAAACACGATTCACGATAAACCCAAAATCACATTTTATTGTTTATCGGGTTAAAGAACAGGTGTTATTCAAAACACCGCTCACGATAAACCCAAAAACCAATTCAAATTTAGTTCCAATTAAATATTATTTGATTGATACACTTCATTAAATCTAAATAGAAATATTTAATCTTTTTCTCTATTGGGCTTAAGAACAGTGTTAATGAAGACACCATTCACGACAAACCCAAATCACATTTGATATTAAATACTAGGCTCTGAATAGAAAATATATCGGCTTATATTCAATATCAAATCCCGAAACCAACAAATATCGTATGGGGAATAACGATATAAAATATATCTTTCAAATTCCCTTAACAATATCTGTATAGTCACGAAATCCAATATCGAAATATTTCGAAGATAATTTTGATTCAACTCCAGTCCAATTCACGTATTGGGAATATTGATTATTTTTAAAATCACTTTCAAATTCAATTTATTTATTTCAAAAATAAAATGATTTTAATTCTAGTTCAAAACTAGGTCATTCTGACAAAAATCTATTTTTATCCTTTCAAATGTGGAATTCTTAAGCCCAATTTTTCCCAAATCATTTCTTATGATTCTACACAAATTATAGATATTTTTAATAATTTTATCAAGGCCCGTACAGTCGATTTCGATCAACAGCCATCGAACTGCACTTACAGCGACCTTTTCTAAATTTGATTTGGACATAATTCCAAATCCAACCGTTAGATTTCAAATTTCTAATATTCATTGGAAATCTCTTTTCGATACGAACCCAACGGTTCCAGTTTTAGGAGGATCCGACGGTCGGATCTCCCGCAACGTCCATTCGAAGTCAATAGTCGAAATTCGCGAACTACCGCGGCGCGGCGCGTTCTACTCAGGCCATTATATATATATAATATATATATATATATATTATATATATTTCGTCAATTTCCTTTTTTAAAACGAATTTAATAAAGAGTTCTAAATTCGTTTCAAAAACAATTTCAACTTCATCTTCAATTTCAATTCGATTTGATTTCAATTCGATTCGAATTCATTCCAATTTTATTTAATTCGAATTCAAATTCGTTTCAATTCAATTCAAATTCTAATTCGTTTCAATTCAATTCAAATTCTAATACGTTTCAATTCAATTTGAATTTACCTTCTATTTACTTCAATTCGAATTCATTTCAAATTGATTTCAATTCAATTTCAGTTCGTTTTACATTTCATTCAAAATGATTTCAATTCGTTTTTAATTCAATTTGAATTCTTTTCTATTCAATTCGAATTCAAATTCACTTTCTATTCAATTCGAATCGAATTCATTTTCTATTCGATTCGAATTCATTTCAAATTGATTCAATAAAATTTCAATTTGAATTTTAATCTAATTTAAATTGAATTTCATTTCAAAATATTAAATTTTGAAATCACTTCTCAATATCATTATAAAAACGAATATTATCGATATGAATATCATTCACGTCAAAATAGCGCAACTCTAATCAACACGGCTTTATATATTTCAATAAATTCGTTATTCTATTCAAAAAATGAATATTTATCCCATTCAACACATGAATCTATATTTCTTTCAACACACGACTAATCTCAACACATGAGTACTGTCAACACACGACTATTTTTGTTGTGTAAAATATTTTATAAAACTATGGTATCTATCGTTTGATTTTTTATTAGACTCCACCGTGAAGTAGTTCTAATTTCAAATATGATAAAGATGTAAATTTTATTGTTAAAATATTTTACTCAACACATGAATAGTTTCAACACATAAATATCATCAACACATGACTATTTTTATATTCAACACATGAATTTTCTTTTATAATATTCATTGTTTTCCCGATTGGAATGAGGCCTAATCAATTACCATATAACATTAATTATATGGATTCCATACAACACATGTATATAATAGCAACGATAAACAAGCAACCATCATCCAAAGTGCACCACACAACTGCATAAGCATCAAATATAAATAATCAACGCTTACACAGCCTGTCGACCAATAGATCGACATACAATTAAATAATTGGGATTAGTGTACTCAAATATCATCCCAACACCCGTGTGGGATTTCAAATTAACAAACACATATTTTTATTCGTGCAGTTGGGCGATGTGTAAAATTTATCATCCCAATCTATATCAGTCAAATCAGTGTATATAAACAAATCGGCCGATTTGTTTATAAATATTTATTTACTCACATTCACGTTAAAAATTATATTTTTAACTATAATTAATTTATTTCAACTATCTACATTTTATTATCGATTTCACATCAACATCACAAACAATTTTCACAACACATCAATCAAACAAACAAGTCATCCATGGTTTGCGGATGACGGGTGTCGGGTGTTGCTAAGCACCGTCTGCATCCTAGTATATATATATAACTAGAAAAAGAAATTTTGAGTGAGAAGTTCTCACCAATAGCTATCCCAACTCCACGACACTTCTATTGTAGAAAATCTTCGTCGTTCTCGCCTTTTGTCACTTTCACTGCCCGTAGTCACTACATATATAAAAATCACATTTTTATATTGTTGCTATGTAAATAAAAATCATATTTTTATTATCACTCCATATGGATAAAAATTCTATTTTTACATTGTTACTATATAGATAAAAATTCTATTTTTACATCGCTACTATATAGATAAAAATTCTATTTTTACGTCGCTACTATATAGATAAAAATTCTATTTTTACACCGCTACTATATAGATAAAAATTCTATTTTTACATCGGTATTCTATAGATAAAAATTCTATTTTTACACCGCTACTATATAGATAAAAATTCTATTTTTACATCGGTATTCTATAGATAAAAATTCTATTTTTACTACGATGTTCATATAATAAAGATTATATTTTTATCACGCTATCGTCTATATAAAGAATTCGCCTTTTCAAATATAAAGATTTCGCCTTTTCAAATATAAAGATTTAATTTTTATTTTAATTTCAAAAAGTTGACTTTTACATACGACCTCTAAACGAGGCCCACCGCCTGTCGTCCATAGCTAATTACCCCCATTCCGAACACAATGGGATATGTATCGCAAGCTGATTCGACCGTTTCGAACAGTTTCCGTTAAAATCAACATATATCACTATATATTGAATTTGAACGCACATTTCAATTTACTGGGGTCACATACTAACTCGAAAAATTCCAGAAAAATATTTTCTAGCTTCGTATTGACGATACGGTCCTAACAAAACTAGTTTCGTCGAATTCTGAGACCGTTGGAAAAATGGCCATTTTCCAGTCGATTAAAATCAACTGAAACTGGTCAAACGCGTTTTCCTTTGCCACGCTCACATATTGATTCGAAAAATTATGAAATTTGAAACTTAGCAATAATTTTACATCACGGACCCAACAAAAGTGGTTTCGTCGAAATCTGAGGTCGTTTGCAAAATTCCCATTTTCAAGGGCCTGAATTCCATAGCGACTATTCAGAATTTTCAACTGGACGTATCTTTTGATTCCCGCTATGAAATCTCAAATTTTCGGATTCATTGGAAAGATAATCTCAACTAGATCCTAATGTTTTTGGTTTCACTAAAATCCGGATTGTTTTGCACCTGGTACATTCAATTGAAGTTTAAAATCGAATTATCAAACTACCGCGCCATTTTCAATTCTATTTATAATTATATATAATTATTTATATTCTAACGACGACGTATATAATATATACATCCGATTCTATTCAAAATAAATTTCTCGTTGATATTATTTAAAATAATTCATTTTAAATAATCAAAATTCACTAAAATTGCCAAAATAAAAATTTTAAACTGGCTCGCATTTCCGGGTTGTTACAATCTCCCCCACTTAAAACTTTTCATCCCCGAAAAGGAACAAAGTCGAAAGTGGTTTGATTAATCAACTCAACTTCCAGTATTTTGATTACGGCTTAAATTCTTCAACTTTTCAGTTTCTAAGAACTTTTCAAATTTTTCAAAAATTTGGCTAACACCCTAAATTTTCGAAAAATTTCGCCATAACCTCCCCTGCACCGGGAGCACCGGGAAAATCCCGAAATTGCCATATAGGCCTTCTGATCTCAAAAAGAAAAAGAAAAAGCCAAGCGGCTAGCCAATCGGCTCACAAAATCATCATCACCCAAACAAAACAGTAAATTATTATAAACATGTACCTATTTGTCGGGCAAACAAATTTTATTTCCCTGCTCTAGCCTCCTTGCTATGACCTATTCAATGCAAGTACATGTATATGCAAGCAAATGCGACCAATTTTCAATACAATTCAATATTTGATACAATTAGGCTAAATGGTTTAAAATTATCAAACAAATAAACAAACAACACAAACATCAATCAATTAGTGAATTAGAATTTCAAATTCATAATTTTGACATATATACAGAAAATCATGTTTTGATGCCAATTCACAACAATGTATTCTAGCTATATTTTGGTTCTCACACCAGTCTAGTGGAAATATATAGAAATCACACCTTCGAAACACGAATATAAATATTGATGATGCCATGGTCATTATCAACATCATCTCCTGGCGACTAGAGCGTGATTCTATATCCATCCAGTATATTAAAACTTCGACTATACGTTCATGACGCGTATACGCGAAATCTTTATATACTCTATTGTCCAAATTCAAAATAAATAAATAATCAAATACGTATAAAGTGATTTAAATTTCAAAACAAAAATTGTTTTCATTTGAAAAATGTACTCTTCACACTCGTTCTAGGATACTACTGATCCTATCTCTAACGAGTCATTCTAATGGGATATTACTAATCCAATATCTGATGAATTCTTTCGTATGGTTCTAATGTGTCTTGTTCTCGAGCTCTGTAAACCAAAGCTCTGATACCAAACTGACACGACCCGAACTTCCCCGTGAAGGAAAGCGTGGATGGCGTTGAGGACAAGACAAATCGGGACGCAGACGGAAGAACATTTCATTGTTATTACAACAATACCATCAGATACAAGAATTTATAGAGTATAAATGATAAATTACATTCGACAAATATCAGATATTACAATAAATTACATAGCAGCGGAAAAATATACGAAACACAACTGAAAATGATACACGGATACAGAGCTTTCCGAGCATCGTTCCAGCTGTAAATCAGGACCCTGTGGATATAAATCTGCAAAACCAAAACTACTAGCTGCCCATGTGGAAAATAGGGGCACCCAGAGTTTAGGTTAAAACAATAAACTCCAGGTCAGTCATGGGGCTGGTGTGAGAACTAAAACAGTTATTAATCTTTATTTTATAGTTCGGTAAATCAAGGGACCACGCCGTATGAAACGGAACGGGTTTCCTCCCAGGAATACCAGTGCATAAAACAAACAACGCAATGCTAAATAAAGGAAAATGAAGCTTTTATAAGACCCAGGTCCCATCACACAATGCAACGCAAGCCGGAGGATAGGGTTTTTACCTTATAACAGCCAAAGCATGCTTGATATGTTTAAAACACATTATTTGATACTATTATAGGTGTATAGTGTCAAAACAATTTCAATCATAAATATCCATCATAGGCGGCATGAATGACCCATACCACTATGTCGCCATACTAGAATCTACAAATAAAACCGAAACACACGTATTGGAAATTGGATTTCCGTCATGAGTCGAGGCAAGGGGCAAGCTCCTCTCCGCGTTCGAGACACTCTAGCAAATGCCTCAGGACCCCACTATGATCCTTTGGAACCTCCAAGGCTGGTCCTTTCTTACTTTTGAGGATTAATTATTCCTGAACACACGTTTCCCGGTCCTTACAGACCTATATCCGAGGCACCTCGTATCCAACAACCACACAGGTGAAAAGTATATAAATGTCAGGGCTGGTAGGTCACTGACACCACCATAGCTAGAAAGAAACGTCGTGCACTCCTTGGGTCCTTATCCCGTTTTTGACTCATACCGAGGTGTGAGGCTCGCGAATTCACGTTATACACAAAGCTACGCCACATAGGCCGTGCTTTGATCATCAACCACAAGACTTTGCTTTTCAACAGAAGCCTTGATCAATTGCCACTTACGCGTGCCACACTGCCAATTCACTCCATGCGACTGATGTCCATCGATATACAACCTCTGAGCTCGTACGTCTCAGAGAAGGGCGTTAAGCAAGAGAATAAATTCTCCGCCGCCAAACAGATGTATATTTAATAGAGATCAATCAACACAGAATAAAATCCAATGTCAGACACACAATCCATTTACAAGTTCGTTCTGGGTCTGAACGAAACCGGAGGCACTTTCCTCGCATATCCATCGACCTCCAAGTACGTCTGGATGATCACCAACTGTTTCCCTCATCTTGGGTGTACAGCCCAATCGAGATCATCGGTAATCACCCAAACGATGTGAAGACTTCCGGTCTTCAACCACCGTCTTCATCTTCGACATCTCGTCGAATCGGTTATTCAGAATGGGTATACCCCGGCCTTTCTGAATAACCCACGTATATGATAAACAAATGTTACACAAACACAAGGAACGCCTCATTCCAATTCAGAATATTCTTTTATTCACAAAATCTCATTCTTAGGGAAATGTTCCCATTAATTTTATACAAGATAAATTCTTCTAAATTTATTCTTTAATCTTCCTTTGGATATTATTTCAAACTAGTCGGGATTAGCGAACCACACCAAAGTAATTATTTATTTTATTTCCCAATCCCAATCTATTCATCCCATGGAGCAAAACTGGTAATACTCCATATCTAACACCACGGTGTTATCGATAAAATTAATTACCATTTCACGTTCAAATCTAATTAAAGATTTAACTATCGCTTTGGAGCAAAACTGGTGGTACTCCATTCTCGATCACCTTTCAGATTTGATAATTTAAATTATCAATTCACATTTCAATCGAATTAAAGATTCATTAAAACTCCACTTAGTTTTAATCTTTTCAAAAATCAATCCTGCCTTTAACTGGGTTAAAGAACCAATGTCATCTAAAACACGATTCACGATAAACCCAAAATCACATTTTATTGTTAATCGGGTTAAAGAACAGGTGTTATTCAAAACACCGCTCACGATAAACCCAAAAACCAATTCAAATTTAATTCCAATTAAATATTATTTAATTGATACACTTCATTAAATCTAAATAGAAATATTTAATCTTTTTCTCTATTGGGCTTAAGAACAGTGTTAATGAAGACACCATTCACGACAAACCCAAATCACATTTGATATTAAATACTAGGCTCTGAATAGAAAATATATCGGCTTATATTCAATATCAAATCCCGAAACCAACAAATATCGTATGGGGAATAACGATATAAAATATATCTTTCAAATTCCCTTAACAATATCTGTATAGTCACGAAATCCAATATCAAAATATTCCGAAGATAATTTCGATTCAACTCCAGTCCAATTCACGTATTGGGAATATTGATTATTTTTAAAATCACTTTCAAATTCAATTTATTTATTTCAAAAATAAATTGATTTCAATTCTAGTTCAAAACTAGTTCATTTCGACAAAAATCTATTTTTATCCTTTCAAATGTGGAATTCTTCAGCCCAATTTTTCCCAAATCATTTCTTATGATTTTACACAAATTATAGATATTTTTAATAATTTTATCAAGGCCCGTACAGTCGATTTCCATCAACGGCCATCGAACTGCACTTACAGCGACCTTTTCTAAATTTGATTTGGACATAATTCCAGATCCAACAGTTAGATTTCAAATTTCTAATATTCATTGGAAAGCTCTTTTCGATACGAACCTAAATGTTCCGGTTTTAGGAGGATCCGACGGTCGGATCTCCCGCAACGTCCATTCGAAGTCAATGGTCGAAATTCGCGAACTGCCGCGGCGCGGCGCGTTCTATTCAGGCCATTATATATATATATATATATATATATATATATATATATAATATATATATATCATCGATTTCCTTTTTTAAAACGAATTTTATAAATAGTTCTAAATTCGTTTCAAAAACAATTTCAACTTCATCTTCAATTTCAATTCGATTTGATTTCAATTCGATTCGAATTCATTCCAATTTTATTTAATTCGAATTCAAATTCGTTTCATTTCAATTCAAATTCTAATTCGTTTCAATTCAAATTCTAATTCGTTTCAATTCAATTTGAATTTACCTTCTATTTACTTCAATTCGAATTCATTTCAAATTGATTTCAATTCAATTTCAGTTCGTTTCACATTTCATTCAAAACGATTTCAATTCGTTTTTAATTCGATTTCAATTTGAATTCATTTCTATTCAATTCGAATTCAAATTCACTTTCTATTCAATTCGAATCGAATTCATTTTCTATTCGATTCGAATTCATTTCAAATTGATTCAATAAAATTTCAATTTTAATCTAATTTAAACTGAATTTCATTTCAAAATATTAAATTTTGAAATCACTTCTCAATATTCATTATAAAAACGAATATAATCGATATAAATATCGTTCACGTCAAAATAGCGCAACTCTAATCAACACGGCTTTATATATTTCAATAAATTCGCTATTCTATTCAACAAATGAATATTTATCCCATTCAACACATGAATCTATATTTCTTTCAACACACGACTAATCTCAACACATGAGTACTGTCAACACACGACTATTTTTGTTATGTAAAATATTTTATAAAACTAAGGTATCTATCGTTTGATTTTTTTATTAGGCTCCACCGTGAAGTAGTTCTAATTTCAAATATGATAAAGATGTTAATTTTATTGTTAAAATATTTTACTCAACACATGAATAGTTTCAACACATAAATATCATCAACACATGACTATTTTTATATTCAACACATGAATTTTCTTTTATAATATTCATTGTTTTCCCGATTGGAATGAGGCCTAATCAATTACCATATAACGTTAATTATATGGATTCCATACAACACATGTATATAATAGCAATGATAAACAATCAACCATCATCCAAAGTGCACCACACAACTGCATAAGCATCAAATATAAATAATCAACGCTTACACAGCCTGTCGACCAATCGATCGACATACAATTAAATAATTGGGATTAGTGTACTCAAATATCATCCCAACACCCGTGTGGGGTTTCAAATTAACAAACACATATTTTTATTCGTGCAGTTGGGCGATGTGTAAAATTTATCATCCCAATCAATATCAGTCAAATCAGTGTATATAAACAAATCGGCCGTTTTGTTTATAAATATTTATTTACTCACATTCACGTAAAAAATTATATTTTTAACTATAATTAATTTATTTCAACTATCTACATTTTATTATCGATTTCACATCAACATCACAAACAATTTTCACAACACATCAATCAAACAAACAAATCATCCATGGTTTGTGGATGACGGGTGTCGGGTGCTGCTAAGCACCGTCTGCATCCTAGTATATATATATATATAACTAGAAAAAGAAATTTTGAGTGAGAAGTTCTTACCAATAGCTATCCCAACTCCACGACACTTCTATTGTAGAAAATCTTCGTCGTTCTCGCCTTTTGTCACTTTCACTGCCCATAGTCACTACATATATAAAAATCACATTTTTATTTTGTTACTATGTAAATAAAAATCATATTTTTATTATCACTCCAAATGGATAAAAATTCTATTTTTACATCGTTACTATATAGATAAAAATTCTATTTTTATATAGCTATTATATAGATAAAAATTCTATTTTTACACCGCTACTATATAGATAAAAATTCTATTTTTATACCGCTACTATATAGATAAAAATTCTATTTTTACATCGGTATTCTATAGATAAAAATTCTATTTTTACACCGCTACTATATAGATAAAAATTCTATTTTTACATCGGTGTTCTATAGATAAAAATTCTATTTTTACAACGGTGTTCATATAATAAAGATTATATTTTTATCACGCTATGCTCTATATAAAGAATTCGCCTTTTCAAATATAAAGATTTCGCCTTTTCAAATATAAAGATTTAATTTTTATTTTAATCTCAAAAAGTTGACTTTTACATACGACCTCTAAACGAGGCCCACCGCCTGTCGTCCATAGCTAATTACCCCCATTCCGAACACAATGGGATATGTATCGCAAGCTGATTCGACCGTTTCGATCAGTTTCCGTTAAAATCAACATATATCACTATATATTGAATTTGAACGCACATTTCAATTTACTGGGGTCACATACTAACTCGAAAAATTCCAGAAAAATATTTTCTAGCTTTGTATTGACGATACGGTCCTAAAAAAACTAGTTTTGTCGAATTCTGAGACTGTTGGAAAAATGGCCATTTTCCAGTCGATTAAAATCAACTTAAACTAGTCAAACGCGTTTTCCTTTGCCACGCTCACATATTGATTCGAAAAATTATGAAATTTGAAACTTAGCAATAATTTTACATCACGGACCCAACAAAAGTGGTTTCGTCGAAATCTGAGGTCGTTTGCAAAATTCACATTTTTAAGGGCCTGAATTCCATAGCGACTATTCAGAATTTTCAACTGGATGTATTTTTTGATTCCCGCTATGAAATCTCAATTTTTCGGATTCATTGGAAAGATATTCTCAATTATATCCTAATGTTTTTGGTTTCACTAAAATCCGGATTGTTTTGCACCCGGTACATTCAATTGAAGTTTAAAATCGAATTATCAAACTACCGCGCCATTTTCAATTCTATTTATAATTATATATAATTATTTATATTCTAACGATGACATATATAATATATACGTTCGATTCTATTCAAAATAAATTTCTTGTCGATATTATTTAAAATAATTCATTTTAAATAATCAAAATTCACTAAAATTGCCAAAATAAAAATTTTAAACTGGCTCGCATTTCCGGGTTGTTACAATTTTGGCAGCATAACGGTGCGATACTAGAACCGGAATAAGGTCTAGCCTTATCCCTCGCTACTAATGGCTCGCATCATGTACATACCAGTTCTATTCAATTCAATTCATTTCCCAAACCAAATTCAAACCAATAATCCAATCAACCAAACAAACATGGTTTCAAACAAAGGTGTCAGGTGCTACTAAGCACCGTTTTCATATAGAAAATAAATTAACGTGAGAAGTTCTCACCTTTGGGATCCACTCCTCTAGTTCTGTTTCTGAATTTCTGAACGGTTTGGATTTGGATTCGTTTCTAATGCGCAGTGTACTTCACCGTGGTCCCAACGTAATCTATTTCACGCATTTTATAATAAAAATCACATTTTTAATATGAAATTTATACATTAAAAATCATATTTTTAATCAACGTTATTATATTCAAAAACAACCTTTTTATTTCAATGTCATATATATATAAATCATATTTTTTTTATTTCAACCTTCATATTATAAAGATCACATTTTTATCCTGCTTTCATATATATAAAAATCCAGTTTTTATTTGCTATTCATATATATATATATATATATATATATATATATATATATATCTAATTTTTTTGACATTATCATATATATAAAAATCTAATTTTTATGACATTATCATATATATAAAAAATCTATTTTTTATGACATTATTATATATATAAATTTAATTTTTATGACATTATCATATATAGAAAAATCTAATTTTTACGACATTATTATATGTATAAAAATCTAATTTTTATGACATTATCATATATATAAATCTAATTTTTATGACATTATCATATATATATAATTCTAATTTTTATGACATTATTATATGTATAAAAATCTAATTTTCATGACATTATTATATATATATAAATCTAATTCTTATGACATTATCATATATATAAAAATCTAATTTTTATGACATTATCATATATATAAAAATCTAATTTTTATGACATTATCATATATATAAAAATCTAATTTTTATGACAAAACCATAAATGAAAAAAAATCATATTCCCCTAATGCTATTACACATTAAAACCCAGGTTTTTATTTAATAACAAAACTAATTTGACTAAGTATTTCAAACTAAATTAATTAAAACAAAAAAACTTACTGTAAATAGGACGAAGAGGGAGGAGGAGGTCGGAGGGAATGGCGTCGGGGTGCGTGCAGGAGGCGGTGGAGGCAATGGTTAGGCGGCGGTGGGACAGTGGGGTCCGGCGATAGTTGATTTGGGCGATGTGGGCATGGTCTTCAAATCAGAGGAGGAGATGAGAGAGAGGGGAGAAAGGGAGTGGCGCGACGGCCAAAGGATGGGGTTGCTCAATGGTCGATGGTGATGTCTGGGGAGGGAGAGGGCGACGGGCGGCTGAAGGGTGCGATTTTGAAATGTTGACCGTGGGTTGAGATATGAGGGCTCTGACCAATTAGTTTCTAAGGTTCGGTTTATATAATTTTATTTAATTAATTCTAAAAAGTAACTTTTTATTTTGAACTCCAAATCGAACTCACCGACTATTGTCCCTAGCGAAATACCCCCATTTCGAACGCAATGGGATATGTCTCGCAAGCCAATTCGACTGTTTCGATTGGTTTCGTTAAATTTAAAATACAAATCAATATATTTTTAATTCAAACGTACATTTTAATTTACCGACGCCTCATACTGACTCCGAAAATTCCAGAAAAATAAATCTGTCTATGTTTCGGATTTAAACGTACATTTTAAATTTACCGAGGTCCAAACAAAACTAATTTCATCAAATTTCGAGACCATTTGAAAAACGGTCATTTTCCAGTCGATTAAATTCAAACTAAATTGACCAAACACGTTTAAATCCACCACGCTCACATATTGATTCCAAAAATGATGAAAATTGGAATTAAGCAATAATTTGACATTCCGGAACCAACCAAAGTGGTCTTGTCGAAAACGGAGGTCGTTTGCAAAATCACCAATTTTATATATTAAAAAATATATAAATTCCATAGCGACTATTCTGAATTTTCGACTGGACATAACTTTTTATTCCCGCTATGAAATATGGATTTTTCAGATTTGTTGGAAAGATATTTTCAAACAGATTCAATTATTTCTGGTTTTACCAAAATCCGGTTTGTCTTGAATCGTTTTCCTCTTGGCTCTGGGCTTCTTACTGACCTCAGGCATCGTACAGGCCTCAGGACTATCAGTCTCAGACTTCCTTTTGTTACCAGAACTGACTTCCTCTTCGTCGTTCAAAAGTCCTTTCTTATGGAGATCTTCATACTGATAAGCCATGTATACCATTTCAGAAAAAGGAAGCTTCACATGCCCCATTACACTACTTTGGTACTTCCTTTGAAGCCCGTTAATAAACCTCAGATTCTTCCTCTTCGGATTTTGAATTAGATGCGGGGAAAAATGAGAAAGTTCATCGAATTTCTTATGATATTCACGAATGGTCATATCTCCTTGTATCAGATAATAGAATTCATCACCTAACCGCTCAGTTGCTTCTGGAGGAATAAATCTTTTACTGAAAATATGTTTAAATCTATCCCAGGTAATATTACCTTCTGGATAATCCTTAATAATCGAATCCCACCGGAACAAAGCTTCTTCTTTGAGTGCCTAAGATGCCAGTAATCTTTTTTGGTCATCCCTCAGCTTTAAACCTTCAAAGATTTTCTCAGCGGAACGAATCCAAGCTTTCCATAACGGATTCCTTGCCCAAGAATGGTGATCCACCCAGATTTCGATACCTCTTTACTAGAGCCTCAATATCTGGTTCGGTATTCCTTCTTCTGTTTTTGCCACTCATTTTCTAGTACTTCTACAAATAGCAGACCAAGTGTCAGGTCAACAGAAAAGATATTATAAAGCATAGAAACATATACTTGCATGTAAATGCATCTATCAGGGTGTATTTCATTCTGCTATACTCATACTAGGATATTACTGATCCTATCTGTAATGGGTTATTCGTCCAAGAACACTACTGGTTGTATTTCTGGCGAGTTCGTTAATGTGTTATATTCCAGAACTATGCTTAACCAAAGCTTTGATACCACGTTTTGACGACCCCAAAACCCCGTACGACGGTGGCAAGGGTAATCTTTGGAATATAACACATAAACAAATAACAGCAGAACAGAAATAAATAAATACACCAGATAATGTACAATAGAATACACTGGATAAACATAATGATCAGAGTTACACAGTATACCGGATCATACTTAGAACAAAATACAGTTCAGTTATACATAAATGTCTACAGCGGAAAACAAAACATAATATGTACAATAGGGGCTGAACAGCATAAAAAGAGATAAATGGTAGAATCCATCTTTAGCTCCAGCTACCCAGAAATAGCCTGCTAAAACCTAAATACAAGGCTGCCCGTGTAGAAATAAGGGGCACCCGAGTTTGCAAGTGGAACAAACTACGAGTCAATCACGGGACTGGTACGAGAAATCTACTTAACTGGTTGACCAATAATAACAAGGCAAATCATAGGACCACGCCACTTTCGCGGAACGGGTTTACCCCAGTGATTGCCAGTGCTTTAAAAACAAGTAAATCTTTTAAACATCGCAATGCTTTTTATAAAAATGTAGCCATTATAAGACTCAGTTCACATCATACAATGCAACGCAAACCGGAGGATAGAGGTTTACCTTATAAGGGCCAAAATATGCTTGATAAGAATAAAACAAAAGCATTTGATATTATTACTAGTGTTTATATGTTTCAAAAACAATTTCAAATCATAAGTATCAATCATAGACGGCATTAATGCCCCATACCACTATGTCGCCATATATAGGTATACAATCAAAACCGCAAAGTCACGTATTTGGAAATTGGATTTCCGTCATGAACCGAGGCAAGGGATCATCCTCACCGAATTCGAGACGCTCTAGCTCGCCCCTCAGGAACAGCCGCAACTGCACCTTGGATCATCAGGGCCGTCCACCGATGTGGATTATTATGCCAGAACACTGCGTTTCCCCGCCCTTTGGGGCGTAAATGAGCCAAATGACTCCATCGACTCCATATAGTCGCCGATATATCTGAGGCGCCTCGCAACAGCAACAACCACACAGGTGAAAATAATATAAATGTCAGGGCTGGTAGGTCACTGGTACCACCTTAGCTAGAAGGAAACGCATGCCCTCCCTGAGGTCCTCTCCCGTTTCTGGTTCATACCGGGGTGTGAAGCTCGCGAATCAACGTTATACACAAAGCTATGCCACACAGACCGTGCTTTGATCATCAACCACAAGACTCTGCTTTTCAACAGAAGCCTTGATCATCTGCCACTTAGGCATGCCACACAGGCAATTCACTCTATGCAACTAATTTCTATCGATATATAACCTCCGAGCTCGTACGTCTCAGAGAAGGGCATTAAGCAAGAGAATAAATTCTCCGCCGCCAAACATATTTATATCTAATAGAGATCAATCAGCACAGAACAAAATCCAATGTCAGACACACAGTCCATTTACAAGTTCGTTCTGGGTCTGAACGAAACCAAAGGCACAATATACCTCGCATATCCATCGATCTCCAAGTACGTCTGGACGATCACCACTTATTATCTATATTTCGGGATGCCTCCCAATCAAGACATCAGTAATCAACCAACCGAGGTGAAGATCTCTGGTGTTCAACCACCGTCTTCATCATCGACTTCTTATCGCCGAACAACTATTTGAAATGAGAATTGACTCGGCCTTTTCAAATAATTCACGTATATTTAGAATTTAAATCAATTCATTTCAATGGTTAAATTATTCGACATCAATAATTCTTTTCTTAAATGTAATTTTCACGCCAAACACATTCAACCATCAAATATCCAATAAACCGGGTAAATTCGGTTTATTTCCGTTCCATATCGTTTATAATATTTTGTAACAATTTATCGCTATTTTTATTCACTTAAAAATATACAATTCATTCAAACGACGCTTCAGGCCACAATGCGGCCGTGGCGCTATTTTTCTTCAGATTTGATTTACGCAAATCTGAAAAATCTAACCTTTGGATCTTCACAAATTTTATATCATTAGAAAGATCTTTTCAAAACGAACCCAACGGTTTCAGTTTTGGGAAAATCCGATGGTCGGATCTCCCGGTACAATCATTTGAAGTTACGATTTCAAAATACGAAGTGCAGCGTCGTTAGTCGATTTATTTTAATTATATATATATATATATAATTGATTCTAGCACTATTTTTCCTCAGATTTAAATTAAACATTCCAGACAATCCAACCATTGGATCTTCACAATGTAGGTGTCGTTGGCAAGATATTTCCAAAGCGAACCCAATGGTTTCAGTTTTGGGAAAATCCGATGGTCGGATCTCCCGCACTAATCGTTTGAAATCACGGTTTCAAAACACGAACTACAGCTTCGTTATTCGAATTATTTTATTTATATTTATATATTTATAAATATAAATCATTTTTCGATTTCAAAACCATATTCACTTCATGTTTTTGATAAAAATGATATTTTGTTCCAACAGATATTTATTTCAACACATCACCATTTTTAACACTTCATATTTCGCATAAAAATGATATTTTTAGCGAATAAAAATATCTTTCAACTCATGACTATTATATTTAGTTCATACACCAGTTAAAAATAATATTCATAGCAAACAAATATTTATTTCAACACTTGTGTATTTTCAGCGAGTCGTTTACATGTTAAAAATGATATTTTTATCATCAAAAATATTTATTCAACACATGAATATTTTTAGCACTTCATATTCACAATAAAAATGTAGATTTTATTGTTCAATCTATATATTCAACACATGAATGTTTTCGACTTCACACAAACGATAAAAATATGATTTTTATCGTTCTAGTCCTTTATTCAACACATGAATTTTTCTATAGTTCATATATATAATAAAAAGGTGATTTTTGTTGTAAATCAATTTATTTCAAAACACGATTATTTTATATAGTTCATACATAAGGTAATGTTATTTTTGGTGTTAAAACAATTTATTTAAAATACTAATATTTTATATAGTCTATATATATTATAAAAATGTTATTTTTATCTTTCAAAGAATTTATTAAACACATGAACTTCATTCAACACATGAATTTCTATTCAACACATGAATTTTATTTCAACACATGAATTTTATCGCAACACATGAATTTTATTTCAACACATGAATTTTATTTCAATACATGAATTTAAATCAAACACAGAAATATTTCAGAAAATTTCGACAGCATAACAGCAGGGTAGTTAAAACCGGCATGTTCCCTAGTACGGCTCCTCGCTCTACCTTAAAGCCTCGCAGCTTTTGACAATGGGGATTTTCAATATCTAGTTCGTATGCAGACGAATTTTCCCGTATACTAATCCTATTGGGATTTCAACCACAATCAATCCTTTTCAAATCAACCATTCATGATATTCACCAAATTTTCATGTCAACCAATAATCCAAACAATATCACAACCAATATATATCGTCCATGGTCTATGGACGAGGGGCGTATATATATAGATATACGTATATAACTTATATTTGATTTCATTTCAATATCATTTCAATTTATTTCAACGCATATATCATTTTTACAATGCATATATAACTTATACATCGAACATACAACTTATACAATGCTTATACATGAGGTGTACAACGCTTATATAACTCATACTTCGACTATATAATTTATACATCGTTGTTTCCATATCGTTTATAATTCAGAAATCTCACATTGCATTTCGCATTGCCAAAAAATGTAGCAAGCTCAGAAAAATATCCAGTCTCTTCTAGAATGTAGAAGACCCCACACAAGTCCACTGTCTCTTGTTTCACTGGATTTCGACCACACATGAAAAAGATACGATTTTTATAAGTTAATCCCATTTCATAGCGCTTGGAAGTGTTATAAACGGTTTTAGAAATAAAAACCGCACCTTTCTAGTTCAGTTCGAAACTAGGTTTCGATTTCCACTCCAATCTGTTGCACGATATGAAGATCAGCCTGCACCACTCCGTAGAGCTAGGAGAGGCGCGCGTTTTGAGGGTGGTGGTGCTCAATTCGGTGCGGCGGCGAAGGCAGGATCGGGCTCGACGCCGGCGATCTTCAGAAGGGCGGATCTGCTCGTACAAGCGACGTGGTAGGTTGAGGCTACTACGGATTTGAAGAGGGGGCTTCGATCCTCAAAAAGTTCCAAAGGAGGGTGTGGTTTCATTGAGAGATGGAAGAGAAAAAGAGGAGAGAAGCACGGGATGAATTCCGCCATTCACTGCGATGTATCGGGGAAGAAAAACAGGGAGGGAGAAAGTGATTTGATTGGCCGAGATTTTTTTATATTTATATATTTTAAAAATTCAAAAATACCCCTTATCTCATATGAACTCCAATCCAAACCCAACGACTGTCGTCCCTAGCTAAATTCCCCCATTCCGAACACAATGGGATATGTTTCGTAAGCCCACTCGACTGTTTCAGTCAGTTTTCCTTCAAATTAAAATATAAAACATTCAATATTTAATTTGAACGTACATTTCAATTTGCCGGAGCCACATACTGATCCCAAAAATTCCAGAAAAATAAATCAAGCTATGTTTTGACAATACGGTCCCAACAAAACTAGTTTCGTCTAATTCTGAGACCGTTTGAAAAATGGCCCTTTTCTGGTCGATCCAATTTAATAGAAATCGACCAAACACATTTTCCTATGCCACGCTCACATACTTACTTCAAAAATTATGAAATTGGAAACCTAGCAATAATTTGAAATCTCGGATCCAACAAAAGTGGTTTCATCGAATTCTGAGGTCGTTTGCAAAATGTCTATTTTCAAGGGCTATATATTCTCTATAGCGACCTTTCTGAAAATTCATTTGGCCATAACTTTTGATTCCTGCAACAAAACTTCGATTTTTCAGATTCATTAGAAAGATACTCACTAACAGATTTAAATATTTTTGGTTTCACTAAAATCCATTTTATTTTGCACCCGGTACAGTCAGTCAAAGTTCGAATTCAAATTTTGAAACTGCCACGCCCTTTCAGACCTTGTTTATAATTAAAAATAATTATATTTATTTTCAAATGTCGATTCAAACATACTTTTCATCGTTATTATTTTAAATAATTTATTTTAAATATCTGAAATCCACTAAAATAGCCAAATTAAAATAGATTTTCCGGGTTGTTACAATCTCTCCCACTTAAAACTTTTCGTCCTCGAAAAGGAACGAAGTCGAAAGTTATTTAATTAACCAACTCAACTTTCCTTCTGGCTTTCATTCTTTAACTTTTGAGTTTCTAAGAATTTTCTAATTCTTCAAAATTTTGGCTAACACCCTAAATTTTCGAATTTTTTTGCCATAACCTCCATTGTACGGGGAGCTTCGGGATATTTCAAATGGCCTCCCATGGCCCTCACCAATCCAAAAGGAAAAGCCAAGCGGCTAGCCAAGCGGCTAGCCAAGCGGCTAGCCAAGCGGCTAGCCAATCGGCTCATAAAATCATCAAATCCCAAGAAATACAATAAACATGTACCTATTTGTCAAGCAAACAATTTTATTCCTCTGCTTAGCTGTTTATCCATAACCTGTTCACACATATGTAATGGACATGTATAAATTTCTATCTATTCTCAATTCAGTTCAATATTTTTTCAATTTGGCTAAATGGTTCAAAATTCTAATTAATCAACCAAACATCAAACAACACAACCAGCACTCAATTTGTTTTTATATTTCAAAAATATACTAATTAATTCATATACTCTTATAAAATCATTCAGACTATATGATTAAAATTTTACATCCATGAAAAGAAAACAACGACAAAGTAGAGAACATAATGGAAATTTCAAAATATGGTAAATGTACCTTGCACCAGAGTCAATCAGAGATATCCACCCTGCACTTAGGATAGACTTTCTTAATGCTTTCCTCAGTTTCCCAAGTACAATCTCGCGAATCTCCACTCAATTGCACTTTGATTAAGTGAACTTTCTTGTTCCTTAGTCTTTGGTTTCTTTGCCAATTATCTTTAGCGGTTCTCTTCTCACAGTCAATTCTGGAGTAATTTCTATATCCCACGGTGCTGCTTCTTCCACGATCAAGTCTGGATCATGAACATGCTTTAGAAGTTGAGATACGTGAAATACATCATGCACTCCAGGCAACCAATCAGGCAATTGAACTCTATAAGCGAGAGTTCCAATCCGTTCAAGTATAGGGAATGGACCAATAAATTTGGGCGCCAACTTCCCAGTCTTGCCAAATCGAATTACCCCTCTCATCGGAGAAACCTTTAGATACACATAGTCACCAACAGAAAATGCTAAATCCCTCCTTCTCAAGTCTACATAGCTCTTATGTCGGCTTGGAGCTGCTAGCAATCATTTCTTATTGAAATCGACTTTATCCGCAGCTTCGCGAATCATATCTGGTCCCAATACCAGTCTATTGCCAGGTTCAACCCAACAAGCAGGAGATCGGCACGGCCTACCATACAATGCTTCGAATGGTGACATTGTTAGGCTCGCTTGGTAGCTATTGTTGTATGAGAACTCGGCCAAATGCAAATGGTCTTCCCATGATCCACCAAAATCAATAACACAAGCCCGCAATAAATCTTCTAGAATACGATTCACCCTCTCAGTTTGACCATCTGTTTGAGGATGATAAGCGGTGCTCAAGTTCAGTTTCGTTCCCAATTCTTCTTGGAATGCTTCCCAGAATTTACTAGTAAATATTGGATCTCTATCACTAACTATACTGATCGACACTCCATGTAGCTTAACAATTTCTTTAAAATAAATCTGTGCCAGATTTTGAGCGGTTCTATTGGATCTGACAGGTATAAAATGGGCGGTCTTCGTGAAGCGATCTACGATCACCCAAATACTGTCATTTCCTTTCTTGGTTCTGGGCAAACCATCTATGAAGTCCATGGAAATATGTTCCCACTTCCAACCTAGAATGTCTAGCGGTTGCAACAATCCGGTAAGTTTCTGTTGGTCGCTTTTGACTAGTTGGCAAGTAGGACACTTGCTAACGTATATTGAAACGTCCCTTTTCATAGCTTTCCACCAGAATGTTCGCTTGAGATCGTTATATATTTTGCTCACACCTGGATGGATACTCAGCTTGGACTTGTGACACTCGTCTAACACTTCTCTTTTGAGTTCGGGGATGTTGGGAACACAAATCCTTCCTCTATATCTCAGGATCCCATCATTATCTATTTGAAAACCCGAGGGTTCGCCTTTTTGAATTCTTTTGATCATATCCTTAATAAAATTAGCATCTTTCTGAAGAATAGAAATTTTGTCAATTAAGGAAGTCGTAATAATAAAACTAGCGATTATTGCATTCTTTCGACTTAGCGCATCGGCCACAACATTGGCTTTCCCTAGAGTGTACAAAATCTCAAAATCGTATGCTGCACATAATTTTAGCCAACGTTGTTGCCTCAGATTCAAGTCTTTCTGGGTGAACAGATACTTTAGCGACTGATGATCTGCATACAGTTCGAATTTCTCACCCAAAAGATAGTGCCTCCAGATTTTTAAAGCAAACACGATAGCTAACAACTCAAGATCATGAGTAACGAAATTCTTCTCATGTGGTTTCAGCTGATGGCTAGCATAAGCAACCACTTGACCTCTTTGCATTAATACTGCACCAGGGCCTTCTATAGAGGCATTTGTCCAGACTTTCAAGTCTTGATTGCCATCGGTAATCGTTAGCACTGGAGTCGTCGTTAATCTTAATTTTAGCTTCTGAAAAGCCTCCTCACATTCGGGAGTCCACTTGAATCTTGCATGCTTCTTTGTAAGCTTTATTAAGGAACTAGATATCTTTGAAAAATCTTTAACGAACTTCCAATAATAACTAGCCAATCCAAGAAAACTCCGGACTTCTGTCGGAGTACTAGGCTACTTCCAATTTTGAATAGCGGTGATTTTACCGAGATCTAAAATAACGTGACTAAGAAACTTGACTTCTTCTTTCCAGAATATACATTTGGAAAGTTTGGCCTTCAAGACATTCTTTCCGAGAATTTCTAACACTTGTTCCGAATGTTTCGCATGCTCGCTCTCTGACTTAGAGACGATTAATATGTCATCAATGAAAACCAGAACAAATTTATTCAAGACATCGCGGAATACTCGATTCATTAAATCCACAAAATAGGCAGGAGCGTTACATAAGCCGAACGACATTACTAACCACTCATAGAACAAATCGGGATCTTTGAATGCTGTCATAGGAACACACTCTTCCGCAATACGAAGCTGATGGAAGCCTGTAGCTAGGTCCATCCTTGAAAATACTTGTGCGCCATTCAATCTATCCTACAAATCATCAATCCGCGGCAATGGATATTTATTCCTTAATGTCTGTTTATTCAAGTCACGATAATCCACACATAGTCGAAGAGTACCGTCTGACTTTGGGACAAACACCACTGCTGCTCCCCAATCAGAGAAATTAGGCCTGATCAGACCCTTCCATACAAGCTATCGAGTTTGATTATCTAATTCTTCTTTCTCCTTTAGAGTCATTCTCCGAATAGCGTGCACTACTGGCCTTGTATTCAGAATTAAAGCGATCTTGAAATCAATTTCTCTCTTCGGAGGTAAGCTAACAACTTCTTCAAACACGTTTGCATAATTCTTGACGACAGGAATATCTTTTATGAGGTCTGGAATATTCTCTGTGGCTACAGGGATATTTTCTATTTGAGCAGAAGAAACATCTAGAGCTGACCAAAAGTCTTTTCTATCTGAATTCGTACCTTCACATGGTATGGTGATATAATCCCCTGATTTAATCTTTGCCCTAACAACTCTCTCGGCGCATTTAACCTCTACTTCATATTTGGTTAACCAATCCAATCCCAAAATAAGATCGAATTCGGTAAAATTCATGACGATCGAGATGGTAGGAAACTGATATCGGGAAAAAGAGACAGGCACCCCACATACCCAACTGAGATTGAGGGAACCCCCAACCGGATTATGGACAGTGATGGGTTCTTTGAGCTTTCTCAATTTCAAATCCAACTTCTTAACTGCATTCTTTGCAATAAAGCTTCGTGACGCGCCTGTATCAAACAGTACTTTAACTGGAATGTTTTTGACAATAAGCGTGCCTTCCAAAACATCATACCTTCCCGGACTGGATAAGTATGCAGGAACTTCTGCCACTTCATTCACATGCAGTTTAGTCCTTTTTAACAGCCAACAATCTAGCTTTACGTGACCAGCCAGATGAAAAGATTACGTTCTCGGGTCACTTA
Organism: Allium sativum; assembly: GCA_030737875.1. Taxonomy (NCBI): domain Eukaryota; kingdom Viridiplantae; phylum Streptophyta; class Magnoliopsida; order Asparagales; family Amaryllidaceae; genus Allium; species Allium sativum. Next base: position 173,321,751 of record CM060913.1, on the reverse strand, counting down.
AAACTTGTTCTTGGATTTAGATTCATCCTTCTTTCGTTTGTTCCAAGATTTACAACTTATCGCCAAATGTCCTTGCCTTTTGCAGCTTGAGCATGTGGCAGTCGTTACTGGTTCTTTCTCATATTTAGCCCTTTTCCTCTTGGCTCTGGGCTTCTTACTGACCTCAGGCATCGTATTGGCCTCAGGACTATCAGTCTCAGACTCCCTTTTGTTACCAGAACTAACTTCCTCTTCGTCGTTGAAAAGACCTTTCTTATGGAGATCTTCATATTGATAAGCCATGTATATCATTTCAGAAAAAGGAAGCTTCACATGCCCCATTACACTACTTTGGTACTTCCTTTGAAGCCCGTTAATAAACCTCAAATTCTTCCTCTTCGGATTTTGAATTAGATGCGGGGAAAAATGAGAAAGTTCATCTAATTTCTTATGATATTCTGGAATGGTCATATCTCCTTGTATCAGATAATAGAATTCATCACCTAACCGCTTAGTTGCTTCTAGAGGAATAAATCTTTTACTGAAAATATCTTTAAATCTATCCCAGGTAATATTACCTTCTGGATTATCCTTAATAATCGAATCCTACTAGAACAAAGCTTCTTCTTTGAGTGCCCAAGATGCCAGTAATCTTTTCTGGTCATCCCTCAACTTTAAACCTTCAAAGATTTTCTCAGCAGAACGAATCCAAGCTTTCCATAATGGATTCCTTGCCCAAGAATGGTGATCCACCCAGATTTCGATACCTCTTTACTACAGCCTCAATATCTGGTTCAGTATTCCTTCTTCTGTTTCTGCCACTCATTTTCTAGTACTTCTGCAAATAGCAGACCAAGTGTTAGGTCAACAGAAAAGATATTATAAAGCATAGAAACATATACTTGCATGTAAATGCATCTATCAGGGTGTATTTCATTCTGCTATACTCATACTAGGATATTACTGATCCTATCTGTAATGAGTTATTCGTCCTAGAACACTAATGGTTCTATTTCTAACGAGTTCGTTAATATGTTATATTCCTGAACTAAGCTTAACCAAAGCTCTGATACCACGTTGTGACAACCCCAAAACCCCATACGACGGTGGCAAGGGTAATCTTTGGAATATAACACATGAACAGATAACAGCAAAACCGAAATAAATAAATACACCAGATAATGTACAATAAAATACACTGGATAAACATAATAATTAGAGTTACACAGTATACAGGATCATACTTAGTACAAAATACAGTTCATCTATACATAAATGTCTACAGCGGAAAACAAAACATAATATGTACAATAGGAGCTGAACAGCATAAAAACAGATAAATGGTAGAATCTATCTTCAGCTCCAGCTATCCAAAAATAGCCTGCTAAAACCTGAATACAAGGCTGTCCATGTAGAAATAAGGGGCACCCGAGTTTGCAAGTGGAACAAACTACGAGTCAGTCATGGGACTGGTATGAGAAATCTACTTAACTGGTTAACCAATAATAACAAGGCAAATCATAGGACCACGCCACTTTCGCGGAACGGGTTTACTCCAGTGATTGCCAGTGCTTTAAAAATAAGTAAATCTTTTAAACATCGCAATGCTTTTTATAAAATGGAAGCCATTATAAGACTCGGTTCCCATCACACAATGCAACGTAAACCGGACGATAGAGTTTTACCTTATAAGGGCCAAAATATGCTTAATACGAATAAAACAAAAGCATTAGATATTATTACTAGTGTTTATATGTTTCAAAAACAATTTCAAATCATAAGTATCAATCATAGACGGCATTAATGCCCCATGCCACTATGTCGCCATATATAGGTATACAATCAAAACCGCAAAGTCACATATTTGGAAATTGGATTTCCGTCATGAACCGAGGCAAGGGATCGTCCTCACCGAATTCGAGATGCTCTGGCCCGCCCCTCAGGAACAGCCACAACTGCACCTTAGACCGTCAGGGCTGGTCCACCGATGTGGATTATTATGCCCGAACACTGCGTTTCCCCGCCCTTTGGGGCGTAAATGAGCCAAATGACTTCATCGGCTCCACATAGTCACCGATATATCCGAGGCGCCTCGCAACAGCAACAACCACATAGGTGAAAATAATATAAATGTCAGGGCTGGTAGGTCGCTGACACCACCCTAGCTAGAAGGAAACGCATGCCCTCCCTGAGGTCCTCTCCCGTTTCTGGTTCATACCGGGGTGTGAGGCTCGCGAATCAATGTTATACACAAAGCTATGCCACACAGGCCGTGCTTTGATCATCAACCACAAGACTTTGCTTTTCAACAGAATCCTTGATCATCTGCCACTTAGGCATGCCACACAGGCAATTCACTGTATGCAACTGATTTCTATTGATATATAACCTCTAAGCTCGTACGTCTCAGAAAAGGGCGTAAAGCAAGAGAATAAATTCTCCGCCGCCAAACAGATATATATTTAATAGAGATCAATCAGCACAGAACAAAATCCAATGTCAAACACACGGTCCATTTACAGGTTCGTTCTGGGTCTGAACGAAACCGGAGGCACCATATACCTCACATATCCATCGATCTCCAAGTACGTCTGGACGATCACCACTTATTATCTATATTTCGGGATGCCTCCCAATCAAGACATCAGTAATCAACCAACCGAGGTAAAGATCTCCGGTCTTCAACCACCGTCTTCATCGTCGACTTCTTATCGCCAATCAATTATTTGAAATGAGATTTAACTCGACCTTTTCAAATAATTCACGTATATTTAGAATTTAAATCAATTCGTTTCAATGGTTAAATAATTCGACATCAATAATTCTTTTCTTAATTGTAATTTTCACGCCAAACACATTCAACCATCAAACATCCAATAAACTGGGTAAATTTGGTTTATTTGCATTCCATATCGTTTATAATATTTTATAACGATTTATCGCTATTTTTATTCACTTAAAAATAGCCAATTCATTCAAATGTCGCTTCAGGCCATAATGCGGCCGTAGAGCTGTTTTTCTTCAGATTTGATTTACACATATCTGAAAAATCTAACCATTGAATCTTCACAAATTTTATATCATTAGAAAGATCTTTTCAAAATGAACCCAACATTTTTAGTTTTGGGAAAGTCTGATGGTCGGATCTCCCGGTACAATCATTTGAAGTTACGATTTCAAAATACGAACTGCAGCGTCGTTATTCGATTTATTATAATTATATATATATATATATATATAATCGATTATGGCGTTGTTTTTCCTCGGATTTGAATTAAAAATTCCAGACAATCCAACTGTTGGATCTTCACAAAGTGGGTGTCGTTGGAAAGATATTTCCAAAGCGAACCCAAAGGTTTCGGTTTTAGGAAAATCCGATGGTCGGATCTCCCGCACTAATTGTTTGAAATCACAGTTTCAAAACACGAACTGCAGCTTCGTTATTCGATTTATTATATATATATAATTCATTCTTTGATTTCAAAACCATATTCACTTCACATATTTGATAAAAATGATATTTTTATCCAACAGATATTTATTTCAACACATCACCATTTTTAACACTTCATATTTCGCATAAAAATGATATTTTTAGCAAATAAAAATATCTTTCAACTCATGACTATTTTATTTAGTTCATACACCGGTTAAAAATAATATTCATAGAAAACAAATATTTATTTCAACACTTGTGTATTTTTAGCGAGTCGTTTACATGATAAAAATGATATTTTTATCATCAAAAATATGTATTCAACACATGAATATTTTTAGCACTTCATATTCACAATAAAAATGTAGATTTTATTGTTCAATCTATATATTCAACACATGAATGTTTTTGACTTCACACATACGATAAAAATATGATTTTTATAGTTCTAGTCCTTTATTCAACACATGAATTATTCTATAGTTCATATATATAATAAAAATGTGATTTTTATTGTAAAACAATTTATTTCAAAACACGATTATTTATGTAGTTCATACATAAGGTAAAAATGTTATTTTTGGTGTTAAAACAATTTATTTAAAATACTAATATTTTATATAGTATATATATAATAAAAATGTTATTTTTATCTTTCAAAGAATTTATTCAACACATGAACTTCATTCAACACATGAATTTCTATTCAACACATGAATTTTATTTCAATACATGAATTTTATCTCAACACATGAATTTTATTTCAACACATGAATTTAAATCAAACACAGAATTTTATTTCAACACATGAATTTAAATCAAACACAGAAATATTTCAGAAAACTTCGGCAGCATAACGGTAGGGTAGTTAAAACCTGCACCGTCCCTAGTACGGCAGAGCCCGCTACCTTAAAGCCTCGCAGCTTTTGACAATGGGGATTTTCAATATCTAGTTCGTACACAAACGAATTTTCCCATATACTAATCCTATTGGGATTTTAACCACAATCAATCATTTCAAATCAACCACTTATGATATTCACCAAATTTTCACATCAACCAATAATCCAAACAATATCACAACCAATATATATCGTCCATGGTCTGTGGACGAGGGGAGTGTATATATGTATATACACATATATAACTATATTTCGATTTCATTTCAATATCATTTCAATTTATTTCAACGCATATATCATTTTTACAACGCATATATAACTTGTACATCGAACATACAACTTATACAACGCTTATACTTGAGGTGTACAACGCTTATATAACTCATACTTCGACTATATAATTTATACATCGTTGTTTCCATATCGTTTATAATTCAGAAATCTCACATTGCTTTTCGCGTTGCCACAAATTGTAGCAAGCTCAGAAAAATATCTGGTCTCTTCTAGAATGTAGAAGACATTCGCACGAGTCCACTATCTCTTGTTTCACTGGATTCCGACCACACATGAAAAAGATACGATTTTTATAAGTTAATCACATTTCATAGCGCTTGGAAGTGTTATAAATGGTTTTAGAAATAAAACCGTGCCTTTCCAGTTCAGTACGAAACTAGGTTTCTATTTCCACTCCAATCCGTTGCACGATATGAAGATCAGCCTGCACCACTCCGTAGAGCTAGGAGAGGCGCGCATTTTGAGGGTGGTGGCGCTCAATTCGGTGCATCGGCAGAGGCAGGATCGGGCTCGACGCCGGCGATCTTCAGGAGGGCGGATCTGCTCGTACAAGCGACGAGGGAGGTTGAGCTACTACGGATTTGAAGAGGGGACTTCGATCATCAAAAAGTTCCAAAGGAGGGTGTGGTTTTGTTGAGAGATGGAAGAGAAAAAGAGGAGAGAATCGCGGGATGAATTCCGCCGTTCACTGCGATGTATCGGGGAAGAAAAGCGGGGAAGGAGAAAGTGATTTGATCGGTCGAGATTTTTTTACATTTATATATTTAAAAAATTCAAAAATACCCCTTATCTCATACGAACTCCAATCCAAACCCAATGACTATCATCCCTAGCTAAGTACCCCCATTTCGAACACAATGGGATATGTTTCGTAAGCCCACTTGACTGTTTCAGTCAGTTTTCCTTCAAATTAAAATATAAAACATTCAATATTTAATTTGAACGTACATTTCAATTTGCCGGGGCCACATACTGATCCCAAAAATTCCAATGTTTGGACGATACGGTCCCAACTAAACTAGTTTCGTCGAATTCTGAGACCGTTTGAAAAATGGCCCTTTTCTGGTCGATCCAATTTAATAGAAATCGACCAAACACATTTTCCTTTGTCACGCTCACATACTAACTTCAAAAATTATGAAATTGGAAACCTAGCAGTTATTTGACATCCAGGATCCAACAAAAGTGGTTTCATCGAATTCTGAGGTCGTTTGCAAAATGTCTATTTTCATGGGCTATATATTCTCTAAAGCGACCTTTCTAAAAATTCATTTGGCCATAACTATTGATTCCCACTATGAAACTTCGATTTTTCAGATTCGTTAGAAAGATATTCACTAACAGATTTAAATATTTTTGTTTTCACTAAAATCCGTTTTAATTTGCACCCGGTACAGTCAGTCAAAGTTCGAATTCAAATTTTGAAACTGCCGCGCCCTTTCTAGCCTTGTTTATAATTAAAAATAATTATATTTATTTTCAAATGTCGATTCAAACATACTTTTCATCGTTATTATTTAAAATAATTTATTTTAAATATTTGAAATCCACTAAAATAGCCAAATTAAAAAAATTATTGGCTCAGATTTTCCGGGTTGTTACAATGTGTTATTTATGAAGAAACGGTTGTAGCATCAGACTTTGATGTACTTGGCCAAAGCAAGAACTGAAATTGGAAATGGATGCTAGGGGTGGAGATACATTTGTGGAGGTGGTTGCGATAGGTGGATGAGGGGTTGGACGTCAGTACACATGCACAAATGCACAAACTTGTATTAACAGTGGAAAGGAAAGGAAGTAAAAACAGCAAGAAGAAAGGAGTCAAAATAAGGATCAGAGGGAAGAAATGGGTTGACAATTTACATAGATATTGGCAAATGAAGGGGGGACTCGTGGGCTTGGCTGATGGGCTTGGGCCGAGAAAAGAATTAAAGGATTTAAGGTTAAAAAAAGTGAGGTAGAGAGTTGGGCCGGAAAAATAGGCCAATAGGCTATAGAAATAAATGTGTAGGAAATTAAAAGAAGCAAAAAAAAGGAATGAGGAAATAAATCAAAGATTTGGGAGAGGGAATCTTGTAAAATTAAAGGGGTATCTTTTTTAAAAAATAAAATCTAATATTAGAAGATATATATACCTAAAAAGAATAAAAGAGAAGCAATGTAGTGTGGTTGATAAAGATCTGGAACAGAGAGGGTATATGATCAGACGATAATAGTTGGAAAGGAAGTTGTACTTTGTCAAGTTTATACAAAGATATTTTCATGTGAATAAATAAATAGTGTTAATTTATTAATTTAAATTAGAATAAAATATAAACTCCTTTGTTTCTAAAGACCAGATAATCATTTCAAGTCGTATTAGTTGAATGATAATCAACAAAATGTTGTGGTTAATGAAAAATGACTACTCATAAGTAATACGGTGTTATAATAAACCCGATTTTTTTTAAAACGAACATTAATTAATCGACTTTGGTCAATAAATATATTTTAATCGAGGTACAATTTCAAGGTTGAAGTAACAACGATTAAAACTTATTATTTGAGATTCATGCGAACATGAATAAATATAGTAACTAGATAAACAACATTTGACCGTGTACTAATATTTATTTAAAATATTAAGTTGATGTGATAACCGAGTCCAGAAGGAGTGATATATACAATCCAAATTGGATAACGTTAGAAGCAAAGATTTTGCAGGTGAGGATGATTGTGATGAATATTGGTAAGAGGAATTGATTGAGTGATAACGATTAGATTACTCTAGAATTCCGAAGAAAAATGGGATAGTGATAAATTGGAAGGAGACGTTGAATTGTTATCGACTAAGTTGAAGTCAGGAAAGCATCGTTTACTTTCCGTTTTAAATAAATATTTAATCTAATTATATATATAATGAATTAATTATTCATCTAAAGAAATAAAATAGTGATTATATTTTAAAGTCGTAGATATTGAAGTATGGATTATAAAATACTGTTATAATCAAAATAAGTAAATGGGATTCTTTAACTGAATAAAATCTTAAATATATATATATATATATATATATATATATATATATGTATGATTTAGAAATGATTATTTTCCAAGATCAACCAATGATGAACGATGTTTGGTCGAATTGTCAAATTATGGTAGACCAGATCTGTTGTCATAAATGATTTGTTAATTTGATTGATTGAATTATTGTGTCATAACCCAATTAACTTGTTAATCCAAAGTTAATCATTTACATGCCTTATTTTAGTTAAGTCTTGATAATCAACTAAGGATATAGAAATACATATGAAATATATTGATCTAAATCCTTTAAGTGTATCACTTGGCCCTAAAAGATGTTAACGTTCATCGATTCAAAGAGACCGGGTTGGTTTTCTCAATGAAATCCAAAAACCACTTTGTTTCGACCTAGGCGTTGATTAATTTGAAGTCAAGTTGAAGACCACGGAAGACGTAGTTTATGCAAGGACAGTTATGTTAATCCTAGGTAGAAATTGCTAAGATGGGTTTACAGAATAGTGCCTTCGGTTTGTTCAGACCCAGGACAACTTGTATGGACGAATGTCTGACAGAGTATACCTAACAGATCGCGTAAGTTGATCTCTTCAAAACTATGTGTGGTGGCGTAGGAATTCATTTCTATTAGCTTTTTACCCGCGGTTTTGTGGAGGTCAAATTATGATTTGACGGGTTTGACAATGTGGCATTCAAAGTAAATGAAGATTTGTTGTTCTAAAAGGTAAGCTATGACCTCAAGCCTCACAACCGGGAAATGACAAAAATCGGGCAGGCAGCATAGCTATGTGGGTCGCTCCCATTAGGGTGTACAATCATCTATCTAGAGAAAATTCATTTCTTTCTTTAATATATTCGATGCTGTCCCTTTTGGGAAATTGTTGCTGTAACGACCCGCATTCTACGCATCATAGGATCGTAGAATATTTATTTCTTCACATATGAAGTCGTATGGTCATGTAACTTTGGGAGACGACTATTGGGGTCATTTCCCATGTTCATGATTTTTGTCGATTTTTAAATGACCATTTTACCCCTAGTTGGTACTGTTTTGGCCATAACTTTTGACTAGAAAGGAATTTTGACCTGAAACCACTTCCATTGGCTCCGGATGATGGTTTACAATTCCGTAGAGTGGTCACACTAGCCAAACGGACTCGCCGTTTGGGAGATATGGCTGAAACAAGTTTCAGATAGTGAAAAACGGCTTAATTGGGCTTAACCGGGTGATTAACAGCTAGGCCCAATGGGGGTTTCGGTATTAGGGTTATGAGGAGGCTGAAATCAGTTAGAGAACGATCTTATCTTCATTTTCCAGCCGCCACTTTCATTCTTGAGCCCTAACAATGGCCGCCAACATCTAGAAACATCCCCAAATCACTTTCTAATTAAGTTTTTGCTTATTCTACATCAAATTAAGGAGGGAAGACTCGAAAGCAAGGTTAGAGCTGCTGTTAGACATCAGTATTCACCCAAATCAGCGAGGTTTCAGTTCTGAGGATTTTATTTGTGGCCAAGGTGAGTGATTTGCATAGTTTTCGCACTAATTACGGTTAATAAAGGGTAATTAGTGAAGATTAGCGAATTTATACACTAATAAATTCTGGAAAAATATCTATAAATTTGAAAATAATATTTTATGCCCCTGGTAGAAATTTGGTTTATTTTGGTTAAGTTTTGTTAGCCCTAGGATTAGTTTTGCTTAAACATGCTTAAGGGAAAATATGGGGTTTTGGGTATATTTGATCCATTTTGACATGTAAATTCATTGTTTTGGTGTTTGTGGTTAGTTTGCTATGTTGCTATGACTGTTTGGGATGATTTGTGGTTAATTAGAATGGTTAGATTGGTCGAAAACGTCGTCGAATGGCGTAAAACACTTGCTGGAAAAGTTTCAGGAAACAGTGCAGGTTTTCGGATCGGATCAGATCGGAGCGGGCTCGGATCGGATAAGTTAACTTGGCAAGGGATTCGATCGGATCGGAACTTAGCACTTGAGAGACCTGGCAAAAAGGAAGGCCATGCTAGTTGAACTGGGATCGGATCGGCTAAAGGAGGGGGATCGGATCGGAGCAAACGAAGGACGAGGGGAACTGATCGGAGCTGGAGCACGAACTGGATGGGAGATGGCAACCCGACCCGACCCGAAGTGGGACACCCGACCCGAACCGATGCAACGCTGTGAACCCGAACCGAACCATTACCAGAGGAAGACCACGAACCGAACCAATTCAAAGTAGAGGACCCGACCTGAACCGATGGCTAGAAGGGGAACCCGACCCGATCCAGTATTGACCAATAACCCGAGATGCAAAGGTAGTCCAATATGGGAAGTTAGAGCTCAGGATTCAGTTGGGAACCGATGAGTTCACTTCATGGTTGGGCTTTGCTGCGGGGCGTGTGCAAAGGGGTTGTCGATGTCTGTAGCTTTGAATCACTATGTGTAGGGAGTACGTGAACGAATTCAGGGCCACAGTGGCCTAGGTACGACTAAAGGGGCTATTGACCAATGAAGTGGGGTCATTTGTAAAGATTTGGTCATGACTCCATGTGGTAAGCTTGGTAGTAGCAGTAGTTGTACAAGTCGAACTCAGTCACTACTTCGATGAGTCTAGTGATTGACAGTGGTGGACTTCGTATGCTTTACGCACTGAGTGAGAGATGTGAGGATGGTTGTTATGCTTGATTTGTTTGCCACCATTATGACATACACACCCCACCCCCGTATTCTTTACACTATCTGTTATGGCACCTTAGAGTATTGTACGGTATGTAGTGCTAACTCTTTGTTTGTAGGTCCTGGTTCAGGTATGGTTTAGTATACCTGTTATTGTTTTGTTTAGATGCTTATCGCTCATACCAGGCTTTATGTCTGACCCAGAGTTTTATGTCTCCTCTTATTACTCTGGGTGCTCACACGAGCAGACTAGAGACAGGTTAGCTTGTGATGCACGGGTAGATGATCCGGAGACGAGCAGGAGGCTTCCACGTATGATATATATAGTATTCTCCCTATGTTGTTGAAGATCACTGCTTGGGCATTAGTAGTGCATCTTCTACTTTAGCTTTCTTTTGTTTTAGAGACAGTAAATTTGGAAAGTTGTAATAAGCTGTACTTGGATTTCCGCTGCTCTGATGTTGATGTTGGTTTTAGTTATCAGTTTATGTACTGTCTCACCTGTTTTATGTCAAGTATATTATTATTATATTTTGTCCATGCGTTGTGAGACATTTTACAGGTTCCTTGTTAGTTCATTTCCTTCTTCCCTCATTTCCTTCTGACGACCCGTTCTGTGCTAACTGGACATGTGTACAGCGCACTTTTTTAGTAAATGTTGGTTAGTGCGGGGCGGGCCGTCATACTTGGTATCAGAGCTCTAGGTTGCGTAGTTAACCTAGGGAAAGACACTAGGGAGAGATAGTACGTGTATGAGAGAGCGTATTTGTGATTACTTTGGTTTTCAAAAGCTATATATATATATACTATTAGTAGTATAAGAATGAAGTCGTACTGCACTAGCACCACTATGGGGTCGTTAATCGTTTCCCTTTTCAGATTGACGATGAGCCGATATTCTAGAGGTGCTGGTAGGGGAGCCAATAATGGGAATGCTAACATGAGGGCGATGTTTACTGACCTCATGAGATACATGCTTAGGGAGGTGCAAGGGGCAGCCCCCAATGGTGGTAATGGTGGTGGTCCAATAGTGCAGGCGCCTAGGGCCGATTTCGCCAAGCTGAATAAGCATTATACTAGTCTTGGTGGGAAGCCGTTCCACGGAACGGAGTTGGCCACGGATGTTCAGGATTGGTTGGATAGTTGCGAACGTATCTTCGAGGATTTGGGTATCGAGGATGCGATGAAGAGAAAGCTAGCATCCCGTCAGCTGCAAGGGCGGGCAATGAATTGGTAGAATGCTATAAAGGCAGCTATTCCCGAAGATCAGATTACTTGGGAGCAGTTTAAGGTTCGCTTTAGCGAAAAGTTCATTCCAGCTGCTCAGAAGTCAGTGTTGTTTAAGAAATTCTTGGAGCTCAAGCTGAATGGCAGAGCTGTCTCGGAGTATATTGCTGAATTCGACACTTTGTCGAAGTATGGGTTATCTCTGATTGATACTGCCGAGAAGAAAAATGAGAAATTCATGACTGGTTTGGATCAGTACTTGGGGGAAAGGCTTATTAACCACATCGATGAGACGTTTGAATCGATTGTGGGGAAAGCATTGAGATTAGAAAGTCTCTACCCTAAGCCGAAGACTAAGGTTGCGTCTGCAAAAGAGCCAAAGCCACAAGCAAGTGGTGGAGGCAAGGGTGGTTCCCAGAATAAGAGAAAGCAGAATCAGACTAAGGATGGCCAGAAGAAAAAGAATAAGCAAGATGTTGAGTGCTTCAGCTCTGGTAAGAAGGGCCATTATGCTAGTAATTGTCGGGCCAAGCCAGCGGATATGAAGTGCTTCAACTATGGCCAAATGGGCCATCACAAGGACAAGTGTCTACAACCCCCTAGAGAAAAGCAATTGGTGAAAGCATATGCCCTTAATGCTATTCCTTCTTCGTCAAATGCCCCAACTGCGGCGGAGAAGGGAAAGAATGTCATCATTCAAGGTATGCTTTCTGTTTATGATGTTCCTGTTAGAGTTTTGTTTGATACCGGAGCTTCTAGTTCTTTCATATCTAGTGACCTGGTAGATAGGTTGGGATTGGAGCCCGAGATTGTCGATAGACCTTTAGTAGTGACGAACCCGATTGGTGGTTCGACTAGCCTTAGCATGATTTGTCGTAATGTGGTCTTATCGAGTCATGGATGCATGTTTGTTTGTGATTGCTTTGTTTTGGGCTTTACTGGGTTTGGCATTATTTTGGGAGTCGATTGGCTCCAAAGATACGGGGTGGTGGTAGACTGTGAGGGCTTTTTGGTGATAGCTAGAGCGGATGATGGGCGGAGGATAGTGTTTGGTGGTCTACCCAGTGAGAGGGTATTGGCTAGTTTTCTAAACTCCCTCGACATTCCGCATAGTGAGTTGTCAGGTTTGCCTGTGGTTAGCCAGTATCCGGACGTTTTCGAAGAAGTGACCGGGCTTCCACCACATCGAGAGATTGAGTTCCGTATTGATTTAGTGAAAGATGCCAGACCTATAGTGATACCACTTCGTCGTATGGCACCAACGGAGTAGCGAGAGCTCGGGGTGCAAGTCAGCGATCTTTTGAAGAAGGGATTTATCAGAAGGAGTGTTTCTGAGTGGGGAGCACCAGTTGTGTTTGCTACCAAGGCAGATGGTTTCCTTCGTTTGTGTGTAGACTACCGCGAGTTGAATAAAGTGACGAGGAAGAACAAGTATCCTCTACCGCGGATAGATGATTTGTTCGATCAGTTGAGTGGCGCGAGAGTATTTTCCCAGTTGGATCTCGCGACAGGTTTTCATCAGCTTAGAGTGGAAGCTGAGAGTATAGCTAAAACGGCATTTCGGACGCCGTCCGGATTTTATGTGTGGTTGGTCATGCCATTCGGGCTGACCAATGCCCCAGCATATTTTGTGGATCTTATGAATAGGATATTCAGATATCAGTTGAATAAGTTTGTCCTTGTGTTTGTTGATGATATTTTGGTCTATTCGAGGACAGAGGAAGAACACAAGGAACATTTAAGAATAGTGATGGAGGTGTTAAGAAAACACCAATTCAAAGCAAAGTTTTCTAAGTGTCACTTCTGGAGGTGGGAAGTGAAGTTCTTGGGTCATGTTGTTTCCGAGAATGGTATTGCCGTGGACCCTGCGAAGGTGGCTACGGTACAGAATTGGCCTACGCCCAAGAATGCAACAGATATAAGAAGTTTCTTGGGGTTAGCTGGATATTATCGTAAGTTTATCCAAGGTTTCTCCAAGATAGCAGCACCATTGACCCACTTGACCAAGAAGAATCAAGCTTTTGTCTGGGATGAAAGGTGCGAGAATGCATTCAAGAGTCTAAAGGACAAGTTGACATGTGCACCAGTGTTAGTCATTCTGTAACACCCTGTAATTTTATAACATTAAAATTCACAAATTAAAGTATAGTTAATTTGTAGAAAAGAATTAAGTGAAATGGGTTGCGTAGAGAAATATATATATATATATATATATTGATATATATATATATATAAATTAAAATTTTAATAAATAAATATGCGAAAAAGTTCAAAACAGCGAATTGGGAGGGGGAATAACCGAACCGGCCATTTTTGAGGTCGACCCAAGCCCCGCTGGGTCGACTAGGGGTTAATCCAGGGTGTTTGGCTGTCAACCCATGGGCCGATTCGCTCAAATGCAGATTTTGCATTTGATTGGTTCTCATGGTTCAGGGTTAATCTAATGGTCCTAAATAACTTCCTACACCTATAAATACATCCTAATGCTAACCCTAAACCTAATTAAAATAGAATAGTTACCGTCTCCATGGAAATCAATGGAGCCGCCGCCAACTAAGAAAGAAGAAAAGCAAAGTCAATTCTAATTCTCTCAACCCTAAAACAAAGCAAAACTCTCCCTTTTCTTCTCTAAATTGTGAGTATGATGATCTTAACAAGATTATTATCATTTTAATTAGGTTGAGTTACGAATGGATTATGAGTAGATGATGTGAATTATCATATATGTTGTTGTAAACCCCTTTTGCTATCATGTATATTGTAAATCCAATGTTATGTGATGATGATATCTTATATGTTGTAAATCATGCTATGATGATGTTATGTATGTTGAAAGTTTCTATGCTAAGTTGTGATGAATCATACATGTTAAAAAGGTCATGATGTTACCATCTATGCTAGTTAGTTCATATTAATTAAATCATCATGTTTGGGTTATGTTGATCTATATGACAAGTCACATATGCAAGTTAGATTGATTAGAAAAGTTATGAACATATGCCAAGACATCTATTATGACATCTAGAATTATGCTATGACATATGTGATATCCTATGCTAGTTCACACCATCATTATGTTGCCTAAAAACCCCATATGCAAGTTTATGTATAGATTTGGCTATGATCATATCATGTAAATTGAGACATTTAACAAGTTGACACCTTTTGATCCTTAACATGTGTAGTTTATGCAAGTTTCACCCCTATTATGATTAGATTTATTTTAATTGTCTATATGTTGTGATAATTTATCTTTGTGCTAGGTGTTAGACTATACAAGTCTAGCCTATATTATGCGTTGAATAAGCGAACGTATAAACGTGGGGTAGGGGTAATATTAAGGATTTAATATTAAAAAGTTGGAGTGCAATTGATATGATTTTGCATGCCATAAGTGGATGGCCATAATTGAGTCAATTATGGACATCATTAAAAGTTGACTTAATTAATAATTTGAATAGGGAATTATTAAAACTGGGGTAAAAGATTTTAAGTGTTAATCAATGCTTAGGACACGAGGTTGGACTCGTTTGTGACGTAAACCTGCCCGGACCCGCCCGGCAAATCCAGTGGTCACAAATGTCAGCCCAATGTGAGAGGTCCTAGGCCTAAACTAAAGCATAACAGTTGTAAAGACACGAAGTTAGACTCTTTTATGGTGTAAGACTGCCCGGACCAGCCCGGCAAATCCAGCTGCCATAAATGCCAGTCTAATGTGAGAGGTCTTTATGAGGTTATGGCCTGAATGAATTAAGAAATACTTAACCAGATAAACATGTAAAGTGGGACATGGGGGTTAAGTAGGTGCCTTGGTGGCACGAGAAATCTAGGGGGTGCCCTTAGTGGCATGTGAAATACGATTAGTAAGACTTAACCAAACACACATGTAAATGAACATGACTAAGAGGGTTAAGTGGGATATACTAGTGACAAGCTTAGGTGGGTAGCTTGTGGGGGCCCATTTCGACCAGTATCCCAAACGTATCTTTGTGGGCTCGACCCAAGTCGAGGACGGGACACGCATGCTGAGTTTGACTGTAAGAGGCCAAAACGGGGAGCGGTGGCAACGCAAGTCCAACGGGTTTCATATGCGTGTGTGGACCCGGGCTGGTAGGTAAGACGTTGTTGCATCGTGTAGGTATAAGTCGTGCATTCTCAAGTTGTATCGGGTTGCCACTTTAGGGGAGTGATACACCCCACTGTGGGGCCAGCACGGGTATCTACGAGTAGGGAGCTGATCTAAAGTGGGTAGTGGGGTACACCTAGTGGAGATAGGGGCAGACGGCACCTATGTAGCCAGCGAGGGGTACGTAAGGCTATTTATAAAGTTTCTGTGTGAAGCAAGTGGGATCAAACAATAGGGTGACTGGTGTGGTGCAGTGTAGTAATGTGCGGTGCAGTGTAGTAATCATTCGTTAGTAATTAGGTGTGCCTTTACCGTTATCTTTAATGTTATCTTAAACGCTATCTTTATCTTCCTAAGAGTTCATAGACATTTACTTGTCTTCCAGCTTATGCCTTAGTCTCGTTATTTTGATAATAGTATTGTTAGAATTATCATACTTGCCAGACTTTATGTCTGATCCCCTCTATTTCTATCCTTTTTCCCCCTCCAGGTGCTCAGGTTGGGCCCAGCTCTAGTGGAGTTTGATTGAATTGCTTCATCTCTCTTTGGAAATCTTGGACCGTTGAAGTAAAGTCCAGCTTGTTATCTTTTTAATGGCTATTTATGTAATGGGATTATGTATTTTTTTTTTTATGAAGATGGATATTGTACTTGGTTATGATCTATGGTTTTATGATGTAACAAACATGTTTAATTTCCGCTGCAATAAAATGAAGTTTTAGATTTCCAAGTACTATTTACTATCTGTCTTGTTGTAATTTTTCTGTTCTATATTCACTTATAACCTCCATGGAAGTTAATGCATTCCCTTCGTGAGTGACATTAATGGACGTGGGGTGTTACACATTCCTAAGGGGAATGAAGAGATGACGGTATACATGGATGCCTATGGTACCGGACTGGGTGCTGTACTGATGCAAGGCGGTAGGGTTGTAGCTTATGCAAGTCGGCAATTGAAACCGCACGAGAGAAGATACCCTACCCATGATTTGGAATTGGCAGCGATCGTGTTCGCGTTGAAGATGTGGAGACTTTATCTCTTGGGAGAAAGATTCGAGTTGTTTACCGATCATAAATCGTTACGGTATCTCTTCTCCCAGAAGGATCTAAATCTCTAGCAACAAAGGTGGATAGAATTCTTGGCTTCCTATGATTTTGACATCGCATATACACCAGGAAAGGGCAATGCGGTAGTCGATGCATTGAGTAGAAAACATGCCAGTTTGGGGGCTATGTTTCTTGAATGGAAGCAACTGGAGTACATCGCTGGGTATGATTTCAGACCAAAGTGTGAATTGGATTCAGAAATGTTAGCGAGTTTGACGATCAGACCCACTTTGATTGACCGGATCGGCTCTAGTCAGAGGGACGATCCTAACCTATTGGAAATCATCTCCAAGTTAGAGATGGGTAACGATGAGGAGATGAACAAGTATGGGCTTGATCGAGATGGATGGCTTAGAAAGAATGGAAAGCTTGCTGTACCCAATGTCGATGGATTGAGAGATGAAGTGCTTAGAGAATGTCATCACTCAAAACTGACTATACACCCCGGTGGTAACAAGATGTATCGAGATATGAAGCAGACCTACTACTGGGAAGGGATGAAAAGAGACATTGGGAAGTTTATATCCAAATGCATGAATTGCCAGCTAGTTAAAGATGAGCAAAAGAAGCCTAGTAGTTTGATGCAACCGTTAGAAATTCCAGAATGGAAATGGGAACAGGTGTCAATGGATTTCATTGATGGGTTACCAAGGACTAGATCAGGTCATGATAGCGTTTGGGTGATTGTGGACCGATTGACTAAGAGTGCGAGGTTTATAACCGTCAAGTCGAATAGGACGGCAGCTAAGTTAGCGGAACTGTATATAAAGTGGGTAGTGAGGTTTCATGGAATACCTAAGGGCATTGTGAGTGACCGAGATCCGTTGTTCACTGGTGGATTTTGGAAGAGCTTACAAGAGGCGTTAGGATCAGAATTACATCCCAGTACCGCGTATCATCCTCAAACTAATGGTCAAACAGAGAGGGTGAATCGTATATTGGAAGACCTCTTGAGAGCTTGTGTACTGGATTTTGGTGGATCATGGGATGACCATTTGCATCTAGTAGAGTTTGCATATAATAATAGCTACCAATCCAGTATCGGTATGGCTCCATTTGAAGCTTTGTATGGAAGACCGTGCAACTCACCGTCATGTTGGGTAGAAACTGGCGAGAAGTTTGTGCTTGGACCCGATGTGATAAGAGAAACTTCAGCTAAGCTTAAGATTATCCAACAACGAATGAAGGCTGTCCAAGATAGGCAGAAGAGTTATGCTGATAAGAGGAGAAGGGATTTAAAGTTCTCCATTGGCGACTTGGTGTTTGTCAAGATTTCCCCGTTGAAGAGCGTGATACGATTTGGCAGGAAAGGAAAGTTAGCACCAAGATTTGTTGGTCCATTCCCAGTTCTTGAGCAAATTGGGAATTTGGCATATAAAGTAGAATTACCAGAGAAGATGGCAGGAGTTCACAACGTATTTCATGTTTCCCAGTTAAGGAAATTCGTGCACGACCCAGATGTGACTTTTTCACCTGATCAGTTGGATGATGTCGAAGTTGAACCGGAAGCGATTAAGAACCGCAAGCCTATGCATATTGTTGGGAACCATACGAAGCAACTTCGAAGGAAAGCGGTGAATCTAGTCAAATTTCAGTGGGGCGAGAATGAGAATGACTGTACTTGGGAGACAAAGGAGAGCATTAGGAAGACGTATCCAGAACTCTTCGCTTGGTAAGATTTTAACTTCGATTTAGTCTTTCCGCATGCTAGGATAGGCTTATTTGCTTGTTTTGTATGTTTGATTGTTGTATGTGGCTGTTAGGCATGCGGGATCCTTTGTATGTTTTGGGTTAGGGAATTTCGGGGACGTAATTTCTTAAGGGGGGAAGAGTGTAACGACCCGCATTCTACGCATCATAGGATCGTAGAATAATTATTTCTTTCACATATGAAGTCGTATGGTCATGTAACTTTGGGAGACGACTATTGGGGTCATTTCCCATGTTCATGATTTTTGTCGATTTTTAAATGACCATTTTACCCCTAGTTGGTACTGTTTTGGCCATAACTTTTGACTGGAAAGGAATTTTGACCTGAAACCACTACCATTAGCTCCGGATGATGGTTTACAATTCCGTAGAGTGGTCACATTAGCTAAACGGACTCACTATTTGGGAGATATGCCTCAAACAAGTTTCAGATTGTGAAAAACGGCTTAATTGGGCTTAATCGGGTGATTAACAGCTAGGCCCAATGGGGGATTTCGGGATTAGAGTTATGAGGAGGCTGAAATCAGTTAGAGAATGATCTTGTCTTCATTTTCCAGCCGCCACTTTCATTCTTGAGCCCTAACAATGGCCGCCAACATCTAGAAACATCCCCAAATAACTTTCTAATCAAGTTTTGGCTTATTCTACATCAAATTAAGGAGGGAAAACTCGAAAGCAAGGTTAGAGCTGTTGTTAGACATCAGTATTCACCCAAATCAGCGAGGTTTCAGTTCTGATGATTTTATTTGTGGCCAAGGTGAGTGATTTGCATAGTTTTCGCACTAATTACGGTTAATTAAGGGTAATTAGTGAAGATTAGCGAATTTGTACACTAATAAATTGTGGAAAAATATCTATAAATTTGAAATTAATTTTTATGCCCCTGGTAGAAATTTGGTTTAATTTGGTTAAGTTTTGTTAACCCTAGGATTAGTTGTGCTTAAACATGCTTAAGGGAAAATATGAGGTTTTGGGTATATTTGATCCATTTTGACATGTAAATTCATTGTTTTGGTGTTTGTGGTTAGTTTGCTATGTTGCTATAACTGTTTGGGATGATTTGTGGTTAATTAGAATGGTTAGATTGGTCGAAAACGTCGTCGAATGGCGTAAAACACTTGCTGGAAAAGTTTCAGGAAACAGTGCAGGTTTTCGGATCGGAGGAACGGGCTCGGATCGGATAAGTGAACTGGGCAAGGGATTCGATCGGATCGGAACTTAGCACTTGAGAGACCTGGCAAAAAGGAAGGCCATGCTAGTTGAACTGGGATCGGATCGGCTAAAGGAGGGGGATCGGATCGGAGTAAACGAAGGACGAGGGGAACTGATCGGAGCTGGAGCACGAACTTGATGGGAGATGCCAACCCGACCCGACCCGAAGTGGGACACTCGACCCGAACCGATGCAACGCTCTGAACCTGAACCGAACCGTTACCAGAGGAAGACAACGAACCGAACCAATTCAAAGTAGAGGACCCGACCCGAACCGATGGCTAGAAAGGGAACCCGACCCGATCCAGTATTGACCAATAACCCGAGATGCAAAGGTAGTCCAATAGGAGAAGTTAGAGCTCAGGATTCAGTTGGGAACCGATGAGTTCACTTCATGGTTGGGCTTTGCTGCAGGACGTGTGCAAAGGGGTTGTCGATGTCTGTAGCTTTGAATCACTATGTGTAGGGAGTACGTGAACGGATTCAGGGCCACAGTGGCCTAGGTACGACTAAAGGGGCTATAGACCAATGAAGTGGGGTCATTTGTAAAGATTTGGTCATGACTCCATGTGGTAAGCTTGGTAGTAGCAGTAGTTGTACAAGTCGAACTCCGTCACTACTTCGATGAGTCTAGTGATTGACAGTGGTGGACATCGTATGCTTTACGCACTGAGTGAGAGATGTGAGGATGGTTGTTATGCTTGATTTGTTTGCCACCATTATGACATACACACCCCACCCCCGTATTCTTTGCACTATCTGTTATGGCACCTTAGAATATTGTACGGTATGTAGTGCTAACTCTTTGGTTGCAGGTCCAGGTTCAGGTATGGTTTAGTATACCTGTTATTGTTCTGTGTAGATGCTTATCGCTCATACCAGGCTTTATGTCTGACCCAGAGTTTTATGTCTCCTCTTATTACTCTGGGTGCTCACACGAGCAGACTAGAGACATGTTAGCTGGTGATGCACGAGTAGATGATCCGGAGACGAGCAGGAGGCTTCAATGTATGATATATATAGTATTCTCTCTGTGTTGTTGAAGATCACTGCTTGGGCATTAGTAGTGCATCTTCTACTTTAGCTTTTTTTTTTAGAGACAGTAAATTTGGAAAGTTGTAATAAGCTGTACTTGGATTTCTGCTGCTCTGATGTTGATGTTGGTTTTAGTTATCAGTTTATGTATTGTCTCACCTGTTTTATGTCAAGTATATTATTATTATATTTTGTCCATGCACTGTGAGACATTTTACAGGTTCCTTGTTAGTTCATTTCCTTCTTCCCTCATTTCCTTCTGACGACCCGTTCCATGCTAACTGGACATGTGTACAGCGCACTTTTTGAGTAAATGTCGGTTGGTGCGGGGCGGGCCATCACAGTTTCTGATCCCAACTGTTGGTGATATACATTTGATACACTCAAGCGAAATGAGTGGTCGGTCATGTGTGGGCTGGGTTGCAAGATGTTCTTGTTGAACCCATTGTATTCCCCTCTAGAGATACACTATCGGCATGTGGTTCCATACGTTGTCATAGTCATAATCCAATCTCCATTAAGCGCCGATGGTTTTGATTGTATACTATATATGTGGAGCGTGAGCTGCAAGCATTCCACTAGATTCTAATTTATTTGTGGAAACCCTAGACATTATTATAATATCAGAATAGTTATGATTTCTAAATGTTTTGGGTTATCGTAAGGTAAAAAACATCTGTGTTTATGTGTGGATCGGTCTTACGATTTTCTTTTCTTTCTAAAGAATTTTTTCCAAGTTAAACAAGCTATTTAAAACCGTTTACTCACACCGGTCTCATGACTGACCCAGAGTTTATTTTGCTATGTTTTCCCTAAACTCTTGGGTACCCAAATTTGTATGGGCAGTCAAGTAGTTCAGGATTTTACAGATATCCGAGGAGGAGCTTGAAGCAGGCGGCTTCGTCGATAAGATATACAGGTTTATTTCCGCTGTGTTGTATATATGATGTACTCTGATGCCATATGTAAGTACTGACACTATTTTGTATTTCAAATGATGTTATATAATATATTTTTTCCATTCCGCTGTGAGATTCGTGTCACTCTAATTTTGTTCTTTTTTGTTCTTCTTTTTCTTCTATTCTACTTTTCTATCTTTCTATTTCTCACCCTCTAACTTCTTTCTATTAATGATCTGGTATTTCCGATACTTGAATGGTCGACATATTATACAGGAGACGTATTTATGTCGATATTCAGGGTCGAAAATCCTCAGGTCATTATAAAAATCAACTGTAAGGGTCTTAATAAAATTATTAAAAATAAGGAAAAATTATGTAAAATCATAATAAATGATTTGGAAAGATTTTGGGTGATAAAATCCAAATTTTGAAAAGATAAGAATATATTTTTATATAAATGAACTAGTTAATTGCTAGTTTAATAATCCAATGGTTTTTAAATTAATAAGTTGGATTTATAAAGGGTTTTAAAATAACTAGAGTTTTCCAATTCATGAATTGGAATGGATTTTGAAAGGAAATAATCTTCAGAATATTTTGGTATTGGATTCCATGATTATACGGATATTATGGAGGAATTTGGAAGATATATATATCGTTATTCCCAATACGATATCCGTTAGTTTCAGAATTTAATACTAAATATAAGCTGATATTATTTTCTATTAAGAGCCATGTATTTAGTATCAAATTGGGTTTTGGGTTTGTCGTGAATGGTGTCTTAAATGACACTGTTCTTAAACCCCAATGAGAAAAGAATAAATATTTTAAATAAGATTTAGAGAAGTTTACCAATTAATTAATATTTAATTGGAATTGAATTGAAATAGGATTTTTGGGTTTATCGTGAATGGTGTTTTAAATAACACTTGTTTAACAGTGAAGAGATGATTTGGAATTTATAAACCTTTTTATTAAGATTTAATGGAAATTTTCCAAAGAAAAGTTTTCCAATTTAATAAAAGAAATTGGAATTGAATGGAATTTGATTTGGTAATAATCGAGATGAGCTTCTATGAATGAAGGCCTTTACTATTTATGGAATTTAAAAGTCCTTGCCATTATTCCATTTATAGTATTGATTTGATACGGAAATTTATATCGATTAGATATTGATTTGTTTTCCGTGAAGATTCCATAGTTAATGGAAGCTGATTTGAGTTTATCGTGAACTGTGTTTTAAATTACATTGGTTCTTTAACCTAGTTAATGACAGGATTAATTTTCCTAAAAAGTTGAATGATCAAAAAGTAATGATTTATGATATTAAAACCAGTTGGAGTTTTAATGAATCTTTAATTAGATTGAAATAAGAACGAGATAATTAAATTTATCGAATTCGAGAAATGATCGAGAATGGAGTACTACCAGTTTTACTCCATGCGATAGTTAAATCTTTAGTTATATTTGAAACGAGAAATGGTAATTAATTTTACCAATAACACAGTGGGTGTTAGATATGGAGTACTACCAGTTTTGATCCATGGGATGAATAGGCTGGGATTAGGATAATAAAATAAATGATTACTTCGGTAAGGTTCGCTAATCTCGACTAGTTTGATAAACCTTAATTTGGTTTAAATTGTGAAAAGAATATTTGAACAAAATAATATTATAAATTGGAATGAGGCGTATTGTGTGTTTTTATGGCACTTGATCATAAAATATGCGAGTTATTCGGAAAGACCGGGTTTAACCCATTTTGAATAACTGTTACGACGATTGAAAGTCGACGATGAAGACGGTGGTTGAAGACTGGAGATCTTCACATCGTTTGTATGATTATTGATGTCTTGATTGGGATGTACACCCAAGACAAGGTAATAAGTGGTGATCGTCCAGATGTACTTGGAGATCGACAGGATATGCGAGGGTTTCTCTCCTGTATTGGACATATGGGATGAGGAATAAGGTTCCCCCAGTTTCGTTCAGACCCAGAAGGACTTGCAAATGGATGGTGTGTCTGACATTGTATTCCTTTATACTGTATTCGTTGATCTCTACTAAATATATATCTATTTGGTGGTGGAGAATTTATTCTCTTGCTTAACGCCCTTCTTTGAGACGTACAAGCTTAGATGTTATATAATTGTGGAAATCAGTGGTGTTGTATGGATTGACAGTGTGGCATGCTGAGTTGCATGGATCAAAGCTTTTATTGAAAAGAAAGGCTTTATGGTTGATGATCAAAGCACAACTTTAACTAGAATAGCTTTGTGTAGCGTTAATTCGTGAGTTTCACACCCCAGGTATGAACCAAAAACGGGGTAGTGACTACATGGAAATGGACATATGTTAGTTCTAGTTACGGGTAACGTCTTGGTATGGAGCCCAGACTGTTTACTTATGTGGATGTTGCATATTATTTGATAGAAAGCGAGGTACCTTGGAATACGGGCCAATTGAAAGGCTCGGATATGATTTGAGTCTCTAGTGGCTCTAGAGTGGTCGATATACTGACCCATTTTGGAGGTTCGATAGAACCGGCTAACATATAGTTTATGATATAACTAATCATCGACAGATGACCGGCTATGAAGATCTAAGAGGTTCACTACGGGGGATCCTGAGGCATTTGCTAGTGTGTCTCGAAATCGGTGAGGATGATTGTAACGACCCGCATTCTACGCATCATAGGATCGTAGAATATTTATTTATTTCACATATGAAGTCGTATGGTCGTGTAACTTTGGGAGACGACTATTGGGGTCATTTCCCATGTTCATGATTTTTGTTGATTTTTAAATGACCATTTTACCCCTAGTTGGTACTGTTTTGGCCATAACTTTTGACTGGAAAGGAATTTTGACCTGAAACTACTTCCATTGGCTCCGGATGATGGTTTACAATTCCGTAGAGTGGTCACATTAGCCAAACGGACTCACCGTTTGGTAGATATGGCTAAAACAAGTTTCAGATAGTGAAAAACAGCTTAATTGGGCTTAACCGGGTGATTAATAGCTAGGCCCAATGGGGGATTTCGGGATTAGGGTTATGAGGAGGCTGAAATCAGTTAGAGAACGATCTTATCCTCATTGTCCAGCCGCCACTTTCATTCTTGAACCCTAACAATGGCCGCCAACATCTAGAAACATCCCCAAATCACTTTCGAATCAAGTTTTGGCTTAATCTACATCAAATTAAGGAGAGAAAACACGAAAGCAAGGTTAGAGCTGCTGTTAGACATTAGTATTCACCCAAATCAGCGAGGTTTCAGTTCTGAGAATTTTATTTGTGGCCAAGGTGAGTGATTTGCATAGTTTTTGCACTAATTACGGTTAATTAAGGGTAATTAGTGAAGATTAGTGAATTTGTACACTAATAATGTAACAACCCAGAAAATCTGGGCCAGTTTAAAATTTTTGTTCTGGCAACTTTAGCGAAATTTGATTATTTAAAATGAATTATTTTAAATAATATCGACGGGAAAATTTATTTTGAATATAATTCGAACGTATATATTATATACGTCGTCGTTAAAATATAAATAATTATATATACTTATAAATAGAATTGAAAATGGCGCGGTAGTTCGATAATTCGATTTCAAACTTCAATTGAATGTACCGGGTGCAAAACAATCCGGATTGAGACGACCCGAACTTCCCCGTGAAGGAAAGCGCAGATAGAATTGAGAACAGGACAAAATAGAACGCAAACGGAAGAACATTTCATTGTTATTACAACAATTCCATCAGATACAAGAATATACAGAGTATAAATGAATAAATTACATTCAACAAATATCAGAGATTTAAATTACATTTAAATACATCGCAGCGGAAAATAATACAATATACAACTAGAAGAGATACACAGATACAGAGCTTTCCGAGCATCGTTCCAGCTGTAAATCAGGATCCTGTGAATATAAATCTGCAAAACCAAAACTACTAGCTGCCCGTGCGGAAAATAAGGGCACCCAGAGTTTAGGTTAAAACAATAAACTCCAGGTCAGTCATGTGACTGGTGTGAGAACTAAAACAGTTATTTAAAACTTTACTTTCAAGATAGTAATTCAAGGGACCACGCCGTATAACACGGAACGGGTTTCCTCCCAAGAACACTAGTGCACAGAATAAACAACGCAATGCTTTTTCGAAAAATGAAGCTATTATAAGACCCAGGTCCCATCACACAATGCAACGCAAGCCGGAGGATAGGGTTTTCCCTTATAATAGCCAAACATGCTTGGTACGTTTAAAAACAAATCATTTGATACTATAATAAGTGTATAGTGTCAAAACAATTCAATCATAAATATCAATCATAGGCGGCATGGGTACCATCTATCATGTCGCCATACTAGTTCTACAATTAAAACCGCAATACACGTATTGGAAATTAGATTTCCGTCATGAGCCGAGGCAAGGGGCAAGCTCCTCTCCGCGTTTGAGACACTCTAGCAATGCCTCAGGACCCCACTCTGATCCTTTGGAACCTCCAAGGCCGGTCCTCTCTTACTTTTGAGGATTAATTATTCCTGAACACACGTTTCCCGGTCCTTACAGACCTATATCCGAGGCGCCTCGTATCCAACAACCACACAGGTGAAAAGTATATAAATGTCAGGGCTGGTAGGTCACTGACACCACCCTAGCTAGAAAGAAACGTCGTGCACTCCTTGGGTCCGTATCCCATTTTTGACTCATACCGAGGTGTGAGGCTCGCGAATTCACGTTATACACAAAGCTACGCCACACAGGCCGTGCTTTGATCATCAACCACAAGACTTTGCTTTTCAACGGAAGCCTTGATCAATTGCCACTTACGCTTGCCACACTGGCAACTCACTCCATGCGACTGATGTCCATCGATATACAACGTCTGAGCTCGTACGTCTCAGAGAAGGGCGTTAAGCAAGAGAATAAATTCTCTGCCGCCAAACAGATGTATATTTAATAGAGATCAATCAACACAGAATAAAATCCAATGTCAGACACACAATCCATTTACAAGTTCGTTCTAGGTCTGAACGAAACCGGAGGCACTTTCCTCGCATATCCATCCATCTCCAAGTACGTCTGGACGATCACCAACTGATTCCCTCATCCTGGGTGTACAGCCCAATCAAGATCATCAGTAATCACCCAAACGATGTGAAGACTTCCGGTCTTCAACCACCGTCTTTATCTTCGACATCTCGTCGAATCGGTTATTCAGAATGGGTATAAACCCGGCCTTTCTGAATAACCCACGTATATAATAAACGAATGTTACACAAACACAACAAACGCCTCATTCCAATTCAGAATATTCTTTTATTCACAAAATCACATTCTTAGGGAAAGGTTCCCATTAATTTTATCCAAGATAAATTCTTCTAAATTTATTCTTTAATCCTCCTTTGGATATCATTTCAAACTAGTCGGGATTAGCGAACCACACCGAAGTAATTATTTATTTCCCAATCCCAACCTATATATCCCATGGAGAAAAACTGGTAATACTCCATATCTAACACCACGGTGTTATCGGTAAAATTAATTACCATCCCACGTTCAAATCTAATTAAAGATTTAACTATCGCTTTGGAGCAAAACTGGTGGTACTCCATTCTCGATCACCTTTCAAATTTGATAATTTAAATTATCATTTTACATTTTAATCTAATTCAAGATTCATTAAAACTCCACTTAGTTTTAATCTTTTCAAAAATCAACATCTTGCCTTTAACTGGGTTAAAGAACCAATGTCATCTAAAACACGATTCACGATAAACCCAAATCACATTTGATATTAAATACAAGGCTCTGAATAGAAAATATATCGGCTTATATTCAATATCAAATTCTGAAACCAACATATCTCGTATTGGAAATAACGATATAAAATATATCTTTCAAATTCCCATAACAATATCTGTATAGTCACGAAATCCAACATCGAAATATCCCGAAGATAATTTCGATTCAACTCCAGTCCAATCCACGTATTGGGAATATTGATTATTTTTAAAATCACTTTCAAATTCAATTTATTTATTTCAAAAATAAATTGATTTTAATTCTAGTTCAAAACTAGTTCATTTTGATAAAAATCTATTTTTATCTTTCCAAATATGGAATTCTCCAGCTCAATTCTTCCCAAATCATTTCCTATGAGTTTACACAAATTATAGATATTTTTAATAATTTTATCAAGGCCCGTACAGTCGATTTCCAACTACGGCCATCGAACTGCACTTACAGTGACCTTTTTCGAATTTGATTTGGACATAACTCCAAATCCAACCGTTAGATTTCAAATTTCTAATATTCATTGGAAAGCTCTTTTCGATACGAACCCAACGGTTCCGGTTTTAGGAGAATCCGACAGTCGGATCTCCCGCAACGTCAATTCAAAGTCAATGGTCGAAATTCACGAACTGCCGCGGCGCGGCGCGTTCTATTCAGGCCATTAAATATATAATATATATATATATATATATATATATATATATATATTTCGTCGATTTCCTTTTTAAAACGTATTTTATAAATCGTTTTAAATTCGTTTTCAAAACCATTTCAACACTATATTCAATTTCAAATCGATTTGATTTCAATTCAATTCGAATTCATTTCAATTCAATTCCAATTCTAATTCGTTTCAATTCAATTTGAATTTACCTTCTATTTGATTCAATTCAATTTGAATTTACCTTCTATTTGATTCAATTCGAATTCGTTTCTAATTGATTTCAATTCAAAATCAGTTCGTTTTAAATTTCATTAAAAACGATTTCAATTCGTTTTTAATTCAACTTCAATTTAATTCAATTTGAATTCATTTCTATTCAATTTGAATTCAAATTCACTTTCTATTCAATTCGAATCGAATTCATTTTCTATTCAATTCGAATTCATTTCAAATTTATTCAATAAGATTTCAGTTCGAATTTTTATCTAGTTCGATTTGAATTTCATTTCAAAATACTAGATTTTGAAGTCACTTTTCAATATTCGTTGTAAAACGAATAAAATCGATATAAATATCGTTCACGTCAAAATAGCGCATCTCTAATCCACACGGCTTTATATATTTCAAAAACTTCTATTCAATTCAACACATGAACCTATATTTCTTTCAACACACGACTAATCTCAACACATGAGTACTGTCAACACATCACTATTTTTGTTACGTAAAATATTTTATAAAATTATGGTATCTATCGTTTGATTTCAATTAGACTCCACCGTGAAGTAGTTCTAATTTTAAATATGATAAAGATGTGAATTTTATTATTAAAATATTTTACTCAACACATGAATATTTTCAACACATGAATTTTCCTTTATAATATTCATTATTTTCCCGATTGGAATGAGGCCCAATCAATCACCATATAATGTTAATTATATGGATTCCATACAACACATGTATATAATAGCAACGATCAACAATCAACCATCATCCAAGGTGCACTACACTGTATAAGCATCAAATATGGATATCTAATGCTTATAACAGCCTGTCAATCAATCGATCGACATATTTAATCAATCAGGATGAGTGAACTTCAAATTTCATCCCAACACCCGTGTGGGGTTTCAAACAATCAAACACAGATTTTAGTTGTGCAGTTGGGCGATGTGTAAAATTTATCGACCCAATCAATATCAGTCAAATTAGTGTATATAGACAAATCGGCCGATTTTTTATAAATATTTATTTATTCACTTTCACGTTAAAAATTATATTTTAACGATAATATATTTTATTTTAACACATGAATTTCTATTCATTTCATTTACACAATAAAAGTGATATTTTTATTTTTCTAACATATTTTTTTTAGAAAATTTCGGCGGCATAACGGCACGATACTAGAAACGGGACGAGGCCTAGCCTTATCCCCAGTCTAGTGAAGGCCCACGCCATTCACACATCAATCAAATCAATTTCATTTCACCAAACAATTCAATTCAAACCAAATAAACTAACCAACTACTCAACCAAACAATTTAACAAACAAGCCATCCATGGTCTGTGGATGACGGGTGTCGGGTGCTACTAAACACCGTCTGCATCCTAGTATATATATATAACTAGAAAAGAAATTGAAAGGTGAGAAATTCTCACCAATATCTATCCAATACTACGACTCTTCATTTAGAGAAATCTTGTCGTTCTCGCCTTTTGTCACTTTCACCGCCCGTAGTCACTACATATGTAAAAATCACATTTTTATATTATTGCTATGTATATAAAAATCACATTTTTATATTGCTACTATATAGATAAAATTTATATTTTTACAACGGTGTTTATATAATAAATATTATATTTTTATATCGCCACTTATATAAAAATCACATCTTTGCTCCTTCTACATAATAAAGATCAAATCTTTAAGCCTTCTATAATGTAAAAATCATATTTTTAATCTTCTCCTAATATAAAAATCATATTTTTATTATCTCCATAACATAAAAATCATATTTTTATTAACTTCATATGTCAAAAACTGTAGAAGCTTTAAAATGGAGAAAACTCACTTTTTTCTAACGCCCGGATTCACTGTTCTGGCTCCAGAATTTGCAAACGAGCTTCAATCTTCACATCATCTTTTTTTCTAGCACAAGCACGCCATTCTGAACAACTTTTTCCTAGCGGTCTTCTTGCCGTAAATGTGCCATTTCGCCGGAAATCGCGAAAAGACAGCATTTTGACAGTGTTTGAACAGCAGACTTCGGACGCGTTTTCCCGATAACTCAACAATGCAAAATAGGGCTTATCATATACCAAATCGAAGAGAAAATCGTGGTCTTCGACTTTGGTCTTGAGGAACTTTGGCTAGAAACGCACGGTTTGGGAGTTATTCGCGAAATGGTGACAGGGTGTTATTTGCAAAACGGGATTTTTGGTGAAAATGGATTTTTGGGTGTAGCGGGGCCCACGGCCGGAGCTGGGCTGGGGGGTGGCGGTGCTGGGCCTGACTGGGCGTGGGGAGGGTGCTGGTGGGTGGTGGCGGTGGTGGAGGGGCCCACGGTGGTGGTGATTGGTGGTTGGGGCCTAGGGTTGCAAATTGGAGAGAGGAGAGAGAGGAGGAGGAAGAGGAGGAGGAGGGGGTGGCGCCGGTGGGGAGGAGGAGCGGCGGCGGTGGGTGGTGGCAGCGGAGGAGGGGCGGCAGCGGCGGCGGTGGTGGTGGCCATTTTTGAGTTTTTGTGGAGAAAGAGAAATGAAATTATGAAGAGAAAAGTGGAGTAAAAGTGATTATATGCTAGTTTCTCGCGTATCGCCCGAACGCTAGCGATCTCCGATGGCCGCAGATTTCGGACGCGAGATAGTAGACGTGAAGACGAGTCCAATGAAACAAGTTTCGTCGAATTCCGAGTTCGTTTGACCGTCCGTTAAAAATCACAAAAATGCTCAGATAAGCTCTAAAAATGCGATTTTGGCGCACCTTTTCTTCTCGCACGCTCACATGCTAACTTCAAAAATCATGCCCTTTTGGATTTAACCATTTTTAGACGATACGAATCCATAAAAAAAAGTAGAATCGAATTCCGAAGTCGTATCAATAATGTTTCTTTGTAAAGTGACTGCTCGTTTTACCCTGAACTGTTTTAGCTCGCACGGCCACATACTGACTCCATTCGACGCGCCCTTTGGAACATAACAATAATTTGTCATTATGAATCCATAAAAATTTATCTCGTCGAATTCTGAGCTCGTATGCAAAATTTCACTTTTTAAGGGCTATGTATTGTTAACCGAACAACACCAGCCCATAGCCACTATTCCGGATATCGGAATATATCGAAGCTTATACTTTTCGGAGTTCTAAACGGCATTTTGAATTCAATGGAAGCGGTTTCGAGTCCAAATTTATCCGTATGCAAAATTTGACTTTTTGGCGCCGTATGTAATTTACATAGCGACTATTCTGAATTTTCAACTGGGCATAACTTTTGATTCCCGCTATGAAATTTCGATTTTTCGGATTCGTTGGAAAGATATTCACGAATAGATTCTAATATTTTTGGTTTCACTAAAATCCGGATTGTTTTGCACCCGGTACATTCAATTGAAGTACGAAATCGAATTATCGAACTACCGCGCCATTTTCAATTCCTTTTATAATTATATATAATTATTTATATTCTAACGACGGCGTATATAATATATACGTTCGAATTATATTCAAAATAAATTTCTCGTCAATATTATTTAAAATAATTCATTTTAAATGTTCAAACTTCGCTAAAATTGCCAAAATAAAAATTTTAAACTGGCCCAGATTTTCGGTTTGTTACAATCTCCCCCACTTAAAACTTTTCGTCCCCGAAAAGGAACAAAGTCGAAAGTGGTTTGATTAATCAACTCTACGTTCGATCTGGCTTGCATTCTCCAACTTTTCAGTTTCTGAGAATTTTCAAATTCTTCAAAAATTTGGCTAACACCCTAAATTTTCGAAAAATTTCGCCATAACCTCCCCTACACCGGGAGCCACGGGAAAATCCCGAAATTGCCATACAGGCCTTCTGATCTCAAAAAGAAAAAGAAAAAGCCAAGCGGCTAGCCAATAGGCTCATAAAATCATCATCACCCAAACAAAACAGCAAATTGTGTAGTAAACATGTACCTATTTGTCGGGCAAACAAATTTTATTCTCTGCTCTAGCCTCCTTGCTATGACCTGTTCAATGTAAGTACATATATATGCAAGCAAATGTGACCAATTTTCAATACAATTCAATATTTGATTCAATTAGGCATAATGGTTCAAAATATCAATTAGGCAACAATAATCAAACAACACAAACATCAATCAATTAGTGAATTAGAATTTCAAATTCATAATTTTACTACATATAAAGAAAATCATGTTTTTGATGCCAATTCACAACAAAGTGTTCTAGCTATATTAGTTTTGGTTCTCACACCAGTCTAATGGAAATATATAGAAATCACACCTTCGAAATTCGAATATGAATACTGATGATGATGCACCATCATCAGAATCATCCCCGGATATCTAGAATGTGATTCTATATCTACCCAGTATATTAAAACTTCGAATATACGTTCATGACGCGTATATACAAAACTTTTATATACTGGATTGTCCATATTCAAAATAAATAAATAATCAAATACGTATAAAACAATTTAAATTTTCAAAACAAAATTGTTTTCATTTGAAAAACATACTCTTCACACTCGTTCTAGGATACTACTTATCCTATCTCTAACGAGTCATTCTAATTGGATATTGCTAATCCAATATCTGATGAATTCTTTCGTATGGTTCTAATGTGTCTTGTGTCTCGAGCTCTGTAAACCAAAGCTCCGATACCAAACTGAGACGACCCGAACTTCCCCGTGAAGGAAAGCGCGGATAGAATTGAGAACAGGACAAAATAGAACGCAAACGGAAGAACATTTCATTGTTATTACAACAATTCCATCAGATACAAGAATATACAGAGTATAAATGAATAAATTACATTCAACAAATATCAGAGATTTAAATTACATTTAAATACATCGCAGCGGAAAATAATACAATATACAACTAGAAGAGATACACGGATACAGAGCTTTCCGAGCATCGTTCCAGCTGTAAATCAGGATCCTGTGAATATAAATCTGCAAAACCAAAACTACTAGCTGCCCGTGCGGAAAATAAGGGCACCCAGAGTTTAGGTTAAAACAATAAACTCCAGGTCAGTCATGTGACTGGTGTGAGAACTAAAACAGTTATTTAAAACTTTACTTTCAAGATAGTAATTCAAGGGACCACGCCGTATAACACGGAACGGGTTTCCTTCCAAGAACACTAGTGCACAGAATAAACAACGCAATGCTTTTTCGAAAAATGAAGCTATTATAAGACCCAGGTCCCATCACACAATGCAATGCAAGCCGGAGGATAGGGTTTTCCCTTATAATAGCCAAACATGCTTGGTACGTTTAAAAACAAATCATTTGATACTATAATAAGTGTATAGTGTCAAAACAATTCAATCATAAATATCATTCATAGGCGGCATGGGTACCATCTATCATGTCGCCATACTAGTTCTACAATTAAAACCGCAATACACGTATTGGAAATTGGATTTCTGTCATGAGCCGAGGCAAGGGGCAAGCTCCTCTCCGCGTTCGAGACACTCTAGCAATGCCTCAGGACCCCACTCTGATCCTTTGGAACCTCCAAGGTCGGTCCTCTCTTACTTTTGAGGATTAATTATTCCTGAACACACGTTTCCCGGTCCTTACAGACCTATATCCAAGACGCCTCGTATCCAACAACCACACAGGTGAAAAGTATATAAATGTCAGGGCTGGTAGGTCACTGACACCACCCTAGCTAGAAAGAAACGTCGTGCACTCCTTGGGTCCGTATCCCGTTTTTGACTCATACCGAGGTGTGAGGCTCGCGAATTCACGTTATACACAAAGCTACGCCACACAGGTCGTGCTTTGATCATCAACCACAAGACTTTGCTTTTCAACAGAAGCCTTGATCAATTGCCACTTACGCGTGCCACACTGGCAATTCACTCCATGCGACTGATGTCCATCGATATACAACCTCTGAGCTCGTACGTCTCAGAGAAGGGCATTAAGCAAGAGAATAAATTCTTTGCCGCCAAACAGATGTATATTTAATAGAGATCAATCAACACAGAATAAAATCCAATGTCAGACACACAATCCATTTACAAGTTCGTTCTGGGTTTGAACGAAACCGGAGGCACTTTCCTCGCATATCCATCCATCTCCAAGTACGTCTGGACGATCACCAACCGATTCCCTCATCCTGGGTGTACAGCCCAATCAAGATCATCAGTAATCACCCAAACGATGTGAAGACTTCCGGTCTTCAACCACCGTCTTCATCTTCGACATCTCGTCGAATCGGTTATTCAGAATGGGTATAAACCCGGCCTTTCTGAATAACCCACGTATATAATAAACGAATGTTACACAAACACAACAAACGCCTCATTCCAATTCAGAATATTCTTTTATTCACAAAATCACATTCTTAGGGAAAGGTTCCCATTAATTTTATCCAAGATAAATTCTTCTAAATTTATTCTTTAATCCTCCTTTGGATATCATTTCAAACTAGTCGGGATTAACGAACCACACTGAAGTAATTATTTATTTCCCAATCCCAACCTATATATCCCATGGAGAAAAACTAGTAATACTCCATATCTAACACCATGGTGTTATCGGTAAAATTAATTACCATCCCACGTTCAAATCTAATTAAAGATTTAACTATCGCTTTGGAGCAAAACTGGTGGTACTCCATTCTCGATCACCTTTCAAATTTGATAATTTAAATTATCATTTTACATTTTAATCTAATTAAAGATTCATTAAAACTCCACTTAGTTTTAATATTTTCAAAAATCAACATCTTGCCTTTAACTGGGTTAAAGAACCAATGTCATCTAAAACACGATTCACGATAAACCAAAATCACATTTGATATTAAATACAAGGCTCTGAATAGAAAATATATCGGCTTATATTCAATATCAAATTCTGAAACCAACATATCTCGTATTGGAAATAACGATATAAAATATATCTTTCAAATTCCCATAACAATATCTGTATAGTCACGAAATCCAACATCGAAATATCCCGAAGATAATTTCGATTCAACTCCAGTCCAATCCACGTATTGGGAATATTGATTATTTTTAAAATCACATTCAAATTCAATTTATTTATTTCAAAAATAAATTGATTTTAATTGTAGTTCAAAACTAGTTCATTTTGATAAAAATCTATTTTTATCTTTTCAAATATGGAATTCTCCAGCTCAATTCTTCCCAAATCATTTCCTATGAGTTTACACAAATTATAGATATTTTTAATAATTTTATCAAGGCCCGTACAGTAGATTTCCAACAACGGCCATCGAACTGCACTTACAGCGACCTTTTTCGAATTTGATTTGGACATAACTCCAAATCCAACCGTTAGATTTCAAATTTCTAATATTCATTGGAAAGCACTTTTCGATACGAACCCAACGGTTCCGGTTTTAGGAGAATCCGACGGTCAGATCTCCCGCAACGTCAATTCGAAGTCAATGGTCGAAATTCACGAACTGCCGCGGCGCGGCGCGTTCTATTCAGGCCATTAAATATATAATATATATATATATTATATATATATTTCGTCGATTTCCTTTTTAAAACGTATTTTATAAATCGTTTTAAATTCGTTTTCAAAACCATTTCAACACTATATTCAATTTCAAATCGATTTGATTTCAATTCAATTCGAATTCATTTCAATTCAATTCCAATTCTAGTTCGTTTCAAGTCAATTTGAATTTACCTTCTATTTGATTCAATTCAATTTGAATTTACCTTCTATTTGATTCAATTCGAATTCGTTTCAAATTGATTTCAATTCAATTTCAGTTCGTTTTAAATTTCATTAAAAACGATTTCAATTCGTTTTTAATTCAACTTAAGTTTAATTCAATTTGAATTCATTTCTATTCAATTTGAATTCAAATTCACTTTCTCTTCAATTCGAATCGAATTCATTTTCTATTCAATTCGAATTCATTTCAAATTGATTCAATAAGATTTCAGTTCGAATTTTTATCTAGTTCGATTTGAATTTCATTTCAAAATATTAGAATTTGAAGTCACTTTTCAATATTCATTGTAAAACGAATAAAATCGATATAAATATCGTTCACGTCAAAATAGCGCATCTCTAATCCACACGGCTTTATATATTTCAAAAACTTCTATTCAATTCAACACATGAACCTATATTTCTTTCAACACACGACTAATCTCAACACATGAGTACTGTCAACACATCACTATTTTTGTTATGTAAAATATTTTATAACATTATGGTATCTATCGTTTGATTTCAATTAGACTCCACCGTGAAGTAGTTCTAATTTTAAATATGATAAAGATGTGAATTTTATTATTAAAATATTTTACTCAACACTTGAATATTTTCAACACATGAATTTTCCTTTATAATATTCATTATTTTCCCGATTGGAATGAGGCCCAATCAATCACCATATAATGTTAATTATATGGATTCCATACAACACATGTATATAATAGCAACGATCAACAATCAACCATGATCCAAGGTGCACTACACTGTATAAGCATCAAATATTGATATCTAACGCTTATAACAGCCTGTCAATCAATCGATCGACATATTTAATCAATCAGGATGAGTGAACTTCAAATTTCATCCCAACACCCGTGTGGGGTTTCAAACAATCAAACACAGATTTTAGTTGTGCAGTTGGGCGATGTGTAAAATTTATCGACCCAATCAATATCAGTCAAATCAGTGTATATAGACAAATCGGCCAATTTGTTTATAAATATTTATTTATTCACTTTCACGTTAAAAATTATATTTTAACGATAATATATTTTATTTTAACACATGAATTTCTATTCATTTCATTTACACAATAAAAGTGATATTTTTATTTTTCTAACATATTTTTTTAGAAAATTTCGGCGGCATAACGGCACGATACTAGAAACGGGACGAGGCCTAGCCTTATCCCCGGTCTAGTGAAGGCCCACGCCATTCACACATCAATCAAATCAATTTCATTTCACCAAACAATTCAATTCAAACCAAATAAACTAACCAACTACTCAACCAAACAATTTAACAAACAAGACATCCATGGTCTGTGGATGACGGGTGTCGGGTGCTACTAAACACCGTCTGCATCCTAGTATATATATATATATATAACTAGAAAAGAAATTGAAAGGTGAGAAATTCTCACCAATAGCTATCCAATACTACGACTCTTCATTTAGAGAAATCTTGTCGTTCTCGCCTTTTGTCACTTTCACCGCCCGTAGTCACTACATATGTAACACCCCGAAAATTCTATAACTATGAAATTAGCAAATTAAAGTATAATTAATCTGAAATTAAAGAACTAAGGGAAACGGGATACGCCATTGCGTTCGTCTCGGAAAAATACGCGAAATAGAGTCCGAGTTTTCGAAAAACGGAGTCCGTATGAAGGAGATATGGCCTTCGGAAGTTTTGAATTAAATTTAAAATTCAAACAGAATAAAATAATTTAAAAAAAATCGGGCCCAATGGGCCAGGGCGGATAAACACCCGCCTAGGCCACCCAGGTCGACTGGGCTGTCGACCTGGGCTACCCATGTCGACAGGGCTGTCGACAGCCCTGTCGACAGGGGTATCGACCTGGTCGAGCCCAGTCAACCTGGCTGGCCAGGTCTGTGTTTGGTCGAATTTCTGTGGTCTGCTTTGTCATTAGGGCTAGGTGGCGAGTTCTAATTGGTCTCTCTATCTAATGAATGGCTACGATCTAACCTAGCAACATCAAGGGTCCTAATCAATTCCTAACCTCTATATAAACAACCCTAGACTAAACCCTAATCTATTCATTCAAAATTAAGAACATAGCCGCCATGTTGCTGAGGAACGACTAAGAGTAGCCGCCAACTAGAGGGAGAATTAGGAAGAAAGTTCTAAAGCCTAAAGCAATTCAAGCAACCTAAAGCCAATCAATTCAACAAAGGAATCATATCTCTTAATTAGAGAATTCGCCGCAACCATTGTAAGTAGAGTATTACTTTGGTATGAATAAACAATTGTGTTGATGTGTATGCTTGAATTGTGGCAATGAAAGTAATTCATATTTGTGCGTTCTTATCAATTTATATACGTTTGGATATTCTTGAATTATGTTATTCGATTATAAAGAACTACATGCGGTAGTTCTATGCAAGTATACGTTTGGAATATTGCGCAAAT
This sequence comes from Allium sativum, assembly GCA_030737875.1. NCBI lineage: Eukaryota > Viridiplantae > Streptophyta > Magnoliopsida > Asparagales > Amaryllidaceae > Allium > Allium sativum. The sequence goes on along the minus strand of CM060913.1, from coordinate 173,283,288 downwards.
TATATAATCTATGTTGAGGCTACATGTATGTAGTTGATTGGAATCCATGCCAGTTTGGGGCTTTATTATCATGTCACTATGATGTATATTTTTGTGCATAAATCATTTTGCAAGTAATTGAAACAAGTTTGGTTGTTATAGTTCATAAGAAACTATGTTGGAATTTTGACACCATAATCCATGTATTAAGTCATGCTTTTGCAAACTTATGAATATGGCTAGGCTATGAATGATATTTGGCATAATTGAAATCCATGATTAAGTCTATCTTGCTTACAAGAATTTTATGATGACATATGTGAGACATGGCTAGGTTAGACTCAAAAATCCCTTTTTGCAAGTTTAAAGCAAACACCATGATTAGGAATATTTATGCATAAGTATATTTATACTATCGTTATGTGATTAGACTTAAACCATAATTAAGTTGATCTATGCTTCTGTGTTAGTAACAAAGTATCCCCTTTGTAAACATGTAGAAACCTTATGAACATGACTTGTTTATGCCATGAACAAATTTAACTTTACTTATGCCATGCTTATGTTTGACATTATGCCATGATTATGCTAAAAGTATTTATGCCATGCTTATGTTTGACATTATGCTATGCTTATGCTAGAAACATTTATGACATGCTTATGTTTGACATTATGCCTAAATAAGAATATAGGTTCATGTTGTAGTTAAACCTATGCAAGTTCACATGCTTTGATTCATGTCACCTATGTTACCACTATGCAAGTACACCAATTTCTATTTTGTATTTCCAACGTCGTATTGCAAGTTCATGCGCTCACTTTCCCCTCTTTGTGTATACGCCATAAGCCTCCCCTTTTCGCATGGCTAAATTGGGCTTTAAAAGGCTAAGCCCAATATATATAAACGGACGTGTAAAACGGGGGAAAAATAACGTTGGGTTAAAAATTAATTAATGAATGAAAATATAAAATAGAAGGGCCCAAATTCAAGTATGGGTTGGGCCCGTGATTGGTGTAACCTTTACACCATTAACTTAATAATGGGCCGCAAATATTTACATATAAGAAATAAAGAAGAATGACAAAATATGTAAATGTAGAACATACGATGTGTTTAACCCGAGGTTGGATTGAGTTGTGATGTAAACCTGCCCGGAACCGCCCGGCTGTCCAGTAGTCACAACAATACCTATCCAATGTGGGAGGTTAAACATGGAGCCCAATAAGGACCCGAGGTTAGACTGAGTTGTGGCGTAAGACTGCCCGGAACCAACCGGCAACAGGCAGCCACAACAATACCTGTCTAATGTGAGAGGTCAGGGCCTTAATAAGACAATTAAGGCTGAGTCAGGATTGATAGGATTAAGTGAACTAAAGACTTAATCAAAATGGAACATGCTAAACTAAACGGACTGGTGGGGGTTAGGTTAGAAAACACTTAACCAACTTAGCATGTTGGCTAGAGATAGAAAACCTAGTAACGGGGGACCCTTTTCAGCAGTAACCCTAGAAGGTGTATCAGGATACCCTGAAACTAGGCAGGGTGGGGCACGATTACTGGGCTGATTGTAAGAGGTCAAAGCGACGGCGGTGGTGTAGCAGTGTAGGTTCTAACGGAGTGCGGGCGTGCACACACTCCGGCGCAGAAAAATAAGGCACTGGACACCAGTAGCATACCTGTGCACTCTAAGGTTGTGTCGGGTTGCCACTATGGGACTTGATACACCCCATGGTGGGACCAGCATAGGTAACTACAGACATCGGGGGCCGTAAGACACATGTAACTTTGCGAGTAGGAGCCGATCATCATAGAATGGATCACATCACCCTGATTATGGGGTGCAAAATGGGAAACTAGTTTATATGGGTTCAGAGATTAGCATGGGGTACGATAGTATATTCGACCCTAGACAACTTAACCAAGTTTATAGTGCTTGCCCACTTCTTGTTTATACTTATCATACCCAGTTCTTTATTCATAGACAAAGTAGTACTAGACTTACTCAGGCTTTATGTCTGACTCTACTTTTCTTTCGTCTTCTTTCTTCCGTTCCCCCCCCCCCCCCAGGTCCACAGGGAGGGAACACAGCAGCTTGACCAGCCTCAACATCCAGCTTGAAGAAGAGAAATGTATTGCTTGGACTTTCCTGTTTTGAACTATGGCTTTGGACAATCCACTTTGGGGCTTTTGCAGTTTATCTACGTTTTATTTATGCTTCTTTAATAATGTACTCAAGACAGATTATGAAAGTGTTATGTTATGTTTTGGAAAGGATGCTGTTGTAACACGTATTTGACTTTATGAAATAAAAGTTTGTTGTTCTTCCGCTGTTTACAAATATGTGTTCTTATATCTGTCTTGTATATCTGTGACTTGTACTTATAAACCTCCACCAAAATTAGGGCATTCCCTTTGAGAGTGACCCTAACGGAGGTGGGGTGTTTCACTTGGTATCAGAGCATAGGTTTACCAGATAAGATAAAAAGTTTTGAAAAACTATTTTCAAAAAGGAAATTTAAAGAAGCATTTTTAAAAAGAAAAATATTATTTTATTTTAAAAAGGCAAAAGTCCACTCCCCAAAGCCATAGGAACTATCTCTTATCCTTCGTTTTGAATCTATCCTTTTTGTTTCAGCATGTCCCAAGAACTTAACTTGCCGGAAGGGGTGCCAATACCTGGTTGGTTTAGACGGTTCTTAGAAGCAAGGGTCACTCAGCCAGGTCCTACCATTCCTCCTCCCCCAGCGGAAGGAAATCATCCAGCTGCGGCAGCACCTTTTCCTCCACCTCCTCCTCGGGGAAACACATTCGCTAAGATATGCAAAGATTTTAAAGCTATGGGAGGAAGGGATTTCCATGGAACGGAGTCCTTCGTAGCAGCTAGGAATTGGCTGAAAGAGGACCTATTCATCATCTTTGAGGTAGAAGATAGACAAAAAGTACAATTGGCAGTGTGGCTATTGAAGGGCGAGGCTTCCTACTGGTGGGAAGTCACTAATGCTGAAAGACCAGTGGAGACATGGGAGGACTTTAGGGCAAGGTTTGAGACCAAATTTCTCTCAGATGCGGAAAGAAGTTTGCAGTTGGAAAAATTCTTATTTCTTAAGCAAGGGGACAAGACGGTCAGAGAATATGTGAATCAGTTCGATGAGCTGGCTAGGTTTGGGCTTGACCTAGTCAACACCCCGTACAAGAAGGCTCTCCGTTTCGTCAAAGGGTTGAATGAGCCATTACACAGTTTGGCCATGACCCATATACCCATGGGAGCCACGTATGAAAGATTGGTGCAAATGGCATTGCTGAATGAAGAGGATAAGGGCAAGAAAAAGAGGTTTTGCAATCTAAGAAGACAGACTTTAAGAAAGGCGGGAAAGGCAACAAGGAGAAGAGGAAGTGCAATTTCTGTGGCAAAGTGGGGCACTTAGTTAAGGACTGCCGGAAAAAGAAGGCCAAGGAGAATGGTGGGTGCTTTTCTTGCGGTGAGACAGGCCATAGGGCTAAGGACTGCCCGAAGAAACGAGGACAGGGGCAGAGGGCTGGATCCACCCCAGGGGCACAGGTTCATGTGCTAGAAGCGCCACCTCTGCAACAGCGAGGTATAAATACTTCTGTAGAAAGTGTAGTTTATCTTTATGATCACCCCGTTTGCACTTTGTTTGATTCTGGCGCATCACACTCCTTTATCTCGTCTGCTTTAGTAGAATCTCTGCACCTAGAAACTAGTATGGTAGAGGACCCCTTAATTGTTTCAAACCCAATTGGGGGCCCAGCTCATTTGTCTATGATCTGTGTGGGATTGAAAATTTCCATTCTAAGCGTAGAATTTCAATGTAGTGCCTTTGTTTTGGGCTTTTCGGGGTATGGTTTGATTTTGGGCATGGATTGGCTATCCAGTAATGGGGCCATCCTTGATTGTGAGAAAAGGGTTGTTAGGCTCCTAACCCGACTCGGTAATACTTTGGAAATTTCTTGTAATCCCTCGTATGCGGTTATGCTTAGTTATCTTGAATCGCTAGATGCCTCTGTTGAAAATTTGAAATCAGTTAGAGTGGTCCGGGAATATCCGGATGTCTTCGAAGAGGTGAAGGGCTTGCCTCTGAAGCGGGAAATAGACTTCCGTATATATCTTGTAGATAATGCAAAGCCCGTTGCGTTGCCCGTTAGACATATGGCTCCACGAGAAAGGAAAGAGCTCAGTAAACAGATTAAAGAGCTTCTAGAAAAGGGGTTCATTAGGAGGAGCATTTCAGAATGGGGCGCTCCAGTGGTGTTCGCTACGAAGGCGGATGGTTCACTCCGTCTATGTGTTGACTATAGGGAGCTCAACAAGCTAACGAAAAAGAATAGGCACCCTCTCCCTAGAATTGACGATTTGTTTGACCAGCTAGTGGGAGCGTCTGTTTTCTCCCAACTCGATTTAGCAACCGGTTTCCATCAGCTAAGGGTGGCTGAAGATAGCATCGATAAAACGGCGTTCAGAACCCCAGACGGTTTCTTTGAATGGCTTGTCATGCCTTTCGGCTTGACAAATGCACCTGCTTACTTCGTGGACCTAATGAGTAGGGTATTTAGAGATTTCCTCAACAAATTCGTAGTGGTCTTCGTAGATGATATCCTTATCTTCTCAAAGAGTGAAGAGGAACATGTTCAGCACCTAAGGGCAATCATGGAAACTTTGCGAGTCCATCAACTAAAAGCCAAATTCTCCAAATGCCACTTTTGGAGAGAAGAGGTGAGGTTCCTTGGTCACATAGTATCCAAACAAGGGTTAGCAGTGGACCCTGCTAAGGTAGTGGCGGTACAGGATTGGAAGACACCAAGGAATGCGACTGAGGTCCGAAACTTCCTAGGACTAGCAGGTTTCTATCGAAAATTTATAAGGGATTTTGCGAAAATCTCAGCTCCGCTCACGAAATTGACTAAGAAGAATCTAGTGTTTAATTGGGACTTGGATTGCGAGTTTGCTTTCCAACGACTGAAAAGGGCTCTCACAACAGCCCCAGTTTTGACGCTGCCAGATGGGAGCAAGATGTTCACTGTTTATACGGATGCATGTGGGACAGGGCTAGGCGCCGTCTTAATGCAAGAAGGAAGGGTGGTAGCTTATGGCGGGAGGCAATTGAAGGTGCACGAAAAGAACTACCCAACCCACGATCTAGAGTTAGCCGCCATCGTCTTTGCACTCAAGTCTTGGCGACACTATCTCCTAGGTGAGAAGTTCGAACTTTACACTGACCATAAATCGTTGAAATATCTTTTCTCGTAGAAGGATCTTAACTTGAGGCAACAAAGATGGATGGAGTTTCTTGCCTCGTACGATTTCGAAATCTCCTATACTCCAGGCAAAGGCAACGTAGTAGCAGACGCGTTGAGCAGAAAGAAATTGACCCTAAGCCCGTTGTTTGTTGAAAGACAAAGCCTAGAGTTTATAGCCAGCTTCGACTTTAAGCCTTCCTCCGATTTCGTACCAGGCTTACTAGCATCTCTCGAAGTGCGCCCAACTTTAGTGGATTCAGTAGGGACAGCGCAACGCGAAGACCCTCAGCTTGTGGAAATAATTGATAGGCTAATTAGGGGTGAGACTTCAAGTCACCTCAACCGATATTCCATTGACGATAAAGGTTTGCTAAGGCGAGACGGAAGACTATGCGTCCCACAGACAAAAGATTTAGTAAAGAAGGTTCTCGAGGAAGCACATCACTCCAAGATGACGATACACCCAGGCGGAGATAAAATGTACAAAGACATAAAAAGGACTTTCTTCTGGAACGACATGAAAAAGGACGTGGCAGAGTTCGTTTCTAAGTGTATGGTGTGCCAACAGGTTAAGGCAGAACAGAAAAAGCCTGGCGGACTACTACATCCTCTGGAGGTCCCGCAGTGGAAGTGGTATAGCATCTCAATGGACTTCATCGATGGGCTGCCTAGGTCTAGGAGAGGCAATACTAGCATTTGGGTAATAGTGGATAGGCTTACTAAAAGCGCCCACTTTTTACCTGTCAAAAGTAAAAGAACTGCCTCATCCCTAGCATCACTTTACCTCAAGGAAATCGTTCGACTCCATGGAATACCATCTAGCATTGTTAGTGACCGAGACCCCATCTTCACCAGCGAGTTTTGGCGGAGTCTGCAAGAAGCAATAGGAACGCAGTTATGCTTGAGCACAGCCTATCATCCCCAAACCGACGGCCAAACAGAGAGAGTGAACAGAGTTTTGGAAGACCTTTTAAGACTGTGCGTCCTTGACTTCGGAGGGACATGGGAAGACCACCTTCCTTTGGTGGAATTTGCCTACAACAACAGCTATCAAGCAACCATCGGAATGGCGCCCTTCGAAGCTTTATATGGAAGACCGTGCCGATCGCCCACTTGTTGGTGGGAGTCTACTGATAAGCTCATACTTGGACCAGATATGATCCGAGAGACTTCAGAGAAAGTAGACTTAATACGAAGAAGGATGAAGACGGCCCAAGACAGACAGAAGTCCTACGCCGACAAGAGGAGGACCGACCTTGAATTCGAGGTTGGAGACAGAGTTTTTCTCAAGGTATCACCGCTAAGAAACGTTGTTCGCTTTGGAACCACAGGAAAGCTAGCACCAAGGTTCGTAGGGCCATTCCCTATTATCGAGAAGATTGGGAAAATGGCCTATAGATTAGAGCTACCCGAGAAGTTGGCTGGAGTCCACAACGTTTTTCACGTTTCACACCTCCGAAAATGTCTGCATGAGTCTGCTGAAGTGGTAGAGCCAAATATCCTCGAAGAGGCCGAAGTGGAGCGCGAAGCAACCATAAGGAGAGTTCCAACCCGCATCTTAGGAACAGAAGTGAAGAAGCTACGCAACCGTGAAGTCAAGCTCGTCAAAGTCCAGTGGAGCGACACCGAGGGAGACGCGACTTGGGAGACTGAAGCTAAAATCCATACAGCCTACCCTTTTCTGTTCGAGGGTACATCCTTGATCTTTCCTTTTCCTTAAGTTGCGCTTTTATCTATCTTTTTAGGTATATTTCCTCGACCGTATCTTTTAGGTAGAATCTTTTTGGATGGAAACATGTAGTTGAAACATGTTATGGATGATGGTTGCAAGTGGTTGCAAGTGATTGCTAGTGGTTGCTCGTGGTTGCATATACACACACAATCTAGGTTTTAGATCGGCTCAGTCACTTCATATTGCATATGCATATATGTTTGTATTCGTATGTGGTTGAACTTTAATGTGTTGACATGTGGATGCTGCATTTGTATTGAATGATTGCGCACTCATGTAGAATCATGAATAGGAAAATTTGCATACATAATGGATTCATGGCACTTACATAATTCGCATTAAGGAGGTCAACTGAATCAGTAGACCGCCTGATTTTGCATTAGATAAGTACATGTACACACACACTTTGCATATGATCATGAAGCATTAGAAGTCTTTTAAGGACAATGGATGCTCGTGTTTGATGGATGATTGGATGTTAGGATTTACATTCCTCCTAACTTGAAGATTTCGGGGACGAAATCCTTTTAAGTGGGGGAGAATGTAACACCCCGAAAATTCTATAACTATGAAATTAGCAAATTAAAGTATAATTAATCTGAAATTAAAGAACTAAGGGAAACGGGATACGCCATTGCGTTCGTCTCGGAAAAATACGCGAAATAGAGTCCGAGTTTTCGAAAAACGGAGTCCGTATGAAGGAGATATGGCCTTCGGAAGTTTTGAATTAAATTTAAAATTCAAACAGAATAAAATAATTAAAAAAAAATCGGGCCCAATGGGCCAGGGCGGATAAACACCCGCCTAGGCCACCCAGGTCGACTGGGCTGTCGACCTGGGCTACCCATGTCGACAGGGCTGTCGACAGGGGTATCGACCTGGTCGAGCCCAGTCAACCTGGCTGGCCAGGTCTGTGTTTGGTCGAATTTCTGTGGTCTGCTTTGTCATTAGGGCTAGGTGGCGAGTTCTAATTGGTCTCTCTATCTAATGAATGGCTACGATCTAACCTAGCAACATCAAGGGTCCTAATCAATTCCTAACCTCTATATAAACAACCCTAGACTAAACCCTAATCTATTCATTCAAAATTAAGAACATAGCCGCCATGTTGCTGAGGAACGACTAAGAGTAGCCGCCAACTAGAGGGAGAATTAGGAAGAAAGTTCTAAAGCCTAAAGCAATTCAAGCAACCTAAAGCCAATCAATTCAACAAAGGAATCATATCTCTTAATTAGAGAATTCGCCGCAACCATTGTAAGTAGAGTATTACTTTGGTATGAATAAACAATTGTGTTGATGTGTATGCTTGAATTGTGGCAATGAAAGTAATTCATATTTGTGCGTTCTTATCAATTTATATACGTTTGGATATTCTTGAATTATGTTATTCGATTATAAAGAACTACATGCGGTAGTTCTATGCAAGTATACGTTTGGAATATTGCGCAAATTATATAATCTATGTTGAGGCTACATGTATGTAGTTGATTGGAATCCATGCAAGTTTGGGGCTTTGTTATCATGTCACTATGATGTATATTTTTGTGCATAAATCATTTTGCAAGTAATTGAAACAAGTTTGGTTGTTATAGTTCATAAGAAACTATGTTGGAATTTTGACACCATAATCCATGTATTAAGTCATGCTTTTGCAAACTTATGAATATGGCTAGGCTATGAATGATATTTGGCATAATTGAAATCCATGATTAAGTCTATCTTGCTTACAAGAATTTTATGATGACATATGTGAGACATGGCTAGGTTAGACTCAAAAATCCCTTTTTGCAAGTTTAAAGCAAACACCATGATTAGGAATATTTATGCATAAGTATATTTATACTATCGTTATGTGATTAGACTTAAACCATAATTAATTTGATCTATGCTTCTGTGTTAGTAACAAAGTATCCCCTTTGTAAACATGTAGATACCTTATGAACATGACTTGTTTATGCCATGAACAAATTTAACTTTACTTATGCCATGCTTATGTTTGACATTATGCCATGATTATGCTAAAAGTATTTATGCCATGCTTATGTTTGACATTATGCTATGCTTATGCTAGAAACATTTATGACATGCTTATGTTTGACATTATGCCTAAATAAGAATATAGGTTCATGTTGTAGTTAAACCTATGCAAGTTCACATGCTTTGATTCATGTCACCTATGTTACCACTATGCAAGTACACCAATTTCTATTTTGTATTTCCAACGTCGTATTGCAAGTTCATGCGCTCACTTTCCCCTCTTTGTGTATACGCCATAAGCCTCCCCTTTTCGCATGGCTAAATTGGGCTTTAAAAGGCTAAGCCCAATATATATAAACGGACGTGTAAAACGGGGGAACAATAACGTTGGGTTAAAAATTAATTAATGAATGAAAATATAAAATAGAAGGGCCCAAATTCAAGTATGGGTTGGGCCCGTGATTGGTGTAACCTTTACACCATTAACTTAATAATGGGCCGCAAATATTTACATATAAGAAATAAAGAAGAATGACAAAATATGTAAATGTAGAACATACGATGTGTTTAACCCGAGGTTGGATTGAGTTGTGATGTAAACCTGCCCGGAACCGCCCGGCTGTCCAGTAGTCACAACAATACCTATCCAATGTGGGAGGTTAAACATGGAGCCCAATAAGGACCCGAGGTTAGACTGAGTTGTGGCGTAAGACTGCCCGGAACCAACCGGCAACAGGCAGCCACAACAATACCTGTCTAATGTGAGAGGTCAGGGCCTTAATAAGACAATTAAGGCTGAGTCAAGATTGATAGGATTAAGTGAACTAAAGACTTAATCAAAATGGAACATGCTAAACTAAACGGACTGGTGGGGGTTAGGTTAGAAAACACTTAACCAACTTAGCATGTTGGCTAGAGATAGAAAACCTAGTAACGGGGGACCCTTTTCAGCAGTAACCCTAGAAGGTGTATCAGGATACCCTGAAACTAGGCAGGGTGGGGCACGATTACTGGGCTGATTGTAAGATGTCAAAGCGACGGCGGTGGTGTAGCAGTGTAGGTTCTAACGGAGTGCGGGCGTGCACACACTCCGGCGCAGAAAAATAAGGCACTGGACACCAGTAGCATACCTGTGCACCCTAAGGTTGTGTCGGGTTGCCACTATGGGACTTGATACACCCCATGGTGGGACCAGCATAGGTAACTACAGACATCGGGGGCCGTAAGACACATGTAACTTTGCGAGTAGGAGCCGATCATCATAGAATGGATCACATCACCCTGATTATGGGGTGCAAAATGGGAAACTAGTTTATATGGGTTCAGAGATTAGCATGGGGTACGATAGTATATTCGACCCTAGACAACTTAACCAAGTTTATAGTGCTTGCCCACTTCTTGTTTATACTTATCATACCCAGTTCTTTATTCATAGACAAAGTAGTACTAGACTTACTCAGGCTTTATGTCTGACTCTACTTTTCTTTCGTCTTCTTTCTTCCGTTCCCCCCCCCCCCAGGTCCACAGGGAGGGAACACAGCAGCTTGACCAGCCTCAACATCCAGCTTGAAGAAGAGAAATGTATTGCTTGGACTTTCCTGTTTTGAACTATGGCTTTGGACAATCCACTTTGGGGCTTTTGCAGTTTATCTACGTTTTATTTATGCTTCTTTAATAATGTACTCAAGACAGATTATGAAAGTGTTATGTTATGTTTTGGAAAGGATGCTTTTGTAACACGTATTTGACTTTATGAAATAAAAGTTTGTTGTTCTTCCGCTGTTTACAAATGTGTTCTTATATCTGTCTTGTATATCTGTGACTTGTACTTATAAACCTCCACCAAAATTAGGGCATTCCCTTTGAGAGTGACCCTAACGGAGGTGGAGTGTTTCAACATATGTAAAAATCACATTTTTATATTATTGCTATGTATTTAAAAATCACATTTTTATATTGCTACTATATAGATAAAAATTATATTTTTACAACGGTGTTCATATAATAAAGATTATATTTTTATATCGCCACTTATATAAAAATCACATCTTTGCTCCTTCTACATAATAAAGATCAAATCTTTAATACTTTTATAATGTAAAAATCATATTTTTAATCTTCATATGTCAAAAACTGTAGAAGCTTTAAAATGGAGAAAACTCACTTTTTTTCTAACGCCCGGATTCACTGTTCTGGCTCCAGAATTTGCAAACGAGCTTCAATCTTCACACCATCTTTTTTTTAGCACAAGCACGCCATTCTGAACAACTTTTGCCTAGTGGTCTTTTTGCCGAAAATGTGTCATTTCGCCGGAAATCGCGAAAAGACAGCATTTTGACAGTGTTTGAACAACAGACTTCGGACGCGTTTTCCCGATAACTCAACAATGCAAAATAGGGCTTATCATATATCAAATCGAAGAGAAAATCGTGGTCTTCGACTTTGGTCTTGAGGAACTTTGGCTAGAAACGCACGGTTTGGGAGTTATTCGCGAAATGGTGACAGGGTGTTATTTGCAAAACGGGATTTTTGGTGAAAATGGATTTTTGGGTGTAGCGGGGCCCACGGCCGGAGCTGGGCTGGGGGGTGGCGGTGCTGGGCCTGACTGGGTGTGGGGAGGGTGCTGGTGGGTGGTGGCGGTGGTGGAGGGGCCCACGGTGGTGGTGATTGGTGGTTGGGGCCTAGGGTTGCAAATTGGAGAGAGGAGAGAGAGGAGGAGGAAGAGGAGGAGGAGGGGGTGGCGCCGGTGGGGAGGAGGAGCGGCGGCGGTGGGTGGTGGCAGCGGAGGAGGGGCGGCAGCGGCGGCGGCGGCGGTGGCCATTTTTGAGTTTTTGTGGAGAAAGAGAGAAATGAAATTATGAAGAGAAAAGTGGAGTAAAAGTGATTATATGCTAGTTTCTCGCGTATCGCCCGAACGCTAGCGATCTCCGATGGCCGCGGATTTCGGACACGAGATAGTAGACGTGAAGACGAGTCCAATGAAACAAGTTTCGTCGAATTCCGAGTTCGTTTGACCGTCCGTTAAAAATCACAAAAATGCTCAGATAAGCTCTAAAAATACGATTTTGGCGCACCTTTTCTTCTCGCATGCTCACATGCTAACTTCAAAAATCATGCCCTTTTGGATTTAACCATTTTTAGACGATACGAATCCATAAAAAAAAATAGAATCGAATTCCGAAGTCGTATCAATAATGTTCCTTTGTAAAATAACTGCTCGTTTTACCCTGAACTGTTTTAGCTCGCACGGCCACATACTGACTCCGTTTGACGCGCCCTTTGGAACATAACAATAATTTGTCATTATGAATCCATAAAAATTTATCTCGTCAAATTCTGAGCTCGTATGCAAAATTTCACTTTTTAAGGGCTATGTATTGTTAACCGAACAACACCAGCCCATAGCCACTATTCCGGATATCGGAATATATCGAAGCTTATACTTTTCGGAGTTCTAAACGACATTTTGAATTCAATGGAAGCGGTTTCGAGTCCAAATTTATCCGTATGCAAAATTTGACTTTTTGGCGCCGTATGTAATTTACATAGCGACTATTCTGAATTTTCAACTGGGCATAACTTTTGATTCCCGCTATGAATTTCGATTTTTCGGATTCGTTGGAAAGATATTCACGAATAGATTCTAATATTTTTGGTTTCACTAAAATCCGGATTGTTTTGCACCCGGTACATTCAATTGAAGTACGAAATCGAATTATCGAACTACCGCGCCATTTTCAATTCCTTTTATAATTATATATAATTATTTATATTCTAACGACGGCGTATATAATATATACGTTCGAATTATATTCAAAATAAATTTCTCGTCGATATTATTTAAAATAATTCATTTTAAATGTTCAAACTTCGCTAAAATTGCCAAAATAAAAATTTTAAACTGGCCCAGATTTTCGGGTTGTTTCACGGATTTTAGTGAATCCAAAAACATTAGGATCTATTCGATAATATCTTTCCAACGAATCCGAAAAATCAAAATTTCATAGCGGGAATCAAAAGATATGTCCAGTTGAAAATTCTGAATAGTCGCTATGGAATTCAGGCCCTTAAAAATGGAAATTTTGCAAACGACCTCGGATTTCGACGAAACCAGTTTTGTTGGATCCGTGATGTCAAATTATTGCTAGATTCCAAATTTCATAATTTTTCGAATCAATATGTGAGCGTGACAAAGGAAAACGCGTTTGACCAGTTTCAGTTGATTTTAATCGACTGAAAAATGGTCATTTTTCAAACGGTCTCGGAATTCAACGAAGCTAGTTTTATTAGGACTGTATCGTCAATACGAAGCTAGAAAATATCTTTCTGGAATTTTTCGAGTTAGTATGTGACCCCGGTAAATTGAAATGCGCGTTCAAATTCAATATATAGAAGTATATGTTGATTTTGACGAAAACTGATTGTAACAGCCGAATCAGCTTATGATACACATCCCATTGTGTTCGGAATAGGGGGAAAACGCTATGGACGACAGGCGATGGGTTCGATTCTGAAGTCGATAGAAAAGGTTGCTTTATGAGAATATAAATTAAAATTAAATAATAATAAAAAATATAACCCCCTCTCCTCTTTAACTCATCTGCCCCCCCCCCCTTTTTAAATTCATTCGGAAAAAAAAGAAAAAACCCTAAACTATCGTCAGCCCCCCCCCCAAGTCGATCATCGCGCCGCAGATACCCCCCCCCCCTCTTCGATCGACGCCTGAAGCCCCTCAACCAGACGCGAACGCAACGAAGACGGAGCCGACTTCCTCCCTGGCGCCAGCGCAATGGCATCGCACCCCCCCCCCTTCAACAGTCGCCGGCCATCCCCGAGCCACCAGACCACCGCGACAGCTTCCCCCCCCCCCCCCCCCCCGATGACCGACGCAGCGAAAACCCTTCCCCCCTTTCGGCAAATTGACTGTTAGTTTTCTTTATTTGTTTTTTTTTCTTCTTATTTAGTTAGGAAAATATAAATGTAGATTTTTATAAATTCAAAGTTTAGATTTTTAGTTAGAAAAAAATTCAGTTTTTAAAATAAATAAAATGCAGTTTTACTATATATATTTATAGGATAGCAATGTTTGTTTATAAAATATAAAATAAGCATTGTTTTTCTCAATCAAATTTGCTTTGCTTTTAAAATAAAAATATGATCTTTACTATCTGAAGAGCGAAAAGGAAATATGATTTTTGATTTTATAAAGAGCGTTGTAAAAATATAATTTTTATGTGTAGAAAAATAAAAATGTGATTTTTATAATGATATAATTGAAAAGTTGAAGTCTTTAAATTGAAAAGGCGAAATCTTTATGGTTGAAAGGGCGCGATTTTTATATATTGAATAGTATAATAAAAATTCGATTTTTATATATTGAATAGCATAATAAAAATTCGATTCTTATATATGGAATAGCGAAGTGAAAAATTCGATTTTTAAATGTATGAAGCGATTATAAAAATATGATTTTTAAATTGAAAGTGAACAAATAAAAATGTGATTTTTATTTTAAAGACATCAAAATATAAAAATGTGTGATTTTTACATATGTAGAGAATGCGGGCAACGAAAGCGACAAAGGGCGAGAACGATGAAGCTTTCTATCAAAGAAGAGTCAAGATGATTGGATAGCTATCGGTGAGAATTTCTCACCTTTCAATTTCTTTTTCTAGTTATATATATATACTAGGATGCAGACGGTGCTTAGTAGCACCCGACACAATCGTCCACAGACCATGGACTTGTTTGTTTGATTGCAAAAATAAGTTAGATTATTTGATTGAAATTGAATTGTTTGGTGAAATGAATGGATTTGATTGATGTGTGAATGGCGTGGGCCTTCACTAGACCGGGGATTAGGCTAGGCCTTGTCCCGTTTCTAGTATCGTGTCGTTATGCCGCCGAAATTTTCTAAAATATGTTAGAAAAAAAATATCATTTTTATTGTATAAATGAACTGAATAAAAATTCATGGGTTGAAATAAAATATTTTATCGTTAAAAATATAATTTTTAACGTGAATATGAATAAATAAATATTCATTTACAAACCGGACGGTTTGTTTATGTACACCTATTTGAAGGACATTGATTGGGTCGATAAATTTTACACATCGCTCAACTGCACAACTAAAATCTTTGTTTGATTGTTTGAAACCCCACACGGGTGTTGGGATGAAATATGAAGTTCACTCATCTTGATTGATTAAATATGTCGATCGATTGATTGACAGGCTGTTATAAGCGTTAGATATCTATATTTGATGCTTATACAGTGTGGTGCACTTTGGTTGATGGTTGATTATTTTTAAATGCTATTATATACATGTGTTGTATGGAATCCATATAATTAACATTATATGGTGATTGATTGGGCCTCATTCCAATTTAGATAATAAAATTTACAGCTTTATCAATATAATATAAAGGTTCATGTGTTGACTGTGCTCATCCGTTGAGATTAGTCATGTGTTGAACGAAATATTTTAACAATAAAATTCACATCTTTATCATATATGAAATTAGAAATCAACTGGAAAATAGATAAGATGAGTGGTCTCCTGGGTATTGATCTGATGTTGGTTTCGGCCTTCGGGGTTAATATTTAGGGAATCGTTCTCTTGCTAATTTACGGTTGGAGTCTGATTTGATATCAAACGATAGATACCCTAATTTTTATAAAATATATTAAATAACAAAAATAGTCACACGTGGACAGTACTCACTCGCTGAGATTAGTCGTGTGTTGACAAAAATAAATATTCATTTGTTGAATAGAATGAAGGAATATATGAAGCCGTGTTGATTAGATTGACGCCATTTTGACGTAAACGATAATTATATCGATTTTATTCATTTCGAAATGAATAGAAAACGAATTTGATTTCAATTGAATATATAACGATTTCAAAATGATTTGAATAGAAAACGAATTTGATTTCAATTGAATATATAACGAATTTGATTTCAATTGAATATATAACGAATTTGATTTCAATTGAATATATAACAAATTTGATTTCAATTGAATATATAACGAATTTGATTTCAATTGAATATATAACAAATTTGATTTGAATAGATAACGAATTTGATTTGAATAGAAAACAAATTTGATTCGAATAGAAAACCAATTTGAATTGAATCGAATAGAAAACCAATTTGAATTGAATCGAATAGAAAACCATTTGAATTGAATCGAATAGAAAACCAATTTGAGTTGAATCGAATAGAAAACCAATTTGAATTGAATCGAATAAAAAACGACTTTGGAATTGAATTGAATTGAAAATGAATTCAAATTGAATTGAAAGCGAATTGAAATGAATTCAAATTGAAAGCGAATTGAAATGAACTCAAATTGAATTGAAATTTGAATTGAATAGAAATGAATTTTAAAACGAATTTATAAAGAAGAATTCAATTTTGATTTGAATTGAAATGGAAGTTGAAATTGCTTTTGAAACGAATTTAAAACTATTTATATAATTCGTTTTAAATAGTAATCGACGAAATATATATTATATATTATATATATATAATATAAGGGCCTGAATAGAACGCGCCGCGCCGCGGCAGTTCGTGAATTTCGACCATTTATTTCAAATGGACATTACGGGAGATCCGACCGTCGGATTCTCCTAAAACCGGAACCGTTGGGTTCGTATCGAAAAGAGCTTTCTAACGAATATTTGGAATTTGAAATCTAACGGTTGGATTTGGAGATACGTCCAAATCAAATTTGAGAAAGGTCGTTATAAGTGCAGTTCGATGGCCGTTGATGGAAATCGACTGTACGGGCCTTGATAAAATTATTAAAAATATCAATAATTTGTGTAGAATCATAAGAAATGATTTGGGAAAAATTGGGATGAAAAACTCCATATTTGAAAAGATAAAAATAGATTTTTATCGAAATAAACTAGTTTGAACTAAATTTAAAACCCGATTTGTTTTTAAATAAATAAATTAGATTTAAAAAAAGGGGTTTTAAATAATCGGAATTCCTAATACATTTGATTTGAATTGAACTAGAATTGATTTGTGGGTTTATTGTGAACTGTGTTTTAAACAACACTAGTTCTTTAACCCGATAACAAATAGAATGTGATTTGGGTTTGTCGTGAACTGTGTTTTAAATAACACCTAGTTCTTTAATCCAGTAAAAGGAGTTTTAACGAATCTGCAATTAGATTGAAATGTGAATCTATAATCTAAATTATCAAATTTAGAAATTGAGCGAGGATGGAGTATTACCAGTTTTGCTCCAAAGCGATAGTTAAATCTTTAATTAGACTTAAACGTGAAATGGTAATTAATTTTACCGATAACACCATAGTATTAGATATGGAGTATTACCAGTTTTGCTTCATGGGATGAATAGGTTGGGATTGGGAAATAAAATAAATAATTACTTCGGTGTGGTTCGCTAATCTCGACTAGTTGGAAAAACCATAATTTGGTTTTACATCCAAAGGAAGATTAAAAGATAAATTTGAAAGAATTTATCTTAGATAAAATTAATGGGAACCTTTCCCTAAAAATGCGATTTGGTGAATAAAAGATTATTCTGAATTGGAATGAGGCGTATGTTGAGTTTGTGTAACATTTGTTTTTAATATACGCGGGTTGTTCGGAAAGGCCGGGTTTATACCCATTCTGAATAACCGATTCGACGATAAGTCGAAGATGAAGACGGTGGTCGAAGACCGGAAGTCTTCACATCGTTTGGATAATTACTGACGATCCTGATTGGGCAGTACACCCAAGAGGATGGAAATAGTTGGTGGTCGTCCAGGCGTACTTGGAGATGGATGGATATGCGAGGAAAGTGCCTCCGGTTTCGTTCAGACCCAGAACGGAATTGTAAATGGATTGTGTGTCTGACATTGGATTGTATTCTGTGTTGATTGATTTCTATTAAATATACATCTGTTTGGCGGCGGAGAATTTATTCTTTTGCTTAACGCCATTCTCTGAGATGTACGAGCTCAGAGGTTGTATATCGATGGACATCAGTCGCATGGCATGAATTGCCTGTGTGGCACGCTAAGATGCAATGATCAAGGCTTCTGTTGAAAAGCAAAGTCTTGTGGTTGATGATCAAAGCACAGCCTACGTGGCAGCTTTGTGTATAGCGTGAATTCGCGAGCCTTACACCTCGGTATGAGTTAAAAACGGGATACGGACTGCAGGGAGAGCACGACGTTTCCTTCTAGCTTTGGTGGTGTCAGTGACTTACCAGCCCTGACATTTATATACTTTTCACCTTTGTGGTTGTTGGATGAGGCGCCTCGATTATAGGTCTGTAAGGACCGGGAAACGTGTGTTCAGGCATAATTAATCCTCTAACGTAAGTGAGGACCGGCCCTGAAGATCCAGGATTGCCCAGAGTGCGTAGTCCTGAGGCATTTGCTAGAGTGTCTCGAGCGCGGAGAGGAGCTTGCCCCTTGCCTCAACTCATGACGGAAATCCAATTTCCAATACGTGTATTGCGGCTTTATTTGTAGAGCCTAGTATGGCGACATAGTAGCATGGGATGTTATGCCGTCTATGATTTATATTTATGATTGAAATTGTTTTGACACTATACACTTATTATAGTATCAAATGATTTGTTTTAAACGTACCAAGCATGTTTGGCTATTATAAGGGAAAACCCTATCCTCCGGCTTGCGTTGCATTATGTGATGGGACCTGGGTCTTATAATAGCTTCATTTTTCGAAAAAGCATTGCGCTGTTTATTCTATGCACTAGTATTCTTGGGAGGAAACCCGTTCCGTGTTATACGGCGTGGTCCCTTGAATTACTCTCTTTTAAAGTAAAGTTTTAAATAACTGTTTTAGTTCTCACACCAGTCACATGACTGACCTGGAGTTTATTATTTTAACCTAAACTCTGGGTGCCCCTATTTTCCGTACGGGCAGCTAGTAGTTTTGGTTTTGCAGATTTATATTCACAGGATCCTGGTTTACAGCTGGAATGATATCCGGAAAGCTTTGTATCCGTATATCACCTTCTAGTTGTGTTTTATATTGTTTTTCCGCTGCTATGTAATTTATTGTAATCTCTGATATTTACCGAATATAATTTATTCATTATACTCTGTATATTCTTGTATTCTGATTGAATTGTTGTAATAACAATGAAATGTTCTCCCGTCTGCGTTCATTTGTGTGTTGTTCTCAAAGTATCCGCTCTTTCCTTAACGGGGAAGTAACAGGTTCTTACCGTGGTATCAGAGCTTTGGTTTACAGAGCTCGAGAACAAGACATATTAAAACCATACGAAAGAATTCATCAGATATTGGATTAGTAATATCCAATTAGAATGACTCGTTAGAGATAGGATCAGTGGTATCCTAGAACGAGTGTGAAGAGTATATTTTTCAAATGAAAACAATTTTTTTTGAAAATTTAAATCGTTTTAAACGTATTTGATTATTTATTTATTTTGAATATGGACAATCCAATATATAAAGATTTTGCATATACGCGTCATGAACGTATATTCGAAGTTTTAATATACTGGATAGATATAGAATCATATTCTAGACACCCGGAGATGATTCTGATGATTGATATATCATCATCAGAATTTGTGTTCGTGTTTCGAAGGTTTGATTTCTATATATTTCCATTAGGCTGGTGTGAGAACCAAAACTTATATAGTTAGAACACATTGTTGTGAATTGGCATCAAAACATGATTTTTGACTATATCAAAATTATGAATTTGAAACTCTAATTCACTAATTGATTGATGTTTGTGTTGTTTGATTATTTGTTTGATAATTTTGAACCATTATGCCTAATTGTATCAAATATTGAACTATATTGAAAATTGGTCGCATTTGCTTGCATACATGTATATCTTTTGAACAGGTCATAGCAAAGAGGCTAGAGCCGAAGAATAAAATTTGTTTGCCCGACAAATAGGTACATGTTTACTACATAATTTACTGTTTTGTTTGGGTGATGATGATTTTATGAGCCTATTGGCTAGCTGCTTGGCTTTTTCTTTTCCTTTTTGAGATCAGAAGGCCTATATGGCAATTTCGGGATTTTCCCGTGGCTCCCGGTGCAGGGGAGGTTATGGCGAAATTTTTCTAAAATTTAGGGTGTTAGCCAAATTTTTGAAAATTTTAAAATTCTCAAAAACTGAAAAGTTGAAGAATGGAAGCCAGATCGAAAGTAGAGTCGTTTAATCAAACCACTTTCGACTTTGTTCCTTTTCGGGGACGAAAAGTTTTAAGTGGGGGAGATTGTAACAACCCGGAAAATCTGGGCCAATTTAAAATTTTTGTTTTGGCAACTTTAGCGAAATTTGATTATTTAAAATGAATTATTTTAAATAATATCGACGGGAAAATTTATTTTGAATATAATTCGAACGTATATATTATATACGTCGTCGTTAAAATATAAATAATTATATATAATTATAAATAGAATTGAAAATGGCGCTGTAGTTCGATAATTCGATTTCAAACTTCAATTGAATGTACCGGGTGCAAAACATTCCGGATTTTAGTGAAACCAAAAACATTAGGATCTATTCGATAATATCTTTCCAACGAATCCGAAAAATCAAAATTTCATAGCGGGAATCAAAAGATATGTCCAGTTGAAAATTCTGAATAGTCGTTATGGAATTAAGGCCCTTAAAAATGGAAATTTTGCAAACGACCTCGGATTTCGACGAAACCATTTTTGTTGGATCCGTGATGTCAAATTATTGCTAGATTCCAAATTTCATAATTTTTCGAATCAATATGTGAGCGTGGCAAAGGAAAGCGCGTTTGACCAGTTTCAGTTGATTTTGGCCATTTTTCAAACGGTCTCGGAATTCAACGAAACTAGTTTTATTACGACCGTATCGTCAATACGAAGCTAGAAAATATCTTTCTGGAATTTTTCGAGTTAGTATGTGACCCCGGTAAATTGAAATGCGCGTTCAAATTCAATATATAGAAGTATATGTTGATTTTGACGAAAACTGATTGTAACAGCCGAATCAGCTTACGATACACATCCCATTGTGTTCGGAATAGGGGAAAACGCTATGGACGACAGGCGATGGGTTCGATTCCGAAGTCGATAGAAAAGGTTACTTTATGAGAATATAAATTAAAATTAAATAATAATAAAAAAATATAACCCCCTCTCCTCTATAACTCATCTGCCCCCCCCCCCCCCCCCATTTTTAAATTCATTCGAAAAAGAAAAAAAAAGAAAAACCCTAAACTATCGTCAGCCCCCCCCCCCAAATCGATCATCGCGCCGCAGATACCCCCCCCCCCTCTTCGATCGACGCCTGAAGCCCCTCAACCAGACGCGAACCCACCGAAGACGGAGCCGACTTCCTCCCTGGCGCCAGCGCAATGGCATCGCACCCACCCCCCTTTAACAGCCGCCGGCCATCCCCGAGCCTCCAGACCACCGCGACAGCTCCCCCCCCCCCTTGATGACCGACGCAGCGAAAACCCTTCCCCCCTTTCGGCAAATTGACTGTAAGTTTTCTTTATTTGTTTTTTTATTTATTTTATTTTCTTCTTATTTAGTTAGGAAAATATAAATGTAGATTTTTATAAATTCAAAGTTTAGATTTTTAGTTAGAAAAAAATTCAGTTTTTAGAATAAATAAAATGCAGTTTTACTATATATATTTATAGGATAGCAATGTTTGTTTATAAAATATAAAATAAGCATTGTTTTTCTCAATCAAATTTGCTTTGCTTTTAAAATAAAAATATGATCTTTACTATCTGAAGAGCGAAAAGGAAATATGATTTTTGATTTTATAAAGAGCGTTGTAAAAATATAATTTTTATGTGTAGAAAAATAAAAATGTGATTTTTATAATGATATAATTGAAAAGTTGAAATCTTTAAATTGAAAAGTTGAAATCTTTAAATTGAAAAGTTGAAATCTTTAAATTGAAAAGGCGAAATCTTTAAATTGAAAAGGCGAAATCTTTATGGTTGAAAGGGCGCGATTTTTATATATTGAATAGTATAATAAAAATTCGATTTTTATATATTGAATAGCATAATAAATTGTAATAACCCGCAAAATGCGAGCCAGTTTGAAATTTTTATTTTGGCAATTTTAGCTGAATTTGAATATTTAAAATGAACTATTTTAAATAATATCGACGAGAAAATTTATTTTGAATATAACTCGAACGTATATATTTATATACGTCGTCGTTAGAATATAAATATTTATATATAATTATAAATAGAATTGAAAATGGCGCGGTAGTTCGATAATTCGATTTCAAACTTCAATTGAATGTACCGGGTGCAAAACAATCCGGATTTTAGTGAAACCAAAAATAATAGGATCTAATTGTGAATATCTTTCCAACGAATCCGAATAATTGAAATTTCATAGCGGGAATCAAAAGATATGTCCAGTTAAAAATTCTGAATAGTCGCTATGGAATTCAGGCCCTTAAAAATGGACATTTTGCAAATGACCTCGGATTTCGACGAAACCAGTTTTGTTGGGTCCGGGATGTAAAGTTATTGCTAGGTTTCAAATTTCATAATTTTTCGAATCAATATGTGAGCGTGGCAAAGGAAAACGCGTTTGACCAGTTTCAGTTGATTTTAATCGAATGGGAAATGGCCATTTTTCCAACGGTCTCGGAATTCGACGAAACTAGTTTTGTTAGGACCGTATCGTCAATACGAAGTCAGAAAATATTTTTCAGGAATTTTTCGAGTTCGTATGTGACCCAGGTAATTTGAAATGTACATTTAAAATTCAATATAGTGATTTAAATGTAAATTCAACGGAAACTGATTGTAACAGCCGAACCAGCCTACGATACATATCCCATTGTGTTCGGAATGGGGGTGAAATGCTATGGGCGACAGGCGGTGGGCCTCGTTTAGAGGTCGTATGTGAAAGTCAACTTTTTGAAATATAAATTAATTAAATAAATTAAAATAAACTTTACATAAACCCCCCCTATAATTTCCCTTCCCCCGTTTCATTCGATCAGATGAAAAAAAAAAGAGACGAAGGCGACGGGGGGGATAGCCGCCGCCGCCGCCACCTCGTGCCCCCCCCCCCCAGCGGCGCCGCCGCCGCGCCTCAGCCGATTGACCCCCCCCCCCCCCCCCCGGCCGACGTTGAAGCCCCTTCCAATTCCCCAGACCCGCGACTCCCCCAAACCCCCACCCTTCGTCTTAAACCTCCTCCTCCGGCTCTGCTCCGCCAAACCGAGCCCCCCACCGAAGAAACCGACGCAGCCACTCCCCGCCTCCCACCTGAAGGCCGACGCCCCCACACCCCCCCCCCTTCGAGGCCCTGAAACCCTAGAAAACCTTACTGTAAGTTTTTTTAATTTTGTTTTATTTTATTTATTTTTCAATTTTCAGTTATCGTTTTATTTGATTTTAAAATTGATTTTTAACTATGGAAAGATTAGATATTTTTATCATTGTAAAGAGGCTATTTTTCATAGCAAAAAGAAATGATTTTCAAAATATAAAGTTTGAATTTTTATATTCATGAAGGTGAGATTTTTTTTGAATAAAAATATGATTTTTATATTTTTAAAGTATTACAAATATAATCTTTACTATATAGAAATATTAAAAATATGATTTTTATATTTTTAAAGTATTAAAAATATAATCTTTATAGGATAGAGAATATAAAAATATCATCTTTGTATATGTAGCGAAATAAAAATATGATTTTTATTTTATATACGTTGAGATAAAGTGGTAATTTTTATAATGATGAAATCTATATTTTTGAAAGGATGAAGTCTTTATTTTTATAAAAGGCGAAAACTTTATTTTTATAAAGGCGAAAACTTTATTTTTATAAAGGCGAAAACTTTATTTTTATAAAGGCGAAAACTTTATTTTTATAAAGGCGAAAACTTCATATTAGAAAAGGCGAAATCTATATTTTTATAAGGGCGAAATCTATATTTTTGAAATGGAATTTTTATCTATATAGTAGCAATGTAGAAATAGAATTTTTATCCATAGAGCGTGATAGTAAAAATATGATTTTTATATATTGAATAGCATAGTAAAAATTCGATTTTTAAATATATGAAGTGATTATAAAAATATGATTTTAAATTGAAAATGAACAAATAAAAATGTGATTTTTATTTTAAAGACATCAAAATATAAAAATGTGATTTTTATGTATATAGTGACTACGGGCAACGAAGATGACGAAGATGGGATAACGAAGAAGATTTCTATAAATGAAGAGTCGTGGTATTGGATAGCTTTAGGTGAGAACTTCTCACTCAAATTCTCTTTTTCTAGTTATATATATACTAGGATGCAGACGGTGCTTAGTAGCACCCGACACCCGTCATCCACAGACCATGGATGGCTTGTTTGTTAAATTGTTTGGTTGTGTAGTTGGTTAGTTTAATTGGTTTGAATTGAATTGTTTGGTGAAATTGAATGGATTTGATTGATGTGTGAATGGCGTGGGCCTTCACTAGACCGGGGATAAGGCTAAGCCTCGTCCCGTTTCTAGTATCGTGCCGTTATGCCGCCGAAATTTTCTAAAATATGTTAGAAAAATAAAAATATCATTTTTATTGTGTAAATGAACTGAATAGAAATTTAAGTGTTGAAATAAATATTTTTGACGTTAAAAATATAATTTTTAACGTGAAAGTGAATAAATAAATATTTATAAACAAATCAGCCGATTTGTTTATTTACACGGATTTGACTGATATTGATTGGGTTGATAAATTTTACACATCGCCCAACTGCACAAACAAAAATGTGTGGTTGTTGATTTGAAACCCCACACGGGTGTTGGGATGATATTTGGTGTACACTAATCCCAATTATTTAATTATTGTCGATCGATTGGTCGACAGACTGTGTAAGCGTCGATTATTTATATTTGATGCTTATGCAGTTGTGTAGTGCACTTTGGTTGATGGTTGATTATTTTTCAATGCTATTATATACATGTGTTGTGTGGAATCCATATAATTAACGTTATATGGTGATTGATTGGGCCTCATTCCAATCCGGAAAATAATGAATATTATAAAAGAAAATTCATATGTTGAATATAAATATAGATTCATGTGTTGAATGGGATAAATATTCATTAGTTGGATAGAATAAAGAAGTGTTGAAAATATAAAGCCGTGTTGATTAGAGATGCGTTATTTTGACGCGAACAATGTTTATATCGATTTTATTCGTTTTATAATGAATATTAAAAAGTGATTTCAAAATTTAATATTTTGAAAGGAAATTCAAATTGAATTAAAATTTGAAATGAATTCGAATCGAATTGAAAATGAATTCGATTCGAATTGAATAGAAAGTGAATTTGAATTCGAATAAAATCGAAATGAATTGAATTGAAAATGATTTCGAAATGAATTGAATTGAAAACGATTTCGAAATGAATTGAATTGAAAACGATTTCGAAATGAATTGAATTGAAAACGATTTCGAAATGAATTGAATTGAAAACGATTTCGAAATGAATTGAATTGAAAACGATTTCGAAATGAATTGAATTGAAAACGATTTCGAAATGAATTGAATTGAAAACGATTTCGAAATGAATTGAATTGAAAACGAATTCAAATTGAATTGAAAGTGAATTGAAATGAATTCAAATTGAATTAAAATTTGAATTGAATAGAAATGAATTTTAAAACGAATTTATACGGAAGAATTCAATTTTGATTTGAATTGAAAAGAAAGTTGAAATTGCTTTTGAAACGATTTTAAAACGATTTATAAAATTCGTTTTAAATAGAAATCGACGAAATATATATATATTATATATATAATGGCCTGAATAGAACGCGCCACGCCGCGGCAGTTCGTGAATTTCGACCATTTATTTCAAACGGACATTGCGGGAGATCCGACCGTCGGATTCTCCTAAAACCGGAACTGTTGGGTTCGTATCGAAAAGAGCTTTCCAATGAATATCAGAAATTTGAAATCTAATGGATGGATTTGGAATTATGTCCAAATAAAATTCGAAAAAGGTCGCTGTAAGTGCAGTTCGATAGCCGTTGATGGAAATCGACTGTACGGGCCTTGATAAAATTATTAAAAATATCTATAATTTGTGTAAAATTATAATATGTGAATTGGGAAGAATTGAGCTGGAAAATTTCACATTTGAAAGGATAAAAATGAATTTTGTCGAAATGAACTAGTTTTGAACTAGAATTAAAATCAATTTATTTTTGAAATAAATAAATTGAATTTGAAAGTGATTTTGAAAATAATCGATAATTTCCAATGCGTGGATTGGACTGGTGTTGAATCGAAATTATCTTCGGGATATTTCGATGTTGGATTTCGTGACTATACAAATATTGTTATGGGGATTTGAAAGATATATTTTATATCGTTATTTCCAATACGATATTTGTTGGTTTCAGAATTTGATATTGAATATAAGCCGATATATTTTCTATTCAGAGCCTTGTATTTAATATCAAATGTGATTTGGGTTTATCGTGGATCGTGTTTTAGATGACATTGGTTCTTTAACCCAGTTAAAGACAGAATATTGATTTTTGAGAAGATTAAAACTAAGTGGAGTTTTAATGAATCTTTAATTAGATTAAAAATGTGAATTGATAATTTAAATTATCAAATTTGAAAGGTGATCGAGAATGGAGTATCACCAGTTTTGCTCCAAAGCGTTAGTTAAATCTGTAATTAGATTTGAACGTGAAATGGTAATTAATTTTACCGATAACACCGTGGTGTTAGAAATGGAGTATCACCAGTTTTTCTCCATGGGATATATAGTTTGGGATTGGAAGATAAAATAAATAATTACTTCGGTGTGGTTCGTTAATCCCGACTAGTTTGAATGATATCCAAAGGAAGATTATAAGATAAATTTAGAAGAATTTATCATGGATAGAATTAATGGGAACATTTCCCTAAGAATGTGATTTTGTGAATAAAAGAATATTCTGAATTGGAATGAGGCGTTTGTTGTGTTTGTGTAACATTCGTTTATTATATACGTGGGTTATTCAGAAAGGCCGGGTTTATACCCATTCTGAATAATCGATTCGACGAGATGTCGAAGATGAAGACGGTGGTTGAAGACCGGAAGTCTTCACATCGTTTGGGTGATTACTGATGATCTTAATTAGGTTGTACACCCAAGATGAGGGAAACAGTCGGTGATCATCCAGACGTACTTAGAGATCGATGGATATGCGAGGAAAGTGCCTCCGGTTTCGTTCAGACCCAGAACGAACTTGTAAATGGATTGTGTGTCTGACATTGGATTTTATTCTGTGTTGATTGATCTCTATTAAATATACATCTGTTTGGCGGCGGAGAATTTATTCTCTTGCTTAACGCCCTTCTCTGAGACGTACGAGCTTAGAGGTTGTATATCGATGGACATCAGTCGCATGGAGTGAATTGCCAATGTGGCATGCGTAAGTGGCAATTGATCAAGGCTTCTGTTGAAAAGCAAAGTCTTGTGGTTGATGATCAAAGCACGGCCTGTGTGGCGTAGCTTTGTGTGTAACGTGGATTCGCGAGCCTCACACCTCGGTATGAGTCAAAAACGGGATACGGACCCAAGGAGTGCACGACGTTTCTTTCTAGCTATGGTGGTGTCAGTGACCTACCAGCCCTGACATTTATATACTTTTCACCTGTGTGGTTGTTGGATATGAGGCGCCTCGGATATAGGTCTGTAAGGACCGGGAAACGTGTGTTCAGGAATTGCCAATCCTCAAAAGTAAGAGAGGACCGGCCTTGGAGGATCCAGGGATTGCTGTGTGCGGTCCTGAGGCATTTGCTAGAGTGTCTCGAACGCGGAGAGGAGCTTGCCCCTTGCTTCGACTCATGACGGAATCCAATTTCCAATACGTGTATTGCGGTTTTAATTGTAGAACTAGTATGGCGACATGATAGATGGTACCCATGCCGCCTATGATTGATACTTATGATTGAAATTGTTTGGACACTATACACTTATAATAGTTTCAAATAATGTGTTTTAAACGTATCAAGCATGCTTTGGCTGTTATAAGGGAAAACCCTATCCTCCGGCTTGCGTTGCATTGTGTGATGGGACCTGGGTCTTATAACAGCTTCATTTTTCTTCATTTAGCATTGCGCTGTTTGTTCTATGCACTGGTATTCTTGGGAGGAAACCCGTTCCGTGTTATACGGCGTGGTCCCTTGATTTACCTAACTTTAAAATCAATAATTATAACTGTTTTAGTTCTCACACCAGTCCCATGACTGACCTGGAGTTTATTGTTTTAACCTAAACTCTGGGTGCCCCTATTTTCCACACGGGCAGCTAGTAGTTTTGGTTTTGCAGATTTATATTCACAGGGTCCTGATTTACAACTGGAACGATGCTCGGAAAGCTCTGTATCCGTGTATCACTTCTAGTTGTGTTTTGTATATTTTTCCGCTGCTGTGTAATTTATTGTAATCTCTG
Source organism: Allium sativum (assembly GCA_030737875.1). Classification (NCBI taxonomy): domain Eukaryota; kingdom Viridiplantae; phylum Streptophyta; class Magnoliopsida; order Asparagales; family Amaryllidaceae; genus Allium; species Allium sativum. Next base: position 173,254,866 of record CM060913.1, on the reverse strand, counting down.
ATATTTGTCGAATGTAACTTTAATCATTTATACTCTGTATATTCTTGTATCTGATGGAATTGTTGTAATAACAATGAAATGTTCTTCTGTCTGCGTTCTATTTTGTCTTGTCCTCACAGTAATTCGTTCTTTCTCATCTCTTCGGAGACCGGGGAAGTTCGGGTCGCTTCAGTTGGTATCAGTGCTTTGGTTTACAGAGCTCGAGAACAAGGCACATTAGAACCATACGAAAGAATTCATCAGATATTGGATTAGCAATATCCAATTAGAATGACTCGTTAGAGATAGGATCAGTAGTATCCTAGAACGAGTGTAAAGAGTATATATTTCAAATGAAAACAATTTTGTTTTGAAAATTTAAATCTCTTTATTCGTATTTGATTAATTAATTATTTTGAATATGGACAATCGAGTATATATAGATTTCGCGTATACGCGTCATGAACGTATAGTCGAAGTTTTAATATACTGGATAGATATAGAGTCACATTCTAGACACCCGGGGATAATTCTGGTGATGTGGCCACATCATCAGTATTAATATTCGTGTTTTGAAGGTGTGATATCTATATATTTCCACTAGGCTGGTGTGAGAACCAAAACTAATATAGCTAGAACACGTTGTTGTGAATTGGCATCAAAAACATGATTTTTGTATATGTATCAAAATTATGAATTTGAAACTCTAATTCACTAATTGATTGATGTTTGTGTTGTTTGTTTATTTGTTTGCTAATTTTTAACCATTTAGCCTAATATAATCAAATATTGAATTATATTGAAAATTGGTCGCATTTGCTTGCATATACATATACTTACATTGAACAGGTCATAGCAAGGAGGCTAGAGCCGAAGAATAAAATTTGTTTGCCTGACAAATAGGTACATGTTTACTACATAATTTCCTGTTTTGTTTGCGTGATGATGATTTTGTGAGCCTATTGGCTAGCCGCTTGGCTTTTTCTTTTTCTTTTTGAGATCTGAAGGACCGAGGTAGCTATTTGAAATTCCCTGATGCTCCCGGTGCAGGGGAGGTTATGGCGAAATTTTTCGAAAATTTAGGGTGTTAGCCAAATTTTTGAAATATTTGAAAATTCTCAGAAACTGAAAAGTTGGAGAATGGAAGCCAGATCGAATGTAGAGCTTATTAATCAAACCACTTTCGACTTTGTTCCTTTTCGGGGACGAAAAGTTTTAAGTGGGGGAGATTGTAATAACCCGCAAAATGCGAGCCAGTTTGAAATTTTTATTTTGGTAATTTTAGCTGAATTTGAATATTTAAAATGAACTATTTTAAATAATATCGACGAGAAATTTTATTTTGAATATAATTCGAACGTATATATTTATATACGTCGTCGTTAGAATATAAATATTTATATATAATTATAAATAGAATTGAAAATGGCGCGGTAGTTCGATAATTCGATTTCAAACTTCAATTGAATGTACCGGGTGCAAAACAATCCGGATTTTAGTGAAACCAAAAATAATAGGATCTAATTGTGAATATCTTTCCAACGAATCCGAATAATTGAAATTTCATAGCGGGAATCAAAAGATATGTCCAGTTAAAAATTCTGAATAGTCGCTATGGAATTCAGGCCCTTAAAAATGGACATTTTGCAAATGACCTCGGATTTCGACGAAACCAGTTTTGTTGGGTCCGGGATGTAAAGTTATTGCTAGGTTTCAAATTTCATAATTTTTCGAATCAATATGTGAGCGTGGCAAAGGAAAACGCGTTTGACCAGTTTCAGTTGATTTTAATCGAATGGGAAATGGCCATTTTTCCAACGGTCTCGGAATTCGACGAAACTAGTTTTGTTAGGACCGTATCGTCAATACGAAGTCAGAAAATATTTTTCAGGAATTTTTCGAGTTCGTATGTGACCCCGGTAATTTGAAATGTACGTTTAAAATTCAATATAGTGATTTAAATGTAAATTCAACGGAAACTGATTGTAACAGCCGAACCAGCCTACGATACATATCCCATTGTGTTCGGAATGGGGGTGAAATGCTATGGGCGACAGGTGGTGGGCCTCGTTTAGAGGTCGTACCCCCCCTATAATTTCCCTTCCCCCGTTTCATTCGATCAGATGAAAAAAAAAAAGAGACGAAGGCGACGGGGGAGCCGCCGCCACCTCGCCCCCCCCCCCTAGCGGCGCCGCCGCCGCGCCTCACCCGATTGACCCCCCCCCCGGCCGACGTTGAAGCCCCTTCCAATTCCCCAGACCCGCGACTCCCCCAAACCCCCCCCCCCTTCGTCTTAAACCTCCTCCTCCGGCTCTGCTCCGCCAAACCGAGCCCCCCACCGAAGAAACCGACGCAGCCACTCCCCGCCTCCCACCTGAAGGCCGACGCCCCCACACACCCCCCCCCCACTTCGAGGCCCTGAAACCCTAGAAAACCTTACTGTAAGTTTTATTTTATTTTGTTTTATTTTATTTTATTTATTTTTCAATTTTCAGTTATCGTTTTATTTGATTTTAAAATTGATTTTTAACTATGGAAAGATTAGATATTTTTATCATTGTAAAGAGGCTATTTTTCATAGCAAAAAGAAATGATTTTCAAAATATAAAAGTTGAATTTTTATATTCATGAAGGTGAGATTTTTTTTGAATAAAAATATGATTTTTATATTTTTAAAGTATTAAAAATATAATCTTTACTATATAGAAATATTAAAAATATGATTTTTATATTTTTAAAGTATTAAAAATATAATCTTTATAGGATAGAGAATATAAAAATATCATCTTTGTATATGTAGCGAAATAAAAATTTGATTTTTATTTTATATACGTTGAGATAAAGGGGTAATTTTTATAATGATGAAATCTATATTTTTGAAAGGATGAAGTCTTTATTTTTATAAAAGGCGAAAACTTTATTTTTATAAAGGCGAAAACTTTATTTTTATAAAGGCAAAAACTTTATTTTTATAAAGGCGATAACTTTATTTTTATAAAGGCAAAAACTTTATTTTTATAAAGGCGAAAACTTCATATTAGAAAAGGAGAAATCTATATTTTTATAAGGGCGAAATCTATATTTTTGAAATGGAATTTTTATCTATATAGTAGCAATGTAGAAATAGAATTTTTATCCATAGAGCGTGATAGTAAAAATATGATTTTTATATATTGAATAGCATAGTAAAAATTCGATTTTTAAATATATGAAGTGATTATAAAAATATGATTTTAAATTGAAAACGAACAAATAAAAATGTGATTTTTATTTTAAAGACATCAAAATATAAAAATGTGATTTTTATGTATATAGTGACTACGGGCAACGAAGATGACGAAGATGGGATAACGAAGAAGATTTCTATAAATGAAGAGTCGTGGTATTGGATAGCTTTAGGTGAGAACTTCTCACTCAAATTCTCTTTTTCTAGTTATATATATACTAGGATGCAGACGGTGCTTAGTAGCACCCGACACCCGTCATCCACAGACCATGGATGGCTTGTTTGTTAAATTGTTTGGTTGTGTAGTTGGTTAGTTTAATTGGTTTGAATTGAATTGTTTGGTGAAATTGAATGGATTTGATTGATGTGTGAATGGCGTGGGCCTTCACTAGACCGGGGATAAGGCTAGGCCTCGTCCCGTTTCTAGTATCGTGCCGTTATGCCGCCGAAATTTTCTAACATATGTTAGAAAAATAAAAATATCATTTTTATTGTGTAAATGAACTGAATAGAAATTTAAGTGTTGAAATAAATATTTTTGACTTTAAAAATATAATTTTTAACGTGAAAGTGAATAAATAAATATTTATAAACAAATCAGCCGATTTGTTTATTTACACGGATTTGACTGATATTGATTGGGTTGATAAATTTTACACATCGCCCAACTGCACAAACAAAAATGTGTGGTTGTTGATTTGAAACCCCACACGGGTGTTGGGATGATATTTGGTGTACACTAATCCCAATTATTTAATTATTGTCGATCGATTGGTCGACAGACTGTGTAAGCGTCGATTATTTATATTTGATGCTTATGCAGTTGTGTAGTGCACTTTGGTTGATGGTTGATTATTTTTCAATGCTATTATATACATGTGTTGTATGGAATCCATATAATTAACGTTATATGGTGATTGATTGGGCCTCATTCCAATCCGGAAAATAATGAATATTATAAAAGAAAATTCATATGTTGAATATAAATATAGATTCATGTGTTGAATGGGATAAATATTCATTAGTTGGATAGAATAAAGAAGTGTTGAAAATATAAAGCCGTGTTGATTAGAGATGCGTTATTTTGACGCGAACGATGTTTATATCGATTTTATTCGTTTTATAATGAATATTGAAAAGTGATTTCAAAATTTAATATTTTGAAAGGAAATTCAAATTGAATTAAAATTTGAAATGAATTCGAATCGAATAGAAAATGAATTCGATTAGAATTGAATAGAAAGTGAATTTGAATTCGAATAAAATCGAAATGAATTAAATTGAAACGATTTCGAAATGAATTGAATTGAAAACGATTTCGAAATGAATTGAATTGAAAACGATTTCGAAATGAATTGAATTGAAAACGATTTCGAAATGAATTGAATTGAAAACGATTTCGAAATGAATTGAATTGAAAACGATTTCGAAATGAATTTAATTGAAAACGATTTCGAAATGAATTGAATTGAAAACGAATTCAAATTGAATTGAAAGTGAATTGAAATGAATTCAAATTGAATTAAAATTTGAATTGAATAGAAATGAATTTTAAAACGAATTTATAAGGAAGAATTCAATTTTGATTTGAATTGAAAAGAAAGTTGAAATTGCTTTTGAAACGATTTTAAAACGATTTATAAAATTCGTTTTAAATAGAAATCGACGAAATATATATATATTATATATATAATGGCCTGAATAGAACGCGCCGCGCCGCGGCAGTTCGTGAATTTCGACCATTTATTTCAAACGGACATTGCGGGAGATCCGACCGTCGGATTCTCCTAAAACCGGAACCGTTGGGTTCGTATCAAAAAGAGCTTTCCAATGAATATCAGAAATTTGAAATCTAACGGTTGGATTTGGAATTATGTCCAAATCAAATTCGAAAAAGGTCGCTGTAAGTGCAGTTCGATAGCCGTTGATGGAAATCGACTGTACGGGCCTTGATAAAATTATTAAAAATATCTATAATTTGTGTAAAATTATAATATGTGAATTGGGAAGAATTGAGCTGGAAAATTTCACATTTGAAAGGATAAAAATGAATTTTGTCGAAATGAACTAGTTTTGAACTAGAATTAAAATCAATTTATTTTTGAAATAAATAAATTGAATTTGAAAGTGATTTTGAAAATAATCGATAATTTCCAATGCGTGGATTGGACTGGTGTTGAATCGAAATTATCTTCGGGATATTTCGATGTTGGATTTCGTGACTATACAAATATTGTTATGGGGATTTGAAAGATATATTTTATATCGTTATTTCCAATACGATATTTGTTGGTTTCAGAATTTGATATTGAATATAAGCCGATATATTTTCTATTCAGAGCCTTGTATTTAATATCAAATGTGATTTGGGTTTATCGTGGATCGTGTTTTAGATGACATTGGTTCTTTAACCCAGTTAAAGATAGAATATTGATTTTTGAGAAGATTAAAACTAAGTGGAGTTTTAATGAATCTTTAATTAGATTAAAAATGTGAATTGATAATTTAAATTATCAAATTTGAAAGGTGATCGAGAATGGAGTATCACCAGTTTTGCTCCAAAGCGTTAGTTAAATCTGTAATTAGATTTGAACGTGAAATGGTAATTAATTTTACCGATAACACCGTGGTGTTAGAAATGGAGTATCACCAGTTTTTCTCCATGGGATATATAGGTTGGGATTGGAAGATAAAATAAATAATTACTTCGGTGTGGTTCGTTAATCCCGACTAGTTTGAATGATATCCAAAGGAAGATTATAGGATAAATTTAGAAGAATTTATCTTGGATAGAATTAATGGGAACATTTCCCTAAGAATGTGATTTTGTGAATAAAAGAATATTCTGAATTGGAATGAGGCGTTTGTTGTGTTTGTGTAACATTCGTTTATTATATACGTGGGTTATTCAGAAAGGCCGGGTTTATACCCATTCTGAATAACCGATTCGACGAGATGTCGAAGATGAAGACGGTGGTTGAAGACCGGAAGTCTTCACATCGTTTGGGTGATTACTGATGATCTTGATTGGGCTGTACACCCAAGATGAGGGAAACAGTCGGTGATCATCCAGACGTACTTGGAGATCGATGGATATGCGAGGAAAGTGCCTCCGGTTTCGTTCAGACCCAGAACGAACTTGTAAATGGATTGTGTGTCTGACATTGGATTTTATTCTGTGTTGATTGATCTCTATTAAATATACATTTGTTTGGCGGCGGAGAATTTATTCTCTTGCTTAACGCCCTTCTGTGAGACGTACGAGCTCAGAGGTTGTATATCGATGGACATCAGTCGCTTGGAGTGAATTGCCAATGTGGCATGCGTAAGTGGCAATTGATCAAGGCTTCTGTTGAAAAGCAAATTCTTGTGGTTGATGATCAAAGCACGGCTTGTGTGGCGTAGCTTTGTGTGTAACGTGGATTCGCGAGCCTCACACCTCGGTATGAGTCAAAAACGGGATACGGACCCAAGGAGTGCACGACGTTTCTTTCTAGCTATGGTGGTGTCAGTGACCTACCAGCCCTGACATTTATATACTTTTCACCTGTGTGGTTGTTGGATATGAGGCGCCTCGGATATAGGTCTGTAAGGACCGGGAAACGTGTGTTCAGGAATTGCCAATCCTCAAAAGTAAGAGAGGACCGGCCTTGGAGGATCCAGGGATTGCTGTGTGCGGTCCCGAGGCATTTGCTAGAGTGTCTCGAACGCGGAGAGGAGCTTGCCCCTTGCCTCGACTCATGACGGAATCCAATTTCCAATACGTGTATTGCGGTTTTAATTGTAGAACTAGTATGGCGACATGATAGATGGTACCCATGCCGCCTATGATTGATACTTATGATTGAAATTGTTTGGACACTATACACTTATAATAGTATCAAATAATGTGTTTTAAACGTATCAAGCATGCTTTGGCTGTTATAAGGGAAAACCCTATCCTCCGGCTTGCGTTGCATCGTGTGATGGGACCTGGGTCTTATAACAGCTTCATTTTTCTTCATTTAGCATTGCGTTGTTTGTTCTATGCACTGGTATTCTTGGGAGGAAACCCGTTCCGTGTTATACGGCGTGGTCCCTTGATTTACCTAACTTTAAAATCAATAATTATAACTGTTTTAGTTCTCACACCAGTCCCATGACTGACCTGGAGTTTATTGTTTTAACCTAAACTCTGGGTGCCCCTATTTTCCACACGGGCAGCTAGTAGTTTTGGTTTTGCAGATTTAGTTAGGAAAATATAAATGTAGATTTTTATAAATTCAAAGTTTAGATTTTTAGTTAGAAAAAAATTCAGTTTTTAGAATAAATAAAATGCAGTTTTACTATATATATTTATAGGATAGCAATGTTTGTTTATAAAATATAAAATAAGCATTGTTTTTCTCAATCAAATTTGCTTTGCTTTTAAAATAAAAATATGATCTTTACTATCTGAAAAGCGAAAAGGAAATATGATTTTTGATTTTATAAAGAGCGTTGTAAAAATATAATTTTTATGTGTAGAAAAATAAAAATGTGATTTTTATAATGATATAATTGAAAAGTTGAAATCTTTAAATTGAAAAGTTGAAATCTTTAAATTGAAAAGGCGAAATCTTTAAATTGAAAAGGCGAAATCTTTAAATTGAAAAGGCGAAATCTTTATGGTTGAAAGGGCGCGATTTTTATATATTGAATAGTATAATAAAAATTCGATTTTTATATATTGAATAGCATAATAAAAATTCGATTCTTATATATGGAATATCGAAGTGAAAAATTCGATTTTTAAATGTATGAAGCGATTATAAAAATATGATTTTTAAATTGAAAGTGAATAAATAAAAATGTGATTTTTATTTTAAAGACATCAAAATATAAAAATGTGTGATTTTTACATATGTAGAGAATGCGGGCAACGAAAGCGACAAAGGGCGAGAACGATGAAGCTTTCTATCAAAGAAGAGTCAAGATGATTGGATAGCTATCGGTGAGAATTTCTCACCTTTCAATTTCTTTTTCTAGTTATATATATATACTAGGATGCAGACGGTGCTTAGTAGCACCCGACACAATCGTCCACAGACCATGGACTTGTTTGTTTGATTGCAAAAATAAGTTAGATTATTTGATTGAAATTGAATTGTTTGGTGAAATGAATGGATTTGATTGATGTGTGAATGGCGTGGGCCTTCACTAGACCGGGGATTAGGCTAGGCCTTGTCCCGTTTCTAGTATCGTGCCGTTATGCCGCCGAAATTTTCTAAAATATGTTAGAAAAATAAAAAATATCATTTTTATTGTATAAATGAACTGAATAAAAATTCATGGGTTGAAATAAAATATTTTATCGTTAAAAATATAATTTTTAACGTGAATGTGAATAAATAAATATTCATTTACAAACCGGACGGTTTGTTTATGTACACCTATTTGAAGGACATTGATTGGGTCGATAAATTTTACACATCGCCCAACTGCACAACTAAAATCTTTGTTTGATTGTTTGAAACCCCACACGGGTGTTGGGATGAAATATGAAGTTCACTCATCTTGATTGATTAAATATGTCGATCGATTGATTGACAGGCTGTTATAAGCGTTAGATATCTATATTTGATGCTTATACAGTGTGGTGCACTTTGGTTGATGGTTGATTATTTTTCAATGCTATTATATACATGTGTTGTATGGAATCCATATAATTAACATTATATGGTGATTGATTGGGCCTCATTCCAATTTAGATAATAAAATTTACAGCTTTATCAATATAATATAAAGGTTCATGTGTTGACTGTACTCATCCGTTGAGATTAGTCATGTGTTGAACGAAATATTTTAACAATAAAATTCACATCTTTATCATATATGAAATTAGAAATCAACTGGAAAATAGATAAGATGAGTGGTCTCCTGGGTATTGATCTGATGTTGGTTTCGGCCTTCGGGGTTAATATTTAGGGAATCGTTCTCTTGCTAATTTACGGTTGGAGCCTGATTTGATATCAAACGATAGATACCCTAATTTTTATAAAATATATTAAATAACAAAAATAGTCACACGTGGACAGTACTCACTCGCTGAGATTAGTCGTGTGTTGACAAAAATAAATATTCATTTGTTGAATAGAATGAAGGAATATATGAAGCCGTGTTGATTAGATTGACGCCATTTTGACGTGAACTATAATTATATCGATTTTATTCATTTCGAAATGAATAGAAAACGAATTTGATTTCACTTGAATATATAACGATTTCAAAATGATTTGAATAGAAAACGAATTTGATTTCAATTGAATATATAACGAATTTGATTTCAATTAAATATATAACGAATTTGATTTCAATTGAATATATAACGAATTTGATTTCAATTGAATATATAACGAATTTGATTTCAATTGAATATATAACGAATTTGATTTGAATAGATAACGAATTTGATTTGAATAGAAAACAAATTTGATTCGAATAGAAAACCAATTTGAATTGAATCGAATAGAAAACCAATTTGAATTGAATCGAATAGAAAACCAATTTGAATTGAATCGAATAGAAAACCAATTTGAGTTGAATCGAATAGAAAACCAATTTGAATTGAATCGAATAGAAAACGACTTTGGAATTGAATTGAATTGAAAACGAATTCAAATTGAATTGAAAGCGAATTGAAATGAATTCAAATTGAATTGAAAGCGAATTGAAATGAACTCAAATTGAATTGAAATTTGAATTGAATAGAAATGAATTTTAAAACGAATTTATAAAGAAGAATTCAATTTTGATTTGAATTGAAATGGAAGTTGAAATTGCTTTTGAAACGAATTTAAAACTATTTATATAATTCGTTTTAAATAGTAATCGACGAAATATATATTATATATATTATATATATAATATAAGGGCCTGAATAGAACGCGCCGCGCCGCGGCAGTTCGTGAATTTCGACCATTTATTTCAAACGGACATTACGGGAGATCCGACCGTCGGATTCTCCTAAAACCGGAACCGTTGGGTTCGTATCGAAAAGAGATTTCTAACGAATATTTGGAATTTGAAATCTAACGGATGGATTTGGAGATACGTCCAAATCAAATTTGAGAAAGGTCGCTATAAGTGCAGTTCGATGGCCGTTGATGGAAATCGACTGTACGGGCCTTGATAAAATTATTAAAAATATCAATAATTTGTGTAAAATCATAAGAAATGATTTGGGAAAAATTGGGATGAAAAACTCCATATTTGAAAAGATAAAAATAGATTTTTATCGAAATAAACTAGTTTGAACTAAATTTAAAACCCGATTTGTTTTTAAATAAATAAATTAGATTTAAAAAAAGGGGTTTTAAATAATCGGAATTCCTAATACATTTGATTTGAATTGAACTAGAATTGATTTGTGGGTTTATCGTGAACTGTGTTTTAAACAACACTAGTTCTTTAACCCGATAACAAATAGAATGTGATTTGGGTTTGTCGTGAACTGTGTTTTAAATAACACCTAGTTCTTTAACCCAGTAAAAGGAGTTTTAACGAATCTGCAATTAGATTGAAATGTGAATCTATAATCTAAATTATCAAATTTAGAAATTGAGCGAGGATGGAGTATTACCAGTTTTGCTCCAAAGCGATAGTTAAATCTTTAATTAGATTTGAACGTGAAATGGTAATTAATTTTACCGATAACACCATAGTATTAGATATGGAGTATTACCAGTTTTGCTTCATGGGATGAATAGGTTGGGATTGGGAAATAAAATAAATAATTACTTCGGTGTGGTTCGCTAATCTCGACTAGTTGGAAAAACCATAATTTGGTTTTACATCCAAAGGAAGATTAAAAGATAAATTTGAAAGAATTTATCTTGGATAAAATTAATGGGAACTTTTCCCTAAAAATGTGATTTGGTGAATAAAAGATTATTCTGAATTGGAATGAGGCGTATGTTGAGTTTGTGTAACATTTGTTTTTAATATACGCGGGTTGTTCGGAAAGGCCGGGTTTATACCCATTCTGAATAACCGATTCGACGTAAGTCGAAGATGAAGACGGTGGTCGAAGACCGGAAGTCTTCACATCGTTTGGATAATTACTGACGATCCTGATTGGGCAGTACACCCAAGAGGATGGAAATAGTTGGTGGTCGTCCAGGCGTACTTGGAGATGGATGGATATGCGAGGAAAGTGCCTCCGGTTTCGTTCAGACCCAGAACGGACTTGTAAATGGATTGTGTGTCTGACATTGGATTTTATTCCATGTTGATTGATTTCTATTTAATATACATCTTTTTGGCGGCGGAGAATTTATTCTTTTGCTTAACGCCCTTCTCTGAGACGTACGAGCTCAGAGGTTGTATATCGATGGACATCAGTCGCATGGCATGAATTGCCTGTGTGGCACGCTAAGATGCAATGATCAAGGCTTCTGTTGAAAAGCAAAGTCTTGCAGTTGATGATCAAAGCACAGCCTACGTGGCAGCTTTGTGTATAGCGTGAATTCGCGAGCCTCACACCTCGGTATGAGTTAAAAACGGGATACGGACTGCAGGGAGAGCACGACGTTTCCTTCTAGCTTTGGTGGTGTCAGTGACTTACCAGCCCTGACATTTATATATTTTCACCTTTGTGGTTGTTGGATGAGGCGCCTCGATTATAGGTCTGTAAGGACCGGGAAACGTGTGTTCAAGCATAATTAATCCTCTAAAGTAAGTGAGGACCGGCCCTGAAGATCCAGGATTGCCCAGAGTGCGTAGTCCTGAGGCATTTGCTAGAGTGTCTCGAGCGCGGAGAGGAGCTTGCCCCTTGCCTCGAATCATGACGGAAATCCAATTTCCAATATGTGTATTGCGGCTTTACTTGTAGAGCCTAGTATGGCGACATAGTAGCATGGGATGCTATGCCGTCTATGATTTATATTTATGATTGAAATTGTTTTGACACTATACACTTAATATAGTATCAAATGATTTGTTTTAAAAGTACCAAGCATGTTTGGCTATTATAAGGGAAAACCCTATCCTCCGGCTTGCGTTTCATTGTGTGATGGGACCTGGGTCTTATAATAGCTTCATTTTTCGAAAAAGCATTGCGCTGTTTATTCTATGCACTAGTATTCTTGGGAGGAAACCCGTTCCGTGTTATATGGCGTGGTCCCTTGAATTACTCTCTTTTAAAGTAAAGTTTTAAATAACTGTTTTAGTTCTCACACCAGTCACATGACTGACCTGGAGTTTATTGTTTTAACCTAAACTCTGGGTGCCCCTATTTTCCGCACGGGCAGCTAGTAGTTTTGGTTTTGCAGATTTATATTCACAGGATCCTGGTTTACAGCTGGAATGATATCCGGAAAGCTTTGTATCCGTATATCACCTTCTAGTTGTGTTTTATATTGTTTTTCCGCTGCTATGTAATTTATTGTAATCTCTGATATTTACCGAATGTAATTTATTCATTATACTCTGTATATTCTTGTATTCTGATGGAATTGTTGTAATAACAATGAAATGTTCTCCCGTCTGCGTTCATTTGTGTGTTGTTCTCAAAGTATCCGCTCTTTCCTTAACGGGGAAGTAACAGGTTCTTACAGTGGTATCAGAGCTTTGGTTTATAGAGCTCGAGAACAAGACATATTAAAACCATACGAAAGAATTCATCAGATATTGGATTAGTAATATCCAATTAGAATGACTCGTTAGAGATAGGATCAGTGGTATCCTAGAACGAGTGTGAAGAGTATATTTTTCAAATGAAAACAATTTGTTTTGAAAATTTAAATCGTTTTAAACGTATTTGATTATTTATTTATTTTGAATATGGACAATCCAATATATAAAGATTTTGCATATACGCGTCATAAACGTATATTCGAAGTTTTAATATACTGGATAGATATAGAATCATATTCTAGACACCCGGAGATGATTCTGATGATTGATATATCATCATCAGAATTTGTGTTCGTGTTTCGAAGGTTTGATTTCTATATATTTCCATTAGGCTGGTGTGAGAACCAAAACTTATATAGTTAGAACACATTGTTGTGAATTGGCATCAAAACATGATTTTTGACTATATATCAAAATTATGAATTTGAAACTCTAATTCACTAATTGATTGATGTTTGTGTTGTTTGTTTATTTGTTTGATAATTTTGAACCATTATGCCTAATTGTATCAAATATTGAACTATATTGAAAATTGGTCGCATTTGCTTGCATACATGTATATCTTTTGAACAGGTCATAGCAAAGAGGCTAGAGCCGAAGAATAAAATTTGTTTGCCCGACAAATAGGTACATGTTTACTACATAATTTATTGTTTTGTTTGGGTGATGATGATTTTATGAGCCTATTGGCTAGCCGCTTGGCTTTTTCTTTTTCTTTTTGAGATCAGAAGGCCTATATGGCAATTTCGGGATTTTCCCGTGGCTCCCGGTGCAGGGGAGGTTATGGCGAAATTTTTCTAAAATTTAGGGTGTTAGCCAAATTTTTGAAAATTTTAAAATTCTCAGAAACTGAAAAGTTGGAGAATGGAAGCCAGATCGAAAGTAGAGTTGTTTAATCAAACCACTTTCGACTTTGTTCCTTTTCGGGGACGAAAAGTTTTAAGTGGGGGAGATTGTAACTACCCGGAAAATCTGGGCCAATTTAAAATTTTTGTTTTGGCAACTTTAGCGAAATTTGATTATTTAAAATGAATTATTTTAAATAATATCGACGGGAAAATTTATTTTGAATATAATTCGAACGTATATATTATATACGTCGTCGTTAAAATATAAATAATTATATATAATTATAAATAGAATTGAAAATGGCGCTGTAGTTCGATAATTCGATTTCAAACTTCAATTGAATGTACCGGGTGCAAAACAATCCAGATTTTAGTGAAACCAAAAACATTAGGATCTATTCGATAATATCTTTCCAACGAATCCGAAAAATCAAAATTTCATAGCGGGAATCAAAAGATATGTCCAGTTGAAAATTCTGAATAGTCGCTATGGAATTAAGGCCCTTAAAATGGAAATTTTGCAAACGACCTCGGATTTCGACGAAAGCAGTTTTGTTGGATCCGTGATGTCAAATTATTGCTAGATTCCAAATTTCATAATTTTTCGAATCAATATGTGAGCGTGGCAAAGGAAAACGCGTTTGACCAGTTTCAGTTGATTTTGGCCATTTTTCAAACGGTCTCGGAATTCAACGAAACTAGTTTTATTAGGACCGTATCGTCAATACGAAGCTAGAAAATATCTTTCTGGAATTTTTCGAGTTAGTATGTGACCCCGGTAAATTGAAATGCGCGTTCAAATTCAATATATAGAAGTATATGTTGATTTTGACGAAAACTGATTGTAACAGCCGAATCAGCTTACGATACACATCCCATTGTGTTCAGAATAGGGGAAAACGCTATGGACGACAGGCGATGGGTTCGATTCTGAAGTCGATAGAAAAGGTTACTTTATGAGAATATAAATTAAAATTAAATAATAAAAAAAAAATATAACCCCCTCTCCTCTTTAACTCATCTGCCCCCCCCCCTTTTTAAATTCATTCGAAAAAGAAAAAAAAGAAAAACCCTAAACTATCGTCAGGCCCCCCCCCCAAATCGATCATCGCGCCCAGATACCCCCCCCCCCTCTTCGATCGACGCCTGAAGCCCCTCAACCAGACGCGAACCCACCGAAGACGGAGCCGACTTCCTCCTTGGCACCAGCGCAATGGCATCGCACCCACCACCCTTCAACAGCCGCCGGCCATCCCCGAGCCTCCAGACCACCGCGACAGCTTCCCCCCCCCCCCCTGATGACCGACGCAGCGAAAACCCTTCCCCCCTTTCGGCAAATTGACTGTAAGTTTTCTTTATTTGTTTTTTATTTATTTTATTTTCTTCTTATTTATTTAGGAAAATATAAATGTAGATTTTTATAAATTCAAAGTTTAGATTTTTAGTTAGAAAAAAATTCAGTTTTTAGAATAAATAAAATGCAGTTTTACTATATATATTTATAGGATAGCAATGTTTGTTTATAAAATATAAAATAAGCATTGTTTTTCTCAATCAAATTTGCTTTGCTTTTAAAATAAAAATATGATCTTTACTATCTGAAAAGCGAAAAGGAAATATGATTTTTGATTTTATAAAGAGCGTTGTAAAAATATAATTTTTATGTGTAGAAAAATAAAAATGTGATTTTTATAATGATATAATTGAAAAGTTGAAATCTTTAAATTGAAAAGTTGAAATCTTTAAATTGAAAAGGCGAAATCTTTAAATTGAAAAGGCGAAATCTTTAAATTGAAAAGGCGAAATCTTTATGGTTGAAAGGGCGCGATTTTTATATATTGAATAGTATAATAAAAATTCGATTTTTATATATTGAATAGCATAATAAAAATTCGATTCTTATATATGGAATATCGAAGTGAAAAATTCGATTTTTAAATGTATGAAGCGATTATAAAAATATGATTTTTAAATTGAAAGTGAATAAATAAAAATGTGATTTTTATTTTAAAGACATCAAAATATAAAAATGTGTGATTTTTACATATGTAGAGAATGCGGGCAACGAAAGCGACAAAGGGCGAGAACGATGAAGCTTTCTATCAAAGAAGAGTCAAGATGATTGGATAGCTATCGGTGAGAATTTCTCACCTTTCAATTTCTTTTTCTAGTTATATATATATACTAGGATGCAGACGGTGCTTAGTAGCACCCGACACAATCGTCCACAGACCATGGACTTGTTTGTTTGATTGCAAAAATAAGTTAGATTATTTGATTGAAATTGAATTGTTTGGTGAAATGAATGGATTTGATTGATGTGTGAATGGCGTGGGCCTTCACTAGACCGGGGATTAGGCTAGGCCTTGTCCCGTTTCTAGTATCGTGCCGTTATGCCGCCGAAATTTTCTAAAATATGTTAGAAAAATAAAAAATATCATTTTTATTGTATAAATGAACTGAATAAAAATTCATGGGTTGAAATAAAATATTTTATCGTTAAAAATATAATTTTTAACGTGAATGTGAATAAATAAATATTCATTTACAAACCGGACGGTTTGTTTATGTACACCTATTTGAAGGACATTGATTGGGTCGATAAATTTTACACATCGCCCAACTGCACAACTAAAATCTTTGTTTGATTGTTTGAAACCCCACACGGGTGTTGGGATGAAATATGAAGTTCACTCATCTTGATTGATTAAATATGTCGATCGATTGATTGACAGGCTGTTATAAGCGTTAGATATCTATATTTGATGCTTATACAGTGTGGTGCACTTTGGTTGATGGTTGATTATTTTTCAATGCTATTATATACATGTGTTGTATGGAATCCATATAATTAACATTATATGGTGATTGATTGGGCCTCATTCCAATTTAGATAATAAAATTTACAGCTTTATCAATATAATATAAAGGTTCATGTGTTGACTGTACTCATCCGTTGAGATTAGTCATGTGTTGAACGAAATATTTTAACAATAAAATTCACATCTTTATCATATATGAAATTAGAAATCAACTGGAAAATAGATAAGATGAGTGGTCTCCTGGGTATTGATCTGATGTTGGTTTCGGCCTTCGGGGTTAATATTTAGGGAATCGTTCTCTTGCTAATTTACGGTTGGAGTCTGATTTGATATCAAACGATAGATACCCTAATTTTTATAAAATATATTAAATAACAAAAATAGTCACACGTGGACAGTACTCACTCGCTGAGATTAGTCGTGTGTTGACAAAAATAAATATTCATTTGTTGAATAGAATGAAGGAATATATGAAGCCGTGTTGATTAGATTGACGCCATTTTGACGTGAACGATAATTATATCGATTTTATTCATTTCGAAATGAATAGAAAACGAATTTGATTTCACTTGAATATATAACGATTTCAAAATGATTTGAATAGAAAACGAATTTGATTTCAATTGAATATATAACGAATTTGATTTCAATTGAATATATAACGAATTTGATTTCAATTGAATATATAACGAATTTGATTTCAATTGAATATATAACGAATTTGATTTGAATAGATAACGAATTTGATTTGAATAGAAAACAAATTTGATTCGAATAGAAAACCAATTTGAATTGAATCGAATAGAAAACCAATTTGAATTGAATCGAATAGAAAACCAATTTGAATTGAATCGAATAGAAAACCAATTTGAGTTGAATGGAATAGAAAACCAATTTGAATTGAATCGAATAGAAAACGACTTTGGAATTGAATTGAATTGAAAACGAATTCAAATTGAATTGAAAGCGAATTGAAATGAATTCAAATTGAATTGAAAGCGAATTGAAATGAACTCAAATTGAATTGAAATTTGAATTGAATAGAAATGAATTTTAAAACGAATTTATAAAGAAGAATTCAATTTTGATTTGAATTGAAATGGAAGTTGAAATTTCTTTTGAAACGAATTTAAAACTATTTATATAATTCGTTTTAAATAGTAATCGACGAAATATATATTATATATATTATATATATAATATAAGGGCCTGAATAGAACGCGCCGCGCCGCGGCAGTTCGTGAATTTCGACCATTTATTTCAAACGGACATTACGGGAGATCCGACCGTCGGATTCTCCTAAAACCGGAACCGTTGGGTTCGTATCGAAAAGAGATTTCTAACGAATATTTGGAATTTGAAATCTAACGGATGGATTTGGAGATACGTCCAAATCAAATTTGAGAAAGGTCGCTATAAGTGCAGTTCGATGGCCGTTGATGGAAATCGACTGTACGGGCCTTGATAAAATTATTAAAAATATCAATAATTTGTGTAAAATCATAAGAAATGATTTGGGAAAAATTGGGATGAAAAACTCCATATTTGAAAAGATAAAAATAGATTTTTATCGAAATAAACTAGTTTGAACTAAATTTAAAACCCGATTTGTTTTTAAATAAATAAATTAGATTTAAAAAAAGGGGTTTTAAATAATCGGAATTCCTAATACATTTGATTTGAATTGAACTAGAATTGATTTGTGGGTTTATCGTGAACTGTGTTTTAAACAACACTAGTTCTTTAACCCGATAACAAATAGAATGTGATTTGGGTTTGTCGTGAACTGTGTTTTAAATAACACCTAGTTCTTTAACCCAGTAAAAGGAGTTTTAACGAATCTGCAATTAGATTGAAATGTGAATCTATAATCTAAATTATCAAATTTAGAAATTGAGCGAGGATGGAGTATTACCAGTTTTGCTCCAAAGCGATAGTTAAATCTTTAATTAGATTTGAACGTGAAATGGTAATTAATTTTACCGATAACACCATAGTATTAGATATGGAGTATTACCAGTTTTGCTTCATGGGATGAATAGGTTGGGATTGGGAAATAAAATAAATAATTACTTCGGTGTGGTTCGCTAATCTCGACTAGTGGGAAAAACCATAATTTGGTTTTACATCCAAAGGAAGATTAAAAGATAAATTTGAAAGAATTTATCTTGGATAAAATTAATGGGAACCTTTCCCTAAAAATGTGATTTGGTGAATAAAAGATTATTCTGAATTGGAATGAGGCGTATGTTGAGTTTGTGTAACATTTGTTTTTAATATACGCGGGTTGTTCGGAAAGGCCGGGTTTATACCCATTCTGAATAACCGATTCGACGATAAGTCGAAGATGAAGACGGTGGTCGAAGACCGGAAGTCTTCACATCGTTTGGATAATTACTGACGATCCTGATTGGGCAGTACACCCAAGAGGATGGAAATAGTTGGTGGTCGTCCAGGCGTACTTGGAGATGGATGGATATGCGAGGAAAGTGCCTCCGGTTTCGTTCAGACCCAGAACGGACTTGTAAATGGATTGTGTGTCTGACATTGGATTTTATTCCATGTTGATTGATTTCTATTTAATATACATCTTTTTGGCGGCGGAGAATTTATTCTTTTGCTTAACGCCCTTCTCTGAGACGTACGAGCTCAGAGGTTGTATATCGATGGACATCAGTCGCATGGCATGAATTGCCTGTGTGGCACGCTAAGATGCAATGATCAAGGCTTCTGTTGAAAAGCAAAGTCTTGCAGTTGATGATCAAAGCACAGCCTACGTGGCAGCTTTGTGTATAGCGTGAATTCGCGAGCCTCACACCTCGGTATGAGTTAAAAACGGGATACGGACTGCAGGGAGAGCACGACGTTTCCTTCTAGCTTTGGTGGTGTCAGTGACTTACCAGCCCTGACATTTATATATTTTCACCTTTGTGGTTGTTGGATGAGGCGCCTCGATTATAGGTCTGTAAGGACCGGGAAACGTGTGTTCAAGCATAATTAATCCTCTAAAGTAAGTGAGGACCGGCCCTGAAGATCCAGGATTGCCCAGAGTGCGTAGTCCTGAGGCATTTGCTAGAGTGTCTCGAGCGCGGAGAGGAGCTTGCCCCTTGCCTCGAATCATGACGGAAATCCAATTTCCAATATGTTTATTGCGGCTTTACTTGTAGAGCCTAGTATGGCGACATAGTAGCATGGGATGCTATGCCGTCTATGATTTATATTTATGATTGAAATTGTTTTGACTCTATACACTTAATATAGTATCAAATGATTTGTTTTAAAAGTACCAAGCATGTTTGGCTATTATAAGGGAAAACCCTATACTCCGGCTTGCGTTGCATTGTGTGATGGGACCTGGGTCTTATAATAGCTTCATTTTTCGAAAAAGCATTGCGCTGTTTATTCTATGCACTAGTATTCTTGGGAGGAAACCCGTTCTGTGTTATACGGCGTGGTCCCTTGAATTACTCTCTTTTAAAGTAAAGTTTTAAATAACTGTTTTAGTTCTCACACCGGTCACATGACTGACCTGGAGTTTATTGTTTTAACCTAAACTCTGGGTGCCCCTATTTTCCGCACGGGCAGCTAGTAGTTTTGGTTTTGCAGATTTATATTCACAGGATCCTGGTTTACAACTGGAATGATATCCGGAAAGCTTTGTATCCGTATATCACCTTCTAGTTGTGTTTTATATTATTTTTCTGCTGCTATGTAATTTATTGTAATCTCTGATATTTACCGAATGTAATTTATTCATTATACTCTGTATATTCTTGTATTCTGATGGAATTGTTGTAATAGCAATGAAATGTTCTCCCGTCTGCGTTCATTTGTGTGTTGTTCTCAAAGTATCCGCTCTTTCCTTAACGGGGAAATAACGGGTTCTTACAAATAAATTCTGGAAAAATATCTATAAATTCGAAAATAATGTTTTAGACCTCTGTTAGAAATTTGGTTTGATTTGGTTAAGTTTTGTTAACCCTAGGATTAGTTTTGCTTAAATGTGCTTAAGGGAAAATATGGGGTTTTGGTTATATTTGATCCATTTTGACATATAAATTCATTGTTTTGGTGTTTGTGGTTAGTTTGCTATGTTGCTATGACTGTTTGGGATGTTTTGTAATTGATTAGAATAGTTAGATTGGTCGAAAACGTCATCGAATGGCATAAACAAGTTGCTGGAAAAATTTGCAGAAAGTTGTGCAGGGTTTCGGATCGGATCGGGTATGGGCTCGGATCGGATAGGAGAGCTGGGCAAGGAACCCGACCCGAACTGAAGTCCGGTACAAGGGAAGTTTGGTAGGAAGGAAGGCCATTGCTTAGAGTTGGAGTTGGACAGAGGAGTGGATCGGAGCTAGGGAGCGGATCGGATTGGAGCAGGCAAGCGAGCGGGAGAGGATCGGAGCTAGGGAGCGGATCGGATCAGAGCAGGCAAGTGAGCGGGATCGGATCGGGAAAATGGAGAAGGACAGGATCGGATCGAGGAACCTAGAGAGGAGCAACCACCGAACCGAACAAAGGATGGGAACTATACTTCCGAACCGCATCGATAAGGGATGGAGCACTGATCCAGGCGTGGACTAGGACCACCGAACCGAACCGAGTTGAAAGGCTACACCGAACCGAACCGAATTAGACAAGGAGCACCGAACCGAACCGTACGTGGGCTATTACTACTACGCGATGACTTTTCTGAAGACCAATTCCAATTCGACCAAAACCCGAGATGCAAAGGAAGTCCAGATGAGGAGCTTTGACTCAGGATCCAGTTGGGAACCAATGAGTGGGCTTCATGATTGGGCTTTGCTGCGGGACGTGTGCCAAGGGGATATCGATGTCTATGACTTTGGATCACTATGTATGGGAGGTACGTGAACGGATTCAGGGCCACAGTGGCCTAGGTACGACTAAAGGGCTATAAACCAATGAAGTGGGGTCATTTGTAATGATTTGGTCATGACTCCATGTGGTAAGCTTGGTAGTAGCAGTAGTTGTACAAGTTGAACACCGTCACTACTTCGATGGGTCTAGTGATTGACAGTGGTGGACATCGAACGCTTTACGCACTGAGTGAGAGTTGTGAGGATGGTTGCTATGGTTGATTTGTTTGCCATCATTATGACATGCACACCCCACCCCCGTATTCTTTCCACTATTTATTATGGCACCTTAGAGTACTATACGGTATGTGGTACTAACTCTTTGGTTGCAGGTCCAGGTTCAGGTATGGTTTAGTATACCTGTTATTGTTCTGTTTAGATGCTTATCGCTCATACCAGGCTTTATGTCTGACCCAGAGTTATATGTCTCTTCTTATTACTCTGGGTGCTCACACGAGCAGACTAGAGACAGGTTAGCTGGTGATGCACGGGTAGATGATCCGGAGACGAGCAGGAGGCTTCCATGTAAAATATATATATATATATATATATATATATATATATAGTATTCTCCCTGTGTTGTTGAAGATCACTGCTTGGGCATTAGTGGTGCATCTTCTACTTTAGCTTTCTTTTTTTTAGAGATAGTAAATTTGGAAAGTTGTAATAAGCTGTATTTGGATTTCCGCTACTCTGATGTTGATGTTGATTTTAGTTATCAGCTTATACACTGTCTCACCTATTTTATGTCAAGTATGTTATTATTATATTTTGTTCCATGCGCTGTGAGACATTCTACAGGTTCCTCGTTAGTTAATTCCCTTCTTTCCTTTCTTTGACGACCGTTCTGTGCTAGTCGGGCATGTGTACAGCGCACTTTAGGAGGAAATGCAGGCTGGTGCGGGGCGGGCCGTCACACTTGGTATCAGAGCTCTAGGTTGCGTAGTTAACCTAGGGAAGTTATCAAGGAGAGATAGTATATGTATACGAGAGAGCGTATTTGTGATTATTTTGGTTTTCAAAAGCTATATATATGCACTATTACTAGTATAAGGATGAAGTCGTACTGCACTAGCACCACTATGGGGTCGTTAATCATTTCCTTTTACAGATTGACGATGAGCCGATATGCTAGAGGTACCGGTAGAGGGGCCAATAATGGGAATGCTGCTGACATGAGGACGATGTTTACTGACCTCATGAGAGAGATGCTTAGGGATGTGCAGAGGGCAGCTTCTAATGGTGGAAATGGTGGTGGTCCATTAGTGCAGGCGCCAAGAGTCGACTTCGCCAAGCTGAATAAGGATTATACTAGTCTTGGTGGGAGGCCGTTTCACGGAACGGAGTCGGCCATGGATGTTCAGGATTGGTTGGATAGTTGCGAACGTATCTTCGAGGATTTGGGTATCTAGGATGTGATGAAGAGAAAGCTAGCGTCCCGTCAGCTGCAAGGGCGAACAATGAATTGGTGGAATGCTATAAAGGCGGCTACTCCCGAAGATCAGATTACATGGGAGCAGTTTAAGGTTCTCTTTAGCGAGAAGTTCATTCCAGCTGCTCAGAAGTCAGTGCTGTTTAAGAAATTCTTGGAGCTCAAGCAGAATGGTAGAGCTGTCTCGGAGTATATTGCTGAATTCGACACTTTGTCGAAGTATGGATTATCTCTTATTGATACTGCCGAGAAGAAAAATGAGAAATTCATAACCGGTTTGGATCAGTACTTGGGGGAAAGGCTTATTAACCACATCGATGAGACGTTTGAATCGATTGTGGGGAAGGCATTGAGGTTAGAAAGTCTCTACCCTAAGCCGAAGACTGAGGTTGTATCTGCAGAAGAACCAAAACCACAAGCAGGTGGTGGAGGCAAGGGTGGTTCCCAGAATAAGAGAAAGCAGAATTAGACTAAGGCAGAAGAAAAAGAATAAGCAAGATGTTGAGTGCTTCAGCTGTGGTAAGAAAGGCCATTATGCTAGTAATTGTCGGGCCAAGCCAGCGGATAGGAAGTGCTTCAACTGTGGCCAAATGGGACATCACAAGGACAAGTGTCCGCAACCCCCTAAAGAAAAGTAAATGGTGAAAGCATATGCCCTTAATGCTATTCCTTCTTCGTCGAATGCCCCAACTGCGGCGGAGAAGGGAAAGAATGTCGTCATTCAAGGTATGCTTTCTGTTTATGATGTTCATGTCAGAGTTTTGTTTGATACCGGAGCTTCCAGTTCTTTCATATCTAGTGACCTGGTAGATAGGCTGGGATTGGAGCCCGAGATTGTCGATAGACCTTTAGTGGTGACGAACCCGATTGGTGGTTTGACTAACCTTAACATGATTTGTCGTAATGTGGTCTTATCGAGTCATGGATGCATGTTTGTTTGTGATTGCTTTCTTTTGGGCTATACTGGGTTTGGCATTATCTTGGGAGTAGATTGGCTCCAAAGATACGGGGTGGTGGTAGACTGTGAGGGCTTTTTGGTGGCAGCTAGAGCGGATGATGGGCGGAGGATAGTGTTTGGTGGTCTACCCAGTTAGGGGGTATTGGCTAGTTTTCTAAACTCCCTCGACATTCCGCATAGTGAGTTTCTAGGTTTGCCCGTGGTTAGCCAGCATCCGGATGTTTTCGAAGAAGTGACCGGGCTTCCACCACATCGAGAGATTGAGTTCCGTATTGATTTGGTGAAAGATGCCAGACCTATAGTGATGCCACTTCGTTGTATGGCACCAAGAGAGCAGTGAGAGCTCGGGGTGCAAGTCAGCGATCTTTTGAAGAAGGGATTTATCAGAAGGAGTGTTTCTGAATGGGGAGCACCAGTTGTGTTTGCTACCAAGGCGGATGGTTCCCTTCGTTTGTGTGTAGACTACCGCGAGTTGAATAAAGTGACGAGGAAGAACAAGTATCCTCTACCGCAGATAGATGATTTGTTCGATCATTTGAGTGGCGCGAGAGTATTTTCTCAGTTGGGTCTCGCGACAAGTTTTCATCAGCTTAGAGTGGAAGCTGAGTGTATAGCTAAAACGGCATTTCGGACGCCGTCTGGATTTTATGAGTGGTTGGTCATGCCATTCGGGCTGACCAATGCTCCAGCATATTTTGTGGATCTTATGAATAGGATATTCAGAGATCAGTTGAATAAGTTTGTCCTTGTGTTCGTTGATGATATTTTGGTCTATTCGAGGACAGAGGAAGAACATAAGGAACATTTAAGAATAGTGATGGAGGTGTTGAGAAAACACCAATTGAAAGCAAAGTTTTCTAAGTGTCTCTTCTGGAGGAGGGAAGTGAGGTTCTTGGGCCATGTTGTATCAGAGAATGGTATTGCCGTGGACTCGGCGAAGGTGGCTACGGTACAGGATTGGCCTACGCCCAAGAATGCAACAAATGTAAGAAGTTTCTTGGGGTTAGCTGGATATTATCGTAAGTTTATCCAAGGTTTCTCCAAGATAACAGCACCATTGACCCAGTTGACCAAGAAGAATCAAACTTTTGTCTGGGATGAAAGGTGCGAGAATGCATTCAAGAGTCTAAAGGACAAGTTGACAGGCGCACCAGTGTTAGTCGTTCCTAAGGGGAACGAAGAGATGACGGTATACACGAATGCCTGTTGTACCGGATTGGGTGCTGTATTGATGCAAGGTGGTAGGGTTGTAGCTTATGCAAGTCGGCAATTGAAACCGCACGAGAGAAGGAACCCTACCCATGATTTGGAATTGGCAGCGATCGTGTTCGCATTGAAGATGTGGAGACATTATCTCTTGGGGGAAAGATTCGAGTTGTTTACCGATCATAAATCGTTAAAATATCTCTTCTCCCAGAAGGATCTAAATCTCCGGCAACAGAGGTGGTTAGAATTCTTGGCTTCCGATGATTTTGACATCGCATATACACCAGGAAAGGGCAATGCGGTAGCCGATGCATTGAGTAGAAGACATGCCAGTTTGGGAGCTATATTTCTTGAATGGAAGCAACTGGAGTACATCGCAGGGTTTGATTTCAGACCAAAGTGCGAATTGGATACAGGAATGTTAGCAAATTTGACGATCAGACACACTTTGATTGAACGGATCGGCTCTAGTCGGAGGGACGATCCTAACCTATTGGAAATCATCTCCAAGTTAGAGATGGGTATCGATGAAGAGATGAACAAGTATGGGCTTGATCGAGATGGATGGCTTAGAAAGAATGGAAGACTAGTTGTACCCAATGTCAATGGATTGAGAGATGAAGTGCTTAGAGAATGTCATCACTCAAAACTGATTATACATCCCGGTGGTAACAAGATGTATCGAGGTATGAAGCAAACCTACTACTGGGAAGGAATGAAAAGAGACATTGGGAAGTTTATATCCAAACGTATGAATTGCCAGCTAGTTAAAGCTGAGCAAAAGAAGCCTAGTGGGTTGATGCAACCATTAGAAATTCTAGAATGGAAATGGGAACAAGTGTCAATGGATTTCATTGATGGGTTACCAAGGACTAGATTGGGTCATGATAGCATTTGGGTGATTGTGGACCGATTGACCAAGAGTGCGAGGTTTATACCCATCAAGTCAGACAGGACGGCAGCTAAGTTAGCGGAACTGTATGTAAAGTGGGTAGTTAGATTTCATGGAGTACCCAAAGGCATTGTGAGTGACCGAGATCCGTTGTTCACTAGTGGATTTTGGAAGAGCTTACAAGAGGCGTTAGGATCATAATTACATCTCACTACCGTGTATCATCCCCAGACCGATGGTCAAACAGAGAGGGTGAATCGTATTTTGGAAGATCTCTTGAGAGCATGTATATTGGATTTTGGCGGATCATGGGATGACCATTTGCATCTAGTAGAGTTTGCATATAATAATAGCTACCAATCCAGTATCGGTATGGCTCCATTTGAAGCTTTGTACGGAAGACCGTGCAACTCACCGTCATGTTGGGCGGAAACTGGCGAGAAGTTTGTGCTTGGACCTGATGTGATAAGAGAAACTTCAGCTAAACTTAAGATTATCCAACAGCGAATGAAGGCTGCCCAAGATAGGCAGAAGAGTTATGCTGATAAGAGGAGAAGAGACTTAAAGTTCTCCATTGGCGACTTGGTGTTTGTTAAGATTTCCCCGTTAAAGAGCGTGATACGATTTGGCAGGAGAGGCAAGTTGGCACCAAGATTTGTTGGCCCATTCCCTGTTCTTGAACTAGTCGGGAATTTGGCGTATAGGGTTGACTTACCAGAGAAGATGGCGGGAGTTCACAACGTATTTCATGTTTCCCAACTAAGGAAGTTCGTTCACGACCCAAATATGACTATTTCACCTGATCAGTTAGAGGACTTCGAAGTAGAACCCGAGGCGGTTGGGAACCGCAAGCCGACCCGTATTGTCGAGCACGATACGAAGCAACATCGAAGGAAGGCGGTGAGGCTAGTCAAGGTTCAGTGGGGCGAGGATGAGAATGATTGCACTTGGGAGACAGAGGAGAACATTAGGAAGGCATATCCAGAACTCTTTGCCTAGTAAGATTTTAACTTCGATTTAGTTTTTCCGCATGCTAAGATAGGCTTGTTTGCTTGTTTTGTATGTTTGATTGTTGTATGTGGCTGTTAGGCATGCGGGATTCCTTGTATGTTTTAGGTTAAGGAATTTCGGGGACGAAATTTCTTAAGGGGGGAAGAGTGTAACGACCCGCATTCTACGCATCATAGGATCATAGAATATTTATTTCTTTCACATATGAAGTCGTATTGTCGTGTAACTTTGGGAGACGACTATTGGGGTCATTTCCCATGTTCATGATTTTTGTCGATTTTTAAATGACCATTTTACCCCTAATTGGTACTGTTTTGGCCATAACTTTTGACTGGAAAGGAATTTTGACCTGAAACCACTTCCATTGGCTCCGGATGATGGTTTACATTTCCATAGAGTGGTCACATTAGCCAAACGGACTCACCATTTGGGACATATGGCTGAAACAAGTTTCAAATAGTGAAAAACAGCTTAATTGGGCTTAACCGGGTGATTAACAGCTTAGCCCAATGGGGGATTTCGGGATTAGGGTTATGAGGAGGCTGAAATCAGTTAGAGAACGATCTTATCCTCATTTTCCAGCCGCCACTTTCATTCTTGAACCCTAACAATGGCCGCTAACATCTAGAAACATCCCCAAATCACTTTCTAATCAAGTTTTGGCTTAATCTACATCAAATTAAGGAGAGAAAACACGAAAGCAAGGTTAGAGCTGCTGTTAGACATCAGTATTCACCCAAATCAGCAAGGTTTCAGTTCTGAGAATTTTATTTGTGGCCAAGGTGAGTGATTTGCATACCAAGCTTTATGTCAAGATATGGTTTAGTATACCTGTTATTGTTCTGTTTAGATGCTTATCGCTCATACCAGGCTTTATGTCTGACCCAGATTTTTATGTCTCTTCTTATTACTCTGGGTGCTCACACGAGCAGACTAGAGACAGGTTAGCTGGTGATGCACGGGTACATGATCCGGAGACGAGCAAGAGGCTTCCACGTAAAAAATATATATAGTATTCTCCCTGTGTTGTTGAAGATCACTGCTTGGGCATTAGTGGTGCATCTTCTACTTTATCTTTCTTTTGTTTAGAGACAGTAAATTTCGAAAGTTGTAATAAGCTGTATTTGGATTTTCGCTGCTCTGATGTTGATGTTGATTTTAGTTATCAGCTTATACACTGTCTCACCTGATTTATGTCAAGTATGTTATTATTATATTTTGTTCCATGCGCTGTGAGATATTCTACAAGTTCCTCGTTAGTTAATTCCCTTCTTTCCTTTCTTTGACGACCGTTCTGTGCTAGTCGGGCTTGTGTACAGCGCACTTTAGGAGGAAATGCAGGTTGGTGCGGGGCGAGCCGTCACAATGAACCCTTGCCTCAGTTCATAGATGGAAACCCAATTTTCAATACACGATTTTACGGTTTTAGTTTTAAACCTATGTGGCGATGTAATATAATGGTACCTACGCTGCCTATGATTGATACATTTATATTTGAAGTTGATTTCTTCACTTATAGTAATAATAAAAGATGAAATTTCGCGTATCAAGCATATTTGGCTATTATAAGGGAAAACTCTATCCTTGACTGTGTTCATTGTGTGATGGGACCTGGGTCTTATAATAGCTTTATTTTTCTCTTGAGCATTCCGCTGTTATTTTTATGCACTGGTATTCATGGGGGATAAACCTGTTCCGTGTTATACAGCGTGGTCCCGTGATTTACATAACTTTAAAATAAAAGCTAATAATTGTTTTAGTTCTCACACCAGTCTCATGGCTGACTCGGAGTTTATTATTTTAACCCAAACTCTGGGTGCCCATATTTTCCACACGGGCAGCTAGTAGTTTTGGTATTTGCAGATATTTCTTTTCACTGGATCCTGGATTATAGCTGGAGCTATATTCGGAAAGCTTTGTATCTGTATATCTCTTTCAGTTGTTTCAGATGTCATTTTCCATAGCACATTTTATTCATGTATTATATTTTCCACTGTTTAGAAATTGTAAATCTCTGATATTTTCTGTTGTAATATTTATTCATACTCTGATATATTCTTGTACTCCGATGTAAATTATCGTAATAGCAATGAAATGTTCTACTGTTTGTGTTCTGATGGGTCGTGTTCTCAAAACAATCTGGGCTTCTCCGTCTCCTTGGGGATCTGGAAGTCTGGGTCGTTTCATATTAAATATAATTTATATATATATATATCGACGATTTCCATTTAAAACATATTTTATAAATCATATATAAATTCTTCTTAAAACGATTCCCACTTCCATTTCAATTTTAAATCAAAACTGAATATTCCATATCATTATAATATAAAAATGATAATATTTTCAAAATATCAGATTTTGAAATCAAATCTTTTCGATATTCATTATAAAATGAATAAAATCGACAGAAAATTCCACTCAAGTTAAAATGGCGTATATCTACTTAACTCGGCTTTATATATTTCAATATTTTTCATGTCCATCCAAAATAGGACATAAAAATCATATTTTGATTCTTTACTGAATATTATTTTAAAATATTCATTCTTTTTGAATTGGAATCAGACTCAATCAATTACCATATAATTTTATTTATATGGATTCCATACATCGCATGCATTCAAAAATAGTGATAAAAAACTATTAAACATTCAATTTGAGAACATGACGCATCAGAACACAAACAATAGAACATTTCATTGCTATTACAAAAATTACATTAGAGTACAAGAATATATCAGAGTATGAATAAATATTACACAACGGAAAAATAATATCAGAGATTAAAATACACAGCAGCGAAAATTTAAAATGTGTAAATACAATGTAAAGCGGAAATAAGTCAACTACCACAACTGGGAGAAAAATATTGATACAAAGTATTTTGAAAATAGCTCCAGCTGTAATCTAGGATCCTATTAAATAGATAACTACAAATCCAAAACTACTAGCTGCCCGTGTGGAAAATATGGGCACCTAGAATTTAGGCGAAAACAATAAACTCCGAGTTAGTCATGGGACTGGTGTGAGAACTAAAACAGTTATTAACTTTATTTTAAAGTTGGTTAAATCAAGGGACCACGCCATATAACACGGAACGAGTTTCCTCCCATGAATACCATAAACAAACAACACAATGCTAAAAAGGAAAAATGAAACCATTATAAGACTCAAGCCCCATCACACAATGCAACACAAGCCGGAGGATAGAGTTTTACCTTATAATGGCCAAACATGCTTGGTATGCAAAATTTATCTTTTATTATTACTATAAGTGAAGAAATGAACTTCAAATATAAATGTAACAATCATAGACGACATAGTACCCTATCCTACTAGTTGCCATATAGGTTTACAACTAAAACCGAAAGGTCGCGTATTGGAAATTGGATTTTCATCATGAGTCAAGGTTAGCGATGGCTCCTTCCGATTCGAGACACTCTAGCAATGCCTCAGGATAACACTCATGTGGCCCTTATTTCCTACAGGGTCGGTCCACACTAACTTTAGTGGATTAGTTATTCCTGAACACACGTTTCCCAGCCCTATCGGATCTATCTCTGAGCCATTGGAGACTCAATATCCGAGGCGCCTCATTCCATCATCCACATAAGTAAAAATGTCTGGGCTCCATACAATGACACCATTTGTAGCTGGAA
Source organism: Allium sativum (assembly GCA_030737875.1). Lineage (NCBI taxonomy): Eukaryota > Viridiplantae > Streptophyta > Magnoliopsida > Asparagales > Amaryllidaceae > Allium > Allium sativum. The sequence continues at coordinate 173,224,296 of CM060913.1, read as the reverse complement.
AGAAACGTCGTGCACCCCCTACGTCCGTGATCCTGTATTAGACTCATACTGGGGTGTGAGGCTCGCGAATTAACGCTATACACAAAGTGTAACACCCCGAATTTTTAACGATATTAAAGAGAATAAATTAAATAATAATTAGTTTAATATTCAAAATTAGAGGAAACGGACTGCACCATTGCGTCCGTCTCGAAATTCTGGTCAAGATAGACATTTGGTTTGCATAAAACGGACACCATATGAAGAAGTTACGAGGATTTTAATTTTGTATATGCACAGAAATATTTTATATATACGCATGAGTCAGAGGTGGGTTAGAGATGAATTAGAATTCTATCCAGAGGATTTAAATTCGAAAAATTCCTCTGAGCGGCAAAATTCCCGCTCTAGGGGATCGACCCCCTAGAGGAGTGTCGACCTAGGGGTCGACCCACCCACAAGGGTGTCGACACCCCTAGGGCTGATGTGGCACTCGGTTTCAGGGGGTCTGGCAGTTATATATACGTGTCCTATTTCTCCTATTTTCTTCATTGGAAATCATGGTGTCATATTCTGCTGGAGTACAAACTGAACGGTCTTCTACAATAACATATTTTGCAAATCCAATTCAGAAATTATAGATCCGTTCTTTCTCAATTCTCTAAATCTAACGCTGTGAGTTCTAGTTGTTTTTAGGTTTAGATAAATAAGTATATTTTGAAAGACTATGAATTGGATATGTTGTAAAGTATGATTCTTTGTTAATGTGAAATTCTATACTACGTCATGACAGATCTATTTTCCTAGGTCTAATAAAATTGTGGTTATTCGATTATGTTGCTTATGTGGATCTTGACTTGTAACCATGTTATGGTGGATGTACATCTATTAATTTGGATAGTTGTAACATTGCTTAGATCTAGTTCTTTATGTTAACCTCCTTTCACCTATCATATTGTGATCCATTGAGATATGTCGTAAACTTGACAAGTGAATCCATCTTTAGATCTAAACATGTTACTATGTCACCCTAACTATGCTAGATCTAAATAACTGGACCTAATGTTTAATCTAGATCTCATTATGCTTGTTTGAACATCATAGTAATTGCCACAAGTTACCAGTTTGATGTCCACCTTATTATGATGTTAATCACATGTCCATTCACTTTGTTATCATGCCAGTTTATGTTCATGTTTATGCCAAGATTTGTTGAAACTATCACCCTTGTCATATTCCCTTCTTATTGTTATAGCTAGGATACTTTATAATTGGCATAATACATACGAATACGTTAGAGAGAAAACGGGGAAAAAGGGATTTATATTTGGCATAATTTATGAAATATTTGGACATATAACTCAAATGGGGAAACATACAAATAATTACCTATAATGACAGGTAGATTTGGATTAATTTGGAATGGTTAGTAATTTACAATTAGGAATTGTAAATTGTACTTATGACACGAGATTAGATTACATTAGTGATGGAAGTCTGCCCGGACCCGACCGGCATATCCAACAGCCACTAATGTTGAACCTAATGTGGGAGGTCTAAGTACACAAATACGAATCGGGCTAAGACACGATGTTAGGCCCAATTGTGGAATAAGACTGCCCGGATTCGACCGACATATCCAGCATCTACATGTTGTAGGCCTAATGTGGGAGGTCTAGCCCATTGTAAAATCATAAATGGACATGGTAAAGAATTGGACTACTTAACCTAATTTAATCCATAAAGATTCTATGACTATGAACTCAAGTTAGGGTTAAGTAAAATTTGATGTGTAGTGGGTTGGTTAAGTAAACTAGAGGGGGTGGGTAATATTTATATATAGGCCCACGAACTTAACCCAATAAGGTTATGTAATTAAAGACACCTAGTGGTATACATAACCGATAGATAACGTAATGAAGTTATGTAATTAAAGACACCCATTAGGGTAAGCATAACCAGTATAGGGCTATGTAATTAAAGACACCTAAGGGTAAACATAGTCAGTGGAAAATCTAATGGGGATACAAGACAAGGGGGAGAGATCGTATCATATTTTGTGGGACCCACTTCAGTCAGTAACCCGGAGTTGGTATCAAGTAAAGAACTCCATACTAGGCGGAGAAGGGGCATGCTTACTGATTGATTGTAAGAGATCCAAACGAGACGGATGGTGTGGGCGGCGCAAACCGACGGGGGCATGTGTGTGCATGAGCGGGGCAGAGGGGGCTAAGACGATCGTGACACCAGCAGATATGGTTGTGCACATCTTGGGTTGCCACTTTAGGAAGTGATACCTCCTATTGTGGGGCCAGCACAGGATATCTACGGAGTAGGGAGCCGATCGATTAGGGTAGTGGTTAGGGTATACTTGGACGTATGAACTAAACCTACCAACTCATAGTGGAAGGGATCATCTCATTTCAGTTATACTAGTAATAGTGCAGAGTAATCATTAGTGAGGCGCACACACCTTATCTTGCTTACCCTGTCACACCTACCATTTATGAAGTAATCTCTCTTTTATCCACTTTATATGCCTATCATGTTGCATTTATTTATCTACTGGCTAAAAGTAACTAGACTCGCCAGACTTTATGTCTGACCCTGTAGTTTCTCCTTCTTTCTTCCGTCCCCCCCCCCCTCAGGTTCTCAAGGAGGAAACACTCAAACTTAATCAGGAATCAGATATCATCTTGCTAGGAGCTACTTCTGAAGTATGTCTCAAGTTCTTGTCTCTACTATGGCTTAACTCTTTTAATTGGGGAATGATGCTTTTTATTTACTTATGTACTCTGATGAAGCAAGACAGAAGTTATTATATTGTAATGATTTTTGTGACTTATGAAATTGTGGACCACGGTATTATGTTTTATGGTTGAAATAAAAATTTAAATTTTCCGTTGCTGCCTTATTTATATCTGTCTTGTAATTATTGTGTCTGTTTACCTATAGCGCTTCACGAAACTTAATGCATTCCCTTAGTGAGTGACATTAACGGTCGTGGGGTGTCTCACAAAGCTGTGCTATTTAAAGCCATGTTTTGATCATCATCCACAAGACATTGCTTTTCAACAAAAGCCACACTGACAATTCATGCCATACAACTGATGTCTATCAATATATAACCTCTAAGCTCGTATGTCTCAGAGAAGGGTATTAAGCATGGGAATAAATTCTCCGCCACCAAATAGATATATATTTAATAGAAATGGATCAGCATAGAATGAAATCCAATGTCAGACACACATCCATTTCCAAGTTCGTTCTGGGCCTGAACGAAACCGGAGGCACCTTATTCCCATATGTCCAATACAGGAGAGAGGTCCTCACATATCTGGTCGATCTCCAAGTACGTCTGGACGATACCACTTATTACCTTGTCTTGGGTGTACAGCCCAATCAAGACATCAGTAATCGTCCAAACGATGTGAAGATCTCCAGTCTTCAACCACCGTCTTCTTCGATTTTTAATTGTCGTATTAATTATTCGGAATGGGTTAAACCTGGTATTTCCGAATAATTTGCGTATTTTATAATCAAGTGTCATGAAAACACATCATACGCCTCATTCCAATCCAAAATATAATTTTATTCAAATATTCATATCATTTGGGAAAGGTTCCCATCAATTTTATCAAAGATAAGTTCATTTAAACTATTTCTTTAATCTTCCTTTAAAAACCCATTACAAAAGATTTTATATTATCCTTTAACAATTCTAAACCAGATTAAGGTTTAATAACTAGTCGGGATTATCGAACCTTACCGAAGTGATCATTTATTTTTATTATTCCAGTCCCAACCTATTCATCCCATGGAGCAAAACTGGAAGTACTCCATATCTAACACCCACGGTGTTATTGGTAAATCTTAATTACCATTTCACGTTCAAATCTAATTAAAGATTTAACTATCACTTGGAGTAAAACTAGCGGTACTCCATTCTCGATCATTTCATGAATTCGATAAATTTAATTATCCCATTCTCATTTTAATCTACTTAAAGATTCATAAAAACTTTAGTTCGGTTTTAATCCCAAAAATCATTACTTAATGATTATCCAAATTTTAGGAAATAAATTCTGTCTTTTAACAGGGTAAAAGAACCAAAATCATTTAAAACACAGTTCACCATAAACCCAAATCAGCTTCCAATAAATATGAATCTTCACGGAAAATATATCAATATATAATTGATATAAATTTCCATATCACACTAATAATATAAATGGAATAATGACAAAGCCTTTTAAATTCCATATATAGTAACGGTCTTCCTTCATAGAAGCTCGTCGCGATTATTTCCAAATCGAATTCCATTCAGTTCCAATTTAATATATTAAATTGGAAAGCTTTTGTAACAACCCGAAAATCTGGGCCAGTTTAAAAATTTTATTTTGGCCATTTTAGCGAATTTTGATTATTTAAAATTAATCAAAATTCGCTAAAATGGCCAAAATAAAAATTTTAAACTGGCCCAGATTTTCGGGTTGTTACAGCTTTACTTTGGAAAATTTCCATTAAATCTTAATAAAAAGATTTATAAATTCCAAATCATATCTTCACTGTCAATTTGGTTAAAGAACAAATGTCATTTAAAACATAGTTCACGATAAACCCAAATTCAGCTACTATTTAACTCCAATTTATAATTATAAATTGGAAAACTTAATTTATCTTAGTTAAAAGATTTATTCTTTTCTCAACAGGGTTTAAGAACGGTGTTATTAAAGACACCATTCACAACAAACGCAAAATCCAATTTGATATTAAACACAACGATCTGAATAGAAATGAATATCGTATTATATTCAATATCAAATTCTAAAACCAACGGATAACGTATTGGGAATAACGATATCTGTATCTTCCAAATTCCTCCACCATATCCATATAATCACGGAATCTAATTATCGAAATATTCCGACGATTATTTCTATTCAAATCCATTCCAATTCATACGTTGGAAAATTCTGGTTATTTCAAAAATCATTTACAAATCCAATTTACTTATTTAAAAAAATTGGATTATTATTCTAGTTAATAACTAGTTCATTTCGATAAAAATATATTTTTATCTTTTCAAGCTTGGAATTTTTCATCCATAATCTTTCCAAATCATTTATTATGATTTTACATGATTTTTCCATATTTTTAATAATTTTATTAAGGCCCTTGCAGTCGGTTTCCAATAACGGCCACCGAACTGCATCCATATCAACCTTTTCCAAAATCGATTTGGACATATTTTAAAATCTAATAGATAGATTCCAAATCTATTATTATCATTCGAAAGCTCTTTTTGATACGAACCCAAAGGTTCCAGTTTCAGGAGAATCCGACGGTCGGATCTCCCGTTACATCAATTTGAAGTTAATGGTCGAAATTCACGAACGATTGTTGTGCGGCGCATTCTATTCAAGCCATTAAATATATATAATATATATATCATCGATTCCTATTTTAAACGTATTTTATAAATCGTTTATAAATTCATTTTAAAACGCTTTCAACTTCATTTTTCAAATTCAAATCAAAATTGAATATTCTATATCATTATAATATTAGAATGATAACATTTTCAAAATATCAGATTATCTAATCTTTTCGATATTCATTATAAAATGAAAAAAATTGACAGAATATTCCATTCGAGTTAAAAATAGAGTATATCTACTTAACTCGGCTTCATATATTTCAGTATTTTCATGCCCATCCAAAATCGGGCATCAAAATCATATTTTGATTATTCATAAATATTATTATAAAATATTCTTTATTTCTGAATTAGAATCAGACTCAATCAATTACCATATTATTTCAGTTATATGGATTTCATACATCGCATGTATTCACAATAATTATAAATAAGCATTAAGTAGTCAAACATCATCTAGAGTACATTCTACCACTATATAAGCATTAAAATAAATAAATAACACTCATCATAGTTTGTCAACCAATCGATTGACATACAACTAAATATCGAGATTAGTGTATGTCAAATATCATCCCAATACTCGTGTGGAGTTTTCAAACAACAACAGTCTATTTAAATAAATCATTAGTTAATAAATTTAACCAATTCTAATTCGGTTTGAATTATTTTTCTACTTAACCAATTTTCACTGTTTAAATTATAAATGGATATTTATAATTTAATTTCAACTACCACAATAATATTAACATTATTTTAATATGTTAAACAGTACAATCATAATACACAAATCACCAAATCATCCATATAAGTAAATACTCAACTACCCAATACCATTTACGGTGCCATAAGTGGCCATTCGCGGAGTATGAAAGGCAAGTGTCGCTAATATCGATACATCGCTTCTATTCAAATGATTTGTGTGAATTCGTGTGTTGAATTCCAAAAATAACTACATGATAAAATATTGAGTGAGAAGGAGTTCTCCCATTGGTTTCCACTCCGTTAATCTTTATTTGAAGAATTTTATTTTTAAACTGAATTAAACGCGCGTTTAATTTAGCTTAAAAATCAACTTGCTCCGTTTCCATTCTGGTCACTTCCATGTTGTAGAGCTCGTTGATACAATCGTAATGTAGCTCGTTTCACTAAATTCCGATATCACATGAAAGAGTTACACAATTTTAAATAGGATAGGCAATGGGGCAAGTTGGGGGCGGGTTTCTCGTGCCCTAGACCCAACCTGGACTTTTTAAATCTCACCCCAGACCCGCCCCGTAGACTCGGTACGGATCTAGAATTTCGCCCCATACTCGAAACCCGTACTGGTCAGCATAGACCCGACCCATGACCCGGTAATATTGTGTTTTAATGTACACAAATTTATATACTTATATTTTTTTATCACTAAACGATAAATTATATACATACTATAATGTGTTCACAATGATAAGTGAACTTAATAAAATGATTTGTAAGATAATAGTTCAAAATGTATGCATTTGTTATTATATGATTATCATTGATGCAACCTAATAATATGAAAATTTTATAGTTTGTTGATTGAAAAAATATAATATTCAAGTTATAACCAGGTACACCTAAGAAGATTAACAAGTAATCATTATAGTTATAAAGTTTTTTAATGATGTTTTAATCATGCGGGTTGGGTTAGGGCGAGTTAAACATGCCCCAGACCCGACCCTAGACCCGGACCTCTAAAAGCGGGTCGTGGGACTACACGCCACGAAGACCCTATGGGGTGGGTCTAAATGGGTCAAAACAGGGGCGGGTCAAGCGAGTTTGGACCCTAGACCGCCCCATTGTCATCCCTAATTTTAAACATTAGTTACATAATTTAAATTAATTAATTAATTAATTAATTCACTAATGACATCTTAAGTGGTTAATTACCCTATCCCGTCTTCTTCTATTTTGAGGTTTAGGAAATCGAACCCAGCGTTGGACATTAGGGCACAAATTCGCATGCCACACGAAGCTCCAGCACCTGATCGGAGATGACGACGTGGAGCGCCTCCGTGAGCTTCCCCTTCGCCAGTCATGGCGGCCGACTTGACAGCCCTAAGCGCCGTGAAATCGACTTCAGCCCGGCGCTTTTTGAGCACAAAAATCAAGAACTAAAACTCCACGAAAAATCATCTTCCTTATATGGATTCGAAGATCATTAACTCCTCTTTGATTTTTGTTTTATAATTGTTGGAAAATTGTCACGCCCCGCCCTCTATACCGACTATCGTCCAGTTCATTTCATAGAAATGTTGTAGACCATAGCGGAGAATGAGGTTTGTGAAGAGCGACCAGTTGTATGATTACTCCATGTGAGGAATGCACATCGAATTCTGATACCGATTAAAATTTTGACATGACCATTCGGCACATAGGGCAACTACATAACATCTATATGTAATCCGGAAGGCAGTATAAAATAAACAACAGCAATAATATATATCATAGCCAGACACAGAATAATCAAATCACAAAGGAGGAATAGATATGAGTAAACCAAGAATGTGTGCAACAAGTTAGTGGTCAACAAAGATCCACTAATCCCAAAAGGATAGATACATGTACCATGATCTAAATAAAAGAATATGTACACAACGATAGATAATGTCATATGTACAAAAGTACATAAAGCTGCGGAGACAGAGTAGCAAGCTGAAGGCAGGACATCAATTCTGCGATGTGCCCCAGAGGAGCAGCTTGCTACTCTGTCTCCGCAGCTTTATGTACTTTTGTACCTATGACATTATCTATCGTTGTGTACATATTCTTTTATTTAGATCATGGTACATGTATCTATCCTTTTGGGATTAGTGGATCTTTGTTGACCACTAACTTGTTGTACATATTCTTGGTTTATTCATATCTATTCAGCCTTTGTGATATGATTATTCTGTGTCTGGCTGTGATATATATTATTGTTGTTGTCTATTTTATACTGCCTTCCAGATTACATATAGTCGTTGTTTAGTTGCCCTATATGTCGAATGGTCATGTCAAAATTTTAATCGTTATCAGAATTCGATGTGCATTCCTCACATGGTGTAATCATACAATCGGTCGCTCTTCAAAAACCTCATTCTCCATTATGGTCTACGACATTTCTCAGAAATGAACTGGACGATAGTGGGTATAGAGGCGGGGCGTGACGGTTGTTATCAGAGCCACTTTCCGGAACAGCGTAAGATGGTATGACGATGGTATTGACTTAAGCCTCTCTTGGGAATCATGCTTTAGGGTTTAGTTAAAGTCATAAGACCCGTCATAGCTTATCTTCCTATATGATTCCATTTTGATTGAATTCGCATCGTTTGAATTCAACTTGAGACTAACTTTTTTCTTCCTTCTTTTTCCTTAAAGAAGCGAAATAGTTGGTTGTAGCCGTGCAAGTGTCGGTTCACCCAGTGTACCTACTACGGGAGGGGTGATTATATCTCAAGTGGCCTATTTTTAGTCTTTTAGAATAGTTATCGACTCGCCCCCTTCGGGTTGATTTCTATATTTCATCTAGGGCCCGTGTGCTCTAGTGGCGCTTCTGTTTCATTCTTTGACTCGGGTTGCTAATCGATGTCTGTTTTTGTATAAATTACGTTATTAAAACGTAAATTTCAAGTTTTTGATCACTTCGGTGATCGTATTTTGACATTGTCATGACTACTTCAATCGTACGAGAAATTTAATTAAACGCCTTAGTAAACATGAGGGCTATGGACCCTTGTGTTTGCTTTGATGGATAATTACTGGACTTGTGCATTTGAAAACTATGATAATAACCATTTTGAATATTCGAGTGGGATTCAACAATTCGTTCGTTAGTTCTTGAGTTAAGCTGGCGATATGGGACGTTCGGCTAAATTTATTTATCAACTGGCCTTTTTTGTATCACACTTATCTTGTTGATCATTTATGATCCTTGTAGTGATTGATCATTGGATATCTTGCCCGTACGTCGTTACGCACGTCGTAAGCGCCTTTGATCTTGATATTTCTTGATTTCTAGTTAAGATTGTTTCGTACGTCGTTACGTACCTAACATGGTCTATTGATCACTTGTCGGTCGGAATGGAGATACCATGTCTTTGTGACTAAATCTACTCCCTTATTGTCAGCTATATGGTTCTAGTTCGATGTGAGATCACCAAGTGTAACAACCCGCTCATTCGACGATTTTTGATTTAAATATTTTATTTAAATATATCGTCGTATCTTATGTATCACTCAAAAATGTCGTTTTTCACAAATGATAAAATTGGGATTCGGGAACACTTTCATTGAATCTGGATCATCGTTTACGATCTTTTTGACTGTAAATATCGATACCTTTTGAGTTGAGCAATTTTGGTCTTTTTCATTGGGTATATGACCAAAATATTACTTTCTTCATATGAACGAATTTGGACTCGAAACTACTTCCATTGAGTTCAAAACGTCGTTTAGGTGTTCGAAAACTATAAGCTTCGATATGTTCTGAGATTCGAAAATTTGGCACTTTGGGTTGGGTCTTGGTTGAGCTAGCCTAGCTCACCATATGACCCCAAATCCTCCTCCTCTTCATTTATTCTCACTTCAACAACGAAATAGAAAATGGGAGAGGGAAAGGGAAATTAAAACTCCCCTAAGCCCTAGCTTGTCTTAGGGATCCAAATCAAGAGGAAATAAAGTGCAAAAGCTTGGGTAAGCTTCTCTATCTTCCTCTTCATCTTCTCGAACTCCACTCCTCTTTGATTTATGATAATTCATATGACCTAACTCTTAGGAATCTTGTTGATATGCTCTTAGATTGGAGATTCATGAGTATTGATTGAAGAGAGGTTGATTTAACAAAGCTTTGGGTTGATTTCTTGCTTCTAGCAAGCAAAGGTGAGTTCTTTGATGAACTCACATCTATGCCTCAAGCCTTTCTGCTTGTAAAGTGTAATTTAGTGCATTTATACCTTGTGTATGCGTCTAGTGTAGCTTAGTTGATTTTATGTGTTCATGTTTTCATTGAATTGAAAAGTTGGATTAGAATTGTCCACACAATCTAATCCATATGTTATGAGTTGATTTGGTGATATTGTGAAGCTCCGTTGCCGCCCCGGCAAAGTTCTAAGTCTTCACAAGTCACTTGAATCGCCTTTGCATGCTCTGATTTGGAATTTAGTTCACATTTGAATTTATAAGCCGAATTATTGCAAATCTCTTGTATGAATGTTTGTGCATGTGTATTTAGGTGTTATAAGTTGTTTCGGCAAGTCCTTGAAGCCTCATATACATGTACATAACATCATAGGCCTTCGGGCATTCGTCGATATCGTTTTGAACTTGTTTTCAAGGCAAATTGTGCTCTGCAACAGGATTCAGACGTCTGAATATTATATCTCAGACGTCTAACCTGCTTCAAATAATTATGGAGTCAAGTAAGTAAATTCAGAAGTCTGAAATATTTAGCAAGGAAGTCTGAATTGTAATTCAGACATCTGGCCGGAATAATTTAGACGTCTGAAAGGGGGCCAAAATGAACTAAATCCTTGCTGGTTTCTGAAAATCCAAGTTCAGAAGTCTAACCTAAATGATTCATACGTTTGAATCTGTTTTTCTGTTGTGGACCAGAGGGAACCTCGGTCCACAGTCTACCCCCATCGAGGCTCTTTCCCGATCGGAGCTCGGGCCGTTCGGACTTCGTTTGTGAACTTCAGCTTCACGAATTCACAGATTCCAACAGCTGGATTCGTCGTTGATTCTCAAGTGATTCTTCCGATGTTGATTCTTTTGGTCTATTCACATTGTTTATGATGTAAATTGAATAAGTGATCATTCTAGAGCCCGTGCGCTCTATTTTGTATATCGAATTTATTTGATACTCTTGTTAATATAGTTCGCGCCATTAAAACGTGAATTATCGACTCGATATCCTTCGAGTCTATTCCGATGTAGTTTAAAACCTTCGGGTGCTAGTTTGGGATTTCGATTAGTTCGTTGATCGAAATTACAACCATTATCCCTTTGATTTCTTATATGATTGTTGTAATGTGAATTACGAGTGATCGATCACCTTAGTGATCGTGCTTTGATCTGTGGCACCCAGTTTTGTGTCTTTGTTTCCTGTCGCTCAAAGTGATTTCTAATCGTTCCTTAACGTCATTGGATTCACTAACGAGCTATATATTTATTCGATTTATCGAATTTATATTTGATGATTTATGATTTGAATTCACGTCATTGTGACGTGAATTCCCTTGATCGATTTGCCTCGGCAATCGTACTATTGTTTATTGCCACTTTGAAATTATATAAAGAGGTTTTATGCTATTAGTAGATATCAAATTCTTATACTAAAATGGTTTCCAATCTTACTTCACTATATGAAGCTAATTTACGAAATCGTTTTACAAACCTTCAAATCTACTAGTATATATTTTATAAACCTTTTTCTCGTTCGTATGAGAAATCTAATTAAACGTCTTAGTAAAATAAAGGACTATGAACCCTTGCTTTTGCTTCGATGGTTAATTCTTGGACTCGTCCAATTGAAAATCGTGGCAATACTCATTCTATGATTTTCTCTGTTTTTAATAGAAACCAATTACGTGTTCGTAAATATTCGAGAATAGTATGTGGTTATGGGACATGTTGTTATTTCCTTATATTAACTAGCTCAGAGTAATTTCTATTCACCTGGATCGATGTGATCCTTTATGACTTATGTGTTGTGGTCCTCGATCGTCCGAGTGGGATTTACGATTCTTGGATTTCACCTAGGGGACTTCGATCCAACTTTCTATGATTTTCTATGATTTATGATGTTTTCTAGGGATTTCACGATTATGTGTTTTCTCTCTTCCGGGGTCACGACCCGGCTTCGAGGGGAGCTTCGGCTCAAACTTATGGGTTCGCTACCTAGAGATTGTATCCCATCTATGAACAGAAATGCCCCCTCTTTATGATGTTTTCTAGGGATTTCACAATTTATGTGTTTTCTCTCTACCGGGGTCATGACCCGGCTTCGTGGGGAGCTTCGGCTCAAACAAATGGGTTCACTACCTAGAGATCATATATCATCTATGAACGGGTCTGCCCTTTTATGATGTCTTGATGATTTATGATGTCTTGATGATTTATGATGACTTTGATGATTTATGATGTCTTGATGATTTATGATGACTTTGATGATTTACGATGTCTTTATGATTTATGATGACTTTGATGATTTATGATTACTTTGACGTGAAGCGCGTCAATTTGAGAAATGATTTATGATTCATGATTTACTTTGATGCGATGGTCATCAATTTGATGTGTATTTGGCATTCCGCTGTCATTTCCTGTTGTGTGCTATTATTTGAATGTTGCATTCTATATTAGCTAGGAGATTACTTAGAGATATTTGTGTGCTGACATTCCATTGTCATTTCCTAATTGTGTCGACATGCCATGTTCATGTCATCCTGTGTTATATCTCTTGTTATCTCGGTTTGTTTGATAAGTACAGCTAGACTGATCCGTTTATTGTTTATTTTCTTATAAATAATACTCGGGTCAGGCCGAGTCATTTTAGGTACTCCTCTGGGACTTCTCATTGTAGGATTGATCTTCTGCTTTTAGCTTGCTACTCTGTCTCCGCAGTTTTATGTACTTTTGTACCTATGACATTATCTATCGTTGTGTACATATTCTTTTATTTAGATCATGGTACATGTATTAGTGGATCTTTGTTGACCACTATCTTGTTGTACACATTCTCGGTTTATTCATATCTATTCCGCCTTCGTGATATGATTATTCTGTGTCTGGCATTGAGATATACCATATTTATATTATTGTTGTTGTCTATTTTATACTGCTTTCCGGATTGCATATAGCCGTTGTGTAGTTGCCCTATGTGCCGAATGGTCATGTCGAAATTTTAATCGGTATCAGAATTTGATGTGCATTCCTCACATGGAGTAATCATACAATCGGTCGCCCTTCGCAAACCTCATTCTCCGTTATGGTCTACGACATTTCTCTGAAATGAACTGGACGATAGTGGGTATAGAGGCGGGGCATTACACCAAGCCTTCGGGCTAAAACAACTCATTTGTTACCTCATTGTGCCGGTGTGAGTCACCAAGCATTTGTGCTAAATTAACTCAACAAATATATCATTGCGTTCCAAACTCAAGATCAAGAATGAGAGAAAGCATCCCGCTTCTTGAGATCCCCCTTCTTGAGTCAAGGTACGTGTCATTAATTCCTTAATGTCATTTACCTTGTTCAGAGATTATTTTATTTATGTTCTTTTGACATACGTCAATCGTGTTCTTCATCATCAAAAGATATCATTTGTGTTTTATTCGTAAGTTGATAAAGGAATTTTATTTCCTTTATGCCATCCCGAATGATTTATTGAATTTTTATATTTCGCGAGATTTGCATGAACATTAGAAATTGTGAGGACTTTCTTGTGTTAACTTGTCCATCGGGTGCGTTAAGGATCTCGAACGAGATATGGGACGCCATGTTGTGATTCGGAATTCCTAAACACCATTAAGTGACAATCCGACAATCGAAATGATTCCTAAAATTATAATTCACTCCTGATAAGTTAATCAAAATAATAATATTTTGGATTTTTTTGTGATTTTTCGTAATCGTTTGTTATTTTTCTAGATAATTTATTTCTAGATTTCCTTGGAGCAATTCCAAAAATTTGAGTGGTTCAAGATTTTTAATTAGAAATTATCTTGAATCTTTTCTTTGAGTAAACAAATAACCGATGCCTCTTGTACCTGGAGTTATTTATTTATGTCTCTTGTTTTTGGATTTCAGAACTTTTATTTTCGAGAATTCTTAGTGATTGGGAATCTCGCCTAATCCTTGTTTCAATTTGCTAAAGAGAATTTAGTACTCTATGATTTCATGGGTCTCCTTATTTTCTCTAGTAAACGATCACTCGAGAGAATGGGAATCCCGTGGGGGGAGGGGAGATTTGGGTTTTGCGATCCACGGCAAACTCAATAATTCCTTGCTTTGAATATATAATCTAGTCGATCATCCGGAAGTGCTAAAGCCAACTCATTTGTGGACTTAGCCCCATGTATCTTTAGTGATGAATCTCGAAAGGATGAGCTCTTTGATATTCATTCCTTGTTTTTTTTGAACCATTTGGGTCGACAATTGTCTCCACACATTTGTTAACCCTTGTGAATCAATTTTTTTAGGGATTACGACCTCTTTGGTTTAATCTCATCTTGTTATAGAAATTGTCTATTGCTTCTTTGATTCATTACTGACGTTTTTGCGATTTGAGAAATTTGATGGAAAATTATCTTAAATCCTGTTGTCCCGGAGTGGTAAGTTGTGCACTACTTATCCATCATCTTCTCGATGTTTCCGAATTTCTAAAATTGATACTCGAGTTTCTGAATATTGGGAATTTCGTATAATTCCTAATGATTTGTCTTTATGGCTACTAAATGAGATTCAGTACCTGGTTAGAAATCGATTTCCCCAAATAGTTCATTGGTATTCCGTTACCAATAATTGTTATCGATTTCTAGTTCATTGGTATTCCTTTACCAATATTTGATTATCGATTTGTAGTTCATTGGTATTCCGTTACCAATATTTTTTTATCTGTTTCTAGCTCGTTGGTATTCCGTTACCAACCTTGAATCATTGATATTAAAATTGATATTCCTTCAAGAATTGCTCTCCTTCGCTAAATTCGTTGGAATCTCTATGTTGTGCTTTTGTTGGTGTCAGCCACCTTGTTGCAAGACTAAAGTGCTCAGGTTCGATGATTCGCTACATCGTCGTGACTGAGTTTGGGGATGGAATAGTCAACCATCGTAAATTCCAATTTCATATCCTATGAGAAATATCTATTATTGATATTTCGCGTCTGTTGGACGCAGTCCCTTTGTTTCTTGAAATTCCAAATTAGATTTGCATGGTTTTTGTGCATTCTATCGATTCTCGTTCCCTTGAGAATCATACTAAGAAAGGCGAGTCTATTTGAATTCATAGCGCTTATGAATTTTTCTGGAATTATTTTAACCATTTGTGATGACTACCTTCATGGGTAATGGAGTTCGAGATTGAACTCTAGTTTTTATGATTTTGTTAGATGAAATTGGGATCTCACCTAGCCGTTGGTGTGACCTTTTCATTTCATGTCGGTTCTTGTGGTACCATTCCATTGTATTATTTTTGGTTGTTACTTATTACTTTAATCTTAAGGAATTGCGGGGATGCAATTTTCTTAAGGGGGAAGCCTATAACAACCCGCTCATTCCACGATAATAGATTTAAATATTTTATTCAAATATATCGTCGTATCTTCATTTTTCACAAACGATAAAATTAGGAATCAAGACCACTTCCATTGAGTCCGGATCATCGTTTACAACCATCTTGACTATAAGCTTACATATGTTTTGAGCATGTCAAAATTTGGACTTTGGACTTGGGTTTGGTTTAGATAACCTAGCCCACCTTATAACCCCTCTCAGCCCCTCCCTTCTCCCTCATTCACTTTTAGTTCCTAACACATTGCAAAAATGGAGAATGGAAATTAAAATTCCTAGGCTAGGGTTGGCTTCTAGATACCCATATCAAGGGGGAAATCAAAGCGACAACTTGAGTAAGCTTCTCCATCTTCTCCTACTTGTTTTCTCTTCGATTTCTAAGATTTCTTATTACCTAACTCTTAGGAAATTCAATTATATGTGTTTATATTGAAGAATATCAAGCTATATTGGAGGAGAACTTGTTCTAGCTTGTCGTTGGTTTGATTTATTGCTTCTAGCAAGAAAAGGTGAGTTCTTTAGTAGAACTCACATCTATGCCTCAAGCCTATGTGATTGTACAGGTGTAATTTAGGACCATTTCATGTTGCAAGTGCTTGTTGAATTGGTTAGGATAGTTTACACTTTTCGGTTCCATAGTTTGAACTTCATTTGAAATAGTAATTATGACATATGTTATTTACACGATCAATGCATATGATTTGAATTGATACCGTGGTCGTTGGAAGCACCATTATCGCCTCGGCAATGTTCCGCACCATTATTAATTGCTTGAATCATTTACGATCGTTTTAGTTCGAAATTTGGTTCATTTAGAACCTATAATTAAAATCTTTGCATTCGAGCTTTGCGAGTCTATACGGTGGATCGGAGAGGGCTTGTTGATGTCCCGAAGAAGTCACGAACCTCAACGATCGACGACGGATGCTCGCGAGGGACGAATCGCTCTAGGTTCGACTGGGCAACGACCCAGCTCAGAACTGGTCGACCGGCTAAAATAGGGGCGGTCGACCGGTTTTGTCCCCATGAAAAACCGGTCGACCGACCCTATTTGATCAGTCGATTGATTTTCTGCTGTGGACCGGAGAGACCTCGGTCCATAGTCTACCCCCATCCAGGCTCTTTCTTGGCCAAAGCTCGGGCCGTTCGGACTTCGTTTGTGAACTTTAGCTTCATAAATTCGTAGATTTCAACAGCTCGATTCATCGACATTGATTATTATTTGATTCATTGAATGTTGATCGTTAATTGACTCTATTCTCATTGTTTAATGTGAATTACATTAGAAATCGTTCTAGAGCCCGTGCGCTCTATTTTATGAATCTATTTATTCGTTAATACGGGTTTGACCCTCGATAATAGTTCGATTATGATTCACGACTCTTAAACGTGAAATATCGACTCGATATCCTTCGACTCCATTCCGATATAGTTTAAAACCTTCGGGTGCTAGTTTGGGGTTTCGATTCGTTCGTTGATCGAAATTACAATCGTTATCCCTTTGATTTCCTGTATGTTGTTGTCATGTGAATTACGCATTATCGATCACCTTGGTGATTGTACTTTGATCTGTAGCACCTAATTTTGTGTCTTTGTTTCCTATCGCTCCAAGGTGATTTCTAATCGTTTCTTAACGTCATTGGATTCACTAACGAGCTATATGTATATTTGATTTATCGAATTCATATTTGATGATTTATGATTTGAATTTACGTCATTATGACGTGAATCCCCTTTATCGATTTGCTTCGGCAATCGTACAATTGTTTATTGTCACTTCGAATTATAAGAGGGTTTATATATTATTAATGGACCACGTAATTTTTTACGGATTCCAATCTATTAGTGTGTACGGATCCTCTTTACTCGATCGGAAGAGAAATCTAGTTTATTTACGTCAGTAAAAATAAGGACTATGGCCCCTTATATGTTTAATTCGGCGAATGACTCTTGGACTCGTGCGTTCGAACACGATGTGACGATCCTTATTGTTTTGAGTATGAACCAACGATGGGTGCGTAAATATTCGAGAATAGCGAGTGGTTATGGACGTTTAGCTATTCTCTTATATTAACTATCTCGAGGTAATTTATACTCACCGGAGCGATGCCGTCCTTTTATGATTTGGCATAGCTTTCTGGCTACATCTCCGAGGGACTATGGTTCACTTTGAATAGTTTCTGCGCTATCAGTGGGACCCCATCCAGATAGTCTCCGCACTATCTGTCGATACATTATGTTCATTTTATGACTTATGTTTTGTGGTCCTCGATCGCCCGAGTGGGATTTACGTTTCTTGGATTTCACCTATGGGACTTCGGTCCAACCTTCATGATTTATGTGTTTTCTCTCTATCAAGGTCATGCCCCGCCACCGTTGGGAGCGTCGGCTCAAACATATGGGTTCGCTACCTTGAGATCGTATCTCATCTTCTATGACAGGCCTCTTTATGATGTTTTCTGGATTTCTTGCTTGATTTCTAGATTCATGATTATTTTGATGCGATGGTCATTAATTTGATGTGTATTTGGCATTCCATTGTCATTCCTTGCTTATTTTGATGCATATGGCATCCATTGGATTTATTTGGCATTCTGCTGTCATTCATGTGTTTAGTTTATTTGGCATTCCTCTGTCATTTCCTGTTGTGTGCTATTATTTGAATGTTGCATTCTACATTAGCTATGAGATTATTTAGAGATATTTGTGTGCTGACATTCCATTGTCATTTCCTGATTTTGTTGACATGCCATGTTTCATATTTATTTACGATTAGAAATTATTATTACTAGAATCAGGTCATCCTGTGTTATATCTCTTATTATCTCAATTTATTTGATAAGTACAGCTAGACTAACTCGTTTATTATTTATTCTTATAAATAGTACTCAGTTTAGACCGAGTCATTTTAGGTACTTCTTTGGGACTCAACGCAGGATTGATCACCTGCCTTCAGCTTGCTACTCTGTCTCCGCAACTTTATGTACTTTTGTACCTATGACATTATCTATCGTTGTGTGCATATTCTTTTATTTAGATCATGGTACGTGTATCTATCCTTTTGGGATTAATGGATCTTTGTTGACCACTAACTTGTTGTACACATTCTTGGTTTATTCATATCTATTCCGCTTTTGTGATATGATTATTCTATGTCTGGATGTGATATATATTATTGTAGTTGTCTGTTTTATACTGCCTTATGGATTAGATATAGCCGTTGTGTAGTTGCCCTATGTGTCGAATGGTCATGTCGAAATTTTAATTGGTATCAGAATTCGATGTGCATTCCTCACATGGAGTAATCATACAATCGGTCGCTCTTCACAAACCCCATTCTCCATTATAGTCTACGACATTTCTCTGAAATGAACTGGACGATAGTGGGTATAGAGAGGCGGGGCGTGACAAAAATACTGAATAGATTTGGCGAAAATTTAAGAGGAAATTTTGAGTGTTTTCCGCCATTTGTTGATGGAGGCCGATGGCTTCAAAAAGGAATTAGGGTTCTGGTGTTTTAATATATATATATATATAATTTTATTATTACTTAATTCCATTAATACATGTTTATCAATCCGAACTCCAAATCTGTAATAACCCGGAAATGCGAGCCAATTTAAAATTTTTATTTTGGTCATTTTAATGAATTTTGAATATTTAAAATGATTTATTTTAAATAATAACAATGAGAAATTTATTTTGAATAGAATTCGAATGTATATATTTATATAGATCGTCGTTAGAATATAAATATCTATTTTAAATTATAAAAGGAATTGAAAATGGTGCGGTAGCTCGATAACTCGATTTCAAAATTCAAATGAATGTACAAAATTCAAAATGAACCGGATTTCAGCGAAACCAAAAAAATTAGAATCTAATTGAGAATATCTTTCCAACGAATCCGAAAAATCAAAATTTCATAGCAGGATTCAAAAGTTATGCTCAATTCAAAATTTAGAATAGTCGCTATGGAAATTATGCATGGCCCAAAAAGTCATATTTTGCATACGGATGAATTTAGACTCGAAACCACTTCCATTGAGTTCAAAATACCGTTTAGAACTCCGAAAAGTGTAAACTTCGATATATTCCGATATCCGGAATAGTGGCAATTGGCTGGAGCTTTTCGGTTATCAATACATAGCCCTTAAAAAGTGAAATTTTGCATATGAGCTCATAATTCGACGAGATAAATTTTTTTGGATTCATAATGACAAATCATTGTTGAGTTCCAAAGACCGCGTCGAACGGAGCTAGTATGTGGTCGTGCGAGCTAAAACAGTTCAGGGTAAAACAGGCAGTCATTTTACAAAGGAACGTTATTGATACGACTTCAGAATTCGATTTCGTTTTTTTTCCTGGATTCGTATCTTCTAATAATGGTTAAATCCAAAAGGGCATAATTTTTGGAGTTAGCATGTGAGCGTGCAAGAAGAAATGGTGCGCCAAAATCGCATTTTTAGAGCTTATCAGAGCATTTTTGAGAATTTTAACGGACGGTCAATCGAACTCAGAATTCGACGAAACTTATTTCATTGGACTCGCCTTCACGTCTACTATCTCGTGTCCGAAATCCGCGACGATTGGAGATCATTAGCATTCAGGCGATACGGGAGAAACTAGCATATAATCATTTTTCCTCTTTTTCTAATTCATTATTTCCTCCTTCCTCTTTTCTTCATTTTCCTCTTTAATGGCCATCGCCTCCTCCTTGCCGCTGCCGCCCCTCCTCCTGCTGCCACCGCCCACCGCCGCCGCTCCTCCTCCCCTCCGGCCATTGTAACAACCTGTATTTTGATAACGTGTTATAACCATAAATCCAGGCAGAATTAAATTTTAAAATAAGAACCAAGGGAAACGGGTTGCGCCATTGTGTTCGTCTCGGAATTCTGCATGAAATCGAGTCCGAGTTTTCGAAAATCGGAGTCCGTATGACCAAGTTATGGCTCCCCATAGTTTTAGAAATTTTCAGAGTTCAAAACAGTTCGAATTCGAGTTCAAATTCGAATTTCAAAACCCAGACAGACTGGGCGGGAAATTTCCCACCCAGCACCCCAGGTCGACTGGGGAGTCGACTGGGCAGTCGACACCCCCAGGACCAGGTTGAATGCGCAGTCGACTTGGGTGTGACCTGGTCCCCGAACCTAGTTTGGGCCTGGTTGCTCCTGCTTGACCCTGTTGGCTTGTTTGAGGGCCTGTGACGATTTTTGGTGGTTCAGATCGATTCTAGGGTTTATCCTATGGCCTAAACTAGTTGTTGCAACTATAAAAACACCCTAAGACCTAGGCTAATCCACAACAAATCTTTCAAACACCATTATGCTGCTAAGTCTCCTCTTGAACCATGGCCGCCGCCTCCAACTTAAAGCTTAAACATTCAAACTAGATCCAAATCGAAGGCCAACGTTTCTGCAACAATTCAAGGGAATAGATCAACATCTCAACAACGATCCTACGACAATTTCTGTTCTTAGTTCTCAAAAACCACGATCTGTAAGCCCCAATTACTCTTAGATCTAAACTCTAAACTTAATATGGACATGTGTAAATTGAAGTTGAACATAAACATGATAACTAGTTGAGACCTACTCTTGTATATCTTTGATCTATGACTATTCCTTTTTGATCTATTATTTTAGATCTACTCTTGTTCATCCTAGATCTATTCACCTTGAACCTAGTACTGTTCATATTGAACCTTGATTTGTGGAATACTGATAAGAACTTGATTTAGGGGCACGTTCATGTCATAACCTAAACCCTATCATTATTATAACATACCTGTGATGTTGTGATGTTGAAACTATTGCTAGTCACAAGTTTAGGATTATCATCTTATGTCATTTATTGCTATGTTTATCACCCTATTTCATATGCCAGTGATGTTATGATCATATCTCAAGTTACACCATGCTTGCCTTGAAATCACCTTTGCCACTTTATAACCATCCTTGTTATGTTATTCCCTAGTTACATCAATTGCCTTGATTCGAATTCACGAGCGTTGGGGATGCGATTTGGGTAGTTTAGGAAAACCTGAATTTAGTATGAACTTAAAAACATGAATATCGTTATAACTTGAGCTTGGATAGGAACATGAACTGACATGAAATTATACTTGAAAATATGAATTTGGGACATGACACTTAGATAACTTGAACGTGGCCAACTCGAGGTTGGGTTGAGTTTGCAGTATAAATCTGCCTGGAACCGCCCGGCGAATCCAGTAACTGCAAACAATAAGACCCAATGTGAGTAGTTGGTCATATCGCACTCGAAACCCGAGGTTAGACTAGGTTATGGTGCAAAACTGCCCGGACCCGCCCGGCACATCCAGTAACCATAACCAGGTCTAATGTGAGAGGTTAGGGGTGCATTAAGTAAATTAATGCCACTAGATAAGGTTAAGTCATGGACCACTTGAATATACTTAACCAATTTGACACGTTGATTTGATAGGGTTAAGTCATGAACCGCTTGAACACACTTAACCAACCTGACACATGATTCGTAGGACTAAGTCTTGAACTAGAACGACACACTTAGTCAATTTGACATGACACGTAGATAGGGTTAAGTCTCGATTTTAAATGACAACTTAACCTGCTGAACGAAACCCTAGTTACGCGGTCCTTTTCAGCAGTAACCCACTAGATGTATCACGGTACCCTGGGACTAGGCAGGGTGGGGCACGATTGCTGGGCTGGTTGTAAGCGACCAGAACGACGGCTGAGTTGGTGCGCCATTGTAGGTTCAGGCGGACTAGGGTCGTGCACTTAGTCCGGAGTTGAAAAAGCAGGCATTGGGCATCAGTAGAATTATCTGTGCATTCTTGATTCGTGTCGGTGGTTGGCACCCTAGGGCTTGATACACCCTATGGTGGACCTAACACAGGTGACTACATTCGTGATAGGGCCGTATGACACAGACACACGACGAGCTAGACTTGTAGGGAGCCGATCGATTAGATCATACCGTTGGACCCCGAATTGGGTCACTTCACGATATTGGGCCAAGGGATTATTTCTTGATTTATAGTTGACACGGGATTAGTATACCAGTATAGTTGGTATGGCGAACCTTGAATACGCAATGTTAGACTTGAGTTATCTTGTTAGCTTAGTTATCATGTCAGACTTATCATCATTCCTATGTTTAATTCCAGTTTATTCATGTCTTGTTAACTTTACTAGTTTCTATGTTGATAGTCACTAGGGCTTACCAGTCTTTTTGACTGACCCATTTTCTTTCGCCTCTTTGTCTTTCGTTCCCCCCCCCCCCCACCCCAAGGTTCTCAGGGAGGAAACTCTAGCTCTTAGCTTGGACTTTGCTTTCTTTCTGACAGCTCATGTACGGTTTGATCTTGAGCTATGCTATGGCTGCACTCATGCACTTTTTGGGGAATAATATTTCACTTATGTTGTTTTAAGTACTTTACTTCCCTAGAACTTGATGTAATGAAATAATGACTTGGCATTTTGATGTAAGAGGTTTTGACTCTATTTTTCAGTAATGAGATTTGGTTTTAAAGTTTATATCCGCTGCTTTATATACTCTATTTTATCTATGTTCTGTCTTGTGTTATCTCTGTGCCTGTTTACTAGATAATACCCCTCCAAAACTAGGGCATTCCCTTTGTGAGTGACCCTAGCGGAGGAGGGGTGTTACATTTGGTATTAGAGCAGAAGGTTACCAGACTGGGCAAAAGTTTTAAAAAAACCTTCTGAAACTATTTTCAAAACCGTTTATAAAGATGCATTTTTCAAGAAAAGTTTTATTTTTAAGAAAAGGCTATTCCCGAAAAGCCATTAGCACTTTCCTTTGTTTCCTCGTTTGAATCTTTTTCCTTTTCGCTTTTCAGCATGTCTGATCTTAACCTTCCTGAGGGAGTACCCATACATGGCTGGTTCCGAAGATACTTGGAAGCTAGGGCCAACGGCCCTGGCCCGGCAGATATCCCTCCTCCTCCTCCCCTGGTGGCCACGGTTCCTCCTCCTCCGGGTACCGCCTTCGCCAAAGTATGCAAGGACTTTATAGGAATGGGCGGCAAGAACTTCGTTGGAACTCAAACCTTCGTTAAGGCGCGAAACTGGCTAAAAGAGACTGAAGACTTGTTTGTTATTTTCGATATGGAGGATCATAGGAAAGTTCAGTTGGCAGCATGGTTGTTGAAAGAGGAAGCCGCATTTTGGTGGGAAGTCACCAACGCTACCAGGCCATTTGAGACTTGGGCAGACTTTAGAGAGAGGTTTGGGCTTAAGTTTTTATCATCCGCAGAAGCGAGTCTTCAGATGGAGAGGTTCCTGGCACTCAAGCAAGGGGACATGTCAGTTAGGGAATACGTGAATAAGTTTAATCAGCTTGCTCGGTTTGGTTTGGACTTAGTCACCACGGCTGAGAAGAAGGCTCTACGCTTTGCTCGAGGATTGAGCGAGCCACTCCACACTATGGCCATGACTCATGTACCCATGGGGGCGACCTTTGAAAGCTTGGTGAATATGGCCCTACTTCATGAAGAAGACGAGAATGGCAAGAAGAAGGTCAAGGCGAATGAGTCTCAAGACAAGAAGGTAGACTCCGAGAAAGGAGGAAAGAACAGCAACAACAAGAATGACAAGTCACGTGAGAAAAGAAAATGCAACTTCTGTGGTATTGACGGGCATATAGTCCAGGACTGTAGGAAGAAGAAGATGAAGATAGGAGCATGTTTTCAATGCGGTGAAACTGGACACATCAGCAAGAACTGCCCTAAGAAGCAAGGGCAAGCCCCGCAAGAAGGACCTTCTAGGGGTACATCTTTAACTTCTTTTCCCTGGATACTCTGTTTTATCTTGTATATCCTTTCGATCCTGTCTTGAGAACCTTAGGCAGAATCCTATGAATGTAAACATGTATTTGAAACATGTTATGCTTGATGTTTGCGAATGGTTGCAAGTGATTGCTCGTGGTTGCATAACACACATTAGGCACTAGATCGGCTCAGACACATTTTAATATTGCATATGCATGAGTGTTTATACTTATTTATGGATGAAATTGAATGCGTTATCATATGAATGTTGCATATGGATGAATGTTTGTGCACACATATAGTGCTTACGTGACTAGGATTATTTGCATACATGTTGGATTCATGACACTAAATATATTTTTCATTAGAAACATCAATCAGGCCTGATCATTTGCATTAGATAAGGAACATATACACACACTTTCTGCATATGTTCATACAGCATTAAAAATCTCTTAAGGACAATGTTTGCTTGTGGATGATGTTTTGAGTAGATGGATGATGGATGGTAGGATACGTTCTTCCTAACTTAGAGATTTCGGGGACGAAATCCTTTAAGGAGGGGAGAATGTAACAACCTGTATTTTGATAACGTGTTATAACCATAAATCTAGGCAGAATTAAATTTTAAAATAAGAACCAAGGGAAACGGGTTGCGCCATTTTCGTCTCAGAATTTTGCATGAAATCGAGTCTGAGTTTTCGAAAATCGGAGTCCGTATGACCAAGTTATGGCTCCCCAAAGTTTCAGAAATTTTCAGAGTTCAAAACAGTTCGAATTCGAGTTCAAATTCGAATTTCAAAACCCAGTCAGACTGAGCGGGAAATTTCCCACCCAGCACCCCAGGTCGACTACGGAGTCGACTGGGCAGTCGACACCCCCAGGACCAGGTCGACTGCGCAGTCGACTTAGGTGTCGACCTGGTCCCCGAACCTAGTTTGGGCCTGGTTGCTCCTGCTTGACCCTGTTGGCTTGTTTGAGGGCATGTGACGATTTTTGGCGGTTCAGATCGATTCTAGGGTTTATCCTATGGCCTAAACTAGTTGTTGTAACTATAAAAACACACTAAAACCTAGGCTAATCCACAACAAATCTTTCTAACACCATTATGCTGCTAAGTCTCCTCTTGAACCATGGCCGCCGCCTCCAACTTAAAGCTTAAACATTCAAACTAGATCCAAATCGAAGGCCAACATTTCTGCAACAATTCAAGGGAATAGATCAACATCTCAACAACGATCCTACGACAATTTCTGTTCTTAGTTCTCAAAAACCACGATCTGTAAGCCCTAGTTACTCTTAGATCTAAACTCTAAACTTAATATGGACATGTGTAAATTCAAGTTGAACATAAACATGATAACTACTTGAGACCTACTCTTGTATATCTTTGATCTATGGCTATTCCTTTTTGATCTATTATTTTAGATCTACTCTTGTTCACCCTAGATCTATTCACCTTGAACCTAGTACCGTTCATATTGAACCTTGATTTGTGGAATACTGATAAGAACTTGATTTAGGGGCCTGTTCATGTCATAACCTAAACCCTATCATTATTTTAACATACCTGTGATGTTGTGATGTTGAAACTATTGCTAGTCACAAGTTTAGGATTATCATCTTATGTCATTTATTGCTATGTTTATCACCCTATTTCATATGCCAGTGATGTTATGATCATATCTCAAGTTACACCATGCTTGCCTTGAAATCACCTTTGCCACTTTATACCCATCCTTGTTATGTTATTCCCTAGTTACCTATATTGCCTTGATTCGAATTCACGAGCATTGGGGATGCGATTTGGGTAGTTTAGGAAAACCTGAATTTAGTATGAACTTGAAAACATGAATATCGTTATAACTTGAGCTTGGATAGGAACATGAACTTGACATGAAATTATACTTGAAAATATGAATTTGGGACATGACACTTAGATAACTTGTACGTAGCCAACTCGAGGTTGGGTTGAGTTTGCAGTATAAATCTGGCCGGAACCGCCCGGCGAATCCAGTAACTGCAAACAATAGGACCCAATGTGAGTAGTTGGTCATATCGCACTCGAAACCCGAGGTTAGACTAGGTTATGGTGTAAAACTGCCCGGACCCGCCCGGCACATCCAGTAACCATAACCAAGTCTAATGTGAGAGGTTAGGGGTGCATTAAGTAAATTAATGCCACTAGATAGGGTTAAGTCATGGACCACTTGAATATACTTAACCAATTTGACACGTTGATTTGATAGGGTTAAGTCATGAACCGCTTGAACACACTTAACCAACCTGACACATGATTCGTAGGACTAAGTCTTGAACTAGAATGACACACTTAGTCAATTTGACATGACACGTAGATGGGGTTAAGTCTCGATTTTAAATGACAACTTAACCTGCTGAACGAAACCCTAGTTACGCGGTCCTTTTCAGCAGTAACCCACTAGATGTATCACGGTACCCTGGGACTAGGCAGGGTGGGGCACGATTGCTGGGCTGATTGTAAGCAACCAGAACGACGACTGAGTTGTTACGCCATTGTAGGTTCAGGCGGACTAGGGTCGTGCACTTAGTACGGAGTTGAAAAAGCAGGCATTGGGCATCAGTAGGATTATTTGTGCATTCTTGATTCGTGTCGGTGGTTGGCACCCTAGGGCTTGATACGCCCTATGGTGGACCTAGCACAGGTGACTACATTCGTGATAGGGCCGTATGACATAGACACACGACGAGCTAGACTTGTAGGGAGCTGATCGATTAGATCATACCGTTGGACCCCGAATTGGGTCACTTCACGATATTGGGCCAAGGGATTATTTCTTGATTTATAGTTGACACCGGATTAGTATACCAGTATAGTTGGTATGGCGAACCTTGAATACGCAATGTTAGACTTGAGTTATCTTGTTAGCTTAGTTATCATGTCAGACTTATCATCATTCCTATGTTTAATTCCAGTTTATTCATGTCTTGTTAACTTTACTAGTTTCTATGCTGATAGTCACTAGGGCTTACGAGTTTTTTGACTGACCCGTTTTCTTTCGCCTCTTTGTCTTTCGTTTCCCCCTCCCCCCTGGTTCTCAGGGAGGAAACTCTAGCTCTTAGCTTGGACTTTGCTTGCTTTCTGACAGCTCATGTATAGTTTGGTCTTGAGCTATGCTATGGCTGCACTCATGCACTTTTTGGGGAATAATATTTTACTTATGTTGTTTTAAGTACTTTGCTTCTTTAGAACTTGATGTAATGAAATAATGACTTGGCATTTTGATGTAAGAGGTTTTGACTCTATTTTTCAGTAATGAGATTTGGTTTTAAAGTTTATATCCGCTGCTTTATATACTCTATTTTATCTATGTTCTGTCTTGTGTTATCTCTGTTCCTGTTTACTAGATAATACCCCTCCAAAACTAGGGCATTCCCTTTGTGAGTGACCCTAGCGGAGGTGGGGTGTTACAGCCATCCTCCTCCTCCTCTTCTCTCTCCTCTTCTCTTTCTCTCTCCCCCTTAACCAACCTAAACCCTAGGAGCCACCACGGGCCGTACTACCATCGCCGCTGCCCCTTAGCCACCTCCACACCTCCAATCAGGTCCGGCGCTGCCCACCCCCCAACCCAATTCCGGCCGTGGGCCCCGCTACACCCAAAAATCCATTTTCACTAAAAATCCCATTTTGCAAATAACACCCTGTCACTATTTCGCCAATAACTCCTAAACCGTGCATTTTTAGCGAAAACTCATATAGACAAAAATCGAAGAGCACTCTCTCGTCTTTGATTTGGCTATGTGGAAGTCACATTTTGGATTGCGGAGCTGTCCGGAAAACGCGTCCGAAGTTGACGGACCTGCTGCTGTTTTTGGCGATTTCCGGCGAATTGGTGCAGTTTTGGAAGAAAGTCCCCAAGACAAAATTTGTCTGAAATGGCGCGTTTAGGCTAGTGACCAAGTTTGGTGAAGTTTGGAGGCCATATGCAAGTTCTAGAGCCAAAGAGGCGAATTTGAGTGCGGTGAACGATAAAAGCGAGCGCGGCGACAAAGATTTTCTACATTAGAAGAATCACGACGAATTGGTTTAGCTGATGGGTGAGAAATTCTCGCTCTAAATTTCATTTTCTAGTTAAAATATATACTAGGATGCAGACGGTGCTTAGCAGCACCCGACACCCGTCATCCACAGACCATGGATGACTTATTTGCTTGTTTGATTTGTTTGTTGAGTTGATGGGAATATTGGTTTGAATTTGGTTTGTGGTGAAATGGAATTGATAAAAATTGGTATGTGTATGGCGTGGGCCATTATTAGACTGGGGATAAGGCTAGGCCTTGTTCCGTTTCTAGTATCGTGCCGTTATGCCGCCGAAATTTTCTAAAATAAGTTAGAAAAATAAAGATATCATTTTATTTAATAAATGAGCTGAATAGAAAGTCATGTGTTGAAATAAAATATTTTATCGTTAAAAATATAATTTTTAACGTGTATATGGATAAATGAATATTCATTTACAAACCGGACGGTTTGTTTATGTACACCTATTTGATGGACATTGATTGGGACGATAAATTTTACACATCGCTCAACTGCACAAATAATATTCAGTGTTTGTGGATTGAAACCCCACACTGGTGTTGGGATAATATTTGGCGTACACTAATCCCAATTATTTAGTTGTATGTCGATTAATTGGTCAACAGACTGTGTAAGCATTAATTATTTATATTTGATGCTTATGCAGTTGTGTGGTGCACTTTGGATGATGGTTGATTATTTATCGTTGCTATTATATACATATGTTGTATGGAATCCATATAATTAACATTATATGGTAATTGATTGGGCCTCATTCCAATTGGGAAAATTAAGAATATTATAAAATAAAGATTCTTGTGTTGACAGTACTCATGTGTTGAGATTAGTCATGTGTTGAAAGAAATATATATATTCATGTGTTGAGTAGAATATTTTAACAATAAAATTTACATCTTTATCGAATATGAAATTTAGAAACTAGCTGTAGGTTAGCTAAGATGAATGGTTTCCTGGGTATTGATCTGATGTTGGTTTCGGCCTTTGGGGTTAATATTTGGGGAATTGTTCTCTTGCTAATTTACGGTTAGTGACCGCTGAATTGGAATGAGGCGTATGTTGTGTTTGTGTAACATTTGTTTATTATATACGCGGGTTATTCGGAAAGGCCGGGTTTATACCCATTCTGAATAACCGATTCGACGATATGTTGAAGAGGAAGACCGTGGTTGAAGACCAGAAGTCTTCACATCGTTTGGGTGATTACTGATGATCTTGATTGGGCTGTACACCCAAGATGAGTCCAGACGTACTTGGAGATCGATGGATATGCGAGGAAAGTGCCTTCGGTTTCGTTCAGACCCAAAACGGACTTGTAAATGGACTGTGTGTCTGACATTGGATTTTATTCTGTGCTGATTGATCTCTATTAAATATACATCTGTTTGGCAGCGGAGAATTAATTCTCTTGCTTAACGCCCTTCTCTGAGACCTACGAGCTCAGAGGTTGTATATCGATGGACATCAGTCGCATGGAGTGAACTGCCTGTGTGGCATGCCTAAGTGGCAAATGATCAAGGCTTCTGTTGAAAAACAAAGTCTTGTGGTTGATGATCAAAGCACGGCCTATGTGGCGCAGCTTTGTGTATAGCGTGAATTCGCGAGCCTCACACCTCGGTATGAGTCAAAAACGGGATAGTGACTGCAGGGAGAGCATGACGTTTCTTTCTAGCTATGGGTGGTGTCAGTGCTTAAACTGGCTGACATTTATATATATTTTTACCTATGTGGTTGTTGGAATGAGGCGCCTCGATTTTAGGTCTGTTAGGACCGAGAAACGTGTGTTCAGGAATACTAATCCACTAACGTAAGTGTGGACCGGTCCTGAAGATCCAGGGGTTACCCAGAGTGTGTAGTCCCAAGGCATTTGCTAGAGTGTCTCGAAGCGGATAGGAGCTTGCCCCTTGCCTTGACTCATGACGGAAATCCAATTTCCAATACGAGATATTGCGGTTTTATTTGTAGAGCCTAGTATGGCGACATAGTAGCATGGAATACTATGCCATCTATGACTGATATTTATGATTGAAGTTGTTTTGACACTATACACTTATAATAGTATCAAATAATTTGTTTTAAACGTACCAAGCATGGTTGGCTATTATAAGGGAAAACCCTATCCTCCGCTTGCGTTGCATTGTGTGATGGGACCTGGGTCTTATAATAGCTTCATTTTTCAAAAAAGCATTGCGTTGTTTATTCTATGCACTGGTGTTCTTGGGAGGAAACCCGTTCCGTGTTATCCTTTAATTACACTCTTTTAAAGTAAAGATTAACAACTGTTTTTAGTTCTCACACCAGTCACATGACTGACCTGGAGTTTATTGTTTTAACCTAAACTCTGGGTGCCCCTATTTTCGACACAGGAAGCTAGTAGTTTTGGTTTTGAAGATTTATATTCACAGGATCCTGATTTACAACTGGAACGATGCTCGGAAAGCTCTGTATCCGTGTATTACTTCTAGTTGTGTATTGTATTATTTTTCCGCTGCAATACTGTATTTAAATCTCTGATATTCTTTGTTGTATAATATTTATTCATACTCTGTATATTCTTGCATTCTGGTGGAATTGTTGTAAATAACAATGAAATGTTCTTCTATTTGAGTTCTAGATTTTCTTGTCCTCAACGCAATCCGTGCTTTCCTTCACGGGGAAGTTCGGGTCGCTACAAAATCAAACCCAACGATTGTTGCCCCTAGCTAAATACCCCCATTTCGAACACAATGGGATACGTTTCGTAAACCAATTCGATCGTTTCGATCAGTTTTCATTAAAATTAAAATATAAATTAATATAACGGTCAATATTGAATTCGAACGTACATTTTAATTTACCGGGGCCATATACTGACTCCAAAAGTATGAAAATTGAAATTTAGCTATGTTTTGATGATACGGTTCTAATAAAATTAGTTTCGTCGAATTTGGAGACCGTCTGCAAAATGGCTAATTTTAAGGGCTATATATAAATTAAAATATATATAAATTCCATAGCGACTATTCTAACTTTTAAATTGGACATAACTTTTTATTTATAAAGTGAAATCTGAATTTTTGACATTAATTAGAAAGATATAATTAAACAGAGTCTCACGTTTCTGGTTTTACTGAAATCCGATTTATATTTCATTCTGTACATTCATTTAAAGTTCAAAACCATATTTTCAAATAACTACGCCATTTTGAGTTCATTTTAATTAAATTTTAAATTTATACGTTCTAACTTCGATTTAAATAATTTTTAAATCATTGTTTCTCAAAATAAATCATTTTAAATTCTTAAAATCCATCAAATCAATTAAAAAAAAAAATTGGTTCCAAAATTCCGGGTTGTTACAAAGGATATTGTATCAGCCATTTTACTGTTCAACACTAAGTAATTAACTCTTTTATAATTTAAAACATATGGTTAGTCAATATAATTATATAATTAGGTAACTAATTTTGGTTATAAAAAATTCTGTTTGAGCAGGAACGGAAGAGCATGCTCAATAAAGAAGGGTATGTGCTTTCATTTCAAAATGTGAATGACCTAGTTGGACAAATTGAATCGTTGACAACGTGAAATACAAAGGGATCGATCTGCATTTATAAGTATAACGTTATTAAGATTTAACTAATTGTTAGTTAGAAATTTTTTATCTTAATTAAATCAAGATCTAATATTATTTATAATTCATGTATAGGTAATCTGGGCTGAACAGGACGAACGAAGACGATGAAACCTCTTCAGCCTGTAACCATAATTTTTTAAAAGTAATTAATTAAAATAATTGTTAATTAAAGATTAATATTGTTAATTAAATTATATTAACAATAAATTTTTGATAACATGAACATATCTTATCAGAATCAGATAAATCATATGTTGTAGGAATCTTCTTGACGAGTGCTATGTCATAGGATATATCCGGACGATATTGGAACCAGCTGGATTTTCTGTTAAATTAAACACTAGTTTAATTTGACTGAAACAAGCTGTTTAAACAGCGAATCAAATCAAAATGAGTTAAACTCACTCAGTTCTTCCCATTTATATTTTATATAAGTTGGGTTTT
This sequence comes from Allium sativum, assembly GCA_030737875.1. Lineage (NCBI taxonomy): Eukaryota > Viridiplantae > Streptophyta > Magnoliopsida > Asparagales > Amaryllidaceae > Allium > Allium sativum. Next base: position 173,191,647 of record CM060913.1, on the reverse strand, counting down.
AAAATTATGTGCTATGGTTGCTAATGATTGTTAATGATTGACTGTTTATTTGTTATATATATATATATATATATATATATATATATATATATATTTGTATACATTGATTGAACCAATGAAATTAAACGTTTGTTCAATTTCAATGGAAAACCAAATCGTTATTTTAACGGTTGAATCCAATTAAGGTAACTTACCTTGTTGGTCACGTTTATAAAATAAACGTGTTTAAATTGATGAATTGTTTGAATTGTTTGTCGTGTTAAATAAATTGGTTGATGTTAAATAATCATTATTTACTGAAATTATCAGTTAACTTGAATTGAATGAATTTGTGTGTGATAATCCATTCGGATGTAGAGAAGAACAGATTGGAGGGATCCAACGGGATTCCTCAAATATATTAAATATTATTTATTTTCATATTATCATTATACGAACTGTTCTAATTGAATGATTGATTTGATTATTGACCATTGACCTAAAATTCAACATTTGCTTTGTTTTAACCAATGGGTAATATTGGTTCAGTATTCGGCAGCATATGCCCTATAAATCAACCAGTTTCTAAATATTGATTTACTGTCAAGTAAATCGATAGAGGTGAAGTTATAAAATTTATTTTATAACTAAAGACAGATTTTTTTTAAATTTGTATTTTGAATAAAAATTTATTAAAGGAACTAATTATCTATTATCTATTATTTATTATTTAAGTTTTTTATTAAATATTAAATGATTTTATAAAGTAAATTCTCATGTTAAGAAAATTTATAAGCAAATGAGCAGAAATTAACCAAACAGTTAGGAATTGAATAATTGTTTTTAAGAAACAATTAAATGGAATTATTTAAATTAATTATATTTATAACTAATTTAAAGTGAGAACTAATTGGAATCGGTTAATGAGATAACCGTATTTTGAGTTGACTGAGTCAACCGTTTTAACTGAGAATAATTATTAGTCTAGTGGTTTGGATTAATCTAACGAAAAGGGTTTAATGAATTTTTATTTTAATTTTAATAATATTTTAAAAAGAAAATTTATCATTTATTTAGTTAATAAAGAAATTAACTATTTGTATGGTGGTTAACGATGAAGTAAATTATTATTATTTTAATTAATAATAATTTAAGAGATTACTTCTAATTTGAAATTAATTTAAAAAGTAATCGAAATGAAATCGAATTGAATTGTGAAAGGAGTTGTGAACGGGTTTTATATTTAAAACCGAGTTTTTATAACAAAGTTATAAAAATGATTTTTAAGCGAATATGATAGCTTAAATTAAATATTACTTAATATATGAAATTAGAAAAGGAAATTGAGACGTTGGAAATGGTTAACGAAGTGAGATTTATTTCGAGGTTCGGAATGTGATAGTCTGAAGTTCGGAATGTAAGGCGTAGTCGAGAGTATAAGATAAGTAAAGGGTTTTGGAAATGGCAACAAATATGAGTTGTCATAAATGTTTAACCATGATTTTGTAAATGGAAGTTAAGAGTTTAGAAATGTAATCAAAATATTAGTTGTCGACAATAATTTACAAACGGAATTTGTAAATAAAGTAAGAGTTTTGAAAAAATGAATTTGTAACAATTGTTACAAATAATAAAGTGAACTATTTGATTTATAAACTGGAGATCTTTAAAAAGATCGCTATGTATTTTAGCCAAAGCAGAAGTTGTCGGAATGATTTGAAAAAGGGTATAATAAAAATAAAATAAACAGTTTTTAAATGAAATCTGTAACGTTTGTTACAGATGATAAGTTGAACTGTTTTGATAAAAACAAATATAAGGATTCGTAAGAGATGTCGAAATAAGAGTTGTAAAAGATATTTATATAAGATTTGTAAAGATATTTATATAAGATTTGTAAAGATGTTTATATTAAATTGACAGTTATAATGATTTAAAAGAAAATATGGTATTGTTGTTGCAAACAAGTTAAAGAAATTTTATAAAGGATTCTATTTTTAATGGGATCAAAGCTTGAGTATAATATTATAAAGGATTATTAAAGATTAATAGAGAAGTATAACAATAGTTTACCTAATAATAAATTAAGTAAACGTTGTTGAGATTTAAATAAGGTTTTCAAAGGAAGATGGTTAATAAACTTCTATCAAGAAGATATGAATGTTGTTAGTCAAGGTCTGAGAGGTAAATAAAATACCCCAACTTGAACGACTTCACGATTACCCAAGAATGGTATTAGTTTATAAACGAAAGCGGTTAAGGGAAACATAAGTTGTGATTTCCGTAAATGATATTAAAAGATGTATTCGAAAAGTTTATAAGTGAATGAAATGATTTTTTTTAGAATATTCTTATTTATAATAAAAAGAGAGAGATAAACTCCAAATATTGGAAGAATTAAAGAATATAATTAACGAGGCCAAGTAATGCCGATTACTAAATCAGTAAACCCATTTTATTCTCATAATTATTTATTGGATAGTTAAATAACCGACTATCAAATCTGGCCAATACGATTGTTGCTACGAAAAGACCGAAATCGAATATATATTCGAAAACCATTCCGAACCAGCAAATACGCGAAGTTGCAGAGTGAAGATGGAGCATTGAAGACCGTAGATCTTCATAAATGGAAGAACTACTTGTTGAATTTCTCGGGTTTAGCGGCCAGAGATATTTCAACAGTGATTCTGTCATGAGTAAAATCTTTGCATTGCAAGGATTATTCGCTACTGATCCTTGGGGTGATACCTATATAGGATATGGTAGGAGGGTGCATTCGGTTTGTCCTGTTCCTGGACTTGTATGGACGAGTGTCTGACAAAGTATCTCCAAAGGGATCACATATCTTGTTTTCTTCAAAAGTATCTCTGTTGGTAGGAGGGTACCTTCTTTTAGCTTAACGCTCAGAGTATTTTTGTGGAAATCAAAATGTAGTGATATCCAGTGGATTTAACGATGTGGCATTCAAAGTGAATGGTGAAATGTTGTTCTAAAGGTAATGTTAACCTCAAGCCTCATCAACCGGAAATGGTTAAAATCGGGTAGTTCTCATGGCTATGTGGGTCACACCCATCAAAAGGGTATATCATTACCTGATCTGGAGAAATCAAATGCCTTCGGTTGTCCCTTTTGTTTTACTTGTATACATGCTATCGGTTCGGCTGACCGGCCCACAACTGTGGTGATGATATATTCGGTACTCTCAAGCGAAGTGAGGGGCCGAACATGTTTAGCCTGGGTTGCAAGATGTTGTTGTTGAACCACAATGTATTCATCTCCGTAGGTACATTGTCCGGAAGGTGGTCCGATACCTTGCCAGGAAATCCATTCTCCAATAAGCGCCCGCGGTTTTGATTGTGTACTATATATGTAGAGCGTGAGATGCAAATGTTCTGCTAGATTAATATTTAATTGTATTTAGACATTATTATAATATCAGAAAAAATATGATTTCAAAAATGTTTTGGTCCGTATTTATGTGTGGATTTGGGCTTACGATTTTCCTTTTCTTTCGGAAAGATTTTGACTTTAAAATTTAGTTGTGTGATACCTTTAAACTTAGTGTGTTTTTCTCACTCTAGTTCACCAGACTGATGTGACGCTTGTAATGCTCGGGTTAGACCTGATTGTACAGGTCCAAGTTATCGAATGTTGCGAATTCCAAAGACTATCTGGAGTTGTTCAGAAGTATGATATCTCGTATTTATTCCGCTGTGTGTTGTATAGGAGGATGGATTAATATAACTGTCCAGATGTGTTGATGTACTCTGATGATTGCAAGTTTTTTTTTAAAGCTCTCTATAAAGATTTATTCCAATATTATATTTTGTTCCGCTGCGATGTGAGACTTTGTGTTGTGTTGGTTCTTCTTCTTCTATTCTAATATTTCTTTCTTATATCACCCTCTAATATTCTTTCTAATAACGTTCCTGTGTTTTCGATGCTTGAATATTTTTAACATAGTGTTTTAGTGTCGATTTTCGGAGTCGAAAATCCGTGTTTGTTACACTCCCTCCTCCTTGTCGAGCTCTCTCCTCCTCCTTAAACACATAAAAATCACATTTTTATACCCATTTTGCACATACCCCATCTAAAGCTTCCATCTTTCCACGTCCTACCACCCAACTACACCCACGCCCAGGCCTCACCTGCTGCAACAGCCCCACCCCCAACGCCCACTAGCCCCCACCAGCAACTCCACCTCCTTACCGTGCCCTCTGGACCCCACGAACCCCTCCCGTTTGCCCTGTATTTGCAGAACTGCAGCTGTGTGTGCGTATAGCGAGTGTAGGAACCCAGTAGCCTCCAAACTCAAACCCATCAACTTCCAAAAAAATAAGCACCGTACGAGTGTAGCAGTCGTGTGTAAGAGTCTGTTAGTCCATTCGTGCAAAAAAATGGCGTAGTGGAAACCCACGTGAGAAACTGAAACGAGTATAAAGGGCTAGTTAGGAATTAGCTGTTGTTGGTTAATAAACTTGAGTTCTAAAATGATTACTAATTAATTATGCAAGTTTATTATAATGTTAAGTAATGCGTAGTATGATAAAAATATCATCTTTATTTGATGTATGTGCATTTGATTGGGTATGTGACATTTAAAACACAAACGGTGTTGAATTGAAACGTTTTGAACATTAATCGATTTTGGGAAAGTAATTTATAAATTAGTGTTTACTGAATGTGTAGAAAACTCCACACGGATATTGGGACGATAATTAATCCACACATCTCCCAAGTGTTTATTGAATGTATAGAAAACCCCACGCGGGTATTGGGATGATAATTAACCTACACATCTACCAAGTATTTATTTAGTGTGAAGAAACCTTACACGGGTATTGAGATGATAATTAACCTACGCACCTCCCAAGTGTTTATTGAATGTGTAGAAAACCACACATGGGTATTGGGATGATAATTAACATACGCATCTTCCAAGTGATTATTGAATGTGTAGTAAACCCCACACGGTTATCGAGATGATAATTAATTTACACATCTCCCAAATGTTTTATTTGTGTAGTAATCTGTTGATTAATGAAGGACCAAAGAGGCAAGTTATAGTTGTACTGATCAACCCGTACAAAGGAGGTTATGGCGAAAATTTTCAAAAATTTACGGCATTTGCTGAATCGTTAATAAACTATATAGAAGCGACTAGATTCGATATTTAATTATAATCGAAGTTTAGTCTGAATAGAACTCGTCGCATAGCGACAGTTCGTGAATGTCGACCGTTAACTTTAAACGGATGTGCCGGGAGATCCGACCGACGGATTCTCCTGAAACAGAAAATGTTGGGTCTGAAATGAAAATAACTTTCAAATGAATCTAAGTATGTTGAAATCCAACGGTTAGATATTGAGATAAATCCAAATCAAATTTGAATAAAAACAACGCCAGAACCCGAAATGACCTATAATCATTAGCGGTGGGTGCGGTACGGTTTGGTACGGTTTGAAGCTCAAACCGCTTCCGCACCGCATCAAACGGTTGATAAAAAATGCAAACCATTATACTAACCATTCAAACGGTTCGGTTTTGGTTTGGTTTCGATGTAATACGGTCTGGTTTTGGTTCGGTCCGGTTTGAACCCGTATTAAATATGAAATAAGAAATTACTTCCATCAACAAACAATTTACGATTATATGACGTTTTGTCACCTGAAGGTTAAAACACATAGTGTTATCTTTAATTAATATAACTACAACATACGTTGAAAAAAAAATTGTTATATTAAAAGTTAGATAGGAATTTGTTATTTTTTATCATAACATTGTCGGTGTAGCTATGCAGTTCGGTTCCATTTAATATGGTTTGGTAAAAGTTCAAACCCCAACTGAACTGTATCATTGCGAGTCGGTTCGGTTTGGGTTGTTTGCTTTAGAGAGAGAATCCGGTGCAGTTTTCCGCACCGTTTTTGCAGTTCGGTCTGGGCGGTTTCCGCATTAAGGTGCGGTTTATGCCTACCCCTAATAATCATGGTAATTGAAAATGGACTTTATATATATATATATATATATATATATAAGGATAAAATATGATAAGTCATGATAAAGGTTTTGGAATGACTATTCCAAGTTTTGGAAAGATAAAATATATTTTATATGAATGAACTTGTTAACAACTAGAGTAAAGAACCAAAAGAATATGCGATGATTCCTAGGAGTACAGTCTAGTACCACCTATGAGTTCTAACTGGGAATTATTTCGTTAAGCGAGGGGTGGGAAGAACCGAAAGGACATCAGTTATTTGACTAAGAACAAACGAAGTTTTCTATAAACAAATGATGCAGTGTTTTAAAATAACATATTGGACTGTAAGGGTTTAAATGTAACCAAAGTTTCCAATGTATTAATTAGATGGATTTTGAAGGGAAATAATCTTCAGATATTTCAATATTGGATTCTGTGATTATACAGATATTGTTGAGGAACTTGGAAGATAGAGACATCGTTATTCCCCGTACGGTATCTATTGATTTCAGAATTTGATATTGAATGTGAGTCGATACGATTTCTATTCAAAGCCTTGTATTTGATTTCAAATTGTATTTTAGGTTTGTCATGAAGGATGCTTTTAAATAACATATATTCTTTAACCCAATTAAAGACAAGATTAATTTCTAAGATTAATTAATCAATGAATAATGGTGTTTGAAGATTAAAAATAAGTTTGGGTTTTAATAAATCTTTAATTAGATTTGGTATGGAGAGGTGGTAATTGAATTTACGAAATGCGAGAGGTGTTAAATATGGAGTACCACCAGTTTTGCTCCATAGGATGAATAGATATTTTATATTTATTGTTATCGACTGATTATTTGGAGTGTGCTCAACCAGTTTATGAGCAAAGATGCTTTTATATTTAGCAATAGGTTGGATAGAAAGTATTTGTATGCTAACACCTTGTGATTTATTTCATGATTTGACTATGTGGTGTTTAGCGATGTTGTTGGGTTCATTTCAATTTAATGAATGGTTTTGAAATGAGATTTGGGTAAGTGAAAGCAAATGTTATTCCCGATCTGGGAAAGGGAATGTTATATAAAAATGTTTTATAAAATAGAAAGGATTTCGAGGACTAAACCCGATGTCTTCAAAATAATTTAGAAATGGATTGTGTGTTTGACATTGTATTTCATAACATAATCGATTAGTTGCTATTGATAATAAATCTATGATGGCAAGGAATTTATTTTCTTAGCTTAACACTCTTTTTGAGAGGTATGAGCTAAAAAGTTATATTATTAATAGAAACTGATCATATGTGTGAATTGACAATGTGAATGAAAATCTATATAATTTGATTTATTTGTGATTATTGGTGTTAATGATTTTTCCACTTCGGGAAATAAAATGGTTTAGTATGTGGCTAAAGGTTCGAGTAACCCTGACGAGTAAAAGTATGGGTGTGACCAGGGTACCATAAATGGTTAGTGGTCGATGTAGTCCTACCCTGTTAGTGGGAGGTGCACAGTGTAGTCCTGCTCCGATAGTGGAAGGTACACCTATATATATCGAGCGAATAAGGTGTGTGCCCTTTGCTTTGTTAATGGGAGAAACCTCCCGATATTTGGTTGCATATGTTTTGTTATGCATTGATTGTGATATTTTGAAATTTAAATTTCCAAATGTTTTGATTTGAGATCCCGAAGTGAAAGGTAGTTTGACATGAAAGCTAGATATGCATTTCAAATGATTCGAAATAACAAATCATGAATAAAGTCCAAAGAAATAACTTCTGTAAAATTAATTAGATTTTGAAAAACTAAGTTTGGAAATTAAGCCTAAATGAGTAGTTGAGGAAGTGCACATATTTTTTGATGCATCGTAGGCTCCATAAGTCTATTGTAACGACCCGCATTCTACGCATCATAGGATCGTAGAATATTTAATTCTGTCACATAGAAGTCGTATGGTCATGTAACGTTGGAAGACGACTATTAGGGTCGTTTCCCATGTTCATGATTTTTCCCGATTTTCAAATGACCATTTTACCCCTAGTTATCACTGTTTTGGCCATAACTTTTGACTAGAAAGGAATTTTGACCTAAAACCAGTTCCATCGACTCCGGATGATGGTTTCTCTTTCCGTAGAGTGGTCATAATAGCCAAACGGACTCACCGTTTGGGAGATATGGCTGAAACAAGTTTCAGATGGTGAAAAACAGCTTAATTGGGCTTAACCGGGTGATTAACAGCTAGACCCAAAGGGGAATTTCAGGATTAGGAGTTTAAAAGGGCTGTTAGGGTTTGGAGAATACCTTTTTCTCATTTTCCAGCCGTCACTATTCATTCCTCTTAACCTAGCCATGGCCTCCACCCTCTAAATCTCTTCAAAACACCTCTTAATCACTTTCTAATTGAAGATTAGGCTTAGCAAACATCGAATCAAGGAGTATTAGCACGAGAACCGAGGTAGAGCTGCTGTGTAAGATTGGGAACAACGACAAATCAGAGAATATTTCAGTTTTGGGGTTTTAGTTGTGGCAAAGGTGAGTGATTTGCATAGTTTTTGCACTAATTACGGTAATTAAGGGTAATTAGTGAAGATTAGCGAATTTATACACTAATAAATTCTGGAAAAATGTTTAGAAATTCTTAAATAATATTTCATGTCTCTATTAGAAAATTTAGACGATTTGATTAAGTTTTACTAAGTATGTGCTTAAACATGATTAAGAGGGATTATGGGAAAATGTGAGGTTTTAGCCACTTTTGATCCATTTTGATTCATTTGAATTGTTGTTTGCTGTTTGTGGTTGCCCTTACATGTTGCTATGACTCTATGGTGTGTTTTATGATTGACTAGAAGTGTTAGATTTGTCGAAAATGCCGTCGAAAGGCGTAGAAAGCTCGCTGGAAAGTTGCAGAAATGTGCAGGTTCCGAACCGGTTCGGATCGGAGTTGGGGCTCGGATCGGATTTGTGAACTGGCCGAGGGAATTCGAACTAGATTGGAACTTTTCACTGGAGGAGGCTTGGCGAGAAGGAAGGCCGTTTACTTAGAGTTGGAGTGGACGAGGGGATCGGATCGGAACTATAGAGAGCGGATCGGATCGGAACTATAGAGAGCGGATCGGATCGGAGTAGGTTAGAGAGCGGATCGGATCGGGGTAAGCTAGGGAGCGGAGCGGATTAGAGCAAATAAGCGAGTAGGAGCGGATCGGGCAAATGGAGAAGGACAGGATAGGAGAATAGGCACTACACTTCCGAACCGAGAAGAGATGGAGCACTGACTCAGGCATGGACTAGGACCACCGAACCGAACCGAGTAGGAAGGCTACACCGAACCGAACCGAGCTAGACGAGGAGCACCGAACCGAACCGTACGTGGGCTATTATTACTACGCGACAACTCTTCTGAAGACCCACTCCAATTCGATCAAAACCCGAGATGCAAAGGAAGCCCGAATGGGAAGTTAGAGCTCAAGATTTAGATGGGAATCAACGAGTTCGCTTCATGGTGGGCTTTGCTGCGGGACGCGTGCCAAGGGGTTATCGGTGTCTATAGCTTTGGACCACTATGGTAGGAGGTATGAAGGCGGATTCAGGGCCATTATGGCATTGGTAGAACCAAGGGCTACGACCAATGAAGTGGGTCATTGAAATGTTTGGTCATGGCTCCATGTGTTTAGCTTGGTCACAGCAGGGTTTCTACAAGTCGGGATTCGTCGTTACCTCAATTTGTCTAGTGTTCCAAAGTGGTAGATACCGTATGCTTTACGCACTGAGTGAGAGATGTGAGGATGATTGCTATGGATGATTTGTTTGCTATCATTATTACATGCACACCCCACCCCCGTATCCTTACACTTTTTATTATGGCACCTTAGGGTATTGTACGGTATGTGGTACTAACTCTTTGGTTGCAGGTCCAGGTTCAGGTATGGTTTAGTATACCTGTTATTATTCTGTTTATATGCTTATCGCTCATACCAGGCTTTATGTCTGACCCAGAGTTTTATGTCTCCTCTTATTACTCTGGGTGCTCACACGAGCAGACTAGAGACAGGTTAGCTGGTGATGCACGGGTAGATGATCCGGAGACGAGCAGGAGGCTTCCACGTAATATATATATATATATATATAGTATTCTCCCTGTGTTGTTGAAGATCACTGCTTGGGCATTGGTGGTGCATCTTCCACTTTAGCTTTCTTTTGTTAGAGACAGTAAATTCGGAAAGTTGTAATAAGCTGTAATTGGATTTCCGCTGCTCTGATGTTGATATTGATTACTAGTTATCAGCTTATGCACTATCTCACCTGTTTTATGTCAAGTATGTTATTATTATATTTTATTCCATGCGCTGTGAGACATTCTACAGGTTCCTCGTTTAGTTCATTCTCTTCTTTCCTTTCTCCTGACGACCGTTCCGTGCTAGTCAGGCATGTGTACAGCGCACTTTTGGAGGAAATGCAGGCTGGTGCGGGGCGGGCCGTCACACTTGGTATCAGAGCTCTAGGTTGCGTAGTTAACCTAGGGAAGTTATCAGGGAGAGATAATATACGTATACGAGAGAGCGTATTTGTGATTATTTTGGTTTTCAAAAGCTATATATATACTATTAGTAGTATAAGAATGAAGTCGTACTGCACTAGCACCACTATGGAATCGTTAATCGTTTCCTTTTTCAGATTGACGATGAGCCGATATACTAGAGGTGCTGGTAGGGGAGCCAATAATGGGAATGCTGCTGACATGAGGACGATGTTTACTGATCTTATGAGAGAGATGCTTAGAGATGTACAGAGGGCAGCTCCCAATGGTGAAAATGGTGGTGGTCCAATAGTGCAGGCGCCAAGAGTCGACTTCGCCAAGCTGAATAAGGATTATACTAGCCATGGTGGGAAGCCGGAGTCGGCCACGGATGTTCAGGATTGGTTGGATAGTTGCGAACGTATCTTCGAGGATTTGGGTATCGAGGATGCGATGAAGAGAAAGTTAGCGTCCCGTCAGCTGCAAGGGCGGGCAATGAATTGGTGGAATGCTATAAAGGCAGCTACCCCTGAGGATCAGATTACTTGGGAGCAGTTTAAGGCTCGCTTTAGCGAGAAGTTCATTCCAGCTGCTCAGAAGTCAGTGCTGTTTAAGAAATTCTTGGAGCTCAAACAGAATGGCAGGCCTGTCTCGGAGCACATTGCTGAATTCGACACTTTGTCAAAGTATGGGTTATCTCTTATTGATACTGCCGAGAAGAAGAATTAGAAATTCATAACTGGTTTGGATCAGTACTTGGGGGAAAAGCTTATTAACCACATCGATGAGACGTTTGAGTCGATTGTGGGGAAAGCATTAAGATCAGATAGTCTCTACCCTAAGCCGAAGACTGAGGTTGCATCCGCAGATGAGCCAAAGCCACAAGCAAGTGGTGGAGGCAAGGGTGGTTCCCAGAATAAGAGAAAGCAGAATCAGACCAAGGATGGCCAGAAGAAAAAGAATAAACAAGATGTTGAGTGCTTCAGCTGTGGTAAGAAGGGCCATTATGCTAGTAATTGTCGGGCCAAGCCAGCGGATAGGAAGTGCTTCAACTGTGGCCAGATGGGACATCACAAGGACAAGTGTCCGCAACACCCAAAGAAAAGCAAATGGTGAAAGCATATGCCCTTAATGCTATTCCTTCTTCGTCGAATGCCCCAACTGCGGCGGAGCAAGGAAAGAATGTCGTCATTCAAGGTATGCTTTCTGTTTATGATGTTCCTGTTAGAGTTTTGTTTGATACCGGAGCTTCCAGTTCTTTCATATCTAGTGACCTGGTAGATAGGTTGGGATTGGAGCCCGAGATTGTCGATAGACCTTTAGTAGTGACGAACCCGATTGGTGGTTCTACTAGCCTTAGCATGGTTTGTCGTAATGTGGTCGTATCGAGTCATGGATGCATGTTTGTTTGTGATTGCTTTGTTTTGGGCTTTACTGGGTTTGGCATTATTTTGGGAGTATATTGGCTCCGAAGGGTGGTGGTAGACTGTGAGGGCTTTTTGGTGACAGCTAGAGCGGATGATGGGCGGAGGATAGTGTTTGGTGGTCTACCCAGTGAGGGGGTATTGGCTAGTTTTCTAAACTCCCTTGACATTCCGCATAGTGAGTTGTCAGGTTTGCCCGTGGTTGGCCAGTATCCGGATGTTTTCGAAGAAGTGACCGGACTTCCACCACACCGAGAGATTGAGTTCCGTATTGATTTGGTAAAAGATGCCAGGCCTATAATGATGCCACTTCGTCGTATGGCACCAAGGGAGCAGCAAGAGCTCGAGGTGCAAGTCAGCGATCTTTTGAAGAAGGGATTTATCAGAAGGAGTGTTTCTGAATGGGGAGCACCAGTTGTGTTTGCTACCAAGGCGGATGGTTCCCTTCGTTTGTGTGTAGACTACCGCGAGTTGAATAAAGTGACGAGGAAGAATAAGTATCCTCTACCGCGGATAGATGATTTGTTCGATCAGTTGAGTGGCGCGAGAATATTTTCTCAGTTGGATCTCGCGACAGGTTTTCATCAGCTTAGAGTGGAAGCTGAGAGTATAGCTAAAACGGCATTTCGGACGCCGTCTGGATTTTATGAGTGGTTGGTCATGCCATTCGGGCTGACCAATGCCCCAGCATATTTTGTGGATCTTATGAATAGGGTATTCAGAGATCAGTTGAATAGGTTTGTCCTTGTGTTCGTTGATGATATTTTGGTCTACTCGAGGACAGAGGAAGAACACAAGGAACATTTAAGAATAGTGATGGAGGTGTTGAGAAAACACCAATTGAAAGCAAAGTTTTCTAAGTGTCACTTCTGGAAGAGGGAAGTGAGGTTCTTGGGCCATGTTGTATCATAGAATGGTATTGCCGTGGACCCGGCGAAGGTGGCTACGGTACAGGATTGGCCTACGCCCAAGAATGCAACAGATGTAAGAAGTTTCTTGGGATTAGCTGGATACTATCGTAAGTTTATCCAAGGTTTCTCCAAGATAGCAGCACCATTGACCCAGTTGACCAAGAAGAATCAAGCTTTTGTCTGGGATGAAAGGTGCGAGAATGCATTCAAGAGTCTAAAGGACAAGTTGACAAGCGCACCAGTGTTAGTCATTCCTAAGGGGAATGAAGAGATGACGGTATACACGGATGCCTGTGGTACCGGACTGGGTGCTGTATTGATGCAAGGCGGTAAGGTTGTAGCTTATGCAAGTCGGCAATTGAAACCGCACGAGAAAAGATACCCTACCCATGACTTGGAATTGGCAGCGATCGTGTTCGCGTTAAAGATTTGGAGACACTATCTCTTGGGAGAAAGATTTGAGCTGTTTACAGATCATAAGTCGTTGAAGTATCTCTTCTCCCAGAAGGATCTAAATCTCCGGCAACAAAGGTGGTTAGAATTCTTGGCTTCCTATGATTTTGACATCGCATATACACCGGGAAAGGGCAATGCGGTGGCTGATGCATTGAGTAGGAGACATGCCAATTTAGGGGCTATGTTTCTAGAATGGAAGCAACTGGAGTATATCGCGGGGTTTGATTTCAGACCAAAGTGCGAATTGGATCCAGAAATGTTAGCAAGTTTGACGATCAGACCCACTTTAATTGAGCGGGTCGGCTCTAGTCAGAGGGACGATCCTAACCTATTGGAAATCATCTCCAAGTTAAAGATGGATATCGATGAGGGGATGAACAAGTATGGGCTTGATCGAGATGGATGGCTTAGAAAGAAGGGAAAGCTTGTTGTACCCAATGTCAATGGATTGAGAGATGAAGTGCTTAGAGAATGTCATCACTCAAAGCTGACTATACACCCCGGTGGTAACAAGATGTATCGAGACATGAAGCGGACCTACTACTGGGAAGGGATGAAAAGAGACATTGGGAGGTTTATATCCAAATGCATGAATTGTCAACTAGTTAAAGCTGAGCAAAAGAAGCCTAGTGGGTTGTTGCAACCATTAGAGATTCCCGAATGGAAATGGGAGCAAGTCTCGATGGATTTCATCGATGGTTTACCAAGGACTAGATCGGGACATGATAGCATTTGGGTGATTGTGGACCGATTGACTAAAGCTGCAAGATTTATACCAGTTAAATCGACCAGAACGGCATCTAAGCTAGCAGTATTGTATATGAAGTGGGTAGTGAGATTTCATGGAGTACCTAAAAGCATTGTGAGTGACCGAGACCCGTTGTTCACTAGTGGGTTTTGGAAGAGCTTACAAGAGGCTCAAGGGTCAGAGTTACATCTCAGTACCGCATATCATCCTCAGACCGACGGTCAGACGGAGAGGGTGAACCGTATTTTGGAAGATCTCTTGAGAGCATGTATATTGGATTTTGGTGGATCATGGGATGACCATTTGCATCTAGTAGAGTTTGCATATAATAATAGCTACCAATCCAGTATCGGTATGGCTCCGTTTGAAGCTTTGTACGGAAGACCGTGCAACTCACCATCATGTTGGATAGAGACTGGCGAGAAGTTTGTGCTTGGACCAGAGATGGTGAGGGAAACTTCGAATAAGATTAAGATTATTCAACAACGAATGAAGGCTGCCCAAGATAGGCAGAAGACTTATGCTGATAAGAAGAGAAGAGACCTAAAAATCTCCGTTGGCGACTTGGTGTTTGTCAAGATTTCTCCGTTGAAGAGCGTAATACGATTTGGCAGGAGAGGCAAGTTGGTACCAAGATTTGTTGGCCCATTCCCTGTCCTCGAACTAGTCGGGAATTTGGCATATAGAATTGACTTACCAGCGAAAATGGCGGGAGTTCACAATGTATTTCATGTTTCCCAACTAAGGAAGTTCGTTCACGACACAGATATAACTATTTCACCTGATCAGTTAGAGGACTTCGAAGTAGAACCCGAGGCGGTTGGGAACCGCAAGCCGGCCCGTATTGTCGAGCACGACATGAAACAACTTCGAAGGAAGGCAGTGAAGCTAGTCAAGGTTCAGTGGGGCGAGGACGGGAGTGATTGTACTTGGGAGACAGAGGAGAACATTAGGAAGACTTATCCAGAACCCTTTGCCTGGTAAGATTTTGACTTTGATTTAGTTTTCCGCATGCTAGGATAGGCTTGGTTGCTTGTTTTGCATGTTTGATTGTTGTATGTGGTTGTTAGGCATGCGGGATCCTTTGTATGTTTTAGGTTAAGGAATTTCGGGGACGAAATTTCTTAAGGGGGGAGAGTGTAACGACCCGCATTCTATGCATCATAGGATCGTAGAATATTTAATTCTGTCACATACGAAGTCGTATGGTCATGTAACATTGGAAGACGACTATTAGGGTCATTTCCCATGTTCATGATTTTTCCCGATTTTTAAATGACCATTTTACCCCTAGTTATCACTGTTTTGGCCATAACTTTTGACTAGAAAGGAAATTTGACCTGAAACCACTTCCATTGACTCCGGTTGATGGTTTCTTTTTCCGTAGAGTGGTCATAATAGCCAAACGGACTCACCATTTGGGAGATATGGCTGAAACTAGTTTCAGATGGTGAAAAACAGCTTAATTGGGCTTAACCGGGTGATTAACAGCTAGGCCCAAAGGGGAATTTCGGGATTAGGAGTTTAAAAGGGCTGTTAGGGTTTGGAGAATACCTTTTTTTCATTTTTCAGCCGTCACTATTCATTCCTCTTAACCTAGCCATGGTCTCCACCCTCTAAATCTCTTCAAAACACCTCTTAATCACTTTCTAATTGAAGATTAGGCTTAGCAAACATCGAATCAAAGAGTATTAGCACGAGAACCGAGGTAGAGCTGCTGTGTAAGATTGGGAACAGCGCCAAATTAGAGAATATTTCAGTTTTGGGGTTTTAGTTGTGGCAAAGGTGAGTGATTTGCATAGTTTTTGCACTAATTACGGTAATTAAGGGTAATTAGTGAAGATTAGCGAATTTATACACTAATAAATTATGGAAAAATGTTTAGAAATTCTTAAATAATATTTCATGTCTCTGTTAGAAAATTTAGACGATTTGATTAAGTTTTACTAAGTATGTGCTTAAACATGATTAAGAGGGACTATGGGAAAATGTGAGGTTTTAGCCACTTTTGATCCATTTTGATTCATTTGAATTGTTGTTTGCTGTTTGTGGTTGCCCTTACATGTTGCTATGAGTCTATGGTGTGTTTTATGATTGACTATAAGTGTTAGATTTGTCGAAAACGCCGTCGAAAGGCGTAGAAAGCTCGCTGGAAAGTTGCAGAAATGTGCAGGTTCCGAACCGGTTCGGATCGGAGTTGGGGGTCGGATCGGATTTGTGAACTGACCGAGGGAATTCGAACTGGATTGGAACTTGTCACTGGAGGAGGCTTGGCGAGAAGGAAGGCCGTTTACTTAGAGTTGGAGTGGACGAGGGGATCGGATCGGAACTATAGAGAGCGGATCGGATCAGAACTATAGAGAGCGGATCGGATCGGAGTAGGTTAGAGAGCGGATCGGATCGGGGTAAGCTAGGGAGCGGAGCGGATTAGAGCAAATAAGCGAGTGGGAGCGGATCGGGCAAATGGAGAAGGACAGGATCGGAGAATAGGCACTACACTTCCGAACCGAGAAGAGATGGAGCACTGACTCAGGCATGGACTAGGACCACCGAACCGAACCGAGTAGGAAGGCTACACCGAACCGAACCGAGCTAGACGAGGTGCACCGAACCGAACCGTACGTGGGCTATTATTACTACGCGACAACTCTTCTGAAGACCCACTCCAATTCGATCAAAACCCGAGATGCAAAGGAAGCCCGAATGGGAAGTTAGAGCTCAAGATTTAGATGGGAATCAACGAGTTCGCTTCATGGTGGGCTTTGCTGCGGGACGCGTGCCAAGGGGTTATCGGTGTCTATAGCTTTGGACCACTATGGTAGGAGGTATGAAGGCGGATTGAGGGCCATCATGGCATTGGTAGAACCAAGGGCTACGACCAATGAAGTGGGTCATTGAAATGTTTGGTCATGACTCCATGTGTTTAGCTTGGTCACAGCAGGGTTTCTACAAGTCGGGATTCGTCGTTACCTCAATTTGTCTAGTGTTCCAAAGTGGTAGATACCGTATGCTTTACGCACTGAGTGAGAGATGTGAGGATGATTGCTATGGATGATTTGTTTGCTATCATTATTACATGCACACCCCACCCCCGTATCCTTACACTTTTTATTATGGCACCTTAGGGTATTGTACGGTATGTGGTACTAACTCTTTGGTTGCAGGTCCAGGTTCAGGTATGGTTTAGTATACCTGTTATTATTCTGTTTATATGCTTATCGCTCATACCAGGCTTTATGTCTGACCCAGAGTTTTATGTCTCCTCTTATTACTCTGGGTGCTCACACGAGCAGACTAGAGACAGGTTAGCTGGTGATGCACGGGTAGATGATCCGGAGACGAGCAGGAGGCTTCCACGTAATATATATATATATATATATATGTATAGTATTCTCCCTGTGTTGTTGAAGATCATTGCTTGGGCATTGGTGGTGCATCTTCCACTTTAGCTTTCTTTTGTTAGAGACAGTAAATTCGGAAAGTTGTAATAAGCTGTAATTGGATTTCCGCTGCTCTGATGTTGATATTGATTACTAGTTATCAGCTTATGCACTGTCTCACCTGTTTTATGTCAAGTATGTTATTATTATATTTTATTCCATGCGCTGTGAGACATTCTACAGGTTCCTCGTTTAGTTCATTCTCTTCTTTCCTTTCTCCTGACGACCGTCCCGTGCTAGTCGGGCATGTGTACATCGCACTTTTGGAGGAAATGCAGGCTGGTGCGGGGCGGGCCGTCACATCTATTTTTGGTAGTTGTTTGTGCACTGGCATTCGTGTGGAGTAAACCCGTTTTGTGTTATACGACGTGGTCTCGTGATATGCCTTATAAATTAAGTTGAGTTGAACTGTAGGGTTTCTCATACCAATCCTATGACTGACTCGTAGTTTGTTTTTCCATTGCAAACTCGGGTGCCCTTACATCCACACGGGCAGCCGAGTAGTTTGTTTTGCAGATATGTTTCTTGAGCAGGATTCTGGATTGAAGTTAAAGCTATGTCCAAAGCAATTGATAGTCTTCCGCTCTATTTGTTTATGTATTTCCGTTGTGCATTGTATTGTATTTATTGTAATTTATCTTCCGTTGTATAATTTACGATATACTTTGATATATTCTGTACTCTGATGTAATATCGAGACGATATTAATAATATCTTTTGTGTTTTAGTTCTGATGTTTTTGTACGTCCAACGCTAACGGTACGAGAATTTCTGACTTTTGGATCGGACCTGTGTGGCTTACGGTCGATTCGAAAGGCGAGGATTTTCGGGTCGTTACAGTGCATAAGCACAAAATGAAAAGATAGTGGAGTACATTGGCGTAATTTGAAATAACGCCAATGTATTCTAGCTAACTCAGCATTGAGTTAGTCAAAGCAAGGCTACATTAGTGATTTGTTTACGAACATGGATATTTACGTACTAAATTTCAAATAAGTGTACAACCAAAAAAATGAACTAAAGAATAACCCTTACTCATGGCATTTTAAGTGTAATTTAACATATACACCATTGTGTATGTTTGGTGTTATAGTAGTTTTTACGAGATATGATGATCTATGTTTGAGTAGACGCATGCGTTGTTTTTCGCAGAATCATATCCAATCTCAACGACAACGGCATTACCATTTATGAGTTGCTGCTATGTAACTAGTTTTTATGCAGTAAAATCTCCGTATAGCATGTAGCACAATTCAACCGCTGCATTATTTCAGTTTACCGTTGATGAACAGCGAATCTGCTTTAAGTTCCATTATTTTCTGTTGCACCCGCTAAATCAAGGCTTTTTAGCATCTGCTTTAGTAATATTAACATATAAAGGTTGATTTAACTATTTCTTTTTCACATAAAATCAAAAAAGTTGCACTACAACAAAATATGTTATTTATAACGCTATTTAATAACACGTTATTCTGAACGGTTATCTTTTATACCGCTCCCTCCTAAAAATTATTCACGTCTCCCTTGACTTCACGTGTAACGCTCCCCCTCACCAAAGTTTTCACGGTCTCCCCCAACTTTCCAAATTATTATCTCTCTCCCTCCAAAATCATTTCACCTCCCTCTAAAACTATTTCGCCTCACAAAAGCTAGGTTGTTTATCTCCGATCTCCTCACCCAATCGAAGAAAGCAAACTCTTCTGTCTCCAATATTCTCAATCGATCTGTTGAAGCTAGGGCGTGTTCTCGCGTTTTGCATTTCGGATTTGCTGCTGAGTAAGTGGTAAATAAGTTAATGGTTTCGTCAAGAAAACCCTAGTTATTCAAATCAAATTTCAAATTTCATATAAGTAGTTGTTTACTTGTGAAATGTAAGCAGGATTATCATATGAAAATCAATTTCATATATACCAGCACTCAGAATGGAAAATCGATTCAAAAGGACAAAGTGTAGATTGAGTAAAAAAGTAGATGCGAAAATCAGGCAAATGATTTCTCCTTATTATTCTCCTGCCTTGCTATTTCACTCTTCTGTCGTTAAATATACGAGATTATAAATCGATTATGGAATTCGGATCGGGCATGGAGTTATCATGTCTGCAAAAAAAGCGGATTGAATATAAACCTGAACTACCTCCTTGCCTTCAGGTTATGTTTTGTTCATCTCTGTCATTCTGATTGTTATAACGAGAATTTATTTATAATTTGGAATTTCTATCTTTTATTGGTCGAATTTGGAAATTGAATTTGGAGAAGCAACTACAGTGACAGATCCTTTAGATGCACAGGCAATTCAGAGATCGTTTCCTTTAACTTATGGAAAGCCATTGGTGCATTTTGTGAATCCAGTTAGTAAAATATGTGGAAAAAGGCCTAAAGAAAAAGCTCCTTTAAGGTTTAAAAAAAAATTGGAATTTGAGAAAAATGTTAGAACCTTTGGATTGAAAATACAACTTCAGAACATAACATATTTTGGAGTGATTTATGCATTACATTTACTGGAAAAAAATTTAAGAAAACATGGAAGCATATATTTAACAACTTATATGCATTTTATTGTAAAGTAGATTACAGATAGGCAAAAATCGACACTGCTTAAAAGCAGAGGTTGAATTCTTTTGCCATTTTTTTCATTGAGTGATGAGAATTATATTGCTTTGAATTTCCATCAGCCTAATTTGTTAATGTATTTGTTAAGTTAATATCATAGCCTTGTTTTACGGTGATGATCAGGGTTGGAGTAGTATTCTGGGGTCGTCAATCTCCTGGAGGACACAATGTTATTTGTGGACTACTTGATGCACATAATCCTAAAAGCAACTTGACCGGATTCTGCGGTGGGAACTGAACCTGATATGCTTCTTTGTTGTATAAAATGTTATCTTCTTCTGCATATACAGGATACTTTTTTTTACGTTATAGATCATCAGCTTTTGGTTTAACAATTGCTCTTGATCCCTGTTTTCCGACAGGAGGAACTGAAGGTTTATTTGCACAGAAGTCTACTGAGATCACAGAAGATTTTATCTCTAATTATCGCAACCAAGGTGTTTAACCTTAGTTGTACTTTACTGATGTAGTAATGATGCATCTGTTATTCTCTTTTTTAATAATCCCAGAGTATTTTCTGTAAATAATTATACTGCAGGCCTTGTTTCATAAATTATGATGTCATGTTACTCAGTGACGTAGCAATTAATGTAAATGTTGCCTTGTTAGAGCTTATATAACTTTTGAATCTAAAATAAAAATAATTTTCTTCTTCTGCACCAAGGCCTGGAATGACTTGAATTTCTTCGGTTTGGTTTAGCACATATTTATTTATTTATTTATTTTGGGAATGACTGGAACAACCTTTACCTTGTAATATTTTAGGCATCTCCCTTAAATTTATTTTGAGATATGTTTTTACATGTATTTGCATCAATTTTTTTTTTTTTTTGTCGGAGCTTAGTCCTTCATGTTAACAATCAGGGGGTTATGGCTTTCTTGGGAGGACAAAAGATCAGATAAGAACAACTGAGCAAGTGAATGCGGCATTGGCTTCATGCCAAAAGCTTAATTTAGATGGGTTGGTGATTATTGGAGGTATACTTAGAAGAGTAGTATCACTTTGTAGCAGATCTGTTTATGTATCTTAAATATGTTTATTTTTCTTATGTAGGTGTGACATCCAACATTGATGCAGCTCAGCTTGCTGAGACATTTGCAGAAAAGAAATGCTCCACAAAGGTGCGTAGTTTTTCTTTGCAAGTTGTTATGCCTCATATTTGCAACATCACATATTCTTATTTAGTTATCTATTTGAATTAATATATGAATAAGAATGTTTGCACATATACTGCATTTTAAAATAATGTATGAAACAGTGTATTGATATCACATTTTTAATTATTTAGGTTATTGGTGTTCCAGTAACATTTTATGGAGACCTAAAGAATCAATTTGTTGAAGCTAATGTTGGATTTGATACTATATGCAAGGTGAATATCTGTAGTTTATACTCTCTACTCTTTATAGAGATGTGCACAAATGCTTCAATCTGTTGAAGCTAATGTTTGGTTTGATACTACATGCAAGGTGAATATTTGTAGTTTATACTCTATCTTTATAGACACGTACACAAGTTCATCATGCATTGCATTTTTGTAGGTTAATTCTCAGCTTATCAGCAATATGTGCACCGATTTCCTTTGTGCTGAGAAGGTACTGTGAACTCCAAACAAAATATTCCTAGTGCATTTTTCGTGAGAGTAGCTTACTGCACCTTTTTTTTTCTAGTGTTTACCACAGATGGAATTTACCACATAAATTCAAACTAATACTTAAAATTACGCTAATTAGACCACATTATATTTACGCTAATTAGACCACATTATATTTTATTATACTCTACCAAATATCAAAAAAGTCATCTCTTGTTCTGTTTAAAAGAATTTATATCAATCAACAATTGCTTAATAAAGTGTGCAAACGGCCATAAAAATCAAAACAACCAACTCCACAAAAGATTATCTATTCATAAAAAATACCATAAAAAAATCAATGCGTTTACAAAGACGAAGTACGCATAAAAAATATGTGTTTTGATATCCAATTTCGTATATGTCGGCTTTTCAAATCCGGCACTAGTAACAAAAATAATTCAAAAGTACACCAAATAATCATTCCTAGTACGACGACTTTCTACATCCGTTGGTTGTGGTGGATTTCAGTATGACAGAAAAAAAAAAAAGAGCTGAATAAATGGAAGTTGGTAGCAGCAAGTGCATCTCTCATGCTAGTGCCAAATTTTGCTTTAAGTTGGGAATTAAATTTAACAAACACCAAATCTCTAAGTTTATCAGCATCAAGGTTTGTTTCTCTTTTTTGTATGAACCTGTAATTGTTAAAAAGACAACATATGTTATCAAATGTATTAATGTATACATATAAACTATAATTGAACTCTTGAAAAAAACACTATAATTGAACATGTTAACAGAAAAGGGACATTAATCTACAAATCTGCATATACAAAAGGACAAACAGACTTAGCTATAATATATGTTGTCCAAGTATACTTGCTGTCCAGGTATAAGATTTACTTGTCCATGTCTACGATGCACAAAAAACATTAAATTTATGTACAAACTACAAAAACGGACTTGCTGTATTATTTGTTGTCCAGGTATGCTTGCTGATAAGAGATACGTGATGTCCATGTATCTTATAACACATTAAATTGATGTACAAAATGAACTTGATATTTTTTTGCTTACCATCTCAAAAGCACTCCATGCTTTCTCACATCCCGAAGAGCTAGTAGTCAAGCTTAAAACACTGATAGCCATTTTCTTCAAATCTGGTGCGGATCCACCATTCATTTTTCTACCAAGTAACTACAAAAACAAATTGTTTTATTAAAAATTAAACGAGAAACCATTGCAGTGAAAAACTTACCCAGATTAAAGGAGAGGCTCTTTCTTTGCCTTATGGCATGCCCAGTTCCAAAAGACCCTTCTTGATTTTGATAAATACCCAATTGTTTAGTGATATTGTCTTGAGTAGCATGGTCATTTTTGTACATTTTAAACATGCAGGAAGAAAATCCATCCATAAAATCCATTTTGTTCTCTGTTTCTTTTCTTTTACTGTAATAGTAAAACGGATTCAAGAAGTACCCACACAAATGCAACTCATTTTTTAATTTATTATCCCACCTTTTATCAATTATTGCCCAAACCGCTAGGTATATCTTTTCCTTATGATTAACCGCTTCAGCAATCTCATTCTTTGCATTCTCTAAATCTCCATAAAGCCATCCCATTGAAGGTATATCACCATCTGCTCTTCGTAGGACTTTCACTAGTGGTTCAAAGATTCTAACTGCAAGCTCAACATGATCCCAAAACCTTGAATTTTTATTTTATTTTAGTGACCTGGAAATAAAACAGATAAACTGAAGTGGATGCATATTTATAATGAAACATAAAACTTGCACTAGTGGTTCATTATGATATATTATAACTATAATAAAATAGATAAATAGAAGCATTGCCTTTTTTTAAAATTAGGCATAAACTTGCATTGCGAACTCCTTTTTTTTATTTCTTTTTTATTTTAATGTTCAAGGTTGCGCCTTGCTGGTGCAAGCTTGCACCAGCAAGCTAACACATTGGGATTGTTGGTGCATGCTTGCACCAGCAAGCCAATACATTGGCTTGCACGGATTGCTGGTGCAAACTTGCACGGATTGCTGGTGCAAACTTGCACCAGCAATCCCACATTAGGATTGCTGGTGCAAGCATGCACCAGCAAGCCCACATTGGGCTTCCTGGTGCATGCATGCACTAGCAAGCCAACACATTGGCTTGCTGGTGCAAGCTTGCACCAGCAAACATTGAACATATGTTTTTTTTTAAAAGAAAAAGGTCCATAGAAGAAAAAAAAGGTCTGCAAAGTAGAAAAAAAGAAGAAGGTCTGCAAGCAGGTTCTATCAAGCAGATAATGCATTCATCAAGTTTTTGAACATTTTTTTTTTAAAAAAAGAAAAAAGAAGGCAATGCTTCATCTCGTGCAAGTGCAATTGCACTGGAACATCAAGCTTAGCTTGCTGTTCCGGTGCAACCGACTGTACAATTGCACTCGAACAACAAACTTAGCTTGCTTTTCCGGTGCAACTAATGATGATATTTATTGTTCCGGTTGCGGGTCGGGTATTTAAGCATTAATTGTTGCTAAGAAAAAACGTGAAATATCGGTGATTTTTGAAGATCTCGCATTGGGCGATATATCGGGCGATATCTCCAAATCTCGGCCGATATTTTCCAAACGAGATTTTTGATGATATTTGTTGTTTCGTTTCGGGGGGAGATGAAAACGAGATACCGGCCGAGATATCGGCCGACATTTCTGATATCTGAAACAGTGTACGTATGTATGTATGCATACTAGATAATTGCTCATATTTTTGCTCCATGACTTTTCCATTGATCATATACAGATGTATATTCTCCTCCTAAACCAAATTTGACCTTCCAATAGCGTTTGGACATTGTCTGGGTCACATATGTTACATACATGCTGGAGTTACAAATCAAATAGGAATACAAAGTCACAGACATCGTTGTAATAATAAATTTCAGGAAGATGCTTAACTGTACAAGTTACCTTCTGTAAACATGCCTCCTCCTGTAAAGGAATCTGAATTGAACCAAGATATTTCACAAACTTACAGTTATCATCTTTACACACTTTATTTATTCATCATGTCTGGCTGATATGAAATTATTTCGATTTCAGACAAATATCATGGAGTTATTTTGCTGCCAGAGGGTCTTATCGAAAGTATACCTGAAGTATATGCCCTTTTACAGGTAATTGCAAAACAGACTAGCACTTATTCTACAGTTATCCAATTAAAGCTGGCAAAATCCCTTCTACATTAGGACTAAAGTGCTTAGCAGTCTTAGACTGCTATGTTTTTATGGTTTACCACTCTTAAATAGTGGACCTGCTGAAAAACCACTTTTATAGCTAACCCACTACATCTCAGTTTTTTGGCATCTATTTTGGCAGTTTTAATATTAAAAACATTAATTTGACCAATTTTCTTATATGTCCGAATAACAAAAGTGGGCTACATGTTCAAGTTTTAATTCCAAACACCCAACATAAATTAGAGTATTATTTATAGTTCCCAAATCTAAACTGCATGAACTAATGCATTTTTGGATCAAGAGTGAATGATATTTCTTTTTTCTACATCAAACGTGTGGAACTAATGATGAATCCATTTTAATAATTGAATTTTATATCTAATATAACATTTTTCAGCTCCATTATTTTTCACTACATCCCCATCGTAGTTTTTTTTTTCATTTTCACTGCCATGGAATTCTTGAATGACTGTCTTAACTGCACAGTTCTAAATATGTCATTTTCACGTGTTTATTGACATATTTTGTGCATTTCTGTATGTTTCATTGTTGTGCATACATGCTATAAGGGTATCATCACATGAATAAATTTTCTTTTTGTTTGATACGATGAGTAACCATGTCTGTATTCAGGAAATACATGTCCTTTTAATGAATGGAATAACGGCTGAGAACATCTCAACAAACTTATCTCCTTGGGCATCTGCGCTTTTCGAATTTATGCCTCCATTCATTAAGAAACAGGTATGTCACTAGTTTATCATGTAAAGCTCGTTTACTTTGGTTAATCAATAAACATAATGATCTTGATGAACCTTCGTTTCTGCAATGTTTCTTGGTTAGCATGTATTTTTCTGCATTGCTTCCATTTGTCAGAAATAAAGCATTCCTTGTATAATTGCTATTCGACTCTTTTTTTGAAATTTTAATCTCGTCTGTTCTATACATCTACTTCTTTTCCCACACTCAGATGAATCTGCCCAGTTATCACAGGTATTACTGATAAATGCTTTGTCCTTGTTTTTAATCTGTACCATTTAATTTACTGAGTTTTAATATAATTGCAGATTGAAACTAAAAAACTTTTAGCACAACTAGTGGAAATAAAGATGGAAATGCAAACTGATAGTAATCCATTATCCAAAATAAGTGCTTTGAGTATACACTGTTCTACCATCTATATACTAATTCGTTGTATGACATCAACTGCTGACAGAAAAATGGCATATACAAAGGGAAAAAGTTCAACGCAGTCTGTCATTTCTTTGGCTATCAAGCATGAGGTTCTTTGCCTTCTAAATTTGATTGTGACCATGCAAACGTGAGAAACTTCATTGTTTTAGTTACTCGAAGTAATTCACAGTTTTTCGTCTAAACATGAACCATTTGAATTTATTGTGGTAGGCTATTGGGCGTGTTGCTTTTCATCTTATTGGAGCGGGCGTTAGTGGCTACATGACCACGGTAACCAACCTTAAAAACCAAGTTTCTGAATGGCAATGTGTGTGGCGCTCCTTTCACAGTCAGTCCTTCCTACATACCTTATGTTAATATATACACAATAATAGCATATGCTTAGTTCTCTCAGAATATGGTTTCCATTTTACACCATATATGTGTTGTCCAGGCACTACCAGGTGCACTTTGGATGATGACAGGTTGAGGATTAGAAGGTGATAATGCTTGTGGGTTGTGAAAGGTTAGTTGATTTCAGGTGGAAGGCAAATTGGAAGAAAGTGCTGATTAGATGAAGCGTTGGGTGAGGAATTGAGTGTTGAGATGTTTGGTGCACAAAACAAAACAACTGCTAGAAAAAAGATCAATTTGTTATTATTTGTTTCTTATGTTATTTAAGAAAACATATTTATTGAATAACTCATGAATTTAATATAATTTTTGTTAATTAATACTTTTTTGTTATTATGAATATGCGTTACATTTGCTAATTATTATATTTTTTCGTTCGTACATTGCTTTTCAAATTGTTATGAAGATTCATTTTGGTTGTTATTATTAAAATATAATGTATAGATATAGCTCCTGAAAAGCATTATAAATATACTATAACATGTTGATAAATAGCGTGATATAGCCGTTATTGAATAAACATGTTATAGCGGCTATATTGTGTTATAAAGATTTTGTTATTTCTATTGAAATTTATATGTTTTATAGCGGTAATGATGAGCTATTGTATTTAGGTAACATAGCGCCAAATATGTGTTATAAAATTATGCTCTTTTATAGCGGCAGTTTTGGTGTTATAAATATTTCAGTGTTTTTTATAACATGTCAATATACAGCAGTTATCGAACCGCTATAGTTTACATTAATAGCGGTTTTAGGCTGCTATAAAAGACCTTTTCTGTTGTAGTGTTGGTACAAAGAGCTAAATTTAAGGCGCAAGTACCCAATATAAGGCAGATATATATTATATCATCTAATCTTATGTACATAACCATGATATTCTTTAATTTTCTTATATAAGATTAATCAATATTAGTTTTTTCTATACAAGCGATGTGGAAATGATAATTAATTAATCCTAAATATTTGATTTCACCTCTAATGAACTTTTTTGCACCTCTGTTATATTTCCACTATTTCTTTGCTTTATCACCACTACTGCTTTTCGCACCTTCACCGTTATAGAACCCCTAAGCATTTTATCAGCATAGGTTTGACTGCAACATAATACAAGATAAATACAATAACAAAAAGTGTACAAAGTTGGAAATTATGGTGAAGGTTTCTTAGCTTGAGGCAATAATTTTTTGGAAGTGCATATGATAAGTCCATATTATTAATTAAAATGAACAAAATGTCATTAGTTTATAATTTATGCAAATTAGGTTCATTGGCCTACATTCTAAACCCATGATTGTTATTTTCACGGTTTTATTTTGAACTGCATCATTAGTCACCAATTTTTAAAACAAAATAACATTTTATGTATTAGTCGGATTAAAGAACATTAAATTAAAAATTAAATATGTTTTCTACTGACATTTATTGTCGATATACAAAAATAAAATATTAAAAATCATAGTTTTATATAACAGTTTTTAATTGCATAACACATGCAGTTAATAACTACATTGCAACTGCATAGCCCCTATGTAGTTTTTGACTACATAGATGCTATGCCGAAAAAGTTACATCGGATGCTATGTTGTTTTTGATTGCAAAGCACTATCCTATGCAATTTTTGGCTGCATAGGTTCGATGTAGTTAAAACAACATAGCACCTACGCAGTTTTTAACTGCACAACACTTATGTAGTAAAAAACTATAATATTTTTAAATACTGCAGTTAAATATCCACAAAACTTTTAAATGCTGCAGTTTTAAATTCTGTTGTAGGTTTTAATTACACTTGCAAAATGCAATTAAAAACTGCTTTATATAATTATAATTTCTAAATTTTCAATTTTAGATATCAATATAATTGGAAAGCTTATTTAATTTGTGATTTAATGTTAAAAATGGCTCTTCAATCCAATTAATGTATAAAAGTCATCACGTTTTAAATACTAAAATTAATGAGTTAACATTGTTAATAATCGTTGATTGTCATTCACTCAATATGACGTTAAAGAGGCAGGGATTTTGCTTTACAATTTCACTATGAACTAAAACCAAGGCTAATATTCATTAAAGTTTTACGACAACACTTTAAAATGCTTGGTTTAAAGAACAAAAGGTCAAAAGAGTGTCATTTTACACGAAAATAATAAAATACAATTATATTGGTCTTGTCATTGAAAAATTATCATTTTCCCATTCCCCAAAAATGATATTTATCATTTCCTTTCCTTTGAAACTAATTATTTTTAAGTGGCCTGCATGGTGATTGATAAACTCTTCGAATGATGGTCCCAGACAGAGGCGGCCCAGTGGGCAGCCCAGCAAGCCCATGGGCAACCAATTTTTTTTAAAAGCCAATTGCAGAAATGTGTGTTGCAGCCCATGTAGCATAAGGAGGATGCAAACTGACAACAAACAGACATATTTTCTCTTCTCTTCGTTAAAAGAAACAAAATATGAACTCCAGTTCCATCTTTTTTTGCTCATTTCAACTTTCAATTAAAATCTATATTTAGTCGCTCACCATCCCTCTGCTCCACTGCTGAAGCTAGCATCAACTCTGCTATCAATCTAGCTTTTGCGCCTCTCTTATCCTTCTTGTTCCCCGTCAAACTGAAATTCAAGGTAAAGTTTTGTGGGAAATTTTTTCCCTGTTTGCATATGAATCAAAATGGTGAAATTGGGGTCTTTGCATTTGGATTAATGACATCTGGTTTGAATAGTTCCTAAATAACAGTAAAGTTTGAAAATTGGAATTGTTAATGTTATTGTTTTAATTTATGAATGAAATGGTACTTGGAAACACCAACAGATTTTGAAGAGTTCGTGTTATCTAATAGCATTTTGTATGAGAAACTAATATTTGACATTTTCTAAAATCGACTATTGTCAGTCCAATTGATTTTTTACGTGATAAAAAATATTCGATCTTGTTTCGTGCATGCATGTGGAATCGGCTTGGAGGTGACCATTTGGTTGTAATGCCGCTGCGACATTAAGCCGTTGCAATGATGCAACAAATAGTGATGGAGTTTAAGTAGGACAAGGGTACTACGGAATTTCACGGCGATGGCAGGGACTTTTGGATGGTGCCGGCGCATACTTGAACAGATGCAGTTTTGGCTAACGTTGTGTAGTCGCTTGTTTGAGACTTAAGCTTCATTTTAGTATTTTGATAACCCACACAATCATAGCTTAGTTTGTCATTTTTTCCCTTTTTGTTGGTCATTTTCTGATGAATTATGGTTGAAATTGCTTGAAATTTTCGGAAATTAGGTTGCATAACTTCTATTTGTTGTTGTGATGAAGTTATTGTTTAAGCATTGATTTGGTGACTTATCTTAACTCACATATCTAATTAGATTATACTTTCTTTAGAATGCTTGTATTTATTTTCGTTTGATAGACTTTTTTGAATTTGCCTGATATACATATTGTTCTGTAGGATAGAGGCCCTTTGAAATTGAATGTTAGATATGTCTTTACTTGATATGTTATTGTAAAAAAAAAAAAAAAAAAAAAAAAAAAAAAAAATAGTTATCATTAGTTGTGTTGGAAGCAACCAAGATACAACGTGGCTCGGACAAATAATTGGTTGGGCCGCCACTGGTCCCAGATATAAGATATGTTCATTGCCACGCACTTGAAGATCCACTAAAGTCCTAATAAAATCCTCAGCATAGCATCGCTCATAATGCTCTCCAGTTGTGATCCCATTACAATTTAGCAATAATGTTCGCTCTATTCGCTTTATGTCACGCTATTCTTTATTACGGCCGTTAAAATAAGATTTTTTAGCACCCATATTTGCGACATTAATATAAAAGGGTGCATTTTCTCTTTTAAAGTAATCAAAAAAATAAAGATAATACCTGATTTCAAGACATAAGAGTTTAATATAAATTAGAAATCATCTATATCGCACTGGAAAAAGTGCCTAGGTCCGGTAACAGATACAGTTACAAGTCCTACCTCGTACACACTTCTTCAAAAAATAGTACGTAAAGGTTATAAGTATCATGAGTCAAAATGGAAAGGCATAACTTAATTTTAATTTACGGTGCGTCCGATTCTCCTAAATAAATTTAACAAAAAAAAAAAAAAAAGGCTAAAAATATATCACAGCCACCTACTAAATGAATTAAGTTTAAATGTTTATTTATATCTAATGAAGCTTTCTACAACTCTATCGCAACTCCCCTTTTTTTTTTTTTTTTTTTTTTTTTTTTTTTTTTTTGATTAATTGTCAAGAATAATCCGAAGTTTAACGTGTCTTCTCATAATAATCTCAAGTTTGGATTATTTCTGAATAATCCGAAGTTTATGGGGTGTCTTCCCATATTAAACTCATTTACTTGGTTCTTTCCATATTAATCCGAAGTTTGGGGGTGTCTTCCCATATTTATATCTAATGAAGCTTTCTACAACTCTATCGCAACTCCCCTTTTTTTTTTTTGATTAATTGTCAAGAATAATCCGAAGTTTAACGTGTCTTCTCATAATAATCTCAAGTTTGGATTATTTCTGAATAATCCGAAGTTTATGGGGTGTCTTCCCATATTAAACTCATTTACTTGGTTCTTTCCATATTAATCCGAAGTTTGGGGGTGTCTTCCCA
Source organism: Allium sativum (assembly GCA_030737875.1). NCBI lineage: Eukaryota > Viridiplantae > Streptophyta > Magnoliopsida > Asparagales > Amaryllidaceae > Allium > Allium sativum. Next base: position 173,160,574 of record CM060913.1, on the reverse strand, counting down.
TATTGATTCCAAAATAACACGTCAGGGGGTCATCGCGATCAATATGGAAAGACACCCTCAATCTTCGGATTATTAAGAAATTATCCAAATTTGGGATTACTATGGAAAAACACGTTAAACTTCAGATTATTCTTAATAATTAAACTTTTTTTTTTTTTTGGTTACATTCTCGCTATAATTTTTGGCATTTGAACGCTATAAAATCTAACTGCACAATTTTATCGTGGCCTTCTAAGACAGCACCTCTGGAGATAGTTAATACTTTCATTTCAACTAAGATATTGTCGTTAGGAAATAAGTAACCCATTTCTAAATTTATCAATTGATTTTTCTCCCTTTTAAATCATTACATCACTAGGTTCAAAACATCAAACAGAGACGAATAGGCCAAAATTCACACTTGCATAAAATTTAATGTTGACTGACAGTATTAGAAAAACTATTGTCTTAATTCTAAACTGTTATAACTTTACATGAGGAGCTAACTTCTTTTTTACACAGTCAAAATTTAATCGTTAAACCTACAATTGAATACGGTTAATTCACTATGCTGAAAAAAGCGTAAAATGTTTAAATTCAATACCACATAGACGTTATCAAAAAAATCAAACATGCTACAATGTAAAAAAGATAAAACCGTTTAATGTTATTTTTAACTGCTATGACCAACGACACAAAATTCAAAATTTTTACAACACTAGGGCAGAAAGTGTGGTCATGAAAAAGTTATCACAACGTCTTCCTAAAATAAATAAGTTAAGGCCCTAGCTTTTTCCCAACACTTCATACAACCATTATGCATTTTCTATGGTAAAATGTTTCTATAATGCCTCAATGTTATGTAAAATAAATATTAAAGAAACTTATAAAACCTATATTGCCATTCCATGTATGACGCCTAATATTAATATACAGATTTCTACAATATAATATTTAGAATAATGCAAAAAAGGCATAAGCAATCAATTATATCAATTTGTAAAAGAGGGACTTTAAAATATGACATTCTATATAACACTTATCAAGAAGCTGTTTTGGATATTACCTACACAAGACGAAATGGAATTTATAAATTATTATCCAAATAGAAAATTCCAAAGGATCGGTGTGAATATAAACGAAAGAGAAGATTAAAATGACCATTACGTTGAATCTATGAAATATTTGGCTATAAAGAAAATACATAAATATTACTGGTGAAATACTAACTAACTCCAAGAGTTTCAGGATTATGTGCTTCAATATCGACATGCCTAATTCCAGGTACAATATTTTGGATCTCCCTTTCCAGGCGATCAACTTCGCTTCCTAATGCTTCAACTACATCCTCACCTATCAAATGGTATACAAAGAAATCAGGAGAGCTAAAAGTTTTTTCAATGGATACTAGTATACAACTCACGTACGTGCATGTAATATCCAGAGATATCTATTTTTTATTTAATAAGATAAAGAGTAGACCAATGTGTGTTGTAAGAGCAATGGTCATGATATTATCACTAACGTTTTTGTTTCAAGTTGTTTGGTTGTGGTATCGATGATAAACTAACGCTAAATTTCCGTTGATGGGTTGTCCGAAAGAGGTTGGTAGTGAATGTTGCAAACTAGCGGTGATACTTCGTAAATGGATGAGGGTACTTTTGAAATTTGAAAGACTTGTGGAAACATGTTAATTAAATTCTCTGTTTTAATAGTAGAGAAACAAAATTAGAGATAAAATAGTAGAAATGGAGATAAAACAGCAGAGATGGAAAGGAAAACACAAATATTCTAATACCATAATCAGCCATGGCCTTGAGTAGGGCAGAGTCATCCTCACATTTCGCTGCTTCACGGAACTGTCACAACCAAATGTATGTTATTCAGTTAAATAAAGAAATTACAAACAAAACTGACACAATGTAATGATGTTTTTTTGTGTATGTGCGCATTTTTGTTTAGCTTAGTTTTCATTTTGCATTGAGAGGGGGGGGGGGGGGGGTTAGGAAGTTTTGGCCGGGATGTGGCGCTGCTGTAGGGGGCCATTTGCCGACAGGGAAAAACAGAAGAAAATCGCCAAATTTTTCAACCAGTTCACCTGGTCCGAACACCTGGTCCGAACCACAAGCAAAACATGGTGCATTTTACTAACAATTTAGTTGCAATTGCAACAGATGCAGATTACTGCACAGTAAATAAGTTTGGCCAACAGTTTCTCTGCCCAAGTTTCTCTTCAATGTTCCACCTTTCTATGTACATGCAATACTGAATATGTCTGAATAAGGTTAAAAAAACAAAAGTTTGAGAGGGGGAAAAAAACCTCCAATCTTCTAAGTTCTACCTCTTATAGTTGCATGTGATAAACGTAGACATCAGACGAATTTCATTAAATAGTGAAGTATGAATGCAACGTATTATCTTATGTATCCCTTTTTTCTGAATTAAATTTGTCGACTTTTGTGTGTGACTAGAGTTAGGATCAAGAGCCCCTTTATTTGGCCTCACTCTTAGTTCGCAGATCTCAATCACAGGTCCTCACTCTTAGTTCGCAGATCTCAATCACAGGTCTGTATTTTGTTAGCGATGCACAATGATCAGATCCGATGAATGACTTAGGAACCAATCAATCCAATTACTAGTCAGATCCATATCCGATTCACCTGTTCTCTAAATCTGATCCAACCAACCTAGACTACCTTGAATTGGACTGGACTAAATATCGGTTATTTGTTATGGTAAAATTTGTCAAATAAACATGCAGTACTTACGAACTTTAGTGTGAAAATAGTGTATATGATCACACTTTATCAAATACGGTATCTTATGTATGTATGTGTGTCAATATAGGGTCACTGTGAAATAAATATACTTACGAGCTTTTGTGCAAATATCGTTAGTTATATTTATGATCATGTTTTGTCAAATATACAATCTTATATAACTGTGTGTGCACGCGCATTCATATATGGTCGTTGTCTGTTGTCAAACAAATATACTAATTAACTTATGTGTGAAAATCGTTGGTCATACATACATACACACATGTACGTATATGTAAGCACACGTGGTCACACACACACACTGTAGGGCCTGTTAAGCTGTGCTTTATAATGGCATAGTTATTTTATTTTTTATAATTTTAACATCCACCCTTAGGGCTATGTTTGTGTTGTGTGCACGAGCGCATGCGTGTAACTGAGAGCGCATTTGGTTGGTTTGTCGATTATATGATATAGAATGTTAAACTAAACTAAGACCATTAAAATTGAACACTGAGCAAATTAAGTTCGGTTGGTTTTTCGGCTTAACCGGACTAAAATTTATTTCATATTTTATGGCTAGAAGTTCTATGTACTTAAACAAATGCCTAAAGTAAGAATAAAGTGTATCTATTTAGTAATTTCCATAGTTCTTATGAGCAATACATTCTTGGTTTGTTTCATGTTAATAGTTTGGATTTTTTGATATAATATTTAAACTAAGAATAGTTGGATTTGCAAAAAACAGAAATGGATTATTTACGTTAATATGTGATGCATTTGTATAAACTAATACCAATGAATATTCTCCTGTTTTATTATAAAAATAACTTTTTATAATACTCAATGAATAAATTAATATAAACACACGTACTTATGTATCACATACATACAGGTTTTTCATCAATAATTTCATAATGGTACTTTTGAAATTTTATAATCCCCCCGATCCCCTACCCCCAGAAAAAGGACCCCTCTCCCTCCCTCCCACACGCACGCATACACCTACACACACGTGCGTACGCACATGTAATACATTAATTATAACAGAAAAGAAAGAAAGTAGTCATGCATAATACTGATGCATTAACAAATTATTAACCACATGAAACAATTTCCACTAATTTTACAATGATTAAAATTGAAATGCAGAACTTAAAGAAATCAAATAATCTTACAATAACTGCCTTATTTGTTGGTAAATGCCACATCTAGTAATCTAAAATGTAACCTGTGATTAACAACAATCTTGATGTGATATTTTGTATAATTCAGTGTAGGGTTTATAAATAAATAAGCTCAATTTAATCATTTATGATGGCTAATGATGCATAAAGCTCCACTTAAAGCACCGTAGAACAGTAAATGAGTATGGAGTCAGATCGACAACACCTCACTTTCGCCAATCAATCTACTATATTTTTAGAGCTACACAATTCAAAATGAAATAAAAGTTTACAAACATGTATTTGCATCGCTCGAGACAATCTTTGCGAAAATATAATCCTTCCACATGCTTATAATCTGTTCAAATAAATATTAACAATTCACGAAGGTGATACAGATCTAAAATTCTGATCATGCTAACAATTTTGAAATGATATTATTTAATGTGAAAATGATGGTCATGCCACTGCATAGTGCAAAACGGATATTCTAAGGATTTGATTTCATTTTGAATGTGCTTTTTGAAAGTATCAGGGTTGATTGGAGGTGCAACACAAGGTGTAGCAGACAGATTCTAGGGAGGGAAGGAGGGAGGGACTAAAAGAAGACAAAATACCTGTTTGGCCCATTCTTCACGTCCAGTTCTTTGCAAATAATTTTGCACCACCACAACTCCATTAAAATCTGCCACGTCATTATGTTACTTGAGAACAAGGGCAGTAAATATGTAAAATGACTTTCATTCGTGCACAGTATATTAACAGGTGATGTTGAAAAATGAATATACATACGTGACTAATTGATAAAGAACTTTATAACATAAATGCATTTGCGTCAGTCACTTGGTCATTTGAAGATAATGAACTTTAAAAGTAACCAATTTCGACTACATATAATGGTTGGTTCCCACATTGTCTAGTATATTTAAAAGGCATTTTGGGATGAAAAGTTTATAAGTTTTGTTGTTCTGGCATACTGGTCCAACCTTTAGCAGGTTCTGAAATAAAACTCTATAAAACCTCAAAAACCAAGAACGTAAGTAGATGATCAGAGAGTTTTGGGGAGCATTTGATCCAACATAAAATAATTTCAAATAGAAAGAACAAACATAAAATAATTAAGTAACAATCAAAAAAAATTGTATTTAAAATATATAGCTTATTCCAAAGAATATTGACGAAGACATATAGTCCTGACAAATATTTCGGCTAATATTCCACAAAAGCGAAACCCAAAACCTTAAACCAAAACCTTAAACCAAAAAAAAAAAAAAAAAAAAAAAAAACCAAGACAACTGAAACAGAACAGAGTAAAATTGTCTATTTATTCCCCCGAAATGAGATTTAGCACTAAAATTAGATTTGCACGCAAGTGGGCAGAGTAGTGCATGTACAGCATAATGAATTTGCATGCATACACACACACACGCATTATGCATCCATGCACACACATACACAAGACATATATATAGGGAAAAGTTCCACTACATCCTTACGATCTTTAAAGCTATACAATTCGAAACAAACAACAAACTACAGATATATTCTTACATAACAAAGATCATCTTCATAATTTTTTTGATTTATTTGGATAATTCTTACATATTCAATTCATCGATTAAAACAGATGTTTTAAAAGTTCGTATTAACTTGACAGTGCGAACGTGTCAGAAGTTTCACGGTTATCTCATACTTTGTGTTGATGATTTTATAGTGTAGACTCAAAAGCCCCAAAGTTTATTTGATTCGAATCGTGTAGCTCAAGAAACCGTAAGTGCGTAACTAAGATGTATCGAAAGAGGAACGTAGAAGATCCTGATCAATATAACCATACGTATGTATGTGAACATCATGCTTATATTTGTGTGTGTGTGTGTATATATATATATATATATATATATATATATATATATGTGTGTGTGTGTGTGTGTGTGTGTGTGTGTGTGTGTGTAAATAGAGAGAATAAGAATTCTCACTTTAAAGCCTAAACGACCACGGACGGAGCCTTCTAAGAAACAAAAAGTTACAATTGGTTTAACCAACAAGAAAAAGCAATCAAGTTATGAGCAACTTTTATATTGCTAGCAAATGCAAATTGTTACAAATAGTATGAAAGCTTGCTTTCAGTAAATATTCAAAGATCCAACATGTAAAATATGGGTGCATACAATAAGGGTGTGAAGCATAGATGGTTGATGAAATACAAAAGGTAACAAACACGACTAGTACTTCAGTAGCCTAGTCGATAAAAATGAGAAGATCATTAAGGGTGAAAATCATGGCACCAACAAGTAATTATTATTTAGTTCTACATCATAAAATTTAGACCCGACTCTGACATGTGTGCATGAATGCATAATATTTTACAATCTAGTAATTGATGTCCAACAAAATCAAACCCAGTACCTTTACATCAGCACTATAGATTCTTTACCACTTGTGAAAGTATTATATCCCTTATTTATTCCCACAAATCCTTCTATTTTTGTCGTTAAATAATTTTGAAACGAAACAATAATTTATTGATATGCTTTTATTATTAAAAAGTTCTTCACAAAATTACCACGCTACTCAGGACTGTATTTTAAATCGTCGATTGAACTAAAAATTTTGACGGTTTCTACTGAGATTTTAGTTTATGAATGTTTCAAATTTAAATTCTAACCTAAATATGTTTGTGAAATCTTTTCTAGCGAAATTTGATCGGGATTAGTAACGATAGAGATCTAGAACCTTCATACATGCATGCATACATGTATGATGTATCAAATTTTCACAATGCAAATGCGTACACAAGTCGTTTTGTGCTCCCAACGTGGGACGTAAGTCGCAAGGTGTTGAGGCGTAAAGTTTTACAAGTAAGTACTACAGGATATATATCGACAAGTGAACACAACATAACAAATGTGCATTAAAATTAGGGAGGTTAAAAAGCTACCCAACCCAAATACCCAAAAAGTAAACGAATCGGGTCAACCCCATCAAAAGAAGTGAGTTATTTGGGGTAAACCCATTTAAGCCAATTAACTAACTGGTTTCTACGATTGTACCAGTTTATTTTAGTATTAACCGTTTAACCCATATCTGCATTTGATTTCCTCCTCTAGGTCCACACTGCAAAAATGAAACAAAATTAGGAATTTTTTGATTCATTTATACCTAATCTTGTAACAATATAACAACTTTTCTTGGCTTGAAGTCATTCAAAAAAGTTAGGGTTACTGCCACATCATTTGTCTTCTCTTCAATTTCTTGGGTTTACGCTTCTTCAAGTAATCGAACTGCGATGCTGCTCATTTTCTCGTTTGCAGCCTTTGACATTCTTTCCTACTTTATCGACACCTGCTAACCAACCTCCTGCAAGCCGCCGTCGACCTCGTGCTTGCTGCAGCTGGACCCCTATCGACTGTGGTAATTGAAATTTTTCATTACTAGAAAAATTAAAAAGATTTTGTAATTAGGTAGATATTATATTGCGTGTTATTATTGTATTTAACATGGATAACTATATCAATTAAAAACATTCCTATCAATGTTATTTCATTCTCTAAAATCAACATGTTTGACATATAGAGTATATAAATTTTATACAACAACAACAACAAAGCCATATATCGCAAACAAGTTGGGGTTGGCTAGATATAAAACCCAAAAATAAAATAAATAATAATGATAATAATATGTATATAAAAAAAAGGTTTAAAATAATCAAACAGATAAAAAGTCGTCTGATAAAGGTTTTTTAAAATAGTAATAATAATATTAAAGTAAAAAAGTTTAATAAAAGTGAAATAAAGTGTAAAATAGTAATAAAAAGTAAAAAGGTTCAGTAAAAGAGAAATAAAGTCTTAAATAATTAGACAGATTAAAAAAAAAAAAACCTAAGATTCTGGTACATGGATTGCCAACTTCCATGCACTCCTATCCACTACCAGCTCTTCAGATATACTCTAATTACTTAAATCTCTCTTTATTATCTCCTCCCATGTCATTTTAGGTCGACCTCTACCTCTCTTGGGCCTTCGGCGCGGCCTATAATTCCAACGCGCAGAGGTGCATCGTATGGTCTACGTTGAATGTCCAAACCATCTCAAGCGTTGTTGGACTAACTTCGCCTTAATAAGTGCAACTCCAAGTATTACCCGAATATCCTCAATTCTAATCTGATCTCGTCTGGTATGTCCACAACTCCAGCGCAGCATCCGCATCTCTGCTACACTTAACTTCTAGACGTGTTGCCTCTTAGTAGGCCAACATTCTGCACCATATAGCATTTCAGGCCTGATTGCTGTCCTATAAAACTTTCCTTTAAGTAGGACTGTATATCGGACATGACATTCCGTTGTCCGGCTCGGTCCGAAGCTATAAGGTGTCCGGTCCGTGTCCGTCCGATTCTCTTATAGGACAGAGCTTGGACACACTAGTTTTCTGTCCGATGATGTTTTTCTATTATATCGGACAGGACAATCCGTTGTCCGGCTCGGTCCGAGGCTATATGATGTCCGGTCCGTGTCCGTCCGAATTCTTATAGGACAGAGCTTGGACACACCTCCGTCCGGTCCGGTCCGACCCGTTTACACCCCTACCTTTAAGCTTCTGAAGAATCTTCCTATTACAGAGAATGCCAGATACTAATCGTCATTTCACTCATCCTGCTTGAATTCTAAAACTAACATCCTTATCAATCTCCCCATCAGACTGCAACATAGATCCTAAGTAACGAAACGATTTCTTCTTGGGTACTACTCTACCGGCCAGGGTGACATCTCCGTCATCTGAGCTGTCACCACTAAACTCACACTTAAATGACTACTAAAAATTGATTACGTTTGTTCTATATTAGCGTGTATATTTGTGTACCCACGCATATTTTTCTTGTAGTGCATTTTACTAATTACGTTTTTTTCTTTTGCAAACTACATCTAAGTGCCTCGCTGGCAAGAAAATAAAGGCAAATTTCAGAAGAACATCACTTATAAGAGAGGTTCAGTTCTTGGGACAAGCATTAAGAAAGGAAAAGGCTACCTTTAGGATCAGTTGTGCTAGACTTTAAATTTACTCATTTCCCTCTTGATGCAAAGATATTTTTCCTTATAAGCTGTCATTTTGTAGTGTTATGGTAATAATTATGTTATATGATTTTACATTATAATTCATTTTGTAGTGTTCCAATTTATATTTAGTCTCTCAGATGATGTCAAAAATGTTTTTAATATGTTAACCTTGATTTACATTATAATGTTGTGTATATGATATTGTAGCTTGGCAGTGAAAATAGGATGCGTGTGTGAGTCCTTAGTTTAACAATGGCATATGCGTAATTGGGGGAAAGTAAGATATACAGTAGCATGTAGGTGATGAGGTTTACATGTATTTTTATTTGTGTAAAAGCCATAAGTGAGGTGCTTTGTGCACACCAAAATACTACATGTGAGAAGATGATGTATAAATTTATATATGGCCTACTCTGAAGAATAAGTTTGAAAGGTACGGAAGCTATCTTTGTGGAGAGCTACATTCTCTATAGACTCTGGTTATTATGTGTGGTACGGTATCATAGGCATGCCGCATCGGTGCATCATCACTAACTTTAACTTTTAATTTGAAATGACCTTTGCTATTAGAACCTTCTTTGCAGCGTCTGGTCTTGAATAGAATTTGTATAATACAAGTACAAGAGGAATTCACTAATGTCCATTTTGATTTAGAACCAGACAAATAGGATCCACATTCTTAACCATCTTTTAGGAAAATTGAACAAGGTTCGGCCTCGGTTAGGTGGATAGTTTGCTAAATGTCCACTTGTTATATTCGTGTGCATTCAGTTTTTGAACATCATTTACTAATTTGTTTCTACATGACAGGAAGAAACATGATACTTGCTGTTTTCGTTGCATTCTTACACTGATACGCCCATCCTATTTACATTATTATTCATTTTACATTATTATTCATTTTACATTATAGTTCATTTATACACTCTTAAAGAACATAATTTAATTTGTTGTTCTATGCTATTTGATCACAAATCATTTCACCTATAATATTTAGAGAAAGAGCCTCCATTCTGCGTACACGACTAAAATTATTTGAATTCAAATTTGTATTGCATAATTCTTCAGTTCGGCAGCCATATATTAAATAAATAGTCAGTTGCTCATTTACCATTTCATAGTTGAATGTCAATTTTAATATATATTTTTATATATTTATGCAGGTGCTTCTAATTTCTATGCTGAAGAGATCCATATTGGATGATTGAAAATCCAGTGAAGACTGAAATTTAATGTCAATTTATCGTGGCTATTGATTATAAGCTAAAAGCACAAACTAGCTGAGATTGGTGATTAAACCATGTTCTTATTTGTTCTGATGTTGAGTGTTGTATTAAATTAATGTTCAAACGTTGCACATACCAGTTCTATTGGTTTCTCTATATTTAACAGTTTTTTTTTTCAAGAGTGGGTTGATCGGGTCGGGTCTGGTTTACCGTTAAATTAGTGGGTTGGGTTGACCCATTTAATAAAGGACAAATTTTTGAAGTGAGCTTCTCAAAACTTATTCTAGAAATAGGTTTGTTTCGTAACTTATTATGAAACTAGATTTGTTTCTATCTGTGTAAGTTATGCATGCACATTCTGAAAACGCGCATGAACATATTTGTTCATGCGCGTTTTCAGAACGCGTAGTTCTTTTTGTGTGTGTGTGTGTTCTTGCGCGTTTAGAAAACACACATGAACAAAAATGTTCATACGCATTTTCAGAACGCGCATTACTAATTTCGGGACAAAACTGAACAGCCCCCCTTCCTTTCCTCATTCATCTTCTATTTCTAAATACTCTCGAAGTATCCAACTTCCAAAATCTATTCTCAAACATAAATCAACCTTCAAACACCAAATTTTCTTCCTTTCATCTTCAAAATCATGAAAAATGGAAGAAGATTCAGTATCTTCTCAAAGAAGAAGTAAAAATCATAGATATAATAAACTAGGTTTTGTAATCAATAGTTTTATGGGTTTAGCGTACCCATTTATTTTATATTTATTTCACTTGCAGATGTTATAAGTTTGATTAAAATATCGTTGTTGGATTTAATTATGTTAAATTTTTAAGTAGGGTTTGCAATGGCTATGTGTTGTAATGTTATATGAAATTGTTGTAGGAATTGAGTTAGAGCATGGGCCGGTCGATCCTAGCGTGCTACACCGACAACATGAACATCGTAGCAACAATCATGAACTAATGGAGGTATATTTGTACACCTTTGTAAGATCGTTACTTCATTTGTAATGTTCATGTTTTTTTAGTAATTAAATATCGTACTGTCATTTCTAGATTAGTGTTCTTCAAAAGTTATACTTCTTGATCATTCGAGTAAATTAAAACTCATACAATGTGAAGAACCTCGGATTGAAGATCATCTTCGAACAGCTTCAATTTGGAAAGTGTTGCAAATAGATTATATTAGTCTGGATCACGAACTTATCACTGCATTATGTGATCGATGGAGACCTGAAACTAATATGTTTCATTTTAGAGTTGAAGAAATGACTATTAGTTTGCTTGATGTTGAGAATATACTAGGTATTCCCGTTGGTGGTCGTCCTATATTGTATGATGATTCTCAAACCAACTACACTGAGTTATGCAACGAGCTTTTAGGTGTAGTTGTTCCCGAAAACCAATCTGTATCGAGGTCTGAAATTAGAATGAAATGGTTTAGAGGCATTTGGAGGTCCGCTTCATGCTAGTGCAACAGAATTTGAGATTGAGCATCGAGCTCGTACCGTAATTTTATACATTCTAAATTCTCGTTTTTTTGTAACTCGTTAAAAAGGACGATGTAATTTAAAATATTTGTCATTCTTAAAAAACTTTCAACAATTTCGTTATCATAGTTGGGGCAGTGGGGTGCTTGCTAATTTGTATAGCGAATTACCGGTTGTTGCATTGCGAAAATCTAATTCTGTAGCTGGCTGCATATCTTTATTGCTGGTATATCATCTTTATTTTATAATTACAATACGTATTTACAGAACGTATAATTCTCTATTTAAATTACATTTATTTTTAGTTATGGTCGTGAATCTACTTGGCAATTGGTCGATCCAATATACATATCCCAGACAATTTGGGTCCTAACCTTCCTTATGGTTGCAGGTAAATTTGTATGATTATTAGTAGATTCAAAATTAAAAAATTAATTTTATTTAACATTGTTAATTTTTGTGTAGACGGAATACTACAAAATATTGGGCAGACATTCCAAAGAATGTCTTATTTTACGCAATGAATTGGATTTGCTTCCATCTAAGAGTGTTACTTGGGATCCTTATGGTTTAAATCTTGGTAGACAAGGGGCATATTTTATGGATCGGTTTAGATATTGTTGTGCAAGACACGACTTATTTTCTTTTTATGCATTGAGAATTACTGTCCGGACCGGGTAATGAGGCAATTTGGTCATATCCTTCAACATATACCCGATCCAGTTGTTCCAGTCCCGAGAACCCTGAAAATTGGGGCGAATTCATCAATGAATGTGATTGTTGAGAGAACGCCTCATATTACGTTGGTCGAGTACGAATATTGGTATTGGCAAATTACTCATTGTTTCATATTGAAACAATCATCTAGACGGATAGCTTCTTACATTCCTCGTGCGCCACTGGAACGTGATGTCGTTAGTGGAATTTACAAGAACAAGCAACTTTGTTTTCTCCAACCTTTACCGTATAGTCATGCATTTGTGAATCTTTTACTTCCCACTCCGAATTGCTATAACATTCAATGTTTATATGTCTTGAGGCTTCCATGTGTGTCTGTTAAAATTAGAAACAAGAAATTTTCTGAATATGCTTGCGCTCTTAGCACATAGCAGGTTTCATTATTTATAATCTGAGATTTTACAAGGATATTAATTGAAACACAACTTCCAAGATAAGCAATAAAGACATGTCAATTTCCTAAGAGACACGTCAATTTCCTAAGAGACATACACTCATTGATTTTATCGAATAACGAAAGGACTTATTGGAAAGTGGAATAATTAAATGCGAATTGGGAGGTAGGTAGAATTATTAAATGCAGAACTATTTCCAACACTCCCTTCTCAAGTTGGTGAATAGATATTCATCATTCCCAACTTAGACACAATTTCTTCAAAAACTGGGCTGCTCAATCCTTTGGTTAGAATATTTGTGAGTTGCCTTTGTGAAGGTACATACGGAGTACAAATCAAACCGGAGTCGAGTCTTTCTTTAATAAAATGTCTATCCACTTCAATATGTTTTGTTCAATCGTGTTGTACGAGATTATGAGTTATGCTGATTGCTGACTTATTATCACAATAGTTTCATAGGTTCATCCCATTTAATCTTCAAATCATCTAAAATTATTTTGAGCCAAAGTCTCAAATTCCCTGTGCCATAACCCGAAATTCAGCTTCAGCACTAGAACGAGCCACCACATTTTGTTTTTTACTTCTCCAAATTACTAAATTTCCTCCAAGCAAGGTGCAGTATCCAGTAGTGGATCTTCTGTCAGTGATTGACCCTGCATAATCAGCATCAGTATAAGCCTCAATATTGTGTTTCCATTCCTTTTGTATACAATTCCTCTTCCTGGAGCCCCCTTGAGATACTGCAGAATTCTATGAGCTGCCTTTAAATGAACTTCCCTTGGACTGTGCATAAATTGGCTGACCATACTTACAGCATATGCAATATATGGTTTAGTGTGAGACAAGTAAATTAATCTCCCAACAACTACAAGACGCTGGTACATTTCTTTATCTACTGCAACACTTTCCTCTGCATTACCCAATTTCAGATTTGGATCCATAGGAGTGCTCGCAGGTTTACATGTTGTTTTCCCTGTCTCTTTGAGTAAATCTGTAATGTACTTTTGCTGAGATATAAAAATTCCTTTTTGGGAATGTGCCACCTCGACTCCCAGAAAATACTACAGTTTTCCAAGAGTTTTCATTTCAAACTCCTTAGTCAAACACTGACTCAAGATATGTTGCTCCTTCCAGTCATTTCTGGTCATTATGATGTCATCCACGTATACTAACAGAATTGTTACCACCCTTTGTGGCGAGTGTTTGATAAACAAGGTATGATCTCCGTGACTTGCTTGTACCCCAAAGATGTCATAACCTTGGTAAATCTTCCAAACCATGCCCGGGGTGATTGTTTTAGGCCATATAATGCATTTTTTAACCTGCAAACTGTATTAACAGGTACATTTTTATCATACCCCGGTGGTACCTGCATATAAATCTCCTCAAACTCCCCATGTAGGAAGGCATTCTTCACATCAAATTTTTGTAAATTCCAACCATAATTAGCAGCAAGTGACAAAATTACCCTGATAGTATTCATCTTTGCAACCGGAGCAAATGTCTCTGAATAGTCAATTCCATAGGTTTGTGTAAACCCTTTGGCAACTAATCTTGATTTATATCTTTCAATTGTTCCATCAGCCTTATATTTTATAGTGTATACCCATTTGCATCCAACTAGCTTCTTCCCTTCCGGTAAATTCACTATCTCCCAAGTTCCATTCTTCTTCAATGCATCCATCTCGATATTCATGGCTTGCTTCCATTTTTCATTAGACAATGCCTCAGAAACATTTGTTGGGATAGGAGTAGTGTTTAGGTTTGTAAGGAAGGCTCTATAGGTAGGTGAGAATTTTTGAAAAGAAAGATAGTTTGAAGGGGAATACAAGGGTTGTTTGGTGCATTTTCTGATTCCTTTTCTAATGGCAATTGGAATGTCTAGGTCATCATCTGTTGTTTGGGTAATCATTTCATCCTCATTCAAAGGAGTCAAGTCAGGCTCTTGAACTTGTGTCGATTCAGGAACAATCTTTGATTTTCTCATGTAGACCAGATTCTTTTCAAATCTTACATCCACTTCAGGTTCATCTGAAGCTGAAGGTGAACTTGAATGATTTGATTCAGTTTCTTCAGCCTTAGATGGTTCTGGAACAAATTTGTTTGACTCAAAATCGGAAAGATTAGGTGTATTTGACTCAAGACCAGAAAGATCAAGTGTTTCAAGCTTATCTTCCTTCAAATTCTCCCCCTAAAGATAAGGTTGAGAGAAGTATGGTTCCTCCTCATGAAAAGTTACATCCCGCGAAACAAAAACCTTTTTAGATGGAGGATGGAAACACTTATATCCCTTTTGAGTAGGGGAGTACCCAACAAAAACACATCTTAGTGTTCTTGATCCAGTGTTCTTGGATCAAGTTTTTTCATGTCTTCACTATGAATATGGACAAATGAAACACATCTGAAGATTCGAGGCTTAAGATTACCGTTTGCTGAAAATTTGGATAGAAGGAAGAAAGAACATCCGTAAGACTCTTGAACCCTAATACTCTAGAGGGTAATCGATTAATAAGATATGTGCTAGTGAGAACAGTCTCCCCCCCATAAATATTTAGCAACATTTTGATGAAACAACAGTGCCCGGATTTGGTCTAATAGATGTCCATTTTTCCTTTCTGCGATTCTATTTTGTTGTGGTGTTTTAACACAAGAAGACTCATGGACAATGCCCTCCTTTTGACAGAAAGAAATAAGAACATGATTGAAGTACTCTCTTCCATTATCAGTCCTAAGCCTTTTGATGTTTACTCCAAATTGATTTTGAATCATGTAGAAATTTTTTGGAAAAACAGTACGGACGTCAGATTTGTTTTTGAGTAAAAACACCCAAGTAACCCGAGTACAATCATCAATAAAAGTCACAAACCACCTAGCACCAGTTACATTTGGAACTGTAGAGGGACCCCAAACATCTGAATGAATAAGATAGAAGGGGGAAGAGCTTCTTTTGTTGTTTAATGGAAAAGGTAGACGCTTGTGTTTTGCAAACTAACACACATCACAATGAAGACTTCAAATATCTACCTTAGTGAATAAAGACGAAAACAAGACTTTAATGACTCCGAAAGAAGGATGACCCAATCGATAATGAAAAAGAAATATTTTTTCCTTTTTAGAGAGAACCGACTCTGACATAAATGAGTGAGACAAGTGGACTTTCGTACTTTGACCTGGTTCTAAAAGATAGTAAAGGCCATTCCTTTCTCTAGCACGCCCAATAGTCATTCCCGACTCCTTATTCTGAAATGTACAACAATCATTCTGAAAAATCACATTACAAGATAAATCATTTGTAAGTTTTTGTATGGAGACAAGGTTCATGGATAGTTTTGGAACATGGAGAACCCTTTTCAAGGTTATAAAATGATTTAATTAGATATCTCCAATGCCCGCTACAGTTACAAGAGTACCATCAGCAGTAACAATTTTCTTATTACTGGGACAAGGGGAATATGTGGAGAATTGTTTAGAAGAGTGTGTCATGCGGTCTGTGGCTCCGGAATCTAATATCCAGAAAAGGTTAGGTGTTTCTGAGACATGAAATCCAAATGAAAGTGGAAGATTGCCTGAACATGTCACACTACAATTACCTGCTGATTTTTCCTACCGGAAAATGTCAGGACAGCAGCTGGAACAGAAGACAGTGATTAACTTGAATAGCCTGACAACACTTGGTGCCTAGTCAAGATTTTGAAGTTACTGACAGCAAAAATGTCCAGTCATATTTTCTCAAGAATTATTTGCGGAAGCAGAGTCTCCTAAATTAAGGCTCTGATACTATGTTAAAATTAGAAATGAGTAATTTTCTTAATATGCTTGCGCTCTTAGCACATAGCATGGTTCATTATTTATAATGTGAGATTTTACAAGGATATTAATTGAAATACAACTTCCAAGATAAGCAATAAAGACATGTCAATTTCCTAAGAGACACGTCAATTTCCTAAGAGAAATACATTCATTCATTTTATCGAATAATGAAAGAACTTATTGGGAAGTGGAATAATTAAATGCGGATTGGGAGGTAGGTAGAATTGTTAAATGCAAAACTATTTCCAACGGTGTCTTTGCAATTGCTTCCAACTTAAGCTCCAAAGTGCATCGTCAACAACCCTGTTGTAATACGATGCTCAAAGTAATGATTTACACAATGAAAAGTTCGTGCAACCAAATGATCGTATAGGTAAGTTTCTTGTTTTTTTTAAAACGCCATTGAAACTTTCTAACCCATTGGTCATCACCATGTTAAATTTCATGCGTCATCTTGACATAGCGTCTAACTTTCTTCTAGGTCTTTCAAACTTCTTTCGATCCACCCATCGGTTGTAGGACTTACAACATTATTTTCTTTCGATAGTCGTTATATTTCACTACTTCATAGGTTGTTGCCGAAGCATGTAACAAGTTCTGAAGAACATCAGATCCAAATCCAGCTTTTTCGAAATTGGCTTTAATATGCCTAACACAAAATTGGTGATAGTGAGGAGCAGACCAGCCTTTTATTAATGCACGCAGGATTTCTTTCATTCTATTAGAAGCATACGTAAAGCATCTGCTACATAGAGAGGGAACATGCTTCCATATAGAACTTATAAATCACTTCCACATATTCCATGACTCGGTTCCAATAATAGCAAATGCCAAACGATAGAGACCTTGATTAGCATCAACACTTGTTGCAACAAGTAGTGTACCTAAATATTTCTCATATAAATCTGTTCCATCAACAGAAAGTAATGGACGACAGTGTGTGAAACCTTCAATTGACGGGCCAAATGCCCAAAAAGCACCATCAAAAATAGTTCGTCTGTGAATAACTTCAAATATTGTTCCCGGATGTTGTTCTACGCCGCTTGAAGATATTTCGATAACTCTGTGTATGAGATATTCCAATCGTCGTATATCATGCCTAAACCCTTGGTTAATCCTTGCCAAGCCTTTGAATACGTAACTTTAATATGAAACATATTTGACATTGTTTCATGCACTGGTTTTGTTGTCATATTCGTCTCGGATTTAACAAATGGAAGTATTCTGCTACAAATAAACTTAGCAGTAGCCTGATGGTGATTTGAGTTGATTGTAGGATTAAGACACATGTGGTCACCTCCGTACGACTTAATTTTTCAATAAATTTGAGATATCTTCGTCGAAATATAAGCATGTAACCGCCACGAACAATTCTCATCAATGTCACATCGTATCGTATAGTCATTAGAAGAAGATTTGACTACTCCATAAGAAATCGAATATTTAATCGCTCATTCACTTAACTGCTCCATAATGTTTCGTTTGGATTCAAATACCAACCCAACTCGAGGACTTTTGTCAACACGTTCTCGTCTAAATACCTCCATTTCCAGATGAGAAGTCTCCATGCATGATGTAATCAACATTTCTTGGTACATAACTCTTCAGATAAAGGATTTTCCATTACCACAGTTTCATCGTTATCTTGTTCATCGAGCGGTTGTACATCATAAATGGGTTCTTCAGTACCTTCCATATTTTCGATCCAAGTTCTTCTTCTACCGTACAAAGCCACTTCTAGACTATCAAGTTGTTCTTCAACCGCATTTCCATTGTCCACATAATTAACTTCCGCTTTGGATCTATAGTTTGATGCTTTTTCAACTTATTGCGTTGAGTGCCTACAAAAGGGAATTGGTCAACATGCAATTGTTGTAGGAAAATATAATCCCAAAAAATTATTTAAATACTAACCAAATTGTTGTTTAGGATAGAATTGGAATGGTCTCTTGAAAATTCTCTCGAGTAAGGCGTCAACCATTGGATGTTGTAACTGCACTTTTTGGATCTTCCCACATTTCTGAAGGTAGAGTTCTATCACTTTAATTCCAACAGAAAACATCGAATCTGTATCTTCATCGTCGTCTACAGCAATAGCGGATGAACCATCATCCCTTCCTTACCTATTTTGTCACTAGCTTTATATCAAACTCACTTTGATCTATTTTGGTAACATCATACACGTTTTTCTTCAGCGTTTCAAACGTGCAATACTTCTTAATTTTGCATCATTTTTTTCCACCAACATATGTAAGTTTATCATCTTCTCCGATTAGTAATTGAAAATCATAGCAATAGATAATTGGAACATTACCATAACCTACAGTATTATGACATTGAAAAACATCAAAAAAGAACAAATTCGGATATGCCAAAGGAATGAGATATAATATA
Organism: Allium sativum; assembly: GCA_030737875.1. NCBI lineage: Eukaryota > Viridiplantae > Streptophyta > Magnoliopsida > Asparagales > Amaryllidaceae > Allium > Allium sativum. Next base: position 173,141,561 of record CM060913.1, on the reverse strand, counting down.
ACAAAATTACCTTTTTGATCTTCAAACCGGTAGAAAACTGAATTAGTTGTGAGCTCGATGGAAGATTGAAGATGTTAAGTAACTTTGAATGATTGGTGAGTGAAGTTGGTGATTAAGAAATAGGGTTTGAAGTTGGGATAATGAGTTTTATTTTAGAATGGAAGTGAATGGAGGAGAGAGGAAGTAGGTCGCGTCAAAATATGGCTGGAAAACGTATGAGCATCCCAAAAACGCTCATACGTTTTTCAGCTCTATTTCAACCCAACTTACACATTCTCCTCCATTCACTCCCATTCTAAAACAAAACTCATTATCCCAACTTCAAACCATATTTCCTACTCATCAACTACTTCAACATAAATCCTTTTCCGGTCTTCAATCTACTTGTAACCCGCAACTACAACAATCTTAGAATCAATTTCAGCTTCAAAAGGTTATAAAAAAATTGTTTTTTTCTCCTTTATTAGCAATACCAATTACCACCTATAGTTTATCTTCTGCGTTCTTGTATTGGATTTATATACTAAGACATGAAAAATTGGGAAATTGACGATGAAACTTTGATGATGCATTGCGAAGACATTGAAATGAAAAGATCGATTGATGTTGACATTCAAAAAGACACGGTGGATTATGTTCAAGAGACACAATTCGATCCAATACCGCAAGCAAAACAACCTGAATCAACGACACTAAACACTCGTTTACGTGCAATTGTCGTGAAACAAAAACCGGATCAAAAATTCTACCATAATGGGATTATGCTAGAGCGTCTACATCATGTTCCTCTAACCATGCCAACTTGCACATATCCAAAATGTTGATGTGGAGAACAATGTGTGATCATAGTTTGCAAAACTGAAACTAATGCAGGACGAAGGTTTTTTGGTTGCAATTCATACAGAGAACACAACATGGACCCGAAAAATGATCAATGTTGCAATTATTTTTAATGGATTAATTCTCCAATACGCCCTTGAAATGCAGGAGGAAGTGAGACGTTGGGGAAAAAATGTGCAAGAATTAAGAGGAAGCAGTTCGAGTTCAAACACTCATTGGTGTTGATTCAGTCTATCGAGTTCATTTAATTCGTGTAATATCTAAATTTTCATGTTTGTCAAAACTTAATCTCTATTAAAGTCTAGCTTCATTGTATCGTATTTAATGAAGTGTAGCCGAATCATCAAATTTGTAATGTATGCAATCTCACATTGACGTTTGATTGTTGCATAATGTTATATTTTATACATGCGCGATTTGGTTGAATCATGGAAATATTTACATTGGATATATATATTGGATAAACATGTGTTGGATTGAATCAATACATGTTTCAATGAATCAATATATTTGTTCTTATGCATTTTGGCGTATATAAGTTCGTTGTGTTTACAATGCAAAAGGATAAACGTGCTTGTTGTGTTTTTGGAAGGTATAATTGATCATGCGCGTTTTGAAGAAGTGCATGAACAAAAGAATATTTTTGCTCATGCGCGTTTTCAAAACGTGCAAGAAAAAAAACCCTGTGCATTTCAGGATGCACAAGCATAACTTACCCAGATAGAATAGGCTCAGTTTCGTAATAAGTTGCGAAACAGACCTATTTCTTGAATAAGTTGATTTGAGAAGCTCACTTCAAAATTTTGTCCTTTAATAAATGGGTCCAATGAAGTGATTTAGTTTTTGTTTTAAATGAATGAGGTTAATTTTCAACCAACTCATTCACGTTCAACCAAACCCATTTGACACTCCTATTTAAAAAAAAACATAAATTTACTTTGAAATAAATAAACTCAAACATAGTTCAACTTAAATCAAACATCCATTTATTTATTACTATATCCATAATCACGTAATAAATTTAAGAAAAAGTCCCATTAGAAAACTGATTATCAAAAACATCGACAAAAGCACCATACAATTTCTAGTTGAAACATAGACCATTGCAAGTAGCACGCACAATTTGAATACAAATATAAAAGAATATAAACACACTATAAGTACCAGAAAAGTAACAAATTGTCCATTTTTATTATACTTCTTCCTCTTTGATTTTCTCGTTCTTCTAAAAAATCAAAATCATAAACTGGTTTCAACCGAGAAAACAATTTTGAAATTGAACAGGAAAATTTAATTCGAAAATAAAATAAAACGAAGTGTTGTTTTCTTGATCTTGTTCGTTTCTTGCTATGAAATGAGTCTAATTTGTAACGTCTGTTGGATAGGTTTTTTTATATGGTTGGGGGCAAAAAAATTATCCTAAGGCATATGCTTCGTTAACCCGATGAATGCTAGTTGTACTACCTTGTACATCCCACATGCCTTAAGCTATTGAAGTGAAAACATAAATGGTAAAAACGGTATCCTTCTTAGCAAATCTCAAGATGCTTTGATTCCATCTTATCTTGAAACACACATGAAAGCACACTTGAGATGAGCATTTTAAAACAATGACATATACATATATATGAGTCATCATCTTTTCTATCTTTTTTCCAAATGAATGGGTCACCGCACAAATTCCCGTTCTTAATGAATTTCTATCATGAATCATAGTTTTAGTTTAGTTTTCTAAAATCATTTCCTAACATTTTCTTTCCATGTTAATTCGTGTCTTTTTTTGTCATTTGTCTTTTATGTATACGATATTTCCAATCGTTACCGGTAGATCGCTCTATCTTCTTCGTATGTAGTAGATCTGTTTAAGTTCGTTTTTTCTTTCAATATCTCTCATTTACAGGTGTAACTTCTAATATCTTTTTGTTTTCTCGTTTATAACTATTCTTTTCTAGTGACTACCACCATTCTCGTGGACACACTCATTTTTCAAACATTCAACTTATTTTTTTGATATTTTTTAATAGCCAACCTTATGCTCGCTATAGCTGATCGAATCATAGTCCGATAACAAATTTCATGTCATATTTATTCCCGCTAAATTCCAAACCTTTTTTATTGCAACAATTTTTCTAATTTTTGTTCTACATTTCCTTTCGCTACATTGTTGTAAAATCGGATCTCATCACTTACAATTCAATTTACATTCTCATTCAGTTCCACCTAAAACCACACGTAACACATCATTCAGTCGATAGTAATATATTTCAATATGCATGATTGAATTTAAATTTTCAATTCTAATGCCTTCTACAAAAAATAACAATGAAATGAGTGAGAATGTTGAGTATTAGATTTAAACGTAAAGTTCAAATATTAAAATTCATTTTAAAACACATAAAAACTATGTTTGTTAACGAAGTATCATTAGCAAACATCATGAATCATGTATTGAAAACCTTGTTTTGTGATGTATGTTAACAAAGTATCATCTGCAAACATCATGCACGGTGATATATCAACTAGGGTTTCATTTATTACTTCATCGAAAACAAATGAAATATGCAAGAACTTAATATCAATCTCTAGTGTAATCCTACTTTTACTAGAACTCAAGAGCATCTCCAATGTATATCTTGAATTGATTATTTCCGAACAAGTTTTGTATTGAATTTTATTTTATTTAACTTGAAACTCATCAAATTACGTCTCTCGGTGCTATTATGTGTTTTGTATAAACCTACGAGTATCGTACATGTAAATGCTCCTAGCATGTTCTGCTAATTGTTTTATTATATGCATGTATACTCCCATTGACGATCTACCAAGCAGAAAACCAAATTGGCTATATGATATTTGTTGATTCATTTATTAATCTTTGTTGCATTCTTCTCACCCGAAGTTCATTTTGAGACAAGTCAGGTTAATACCATTGTAATTACCACATTTTTGTATACCCTCCTCGAGAATATGAAACTATATTGCTCTATGTAAATTAGTTTGGCATTTCTCCATTTATTAATAAACTTGTAAGTCATTTAGCACCTCTAGTCTACTCCAGTGGCGTAGCCAGAAGAAGAAAAAAAATCCATGTTGACTATGATTATGTATATAAATATCATTTCACACCATCAAACAAGCACAATTAAATATAATTATACCATTATATTCGATTAGAAAAACGATCATTTATTGATCTTTCAAACAAAAAAAAACATACATATATGGTACTACTTTAAAGTTGCCCACGTCGAGTTCTCATGTTTTGAAAGCGATCAAGAATTGTATCATTGCTAATCTCTTTGAATATATAGACAAACAACATAAAATGGGATAACAAACTGAAATCAAAGTTTCAGCGATTAAGTTTCAATACTCTTGCAGTCTTCCAATTTAAGCACTGAAGCTGAAATTAAGTAAAAGCTTTTTATTATGAAAAGTAAAAGCTTCAACAATCAAAGCTTGAAGTTATGTTTCCTAATCCTATGTATAACAGGGAAGAAAGTAGACTTGTCCAGAAATATGATTTCCATTTGTTGAACGAAATGAAAGCTTAATCGTTGTTCATTTGTGTAATCATATCTTCACCAATCATATTTCACAGTGAACATAGAAATCATATTTCTGGACAAGTAAAAGCTTTAGCAATCAAAGTTTGCAAAATAGTGAACAACAATATACGAAAATAAGTTGAACGAAATCCTTTATTGCAAAACAGTGAACAACAATATACGAAAATGGGTTGAACAACAATTATCTTCAGCAATCATATTTCACTTACCACCCATTTTCGGAGGCTGGAACGGAGGGCAAGTGGGCAACGATGGTTCGCGGGAGCTGTAGCTTGGAGGCGACAGGCTGGAATCGAAGCTTGAAGGCGGTTGGTTCGTCGGAGCTGGAGGCGGCTGGCTCGAGCGGTGTTGGTTCGCTCGATTTTGGAGGCGATCGTTTAGGTTTAGGGTTTCCTGTTTTTCTAGATTCGTTTGTTTTTTCGAAGGCGCTCGTTCGCTCGATTTTTTTTTATTGGTTTTCTTATTTTTTGGGGTGGGCACGTGCCCACCCCAACCATGATGTGGCTCCGCCACTAATCTACTCCACAATGATTTTCAAACTCCTATAAGTAATTTATTCCAACCTACTATCTTGCTTTTTTCCAATATTTTTAATTGTCATTTCTAATTTCATAATTTTTCTGTGTACATCATCCCTATGTTGTCAACAACTTATTTTGCCTTCTTTTCTTGGGTTTTCTTCATTAAGCGACTGTTCAAAAATAACTTTCCTAAATCATGAGGTGATCCCTCTTTATCTTATGCTTATTTGCATAAATATTTACCAACGTTTAAAATTCCTTTTTTTTATTTTTTTCCACCGTTTTGGTAATTTTGAAAGCTCCGTTTTAATTTTGGTTTGTAAGTTTCGGTATTTTCTAAACATTTTGAATTGTATAAATAGATTTATATAAATTTTTAAACACTCAAAATTATAATATAAACCAAACTTCATTTATAACCTTGTAAAATTGATAAATATTAACTAAATAAATTATTTACTTGCATAACAAGTTATTTAAAGCAAATCATTTAACTCCGCATGTGTAGTTTTTCTATGCAACATGTTCCAAGCCAGAGTACAGGAAGGTTGTAATAGGCTTGACGTGCCTACATAATAACATAACATCTTTTATGGATATTTTAGCTTTATGATATTTCATTGGGACGTAACCCTCTTAGCGATGCGCCATATCGAGGCTCAGGTACGGTATTAAATAGGCAAGGGCTGGATCGTCACTCCCTAAGCGGCACGCCATATCGAAGCTTGCATACGATGACAAATATACAAGGGTTGGATCGTCACTTTCTTGGTGGTGTGCTTACATCGACACCCCGGTGTAGTGATAAACAGGCAAGGGTCTTCGCATCTTTCTCGTGCGAGAGGCAAGGAATCTAGTCGATGATACTAGGGTTTGGTTAGATGGTTGGAATGTAGGGTCCATAAAAAGAAAGTTAAGAGAGATGGTTATTACTATGATCAAATGACGTGTAAATATCTTATGCGTTTAGAAGACCAAATGGACGAACTAGATGGCGGAGGTGGTGGAAAACACAGACTTCAAGTTATCGTACATGAAAAAATGTAATGATGAATGGATAGGCATATTGATTGATAAGAACCTTAAGAACAAAGTGGTCAACATCAAAAGACGAAGAATAAGATCATCCTAGTCAAGCTGGTAACTGGTGATACGGTTCTGAACGTCATTAGTGCATATGCCCCACAAGTAGGCCTAAGTGAAGAAGTCAAAAGGAATCTTTTAGAAGACTTAAATCTCATGGTTAGAGATGTGTCTAATCATGAAAACTTTCTATAGAAGGAGATTTCAATGGCTATGTTGGCTCAACTAGTGGGGGTTTTGAGAGAGTGCATAGTGATTTTGGATATGACAGTAGGAACCAAGTAGGAGAATAAAAATTAAATTTTGGTATTTCTACGATCTCATGATTAGAAAAAGACAATCACATCAAATTACTTTCAGTAGTGGCCAACATTCTACCCAAATTGACTTTGCCCTTACTAGAAGATACAACAAACGAGCATGTGTAGATTGCAAAATCATACCTGAAGAATGACAACATCGGCTTTTGCTATTCATGTCTTGTCTTTGAATGTTTAAGGATAAAAGAGCTAAGATTAGTAAGACAAATGGTGAAAGCTCAAAGGAGACGCCTCATGGATGTTTAAAGATAAAGTGATGGGAGAAGGGGCACAGAATATGAAAGGAGAAGCAGATGACATGGAAAATGAGATGACCACACACTTAAAAAGTGGTTACTGAGGTGTTTGGACTAAGCTAGAATCTAAATTTTCATGGTGGTGCAACAGTGATGTGCAAAAGGCTATCAAAGAGAAGAATAAATGCTACAAATGTCTGTATCATCGTATGAGCGATGATAACATGCAAAAGTACAAAGTGGCAAAGAAAGCCACAAAGAGACGGTGAGTGAAGGGGTAGGACGTACAAAAAACTTCATCTAAAACTAAGTACGAAAGAGGGTGAAAGAAACGTCTACAAGATAGTCAAACAACACGAGATAAAGACATGAAACTTAAACCAAGTTAAATTCATCAAAGATGACAATGATAGACTTTTGGTGAAAGATGGCGAGATAAAAAATAGATGGAGATAATACTTCGACAAGCTTTTCAACAAAAAAATGATATCACTACAACCGAGTTTCAATAGACTTGGATTTTAGTATTTTGCAAAAAAAAAAAAAAAAAAATCAAGCCCCTTAGGATTTGGATTATTACATACGGTGATGTGGTGACTAGTGTCACAGCATGCAATGGTGAAACCAGTTATTTTCCCGTTAGCATGGGATTACATTAAGGGTCTGCTTTGAGCCCTATATTTTTGCTTTAGTGATCGATGAAGTCACGAAGGATATATAAGGTGAAATTACTTGGTGTGTGTTTTTTATTGATAATGTTATGTTGATTGATGAAAGTATGATGGGTTAATCGACTGCCAAAGTTGTGGAGGAAGACTTTAAAATCGAAGAGTTTCAAGATTAGCGAAACTAAAACGAAGTATATAAAGTACGATTTCAGCGGTGTCAGGTCAGATGATGGAGAGGTCACCCTAACCGGTCAATAAATACTCAAAAAGGAATTCTTTAGATAATTAGGATCTATGTTATAGTTTGACGGTGAGACTAATGAAAAGGTTAATTTTAAGATTCAAGTTGGATGGACGAAATAATGACTAACATCTGACATGCTATGTGGCTGGAAAATCCCACAAAACCTTAAAGTAAAGTTCTAGAAAACACCAATCAGGTCTGCGACGTTATATGGTGCTCAATGTTACACTAAAAGTCTAAAAGTCAACACGTCTAGAAGATAAATATAGTAGAAATGTGTATGTTGCAATGGAGTTGTGGACATACCAGACGGGACAAAGTTAAAAAATGACGATATTCAAGATAAACTTAGAGTTGCACCAGTTCAAGAGAAGTTAGTCCAACATCACTTACGACGGTTTGGACATCTCTAATGAAGACTTACGATGCACATGCGCGTTGGAATTATAGACTATCGAATGCTCAAAAAAAGGTAGAGGTCGACTAAGGATGTCATTGGAGGAACTAATAAATAGAGACTTGAAAATTTGGAATAAACCCAAAGAGTTGGTGTCGGACATGAACACATGGAAGTGAATGATCAATGTACCAAAATCTTGAGTTTATGGTTCGCTTAAAAGGAGTGTTTATGAGTTGTAGATTATAGGACTAATGTATATGGGCATAAGGCGCAGTGTTGGTCTTTGATATCTGCTTCTAGTATTATCATCATCATCACCATGTTTTTTTTTTATTTCATTATTATTACTATTATTAGTTGTTTAATTAATTTAAATTTTAATTTATTTTTATTTATGTTTTCACCTTTAAATCTAATGTTAATATTATTATCTTTATGTTACCTTGTCTGCTTGTTTTGGCTCTCATCGGTAGCTGACCCCGACGAGATTAATGACTTAGTTCTTGTTGTATTTAAAGTAAATCATCTTTGTACCAACACAGCCTAACTAGTCCAATCCAACATTAAAACAATCCGAACTTTAAAAAAAAAGGAATAGAATCATCTTCCTCTTTTCAATTGTTGCTCTAATGCTTTCTTTCTCAGCCACAGTTGTGCCCTAGCTTGAATCAAATTTGATTTACGTTCAAATTTGAAAGGAAAAATAAAATACTAATGGATACTTGCAATCGGTGTAGAGAAAGATAGTGCCTGAGTTCAATTTTGATTTGCAACCTAAGATAATTTCAAATTTCAATGTTGTTTTTAACTTTTTCATAGTTCAAAACCTTCTTCGTAGTCATCATCTCTTTTAGTCCCAAAACGGGATTTTGATGTAACTCCAGTTCTTTTTATGCTGAAACCAAAATGGAAACGGCCAAATCACGGCATGCCAATCAGAATTTAAAACCTTGGTATTTACCCATTCTCAAGAAAATCTTTAGATACGACATTAAAAAATTTATATCAGAGAGTTTCGCATTGACCAAATCTAGCAGATTCGATCTTACATCATTAAGATCATTAAAAACGGCAAATGGAAATTATTTCTTTTTAACGGTCGTTTTTTAGTATCATGTTGGATAGTTTATAACAAACCTACTCCATTAACTTGGTTATTGGCCAAGATTTAACATTCTTTGAATTATCCACTCTAACTTGTGTATTAATTGATTCTTAATTTATTTTTGAACTGTAGTTTGATATGCTAGTATGGCTTAATCAGTTTATTCATTTTGCATGGTACGTAAACTTGTTTTATACCTACTAAATTTATATATTACCTTGTTGTAGATGACATAATCTGTTGGTAGCTAAACAAGTTCTTCTACATATGTTTTAGTATTTTGAAATTAGTGAATATAATAGTGTGCCTCATCAACGTACCTATTTCTGCTTTGAATCTAAAGAATCCAGGTCCAATCACTTCACTTTTGCAATCGTACAGAGCATCAACAACCTGCAAAAAATAAATGGGACCTTAAAAACAGCAAAGTAATCACACGATATGCTTAAGACCCAAGTCATCTTACTGGATCAGATTTTAGAAAGTCGAGAACTCTTTCCATGTCATGATCATCAATTGCCCTACCAATTAACGCATGCCTATTCCTTTGTATCAGAAATATGGCAACCTACACGAAATAGGATAAATGTACATAATTTTAACAAATGTGCGCTAAATTCATTTTTGCATGGGAAGAGTAAGTCGAAACTCTAAACCAAAAGAAAGATGACAATTTCATAAAGTATGCCCCAAATTTAATTTTCATAATTATGAATCCGAACTAGTGAAGCATCTAATATCACATCTTTTTTTTTTTTTTTTGTTAACAATAATATGAATGTGTCTGTAAGAGTAACAGTACACAATTATCCTCATAACCAACATTTGTGACTAATCTGATAGGATCCAACACAACCCAGAATTCTAATTCATGCGAGTTTAGCTTACCATTCCAAGCAAGTTCCCCACTATGATGGAACCTATTGGATCATATATTGCATTTCCAGTTACTTTTACTGCAACCAAAGATGCAGCAGCAATAGCAAGACCGGTAACAGCAGCACCATCCTGTAATCCAAAAACAGCTTTCAGGTACATCATGAACTAACATAAGTCGTTTTCAGCATAGCATATGGAACAAGAATGAATAAAAGGTTTAGCATACAATGGTACCAAGGTTTTCAAAATAAGATTCATATCTTAAATGTAAAGTTCAAACTTTAAATTGAAAAGGATATAGGTCATAAATTAAATATTCAAAAGATTCATGTTCCAATATTGTTACACACTTTGAAATCGAGTTTGATGTTTGAATTTCCACATTTAAACCTGAAACTCAATATTCTTTCCTGTTCCATTTTATTTTGCTTAGAAGATATAAGAACTGGAATTGCAGATCCAAATAAGTATATTGAATATATCAGTATGAATTATACACTATGGTTTTCGCTGGGTTGAATGGGAACTTAAGTTGAATCGTAAAGGGATAAATTCGATTTGAATGGGAATTAAATCACGACGTTTTAGGATTTTTGACAACAATAGAACACAATATTGGAACTCAATAATCTTTAGCCAGTGTTAAATTTGATACAGACGAAAGGATGGTTCACATCTTAGAGACCCAGGGATGCAAATGCAAATGAATACGAAAACAAATTGAGATACACAACCACTTGTAAAATCTGTAGCAAACGAGATTAAAAATTGCATGAACAGATAACATGGTAATCAAATTTAATCATTTACATTAGTAGCCGCTTCTTCAACGTCCTATAAAGTAAAAGTAACTGTTTCATTTACTCAATTTCCAACAATGAAATGATAATTCTATCAAAAAAACGTCTAGCACTATAATAACTTTTCCCATCCCACTTGGAATCAAATTTTATACATAAGTAGCCTATTCTTCATTGGCTATGAAATAAATAATTGTTTCATTACTCAATATCCATTTATGAAAAAAATCTACTAAAAAAAATTAAACATCCAAGTTATATCAGTTAGACTTCAAAAATAAGTTCAATCCCAAGTAAAAAAAATTCACTGACGTTAATTACCAGCAATAAGGATTATACTTTAAAATCACTTCATACGGCATAATCCAAAATGAAAAACTATCATTTTAAAGACATTGATGCAAACAAAATTATTTCTCGTTTTCACGTTTTATAATTTCAATTGAATTTTTTAATCAATGGAAAACATTTAACTTGTATTTAATTATAGTTTTTCCAAGTAAAAAAAGCTACCATTTAATATAGAAATTGGATGAAAACACTAACTGTTTTTTTGGAATTCGGTAAAATCCTCATATTGATGAGAATATGGCTGCTTGTGCGATTGCCAAACCTTTTGTCTACACTGCCACAAAGTATTGGTGCAATCAAATTAAACAAAACTTTCCATATTAATTATTACATTCATCTTTAATCTATTGTACAAACAAAGAAAATTGATTGCATAGAAACTCAGCCATTACAAATGCAAGTAGAGTTACACAATTAGCCTTTTAAATTAGGAAGGAAAAGCAGGTGAATGGCCCTTCCAAATACCATAAAAATTGAAATCGTAGTTCTTACCAAAAAAATACGTGATGCATATGTATGCATGCACATAGTGCAAGCCTATACACACTGGTATTAGCCAAATTGAAAAAGAAAAAAATTAGCTATTCAGTTTTAAATATTTTTTGTAATGTAAGTGAAACAGTTAAATTGAGTATTTGTCATAAATAAGAGTAAAAAAGGAAAGTTGAAATAACATCTGATAATACAATTTACTCGGCTTTTTTCTTTCTTTTTCTTTTTGTTGGCAGTATGGAAAATCTTCCTTTGAACAGTTTGCTCGAGTGTAGGCATACTAATATCGTTACTAATCACTAATTCTATCCGTTCAGGGATTTATGACGACCAGCATTTGATTTTAGAGATGCCATTAAACCTTATAAGCTATGTTCATAACATCCACAAATAAAACACCATATTTAAATTTATGGAGTTCATCAGATCGGTCTTTATTAAAACTGTTGACTATATCATTAAATTTCAATATTAAGTAGGTTAAAACATTATCTTTACTGTTAGCTAATTAAATCAACAAAATGAAGTATATGGAGGTCTCAAAGAGCATCAAAATCATCATTCTTTTTTTACTTTAATTACTATTTATATATCTGGCCGTTCCCTTAGGTGCCATGAGTTGACAAGAACATGCACGACTTAATTCCCATAGAGGGTTTACCGATCCGCCGGGTAGAGTATACATCCATGCACAGAAACAGAAAATTGTGTTGAAGGGCTTACTAATATCTTAGACAAAAATAATCAACTTAAATAAATTTGTGTACTTCCCCATAACAAAATCTATGCTATCACCAAGTAACAATTTGCGGACAGACCCTTCATCCAAAAATATTCCCACCTAACTCTCTACATGCTCACATAAAATTGTCTCTTCTTCAGATTTTTCTGTTCTCAATAAAAACCTAAAAATAAAAGAGAACAAACTATGCAATGGAAGATCGCTATTATGTGGAGGAATGATGAAGAATAAAAAAAACAAGTTATTCAATAGATTCATATGGTATCTAATTGTTTGGAACATAATCAATGAACTTACTAACTTAGTTGTGAAAGTAATGGCTTTTTCCCTCCATTTGGCAGTTGATAGTCATGGGTTAAGATTTCCACCAAAGCTGGATAGCCAGTCAGCAAAATGTATTGCCAAATATAAATCTTTTGGATTGTTTAACATTTCCAGATGGTGGTTATAAGACGTTCGAGATCTCGGTTTAATTCATTTGCAATTTCAGAAATTTCAACCTAATTCATAAATTTTGATAATTTTGCTTTCAGTTTTGAATTTCATTATTTATTTATTATATAATGACACATTTATTTATGTAACACATATTTTATGTTTAATTGGAAAATAAGATACAAATGAACAATACCAATTATTATAAATACTTATATTGCTATAAAATGTATATTTATTATTGTTTTTTCAGCTTTTTTTTAGTTAAACCTCTTATATATTTTGTGAATTTGTATGTTCCCTAAGTTAAAATTTTAGATATTCATGTATTTGAAATTCAAATTAAATCTTTTCTTGAGTTTCTTCTTTAAAATTTGAAGTTCAATTCTTTTTTCTATTGAACTGGAATTTCGGTTTCATTTGGTTTTGATCCCTACTGAAATCTAAATGGAACGATCAAAATCTCCATGTTTCAATTGAAACCTCAAACCTTGAAATAAACTATGACAATGTCTCATTGTATGACTATTTGAGTAACCAAATAGAATACCTGCATACAGGGCTAAATATCCATGACTAAGCTGCCTGCGGAAATGATCTCTGATAGAGGTAGGTTGATTTTCTCATTGGTATGGTAGCATGGTAGGGTTTAGGGTTTGAATGAAGAAGACCAAAGAATGAAATGAAAATGATGGTGCCCCATATTTGTGTGTTTATGGTAGTATTAGACAAGCAAGCAGAAATTATGGTGCCCTCAGCCATACACTAATTTGAACAATGGAATATGATGCATTCTCATTAAATTGAATAACACTATAAATTTATCAATCCAACTTCATGCAACCAATTGTTTTAAACATAGCATGACTAAAATGTCAATGGAAAATAGAAAACAAATATTACTTTAAATCTGATAAAACATGATTTATTTGGTTCACATTATTATACATGTAGGAATATAAATCTACGTGTTAAAAGACAATGATATTAAGCTCATACAATGAAAAAGAAACTCTTGTTTACAGAATTTTAAGGATGATTTACAAAATAGCGTACATTATTCACAATAAATCAAATATTCGCCATATGTATATACATGACAACTACTTTTCAATGAAAGCTCAAACCATCACTAAAATACTAGTAGTCTAGTACTCTTGCTTTTTAATCAAACTGAAAATTGATGATTTTGTGCACTTAATGTTTCTATAATCAACCAATCATAATATAAATTAAAAATATTTTTAAAATATATTCAAAGAAAGTACGGATAAAAACTATTTCTGGAAAATTAAAAAGAAAGATGTACGGAAACTAGAAATATAAAAGATACTGGAAAAAGCATAAAAAATCAAATTTTGAAAAGTATTTTTTTGTTTCATAAATGGCATAACAGAACTTCTATAAACTTTGCATCAACAATAACCATTTTGCTTTATAACTAACTGAGCTAATTAGATCTTAAATCCAATATGATGTTAGATCATGAAGATATTTATATGTACCAACGCATGGCCTCTCCCCATTATGTATCTCCAATAGATTTTCTTCATTCTACCTTCCTCTCATCTAAATCGTCAGAAAATGTATCATTTCCAAAGAAAGAAGAACCTTCAAAATCTCGAATTAATGCGAGTCATCATAACTATTCATTATAATTGTCACACTCAAAAATGATATTGATGAATGGGTTATAAATATTAAAATGTTCAAAAACAGTCTAAAACTAAGAAAAAGATTGCAGTCATCTAAATATTTGCTTTTTTTGACATCAGTAGACATTTTGTTCGAAAAATTCAAATCCCGAATGAAAGGAGGTGTTGAAACTGGTAGAACAGACAAGTCAGTAGGGTCTGATGACATCCCCATTAAAGTGTGTAAATGCCTTGGTGATGCAGGGATAACCTGACTAAGTTGTTAAATAATATTTTCAAATCAAACAGGATGTCAGACGAGTGGAAGAGAAGCATTTTATTTTAAATCTTGAAGAATAAAGGAGTTATTCAAAGTTGCACAAACTATAAAGGAATTCAGCGTATAATGAAGCCTTATGAAAGAGTTTGCGAACATTGATTGAGAATGTTGACAACTTTCCAAAAAACAATGTAATTTCGTGCCTAGAAGGTCAATCATAGAGGTAATTTTCTTGGTAAAGTAACTTATGAAGATATTTAGAGAGCAAAAAAAAGATTTACACATGATATTTATTGATTTGGAGAAAGCTTATGACAGAATACAGAGGAAAATTATGTGGTGAGTGCTGGAAGAGAAGAGGGTCCCAACAAAGTACACTTATCAAGGATATGCACGATGATGTTGTGATTAGTGTCAGGGCATGCGATAACGAAACTAGTGGTTTTCCCATTAACATGCAATTACACTAAGGATTGGATTTGAATCCTTATATTTTTGCCTTAGTGATGAATGAAGTCACAAAGAGTATAAGGTGAGATTACTTAGTGTATGTTTTTGTTGATGATGTTGTGTTGATTGATAAAATTGTGACAGGGATTAATAAACAACTTGAGTTGTGAAAGAAGATTTTAGAATCAAAGGGTTTCTGGCTTAACAAAACCAAAAAGAGTAAATGAAGTGTGAGTTTAGCGATGTCGGATCAATTGATAATGAGGTCACTATATCCGGACAAGTAGTGCTCGAATAACTCCTTTCGATGTTTAAGATCTATGTTGCAGTTTGATAGTGAGATCGATGAAGATGTTGGTTTTAGAATTCGGGCAGGATGGACACTGTGGCGACTAACATCTAACATTCTTTGTAATAGGTAAATTCTAAAAACGCTTAAAATTATATATAACAACAATCAAGCCTACAATGTCATGTAATGCAGAATATTGACTTATTAAACTGTAACTCGTCCAAAAGATAAGTGTAGCAAAGATGTGTATGTTGTGATGAAGTTGTGGGCATACCAAACGAGATCGAATTAAAAACGATGATACTCGAAACAAAATTAGAGTTGCACAAACTGAAGAAAAGCTAGTCCAACATCGCTTGAGATGGTTTGCACATCTCTGACGGAAACCTCACTTGTTTAATTATTTTACTTTATTTTACCTTTATTTATGTTTTCACATTTAAATCTCTTGTTATTGTTATTATTATCATCTTTAAAGTTTAAATTGACTTTATCATTTGGTTTTGAGTTTCACCTCTAGTCAATCTCAACTTGTTTGGTATTACTGACTCGGCTGTTATTTCAATATTTGCCTAGACAGTAGACTTGCAATGCAATTTTGACTTTTAAAGGAGTTAGAGGTTTTGAAAAATATGAGACAATCACAAACACAAAAATAATAATTCAATCCATGATTATTAGACATGAAAATATCAAAGAATATGTGCTCGCACGCGTAATGATATCATATGGGCATATGTGTGCGTGTGTATGACAAATTGCAGAAATCTTTATGATAGGAAAATCGCACAACGGCTTAAGGGAAAGTTATACAAAACAACAATCAAGCCCGCAATGTTATAAAGTGTAGAATGTTAGCCTACTAAAAGGCAACACATCCAGAAGATAAGTGTAGCATTACGATGCGATGGAGCTATGGGCACATCATACGAAATTGAATTAGAAACAATGATATTCGAAAGAAACTTAAAATTGCAACAATTAAGGAGAAGCTAGTCCAACACCGCTTGAGATGGTTTGGACATCTCCAATGGAGACTTCATGATGCACCTATGTGCACTGGAATTATAGACCACTGAATGCTCAAAGAAAAGTAGAAGTCGATCAAAGATGGCACGGAAGAAAGTAGTACTAAGAGACTTAAAATTTGTAATATATCCCGAAGAGCTAGTGTCGAACAAGAGCACATTAAAGTTAGTGATACATATACCGGAACCTTGAGTATGGTTAGTCTAAGGTGAATGTTGTAAATTGTAGATTATAGGACTAGTATATATGGGCATAAGACGTAGTGCTGGTTTATGGTATCTATTACTACTAGTATGCATGTGTGATGATTGGTGTCGTCTAGGATATATTGCACCCTACCTCAGTCATAACAGCAACGGAGGTGGGATCGTGACCACGCCAAACATAGTCCCATACTGTCATCCCTTCTGCAGCAGCACCTTTCTTCACAGCATTTATAGCAACTCTTAAAGAAGCTCCTAAAAGGCATTAAGACTTAATTTTTTGGAAATTGGAAATTTAACTTTGTTGAACTAACCTTCAAGAATAAATGATCCTCCAATGACTATTGCAGCATAATGAATATTTTCAGGTGTCTGTTCAGATAATTTGAAAATTAGAATCTAAAGAAAGAATTGTATACAGAAATTGTCAACCATGTTCTAACATACATGAGAAATCCACAGATTTTGGACTCCATGCACGATTGTGGCACCAGAACCAAGACAAAAAATGCCAACTGCCGATATCAATGACCAAACAAACCTCTCCTTTGAGTAACCATAACTGCATATAACAGGGAAAGCTAATAGTAAAGTTGGGTATAACTGTTACGATTTCTTATATTAGTATAAAATAGGATAATGTGATGTTATGATTTCTTATATTAGTACAGCATAGGATAACATGATGTGTCAAAAAAATATCAAGACACGTCAGGACAACATTAACTTATTTTCCAATGTAAATAATACAAGATACATTCGATTGTGAAGTTGAGTTAGGATTACTAATTTCACAATCTTATCTACAGAACAATACTGTCAGTTTTTGTTTTCATTTGCTTTTCAATGTTGGTAAATAATGACCATATATCATCCTAGCATGATTCCTACATTTTTATTATGCTACAAAAAAAGAACAAAATTCGACTTTAAAAATGAATATACACCTTAAAACCCGAAAACGCTAGGCATGCTAGGAACGCACTTGGAATATTCGAAGTTTGAAATAAGATGTAGCATGTTAATAAAATTAATCAATAAGTGTTCTTCATGAAATTTTTATTATTGTGTCAAAAAAAGATAATAGTTTTTTTTAAAGCATAATAAAGAATAGGTACACTGTAATTTCAACTAGATTTGTTCTAACAAATTAATATTCGAAGTCCTTGCATTGTTTATTTGAAACCATGATATATATCAACCCCAAGAGTATTCTCCAAAGAATCCTTTGCAAATAAACATAATTCTGAGGAGTCAACTTTGAGAGAGTAGCTTTTGCATCGTCAGGCAAATCCAAACTAGTAAAAAATTGTTTTATGCACTCTTTATTAATTGTTCTTCCTCTAGTAAAGTCCTTGAGCTTTTTTTTTTTATAAGCTCCCTCTACATTGTATCTTCGCATTACTGTTTGTATAGGTTCAACCAACACTTCCCCATTCCCATGTTTGCTCTAGGTCTTCATTTAAGCGGGATTCATTCACCTGAAGTTTCCAGATTCCTTGAAGTACACTTTTGTAAGCTAAGAGAGAATAGCCTAAGGCAACACCCAAATTCCTCATAACTGTTGAATCGGTTAGATTCCTATGCATACAAGAGATGGGTAATTTTGCACTAAGAGCGGACAAGAGAGGATTTGCCAAGCTCAGATTGCCCTCGCTATTCTCAAAATCTATAGGTTTTACTCTATGAGGCATGGTAGACGATCCTATTTCAATTAATATGTCACTGAAATGAACAGCATTGAAAAGTTCTACAGTGTAGTCATGAGATTCAATTTGAGTCACGTAAGGGTTGAAAATTAACCCCGAAGAATTCACGAATTTTGATGTTGTGTTAATATTAGGATATGCAACCATGTGTGTGTTACAGTTACGAAAGACACCAGCAAATTTCCCCAACATTTGCACTTTGGTTATTTTCCTCCCTATTTCACTTAACCTAAAAGCAAATTTTGCCATCTCCTTTCCTAAAGTATAGTTGGTGAAGCTGGTTGTATATGAGTGCGAGACAACACAGGAATATGTGCATTGTCCTTTGTCAATTCACATATTGCTTTCAATAATTCAGACATTAAAGGAAATACTACATAATTGCATGCTTCTTTTAGCATCAATACATAAGCCAAATTATTTATATCCTCTGATGTACATGGAAAGTGAAAAAATTCAAGTACTTCACATATCTTTGTATTGGATTTGCACTTTAGTTTCAAAAAATACTCCACTGCCTTAACATCATAGTTTGTCACCTTTTCAATTTTTTTAGCTTCCAATGCATCATTTTGATTGAAGTCACTAGTAATATTTTCCAAATACTATAGAGCACCCTTAATTGAATTTTGGAACTTCCTTAATTACAGCAACAGTTTTACAAGCCATTTGACCTCGACTATAACTCGGTATCTGATTAAACCATATTCACTGAAGAACGAACGCAGTTCCTTCACAAACTGAATGTATCCGCCATCTAAAGGTGATAAAGCCATAATGTTGTCTTGGTCACCAAGACCTTGAGCAATTTTGGGCTCTATCGTAATCTCCTAAGTTTTGTGAATCCTTCAAAGAAACCATAAGTGGATTAAACCCGCGATTAGCAGTTGGTTTACTGATATACCCCAACTGATTTGATCGTGAATTCGAGACTGCCAGCGACGGTGGCAATGAAGCGCGTGGAGCTCGAACTGAAGACAACATCTTCTCCATTTCAGGTAGAGTCGGGAGTAATGAATTTCTAAAAAGCTTGAAGACTAGAAGGAAACTGAATTGACCAATAAATGAAATGGAGTGGCAGACGGTAGATGGCAGCAGTAGCACGCAGCGCAAGCTCAGAAAAAACTATAGTTCTTTAAATAAATATTTACTAATGCTAAAAAGATTACTTACTCGTCAAGTTAATAAACCTAGCAAAAAACTTTTAAACTTTTATTTAGCCACAATTTCTAACATCAAATCCACATTTTAACATAAATGAGTTGATGTACTAATTATCACTTGAGTTGATCCACATGTTGATAGACTCATACGCTTATCTTCAATCCATACATAATTTATTATGATATTTGACTGGTGATAAAAAATTGTACAAAATTTATTGTTTTCCAGAACTTAAAAATTCTCATGCATGTGTAAAATTAATTTCAAAATTACACCAGTAAGGTTCATATATTTATGATATAATTATAACATAGGTTACAAAAGTTTAAGGTTTATCATGATACTAAATATTCACAGCTTTCGACCCATTACTAAAAAGCATGTACTTATTGTGTTATAAAGCCTTGAAAAGTCTTCGAACGACTTACAGATCATACAACAGCTAAGGGATAAAAAGGATGTGTCATTGTGTAAAAAGTAAAGTTACGTAGAATACCTGTAAACAAGTATGGATAAACTTGTAATGTTCTATTAAATATAAGTCAGATACAACTATATATAAGGTGGATTAACTGAATAAGAAATAAAATGTGATTGTATATATCATATAATATGGTACAATTATCTAACATTACTTCAGTCAATCAATCCTGTAGGCTTATACATCTATTTTAACCAACTTTGTGTTAATAGAAAATTATAAGTTTATTCATACATGTTCATCATTAATGGCACGTAAGCTTTACCATCTAAACAATACAAGAACATATTAATTCATTGTTCAATGTTTGTATGATCAAAGAATAATAAAAACGTTGGAGATATTTTGTAAAGCTTGGCATCACGCAGTATCATATTTGAGTAATAAAACAAAAGCTTTGAATATCAATGACCACCCGTTCATGAACATTCAGAACGCTGAAGGAAATGCGTTCAAGGGAAGTTACGTCCAGCTTATCCCAAATAAGTTGGACATGACTGTTACGAGTGCTTATATGAAAAGCGCTCCACCACCAAAACAGAGCAACAAAGCATGACGCATTAGTAGGGGTGAGCATTATTTGGTTAAACCAAATAAACCAACCGAACCAATTTATTTTGGTCGGTTTGGTTTGGTTTTGAAACAAAATCGGTTTGAAATCGGTTCGGAAAAATATTTAGTTTGGTTATCGGTTTAACCAAATTAACCGAACTTTTATTATATTTTAAACATTTTCAACATTATAGTAAATAATTTAAGTTAGATTTACTCCAAGTAAATTTTATGTGTCAAAATTACTTTTAGGAGGCATAAGAATCATAAATAATAATACTCTAATCATATAGTTATGATTTATTTCAAATTATAGTTAATATTATAATCATAAGGTCTAAAATATTTTTAGTTCGGTTAAATCGGATAACCAACCGAACCAACCAAACTTAATTTGGTTGGTTTGGTTTGGTTTTCATTTTTATCGGTTTTAGTTTGATTTGACAATTTTCATCATCGAATAAACCGAACCAACCAAACGCTCACCCCTACGCATTAGTTACCTCGAACGTAGGACGTAGTTTCTTACATTTTATTTTCTTCGACATTTTACTAGAATGTCGAACTATTAACTCTATCAGCAAAGATATGTTTCAAAGAATTGGCAACAAATCAGAGTAAAGCTAAACGGAGTCTATCATAGGATTGTTGATTGATTTACGTCTGTAAGAAGACTTCACAATTGCTAGATTCAGCAGACACCAAAAACAGACACGACAACAACCACAAAGACTTTATCAAGTGGAAGAAGTTAGGAAATAGAATAGAAGCAAGCTGGGATGGTGAGAGAAACCCTTGTTGGCGATGACGACTAGTAGGCAGATCGAGGTACAAACTTTTCGCTTTCTTCACAATTTTCACCACCAGTTGTTTCGAGAAAAAAGTTATCAACGACATTGTTAGTATAGTCCTTAAGCTCATATATAAAATCTAGAATATTTTCAGTATTATTCAAAAATATCATCATCGAAAACCTGCCATCCTCTTCGCTCGAGTTGAATTATCTTTTACTGAAATTGAAGATGAAGTACAAACTAATTTACACCTCTACTTCACATCCCACTTTGAAAATGTTTTGAGAAGATAAGTTCATGTCTGTGAAATAGGATGATCATTTGGGTATCTAGCCATTCCAGCCCTTTCAACATTCCCAACCAAATGAATTTGCTCAATCGGACTTCAACGTCAATCTTGAGGTTGATGTTGATGTGGATAGCCCTTCTTTAGTTCATCGTTATGTCACCGCTCATCCTGCTACTCGTTATAACCGCAGGTGCTCGCGGCATTTGTTTTATGAAGATGTCCATTGTCCACAAAGTTGTGAAAATGATGGAAAGAAAAACGTCTTCCATGTAATCTAGTTCTTTCGAAGACAATGAAGTTCCACAACAAATAAACCGTAAATTGGTAAAAGCTCTGACATGCCATGAACGGTGCATGGAGTTGGGTAAGTGCAGCATCACTGAGAATCTAATACTACAAAATTATCTCTCGAAAATTTTCTTAAACTAGGTATGAAATTACTGGATGCTAATAATGCAGCAAGTGAGTTGATCTAAACAAAGCTGAGGGCATTGCAAAGACGTTCAATTTATAGTCGCAAATTGTGCTTGAATTTGTAGTTAATTTAATCTATAGTTGCAATTGAAGTAGAATTTGAATGTACATTACTAAATTTGAAGTATTAACTTAATTATTAAAAATTAAAAATTAATCATTAATTAATTATTTATAAGAAAATAAATTTTTAACTACTTTTACATTACTTTTTACCCAGCCTCTAACTTCTAATTTAATTTTTGGTCACATATGTCACAATCTCAATACTGACCTTCAACCAAATTTGATACAAACGCTTTACTTATAAGGCTAAGATACAAACATTTTACACACGTGTGTGTGTGTGTATATATATATATATATATATATATATATATATATATATGCATATATATGTGTGCATGTATGTATATTTATATATAATATATCTCCCAATTTGTAATAGATATAATTTCCTGATGTGCATCCACATATAATTTCATTGATTCATCTTATAACTTCAAAACCCAAACAACGACTTCTCATTTGTATAGTCAATAAATTTAGAGAAAAAATAAACATTGAATGATCAACATATTTAGAGAGAGTATTTTACATATGAAAGCTTACGGGTGTAAAGCATCAGGTGCACGCCTTGAGCTACTCAAACCATAAGCAAGAAGAGCCTAAAATTACATGCTAGTTAGTTTTTGTGACTAACAATGAAGATTAAAGTATAACGATTATTATTACCTAACTAAAAATATATCATGATTTTACATTAAAAAGGAGTAACTAAAGTTTACCTGGTTCGCAAAATCTGCAATCGAGTGTACAACTTCAGCTAGCATGACATGACTTGAGGTCACAAACCATACTCCAAATTTAAGGGAGAACACTAGAAAGTTGCAGACAAGTGCAGTATAAACTGCTCTTTGGCTGAAACATGATAATATTAGTTAAACAATTTAACACATTTATATTCATTATACTGGTGGTATTTCTACGAGAAACGTCTTGAAACACTATCAGCATATTCATAAAAGAATTTGCAATTTCAACAGTTCTCAAACCTTTTATGGACATCTACAGCAGCATATCATCTAGTTTAGATAATTAATATTGTAACATAACATCATTTATGTACACGAGAAATGACAATTAACACTTTACGCTTCATCAACCAATGCACAAACCCCACATCTTCTCTTTATGGGATAAATTTTACCAGAAAATTGAAAGATGTTTGGTAATACTGTAGCTGAGTAGCGTCATAAAGAGTGCAGTTTTATTCATATGTTGGACACAAGCACAAACGCTGCACCATTCTCCTTTTAAGGTTAATTTGCACCTCTTGTGAAAATGTTTAGCCTTTTATGGTCAAGTAATGCTATACATCTTCCTAATATTGGAGTAAAACTTTACCACAACAGAATGTATGTGCAACAATTATACGTGGACTGGTGCATTAACCCGCATCATTTTATTTATGGTGCAAGTGTTTTAATATATTTGCAGTCAAGTGGTGTTAAACGTCTTAATTTTACAATAAACGTTTAACCCATAGAAAGTAGGTAATAAATCCATGTATGTGTAAAACCAATACACGAACCCCACATTATTTTCAATGTATTTATCTCATATTTAAGGAGACGTTTAGCATTTTTGTAGCCAAGCGATGCTGCACATTTTCCACAATTTTGAGGTGAACACTCAACCCATAGAATAGTCAGATGTGGAGTCCAAGTGTGGGACACATGCATGAATCCCACATTATTCTCTCTATATGGTATACTATCACCCTAGAATTTGGAAGACATTTGATAATTTTATAATTGTGTAGCATGCTGCATATTTTCCTGGTTTTAGGTTTAACATTCATGAAGATAGCATGTGTATGGGTCCATGTTTGGAACTAATGCATGAACGCCACATCATACTTTATATGGGTAAATATTTGCCCAACATTTGGGAAATGTTCAGCATTTTTGTTGCCGAGTAATACTATCCATCTAGCTAATTTTGAGTTAAACACTCCAGAAAAAGAGTTAGTGTTGAGTACAACTTTGAGACCCATGGATGATCCCAAGGTTTTAAATCTCGGATTTTGGTCACGTTTTTGAAATTTTTTGGGACCTAGTCTCGTATCGGGCAAGATAAACGTATACCGGTGTTCATCTCGAAATTGTATCTCGGAACGATCTCGGATTGCAAGATACTTTCAATATTGGTTTACATTAAGGATACAACTAAAGGTTTAAATGCTAACTACAAAAATAAATTAACTTACTTGATATTCATCGAGAGCACACTGGTTGTTAATTATTTCCAACTTGAAAATCGATCCAGACTATAAGTATTAAGTGGTAATAGAAAATGGTTTTTCTAAACTGTCACTAGTCAGACTTCATATTAAATGTTAATAAATAGAAATTCTGAACTTTATATCAATAGACAACAAGTCATGGGCTTTGTATTAATAAACAAGTTAGACTTTAAACAACAAGCCAGACTTTTTATTAATAAATAACAAGTCATACTTTTTACTATTAACTAGTAGGTCAGAAAGTTCAACATATCAGTTATATAGAAAATGATGACCTGCTATTTATTCTTGATATTGATTTACAGTTAAGCAAGCAAACATACTCTTTATATAAAAAGATGAAATGTTAAATTCATTGCTCGGTTTCTTTTAATAGAGATATATAAATGAGGAAACAATTTTAACCAGACAAATATCACTGGTATCATTCTTTAAAACACAAATACATATTTCTACAAATTTGGATTCAGAAAGTTTTTGCAAAACGAAAAGAAAAATACAAATAAATTGTTGGAAATTAAATTGGCTGTATTCGTGATTTGAGAACTAGAAATTGCAAAAAAAAAAAAAAAAAAAAAAAAAATATACAAAATAAAGACCTATATTTCAAGAAAAAAATCGAAGTTCCAAATGAGAACTAGAAATTCTAAAGATGTATAGGTGATTTGAGAGTAGAATAAGTAAATGGTTGGAAATTAAATTGGCAGTCCAATTGTTGATTGAAATAAAACATGAATCTTACCAAACAACAAGACATATATTCCAAGCCCAACCTACTTAAAAATGTAAAATTCAAAAAATACATCATTTCGGTCGAGATCTCGTAAATTGATCTCGGCCGAGATTTGAATATCTCGCCCGAGATTTAGTTAAACCGATATATATTCGATTTTTCTTGTTTCGAATCGCTTAACCTTGAAAACGAGATCTCGTCCGAGATTTTCGAGATTTAAAACCATGGATGATCCCCATCCAAATCTCTCTGTAGAGAAAATTTTTACCACCGCATCATTTTTACTTACCAAGACACTTCTCGTAATGATGGTTACTAAAGGTAATTCTGTGTTTTCTATCGGAATGCAAACATATAGTCCTTAGAGCAAACCCAACCACAATCAATTTACACCCTTTTTTGTACAATTTACCATATTTTACATGCTTTCAATACAAAGCCATACTTCGCAACACCCAACAGTGCGAAAAAACATAACATTCGGTGTTTCAAAAGCCAAAGATATACTGTACTTCATGGCATCAAATACAATTATTCTAAAGTGTGCATATTTATCTGTAATTTAATATGCCTGATAACTTTTATTTGGTATTTTGAATGTCGGATAACAATCAACAAGGAGGGTTCTCCCACTTCTGGGCCTCATCAGAACTTCAACTATCCCTACCAAATTTTGGACACAAAAATTGGTTTAAGCTAAAATGAACAAGTATGACGGGTTGTTCATGTAAACATAATATTTACTGTGTGCATCAGCATCCCAAACATAAATCATAAAAGCAAAATTAAAAATTACATACCTAGTGTCATCAAATTCGGTTTTTTTAATCTTTGCAACCTTCCATGAGTAATCTGCACGTATCACACAAAGGAAAACATTAACGGTGTTCATGCTAACAAATTAGGTAAAATACAAACTGATGAATTAAAAAGTCTGTACTTCTAACAAAAGGTACGGAAAGGAAAGTAGAAGAATAGGCCCCCAAAATATCTCGAATGGATTTTCTGTCTGCTAAAAATGAAGAGTGGTAAAATCTAGTAAGTTTTGCTACCTCTTGTTTCTGTTCTTTTTGTTTTTGTTCTGAGAAGGATTGGGTCGAACGATAAAACTGGGAAGTGCCAGAAATCAGTGGAGAAGATAAAGGGGTAGGACTAAGATATAGGCGGTGATGGAATAAGAGAAGCCGACGAGTGCTTGGTCGGGGAGATGAAAACATTAGAATGGTTAGTAAGTTAATTATGCGAACTAAAAGAAGAGGAAAGTCGAGAAATCAAGAAGTTACTTGGAAATTTGTCAAGTAGAGAAGGAAACAGTGAATTTACGGAAACTACGGCTTTGGGATACACAGCTCGGCTCAGCCCACCGAAACACGAAAACCCAATAAGATTTGCAAACGTTCTCTAATATTTTATTCAATCCAACTTTATTTTAAATTTGCAAACGAGTTCTCTAATATTTTATTCAATCCAACTTTATTTTAAATCAATCTAACTTTAAGGGTCAGTTTGACAATCCAAAACGGAATTGTTTATGTTTTCATTAGGGATGAGCATAAACCACACCGCAATGCGGAAACCGCCCAGACCGGACCATAGAAACGGTACAGAAAACCGCATCAGATTCTCTCTTTAAAGCAAACAGTCCAAACTGAATCGACTCGCAACGATATGGTTCGGTTGCGGTTTGAACTATTACCAAACCATATTAAACCGAACCGAACCGCATAGCTACTCCGGTAATGTTATGATAAAAAATTAACAAATTACTATCTAAATTTTTATCTTAACAATATATATTTTATTTTTAGTGTATTTTGTAATTATATCAATTCAAGATAATAATATGTGTTTTAAGCTTTAGGTAGCACAATGTCATACAACCGTAAATTGATTGTTAATGGAAATAATTCTCTTATTTCATATTTAATACGGGTTCAAACTGGACCGAACCAAAACCGGACCATATTACATCGAAACCGAAGCGAAATCGAACCGTTTGAACGGTTAGTACAATGGTTTGTATTTTTGAAAAACCGTTTGATGTGGTGCTGAAGCGGTTTGAGTTCTAAACTGTACCGCTTCCACCCCTAGTTTCTATGGTAAGTACTTCTACTTTTAAAAAGTAAAAAAGTTCGCTTGACACGGTAACGATTTATAAGTCCAAAAATTAAAAAAAAAAAAAAAAAAAAAATCAATATGGATAGAAACAAATGTTCGCAATAGCTATTTGGTTATTACGCTAGAATATTGAAATAAAATGTAAGATAATTCAAATATTTAAAATATATGTTACAACTAGTTAACTAAAAATCAAAAAAACAATTCCTATTTTGAAATATAAATTAAAAAACATTGAATTGAAAATGACATAAATACTTGCATGTTATTCGCACATAATCCAAGCGACTAAGTCCACTTTAACTTATAAAATTCAAACAACAATTCATACAATAGATAAAAATTGATCTTTTACACAAATTTCAAGCATTACTATCGAAATATTAAAAACTTCTCAAATCATATGGAAACTAAAATGGCAAATGATAAAACTCTTTTGTTGTTGAAATCATGTCTTTCTCCTTGAGTTAAATCCACTCCAACCAAACTTAGATTAGATTCAAGATTGGTTTCTTCAAAAAAACAAAACAAATCATCATTTTGAAGTTCTTCAAAAATCTCATCATCCAAAGCGTGCTTTCCAATGTAATCCATACCTGCAGTTCAAACCGATGCTTGTCTACAACCATCAAAAATGAAGATTGAAGAGTACATACTTTTATATAAATACAGTCTTGCAAACACATTTCCAGAAAGGAGAAAAAAATGAAGACACACTTTAGTTCCTAGACACATTGCTGACTATTGTAATCCTCCTAAATGTTACTAATTCATTTTGAAATGGTGACCCTACAAAAGGGTTCACAACAATGCCATTAACAAAGGAAGATTTGGTCATCCAATGGCCATACAACTTACAACAAAACGATGATCCCGACGCATGCAGTAAAACAAAAAGATGATCCGAATGCAAAAAAACTCAAAAGTCGCTTCCAAATAGTCAAAGCAAAAGAAACTCCAACATATCAACCTTTTGTATATTTGTAAATATTTTCAAATTTGATTCATAAGACATAAGACATCACATATTTTAATAATAAACAATATTCACAAAATAATAACACATCCCTAAATAGAAGTAAATACTTCATACTAATCAAGCAAGATACATGGAGAGTTAGAATCCTAATAGCTTCAAAAGGTTTTCAATATAGTGTTATTTTCTTAATCTTTAAACCTATAAGATCCAATCCTTCTTTAGCTCATCGGATATGTGAAGAGTGTACTTGGTTTTGTGGTGTTGAGTGAATTGGCAGTTGCGGTGAGGTTTAAGGAAAATGAGGTAGAAACAAAAGTGTGCACACAAAATTGCACGAAACAGATGACAAAGAAATGTAATAGCTATTGAAATAAGCAATAAAAGTGTAGATGTAAAAATGAAATACAAAATGTTTGTTTTTTTCCTATGTATGACAAGAATGAACCAGTGGAATCGATAGCAGCCCAAAGTAGAATTGAATAGACACCAATTCGTATAGACAAGTGAGAAACAGAAACCCAAAAACTGAAAACACCAAAAAAAATGAGATGCCGAAGTGAAATGCTAGTAGTTAAAAACAAAAATACATAGTGTTGTTTTTTTCTAACGCAAAACAACACAAAATAAAAACAAAGAAAAAAACACATCCAAAGAAACTAAACACATTAATATGTACAATTGAAATAAATGAAGCTCTAGTATGTTAAAAAGAGTCAAAACACATTAATATGTACAAACAAATACGAGTGTGGCTGGTAGTTTATATTAATCCAAAAAATTATATAAACGTAACTGATTCGATCACAAATATAATCGGTCCATTAATGTTGTAACGACCTGACATTTTGACCGCTCCACGTCGGTAATTAAACCAACTCAAAACGTTCAAAACGTCAGATTGTTATTGGCTTACTTGGTTTAAACAGCATAAATGTAGAATCACAAAGTACTATAATTTGCAGCGGAATAAAATTTCATATAAACATCAAAAAATTTATAAACATTTGTACAACAGAAGGTAAACTAAAATATATATATATATATATATATATATATATATGAATTCTTTAAACCAATTTACTTTTTTTTATCGAGCTCAGCGCGCATGCGTCTCCACATCTTCACGTCTTCTCCAGTTTGCGGGCTGATATCTCTAAACCTGGAATACTTAAGGCTGACCCGAGTGTCCCATGCAAAATACACAAAATACACGAGTCAGGATTAAACTTATTTCAAGTTAGCAAACTTCGGTAAACACATAAATATAATTCGTTTAATCCCAATAAATTTTTAACATGGTTCGAGTATCGATCCATGAAACTGCCGAAGTATTGCGGAGCATAGTAAATCAAAGAAACATGCATATGGCTACATACGTGACCAGCAAGCCATATTAAAGAGAACATGTGTAACGACCTGTATTTCTGGTAGTCAGATATTCAATATATTCTATTATTTAAACATCGATTTAGAATTTTAAATGGATTTACAATATATAATTTGTTTATTAAATAATATATAGACGTATAAATTATAAATCGAGCCATAACGTCGCGGCAGTTCGTGAATTTCGTTTTGAACTTCAATTGAATTTACAAATCAGAATTCTGCGGAAAAAAAACGTTTGAGTCGAGTTGATTATAATTTTCTAATGGGAGAAGAAAAATTGAAATTTCAGTTTATATATATATACATATGTGTGTGTGTGTGTGTGTATATATATATATATATATATATATAGTTATGTCTAAATTAAATTTTCAAATAAATCGCTATGGAATCGGTTTAAAGTTTTAACGTTTTATTTATTTATATATACAATATTTGTATGAACGGGATATCATTTTAAGAACCAGAATATTTAAAATATTGAATTTTGAACTCCGCATTAATTGAAAATTTAAACGATTTGTTGATACAAATTTATTTTTAATAAACTTCGCTGGTTGAATTTAATATATAGTGTATCGACATTTTAAATGATCTATATGGAAATAGGTTGCTTCATAAACATAAAACACGGAAATAGGCAGTATATGAATAAGGAATAGTAAAACATAAACAGAAACTGGGAACACACATATTATGAAAACTGAAAATGGTCAATACAAACAATAGATACAATATTCATCATCAATATGCCACATGAACATAAAGAACTATAAAATATAAGGCTGCAACTGTTATTACAAAGCAAAACCATATATATATATATATATATATATATATATATATATAATTTCGGCTGTGCATTTCATAACCAAACATACATAATGATTTATTATAAGTACAGGTTCCAATATGACATGTTCATTCAAGAAATTGCAAAGTAAATCGTCCCCATAGTCATTAACCTGGAAAA
This sequence comes from Allium sativum, assembly GCA_030737875.1. Lineage (NCBI taxonomy): Eukaryota > Viridiplantae > Streptophyta > Magnoliopsida > Asparagales > Amaryllidaceae > Allium > Allium sativum. The sequence goes on along the minus strand of CM060913.1, from coordinate 173,111,025 downwards.
AAAAAAGGAAAGCAATACTTAATACATAATATTATCTGTATAAGATAGACATAACAATACATGAGGGAAAAAACAATTTCGGCATGCCTCATTTTCCTTTCAGAAACAGTGAAACAATCAGAAAAAAAATAAACTGAAATGACTCCACAAGCTTTGACCTGGAAGAAAGAAAAAAAGGAAGATCATGATCAGTTAAAATCTATACTGTCAGATAATGAAAATTTGAAAGTTCAATACAAAGGAAATAGATATAAACAGCAAAATCAAATATATGTATATATTTGCATCAAATCTGGACGGAAATATATATATATATATACACACACATATATGAACAGCTAAGCATATGTGTACATTTGTAGCATTAAATCTATACAGAATCAAAAACAGCTAAAGGATATTGACATTAAAATAAAAAACTAAATCTATGTAAATATATACATCAGATCCCATGTATTGTCAATGAAAAGCTAGGGAGTTAGGGGGTAGGAGCAGCTAAGAAAATAGGGTATGTACAACTTAAGAACAAATACGTACATCAACCCTATAAGCTCGGTGAACAGCTAACAGAAATTAAATATATGGATACACTTTATATATCAAATATAAATAGTACAATGAACAGCTAATCTAAACAATGTATGGATATATTTATGCAATCAAATCCATAGACAATGAACTACTGTACATAGTTGAATTCAGATAAATACATACAAGGCTATACTATACATTTAAACATCAATCACCTAAATCGACATATGCAATCACTGTTTCACTCGAACAGACCGACTGTATGGAAAATACAACACTATATTCAACAAATCTCTGATAAAATCTATCATGCAGCCAACACCAGTACAAGTAAATCGGAGAAGGGAAATGGCCTAAAGATATGGTAGCCAAAGCTACCTAGGACAAGCTTTGATAGACATTAATTTTATCTAAAATCTAACACTATAAATAGAGGTGTCGCCCATGGGTATTTCATCCTTCCAGAACGCAATATAAACAATACAGTAAACAGAAAAATAGTGTGAACCACTTATGAAATCCAAACAAAATTTACAGCAAACAAAAATCAATAAAACACTTATCTGTGTTTATGAATCCAAGCGCTACGTTTTCGGAATGCCTCGGATGAATTCTCTGGCGATTTGGGTGACGTGAAGGCTTAGGTTTCGGATCGCCTTCGAATAAAAACTTCGATTTGTTTGTGGATAATCTGAAGTGGTTTTGGAAGGCTCGGGGGTTCATCGTCAGAACGGTGGAAACGTTGGATGTGGAGAAGTTGATTTGGGGGTTTGACAGACCGAATTGGGGAAGGAGAGTGAAGAGAGATTGGAGGAAGGGTGGCGTGAAGTACCAGCTAATCTCGACGGTGCTGAAGAATAGAAAGAGGGAAAGGCGGTTAGGGTTTGAGGTCGGCCATTGAAGAAAGTTTTGGGTGGAGGCGGTGTTTGTTTTTCCGTGGGTTGGGGAAACATTGAGGAAGGGTTTTGTGAAGTGGAGAATGAGCTGGGGGGTACACGGGCCTAATACGAAATGGTAAAGGCCAAATTTTTAATTTAAAATCTAAATTTAAATAACTAAATTACTTTATAAATTTTCTTATACGATATCGTGTGCATACGTTGATAGATTTAAACATGGTTTGTTCTGTTAGAACTATGGAGACGAGAATATCGAGATGAAGCAGGATCGGTCAGGACTAGAAGCAAGTAGAATTTTTAATTAAATTAAACCGTTGTTTAATTTAATTAAAAACCAGCGTTAAATGACCAAACCAAATCAAGGTAAGTTAACCTCACTCAGTTCTGCCCATTTAAATTTTATATAAATTGGGTTTTTATTTATGTACTCTGGTTGCTAGTGATTGACCCTTTGCTAGTTATATATTTATTGTTGATTTACCCAATGAAATTAAACGGACGTTTAATTTCAGTAAAATACATAATCGTTGTTTTAATGATTTAATCCAATAAAGGTAATTTCCCTTGGTTGGTCACGTTTATAAAATAAACATGTTTGAAATTGTTTGAATTGTTTTGAATGATATGTTAATTGGTTGATGGTCGTCATTTATTATCAGATAAATGGAACAGTTCTGATTGGACAGTTGATTTGATCGATAACCGTGGAATTGAAATTCACCATTTGATTTATTTTAACTCGTAGGCAATATTGGTTGAGTAATTTGGCATCACATTGTCTGTAAATCAATCATTACACAAATATGGATTTTATCGTTAAGTGGGTCGACTGTAGTGAAGTTATAAATTTATTTTATAACTAAAAATAGGTTTTAAATATATTATTCTGAATAGAGCGATTTTAAAAGAAAATAAGTATTATTATTATTCAAAAGTTTATAGGTTATTATTAAATTGTTTTGATAAAGTAAATTCTTATGTTAAGAGAAATTGTACGTAGATGAGCAGGAAATAACCTAACGGTTAAGAATTCGATTAAGTGTTTCTAAGAAACAATTATATGAAGTTATTTAAATTAATTATATTATTAATTAATTTAAAGATGAAATTAACTGGAATTGATTAAGGAAATAATCGTGTTTTGAGTTAACCGAGTTCCGTTTTAACTAAGAATCGACTTTAAAATTAGTTGGTTAATAATAAACTTAATCTTAATGAGATTTTTAAGGAGATATATATTTTTTATAAATAAAGCAGTTAACTGATTTTACAACAGTTAATGTTGAAGTGGACTATTTGTTTAATTTATGAAATACATTAGGTAAGTAATCAATTTTGGAATGTAGAGATTATGAACAAGTTTTATATTTTTGAACTCGAGTTTATAAAGGGATTTAAGCAAACGCATAGCTTCAATGAAGGGTTTACCTAATGTTGGATTAAGTAAAGGAAAATGAAGGTATAAGAGAGTTAAAATTTAACCTGAAATGTAAAAACAAGGTTTATAAAGCGAATGAGGAGTAAAGAAGTTGATTTTGAATTAGAAATACTTAAGGGTGGAATTAAGTAAGTAATTGGACATTGAGATTCCCAGAAAGGAAAGGGGATGGGAAAAAAGGATTTGTAATCGAGTTTGGCAAAAGAATTAGGTAATAGGGTTTGTGATAATAACCCAGTTAGGGAACAAAGTATTTAAATATATTGGAAATTAATAAGAGTGAGGTTTGGTAAGAAATTAAGTAATCGATGAATTAGGCGATATCAAGTAAATTTTAAAAAGAGATTTTCGTAATGTCGTTTTACGAATAATAAGTTAAACTGATTCCTCAGTTATAGAAAATGAATATGCTATATTACATATTTTGAAAATGATAGTCAAAGGAGTATTAGATATTATTATTGAATATTTTCCAAATATTAAAATGAAGTGGTTTTGCGATTTTAGTATGCTAAAATAACAAGTGGATGTTTTTTTTTCCAATATTGGGATATTGAAGTTAATTGTTCTTTAATTATTTAATTAAAGAAGCCAAGTGATGCTAAAATACTGAACCAACAAATCTATTTTTCTTTTATGATTGAATGACTGTTTTAATTGATAGTTAAATAACCGACTATCAAATCTGACCTTTGCGATTGCTGGTACGGGAAGACCGGGATCGAAGTTATATTCGAAAACCATTCCGACCAACAAATACGAAAATATAGAAGACATCAGATGATGATCGAGATGGAGCATTGAAGACCATAAATCTTCATAAAACAGAAGAACCACTTACAATCTCTGATTCGACCCGGAGATATACTGGGGTTCTGTCGTAGTTGGAATCTATGGATTGCAAGGACTTCTCGCTACTGATCCATGGGGTGATTCCTATATTGGATGCAGTAGGAGGGTGCCTTCGGCTTATCCTGTTCCTGGATGACTTGTATGGACGAATGTATGACAGAGAATTTCCAACGGGGTCACGTACGTTGATTTCTTCGAACGTATCATAGGTGGGTAGCTCCCAACTAGGGTATTTTTGTGGACGTCAATTAGTGGTATCTGAAGGATCTGACGATGTGGCATTCAAAGTAAACGGTGGCCAGATGTTCAAAGGGTTAATTCAAACCTCAAGCCTCACAACCAGGAAATGACAAAAATCGGGCAGGCAGTATGGCTATGTGGGTCGCTCCCATTAGGGTGTATAATCATCTATCTAGAGAAATTCCTTTTTGCTTCATTAATCTATTTCAATGTTGTCCCTTTCCGGGAAACGGTGGGTAGCTCCCAACCGTTTGTGATATACATTCGACACACTCAAGCGAAATGAGTGGTCGGTCATGTGTGGCCCGGGTTGCAGGACGTTCTTGTTGAACCCAGTGTATTCGCCTCTAGAGATACACTATCGGCAGGTGGTTCCATACCTTGTCATAGTCAGAATCCAATCTCCAATAAGCGCCCTCGATTTGGTTTGTATACTATATATATGGAACGTGAGATGCAAGCGTTCTGCTAGATTATATTTATTTGTATTTAGACACTATTATAATATCAGACAAGATATAACTTCAAAAACTGTTTTGGGTTAGTAAGGTAAAAACCGTCTGTGTTTATGTGTGGGCTAGTCTTACTATTATCTTTTTATTTCAAAAGGTTTTTGAACTTTATGGCTGTTATATAAACTTTTGCGAGATTTTCTCACTCTGGTTCACTAGACTGACCCGTTGTTTGTAATGCTCGGGTTAGCCCGGTTTGCAGGTTTAAGTTATCGAATGCTGTGAAATCCAAGAACGAGCTGAAGAAGTTCAGTGTTATACTGTTATTATTACGCTGTGTGATATGTATGAGGACAGACCATTATAACTGTCCATATTTATTGATGTACTCTGATGATTGTAAGTTATTTCAAGCTCCCAATAAAGTTATTTCTATATTATATTTTGTTCCGCTGCGATGTGAGACACTGACTCAGTTGTGTACATTGGTTCTTCTTCTATTCTAATATTTCTTTCTCTCTTATCTCACCCTCTAATTTCTTTCTATAAACGTTCCGGTGTTTTCGGTGTTTGGAAGGTCGGCATAATTCATGGTAAAGGTATTTATGTCGATTTTCGGGACCGAAAATCTGTGGGTCGTTACAACATGTGCAGGAAAAGTACATCAATTTTAAATAGGAAAAATGCGGGCCCCTTTCAATATCAGGAAGCATGCACCCAACTGTAAAACCCCACGTCCATTAATGTCACTCACTAAGGGAATGCATTAACTTTCATAGAGTATTATAAGAGTATAGAACAGAATATCACAAGACAGATATATAAAATGGTACTTAAGAAAATTCAAATTTTATTCATTGCAGCGGAAAAGCAAAAAATGCTTGGTTACAACATCAAAACCACATGCTAAAGCCAAGTACACAAATATCCATCTTGTACAAAATTATTATCAGAGTACATAAAAGTAAAACCATAACCCCACTTCGAATAGCCATAATGAAAAAGAGATAAAGCTGAGCATTACTATTAACACTTCCAAGCACTTCAAGAAGAAAAGGAATCCAAGTCAAGCTTCACTATTCCCACCCTGAGGACCTTGGGGGGAGGGAGAAAGAAAAGAGGCGAAACAAAAAGGGGTCATACATAAGTCTGGTGAATCTAGTGACTTTAACAATATAATCAGTAAAGTAATAGGATAAGAACATAAACTGGATATAAGAGATGACTGTAACATAAGCGCACATGACAAGGTAAACAAGATGAACAAGATATAACGTTGATTGCGCTTCTAATCACTATAAGATAATTCATACACCGCACCGATGCTAGTTCCATACTGAAAGTTGATCCCTCTTACTAAACATAATAATAATAATAATAATAATAATAATAATAATAATAATAATAATAATAATAATAATGGTAGTTTAGTGTACTCCTAGCTGCTGTCATAGGTGTCGCCTGCTCTTATCTCCACTAGTTGTACCCACTACCCTCACCATTCGATCGACTTCCTAACTCGTAGATACCTGTGCTGGTCCCAAGTAGGGTGTATCACTCCCTAAGATGGCAACCCGATACTACTAAAATGCACGACTTATACCTACACGATGCAATAACGTCTTACCTACCAGCCCAGACCCACGCACGCACATGACTCCGTTGGAATTGCACCGCCATCGCTAACTCTTTATTGACCTCTTACAATCAACCCCAGTAAGCGTGTCCCAGTCCTCGACCTAGTTCGAGCTCATATAGATACTAAAATGGGTTACTGGTTGAAAAGGATCCACCCACTTGACACAAGCTTCCCTCCTAAGTTTGGTCCCCACTAGGAATTCCCACTTAACCCCTCTTTATCCCCATGTCTAATCACATGTCTCATCTTGGTTAAGTGTTTTAATTATGTTTCACATGCTACCCATGTTACCCACTTAACCGTTTTATCATTCTCATGCCTTACCACATGTCTTATCTTGGTTAAGTGTTCATTAATTTATTATAACCGTAAACTTGCAAGGCCCCACACATTAGATTGTCGTTTTGTGGTTGTTGGATATGCTGGGCAGTTCCGGGCAGGCTTATACCGTAAACCGAATTTAACCTCGTGTCTTTGCATTATTACGCATCTAATTTTTGCCTTTGACCTCTCACATTAGACTGCCGTTTGCGGTTGCTGGATATGCCGGGCGGTTCCGGGCAGACTTCTACCGCAAACCAAGTCTAACCTCGTGTCTTAGGCGTTCATTATCTCTTCTTTTCTACAAACCGAATTTCAAGTTCTAAATTATAACATATATTCCAATTGCCTACAATTTCCATTTCAAGTTACGTTTATAATTCCAATCCAAGTCATGCCCATAATTCCATGTACATAAATTGTACCAATTTATGCCCCAAATCAATTACATGATTACAAATCAATTTATGCCCAATTACATATTATTCAATATTTTCCCAAACTTTTCCCAATCGTTCCAACGTTATTCGTATGCAAATCTCAACGAAATATGTTAGGCTCGTAGTTAGCCTAATCTCATAAAGAAAGAGGAAAATAAAAAGGGAAGAGAATCATGTTATCAAAACTGGCATAAAATAGGCATATGAAACATGAACTGGCATAGAACAATCATATAGATCCAATAGGCATATGATAAATGTAATTTGGGTATGTGTCTGAAAGATAAGAAATCTACAAAACTTGATATGATTCGTCTTACTTACAGGCATGATCGTTAAATCCAATTTATAATCGTATCACAATTACTTTTTAATTATATGTGAAAGTAACATAGACTAACAACGATGGGATTTAGGAGAGAGGATAGATCTGAATTCTGATTTCTGAATTTGATTAGCTAAACCGTTGTTGTAGAATTTGATTCTTATCTTCCAATTTGAATACTCCTATTCTGATTTGCTTTGGTGGAGAAGAAAGGCTAGGTTAATTTAGATTAGAGCAGCATGGAGGCGCCATGGATTAGTGTAATGAAATTAGGGTTAAGTTTAGGTGTCTGTTTATAGGAGTACTAGGTGTATTAGGACCTTTAGATTAGATTAGGATCCATCTGAACCATCCAGACCAGAAAAACACGTCATCTAGCCAATCTCAGAAGGACACATCAGCCCTAAACCACCAAAACACGTATACCAGATCTGAGCAGATGGGGGTCGACATCCCTATAGGGGGGTCGACACCCCTATTGGGGGGTCGACACCTATGTCGACTCCCCTATGGGGGTCGACACCCTAGAGCGGGAGATTTCCCGCTCACCCAGATTTTACTGATTTTGATTTTTGAACTCGTTTTTGATTTTTAATTATTATTTTAATATAAATTCTGCTAAAACTGAAATTTTCTAAGCTTTATAATTTCTTCATACAATATCCGTTTTATGCAAACTCGGACTCTATCCCAAGATGAATTCCGAGACGAACACAATAGCGCAACCCTTTCCCTTAATTCTTATTATAAAAATTAAGTATTCTTTAATTATCCCTTACGTCATGTTTTAAAATTACGGGTTGTTACATTCTCCCCTCATTAAAGGATTTCGTCCCCGAAATCTTCAAGCTAAGAAGAATGTATCCTACCATCCAATCATCCATCTACTCATCCACAAGCATCCATTGTCCTTAAAAGATTTCTAATGCTACATGAACATATGCAAAAGTGTGTGTATATGTCCCCTATCTAATGCAAAGATCAGGCGGTCTACTGATTCAGTTGACCTCCTTAATGCAAAACATGATAGTGTCATGCGTCCATTATGTATGCAAAAGAATCCTAATGATACATATCATTTCTATATGAGTGCACAACCATTCATTTAAATGCAGCATCCATATGATAACACATTCAATATACATCCATTAATTTAAATATGCACACTCATTCATATGCAATAGAAGGTGATTGAGCTAATCTAATGCCTAATGTGTGTGTAAATGCATACACGAGCAACTACTAGCAAACACTTACATCCGCTTGCATCCACCAAACATACACTACAACAAAATGCACTATTGATAGCCCTAACACACAGCGTTTCCCTTTTGTGCACTATTATAGACGTAGAAAATAAACAGACACGTCAGCTTGAACGCTACGTTATCAAGAGGTGGGAACAAATATTTTTGGCGGTGAACACTGTCAACGCTTCGCCCTAACTCTCTCTCTTTCACAGTTTCACTTCATCCCCCTAAAAAAAAGGGAAAAATCTGCTCTACCCTTTTTTCTCTTTAGAAGCCCAAAATCAAATCACCTTATCATCAAAAAACCCTAAATTAAACCAAATAACCAACGAGGAATCGCACCCAATTTCGTCTAATTCCATCATCTCAAATAACCACTGTCAGTAGTATCTTATTAGTGTAAGAGATAACAAAGATTACAACTGAATTATCCATCAAAGTCTTTAATTGCATGACCCAATGAATCTCTGCTTCGAGCCTTCGACAAACCCTCCAACGAGATTCTACGATTTGAACGATCTAAAGCTAAACATAATTAGCTGGTTTCGTCGCTTCCAAGCTTGGTTCACGTCACTAGCGACACTCCTCAATGGTATGATTTCTGTATGTGAAATGATTTATAGTTTATATTTTGTATGTGATATATTCTATTAAGTTGTTTAAAAATAAACATATCTGAACCTATTTAAACACCACCCATTTGAAACAATTACCTAACTGTGTATGATATATTTATATGTGGTATATTTAACCTCTTCCAAGACAAGACGTTATGCATTTTATATGTCATATATTTTATATTTTATATGTGACATATTTTATGAGTAAATATTTTTATTAAACTAGAACTGATATATTTCGTATGTGATATATATTATTGAACACAACCTGTTTGAAACAATTATTAAGCTGTGTATGATTCTTTGAGAAACATATAGTTTTACTTAACTGTAAATGTTGATTTACTCATGGTCGTCGGTTGTGAAAATGTAACTGTTCTAATTTCTTAGTTAAGGCTACAATGTTCCATAACATGCATATGTACATTAAAAAAAATCAAGTGATATCCCTGACTTTTTCTTTATCGTAGTTAAAGGACTTGAACTGGGCCACATTAAGTGTAATTTTTTGTACTTATCTTTATTTTCCAACACTGCATTTGACATTCTTTGTGTTCACTTGCATATTTTATTATACCATGTCTATTCTACTATTACACCTTGATGTAAAGTACACATTTCAATTTTTAAATTTGTCTATGTATGCTCTTTTGCTCAGTCTTGTCCAACATGTTATTAGCAATTTAAGTATAACCCAATCTAACAAAGAGTAGACAATATAAACTTAGTAGACTCAATGTTAGGGTGACATAGCATAACCGATTACGTACTGTTTTTATACTTAAATTAGGTAGCAAAAAGCATGCTTTAACATTGAATTTCACTTATCCATCCCCTAATGAACATCGACATTATTTTTATCAGGCATCAGCATATTTAGAGGTAAGTTTAGCTCATGTCAATGTTATCAAAGCGCATGCACTAGTGTATTTATAATAGCCAGGGTTTTCCGATAGCGTAAAAGTAGCACACTAAGCACAGTTCAAATATGAGTTGTTTGAAGAGAGTTTGCTAGATAGGTCGACGATGGCTAGGCTAAGCTGTCGGAGTGTCGATTTGTTGGAGTGTTGGTTTGTTTTCGGTGATATGAGACTGCTGTGTAGCAAGTTTTGCTAGCTGAGATGAGAGGGCGATGTTAATGAATTTCTGCATACTTGTTAAATTGTGATTTTAAACGATATTAGCTGATTTCAGTGTGCGTTATCATGTGATACAATGTAGTTGATTCAGAGCCTACATCCGACTAAAGAGAAACATCTAGCAGATGATGTTTTGGGTAACGTAAATGATTCAGTTTCCAGAATCAAATAATTGAGGCATACTTATTGTAGTGTACTATCATGAATTTTTGTAAATTTACACGACCTTAGTTGATTTCAGTGTGTGTTATCATGTGATAAATAAGTAGACCATCTCTTAATAATTTTTACAGGAAAAGACTAGTTTTCTAGAATAGATTTTGTTCTAAATGTTTTGCGAAGCATATAATAAAATATAAGCAATGTGAGCTAGATTTAGACCAATTTATGGTACCAAACAGTAGGTTATCCAGTATTGATTCCACTTTTCCATCATTAATGGAATAATACATCTGGAAAGATAAAAAAATCTATTGTATTTTAAGTTGGAAAGGTGGTTACTCATGCAATCTGTGCGTGAATCCCTAAACCATAGCTTTCTTGTCTGCAAATCATTTTTATTCCTCCATGGTGCACTTGAACATGTCAATATGGGTTTGTTTGCAATTTTATGTTAAATGAATAGTCATTAACGAATATGCTTCTTCCTTGCTTGCCATGCACACTCCAGTTTTCCTCACCTAGCCTAACACGTCAACACCACCGTCATGGCCACCGCACCCTAGTCCAACCATACTACAGTAGCCCCATGACTTAACTCGGACTGCCTGACGTCCCCTCTGATTATTCAAAACTACCCAAACCAAAAACCGCTCCATCTTCTTTCTTCCTCAACTTCACCTGCTGCTGAAACCTGAGCATCCCTCCATGCTACCACCACCAACGCATTCTCCGTGCATTAGACAGTTTTTGCACACTTATTTCTAGGATTCAATCCATCATTTTTAGGAATACGACTAGACTGTATTAAGTCTTACCTTCTATACTTAGGTCTAGTTCTACTCAACTGATTGCGATATTATTTAGTAATTAGGCTTAGGTCAGTGCTAAAACTACGACCTTTACCCTAACTTTTTCTAGAATGTGAGCATTGCCTTATCTTACAGACAGTCACACTATTCCTAAGTTCAGTTCCTGTTCGGGCAGTAGTGTCTGTGCGTGCAACACCCATGTACTAACTTGGATGTTGCATTAGCACATTACTAGCTTTAACAGCGAGTGTTGCCATCTCTTCATCATGCAACCTCAACATCGAGAGTGGGAGCATAAAGCACAGTTTTCTTAATCTCAAGTCTTCATCGTTGTTTAATGCAATTACATGCCCATTAAGTTCCATGTCATATGAGTTTCATATAAAGCACGTAAGTTCTTTTTGCACGACATATGATATTTTGCCAGGCTGGTCATATCTTGCAGTCTACTTTTTGAATTTCATTGTTCTAATATAATCTTGCATCAGTTTTTGTTCGTTTATGTTTGTGAACATTTCTTGAGTGGGCATGTAATAAGGGGCACGTAGTTAGTTGGAATAAAGCTTTAACTTATTGCTCTATATTTGTGAATATAAACTTCAGGTTGCGGAAATGTGAGTGCTAGGATGGGAATATAAGAGTGTAGCAGCTCGATTATGGATGTTAGCCTTGTTAGGTGAGTTTAAAGATTCCCACAATCTCTCTCTATCTCTGTATGAAATTGCATTTTTAACTGTTGAATCAGTTAGTGTTCTTTAGGGATGAATGTGATATTTTGATGAATTATGAACCGCTTTGTCAATTTGAGTCCAACCTGGTGAATTCTCTAATCATTCAGATCTTAAATCGAAGTTATATATTATTGTTGCTTGATCTTCTGTGCTCACATTCTTGTTGTACTCATTGCCAATGTCCGATTAGGAGCATAAGCAGCTGATGCTATCAGAAGTCATTCATGGCAAAGTCTGGAGCCTTGTCGACTCCGGAAATTGTCACTCCACTGGTGACATGTAAAACTAGTGCAGATGTAGCTCTAGTCCTTCCTCCTCTTTGTTGCCATAAGCCATTGAGCTTTGCCTTACATCTTGTGGGGCAGTATGTTATCGTCCCTTTTTCATAAGTGTATGATTAAGTTGATAGATGTATTATTTTGGTTTCAATGGTATTTTCAGCTAGTTAACTAATAAACAAAGTTGGCCACCATCATTCCATTTATTTCTTTTTATTAGTTCCTATCCCTCATGACATGTAGTGATAACTTCCAGTAATATATTGCACTGCTAGCTTAGTGAAATGCTTAGGATACTTGATTGCGTAAGATGGCAGGATAATGAAATCAGCATAAGGATGTGTGGTTCATTATACTTGATTTTTAAATTTCAATGTTAAATACAAAGTGTCTTGATGAATGTATGGTTCATTAAAACTTAACTGTAGCAGTAACCAATCATCATAGAAATATTTTTGGGAAGCTATCGTTGTTTGCATTTTGATTATTCTAGCAGTTAGAGGTAAACCGCCAATTGAATATTCTTATTATTATATTTGACAAAAGCTAGTTGTAATGGGTGTATTGTACCTAGAGAAAGATATGATATTTAAGTATGAAGCTGCTTGTAGAAAAGTGAAGGAGATCAACTTCGTTTAGAGAGCTACTGAAGGAATGCGGCAATATTAATAAGCATTTATTAGTCCAAAATAATTTTTATACCAATATAACTATATGAGATTAACATATATGTAAATTTCTCAAAATTACCAAAAATAACTGACAATGGCGGGCCGGGCGAAAAAAGAAGAATCGATTACGGAGAAGGAACCTCCTCCAGATAAGCAAATTCGGCCACCTTCTAATAATTTCCCGACTTCATGGCAGAAATCGTGGGTGGAGGCAATTCAAGATTTTACGAACAAACACACCTGAAGATGCAGATATAGAATTCGTCCAACCGAAAATCGAGAACAACTCACCATCTTTTACAATTCCTGAACATAATAATGCTATTGCTGATTCTACATGGAAAATTTCCGTTAAATATGTCATCGGAAGTTGACCTTTGTATCCCCTGTTCATCCTGCTTATGCGCTCAAACACAGTAAACAAACTGCAAAACAACCTTCAGCTCCGCCTAAACGACGAACGCAGAGCTCAGACAATACCACCTAACATGTTGACATACTGAGGAGTAAAAATGCATATGCATTCATAATCCTCAATCCCCTATCAAACTCTCTATCGGGTCTACTGGGGAATGTTATCGTTTTATATGCAGTTTAACATGTCAAGTTAATATAGAGAAGTATGGGAAGGAATGATGTAGTGTTATAAGAGGTACCAACTAACCACTCATGTATCAACTGTATAAATTTGGATGATAACTTCTTGGTTCAACTGGATGATGGCTAATGTACAGTATTTGTTTATTAAGGGTGCATAGTTCCTTTATGGTCATGGTTTTAAGACAGCTAGAAGTTATGCTTGGGATGACAAAATTTCTGGTTTTGCTGGGTTGTTTTATGTAATCTGCAATACGGATTTAATAGGTGTGAATATGAGATTGACCAATGCCAGCTTTATGGTGTGCCACAATAAGAGATAGGGATAGGTGATGATTCAAAAAGACAAATTATGGATGTATTTGAGTGTTTACTTTGTGGGCTACTGGTGATATAATAGAGAAAATGCCTTTCTCGGGTTGCTATACGTACTAGTTTTATTTATTTTATATTTTTCATGTTTATTATTCGTAGGTTGGTTTGGTGGATTGTTGATGTTATAGGGCCTGTTGTCTAAAAAATGTTGTGTATATTGTATTGTAAACAGGTATGTACTGTATTGATACGTTTGAAAGAAGAAGAAGAGAGATTGAAATATATCACATCCTTCTACATTACAGATACATTGTGTTAAACCGAACAGCTAACCTACTGTGTCATTATTGCTTGCAGATAACCTATGCAACTGGGGGGAGGGGTGGAATTCTTACCTTTTGGTTATCTTTAGCCTACCGTATCAAACAGGTAATGATTTTGAGTAATGATGTGTAGTTGACTAAATATACCTTGTTCTGTAATGTCTTTTTGGCAAGTAGTTTCCATGTTCTATTCATTATTTTGAAGATTTATCTCAAAATTTTCAAAATGATTAGATAGCTTGTCTATATTTCTATAAATTTATATGCTATATCTCTTTGTTAATTCTTTTTATAACTTAATTAATCAGTTCAAAATCAAGTAAGTATATCTTTCTCTGGCCTCGTTCATTATACGCAGAATATGACAGAAATAACAACATAGAGTCACATTCCTTTTATATTTATTGCTTTTCCCCCTTAATCACATATGTCATGGAAATAAAATTGGAAAGTTCATTATAGGAATTTGGCCAGAATTATCAAGTTTTAGCGACATTCCGCCAATTCCTTCAAGAAGGAAAGGGTAATGCCAAATGGAGAATCATTCCCTAATTCCACTTGCAACAAGTACATTTCTAACTATTCACCCATGGTCATCGTAACAAAAATTACCTATAACTTCTGCATTTTCTAGAAAAATTATCAGACTGCAAAACTATTAAGTGGTTGCACAACGGAAGAAAACATAGCATTAATAAAATTCAAATCGCTCAAGAGACAGTGCAGGATATGGAAGTCACACCGCCTCCATGGTTAGTGGTGCTTCATAGCATGAACTTCTATGGTCTAGCTTCTGGTAGGGCTCACAAAGGTGCACTGATGTCTAGTATCGTTGTTTTACAAAGCTTGTTGGGACTCCGGATGCTATGATGCAGATTTGATGGCTGCCTTCGATGATGCAATTATGGACAGAGTCAACGTTTTATCTGTCTTTTTAGGACCTGGTGCTTTAGTTTAACAGTTTAGTTCATATGAACTGATGCACACATAAACTGATATTTGATGCCGTAATTTCTCCGTAAACTGGAGGGCTATCAGAGGGCACTCCATATAAAATAGTACAAAACAAAATTGTAGTGGGCTCATATAAGGCATGTACAAGGCACGCAAGGAATGCTAAGGTGGATTCACCGTTTGCTTAGCTGGACTGGTGGTAACGCATAGCAGCTACTACCGGTCCGGCTAAGCAAACGGTGAATCCACACTGGCATTCCTTGCGTGCCTTGTCATGTGCCTTATACGAGCCCACTACGATTTTGTTTTATACTGTTTTATATGAAGTGCCCTCTGATAGCCCTCCAGTTTACGGAGAAATTACGGTACTGTATATACTATGGGAATATATAAACGGTGTAAGGGTAATCATGATAATCTCGCTTACGCTATTTTGATATTTTTACTTTACTGATAGACACTATTGTATATAGCGTATTATACTATATAGTATTAGTTTGACGGATCCTTAGAGGATGGTGATCCCAAACATCCTTTAGGTTATTTATTGCATTTCATCGAGCATTTCATTTGAGTAGATTTACTTCCATGAGAATGTTAGTCCTGATCCGAGTTGTTTTGTTTTGCATTATTGCTCGGGTCAGATCGATTATCACAGCCTTCGAGATTCACTATTGGAGATGAAGTTTATATTGGCATTTACTCACTTGTATCTACTTATTCCGGTGTTCCAATCATCCAATTATTTCTGTCGTTTCTGTTTCAAATTGTTATCATTTATTTATGTATCCGAAATTCATTGTTTAAGTCTTCCGCTATATTATCTATGTAAACTCTAATGTAAATTTATTTAGTAGCTTCATAAACTACTATTGTATTTTGTAATTTTCGCTTCGAGATATTATATTGCTCTGTATTTGTGTTTGTGATCTATGATTCTGTGATTTATTCTGTTTATCTCGGATGCTAATAACAATCTGTTGTTTTGGACGTTTCGATTTGACATGTTTTGTCGATTCGGCACGGTCAAAATGGCAGGTCGTTACACCAGCCCTCCGAAGTACTCCAAACAGCCCTCCTCCATTCGAAGAAAGGGGAGTTTCTTTTGTTTATTTAGTTTAAATAAATTTTAGTAATTAAATAAAATCAGTCCTATTATATATGTAGTAAATATAGAAAAGATTTGATTTTTTATATTGAAAAAGATTTGATTTTTATATTGAAAAAGATTTGATTTTTATAAATATGGCATGTAAAAATTGGATCTTTATTATTTGAATAGCAAAATAAAAATATGATTTTTATTTATACAATAAAATAATAAAAATATAATTTTTATTATACGAGTAGCGATATAAAAATATACTTTTTATATATGAAGTAGCATTATAAAAATATCATTTTTATAATATAATAGCGGTTTTAAAATGTGATTTTATTACCATGTAGCGAAGTAACAATATGATTTTTATTTAAATAACTTCGTTTTAAAAATGTGATTTTTATCCGTTTAGCATTGTTATGAAAATATGATTTTTATATATGTAGAGAATATAAAAATATGATATATATATATATATAACGTTAGAATAAAAATGTGATTTTTATTTATGTAGTAACAGAATAAAAATTTGATTTTTATAAAAATCATGTGAAACAGATTGCGATGCAACTGGTGGAAAATAAATCCAAATCTGAATTGTTTAGAAATATAGAATGGAGGAGTGGATTCCAAAGGTGAGAACTTCTCACTTTAAATTTTTTTCTAGTTAAATATATATACTAGGATGCAGACGGTGCATAGTAGCACCCGACACATTTGGTTGAAACCATGTTTGTTTGGTTGTTTGGTTGATTGGATTATTTGTTTGAATTTGGTTTGGGAAGTGAAAAGAATTGATTAGAATTTGGTTTGTATATGGCGCGAGCCATTGTTAGGCGAGGGATAAGGCTAGACCTTATTCCGGTTCTAGTATCACACCGTTATGCTGCTGAAATTTTCTAAAAATGTTTAAACAATAAAAATATCACTTTTATTGTATAAATGAACCGTATAAAATATTCATGAGTTGAAATAAATATTTTATAGTTAAAAATATAATATTTAATGAATATATGAATGACAATAAATATTCATTTACAAATCAGACGGTTTGTTTATGTACACACATTTGACTGATATTGATTGGGGGTGATATATTTTACACATCGCCCAACTGCACAAATAATAATCAGTGTTTGTTGTTTGAAAACCCCACACGAGTATTGGGATGATATTGGACATACACTAATCCCAATATTTAGCTGTATGTCAATCGTTTGGTTGACAGGCTGTTGTAAGCGTTAAATATTTATATTTAATGCTTATGCAGTTGTGTAATGCACTCTGAATGATGGTTGACTGTGTTTGATTGTTATTGTGTACATGTGTGTATGAAATCCATATAAATAAAATTATATGGTAATGGACTGTGTCTGATTTCAATTCAGAAAGAACAAATGTTTTGAAATAATGAATATTTTAAAATAAGGAATATTTTAAAATAATATTCGGTAGTGGATCAAAATATGATTTTGATGTCCGATTTGGGATGGACACAAAAATATTGAAATATATGAAGCCGTGTTGATTAGAGATGCGCCATTTGGATGCGAACAATATTTATATCGATTTTATTCATTTTTATAATGAATATCGAAAAGAAAAATATTTCAAAATCTGATATTTTGAAAATATTATCATTTATATATTATAATGATAAGGAAAATCGAATTTTGACTTAAAATTGAAAATGAAGTTAAAATCGTTTTAAAACAAATTTAGAAAATACGTTTTTAATGGAAATCGATTAAATAAATATAATATATATATATAATGACCTGAATAGAACGCGCCGCGGCAGTTCACGAATTTCGACCATTGACTTCGAATGGACATTACGGGAGATCCGACCGTCGGATTCTCCTAAAACCGGAACCTTGGGTTCAGATTAAAAAGAGATTTCTAACGAATACAAGAAATTTGAGATCTAACGGTTGGATTTGGAATTATGTCCAAATCAAATTTGGAACAGGTCGGTGTAAGTGCAGTTCGATGACCGTTTATGGAAATCGACTGAAAGGGCCTTAATAAAATTATTTAGAATATTGATAATTTGTGTAAAATCATAATAAATGATTTGGAAAGAATTTGGATGAAAAATTCTTCGTTTGTAAAGACATAAATATATTTTTATCAGAATGAACTAGAATTATAATCCAATATTTTTCAATAAATAAATTGGATTTGAAATGGTTTTAAAAATAAACAGAATTTCCAATATATGAATTGGAATGGATTTGAATCGAAATTATCTTCGGAATATTTCAATATTGGATTCTGTGATTACACAGATATTGTGGAGGAATTTGGAAGATATATATATCGTTATTCCCAATATGATATTTGTTGATTTCAGAATTTGATATTGAATTTAAGCCGATATAATTTCTATTTAGAGCCTTGTATTTAATATTGAATTGGATTTTGGGTTTGTCGTGAATGGTGTCTTCATTAACATGTTCTTAAACCCAGTTGAGAAAAGAATAAATCTTTTAATTAAGATTTAGAGAAGTTTACCAATTAATTAATGTTTAATTGGAATTGAATAAAAGAATTGGATTTTGGATTTGTCGTGAATGGTGTCTTCATTAACGCTGTTCTTAAACCCAGTTGAGAAAAGAATAAATTTTTTAATTAAGATTTAGAGAAGTTTACCAATTAATTAATATTTAATTGGAATTGGATTTTGGATTTGTCGTGAATGGTGTCTTCATTAACACTGTTCTTAAACCCAGGTGTGAAAAGAGTAAATCTTTTAATTAAGATTATTAGAGTTTCCAGTTAATTGACATTTAATTGGAATAAAATGGAATGTGAATTGGGTTTATTATGAACTGTGTTTTTAGGGACATTCATTCTTTAACCTGATCTACAGTAAAATGTGATTTGGAATATATAAATCTTTTATTAAGATTTAATGGGATTTTCCAAAGTAAAGTTTTCTAATTAATTAATATTTAATTGGAATGGAATTCGATTTGATAATAATCGAAGTGAACTTCTGTGGAGGAAGACTGTTAATATATATATGGAATTTAAAAGGCTTAGTCATTATTCCATTTATATTATTGATTGGATATAGAAGTTTATATCGATTATATATATCGATCTGTTTTCCGTGAGGATTCCATAAATAATGGAATGTGATATGGGTTTATCGTGAACTGTGTTTTAAATGACATTAGCTCTTTAACCCAGTTAAAGATAAGATTAATTTCTTAACTTTGAATAATCATTAAGTAATGATTTTTGAGATTAAAACCAAGTAGAGTTTTAATGAATCTTTATTTAGATTGAAATGAGAATATGATAAATTAAAATTGTCAAATGCGATAAATGATCGAGAATGGAGTATCACCAGTTTTGCTCCAAGCGATAGTTAAATCTTTAATTAGATTTGAACGTGAAATGGTAATTAATTTTACCGATAACACCGTGGAGTTAGATATGAAGTATTACCTGTTTTGCTTCATGGGATGAATAGGTTGGGATTGGAAAAGATAATAAATGATTAATTCGGTAAGGTTTGCTAATCCCAACTAGTTTGGATAAACCTTAGTTTAGTTTGAATTGATATCCAAAGGAAGATTAAAGAATAAATTTAAAGAATTTATCTTTGATAAAATTAATGAGAACCTTTCCCAAGGGATACGAATATTTAAATAAAAGAATATTCATAATTGGAATGAGGCATATATTGTGTTTCTATAGCACTTGTTTATTATATACGTGAGTTATTCGGAAAGGCCGGGTTTATACCCATTCTGAATAACTGATTCGACGATAAGTCGACAATGAAGACGGTGGTTGAAGACCAGAGGTCTTCACATCATTTGGATGATTACTGATGTCTTGATTGAGTTGTACCCCCTAGACGAGGTAATAAGTGGTGATCGTTCAAACGTACTTGGAGATCGACCAGATATGCGAGGACCTCTCTCCTGTATTATATATATGGGACGAGGAATAAGGTGCCTCCGATTTCGTTCAGACCCAGAATGAACTTGTAAATGGATGTATGTCTGACATTGGATTTTATTCTGTGTTGATTGATCTCTATTAAATATATATCTGTTTGGTGGCGGAGAATTTATTCTCTTGCTTAACACCCTTCTCTGAGACGTACGGGCTCAGAGGTTATATATCGATAGATATCGGTCGCATGGCATGAATTGTCAGTATGGCATGCAGAGATGTAGTGATTAAGGCTTCTATTGAAAAGCAGAGTCCTGTGGTTGATGATCAAAGCACGGCTTTAATATAGCATAGCTTTGTGTATAGCGTTAATTCACGAGCCTCACACCTCGGTGTGAACCTGAAACGAGAGGTGACTTCAGGGAGGGCATGCGTTTCCTTCTATCTAGGAGTGGTGTCATGGTATGGAGCCCAGACATTTTTACTTATATGGATGATGGATAGCGAGGCGCCTCTGTTATATCAGTCAATACGGGGCCGATGGATGGTTTGGTCGATATACTGACCAGTTTTACGCCCCATTGGGCAGGGAAACGTGTTGTTCAGGCATTTTAATCCACTCCATATGGACCGTCCCTGACAATCCCTGGCTTGCCTCCGCGCTTGCTTGAGACATGGGCTAGATTGTCTCGAAGCGGTAAGGACGATCCCTTGCCTTGGTTCACAGGTGGAAATCCTACTTCCAACATATGACTTTGCGGTTTTAGTTATAGAACTAGTATGGCGACATGATAGATGGTACCCATGCTGTCTATGATTGATACATTTATATTTGAAGCTATTTTTGGCACTATACACTTATTATAGTATCAAATGATTTGTTTTAAACGTACCAAGCATGTTTGGCTATTATAAGGGAAAACTCTATCCTCCGGCTTGCGTTGCATTGTGTGATGGGACCTAGGTCTTATAATAGCTTCATTTTTCCAAAAAGCATTGTGTTGCTTGTTATATGCACGGGTATTCTTGGGGTTAAACCCGTTCCGTGTTATACGACGTGGTCCTTTGATTTATCTAACTTTAAAATCAAGCTAATAATTGTTTTAGTTCTCACACCAGTCACATGACTGACCTGGAGTTTATTGTTTTAACCTAAACTCTGGGTGCCCCTATTTTCCATACGGGCGCTAGTAGTTTGGTTTTGCAGATGTTATATTCCTAGGATCCTGGTTTACAGCTGGAACTATACTCGAAAAGCTCTGTATCCGTGTATTCCTTTCGGTTGTGTTTTGTATAATTTTCCGCTGCATTGTAATTTGTAAATCTCTGATATTTATCAAATGTATATTGTTTGTTCATACTCTGTATATTCTTGTACTCTGTTGTAAATTGTTGTAATAAGCAATGAAATGTTCTTCTGTTTGTGTTCTGATTTGTCGTGTTCTCAGATAATCTGTTCTTTCTCTTTGTAACGACCCAGATTTCGCCCGACCCCAATCGATCGCAAGATCGATCAAGACCGTTCAAATTCCGCATACGTTAACTTTGGGCATACAACACATCAGAACAACAACACAGACTTTTATAACATCAATAATAAATGTTACATCAGAGTACAGAATATATCAGAGTACACTTTATAAAGTACAGCGGAAGATAAATTACAACAAAAGAAATATAATGCAGCAGAACTAATCTCAGCGGAAGTCCATCAATATTCTGGACCCAGCTTCAGCCTTCAATCCAGGATCTTGCTTAACTATATCTGCAAAAAGCTACTCGACTGCCCGTGTGAAAAGAGGGCACCCGAATTTGCAAAGTGAAACAAACTACAGGTCAGTCGTGGGACTGGTGTGAGAATTCTATACTTAACCAAATTTATCTAATAAGTAGGCTAATCACAGGACCACGCCGCTAACGCGGAACGGGTTTACTCCATTGGATTGCCAGTGCATAAATAAAGTAAATCGTCAAATAACGTAACGCTTTTTAGGAAAATGAAACCATTATAAGACCCAGATCCCATCACACAATGCAATGCAAACCGGAGGATAGGGTTTTACCCTATAATGGTCAAAAGATGCTTGATACGTAAAAACGGTATTATTAGTGTGTATATATAGATATTAAACATTTCAAATATAATATCAATCCTAGACAGCATAGCTACCATCTACTATGTCGCCATACTAGTTTTACAATCAAAACCGCAAGGGCGTATTGGAAATTGGGTTTCCATCATGAGACAAGGCTAGGGAGGAGCTCCTGAACGATTCGAGACACTCTAGCAATGTCTCAGGATTCGGACGCTGGCGAACCCTTGGATACAGCAGGGCCGGTCCACAAATACTTTAATGGATTAGTTATGCCTGAACACACGCTCCCCGATCCTATTGGACCTACAAATCGGCCGAGGGCGACCGATAAGAATAAACCGAGGCCTCGCAAAAATTCCATCAACCACATAAGCAAATGTCGGGCCGTGTTAAAGCCCAACACCACTTCTAGCTAGAAAGAAACGTGTGCACTCCCTGCGTTCCCTTCTCCCGTTTTAGGCTCGACCGGTGTGTGAGGCTCGCGAAGTCACGATATACACAAAGCTATGCCTAAAGAGACTGTGCTTTGATCATCAACAACAAGGCCTGCTTTTCAACAAAGCCTTGATCATTTGCATCTTAGCATGTCACATTGTCATACCCTACCATATCATTGATCATCTACCAATATATATATAACCTCTAAGCTCATACGTCTTAGAGAAGGGTGATAAGTAAAGAATAAATTCTTTACCACCAAACAGAAATATATAATCAGTAGCGTTCAACGAATACAGTAGGAAGGAATATAATGTCAGACACACAACCCATTTACAAGTCCGCTCTGGGTCTGAGCGAAACAACGTGTCCGTCGATCTCCAAATGCGTTTGGATGATCATTACTAAATACCTTGCCTTGGAAGGCCAATCCCAATTCAAGATACCAGTCATCATCATCCCAATGATGTGAAAACCTTCGGTCTTCAACCACCGTCTTCATCTTCGACTCTTGATTGTCGTGATGATTATTCGGAATGGGTTAAACCCGGTCTTTCTGAATAACTCGCGTAATTTATGATTAGAAAGCAAATATTGGAAGATCACACATTACGCCACATTCCAACTCCGAGTATTCTTTTAATAAGATATTCGTGTTAGAAGATTCTCATTAATTTTATCAAAGATAAACTCTGAAAATAAAATCTTAAATCTTCTTTAAAAGATTCATTAAAACTCCAATTTTGATTTGATATCAAAAATCATTATTACAAGATCACTTATTTTAAGGAATAAATCTTGTCTTAAACAGGTTAAAGAACTAATGTCCTTTAAAACACAGTTCACGATAAACCCACAAATCAATTATAAAAAATATGGAATTCCACGGAAATCAAATCAATACATAATCGATATAAATTTCTGTATCGGACTAATAATATAAATGGAATAACGGCAAAGCCTCTTAAATTCCATATATAATATCGGTCTTCTTTTAAAGAAGCCCATTTCGATTATTACCAATCGAATTTCCACCAAATTCCTATTTAATATATTAAATTGGGAAAACTTGATTTTTAGAAAATGCCTTTTTTTATTAAATCTATAAAATAGATTTATAAATTCCAAATAATAATTTCAATGTAAATTGGATTAAAGGACAAATGTCATTTAAAACACCATCCACGATAAATCCACTTCACATCTCAATTTATTTCATATCACAAAATATAATTGCAAATCCTAATAATCTTTAAAAACATATTTTAAAATAATCATTAAAAATATTCTTTATATAAAAGATTCTAAATGAGAAGTATTCCTTATATTACAGATTTTTATCTTTTACAAATATTCTTTGTTTTAAACATATAGTTGATTAAAAATATATTTTATGAAAATATATATACTTTATATAAAAAGGATTTCTAATGTAAAAATATTCTTATTTAAAAGAACCCCTGAATCGAAATGTGACTCAACCATTTACCATATAATTTGAATTATACGGATTTCACACACATCATATATTTGACAATAACAATATAATCATCAAATCATCCATCTACATCCAAGGTGTAATTTCCACTGTGTAAGCGTTAAAATGAAACAATAACGCTCATCGCAGCCTGTCGATCTAACGATCAAAATACAACTAAATATTGGGATTAGTGTATGTAAATTTTCATCCCAACACCCGTGTGGGGTTACAAACAACAAACAAATGATAAACAAATTTGCGCACTTGGGCGATGTGTGAAAATAATCGTCCCAATCACATAAACAAGTCGGGTAACTTGTGAATGGAAGTGTAATACACAATATATATCATGACAAGAAAATATCTCTAATGCAATGAATGGATAAGAATAATAACTTCGCCTCTGTTGACAATTTCTATTTTGCTAGTTTAAACTCGAACAAAAATGGTTATATTGTTTTGACATTTCTAATGAGACAAAAATGATAGTTATGATTTAACTAACCTATCTTGACAAGTATATGTCTTGCCAAACATAACATATAAATATCTACATGTAAATTGCTTTAACTAATTCATTTTGACAAAAATGAATATTTCTGACAAAATGCCTATTTTGGTTTAACTAGTATAAATTGACTAAAATGAATAATTGTTTTTAACTAATGTAAATTAACAAAAGTGAATAATTGGTTTCAACTAATATAAATTGACAAAAGTGAATAATTGTTTTCAACAAATGTAAATAGATAAAAGTGAATATTTTGTTATTAACTAGTATAAATTGACAAAAGTGTTTATCTCATTTTAACTAATCAATTTGACAAAATGACTCTTCTTATGTAACAACCCGGAAAATCATGACCAATTTAAAATTTTTATTTTAACAAATTCTAATGAAAAATGCGTCAGAATTTAAATTTTTCATTTTTTTTTATTAAACTATTGAATGACTTAAGTATTGAATCATCACCTCCTTATCAGAAACATAAAGACAACAATAATAATACATGTTGCATGCGTTTTTTTTCATGTCCTTTTGTTTCTTTTGATATCTCTCTTTTGCAAACGATTATATATAAAAAAAATGTTTTAATATGAAGCTTGCGAGGATTAGGGAAGGACAAAAATTAGAAAGAAATTTTGAGAGAATAATCAACTGTGAATATACGTGAGAATAAAAGATGAATGGAAACGTTAGGTAAATTAAACAGATTGTTATAAATGGATACAAGTCTTATATGGTAAACACTAATGGCCTAAATGAATATTGGGCAAAAGAAAAGAATGGTTTAAATTTAGAAAATAATGAACATGTAAGGGAAACATTAATATTAAGAGAGGTACGTTGAACATAAAAAGGTAATCAATGTTTGCACCAACAAAATCAATCGCATGAATTAAGACTATCTTTCTAGAATAAAATAAATATGTCATATTTTATCCTTTTTTTAAATACAAGAAAGAAAAGATAAGATAAACACCCATTAAATTAAATATTATTTAATATATATATAACCTAAGGTATATATACGGTATAGAATACGAAACCCTAAACACCTTCTTCCAGCCGCCTTCCTTATGAATCAATGGCCGAACTCCTCCGAACTTAATCCCTTATTTTTTTCCCTAAATGTCTTGAATTAAAACAAATCTCTAACCACAAATCGAAGAACACTTCGAGATCTTGCTAACCAACGGTGATGATCGACGATGGGGGTTTCTGGTGGCCGGAATTGGGTGGAAAGGCGGCGCACTGGGGGAGGATTTCTGGGCGGTGGTGAGGTGCGAGCTGAGGGTCCTTCTGGGCGATGGATGGTGGCTCGATGGTGGTCAGTATGGTGGTCTCGGATCGAGGTCTGATGCCTCGTACGGCGTGCGCAAGTGAGGAGTTGGCGGTCGATATGGGTTCCAATGTACAACAGAAAGGAACGAAGAAGAAAGGGGTTAAGTCCCTTAACCAATGCAATTAATCCTTAATTAATTATTTAATTATTTCATTTTTTGAAATCAAATGTTTATAATACAATAACTTCTTCAAACAGAAACGAAATCGAATGAAACAAAGTTCGTTGAACTCGTATGGACAAGGGCTTCGCTATGAAACAGTCCAGAACAGAAATGGAGCAAATCATGATTTGAGGAAAATTCCAATCTGAACTGATCTGAATGGAAAGCTATTTGTGAGATTTCTATTTTATGATTCAAATTAATTATTTACTGAAATGTGAAATTTATATCTATTTCATAAAGTTCAAGTGATGTTGTATATCTTTATTGAAATGTTGGTTGGGTTGTGATGTGGCTTGAATTGAAATTTTGGTATGTTTGACTTCGGTTATAATAATGAAAATGAATTGTGATTGTGGTGGAATATATTTTAGTGTTATGAATAAATTTTTTATGTTTTAAAATGTAAAACATGAATACATTGGAAACCACATTTAAATGTAAAGTATGTTAATAAAATAGTTCATGTTAGAAAACTTGTTTTACATAAAAAATTATATTTTAATGTATTGAATATACATAAACATTTGTTCGTGTTTAGAAAATAAGTTTTTACATTAAAAAATTATATTTTAATGTATTGAATATACATAAACATTTGTTCGTGTTTAGAAAATAAGTTTTTACATTAAAATTATATTTTAATGTATTGAATATACATAAACATTTGTTCGTGTTTAGAAAATAAGTTTTTACATTAAAATTATAATTTAATGTATTGAATATACATAAACATTTGTTCGTGTTTAGAAAATAAGTTTTACATTAAAATTATATTTTAATGTATTGAATGTACATAAATATTTGTTCGCATTTAGAAAACAAGTTTCACGTTAAATTATATTTTAATGTTAAGAATGTACATAAGAACTTTTTCATATTAGGGAAACATGTTTCACATTAAATTCACATTTTAATGTTATGAAGGTAAACAAATTTTGTCATAGGAAACATCATTACAAAAACTATATTTCTAGTGTAATGAATAGATTTACAAAATTGTACATGTTATAAGATGAAACATGATTTTACACTAAACTTTATTTTTAATAAGATGATCATTTCTAAATAAAAATGTGCACACATTAACTTTACATTTTTAATGTTAATAAGACATTAAAAAGAATCATTGTCATGTTAAATTATTTTCACATTGGAATTCATATTTCAACGTAAAAGGATCATTATAAAACATGTATTTTTATTGTCATTTGTTACCATAAAATGGATTAAAACAAAAAGAATGTCTTTTTATCGTCACTTGTTTTACAATATAAAGAATGAAATAAAGAGACTAGGTTTCATTATGTCATTTAACAAAAGGAGTAGAATAAAACAAATTCTCCATGTTTTATACTTATAAAACATGTCTACATTAAAAAGTAAATTTTAATGTACGGAATGGCGTAATATAAATTGTCCATGTTTTAAACTTATGAAACATGTTTACATTAAAACGTATATTTTAATATAATGAATGGTTTAACAAAATTTGTTCATGTTTTAAAATGTAAAACATGGTAACATTAAAAACTCTAGTTTAATGCAATATATGAAAAGAACATTTTTTTTCATAAACGTTAGTATTAGAATAAAAGAACACTTTTGTCAAAATGCTTAGTTAGAATTAAAACATCGCTTTCGTTAAAAGTGTTTATCTAGAAATAAACTAGTCATTTGTTTAAGGTTAGAATTAACATGTCATTTAAATAAAAACATGTTATGTAAAAACATGTTTTCATTTAAAAATCATATTTTAAATATCATGAACAGAATATAGAAAAAGTCATGTTTTAAATAAAAACATGTTTACATTTAAAATTTCACATTTTAAATGTAATGTTAGAGTACATAGAAAAGTCACATTTTTATTTTAAAATGTTGCATTTGATTAAAAATCCTTTTAGTTATAAAATGTTGTATTGATATGTCATTTTGTTAAGAATAGTTAATTAGAATAAAAATATCATTTATGTTAGCATTCAAAGAACGACATTTATGTTAGAATTAAAAGAACATTTATGTTAGAAATAAACATTTATGTTGGAATTCAAAAATATGCTACACTGCCATTAACAAGTTTCCTGACTTGTTTATGTTGATTGGGACGATAATTTTACACATCGCCCAAGTGCACAAATAATTTATTCAATTATTTGTTATATGTTATGTGTTGGTTGAAAACCCCACACGGGTCTTGGGATGATATTCACACATCTCCCTTGTGATTAGTTTTAAGTGTTATTTATTTGACGCTTATACAACATTAATATTCACTTTGGATGTTTGGATGTTATTAATGATTTTTATCATTAGTGTAGAATACATTGCGGTGTTTGAAATCCATATAATTATATGGTAATTGTTGGGTCCCATTCCAATTTTGAATTAAAATAATATTTTAATATAATATTCAGTTAAAAGAAATCAAATAATGGTTTTGATCTTTTAAAGTTCAAAAGATTTTATTATATGGGTTAAAAAGTCACAATGAAAAGGGTTGATTTAAAAATACGAAATGGGTCATGACACGAGGTTAAGCCCAACTTATGGGATAAGTCTGCTCGGAACCTACTGGCATATCCAGCATCCATAAGTCACAGACTTAATGTGGGAGGTCTGGCCCAGTATAAAATACAAATGAATAAGAAATCGAATTGGCCTATTTAATCTGTTTTAAATAGAAACGCCGTTTTAAACCAAACGTGTTTACCGATTTAATGTATTCATTTTAAAATGAATATTAAAAAGAAGTGATTTGTAAACTTAATATTTTAGAAATATTAATATTTTTAATATGATAAGAAAATAAAACATTCAAATTAGACTTTAAATTGAAACAAAATTAAAACTGTTTTAAGGCGAATTTATAAATATCTTATAAAGTACGTTTTAAATAGAAATCGACGATATAATATATACTATATATATATATATATATATATATATATATATATATATATATATATATATATTTAATGGCCTGAATAGAACGCGCCGCGCAGCGACTGTTCGCGAATTTCGACCATTAACTTTAAATGAACGTAACGGGAGATCCAACCGTCGGATTATCCTAAAACCGGAACCGTTGGGTTTGTATCGAAAAGAGCTTTTCAATGAATATAAGAGTTTTAAAATCTAACGGTTGGATTTGGAATTATGTCCAAATCAAATTTAGAAACGGTCGCTATGGATGCAGTTCAGTGGCCGTTATTGGAAACCGACTGTACGAGCGAAAAAAAATATGGAAATATTATGTAAAATCATAATAAATGATTTAAAAGGAATTTAGATGAAAATTTCCAATAGTGAAGAGATAAAAATATATTTTATCGATATGAACTAGTTATTAACTAGAACAAATCTTATAATTAAGATTTAATACGGTTTTCCAATAAGTTAATATTTTCTTGGAATTAAATAGAATAAATTGGATTTTTGGGTTGTCGTGAATGGTTTCTTAAATAACACTGTTCTTAACCCCAGTTGAGAAAAGAATAAATCTTTTAATTAAGATTTTTAGAGTTTCAATCATATTTGATAATTGGAATAAAATGTAAATTGGATTTATCGTGAACAGTGTTTTAAACGACACTTGTTCTTTAACCCAGTTTGCAGTGAAATATAATTTGGGATTTATGAATCTTTTATTTAGATTTAAAATGGAATATTTTCCAAGAGTAAAGTTTTCCAATTTAATATACTAAATTGGGATTGAATGGAATTTGATTTAATAATATTCGAGATGAGCTTCTGTAAAAGAAGGTCGTTAATATATATGGAATTTAAAAGGCTTTGTCGTCATTCCATTTATATTAATAGCCCGATACAGAAATTCATATCGATTATACATTGGTCTGATTTCTATGAAACTCCCATATTTAATGGAGATGAATTTGAGTTTATCGTGAACAATGTTTTAAATGACATTAGTTCTTTAACTCAAATAAGGATAAGATTAATTTCTTAAAATTAAATAATCATTAAATAATGATTTTGATATTTAAAACCAAATTGGAGTTTTTAATAAATCTTTAAAAGAAAAGATTTAAGAATAAACTTAAAGGATTTATCTTTGATAGAATAATATGAACATTTTATTAGAATAATATTCTGAATTGGAATGTGGCGTTGGATGTGTTTTTATAGTACTTGATTTTTAATTATAAAATACGTGAGTTATTCGGGAAGACCGGGTTTTACCCATTCCGAATAATTACTACGACGATGAAGAGTTGAAGATGAAGACGGGGGTTGAAGATCGACGTTCTTCACATCGGATGGATGTGTTGCTACAGAGACCCTTGGTGGGAGTAGCTACCTTGAAGGGGATTCAGTGGTGGTCGTCCGGACTATTGTTGATTGTTCGGATTTGGTTTTCGCTCAGACCCAGAGCATAAGCTGGTAAATGGATGCGTGTCTGACATTGGATTTCGTTCCATGTGAATTAAATCGATTTTTGTTAATGTATGTCTGTTTGGTGGTGGAGGATTTATTCTCCACTTAACACCCTGGTATATATTAATAGTGATTGATCGCATGGCGTGAATTGTCAATGTGGCACGCCAAGATGCAAATGATCAAGGCTTTTGTTGAAAAGCAGGGCCTTGTGGGATGATCAAAGCATAGTCTATTACGGCATAGCTTTGTGTATATCGTGACTTCGCGAGCCTCACACCCCGGTATGAGTCAAAAACGGGATATGGACTATAGGGAGTGCACACGTTTCTTTCTAGCTAGTGGTAGTGTCAGTGCTTTAACACGGCCTGGCATTTTACTTATGTGGATGATGGATTTTGAGACGCCTCGGATTTTTATAGGCCGATAGTGGTCATATTATAGGTTCAAAGGAACCCGAAAACGTGTGTTCAGGCATAACCAATCCACTGCCGATAGGCGGAGACCGGCCCTACCGCTCCAAGGGTTCACTGCGGGGGATCCTGAGGCATTTGCTAGAGTGTCTCGAATCGGAGAGGAGCTTGCTCCTAGCCTCGACTCATGATGGAAATCCAATTTCCAATACGACCTTGCG
This sequence comes from Allium sativum, assembly GCA_030737875.1. NCBI lineage: Eukaryota > Viridiplantae > Streptophyta > Magnoliopsida > Asparagales > Amaryllidaceae > Allium > Allium sativum. The sequence goes on along the minus strand of CM060913.1, from coordinate 173,079,966 downwards.
GTTTTGATTGTAGAACTAGTATGGCGACATAGTAGGATGGGGTACTATGCCGTCTATGATTAATACATTATGATTGAAATTGTTTTTTTTTAAATATAGATATACCCATATATATACACACTAATACTAAATCCATTTTATCGTATCAAGCATCTTTTGACCATTATAAGGTAAAACCCTCTCCTCCGGTTTGCGTTGCATTGTGTGATGGGACTTGGGTCTTATAATGGTTTCATTTTTCTAAAAATCATAGCGTTATTTGAATGATTTACTTTACTTATGCATTGGCAATCCAATGGAGTAAACCCGTTCTGTGTTAGTGGCGTGGTCCTGTGATTAGCCTTATCATTAGATTAGTTTAGTTAAGATTTCTCATACCAGTCCCATGACTGACCCGTAGTTTGTTTCACTGGCAAACTCGGGTGCCCATATTTTTTCCACACAGGCAGTCGAGTAGCTTGTTTTGCAGATATCTATTCTTTTAGCAGGATCCTGGATTGAAGCTTAAAGCTGTGTCCAGAGCATTTATAGTCTTCCGCCGTGTATTGTATTTATGTAGTGTAATTTAACTTCCGCTGTATCATCCCTTTAATTGATGTACTCTGATATTCTGTACTTTGATGTAACATTATTGTAATGTCTATAAAAGTCTATTGTTATTTGTTCTTATGAATTGTATTCCCAAAGTTAACGTATGCGAGTTTTGAACGGTCTTGGTTGATTTTGCGATGGATTAGGTTCGGGCAAAATCCGTGTCGTTACAGTTGGTATCAGAGCTCTGGTTAGCTCAGATCTTTGGGGGTACAACTCGTTAGAACTGAACAAAGACTTATCAGAGATTGGATTAGTAATATCCAATAAGAACACTCATTAGAGATGGGATCAGTATTATCCTAGAATGAGTCTGAAGAGTGTTGTTTTTAAAAATAAATAAAAGCGGTAATAAATTTAGTTTTGAAAATTTATCTTAAAATATGTATTTGAGATATTATTATATTTTAGATTTGGACAATCGAGTATATAGAGATTTTAATATACGCCTTGCAAGCGTGTATAAGATGCTCCAATATATTAGATAGATATAGAGTCACACTCTAATAGCCCGGAGACGATTCTGATGATGAGGCATCATCATCAGTGTTTATGTTCGAGTTCGAAGTGAGAGATCTATATATTTCCAATCGACTGGTATGAGAACCAAAACTTAGTTAGAACATATTGTTGTGATTTGCACTAAAAATATGATTTTTGATTATATATGTAAAAGTTATATATATTCGAAAAGTTAATCATCTAATTGAATGCTGGTTGTGATGTTTGATTATTGGATTAACTAATAAAATTATTGAAACCAATAAATAAAAATTTAATTAAGTTAGCTAATTAAAAAACTTTTAGCTTCGTTCCTTTTCGAGGACGAAAAGATTTTTAAGTGGGGGAGATTGTAACAACCCCGAAAATCAGGACCAATTAAAATTTTTTAATGAAAAATGCGTCAGAATTTAAAATTTTCATTTTTTTTATTAAACTATTGAATGACTTTGTATATAAAATTTATGATTAATGAATGATTTCAAATTTATTTTTAATAAACAATTATTTGTAATTAGATATGAAATTCTTCTATAATTGTGAAATAAGAAACATGCGCTGCTTCGTTCACATTAATATAATTTATTTCATAATACTAGAATTTAAAACGAACAACGTTGCTTATACGCAGTACGCGTTCGCTAAAATATAAAAAAGAAGAATTCTAGTAATACTACAGGCATCAATAGAAATATTTTCAAATGACAAAAGTGAGACAACATTAACGCTAAAAGTTCATTTATTACATTTTCTTACAGAATTGGAAACGTTAGCTAAATGTATGTCTAAAATCTCTAAGCACTTAACTGACCTATTTCAACATCAAATGAAATACTTTGAATTCCATTTATGCATTAAGTATTGAATCATCACTTCCTTATCAGAAACATAAAGACAACAATAAATTTACATGTTGCATGCGTTTTTTTTCCATGTCCTTTTGTTTCTTTTGATATCTCTCTTTTGCAAACGATTATATAAATAAAAAAAATGTTTTAATATGAAGCTTGCGAGGATTAGGGAAGGACAAAAATTAGAAAGAAATTTTGAGAGAATAATCAACTGTGAATATACGTGAGAATAAAAGATGAATGGAAACGTTAGGTAAATTAAACAGATTGTTATAAATGGATACAAATCTTATATGGTAAACACTAATGGCCTAAATGAATATTGGGCAAAAGAAAAGAATGGTTTAAATTTAGAAAATAATGAACATGTAAGGGAAACATTAATATTAAGAGAGGTACGTTGAACATAAAAAGGTAATCAATGTTTGCACCAACAAAATCAATCGCATGAATTAAGACCATCTTTCCAGAATAAAATAAATATGCCATATTTTATCCTTTTTTTAAATACAAGAAAGAAAAGATAAAATAAACACCCATTAAATTAAATATTATTTAATATATATATAACCTAAGGTATATATACGGTATAGAATACGAAACCCTAAACACCTTCTTCCAACCGCCTTCCTTATGTATCAATGGCCGAACTCCTCCGAGCTTAATCCCTTATTTTTTCCCCCTAAATGTCTTGAATTAAAACAAATCTCGAACCACAAATCGAAGAACACTTCGAGATCTTGCTAACCAACGGTGATGATCGACGATGGGGGTTTCTGGTGGCCGGAATTGGGTGGAAAGGCGGCGCATTGGGGGCGGATTTCTGGGCAGTGGTGAGGTGCGAGCTGAGGGTCCTTCTGGGCGATGGATGGTGGCTCGATGGTGGTCAGTGTGGTGGTCTCGGATCGAGGTCTGATGCCTCGTACGGCGTGCGCAAGTGAGGAGTTGGCGGTCGATATGGGTTTCAATGTACAACAGAAAGGAACGAAGAAGAAAGGGGTTAAGTCCCTTAACCAATGCAATTAATCCTTAATTAATTATTTAATTATTTCATTTTTTGAAATCAAATGTTTATAATACAATAACTTCTTCAAAAAGAAACGAAATCGAACGAAACAAAGTTCGTTGAACTCGTATGGACAAGGGCTTCGCTATGAAACAGTCCAGAACTGAAATGGAGCAAATTATGATTTGAGGGAAATTCCAATCTGAACTGATCTGAATGGATAGCTATTTGTGAGATTTCTATTTTATGATTCAAATTAATTATTTACTGAAATGTGAAATTTATATTTATTTCATAAAGTTCATGTGATGTTGTATATCTTTATTGAAATGTTGGTTGGGTTGTGATGTGGCTTGAATTGAAATTTTGGTATGTTTGACTTTGGTTATAATAATGAAAATGAATTGTGATTGTGGTGGAAATATATTTTAGTGTTATGAATAAATTTGTTTATGTTTTAAAATGTAAAACATGAATACATTGGAAACCACATTTAAATGTAAAGTATGTTAATAAAATAGTTCGTGTTAGAAAACTTGTTTTACATAAAAAATTATATTTTAATGTATTGAATATACGTAAACATTTGTTCGTGTTTAGAAAATAAGTTTTTACATTAAAAAATTATATTTTAATGTATTGAATATACATAAACATTTGTTCGTGTTTAGAAAATAAGTTTTTACATTAAAATTATATTTTAATGTATTGAATATACATAAACATTTGTTCGTGTTTAGAAAATGAGTTTTTACATTAAAATTATAATTTAATGTATTGAATATACATAAACATTTGCTTGTGTTTAGAAAATAAGTTTTACATTAAAATTATATTTTAATGTATTGAATGTACATAAATATTTGTTCGCATTTAGAAAACAAGTTTCACGTTAAATTATATTTTAATGTTAATAATGTACATAAGAATTTGTTCATATTAGGCAAACACGTTTCACATTGAATTCACATTTTAATGTTATGAAGGTAAACAAATTTTGTCATAGGAAACATCAATACAAAAACTTTATTTTTAGTGTAATGAATAGATTTACAAAATTGTACATTTTATGAGATGAAACATGTTTTTACACTAAACTTTATTTTTAATAAGATGATCATTTCTAAATAAAAATGTGCACACATTAACTTTACATTTTTAATGTTAATAAGACATTAAAAAGAATCATTGTCATGTTAAATTATTTTCACATTGGAATTCATATTTCAACGTAAAAGGATCATTATAAAACACGTATTTTTATTGTCATTTGTTACCATAAAATGGATTAAAACAAAAAGAATGTCTTTTTATCGTCACTTGTTTTACAATATAAAGAATGAAATAAAGAGACTAGGTTTTATTATGTCATTTAACAAAAGGAGTAGAATACTACAAATTCTCCATGTTTTAAACTTATAAAACATGTTTACATTAAAAAGTATATTTTAATGTACGGAATGGCGTAATATAAATTGTCCATGTTTTAAACTTATGAAATATGTTTACATTAAAACGTATATTTTAATATAATGAATGGTTTAACAAAATTTGTTCATGTTTTAAAATGTAAAACATGGTAACATTAAAAACTCTAGTTTAATGCAATATATGAAAAGAACTTTTTTTTTTCATAAACGTTAGTATTAGAATAAAAGAACACTTTTGTCAAAATGCTTATTTAGAATTAAAACATCGCTTTCATTAAAATGTTTATCTATAAATAAACTAGTCATTTGTTTAAGGTTAGAATTAACATGTCATTTAAATAAAAACATGTTATGTAAAAACATGTTTTCATTTAAAAATCATATTTTAAATATCATGAACATAATATAGAAAAAGTCATGTTTTAAATAAAAACATGTTTACATTTAAAATTTCACATTTTAAATGTAATGTTTGAGTACATAGAAAAGTCTCATTTTTATTTTAAAATGTTGCATTTGATTAAAAATGCCTTTTAGTTTTAAAATGTTGTATTGATATGTCATTTTGTTAAGAATAGTTAATTGGAATAAAAATATCATTTATGTTAGCATTCAAAGAACGACATTTATGTTAAAATTAAAAGAATATTTCTGTTAGAAATAAACATTTATGTTGGAATTCAAAAATATGCTACACTGCCATTAACAAGTTTCCTGACTTGTTTATGTTGATTGGGACGATAATTTTTACACATCGCCCAAGTGCACAAATAATTTATTTAATTATTTGTTATATGTTATGTGTTGGTTGAAAACCCCACACGGGTCTTGGGATGATATTCACACAAATCCCTTGTGATTAGTTTTAAGCGTTATTTATTTGACGCTTATACAACATTAATATTCACTTTGGATGTTTGGATGTTATTAATGATTTTTATCATTAGTGTAGAATACATTGCGGTGTTTGAAATCCATATAATTATATGGTAATTGTTGGGTCCCATTCCAATTTTGAATTAAAAGAATATTTTAATATAATATTCAGTTAAAAGAAATCAAATAATGGTTTTGATCTTTTAAAGTTCAAAAGATTTTATTATATGGGTTAAAAAGTCACAATGAAAAGGGTTGAGTTAAAAATACGAAATGGGTCATGACACGAGGTTAAGCCCAACTTATGGGATAAGTCTGCTCGGAACCAACCGGCATATCCAGCATCCATAAGTCACAGACTTAATGTGGGAGGTCTGGCCCAGTATAAAATATAAATGAATAAGAAATTGAATTGGCCTATTTAATCTGTTTTAAATAGAAACGCCGTTTTAAACCAAACGTGTTTACCGATTTAATGTATTCATTTTAAAATGAATATTAAAAAGAAGTGATTTGTAAACTTAATATTTTAGGAATACTAATATTTTTAATATGATAAGAAAATAAAACATTCAAATTAGACTTTAAATTAAAACAAAGTTAAAACTGTTTTAAGGCGAATTTATAATATCTTATAAAGTACGTTTTAAATAGAAATCGACGATATAATATGTATATATATATATTTAATGGCCTGAATAGAACGCGCCGCGCAGAGACTGTTCTCGAATTTCGACCATTAACTTTAAATGGACGTAACGGGAGATCCGACAGTCGGATTCTCCTAAAACCGGAACCGTTGGGTTTGTATCGAAAAGAGCTTTTCAATGAATATAAGAGTTTTAAAATCTAACGGTTGGATTTGGAATTATGTCCAAATCAAATTTAGAAAAGGTTGCTATGGATGCAGTTTGGTGGCCGTTATTGGAAACCGACTGTACGAGCGAAAATAAAATTATTAAAAATATGGAAATATTATGTAAAATCATAATAAATGATTTAAAAGGAATTTAGATGAAAATTTCCAATAGTGAAGAGATAAAAATATATTTTATCGATATGAACTTGTTATTAACTAGAACAAATCTTATAATTAAGATTTAATACGGTTTTCCAATAAGTTAATATTTACTTGGAATTAAATAGAATAAATTGGATTTTTAGGTTGTCGTGAATGGTGTCTTAAATAACACTGTTCTTAACCCCAGTTGAGAAAAGAATAAATCTTTTAATTAAGATTTTTAGAGTTTCAATCATATTTGATAATTGGAATAAAATGTAAATTGGATTTATCGTGTACATTGTTTTAAACGACACTTGTTCTTTAACCCAGTTTGCAGTGAAATATAATTTGGGATTTATGAATCTTTTATTTAGATTTAAAATGGAATATTTTCCAAGAGTAAAGTTTTCCAATTTAATATACTAAATTGGGATTGAATGGAATTTGATTTAATAATATTCGAGATGAGCTTCTGTAAAAGAAGGCCTTTAATATATATGTAATTTAAAAGGCTTTGCCGTTATTCCATTTATATTAATAGCCCGATACAGAAATTCATATCGATTATACATTGGTCTGATTTCTATGAAAATCCCCTATTTATTGGAGATGAATTTGAGTTTATCGTGAACAATGTTTTAAATGACATTAGTTCTTTAACTCAAATAAGGATAAGATTAATTTCTTAAAATTAAATAATGATTTTGATATTTAAAACCAAATTGGAGTTTTTAATAAATCTTTAAAAGAAAAGATTTAAGAATAAACTTAAAGAATTTATCTTTAATAGAATAATACGAATATTTTATTAGAATAATATTCTGAATTGGAATGTGGCGTTGGATGTGTTTTTAAAGTACTTGATTTTTAATTATAAAATACGTGAGTTATTCGGGAAGACCGTGTTTAACCCATTCCGAATAATTACTACGACGATGAAGAGTAGAAGATGAAGACGGTGGTTGAAGATCGACGATCTTCACATCGGATGGATGTGTTGCTACAGAGACCCTTGATGGGAGTAGCTACCTTGAAGGGGATTCAGTGGTGGCCGTCCAGACTATTGTTGATTGTTCGGATTCGGTTTTCGCTCAGACCCAGAGCATAAGCTAGTAAATGGATGCATGTCTGACATTGGATTTCGTTCCATGTGAATTAAATCGATTTCTGTTAATGTATGTCTTTTTGGTGGTGGAGGATTTATTCTCCACTTAACACCCTGGTATATATTAATAGTGATTGATTGCATGGCGTGAATTGTCAATGTGACATGCCAAGATGCAAATGATCAAGGCTTTTATTGAAAAGCAGGGCCTTGTGGGATGATCAAAGCATAGCCTATTACGGCATAGCTTTGTGTATATCTGGACTTCGCGAGCCTCACACCCCGGTATGAGTCAAAAACGGGATATGCACCGTAGGGAGTGCACACGTTTCTTTCTAGCTAGTGGTAGTGTCAGTGCTTTAACACGGCCTGGCATTTTAATTATATGGATGATGGATTTTGAGGCGCCTCGGATTTTTATAGCCCAATAGTGGTCATATTATAGGTTCAAAGGAACCGGGAAACGTGTATTCAGGCATAACCAATCCACTGCCGATAGGCGGGGACCGGCCCTACCGCTCCAAGGGTTCACTGCGGGGGATCCTGAGGCATTTGCTAGAGTGTCTCGAATCGGAGAGGAGCTTGCCCCTAGCCTCAACTCATGACGGAAATCCAATTTCCAATACGACCTTGCGGTTTTGATTGTAGAACTAGTATGGCGACATAGTTGGATGGGGTACTATGCCGTCTATGATTAATACTTTATGATTGAAATTGTTTTTTTTTTAAATATAGATATACCCATATATACACACACTAATACTAAATCCGTTTTACCGTATCAAGCATCTTTTGACCATTATAAGGTAAAACCCTCTCCTCCGGTTTGTGTTGCATTGTGTGATGGGACTTGGGTCTTATAATGGTTTCATTTTTCTAAAAAGCATAGCGTTATTTGAACGATTTACTTTACTTATGCACTGGCAATCCAATGGAGTAAACTCGTTCCGCGTTAGCGGCATGGTCCTGTGATTAGCCTTATCATTAGATTAGTTTAGTTAAGATTTCTCATACCAGTCCCATGACTGACCTGTAGTTTGTTTCACTGGCAAACTCGGGTGCCCATATTTTTTCCACACGGGCAGTCGAGTAGCTTGTTTTGCAGATATCTATTCTTTTAGCAGGATCCTGGATTGAAGCTTAAAGCTGTGTCCAGAGCATTTACAGTCTTCCGCTGTGTATTGTACTTATGTATTGTAATTTAACTTCCGCTGTATCATCCCTTTAATTGATGTACTCTGATATTCTGTACTCTGATGTAACATTATTGTAATGTCTATAAAAGTCTATTGTTATTTGTTCTTATGAATTGTATTCCCAAAGTTAACATATGCGAGTTTTGAACGGTCTTGGTCGATTTTGCGATCGATTAGGTCCAGGCAAAATCCATGTCGTTACATCTTATTTCATATAAAATTACAATAAGAATGCAACTCTAAAATCTATTCTTTCTATTGTCCTCTAAATGACAATAAAAGGAAATATTCATTCTTACCATTTTGCTACAACTAAAATGTAGTTTTTAAATCCTATCCTTTATTTATATCCGAAAATGTGAACAAAAGGGTAAGTCTTAATTTTGAAAGTAAAATGAAACTTTCAATTCATGTTTGTTTGCATTAAAGAATGCAAATAAAATACAACTTTAAAACGATGTTTTATTCATATCAAAAATGCAAATTCACAAATGTAACTTATCTTTTGATGTTTGGTTTGCATGTAGGATTGAAGTAACAATGAAACTTTTGTTTTAATGTTTTATTTGCAATAAGGAAAGCAAATAAATGAATAACTAAGTGTAATCTTTGTTTCTAGTTTATTTGAAACAAGGAATGCAATTAAAGAAACAAATTTTATTTTTAATGTATATTTTCATTAGTGATTACAAATAAAAGAACAACTTTGTTTTCAACATATATATGTGCATTTGTGAATGCAAATAAAAGAACAAATATAATTTCAATGGGTATTTGCATTTGTGAATGAAAAGTAAATACAACTTCCATTTGTAAAGTTTATTTGCAGTAATAAATGCAGATAAAAGAACAAATTTCATTTTCAAAGTTTATTTCAGCTCAAAGCATAATTTATTTCAAAAATATATTTTATTTCAGAGTATATTCTATTTCAAAGTATATTTGCATTTGTGAATGCAAACAAAGGAAACAACATTTATTTCCAAGGTAAATTTGCATTTGTGAATGCAATCAAAAGAATAGTTTTGTTTTCAAAGTATATTTTTAACAAATTCTATTAAATGTATAAAAATGTGTATATTTGTATTGGTGAATGTAGATAAAAAGATAGACTTTAGTTTCATTAAATATTTGCATTGATAAATGCAAATAAAAGAATAAACCTTAATTTCAATGCATATATGCATTGATAAATGCAAATAAAGAAATAAACGTTATTTTCAATATATGTATTTGCATTGGTGAGTGCAAATGTAAGAATAATTTCTATTTTCTATATATATTTGCATTGCTGAATGTAAATAAAAGAATAAATTTTGTTTTTAAAGTTTATTAGCATCAGTGAATTCAAATAAAAGAATGAATTATATTTTAAAATATATTTGCAAACAAAAATGTAACTTCTGAAAATAATTTCTTATTTACATATAAAATGTAAACAAAATTGTGATTTCCAAAACATGTATTTTTATTTACATAAAAATGTAAACAAAAAGGGGGTTTTCAAATATAACCTTTAATTTACAAATACAATGTAAATAAAGTTTTATTTAATAAATATGTTTTAATATCAACAATAAAATTTAGTATTTTATTGTTATACTAATTCTATAACCTCTTATGTTTAAGGTAACAGTAAAAAGGAAATGTTTTTACTGTAATTCATAAATCGTGTTCTAAATGTAAACAAATAAAAATAGGATTTTATTTGTTAGCCAAATTCTGTTGTAATGGAACAAATGAAAATATGTTCTATTTCTTGTTCATATTCTATTGTAAATAAACAAATAAAAATAATATATTATTTGTCATTCAAATCTTATTGCAAAGTAAACAAATAAAAAAAATAAGGTTTTATTTGTTGTTCATTTTCTGTTGCAAAGTAAACAAATAAAAAAAAAATAAAGTTTTTATTTGTCTTTCAACTTCTAATGTAATAATAACAAATAAAAATAAGTTTTTATTTGTCGATCAGATTCTATTGTTCATCTCAGAATAATAAAAATAATATTTTAATATTTTAATATTTTAAAATAAATTAGAATAACTAGATTTGAATAAAATATGATTTAAATCTAAATTTAGATTTACTTTTCTAATCGCAAATAAAATTCAACCATATATGGGATTTCTATGCGGATCTAGCATAACATGACAACAAAACATAACACAAGCAACAATCAACAATATATACAACACAGAACATTTCAGATTTGATTTAACATCACAATACAATTATTTTTAACGCGAGAAAAATAATTAAAAATAATTTAAATAATAAAATTAGAGTTCTCACATTGATTTGGCTGAAAATTCAACTGTCTCGGTTTTAGCTCTGGTCTACGCCATTTCGAAGATCTCGGAAAGACAAGTCCAACGCATCTTACGGTTCGTCAAACGGCCCTCGTATGAGAAAGAAATTGAATTTTAAAGATCGTATAAATTAATGATTAAATTAATTAAAATAATATAATATTAATACCTTTCTTCCTCGTTCAAACGTTACGGCCGAACCCAATTTCCATCATCCAACCTCCCTGCGCGCTCCAACCCGAGCACCAGACCGCCGATCGAACACCATCACCTCGTGTGCCGTCGACCACCGCACCTGCGCCCCCTCCACCATGGACAGCTCGTGGGTCCCTAGGCGCCTGAAAACCACCGCGAACGGCGCCCCTTCCTGCTCAAAATTCGCGAAATCCGTGAACCAAATCTCGATCTTAACCGTATAGATTCGAAGCTCTCTGAATTCTCTTCGATTTGATATATAATTTGTTGATTTTCACTGAACGGATTGAGAGAAATTAACGTTTGAAATTCGGAGCTTTCTGGCCATCGAACGGAGTAGGCGGCGGCTGGCCATTAGGGTTAGGGTTAAAATTTTTTTTTTTTTTTTATTAAATTCATTGAAAAACGTGTTATAAAGGTGGATTTCTGAACTGTCTCCGAATTGGGCTTGCTTACTGTCGATCTTAACGTTTTGAGGCCTTTTGAACGCAATGGGACAGGTCTCGGGGTCCAATTCCGAAATCTGTAGAATATTTATTTAAAATTACATTAAAAATTAATTAATTAAATATTGACCGTACATTTAAATATGCCGGGGCCACATATGACCTCAGAAAATTCCAAAAAAATTATTTTTAGCTTTCTTATGACGATACGGTTCTAACAAGACTAATTTCGTTGAATTCTTAGACTGTTTGAAAAATGGCTATTTTAAAGTCGTTTAAATTTAACTGAAATAGTCAAAACACATTTTCTTTCACTACGCTCACATATTAATTCGAAAAATTCTGAAAATTGAAATTTAGCTATAATTTGACATTCCGGTTCCAACAAAAGTGGTTTCGTCGAAAACGGAGGTCGTTTGAAGAATGATTATTTTCAAGGCCAATATATTTAATATTAAAAATACATTTTTAAACAAATAAATACCGAAACTCAAAATATATAAGTGTTTATACTTTTTAAATGCAGAAACATTATTCCGGACTCAATGGAAGTGGTTTCGAGTCGAAATTCCTTCATATGTGAAAAGTTGTCCTTTGGGCCATATATAATATATATAAATTCTACAGCGACCTTTCTAAATATTGAATTAGCCATAACTTTTGATTTCCGCTATGAAATTTCAATTTTTCAGATTCGTTAGAAAGATATGATTAAACAGATATAAATATTTCTGGTTTCACTCAATTCTGATTTATTATGAGTTCTGTACATTCAGTTAAAGTTCAAAATTAAAATTTAAAACTACCGCGCCATTTCTAACTCCATTTATATTTGAACTAAATTTTTCGTTTTAACTTCGATTAAAAATAAATTCTAGCCATTATTATTTATTTAAATTATATTATATCCTCAAAATTCATTAAAATTTTCTAAAATAAAATTTTTAAATTGGTTCAGAATTTGCAGGTTGTTACAATCTCCCCCACTAAAAATCTTTTCGTCCTCGAAATGGAAATGAAGCTAAAGTTGTTTATTTAACTAATTTAATTTTCATTCTTTAATTGTTTAATCATTTTAATTAGTTGAATTCATATTCACACGACACGATCATCAACCAAATAGTTGATTAATTTTTCAAAAATATATAACTTTTATACATTCAAAATCATATTTTCTAAAATCGAATTATATATAGTTACAAGTACGTTAATTATAAATTCTCCACTCTGACTCATTCTAGGGCATTGCTAACCCCATCTCTAGTGAGTATTCTCATTCTAGGATACTGCTGATCCTATCTCTAATGAGTATTCTTATTGCACATTACTAATCCAACCTCTGATGAGTCTTCTGTTTAGTTCTAATGAATTATACCCCAAAGATTTGAGCTAACCTGGCTCTGATACCAGCTGTAACGACCCGGATTTTGCCCAACCCCAATAGACCGCAAGATCGATCAAGACCATTCAAATTCCGCATACGTTAACTTTGGGCATACAACACATCAGAACAACAACACAGACTTTTATAACATCAATAATAAATGTTACATCAGAGTACAGAATATATCAGAGTACACTTTATAAAGTACAGCGGAAGATAAATTACAACAAAAGAAATATAATGCAGCGGAACTAATCTCAGCGGAAGGCCATCAATATTCTAGACCCAGCTTCAGCCTTCAATCCAGGATCCTGCTTAACTATATCTGCAAAAAGCTACTCGACTGCCCGTGTGAAAAAGGGCACCCGAGTTTGCAAAGTGAAACAAACTATAGGTCAGTCGTGGGACTGGTGTGAGAATTCTATACTTAACCAAATTTATCTAATAAGTAGACTAATCACAGGACCACGCCGCTAACGCAGAACGGGTTTACTCCATTGGATTGCCAGTGCATAAATAAAGTAAACCGTCAAATAACGTAATGCTTTTTAGAAAAATGAAACCATTATAAGACCCAGGTCCCATCACACAATGCAACGCAAACCGGAGGATAGGGTTCTACCTTATAATGGTCAAAAGATGCTTGATACGTAAAAACGGTATTATTAGTGTGTATATATAGATATTAAACATTTCAAATATAATATCAATCCTAGACGGCATAACTACCATCTACTATGTCGCCATACTAGTTATACAATCAAAACCGCAAGGGCGTATTGGAAATTGGGTTTCCATCATGAGTCAAGGCCAGGGAGGAGCTACTCACCGATTCGAGAATCTCTAGCAATATCTCAGGATTCGGACGCTGGCGAACCCTTGGATACAGCAGGGCCGGTCCACAAATACTTTAGTGGATTAGTTATGCCTGAACACACACTCCCCGATCCTATTGGACCTACAAATCGGCCGAGGGCGACCGATAAGAATAAACCGAGGCCTCGCAAAAATTCCATCAACCACATAAGCAAATGTCGGGCCGTGTTAAAGTCTAACACCACTTCTAGCTAGAAAGAAACGTGTGCACTCCCTGCGTTCCCTTCTCCCGTTTTAGGCTCGACCGGTGTGTGAGGCTCGCGAAGTCACGATATACACAAAGCTATGCCTAAAGAGACTGTGCTTTGATCATCAACCACAAGGCCTGCTTTTCAACAAAGCCTTGATCATTTGCATCTTAGCATGTCACATTGTTAGACCCTGCCATATCATTGATCATCTACCAATATATATATAACCTCTAAGCTCATACGTCTTAGAGAAGGGTGATAAGTAAAGAATAAATTCTTTACCATCAAACAGAAATATATAATCAGTAGCGTTCAACGAATACAGTAGGAAGGAATACAATGTCAGACACACAATCCATTTACAAGTCCGCTCTGGGTCTGAGCGAAACAACGTGTCCGTCGATCTCTAAATGCGTTTGGACGATCATTACTAAATACCTTGCCTTGGAAGGCCAATCCCAATTCAAGATACCAGTCATCATCATCCCAACGATGTGAAAACCTTCGGTCTTCAACCACCATCTTCATCTTCGACTCTTGATTGTCGTGATGATTATTCAGAATGGGTTAAACCTGGTCTTTTTGAATAACTCGCGTAATTTGTAATTAGAAAGCAAATATTGGAAGATCACACATTACGCCACATTCCAACTCCGAGTATTCTTTTAATAAGATAATCGTGTTAGAAGATTCTCATTAATTTTATCAAAGATAAACTCTGAAAATAAAATCTTAAATCTTCTTTAAAAGATTTATTAAAACTCCAATTTTGATTTGATATCAAAAATCATTATTACAAGATCACTTATTTTAAGGAATAAATCTTGTCTTAAACAGGTTAAAGAACTAGTGTCCTTTAAAACACAGTTCACGATAAACCCACAAATCAATTATCAAAAGTATGGAATTCCACAAAAATCAAATCAATACATAATCGGTATAAATTTCTGTATCGGACTAATAATATAAATGGAATAACGACAAAGCCTCTTAAATTCCATATATAATATCGGTCTTCTTTTACAGAAGCCTATTTCGATTATTACCAATCGAATTTCCACCAAATTCCTATTTAATATATTAAATTGGGAAAACTTGATTTTTAGAAAATGCCTTTTTTTTATTAAATCTATAAAATAGATTTATAAATTCCAAATAATAATTTCAATGTAAATTGGATTAAAGGACAAATGTCATTTAAAACACCATCCACGATAAATCCACTTCACATCTCAATTTATTTCATATCACAAAATATAATTGCAAATCCTAATAATCTTTAAAAACATATTTTAAAATAATCATTAAAAATATTCTTTATATAAAAGATTCTAAATGAGAAGTATTCCTTATATTACAGATTTTTATCTTTTACAAATATTCTTTGTTTTAAACATATAGTTGATTAAAAATATATTTTATGAAAATATATATACTTTATATAAAAAGGATTTCTAATGTAAAAATATTCTTATTTAAAAGAACCCCTGAATCGAAATGCGACTCAACCATTTACCATATAATTTGAATTATACGGATTTCACACACATCATATATATGACAATAACAGTATAATCATCCATCTACATCCAAAGTGTAATTTCCACTGTGTAAGCATTAAAATGAAGCAATAACGCTCATCGTAGCCTGTCTATCTAACGATCAACATACAACTAAATATTGGGATTAATGTATGTAAATTTTCATCCCAACACCCGTGTGGGGTTTCAAACAACAAACAAATGATAAATTAATTTGTGCACTTGGGCGATGTGTGAAAATAATCGTCCCAATCACATAAACAAGTCGGGTAACTTGTGAATGGAAGTGTAATACACAATATATATCATGACAAGAAAATATCTCTATTGCAATGAATGGATTAATAACTTCGTCTCTATTGACAATTTCTATTTTGCTAGTTTAAACTCAAACAAAAATGGTTATATTGTTTTGACAATTCTAATGAGACAAAAATGATAGTTTTGATTTGGCTAACCTATCTTGACAAGTATATGTCTTGCCAAATATAACATATAAATATCTACAATAAATTGCTCTAACTAATTCATTTTGACAAAAATGAATATTTCTGACAAAATGTCTATTTTGGTTTAACTAGTATAAATTGACTAAAATGAATAATTGTTTTTAACTAATGTAAATTAACAAAAGTGAATAATTGGTTTCAACTAATATAAATTGACAAAAGTGAATAATTGTTTTCAACAAATGTAAATTGATAAAAGTGAATATTTTGTTATTAACTAGTATAAATTGACAAAAGTGTTTATCTCATTTTAACTAATCAATTTGACAAAATGACTCTTCTTATCTCATATAAAATTACAATAAGAATGCAACTCTAAAATCTATTCTTTCTATTGTCCTCTAAATGACAATAAAAGGAAATATTCATTCTTACCATTTTGCTACAACTAAAATGTAGTTTTTAAATTCTATCCTTTATTTATATCCGAAAATGTGAATAAAAGGGTAACTCTTAATTTTGAATGTAAAATGAAACTTTCAATTCATGTTTGTTTGCAAAGTAAATACAACTTCCATTTGTAAAGTTTATTTGCAGTAATAAATGCAAATAAAAGAACAAATTTCATTTTTAAAGTTTATTTCACCTCAAAGCATAATTTATTTCAAAAATATATTTTATTTCAAAGTATATTCTATTTCAAAGTATATTTGCATTTGTGAATGCAAACAAAGGAAACAACATTTATTTCCAAGGTAAATTTGCATTTGTGAATGCAATCAAAAGAATAGTTTTGTTTTCAAAGTATATTTTTAACAAATTCTATTAAATGTATAAAAATGTGTATATTTGTATTGGTGAATGTAGATAAAAAGATAGACTTTAGTTTCATTGAATATTTGCATTGATAAATGCAAATAAAAGAATAAACCTTAATTTCAATGCATATATGCATTGATAAATGCAAATAAAGAAATAAACGTTATTTTCAATATATGTATTTGCATTCGTGAGTGCAAATGTAAGAATAATTTCTATTTTCTATATATATTTGCTTTGCTGAATGTAAATAAAAGAATAAATTTTGTTTTTAAAGTTTATTAACATCAGTGAATTCAAATAAAAGAATGAATTATATTTTAAAATATATTTGCAAACAAAAATGTAACTTCTGAAAATAATTTCTTATTTACATATAAAATGTAAACAAAAATGTGATTTCCAAAACATGTATTTTTATTTACATAAAAATGTAAACAAAAAGGGGGTTTTCAAATATAACCTTTAATTTACAAATACAATGTAAATAAAGTTTTATTTAATAAATATGTTTTAATATCAACAATAAAATTTAGTATTTTATTGTTATACTAATTCTATAACCTCTTATGTTTAAGGTAACAGTAAAAAGGAAATGTTTTTACTGTAATTCATAAACCGTGTTCTAAATGTAAACAAATAAAAATAGGATTTTATTTGTTAGCCAAATTCTGTTGTAATGGAACAAATGAAAATATGTTCTATTTGTTGTTCATATTCTATTGTAAATATACAAATAAAAATAATATATTATTTGTCATTCAAATCTTATTGCAAAGTAAACAAATAAAAAAATAAGGTTTTATTTGTTGTTCATTTTCTGTTGCAAAGTAAACAAATAAACAAAAATAACGTTTTTATTTGTCTTTCAACTTCTAATGTAATAATAACAAATAAAAATAAGTTTTTATTTGTCGATCAGATTCTATTGTTCATCTCAGAATAATAAATATAATATTTTAAAATAAATTAGAATAACTAGATCTGAATAAAATATGATTTAAATCTAAATTTAGATTTATTTTTCTAATCGCAAATAAAATTCAACCATATATGGGATTTCAATGCGGATCTAGCATAATATGACAACAAAACATAACACAAGCAACAATCAACAATATATACAACACAGAACATTTCAGATTTGATTTAACATCAAAATACAATTATTTTTAACGCGAGAAAAATAATTAAAAATAATTTAAATAATAAAATTAGTGTTCTCACATTGATTTGGCTGAAAAATTCAACTGTCTCGGTTTCAGCTCTGGTCTGCGTCATTTCGAAGATCTCGGAAAGACGAGTCCAATGCAACTTACGGCTCGCCAAACGACCCTCGTATGAGAAAGATATTGAATTTTAAAGATTGCGTAAATTAAAGATTAAATTAATTAAAATAGTATAATATTAATACCTTTCTTCCTCGTTCAAACTTTACGGCCGAACCCAATTTCCACCATCCAACCTCCCTGCGCGCGCCAACTCGAGCACCAGACCGTCGATCGAACACCATCACCTCGTGCGCCGTCGACCACCGCACCTGCGCCCCCCCACCATGGACAGCTCGCGGGTCCCTACGTGCCTGAAAACCACCGCGAACAGCGCCCCTTCCTGCTCAAAATTCGCGAAATCCGTGAACTAAATCCCGATCTTAACCGTATAGATTCGAAGCTCTCTGAATTCTCTTCGATTTGTGAGACGACCCAAAATCCCGTTCTCACGGAAACAAGGGTTATCTTTGGAATATAACACAGAAACAGATAATAGCAGAACAGAATTAAATAAATACACCAGATAATGAACAACAAAATATACTGGATAAAAGTAATCATCAGAGTTACACAGTATACAGGATCTTACTTAGTACAAATACAGTTCAGCTATACATAAATGTCTACAGCGGAAATAAACAAAATATGTACAATAGGAGCTGAACAGCATAAAAAGAAATAAATGATAGAATCCATCTTCAGCTCTAGCTATCCAGAAAAGAACCAGCTAAACCTGAATACAAGGCTGCCCGTGTAGAAAAAGGGGCACCCGAGTTTGAAAGTGAAACAAACTACGAGTCAGTCATGGGACTGGTATGAGAAATCTACTCAACACATATATATAATTTGGCCAATCACAGGACCACGCCACTTTCGTGGAACGGGTTTACTCCATTGGATTGCCAGTGCTTTAAAACAAATCTTTCTTTTAAACCTCGCTATGCTTTTTATAAAAATGAAGCTGTTATAAGACTCAGTTCCCATCACACAATGCAACGCAAACCGGAGGATAGAGTTTTTACCTTATAACGGCTAAATATGCTTGATACGAATAAAACAAAGGCATTTGATATTATTGCTAGTGTTTATATGTTTTGAAAACAATTTCAAATCATAACTATCAATCATAGACGGCATTAATGCCCCATACCACTATGTCGCCATATATAGGTATACAATCAAAATCGCATCGTCACGTATTTGGAAATTGGTTTTCCGTCATGAACCAAGGCAAAAGATAGTCCTTACCGAATTCGAGACAATCTAGCCCATGTCTTAGGCAAGTACTCAGTCAAGCCTTTGGAGCGACAGGGCCGGTCCACCGATGTGGATTAAAATGCCTGAACACTACGTTTCCCCGCCCTTTGGGGCGTAAACGAGCCAACGAATGACTCCATCGGACCCGGATCGTCCGATCAAACCGAGGCGCCTCGCAACAGCAACAACCACATAGGTGAAAAGTATATAAATGTCAGGGCTGGTAGGTCACTGACACCACCCTAGCTAGAAAGAAACGCATGCCCTCCCTAAGGTCCTTTTCCCGTTTTAGGTTCATACCGGGATGTGAGGCTCGCGAATTCACGTTATACACAAAGCTACGCCACACAGGCGGTGCTTTGATCATCACCACAAGACTTTGCTTTTCAACAGAAGCCCTGATCACTGCATCTTAGCATGCCACACCGGCAATTCATGCCATGCGACTGATGTCCATCGATATACAACCTCTGAGCTCGTGCGTCTCAGAGAAGGGCGTTAAGCGAAAGAATAAATTCTCCGCCGCCAAACGGATGTATATTTAACAGAAATCAATCAACACAGAAAAAACTCCAATGTCAAACACACAGTCCATTTACAAGTCCGTTCTGGGTCTGAACGAAACCGGAGGCACTAAATACCTCGCAAACCCTTCGATCACCACGTACGTCTGGACGATCACCACTCATTATCCATATTTCGGGATGCCTCCCAATCAGGACCTCGGTTACCATCCAAACGAGGTGAAGATCTCCGGTCTTCGACCATCGTCTTCATCTTCGACTTTCAATCGTCGGTCAATTATTTGAAATAAGAATTAACTCGGCCTTCTCAAATAATTCACGTATATTTAGAATTTCAAATCAATTTATTTCAATGGTTAAATTATTTGACAACACCAATTGTGTTCTTTAATGTAATTTTCACACCAAACACATTCAACCATCCAATTCAACAAAAATCGAGCAAATTCAGTTTATTTCCATTCCATATCGCTTATGATATTTTATAACTATTTATCGCTATTTTTATTTATTTTAAAATAGTTAATTTATTCAAAACGACGCTTCGGGCCATAAAGCGGCCGTGGCGCTGTTTTTCTTTAGATTTGATTTACACATATCTGAAAATCTAACCGTTGGATCTTCACAAAATTTACATCATTAGAAAGGTCTTTTCAAAACGAATCCAACGGTTCCAGTTTCGGGAAAATCCGACGGTCGGATCTCCCGGTACAATCGTTTGAAATTTCGATTTCAAAATACGAACTGCAGCATCGTTATTCGATTAAATATATAATTATATTTATATATATATAAATATAATCGCTTCTGGCGCTGTTTTTCTTCAGATTTGAATTAAACATTCCAGACAATCCAACCGTTGGATTTTTACAAGGTTGGTGCCGTTGGAAAGATTATTCCAAGGCGAACCCGACGGTTGAGGTTTCGGGAAAATCCAATGGTCGGATTTCCCGCACTAGTTGTTTGAAATCACGGTTTCAAAATACGAACTGCACGGCCTCGTTTCGTTTTAATTTTATTTATATTTATATATTTATATAAATATAGTTCATTCAATGATTTCCATATCGTTTTCACTTCAAATATTTTTCTAACACCTTAAAATTTTGGAAAATTTCGCCATAACCTCCCCTGCACCGGGAGCATCGGGAAATCGCAAATAGCTTTCCCGGTCCTTCTAATCTCAAAAAGAAAAAGAAAAAGCCAAGCGGCTAGCCAACAGACTCATAAAATCTTCACCCAAACAAAACAGTAAATGTGTACCTATTTGTCGGGCACAAAATTTTATTCCTCTTCTCTAGCCCCTTTGCTATAACCTGTTCAATGAATATGTATGCACATATATACATAGTTCTTGTCATTTATCATTTTCTATTCGACTTCATATTTGATTTCTATTTGGTTTAAAAACACCATTCATTCTAATGTTACATAAATAGGTGCAAATCATTTCATTAGCTAATTAATGAATATTTCAACTCATATATGTTTATTTTGAACAAGTGGCTATTTTTAACACTTCACATTTCAACGATTCATGCATACAATAAAAATGTGATTTTTATTATAAAACAATTCATTTCAAAACTCTATTTTTCTAGATAGTTCATATAGGTGATAAAAATGGGATTTTTATCATAAAACAATTTCTTTTAAAAACGAGATTATTTTACACAGTTCATATAGTCGACAAAAGGTGATTTTTATTATCAAACGATTTATTTCAAAATATGAATACCATTCAACACATGAATTTCTAATCAACGAATGAATATCAATTCAACACATGAATGTTTTCTATAGTTTCTATATATAGATAAAAATGTGATTTTTATTATCAAACAATTTATTTCAAAATATGAATACCATTCAACACATGAATTTCTAATCAACGAATGAATATCAATTCAACACATGAATGTTTTCTATTCAATGAATAAATATAGTTTAAGCATATGAAAATAATTCAAACACACGAATATTATTCAAAATTTCGGCAGCATAACGGCAGGGTAGTTAAAACCGGGATCGTCCCTAGTACGGCTCCTCGCTCTACCTTAAAACCTCGCGGTTTTTGACAATGGGGATCATGCATTTAGTTCGCACGCAGGCGGCATGTATATATTTATTTCATTTCCACAAACTAATTCTATGTGGTTTCAACCAAATATTTCTCAATCACAAATGGGTATTTTTCAACCACAATCAACCAATATCAATCACAAACAATCCCAAACAATCATTCGCTATCAATCAATTTTCACAACCATTTCAATCAATAAATATCGTCCATGGTTTGTGGACGAGGGGCGTATATATATATTTATATATAGCAATTTACTTTTATTTCACACACACACACACATATATATATATATATTTTTAAATCAGAAATCTCACCAATAGCTATCCAACTTCACGACACTTCACTTAGAGAAATCTTCGCCTTTCTCGCCTTTTGTCGCTTCGTTGCCCGTATTCTCTACATATGTAAAAATCGAATTTTTACTATGTTATTCAATATATAAAAATCGAATTTTGACTTCGCTATTCAATATATAAAGATCATATTTTTATTATTTCTATGATGTAAAAATTATATTTTTATTACTTTAAAAATATAAAAATCATATCTTACTTCTTCTACTCAATAAAAATTCCGTCTTTTCTACTTTTAAAAATACAATCTTTTCTATTCTAAAAATCTGATTTTTCTATCCCAGTTCAAATCTTTTCTTTTTAAAGTTCTAATCTTTTTTCTTTTTAAAGTTTAAATTAAAAATCAGTTTTTAAATCTGTAAAAAAAACAGTTTTTAACTTCTTAAAAATCAGTTTTAAAATCATAATTAAAATCAGTTTTATACCTTTATAAAATCAGTTTTTAAATCATTTTAAAAATCTGTTTTTACCCTTTTAAAAAAATCAGAATTAAATCTTTTCAAATCGAAATTTTCAGATGAAAATAAAATAAAATAAAACAATTTACCTTAACCTGCGAAGAAGGAGGGGAAAAAGGAGACGTCGGCGGCAGGAGGCGGAGCAGGTGAAGCGGAGGGGCACGGCGGTCTTCTGGCAGCGGCGGCGCGATGCTTCAGAGGGGGGGGGGGGGTCGGATTGAAGGAGGAGAACAGAGCGAGGACGTCGGGGAGTATCGAAGTTGGGGCGCGATGATGGGCGGCGATGGTGAATCGGCGTCGCGATGGTCAACGTCGGGGCTAGGGTTTTTTTTCCTGTTCGAAGTGGAGAGAGAAGAGGGAATGGGGGGGGGGGGGGTTATATAAAATATATATATATTTAATTATTTAATTTTGCAAAAAGTTGACTTTTAGATACGACCTCTAAACGAGGCCCACCGCCTGTCGTCCATAGCGTTTTACCCCCATTCCGGACACAATGGGATATGTATCGCAAGCTGATTTGATCATTTCGATTAGTTTCCGTTAAAATCAACATATAACTCTATATATTGAATTTGAACGCGCATTTCATTTTACTGGGGGTCACATACTAACTAGAAAAATTCTCGAAAAATATTTTCTAGCTTCGTATTGACGATACGGTCCTAACCAAACTAGTTTCGTCAAATTCTGAGACCGTTTGAAAAATGGCCAATTTCCAGTCGATTAAAATCAACTAAAACTGGTCAAACGCGTTTTCTTTTGCCACGCTCACATATTGTTTCGAAAAATTATGAAATTTGAAACCTAGCAATAATTTGACATCACAGATCCAACAAAAGTGGTTTCGTCGAAATCCGAGGTCGTATGCAAAATGTCCATTTTTAAGGGCCTGAATTCCATAACGACTATTCAGAATTTTCAACTGGACATATCTTTTGATTCCCGCTATCAAATTTCGATTGGTCAGATTCATTGGAAAGATATTATCAATTAGATTCCATTATTTTTGGTTTCACTAAAATCCGGATTGTTTTGCACCCGATACAGTCCGACAAAGTTTGAATTCCATTTTTAAAACTGCCACGCCATTTCAGGCCTTGTTTATAATTATAATTAATTATATTCGTTTTCAATTGTCGATCCAAACTCAGTTTTCATCGCCATTATTTAAAATATTTATTTTAAATATTTAAAATCCATTATTTTAGCCAATTTAAAAATTTTAAATTGGTTCAGATTTTCCGGGTCGTTACAATTTGATATATAATTTGTTGATTTTCACTGAACGGATTGAGAGAAATTAACGTTTGAAATTCAGAGCTTTCTGTCCATCGAATGGAGTAGGCGGCGGCTGGCCATTAGGGTTAGGGTTAAATTTTTATTATTTTTATTATTAAATTCATTGAAAAACGTGTTATAAAGGTGGATTTCTGAACTGTCTCCGAATTGGGCTTGCTTACTGTCGATCTTAACGTTTTGAGGCCTTCTGAACGCAATGGGACAGGTCTTGGGGTCCAATTCCGAAATCTATAGAATATTTATTTAAAATTACATTAAAAATTAATTAATTAAATATTGACCGTACATTTAAATATGCCGGGGCCACATATGACCTCAGAAAATTCCAAAAAAATTATTTTTAGCTTTCTTATGACGATACGGTTCTAACAAGACTTATTTCATTGAATTATGAGACTATTTGAAAAATGGCTATTTTCAAGTCGTTTAAATTTAACTAAAATAGTCAAAACACATTTTCTTTCGCCACACTCACATATTAATTCGAAAAATTCTGAAAATTGAAATTTAGCTATAATTTGACATTCCGGTTCCAACAAAAGTGGTTTCGTCGAAAACGGAGGCCGTTTGAAAAATGACTATTTTTCAAGGCCAATATATTTAATATTAAAAATACATTTTTAAACAAATAAATACCAAAACTCAAAATATATAAGTGTTTATACTTTTTAAATGCAGAAACATTATTCTGGACTCAATGGAAGTGGTTTCGAGTCGAAATTCCTTCATATGTGAAAAGTAGTCCTTTGGGCCATATATAATATATATAAATTCTACAGCGACATTTCTAAATATTGAATTGGCCATAACTTTTGATTTCTGCTATGAAATTTCAATTTTTCAGATTCGATAGAAAGATATGATTAAACAGATTTAAATATTTCTGGTTTCACTCAATTCTGATTTGTTATGAGTTCTGTACATTCAGTTAAAGTTCAAAATTAAAATTTAAAACTACCGCGCCATTTCTAACTCCATTTATATTTGAACTAAATTTATTCATTTTAACTTCGATTAAAAATAAATTCTAGCCATTATTATTTATATAAATTATATTATATCCTCAAAATTCATTAAAATTTTCTAAAATAAAATTTTTAAATTGGTTCAGAATTTGCAGGTTGTTACACTCTTCTCTTCGGAGACCGCGGAAGTTCGGGCCGTTACAGGGGAAAATGGCACACGATGATGCTTCACGGCTAGTGCGACAAGGCAGGAAGTGGCAACCTTGAATCTGAAGTGGAGCGGTTATGCTGGCTTGAGTGGCAACCAGTGCGTGATGAACAGGGAAGGAAAGCACGCTTCGCGATTGCCGGAGTTGGCGACGACCTGGATTTGAGGCCGCGGAGTGGTTTGGTTATAAGAGGGAAGAAGCGGAAGAGTTCTGATGATCTCCGACGGCTAAAGTTGCAGCGACGCTTGTATGTTGGAGGCGGTGAACGACAGTCAGTGGTGACTGTGGACAGCGACTTGCGGTGGCAATAAGGGTGGAAATCGATCATTACAAACTGATTTGGGGAAAGGTGATTTTGAGTTTCCAGTGGTCATTGATTTTATGGATTTAGGGGAAAATGATTTCGGTGAAGGAATAATAGTCGGCTGTTGAAAACTAGAGGAGAAAAGAGTTGTTTTGTGTGAACGAAGGACAGGGGTGTACGCATTTTATAATCGAATTAAGGGAACCAGAATCCAACAAAAATCTAAACGTATAATTCATTCACAAAGAAATATTGAGAGGTGGAAGAAAACTTCAGCACAAAATCTCATAGTACTGTTGTCAAATCTTAGGTAAGATTTAAATTAGATTTTGTTCAGATATTGGTTTGAATGGTCAGCTGAACAACGAAAAGAGTTTGAACGCAATATTGGGCTGAAGTGAACAACGTTATTTGCTCTAATGAACTTAAAATTTCAACTATACGTTAACAAAATCAATTAACCGTTTTAAACTAAAGATTCAACTTTATTTAAAATAAATTAATTTCAGTTCTCAAATTACAACGATTTATAAATCATTCAAATAAAACCCAATTTTTTTGTAATTTTATTTGTTTTATATAACGTTTATGCTTGAATCAATTCATGGAAAGAATTTTAGTCTAAATATACAAATTGGTTAGGTAAGACATTACTATAATTCATCAAATGCAAATCATTTAGTCAAAATAGAATTTTATGCAACGAATATATTATATAGAAGCCAAACACACAATTAGCAAGTTCAAATAGAATAATTAAATAAAAGGATTTAGAAAACATATTTAAGGTAAGGCAGTAAAATAAAAGAAATACTTCTAGTTTAAAAATAGGTAAATCGAGACATGTTTAATATAAATAGAATAAGAATATAAGCTAAAAGTTAAAATACCGTAACCATTTAAACACAAATAATTAAATCAAAAGTAGAATATTACAATTACAAAAGAGTCAGAATACAACGAAGAATATAATACATAAAAGCCAAATACAAATAACTGTAGGTGTATTAACTTAAATTCAAACTTTCAATTTCGAAACATGTTTATATAAAAATTAAAATAATCCAAGGCTACATGTACAAACTAGTTGATAATGTTAAATCGTCTATAGATTTAAAAAAGGATTAAATTAGAAGTAGACTCAGATTACGTTCTAATGGATAAGTTCCAAATCCAAATATTTACTTCAACATTAAAACTTAATTCAAAATTAAGTTGTCTAATAATTTAAATTATCTAACAAAGGTTAATACATTTCTTTTTAATGAACATTCATATAAAAATTTCAATCTACAAAGAAATTCTCTTTATACGTTCAAAACAAAATATAAGTCAAATCCAAATATAAATATATTCAACTATTTTCAAGAATAAATGATATTTTCGATTGTATATCAAACCCAACTATAAATATTTAAATTTATATTTTCAAATGTCGAAAATTATAGGTTGTTACTGCCTTCCCCACTTAAAACTTTTCGCCCTCGAAAAGGGGAGTTGTAGAATTTATACTTGAGTGAAATAAATCTTTTTATAAAATTTTCTATAACCAAAATATAAAGTTATTAAATTAAAGCACTTACAACATTTATCAAAAGATTCTTAATGGATTGAACATAAAATGTATCATACACCGAATTGGTAAAACTTCTTATATCAAAACTATTGTAAGCAAAACGCAAACCATTGTGTAAGATTAAATAACGAAATTTGCTATACGATGTAAAAGGAAGCTATGTTCAATGTACAAAATAAATTGAGTAAAAGTAGTTTAAAATGCTAAAGTTCATTGGAAACAAGTTGGTTTGATTAAAATAGGTTTAGAAAAATCCAAAGAATTAATATAGGGTAGTCTTAAAAGTTACAATAAAACGGTTAAATACAAGAAATTTCAGAAAAATTGGTAGAAAATAGATAATTCCATAAAATAGTATAATTATATATATATATAAAAGAACTTAAAATGGAAAAATCATTGGTACAACACAAAATATAATAATTTAATGAAACGAAAAGTTAAGAAAAATGAATAAGTTATATTAGTTAAATTAAAATACTATATAAATTGTTATATTTATAAATTTCAAAACATTCGAAAGTCTCAAATGATTTCTCTGAACTTAGAATCCCATTTTCTTTTCAAATCATTAGAAGTACAATACATTTCTTTCATCTAGAATCATACTTCACTTTGGGATTTCAAAACCAAAATCGCTTTCAAAATTTCAAACATATGTGATAACTCGAAGCCTAACAAGTTCAACGTCGTCCTTGCAGATTTTAGACATGCGTTGATCAGGCGCATGACTAAATTATACAAGTACTAAATATACTTGTTTCAACTTCTAGTCAAAATTATGTTCCATTTCCTCAAGTTTCCCATGACATGGCCTAGGGGCCGCCTATCGTACGCAATAATATAGATAATTAAGGCCGCTCCGGACACCTAAAGCAGACCATCGTCAAGGGTTCTCAAGCGAAGTGTACATCACGATTTTTGTATAGACACGGACCTCCAAGTACAAAATCGCGGAGCAAATATATCTCTCGGTATTTGTCCAGACACAGACGCCGTATATGCCTAGGTTTCTCTTCCCAAATACCATCATCGAGGGATCTCAAGCGAAGTGTACATCACGGCTTTTGTCCAGACACGGACGTCCAAGTACAAAATCGCGGTGCATATATATCTCTCGGTTTTTCATCCAGACACGGATACCGTGTATGCCTAGATTATTCACCCTAAATCACACACACCCTTCTTTTAGTCATGGGTTACCCGAATCCATGAAAAATATCAAATCATTTTATATCCCAAAGTCATAAATTATTTCGCAACAATAATTCGCAAATACTTTCAATCATAGTATTGTCTTTCAAACATTTCAAATATCGGGATTCAAGTCGTCGAAATTTTCTTAGTTCATAAATCTATTTATAAACTATTTATCATATCCAAAATAATTAGAAACCAATTTTTTTCAATACTTGAAAATATATTCTATCAATTGTAAGTAAAATTCCAACTTTCAAACATACAACTTATGTTTTCATATTTCGAAATCAATGATCTTATTCAAATATTTCAAGCCTAAATCAAAGACTTTTAAGAATCATCAAAATCTTATCAAGCTTCATAAATTTCAATTTATTCCGAAATAACACTTTCGACAACCATATATAAGTTGGAAAATTTCTAAGAGACTCATAACGATGCTTTGGAAATCAAATTTTGATCAATACGATTTTCTTGTCACTTTTTTTCTCTTTTTTTTTTTCAAATCAAATAAGCCATTCAAGTTTTAAAAGCTAAGGAAAATCATTTATACACCATACGACTTATATCAATCTCTCTTTGGATCAAATTTCATTTCAAACAGTTTCGAACATTTCTAAGATTCCCAAATAAATTTCATATTCTCTTAATATAATATTTTCAAGAATTGCAAATCAACGTCCTTAGAAATCATATATAATAGAATTCTTCCCTTTTTGAGACGACCCGAACTTCCCCGGTGAAGGAAAGCACGGATTGAATTGAGAACAAGGCACATCGGAACGTAAACAGAAGAACATTTCATTGTTTATTTCAACAATTCCATCAGAATACAAGAATATACAGTGTATGAACAAATATTACACATTTGACAAATATCAGAGATTACAATAAATTACGTAGCAGCGGAAAAACAATACAAAACACAACTGAAAGTAACACATGGAAACAGAGCTTTCCGAGCATCGTTCCAGTTGTAAATCAGGATCCTATGAATATAAATATGCAAAACCAAAACTACTAGCTGCCCGTGTCGAAAATAGGGGCACCCAGAGTTTAGGTTGAAACAATAAACTCCAGGTCAGTCATGTGACTGGTGTGAGAACTAAAACAGTTATTAATCATTATTTTAAAGTTCGGTAAATCAAGGGACCACGCCGTATGACACGGAACGAGTTTCCTCCCAAAAATACCAGTGCATAAAACAAACAGCGCAATGCTAAATAAAGGAAAATGAAACTATTATAAGACCCAGGTCCCATCACACAATGCAACGCAAGCCGGATGATAGGGTTTTTATCTTATAATAGCCAAAGCATGCTTGATACGTTTCAAACACATTATTTTGATATTACTATAAGTGTATAGTGTCAAAACAATTTCAATCATAAATACCAATTATAGGCGGCATGAATGACCCATACCACTATGTCGCAATACTAGGTTCTACAAATAAAACCGAATTATCACGTATTGGAAATTGGATTCCATCATGAGTCGAGGCAAGGGTCAAGCTCCTCTCCGTTCGACACACTTTAGCAAATGTCCCAGGACCCCACTATGATCCTTGATCGGTTGGGCCGGTCCTCACCTAACTTTGGAGGATTAGTTATTCCTGAACACACGTTTCCCGGTCCTATAGGACCTATATAATGGTCTGTACGTCAGCTCACATAGTGCCAGTTAGCGACCATATATTCGAGGCGCCTCGCATTCCAATAACCACACAGGTGAAAAATATATATAAATGTCAGCCAGTTTAAGCACTGACACCACCACTAGCAAGAAAGAAACGTCGTGTTCTCCCAACGGTCCGTATCCCGTTTTTGACTCATACTGAGGTGTGAGGCTCGCGAATTCACGTTATACACAAAGCTGCGCCACACAGGCTGTGCTTTGATCATCAACCACAAGACTTTGCTTTTCAACAGAAGCTTTGATCATTTGCCACTTAGGTGTGCCACACAGGCAATTCACTCCATGCGACTGATGTCCATCGATTTACAACCTCTGAGCTCGTACGTCTCAGAGAAGGGCGTTAAGCAAGAGAATAAATTCTCCACCGCCAAACAGATGTATATTTAATAGAGATCAATCAACACAGAATAAAATCCAATGTCAGACACACAGTCCATTTACAAGTTCGTTCTGGGTCTGAACAAAACTGGAGGCACTTTCCTCGCATATCCATCGATCCCCAAGTACATCTGGACGATCACCAACTGATTCCCTCATCTTGGGTGTACTGTAACAACCCGTATTTTAATAACATGTTAAAGCCATAAATCAAGGTAGAATTAATTTTTAAAACAGGAATCAAGGGAAACGGGTTGCACCATAGCGTTCGTCTCGAAATTCTGCTTGGAAACGAGTCCGAGTTTTCGAAAATCGGAGTCCGTATGAGGGAGATATGACCTCTAGAAGTTTCACGAATTTTCAGAATAAAAAATAGCTCGAAATTCGAATTCGAATTTCGAATTCAAACTCCAGAACAGGCTGTGTAGCGACCCGAGTTTTTCGACACTAGAATCCAGACACTAACACGTCCCGTGTCCAAACTCAAGTACCGAAAACCCAGAAAGCTAATAGAAAGAAGTTAGAGGGTGAGAGGAGAAAGAAAGAAATGTTAGAATAGAAGAATGAGAAGATCAGAGTCTCACAGCGGAATGGACAAAATATAATAATCCGAAATACTTTATACAAAAATTGTATATTACAACATCAGAGTACATATTCGGATCAATACAACATACAGCGGAAATAAACTAGTACCCGTATATATATGGAATACGTCTTGACTTCAACTCCATCTCTGTTGCTTCCAGCGGAAACCTGACCTGTAAATATGCTTGGTCTGACCCGAGCACATTTGATTTAAAACAAAATTCACCCAGGTCAGTCTGAAATACTTTCAGTGATAGATTCATACAGCAACCAACTTGTTTAACTTTGAAATCCTTTTGAAATAAAAAGATAATAGTAAGACCAGTCCACACATAAACACGGACGGTTTTTACCTTACTAAAACCCAAACCATTTTGAAATCAATACCTTCTTCTGATATTATCATAGTGTCTAAATACAAGTAAATAGAATCTAGCAGAACGCTTGCATCTCACGCTCCACATATATAGTATACAATTAAAACCGCAGGCGCTTATTGGAGATTGGATTTCCAACTATGACAAGGTATGGGACCACCTGCCGATAGTGTACCTCTAGAGACGAATACACAGGGTTCAACAAGAACGTCTTGCAACCCGGCCCACACATGACCGACCACTCATTTCTCTTGAGTGTATCGAATGTATTGTCACCTCACGGCTTTTTGTCGCGACCACCGTGCTTCCCCGGGAGATACAGAAATGAAAGAAGTAACAAATATGAACATTTTCTAGATGGTGACAACACACCCTAATGGGTGCGACCCACATAGCCATGCTGCCTGCCCGATTTTTGTCATTTCCCGG
Source organism: Allium sativum (assembly GCA_030737875.1). NCBI lineage: Eukaryota > Viridiplantae > Streptophyta > Magnoliopsida > Asparagales > Amaryllidaceae > Allium > Allium sativum. Next base: position 173,048,218 of record CM060913.1, on the reverse strand, counting down.
TTGATGAGGCTTGAGGCTATAATCGACTTTTGAAACATCTGGCCACCATTAACATCGTCCATACATGTCATCCAGGTACAGGATGAACCGAAGGCACTCTCCTACTGCATCCAATATAGGAATCACCCCATGGATCAGCAGCGAGAAGTCCTTGCAACCCATAAATTCCAATCACGACAGAGTCACAGTATATCTCTAGGGATCAGCCAGGGATTGTAAGTAACTCTTCCGTCTCATGAAGATCTACGGTCTTCCATTGCTCCACCTCGATCAGCGTCTTCGACGTATTCGTATTCATTGGTCGGAATGGTTTTCGAATATAACTTCGATCTCGGTCTTCCCGTACCAATAACGTTGGGTCAGATTTTGATAGTTGGTTATTTAACTATCAAAATAAACAATCATAAAGATAAAACAAATCCATTGGTTTATACACAGCATCACTTGGCCATAACATTTCTTATTATCTTATCGAATCACTTATCATTCGTAAAATAATTATTACGACATCTTCCTTGGCTTCATTATTTGAATACCAAAACCACCCCTCATTCCTTTAGAATAAACCCATTTAAATACTTTGACAATTTCATTAAACTTTCACCAATCTCCCTTTTTATTTCTTTATGTATGGGAATATCATTCCATACCATATGCTCCTTTTATTTCCTTTAGTTTCAGAATCCCATTATAGATACATTTCCAAATCCTTCTAATAACAATACTTTATTATTGACCAAAATACTTTGTTCTATCACTTTTATCATTACGACTAATATCATCTTTTGATAATCTTGAAGTTGTTCAAGTTGGGGTATTTTAATTACCTCTCATACCTTGATCAACAACGTTCTTATCTTAAGATGGATAATAGTTGTAATACAAAAACAGAAACTCTTTCCCCTTATCATAACAAATCCCATTTTAAATTAATCGCTAAACTGATTATTTCAAATAATCTCATTTGATTATTATTAAATAAGTAATAATAATCATCCTTCAACCTTTATATCAGAATAACATGGTTTGTTTTACCATTAACTATCCTTAAGTGAACTAATTAACTAAACAACTCCAGTTAACGTCGTTAACTGTTCAACTTTAAACGTGATCAATCGTTATTGATCTTGTCATTTAAATTAATTAATAATTAATTAATCTAAATAATTTTATTCACTTTGATTCCTATCAATATAAACCCATTCTAATTTGTTACGTCAAATCTGGCCACTTGAATTAGCTAAGAAAAATCGTTTTTAATAGTCACTTAATAAGCACGTGCTTCGCGCACGGTCAATTTGGTTAAACCAATCAACGTATTTATGTAGTTGGTTTATTCTCCTTATTAGAACTTTTATTGAAAATAATGTACGTTAAACATCTATATTGGTTATAAAATAATTTCATAACTTCTTTTCTAGCGATTCATCTGACGGTGAATCGATCTTTTATAAAACGGTGCATATCATGACCATCTGCTATTTATTCCATAATCAATACGATATATTGATTCAAAGTTCAACCACAATCAACCACCAACAATCAACAGGGTTTTAAAGTCAATGGGTTTTCAAACAATTCATATAAAATATGAAATAACAACACATTAAAGGTTTGAGGAACCGGTTTGATTCCTCCTATCTGTTCTTCCCTGCAACACAGGTCATTAAAATATTTCATATCAGTAGACAGGAATGACGATAATAAAATTAACGTCAACCATTAAAGCAACCATAGGCATCCAAGGCATCCAATCAACCAATTTAAATTTATATGAATTTAGCACCTCAAAGTATTTCAGAAATGTGTGAGAATTAACTCACCTTGGTTTAATTCCGTCGTTAAACGTTGGGTTTAATTAAATTAAACAGTTGTTTAATTTAATTAAAAATGAACGGTGCTTCCAATCCTGATCACATCAGCCCCATCTCGTATTGTCAGTCCATACGGTTCCAACCTGACTGATCGCACGTAATCCTGGTAACGTATGATCGAATTATCATATTTATAAGATTGTACATAATTTATTTAAATTTAAACTTTAAATTTCTATAAAACTAGTGAGCCTTACCCGGTCAAAGATCGGCCAAACTCTTGGATTTTAAAAACCCACGACATGTAACAGTGTTTTTTTTTTCCTCCAAAGAAAATCTTGAAACCTCCTTGTATACGTTTTGTGCCACAGCTCTTCCCCTCTTACATTGAATCCGCACCTCCCATCACCTAGTAGACAGTACACGTTCTTCCCACTCCTACTCACAGCCATTCATGCATCCCTCCCTACTTCTACTTCTTGAACCCGCTACCCCTTCCCTCATTACCATGTACTTGCGCCTCATTCTCCCCCCAACGTGGACCATACTGCCAACACAGCACCCCCCACCTTCCCACTAAAATGTACACGTTCCATCCCATGCACCATTGTCGCCCTTCCCACCTTCTGTCACGTAAGTCCATGAACCCAAAACATCATTCCTTTCCACTCCCCTCACGTCCACCTCTTCTACCCTCTCCTATATCCCTTTTCGTTTTCACTCAGTTCCTTTCTACTCATTCTTGCGGTTATTTTTATTTTTCTTTTGTATATATCGCAGGAGCTTTCGATTTAGTTTGCAGGTGAGGAGAGAAATGTGAAGCGTGGGTATATATATAGGGGGAATAGAGTGGGAAGCACGGTATTGTAAAAAAATAAAATCCTATTTTATTTGCTACTTGGTTGGCACGGTTCTGCTGATTGGAAGGCTCGTCATTTCACATTTTTGCCTTGGTCGGCACGGTTTAAGAATGAAAAGAAAACACATAGGGCAGGTATAGGCGGTACAAGAAAGGAAGGGAGGTTTTGCAAACATAGGGAGTAGGCTGTGCGTGTGTTCCATGCTTTGATTTGTCCACCGCACTAGTTTTTTTTTTTTTTTTCTTTTTTTTTAAAGGTATGCTGAAAGTTTGTTTTCTTGTCTCAACCAGTGATAGTGATAGGGCAGAGGGGTTTCAGAAGGTAAAAGTAGACGTAGCATGTGTTTGAAACAAAACAAGACAGATTGCCAGCTCGAGAAGGAAATATGTACAACTTTAGAGACCTTGCATGTGCATGGCGTGGGTACTTGGGGATTTGAAAGAACATGCTAGCCAATACAACTATACACATATATATAGAGGCTTGTACGTGTTTGCCTTTTTGCGGAAGAAAAAGGATGTATGCCTGTATGTATGAAACGATGTATTTCCCGTTGGCACACAGTAGTCTAGCGCTTGTTTTTCCTTAATATAATTATTATTTGAAACTTGTATGAAGTTGGAAACATTTCAACTAACGGTTTTTAGTTTAAAAGTTAACGTACCCCGTTTATATACAACTTCGTCCGCATACGATTCGCTAAGGACAGAAGTAAATATACCGTCGCGTCCAGCGTTGTGTCACGATCTTAAATATATAATAATATCGGTAGGTTGCCTTATATTGTGATACCCCAAAAAGTTGACATAGGGTGCAAAATACTCCAAATAAAAAGTTGTTTATTTAATTAATTAAAAATTACAGTAAAATTCTAAAAATTAAATTATGACTACGCCTCAAAGGAACCTCGTCTAAATTCGAATCCAGTATGCAGTTATTTCAAATAAACTGTTACGGTCGATGAACGATTTTATAGCGACTATTTGAAAATTTGATTTGGACGTAAAATAAAATCTATAATACAAAAGCTCGATTTTTCTCTTCCATTAGAAAAATATTATCAAGTAGATTCTGACGCTTCTTGTTTCACCGAAATCCGACTTAACACGGATTCTGTATAGTCAATCGAAGTTGAAATTCCATTTCACGAACTACCGCGCTGTTTCGAGCTCATTTTAAATTAAATATAAATATAAACGCTCAATCATCGTTTAATTAACGATTTCGATATTGAATCCCATAAATAATTCAAATAAAAGATTTAAAACAATTTAAATATTCGAATCAAAATAGCAGAAAAATCCGGGTCGTTACATTCTTCCCCCCTTAAATAAATTTCGTCCTCGAAATTGCTAGATTAAGAAGAATTTTCAAATTTCAATCATCACCAAAATAATTAATTTAATATATTATCAAAGATGTTTCTAAGTTTTGAAATTTTCGAAAAATTCGCCGGCACCTCCTCTGTACTGTTCGATCTAAACAACTACAAATGGCACTCTTGGCCTCTCATACTGATCCAAAGAAAACAACGCCAAACGGCTACCCATCTTGGGTATAAATTCAAACGCTCAATCAATAATATTAAGGTTTACCTTTTTTGTCGGGCAACTTCATCCCAATTTCGAAGCAAATCAATCAACAGCTCTTCATTTCCCAATCTGTTCTTCAATCTCCGTGATCAAGTAAATTATCATAGCCTTTTGGTAGTCTGCCCTTTACTCAATTTCCAATTCAAAAGCTGATACCAATTTATATCATATAATCCCATCCAAAAGCCGTTATGCTGAATTTCCTTTCCTTTCAATCCATTCAACTTCTTAATTAACTGTTGATGGTTTCGATTTAATCCAATCCAGCCAAGCAAGCAACAATCACTTAATCAAATCATTTCATTTTCCCTTTTTAATTTTTATTTAACTTGTCTTTAGTTAAATATTTAATTCCATATTCAAATTTCATCCACCAATACTATAATTTAAATTTCCTTCTAAACCATTCAAATTTATTACTCCTGAATCTTATTTTAACGAGCCCAACGCATTCATTGGTTTAAAATCCAATTCAAATCCATATTTCAATCATAAAATTCAGTTCCCCTGATATTTTATTCATAACTAATTCTTGTATATATATACCATTCATGTTCAGTATATTTGAATCTCATTTCAATTTATTTACTCCAAATCAGTTCAGAACCAAGTCCAAATCGGTTCAATATATAACCACCTCAATTTAAAATCTTATTTAATTATAATAAAAACCACCAACACATCCATATATATTAATAATTTCAGAAATTATTCTTCAATAACAAAAATATAATTTTGGGCAAAATTATTACATTTACCCACCTTTTCAAAACAATATTGTTTCGAATTACCTTGTTCAAAAACTTTTCGATACAGTGTGCACCCTGCATCGACCAGAATTTTTAAACCATTTGACAAACCAATCAACACCATATAAAAACAATTTCTATATTAATTAACAAATACGCGCTCTTGCATATACACTCAACTCGATCTAGGGTATTACTAGCCCAATCTCTATCGAGTTACACCACAGAGCCAAGGTTATTCCTAAATCATTGCTCTGATACCAACTGTAGCGACCCGAGTTTTTCGACACTAGAATCCAGACACTAACACGTCCCGTGTCCAAACTCAAGTACCGAAAACCCAGAAAGCTAATAGAAAGAAGTTAGAGGGTGAGAGGAGAAAGAAAGAAATGTTAGAATAGAAGAATGAGAAGATCAGAGTCTCACAGCGAAATGGACAAAATATAATAATCCGAAATACTTTATACAAAAATTGTATATTACAACATCAGAGTACATATTCGGATCAATACAACATACAGCGGAAATAAACTAGTACCCGTATATATATGGAATACGTCTTGACTTCAACTCCATCTCTGTTGCTTCCAGCGGAAACCTGACCTGTAAATATGCTTGGTCTGACCCGAGCACATTTGATTTAAAACAAAATTCACCCAGGTCAGTCTGAAATACTTTCAGTGATAGATTCATACAGCAACCAACTTGTTTAACTTTGAAATCCTTTTGAAATAAAAAGATAATAGTAAGACCAGTCCACACATAAACACGGACGGTTTTTACCTTACTAAAACCCAAACCATTTTGAAATCAATACCTTCTTCTGATATTATCATAGTGTCTAAATACAAGTAAATAGAATCTAGCAGAACGCTTGCATCTCACGCTCCACATATATAGTATACAATTAAAACCGCAGGCGCTTATTGGAGATTGGATTTCCAACTATGACAAGGTATGGGACCACCTGCCGATAGTGTACCTCTAGAGACGAATACACAGGGTTCAACAAGAACGTCTTGCAACCCGGCCCACACATGACCGACCACTCATTTCTCTTGAGTGTATCGAATGTATTGTCACCTCACGGCTTTTTGTCGCGACCACCGTGCTTCCCCGGGAGATACAGAAATGAAAGAAGTAACAAATATGAACATTTTCTAGATGGTGACAACACACCCTAATGGGTGCGACCCACATAGCCATGCTGCCTGCCCGATTTTTGTCATTTCCCGGTTGATGAGGCTTGAGGCTATAATCGACTTTTGAAACATCTGGCCACCATTAACATCGTCCATACATGTCATCCAGGTACAGGATGAACCGAAGGCACTCTCCTACTGCATCCAATATAGGAATCACCCCATGGATCAGCAGCGAGAAGTCCTTGCAACCCATAAATTCCAATCACGACAGAGTCACAGTATATCTCTAGGGATCAGCCAGGGATTGTAAGTAACTCTTCCGTCTCATGAAGATCTACGGTCTTCCATTGCTCCACCTCGATCAGCGTCTTCGACGTATTCGTATTCATTGGTCGGAATGGTTTTCGAATATAACTTCGATCTCGGTCTTCCCGTACCAATAACGTTGGGTCAGATTTTGATAGTTGGTTATTTAACTATCAAAATAAACAATCATAAAGATAAAACAAATCCATTGGTTTATACACAGCATCACTTGGCCATAACATTTCTTATTATCTTATCGAATCACTTATCATTCGTAAAATAATTATTACGACATCTTCCTTGGCTTCATTATTTGAATACCAAAACCACCCCTCATTCCTTTAGAATAAACCCATTTAAATACTTTGACAATTTCATTAAACTTTCACCAATCTCCCTTTTTATTTCTTTATGTATGGGAATATCATTCCATACCATATGCTCCTTTTATTTCCTTTAGTTTCAGAATCCCATTATAGATACATTTCCAAATCCTTCTAATAACAATACTTTATTATTGACCAAAATACTTTGTTCTATCACTTTTATCATTACGACTAATATCATCTTTTGATAATCTTGAAGTTGTTCAAGTTGGGGTATTTTAATTACCTCTCATACCTTGATCAACAACGTTCTTATCTTAAGATGGATAATAGTTGTAATACAAAAACAGAAACTCTTTCCCCTTATCATAACAAATCCCATTTTAAATTAATCGCTAAACTGATTATTTCAAATAATCTCATTTGATTATTATTAAATAAGTAATAATAATCATCCTTCAACCTTTATATCAGAATAACATGGTTTGTTTTACCATTAACTATCCTTAAGTGAACTAATTAACTAAACAACTCCAGTTAACGTCGTTAACTGTTCAACTTTAAACGTGATCAATCGTTATTGATCTTGTCATTTAAATTAATTAATAATTAATTAATCTAAATAATTTTATTCACTTTGATTCCTATCAATATAAACCCATTCTAATTTGTTACGTCAAATCTGGCCACTTGAATTAGCTAAGAAAAATCGTTTTTAATAGTCACTTAATAAGCACGTGCTTCGCGCACGGTCAATTTGGTTAAACCAATCAACGTATTTATGTAGTTGGTTTATTCTCCTTATTAGAACTTTTATTGAAAATAATGTACGTTAAACATCTATATTGGTTATAAAATAATTTCATAACTTCTTTTCTAGCGATTCATCTGACGGTGAATCGATCTTTTATAAAACGGTGCATATCATGACCATCTGCTATTTATTCCATAATCAATACGATATATTGATTCAAAGTTCAACCACAATCAACCACCAACAATCAACAGGGTTTTAAAGTCAATGGGTTTTCAAACAATTCATATAAAATATGAAATAACAACACATTAAAGGTTTGAGGAACCGGTTTGATTCCTCCTATCTGTTCTTCCCTGCAACACAGGTCATTAAAATATTTCATATCAGTAGACAGGAATGACGATAATAAAATTAACGTCAACCATTAAAGCAACCATAGGCATCCAAGGCATCCAATCAACCAATTTAAATTTATATGAATTTAGCACCTCAAAGTATTTCAGAAATGTGTGAGAATTAACTCACCTTGGTTTAATTCCGTCGTTAAACGTTGGGTTTAATTAAATTAAACAGTTGTTTAATTTAATTAAAAATGAACGGTGCTTCCAATCCTGATCACATCAGCCCCATCTCGTATTGTCAGTCCATACGGTTCCAACCTGACTGATCGCACGTAATCCTGGTAACGTATGATCGAATTATCATATTTATAAGATTGTACATAATTTATTTAAATTTAAACTTTAAATTTCTATAAAACTAGTGAGCCTTACCCGGTCAAAGATCGGCCAAACTCTTGGATTTTAAAAACCCACGACATGTAACAGTGTTTTTTTTTTCCTCCAAAGAAAATCTTGAAACCTCCTTGTATACGTTTTGTGCCACAGCTCTTCCCCTCTTACATTGAATCCGCACCTCCCATCACCTAGTAGACAGTACACGTTCTTCCCACTCCTACTCACAGCCATTCATGCATCCCTCCCTACTTCTACTTCTTGAACCCGCTACCCCTTCCCTCATTACCATGTACTTGCGCCTCATTCTCCCCCCAACGTGGACCATACTGCCAACACAGCACCCCCCCACCTTCCCACTAAAATGTACACGTTCCATCCCATGCACCATTGTCGCCCTTCCCACCTTCTGTCACGTAAGTCCATGAACCCAAAACATCATTCCTTTCCACTCCCCTCACGTCCACCTCTTCTACCCTCTCCTATATCCCTTTTCGTTTTCACTCAGTTCCTTTCTACTCATTCTTGCGGTTATTTTTATTTTTCTTTTGTATATATCGCAGGAGCTTTCGATTTAGTTTGCAGGTGAGGAGAGAAATGTGAAGCGTGGGTATATATATAGGGGGAATAGAGTGGGAAGCACGGTATTGTAAAAAAATAAAATCCTATTTTATTTGCTACTTGGTTGGCACGGTTCTGCTGATTGGAAGGCTCGTCATTTCACATTTTTGCCTTGGTCGGCACGGTTTAAGAATGAAAAGAAAACACATAGGGCAGGTATAGGCGGTACAAGAAAGGAAGGGAGGTTTTGCAAACATAGGGAGTAGGCTGTGCGTGTGTTCCATGCTTTGATTTGTCCACCGCACTAGTTTTTTTTTTTTTTTCTTTTTTTTTAAAGGTATGCTGAAAGTTTGTTTTCTTGTCTCAACCAGTGATAGTGATAGGGCAGAGGGGTTTCAGAAGGTAAAAGTAGACGTAGCATGTGTTTGAAACAAAACAAGACAGATTGCCAGCTCGAGAAGGAAATATGTACAACTTTAGAGACCTTGCATGTGCATGGCGTGGGTACTTGGGGATTTGAAAGAACATGCTAGCCAATACAACTATACACATATATATAGAGGCTTGTACGTGTTTGCCTTTTTGCGGAAGAAAAAGGATGTATGCCTGTATGTATGAAACGATGTATTTCCCGTTGGCACACAGTAGTCTAGCGCTTGTTTTTCCTTAATATAATTATTATTTGAAACTTGTATGAAGTTGGAAACATTTCAACTAACGGTTTTTAGTTTAAAAGTTAACGTACCCCGTTTATATACAACTTCGTCCGCATACGATTCGCTAAGGACAGAAGTAAATATACCGTCGCGTCCAGCGTTGTGTCACGATCTTAAATATATAATAATATCGGTAGGTTGCCTTATATTGTGATACCCCAAAAAGTTGACATAGGGTGCAAAATACTCCAAATAAAAAGTTGTTTATTTAATTAATTAAAAATTACAGTAAAATTCTAAAAATTAAATTATGACTACGCCTCAAAGGAACCTCGTCTAAATTCGAATCCAGTATGCAGTTATTTCAAATAAACTGTTACGGTCGATGAACGATTTTATAGCGACTATTTGAAAATTTGATTTGGACGTAAAATAAAATCTATAATACAAAAGCTCGATTTTTCTCTTCCATTAGAAAAATATTATCAAGTAGATTCTGACGCTTCTTGTTTCACCGAAATCCGACTTAACACGGATTCTGTATAGTCAATCGAAGTTGAAATTCCATTTCACGAACTACCGCGCTGTTTCGAGCTCATTTTAAATTAAATATAAATATAAACGCTCAATCATCGTTTAATTAACGATTTCGATATTGAATCCCATAAATAATTCAAATAAAAGATTTAAAACAATTTAAATATTCGAATCAAAATAGCAGAAAAATCCGGGTCGTTACAGGCTGGGTGGGAAATTTCCTGCCCAGGGACCAGGTCGACCTGGGGGTCGACCATAGTGTCGATCTCCCAGGGACTAGGTCGACCATAGTGTCGACCTCCCAGGGACCAGGTCGACCATAGTGTCGACCTGGGGGTCGACCTGCCTCCCGAACCCACTTTTTGAACCAGATGCATCCTGATGTACCTGACCTCGTTTTCTGTCCAAATTCGTCTGCCTAATCCTATTTAAACAGCCTCCTAGCCTCATTCTCTTTACACCATTCTTCTCTAACCTTATGCTGCTCAAACTCTTGATGATCATGGCTTCTTCTTCTTCCTCTAAATTAAGATAAATTAAATTAAAAACGTGAAGATTATTTCTTGAAGACTACGGCTAGGAATTGGGGATTTTCTTCTACAATCAAGATTCAACGATTCAGCAATTCAACGACAAATTTCTGGACTTGACTTCTACATCTTCCTTAGACCACGATCTGTAAGTTCAAGTTACTTTTAGATAAATCTGTAAACTTAATATCTATGTTGTAAATTGGAATTCGAACTATGTATGGTAATTTATTCATATCTATTCTTGTTCATCTTGGATCTTGACTTTCGTGAACATTGCTTTGGGCCTATTTATGTCGTAAATCAAACTCTTTCATGTCTATAACCTTAACATGCCTATGACGTTGAAACTATTGTTAATGGCCAAGGACTATGACTGTGAACATAAGACTATGTCTATGCCTATGACTGAGAACATAAGACTATGCCTATGACTGTGAACATAAGACTATGCCTATGCCTATGACTGAGAACATAAGACTATGCCTATGACTGTGAACATAAGACTATGCCTATGCCTATGACTGTGAACATAAGACTATGCCTATGACTATGACGAGGACAATTGTGGCTAATCACCTATGACTCTTGACTATGAGAATTATTACCTATGATTATGAACATAAGGCTATTATCTATGACCATGACTTTGAAACTATTACCGTTAATTGCCTATGACTATTTGCCTAGAACTATTTTGGATAATTATCCATGACTATTGTGATTAGTCGCTTATGATTCATAACTATGAGGTTTCTACCTATGACTACAGGTGTAAAGACCCACAAATCCCCGCCCTTTGAATCGACCATAAACCACACAGGTCTGATCCAAAAAGTGGATTGCCAGTGCATGACTAAAGTAAATCGTCAAAATAACGCAATGCTTTTTAGAAAAATGAAACCATTATAAGACCCAAGTCCCATCACACAATGCAACGCAAACCGGAGGATAGGGTTTTACCTTATAATGATCAAAAGATGCTTGATACGATAAACACGGTATTATATAATAATAGTGTGCAACCAATTTGAAATACATCAAAGTAAATGTATTAATCCTAGACGGCATGAGTGCCCCATCCCACTATGTCGCCATATATAGGTATACAATCAAAACCCCGTGATGTCGTATTGGAAATTTGGGTTTCCATCTGAGTCAAGGCTAGGGAGGAGATCCTTACCGATTCGAGACACTCTAGCAAATGCCCCAGGATTGGTACTCTGTCCAACCCTTTGATAGCTGCAGGGCCGGTCCACACTTGCTTTTGTGGATTAGTTATGCCTGAACACACGCTCCCCGGTCCTTTTGGACCTATAATACGGCCAGTGGCGACCGCATAACCCGAGGCCTCGAAAAATCCAACAACCACAATGAATAAATGCCAACGCTGGTAGGTCCCTGGCACCACTCTAGCTAGAAAGAAACGTGTGCACTCCCTGCGTTCCCTTCTCCCGTTTTAGACTCTACCGGGCTGTGAGGCTCGCGAAGTCACGATATACACAAAGCTATGCCTAAATAGACTGTGCTTTGATCATCAACCACAAGGCCTGCTTTTCAACAAAGCCTTGATCAATTGCATCTTAGCATGCCACATTGTCAGACTCTACCATATCATTGATCATCTACCAATATATATATATATAACCTCAAAGCTCATACGTCTTAGAGAAGGGGGTTAAGTGAAGAATAAATGAGACGACCCGAAATCCCGTTCAGACGGAGACAAGGGTTATCTTTGGAATATAACACAGAAACAGATAATAGCAGATCAGAATTAAATAAATACACCAGATAATGAACAATAGAATATACTGGATAAAAGTAATCATCAGAGTTACATAGTATACATGATCTTACTTAGTACAAGTACAGTTCAGCTATACATAAATGTCTACAGCGGAAATAAACAAAATATGTACAATAGGAGCTGAACAGCATAAAAAGAGAGAAGTGATAGAATCCATCTTCAGCACCAGCTATCCAGAAAGAACCAGCTAAACCTGAATACAAGGCTGCCCATGTAGAAAAAAGGGCACCCGAGTTTGAAGGGGAAACAAACTACGAGTCAGTCATTGGACTGGTATGAGAAATCTACTCAACACATATATAATTTGGCTAATCACAGGACCACGCCACTTTCGTGGAACGGGTTTACTCCATCGGATTGCCAGTGCTTTAAAACAAATCTTTCTTTTAAACATCGCTATGCTTTTTATAAAAATGAAGCCGTTATAAGACTCAGTTCCCATCACACAATGCAACGCAAACCGGAGGATAGAGTTTTTACCTTATAATGGCCAAAATATGCTTGATACGAATAAAACAAAGGCTATTGATATTATTGCTAGTGTTTATATGTTTTTAAAACAATTTCAAATCATAACTATCAATCATAGACGACATTAATGCCCCATACCACTATGTCGCCATATATAGGTATACAATCAAAACCGCACAGTCACGTATTTGGGAATTGGATTTCCGTCATAAACCAAGGCAAAAGATAGTCCTTACCGAATTCGTGACTCTCTAGCCCGAGCCACAGGATCAGAACGCATCAACCCTTTAGATCGTCAGGGCCGGTCCACCGATGTGGATTATTATGCCAGAACAATACGTTTCCCCGCCCTTTGGGGCGTAAACGAGCCAACGAATGACTCCATCGGACCCGGATCGTCCGATCAAACCGAGGCGCCTTGCAACAGCAACAACCACATAGGTGAAAAGTACATAAATGTCAGGGCTGGTAGGTCACTGACACCACCCTAGCTAGAAAGAAACGCATGCCCTCCCTGAGGTCCTTCTCCCGTTTCTGGTTCATACCGGGGTGTGAGGCTCGCGATTTTACGTTATACACAAAGCTACGCCACACAGGCGGTGCTTTGATCATCACCACAAGACTTTGCTTTTCAACAGAAGCCCTGATCACTGCATCTTAGCATGCCACACAGGCAAATTATGCCATGCGACTGATGTCCATCGGTATACAACCTCTGAGCTCGTGCGTCTTAGAGAAGGGCGTTAAGCAAAAGAATAAATTCTCCGCCGCCAAACAGATGTATATTTAATAGAGATCAATCGACACAGAATAAAATCCAATGTCAGACACACAGTCATTTACAAGTCCGTTCTGGGTCTGAACGAAACCGGAGGCACTAAATACCTCGCAAACCCTTCGATCACCACGTACTTCTGGACGATCACCACTCATTATCCATATTTCGGGATGCCTCCCAATCAGGACCTCGGTTACCATCCAAACGAGGTGAAGATCTCCGGTCTTCGACCGTCGTCTTCATCTTCGAATTTCAGTCGTCGGTCAATTATTTGAAATGAGAATTAACTCGGCCTTTTCAAATAATTCACGTATGTTTAGAATTTCAAATCAATTTATTTCAATGGTTAAATTATTCGACAACACCAATTTTGTTCTTTAATGTAATTTTCACACCAAACACATTCAACCATCAAATACAACATAAATCGAGCAAATTCAGTTCATTTCCATTCCATATTGATTATGATATTTTATAACGATTTATCGCTATTTTTGTTTATTTTAAAATAGCCAATTTATTCAAAACGACGCTTCGGGCCAAAACGCGGGCGTGGCGCTGTTTTTCTTCAGATTTGATTTACACATATCTGAAAATCTAACCGTTGGATCTTCACAAAATTTACATCATTAGAAAGGTCTTTTCAAAATGAATCCAACGGTTCCAGTTTCAGGAAAATCCGACGGTCGGATCTCCCGGTACAATCGTTTGAAGTTTCGATTTCAAAATACTAACTACAGCGTCGTTATTCGATTAAATATAATTATATATATATATATATATATATATATATATGAATAAATATAATCGCTTCTGGCGCTGTTTTTCTTTGGATTTGAATTAAACATTTCAGACAATCCAACCGTTGGATTTTTACAAAGTTGGTGCCGTTGGGAAGATATTTCCAAGGCGAACCCGACGGTTGCGGTTTCGGGAAAATCCAATGGTCGGATTCCCCGTACTAGTTGTTTGAAATCACGATTTCAAAATGCGAACTGCACGGCCACGTTTCGTTTTAATTTTATTTATATTTATATAATTATATAAATATAGTTCATTCAACAATTTCAATATCGTTTTCACTTCAAATATTTCACTAACGCCTTAAAATTTTGGAAAATTTCGCCATAACCTCCCCTGCACCGGGAGCATCGGGAAATCGCAAATAGCTTTCCCGGTCCTTCTAATCTCAAAAAAGAAAAAGAAAAAGCCAAGCGGCTAGCCAACAGGCTCATAAAATCACCACCCAAACAAAACAGTAAATGTGTACCTATTCGTCGGGCACAAAATTTTATTCCTCTTCTCCAGCCCCTTTGCTATAACCTGTTCAATGAATATGCATGTACATATATATATATATAGTTCTTATCATTTATCATTTTCTATTCAACTTCATATTTGATTTCTATTTGGTTTAAAAACACCATTCATTCTAATGTTACATACATAGGTGCAAATCATTTCATTAGCTAATTAATGAATATTTCAACTCATATATGTTTATTTTGAACAAGTGGCTATTTTTAACACTTCACATTTCAACGATTCATGCATACAATAAAAATGTGACTTTTATTGTAAAACAACTCATTTCAAAACACTATTATTTTGATATATTTCATATTGGTGATAAAATAGGTTTTTTATCATAAAACAATTTCTTTCAAAACGAGATTATTTTACACAGTTCATATAGCCGATAAAAGATGATTTTTTTTATCAAACAATTTATTTCAGAATATGAATACCATTCAACACATGAATTTCAATTCAACGAATGAATATCGATTCAACACATGAAGGTTTTCTATAGTTTCTATGTATAGATAGAAATGTGATTTTTATATTTAAAACGCGAATACCATTCAACACATGAATTTCTAATCAACGAATGAATATCAATTCAACACATGAAGGTTTTCTATTCAATGAATAAATATAGTTTAAGCAAATGAAAATAATTCAAACACATGAATATTATTCAAAATTTCGGCAGCATAACGGCAGGGTAGTTAAAACCGGGACCGTCCCTAGTACGGCTCCTCGCTCTACCTTAAAACCTCGCGGTTTTTGACAATGGGGATCATGCATCTAGTTCGCACGCAGGCGGCATGTATATATTTATTTCATTTCCACAAACTAATCCTATGTGGTTTCAACCAATTATTTCTCAACCACAAACGGGTATTTTTCAACCACAATCAATCAATATCAACCACAAACAATTCCAAACAACCATTCGCTATCAATCAATTTTCACAACAATTTCAATCAATAAATATCGTCCATGATTTGTGGACGAGGGGCGTATATATATATATATATATTTATATATAGCAATTCACTTTTATTTCAACACATATATATATATATATGGCTAGAAAAGAAATTGAAGGGTGAGAAATTCTCACCGAATAGCTAATTCAATCCCACGACTCTTCTTTGCATAAATCTTCACCGTTCTCGCCTTTTTGTCGCTTTCGCCCGTAGCCACTACATATATAAAAAAATCGAATTTTTACTTCGCTATTCAATATATAAAAATCGAATTTTTATTATGCTATTCAATATATAAAAATCAAATTTTAACTTCGCTATTCAATATATAAAAATCGAATTTTGACTTCGCTATTCAATATATAAAAATCGAATTTTGACTTCGACTTTCAATATAGAAAAATCTGATTTTTACTTCGACTTTCAATATAGAAAAATCTGATTTTTACTTCAACTTTCAATATAGAAAAATCTGATTTTTACTTCGACTTTCAATACAGAAAAAATCTGATTTTTACTTCGACTTTCAATACGGAAAAATCTGATTTTTACTTCGACTTTCAATATAGAAAAATCTGATTTTTACTTCGACTTTCAATATAGAAAAATCTGATTTTTACTTCGACTTTCAATATTAAAATAACTATGCTATTACATGTTAAAATAACTATGCTATTACATGTTAAAATAAAAATAAAAAAAATTCAGTTTTACATTTAAAAATATCATTTTTAAAATCCAGTTTTCATTTAAAAATCTCTAAAGAAAAATATAATAAAACTATACTGTTTATAACTAAATAAAAATAAATAAAACTAACATCAACACTCACAGCGCTTTCAAGGAAAAGGGGGGGTTTCTTATGCGCCGAGGTGAGGAGAGGGAGGTCGGTGGTCTTCGTTGGCGATGAAGGGTGGGAGCAGGTTGCTCGAACGAGGCTGGAGGAGGTGGATGCGTCGCGAGGTGGGTGGAGAGTCGGAGGGGGGGTCTCGAGCTCGCGTCGGAGCTGCTGGTGGCGCGCAGAGGTGGTGGCTGGAACTTGGTGGAGGCGGCGGCTGCTGCTCCTCCTTTCTTCTTTTTTTTTTCTTTTAATTTCTGTTTAATGAAACCGGGGGGGGGGGGGCATAAAGAAGAAAAGGGAGGGAGATATTTTTTTTATTACTTAATTTAATTGCATAAAGTTGACTTTTACCCACGACCTCGAAACGACGCCCACCGCCTGTCGTCCATAGCGTTTCACCCCCATTCCGAACACAATGGAATATATATTATAAGCTGATTCGATAGTTACAATCAGTTTCCGTTTGATTTACATTTAAATCATTATATTGAATTTTAAACGTACATTTCAAATTACCGGGGTCACATACTAACTAGAAAAAATTCCAGAAAAATATTTTCTAGCTTCGTATTGACGATACGGTCCTAACAAAACTAGTTTCGTCAAATTCTGAGACCGTTTGAAAAATGGCCATTTTCCAGTCGATTAAAATCAACTGAAACTGGTCAAACGCGTTTTCCTTTGCCACGCTCACATATTGATTCGAAACATTATGAAATTTGAAACCTACCAATAATTTGACATCACGGATCCAACAAAAGTGGTTTCGTCGAAATCCGAGGTCGTTTGCAAAATGTCCATTTTTAAGGGCCTGAATTCCATAGCGACTATTCCGAATTTTCAACTGGACATAACTTTTGATTCCCGCTATCAAATTTCAATTTTTCAGATTCGTTAGAAAGGTATTCACTAACAGATTTAAATATTTTTGGTTTCACTAAAATCCGGATTGTTTTGCACCCGGTACAGTCCGACAAAGTTTGAATTCAATTTTTGAAACTGCAACACCATTTCAGGCCTTGTTTATAATTATAATTAATTATATTCGTTTTCAATTGTCGATTCAAACTCATTTTTCATTGCCATTATTTAAAATATTTATTTTAAATGTTTAAAATCCATTATTTTAGCCAATTTAAAAATTTTAAATTGGTTCAGATTTTCTGGGTCGTTACAATAAATTCTCCACCACCAAACAGAAATATATAATCAGTAGCGTTCAACAAATACAGTAGAAAAGAATACAATGTCAGACACGCAATCCATTTACAAGTCCGCTCTGAGTCTGAGCGAAACAACGTGTCCGTCGATCTCCAAATACGTTTGGACGATCATTACCAAATATCTTGCCTTGGAATGTACTGTCCCAATTCAAGATACCAGTCATCATCATTCCAACGATGTGAAAACCTTCGGTCTTCTACCACCGTCTTCATCTTCGACTCTTGATCGTCTTGATGATTAGTCAGAATGGGTTAAACCCGGTCTTTCTGAATAACTCGCGTATTTTGTGATTAAAAATCAAATATTGGAAAATCACACATTATGTCACATTCCGACCCCGAATATTCTTTTAATAAGATATTCATATTAAAAGATTTTCATAAATTTTATCAAAGATAAATTAATAAATTAATTCATAAATCTTCCTTAAAAGATTTATTAAAAATTCTGAATTTGATTTAATATCAAAAATCATTTTCACAGATCATTTATTTTAAAGAATAAATCTTCTTTTAAACGGGTTAAAGAACTCGTGTCATTTAAAACACAGTTCACGATAAACCCTCAAATCAATTTCCTAAATATAGAATTCCACAGAAATCAATCAGTACATAATCGATATGAATTTCTGTATCGGACTAACAATATACATGGAATAACGGCAAAGCCTCTTAAATACCATATATAATATCGGTCTTCTATTACAGAAGCCCATCTCGATTATTACCAATAGAATTTCCACTTAATTCCAATTTAATATATATTAAATTGGAAAACTAGATTTTTAGAAAATGTTTTTGTTAAATCTATGAGTAGATTTACAAATTCCAAATAATAATTTCGATGTAAATTGGATTAAAGGACAAATGTCATTTAAAAGCACCGTCCACGATAAATCCACTTCACATCTCAATGTATCTCATATCATGAAATATAATTGCAAATTCCAATAATCTTAATTAAAGGATTTCCCTTTAAATATTAATTCGTTATAAAAAAAATATATTTTAAAATAATCATTAAAATACTCTTTATACAAAAGATTCTAACTGGAAAGTATTCTTCATATTACATATTTTTATCTTTTACACATATTCTTTATCTTAAAAAAATATACTTAACTAAAATATCTTTTTATGAAAATATATCCTTTATATAAAAAGAATTTCTAGTGTAAGAATATTCTTATTTAAAAGATCATCTGAATCGAAATGCGACTCAATCATTTACCATATAATTTGGATTATATGGATTTCACACACATCATATATATGACAATAACAATATAATCATCAAATCATCCATTTCATCCAAAGTGTAAATTCCACTGCGTAAGCGTTAAAATTAAATAATAACGCTCATCGCAGCCTGTCGATCTAACGATCAACATACAACTAAATATTGGGATTAGTGTATGTTAATTTTCATCCCAACACCCGTGTGGGGTTTCAACCAACAAACAAATAATAAATTATTTGTGCACTTGGGCGATGTGTGAAAATTATCGACCCAATCACATAAACAAGTCAGGTAACTTGCCTATGGCAGTGTAATACACAATATATAACACGATGATAAAAATATCTCTTTTATTCCTGTTCTTTTTATCGTATGTAAAATGTCAATAAAAATGTAATCTTTATTTCTATTCTTTTATCGCATCAAAAATGATGATAAAAATATAATCTTTATTTCAATTTCTTTCATTGTAAATAAATGAAAAGAAAAATGTAATTTTTTAACTCCATTCGTAATAGGGGATATAAATAATAACACAAAATATAACTATTCATTTCATGCTTTATTTGCAATAGAGAATGCAAATAAAGATTCAACCTTTTTATTTGATGTTTATTTACATAGAGGAATGTAAATAAAAAAATTTGTAACCTTTTCATTTCATAATTTATTTGCATTAAGGATTGCAAATGAAAATATTTCTTTTATTCTCCTGTTTTATTTGCGTTGAGTAAAGCAAATAAAAGTGTAATATTAAATTTCTAGTTTTATTTACATCAAGAAATGTAAATAAAAGAACAACCCTTTATTTTATGTTTATTTACATCAAGTGAAGTAAATAAATAATTAAAAATGTAACTTTTATTTTAATGCTTTGTTCACATTTAAAACATGCAACAAAAATGTATCTTTTGTTTTTAATAAATTTGTTTGCATCTAAATTTGCAACAAAATGTAATTTTTATTTTCTTGTTTGTTTGCAACTAAAGTTGCAAACAAAAATGTAATTTTATCTCCTTTGTTTTATTTGCATGATAGAATGCAAATAAAAATGCATATTCTATTTTCTACATTTCGTTTGCATTGTAGAATGCAAACAAAAATGTAACTTTTATTTTCTTGTATTGTTTACATTATGAAATGTTAACAAAAATGTGAACTTTTGATTTCATGAAATATTTGCATTGAAAATGCAAATAAAAATAAAAATGTACTACTTTAAAATCATGTTATATTTGTGTCGGAGAACACAAAAAAAATGTTCTTTTATTTTTAATGTTTTATTTGTGTTTAAGAACACGAATAAAAAGACCATTTTAATTTTCTATGTTATATTTGTGTTCGAGAACACAAACATAAAGGATCATTCATTTTCTATAAGGTATTTGTGTTTGGGAACACAAATAAAAAGGTTCGTTCATTTCCAAAATGTATTTGCATAAGTGAATGCAAATAAAAGAATAAATTTTACTTTAATATATATATATTTGTATTCGTAAATACAAATAAGGGAACAAGTTTCATTTTTAAATATATATTTGCATTTTTAGATGCAAACAAAAGAACAAGTTTATTTTTAATGTATATTTACATTGGTAAATGCAAATAAAAGAATAATTTTATTTTCAATATGCCTTTGCATTGGTGAATGCAAAATAAAGAACAACTTTTTATTTACAAAATATATTTACAAATATAATGTAACTTCTGAAAATAATTTCTTATTTACATACAAAAATGTAAACAAACATTGTGATTTCCAAAACATGTCTTTTTTTTATTTACATAAAAATGTAAACAAAAGTTTTACTTCTAAAATGAATTTTAATTTACATATGATATATAAACCAAAATGTGATTCTTAATCTTTGATTACATTAATAATGTGTTAAAAACCCGCAACTTCCCCGTTAAGGAAAGCGTCGGATAGTTCGAGAACAAGCCACAACAGAACGCATACAGAAGAACATTTCACTGTATATTACAACAATATATCAGATTACAAGAATATACAGAGTACGAATAAATATTACACAGAAATATCAGAGATTTAAATTACATTTAAATACATAGCAGCGGAAAATAATACAATACACAACTAGAAGGGATATACGGATACAAAGCTTTCCGGATATCGTTCCAGCTGTAAACCAGGATCCTGTGAATATAAATCTGCAAAACCAAAACTACTAGCTGCCCGTGTCAAAATAAGGGCACCCAGAGTTTAGGTTAAAACAATAAACTCCAGGTCAGTCATGGGACTGGTGTGAGAACTAAAACAGTTATTAATCTTTATTTTTAAAGTTAGGTAAATCAAGGGACCACGCCGTATAACACGGAACGAGTTTCCTCCCAAGAATACCGATGCATAAAACAAACAGCGCAATGCTAAATAAAGAAAAATGAAGCTATTATAAGACCCAGTTCCCATCACACAATGCAACGCAAGCCGGAGGATAGGGTTTTTACCTTATAATAGCCAAGAATGCTTGATACGTTTAAAACAAAATCATTTGATACTATTATAAGTGCATAGTGTATAAAACAACTTCAAATCATAAGTATCAATCATAGGCGGCATGAGCGTCCCATGCCACCATGTCGCCATATATAGGTTTACAAATAAAACCGCAAATGTCACGTATTTGGAAATTGGATTTCCGTCTATGAACCGAGGCAAAAGATAGTCCTCAACCGATTCGTGACTTTCTAGCCCGAGCCACAGGATCAGAACGCATCAACCCTTTAGATCGTCAGGGCCGGTCCACCGATGTGGATTATTATGCCTGAACACTACGTTTCCCCGCCCTTTGGGGCGTAAGCGAGCCAACTAAATGACTCCATCGGTTCGAGAACGACCGATCAATCCGAGGCGCCTCGCAACAGCAACAACCACATAAGTCAAACTCGTCAGGGCGTGTAAAATCACTGACGCCACTTTTTAGCTAGAAGGAAATGCATGCCCTCCCTGATGTCCGTCTCCCGTTTTTGGTTCATACCGGGTGTGAAACACGCGAAGTAACCGTTACACAAAGCTACGCCACAAAGGCCGTGGTTTGATCATCACCACAAGACTTTGCTTTTCAACAGAAGCCTCGATCAATTGCCACTTAGGCATGCCACACAGGCAATTCACTCCACGCGTTTGATATCCATCAATATATAACCCCTGAGCTCGTACGTCTCAGAGAAGGGCGTTAAGCAAGAGAATAAATTCTCCGCCGCCAAACAGATATATATTTAATAGAGATCAATCACACAGACTAAAATCCAATGTCATACACACAGTCCATTTACAAGTCCGTTCTGGGTCTGAACGAAACCGGAGGCACCTAGTACCCCGCATATCCATCGATCTCCAAGTACGTCTGGACGATCACTAACTATTTCCATCTTCTTGGGTGTACAGCCCAATCAAGATCATCAGTAATTACCCAAACGACGTGAAGACCTCCGGTCTTCGACCATCGTCTTCATCTTCGACACCACGTCGAATCAGTTATTCAGAATGGGATAAACCCGGTCTTTCTGAATAACTCGCGTATATATTATAAAAGTGTTACACAAACACAACATACGCCTCATTCCAATTCAGAATATTCTTTCATTCAAATATTCCTATACTTTGGGAAAAAGTTCCCATTAATTTTATCCAAGATAAATTCTTTAAATTCTTTAAATTTATTCTTTAATCTCCTTTGAATATCAATTCCAACTAGTCGGGATTATCGAACCACACCGAAGTAATCATTTATTTTATTTTCCCAATCCCAACCTATTCATCCCATGAAGTAAAACTGGTAGTACTTCATATCTAACACTACAGTGTTATCGGTAACTCAATTACCATTTCACGTTCAAATCTAATTAAAGATTTAACTATCGCTTGGAGTAAAACTGGTGATACTCCATTCTCGATCTTTTCAATCTATTTAAAGATTCATTAAAACTCCACTTAGTTTTAATCTTTAACTGGGTTAAAGAATCCGTGTCATTTAAAACACGGTTCACGATAAACCCAAAGTCACATTCATTAATTATCGGGTTAAAGAACGAGTGTTATTTAAAACACTGTTCACGATAAACCCAAAAATCAATATCAATTCAATTCCAATTAAATATTATTTAATTGGTACACTTCATTAAATCTAAATAAAAAGATTTAATCCTTTCTCAACTGGGTTCAAGAACAGTGTTAGTGAAGACACCACTCACGACAAACCCAAATCACATTTGATATTCAATACAAGGCTCTGAATAGAAAATATACCGGCTTATATTCAATATCAAATTCTACGACTAACAAATATCGCATTTGAAATAACGATATATATATATATCTTTCAAATTTCCATAACAACATTTGTATAATCCCGAAATCCAACATCGAAATATTCCGAAGACAATTTCGATTCAAATCCATTCCAATGCAATCATTGGGAATTTTGGTTATCTTCAAAACCATTTCAAATTCAATTTATTTATTTAAAAATAAATAGAATTATAATTCTAGTTCAAAACTAGTTCATTTCGATAAAAATCTATTTTTATCTTTTCAAATATGGAGTTTTTCATCCCAATTCTTTCTAAATCATTTCTTATGATTTTACACAAATTATTACTATTTTTAATAATTTTATCAAGGCCCGTACAGTCGATTTCCATCAATGGCCATCGAACTGCACTTACAGCGACCTTTTTCAAATTTGATTTGGACGTAACTCCAAATCCAACCGTTAGATTTCAAATTTCTAATATTCGTTAGAAAGCTCTTTTCGATACGAACCCAACGGTTCCGGTTTTAGGAGAATCCGACGGTCGGATCTCCCGTAATGTCCGTTTGAAATAAATGGTCGAAATTCACGAACTGCCGCGGCGCGGCGCGTTCTATTCAGGCCATTATATTATATATATAATATATACTTCGTCGATTTCTATTTAAAACGAATTATATAAATAGTTTTAAAATCGTTTCAAAACCTATTTCAACTTCCATTTCAATTCAAAGCAAAATTGAATTCTTCTTTATAAATTCGTTTCAAAATTCATTTCTATTCAATTCAAATTTCAATTCAATTTGAATTCATTTCAATTCGCTTTCAATTCAATTTGAATTCGTTTTCAATTCAATTCATTTCGAAATCGTTTTCAATTCAATTCACTTCGAAATCGTTTTCAATTCAATTCATTTCGAAATCGTTTTAAAATCGATATAAATATCGTTCACGTCAAAATGGCGTCAATCTAATCAACACGGCTTCATAAATTTCTATTTTCAAATATTCTATTTCAAATATTTCTTTTTCAAAATAGTTGTTATTATCAAAATATTTCGTTCAACACATGACCAATCTCAATGGATGAGTACTGTCAACACATGAACCTTTATTTTATAATATTCTTTATTTTTCAAATTGGAATGAGGCCCAATCAATAACCATATAAAGTTAATTATATGGATTCCATACAACAAATGTATATAATAGCAACGATAGATAATCAACCATCAACCAAAGTGCACTACACTGTATAAGCATCAAATATAGATATCTAACGCTTATAACAGCCTGTCAATCAATCGATCGACATATTTAATCAATCAGGATGAGTGAGATTCATATTTCATCCCAACACCCGTGTGGGGTTTTCAAACAATCAAACAAAGATTTTAGTTGTGCAGTTGGGCGATGTGTAAAATTTATCGTCCCAATCAATATCAGTCAAATCAGTGTATATAAACAAATCGGCCGATTTGTTTATAAATATTTATTTATTCACTTTCACGTTAAAAATTATATTTTTAACGATAAAACATTTTATTCAACCTATGAATATTCTATTCGGTTCATTTATTCAATAAAATGATATTTTTATTTTTCTAACATATTTTAGAAAATTTCGGCGGCATAACGGCACGATACTAGAAACGGGACAAGGCCTAGCCTTATCCCCGGTCTAGTGAAGGCCCACGCCATTCACACATCAATCAAATCAATTCATTTCACCACACAATTCAATTTCAATCAAATAATCTAACCAATTTTTGCAATCAAACAAACAAGTCCATGGTCTGTGGACGATTGTGTCGGGTGCTACTAAACACCGTCTGCATCCTAGTATATATATATAACTAGAAAAGAAATTGAAAGGTGAGAAATTCTCACTTTTAGCTATCCAACTTCACGGCACTTCCTTTATAGAAATCTTCATCTTTCACGCCTTTTTGTCATCTTCGTCGCCCGCTTTCACTACCTATGTAAAAATCGAATTTTTACTTCGCTATTCCATATATAAAAATCATATTTTTATTTCGAAGTTCAATATATAAAAATCATATTTTTATTTCGAAGTTCAATATATAAAAATCATATTTTTATTTCGAAGTTCAATATATAAAAATCATATTTTTATTTCGAAGTTCAATATATAAAAATCATATTTTTATTTCGAAGTTCAATATATAAAAATCATATTTTTAACTCGAAGTTCAATATATAAAAATCATATTTTTATTTCGAAGTTCAATATATAAAAATCATATTTTTAACTTGTCTTTTTCATATGAAAAATCATATCCTTTACCAATCAAAAATTATTTCTTTTCAAGACTAAAATATAATCTTTTCAAAATAAGAGTATAAACTTTCATGAATAAAAATATAAGTTTTCATATATAAAAATATAAGCTTTACTATATTAAAAATATATACTTTTCCCTTATAAAAATATTCGTCTTTCCTTATATAAAAATACGACCTTCCTCTTATAAAAATACGACCTTTTACTTTATGAAAATACCATCTTGATTATCAATAAAAATCTCAACTCAGGTTAAAAATAAATAAAACTGAAAACACTTACAGTTACTCGAGAAAAGGGGGAGGAAAGAGGTTAGGTGATGGTCGGAGGGAGAGAGTTTATCACCATCGCCTAGGGGGGTCTGCTCGCTGCCTTCATTGCTGAGGAGGGGCTGCTCTTCGGTTTGTAGAAAGGGGAGGAAGCGGTCTCGTTTTGGGCTGATTTGAGATGGGGACCCGCACTCGAGGGGAGGAGGAGCTAAACGAGACGTCGCTCGAGCAGTGGGGGGGGGGGGGGGTGCTCAGGTCGGCCATCGACTTCAGGGGGGCGCTGCATACGGTGGCAGTGGGTAGAGGATCCGGCGGTCTTCAACTTGGGGGTTTAGGGCGTGGTTCTCGCTAGAAGAGGAGGGTCGCGAGGGGGATAGGCCGGAGAGGTAGAGGAGAGCGGAGGAAGAAGAGGGGGTGGAAGCGGCGGGCGGTGGCTGTAGGGGGAGGAGCGGCGGACGAGGTATGAGGAGCGCGATTTCTTTCTGCTCAATTTTGAAGTCAATGAGGTTAAGGGGAGAGAGAATGAAGAAGGGAAGGGTTTATGAATAAATATATATTATTTTAATTTTAAAATCCAAAAGTAACTTTTTACTATGAACTCGAAATCAAACCCACCGACTGTCGTCCCTAGCTAATTACCCCCATTCCGAACACAATGGGATATGCCACGTATGCCAATTCGTCCGTTACGATCAGTTTTCGTTGAATTTAAAATATAAATATTTATATATTCAATTTAAACGTACTTTTCAATTTACTGGGGTCACATACGGACCCTAAAAATTCCTGAAAAATATTTTCTAGCTTCGTATTGACGATACGGTCCTAACAAAACTAGTTTCGTCGAATTCTGAGACCGTTGGAAAAATGGCCAATTTCCAGTCGATTAAAATCAACTGAAACTGGTCAAACGCGTTTTCCTTTGCCACGCTCACATATTGATTCGAAAAATTATGGAATTTGGAATCTAGCAATAATTTAACATCACGGACCCAACAAAAGTGGTTTCGTCGAAATCCGAGGTCGTTTGCAAAATGTCCATTTTTAAGGGCATGAATTCCATAGCGACTATTCAGAATTTTCACTTGGACATATCTTTTGATTCCCGCTATCAAATTTCAATTATTCGGATTCGTTGGAAAGATATTATCAAATAGATCCTATGATTTTTGGTTTCACTAAATTCCGGATTGTTTTGCACCCGGTACATTCAATTGAAATTTGAAATCGAATTATCGAACTACCGCGCCATTTTCAATTCCTTATATAATTATATAAAATTATATATATTCTAACGACGGCGTATATAATATATACGTTCGATTTCAATTCTAAACATTTCTCTCGTCGATATTATTTAAAATAATTCATTTTAAATAATCAAAATTCGCTAAAATTGCCAAAATAAAATTTTCAAACTGGCTCGCATTTTACGGGTTGTTACAATCTCCCCCACTTAAAACTTTTCATCCCCGAAAAGGAACAAAGTCGAAAGTGGTTTGATTAATCAACTCTACGTTCGTTCTGGCTTCCATTCTCCAACTTTTCAGTTTCTGAGAATTTTCAAAATTTCAAAAATTTGGCTAACACCCTAAATTTTCGAAAAATTTCGCCATAACCTCCCCTGCACCGGGAGCATCGGGGAATTTCAAATAGCTTCCCCGGTCCTTCAGATCTCAAAAAGAAAAAGAAAAAGCCAAGCGGCTAGCCAATAGGCTCACAAAATCATCATCACCCAAACAAAACAGGAAATTATGTAGTAAACATGTACCTATTTGTCGGGCAAACAAATTTTATTCTTCGGCTCTAGCCTCCTTGCTATGACCTGTTCAATGATATATATGTATATGCAAGCAAATGCGACCAATTTTCAATACAATTCAATATTCGATCAAATTAGGCATAATGGTTCAAAATTATCAAACAACTAAACAAACAACACAAACATCAATCAATTAGTGAATTAGAGTTTCAAATTCATAATTTTGATACATATACAAAAAATCAGATTTTTGATGCCAAATCACAACAATAAGCCCTATCTAATTTTGGTTCTCACACCAGTCAATAGGAAATATATAGAAAGCCCACTTTCGTCACTCGAATCATAAATTCTAATGATGGAGCTCCATCATCAAAATCATCTCCGGGCGATTAGAGTGTAATTCTATATCTATCCAGTATATTAAAATTTCGAATACACGCGGATCAGACGTATACGCAAAATCTATATATACTGGATTGTCCACATCTATATAAATAAATAATCAAATACGAATAATTGATTTAAATTTTCAAAACAAAATTTGTTTTCACTTTTATTTATCAAAAACACTACTCTTCACACTCGTTCTAGGATACTACTGATCCCATCTCTAACGAGTCTCTCTCATTGGATATTGCTAATCCAATATCTGATGAATTCTTTCGTACGGTTCTAATGTTCCTTGTTCTCTGCTTTGTAAACCAAAGCTCTGATACCAACTGTTAAAAACCCGCAACTTCCCCGTTAAGGAAAGCGTCGGATAGTTCGAGAACAAGCCACAACAGAACGCATACAGAAGAACATTTCACTGTATATTACAACAATATATCAGATTACAAGAATATACAGAGTACGAATAAATATTACACAGAAATATCAGAGATTTAAATTACATTTAAATACATAGCAGCGGAAAATAATACAATACACAACTAGAAGGGATATACGGATACAAAGCTTTCCGGATATCGTTCCAGCTGTAAACCAGGATCCTGTGAATATAAATCTGCAAAACCAAAACTACTAGCTGCCCGTGTCAAAATAAGGGCACCCAGAGTTTAGGTTAAAACAATAAACTCCAGGTCAGTCATGGGACTGGTGTGAGAACTAAAACAGTTATTAATCTTTATTTTTAAAGTTAGATAAATCAAGGGACCACGCCGTATAACACGGAACGGGTTTCCTCCCAAGAATACCGATGCATAAAACAAACAGCGCAATGCTAAATAAAGAAAAATGAAGCTATTATAAGACCCAGTTCCCATCACACAATGCAACGCAAGCCGGAGGATAGGGTTTTTACCTTATAATAGCAAATAATGCTTGATACGTTTAAAACAAAATCATTTGATACTATTATAAGTGCATAGTGTATAAAACAACTTCAAATCATAAGTATCAATCATAGGCGGCATGAGCGTCCCATGCCACTATGTCGCCATATATAGGTTTACAAATAAAACCGCAAATGTCACGTATTTGGAAATTGGATTTCCGTCTATGAACCGAGGCAAAAGATAGTCCTCAACCGATTCGTGACTCTCTAGCCCGAGCCACAGGATCAGAACGCATCAACCCTTTAGATCGTCAGGGCCGGTCCACCGATGTGGATTATTATGCCTGAACACTACGTTTCCCCGCCCTTTGGGGCGTAAGCGAGCCAACTAAATGACTCCATCGGTTCGAGAACGACCGATCAATCCGAGGCGCCTCGCAACAGCAACAACCACATAAGTCAAACTCGTCAGGGCGTGTAAAACCACTGACGCCACTTTTTAGCTAGAAGGAAACGCATGCCCTCCCTGATGTCCGTCTCCCATTTTTGGTTCATACCGGGTGTGAAACACGCGAAGTAACCGTTACACAAAGCTACGCCACAAAGGCCGTGCTTTGATCATCACCACAAGACTTTGCTTTTCAATAGAAGCCTCGATCAATTGCCACTTAGGCATGCCACACAGGCAATTCACTCCATGCGTTTGATATCCATCAATATATAACCCCTGAGCTCGTACGTCTCAGAGAAGGGCGTTAAGCAAGAGAATAAATTCTCCGCCGCCAAACAGATATATATTTAATAGAGATCAATCACACAGACTAAAATCCAATGTCAGACACACAGTCCATTTACAAGTCCGTTCTGGGTCTGAACGAAACCGGAGGCACCTAGTACCCCGCATATCCATCGATCTCCATGTACGTCTGGACGATCACTAACTGTTTCCATCTTCTTGGGTGTACAACCCAATCAAGATCATTAGTAATTACCCAAACGACATGAAGACCTCCGGTCTTCGACCATCGTCTTCATCTTCGACACCACGTCGAATCAGTTATTCAGAATGGGATAAACCCGGTCTTTCTGAATAACTCGCGTATATATTATAAAAGCGTTACACAAACACAACATACGCCTCATTCCAATTCAGAATATTCTTTCATTCAAA
This sequence comes from Allium sativum, assembly GCA_030737875.1. Lineage (NCBI taxonomy): Eukaryota > Viridiplantae > Streptophyta > Magnoliopsida > Asparagales > Amaryllidaceae > Allium > Allium sativum. Next base: position 173,017,951 of record CM060913.1, on the reverse strand, counting down.
TATTCCTATACTTTGGGAAAAAGTTCCCATTAATTTTATCCAAGATAAATTCTTTAAATTCTTTAAATTTATTCTTTAATCTCCTTTGAATATCAATTCCAACTAGTCGGGATTATTGAACCACATCGAAGTAATCATTTATTTTATTTTCCCAATCCCAACCTATTCATCCCATGAAGTAAAACTGGTAGTACTTCATATCTAACACCACAGTGTTATCGGTAACTCAATTATCATTTCACGTTCAAATCTAATTAAAGATTTAACTATCGCTTGGAGTAAAACTGGTGATACTCCATTCTCGATCTTTTCAATCTATTTAAAGATTCATTAAAACTCCACTTAGTTTTAATCTTTAACTGGGTTAAAGAATCCGTGTCATTTAAAACACGGTTCACGATAAACCCAAAGTCACATTCATTAATTATCGGGTTAAAGAACGAGTGTTATTTAAAACACTGTTCACGATAAACCCAAAAATCAATATCAATTCAATTCCAATTAAATATTATTTAATTGGTACACTTCATTAAATCTAAATAAAAAGATTTAATCCTTTCTCAACTGGGTTCAAGAACAGTGTTAGTGAAGACACCACTCACGACAAACCCAAATCACATTTGATATTCAATACAAGGCTCTGAATAGAAAATATACCGGCTTATATTCAATATCAAATTCTACGACTAACAAATATCGCATTTGAAATAACGATATATATATATATATATCTTTCAAATTTCCATAACAACATTTGTATAATCCCGAAATCCAACATCGAAATATTCCGAAGACAATTTCGATTCAAATCCATTCCAATGCAATCATTGGGAATTTTGGTTATCTTCAAAACCATTTCAAATTCAATTTATTTATTTAAAAATAAATAGAATTATAATTCTAGTTCAAAACTAGTTCATTTCGATAAAAATCTATTTTTATCTTTTCAAATATGGAGTTTTTCATCCCAATTCTTTCTAAATCATTTCTTATGATTTTACACAAATTATTACTATTTTTAATAATTTTATCAAGGCCCGTACAGTCGATTTCCATCAATGGCCATCGAACTGCACTTACAGCGACCTTTTTCAAATTTGATTTGGACGTAACTCCAAATCCAACCGTTAGATTTCAAATTTCTAATATTCGTTAGAAAGCTCTTTTCGATACGAACCCAACGGTTCCGGTTTTAGGAGAATCCGACGGTCGGATCTCCCGTAATGTCCGTTTGAAATAAATGGTCGAAATTCACGAACTGCCGCGGCGCGGCGCGTTCTATTCAGGCCATTATATTATATATATAATATATACTTCGTCGATTTCTATTTAAAACGAATTATATAAATAGTTTTAAAATCGTTTCAAAACCTATTTCAACTTCCATTTCAATTCAAAGCAAAATTGAATTCTTCTTTATAAATTCGTTTCAAAATTCATTTCTATTCAATTCAAATTTCAATTCAATTTGAATTCATTTCAATTCGCTTTCAATTCAATTTGAATTCGTTTTCAATTCAATTCATTTCGAAATCGTTTTCAATTCAATTCACTTCGAAATCGTTTTCAATTCAATTCATTTCGAAATCGTTTTAAAATCGATATAAATATCGTTCACGTCAAAATGGCGTCAATCTAATCAACACGGCTTCATAAATTTCTATTTTCAAATATTCTATTTCAAATATTTCTTTTTCAAAATAGTTGTTATTATCAAAATATTTCGTTCAACACATGACCAATCTCAATGGATGAGTACTGTCAACACATGAACCTTTATTTTATAATATTCTTTATTTTTCAAATTGGAATGAGGCCCAATCAATAACCATATAAAGTTAATTATATGGATTCCATACAACAAATGTATATAATAGCAACGATAGATAATCAACCATCAACCAAAGTGCACTACACTGTATAAGCATCAAATATAGATATCTAACGCTTATAACAGCCTGTCAATCAATCGATCGACATATTTAATCAATCAGGATGAGTGAGATTCATATTTCATCCCAACACCCGTGTGGGGTTTTCAAACAATCAAACAAATATTTTAGTTGTGCAGTTGGGCGATGTGTAAAATTTATCGTCCCAATCAATATCAGTCAAATCAGTGTATATAAACAAATCGGCCGATTTGTTTATAAATATTTATTTATTCACTTTCACGTTAAAAATTATATTTTTAACGATAAAACATTTTATTCAACCTATGAATATTCTATTCGGTTCATTTATTCAATAAAATGATATTTTTATTTTTCTAACATATTTTAGAAAATTTCGGCGGCATAACGGCACGATACTAGAAACGGGACAAGGCCTAGCCTTATCCCCGGTCTAGTGAAGGCCCACGCCATTCACACATCAATCAAATCAATTCATTTCACCACACAATTCAATTTCAATCAAATAATCTAACCAATTTTTGCAATCAAACAAACAAGTCCATGGTCTGTGGACGATTGTGTCGGGTGCTACTAAACACCGTCTGCATCCTAGTATATATATATAACTAGAAAAGAAATTGAAAGGTGAGAAATTCTCACTTTTAGCTATCCAACTTCACGGCACTTCCTTTATAGAAATCTTCATCTTTCACGCCTTTTTGTCATCTTCGTCGCCCGCTTTCACTACCTATGTAAAAATCGAATTTTTACTTCGCTATTCCATATATAAAAATCATATTTTTATTTCGAAGTTCAATATATAAAAATCATATTTTTATTTCGAAGTTCAATATATAAAAATCATATTTTTATTTCGAAGTTCAATATATAAAAATCATATTTTTATTTCGAAGTTCAATATATAAAAATCATATTTTTATTTCGAAGTTCAATATATAAAAATCATATTTTTATTTCGAAGTTCAATATATAAAAATCATATTTTTAACTCGAAGTTCAATATATAAAAATCATATTTTTATTTCGAAGTTCAATATATAAAAATCATATTTTTAACTTGTCTTTTTCATATGAAAAATCATATCCTTTACCAATCAAAAATTATTTCTTTTCAAGACTAAAATATAATCTTTTCAAAATAAGAGTATAAACTTTCATGAATAAAAATATAAGTTTTCATATATAAAAATATAAGCTTTACTATATTAAAAATATATACTTTTCCCTTATAAAAATATTCGTCTTTCCTTATATAAAAATACGACCTTCCTCTTATAAAAATACGACCTTTTACTTTATGAAAATACCATCTTGATTATCAATAAAAATCTCAACTCAGGTTAAAAATAAATAAAACTGAAAACACTTACAGTTACTCGAGAAAAGGGGGAGGAAAGAGGTTAGGTGATGGTCGGAGGGAGAGAGTTTATCACCATCGCCTAGGGGGGTCTGCTCGCTGCCTTCATTGCTGAGGAGGGGCTGCTCTTCGGTTTGTAGAAAGGGGAGGAAGCGGTCTCGTTTTGGGCTGATTTGAGATGGGGACCCGCACTCGAGGGGAGGAGGAGCTAAACGAGGCGTCGCTCGAGCAGGGGGGGTGCTCAGGTCGGCCATCGACTTCGGGGGGGGGGGGGGCGGGGGGGGGGGGGCTGCATACGGTGGCAGTGGGTAGAGGATCCGGCGGTCTTCAACTTGGGGGTTTAGGGCGTGGTTCTCGCTGGAAGAGGAGGGTCGCGAGGGGGATAGGCCGGAGAGGTAGAGGAGAGCGGAGGAAGAAGAGGGGGTGGAAGCGGCGGGCGGTGGCTGTAGGGGGAGGAGCGGCGGACGAGGTATGAGGAGCGCGATTTCTTTCTGCTCAATTTTGAAGTCAACGAGGTTAAGGGGAGAGAGAATGAAGAAGGGAAGGGTTTATGAATAAATATATATTATTTTAATTTTAATTTTAAAATCCAAAAGTAACTTTTTACTATGAACTCGAAATCAAACCCACCGACTGTCGTCCCTAGCTAATTACCCCCATTCCGAACACAATGGGATATGCCACGTATGCCAATTCGTCCGTTACGATCAGTTTTCGTTGAATTTAAAATATAAATATTTATATATTCAATTTAAACGTACTTTTCAATTTACTGGGGTCACATACGGACCCTAAAAATTCCTGAAAAATATTTTCTAGCTTCGTATTGACGATACGGTCCTAACAAAACTAGTTTCGTCGAATTCTGAGACCGTTGGAAAAATGGCCAATTTCCAGTCGATTAAAATCAACTAAAACTGGTCAAACGCGTTTTCCTTTGCCACGCTCACATATTGATTCGAAAAATTATGGAATTTGGAATGTAGCAATAATTTAACATCACGGACCCAACAAAAGTGGTTTCGTCGAAATCCGAGGTCGTTTGCAAAATGTCCATTTTTAAGGGCATGAATTCCATAGCGACTATTCAGAATTTTCACTTGGACATATCTTTTGATTCCCGCTATCAAATTTCAATTATTCGGATTCGTTGGAAAGATATTATCAAATAGATCCTATGATTTTTGGTTTCACTAAATTCCGGATTGTTTTGCACCCGGTACATTCAATTGAAGTTTGAAATCGAATTATCGAACTACCGCGCCATTTTCAATTCCTTATATAATTATATAAAATTATATATATTCTAACGACGGCGTATATAATATATACGTTCGATTTCAATTCTAAACATTTCTCTCGTCGATATTATTTAAAATAATTCATTTTAAATAATCAAAATTCGCTAAAATTGCCAAAATAAAAATTTCAAACTGGCTCGCATTTTACGGGTTGTTACATAATGTAATCCTTTTCTGTTCATTTTTCATTACATATAAATGTAACCTTTTTTTTTCTCATTACACATATGGATGCGATCTTTTCTATTCATTACAATGAACAAAATTTCAATAAAAATGAAATTTTAATTTATAAACTTTCCATTGCCAAAAATGAAAATAAAAATAAAAATAAAATCCATTTTATCTTCAACTTTACAATGAAATCTAAATCACATTAAAAATGTGATTTTTTATGCAAAGTCTTTCTATTGAAAACAATGGACACATAAAAATATGATCTTTTTACGTTGCTTCTTTTTATTGAAAACACTTATTACATTAAAAATGAAATTTTAATGTTACTACATTTATTGAAAACAATATAACATAAAAATGAGATTTATAATGTTGCAACTTTTATTGAACATCAAAGTGACAAATAAATTATGACTTTTGATTGAAAACCATTTTTTTTATAAAAAAATGAAATCCTTTGTTTTCATTCTTTTAATGAAACAACCTCATATCAATTTTTTTTTTTTTAAACATTCTCTTTAATGTAAACCCATAAAGATATATTTTATTCGTTGTGCCAATTTCTATTATAAAATCAACAAATAAAAATAAATATTTATTGTCGAACAAATTTCATTGTTAAATCAACAAATAAAAATAAATATTTATTTGTCGATCAATTTCTATTGTTAAATTCAGAATAATAAAAATATTATTTTAATAACATAAAATAAACTATGTTTTGATCTAATTTAGATCCCATTTTCCAACCGCAGATAAAATATACCATTCAAAGCGGATTTAGCATATCATGAACAACAAGCATTCAACAAGCAATAATTATCAATTCAAACCACACATGACATCCAGATCTGAATTTATATGACAATACAATTTTCTTTAATGCGAGAAAATAATTAACAATTAATTAAATGTTTAAAATTAGAATTCTCACATTGAAATTTGGCTGAAATTCGACTGTCTCCTTTTCAGCTGCGGTCTGCGCCATCGCGAAGCTCTCGAGAAGACGAGTCCAACGCAACTTACGGTTTGTGAAACGGACCTCGTATGAAAGAGTTACGGATTTTTAAAGATCGGACAAATTAAATATTTAATTAATAAAATAATATAAAAAATCGGACCTTCTCTTCCTTGTTCTACGTCGGCCGTTCTCTGTACATGAAACCCATCGTCGGCCTCTTCCTCTTCTGCACGCACCACCCTCTAAGCCACCGTTCGCCGATCCAACACCACCACCGCGACCGCCATGCCAAGAGTCACCTACACCATCAACCCCGTCGAACTCGACCTCTCCTAGGGCCCGCAAACCAATAAAAACCGCAGCCCCTTCTTGGACGAAATTCGCGAATTCCGTGCACTAAAATCCGATCTTAACCGTATAGATTGAAAGGTCTCTGAATTCTCTTCGATTTGGTAGGTCATACGTCGATTTTCGTTGAGCGGATCAAAAGTTATTGAGGTTTGAAAACCGGACAATTCTGGCCATCTAATTCTGGCGGCGGATGGCCATTAGAGAATTAGGGTTTCAGATTTTTTATATTATTTTAATGTTTAATTCCGAATTTCATGAAATAAAGTGGAATTTTGGACTTTCTCGGATTTGGGCCTGCTTACTGTCGATCTTAACGTTTTGAGGCCTTCTGAACGCGATGGGCTATGTCCCAAGGTCCAATTCCGAAATATATAGCAGTTTTTTTTCGGTTTTACTTGAAAATACAATATTAAATTAATTATTTAATTTCTACCGTACATTTAAATTCACCGAGGTCACAAATTAACTTCAAAAATTTTTGAAAAATATATTTAGCTATGTTTTGATGCTGTGGACATATGAAAATTAATTTCGTTCGATTCTGAGCTTGTATGAATTTTTTAATGAATTTTTTTAAAGTCAAAAATTTGTCCGTTTACACGGAAAAATCAATTATAATTATATTTTAATACTAAAAATTACCAAAAAAATCATTTTTAGCTTTGTTTTGATGATACGAATCCAACAAAATTTATTTCGTTGAATTCTGAGACTGTTTGAAAAATGGCCTTTTTCAAGTCGTTTAAAATTTACTGTAAATTGACAAAACATAAATCTTTTTGCCACGGCCACAAATTAATTCTAAAAATTATGAAAAATTAAACTTAACAATATTTTGACATTCCGGATCCAACAAAAGTGGTTTCGTCGAAAACAGAGGTCGTTTGAAAAATGACTATTTTCAAGGCCAATATATTTAATATTAAAAATACATTTTTAAACAAATAAATCCCGAAACTCAAAATATATAAGTGTTTACTGTTTTTCAATGTAGAAACATTATTCTGAACTCAATGGAAGTGGTTTCGAGTTCAAATTCCTTCGTATGCAAAAAGTAGCATTTTGGCCCTTATAAATTTCATAGCGACCTTTCTAAATATTGAATTGGCCATAACTTTTGATTTCCGCTATGAAATTTCAATTTTTCGGATTCGTTGGAAAGATATTTTTAAATAGATTCTAATATTTTTGGTTTCACTAAAATCCGTTAAATTTTGCATCCTGTACGGTCAGTCAAAGTTCAAGTTTGACTTTTCAAACTACCGTGCTATTTCTAACTCTTTTGTTAATTAAAATTATATCATTCATTCTAACTTCGATTTAAATCAAATTTGTGATCATTATTATTTAAATAAATTATTTTATATTGTCAAAATTCATTAAAATTTCCTAAAATAAAAATTTTAAATTGGTCCTGATTTTTGCGGGTTGTTACAACAGGGGTTAAGTCATGAATTTAAATGACAACACTTAACCTATTAGACGGAAATCTACGCGGTCCATTTCAGCAGTAACCCACTAGATGTATCATGGTACCCTGGAACTAGGCAGGGTGGGGCACGATTACTGGGCTGATTGTAAGCGACCAGAACGACGTCTGTGTTGGTGCGCTAGTGTAGGTTCAGGCGAGCTATGGTCGTGCACGTGGTCCGGAGGTGAAAAAGCAGGCATTGGGCATCAGTAGGTTTATCTGTGCATGCTTGATTCGTGTCGGTGGTTGGCACCATAGGGCTTGATACACCCTATGGTGGACCTAGCACAGGTGACTACATTCGTGATAGGTCCGTATGACACAGACACATGACGAGCTAGAACTGGTAGGGAGCCGATCGACTAGTGGATCGTTACGTTGGACTTAGGAATGGGTCATTTCATGATATTGGGCCAAGGGATCATTTCATGATTAATATAAGACATGGGTTTGGGATTCTAGTACAGTTGATGCAGCAAACCTCGAATATGTGATGCTATACTTGATTTACACTTGAATTATCATGCTATCTTAGTATATCTTGCCAATCATGACAGCATCCGTATGTTAACTTTCAGTTTATACATGTCATGTTACCTTTATCTGTTTTTATGCTGAAAGTCACTTGGACTTACCATTCTTTATGACTGACCCGTTTTCTTTCGCCTCTTTTTCTTTCGTTCCCCCCAGGTTCTCAGGGAGGAAACTTTAGCACTTAGCTTGGATTTCGCTTGCTTTCAGTTCAGCTCATGTACGGTTTGATCTTGAGCTATGCTATGGCTGCATTTCTGCTACCTTTGGGGAATTAAGCTACTTTGATGTTTTAAGTTTGTGCTTCTTTATTTATGCAAGACAGAATTTGCTGTAATGGAAAATAATGACCTTGGCTATTTGATGTAAAAGGTTTTGACTCTTTTTGAAAGTAATGAAATTTATCTTTTGATACTTCCGTTGTTTTTTCTATGTTCTGTCTTGTGATGTTTCTGTGTTTGTTTACCTCGATAACGCTCCTCCAGAACTAGTGCATTCCCTTTGTGAGTGACCCTAGCGGAGGTGGGGTGTTACATTTGGTATCAGAGCAGAAGGTTACCAGACTGGGCAAAAGTTTTTAAAACCTTCTAAAACTATTTTCAAAACCGTTTACAAAGAAGCATTTTTCAAGATATGTCTTGTTTTATTTTAAAGGCTATTCCCCAAAAGCCATTAGCACTATCCTTTGTTTCCTCGTTTGAATCTCTTCTTTTTCATTTCAGCATGTCTGGGAACCTTAACTTTCCAGAGGGCGTGCCAATACCTGGGTGGTTCAGGAGGTACTTAGAGGCTAGGGCCAACGATGCAGGCCCAGTAGATATTCCTCCTCCAGCTGCAGCGATTCCTCCTCCTCCTCCCCCTCCTCGTGCAATTGCTTTCTCAAAGATCTGTAAAGATTTTAGGGCCATGGGTGGAAAAAATTTCAAGGGAACTGAATCATTCTTTGAAGCGAGGAACTGGCTCAAAGAAAACGAGGATCTATTCATTATTTTCGAGGTGGATGATAGGCAGAAGTTACAGTTAGCGGTATGGTTGCTCAAAGACGAAGCTTCCTATTGGTGGGAAGTCACTAACGTTGAGAGGCCGGTTGAAACATGGATGGATTTTAGAATAAGGTTTGAGACAAAATTCCTCTCGCAAGCTGAACGAAGTCTACAGCTGGAAAAATTCTTATCTCTTAAGCAAGGAAGTATGACGGTCATGGAGTACGTCAATCAATTCAATCAGCTGGCTTGGTTTGGACTGGACTTAGTGAATACCCCTCATAAAAAGCCTCTCTGTTTTGTCAAAGGATTGAATGAGCCACTTCACAGCTTGGCTATGACCCACGTACCTATGGGAGCTACTTACGAAAAGCTAGTAGACATGGCGCTCTTAAATGAAGAAGACAAGAATGACAAGAAGGAGGTCAAGGCGAATGATCCTCCAAACAAGAAAGTAGAGTCCGAGAAAGGAGGAAAGAACAACAACAACAAGAATGATAACAAGACACCCGAGAAAAGAAAATGCCACTTCTGTGGTATTGAGGGGCATATAGTCCAGGATTGTAGAAAGAAGAAGATGAAGATGGGAGCCTGCTTCCAGTGTGGTGAAACTGGACATATCAGCAAGAACTGCCCTAAGAAGCAAGGGCAATCCCCGCAGGTAGGACCTTCTGGGGGTACATCTTTAACTTCTTCTCCTAGATGCTTCGTTTTATCTTGCTTATCTTCTCAAATCCTATCTTGAGAACCTTAGGTAGAACCCTTTTTGATGTAAACATGTGAATGAAACGTGTTATGGTTGATGTTTGCAAATGGTTACAAGGGGTTGCAAGTGGTTGCTCGTGGTTGCATAACACACATTAGGCACTAGATCGGCTCAGACACATTTTCATATTCCATATGCATGAGTGTTTATACTTGTTTATGGATGAAATTGAACATGTTATCATGTGTATATTGCATATGAATGGATGTTTGTGCACACATATAGTGTTTATGTGACTAGGACTATTTGCATACTTGTTGGATTCATGACACCAGACATATTTTGCATTAGGAAGATCAATCAGGCCTGATCATTTGCATTAGATGAGGAACATATACACACACTTTCTGCATATGTTCATATAGCATTAGAAATCTTTTAAGGACAATGGTTGCTTGAGGATGATGGTTGAGTAGATGGTTGATTGGATGATAGGATGCATTCTTCTTAACTTGAAGATTTCGGGGACGAAATCCTTTAAGGATGGGAGAATGTAACAACCCATATTTTAATAACATGTTAAAGCCATAAATCAAGGCAGAATTAATTTTTAAAACAAGAATCAAGGGAAACGGGTTATGCCATTGCGTTCATCTCGAAATTCTGCTTGGAAACGAGTCCGAGTTTTCGAAAATCGGAGTCCGTATGAGGGAGACATGACCTCTAGAAGTTTCACGAATTTTCAGAATAAAAAACTGCTCGAAATTCGAATTCGAATTTCGAATTCAAACTCCAGAACAGGCTGGGCGGGAAATTTCCCGCCCAGGGACCAGGTCGACCTGGGGGTCGACCATAGTGTCGACCTCCCAGGGACCAGGTCGACCATAGTGTCGACCTGGGGGTCGGCCTGCCTCCCGAACCCACTTTTTGAACCAGATGCATCCTGATGTACCTGACCTCGTTTTCTGTCCAAATTCGTCTGCCTAATCCTATTTAAACAGCCTTTTAGCCTCATTCTCTTTACATCATTCTTCTCTAACCTTATGCTGCTCAAACTCTTGATGATCATGGCTTCTTCTTCTTCCTCTAAATTAAGATAAATTAAATTAAAAACGTGAAGATTATTTCTTGAATACTATGGCTAGGAATTGGGGATTTTCTTCTACAATCAAGATTCAACGATTCAGCAATTCAACGACAAATTTCTGGACTTGACTTCTACATCTTCCTTAGACCACGATCTGTAAGTTCAAGTTACTTTTAGATAAATCTGTAAACTTAATATCTATGTTGTAAATTGGAATTCGAACTATGTATGGTAATTTATTCATATCTATTCTTGTTCATCTTGGATCTTGACTTTCGTGAACATTGCTTTGGGCCTATTTATGTCGTAAATCAAACTCTTTCATGTCTATAACCTTAACATGCCTATGACGTTGAAACTATTGTTAATGGCCAAGGACTATGACTGTGAACATAAGACTATGTCTATGCCTATGACTGAGAACATAAGACTATGCCTGTGACTGTGAACATAAGACTATGACTATGCCTATGACTGAGAACATAAGACTATGCCTATGACCGTGAACATAAGACTATGCCTATGCCTATGACTGTGAACATAAGACTATGCCTATGCCTATGACGGTGAACATAAGACTACTGCCTATGACTATGACGAGGACAATTGTGGCTAATCACCTATGACTCTTGACTATGAGAATTATTATCTATGAATATGAACATAAGGCTATTATCTATGACCATGACTTTGAAACTATTACCGTTAATTGCCTATGACTATTTTCCTAGAACTATTTTGGATAATTATCCATGACTATTGTGATTAGTCGCTTATGATTCATAACTATGAGGTTTCTACCTATGACTACAGGGGTTAAGTCACGAATTTAAATGACAACACTTAACCTATTAGACGGAAACCCTAGTTACGCGGTCCATTTCAGCAGTAACCCACTAGATGTATCATGGTACCTTGGAACTAGGCAGGGTGGGGCACGATTACTGGGCTGATTGTAAGCGACCAGAACGACGGCTGTGTTGGTGTGCTAGTGTAGGTTCAGGCGGGCTATGGCCGTGCACGTGGTCCGGAGTTGAAAAAGCAGGCATTGGGCATCAGTAGGTTTATCTATGCATGCTTGATTCGTGTCGGTGGTTGGCACCATAGGGCTTGATACACCCTATGGTGGACCTAGCACAGGTGACTACATTCGTGATAGGGCCGTATGACACAGACACATGACGAGCTAGAACTTGTAGGGAGCCGATCGACAAGTGGATCGTTACGTTGGACCTAGGAATGGGTCATTTCATGATATTGGGCCAAGGGATCATTTCATGATTAATATAAGACATGGGTTTGGGATTCTAGTACAGTTGATGCAGCAAACCTCGAATATGTGATGCTATACTTGATTTACACTTGAATTGTCATGCTATCTTAGTCTATCTTTCCAATCATGAAAGCATCCGTACGTTTACTTTCAGTTTATACATGTCATGTTACCTTTATCTGTTTTTATGCTGAAAGTCACTTGGACTTACCAGTCTTTATGACTGACCCGTTTTCTTTCGCCTCTTTTTCTTTCGTTCCCCCCATGTTCTCAGGGAGGAAACTCTAGCACTTAGCTTGGATTTCGCTTGCTTTCAGTTCAGCTCATGTACGATTTGATCTTGAGCTATGCTATGGCTGCATTTCTGCTACCTTTGGGGAATTAAGCGACTTTGATGTTTTAAGTTTGTGCTTCTTTATTTATGCAAGACAGAATTTCTTTAATGGAAAATAATGACCTTGGCTATTTGATGTAAAAGGTTTTGACTCTTTTTGAAAGTAATGAAATTTATCTTTTGACACTTCCGCTGTTTTATCTATGTTCTGTCTTGTGATATTTCTATGTTTGTTTACCTCGATAACGCTCTTCCAAAACTAGTGCATTCCCTTTGTGAGTGACCCTAGCAGAGGTGGGGTGTTATATGTACAGCCCAATCAAGATCATCAGTAATCACCCAAACGATGTGAAAACTTACGGTCTTCAACCACCGTCTTCATCTTCGACATATCGTCGAATCGGTTATTCAGAATGGGTGTGAACCCGGCCTTTCCGAATAACCCGCGTATATAATAAACAAATGTTACACAAACACAACATATGCCTCATTCCAATTCAGAATATTCTTTTATTCCGATATTCACATTCTTAGGGAAAGGTTCCCATTAATTTTATCAAAGATAAATTCTTCCAAATTTATTCATTAATCTTCCTTTGGATATCATTTCAAACCATATTATGGTTTTCCAAACTAGTCGGGATTAGCGAACCACACCGAAGTAATTATTTATTTTATTTCCCAATCCCAACCTATCCATCCCATGGAGCAAAACTGGTAATACTCCATATCTAACACCACGGTGGTATCGGTAAAATTAATTACCATTTCACGTTCAAATCCAATTAAAGATTTAACTATCGCTTTGGAGCAAAACTGGTGGTACTCCAATCTCGATCACCCTTTAGATTTGATAATTTAAATAATCAATTCACTTTCAATATAATTAAAGATTCATTAAAACTCCACTTAGTTTTAATCTTCCTACAAATCAATATCCTGTCTTCAACTGGGTTAAAGAACCAACGTCATCTAAAACACGGTTCACGAAAACCCAAAATCACATTCAAATTCAATTAAATATTATTTAATTGGTACACTTCATTAAATCTAAATAGAAGGATTTAATCTTTTCTACACTAAGTCCAAGAACAGTGTTATTCAAGACACCATTCACGACGAACCCAAGATCTCATTTGATATTAAATACAAGGCTCTAAATAGAAAATATACCGGGTTATATTCAATATCAAATTCTGAAACTAACAAATATCGTATTGTAAATAACGATATAAATATATCTTTCAAATTTCCACAACCATCTCTGTATAATCACGAAATCCGACATCGAAATATTCTGAAGATAATTTCGATTCAAATCCATTCCAATTCGTATATTGGAAATTCTAATTATTTTTAAAACCCACTTTCAAATTCAATTCATTTATTTCAAAAATAAATTAATTTTAATTCTAGTTCAAAACTAGTTCATTTCGATAAAAATCTATTTTTATCCTTTCAAATATGGAAATTTTCGTCCCAGTTCTTTCCAATTCATATCTTATGATTTTAAACAAATTATTGATATTTTTAATAATTTTATCAAGGCCCGTATAGTCGATTTCCATCAACGGCCATCGAACTGCACTTACAGCGACATTTTCCAAATTTGATCTGGACATAGTTCCAAATCCAACCGTTAGATTTCAAATTTCGAATATTCATTGGAAAGCTCTTTTCGATACGAACCCAACGGTTCCGGTTTCAGGAGAATCCGATGGTCGGATCTCCCGTAATGTCCATTCGAAGTCAATGATCGAAATTCACAAACTGCCACAGCGCGGCGCGATCTATTCAGGCCATTATATATATAATATACATATATTATATATATTTCGTCGATTTCCTTTTAAAACGTACTTTATAAATCGTTTTAAATTTGTTTTCGAAACGATTTCAACTTCATATTCAATTTCGAATCAAAATTGAATATTCCACATCATCGATATACAAATGATAATATTTTCAAAACGTTATATTTTGAAATCACTTCCTTTTCTATATTCATTTTAAAAACGAATATAGTCGATATAAATATCGCTCACATCAAAATGGCGCGTCTCTAATCAACACGGCTTTATATATTTCAATTAATTCGTTATTCTATTCAACAAATGAATATTTATTCTATTCAATACATGAATCTATATTTCTTTCAACACATGAATATTCTCAACACATGAGCACTGTCAACACATGACTATTGTTGTTATTTAATATGTTTCATAAAATTATGATAAAGATGTAAATTTTATTGTTTAAAATATTTTACTCAACACATGAATATCTTCAACACATGAATATACATTTATTCTATCGTTTATTTTCCCAATTGGAATGAGGCCCAATCAATTACCATATAATGTTAATTATATGGTTTCCATACAACACATGTATATAATAGCAACGATAAATAATCAACCATCATCCAAAGTGCACCACACAACTGCATAAGCATTAAATATAACTAATTAACGCTTACACAGTCTGTCGACCAATCGATCGACATACAACTAAATAATTGGGATTAGTGTATGCCAAATATCATCCCAACACCCGTATGGGGTTTCAAATCAACAAACACATATTCTTTTATTTACACACACGTTAAAAATAATTTTTTTAACGATAAAATATTTTTAACTATATAAATATTTTATTTCACTTCGCATCACGCAATCAATTTTCAGCACAACAAACTATCAAACATACAAGCCATCCATGGTATGTGGATGATGCGTGTCGGGTGCTGCTAAGCACCGTCTGCATCCTATTATATATTTTAACTAGAAAAAAACAAGATTTAAAGTGAGAAGTTCTCACCGACTAGCTAAACCAAGCGCCACGACTCTTCTTATGTAGAAGTCTTCGCCGTTCTCGCCTTTTGTCAATGTCACTGTCCGTAGCCACTACATATATAAAAATCACATTTTTATATTCTTGCTATGTATATAAAAATCACATTTTTACACCGCTACTATATAGATAAAAATTCTATTTTTACACCGCTACTATATAGATAAAAATCCTATTTTTATAACGATGTTCATATAATAAAGATTATATTTTTATCATGCTATTCTCTATATAAAAATTATATTTTTATATATCTACTTCTAATATAAAGATCGAATTTTTATATCATCGCCATAAAACCACATTTTTATCTCAATATATATATATATATATATATATATAATAAAAATCAGATTTTTATTACACTACATAGATAAAGATCAATTTTTTTTACTATCTATATAATATAAAAATCGTATTTTTATTCTTTCTACACATAAAAATCATATTTTTCATTGCTACCTCGATAAAGATCACATCTTTATTCTTTCTACTATATAAAGATCTCTTCTTTAAAAAAAACTTTGTATAGAAATCACCCTCCTACTCACGGATCTTTCCTATAAAAATCAGAATTTTATATTTAAATTAACAAGTAAAAATAGAGAAAAGAAGGGAGAAAAAAAAACTTACAGGGGGGGCTGATTTTCGAATGGAGGGCAGAGGAGATGGTGCGCAGGGGTGGCTGGCGTTCAATGGTGGTGGCAGCCCCCACTGTGGTGGATTTAGGGTTCGGGTGGAAAAAGGGGGGGGGGTGGGCGCTCAGCGCGAGGAGGAAGGAGAAGGAAGAGAGAGAAGGAGAAGGGGAGGAGAGGAAGGAGGAGAGGGCCCTTGCGTGGGCGGCGCGCCACCTGGGGGGGTTGCGATGGGGCGACGGCGGTTCCCCCCACCCCCTCCCCCCCCCCCGTCGCTCATCTTTTTTTTATCTCCATTTCTGAAGATAAAAGGGGGGCTGAACGGTACTTTTTATTTCGTCCTCGAAACGAGACCCACCGCCTGTCGTCCATAGCTAATTACCCCCATTCCGAACACAATGGGATATGCATCGTAGGCTGACTCGATCGTTTCGATCAGTTTTCGTCAAAATCAACATATAACTCTATATATTGAATTTGAACGTGCATTTCAATTTACCGGGGCCACATACAGGCTCTAAAAATTCCCGAAAAATATTTTCTAGCTTCGTATTCACGATACGGTCCTAAAAACCTAGTTTCAACGAATTCTGAGACCGTTTGAAAAATGGCCATTTTCCAGTCGATTAAAATCAACTAAAACTGGTCTAACGCATTTTCCTTTGCCATGCTCACATATTGATTCGAAAAATTACGAATTTTTGAATCTAGCAATAACTTGTCATTACAGATCCAACAAAAGTGGTTTCGTTAAAAACCGAGGTCGTTTGCAAAATTTCCATTTTTAAGGGCCAGAATTCCATTGAGACTATTTTGAATTTTCAACTGGACATAAATTTTGATTTCCGCGATGAAATTTCAATTTTTCGGATTCATTGGAAAGATACTCTCAACTAGATTATAATATTTTTGGTTTTGCTAAAATCCGGTTTGTTTTGCACTCGGTATGTTCAATTGAAATTTGAAATCGAATTATCGAACTACCGCGCCATTTTCAATTCCTTTTATAATTAAAATAAAATATTTATATTCTAACGATGATCTATATAAATATATACGTTCTATTTCTATTCAAAAATAAATTTCTCCTCGATATTATTTAAAATAATTCATTTTAAATATTCAAAATTCATCCAAATTGCCAAAATAAAAATTTTAAACTGGCTCGGATTTCCGGGTTATTACAAGCTTCCCCACTTAAAACTTTTCGTCCCCGAAAAGGAACGAAGCTGAAAGTTGTTTAACTAATCAACTCAACTTCCATTATTTTCTTTACGGCTTAAGTTCTTCAACTTTTCGGTTTCTAAGAACTTTTCAAATTTTTCAAAAATTTGGCTTACACCCTAAATTTTCGAAAAATTTCGCCATAATCTACCCTGCACCGGGGACTTCGGGATATTTCATATAGCCTCCCATGGCCTTCTTCAATCCAAAAGAAATAGAAAAACCAAGCGGCTCATAAAATCATCCAAACCCAAAGAAATACAATAAATATGTACCTATTTGTCGGGCAAATAATTTTATTCTTCTGCTCAAGCCTCCTTGCTATGACCTGTCCAATGTAGGTACATGTTTATGCATGTATTTGCAAATAATTTTCAATACAGTTCAATATTTGATTCAATCTGGCATAATGGTTCAAAATTATCAAACAAATAAACAAACAACACAACCATCAATCAATTATTGAATTAGAGTTTCAAATTCATAGTTTTGATATATATACAGAAAATCATGTTTTTGATGCCAAATCACAACAATAAACCTATCTAGTTTTGGTTCTCAAACTAGTCTAATGGAAACACATAGAAATCACACCTTCGGAACACGAACATAAATATTGATGATGTGGCCACATCACCCGAATTATCCCCGGGTGTCTAGAATGTGATTCTATATCTATCCAATATATTAAAACTTCGAATATACGTTCATGACGCGTACATGCAAAATCTTTATATACTCGATTGTCCAAATTCAATATAAATAAATATTCAAATACATATAAAACAATTTAAATTTCAAAACAAAATTTGTTTTCATTTGAAAAATATACTCTTCAATCAGGTCAAATGCATTAAGGATGAGAATGATAGACTTTTGGTGAAGGAAGATGAGATAAAGAATAGGTGGAGAGAATACTTTGATAAGCTTTTCAACGAAGAAAGTGATAGCTCTTCGATCGAGTTGGAAGACTTAGCCGATGGCATCAATAGACATTTTGTGCGGAGATTTCAAGAAGCTGAGGTAAAGGGGGCGTTGAAACGTATGAAATCAGGCAAGTCGGTAGGGCCTGATGATATTCCTATTGAGGTGTGGAGATGCTTTGGAGATGCAGGGATAAGATGGCTAACTAAGTTGTTCAACAATATTTTCAAATCAAACAAAATGCCAGATGAGTGGAGGAGAAGCATTTTAGTTCCAATCTTCAAGAATAAAGGAGATATTCAAAGTTGCACAAACTATAGAGGAATTAAGCTTATGAGTCACACAATGAAGCTTTGGGAGAGAGTTTGCGAGCAGCGTTTGAGGAGGTTGACAAGTGTCTCTAGGAATCAATTTGGTTTTATGCCGGGAAGGTCAACCACTGAGGCGATTTTCTTGGTTAGGCAACTTATGGAGAGATACAGGGAGCAAAAGAAAGATCTCCACATGGTTTTTATTGACCTGGAGAAAGCTTATGACAGAGTACCGAGGAGGGTTATGTGGTGGGCGCTAGAAAGGAAGAGAATGCCATCAAAATATATTACCCTTATTAAGGATATGTACGAGGGGGTTGTGACTAGTGTTAGGGCATGCGATGGTGAAACCAGAGACTTTCCAATTAACATAGGGTTACATCAAGGTTCGGCTTTGAGCCCCTATATTTTTGCATTAGTGATGGATGAAATCACAAAAGATATACAAAGGGAGATTCCCTGGTGTATGCTCTTTGCCGATGATGTTGTGCTGATTGATGAAAGTAGAATAGGGGTTAATCGACAACTGGAGTTGTGGAGGGAGACCTTGGAATCAAAGGGTTTCAGGCTTAGCAGAACTAAAACAGAGTATATGAAGTGTGAGTTTAGCAGTGTCAGGTCAGATGACGGAGATGTTACCCTGGCCGGTAGAGTAGTACCCAAGAAGGAATCGTTTCGATACTTAGGATCTATGTTGCAGTTTGATGGAGAGATTGATAAGGATGTTAGTTTTAGAATTCAAGCAGGATGGGTGAAATGGCGACTAGCATCTGGCATTCTCTGTGATCGGAAGATTCCTCAGAAGCTTAAAGGAAAGTTCTATAGGACAGCAATTAGACCTGCAATGTTATATGGTGCAGAATGTTGGCCTACTAAGAGGCAACACGTCCAGAAGATAAGTATAGCAGAGATGCGAATGCTGCGTTGGAGCTGTGGGCATACCAGACGAGATCGGATTAGAAATGAGGATATTCGGGAAAAACTTGGAGTTGCACCTATTGAAGAGAAGTTAGTCCAATACCGCTTGAGATGGTTTGGACATATCCAACGTAGACCATACGATGCACCTGTACGTGCTGGAATTCTAGGTCGCGCCGAAGGCCCAAAGAGAGGTAGAGGTCGACCTAAAATGACATGGGAGGAGATAATAAAGAGAGATTTAAGTAACTGGAGTTTATCGGAAGAGCTGGTAGTTGACAGGAGTGCATGGAAATTGGCAATCCATGTACCAGAACCATAGTGGTTTTTTTTTTTTTATTTTTTTTTATTTTTTTTATTTTTTTATTTAAAGACTTTATTTTACGTTTGCTGAACATTTTTACTTTTTATTTACTATTTTAAATTTTATTTCACTTTTATTGAACATTTTTACTTCTTCTTCTTCTTATTATTATTTAAAAAAACCCTTTATCAGACGACTTTTTATTTGATTGGTTATTTTAAACCCTTTATATATATATTTATATTATTATCATCATTATTAATTTTATTTTATTTTAATTTTGGGTTCCATATCTAGCCAACCCCAACTTGTTTGGGATATATGGCTTTGTTGTTGTTGTTGTTGAAAAATATACTCTTCACACTCATTCTAGGATATTACTGATCTTATCTCTAGCGAGTCATTCTAATTGGATACTACTAATCCAATATCCGATGGATTCTTTCGTTCGGTTCTAATATGTCTTGTTCTCGAGCTCTGTAAACCAAAGCTTTGATACCAAACTAAGACGACCCGAACTTCCCCGGTGAAGGAAAGCACGGATTGAATTGAGAACAAGGCACATCGGAACGCAAACAGAAGAACATTTCATTGTTTATTTCAATAATTCCATTAGAATACAAGAATATACAGAGTACTAACAAATATTACACATTTGACAAATATCAGAGATTACAATAAATTACATAGCAGGGGAAAAACAATACAAAACACAACTGAAATGAATACACGGATACAGAGCTTTCCGAGCATCGTTCCAGTTGTAAATCAGGATCCTGTGAATATAAATCTGCAAAACCAAAACTACCAGCTGCCCGTGTCGAAAATAGGGGCACCCAGAGTTTAGGTTGAAACAATAAACTCCAGGTTAGTCATGTGACTGGTGTGAGAACTAAAACAGTTATTAATCATTATTTTAAAGTTCGGTAAATCAAGGGACCACGCCGTATGACACGGAACGGGTTTCCTCCCAAGAATATCAGTGCATAAAACAAACAGTGCAATGCTAAATAAAGAAAAATGAAGCTATTATAAGACCCAGTTTCCATCACACAATGCAACGCAAGCCGAAGGATAGGTTTTTACCTTATAATAGCCAAAGCATGCTTGATACGTTTAAAACATATTATTTTGATATTACTATAAGTGTATAGTGTCAAAACATTTCAATCATAAATATCAATCATAGGCGGCATGAATGACCTATACCACTATGTCGCCATACTAGGTTCTACAAATAAAACCGAATTATCACGTATTGGAAATTGGATTCCATCATGAGTCGAGGCAAGGGGCAAGCTCCTCTCCATTCGAGACACTCTAGCAAATGTCCCAGGACCCCACTATGATCCTTGGATCGGTTGGGCCGGTCCTCACCTAACTTTGGAGGATTAGTTATTCCTGAACACATGTTTCCCGGTCCTATAGAACCTATATAATGGTCTGTACGTCGGCTCACATAGTGCCAGCTAGCGACCATATATTCGAGGCGCCTCGCATTCCAACAACCACATAGGTGAAAAGTATATATAAATATCAGCCAGTTTAAGCATTGACGACACCACTAGCTAGAAAGAAACGTCGTGTTCTCCCAACGGTCCGTATCCCCTTTTTGACTCATACCGAGGTGTTAGGCTCGATAATTCACGTTATACACAAAGCTACGCCAAACAGGCCGTGCTTTGATCATCAACCACAAGACTTTGCTTTTCAACAGAAGCCTTGATCATTTGCCACTTAGGCGTGCCACACAGGCAATTCACTCCATGCGACTGATATCCATCGATATACAACCTCTGAGCTCGTACGTCTCAGAGAAGGGTGTTAAGCAAGAGAATAAATTCTCCGCCACCAAATAGATGTATATTTAATAGAGATCAATTAACACAGAATAAAATCCAATGTCAGACACACAGTCCATTTACAAGTTCATTCTGGGTCTGAACGAAACCGGGGGCACTTTCCTCGCATATCCATCGATCCCCAAGTACGTCTAGACGATCACTAACTGATTCCCTCATCTTGGGTGTACAACCCAATCAAGATCATCAGTAATCACCCAAACGATGTGAAGGCTTCCGGTCTTCAACCACCGTATTCATCTTCGACATATCGTCGAATCGGTTATTTAGAATGGGTGTGAACCCGGCCTTTCCGAATAACCCGCGTATATAATAAACACATGTTACACAAACACAACATACGCCTCATTCCAAGTAAGAATATTCTTTTATTCTGATATTCACATTCTTATGGAAAGGTTCCCATTAATTCTATCAAAGATAAATTATTCTAAATTTATTCATTAATCTTCCTTTGGATATCATTTCAAACCATATTATGGTTTTCCAAACTAGTTGGGATTAGCGAACCACACCGAAGTAATTATTTATTTTATTTCCCAATCCCAACCTATCCATCCCATGGAGCAAAACTGGTAATACTCCATATCTAACACCACGGTGCTGTCGGTAAAATTAATTACCATTTCACGTTCAAATCTAATTAAAGATTTAACTATCGCTTTGGAGCAAAACTGGTGGTACTCCAGTCTCGATCACCCTTCATATTTGAAAATTTAAATAATCAATTCACTTTCAATCTAATTAACGATTCATTAAAACTCCACTTAGTTTTAATCTTCCTACAAATCAATATCCTGTCTTTAACTGGGTTAAAGAACCAACGTCATCTAAAACACGGTTCACGATAAACCCAAAATCACATTTAATTAAATATTATTTAATTGGTACACTTCATTAAATCTAAATAGAAAGATTTAATCTTTTCTACACTGGATCAAATCCGGTAGGCTTTGCAACCATCCCTTCATCCCCCAAAGCAGTAGGTAAAACCCATCGTGGCTCCCAGTGGTCCTCCAGTACGCTTGTTTTACGGCGACCCTCTCGAGCCTCCCGGCCACTGCCTAACCAACCCCCGCAAGGGACATGTGGGGGTAAGAGTCTCTCGTTCGCCACCAAACCGCGAAGCGACAACCCCCCATCATGACTGCAACAAGAACTGGTGATATTTAAGACACCATTCACGATGAACCCAAAATCTCATTTGATATTAAATACAAGGCTCTGAATAGAAAATATACCGGCTTATATTCAATATCAGACTCTGAAACCAACAAATATCGTATTGGAAATAACGATATAAATATATCTTTCAAATTTCCACAACCATCTCTGTATAATCACGAAATCCGACATCGAAATATTCCGAAGATAATTTCGATTCAAATCCATTCCAATTCGTATATTGGAAATTCTGATTATTTTTAAAACCCACTTTCAAATTCAATTTATTTATTTCAAAAATAAATTGATTTTAATTCTAGTTCAAAACTAGTTCATTTCGATACAAATCTATTTTTATCCTTTCAAATATGGAATTTTTCATCTCAGTTCTTTCCAATTCATATCTTATGATTTTACACAAATTATTTATATTTTTAATAATTTTATCAAGGCACGTACAGTCGATTTCCATCAACGGCCATCGAATTGCATTTACAGCGACCTTTTCCAAATTTAATTTGGACATAGTTCCAAATCCAACCGTTAGATTTCAAATTTCTAATATTCATTGGAAAGCTCTTTTCGATACGAATCCAACAGTTCTGGTTTCAGGAGAATTCGACGGTCGGATCTCCCGTAATGTCCATTCGAAGTCAATGGTCGAAATTCACGAACTGCCACAGCGCGACGCGTTCTATTCAGGCCATTATATATACAATATATATATATATTATATTTCATCGATTTCCTTTTAAAACGTACTTTATAAATCATTTTAAATTCGTTTTCGAAATGATTTCAACTTCATATTCAATTTCGAATCAAAATTGAATATTCCACATCATCGATATACAAATGATAATATTTTCAAAACGTTATATTTTGAAATCACTTCATTTTCTATATTCATTTTAAAAACGAATATAATCGATATAAATATCACTCACATCAAAATGGCGCGTCTCTAATCAACACGGCTTTATATATTTCAATAAATTCGTTATTTTATCCAACAAATGAATATTTATTCTATTTAACACATGAATCTATATTTCTTTCGACACATGAATATTCTCAACACATGAGCACTGTCAACACATGACTATTGTTGTTATTTAATATATTTTATAAAATTATGATAAAGATGTAAATTTTATTGTTTAAAATATTTTACTCAACACATGAATATACATTTATTCTATCCTTTATTTTCCCAATTGGAATGAGGCCCAATCAATTACCATATAATGTTAATTATATGGTTTCCATACAACACATGTATATAATAGCAACGATAAATAATCAATCATCATCCAAAGTGCACCACACAACTGCATAAGCATTAAATATAACTAATTAACGCTTACACAGTCTGTCGACCAATTGATCGACATACAACTAAATAATTGGGATTAGTGTACGCCAAATATCACCCCAACACCCGTATGGGGTTTCAAATCAACAAACACATATTCTTTTATTCACACACACGTTAAAAATAATGTTTTTAACGATAATTTTTTTTAACTATATAAATATTTTGTTTCACATCACACAATCAATTTTAATCACAACAAACAATCAAACATACAAGCCATCCATGGTCTGTGGATGACGGGTGTCGAGTGTTGTTAAGCACCGTCTGCATCCTAGTATATATTTTAACTAGAAAAAAACAAGATTTAAAGTGCGAAGTTCTCACCGACTAGCTAAACCAAGCGCCACGACTCTTCTTATGTAGAAGTCTTCGCTGTTCTCGCCTTTTGTCAATGTCACTGTCCGTAGCCACTACATATATAAAAATCACATTTTTATATTCTTGCTATGTATATAAAAATCATAATTTTACACCGCTACCATATAGATAAAAATTCTATTTTTACACCGCTACTATATAGATAAAAATTCTATTTTTATAACGGTGTTCATATAATAAAGATTATATTTTTATCACGCTATTCTCTATATAAAAATTATATTTTTATATATCTACTTCTAATATAAAGATCGAATTTTTATATCATCACCATAAAAATCACATTTTTATCTCAACATATATAAAATAAAAATCAGATTTTTATTACACTACATAGATAAAGATCAAATTTTTTTACTATCTATATAATATAAAAATCGTATTTTTATTCTTTCTACACATAAAAATCATATTTTTCATCGCTACCTCGATAAAGATCACATCTTTATTCTTTCTACTGTATAAATATCTCTTCTTAAAAAAAACTTTGTATAGAAATCACCCACCTACTCACGGATCTTCCCTATAAAAATCAGATTTTTATATTTAAATTAACAAGTAAAAATAGAGAAAAGAAGGGAGAAAAAAACATTTACAGGGGGGGATGATTTTCGAATGGAGGGCGGAGTGGAAGGTGGAGGAGATGGCACGCAGGGGTGGTAGCGTTCAACGGTGGTGGCAGCGCCCATTGTGGCGGATTTAGGGTTTGGGTGGAAAAAGGGGGGGGGGGCGCTCAGCGCGAGGAGGAAGGAGGAGGAAGAGAGAGAAGGAGAAGGGGAGGAGAGGAAGGAGGAGAGGGCCCTTGCGTGGGCGGCGCGCCACCTGAGGGGGCTGCGATGGGGTGGTGGCGGTCCCCCCCGGTCGCTCTTTTTTTTTTGATCTCCATTTCTGAAGATAAAAGGGGGGGGGGGGGGGCTGAACGGTATAAGGGAAAGATGGTTTTTTAATTTTTTTTTCAAAAAGGTACTTTTTATTTTGACCTCGAAATGAGACCCACCGCCTGTCGTCCATAGCTAATTACCCCCATTCCGAACACAATGGGATATGTATCATAGGCTAACTCGATCGTTTCGACCAGTTTTCGTCAAAATCAACATATAACTCTATATATTGAATTTGAACGTGCATTTCAATTTATCAGGGCCACATACAAGCTCTAAAAATTCCCGAAAATTATTTTCTATCTTCGTATTAACGATAAAGTCCTAACAAAACTAGTTTCATCGAATTCTGAGACCGTTTGAAAAATGGTCATTTTCCAGTCGATTAAAATCAACTAAAACTGGTCAAACGCGTTTTCCTTTGCCACGCTCACATATTGATTCGAAAAATTACAAATTTTGGAATCTAGCAATAACTTGACATCACGGATCCAACAAAAGTGGTTTCGTCGATAACCGAGGTCGTTTGCAAAATTTCCATTTTTAAGGGCTAGAATTCCATAGCGATTATTCTGAATTTTCAACTGGACATAACTTTTGATTTCGCTATGAAATTTCAATTTTTCCGATTCGTTGGAAAGATACTCTCAACTAGATTCTAATATTTTTGGTTTCGCTAAAATCCGGTTTGTTTTGCACCCGGTATGTTCAGTTGAAATTTGTAATCGAATTATCGAACTACCGCGCCATTTTCAATTCCTTTTATAATTAAAATAAAATATTTATATTCTAACGACGATCTATATAAATATATATGTTCTATTTCTGTTCAAAATAAATTTCTCGTCGATATTATTTAAAATAATTCATTTTAAATATTCAAGATTCATCCAAATTGCCAAAATAAAATTTTTAAACTGGCTTGGATTTCCGGGTTATTACACTTTTCAAACACTATTTTCAAAATAATTCAAACATATCTTAAAACAACAATATAGGACTTTATGTTTATTCTCATTTCAAATTTTAAATTGTGTTGAAAAGGTCATGTTTCCTATATTCGGGAAAATCTCTCGAAACCTTTATATACAGAATACCATCAAACTTCCGCTACGCACTCTGATGATGCGTATATTCAAACTAGTATTGGTAAAACATCCCAAAACATTGATTTCAAAATTCCCTGAACCAAATCCTCAAAATTAACATTTCAAAATCCAAATTTCCTTGTACAAGTTGGATTCTATGTTTGAAACATCTTCAATTATTATGAAAAACTAATTTATTGAGGTTCCGTTACATAATATCTTAGATGAATTAAAGTTATTTAGTTTGAATTCAAACTTGGTTTCATATAATACATGGCACAAAAGGTATACATACATGGATTGTACCAAATTCCAAGTGTTAAAAATAGAAGTTCAACCTCAAACGAGTATCAAAAGGTATGATGGCTCAAATCGAAATGCTTGGCTAAGTCCATAAGACACAGGGGAGGGAAAGACATAACTCAAGAACCACGGTTCGAATTCAAATGATTAGCCTAGATAGGATGAGAAAATCAAACGCTCACAAGGATACGAATATCAACAGTCAATCATGGGATACTCATTTTTTTTCTTATTAAATTTCGTTCTTGAAGTCTTACTTCCCAATCTATATCATATAAGTGGTTACTTATCAAGTAATTTCCGTTCATTTCATAAAGTTTTAACGATATTCTCCCACACTTAGACATTTATTGTGATTTGGTTACTACTGTCAAAATCTGAAATGTGGGGTGATATTCTCAACATATCATAAGTGTGATTTTTCAATAAATAATTTGTATGCTTTTCAAAAATTTAATTCTTGTTTCAAAACTTCATCTTTCTTTGCATTATAAGTGATTTCTCGTTAAATAACTTTCTTGTCAAATATCCTGATTTCAGTCTCAAAATCAATTTGTTTACTAAATCGATTTGATTCAAATTCATATTCTCAAATCAATTTAATTATCAAAATATCTCCTTTGAATTCGGATTTAAATGTCACATATATTGTTGTTAAACTGAATCTTCGCATTCAGTTACTTGGACTGAAAATTGTTCGGATCTAAATACATCAAGTTTAATAATTTTGAGTAAAATAGTAGAGTTTTCAGAACATAGGTTGAAATATCAAGTTGGGTAAGGACTAAAGTAAGACTTCAAATAAAATAGTTAAGTACAAGATAATCTAGGTAAAATAATTTAAGTAAATAGTAAAACAGTAAAATAGATATGTTTGGTATACAATAAGTAGGTACAAAGAAATTAACTTTAATTGAAATAAATAAATAAATAGGTTAAATTAAAATACTGTATATGTTAAAATACAATAATCACGTTAAAGGTAAAATATTAGCGATAAATACAAAGAAGCTAGAAGAACGAAAAACATAATATATAAAAGCTACATACAAATAATGTAGTATAAGATAAAGGAATCAAGTGGAATAGTTTTAAATACTATATTTACAATGTTAAATATAAATAATTTAGATAAAACCAAGACTATATAACTGAAGCAATTTAAAAATGATTAAGATAAAAGATGAAATTTTATAAAATACAAATCATTTTGTCAAAAGTACCAATCTAGGTATGAATGAATAGTTTTAGTAAAGTAATTTGGGTAAAACAATAAATAGCTAAGTAGTATTAACTTGAAACAATTGGCAAACAAGATAACATTTAAAAAAAAAAAGTTACAACATATTAAAAGTTATTAATACCAATTTCAACCTGATCCGAGTCAATTTCACTACCGTTTCAACTCTCGTTCCACCCAACGTTCTCGAAGTGAGTATCGTCAAAAATCTGCTTCGTTAAGTTATTTTTCAAAAATTCGTACTAATCTTTGATTTTCACAATATCTCTTTCAAAAAAATCACTTGAAAGATTTCATATACTTGGAAAACACAATTCATATAGTTGCTTATTTTCTTTGAAAATTTCAAACAACTCGACAATGCTTTTCGGAAAATTTTACCGTAAAAAGGCTTTTACGAAGTTATGATTCTCGAAAATAGTTTCCTTCAAAACATTTTATTCCCGAATCTTTTTCAAAAATATTTATTTTCGAAATCTCTTCCAAAGTTTTATTTTTCCAAAATCCGCTGATTCTGGCATCAATTGTACTCATTCTAAGGTACTTATACCTTATCTCTAATAACTTTTTAAACCATTGAGCCAAGCTTTGTATAAACCTGGCTCTGATACCAACTGTAACGACCTGGCATTTTGACCGCTCCAAGTCGGTAATTAAACCAATTCAAAACGTTCAAAACATCAGATTGTTATTGGCTTACATGGTTTAAACAGAATAAATGCAGAATCACAGAGTAGAATAATTTGCATCGAAATAAAATTTCATATAAAGATCAGCATTTTTATAAACATTTGTACAACGGAAGGTAAATTAAAATATATACATGAATTCTTTAAACCAATTTACTTCTTTTTATCGAGCTCAGCGTGCATGCGTCTCCATGTCTTCACGTCTTCTCCAGTTTGCAAGCTGATATCTCTAAACCTGGAACACTTAGGGTCTGACCCGAGTGTCCCATGCAAAATATACAAAACACCGGAGTCAGGATTAAACTTATTTCAAGTTAGCAAACTTCGGTAAATACATAAATATAATTTGTTTAATCCCAATAAATTTTTAACATGGTTCGAGTATCGATCCATGAAACTGCTGAAATATTGCAGACTATAGTAAATCAAAGAAACATGCACATGGCTACGTACGTGACCAGCAAGCCATATCAAAGAGAACATGTGCAGGAAAACTACATCAATTTTAAATGGAAAAAATGCAGCCCCCTTTCAATATCAGGAAGCTTGTACCCAGCTAATTTACATGGTATCCAAACTAAAGGATTTAAATGGGCATAACGTCCAAAAGAAAATAAACCATGCTAGAATATTATCAAGAGCCAATCAAATGAAGGGGTTGTGACTATATTTCTTGAGCACTAGGTGACTTAGATAGCCAAAACACTAAGTCTGAATAACTGGGAAAGTAAGTAAGGTCATACACGGCACAAGCAACTAAGGTTTCGACTGTTGCGACAAGGATGATTCAAACATGTATGAGCCGCAAGGGTATATACTGCAGCACAATATATGGTGTTAATATTTAAGTGAGCTCTTCACAAATGAATAGGTACAACTATAAAGGTCCACGACAGTCAAGATTTAATAGGGTTCAACACATTTTTTGTGGAGGGAACAGTACCCGACAAGCGGAATGGGATGCTCAACTGTCTAGACAATAAGGTGTGTACGTCCAAGCATGCAAGGTTCCAAATAGTTCAATAAATAGTGACAAATTAAAAGGGACAAACCTATACTTATACTAGGCACATGTATGCTTTCACACATGGCAACAGTCAAACGCCTACCAAAACAGAACAACAAATTCATATGGGCAGTAGCTCGTATTTGGTTTAAGACTAATAAGAAATAAGAGGTAAAACTACATTGAGATATGTATGCATTATGTTAGTGAGTAACGGGTCTCTAAGATAATGGAACATATTTAGGATCAAGGCTTCGACAATATATATGACACATAGTTTAAATCTACAGCAAGCAGGAAGCATGCAACAGTCAAGTGGAAAAGGTCACAACATTAACTTGGGAAAGGAGGCCAATTCATTAAATAATCATAGATTTAAATTCAATAATTATAGGATGGTATTCCCAGTATAATCAAAGTATAAGTGGTTCCTCGGCATAATATTACATAATAGATTATAACCATCATTTGTTCCAGGTAAAGCTTCTTTGCTACTCTTATACTAGACTACTCTTTTATACTTTAGTGAATATTAAGCATGTAATAGTGTCTGAGCTGTTTAGTATTGTTCAGGCCGGAACGAGTGGGGACAACTACAACTACTGGTTGTGCACGCAAGAGGCAACAAAACATTTAGCCCAATATGCTTGGTGGTGCAAGCTTGCAATTCGCAGGGACACAAAAAGGGGACTCCAACAAAAGAGGTAAGCATAGTAAACATATTAAGTAAGCATGGCATGTTATTCCTGCATGATCAATTAGCACTGGTATAGGCTGTATGACCCGTCCAAGCGGCGCCAAATATCAAGTCATCATACAAGAAGAGGGTAATTTACAGGCGTAGCACGACACAAAGGATCATCGGTGTGGAAGGTAGTCATCAATACATTGGGACGGCGTATGTGTGGTGTATACATATGCTATCATACGTGTGTACGATGCACGCATATCTACAACAAATGAAAATAATACCCAGAAATTGTATAAATAGCGGAAATACAGAAGCCAAGGAACCCACAGACTAAAATACTTAATGTAAACCGGAGTGTGAAACTTGAAAAAGTTTAATCGTGAGCTAAACTTACCTTCAGTGCGTCGATGGATGACGGACTTCGATCCGAGAGACACAGTAAAGAGCCTGAGGGGAAAATGCCACGCGATGGTGCTTCACGACTGGTGCGACAAAGCAGGTAGCGGCAACCTCGAATCTGATGAGGATGCTGGCTTGAGTGGCAACCGGTGTGTGATGAACAAGGAAGGAAAGCATGCTTCGCGATTGCCGGAGTTGGCGACAGCCTGGAGTTGAGGCCTCAGGGTGGTTTGGTTAGAGGAGGGAACAAGAGGAAGAGTTCCGATGATCTCCGACCGCTAAAGTGGCAGCGACCCTTGTACGTTGGAGGCGGTAAACGGCAGTTAGTGGTGACGGTGGACAACAGCTTGCGGTGGCAAACAAGGGTGGAAATCGATCATTACAAATGGATTTGGGGAAAGGTGATTTTGAGTTTCCAGTGGTCATTGATTTTATGATTTGGGGAAAATGATTTCGGTGAAGGAATAATAATCGACTATTGAAAATTAGAGGAGAAAAGAGTTGTTTTTGTGTGAACGAAGGACCGGGGTGTACGCATTTTATAATCGAATTAAGGGCACCATGATCCAATGAAAATCTAAACGTATAATTCATTCATAGAGAAATATTGACAGGTGGAAGAAAACTTCAGCACAAAATCTCAGAGTACTATAGTCAAATCTTGGGTAAGATTTAAGTTAGATTTTGTTTAGATATTGGTTTGAATGGTCAGATGAACAAGGAAAAGAGTTTGAACGCAATATTGGGCTGAAGTGAACAACATTATTTGCTCTAATGAACTTAAAATTTCAACTATACATTAACAAAATCAATTAACCATTTTAAACTAAAGATTCAACTTTATTTAAAATAAATTAATTTCAGTTCTCAAATTACAACGATTTATAAATCATTCAAATAAAAACCCAATTTTGTTGTAATTTTATTTGTTTTATATAACGTTTATGCTTCAAACAATTCATGGATAGAATTTCAGTCTAAATATACAAATTGGTTAGGTAAGACAATACTATAAATCATTAAATGCAAATCATTTAGTCAAAATTGAATTTTATGCAACAAATATATTATATAGAAGCTAAACACATAATTAGCAAGTTCAAATAGAATAATTAAATAAAAGGATTTAGAAAACATATTTAAGGTAAGGCAGTAAAATAAAAGAAATACTTCTAGTTTAAAAATAGGTAAATCGAGATATGTTTAATATAAATATAATAAGAATATAAGCTAAAAGTTAAAATACTGTAACCATTTAAACACAAATAATTAAATCAAAAGCAGAATATTGCAATTACAAAAGAGCTAAAATACAACGAAGAATATAATACATAAAAGCCAAATACAAATAACTATAGGTATATTAACTTAAATTCAAACTTTCAATTTCGAAAAATGTTTATATAAAAATTAAAATAATTCAAGGCTACATGTACAAACTAGTTGATAATGTCAAACCGTCTGTAGATTTACAAAAGAATTAAATTAGAAGTAGACTCAGATTACGTTCTAATGGATAAGTTCCAAATCCAAATATTACTTCAACATTAAAACTTAATTCAAAATTAAGTATTCTAATAATTTAAATTATGTAATAAAGGTTAATACATTTCTTTTTAACGAACATTCATATAAAAATTTTAATCTACAAAGGAATTCTCTTTATACGTTCAAAACAAAATATAAGTCAAATCCGAATATAAATATATTCAACTATTTTCAAGAATAAATGATATTTTCAATTGTATATCAAACCCAACCATAAATATTTAAATTTATATTTTGAAATGTCGAAGATTTTGGGTCATTACAAATGTACACCTTGCTAGAGTGAGATTTTGGTGTAGATATTATACTCTGTGATATGTAAGCAAATTGTAGGAGTTTGCTGAATGTTCATTTTTCATAGTATTTTCATGTTATATAGTGGATGTTCTCTATTTTCTTTGCATGGAAAAAACTGGCAATGTTCTTTCACTTATAATTGCTATTCAAAGAAATCAAATTATTTTCAGTTTTTCTCGAATTCATAGTACGAAATTGAGTTGCGAAGAAATCAAAATTACTTCTGTTGAAAATAATTCAAGTGTGTGCCTTAGATTGTGTTTTTGGGATAAGACAAAGACAAAGGTGGATTATGTTTGAAATTATTGATGCCCGCTTACTGCTTCTTTTGTTTCCTTTGTGCTAATATCTAAATTGGATATGACTTTGTTTAAAATATCATCACTACCATAGTCTCTGACATGCATAACATAAACACACCCAAAGAAACTAAACATATTATTGCAGAAGTGAAATAATGGATAAAATTGTTCTATCGAAGGAATATGCAGAGTACACAACTAATAAATGAAGCACTTTATAGGAATTTAAATTCAAATGAAAGCCATTTGTGTTAACAAGAAGAATAAATCTGACTCCTTAAAGGATGTAGGTAGACGCCTTATATAACCATCAGTATGTTATTTGCATTGGATTGTTTAGATTATAATTCTACATCAAGAGTATCATGCACATGCTAAACGTTGGCATGCATGTACTTGCAATTGCATGTAAATAATACATCGCATTAGCACCTTATAAGAATGCATATATTATTTCATTTGAAGGGTTTATTATTACACCGACTAAAAGGTTTTTGACATGTTACTTGCAGTTTTGAATACAAGTACCTAGATTATAAGACCTATATGTGATCAAGTTAAAAAGGTCAGTGCAACAAGCATGAACTCGTTTACTGATAAAGGATCAATTACCATTAATTCCCAACCTAAAAACTCAGAGTAAACTATAGAATTTAGACTTGAGATGGAGCACAGGCCCGTCCTTCCCCAAAGCGGTAGAAGCAGCCGCTTAGGGCCCAGAAAAATTAGGGCACGTCTTCTTCCTGAAAACGCAATGCACAGGCACAAAAAGAAGGCGACGCACACGCGATACAATGACTTTCGACTGACGAGGCGAGGCTTCGAGGAACGACTACTCCCTCTCATCATCATCTCCTCCCAGGCTCATAATCGATATGACAACAGAAGGATTTATTCTAAGATTACGGGGAACAAAATCAGCATGCGCAGTTAAAATTTGTAGTTGTTTCTAATTTTTGAAACTCGAAAACGTATACTTAATGGATGTTCTAACTTTTACTTTTTTATAGTTGGTGCTATTCTCTTGGGGCAGTAATTTGTAAGCAGTGGCAGTCAGTAATCCATATAATTCATGATTTCTTTTCATTTGTACATCCTCCAACTAAGAGTAAATGTTAACAACTAGCATTGTTAGGGATTGAATTCTTTACATCATCTTCGAATATGTCAAAAAAATAAATGTTAATTTTTAACATCAGATCAGTTGAAATCAAAGTTATATTGCAATATTACTTGTAATTTTTGTGTTATTTGTGAAGTGTTACTTGATCAGAATATTGAATTTTTAATAGAATTGGACAAACAATAGTATTATAGATTAGAAGTTCGCTTCTTCATCTTTTTTTCCTGTCATACAAACGAAAAAGCATAATCATCAAGGTTAATAGGAATCAACCAAACAACCCCTGAATGAACAATCTATATATATACCACTGTTCCACGAATGATATCAAGATGGAAATCTTTAATTTTTTAGCAGCACCATCTATATGTTCCATCACTTGAGACATTCATAATTTAAATTATTTTCTTTACTTTAATAATAATTAATGTACAATATTGTTTAATTTTTTGTAGCGTATCAAAATGCATAGAGAAGAATCTGAAAACCTTAAAAGAGTAAAAATAAAAGGCCTTTTTTGGCTTTAGGCACTAAAACTCCTAAACCGACCCTGAGGGTGCATAATAATATTTGATAGTGAACTTTAGCACATTGTTTGAATATTTTGTACCAAGTACCATATATTTGAAGCCGTCTAATTGTAGTGATATACTGTGACGGCCCGCCCGCACCAGCCAACATTTCGAATGAAAGTGCGCTGTACCGATGTCCAACCAGTACAGAACGGGCGTCTGAAGAAAGGATAAGAAGACAAGAACTAACAAGGAACCTGTAGAATGTCTCAAAACGCCTGGAATAAAATATAATAATAACGTACTTGACATAAAATAGGGAAGACAGTGCATAAGCTGAAACTAAACCATAACCATCATAGCAGCGGAAATCCAAACACAGCTTATGATCCAATACCATTATTACAACTTTGTAAAAAACTGTCTCAAAAGAAAAGAAAGAGGTACACTACTAATGCCCAAAGTAGTGACCAACAGCGACACAGGGAGAATATCTACATATATCATACATGGAAGCCTCCTGCTCGTCTCCAGTACAGCTATTCGTGCGTACCACCTAACCTGTCTTTGGTCTGCTCGTGAGAGCACCCAGAGCAATAAGAAGAGATATAAAACTCTAGGTCAAACAAAAAATTTGGTATGAGCGATAAGCAGCAAAACAGAACAATAACAGGTATACTAAACCATACCTGAACCTGGACCTGTGTGACGATCCCAAAATCCGAGGGGCGGTATTAAGGATAATCATTGGAATATAACACATTAATCATCATAGCAGAGAACAGATAATAGCAGAAACAATAAATAGAATAATTTTACATGGATATAACAGCGGAATCACAACATGTAATAACATCAGAATAGCATAGCGTGGGATATAACTTAGTAAATAAAAGGAAAGTGATCAGTCATCATCGCCAGAGGCGGAATACATACATGCAGTGAGACATAATAAGGGTATCAGTCTACATCGCCGAAGGCGGTACATATACATACAATAAGAAATACGGAAAGTAAATCAGTCTGCATCGCCCGTGGCAGAATCATAATATAAGTATAGTGATGGCGGAAAAAGTCAAAGTCGTCTCTGTGAAGTCAGCCTCGCCATGAGCCAAAAATGCACTCTATGCAACAGTGCAGAGCCAAAAACAACCTGTCACCTGTGAACTAGGCTGCCCATGTGAAAATAAGGGCACCCGCGTTTGCAAAGTGAAACAAACAACGAGTCAGTCATGGGGACTGGTATGAGGAATCTATTTAACAGTTAAACAACAGTAATAGCAAATCATAGGACCACGCCACTTTCGCGGAACGGGTTTACTCCAGTGATTGCTAGTGCATTTAAAACAAAGTAAATTCTTTTAAAACAACGCAATGCTTTTTGAAAGAATGAAGCCATTATAAGACTCAGGTCCAATCACACAATGCAACGCAAGCCGGAGGATAGAGTTTTACCTTATAAGGGCCAAATATGCTTGATACGTATAAAGCAAAATCATTTGATATTATTACTAGTGCATATATGTTTCAAAAATGAATAGCATCATAAATATCAATCATAGGCGACATGAGCGTCCCATGCCACTATGTCGCCGTATATAAGTTACAATTGAATCCGTTATCTCGTATTGGAAATTGGATTTCCGTCATGAGTCGAGGCAAGGGGCAAGCTCCTCTCCGCTTCGAGACACTCTAGCAAATGCCTCAGGACTACACACTCTGGGTAACCCCTGGATGCCTCAGGGCCGGTCCTCTCTTACGTTTGAGGATTGGCAATTCCTGAACACACGTTTCCCGGTCCTTACAGACCTATAATCGACGCGCCTCACATTCCAACAACCACAAAGGTGAAAAGTAGATATATATGTCAGGGCTGGTAAGTCACTGACACCACCATAGCTAGAAAGAAACGTCGTGCTCTCCCTGCAGTCTGTATCCCGTTTTTAACTCATACCGGGGTGTGAGGCTCGCGAATCTACGAAATACACAAAGCTAGGCCACGTAGACCGTGCTTTGATCATCATTCACAAGACTTTGCTTTGCAACAGAAGCCTTGATCATAACATCTTGGCATGCCACATAGGCAGTCCACTCCATACGATTGATTTCCATCGATATATAACCCCTGAGCTCGTATGTCTCAGAGAAGGGCGTTAAGCAAAAGAATAAATTATCTGCCGCCAAACAGATATATATTTAATAGAGATCAATCAGTATAGAACAAAATCCAATGTCAGACACACAGTCCATTTACAAGTCCGTCCTGGGTCTGAACGAAACCGGAGGCGTCAATTCCTCGCAAATCCGTAAAATCAACACATACGTTCAGACGACTACTACTTCCGTCCCCTTCCGGTAGCTACTCCGGTCAGGAACCTCAGTAGCGCCCATCCAACCGATACGAAGATCGTCGGTCTTGAATCGTCTTTGCATTTTCCAATTCAAATCGCTCGATAAATTATTTGAAATGAGGGTTAGCTCGGCCTTTTCAAATAATTCACGTCATTAAAATTTAAATCGATTCTTTATATGGTTATATTATTCGACATCCATCTTTCAGTTATTTAGTGTTATTTTCGTGTCAAACACATACAACCATCAAATATCAAACAATTCAAGCCCAATTGGTTTATTTGCAATCAATGTTGCTTATAATATTTTATAACGTTTTTTCGCCATTTTTATTTATTTAAGAATGGCCATATTTAATTAAACGACGTTTCAGGTCGTGTCGTGACACTGGCGTTGTTTTTCCCTTAATTTGTTTTACACATATTGGAAAATTTAACCGTTGGGTTTCTACAAAGTCTATATCAGTGGGAAGATATTCCCAAAGCGAACCCAACGGTTCCAATTTCGTGAGAATCCGACGGTCGGATCTTCCACACTAGTCATTTGAAGTTACAGTTTCAAAATTCGAACTGTAGCGTCGTTATTCGATTTAATTTAAATATATTTATATTTATATATAAATATAAACGATTCTGGCGCTGTTTTGCTTCAGATTTAAATTGAACATTCTGGACAATCCAACCGTTGGATTTTTACAAGGTTGGTGCCGTTGGGAAGATATTTCCAAGGCGAACCCAGCGGTTGCGGTTTCGGGAAAATCCGATGGTCGGATTTCTCGTACCAATCGTTTCAAATTACGATTCCGAAACGCGAACTGCACAGCCTCTATTCCTTTTAGTTATATTTATATTTATATATATAAATATAGTTCATTCTATAATTTCAACTATAGTTCATTCTATAATTTCAACTTCATTTTCACTTCAAATATTTCACTAACGCCTTAATATTTCGAAAAATTTCGCCATAACCACCTTTGTACGGGGAGGGGTTTGGAAATTTATTGGGCCGTATTAGGTACCCAATAAATCCTAAAAAGCATTCACATATTTATAGTGATATATTCTGGTGTTTACGGGGGAGCATGTACTGATAATCACTCCAGAGAATAAATTCCCGTCACCCCGTTTTCGTGTGGAAATAAATAGTCCATGTGCCGTATCTAATAACTAGAGCGACGTGATTATTGTCCACTCCAGACCCGTGTGGGGTTTTTATTAATCTGGCAATTTATCGTTATAATTTATATAGTCCATATCAGTCATCAGTTCAACCTGTAGTACATAGTCATCGCCATACAAGCCTCTTGCTTGTATGGTAAATCTTCCACCTCGTCACACAAGCTCCAATTGCTTATGTGGAATATGATGAAGTATGCCTATCATCAAGAAGTATGCCATGTAGTGTAGTTCAAAATTAATTGTTACTATCCTATGGCGTTATTTATTATTTCATACAGAATAACCAGCACTCCACATCCAATGGCATTCACAGGAGTTGATATATAAATAAAATTGCGCAGCCAACTCATCAAGGTTTACCTATTTGTCGGGCACGCAAATAATTTCTTTACTCTACAGCTAATCCATTTTCCTGTTCAACACATGTATATATATGCCGAACAAAGCTAATAATAATATTTCTAGAAAACTATTATTTATTTCAACACGTGTGTATTTTTAACTAAGCTTATACATGATAAAAGAAATATTTTTATCATCAAAAATATTTATTCGACACGTGTGTATTTTTAACTAAGCGTATACATGATAAAAGAAATGTTTTTATCATCAAAAATATTTATTCGACACGTGTGTATTTTTAACACTTCATATTTACAATAAAGGTGTAGTTTTTATTGTCGATTCATTTTATTTTTAAAAGATGATAACATTCAACACATGAATTTCAACTCGACGAACAAATTGCAATTCAACACATGAATATTCTGTATAGTTTGTATATATATAAAAATGTGATTTTTATCGCTAAAGCCATTTGTTTAAATTCAAATAATATTCAACACATGAATTTCAACTCAACGAATGAATTGCAACTCAACACATGAATATTCTATATAGTTTGTATATATATAAAAATGTGATTTTTATCGCTAAAGCCATTTGTTTAAATTCAAATAATATTCAACACATGAATTTCAACTCAACGAATGAATTGCAACTCAACACATGAATATTCTATATAGTTTGTATATATATAAAAATGTGATTTTTATCGCTAAAGCCATTTGTTTAAATTCAAATAATATTCAACACATGAATTTCAACTCAACGAATGAATTGCAACTCAACACATGAATATTCTATATAGTTTGTATATATATAAAAATGTGATTTTTATCGCTAAAGCCATTTGTTTAAATTCAAATAATATTCAACACATGAATTTCAACTCAACGAATGAATTGCAACTCAACACATGAATATTCTATATAGTTTGTATATATATAAAAATGTGATTTTTATCGCTAAAGCCATTTGTTTAAATTCAAATAATATTCAACACATGAATTTCAACTCAACGAATGAATTGCAATTCAACACATGAATATTCTATATAGTTTGTATATATATAAAAATGTGATTTTTATCGCTAAAGCCATTTGTTTAAATTCAAATAATATTCAACACATGAATTTCAACTCAACGAATGAATTGCAACTCAACACATGAATATTCGATATAGTATATGTAATTTATTTCAATGAATGAAAATTATTCTAACACATAAATATTTCAGAAAATTTCGGTAACATAACGGCAGGGTAGTTAAAACCGGGACCGTCCCTAGTACGGCTCCTCGCTCTACCTTAAAACCTCGCGGTTTTTGACAATGGGGATCATGCATGTAGTTCGCACGCAGGCGGCATGTTTTATTTTCAATTCCACGATCCTATTCTAATTTGTTTCAAACACAAGAGGGTATTTTTCAACCACAAAGGTATTTTTCAACCATAAAGGTATTTTTCAACCATAATATCAACCACAAACAATTATTTCCAACCATTCGTCATACCATATAATATCACGTCAATCACAAGCAATAAATATCGTCCATGGTCTGTGGACGAGGGGAGTGTATATATATATATATATATATAATAATTCACTTGCATTTCATCACAATTCAAAGCATATATGTTTCATTCAACGCTTGTATAATTTATGCATCGCTAATATAACTTATACAACACATGTACATGAGGTATACAATGCATATATAATTTGCACTTCGCTTGTATAATTTATACAACACGATTTCATTCACACAAATAGTTTAGATTCCTCACATTGGTTATTGCAGTGCTAAAAATCGTAGGAAGGTCAGAAAAATCCGCGGCTTCTTTTAGAATGTAGAGAGCCTCCTTGCGGTCACGGTGTCTCCTTTTTCATCAAATTTCGTTAAAGAACGAAAAAGATATTATTTTTCAAAGTTTTGCAACACTTAAAAGTGTTATTTTCATTTCAGAAATTCACATCAGAAAAGTTTTTAAAACTTCAAAACTAGGTCTCGATTTTTAAGCCAAACCGTACCTCGTTGCTTCGATCAGACCACGCTGCGTCAGAGAGCTACGAATCACCTTCAGATCGGTGGTGGTGGCGATGGGTTCGGTGGCTTCTGTGGGTCGCGGCGCTCTAAAAGGCGCGACTTCCTGGTCGAATTCCGACGTCTACGGTTGATGGATGGAGGCGTGGCTTGGTCGGATTGATAGAGGAGGCGAAGGCGGTCAGAAGCTTCAACAGGCGGAGGCGGCGAAATCGACTGAGGCGGCGGCAAAATGGACGAGAAGTTTCGAGCTCCCTACGTCGTCCAGATCGCTGGCGGCTAGGGTTTCTTCGTATTTTTTTTAAAAGAAAAATTCCTATTGGCCAGAGCTTTATAGGAAGTTTTAAATAGTGTTTTAGCAAACGGACTCCTTTTTAAACCCAACGACTGTCGCCCCTAGCTAAATACCCCCATTCCGGACACAATGGGATATGTTTCGTTGGCCATTTCGACTGTTACAGTCAGTTATTTTTCAATTTAAAATATAAAACATTCTATATTTAATTTAAACGTACATTTCAATTTGCCAGGGCCACAAACTAAATCGAAAAATTCCAGAAAAATAAATCTAGCTTTGTTTTGACGATACGGTCCTAACAAAACCAGTTTCGTCGAATTCTGAGCTCGTTTGAAAAACGGCCATTTTTAGGTCGACCCATTTTAACAGAATTTGACCAATCACATTTTCTTTTGCCCCACTCACATACTAGCTTAAAAAATTATGAAATTTGAAACTTAGCAATAATTTGACATCCCGGACCCAACAAAAGTGGTTTCGTCGAATTCCGAGGTCGTATGCAAAATATCAATTTTCAAGGGCTATATATGCTATATAGCGACCTTTCTGAAAATTCATTTGGCCATAACTTTTGATTTCCGTTATGAAAATTCGATTTTTCAGATTCGTTAGAAAGATATTCATAAACAGATTTAAATATTTTCAGTTTCGCTAAAATCCGTTATATTTTCCACTCGGTACAGTCGGACAAAGTTTGTATTCAAAATTTCAAACTACAATACTATACCCAATTCTATATTTTATTGAAATAGGCTATTTCAACAATTCAAATTCTTTGGTAATAACCTAATTTAAAATTTTTAAACTGGTTCACATTTTCCGGGTTATTACAATCTCCCCCACTTAAAACTTTTCGTCCTCGAAAAGGAAATAACAGCTAAGTAGGAAATAAAATGTGAATGCAAAGTATTGTAAGGGTACCTTGCACCGGAGTTAGTCAGAGATGTCCACTCTGCATTTGGGATAGGCTTGTTTAATGCTTTCCTCAGTCTCCCAAGTACAGTCTCTAGGATCACTACTCCACTGCACTTTGACTAAATGAATCTTTTTCCTCCTTAGCTCTCTAGTTTCTTTGCCAACTATCTTTAATGGCTCTCTTCTGAGTGCTAATTCTGGAGTTATGTCAATATCATGTTGCGCTGCTTCTTCCACAACAAGATCTGGATCATGAACATGTTTTCTGAGTTGAGATACGTGGAACACATCATGTATACCAGGCAACCAATTAGGTAATGAAACCCTATACGCAAGAGTTCCAATCCGTTCAAGTATAGGAAAGGGACCAATAAATCTCGGTGCCAACTTCCCAGTCTTGCCAAATCTGATTACTCCCTGCATTGGAGAAACTCTTAAATAAACATAATCGCCAACGGCAAACGATATATCCCTTCTTCTCGCATCAGCATAACTTTTCTGTCGGCTCTGCGCGGTTTTCAATTGCTTCTTAATAAAGTCGACTTTATCCGATGCTTCTTGGATCATATCGGGCCCTAACACAAGTCTGTTGCCAGGTTCTACCCAACATGCGGGAGATCTGCACGGTCTACCGTATAATGTTTCAAATGGAGACATTCCCAAACTTGCTTGATAGCTATTGTTGTAAGAGAATTCAGCTAGATGTAAGTGATCTTCCCATGAGCCTCCAAAATCGATAACGCAAGCCCGCAGTAAATCTTCTAGAATTCTATTCACTCGCTCGGTTTCGCCATCTGTCTGAGGGTGATAAGCGGTGCTTAGATTCAATTTGGTTCCCAATTCTGTTTGGAATGCTTCCCAGAATTTGCTAGTAAATAGGGGATCTCTATCACTGACTATATTGAGCGGCACTCCATGAAGTTTAACTATTTCTTTGAAGTAAATCTGTGCTAGACTTTGAGCCGTTCTGTTGGATCGGACAGGTATGAAATGGGCAGTCTTCGTGAAGCGATCTACGATTACCCATATACTGTCGTTTCCTTTCTTAGTTCGAGGCAAGCCATCGATGAAATCCATCGAGATTTGTTCCCACTTCCATCCTGGAATTTCTAAGGGTTGTAATAATCCAGCCAATTTCTGCTGATCACTCTTAACTAGCTGACAAGTGGGGCATCTGCTAACATATAATGAGATATCTCTTTTCATCGCCTTCCACCAGAATGTGCGCTTGATATCATTATACATTTTGCTCACACCGGGATGGATACTTAGTTTGGATTTGTGGCATTCATCAAGTATTTGTCTTCTGAGCTCTGGAATTCCAGGCACACAAATTCGCCCTTTTAATCTTAGGACCCCTTGGCTATCAAGGCTAAAATCTGAGGGTTTTTCTTCTCGGATCCGCTGGCTAATCCTTTTATTGAATTCATCGTCCTTCTGCTGAATAGTAATCTTATCTTCTAAGGAAGAAGTAATGATAAAACTGGCAATGATTTCATTCTTTCTACTGAGAGCATCTGCGACAACATTGG
Source organism: Allium sativum (assembly GCA_030737875.1). Classification (NCBI taxonomy): domain Eukaryota; kingdom Viridiplantae; phylum Streptophyta; class Magnoliopsida; order Asparagales; family Amaryllidaceae; genus Allium; species Allium sativum. Next base: position 172,974,806 of record CM060913.1, on the reverse strand, counting down.
CTTTCCCTGGAGTGTATAGAATTTCAAAATCGTATGCTGCAAGGAATTCTAACCAACGCTGTTGTCTCAAATTTAGATCTTTCTGAGTGAATAGATATTTCAAGGATTGATGATCGGTGTATCGTTCGAACTTCTCGCCCAGTAAATAATGCCTCCAGATTCTTAAAGCAAACACGATAGCTAATAACTCAAGATCATGAGTAACATAGTTTCTTTCATGCGGCTTTAGTTGACGGCTGGCATAAGCGATCACTTGGCCTCTTTGCATTAACACTACGCCTATTCCTCTAATAGAAGCATCTGTCCATACTGTCAAGTCTTGGTTGCCTTCTATTATTGTCAATACTGGAGCAGTTGTCAACTTCAGTTTCAGCTCCTGGAAGGCTTCCTCACATTCGGGAGTCCATTTGAATTTCTCATGCTTCTTTGTAAGCTTTGTCAATATTCCTGATATCTTTGAAAAATCCTGAACGGATTTCCGATAGTAACTAGCCAATCCAAGGAAACTTCGAACTTCTGTGGGGGTAGTAGGTTGTTTCCAGTTCTAAATCGCTGTAATTTTGCTTGGATCTACAGCAATTCCTTCTTTTGATACGACATGGCCTAGGAATTTAACTTCATTCTGCCAGAAGACACACTTCGAAAATTTAGCTTTCAAGACATTTCTCCTTAGAATTTTCAATACTTGATCTAAATGTTTTGCATGTTTGTCTTCCGACTTTGAGTAGATTAAAATGTCATCGATGAAGACTAGAACAAATTTATTCAATACACCACGGAACACTCTATTCATAAGATCAACGAAGTATGCCGGAGCATTACACAAACCGAACGGCATTACTAACCATTCATAGAATAAATCGGGACCCCTGAAGGCTGTCAAAGGAACACAGTCTTCGGCTATACGTAATTGGTGGAAACCTGTGGCTAGGTCCATTCTGGAGAATACTGTTGCTCCATTTAATTGATCTAACAGATCATCTATACGGGGCAAAGGATATTTGTTCTTCAGTGTCTGCTTATTGAGATCTCGGTAATCAACACAAAGTCTGAGAGTACCGCCTGATTTCGGGACAAATACTACTGCTGCTCCCCAAGCTGAAAAGCTCGGTCTGATTAGACCTTTCCAAAGTAATTCTCGGGTTTGACTACTTTACTCTTCTTTTTTCCTTTGGGGCCATTCTCCTAATTGGATGTACCACTGGTCGGGCGTTAGGAATTAGATCTATTCTAAATTCAATTTCTCTTTGCGGCGGTAAGTTTTCTACTTCTTCAAACACATCCGCATAGTTTTTAACGACAGGTATCTTTTCTAATGAAGGGGGAATAACTTCTAAAGAAGACCAAAATTCTGTTCTATTAATTTCTGAGCCATGACATGGTATATATATAGGTCCAAGCTTCGTTTCGACTTTAATGATTCTTTTGGCACATCTAACTTCGGCCTTATATTTTGTCAACCAGTCCAGCCCCAGTATAACATCAAATTCGGAAAGGTCCATAACAATCGAATCAAAGGAGAACTTGTAGCAAGAATAAGAGATAGGCACTCTACAGTATAAACTGAGACTAACGGAACTTCCTATTGGGTTTCGAACTTTAATTGGTTCCTTAAGTTTTCTTCGTTTCAATTTTAATTTGTGAACAAGGTTACCAGAAATGAAGCTACGTGATGCACCAGTATCAAAAAGTACAGAAACAGGAATATTTTTAATGGTAAGGGTACCTCCCAAGACATCGGGTTTACCTGATCCATCGGTGGTAGCTGGCGGGGTCTTCCCGTCATACACATGAGCCACTTGTGCATTCTGCTTCAAAGGACAGTTCCTGCTATAGTGCCCCTTCTTATGGCAGTTGTAGCATTCGGCTGAGTCATTTGCCTTTGGTTTCCTCGGAGCTTTGCATACATTAGAAAAGTGACCTGGCTTCCCGCAGTTGTAGCAATTCCCTTTGGGGATCTTTCCAGGTTTCTGAGTAGCGGCCGCTGTAATGCTAGACTCGGGTTGATCTATTGAGGCCTTGCGCTTGTTTCCAGCTTGGCTTTTAACGCGGTCTTGGCTAGCATGCCTTTCATCCATGTCTTCATAATTGCAAGCCATTTATACCAATTCTGAGAAGGAGAGTTTGATGTTGCTCATAGCTCTGTCATGGTACTTGCGCTTTAGCCCAAATATGAATCTCTTGTTCTTTGCTTTGTTGGTCATAATCAGCTCTGGAGCATAGCGCGACAACTGAGTGAACTTATTCAGGTAATCTTGAATAGATAGATCTCCTTGCTGGAGATTAGCAAACTGCTCTCGCATCCTCTCTAGAGCCTGTTCCGGTACAAACTTCTCATTGAACATAGTTTTGAATTGCTCCCAGGTTCTGACAGTACCAGCTGCATCCTCTGAGGTAATGGCATCCCACCACAGCTCTGCTTCCTCCTGAAGCAGCCAAATACCAAGTCGAGCTTTGTTGTTGGTTCCCATACCCATGCCTTCAAAGATTTTCTCACAGGTCTTCAACCAAGCTATAGCTTCGGTCACTGTACCAGTGCCAGTAAAGGGTTTTCCCCCAAGGTTCCTGTACCTCTTCGCTACTTTGTCTAGCTCAAAGTCCTCGGGTGCTGGTGGCCGAACAATAGGGCCTTCCACAACTACGGGGATATTCCCCCATCCTCCTACTGCCTCTCCTCGGCCTCCACGGCCTCCTCTAGCTGCTGCTGCTCGTGTATCCATCTAAGAGTACTGTATAAGCAAGAAAAGAGTCAAGCTCACAGATTTGATAATTTTCATAAATGATTAAGCAGGGGAACATAAGGAAAGATAATGATGATGTACTGATCAAATTGTTTTGCTAATTTGCTTAGCTCATTCTAGGACATTGCTAATCCTATCTCTAATGAGCTACTCGCATTAGAACACTACTGATTCTATTCTGACGAGGTGTTTAATGTGTTAGATCCCGGAACTAAGGTTAACCAAAGCTCTGATACCAACTGTGACGATCCCAAAATCCGAGGGGCGGTATTAAGGATAATCATTGGAATATAACACATTAATCATCATAGTAGAGAACAGATAATAGCAGAAACAATAAATAGAATAATTTTACATGGATATGACAGCGGAATCACAACATGTAATAACATCAGAATAGCATAGCGTGGGATATAACTTAGTAAATAAAAGGAAAGTGACCAGTCATCATCGCCAGAGGCGGAATACATACATGCAGTGAGACATAATAAGGGTATCAGTCTACATCGCCGAAGGCGGTACATATACATACAATAAGAAATACAGAAAGTAAATCAGTCTGCATCGCCCATGGCGGAATCATAATATAAGTATAGTGATGGCGGAAAAAGTCAAAGTCGTCTCTGTGAAGTCAGCCTTGCCATGAGCCAAAAATGCACTCTATGCAACAGTGCAGAGCCAAAACCAACCTGTCACCTGTGAACTAGGATGCCCATGTGAAAATAAGGGCACCCGCATTTGCAAAGTGAAACAAACAACGAGTCAGTCATGGGGACTGGTATGAGGAATCTATTTAACAGTTAAACAACAGTAATAGCAAACCATAGGACCACGCCACTTTCGCGGAACGGGTTTACTCCAGTGATTGCTAGTGCATTTAAAACAAAATAAATTCTTTTAAAACAACGCAATGCTTTTTGAAAGAATGAAGCCATTTTAAGACTCAGGTCCCATCACACAATGCAACACAAGCCGGAGGATAGAGTTTTACCTTATAAGGGCCAAATATGCTTGATACGTATAAAGCAAAATCATTTGATATTATTACTAGTGCATATATGTTTCAAAAATGAATAGCATCATAAATATCAATCATAGGCGACATGAGCGTCCCATGCCACTATGTCGCCGCATATAAGTTACAATCGAATCCGTTATCTCGTATTGGAAATTGGATTTCCGTCATTAGTCGAGGCAAGGGGCAAGCTCCTCTCCGCTTCGAGACACTCTAGCAAATGCCTCAGGACTACACACTCTGAGTAACCCCTGGATGCTTCAGGGTCGGTCCTCTCTTACGTTTGAGGATTGGCAATTCCTGAACACACGTTTCCCGGTCCTTACAGACCTATAATCGAGGCGCCTCGCATTCCAACAACCACAAAGGTGAAAAGTAGATATATATGTTAGGGCTGGTAAGTCACTGACACCACCATAGCTAGAAAGAAACGTCGTGCTCTCCCTGCAGTCCGTATCCCGATTTTAACTCATACCGGGGTGTAAGGCTCGCGAATATACGAAATACACGAAGCTAGGCCACGTAGACTGTGCTTTGATCATCATTCACATGACTTTTCTTTGCAATATAAGCCTTGATCACAACATCTTGGCATGCCACATAGGCAGTCCACTCCATACGATTGATTTCCATCGATATATAACCCCTGAGCTCGTACGTCTCAGAGAAGGGCGTTAAGCAAAAGAATAAATTCTCTGCCGCCAAACAGATATATATTTAACAGAGATCAATCAGTATAGAACAAAATCCAATGTCAGACACACAGTCGATTTACAAGTCCGTCCTGGGTCTGAACGAAACCGGAGGCATCAATTCCTCGCAAATCCGTAAAATCAACACATACGTTCAGACGGCTACTACTTCCGTCCCCTTCCGGTAGCTACTCCGGTCAGGAACCTCAGTAGCGCCCATCCAACTGATACGAAGATCGTCGGTCTTGAATCGTCTTTGCATTTTCCAATTCGAATCGCTCGATAAATTATTTGAAATGAGGGTTAGCTCGGCCTTTTCAAATAATTCACGTCATTAAAATTTAAATCGATTCTTTATATGGTTATATTATTCGACATCCATCTTTCAGTTATTTAGTGTTATTTTCGTGTCAAACACATACAACCATCAAATATCAAACAATTCAAGCCCAATTGGTTTATTTGCAATCAATGTTGCTTATAATATTTTATAACATTTTTTCGCCATTTTTATTTATTTAAGAATGGCCATATTTAATTAAACGACGTTTCAGGTCGTGTCGTGACACTGACGCTGTTTTTCCCTTAATTTGTTTTACACATATCGGAAAATTTAACCGTTGGGTTTCTACAAAGTCTATATCAGTGGGAAGATATTCCCAAATCGAACCCAACGGTTCCAGTTTCGTGAGAATCCGACGGTCGGATCTTCCACACTAGTCATTTGAAGTTACGGTTTCAAAATTCGAACTGTAGCGTCGTTATTCGATTTAATTTAAATATATTTATATTTATATATAAATATAAACGATTCTGGCGCTGTTTTGCTTCAAATTTAAATTAAACATTCTGGACAATCCAACCGTTGGATTTTTACAAGGTTGGTGCCGTTGGGAAGATATTTCCAAGGCGAACCCAGCGGTTGCGGTTTCGGGAAAATCCGATGGTCGGATTTCTCGTACCAATCGTTTCAAATTACGATTCCGAAACGCGAACTGCACGGCCTCTATTCCTTTTAGTTATATTTATATTTATATATGTAAATATAGTTCATTCTATAATTTCAACTATAGTTCATTCTATAATTTCAACTTCGTTTTCACTTCAAATATTTCACTAACGCCTTAATATTTCAAAAAATTTCGCCATAACCTCCTTTGTACGGGGAGGGGTTTGGAAATTTATTGGGCCGTATTAGGTACCCAATAAATCCTAAAAAGCATTCACATATTTATAGTGATATATTCTGGTGTTTACGGGGGAGCATGTACTGATAATCACTCCAGAGAATAAATTCCCATCACCCCGTTTCCGTGTGGAAATAAATAGTCCATGTGCCGTATCTAATAACTAGAGCGACGTGATTATTGTCCACTCCAGGCCCGTGTGGGGTTTTTTTATTAATCTGGCAATTTATCGTTATAATTTATATAGTCCATATCAGTCATCAGTTCAACCTGTAGTACATAGTCATCGCCATACAAGCCTCTTGCTTGTATGGTAAATCTTCCACCTCGTCACACAAGCTCCAATTGCTTATGTGGAATATGATGAAGTATGCCTATCATCAAGAAGTATGCCATGTAGTGTAGTTCAAAATTAATTGTTACTATCCTATGGCGTTATTTATTATTTCACACAGAATAACCAGCACTCCGCATCCAATGGCATTCACAGGAGTTGATATATAAATAAAATTGCGCAGCCAACTCATCAAGGTTTACTTATTTGTCGGGCACGCAAATAATTTCTTTACTCTACAGCTAATCCATTTTTCTTGTTCAACACATGTATATATATGCAGAACAAAGCTAATAATAATATTTCTAGCAAACTATTATTTATTTCAACACGTGTGTATTTTTAACTAAGCGTATACATGATAAAAGAAAAAAATTTATCATCAAAAATATTTATTCGACACGTGTGTATTTTTAACTAAGCGTATACATGATAAAAGAAATATTTTTATCATCAAAAATATTTATTCGACACGTGTGTATTTTTAACACTTCATATTTACAATAAAGGTGTAGTTTTTATTGTCGATTCATTTTATTTTTAAAAGATGATAACATTCAACACATGAATTTCAACTCAACGAACAAATTGCAATTCAACACATGAATATTCTATATAGTTTGTATATATATAAATATGTGATTTTTATCGCTAAAGCCATTTGTTTAAATTCAAATAATATTCAACACATGAATTTCAACTCAACGAATGAATTGCAACTCAACACATGAATATTCTACATAGTTTGTATATATATAAAAATGTGATTTTTATCGCTAAAGCCATTTGTTTAAATTCAAATAATATTCAACACATGAATTTCAACTCAACGAATGAATTGCAACTCAACACATGAATATTCTATATAGTTTGTATATATATAAAAATGTGATTTTTATCGCTAAAGCCATTTGTTTAAATTCAAATAATATTCAACACATGAATTTCAACTCAACGAATGAATTGCAACTCAACACATGAATATTCTATATAGTTTGTATATATATAAAAATGTGATTTTTATCGCTAAAGCCATTTGTTTAAATTCAAATAATATTCAACACATGAATTTCAACTCAACGAATGAATTGCAACTCAACACATGAATATTCTATATAGTTTGTATATATATAAAAATGTGATTTTTATCGCTAAAGCCATTTGTTTAAATTCAAATAATATTCAACACATGAATTTCAACTCAACGAATGAATTGCAACTCAACACATGAATATTCGATATAGTATATGTTTCGTTGGCCATTTCGACTGTTACAGTCAGTTATTTTTCAATTTAAAATATAAAACATTCTATATTTAATTTAAACGTACATTTCAATTTGCCAGGGCCACAAACTGAATCGAAAAATTCCAGAAAAACAAATCTAGCTTTGTTTTGATGATACGGTCCTAACAAAAACAGTTTCGTCGAATTCTGAGCTCGTTTGAAAAACGGCCATTTTTAGGTCGACCCATTTTAACAGAGTTTGACCAATCACATTTTCTTTTGCCCCGCTCACATACTAGCTTCAAAAATTATGAAATTTGAAACTTAGCAATAATTTGACATCCCGGACCCAACAAAAGTGGTTTCGTCGAATTCCGAGGTCGTATGCAAAATATCAATTATCAAGGGCTATATATGCTATATAGCGACCTTTCTGAAAATTCATTTGGCCATAACTTTTGATTTCCGTTATGAAAATTCGATTTTTTTCAGATTCGTTAGAAGGATATTCATAAACAGATTTAAATATTTTCAGTTTCGCTAAAATCCGTTATATTTTCCACCCGGTACAGTCGGACAAAGTTTGTATTCAAAATTTCAAACTACAATACTATACCCAATTCTATATTTTATTGAAATAGGCTATTTCAACAATTCAAATTCTTTGGTAATAACCTAATTTAAAATTTTTAAACTGGTTCACATTTTCCGGGTTATTACAACCTGCAACCAAAGAGTTAGCACTACATACCATACAATACTCTAAGGTGCCACTAACATATAATGTAAAGAATACGGGGGAGGGGTGTGCATGTCATAGTGAAGGCAAACAATCAAACATAGCAACCATCCTTACATCTCTCACTCAGCGCGTAAAGCATACGATGTCCACCATTGTCAATCACCAGACCCAACGAAGTAGTGACAGAGTTCGACTTGTACAACTATTGCTACCACCAAGCTCACCACGTGGAATCATGACTAAATCTTTACAAATGACCCCACTTCATCGGTCTATAGCCCTTTTAGTCGTACCTAGGCCACTGTGGCTCTGAATCCGTTCACGTACCCCCTACACATAGTGATCCAAAGTTATAGACATCGACAACTCCTTAGCACACGTCCCACAGCAAAGCCCAATCATGAAGTTCACTCGTTGGTTCCCATATGGAACCTGAGTTTTAACTTCCCATTTGGACTACCTTTGCATCTCGGGTTTCTGGTCGTCACCGGATCGGTCTTCATTTGGTTCATAGTTGATACCTCACATACAAGCTCCTTAGTTCGGTTCGCAGTCACCACCCTGGTTCGGATCTGATTGCTTGGGTTTGGTCGGCTTCACCACTTCGCTTCGGTTCGTGGGCTCCTGTCCACCTCGGTTCGGTTCGTGGGTGGTTCCAGTTTCGGGTCGGATCGTGATGATGCCTCGGTTCGGGGTCAAGCTTCCTTGGTCTGGTAGGCGGATCGGTTCGGAGACTAATGCCCCCATCGGATCGGATTTTTCCACCATTCATGAGAGGGTCGGATCTTAGAGCTTCTGATGCAAGCGGTCGGATCGTGGAACGCTCTACAAGCGGTTCGGTTCGTCCCCACCGATCCGATCCGGTTCGGTCACAGCCTGCACTTTTCCTACAACTTCCAGCGACTGTTTATACGCCACTCGACGGCATTTTCGACCATTCTAACTATTCTAAACAATCACAATTCATACCAAACAGTCACGGCAACACATAACATCAACCACAAACACAAAAATGACAACTTGATAGGTTAAAATGGATCAAACATAGCCAAAACCCCATATTTTCCCTTAAGCATGTTTAAGTAAAACTAATGATAGAATTAGTATAACTTAACCAAATTTTCTAACAGAGGCCTAAAACAATATTTCGAAATTTAAAAATATTTTTCCAGATTTTTAACATGTATAATTTCGCTAATTATCACTAATTACCCTTAATTAACCATAATTAGTGAGGAACTATGCAAATCACTCACCTTTGCCACAAATAAATTACCAAATCTGAATCTCTATTTGGCATGTATACTGATGTCCAACAGCAGCTCTAACCTTGCTTTGGTGCTATTTCCCTTTAATTTGATGTTGCTAAGCTTAATCCTTGATTAAGCGGTGATTAGAGATGATTTTAGAGGTTGGAGGCCATTGTTAGGGTTCCTAGGAGGTAAATGGCGGCTAGAAAACTGAAATGAAAACCTAGCTCATTTCAGCCTCCCCATAACCCTAATCCCGAAATGGGTTATGGGCCCATTCGCTAATCACCTCATTTGGCCTGGTTAAGCAGTTTTTCATCTTCCAAATCTTATTTCAGCCATATCTTCCAAACGGTAAGTCCGTTTTTCACATATGACCACTCTACGGAAAGGTAAACCATCATCCGGTTCTAATGGAATTGATTTCAAGTCAAAAATCCTTTCCAATCAAAAGTTATGGCCAATACAAGATCAGCTAGGGGCAAAAACAGTCATTTAAAAATCGGCAAAAATCATAAACATGGGGAATGACCCCAATAGTCATCTTCCAAAGTTACATGACCATACGACTTTGTATGTGAAAGAAATAAATATTCTACGATCCTTTGATATGTAGAATGCGCGCGAGTCGTTACATTCTCCCCCCCCCCCCCTTAAGAAATTTCGTCCCCGGAATTCCTTAACCCAAACATACAAAGGATCCCGCATGCCTACCAGCCATATACAACAATCAAACATGTAAAACAAATAAAACAAACCTATCCTAGCATGCGGAAAGACTAAATCGAAACTGAAATCTTACCAGGCAAAGAGTTCTGAATACTTCTTCCTAATGCTCTCCTCTGTCTCCCAAGTACAGTCATTCTCATTCTCGCCCCACTGAACTTTGACTAGATTCACCGCTTTCCTTCGAAGTTGCTTCGTATCGTTCCCAACGATACGCATAGGTATGCGGTTCCCAACCGCCTCGGGTTCAACCTCGATATCATCCGACTGATCAGGTGAAATAGCCATATCGGGGTCGTGCACAAATTTCCTTAACTGGGAAACATGAAATACGTTATGAACTCCTCATCTTCTCTGGTAATTCAATCTTATATGCCAAATTCCCAATTTGCTCAAGAACTGGGAATGGACCAACAAATCTTGGTGTTAACTTGCCTCTCCTGCCAAATCGTATTACGCTCTTTAACGGAGAAATCTTGACAAACACCAAGTCGCCAATGGAGAACTTTAAATATCTTCTCCTCTTATCAGCATAACTCTTCTGCCTATCTTGGGCAGCCTTCATTCGCTGTTTAATGATCTTGATCTTGTCGGAGGTTTCTCTTATCACATCTGGCCCAAGCACAAATTTCTCACCAGTTTCTAACCAACATGACAGTGAGTTACATGGTCTTGGGTACAAAACTTCAAATGGAGCCATACCAATACTGGATTGATAACTGTTATTATATGCAAACTCTACTAGATGCAAATGGTCATCCCATGATCCATCAAAATCCAATATGCAGGCTCTCAAGAGATCTTTTAATACTCGATTCACTCTCTCTGTCTGACCGTTGGTTTGAGGATGATACACGATACTGAGATGTAATTCTGATCCTAACGCCTCTTGTAAGCTCTTCCAAAATCCACTAGTAAATAGTGGATCTCGGTCACTCACAATGCCTTTGGGAATTCCATGAAATCTCACTACCCACTTTATATACAGTTCCGCTAACTTAGCTGCCGTCCTGTTTGACTTGACGGGTATAAACCTTGCACTCTTGGCTAATCGATCCACTATCACCCAAATGCTATCATGGCCTGATCTAGTCCTTGGTAACCCATCAATGAAATCCATTGAGACTTGTTCCCATTTCCATTCTGGAATTTCTAATGGTTGTAACAACCCACTAGGCTTCTTTTGCTCAGCTTTAACTAGCTGGCAATTCATGCGTTTGGATATAAACTTCCCAACGTCTCTTTTCATCCCTTCCCAGTAGAAGGTCTGCTTCATGTCTCGATACATTTTGTTACCACCGGGATGTATGGTCAGTTTTGAGTGATGACATTCTCTAAGCACTTCATCTCTCAATCCCTTGACATTGGGCACAACTAGTCTTCCATTTTTTCTAAGCCATCCATCTCGATCAAGCCCATACTTGTTCATCACCTCATCGATGCCCATCTATAACTTGGAGATGATTTTCAATAAGTTAGGATCGTCCCTCTGACTGGAACCAATCTGCTCAATCAAAGTGGGTATGATCGTCAAATTTGCTAACATTTCTGGATCCAATTCACACTTTGGTCTGAAATTGTAACAACCCAGAAAATACGAGCCAATTTAAAATTTTTAAATTGGTTATTTCAAAGGAATTTGAATAATTGAAATAGAATATTTCAATAAAATAGTGAATTAGAAATAGTGTGTCGGTTGGAAAATTTGAATTCAAACTTTGACTGACTGCACCGGGTGTAAAATATAGCGGATTTTAGTGAAACCAAAAATATTTAAATCTGTTAGTGAATATCTTTCTAACGAATCTTAAAAATCGAAGTTTCATAGCGGCAATCAAAAGTTATGGCCAAATGAATTTTCAAAAAGATCGTTATATAGAATATATAGCCTTTGAAAATAGACATTTTGCAAACGACCTCGGAATTCGTCGAAACCACTTTTGTTGGGTCCAGGATGTCAAACTATTGCTAGGTTTCAAAGTTCATAATTTTTGAAGCTAGTATGTGAGCGTGGCAAAAGAAAATGTGTTTGGTCAATTTCTGTTAAATTGGATCGACCAGAAAAGGGCCATTTTTCAAACGATCTCAGAATCCGACGAAACTAGTTTTGTTGGGACCGTAGCGTCAAAACATAGCTAGATTTATTTTTCTGGAATTTTTCGAATCAGTTTGTGGCCCTGGCAAATTGAAATGTACATTCAAATTGAATATAAAATGTTTTATACTTTAATTTGAAAAATAACTGACTGTAGCAGTCGAATTGGCCTACGAAACATTTCCCATTGTGTCCGGGATGGGGGTATTTAGCTACGGGCGACAGTCATTGGGTTTGAATTGGTGTCCGTGTATAGAAACACTATTTAATTTTTTTTATAAAGCATCAGCCGATAGGAAATTTCATTTCATAAATTAAAAATAAATAAAAAAACCCAAAAACCCGTCAGCTCCAGGTCGCGAACGGCGGAAGTGCTCCAGATCTTCCCGGCTTCATTTCTCTCTCGTTTCTCAATGAAATCACTTAATTCTTGATTCATTTTAAAGCTCTAGATCTCCTCTTCAAATAAATATAGAGTTTGGAATTTTTCGTGGCCTGTGGAGCTCGAATCGAGCTCGAGAACGAACGACGTTTGGACCGCCGCCGGCGACGCAAGGGACCATCGAACTTGCCCACACCCCCACGCGCGCGAAGCTCTCTCCTCCCCCTTCGACGCTGCACCGCCCGATCCTCACATCGTTGCACGGATTTGCCGCAAATCTGAAACCTAGTTTTGAACCGTCGTGAAAGGTCAGTCCTTTATCACATTTGAACTTTGAAAAATCATATCTTTTTGGTGTGTTGACGAAATTCGATGAAACAGGAAACTTAGGGACCGCAAGGAGGCTCTCTACCACATAGAAGAGACCGCGGATTTTTCTGAGCCATATACGATTTTTAGCACTCCGAAAACCAATGTGAAAATCTAAATTAAATGAAATTGAATGGAAAATGACATGTATAAATTATACAAGCGAAGTATGAATTATACACGTGCTGTATACCTCATGTACATGCGTTGTGTAAGCTATATGAGCGAAGTGTGAATTATACATGCATAGTATAAATGATATGTATGGTGAAATGCAAGTGAAATACAGAAATAATATATATATATATATATATATATATATATATATATATACACTCCCCTCGTCCACAAACCATGGACGATATTTATTGTTGTGAATTGGTGTGAAATATTGGATGAAAAATGCGAATGGTTGAATAATTGTTTGTGGTTGATATTGATGGGTTGTGGTTGAAAAATACCCATTGGTGATTGAAATAAATTGGAAATAATTGTGGAAATGAATATAAAACATACCGCCTGCGTGCAAATTAGATTCATGAAATCCCCATTGTAAAAAACCGCGAGGTTTTAAGGTAGAGCGAGGAGCCGTACTCGGGACGGTGCCGGTTTTAACTACCCTGCCTTTATGCTGCCGAAATTTTGAATGATATTCATGTGTTAGAATTATTTTCATGTGTTGAAATTATTTTTCATGTGTTGAAACTAAAGTCATGTGTTGAAACTATATCCATGTGTGGAAATGCTCATGTGTTGAAAAGTGATGTGTGAAAATTAAATTCATGTGTGAATGAATAAAGTGTTTAAACAATAAAAATCACATTTTTATAATATATATGAAGTATGTAAAATATTCGCCTTATATATAAATAGTTTCAACAATAAAAAATTCATCTTTCTTATATGAACAAACTATATGAAATATCCATGTGTGGAGATGCTCATGTGTTGAGCAGTGCGTGTGTTGGAAAGGTTCATGTGTTGAATAAAAGATTGGACAATAAAAATTACATTTTTATTGAAATTATGAAGTGTTAAAAACATTCATGTGTTGAATATATATTTTAAATGATAAAAATACCATTTTTATCATATATGTGATTTGCTAAAAATATGCGAGCGTTGAAATAAATATTTGTGAAAGAAATATTATTTTTAACATGCATGGGAACTAAATAAAATAGTCATGTGTTGAAATATATTTTAGTTCGCCAAAATTATCATTTTTGAAATGTGAAGAGTTAAAAATAACCACATGTTCAAATAAATATGCATGAGTTGAAATATTCATTAATTAGCTAATGATATGATTTTTGCCTATGTATGCAACATTAGAATGAATGGTGTTTTTAAACCAAATTGAATCAAATATGAAGTTGAATGGAAAATGATAAGTGATAAGAATTGCATATATGTACATGCATATTTATTGAACAGGTTATAGCAAAGAGGCTAGAGAAGAGGAATAAAAATTTGTGCCAGACAAATAGGTACATGTTTACTGTTTTGCTTGTATGATGATTTTATGAGCCTGTTGGCTAGCCGCTTGGCTTATTCTTTTTCTTTTTGAGATGAGACGCCCGTGTGGCTATTTGGGAATTTTCCCAGCCCCTCCCATACAAAGGAGGTTATGGCAAAATTTTCCAAAATTTAAAGGCGTTACTGAAATATTTGAAGTGAAAACGATACAGGAATTTTCGAATGAACTATATATATATAAATATATAAATATAAATAAAATTAAAACGAATCATGGACGTGCAGTTCGTGTGTTGAAACCGTGATTTCAAACGACTAGTGTGGGAAATCCGACCATTGGATTTTCCTGAAACTGCAACTGTTGGGTTCGCCTTGGAAATATCTTTCCAACGGCACCAACTGTGTAAAGATCCGACGGTTGGATTGTCTGGAATGTTTAATTCAAATCTGAAGAAAAACAGCGCCAGAATCGATTATATTTATATATATATAAATATAATTAAATTAAATCGAATAACGACGCTGCAGTTCGTAATTTGAAATCGTAACTTCAAACGACTAGTGTGGAAGATCCGACCGTCGGATTTTCCCAAAACTGAAACCGTTGGATTCGTTTTGAAATGATCTTTCTAATGATATAAAATTTGTGAAGATCCAACGGTTAGATTTTCAGATATGTGTAAAACAAATTTAGTGAAAAATAGTGCAAGTGCCTCGGCACGACCTGAAACGTCGTTTAATTAAATATGGACGTTTTAAATAAATAAAAATGGCGATATATCGTTATAAAATACTATAGACGATATAGAGTGGAAATAAACCAATTTTGTTGTGTTTGCTTGATATGTGATGGTTGAATGTGTTTAACATGAAAATTATACTAAGGAACTGAAATGTGAATGTTGAATAGTTTAACCATGTGAAAAATTGATTTGAAAATCGAAATATACGTGGGTTATTTGAAAAGGCCGAGTTCATTCTCATTTCAAATAATCGATCGACGTTGAGAAGTCGAAGAGTCGAAGACGGTTGAAGACCGACGATCTTCACATTGGATGGATGGGCGCTATTGATGCTCGTGATTGGAGTAGCTACCTTGAAGGGGCTGAAGTAGTAGTCGTCCGGACGAATTGTTGATTGTGCGGATATGCGAGGAATTTGGTGCCTCCGGTTTCATTCAAACCCAGAACGAACTTGTAAATGGACTGTGTGTCTGACATTGGATTTTGTTCTGTGCTGATTGATCTTTGTTAAATATATATCTGTTTGGCGGAAGCGAATTTATTCTCTTGCTTAACGCCCTTCTCTGAGACGTACGAGCTCAGAGGTTATGTATTGATAGAAATCAGTCGCATTGAGTGGATTGCCTGTGTGGCACGCCTAAGTGGCATATGATCAAGGCTTCTGTTGCAAAGCAAAGTCTTGTGGTTGATGATCAAAGCATGGTCTGTGTGACATAGCTTTGTGTATAACGTGAATTCGCGAGCCTTACACCCCGGTATGAGTCAAAAACGGGAGAAGGACCCAAGGAGTGCACGACGTTTCTTTCTAGCTATGGTGGTGTCAGTGACCTACCAGCTCTGACATTTATATCTACTTTTCACCTGTGTGGTTGTTGTAATGCGAGGCACCTCGATTATAGGTCTTTAAGGACCGAGAAACGTGTGTTCAGGAATTGCCAATCCTCAAAAGTAAGAGAGGACCGGCCTTGGAGGATCAAGGGATTGCTGTGTGCGGTCCCGAGGCATTTGCTAGAGTGTCTCGAACGGAGAGGAGCTTCCCCCCTGCCTCGACTCATGATGGAATCCAATTTCCGATGCGAAATTGTGGATGTGATTGTATTACTAGTATGGTGACATAGTAGATGGTAGCTATGCCGCCTAGGATTGATATTTATGATTGAATTTGCTTTTGAAAACATATATGCATTAGTAATAATATCAAACACTTTCGTTTCATACGTATGAAGCATTTTTGGCCATTATAAGGTAAAACTATATCCTCTGGCTTGCGTTGCATTGTGTGATGGGACCTGAGTCTTATAATGGCTTCATTTCATAAAAAACATTGCGATGATTCACACATTTACTTTATTTCATGCACTAGCACTCATTAGAGTAAACCCGTTCCGCGAAAGTGGTGTGGTCCTTTGATTTTCCTTACTATTGTTGTTTAATAAGTTAAGTAGATTTCTCATACCAGTCCCATGACTGACTCGCAGTTTGTTTCACCTTACAAACTCGGGTGCCCTCATTTTAACACGGGCAGCCTAGTTACAGGTATCTGGTATATTTTGGCTTGGCACCGCAGTAGGGGTGGACTTTTGGCTCATGGCGAGGCTTGACTACACCGTGCTGACTATGACTTTTTCCGCCATTATTGTATATGTATTATGATTCCGCCACTGGCGATGTAGACTGATGTTTAGTTTGTGTACTCTTTATGTATGATTCCGCCTCTGGCGATGATGATTGGTTATGTACTATTATGCACTAAGTTGTATCATGCACTGTGCTCTTTGATGTGGTGATATCTATATGATTCCGCTGTCATATGTGTGTAAATTATTCTATTTCTCGTTTATGCTATTATATGTGATCTGCTAATGATGATTAATGTGTTATATTCCAATGATTATCCTTAACACCGTGCAACGGGGTTTTGGGATCGTCAGAGCTGGTATCAGAGCTTTGGTTAACCTTAGTTCTGGAGTCTAACACAATAAACACTTCGTCAAAATAGAATCAGTAGTATTCTAAGGCGAGTAGCTCATTAGAGATAGGACTAGTAATGTCCTAGAATGAGTCAAGCAGAATAGCAAAAACAATTTGATCAGTCCATCGTTATCTTTCCTTAAGTTTTCTGCTTAACCATACAATAAAATTATCATTTCTGTAGGCTGACTCTTTTCTTGCTTGTACAGAACTTGAACAATGGATACCCGAGCAGCCGCTGCTAGAGGAGGCCGAGCTGGCCGTGGCAGAGGACGAGGAGAAGTCCTAGTTGAAGAAGGACCCTTGATACAACCCCCGGCCGCTCAACAATTCGAGCTGGACCGCGTGGCTAAGAGGTACAAGAACCTGGGAGGCAAAACCTTCTATAGAACTGGCATAGTAATAGAGGCCCTTGCATGGCTGAAAACATGCGAGAAGATACTAGAAGGCCTAAGGCTTGGTGATCAAGATAAAGCTTTTATGGGCGCTTGGCTCCTACAAGAAGAAGCCGAACTATATTGGGAAGCTCTCACCGCCGGGAATAGAGATGATGGTAGAACCTGGGATGGATTCAAAGAACTATTCAAAGAGAAGTATGTCCCAGAGCAAGCCCTTGAGCGCATGCACGACGACTTCGCAAACCTCCAGCAGGGGGATCTCTCGGTGCAAGATTATCTGAATAAGTTTACACAATTATCCCGCTATGCTCCAGAGCTCGTCGCCACCGCAAAGTCCAAGAATAAGAGGTTCATCCTCGGGCTGAAGCGACAGTACCATGATAGAGCAATGGCCCACATCAAGCTGGGGTTTAATGAATTGGTGGAAATAACGTGAAACTACGAAGACCTAGATCAAAGGCACCTGGAACAGGATCGTGCTAAAAGCCAAGCCGGAAATAAACGCAAGCCCGCTGTGAATCAAGCGGAGTCAAGCCAAGCGGCATCCACGAAACCACAGACTGGCAAGTCGCCAAAAGGAAGCTGCTATAATTGTGGCAAGGTGGGGCACTACTCCAATGTTTGCACAGCCCCGAAGAGGCATAACACAAATTCTCAAGGTTCAAGCCAAGGCTCTCAGAACCCTCGCTCCTGCTTTAATTGCCGCAAGACGGATCATCACGTCAAAGACTGTCCTTTGCTTAAGAAGGCTGCAGTAGCTCACGTGTATGACGGGACGAACCCGCCGGCTGCTTCCGATGGAGCAGGTAAACCCGATGTTTTGGGAGGTACCCTTACAATTAAAAATATTCATGTTTCTGTATTGTTTGACACGGGTGCATCACGTAGTTTTAGTGCTAGTAACACACTTCACAAATTAAAGTTAAAACAAAGAAAGCTGAAAGAATCGGTTGAAGTACATAATCCGATAGGAGGATCTCTTATTCTCAGTGCATATTGTAAAGTGCCAGCCTCTTATTCTTTCTACAAGTTTCCTTTTGATCTAGCCATTATGGAATTTCCCGAATTTGATATCATTCTCGGGCTAGATTGGTTAACGAAATACGAAGCTGAGGTAAGGTGTGCAGAAAGGATAGTAAAAATTCGAACGAAGCTTGGACATATATTTATACCCTGTCATGGTTCTAATCCCGATAGAAAGGAATTTCGGTCGGCATTAGAAGTTGTCCCCACTTCCTTAGAAAAGATTCCTATTGTAAGAAACATGCGGATGTGTTTGAAGAAGTAGAAAACTTACCTCTGCAAAGAGAAGTAGAACTCAGAATCGATCTAATTCCCAATGCCAGACCATTGGTACATCCAATCAGAAGAATGACTCCAAAGGAAAAAGAAGAATTAGGCGATCAAACTTGCCAACTGTTGTGGAAGGGTCTAATCAGACCTAGCTTTTCTAGTTGGGGTGCAGCTGTAGTGTTTGTCCCAAAGTCAGACGGTACTCTTCGATTGTGTGTTGATTACCGAGACCTCAACAAACAGACGCTCAAAAACAAATACCCTTTACCCCGCATCGATGATCTGCTAGACCAATTAAAGGGGGCGAGAGTATTTTCCCGAATGGACCTAGCTATGGGTTTTCATCAATTGAGAATTGCAGAGGAGTGTGTTCCTTTGACAGCTTTCAGAGGTCCAGACATATTTTATGAATGGTTAGTAATGTCGTTCGGCCTGTGCAATGCTCCAGCATACTTTGTCGATCTAATGAATAGAGTGTTCAGGGGAGTTCTGAATAAATTTGTCCTTGTATTCATCGATGATATTTTAATCTACTCCAAATCAAAACCCGAGCATGAAAAACACTTAGAACAAGTATTGGAGATTCTAAGAAAGAACGTCTTCAAAGCCAAATTCTCAAAATGGGTCTTCTGGCAAGAAGAAGTGAAGTTCCTTGGCCATGTCGTGTCAAAGAAAGGGATTTCTGTAGATCCGAGCAAAATAACAGCAATTCAAGACTAGAAACAAACCATTACATCCACAGAGGTTAGAAGTTTTATGGGGTTGGCTAGTTATTATCGAAAGTTTGTTAAGGATTTTTCGAAGATATCCGGTCCGTTAATGAAGCTCACGAAGAAGCATGAGAAATTTAAGTGGACTTCCGACTGTGAAGAAGCTTTCCAGGAATTGAAATTGAAACTGACAACTGCTCCAGTGTTAACCATTATCGATGGCAATCAGGATTTGACGGTTTGGATAGATGCTTCTATTAGAGGTCTTGGTGCAGTGTTAATGCAAAGAGACCAAGTAGTCGCTTTTGCAAGCCGCCAACTGAAACCGCATGAGAAGAATTATGTAACTCATGATCTTGAGTTGCTAGCTATCGTTTTTGATTTGAAAATCTGGAGGCATTATTTATTGGGCGAGAAATTTGAACTGTATACAGATCATCAATCATTGAAGTATTTATACCCCCAGAAAGATCTAAATATGAGACAGCAGCGTTGCTAGAATTTCTTGCAGCGTATGATCTAGATATCCTGTATACGCCGGGAAAGGCTAACGTTGTAGCGGATGCGCTTAGTAGAAAAACCGCAATCATTGCCAATCTTATAATTACGCCTGGATTGATTGATAAGATTTCAGTCCTTCAAAAAGACAATGAATTTATTCAGAGAATCAGTTAGAGTGTCAATTAAGGTGAAACCACAAGTTTTCCGTATTGACGATAAGGGGGTTCTCAGGTTAAATGATAGGATTTGCATCCCAAATATTCCAGGCCTTCGAAGAGAGGTTCTGGATGAATGCCATAAATCCAAACTTTGCATTCATCCTGGCATAAGTAAAATGTACAACGATATCAAACGCACTTTCTGGTGGAGAGCAATGAAGAGGGATATTTCTTTGTATGTTAGCAGATGCCCTACTTGTCAATTAGTCAAGAACGACCAACAGAAGCTAGCAGGATTGTTGCAACCGTTGGAAGTCCCTGGTTGGAAATGGGAACAGATTTCTATGGATTTCATAGATGGTTTGCCACGAACCAGGAAAGGTAATGTGTAACACCCCGTAATTCTGTAACACTAGGATTCACAAATCAAGGCAGAACTAAATTTTAAAAATCAAAATCAAGGGAAACGGGTTGCGCCATTGCATTCGTCTCGGAATTCTGCTTGGAAACGAGTTCGAGTTTTCAAAAATCGGAGTCCGTATGAGGGAGATATGACCCTCCGAAGTTACAGGAATTTTCAGAATCGAAAACAGCTCGAAATTCGAATTCAAACCCAGAAGCAGGCTGGGCGGGAAATTTCCCGCCCAGGACCCAGGTCGACGGGGAGTTGACTGGGTAGTCGACCCCCCCTGACCAGGTCGACTGGGGAGTCGACTGGGTAGTCGACCCCCCTGACCAGGTCGACTGGGTAGTCGACCTGGGGGTCGACTTGCTCCCGAAATCCAGGTTTTGAACCTGGGTTCATTTTGATGTATCTGGCCCGATTTTCTGACCAGATTCATGACTCTAATCCTATATAAACAGCTTCCTGGCCTCCTTCTCTCTACACCATTTCATTCTATCCTTATGCTGCCTCTGAGAAAATGTATAAATAAATAAAATAATATGTAAAATAAATCAAGATGAGGAAATGCTACTCAAGACTTTCAAGAAGAGATTCTAAACAAGCTAAGATTCAAGTGAAGATTCAACCGACTGTTTTTCTACGAATCTAATCTAATCTCTGTAAGTCGGTTACTTCTTAGATTTGAACGTTTTCTCTATTCGTGACATGAAATTAAAGGAATAAAAGAATATGCCAAATCTTTCTGTGCGAATCAGTGCTTATATCCTTGGACCTAATTAAGAACTGTTATGATTCGATGACCAATAAGACTATGACTATGAAACTATGGACCTTAAAACCATATGCCTCTTTGACTATGAACATTGCCTATGAACATTGCCTATGACTGTGACTCATGACTGTGAGAATTATTTTCCTTTGACTATGAACATCGCCTATGACTGTGATTCATTAACTGTGAGGATTTATTGCCTATGACTATGGATATAAGATTATTATTTATGCCCATGACACTGTAGTTACAAAACCATGTTGTACCCCAAACTGGCATTATATTGGATCTAGGCTTGACTTTCTATTTCAGTTTATTCTTATTTATTCTTGGATCTTGATCTTGGGAATTTACCTATTAAGTTAGGTCTACCCATGTTCATGAGCCTATACTGTTCAACCCTTTTCATGTCGTAATATTACCAGATCTATATGCCTGTGAATTATCATTTTATGCCAGTTATTATGTCTATCTTTTCATAGCATCTTTGGTTCATTCCCCTTTTATCTACGAATCTAGATTTATCTATAATCTAGATTGAATCACGATTATACGAACGATGGGAATACGATTTGGGCAAAATATGAAATCTACTAAAACATAGTTATAAACTTGGAAATTGGCATAAATTGGGAACATGTATTATGGCATGTTTATAAAAATGCAAATTGGATAAATTTGACATGAATTATAGGATGTGTAATTTGAATCTAGTATTGACTTGTAAATCTAGCGTTTACATGAACTGTGAACTAGAATAATAAGTCTAGTTTGACATGAACTGTAATTAGAATGTTAAACCAGAATTGGATTAGCTAATTTGGCATAATAAGTATATTGGCATAAATTTGAAATTGGCCATAATTGTGAGTAATTGTCATGTTTAGCAAAATCATGGTTAGTGACACTTAATTTGGTATAGTTTACATACCAAAAAGCATAAATATGATATAGAGGGGAAGATGTGCCATAATAATAAATGTTGACAATTTACATTAAAAGAGTAATTTGGAAATAAGTAAATTAGGAATAATTTACTTATAGAATTTGTCCTAAATGAAAAAAATGTAAATTTAGACAAATTAAAGGTTTATTAACGACATCCCTTTTAATAATACACCAGAAAGTTCTAGGGTGACAGAGAGGATAGTGTCTAGGCTTGGGTTTGGAAAATACAAGTTACCTGCTCTCCCTGGCTATCCCTAACTGATCCGATGGACGGGATGGTTACTTTCAAAACCTGATTTGAAAATTAATCAAAACCCTTTGAACTTAGAAAACACGACCCGGAACCAACCGGCACATCCAGTAATCGCAACAACACCTGTCTAATGTGAGTGGTCGTGGCTTTAATTTATTTAGTTAAAGCTAGAACAAGAATGGTAGGGTTAAGTTAACTAAGACACTTAACCAATTCAACATGATAACCAAACCGATGGGTGGGGTTAGATTCATACAGACACTTAACACAGTTAAGCTAGAATGGGAAGGTTAAGTCCATAGGAACACTTAACCAACTTAACACAGTTAAGCTAGAATGGGAAGGTTAAGTCCATAGGGACACTTAACCAAACTTAATATGGTAACAAGACAAGATTTGTAAGGGTTAAGTAACTAAGAAAACACTTAGCCAAATTAACATGTTAACTAGACTAGAGGTTGGGGTTAAGTAAAGTTAATACACTTAGCCAAATTAACATGTTAACTAGACTAGAGGTTGGGGTTAAGTAAAATTTAACACACTTAGCCAATTTGATATGTTAGCTGGACTAGACCATAGGGTTAAGTAAACTTGAACACTTAACCATCAGATTGTGATAAATGAATAGGGTTAAGTCTATAAACATGATGGGATAATACTTAACCATTAATAAAATATTAGTTAAAACAGATTGGCAAGGTTATGTTAAAAAGGAACACTTAACCAATACAAGATGAATGGGTATGGTTAAGTAAATACTTAACCAATATAACTTGATGCTGGTAGGGTTAAGTCAACGTGAATTACTGATAACACTTAACCAGTTTAACAGGATAAATGAAGAGGGTTAAGTTAGCTTGAATTGACTAATGACACTTAACCAATCCAAATTGACGAGAAAACGAACTAAGTAGTAAACCTTAGTTAAAAAGAGCTAAGTAGTAAACCTTAGTTAAGAAAACAACGATTCTGGAAACTAAGTGGTAAACCTTAGTCAGCAAAACTAAGTAATAATTCTTAGTATAACACGGGAAGGAGCGAACATCCATCTGATTAAAAAGAAGGCTCCAACGAATTGGGTTACGAAGCCCGAGGCTTCGAGGGGACGTGAGGGTACTCTTGGTATCCCTCTGTGAGGCTGCAGATGATCCTTCTGGGCTCACAGAGGTTAAGGTCTGCGGTAGAAGAACCAAGGGTATGCCTTGGTTGCAAAATATGGCAACCTAAAGACTAGTATGGACCAGCGTGATTCGGCGAGAAACCGGTAGCCCTGTGATAGCAACTCGTCGTCTACCATCCATCTTGAGTCAATCGAGATACGTGAAGTGGAAAGGCGGAGAACGCCAAAAGACCATATACTTGCTATCTAGTTATGGATGAGGATGGCCATAGGTTAGTGGGGCATAGGGGGCCTGCGTATAGTTCTCATTTTTCAAGGTGTGTCTTTCATTAGTTGAGGGAGGGGTCGAGTGGGACCATAGCCACTGGAATAAAAACAGACCTTAGCATCTGCATCGATATATATCTGAAAGCTCCCGATCGGGTTATGTGTTTCTTGATTTGCCCTGCCACAGGACTCGGGCCGCACATTACAGGACATGTGCATCTGGACAAGCGATAACGATTCGCGATACATGCATGGGGAAGTCTAGGAACGTATACCACTCTAGGTAGTGTGTCCTAGACTTGGGGGCATCATTCGACATGTAGCATAATCCCTAGTTGGACTAGGTGGCATAAACCCTGAATCCGAGAAGCGTTCAGCAGATAGCGGTAACTCTAGTTGAATCTAGAAAGCACTTGATAGAAAACCCTAGATTAGATCTAGGTAATAAATAATAAATGTATGCCTGAAGGCAATGGAAAATACAGGGATTGGGATCACGTTATCGTTACTAGTTGGGACACTAGTTAGGTGGTGCAGAGATATAGAAACCAGTATAACAAGGAAATAGCGAAGCGGTGAAAGTATTAGAGCATATCCAGTTTATCTTGTCTTAGCATATCTTGTGATAATCTTGTCTAAACCTTGCTGACCCTATCATCATGGTGTTATCTTGTATTCAGTTAATTCATGTCGTTTTGTTTTTCCATGTTCACATGCTAGAAGTAACTGAACTTACTCAGGCTTTATGTCTGACACTGTTTTTCTTTCGTCTTCTTTTCTTCCGTTCCCCCCCCCCCCAGGTAGTAAAGGAGGGAATAGTATAGCTCAGGTTAAGTTGGACTCTCACTCTTTCCCAGCTTGAAGATTTGTCGAAGTTTTGCTTGGTTCTCATTTCAGATGCTATGACTGGCTCTTGCTACATTGGGGAATATAAATGTTATTTTATGCTTCTTTATTTTGTAGGACAGATGATACTCTGATATTGTAAAGAAATTGTTGTACAAACTATTTTATCAATAAAGCAAAGTTTTATTTTCCGCTGTTTTAATTTTTGTCTGTCTTGTAATTCATCTGCATCTTTTACCTTAAAATGCTCCATAGAACTTAGTGCATTCCCTTTGTGAGTGACACTAACGGATGTGGGGTGTTACATAATGATAGCATTTGGGTAATCGTAGATCGCTTCACGAAGACTGCGCATTTCATACCTGTCAGATCCAATAGAACCGCTCAAAGTCTAGCACAGATATATTTTAAAGAAATCGTTAAGCTGCATGGAATTCCCATCAGCATAGTCAGTGATAGAGACCCAATATTTGCTAGCAAATTCGGGGAGGCATTCCAGACCGAATTGGGAACGAAACTGAATATGAGCACCGCTTATCACCCTCAGACAGATGGCCAAACTGAGCGGGTGAATAGAATTCTGGAAGATTTATTGCGGGCTTGTATAATTGATTTTGGTGGGTCATGGGAAGATCACTTGCATTTAGCCGAATTCTCATACAACAATAGTTATCAAGCAAGTTTGGGAATGTTGCCATTTGAAGCATTATATGGTAGACCGTGCAGATCTCCGGCATGTTGGGTAGAACCTGGCAACAGACTTGTGTTAGGGCCCGATATGATTAGAGAAGCGTCTGATAAAGTCGACTTCATCAAAAAGCGATTGAAAACCGCGCAAAGCCGACAGAAAAGTTACGCAGATTCTAGAAGAAGAGATTTGACATTTGCTGTTGGTGACCATGTTTATTTGAAAGTTTCTCCGATGAGAGGGGTAATCAGATTTGGCAAAACTGGGAAGTTGGCACCGAGAATTATTGGTCCCTTTCCTATACTTGAACGAACTGGAATTCTTGCTTATAGGGTTCAATTACCAGATTGGTTGCCTGGAGTGCATGATGTGTTTCACGTATCTCTACTTAGAAGACATGTGCATGATCCAGATCTTGTTGTATAAGAAGCAGCGCAACAGGACTTGGAAATAACTCCAGAATTAGCAGTCAGAAGAGAGCCATTAAAGATTGCTGGCAAAGAAACTAGAGAGCTAAGAAGCAAAAAGGTTCATCTAGTTAAAGTGCAGTGGAGTAGTGATCCTAGAGACTGTTCTTGGGAGACTGAGGAAAGCATTAAGCAAGCTTACCCCAAATGCAGAGTGGACATCTCTGACTAACTCCGGTGCAAGGTACCTTTACAATACTTTGCATTTACATTTTGTTTCCTACTTTGCTGTTGTTTCCTTTTCGGGGACGAAAAGTCTTAAGTGGGGGAGATTGTAACAACCCGGAAAATACGAGCCAATTTAAAATTTTTAAATTGGTTATTTCAAAGGAATTTGAACAATTGAAATAGAATATTTCAATAAAATAGTGAATTAGAAATAGTGTGTCGGTTGGAAAATTTGAATTCAAACTTTGACTGACTGCACCGGGTGCAAAATATAACGGATTTTAATGAAACCAAAAATATTTAAATCTGTTAGTGAATATCTTTCTAACGAATCTGAAAGATCGAAGTTTCATAGCGGGAATAGAAAATTATGGACAGATGAATTTTCAAAAAGGTCGCTATATAGAATATATAGCCCTTGAAAATAGACATTTTGCAAACGACCTCGGAATTCGACGAAACCACTTTTGTTGGGTCCAGGATGTCAAACATTGCTAGGTTTCAAATTTCATAATTTTTGAAGCTAGTATGTGAGCGTGGCAAAAGAAAATGTGTTTGGTCAATTTCTGTTAATTTGGATCGACCAGAAAAGCGCCATTTTTCAAACGATCTCAGAATTCGACGAAACTAGTTTTGTTGGGACCGTATCGTCAAAACATAGCTAGATTTATTTTTCTGGAATTTTTCGAATCAGTTTGTGGCCCTGGAAAATTGAAATGGGCGTTCAAATTGTATATAAAATGTTTTATACTTGAATTTGAAAAATAACTGACTATAACAGTCGAATTGGCCTACGAAACATATCCCATTGTGTCCGGGATGGGGTATTTAGTTAGGGGCGACAGTCGTTGGGTTTAAATTGGTGTCCATGTATAGAAACATTATTTAAATTTTTTTATAAAGCATCGGCCAATAGGAAATTTCATTTCATAAATTAAAAAAAAAACAAAACCCGTCAGCTTTAGGTCGCGAACGGCGGAAGTGCTCCAGATATTCCTGGCTTGATTTCTCTCTCATTTCTCAATGAAATCACTTAATTCTTGATTCATTTTAAAGCTCTAGATCTCCTCTTCAAATCAATATAGAGTTTGGAATTTTTCGTGGCCTGTGGAGCTCGAATCGAGCTCGAGAACGACCGACGTTTGTACTGCCGCCGACGACGCCAGGGACCATCGAACTGGCCCACTCCCCCACGTGCGCGAAGCTCTCTCATCCCTCTTCGACGCTGCACCGCTCGATCCTCACATCGTTGCACGGATTTGCCGCAAATCTGAAACCTAGTTTTGAACCATCGTGAAAGGTGAGTCCTTTATCACATTTGAACTTTGAAAAATCATATCTTTACGGTGTCTTGACGAAATTCGATGAAACATCGGGACCGCAAGGAGGCTCTCTACCACATAGAAGAGACCGCGGATTTTACTGAGCCATCTACGATTTTTAGCACTCCGAAAACCAATGTGAGAAATTTAAATTAAATGAAATTGAATGGAAAATGACATGTATAAATTATACAAGCGAAGTATAAATTATACACGTTGTATACCTCATGTACATGCGTTGTGTAAGCTATATGAGCGACGTATGAATTATACATGCATAGTATAAATGATATGTGTGGTGAAATGCAAGTGAAATATAAAAATAATATATATATATATATATACACACACTCCCCTCGTCCACAAACCATGGACGATATTTATTGTTGTGAATTGGTGTGAAATATTGGATGAAAAATGCGAATGGTTGAATAATTGTTTGTGGTTGATATTGATTGGTTGTGGTTGAAAAATACCCATTGGTGATTGAAAAAAATTGGAAATAATTGTGGAAATGAATATAAAACATGCCGCCTGCGTGCGAATTAGATGCATGAAATCCCCATTGTCAAAAACCACGAGGTTTTAAGGTAGAGCGAGGAGCCGTACTCGGGACGATCTCGGTTTTAACTACCCTGCCGCTATGCTGCCGAAATTTTGAATAATATTCATATGTTAGAATTATTTTCATATGTTGAAATTATTTTCATGTGTTGAAACTAAAGTCATGTGTTGAAACTATATCCATGTGTGGAAATGCTCATGTGTTGAGAAGTGATGTGTGAAAATTAAATTCATGTGTGAATGAATAAAGTGTTTAAACAATAAAAATCACATTTTTATAATATATATGAAGTATGTAAAATATTCGCCTTATATATAAATAGTTTCGACAATAAAAATTTCATCTTTCTTATATGAACAAACTATATGAAATATCCATGTGTGGAGATGCTCATGTGTTGAGAATTGCGTGTGTTGGAAAGGTTCATGTGTTGAATAAAAGATTGGACAATAAAAATTACATTTTTGTTGAAATTATGAAGTGTTAAAAACATTCATGTGTTGAATAAATATTTTAAATGATAAAAATACCATTTTTATCATATATGTGATTTGCTAAAAATATGCGAGCGTTGAAATAAATATTTGTGAAAGAAATATTATTTTTAACATGCATGGGAACTAAATAAAATAGTCATGTGTTGAAATATATTTTAGTTCGCCAAAATTATCTTTTTTGAAATGTGAAGAGTTAAAAATAACCACTTGTTCAAATAAATATGCATGAGTTGAAATATTCATTAATTAGCTAATGATATGATTTTTGCTTATATATGCAACATTAGAATGAATGGTGTTTTTAAACCAAATTGAATCAAATATGAAGTTGAATGGAAAATGATAAGTGATAAGAATTGCATATATGTACATGCATATTTATTGAACAGGTTATAGCAAAGAGGCTAGAGAAGAGGAATAGGATTTTGTGCCCGACAAATAGGTACATGTTTACTGTTTTGCTTGGGTGATGATTTTATGAGCCTGTTGGCTAGCTGCTTGGCTTTTTCTTTTTCTTTTTGAGATGAGACGCCCGTGTGGCTATTTGGGAATTTTCCCAGCCCCTCCCGGCGTTAGTGAAATATTTGAAGTGAAAACGATATAGGAATTTTCGAATGAAATATATTTATATAAATATAAATAAAATTAAAACAAATCGTGGACGTGCAGTTCATGTGTTGAAACCGTGATTTCAAACGACTAGTGTGGGAAATCCGACCATTGGATTTTCCCGAAACCGCAACTGTTGGGTTCGTCTTGAAAATATCTTTCCAACGGCACCAACTGTGTAAAGATCTGACGGTTGGATTGTCTGAAATGTTTAATTCAAATCTGAAGAAAAACAGCACCAGAATCGATTATATATATATATATATATATAATTAAATTAAATCGAATAACGACGTTGCTGTTCGTAATTTGAAATCATAACTTCAAACGACTAGTGTGGAAGATCCGACCGTCGGATTTTCCCAAAATTGAAACCGTTGGATTCGTTTTGAAATGATCTTTTTAATGATATAAAATTTGTGAAGATCCAACAGTTAGATTTTCAGATATGTGTAAAACAAATTTAGTGAAAAACAGCACCAGTGCCTCGGCACGACCTGAAACGTCGTTTAATTAAATATGCCGTTTTAAATAAATAAAAATGGCGATATATCGTTATATAATACTATAGACGATATAGAGTGGAAATAAACCAATTTTGTTGTGTTTGCTTGATATGTGATGGTTGAATGTGTTTAACATGAAAATTATACTAAGGAACTGAAATGTGAATGTTGAATAGTTTAACCATGTGAAAAATTGATTTGAAAATCGAAATATACGTGGGTTATTTGAAAATGCCGAGTTCATTCTCATTTCAAATAATCGATCGACGTTGAGAAGTCGAAGAGTCGAAGACGTTGAAGACCGACGATCTTCACATTGGATGGATGGGCGCTACTGATGCTCGTGATTGGAGTAGCTATCTTGAAGGGGCTGAAGTAGTAGCCATCTGGACGAATTGTTGATTGTGCGGATATGAGAGGAATTTGGTGCCTCCGGTTTCGTTCAAACCCAGAACGAACTTGTAAGTGGACTGTGTGTCTGACATTGGATTTTGTTCTGTGCTGATTGATCTCTGTTAAATATATATCTGTTTGGCGGCGGAAAATTTATTCTCTTGCTTAACGCCCTTCTCTGAGACGTACGAGCTCAGAGGTTATGTATTGATAGAAATCAGTCGCATAGAGTGGATTGCCTGTGTGGCACGCCTAAGTGGCATATGATCAAGGCTTCTGTTGCAAAGTGAAGTCTTGTGGTTGATGATCAAAGCATGGTCTGTGTGACGTAGGTTTGTGTATAACGTGAATTCGCGAGCCTCACACCCCGGTATGAGTCAAAAACGGGAGAAGGACCCAAGGAGTGCACGACGTTTCTTTCTAGCTATGGTGGTGTCAGTGACCTATCAACCCTGACATTTACATCTACTTTTCACCTGTGTGGTTGTTGGAATGCGAGGCGCCTCGATTATAGGTCTGTAAGGACCGGGAAACGTGTGTTCAGGAATTGCCAATCCTCAAAAGTAAGAGAGGACCGGCCTTGGAGGATCCAGGGATTGCTGTGTGCGGTCCCGAGGCATTTGCTAGAGTGTCTCGAACGGTGAGGAGCTTGCCCCTTGCCTCGACTCATGATGGAATCCAATTTCCAATACGAAATTGCGGATGTGATTGTATTAGTAGTATGGCGACATAGTAGATGATAGCTATGCCGCATAGGATTGATATTTATGATTGAATTTGCTTTTGAAAACATATATGCACTAGTAATAATATCAAACACTTTCGTTTCATATGTATGAAGCATTTTTGGCCATTATAAGGTAAAACTCTATCCTCCGGCTTGCGTTGCATTGTGTGATGGGACCTGAGTCTTATAATGGCTTCATTTTATAAAAAGCATTGCGATGATTCAATCATTTACTTTATTTCATGCACTAGCACTCATTGGAGTAAACCCGTTCCGCGAAAGTGGCGTGGTCCTTTGATTTGCCTTATTATTGTTGTTTAATAAGTTAAGTAGATTTCTCATACCAGTCCCATGACTGACTCGTAGTTTGTTTCACCTTACAAACTCGGGTGCCCTCATTTTCACACGGGCAGCCTAGTTACAGGTATCTGGTATATTTTGGCTTGGCACCGCAGTAGGGGTGCACTTTTCGCTCATGGCGAGGCTTGACTACACCGTGCTGACTATGACTTTTTTTGCCATTATTGTATATGTATTATGATTCCGCCACTGGCGATGTAGACTGATGTTTAGTTTGTGTACTCTTTATGTATGATTCTGCTTCTGGCGATGATGACTGATTATGTACTATTATGCACTAAGTTGTATCCTGCACTGTGCTCTCTGATGTGGTGATATGTGTGTAAATTATTCTATTTCTCGTTTATGCTATTATCTGTGATCTGCTAATGATGATTAATGTGTTATATTCCAACGATTATCCTTAACACCGTGCAATGGGGTTTTGGGATCGTCACAGAAATCATGTCCAGCGATGTACTCCAGTTGCTCCCATTCAAGAAACATAGCCCCTAGACTGGCATGTCTTCTACTCAATGCATCAGCTACCGCATTGCCCTTTCCTGGTGTATATGCGATATCAAAATCTTAGGAATCCAAGAATTCTACCCATCTTTGTTGTCGGAGATTTAGATCCTTCTGAGAGAAAAGATACTTTAGTGACTTATGATCAGCAAACAACTCGAATCTTTCTCCCAAGAGATAATGTCTCCACATCTTCAATGCGAACACGAACGCTGCCAATTCCAAATCATGGGTAGGGTATCTTCTCTCATGCGGTTTTAATTGCCGACTTGCATAAGCTACAACCCTACCTCCTTGCATCAACACAACACCTAGTCTGGTACCACATGCATCCGTATATACGGTCATCTCTTCATTCCCTTTGGGAATGACTAACACTGGTGCACATGTCAATTTTTCCTTTAGACTCTTGAATGCATTCTCACACTTTTCATCCCAGACAAAAGCTCGACTTTTCTTGGTCAGTTGAGTCAACGGTGCCGCTATCTTGGAGAAGTCTTGGATAAACTTACGATAATATCCAGCTAATCCCAAGAAACTTCTTACGTCTGTTGCATTCTTGGGCGTAGACCAATCTTGTACCATAGCCACCTTCGCAGGGTCCACGACAATACCATTTTATGAAACAACATGGCCCAAAAATCTCACTTCCCTCCTCCAGAAGTGACACTTGGAAAACTTTGCTTTCAATTGGTGTTTTCTCAACACCTCCATCACTATTCTCAAGTGTTCCTTGTGTTCTTCTTTTGTCCTCGAGTATACCAAAATATCATCCACGAACACAAGAACAAACTTATTCAACTGATCTCTGAATACCCTATTCATAAGATCCACAAAATATGCTGGCGCATTGGTCAGCCCGAATGACATGACCAACCACTCATAAAATCCAGACGGCGTCCGAAATGTCGTTTTAGCTATACTCTCAACTTCCACCCTAAGCCGATGAAAACATGTCGCGAGATCCAACTGGGAAAACACTCTCGCGCCACTCAACTGATCAAACAAATCATCTATCTGTGGTAGAGGATACTTATTCTTCCTCGTCGCCTTATTCAACTCGCAGTAGTCTACACACAATCGAAGGGAACCATCGGCCTTGGTAGCAAACACAACTGGTGCTCCCCACTCAGAAACACTTCTTTTGATAAACCCTGTAACACCCCATATTTTCTGTGAGTATAAGAGTAACAAATCAGAGAATAATTAAATTGTAACAAAATAATTAAGGGAAACGGGTTACGCCATTGCGTTCGTCTTGAAATTCTGCTTGGCATTGAGTCCAAGTTCGGACTTCGTATGAAGAAGATATGGCCTTCAGAAGTTTCAGTAAAAACTAGCCCGAAAATTCAAAATTCAGATTTCGAAATTCAAACTGACACCTGGGCTGGGCGGGAAAATTCCCGCCCAGGACCCAGGTCGACCAGGGGGTCGACCTGGATATACAGGTCGACCATAGGGTCGAACCGGGGATCGACCTCCCCCCTTTTCCAGATCTGTAGACAGATCCATTTTTCTGCACCTGGACGCCTTTATGACCGGATTCGTGAGCTCTAACCTATTCAAACACCCCCAAACCTAGCTTTCTCTCCACACAATTTCATTCTGCCTATACTTTGTCTCTATTCTAATTAAAAATAAAAATGGCGTCGCTACTTTGCTGGAATCAAAACTAGGATCTTCTTCCAATCTGAATAAAGTTAAAAGAGAACAACTATTTTCTAATCTAATCGATAGTCTACGCCAAAGGAGCGCTATTCAGTGTCAGAATACGGATTCCAAAACACAAGAATTGTTCCCTTTTTGTGAGTACAATTATTTTCAGATATAAACTTTTATTATGATCTTGGCATGGTTATAAATTTGAATCTGAGGTTACGCATATTCTAATCGGTCAGATCTGTTTTTCTGTGGCTATTCTGTATCTCCTTTTTCTTTCTGTTCTATAGCCAGGCTACTACGAGCCTACGCCAAATCTCATAAGAGATTAACGCATGAACATTAGTTTTGGGACAAATAGTGAATATTGCATAATTGGACATGACTGATCTGTGACTGATTTGAGAAAAGAACATAGATTGTAAATTAAGATCTAGAATCAGTGCATACTATGTAAAATAGACCGAGATTTGGAAGATGAATTATTATATGATAGCATATGACTTGGGATTTGGAATATAATGCATATTATAATGCAAGATCTGATTTTTGAGGACATAATACATGATTAAAATTTAAGATCTAGATTTTGGGGCATATTTTATATCACGATCTATGACATGAAAAGAAAAAAAAAGAAATATGTGACTTAGGCATAAAGATATATATTAAAATAGGATAACCATTAATGCGAACACGCCTAAAAGTGGATTTTTGGATATTTGGCATTAAAGGCTATAATTTGGCATAATTCATATTTTATATTATGATTTGGGGCTTTTAGAGAATGTTCTGTACTTTGCAAAGTTTAAACAAAAATTTGGGCATATGTTGTATTATGAATTATGACCATGATTTAGGATTAAGCAAGATATGTAAATAGAATTTTAGAAATGATAAATCTTTTGAATTGCCTAATCTACCAAATCTGTTATCTGCTAAATCTGTTGAATTGCCTAATCAGCCAAAACTGTTATCGGCTAAATCTGTTGAATTGTCAAATCTGCAAAATCTGTTATCGGCAAACTATGTTGAATTGTGTAATCTATTGAAAGCTAAATAATTGTAATTTGGGTATGAAAATCCGTAGGCTAGATCTAAGATTGAGTAAAACATGGAAATTTGATTAATCTACTGTAACCTGTAAGGAAGTTTAATCTGTTAAACGGACATAATTAGTCTGATATCTGTATAATTTGTATTGGAATAAATTGGCTATGACACGAGGTTAGACTCCATTTGCGATGGAAGCCTGCCCGGAACCAACCGGCTTAACCAGCGATCGCAAACTGTCAGTCTAATGTGAGAGGTAGTAGGCATAACTAAAATATGCTTAGACACGAGGTTAGGTCTGGCTTGTGGTAGAAGTCTGCCCGGAACCGCCCGACATATCCAGCGGCCACAGGCTACCGACCTAATGTGAGAGGTCTGTGCATTAATAATTAATTAATGCAAATCTAAGATAAACATGATGCCTAAAACATGTTGGGTGGATAGGGTTAAATCAATTGGACTGATAAATCTAATAAACACGTTTTGTGTATCTGTAGGCCCAATACAAAGTTATGTAAACAATTTTTAAGTCTGTTAATCTTTATATCTGATCCGTTAGTCTGAAAACTTGTTAATCTGTACATCTGATCTGTTAGTCTGAAAACGCGTTAACTTGATTATCTGATCTGTGAACTAGTAAATCTGAACTTTGTATGTCTGAAACTTGTAAACAAGTTAATCAGAAATCTGTTAGTTTGGGGACACAAGGTTAGGAGGGGAAATACTTGTGTCATCTATAGTTTGGGACCCATATTAGTCAGCAACCACTTCTGGTATCAAAACTTTGACCCACCATTAAGAGGGGTCCAGGCACGCTTACAGAACTAATTATAAGCGGTTCATTCTGATAATGGCGAGGGTTGTTGATGGTGCGTTCCAACCGGGTCATGTACGTGCATGGATCTGGTCTGCACTGAGGATGTAAGCCGCCGTGACATCTGTAAATAGGTCTGTGCCAATAGGTTACCACTTTAGGGAGTGGTACACCCTACTGTGGGGCCGACACAGGGTATTTATGTATTAGGGAGCCGATTGCTTGGGGGTAGGACTTAGGGTACACTTAGTTCTGTCTGTTTCTGTTGGTACCGTCTGTTTCTGTTGGGTGGTGACACCTTTCTGTTTCTGCGTGGTACCGTCTGTTGGGGTGGTAAAGACCCATTACTAGTGTACACCTAATTCTGACATTCTGTTTCCGTCTATGATTCCGTTTCTGATTCCGTTTCCGTACCTTCCGTCTATTGGGGTGGTAAAGGCCCATTAGTTGGGTGGTAAGGCCCATTATTAGTATTCTGCTTCTGTACCTTCTGTCTGTTTGGGTGGTAAAGACCCATTACTCGCATTCTGTTTCTATATAGATTACTCTATTTCAGTTTTCTGTTTCGGTTTGTACATTAGGTTAACACTTAATCCAGTTATACTAGTATTAGTGCAGAGAAGTGAAAACTAAGTAAGAAAACTTACCTTAGCCTATATCATTCTGTTTCTTCTGTTAACCTGCTATCCCTGTTACGGTTATCTCTCGTCCAGTTTTATTTACATGTCATGATACTATTATCTGTTTATATGCTGAAAGTCACTAGACTCACCAGACTTATGTCTGACCTAGTTTGTTTCGCCTCTTTTCTTTCCGTTTCTCCCTCCTAGGTTCTCAGGGTGGAAATATAGGAGCTTGATTCAGATTCTCTCTTCTTGAAGTGTTTGAAGTATTGCTTGGCTTTGACTCTATCTTTCCATGGCAGTTTAAGTTAGGGATTATGGCTTTAAAAACTATGCACTCTGAAGGCTTTTTGTATGAGACTGATATTTATGTACTTGAATTATGATATTGTGGTTTT
Source organism: Allium sativum (assembly GCA_030737875.1). Taxonomy (NCBI): domain Eukaryota; kingdom Viridiplantae; phylum Streptophyta; class Magnoliopsida; order Asparagales; family Amaryllidaceae; genus Allium; species Allium sativum. The sequence goes on along the minus strand of CM060913.1, from coordinate 172,938,828 downwards.
GAAAGATGTAACCAAACTTGTTTCTGTTTCTATTGTAATAAGTTATAAATTTTTCAAGTACTACTTTATCTGTCTTGTAATATTCTGTTCTGTAACACCCCGTGAATTCTATAACGCTAAGCTTCACAAATTAAAGTATAATTAATTCTAAATGAAAGAATTAAGGGAAACGGGTTATGCCATTGCGTTCGTCTCGGAATTCTGCTTGAGATAGAGTCCGAGTTTGCGCGAATCGGACTCCGTATGAAGGAGTTATGGCCTTCGGAAGTTTCATAATCAAATTTAAATTCAAACAGCTCAGTTTAAATTTCAAAATTCGAATTTCAGGTTCAAACTGGGCTAGACGGGAAAATTCCCGCCCAGAAACCAGGTCGACCATAGGGTCGACCATGGTGTCGACTTGGTTACCCCCGGTCGACCATAGTGTTGACCTGGTCCCCCCAGGTCGACCATAGTGTCGACCTGGGTTTCGACCTGCCTGGTCGACCTGGCTGGCCAGGTCTGGCTCTGGCTCGAATTTCTGTGGCTCTGTGTGTCACTAGGGCTGACTGTCACCTCTTGATGGGCTCTTTGAACTCTGAATGGTCTAGATTCCTCCTGTCTTCATCTGACGGCTCAAAACAACTTAAAAATCTATAAATACACCCTAAGTCTCAACTGAAAATTCACACAAAAAAATGAGAAAGGAGTCGTCATGCTGCTAGGGAGGAATTGAACATAACCGTCAAGAGAAAAGCCTAGAGACGAATCAAACTAAGAAGAAGATTAAAGTTTAAATCAAATTTATCAACGCAACATTAGTCTACCCAAAGGAGCGCATCTCAATTTCAGAATTCAGAATCCAGAATTCAAGATTCTGCATTCGTTGTAAGTATAGTGACCTTTCAGAATATGAAAAAGAATTATGATGTGATTCGATGTAAATGAAAATAGAATTGTTTTATTGTATTGTTTAAATTCTATGTATTGTGATGTTTTTATCATGACTTGTGTATTGATGTTTGTGGCATAAATTGATTGATGCAAGCCTATTGAACATTTGTATATAAAAACAATGGCACTTGTAAATTTGTGGCAAAAACTAGAAATTGATCCCTTTTTGTTTATGCCTATGACATGGACCTTATACATTCATTAAGCCTAAATTAAGGCTTATGTAAACATGATTTAGACTTGAAACCTTTTATGCCTACATGACCCAAAACCTATGATATCACTTCCATGTTTATTTGCAAGTATAATTGGATCTATGTTAAGTATCGTTTGTGTTTCATAAACTATGTAAGTTCATGTTTATTTGCAAGTGTAATTGGATCTATGTTAAGTATCGTTGGGTTTCAAAAACTATGCAAGTTCATGTTGAAAAAGGCTATGTGATTAAATGTTATAATTGGACCTTTTGGTGAATATACATCATGTTAGTTTTGTGTTTGACATTATGCCAAGTTAAACATATTTAAACACAAGTTGTGTAAGCCTAAACTATGCTATTTCATATGTCACCCACTTAGTTATACATTGATTTGAATGCAAGTTCACATGACCCATATTATATGTTAGTTGAATCGCTAAGTTGCAAGTTCATGCGCCACACACCCTTATATGTTGTAAAATATTACATGTTATTGATTTTCCCCTTTTTCTCACGTTTATAAAGTTGGGCCGAATTGTGTCGAGCCCAACATTTGTTATAATGTTGCGAACGTTACAAACGAGGGTAACAACGTTGGGTGTAAAACATTGAAAATATATGTTGGCATGTTTGGCACATGCCAACGACAATGACATTTAAAGCGGTATGAATTGTTATACCCAAAAATAAAAGATATGACATTTACATATATAATTGAGAAGTAATAAAATATGTAAATTTAGAAAACACGATATGCTTAACCCGAGGTTGGATTGAGTTGTGATGTAAACCTGCCCGGAACCGCCCGACTATCCAGTAGTCACAACAATACCTATCCAATGTGGGTGGTTAAGCATTGAGCCCAATAATGACCCGAGGTTAGACTGAGCTACGGTGTAAACCTGCCCGGAACCGACCGGCATATCCAGTAACCGTAGCAATACCTGTCTAATGTGAGTGGTCAGGTGCTCCTAAGAGGCTAAGGACAGATGGTATGGTTAAGTCAACTATAACACTTAACTAAATTCAACATTGATGGGTGGGGTTAGGTAAATACAGACACTTAACCACTTAACGTGTTTGACTAGAAAATCCTGGTAACGAGGGACCCGTTTCAGCAGTAACCCAAGTTAGGTATCAACGGTACCCTGAAACTAGGCAGGGTGGGGCACGATTACTGGGCTGATTGTAAGCGGTCAAAAGACGGTGGTGGGTGCACAGTGCAGGTCTAACGGGGTGCGGGCGTGCACACACTCCGGAGCAGACAACCAGGGCACTGGGGACACCAGTAGTATAACCTATGCCTTCTAGAATTTGTGTCGGGGCCGCCACCATGGGTTTTGATACACCCCATGGTGAGACCAGCATAGGTATCTACAATTCTTGGGGGCCGTATGACACATGTTAACGCGAGTAGGAGCCGATCTTTAAATAAAGTTGGGGATCACTTCACCCTCACCATGGGGTGCCAGTTAGAGTAAACTCAAGTAGATGCAGAGATATAGTATGGGTGCGATAGTACATTCGACACTCCCTTAGCTTGTGACACCATCCTATTTTCAGTATATATCTATCATGCCCTTTTCTTATTCACATACTGAAGAGTTACTAGATTTACTCAGGCTTTATGTCTAACCCTATTTTCTTTTCGTCTTCTTTTCTTTCGTCACCCCCAGGTCCACATGGATGAAACAGCTCAGCTCAGTCAGGCTCTGTACAAGCTCCAAGAACGTAGATGTATGATTTGGGTCTCTTTTGCTCGGACTATGGCTTTGGATATCACTATGGGGATTTTTGTTACTTTATTTATGTTTTATGCTTCTTTAATAATAAAGACAGTTATGAGGTTGTAATGATGGAAGTATTTTGAGACAATTATGGAATGTTTTGTTTTGAACACGTATTGATGAAATAAAAGTTTGTTGGTTTCCGGTGTTTAAAATATGTGTATTTATATCTGTCTTGAGTTTATCTGTGGCTTTTACTTATAAACCTCCACCAATATTAAGGCATTCCCTTTGTGAGTGACCTTAACGGAGGTGGGGTGTTTCACGTTCTGTCTACTAAAACGCTTCACCAAAATTAAGGCATTCCCTTTGTGAGTGACCGTAACGGAGGTGGGGTGTTACACTTGGTACCAGAGCTGAAGGTTACCAGATTTGATAAAAGTTTTTGGAAACTATTTTCAAAAAGGTTTTAAAAAAGGAAGTATTTTCAAAAGTAGAGTTTATTTTGAAAAGTATAATCCCCAAAAGCCATATATCTATCTTTTGATTTTCTTTTTAATCCTTGTTTCCTTCTTTTCTAAGTCTCCGGGTCTCCTGGCTTTCTGGGAGGTAACCTCATCGCGACATGGTTCTGTAGGCATGATGAGACTACGACGCCTGTCTAAGGGCAAAGAAGTGTCTAACTTCCATCTGTAGCCGCAGTATTTTCACCTACGGCTAATCCTCTTTCGAGCTTCGTAGGGTTTTCCGCGCGATGGGGGCAACTTTAGAGAATGACTAACATCATGTAAGAAGACTAGTTGTTTTCAGTGCGGTGAGACAGGACATCTGATCAAGGATTGCCCCAGAAGGCAAGGGCAAGGGGCAGAATCTTCTGGAAGATAGGCGAATGCTCTCATAGTTAGTGGACAGGATAGAGGTGGAAAAATTTTCATAGAAAGATTAATTTCCTTATCTGATCATTCTGGCATTTTGATTATGTAGTTAAGTCTCTGCACTTTAATACTAGTCTTGTTTCTGATCCCTCTATAGTCTCAAACCCTATTAGGGTTACGACTCATATGTTTGTGATAGGTTGGGGTTTGAGGGTATCTGTGTTAAGCATTAAGTTGACTGTGATGCATACATTCTGGTGTTTTTATGGGATATGGTGGAGTTTTATCATGCTTAGTTTCCTAAGAATCATTTGATAATCTGATCTGTACCAGTAGTCTGTAAGTATCTGAGTATTTTTGAAAAGGATAGGGTTTTTTACTCAAAGCATGAAGTAGATTTCCAGTTGGACATTTGTTTAATGGGAGTAATTCTCTGAGTGTCAATCTGATGTTGATTTCGGTCTTAGGGGTTGATACTTAGGGGGTTATTCTCTTAAACCGATGTTTAATGGGAACAAAGCTTTTGTTTTAATTGTACATGCTTATATCACTCGGCTGTATCCTATCGACCGAATCTTCGACCTTTAGGTAGAAACTAATGGGTGTAAACATGTGTTTGAGACATGTTATGTTTGATGGTTGCAAGTGGATGCAAGTGGTTTCTCGTGGATGCATATACACACACTAGGCACTAGATCGACTCAAAAACACTCTCATACTGCATATGGATGTGTGTGCATTATTCAATTTTTATGGATACAAAATGGTTGACTCAGCACATGGATGTTGCGTATGAATGAACGGTTGTGCACTCATATTGAAATGATATGTATCAAGAAGGAAAATTTGCATACATGTTGGACTCATGGCACTGACATAATTCGCATTAAGGAAGTCAATTGAATCAGTGGACCGCCTGATCTTTGCACTAGATAAGGAACATATACACACACTTTTGCATATGTTCATACAACATTAGAAGTTTTCTAAGGACAATGGATGCTTGTGGATGATGGTTGAGTAGATGGGTGATTGGATGGTAGGACACATTCTTCTTAACTTGAAAATTTCGGGACGAAATCCTTCAAGGAGGGGAGAATGTAACACCCCGTATTTTCTGTGAATATAAGAGTAACAAATCAGAGAATAATTAAATTGTAACAAAATAATTAAGGGAAACAGGTTACGCCATTGCGTTCATCTCGAAATTCTGCTTGGAATAGAGTCCAAGTTTGCGTAAATCGGACTCCGTATGAAGAAGATATGGCCTTTAGAAGCTTCAGTAAAAACCAGCCCGAAAATTCAAAATTCAGATTTCGAAATTCAAACTGACACCCGGGCTAGGCGGGAGAATTCCCGCCCAGGACCCAGGTTGACCAGGGGGTCGACCTGGATATACAGGTCGACTATAGGGTCGACCTTCCCCCTCTTCCAGATCTGTAGACAGATCCATTTTTCTGCACCTGGACGCCTTTCTGACTCGAATCGTGAGCTCTAATCTATTTAAACACCCCCAAACCAAGCTTTCTCTTCACACAATTTCATTCTGCCTATACTTTGTCTCTATTCTAATTAAAAATAAAAATAGCGTCGCTACTCTACTGGAATCAAAACTAGGATCTTCTTCCAATTTGAATAAAGTTAAAAGAGAACAACTATTTTCTAATCTAATCGATAGTCTACGCCAAAGGAGCGCTATTCAGTGTCAGAATACAGATGCCAGAACACAAGAATCAATCCCTTTTTGTGAGTACAGTTATTTTTAGATATAAACTTTTATTATGATATTGGCATGGTTATAAATCTGAATCTGAGGTTATGCATATTCTTATCTGTCAGATCTGTTTTTCTGTGACTATTCTGTATCTCCTTTTTCTTTCTGTTCTATAGCCAGGCTACTACGAGCCTGCGCCAAATCTCATAAGAGATTAACACATGAACACTTATTTTGGGACAAATAATGAGTACTGCATAATTAGACATGACTGATCTGTGACTGATTTGAGAAAAGAACATAGGTTGTAAATTAAGATCTAGAATCAGTGCATACTATGTAAAATAGACCGTGATTTGGAAGAAGAATTATTATATGATAGCATATGACTTGGGATTTGGAATATAATGCATATTATAATGCAAGATCTGATTTTTGAGGACATAATACATGATTAAAATTTAAGATCTAGATTTTGGGGCATATTATATATCACGATCTTCGACTTGAAAAAAAAAATGTGACTTAGGCGTAAAGATCTATATTAAAATAGGATGACCATTAACATGAACACGCCTAAAAGTGGATTTTTGGATATTTGGCATTAAAGGCTATAATTTGGCATAATTCATATTTTATATTATGATTTGGGGCTTTCAGAGAATGTTCTGTACTTTGCAAAGTTTAAACAAAAATTTGGGCATATGTTGTATTATGAATTATGACCATGATTTAGGATTAGGCAAGATATGTAAATAGAATTTTAGAAATGATAAATCTTTTGAATTGCCTAATCTGCCAAATCTGTTATCTGCTAAATCTGTTGAATTGCCTAATCTGCCAAATCTGTTATCTGCTAAATCTGTTGAATTGTCAAATCTACCAAATTTGTTATCGGCTAAATATGTTGAATTTCCTAATCTGTTGAAAGCTAAATAATTGTAATTCGGGTATGAAAATCCGTAGGCTCGATCTAAGATTGAGTAAAACATGGAAATTTGATTAATCTGCTGTAACCTGTAAGGAAGTTTAACCTGTTAAATGGACATAATTAGTTTGATATCTGTATAATTTGTATTGGAATAATTTGGCTATGACATGAGGTTAGACTCCGTTTGCGATGGAAGCCTGCCCGGAACCAACCGGCTTAACCAGCGATCGCAAAATGTCAGTCTAATGTGAGAGGTCGTAGGCATAACTAAAATATGCTTAGACATGAGGCTAGCTCTGGCTTGTTGCAGAAGTCTGCCAGGAACCGCCCGACATATCCAGCGGCCACAGGCTACCGACCTAATGTGAGAGGTATGTGCATTAATAATTAATTAATGCAAATCTAAGATAAACATGATGCCTAAAACGTGTTGGGTGTATAGGGTTAAATCAATTGGACTGATAAATCTAATAAACCCATTTTGTGAATCTGTAGGCCCAATACAAAGTTAGGTATAATAATATGTAAGTCTGTTAATCTGTATATATGATCCGTTAGTCTGAAAACTTGTTAATATGTACATCTGATCTGTTAGTCTGAAAACATGTTAACTTGATTGTCTGATCTGTGAACTAGTAAATCTGAACCTTGTATGTCTGAAACTTGTAAACAAGTTAATCTGAAATCTGTTAGTCTGTGGACACAAGGTTAGGAGGGGAAATACTTGTTCCATCTGTTGTTTGGGACCCATATTAGTCAGTAACCCCTTCTAGTATCAAAACTTTGACCCACCATTAAGAGGGGTCCGGGCACGCTAACTGAACTAATTATAAGCGGTTCATTCTGATAATGGCGAGGGGTGTTGATGGTGCATTCCAACTGGGTCATGTACGTGCATGGATCCGGTCTGCTCTGAGGATGTAAGCCACCATGACATTTGTAAATAGGTCTGTGCAATTAGGTTGCCACTTTAGGGAGTGATACACCCTACTGTGGGGCCGACGCAGGGTATTTATGTATTAGGGAGCCGATCGCTTGGGGGTAGGACTTAGGGTACACTTAGTTCTGTCTGTATCTGTTCGTACCGTCTGATTCTGTTGGGTGGTGACACCTGTCTATTTCTGCGTGGTACCGTCTGTTGGGGGTGGTAAAGGCCCATTACTAGTGTACACCTAATTCTGACATTCTGTTTCCGTAGGAATTATTCTGTTTCCATCTTTGATTCCATTTCTGATTCTGTTTCCGTACCTTCTTTCTATTGGGGTGGTAAAGGCCCATTAGTTGGGTGGTAAGGCCCATTATTAGTATTCTGCTTCTGTACATTCTGTCTGTTCGGGTGGTAAAGGCCCATTACTCGCATTCTGTTTCTATATAGATTACTCTGTTTCAGTTTTCTGTTTCGGTTTGGACATTAGGGTAACACTTAATCCTGTTATACTAGTATTAGTGCAGAGAATTGAAAAATAAGTAAGGAAACTTACCTTAGCCTATATCATTATGTTTCTTCTGTTAACCTGCTATCCCTGTTACGGTTATCTCTCATCCAGTTTTATTTACATGTCGTGATACTATTATCTGTTTACATGCTGAAAGTCACTAGATACACCAGACTTATGTCTGACCTAGGTTGTTTCGCCTCTTTTCTTTCCGTTTCTCCCTCCCAGGTTCTTAGGGTGGAGACATAAGAGCTTGATTCAGATTCTTTCTGCTTGAAGTGTTTGAAGTATTGCTTGGCTTTGACTCTATCTTTCCATGGCTGTTTAAGTTGGGGATTATGGCTTTAAAAACTATGCACTCTGAAGGCTTTTTGTATTAGACTGATATTTATGTACTTGAATTCTGATATTGTGGTTTTGAAAGATGTAACAAAACTTGTTTCGGTTTCTGTTGTAATAAAGCTATAAATTTTTCAAGTACTACTTTATCTATCTTGTAATATTCTGTTCTGTCTACTAAAACGCTTCACCAAAATTAAGGCATTCCCTTTGTGAGTGACCTTAATTGAGGTGGGGTGTTACAAACCCCTCCTTTAAAAGATCGCTCACTTGCACCCCGAGCTCTCGCTGCTCTCTTTGTGCCATACGACAAAGTGGCATCACTATAGGTCTGGCATCTTTCACTAAATCAATACAGAACTTAATCTCTTAGTGTGTTTGAAGTCCGGTCACTTCCCCGAAGACGTCCAGATACTGGCCAGCCACGGGCACATCTGACAGCTCATCATGCGGGATGTCGAGGGAATTTAGAAAACTAGCCATTACCCCAACACTAGGTAGACAACCAAACTCTACCCTCCGCCCATCATCCGCTCTAACTATCACCAAAAAGCCCTCACAGTCTACCATTACCCCGTATCTTTGGAGCCAATCGACTCCCAAAATAATGCCAAACCCAGTAAAGCCCAACACAAAGCTATCACAAGCAAACATACATCCATGACTCGATAAGACCACATTTCGACGAATCATACTAAGGCTAGTCGAACCACCAATTGGGTTCGTCACTGCTAAAGGTCTATCGACTATCTCGGGTTCCAATCCCAACCTCTCTACCAGGTCACTAGATATGAAGGAACGGGAAGCCCCGGTATCAAACAGTACTCGAACAGGAACATCATAAACAGAAAGCATACCTTGAATAACGACATTCTTTCCTTTCTCCGCCGCAGTTGGGACATTCGACGAAGAAGGAACAACATCAATAGCATATGCTTTCACAATCTGCTTCTCTTTAGTGGGTTGCGGACACTTGTCCTTGTGATGTCCCACTTGGCCACAGTTGAAGCACTTCCTATCCGCTGGCTTGGCCCAACAATTACTAGCATAATGGCCCTTCTTGCCACCGCTAAAGCACTCAACATCTTTCTTATTTTTTTCTTCTGGCCATCCTTGGTCTGATTCTGCTTTCTTTTATTCTGAGAACCATTCTTGCCTCCACCGCTTGCTTGCGGCTTTGGCTCTTCTGCAGATGCAACCTCAGTCTTCAACTTAGTGTATAGGCTCTCTGATCTCAAAGCTTTCCCCACAATCGATTCAAACGTCTCATAGATGTGGTTAATAAGCCTTTCCTCCAAGTATTGATCCAAGCCTGTTATGAACTTCTCATTCTTCTTCTCGGGAGTGTCAATGAGGGATAACCCATACTTCAATAAAGTATCGAACTCAGCAATATACTCTGAGACTGCTCTACCATTCTTCTTAAGCTCCAGAAATTTCCTAAACAACTCTGATTTCTGAGCAGCTGGGATAAACTTATCACTAAAGCTAGCCTTGAACTGATCCCAAGTAACTTGATCCTCTGGAATAGCTGCCTTAATAGCATTCCTCCAATTCATTGCCTGTCCTTGTAGTTGACGGGATGCTAGCCTTCTCTTCATCGCATCCTCGATACCCAAATCTTCAAAGATGCACTCACAGCTATCCAACCAATCTTGAACATCTGTGGCCGACTCCGTTCCGTGGAACGGCTTCCCACCAAATCTAGTGTAATCGTTACAAAGCTTGGCGAAATCGGCCCTAGGCACCTGCACCTCTGCAACACCACCATTAGCAGCATTGGGAACTGCCCTCTGAACATCCCTAAGCATCTCTCTCATGAAGTCAATGAACATCGCCCTCATGTCAATAGCATTTCCATTATTGGCCCCTCTACCAGCATTCCTCATGTATCGGCTCATCGTTCAATTTGTAAGGAGAAAACGATTAACCATCTCTTCAGTGGTGCCAGTGCAGTGCGACTCCATCCTTAGATATACTAATAGTTTTGTAAAGACCCGCAAATTCCCACCCTTAGAATCGACCATAAACCACACAGGTCTGACCCAAAAAGTGAAAATCTACGAATACTTTAACTTTGGGCATACAACAAATTACAACAGATAACAGAAGACTTTTATAACACTATAATAAATGTTACATCAGAGTACAGAATATACATATCAGAGTACATTGGAATATAATTACAGCGGAAGATAAATACAAAAAATGTAATATACTGCAACGGAAGGACACAGCGGAAGACTTTCTATCTCTGGACACAGCTTTAAGCGTCAACCCAGAATCCTGTTTAATATATCTGCAAAAAAATAGCTACTCGACTGCCCGTGTGGAAAATATGGGCACCCGAGTTTGCCAGTGGACAAAACTACAGGTCAGTCATGGGACTGGTGTGAGAATTCTACTTAACCTATATAATATAATAAGGCTAATCACAGGACCACGCCACTTTCGCGGAACGGGTTTTCTCCTATGGATTGCCAGTGCATGACTAAAGTAAATCGTCAAAATAGCGCAATGCTTTTTAGAAAAATGAAACCATTATAAGACCCAAGTCCCATCACACAATGCAACGCAAACCGGAGGATAGGGTTTTACCTTATAATGATCAAAAAATGCTTGATACGATAAACACGGTATTATATAATAATAGTGTGCAACCAATTTGAAGTACATCAAAGTAAATGTATTAATCCTAGACGGCATGAGTGCCCCATCCCACTATGTCGCCATATATAGGTATACAATCAAAACCGCGTGATGTCGTATTGGAAATTTGGGTTTCCATCTGAGTCAAGGCTAGGGAGGAGATCCTTACCGATTCGAGACACTCTAGCAATGCCCCAGGATTGGTACTCTGTCCAACCCTTGGATCCTGCAGGGCCGGTCCATACGTTAACGCTTAATGGATTGGCAATTCCTGAACACACGCTTCCCGGTCCTTTTGGACCTATAATACGGCCAGTGGCGACCGCATAAACCGAGGCCTCGAAAAATCCAACAACCACAATGAATAAATGCCAGCGCTGGTAGGTCCCTGGCACCACTCTAGCTAGAAAGAAACGTGCGCACTCCCTGCGTTCCCTTCTCCCGTTTTAGACTCTACCGGGCTGTGAGGCTCGCGAAGTCACGTAACACAAAGCTATGCCTAAATAGACTATGCTTTGATCATCCCACAAGGTTCTGCTTTGCAACAATAAACCTTGATCAAGTGCAACTTGGCATACCACATCAACAACTCATATCATGCGATCAGTAATCATTTAACATACAAAAGGGTGTTAAGCAAGAGAATAAATCCTCCGCCACCATGCATTTATATATTAAATAAAAACCGATTTAATTACATGAAATAAATTTCAATGTTAGGCATGCTATCCATTTACAAGTCCGTTCTGGGTCTGAACGAAACAACGTATCCGTCGATCTCCAGTACGTCTGGAAGATCATCACTCGTACCTTGCCTTGGGGGATCAGTCCCAATTCAAGATATCAGTCACCATCAACCAAACGATGTGAAGCTCTCCGGTCTTCAGTCACCGTCTTCATCTTCGACTCTTGATCGTCGTGATGATTATTCAGAATGGGTTAGACCCGGTCTTTCTGAATAACTCGCGTATTCTTAATTAAAATCAACCATACGCCACATTCCAACTTTGAATATCCTTTTAAATAAAAATTATTATTTATATTACAAGATTCTCATTAATTTTATCAAAGATAAAATAAGTTAAATTTTAATCTTTCTAAAAAGATTTATTAATATTCCAATTTTGATTTAATTTATAAAATAGATTTATAAATTTCAAATAGTAATTTCAATGTAAATTGGATTAAAGGATAAATGTTATTTAAACATCGTCCACTACAAGTCCTTTCTACATATCAATCACCAACATAATTGTTAAAATCTAAAAAATCTTAAATAAAAGATTTATCTTAAAGATATTAATTCATTACTATAAAAAAAACACATTTTAAAATAATCAATGAAATATTCTATATATAAAAGATTCTGAATGTAAAATATACTTTATAATACAAAATCTTTTATTTTACAAAGATCCTTTTATTATATAAAAATTCTTTATTTAAAAACAAATTCTGCATTAGAATGCGACTCAACCATGTACCATATAATTTGGGTCATATGGGTTTCATACATTTCATGTATAGGGTAATAACAAGAAAATAATTCTCAATCCATCCATTAACAACCAGAGTGACAATGTCAACTGTGTGAGCATTAAAATAAAACAATAACGCTCATCGCAGCCTGTCGATCAATCGATAGACATATAATTAAACATTGGGATTTGTGTTAGTCAAGTATCGTCCCAATACCCGTGTGGGGTTTTCAGCCAACAACAGTTCATATAAATAAATAAATATAGAATTGGTTAATAGGTTTAACCAATTTCAATTTCACTTAACATGTCACTTATATCAAGTAAAAAGTATTTTACTCTTATGACTTCCCTATATACTTCTAAAGTTACATAAACAGTAATTTATTTATACAGCTTTATTGCGGATGACAAATGGAATATATATTCCATTATATTTGTATGAAGTTTCTTACCAATACTTTTCATTGTATATTTTGACCAACAATACAATTGTATATTAGAATATAAATTCTAGTGCAAGTTTGCAAATAAAAATTGGATTTTTATATTTGCGTATAAATTGTACTGTATATTATGCAAATAAAAGTGATTCTCATATCTTCACAAAATTTCTGTTTTTAACAAAGCTGAGTAAAGTGATACCCTCATCTTGTTAACGATTATATTTTAACAAATACAATGTAAATAAAAGTGTGTTTCTAATCTTGTACTTTTATTTGTACATAAAACACAAATAAAAGTGTATCTCATGTATTTGTCTTTTTATTTGACAAACAATGTTAATAAAAAGGTTCCTTTATATCTTGTACATTTATTTAACAAAACAATGGTAAATAAAATGTCTTTTTAACTCTTTTACTTTTATTTAACAAAACAATGACAAATAAAAGTATAATTTTCTTTCTATGCTTTATTTGCATCTAAAAATGCAAATAAGAAATATAACTCTCTTTTTACTTTTCTTTACAATAGAAAATGTAAATAAAATGGTTCACACAATTTTGTTATTTTTCTTTACAATAGAAAATATAAATAAAAGGATTCACATTATTTTGTTCTTTTTCATTACCATAGAAAATGTAATAAAAAGATTCTCATTATTTTGTTCTTTTTTTATCACAACTAAAAGACGATAGAAATGTACCATTAACATCGCTATTTATATCGCATAAAAAAAATGTCGAATAAAATGAATCACTAACATTGTCTATTTCTATTGCACTAAAAATGTCAATAAAAATGAATCACTAACATTGTCTACTTTTATCGCACTAAAAATGTCGATAAAAATGAATCACTAACATTGTCTACTTTTATCGCACTAAAAATGTCGATAAAAATGACAACCTTAACCCTTCTATTTTCACCACGTTCAAAATGACGATAAAATATTCAACATTAACAATTCTATTTTTACCGCATTCAAAATGACGATAAAATATTCAACATTAACAATTCTAGGTTTCCTACTATAGAAAATGTAAATAAATATATTTCTAAATTCTATTCTTTTTATTTACATAAGAGAATGTAAATAATCGCATTTTCAATTTCTATTCTTTTACTTACATAAGAAAATGTAAATAAATATATTTCTAAATTTTTATCATACCGTTATAACTCATATATAAATTACATAGAAAAAAAAAATGTCATTTTTATTTTATCGTTCTAATTCACCTCTAAATTACATAGAAAAATGTAATCTTTATTATACGATGGGAATTCATATTTTAATTACATAGAAAAATGTAATTCCTATCATACGACATAAATTCATATCTAAATTACATAGAAAAATGTAATTTTTTCTTCTACAATGCAAATTCACATTTTTAATTACATGAAAAAATGTAATTTTCATTCTACCGTTATTATTCATCTCTAAATTACATAGGAAAATGTAATTTAAATCACGCAATGTAAATTTACATTTTTATATCATAGAAAAATGCAATTTTTGTCATACAGTGCAAATTCATATATAAATTACATATAAAACTGTAACCTTTGTTATGCAAAGTAAATTCACCTTTTTAATTACGTATAAAAATGTAATTTTATTCATACGGAGAAAAATCATTCATAAATAACATATAAAAATGTTATTTATTTCATACGGTGAAAAATCATTCATAAATAACATATAAAAATGTTATTTATTTCATGCTATGAAAAATCATTCATAAATAACATATAAAAATGTTATTTATTTCATGCTGTAGAAATTTATTCATAAATTCCATAATAAAATATGTTTTATTTCACACAATGTAAAAACATCTTCTTTTTATGTACAATGAAAAAAAATATCATCTTTTTATATTTATAATATATTAACTTTACTATTTTACGATGTAGAAATATGATCTTTTCTATTTTACAAAGTAAAAATATCAACTTTACTATTTTACAATGTAAAAATATGATCTTTTCTATTTTACAAATGTAAAAATATTCATTTTCCTATTTGCAATGTAAAAATATGACTTTTCTATTTTACAATGAAAAAAAAAATATGACTTTTTCTATTTTACAATGAAAATATGACTTTTTCTATTTTACAATGAAAAATAATAACTTCTTTATTTGAAATATAAAAAGATCGTCTTTTTTATTTTCATCGTCAAAATTTCAATATAAAAATATGGTCTTTTTATTTTAAACATAAAAAGATTATCTCCTTATTTTTCTCGGCAAATTTTCAATACAAAAATATTGTCTTTTTATTTTAAACATAAAAATATTGTCTCCTTATTTTCAACATAAACAGATTTAGCCTTTTTTTTTATTTACAATCAAAAAAAACAAAGTTGTAATTTTTGTAACCAAAATCAAAGTTGTAATCTTTGCAAACAAAATCAAAGTTGTAATCTTTGTTGACAAAAGCAAAGTTTAAATTTTTATAAAGTTTTAATCTTTATAAATAAAAATAAAAGATTTCATATTTTATAAATAAAACAAAGATTCATTTTATACCAACAAAAACAAAGATTCATTTTAAAGGTCGAATCTTTATTAATGTTACTCATTTCAAAATAAAAATAAAAACTTTGATTTGTCAATCATGATAAAAGATTAAACTTTTACCTATAAATCAAAACAAAAGATTAAAAATTTTATTATGATCTTCCTACTAGACATCGAATAACAGTTCCCACAATCAATTCCAACCCAATCATATAATACGTCAATATCAATACAAGCCAAAAACATCAATTTCCACCACACAACCATTCAATCCATACAACATTCATTTTGCATAATGATAATAAAATTAAATTAAATTAATTATATATATAAAAAAAAAAAAAAAAAATATAGAATCTCACCTTGCTTGTTTCTGAAATGAAGCGGTTTTTAATCAGATCTCGTGTTTGGCGTCACATCGGTTACGGATCTGAAAGGTTTCAAATTGAAATTTATGTAAAAATTAGAATTCTGGCCTTTAACAACTGACACAGTGACGCTTAAAAGCGTGACAAAATCTGAAGCTATTTACCTCAAATTTTCAGAAATGTTCAAAACTTTGAATGCGGATTTCGGGAGCTATAGTCGACGGTTTTACGAACGGTTTGCGGGAGATTGAAGAGCTACGAGAGGGCTATCTTCACCGAAAAAATGGAGGGGTGCGGCTACCTGTACAAGGGGCGGCGGCAGCATAAAGGCGGCGGTTTCGGGGAGGTAAATCGAGAGCTACGGGCAACGGTTTGATGTGAGGTTTGTTGGAGAAGAAAGAGGAAGAGAAGAGCTTCAAAAAGTTTCACTACGGCATGGTCTAATTCTTAGTGGTTTGGGAGAGAGGGAGGAGAGAAGTTTCGGCCATTATGGGTTCAAGGGTGCGGCTACATCACGATGGAGGAAGAAGAAGCCCGACTTTTCTTTTATATTATTATATTAGGTTAATCTAATTATTATTTAATTAGCCCGTTTAAGCCCGTTTTGGTCCGAACTCAGATTTAGGTCCAACGACTGTCGTTCCTACCATTTAGCCCCCATTTCGAACTCATCTAGACATGTCTCGCCAGCCCAAACTGTCATCTAGGCCTCCGTTTCGCAGTTTTAAAATTTAAGTCCTTTATTTCTAATTTTTCCGTACAAATAATTTTACCGGGGACACAAATTAACTCAGAAAAATCCAGAAAAATTATTTTTGGCTTTCTTATGTCAATACGGTTCTAACAAAATTTATTTCGTCGAATTCCGAGACTTTTTGAAAAATGGCTATTTTTAAGGCGTTCAAATTTAACTGAAATAGTCAAAACACATTTTATTTCGCCACGCTCACATATTAATTCTAAAAATTATGAAAAATTAAACTTAACAATATTTTGACATTCCGGATCCAAAAAAAGTGATTTCGTCGAAAACAGAGGTCGTTTGAAAAATGACTATTTTCAAGGCCAATATATTTAATATTAAAAATATATTTTTAAACAAATAAATCCCGAAACTCAAAATATATAAGTGTTTACTGTTTTTCAATGTAGAAACATCATTATGAACTCAATGGAAGTGGTTTCGAGTTCAAATTCCTTCGTATGCAAAAAGTAGCATTTTGACCTTATAAATTTCATAGCGACCATCCTAAATATTGAATTGGCCATAACTTTTGATTCCCGTTATGAAATTTCGATTTTTCGGATTCGTTGGAAAGATATTTTTAAATAGATTCTAATATTTTTGGTTTCACTAAAATCCGTTAAATTTTGCATCCTGTACAGTCAGTCAAAGTTCAAGTTTGACTTTTCAAACTACCGCGTTATTTCTAACTCTTTTTATAATAAAAATTAAATCATTCATTCTAACTTCGATTTAAGTCAAATTTGTGATCATTATTATTTAAATTAATTATTTTATATTGTCAAAATTCATTAAAATTTTCTAAAATAAAAATTTAAAATTGGTCCTGATTTTGCGGGTTGTTACAATCGCCCCCACTTAAAAACTTTTCGTCCTCGAAAAGGAACGTAGCTAAAAATTGTAAAATTTACTATCTTAATTTTAAATTTTAATGGTAGATTATCTTTTCAAAATATATACAACTTTATATATATAAAAATCATATTTCACAAAATATATTATAAATATCAAAAAATACGTTAATTATAAATTCGTAACTCTGAACTCGTTCTAGGGCATTACTAACCCCATCTCTAACGAGTTTACTCATTCTAGGATACTACTGATCCTATCTCTAATGAGTATTCTTATTGGATATTACTAATCCAATCTCTGATGAGTCTTCTGTTCAGTTCTAACAAGTTGTACCCCAAAGATTTGAGCTAACCAGAGCTCTGATACCAACTGTAAAGACCCGCAAATTCCCACCCTTAGAATCGACCATAAACCACACAGGTCTGACCCAAAAAGTGAAAATCTACGAATACTTTAACTTTGGGCATACAACAAATTACAACAGATAACAGAAGACTTTTATAACACTATAATAAATGTTACATCAGAGTACAGAATATACATATCAGAGTACATTGGAATATAATTACAGCGGAAGATAAATACAAAAAATGTAATATACTGCAACGGAAGGACACAGCGGAAGACTTTCTATCTCTGGACACATCTTTAAGCGTCAACCCAGAATCCTGTTTAATATATCTGCAAAAAAATAGCTACTCGACTGCCCGTGTGGAAAATATGGGCACCCGAGTTTGCCAGTGGACAAAACTACAGGTCAGTCATGGGACTGGTGTGAGAATTCTACTTAACCTATATAATATAATAAGGCTAATCACAGGACCACGCCACTTTCGCGGAACGGGTTTCCTCCTATGGATTGCCAGTGCATGACTAAAGTAAATCGTCAAAATAGCGCAATGCTTTTTAGAAAAATGAAACCATTATAAGACCCAAGTCCCATCACACAATGCAACGCAAACCGGAGGATAGGGTTTTACCTTATAATGATCAAAAAATGCTTGATACGATAAACACGGTATTATATAATAATAGTGTGCAACCAATTTGAAGTACATCAAAGTAAATGTATTAATCCTAGACGGCATGAGTGCCCCATCCCACTATGTCGCCATATATAGGTATACAATCAAAACCGCGTGATGTCGTATTGGAAATTTGGGTTTCCATCTGAGTCAAGGCTAGGGAGGAGATCCTTACCGATTCGAGACACTCTAGCAATGCCCCAGGATTGGTACTCTGTCCAACCCTTGGATCCTGCAGGGCCGGTCCATACGTTAACGCTTAATGGATTGGCAATTCCTGAACACACGCTTCCCGGTCCTTTTGGACCTATAATACGGCCAGTGGCGACCGCATAAACCGAGGCCTCGAAAAATCCAACAACCACAATGAATAAATGCCAGCGCTGGTAGGTCCCTGGCACCACTCTAGCTAGAAAGAAACGTGCGCACTCCCTGCGTTCCCTTCTCCCGTTTTAGACTCTACCGGGCTGTGAGGCTCGCGAAGTCACGTAACACAAAGCTATGCCTAAATAGACTATGCTTTGATCATCCCACAAGGTTCTGCTTTGCAACAATAAACCTTGATCAAGTGCAACTTGGCATACCACATCAACAACTCATATCATGCGATCAGTAATCATTTAACATACAAAAGGGTGTTAAGCAAGAGAATAAATCCTCCGCCACCATGCATTTATATATTAAATAAAAACCGATTTAATTACATGAAATAAATTTCAATGTTAGGCATGCTATCCATTTACAAGTCCGTTTCTGGGTCTGAACGAAACAACGTATCCGTCGATCTCCAGTACGTCTGGAAGATCATCACTCGTACCTTGCCTTGGGGGATCAGTCCCAATTCAAGATATCAGTCACCATCAACCAAACGATGTGAAGCTCTCCGGTCTTCAGTCACCGTCTTCATCTTCGACTCTTGATCGTCGTGATGATTATTCAGAATGGGTTAGACCCGGTCTTTCTGAATAACTCGCGTATTCTTAATTAAAATCAACCATACGCCACATTCCAACTTTGAATATCCTTTTAAATAAAAATTATTATTTATATTACAAGATTCTCATTAATTTTATCAAAGATAAAATAAGTTAAATTTTAATCTTTCTAAAAAGATTTATTAATATTCCAATTTTGATTTAATTTATAAAATAGATTTATAAATTTCAAATAGTAATTTCAATGTAAATTGGATTAAAGGATAAATGTTATTTAAACATCGTCCACTACAAGTCCTTTCTACATATCAATCACCAACATAATTGTTAAAATCTAAAAAATCTTAAATAAAAGATTTATCTTAAAGATATTAATTCATTACTATAAAAAAAACACATTTTAAAATAATCAATGAAATATTCTATATATAAAAGATTCTGAATGTAAAATATACTTTATAATACAAAATCTTTTATTTTACAAAGATCCTTTTATTATATAAAAATTCTTTATTTAAAAACAAATTCTGCATTAGAATGCGACTCAACCATGTACCATATAATTTGGGTCATATGGGTTTCATACATTTCATGTATAGGGTAATAACAAGAAAATAATTCTCAATCCATCCATTAACAACCAGAGTGACAATGTCAACTGTGTGAGCATTAAAATAAAACAATAACGCTCATCGCAGCCTGTCGATCAATCGATAGACATATAATTAAACATTGGGATTTGTGTTAGTCAAGTATCGTCCCAATACCCGTGTGGGGTTTTCAGCCAACAACAGTTCATATAAATAAATAAATATAGAATTGGTTAATAGGTTTAACCAATTTCAATTTCACTTAACATGTCACTTATATCAAGTAAAAAGTATTTTACTCTTATGACTTCCCTATATACTTCTAAAGTTACATAAACAGTAATTTATTTATACAGCTTTATTGCGGATGACAAATGGAATATATATTCCATTATATTTGTATGAAGTTTCTTACCAATACTTTTCATTGTATATTTTGACCAACAATACAATTGTATATTAGAATATAAATTCTAGTGCAAGTTTGCAAATAAAAATTGGATTTTTATATTTGCGTATAAATTGTACTGTATATTATGCAAATAAAAGTGATTCTCATATCTTCACAAAATTTCTGTTTTTAACAAAGCTGAGTAAAGTGATACCCTCATTTTGTTAACGATTATATTTTAACAAATACAATGTAAATAAAAGTGTGTTTCTAATCTTGTACTTTTATTTGTACATAAAACACAAATAAAAGTGTATCTCATGTATTTGTCTTTTTATTTGACAAACAATGTTAATAAAAAGGTTCCTTTATATCTTGTACATTTATTTAACAAAACAATGGTAAATAAAATGTCTTTTTAACTCTTTTACTTTTATTTAACAAAACAATGACAAATAAAAGTATAATTTTCTTTCTATGCTTTATTTGCATCTAAAAATGCAAATAAGAAATATAACTCTCTTTTTACTTTTCTTTACAATAGAAAATGTAAATAAAATGGTTCACACAATTTTGTTATTTTTCTTTACAATAGAAAATATAAATAAAAGGATTCACATTATTTTGTTCTTTTTCATTACCATAGAAAATGTAATAAAAAGATTCTCATTATTTTGTTCTTTTTTTATCACAACTAAAAGACGATAGAAATGTACCATTAACATCGCTATTTATATCGCATAAAAAAAATGTCGAATAAAATGAATCACTAACATTGTCTATTTCTATTGCACTAAAAATGTCAATAAAAATGAATCACTAACATTGTCTACTTTTATCGCACTAAAAATGTCGATAAAAATGAATCACTAACATTGTCTACTTTTATCGCACTAAAAATGTCGATAAAAATGACAACATTAACCCTTCTATTTTCACCACGTTCAAAATGACGATAAAATATTCAACATTAACAATTCTATTTTTACCGCATTCAAAATGACGATAAAATATTCAACATTAACAATTCTAGGTTTCCTACTATAGAAAATGTAAATAAATATATTTCTAAATTCTATTCTTTTTATTTACATAAGAGAATGTAAATAATCGCATTTTCAATTTCTATTCTTTTACTTACATAAGAAAATGTAAATAAATATATTTCTAAATTTTTATCATACCGTTATAACTCATATATAAATTACATAGAAAAAAAAAATGTCATTTTTATTTTATCGTTCTAATTCACCTCTAAATTACATAGAAAAATGTAATCTTTATTATACGATGGGAATTCATATTTTAATTACATAGAAAAATGTAATTCCTATCATACGACATAAATTCATATCTAAATTACATAGAAAAATGTAATTTTTTCTTCTACAATGCAAATTCACATTTTTAATTACATGAAAAAATGTAATTTTCATTCTACCGTTATTATTCATCTCTAAATTACATAGAAAAATGTAATTTAAATCACGCAATGTAAATTTACATTTTTATATCATAGAAAAATGCAATTTTTGTCATACAGTGCAAATTCATATATAAATTACATATAAAACTGTAACCTTTGTTATGCAAAGTAAATTCACCTTTTTAATTACGTATAAAAATGTAATTTTATTCATACGGAGAAAAATCATTCATAAATAACATATAAAAATGTTATTTATTTCATACGGTGAAAAATCATTCATAAATAACATATAAAAATGTTATTTATTTCATGCTATGAAAAATCATTCATAAATAACATATAAAAATGTTATTTATTTCATGCTGTAGAAATTTATTCATAAATTCCATAATAAAATATGTTTTATTTCACACAATGTAAAAACATCTTCTTTTTATGTACAATGAAAAAAATATCATCTTTTTATATTTATAATATATTAACTTTACTATTTTACGATGTAGAAATATGATCTTTTCTATTTTACAAAGTAAAAATATCAACTTTACTATTTTACAATGTAAAAATATGATCTTTTCTATTTTACAAATGTAAAAATATTCATTTTCCTATTTGCAATGTAAAAATATGACTTTTCTATTTTACAATGAAAAAAAAAAATATGACTTTTTCTATTTTACAATGAAAATATGACTTTTTCTATTTTACAATGAAAAATAATAACTTCTTTATTTGAAATATAAAAAGATCGTCTTTTTTATTTTCATCGTCAAAATTTCAATATAAAAATATGGTCTTTTTATTTTAAACATAAAAAGATTATCTCCTTATTTTTCTCGGCAAATTTTCAATACAAAAATATTGTCTTTTTATTTTAAACATAAAAATATTGTCTCCTTATTTTCAACATAAACAGATTTAGCCTTTTTTTTTATTTACAATCAAAAAAAACAAAGTTGTAATTTTTGTAACCAAAATCAAAGTTGTAATCTTTGCAAACAAAATCAAAGTTGTAATCTTTGTTGACAAAAGCAAAGTTTAAATTTTTATAAAGTTTTAATCTTTATAAATAAAAATAAAAGATTTCATATTTTATAAATAAAACAAAGATTCATTTTATACCAACAAAAACAAAGATTCATTTTAAAGGTCGAATCTTTATTAATGTTACTCATTTCAAAATAAAAATAAAAACTTTGATTTGTCAATCATGATAAAAGATTAAACTTTTACCTATAAATCAAAACAAAAGATTAAAAATTTTATTATGATCTTCCTACTAGACATCGAATAACAGTTCCCACAATCAATTCCAACCCAATCATATAATACGTCAATATCAATACAAGCCACAAACATCAATTTCCACCACACAACCATTCAATCCATACAACATTCATTTTGCATAATGATAATAAAATTAAATTAAATTAATTATATATATATAAAAAAAATAAAATAAAATATAGAATCTCACCTTGCTTGTTTCTGAAATGAAGCGGTTTTTAATCAGATCTCGTGTTTGGCGTCACATCGGTTACGGATCTGAAAGGTTTCAAATTGAAATTTATGTAAAAATTAGAATTCTGGCCTTTAACAACTGACACAGTGACGCTTAAAAGCGTGACAAAATCTGAAGCTATTTACCTCAAATTTTCAGAAATGTTCAAAACTTTGAATGCGGATTTCGGGAGCTATAGTCGACGGTTTTACGAACGGTTTGCGGGAGATTGAAGAGCTACGAGAGGGCTATCTTCACCGAAAAAATGGAGGGGTGCGGCTACCTGTACAAGGGGCGGCGGCAGCATAAAGGCGGCGGTTTCGGGGAGGTAAATCGAGAGCTACGGGCAACGGTTTGATGTGAGGTTTGTTGGAGAAGAAAGAGGAAGAGAAGAGCTTCAAAAAGTTTCACTACGGCATGGTCTAATTCTTAGTGGTTTGGGAGATAGGGAGGAGAGAAGTTTCGGCCATTATGGGTTCAAGGGTGCGGCTACATCACGATGGAGGAAGAAGAAGCCCGACTTTTCTTTTATATTATTATATTAGGTTAATCTAATTATTATTTAATTAGCCCGTTTAAGCCCGTTTTGGTCCGAACTCAGATTTAGGTCCAACGACTGTCGTTCCTACCATTTAGCCCCCATTTCGAACTCATCTAGACATGTCTCGCCAGCCCAAACTGTCATCTAGGCCTTCGTTTCGCAGTTTTAAAATTTAAGTCCTTTATTTCTAATTTTTCCGTACAAATAATTTTACCGGGGACACAAATTAACTCAGAAAAATCCAGAAAAATTATTTTTGGCTTTCTTATGTCAATACGGTTCTAACAAAATTTATTTCGTCGAATTCCGAGACTTTTTGAAAAATGGCTATTTTTAAGGCGTTCAAATTTAACTGAAATAGTCAAAACACATTTTATTTCGCCACGCTCACATATTAATTCTAAAAATTATGAAAAATTAAACTTAACAATATTTTGACATTCCGGATCCAAAAAAAGTGATTTCGTCGAAAACAGAGGTCGTTTGAAAAATGACTATTTTCAAGGCCAATATATTTAATATTAAAAATATATTTTTAAACAAATAAATCCCGAAACTCAAAATATATAAGTGTTTACTATTTTTCAATGTAGAAACATCATTATGAACTCAATGGAAGTGGTTTCGAGTTCAAATTCCTTCGTATGCAAAAAGTAGCATTTTGACCTTATAAATTTCATAGCGACCATCCTAAATATTGAATTGGCCATAACTTTTGATTCCCGTTATGAAATTTCGATTTTTCGGATTCGTTGGAAAGATATTTTTAAATAGATTCTAATATTTTTGGTTTCACTAAAATCCGTTAAATTTTGCATCCTGTACAGTCAGTCAAAGTTCAAGTTTGACTTTTCAAACTACCGCGTTATTTCTAACTCTTTTTATAATAAAAATTAAATCATTCATTCTAACTTCGATTTAAGTCAAATTTGTGATCATTATTATTTAAATTAATTATTTTATATTGTCAAAATTCATTAAAATTTTCTAAAATAAAAATTTAAAATTGGTCCTGATTTTGCGGGTTGTTACAAGTTTATATATTTATATAGCTTTTGAAAACTGAAATATAACAAATGCGCGCTCTCATATACGTACTATCTCTTCTTGGTGTCTTTCCCTAGGTTAATTATGCAACCTAGATCTCTGATACCAAGTGTGATGGCCCGCCCGCACCAGCCGACATTTCCAATGAAAGTGCGCTGCACCGATGTCCAACCAGTACGGAATGGGCATCAGAAGAAAGGACAAGAAGACAAGAACTAACAAGGAACCTGTAGAATGCCTCACAGTGCATGGAATAAAATATAATAATAACGTACTTGACATAAAACAGGGAAGACAGTGCATAAGCTGAAACTAAACCATAACCATCATAACAACGGAAATCCAAACACAGCTTATGATCCAATACCTTTATTACAACCTTGTAAAATACTGTCTCAAAAGAAAAGAAAGAAAGAGGTACACTACTAATTCCCAAAGTAGTGATCAGCAGCGACACAGGGAGAATATCTACATATATCATACGTGGGAGCCTCCTGCTCGTCTCCGGTACAGCTATTCGTGCATGCCACCTAACCTGTCTCTAGTCTGCTCGTGAGAGCACCCAGAGTAATAAGAAGAGACATAAAACTCTGGGTCAGACAAAAAGTCTGGTATGAGCGATAAGCAGCAAAACAGTACAATAACAGGTGTACTAAACCATACCCGAACCTGCAACCAAAGAGTTAGCACTATATACCGTACAATACTCTAAGGTACCACTAACATATAGTGTAAAGGATACGGGGGAGGGGTGTGCATGTCATAGTGAAGGCAAACAATCAAACATTGCAACCATCCTTACATCTCTCACTCAGTGCGTAAAGCATACGATGTCCACCATTGTCAATCACCAGACCCATCGAAGTAGTGACGGAGTTTGACTTGTACAACTATTGCTACCACCAAGCTCACCTCGTGGAATCATGATTAAATATTTACAAATGACCTCACTTCATTGGTCTATAGCCCTTTTAGTCGTACCTAGGCCACTGTGGCCCTGAATCCGTTCACGTACCCCCTACACATAGTGATCCAAAGTTATAGACATCGACAACCTCTTAGCACACGTTCCGCAACAAAGCCCAATCATGAAGTTCACTCGTTGGTTCCCATATGGAACCTGAGTTTTAACTTCCCATTTGGACTACCTTTGCATCTCGGGTTTCTGGTCATCACCGGATCGGTCTTCATTTGGTTCATAGTTGATACCTCACGTATAAGCTCCTTAGTTCGGTTCGCAGTCACCACCCTAGTTCAGATCGGATTGCTCCGGTCGGGTCGGCTTCACCACTTTGCTTCGTTTCGTGGGCTCCTGTCCACCTCGGTTCGGTTCATGGGTGGTTCCATCTTCGGGTCGGATCGTGGTGATGCCTCTGTTCGGGGTCAAGCTTCCTTGGTCTGGCAGGCGGATCGGTTCGGAGAGTAATGCCCCCATCAGATTGGATTTTGCCACCATTCACGAGAGGGTCGGATCTTAGAACTTCAGATGCAAGCGATCAGATCGTGGAATGCTCCACAAGCAGTTCGGTTCGTCCCCACCGATCCGATCCGGTTCCATCACAACCTGCACTTTTCCTGCAACTTCCAGCGACTTTTTATACGCCACTCGACGGCATTTTCGACCATTCTAACTATTCTAAATAATCACAATTCATACCAAACAGTCATGGCAACATATAACATCAACCACAAACACCAAAATGACAACTTGATAGGTTAAAATGGATCAAACATAGCCAAAACCCCATATTTTCCCTTAAGCATGTTTAAGTAAAACTAATGATAGGATTAGTATAACTTAATCAAATTAACCAAATTTTCTAATAGAGGCCTAAAACAATATTTCGAAATTTATAAATATTTTTCCAGATTTTTAACATGTATAATTTCGCTAATTATCACTAATTACCCTTAATTGACGATAATTAGTGAGGAACTATGCAAATCACTCACCTTTGGCACAAATAAATTACCAAATCTGAAATGAATCTCTGTTTGGCACGAATACTGATGTCCAATAGTAGCTCTAACCTTGCTTTGGTGCTATTTCCCTTTAATTTGATGTTGCTAAGCTTAATCCTTGATTAAACAGTGATTAGAGATAATTTTAGAGGTTGGAGGCCATTGTTAGGGTTCCTAGGAGGTAAATGGCGGCAAGAAAACTGAAATAAAAAGAAAACCTAGCTCATTTCAGCCTCTCCATAACCCTAATCCCGAAATGGGTTATGGGCCCATTCGCTAATCACCTCATTTGGCCCGGTTAAGTAGTTTTTCATCTTCCAAACCCTATTTTAGCCATATCTCCCAAACAGTAAGTCCGTTTTTCACATTTGACCACTCTACGGAAAGGTAAACCATCATCCGGATCTAATGGAAGTGGTTTCAGGTCAAAAATCCTTTCCAATCAAAAGTTATGGCTGAAACAAGATCAGTTAGGGGCAAAACGGCCATTTAAAAATCGGCAAAAATCATGAACATGGGAAATGACCCCAATAGTCGTCTCCCAAAGTTACATGACCATACGACTTTGTATGTGAAAGAAAGAAATATTCTACGATCCTTCGATACGGAAAATGCGGGTCGTTACATATACATGCCATTGTAACCCCCTTCCCCCCCCCCCCCCCCCACTCTTAGGAAATTACTCCTGGATCTACCACTGTTTTTCTTTTTTTAAGCATAGTAAATCAATTCATTGTCATACAAAATACATGGACGAACAAAAATATAGTTGCCAACATTCGGTAAGAGAAACACTAGTAATAAATTGATCATGAAAAAGAACACATCTTACAAACAGAAAAAGAACTCTATTATTTGCTACAAACACTAGATCAAATACTAGAGTAACCTAAAAAACAAAGAATTGAAGCAAGTTGCAATTCTTTTTAATAAATTGATCATGAAAGCGTATGGTTGGATCAAATTTTACTTTTTCGAGTCGGCATGCATATAGTGGAGGCCCAAGTAAGCGAAATATACATAGTTGGATACATGCACAAAAACAGAGTATGATATCTTTTAGATTGTTCAATGTTGTGCTGCTATTATTCATGGTTATAACAAGACTTGTTACAAAATAGAAAATTTAAAGCACAGAAGTAATGAATAAATGGTCAATAATTGACCAGTTTAAAGCATAATTGTGTTTTCCTTAGTTTAGAAGTTTTCTTTTAAGTACAAGAATGAATTCATAATGCTTTTGTTCATTAATAATTTTCCAAAAAACTATCATGCTAACTTATAATGGTTAATATTCTAATTAATGGTCAGTTAATGCCTGGCACCTGAAATTTTATACTTTCATTGTACTTGACCATTGATATCAAATTTTTGTGGCAATTCAAAATAAATGAACACTATTTATAACACTATCGAGTCAACAAAGTTTAAACTCTTAATTTGGAAACCTACTGTATCCAAATACATTATTGTTGATCAAATGTTAACCACACACAGAGTCTTTAGATTATGATATTTCTATGGTATTTAAAAGTCTTGCTCAGACTTCCCGAATTCAGATTATATACCGTGTAACCTCCATACTTATTGCTGAAAACTATAAGATGGCTTTTTTCAATATTGTAGTAACGTTAATATTACTTATTACTGAAACAATCCATTCCTAGTAAATTGCAACCAAATTACATGGCCCCTATTTATACTAGAGTAAAGATATAACAGGTATCAAACTCCAGTATTTGATACAAACACTAGTAATAGATTAATCATAATGTAGTTGCCAATATTCAATAAGAGAAACAGAAAAAGAACACAATATCTTACAAACAAAAATCAGGCATTAGACTCAATCACAATCGATAGTTAGACATCTTCACGCACAACATCAAAAAAATACACAAAAAGTCACAGTACTTCAATAAAACTATCGAACAAGTTCGTGATCTAAGAATAGATAGACTATTCTGAATTTTCAACTAGACATAAATTTTTGTTCCCGTTAAGAAATTTGGATTTTTCACATTCGTTGGAAAGATATTTTCAAACAGATTCAAATATTTATGGCTTTACTGAAATCCGATTTGTTTTGAATCCTGTACATTCATTTGAAATTTGAAATTGAAATTTCAAACTACTATGCCATTTCAGGCTTGTTTTATAACTAAATCAAATTTATATGTTTTAACTTCGATTTAAACAAATTTTAAATCATTATTATTTAAAATAAATCATTTTAAATATTCAAAATTCATTAAAATTGCTAAAATAAAAATTTTAAATTGGTTCTGATTTTCCGGGTTGCTACAAACGAGCTCAAAGCTCGAGCGCTCGCATGTGTTTTTTTGTAGCTAAGAGACCATCGGAGCGGACACCGTTCAAGGGGCAGGTCGACATGGCGTTGGCGAGCGTGGTGGTGGTCGTGGATGGGTGGCAGACGACTTGGATGGTGTTCGATTTGGGAACCCTAAGAATCGGTTTTGGGTTTCACTGTTTCGTGGGTTACAGAACATAAGGGGAAGGTGTAATTATTAAATTAATTAATTTATTAATTATCTTAGTTTATATTAATTATGTCATTAACATTTAAAATTCGAAAACTTATTCAAACAGCATCAGAATCAGATGATTTAAATTGCGTTGGAATCGTGGTGAAGCGAACTACACAATGGAGCAGACTAGAATTGAAACAGAGGCCATTTGATTTTTGATAAAATTAAACATCTGTTTAATTTTATTAAAACGATTTCGAACCAATCAATGTGAGAACTCCTTCTCACCCAAAATTATTTTATCATGTTATTGTATTCATGTATAAAAATACACAGAATTGCGAGTGTAGATTTTTATCAATTTTAGTCATTATAAATTGTATACGGTTCCTGTTAGCACACCTCTCTCGTCCATAGACCATGGACGATATAATTGACTGTATTGTGTTGAGATTGTGATGTGAAATGGAAAATTATATATATATATATATGCGATGTGAATAAAATATATATATATATATATATATATGCGATGAGAATAAAATATATATATGCGATGTGAATAAAATATATAATAAAATATATATATGAGATGTGAATAATATATATATATATATATGCGATGTGAATAAAATATATATATGAGATGTGAATAAAATATATATATATATGTATATTTATATGCGATATGAATAAAATATATATATGCGATGTGAATAAAATATATATATGAGATGTGAATAAAATATATATATGAGATGTGAATAAAATATATATGCATTGTATAAATTAAATATGAGATATATAAAATGGTTATGAAATGGAATAAATATTTGTTCATTAAAAATATTATTTTTAATATGTATATGCGATATATAAAATGGTCAAGATATGGAATGATTATTAGATTTTTAAAAATATAATTTTTAACATATATATGCACTGTATAAAATTGTCATGTAATGAAATATTCAATTTTGATTTAAAATTGAAATGGAAGTTGTGAGACGACCCGATTTCCCGTTCACACGGAAACAAGGTTATCTTTGGAATATAACACAGAAACATATAATAGCAGAACAGAATTAAATAAATACACCAGATAATGAACAACAAAATATACTGGATAAAAGTAATCATCAGAGTTACACAGTATACAGGATCTTACTTAGTACAAATACAGTTTAGCTATACATAAATGTCTACAGCGGAAATAAACAAAATATGTACAATAGGAGCTGAACAGCATAAAAAGAAATAGATGATAGAATCCATCTTCAGCTCCAGCTATCCAGAAAGAACCAGCTAAACCTGAATACAAGGCTGCCCGTGTAGAAAAAGGGGCACCCGAGTTTGAGAGTGAAACAAACTACGAGTCAGTCATGGGACTGGTATGAGAAATCCACTCAACACATATATAATTGGCTAATCACAGGACCACGCCACTTTCGTGGAACGGGTTTACTCCATTGGATTGCCAGTGCTTTAAAACAAATCTTTCTTTTAAACATCGCTATGCTTTTAACAAAAATGAAGCCGTTATAAGACTCAGTTCCCATCACACAATGCAACGCAAACCGGAGGATAGAGTTTTTCCTTATAACGACCAAGATATGCTTGATACGAATAAAACAAAGGCATTTGATATTATTGCTAGTGTTTATATGTTTTGAAAACAATTTCAAATCATAACTATCCATCATAGACGGCATTAATGCCCCATACCACTATGTCGCCATATATAGGTATACAATCAAAATCGCATCGTCACGTATTTGGAAATTGGATTTCCGTCATGAACCAAGTCAAAAGATAGTCCTTACCGAATTCGAGACGCTCTAGCCCGCCCCTCAGGAACAGCCGCAACTGCCCCTTGGATCGTCAGGGCCGGTCCACCGATGTGGATTATTATGCCTGAACACTACGTCTCCCCGCCCTTTGGGGCGTAAACGAGCCAACGAATGACTCCATCGGACCCGGATCGTCCGATCAAACCGAGGCGCCTCGCAACAGCAACAACCACATAGGTGAAAAGTATATAAATGTCAGGGCTGGTACGTCACTGACACCACCCTAGCTAGAAAGAAACGCAGGCCCTCCCTGATGTCCTCTCCCGTTTTAGGTTCATACCGGGGTGTGAGGCTCGCGAATTTACGTTATACACAAAGCTACGCCACACAGGCGGTGCTTTGATCATCACCACAAGACTTTGCTTTTCAACAGAAGCCCTGATCACTGCATCTTAGCATGCCACACAGGCAATTCATACCGTGCAACTGATGGCTATCAATCACACAGAACAAATTCCAATGTCGGACACACAGTCCATTTACAAGTCCGTTCTGGGTCTGAACGAAACCGGAGGCACTAAATACCTCGCAAACCCTTCGATCAACACGTACGTTTGGACGATCACCACTCATTATCCATATTTCGGGATGCCTCCCAATCAGGACCTCAGTTACCATCCAAACGAGGTGAAGATCTCCGGTCTTCGACCATCGTCTTCATCTTCGAATTTCAATCGTCAGTCGATTATTCGAAATGAGAATTAACTCGGCCTTTCCAAATAATTCACGTATATTTAGAATTTCAAATCGATTTATTTCAATGGTTAAATTATTCGACAACACCAATTGTGTTCTTTAATGTAATTTTCACACCAAACACATTCAACCATCAAAAGCCACACAAATCAAGAAAATTCAGTTTATTTCCATTCCATATCGTTTCCAATATTTTATAACGATTTATCGCTATTTTTATTTATTTTAAAATAGCCATTTTATTCAAAACGACGTTTCGGGCCATAAGGCGGCCGTGGCGCTGTTTTTCTTCAGATTTGATTTACACATATCTGAAAAACTAACCGTTGGATCTTCACAAAATTTACATCATTAGAAAGGTCTTTTCAAAACGAATCCAACGGTTCCAGTTTCGGGAAAATCCGACGGTCGGATCTCCCGGTACAATCGTTTGAAATTTCGATTTCAAAATACGAACTGCAGCGCCGTTATTCGATTTAATATAATTATATTTATATATATAAATAAATATAATCGCTTCTGGCGCTGTTTTTCATCAGATTTGATTTAAACATTCCAGACAATCCAACCGTTGGATTTTTACAAGGTTGGTGCCGTTGGAAAGATTATTCCAAGGCGAACCCGACGGTTGAGGTTTCGGGAAAATCCAATGGTCGGATCTCCCGTACTAGTTGTTTGAAAACACGGTTTCAAAACACGAACTGCACGGCTTCGTTTCGTTTTAATTTTATTTATATTTATATATTTATATAAATATAGTTCATTCAACAATTTCAATATCATTTTCACTTCAAATATTTTTCTAACACCTTAAATTTTGGAAAAATTTCGCCATAACCTCCCCTGCACCGGGAGCATCGGGAAATTGCAAATAGCGTTCCCGGTCCTTCTAATCTCAAAAAGAAAAAGAAAAAGCCAAGCGGCTAGCCAACAGGCTCAAAATCATCACCCAAACAAATCAGTAAATGTGTACCTATTTGTCGGGCACAAAATTTTATTCCTCTTCTCTAGCCCCTTTTGCTATAACCTGTTCAATGAATATTGCATGTACATATATATACAGTTCTTATCATTTATCAATTTCTATTCGACTTCATATTCGATTTCTATTTGGTTTAAAAACACCATTCATTCTAATGTTACATAAATAGGTGCAAATCATTTCATTTGCTAATTAATGAATATTTCAACTCATATATGTTTATTTTGAACAAGTGGCTATTTTTAACACTTCACATTTCAACGATTTATGCATACAATAAAAATGCGATTTTTATTGTAAAACGATTCATTTCAAAACACTATTTTTCTATATAGTTCATATAGTCGATAAAAGGTGATTTTTATTATCAAACAATTTATTTCAAAATATGAATACCATTCAACACATGAATTTCTAATCAACGAATGAATATCAATTCAACACATGAATGTTTTCTATAGTTTCTATATATAGATAAAAATGTGATTTTTATTATCGAACAATTTATTTCAAAATATGAATACCATTCAACACATGAATTTCTAAACAACGAATGAATATCAATTCAACACCTGAATGTTTTCTATGGTTTCTATATATAGATAAAAATGTGATTTTTATTATCGAACAATTTATTTCAAAATATGAATACCATTCAACACAAGAATTTCTAAACAACGAATGAATATCAATTCAACACGTGAATGTTTTCTATGGTTTCTATATATAGATAAAAATGTGATTTTTATTATCGAACAATTTATTTCAAAATATGAATACCATTCAACACATGAATTTCTAAACAACGAATGAATATCAATTCAACACATGAATGTTTTCTATGCAATGAATAAATATAATTTAAGCATATGAAAATAATTCAAACACACAAATATTATTCAAAATTTCGGCAGCATAACGGCAGGGTAGTTAAACCGGCACCGTCCCTAGTACGGCTCCTCGCTCTACCTTAAAACCTCGCGGTTTTTGACAATGGGGTTCATGCATCTAGTTCGCACGCAGGCGGCATGTATATATTTATTTCATTTCCACAAACTAATCCTAAGTGGTTTCAACCAAATATTTCACAACCACCAATGGGTATTTTTCAACCACAATCAACCAATATCAATCACAAACAATCCCAACAACCATTTGCTATCAATCAATTTTCACAACAATTTCAACCAATAAATATCGTCCATGGTTTGTGGACGAGGGGCGTATATATATATATATATATATATATATAGCAATTCACTTTCATTTTCAACACATATATATATAATTTTTAAATCAGAAATCTCACCAATAGCTATCCAACTGTACGACACTTCCTTTATAGAAATCTTCGTCTTTTGTCGCTTTCGCCCGTATTCTCTACACATGTAAAAATCGAATTTTTACTATGTTATTCAATATATAAAAATATGATTTTTACTTCGGCTTTATATATATAAAAATCTGATTTTTACTTTCGATATATAAAAATATGATTTTTACTTCGGCTTTCCATATATAAAAATCTGATTTTTACTTTCGACTTTCGATATATAAAAATATGATTTTTACTTCGGCTTTCCATATATAAAAATCTGATTTTTTACTTTTAAATTTCTAATCTTCTTCTAGTTTATAAATCATTTTAAAATCAGTTTTTATATTCCTTTATAAATCAGTTTTTAAAATCTCAGAAAAATCAGTTTTTATATTTTTATAAATCAGTTTTTTAATACTTATATAAAAAATCAGTTTTATTCTTTTTAAAATCCAGTTTTATTCTTTTTTTTAAAATGAACAGTTTTAATTTTATAAAAAATTCAGTTTTTATATTTCCTTTAAAAATCAGTTTATATTTCTAAAACAAAACCAGTTTTTAATACTTTTAAAAAAAATCAGAATTTACTTATTTTTAAAAAATTAGTTTTTAATCCCTAAAACCGGAATTAGTTTTAACGAATTAAAAATAAAATACAATAAAATACTTACGGGGGGGGGGGGGGGGTGGTTTCTGCAGTTCGTCGGAGGCAGCTTCGAGGGGCGGCGCAAGGGCTTCGAACGGGGGAGGCGCTTCAAGCCTCGAACGGAGAAGGCGTTGGCTTCAGGGGGGGCTCTTCGTCGCGCTCGTGCGGTCTGGGGAGGGGGGGCTGCTCTGCTCTTGGCGGCATTCGCCTGAGGGGGGGGGGGGGGCGCGGCGACTTCGAGGTGGGCGGCGGCTTCGGGGTCGGCGTCGAGGTTTGGAGGGAGGACGGCGGCTTCTAGGTTTAAGTTTTTTTTTTCTTCTTATTTTCTGTTTGAAATCGAAATGAAAGGGGGGGGGGGCAGAACGAAGATAAAGGGAGGGAAAGATTATATTTTATTTTTTTTATTTTATTTAATTATTTATATTTTGCAAAAAGGTTGACTTTTACATATGACCTCGAAACGAGGCCCACCGCCTGCCGTCCATAGCGTTTCACCCCCATTCCGAACACAATGGGATATGTATCGCAAGCTGATTTGATCGTTACAATCAGTTTCCTTTTGAATTTTCATTTAAATCAGTATATTGAATTTTAAACGCACATTTCAAATTACCGGGGCCACATACTGACTAGAAAAATTCCAGAAAAATATTTTCTAGCTTCGTATTGACGATACGGTCCTAACAAAACTAGTTTCGTCGAATTCTGAGACCGTTTGAAAAATGGCCAATTTCCAGTCGATTAAAATCAACTGAAACTGGTCAAACGCGTTTTCCTATGCCACGCTCACGTATTGATTCGAAAAATTATGAAATTTGAAACCTAACAATAACTTGACCCTGCGGATCCAACAAAAGTGGTTTCGTCGAAATCCGAAGTCATTTGCAAAATGTCCATTTTTAAGGGCCTGAATTCCATAGCGACTATTCAGAATTTTCAACTGGACATATCTTTTGATTCCCGCTATCAAATTTCGATTGGTCAGATTCGTTAGAAAGATATTACCAATTAGATCCTAATGTTTTTGGTTTCACTAAAATCCGGATTGTTTTGCACCCGGTATATTCAATTGAAGTTCGAAATCGAATTATCGAACTACCGCGCCATTTTCAATTCTATATATAACTATAATTAATTATATTCGTTTTCGATTGTCGATTTAAACTCAGTTTTCATCGCCATTATTTAAAATATTTATTTTAAATAATTAAAATCCATTATTTTAGCCAATTTAAAATTTTTAAATTGGTTCAGATTTTCTGGGTCGTTACAATCTCCCCCACTTAAAACTTTTCGTCCCCGAAAAGGAATAAAGTCGAAAGTGGTTTGATAAATCTACAATCACACAACACAACAACCAATCCAATTGTTTTTAACCTTTCAAATATAAATCTTTTATATATTCAAAAATTATATTTCTAAAACCAGACTATATATAAATATAATCACAAATACGTTATTTAAAAACATATTACTCTCGACTCGTTCTGAGGCACTTCTGACCCCATCTATAACGAGTTGTTCTGATTCTGCTACTCATACTAGGATATTACTAATCCTATCTGTATAGAGTTATCTGTCCTAGAACACTACTGGTTCTATTTCTGACGAGTTCGTTCAAATGTTATATTCCAGAACTAAGCTTAACCAAAGCTCTGATACCACGATGAGACGACCCGATTTCCCGTTCACACGGAAACAAGGTTATCTTTGGAATATAACATAGAAACATATAATAGCAGAACAGAATTAAATAAGTACACCAGATAATGAACAACAAAATATACTGGATAAAAGTAATCATCAGAGTTACACAGTATACAGGATCTTACTTAGTACAAATACAGTTTAGCTATACATAAATGTCTACAGCGGAAATAAACAAAATATGTACAATAGGAGCTGAACAGCTGTGATGACCCCAAACTTCCACGGGTGAAAGCAAGGAGAAATCATTTTTGGAATACAACATAAATATAATAACACGGAACACAGATACAATATAGCATAGGAAATTCATAGAGTAACAACATCATAGCAGCGGAAAATATAATGTCATTAACCACAGAAAAACCACAGTCACAGGAAACTAAGATTATTACAACAAGTTTATAAAAAGGAATAAGTTTCAACTCCAAAATAACATGGAATGGAAATAAGTCTGATGTCTGAAATCAAAAAGGAAAATGCGATAAAGCAAAAGATAAAGGTCCTCGAAGCTCCAAGTCATCACCTCTTCTCCAAAGCAAAGAATGAACCTGTTTACTTGGCTGCCCGTGTTGAAGAGAGGGCACCCAAGTTTGCAAAAAGGTGAAACAAACTATGGGTCAGTCGTGGGACTGGTGTGAGAAATCATAACTAGTTTAGTAATAATAATATGACACATCCAAAGACCACGCCGCTAATGCGGAACGGGTTTACTCAATGGATTGTCGTGCATAATTTAAAGTGTCAGAACGTACAACATCGCAATGCTTTTTAGAAAAATGGAATCACCATTAGACTCAAGTCCCATCACACAATGCAACGCACACCAGAGGATAGAGTTTTCCCTTATGGTGATTAAACATGCTAAATACGGCAAATACGAGTTTAATATTATTATTAGTGTATAATAAAAACATTTCAAAATAAATGTATCAATCCTAGGAAACATATTACCCCATCCTACTATATCTCCATACTATTAATACAATCAAAACCATAGGGTCGTATTTGGAATTTGGATTTCCATCTGAGTCAAGGCTAGGGAGGAGCTCCTTACCGATTCGAGACACTCTAGCAATGCCCCAGGATTGGTACTCTGTCCAACCCTTGGATCCTGCAGGGCCGGTCCATACGTTAACGCTTAATGGATTGGCAATTCCTGAACACACGTTTCCCGGTCCTTTTGGACCTA
Organism: Allium sativum; assembly: GCA_030737875.1. Lineage (NCBI taxonomy): Eukaryota > Viridiplantae > Streptophyta > Magnoliopsida > Asparagales > Amaryllidaceae > Allium > Allium sativum. The sequence goes on along the minus strand of CM060913.1, from coordinate 172,901,305 downwards.
TAATACAGCCAGTGGCGACCGCATAAAACCGAGGCCTCGAACAATCCAACAACCACAATGAATAAATGCCAGCGCTGGTAGGTCCCTGGCACCACTCTAGCTAGAAAGAAACGTGTGCACTCCCTGCGTTCCCTTCTCCCGTTTTAGACTCCGCCGGTGTGTGAGGCTCGTGAAGTCACGTCATACACAAAGCTATCCCTAAACAGGCTATGCTTTGATCATCCAACAAGGCCTGCTTTTCAACAAGAAACCTTGATCATTGCATCTTAGTATGCCACACTGTCACTCCATACCATACCATTGCTTCTCCATCAATACATAAATGGGTGTTAAGTAGAGAATAAATTCTCCACCACCAATATTTATATATTAACAGAAAATCAACAATATGATATATAACGAAGTACGATGTCAGACACACCATCCATTTAAACTTATGCTCTGGGTCTGAACGAAAGTCAAATCCGTGAAACCAACACGTACGTCTGGGCAATTACCCCGACTCTTGAATTGGAAGCAAGCCAATTCAGAGTCTTGATCGTTGTCCATTCGAGGGAAGATTTACGGTCTTCATGCGCCGCCTTCATACTTGGATTCTTGAAATCGTATGATCATTTGGAATGGGATTAACCCGGACTTTCCAAATTATCTCGCATACTTATAGTTTTGAAAAAAAACTATTTTATGCCGTTATATTATTTTATAACGGCTAATTCTTGTCTTAATTTTTTTTTAAATAGTTAAACTTCTTACTTAACGACGAATTCTCAGAATCTTACTTTTATTTACATTAAATAAAATGTAACTTTTCATTACATGTCGCATTCTTATCTTATTTACATTTAATAAAATGTAAACTCGCCTTTACATGTCGCATTCTTATATATTATCATCAAAAATAATGTTAACTCATTCTCCAGTGTAATTTTTCTTTTAATATTAACATTTAAAATAAATGTTAACTTCCTACGATGTAAATTACATTTAATTTACATTAAGATAATGTAACTCATTCTATGTTAAGTTACTTTTTAATTAAAATAATATAATTTAATCCTACGGTCAATTCTCTTAAATTTACATTATAAATAATGTAACTTATCCTTTGATTAAACTTTCTTTTATTACCTACATTAAAAATAATGTATATTAATCCTATCGTTAAACTCTTTTTAATATTAACATTAAAAATAAGGTTATTCTCATCCTATGGTGCAATTCTTCTTTTAATTTACAATATAAAATAATGTAACTCATCCTACAGTTAATTCTCTTTTTTTATTTACATTATAAAATAATGTAAAATCATCCTACGGTGAAATTACTTTTATATTAACATAAAAAAATGTTAAATAATCCTACAGTGAAATTACCTTTTTATATACATTGAAAACAATGTATACTCATCCTACGATGTTAATTTCTTTTTTTTTTATAACATTAAAAATGATGTTATTCATCCTACGATGTAAATTTCTTTTTACGGTCAAAATTAGTATAATATTTACATTAAATAAAATGTAAGTTTTTCTATGGTGAATATTCCTATACTATTCACATTAAATAAAGTAATTTTTTTATACATGTCACATTCCTACCTTTATTTACATTATATAAGAATGTAAATTTTAATTATATCGCCAAATCCCCTTCTTTGATTACATACAAAGATGTAATTTTTATTATACAATACAAACTTCTATTTTAATTACATAGACAATGTAAATTTTTATCATACAGTATAAATTAACATTTTAATTACATAAAAAAAAGTAATTTTTTTTTTATCATGCGATGTATTTTCTCTTTTTATTTACATTAAATTATGTAGAATAGCATACGGTGGATTTTCTTTTATATTACATTATTATAAAATAATATCATACGGTGGAAATGCATTTTTTTTTTTAACATTGAAAATAATGTTGATTTTACATACAATGCATTTTCTTTTATTAACATTGAAAATAAATGTCAATTTCCATACAATGCATTTTCTTTTTATTAACATTAAAAATAAATGTCAATTTTCATACAATGCATTTTCTTTTTATTAACATTAAAAATAAATGTCAATTTTCATACAATGCATTTTCTTTTTATTAACATTAAAAATAAATGTCAATTTTCATACAATGCATTTTCTTTTTATTAACATTAAAAATAAATGTCAATTTTCATACAATGCATTTTCTTTTTATTAACATTAAAAATAAATGTCAATTTTCATACAATGCATTTTCTTTTTATTAACATTAAAAATAAATGTCAATTTTCATACAATGCATTTTCTTTTTATTAACATTAAAAATAAATGTCAATTTTCATACAATGCATTTTCTTTTTATTAACATTAAAAATAAATGTCAATTTTCATACAATGCATTTTCTTTTTATTAACATTAAAAATAAATGTCAATTTTCATACAATGCATTTTCTTTTTATTAACATTAAAAATAAATGTCAATTTTCATACAATGCATTTTCTTTTTATTAACATTAAAAATAAATGTCAATTTTCATACAATGCATTTTCTTTTATTAACATTGAAAATAAATGTCAACTTAACATAAGATGATTTTTTTTTTTTTTTTTTTTTTTACATATAAAAGTGAAATTCTATTTTTGCAATGCAAAGGTTCCTTCTTTTTTTATATACAAAGGTGAAATCGACATTACGGTATAAAATTCTATCTTTATAAATTACATTAAAAATGTAAATATAATTACCACGCTAAGTTTCATTCTTTTATTTATAAAAAAAAATGTAAATAAGCATATTACGTTAAATTATAGTCTTTTAATGTCAACCAAATTTACCTTAACATACTAATCTTTTCAATGACAACAAATTTACATTAAAACTCCAATCTTTTTAATGTCAACAATTTTACATCAAAACTCTAATCTCTCATTTACATTAAACATGTAAATAAAAATGCAACACTAAATTTCATTCTTTTTAATTCATTAAAATGAAACATAAAGTTCTAATCCGTTTAATTCATTAAAAGTGAAACATTAAATTTCAATCTTTTGTTTTACATGAAATTGCATATAAACGCATTAACAAAATCTAAGTTTTTTTTTTTTTGATATAAGAAGCATTGACAAAATATAATCTCTTTACTTACATATAAGATGCATTGACAAAATATAATCTTTTTCTTTACCTATAAGATGCATTGACAAAATAAAATCTTTTTACTTACATATAAGATGCATTGACAAAATAAAATCTTTTTACTTACATATAAGATGCATTGACAAAATATAATCTTTTTACTTACATATAAGATGCATTGACAAAATATAATCTTTTTACTTACATAAAAAAAATGAAAATAAAATCCTAATCTTTTTATTTTCAGTGAACATGCATGTAAAATATAACGTCAATTCTTATCTTTTAATTTCATTCAAACAGGCATGTAAATTTCATCGTCAAAATTTCTCTTTTTGATTTTCAATAAAAAGTTCATCTTTTTACATCGTCAATATTATTATTTTATTCTAAATAAAAATATTGAATCTTTACACATCGACATATTCCACCTTTTATTTTCAATAAAAAGATTGGATCTTTTCATACCTTTAACATTCTCATTTTTATTTTCAGATCCATTCAAATATACAGCAAATGTAATCACACCACAACAGCAAGTCAACAAATAATCACAACATCGCAAATCAGAACTATTCAAATATACAGCATGATTTATGAGCAAGCGAAATAATTAAATTAGATATTAATTATTAAATTTGAATACTCACATTGGTTTGATTCTGATTTACAAGTTTTCTTTTTATACATAAAATAAAAATATAATTTTTATTTTATACGCAAGTCCTTGGCACACATGAATATAACATATTCTATATACACGATAATATATGATTTTATCGTATACACCAAAATCTAACAAACATGCATACACAATCACAATCACAACACAATCATCGTTTAAATAAATATGTACATACAACATAAATTTCATACTGAATGAATATGATAATATAAATAATTAATTTTAATTTTAAAAAAAATGGAAATCTCACCGATGGTTTCCACTCTAAATTTCGGTTCTGCTTTGAATTTAAATTCTCCTTTAAATTCTGATTTGCTCTATTTTGGTTCTGATTGGTTCCATTGTGTAGTGTTCTTCGCTGCGAATCCAACGCAATGTGAATCGTTCAATTCTGTCGTGATGATTCCAATGGATCTGAAATCCTTGAATTCTGATTCCATACGAATAAGTTATGGTCGTGTAAACATTAATTATGTAAAATAAACTAAATTTGATTAAGGTTTTTAATTAACCTTAACAATCCCTCTTTCTTCTATATTTGTTTGGAATCGTTCAAACCCATCAGCCCTATCTAGAATCGTCGTCCATCTCGCACGCCTCCTCCTTCTCAAAATCCGCACCCAACCCTTCCGTGTTTGAGCAGCAATTTCGACCATCTCAGGCGATGGTTTCCGATCATGGCCTTTGGTGTTGTCGAGCTCGAAGAGTACTATCAATTTCGCTTTGTAATTCAATTTGTTTGAGGAGATTTTAGTGGATTTAGTTCGGAGCTTTGGGAAGAAAAGATTTTTGAGGAAGAAGAGAGAAAAAAAAAAGTTGCGTGAAATGACAATATAAAGAGACGAATCACCGTAAAAAAAAAAAATCAAGTCACGGCTATATATTTTTAACGTTAATAAATTATCTCAATTCCCAAATTAATGAGCTGATGTGTCATAAGCTCTTTCATGAAGTTAAGTTAAATTAGGAATGATATAATCAAATTTTAACCATTATTAATGCTCCCCATTTACTACCAATCAAATTTTAATTCAAACGTTAACGGATTTAAATGAAATAAATGTTCATAAAATTATAATTTCAAAGGAGAGTTATGGTAGAATTAATGGTAATTTATAGACAAGAAATTTCAATGGTTTAATTAATGAAAAAAACATTCCATCTTCCTTTTTTTTTTTTTTATTCATCACTAATTAACGTAAATAGATTAATTCTAATTCAAATTACGACTTATATAAATTATAGAAATAAAGTGCATATCAACTTTCCACAATTTAGATTGAGCAATTATTCATTTATTTATGCACAGGAAACATTAATATCATTACCATCTTTAATACGCAGGTTTTGAACATTGCCATCTTTCATTTTACATATATATATATATATATATATATATATATATATATATCATGAAACGCTCAGCAGCACTAAGGGAAGAAAAATAATAATAATATATTATAACAAAATTTTCTTTTAACACGAACATACATGCATGCATAAATTTCCATTTACCTGTTGCCTTTTTATCCATTTGTTTGGTCTCACACCTATATACAAAATATGTTACATACGTGTATGCCAATATGACAATAAATTTTGTGTATTAATTGCAACTTACTTCCAATTTATCACCAATGAATTAAATAGCAACTGATTTCCTACACAAGTCAATTAATCTATTGCAATTCTTATTTTAAAATTAGTTAACATTCAATGTATTCCTAATTAATGTTATCATTTGCCTTACAATTTATACAAACAAAATTTCCAAATATATATATTACAACATAATGTAAAATACACATTAATTCATATATATATATATATATCCTATGCATTGATTACTATGCTTCTCATTTAATTATAATATATTTTGTAAAAATTTACAAAATTTGTTAATAACAAGATGTCAGTTACTGTCCAATAGCTTAACGGATGCTTTACGTAATAAAATTTGTTAACTCATTGAAATTAAACGTGAATTTCAAATTCATTAGTATATACATATATATTTCTCAATTCCATTGTTGGTTTTCTAATTGAAGGAAAGGGAAATTAATGGAAAAGAAATAAATAAAAGTTACGTGTTAATGAGGTATTTAATTTCAAAATAATTTGAACCGAGAATGAATTGGTTGAGATCCACAAATTGAGGTGATTAAGTTTAATGTCAAAACCATTTCAGCGCTACTATACCTATTATTTCCAACATGACCTTATTAAATAAATGAAGTTTTCTTATATAATGACATTATCATGGCATTCCTAATAAAATGATATCTTTTCACAAAGATGACATTTTCTAATAAATAACACTTCTATTAACATGGTATTTCAAATGAAATGATATTTTTATATAAATGACATTTCCTAAACAAATGATATTTTTAATCTAATATAACATGTCTTGACAAAATGAACATTTTTAACATTTCTAGTCTTTATGATTTAAAATAAATTACTTTAAATATCAAAACCCATTAAAATAACTTAAAATAAATTTTTAAATTTACCCCAAAATTCAGGGTTATTACAGTCTCCCCCACTTAAAAACTTTTCGTCCTCGAAAAGGAAAAAGAAAAATAGAAGAGGAAGAATAAACACAGGGAATGTTTTTAACAGAGATGGTAACGTCTATAACATCAGGCTTTCCTCCTCCTTCAGTAAAAGCTGGCACTGAAGAAGTTGGTCCTTTCGCTCCTTCATACACATGGGCCACTTGAGCATCGCTACTTCTCTTAGTCTTCTTCGAATGCACGATCAAGGGAAGAGTCAAAACAACGGAAAAGGTGATTCTAAGGAATAGAAAAGATCGAAGGATGAATGAAAAGATGACGATAAAGTGACTGGCTATTATGTATCTCATGAACTGTTCGCCATAGAATATAGTGATTCTATGTAAACGAATTATTATAGATATGTTATATTCCGCTTTGTAAACCAAAGCTCTGATACCAACTGTGATGACCCCAAACTTCCACGGGTGAAAGCAAGGAGAAATCATTTTTGGAATACAACATAAATATAATAACACGGAACACAGATACAATATAGCATAGGAAATTCATAGAGTAACAACATCATAGCAGCGGAAAATATAATGTCATTAACCACAGAAAAACCACAGTCACAGGAAACTAAGATTATTACAACAAGTTTATAAAAAGGAATAAGTTTCAACTCCAAAATAACATGGAATGGAAATAAGTCTGATGTCTGAAATCAAAAAGGAAAATGCGATAAAGCAAAAGATAAAGGTCCTCGAAGCTCCAAGTCATCACCTCTTCTCCAAAGCAAAGAATGAACCTGTTTACTTGGCTGCCCGTGTTGAAGAGAGGGCACCCAAGTTTGCAAAAAGGTGAAACAAACTATGGGTCAGTCGTGGGACTGGTGTGAGAAATCATAACTAGTTTAGTAATAATAATATGACACATCCAAAGACCACGCCGCTAATGCGGAACGGGTTTACTCAATGGATTGTCGTGCATAATTTAAAGTGTCAGAACGTACAACATCGCAATGCTTTTTAGAAAAATGGAATCACCATAAGACTCAAGTCCCATCACACAATGCAACGCACACCAGAGGATAGAGTTTTCCCTTATGGTGATTAAACATGCTAAATACGGCAAATACGAGTTTAATATTATTATTAGTGTATAATAAAAACATTTCAAAATAAATGTATCAATCCTAGGAAACATAGTACCCCATCCTACTATATCTCCATACTATTAATACAATCAAAACCGTAGGGTCGTATTTGGAATTTGGATTTCCATCTGAGTCAAGGCTAGGGAGGAGCTCCTTACCGATTCGAGACACTCTAGCAATGCCCCAGGATTGGTACTCTGTCCAACCCTTGGATCCTGCAGGGCCGGTCCATACGTTAACGCTTAATGGATTGGCAATTCCTGAACACACGTTTCCCGGTCCTTTTGGACCTAAAATACGGCCAGTGGCGACCGCATAAAACCGAGGCCTCGAACAATCCAACAACCACAATGAATAAATGCCAGCGCTGGTAGGTCCCTGGCACCACTCTAGCTAGAAAGAAACGTGTGCACTCCCTGCGTTCCCTTCTCCCGTTTTAGACTCCGCCGGTGTGTGAGGCTCGTGAAGTCACGTCATACACAAAGCTATCCCTAAACAAGCTATGCTTTGATCATCCAACAAGGCCTGCTTTTCAACAAGAAACCTTGATCATTGCATCTTAGTATGCCACACTGTCACTCCATACCATACCATTGCTTCTCCATCAATACATAAATGGGTGTTAAGTAGAGAATAAATTCTCCACCACCAATATTTATATATTAACAGAAAATCAACAATATGATATATAACGAAGTACGATGTCAGACACACCATCCATTTAAACTTATGCTCTGGGTCTGAACGAAAGTCAAATCCGTGAAACCAACACGTACGTCTGGGCAATTACCCCGACTCTTGAATTGGGAGCAAGCCAATTCAGAGTCTTGATCGTTGTCCATTCGAGGGAAGATTTACGGTCTTCATGCGCCGCCTTCATACTTGGATTCTTGAAATCGTACGATCATTTGGAATGGGATTAACCCGGACTTTCCAAATTATCTCGCATACTTATAGTTTTGAAAAAAAACTATTTTATGCCGTTATATTATTTTATAACGGCTAATTCTTGTCTTAATTTTTTTTTAAATAGTTAAACTTCTTACTTAACGACGAATTCTCAGAATCTTACTTTTATTTACATTAAATAAAATGTAACTTTTCATTACATGTCGCATTCTTATCTTATTTACATTTAATAAAATGTAAACTCGCCTTTACATGTCGCATTCTTATATATTATCATCAAAAATAATGTTAACTCATTCTCCAGTGTAATTCTTCTTTTAATATTAACATTTAAAATAAATGTTAACTTCCTACGATGTAAATTACATTTAATTTACATTAAGATAATGTAACTCATTCTATGTTAAGTTACTTTTTAATTAAAATAATATAATTTAATCCTACGGTCAATTCTCTTAAATTTACATTATAAATAATGTAACTTATCCTTTGATTAAACTTTCTTTTATTACCTACATTAAAAATAATGTATATTAATCCTATGGTTAAACTCTTTTTAATATTAACATTAAAAATAAGGTTATTCTCATCCTATGGTGCAATTCTTCTTTTAATTTACATTATAAAATAATGTAACTCATCCTACAGTTAATTCTCTTTTTTTATTTACATTATAAAATAATGTAAAATCATCCTACGGTGAAATTACTTTTATATTAACATAAAAAAATGTTAAATAATCCTACAGTGAAATTACCTTTTTATATACATTGAAAACAATGTATACTCATCCTACGATGTTAATTTCTTTTTTTTTATAACATTAAAAATGATGTTATTCATCCTACGATGTAAATTTCTTTTTACGATCAAAATTAGTATAATATTTACATTAAATAAAATGTAAGTTTTTCTATGGTGAATATTCCTATACTATTCACATTAAATAAAGTAATTTTTTTATACATGTCACATTCCTACCTTTATTTACATTATATAAGAATGTAAATTTTAATTATATCGCCAAATCCCCTTCTTTGATTATATACAAAGATGTAATTTTTATTATACAATACAAACTTCTATTTTAATTACATAGACAATGTAAATTTTTATCATACAGTATAAATTAACATTTTAATTACATAAAAAAAAAGTAATTTTTTTTTATCATGCGATGTATTTTCTCTTTTTATTTACATTAAATTATGTAGAATAGCATACGGTGGATTTTCTTTTATATTACATTATTATAAAATAATATCATACGGTGGAAATGCATTTTTTTTTTAACATTGAAAATAATGTTGATTTTACATACAATGCATTTTCTTTTATTAACATTGAAAATAAATGTCAATTTCCATACAATGCATTTTCTTTTTATTAACATTAAAAATAAATGTCAATTTTCATACATTGCATTTTCTTTTTATTAACATTAAAAATAAATGTCAATTTTCATACAATGCATTTTCTTTTTATTAACATTAAAAATAAATGTCAATTTTCATACAATGCATTTTCTTTTTATTAACATTAAAAATAAATGTCAATTTTCATACAATGCATTTTCTTTTTATTAACATTAAAAATAAATGTCAATTTTCATACAATGCATTTTCTTTTTATTAACATTAAAAATAAATGTCAATTTTCATACAATGCATTTTCTTTTTATTAACATTAAAAATAAATGTCAATTTTCATACAATGCATTTTCTTTTTATTAACATTAAAAATAAATGTCAATTTTCATACAATGCATTTTCTTTTTATTAAGAAAATAAATGTCAACTTAACATAAGATGAATTTTTTTTTTTTTTTTTTTTTTTTACATATAAAAGTGAAATTCTATTTTTGCAATGCAAAGGTTCCTTCTTTTTTTATATACAAAGGTGAAATCGACATTACGGTATAAAATTCTATCTTTATAAATTACATTAAAAATGTAAATATAATTACCACGCTAAGTTTCATTCTTTTATTTATAAAAAAAAAATGTAAATAAGCATATTACGTTAAATTATAGTCTTTTAATGTCAACCAAATTTACCTTAACATACTAATCTTTTCAATGACAACAAATTTACATTAAAACTCCAATCTTTTTAATGTCAACAATTTTACATCAAAACTCTAATCTCTCATTTACATTAAACATGTAAATAAAAATGCAACACTAAATTTCATTCTTTTTAATTCATTAAAATGAAACATAAAGTTCTAATCCGTTTAATTCATTAAAAGTGAAACATTAAATTTCAATCTTTTGTTTTACATGAAATTGCATATAAACGCATTAACAAAATCTAAGTTTATTTTTTTGATATAAGAAGCATTGACAAAATATAATCTCTTTACTTACATATAAGATGCATTGACAAAATATAATCTTTTTCTTTACCTATAAGATGCATTGACAAAATAAAATCTTTTTACTTACATATAAGATGCATTGACAAAATAAAATCTTTTTACTTACATATTAGATGCATTGACAAAATATAATCTTTTTACTTATATATAAGATGCATTGACAAAATATAATCTTTTTACTTACATAAAAAAAATGAAAATAAAATCCTAATCTTTTTATTTTCAGTGAACATGCATGTAAAATATAACGTCAATTCTTATCTTTTAATTTCTTTCAAACAGGCATGTAAATTTCATCGTCAAAATTTCTCTTTTTCATTTTCAATAAAAAGTTCATCTTTTTACATCGTCAATATTATTATTTTATTCTAAATAAAAATATTGAATCTTTACACATCGACATATTCCACCTTTTATTTTCAATAAAAAGATTGGATCTTTTCATACCTTTAACATTCTCATTTTTATTTTCAGATCCATTCAAATATACAGCAAATGTAATCACACCACAACAGCAAGTCAACAAATAATCACAACATCGCAAATCAGAACTATTCAAATATACAGCATGATTTATGAGCAAGCGAAATAATTAAATTAGATATTAATTATTAAATTTGAATACTCACATTGGTTTGATTCTGATTTACAAGTTTTCTTTTTATACATAAAATAAAAATATAATTTTTATTTTATACGCAAGTCCTTGGCACACATGAATATAACATATTCTATATACACGATAATATATGATTTTATCGTATACACCAAAATCTAACAAACATGCATACACAATCACAATCACAACACAATCATCGTTTAAATAAATATGTACATACAACATAAATTTCATACTGAATGAATATGATAATATAAATAATTAATTTTAATTTTAAAAAAAAATGGAAATCTCACCGATGGTTTCCACTCTAAATTTCGGTTCTGCTTTGAATTTAAATTCTCCTTTAAATTCTGATTTGCTCTATTTTGGTTCTGATTGGTTCCATTGTGTAGTGTTCTTCACTGCGAATCCAATGCAACGTGAATCGTTCAATTCTGTCGTGATGATTCCAATGGATCTGAAATCCTTGAATTCTGATTCCATACGAATAAGTTATGGTCGTGTAAACATTAATTATGTAAAATAAACTAAATTTGATTAAGGTTTTTAATTAACCTTAACAATCCCTCTTTCTTCTATATTTGTTTGGAATCGTTCAAACCCATCAGCCCTATCTAGAATCGTCGTCCATCTCGCACGCCTCCTTCTTCTCAAAATCCGCGCCCAACCCTTCCGTGTTTGAGCAGCAATTTCGACCATCTCAGGCGATGGTTTCCGATCATGGCCTTTGGTGTTGTCGAGCTCGAAGAGTACTATCAATTTCGCTTTGTAATTCAATTTGTTTGAGGAGATTTTAGTGGATTTAGTTCGGAGCTTTGGGAAGAAAAGATTTTTGAGGAAGAAGAGAGAAAAAAAAAGTTGCGTGAAATGACAATATAAAGAGACGAATCACCGTAAAAAAAAAAATCAAGTCACGGCTATATATTTTTAACGTTAATAAATTATCTCAATTCCCAAATTAATGAGCTGATGTGTCATAAGCTCTTTCATGAAGTTAAGTTAAATTAGGAATGATATAATCAAATTTTAACCGTTATTAATGCTCCCCATTTACTACCAATCAAATTTTAATTCAAACGTTAACGGATTTAAATGAAATAAATGTTCATAAAATTATAATTTCAAAGGAGAGTTATGGTAGAATTAATGGTAATTTATAGACAAGAAATTTCAATGGTTTAATTAATGAAAAAAACATTCCATCTTCCTTTTTTTTTTTGTATTCATCACTAATTAACGTAAATAGATTAATTCTAATTCAAATTACGACTTATATAAATTATAGAAATAAAGTGCATATCAACTTTCCACAATTTAGATTGAGCAATTATTTATTTATTTATGCACAGGAAACATTAATATCATTACCATCTTTAATACGCAGGTTTTGAACATTGCCATCTTTCATTTTACATATATATATATATATATATATATATATATATATATATATATATATATATATATATATATATCATGAAACGCTCTGCAGCACTAAGGGAAGAAAAATAATAATAATATATTATAACAAAATTTTCTTTTAACACGAACATACATGCATGCATAAATTTCCATTTACCTGTTGCCTTTTTATCCATTTGTTTGGTCTCACACCTATATACAAAATATGTTACATACGTGTATGCCAATATGACAATAAATTTTGTGTATTAATTGCAACTTACTTCCAATTTATCACCAATGAATTAAATAGCAACTGATTTCCTACACTAGTCAATTAATCTATTGCAATTCTTATTTTAAAATTAGTTAACATTCAATGTATTCCTAATTAATGTTATCATTTGCCTTACAATTTATACAAACAAAATTTCCAAATATATATATTACAACATAATGTAAAATACACATTAATTCATATATATATATATCCTATGCATTGATTACTATGCTTCTCATTTAATTATAATATATTTGTAAAAATTTACAAAATTTGTTAATAACAAGATGTCAGTTACTGTCCAATAGCTTAACGGATGCTTTACGTAATAAAATTTGTTAACTCATTGAAATTAAACGTGAATTTCAAATTCATTAGTATATACATATATATTTCTCAATTCCATTGTTGGTTTTCTAATTGAAGGAAAGGGAAATTAATGGAAAAGAAATAAATAAAAGTTACGTGTTAATGAGGTATTTAATTTCAAAATAATTTGAACCGAGAATGAATTGGTTGAGATCCACAAATTGAGGTGATTAAGTTTAATGTCAAAACCATTTCAGCGCTACTATACCTATTATTTCCAACATGACCTTATTAAATAAATGACGTTTTCTTATATAATGACATTATCACGGCATTCCTAATAAAATGATATCTTTTCACAAAGATGACATTTTCTAATAAATAACACTTCTATTAACATGGTATTTCAAATGAAATGATATTTTTATATAAATGACATTTCCTAAACAAATGATATTTTTAATCTAATATAACATGTCTTAACAAAATGAACATTTTTAACCTTTCTAGTCTTTATGATTTAAAATAAATTACTTTAAATATCAAAACCCATTAAAATAACTTAAAATAAATTTTTAAATTTACCCCAAAATTCAGGGTTATTACAACAACATAAAAAGAAATAGA